>CM071595.1:195118079-200008079 GCA_036435485.1 Saposhnikovia divaricata | reverse complement strand
CATGGAAACTGATTCCTATAAGGAATAGATCTAGAACCTTCCTCAAGGAAGACTTGTCTACCAAGTCTCAAACTCCTACCATAATTCTAGGGCTTCTCAGCCTATATAAAGGGTCTAACCCCTCATCTCAGAAGGACGTTTTGGACACAGATCCATACGTTACCAACCACGTTTTGGCTTAATCCTCGAATAAGGACATGCAAGCCACTACGTCCTAGGTGAGCTCTCGCCTCTATAGCCTCGAGGGCACCATCACCTAGAACTACGTCCTGGCTTGATTCTCAATAACGAGATACGTAGGCACTCTGTGAGGACCGATCAGTCTCGTAACACGAAAACAGCCATTAAAGCTCGAAGCTCAACCACCCTAGCATTAATTACAAATCCTAGACTAGTTTTTATTCCACAACACCCGTGTGTTCTAAGCCATGGGCTCAGGTGTGACGATGAGCCTTTTTCAAATACAGATGATTGTAGGCAGTTGAAGGATGAGATTGAATTCTTGATCCGAAAAGGAAAGCTGAACAAGTTCACTAAGGGTGATAATCGTGGAACTCAAAAAAGGGATTATGATAGAAGAGACAATGATAGAAGGGATGATGATCGAGATCGAGATCGTAACCCACATCCCCGAGGGCCAGTTATTAACATGATTTGGGGAGGCCCGACAGCGGCCGGTACAACCCGAAACTCTCGGAAGGCATATGCCAGAGAAGTGATGCACATCGTGGGAGAAGCCCCGAAGCGTGCCAGGACTGAGATAGTTATTGGTTTTGATGACTCAGATCTCGAAGGGGTGAAGTTTCCTCATGACGACCCGTTGGTCATAACCCCTGTGATTGGGAACTTGGAAGTGAAGCGGGTCTTGATAGACAATGGAGCTTCTGTTGATATTTTTTTTTCATGTCGCATTTATAAAGATGGGGTACACCGACTCTCAGTTGACCCCAACCAACATGCCAATTTATGGATTTAATGGAGTAGAATCCAAAGTTGAAGGGACTATTCAGTTGCCTATAACTATTGGACAGGAGCCCAAGGAGGCCATTCAGATGTTGAACTTCTTGGTAATCAAGGCGGTTTCAACGTACAACGCTATTCTCGGAAGGACTGAACTTCATGCATTCAAGGCTGTTGCCTCAACGTATCATATGAAGATCAAGTTCCCAACTAGGAATGGCGTTAGAGAACATAAAGGTGATCAAAAGATGGCACAAAGCTGTTATGTAGCGTCGTTAAGGCCTAATAGAGTCGGGGGGCAAGTCCTTCCAATTGAAGACATGGATGTCTGCAGAAGAAAGGAACACCAAAAAAGCCAGCAGAGGACATAACACAGAAGCCTTGGATAGCCATTGAGGCTAAGGCGTTAACTGACTTCGTGGTTGAATGTACCATTGGCAACCAAGAAGTCGGGGGGCAGGAGGTAGTACCCCAAGCAGGAAGCGAACTTCAGAATAAGAATGATGATACCAGAAGGAATGGTGGACGCTCTATTTTGATGGAGCATTAAAAACAAAATCAAGTGATGCATGCCTAGTCTTGCAATGCCCCGATGGGCTCAAGTTATCCTAGTAGGACTTAGCTTCATCTAGTAGAAGCAGAAATAAGGTTCATTGAAACCATTGCAGAGCATGTTGCTCCGAGTAGGACAATAGTACTCTATCACCCGATGAGTGCAAGTCAAGGATGAACGAGTACCGAAAATAAAAGAATAACGAATGGAAAACAAACAAATGCATAGGTGAAGATCCCGAAGGGTCAAAGCCATGAAAGGCCGAGGATGTTAAGGACTAGCTACTCTTCAATACTTATTAAGGACCTGGATTAAGGATCCAAGGATGAAGGCCAATAGATAACCTTAAGCAAGAATTAAGAAGTTCAAGCAAGCTCTCGTCTCAGAAGTTTAAAAGGCAAGAAGCCAACGGGATTGCATTTATCGAAATCTATATCGAGGAATCAACCCTGAATCCTAGGTTGAAGAACAGAAGTTGTTAGCCATGAAGGCCAAGGTTAGTTATGAAGGCCAAACTTGAAGGGGGGTCATGAACCTCCAATTAAGATCCAAAGGTTGAAACTTCATGTTGACTTGAAAACCAATATGTAATTTTGAAAACCTCCTAGGGAAGGTTCAAGACCTCGTGGGGCAAACCAGAAACCCCCTGGCCTTGGACCAGCAGCTCTGATAGATATTTCGGTGATTTAAAACACCATTGAGATTGAAAACCCTTGATTTCAAACTTTGGCGACCAAGACAAACATTGAAGCCATGACGGCCAAGCGAGCTGAGAAGTTACTTATATGGGAGCATCTTTGAAAGAACCCCTGAAGGTTATCTATTGCAAGAAAATAGTGATGCGTTCGCTTGGACTGCAGCTGACATGCCAGGGATTGATCCCCAACTCATAACTCACAAGTTGAATGTTGATCCTGGGCAGAAGACAATAAAGCAGAAGAAGAGAAATTTCGCTCCTGAAAGGCAGGAGGCCATTAAACAAGAAGTTGACAAGCTCTTAGAGGCTGGGTTTATTGAAGAAATTCAATTTCCCGAATGGTTAGCAAACCCTATGATGGTCAAGAAAGTGAATGGGAAGTGGAGGATGTGTATAAATTTCACTGATTTAAATGATGCATGTCCAAAGGATTGTTTTCCCCTGCCAATGATAGACATGTTGATAGATGCCACAGCTGGACATGAGATGCTGAGCTTCATGGATGGTTTCAGCGGCTACAATCAGATTAAGATGCACAAGGATGACGTCCCTAAGGTATCTTTCATAACTGACTTCGGTGTTTTCTGCTATCTTGTTATGGCTTTCGGTCTAAAAAATGCAGGAGCTACTTACCAACGACTGGTGAATAAGATATTCGCCCATCTGATTTGAAAAACCATGGAGGTCTATGTTGATGACATGCTAGTCAATAGCCTACTCAAGGTAGATCACATTAAGCACCTCAGAGAGGCATTCGAAGTGCTGAGGCATGTTAGCACAAAATTACGCAAGCGCACGTAGTCACAAGTAATATAATTAAAGTTCGTTCCGCAGAGATCTGGTTAAGTTTAAATCAGTAAATATGCTTATGCAGCAATGTTTGGTTTTAATCCACTGCTAAGACAAATAATAAGATTGAGGTTTTAATTATCTAAATTAACTAGGATGCAAATTATTAAACTAAGAATAATTAACTAATAAGAATTTAATATGAATTACTTATATGAGATAAAACATGGAATCCTAATTTCATTATCTACTTCACTTAGAGTCGCAGCCTTTAATCAATACATGTGATGGTTTTGATATCTGATCGGATAACACGAAACAAGTAAAATTTACCTCTCGGTATACTAATACCAAACTACGCATGCATCCACAAAAGAGATAGAAGATGGGTAGACACCAAATATGTTTAGACCCTATATCTCTATAGAATTTGAAAACATAAAGGTTTAAGCACAAGTTATCCACATAGATCACATAGGGAAGCATAATATCTCTATTTACGCCACAAATCATGATGTTAAAACATCAACCTATCCTATGCTAGCATGGCAAGTTCTAAATCTCAAGATCCACTCTCGTTTAGCAAGAGATTAAAAAATTAGATGTTCGCGATGCATCTAAATACATGAAACACAACTATACAAGGATATCAAGAATTCACCACACGTAAATCTTTAAAGCATATAAACTACTAAGCTACATAGATAAATCCATTAGGATCCCATGACAACGATTAGTTCATAATTGAACCGTTCGTCACCATGGGATTAGATGAAAACATGGTATTAAACAAGATATAAAATAAAGAACAATAATATTAATAAAAACAAGAGTTGAGAAAACAAATCTATTATCCAAAGTATACAAAAGATGAAGTAGATCTAGATCTTGCTTGTCACCGAGCTTGAATCCTTCTCCACTCTTCTCTCTTGCAATTCTACGTTACAAAAATAAAAATCTGATACAAATTACATGGTAGGATGTGTTTATATAGGCACTCCAAGTCTTGCCCAGCAAGAAAATACAAAAACAGAATTATAATAGAATTTCTGCAAGATACGTTTCCTAATTTGATTATGTTTTTAAGGAAAATTCGTGGCTGACTTTTCTTCAGATTTTCTGGAACGTTTCCCATGTAATTGGACCTCTGGACTATCTTAGAATGATAGAAAATCTCGTTATCTTCGCGTGGACTGCTTACGGGCCTCAAACGGACTTCTAGAACTCAAGATATGGCCAAAACAGTGTAAACTGCGCAACCCTTCTCGAAAATCCGAATTTTAATCAATTAATTCCCAAAAAATTATAGAAGCATCCACCTTAGTCAACATTCTCGTAATTCTGCACCACTAAGCAAAACACATCAAAACTACAATAACTTGAGTCCAAGACAATCAATTTAAGCCGAAATTAAGCGATCCAAGTGGATATAAAATCCACTTATCAAGGCACCACAAGATGATGTTGAACCCAGCCAAGTGTGCTTTTGGTGTTGGGTCTGGAAAGTTCTTGGGTTCGATGGTTTCGAAAAGAGGCATATAGGCCAATCCCGACAAGATCAAAGCAATTTTAGACATGAAACCACCCCGTTCTGTGAGGGACGTACAGAATTTAACCGGCAGAGTGGCCGCTCTAGGGAGATTCATCTCCAAGTCTGGTGATAAGTGCTTGCCTTTCTTTCAAGCATTGAAGAAGGTGAAAAATTTTGAATGGACTAATAAAAGCCAAGATGCCTTTGAACAGTTGAAGAAGTACATGGCTGAAGCCCCGTTGTTGGCCATGCCAAGTCTCGGAGAGACTCTTTATCTGTATCTAGCAGTGTCTGAACAAGCATTGAGTATCGTCCTCGTTAAGGAAGAGAACAAGGTTCAGAGGCCTATCTACTATGTAAGCAAGGTGCTCTACGGAGCCGAGTTAAATTACTCATCCATCGAGAAATTTGCTTTGGCATTGATAACAGCTTCAAGGAAACTACGGCCGTACTTTCAGTCACATAAAATCGATGTCCTGACGGACCAGCAATTGAGGAACATATTACACAACCCGAAAGCAAGTGGAAGATTGATTAATTGGGCAATCGACCTTGGAGAGTTCGACATCACGTATAAGCCTCGAACGGCCATTAAGGCTCAGGCATTGGCTGACTTCGTGGTTGAATACACCATTAGCAACCAAGAAGTTGGGGGGCAGGAGATAATAACAACCCCTGAGAAGCAAGATAAAGATGGAGAACTTGAACCTGATCAGAAGGAATATTGGGTGCTCTATTTTGATGGAGCATCAAAAACAAAATCTAGTGGCGCAGGCTTAGTATTGCAAAGCCCCGATGGGTTCACAGTTGAATATGCTTTGAAGTTGGATTTCCAGAATGAAGCTGAGTATGAGGCCTTGATAGCTGGTTTAGGCTTGGCCAGAATCATGAGAGTCAAGAATCTCAAGGTCTGTGGAGACTCAAGGCTTGTAGTATCACAAGTGAATGGCGAGTTTGAGGCCAAGGATGAAACCATGGCAAAATATCTAAGGATCGTGAAGGGTGTTATGACCCAATTTGAGGAATGCTATGTGGAGCACATCCCAAGAGAGGAAAACGTTAAGGCTGATGCCTTGTCCAAATTCGCTTCCTCTGAAATAGAGAATTACGCAGGGAGTGTTTACTTCCAGATCTTGAAGGCCCCGTCCATCAACTCTAAGTTGATAGCACCAATTAATCTAAGAAGCTGTTGGATGGATCCCATCAAAGCTCACCTTGAAACTGGATGGCTTCCTGACGATGCCTTGGAGGCACGAAAGTTGTCAGTAAGAGCATTGAGATACGCCCTGATCGAAGGCATTCTCTACAAGAGATCGTTTGTCATCCCATACCTGAAGTGTTTAAGGCCCCATGAGGCAAGAGAAGCGCTGGAAGAAGTTCATGGAGAGATCTGTGGACAACACTTGGGGGCAGAGCCCTAGCTCACAAGATCACTCGTCTAGGATTTTATTAGCCAGAGATGTTGGCTGATGCAAAAGATTATGTTAAGAGGTGTGAGAGGTGCCAAAAGCATGCTCCGATTGTAAGGCAGCCGCCTGAGATGTTAACATCGGTTAACTCCCCTATTCCATTCGCGATGTGGGGAATGGATATACTTGGTCCCTTCCCCGTAGCTTCAGCACAAAGGAAGTTTCTGATAGTGGCCATTGATTACTTTACTAAGTGGATTGAGGCTAAACCTCTAGCCAAGATAACCACCAAGCAAGTTGCCCAGTTCTTTTGGGAGAACGTGATATGTAGATATGGAATCCCGCGAATCCTTGTGACGGATAATGGGACGCAATTCAAAAATGAAGAATTCAAGAAGTACTATGAGGAAAATGCTATTGATCTTCGTTTTACTTCAGTAGCACACCCGCAACCTAATGGACAGGCAGAGATAGCCAATCGGATAATCCTTGATGGACTGGAGAAAAGGGTCGAACGCTCAAGAAACACTTGGGTGGATGAGTTACTGCCTATACTTTGGGCATATCGAACCACTTGCAAAGTGACAACTGGAGCGACCCCGTTTTTTGTTGGTTTATAGAGCCGAGGCAGTTGTGCCCCTAGAGATCATGCATGCATCACCTCGAGTTGAGGCATATAAGCAAGAGACTAATGAAAAAGGCATGAGGCTTGCGCTAGACCTAATTGATGATGTTAGGGATGAAGCAAATGCCCGCAATGCAGAGCATCAGAAGAGAGCATCCTACCACTACAACCGAAGGGTTAAGGAGAGGTTCGTTCGGCAAGGCGAACTGGTTCTAAGGAAGATAGAAGCTTCTGGAGTTGGTCAGAAGGGAAAGCTAGCCCCTAATTGGGAAGGGCCGTATCGAGTTAAGAAGATGCTAGGACGAAGATCCTACAAGTTGGAGACCATGGATGGGAACGAGGCCATCCATCGTTTATAGATGAAAAAAAAAGAACAGAAATTATCTGCGTTATACAGAAAGAATTGTTATAATTCATATCTGTCGGAAAAGAAATAGCTGGAATATTTGCTGCATGGATGTTTGCACTTAGGAAGATAAGCAACGAGTTTAGTCTTAAACACAAGGTTAGTAGTGCTAATCCTGAATTAAGGTGTAATACCGATAGAAGTCACGAATGACCAAACTGACGACCTAAGATCAAGATCGAGCTTCTGGATCCCTAGGATCGAGATCCAGCTTCTGGATCCTTGAAAGTCACGGGTGACCAAGATACTAAATTAGAGATCAAGATCGAGCTTCTGGATCCCTAGGATCGAGATCCATCTTCTGGATCCTTGAAGGTCACGGGTGACCAAGATATTAAATTAGAGATCAAGATCGAACTTCTGGATCCCTAGGATCGAGATCCAGCTTCTGGATCCTTGAAAGTCACGGGTGACCAAGATATTAAATTAGAGATCAAGATCGAGCTTCTGGATCCCTAGGATCGAGATCCAGCTTCTGGATCCTTGAAAGTCATGGGCGACCAAGATATTAAATTAGAGATCAAGATCGAGCTTCTGGATCCCTAGGATCGAGATCCAGCTTCTGGATCCGTTTGGCCGACCACCTCTCGGCCGACCACGAAGGAATCAGGCCGTTCGGCCGACCACCTTCCAGCCGACCATGGTGTGGTCGACCATGGTGGCTTGGACCCCCCTAGCCGACCAGCCTCTGGCCGATCACCTTGGATCAAGGCCTCTCGGCCGACCAGGTGCTATCCGACCACGAGCTAGCCCTCGATCCGGCCGATCGCGGGTTAGTTCGTGGTCCTGAATCTTGATTTTTCAGCAAATCTCGGGTAGTTTCTGGACCTAAATCTCGATTTTTTCAGGTGGTTTTCAGAGCACCGTTTAGCACCGTTTAGTGTCGTTTAGTGCCGTTTAGCACCGTTTATCGCCGTTTAGCGTCGTTTAACATCGTTTAAACGTCGTTTAAGGCTGTTTAGCACCGTTTAGTGTCGTTTAGTGCCGTTTAGCGTCGTTTATCGCCGTTTAGCGTCGTTTAACATCGTTTAAACGTCGTTTAAGGCTGTTTAGCACCGTTTAGTGTCGTTTAGTGCCGTTTAGCACCGTTTATCGCCGTTTAGCGTCGTTTAACATCGTTTAAACGTCATTTAAGGCTGTTTAGCACCGTTTAGTGTCGTTTAGTGTCGTTTAGCGCCGTTTATCGCCGTTTAGCGTCGTTTAACATTGTTTAAACGTCGTTTAAGGCTGTTTAGCACCGTTTAGTGTCGTTTAGTGCCGTTTAGCACCGTTTATCGCCGTTTAGCGTCGTTTAACATCGTTTAAACGTCGTTTAAGGATGTTTAGCACCGTTTAGTGTCGTTTAGTGCCGTTTAGCACTGTTTATCGCCGTTTAGCGTCGTTTAACATCATTTAAACGTCGTTTAAGGCTGTTTAGCACCGTTTAGTGTTGTTTAGTGCCGTTTAGCACCGTTTATCGCCGTTTGGCGTCGTTTAACATCGTTTAAGGCTGTTTAGCACTGTTTAGTGTCGTTTAGTGCCGTTTAGCACTATTTATCGCCGTTTAGCGTCGTTTAACATCGTTTAAACGTCGTTTAAGGGTGTTTAGCATCGTTTAGTGTCGTTTAGTGCCGTTTAGCACCGTTTATTGCCGTTTAGCGCCGTTTAACATTGTTTAAACGTCATTTAAGGCTGTTTAGCACCGTTTAGTGTCGTTTAGTGCCGTTTACCAGCGTTTATCGCCGTTTAACGTCGTTTAACATTGTTTAAACGTCGTTTAAGGCTGTTTAGCGCCGTTTAGTGTCGTTTAGTGCCGTTCGATGTTGTTGGCATAATCTAACATCGTTGTAAACGCGTCGGTCGCTCCACGCTTTACATCAAAACGATATCAAAGATAAACCCTGACCCGAGTCTCGAGTTAGACAAGTAAAACTTCAAGGAAAGCCTGATCAGTTTTCCTAGAAGTTGGGGGGCAAATGATATGGGCTGAAAATAAGCCCTAAAGACACATTCAATATGGCATTAATTAGGCCAAGAATGGTCCAAACGTGGGGCCCACCAGATGGGCCCAAAACCCCAATTATAATATTAATTTCGTAATTAATATTGGGGGTAATAAACAGCTCAGCAATAAGAGTTGGATAAGGATATTATTTCCACCAGACTTAGCCACCAAGGCATCCAATTCAACATGGAAACTGATTCCTATAAGGAATAGATCTAGAACCTTCCTCAAGGAAGACTTGTCTACCAAGTCTCAAACTCCTACCATAATTCTAGGGCTTCTCAGCCTATATAAAGGGTCTAACCCCTCATCTCAGAAGGACGTTTTGGACACAGATCCATACGTTACCAACCACGTTTTGGCTTAATCCTCGAATAAGGACATGCAAGCCACTACGTCCTAGGTGAGCTCTCGCCTCTATAGCCTCGAGGGCACCATCACCTAGAACTACGTCCTGGCTTGATTCTCAATAACGAGATACGTAGGCACTCTGTGAGGACCGATCAGTCTCGTAACACGGAAACAGCCATTAAAGCTCGAAGCTCAACCACCCTAGCATTAATTACAAATCCTAGACTAGTTTTTATTCCACAACACCCGTGTGTTCTAAGCCATGGGCTCAGGTGTGACGATGAGCCTTTTTCAAATCTTAGATAACCCTTGTGAATATCACACACTATTAGCTTAATGTGCACTTAGCCGGGGGTCTTCACGGAAACAGCCTCCCTACCGTTAAAAGCAGGGGCATGGTCTGCGTACATCTCACCCCCCCCCCCGACCCTACTCTGAGCGGGATATACTGGGTATGTATGGTTTGGTTTGGTTTTTTTTTTCTTAAGTGTTAATAATAATATTTTCGAAAATATTGATGACAACTATTTTGTTGCATAAAAAATGCTTTTAAAATTCAATATTGATAAACATTTGTAATGTTTGACAATGGATAAGTAAAAGTAATATTTTTGAAATATTTTTGTTGTCGATGCCATTATGAAAGACGTGATTGCTTAGTTTGTTGATAAATTTGTTTGTATGGTGAAGAAAAGAATCAGAATGTAAATGTGATAAGAAGTGTGTTTGACTTAACTTGTCGGTAAATTTGGTTGTATGACAAACAAAAAAGAATTCAAATGCATTTGTAAGTCATGCTTCATATTTTTTGGAGTGATCCGACACTTGTATCTATTAATTTGATTAATTTATTTGAGCATTTGTAAGATCTTTATTTGTATGTAATATTAAATTTAAATTCATGGACACATGTTCAAAATGGTACTCACATATTTTAATACTTTTATATCAAATCTTATAATAAATATGTACATGTAATTATATTCTATCTCCAATAAAAATGAATTTAAAAATTATTGGATTCTGAATAAACACTAAATCGTTTAAAATGAATTATTTAAGCAAAATGAAGATCCTCTAACATATTATCAACTTCATAAACTCCATAAAGGCCTCTAATTTTTTTTCCTACCAAATTACAATGTCAACATAATTTTTATAATAAAAATTTATAAATATTAAATAAAATGTTATTCAAAGCCGACACCCATCTAATAACATACATGCGCGATTAATTGATTAGTAATAGTATAAAAATGTGTTTAGTTAGAATATTAATTTATTCCAACACAATATAATGAAACAACGAATGTATAACTTTTTCATTGATTTAATTGGTAAAGAAAAATGTTGGATTGGTTCAATTTAATCGAGTTGATCACACCCCATGTGTAATTTGTTCATGTGTAAAAGTAAATTTTATAGTATTATTTGTAATTTAAATTGTAGATGTCAATTGGAAAATTTATATAATTCCGTAACTTATAAGGATTCTCACGATTACTAATTACGAATTTATCGAAAAGTTAAAATCGTTTATTAATTATTGTCGAAAAAAAATTGAAGTGATTTTGAATAAGGATTAGAAATGAACTATAAATAATTTTATTTTATCATTTTAACTTGAAATAATTGTACTTTTATATGGATAATTAATATTTTATATTAATATAAAAATTAAAATGTTCTAAAAGAAATAATAATAACTAAAATATTTCATATAGATAATTATAATAATTATTGGCTAAAAATTTGTTTTAAGTATAAAATAAAGTTTATTTAATATAAGTTTAATAGGTATAATTAATGACTAATTATAATCCTATTAAATGCAAGGAAATTTTTTAATAAAAAATGTGAAAAATCAAGAAAAAAAATTTGAAGCTCATAGTAAAAGCCTCTTCAATCTCCGACTATTATAATATATGTAGATTGGTATTTTAAAATTTTCCAAAAAAAGTGATTTAAAATAGTTTCTATGAATTATTAGTTGGAATAATCCTCTAATTATATATCAAAAAGTTTAATAATCTTAGAAATATCATAAATATGAAAAGGAGCGAATACAATATTAAATATAACTGAATAACGTTTTGAAATCCGACACCCCTCTCATAACATACATGCTCAATAATACCATAAGAATTTATATAATTAAAATATTAATTTATTTTGACACAATATAATGAAACAACATGTGTATAACATTTTTATCGACTTAATCGGTCAATAAAATGGTTGATTTTATTACGTAAAAATTAAAAAATATGTCAATATTATTTTATACAAATTCTAGATTTTAACCAAAAGATTATACTTCCATAACTTATAATGATTTCTACAACTATTGATAAAATATTGTTTGAGAAGTTAAGATCGTTTGTCCTACAATTGTTCGAAAAAAGTTTGCAAAAATATTCAGCATGTAATAAAAAATGACGCAATGTGAACAATTTTAAGTCGTTAATTTACATGAAAATAATCTTAGTTTTATACATATAACTAATATTTTAAATTTGAATAATAATTATAATGCTCAAATAAAGTTGTTAATTTTTTATATAAATAACATGAAGTAAATTTAAAATATAATTATTTATATATATAGGCTAGCGTTCAAATAGAAACCAACCTTAGAATAGAAACTAGAAACCTACACTAAATAAATTATATTTCATTTATTTTAATGGCCCCGCTAGGGGCACCTTAAAAAAAACGTTTAAAATTCTTGGCTCTATTCAACAAAAATATAAAAAAAATAAAAAAAATTTAAAAAAAGTTACTGTTCACGTGCCACGTCATCACGTGAACAGTAATATATATATATATATATATAGGCCATTGCTCCATACAGAACAACCTTATATAACAAACAATAAAGAACACCTTAGGTCTAATAGATCCAATGGCCCCGCCAGGGGCACCCAATACAAAAAGTTGTTATTTTTTTACCCTCTATCCATCCAGCAAAAAACAATAAAAAAAATTAAAAAAAGGTTGTTATTTTTTTAAATTTAAATTTATTTTTATTTTTTTGCTGGATGGATAGAGGGCAAAAAAATAACAACTTTTTGTATTGGGTGCCATAACGGAAATCCTATATTAGATTAGATATGAGGTGTTCATTTTTTTTTTGTTATATAAGGTGTTTGTTATGGAGTGCAACTATATATATATATATATATATATATATATATATATATATATATATATATATATATATATATATATATATATATATATATAAGTGTAATTAATGATTATTAAGTTGGCATTAAGATGTCATTAAAATGCTACTTAATGCAAGAAAAAATTAAATAAAAAAAATCAAAAAAGTTAAAATTTAAGAAAAATATTTTAAACGCTTCTGGTGCATTTCCGATCTCCTGACATTATAATATACTAGTCAATTATGCCGCGCTATCACGCGGCTTCAAAAAGTTATTTTTAATAATTCATAAATATTAGTGAAAAATAATGAAATCATACGTATAAATCATGCATGGACGTTAATCAAAAAAAAATTTAAACATATAAAAAATAAACTTTTGTGGTATTAAAACAAATTTTAAATTAAAATTTGAAATAAAACAAATATCTAAAAACATTTCAAGCATTACTTTTTTAATGGTAATATTATATTTTAATAATTTATAGAAGGAAGAAAAAGAAAATCAAGACAATTATTTTTATTTTAAAAAAAAACATTGATAGCTATTTTCAATTGATTCAAACAGTTCACATGAATAATTAGATGGAAAAAATACTTTCATTGTATATCTAGAATTTTAATATGTTAAAAAATCACAAACATGAAAATTAGCGATTACAATATGATCATAATTTTTACGATAAAAAGTAATAAATATTAAATATAATTAAATAACGTTCTTAAAAGCCGACACCCTCCTCATAACATACATGCTTAGAAATATTATAATAATTTATTTAATTAGAATATTAATTTATTCCGCCACAATATATTGGAATAACGGATGTACAATTTCTTTATCAATTTAACTGTCCGGGAAAATGATCATGTTGATTTAATTTAATCGAGTTGGTGACATCTCTTGTATAATTCTATATACTTCTATAACTTATATGATTTACACGATTTACACGGTAACTAATAAAACTTTTCCCCAAAAATTAACGTCGCATGTTCTCCAATCACCAGAAAAAACTTGCAGAAATCTTAAACGGGAAATCGTATGGCACGATATAAGTAATTTTAAGTTGTCATCTTGTGGTATTTGTTCTTATTTTTCTATAGATAATTAATATTTTATATTGAAATAATAATTATAATGCCAAAATAAATTTTGCTAAATTTTTATATAAATAATAAAAGTAAATTATATAGATATTTAATAGGTTCAATTAATGAGTAATTAAGATGCTATCAAAAACAAAGTTCTCTTCTATTTCTTATTATTTAGGTGCCTTCGTCCTTCCCCCTCCGGCGGTGGATTCTCCATCGGCCGGGGGCCCTCTTTCTTTCTTGCTTTGATCTTGTTTTTTTTCAATAATTTTCATTCTTGGGTGAGATGTGTTTTTTGTACCTAATTTTTTAGGTTGTTTGATGTATCTTTTTGTGAGAGCTTAGTATGTTTTGGTATTTTTTGAGTTGTTTTGTGTTGATTGTATGTTGAGAATGCATGATTAATATTGTGTGTTGGAGGATCTGGAATGCTCGTATCGAGGTGGTATGGAATAGAATGGTGGTGGAAATCGCAAGAGCTCACCTTTCACAACAGAAGATTGTTCATACTATAGGGGCATCTGTACCTCCGATCTCAGTTAGTGCAACTGAAATATCTGAACAGTGGACTACATCTAGATTTAATTATGTGAAGATCAATTGTGATGCTACTATTTCAGGAAGAAATCGAAAATTAGTGTAGGTTGGATTACTCGGGAGACAATTGAATTCATTTTAAGTTTCAAGAATATTTGTATTCGGTATGTTAAGCGATCCAGAAACAAATCGGCTAATTGTTTAGGTCGTTTATTTTTTTTTCAAACTGGTTGCATAGCCGGTTGGAGATTAGACCCGGTTGAGTTTCTTTAAAGTAAATGAAATTTATTTTACATTTGTTAAAAAAAAAGATGCTATCAAAAATCACAAAAAGGTGTATTAAAAAAATTCAAAAATGAGAAAAGGATTTTTTTTTTCGATATTCTTAAATATGAAATAAAAAAAATGACATAATATTAATAATTTTAAGTAGCCTTTTATCTAAAAAAAAATCTTATTTTGGGCTTGAAAGTTTTAGTGTTAAACTTTAAGTCGTCATTTTAAATGAAAATATTTATTATATTGCTAAAATAAAGTTTCCTAAAGTTTTGTCTAAATAAAATAAAGTAAATTTAATATATATTTAATAGGTGTAAATAATGAATTAGTAGGGTGTTATTTAATGTAAGAAAAGAATTTTAATGAAAAATCAAAAAAAATAAAAAATTTAAAAAACTATCTTAAACGCTTCTGGTAATTTTTTGATTTCCTGGAATTATAATATATATAATCCGCGCTTCACGCGGTTTATTAATTTTTAATTTAAAGTACAGGAAATAGATAAATTAGTTTATTTTTACAAATTGAGAGGTCTCTTATGAATTTCCTAAAAAAATGTATTTAAAAATAATTTACATGAAATATTGGTTGGAAAAATACTCACACTGTATATCTAAAGTATTGATAATCTTAAAAATATCACAAACATATAAAAATAATATAAAATTACAATACGAACATAATCTTTACGATCAAAAGTTACAAATATTGAATATAACTTAATAATATTTTTTGAAACCGACACTCCTCCCATATTAAACATGTTCAATAATAGTGTAAAAATATTTTTAATTAGAATATTAATTTATTTTGACACAATATAATGAAACAACGGGTGAATAAATTTTTTATCGATTTTATAATCCGATAAAATGGATGGGTTTGTTCAATTTAATTTGGTCATAACACATGTGCAATTTATTCATGTGAAAAAGTAAAAAATTTGTCTGTATTATTCGTATAGAAATTTCATATATTAAGTAAAGATCTGTGTACTCTTTCATATTTATTACGACTTCCACGATCATTTATAATAAAGATTGCTTGAGAAGTTATGGTCAATAACGTTTTTTAAAGCCGACACCCCTCTCATAACATACATATTCAATAATAATGTAAGAATTTATTTAATTAGAATATTAATTTACTTCGACACACTATAATGAAACAATGGGTGTATAGCCTTTTTATCGATTTAATCTTTCGATAAAAGGTTGGGTTTGTTAGATTTAATCGATTTGATCATAACCCATGTGTAATTTATTCATGTGCAAAATTAAAAATCCGTTTGTATTGTTAATTTGTATACAATTTTCAGATGTTATGAAAAGATCTTGTACTTGCATATTTTATTACGATTTTTACAATCATTGATAATAAAAATTGCTTGAGAAGTTAAAGTCGTCCGTCCTACACTCATTCGAAAAAAATTTACATTGATCTTAAATAGGGAATAAAAAAGAACGCAATATAAACAATTTTTAGTCGTCATTTTACCAAAAAATAAACTTAAATATATATAATTAATATTCAATATTTACATAATAACTTTAACGTTCAAATAAAGTTTGCTAATTTTTAAACAAATTAAATAGAATAAATTTAATATATGTTTAGTAGGTGTAATAAATGACTAATTAATATGTCATTAAGAGCTATTTAATACAAGAAAAGAATTATAATAAAAAATTCAAAATAATGAAAATTCAAGAAAAATATCTTGAACACTTTTGGTAATTTTCCGATCTCCGGCCATTATAATATATATAGATAAGTAAATGAGAGCTCCCCGATTGCCGGCCCAGTTAGAAGTGGGCTTTGAGAACAATTAAAGAAATTTCATATTGCCCAAATACAAGGTGATTACTAGAAGATATTTTGAATATATGGGTTTTATATCAAAGTGGTCACTGTGTTCAACAAAAATTGTCACTTAACCCACCGTTCTCATCGGGATTTCATTTAAACCACTAAACTAAGAAAACATATCATTTGTCCCCCCTGTATATCACTTAGACCACCATAAATTGTATTATTTTTGTGAATACAGGGGGGCAAATGATATATTTTCTTAGTTTAGTGGTTTAAATGAGACCCCGATGAGAACGGTATGTTAAGTGATAATTTTTGACGAACGGAGTGGCCACTTTGATATAAAATCGTTTGATATATAGTGTACACACTATATAAATTTATGATAAATAAATTATGAATATGTTTTGTAAAAATATGATATGTACATGTCACTTAAATTATGGTATATGTTTTATTTTTCATTACAAACAAAATACACAAACATGAAGTTTTTTTTTTTTTTTTTTTTTGAGAAAACACAAACAGGAAGTTATAAGTTAAATTTAATATCATATATTAATTTTCATTCTAGGTACACTATACAATACGAAAATATACCGAACAAAAAAATTTACAAAATTTACAACTTAGTATACATACTGCACAAACTTTTTTAGACTTGTTTGTAAGTTTATGTATATATCATTAAATTTCAATAAAATATACACTAAAATATATGACATTATTCATTTACATTTCATAAGTAAGTTATTTTAGTAAAAAATTTATAACAACATAAAATTACAAGAAATACATTTCATGTCATTTATGAATTTATGTACATTTAACTCACATCAAATACGAATAGCAAAATACAAAATAACATGAATGCTAAATATATGATCAAACTGGAGCACACACCAAATACGAGTAATAAAATATAACATAACGTACGTGAGACACCGAGACATTCGCCCAAATCGCCCTTCGACCCGACCCGAGTCGTGGCGTGGCGAGGCGGGCGGCGGCGGCGCGCGTTTGTGTGTGTGCGCGAGGCCCAAACTACAACCATGCACACCCACATGCCTTGGTAGTTGTGCACTACACTTGTACATGGAGGTATATAAAGGCACCAACCTTTCATTACCAATTCAATGTGAGATACAAGTTATTTCAACTAAACAACCCACATAACTAATTTCAAACATCCTTCTTTCAACTCAATTTATTTATGAATTTCACGAAAAAAAATGTCTTAGATCCAAGCATGAAAGTTTAAGTCCTCATTACAAGGAACAACCTCCACTTGTTAGTTTCCGGAAATTACATCAAGAACATATTAAAAATATGCCTTGAACTTTCCGTTTTCTAACAGTTTGCACATCTCTTAAAGGATCTGATGTTATTTAGGGCCTGTTTGGCAAAAATTAAAATAAGTCTTTATGGACTTATTTTCGGGTAAAAATTTCATATTTTGATAAAATTTTTTCATACAAGTATTTAATGTATGTTTGAGATTGTATAAGTTGCAGAAAAAAGTTAAGTTTTTTCAGAAAAAAGTTAGAAATCTCTAACTTTGTCTTAAAATAAGTTGACTTATTCTGAAAATAAGTTCTCTCATACACTCCCTTAACTTCATGTTTATACTGTTTGAATTTAAGTTAAGTGTATTTTTATGGTTAATTTTAACTAAAGTAAATTTGTTTTTAAAAAATTGAATAAAGTAAGGAATTTATAATTTTTAAACATAATATAAAAATATAAAATGCAAATCTATGCAAAGAAAATAATACGAGTTAAAAGGTGACTCAATTATATAAAAATTGATATGAGAAAAAAAATTGATAAAAATTATCTTGAAGATACTTAGATTTTTTGAATTAAAACTAATTTTAAATATATACAAAATTAAAATAGATTGGCGTACCTTTAACTAGAGATGTTCAAAAAGGCTGAAGCCCGAAATCCGGCCCGGCCCGATCTAAAAAAAAAAGCCGGAAAAGCCCGGCCCGAGGGCCTAAGACGGGCCTCCTATTTCTCATCAAGCTCGGCCCGAAGCCCAAAAAGCCCGGACTTTTAAAAAGGCCGGAAAAAGCCCGATTCGACCCATTCGAGCTTTTAAAAAGCTCGGATAAAACCCGGTTCGACCCGGATAAAGGCTTTAACCTACCTCGGACCCCAGGCTCTAAATATTCTTTAAACCATGCTTGTATTTGTATTAGCTCAGGCTCATTACATTCAACGTTAAACTTGTTTAAGTCTTTAAATCTAAATAAAATTTTGGAAAATCAGTGAATTTGATCTCGTTGATCATAGTCCTCTCATTAAGAAAAAAATTGATTCGCGATCCTTTCCTAAAGTTTTTCACTAATTTATTTTATTGTTCTGGTTCAAGTGTGGGTACAAAATAGTTTATTGAAATGAAATCTCGTCTAATATTCATAACCAAAATTCGATTGTGTAACATATATTGTACTATTATATTAGTCCGAAGTACAACCCCATATGATCAAGATTTGGACAGGTGATTGCAGAATGTAGGGAATTAATAAATGAGGTAAACAACGTTAAATTGTACTTTATAAAATGGTTTGCGAATATGTCGGCACACGAACTTGCTCACGTGTCACAATGTATTCTGATCGTATCTTTGACTGGAGTTCTGTTCCAGTTAATGTTAGAAATTGTATCCAGCATGATTTGAATTAATGAAATTGCATTTCGTCAAAAAAAATTGAAAATTTTCGTTTCTGTGATTTTCGGTCTTTTATTTTAACTAAAAATTAATAAAATTATATTATATAATACTAATTAGTCTATTGTCTTTTCAAATTAGAACTCATTAATTTTTAATTGGAGATATTACATTTTATAAACATCTAAAAACATTAATTATACCATTTTTTTCAATCATTAATATTTATTTTTTAATTAAAACATATTACCTTTTAATTTAAAACATAATTTTGCAATCATTAATATATACCCAAAAATATCACAACTTATATTATAATCATTAAAAAAAATTAAAAATTGTACATTTATAATAAACCAACATGAGTATCATTTTTTTTTTGGTTCATTCAACAATACAACAAATAATGATCATTAGATTTTTAGTAAATAATTAAGAACTGTTGGATCTCATGATATGAAATATTATATCTGACTTATTCTACTAATAACCCAATGTTCGAATTCCATCAACAACATATTTGAATTAAAAATTAATATTATAACTTTTTTAATATATAAAATTAAATTAAATTCTTTTAAAATTAAAATAACTATTAAAAAAAGTGATTATATAAAAACTTTATTATGATATAAAATAGAAATTTATAACATATTAAAAAAAATTGATGCATTGCATTGGTTATAATCTATTAAGAGTTATAGTAGAAGTAGGTGTATGTAGCATACAGATTTAAAATATTAATTTATAGTAGAAGTCGATGTATTCAATCATGTATGAGTATATATTTATAGTAAATAAATTAATAATTAATAATATATTAATAATATTTAACAAAAAGTAATATTAATAATAATAATAAAATAAATAAATATAATGATAACTAAAATTTGGTATTATTATACTTCAACATTCAACGAAAAGGAGTTCGCAACAATATATATTCTTATATTATGTACATCATAAAATAAAAAGATAAGCGATTGAGACAAAACTAATCGACATCATGGCAACATGCATGAAACCTGCACCCCCATCACTCCATCAGGGCCATCCCCATGCGGCCAATCCATGCCACATTATTACTACATTACATCGTTGGTTTTTTCTTCCAGAGTACTGTATTTGTCAATTTTTTTTTTTTTTTGAAATAAACGTACTTGCTTGTATTAAATGGAATCAAAGATTAGTACATCGGAAATAAAATCCGGAGCGACATCAATCCACTCCTGGACGTCTGACATAGAATGTGCAGCCCTTACTAACGTGTGAGCTACGCCATTCGCAGACCTATGAACAAAACTCACTAGCACTTCATCAAAGTGCTTAAAGAAGTCGATACAGTCTAACACTATTGTGTGAAAATACGAGCGTCCTTGCACTCTTCTACATGCATCTGCAAGCAATTTAGCATCTGTTTCAAAAATGCATTTCTGGAAATTTAATTCCTTTGTCCACGACAGTGCTTCTTTGAGACTCACTGCTTCGGCCTCCCTAGGTTGCATGTTTGCTGAGATTTTCTGGGCTCGCGCTCTAATAAATTCACCAACATCATTTCTCATCACACTGCTGATTCCCACACTTCCAGTTGCCTCAAAAATGGCTGCGTCGATGTTCACTTTTATCCAACCTTGGGGAGGTGGTAACCACCGTCTTGGACTGGAGCTAATGACGGGCCTATTCTTGTGCTTCTCTGCGTGGCTGCTTTCCCAGTCGTGCAACATGTTCACCGCGGCTGCATGAGTTCCAAAGACCGATCCTACGATCCTGTTCCATACCCAATTGTTACGTCGATTCCAAAGATTCCAGCATACCATTGCAATCAGAGCTAGCTTCTTTTTACTACATGCTCTGAACAAGGAAGTAAAAGTCTCCCACACTGATCCTTGGGTTTGGTCAGTGCTTACCTCCTGAATCCCTACTTTCCCCCATACATCTTTGGCAAAAGAGCAGTGAAATAAGATATGCTCAATATCTTCGTCCATCCCCAGACACCACGAACACCTTGTCTGGACTTGCACCCGTTTCAATGATAAGGCCACAGCTGTTGGCACCACAGATTTACAAACTCGCCATAAGAAATTCAAGACTTTCCCTGGAAGCTCCAATGTCCATAGTTTTTTCCAAAATTCTGCATATGGCCATTGTTGCTCGCCTACTAACATTCTGTAACAACTCTTTACTGTGAAGTTTCCTGTGTTTTCTGGAATCCAAAACCAAGAATCGGGTCTGACTTGCTTTGAAATGGGAATTCTTTTAATCAAATCAATGTCCCTGTCGTTAAGTATATCCTTGAGTATGTCCTCATCCCATCCATCCTTGTTAACTGTCATCAGATTTCCCACCTTTGCATTTTCGAGCTCCATGATCATGGCAGTTGTGAGATATCCATTCTGCAAACACGGTAGCCATGGTATTTTCCAAATGTTTGTACGTTCCCCGTCCCCAATTTTTTTCCTGCATCCTTGTTTCAGAACCTGTTGAGCCTGGATAATACTTCTCCAAGTGTAACTCGGATTTGGTCCCAACTTTGCATCAATGAAATCAGTATCGGGGTAATACTTGGCCTTCATTAATCTGGAAACTAGAGAATTGTCTTCATTAATCAATCTCCACCCCTGTTTTGCCAACATTGCCATGTTAAACTTTTTAATGTCTCTAAATCCCAAGCCACCATTGTATTTCCCTTCACATAATTTCTCCCAAGCCATCCAACGGATCCCTTTGCTATTTCCACCAGAATCCCACCAAAATGCATTCATCAATCGCTGAATATTACTGCATATCTCATTCGGAATGAGAAAAACATTCATCCAGAAGTTTGGAATTGACTGAGCTGCAGTCTTAAGGAGGACTAGCTTACCTCCCTTCGATATCTTTTTATTACTCCAATTCTGAAGTTTTTGACTAACTCTCTCCGTTAAAAACTTGAATGCATTAATTTTCTTCCGTCCTACGTGCATTGGCAGACCTAGATAATTCCCAGGTAATTCCACTTCCTGAACCTGCAGAACATTGCAGATTTGCTGTCTGCAACTGTTGTCTGTGTTTGGGCTGAAAGTCATAGCCGACTTCGTGAAATTGATTGATTGACCAGACAGGCTCTCATATCTTTCTAGTATACTCTTCATACTTGTAGCTTCTTGAAGTGTGGCTTTGAAGAATACATAACAATCATCGGCAAAAAGTAAGTGTGAAATAGGTGGTGCACCTCGAGCAATTTTGCAACCATGTACTAGGCCTGTTGTTTCATGTCGTTTTATAATAGAAGTGAGCCCTTCTGCACACAAGATATAAAGGTAGGGGGAAATGGGATCCCCTTGCCTTATCCCACGTTTAGGTTGAACACATCCAAACTCACTACCATCCCGAATAAAACTGTACGAGACCGTCCTGACACACTTCATGATTCTTTCCATCCATACATTGTTAAAACCAAACTTGGCCATCATTCTCTCCAAAAAAGGCCATTCAAGTCGATCATATGCCTTGGATACATCTAACTTTAATCCAACAACACCACGAGCTCCCTTAGTTTTCCTTCGTATGTAGTGATTAACTTCAAATGCAATGAGAGCATTATCTGTCAATAGTCTACCCTCAATGAAAGCACTTTGATTTTCTGAGATCAAGTTTGGTAGACATTGCTTAAGCCGATTAGCCAGGACCTTAGATAGTATACGGAACAGTACGTTACACAACGAAATCGGCCTTAAGTCCTTCATATGCTGTGGTTGTTTTACCTTCGGTATCAGACACACCAATGTTCTATTTATTCCATCTGGTAAGTCACCTGTGGCAACGAATTCCCGACAGAACTTAATCACATCTTGACCTACTATGCTCCAATATGCTTGATAAAAGCCAGGGTTTAACCCATCGTATCCAGGAGATTTCTCAGGGTACATCGAGAACACCGCATCCTTAACTTCCTCTGGTGTAACAGTTTTAAGTAAGTTCAAATTCTGCTCATCTGTGACTCGATTAATTACCTCTTGCTCAGAGAGTCTGTGTACTGTCGTATTGGCTTGAAACAACTCTTCGAAATACTCTGTGATTATTTGCTTTATCTCCTCTGGATTATCTTTCCAAATTCCGTGTTTATCTCTTAATCCTCTCAACTGATTGTTTCGCTTTCTCCCAGTAGCATGTCTATGGAAAAATCGAGTGTTTTGGTCTCCTTCCTTGAGCCAAAACTGCTTTGCCCTTTGCTTCCAATAGATCTCTTGTTTTTCCAGTAATTGCAGGAAATCCCATCTGGCTTTATTATACTTTTCTACACCATATGCATCCCGACGAGAGCGATATTTTGTCAATTTATATATCAGCCAAACACTAACTTGTCCAATTGCTCCAATTTTAAATAGTTCGTGGCTCAATTTAGTGGTAAGAACATATCACCTTTCGTGCAGTGAAAAATTGCACATATTCATGTAGATCTACAGCTTACAAATTAAAGAAAATAATAATCTTTAAATTTCAATATTCCGTCAAAAAATTAGTGAATATTCTTTTTTCAGTCTTAATTAGATTGAATCCCATATAAATTACGAGTACTTTGTAATTTAATCTTTTGTTATTAAGAATACTGAATCATTATCCCATAATGTTACTGATCGGTGTTTTAAATTGATTATTATATGTACATGGCACCTAATTTATTACTCCCTCCGTCTCAATATGCTTCTCCCGTTTGATATGTCGGGACTGTTCATAACATAAGATAAATTACTAATTTACGTCTAATCTATAAGACCAAATATAGTCATGAGTGATCTTGTTGGATTCGTATTTATGAGTAGTTTAATACAGTGAAGTTTTTATATTTAAAACTAATATAAAATTAAAGATATTAACGATTAAAAGTGTGTGTTGACAAACGTGTCCAAAGGAAATGGGAAAAGTTTTTAGAGACGGAGTAACCAACTCCAAGTTAAGAAATACATGACTGGTAGTGGTTAGTGGTGTACTCTACTTAACAATCAACGAGCCTGCATCATGTATCCACTTTTAAGCATACTGCATACCTAATCACTTTTAGTAGTTTAAAACATAGATTTATTAAGAAACGTAAAAATATATGAGAGTCGAATGACCAGCCGCCGGCAAACCCCCACCCCATCGCCGTCAAAATATCTGCAGATTTCAAAATTTCTGAAGCAAAAACAAATTCAAGTTCTGAGCAACAAAACAAATTCTGCAATAAAAAATGGAGTAGGGAAAGGAGAGAGAATCTTAAATATGAAGAAGATCACAAGGCTCTTAAATTTTTAGGGAAGGTTTAGAAGTTTTTGGAGTTCATTTTTCTTACACTATCCTCAAATTATAACTTTAGGAACTCACTTAAGAGTGTCTTGGAGATGCTGTTACTCCATTATTTTTGGAGAGAATCGAACTACTTTCTTTTTTTTTGCCAAAAAATTTGACTACTTTTAATTACAATATATAATGGGATTATTTAATAACTCTACGTAGGGCCGTAGGCGGCTTTCAAATATATGTTTGAGAAGAGTCCGATCCTCTATCCCCTTCTTCATGTCCTTTCTGTGTCCCCTATATAAAATCGGTACCCCTGGCGAGGCCCATCGTATTATTTCCATTTTCCTTACAATGGGCCCCGCCAGGGCACCCATTTTATATAAGAGACACAAAAGGGGCATCTCCAATAGAAGTTGTCAACATAGTTGCCAATTTCGAACACATCATCACATATATTACTTTTTTATTTCTTCTCTCCTCCATCTCATTGTTGGTGTTATGCCCAAATCTGGCATAATGGCTGGATTGATTCGGTTAGCTAAATTGATGCTTCATGATCTATGATGGGCCTAGAAGATGAGCATTGGGTTATTAAAGCCCATAATTGGAATCAGCCCAGCATACTTTGGACGTAATATCTCCATTGCAGGGGCACCTCGCTCGCTACATAATTTCACCTCGCGTTGTAGTGCCTCGCCATAAGGCCACCTCGCTACAGGAGCACTTTGTCTATTCTCACACTAGGCCTATGCGCCTCTCATGCTGCTCAGCCTCGGGGTCGTATCTACCGGGGTCGCTACCTGGGGATCGCTTCGTTTGGCTCCCATCAAGGGATCGCTTCGCATGGCCAGGCCTCTCTAGGTCGCATGCAAGGGCCCTGATGGATCTTTCATTCCAAACCTATCCGTTCGAGGTCGTAGGCTTCTACAGCTGGATCAAGGATAGTATTGATGACTCATTGCCACGTCAGCCCTAGCTACATGGGCTTGGACTTTGGCTTATCTCTTAAAACCCTAGCCCGCCTAGGTAACTTGTGGCCCAAGAACTACGTATGGCTTGATCCCTATAAATAGGGTACGTAGGCACCTTGATACGGATGAGAAACAGTTTACCTGAAAAACACCTATCAAGCTCAGCCACATTCATACACACAAACCCTAATCCTTTGTTCTTCTTTTGTTAGCAAAATATCCGTATTTTGCTCCGATAATCCAGCAAACCTCCAAAATATTGTTATACAATATTCTCCCTATAACATTTGGCGCTAGAAGGAGGGGCAGTCATTGAATTGGGAGAACGATGACTAAATCACACAAGAAGAGGAACGATGGTGAGACCCCGGGGTCGCATAAGGTGAACAAGGACGATCCGCTGACAAGAGGCCCCCCAGAGGACGAGGCCTCCAAGGACAACTCTCAAACTGGGAACAGGGAGGAACACACTCCCCCAGTACAGAGGGTGACATTGAACAGCGAGGTCATGTCTTTCCTAAAAGGCCTCGGCGAGCAGGTGACCGCTGTGCATGAAAGGGTCGCAAAGGTAGAGAGGCGCTACAGCTCTAGAGGATCGAAGAGGAATGCAAGGACAGGCGGTAAAGCACCCGGGGAAGGAAGCAAACTCCCCCCTAAGAAACTTGTTGATGACTTCGATGATGTCCTAACAGATCAAACCAACCCTGACTGGAATGAAGGGGAGGACTCGCTCGGACAGAAAGGGGAATCGCATGACAAGGTCGCCTCATCTGAAGGGAGATCGGTCAGTGTTTTTGATCGTCTCGGAAAGAAGCTAACTGAGCACGACCTTCGTCTAAAGTTGGAAAAGGCTAATGCACCCCGTCATGAAGGACCTAAGAACAGAAGTCAGGGCACGCATCGACAATTGTCTCCTCGAGATCGCGAGCGGTCATATCGTCGCGATGACAGACCCCCCCTCTCTCCGTAGAGAGCGCGAGCGGTCCCATCGTCGCGATGACAGACCCCCATCTCATCGAGACCAGGCACGATCTCAATATCTTGAAGAAGATCGTAAAAAGAAGGATCGTGGGAATGACCAGGAGGAATCCAGTGTCCTGAAAAAGACCCAGTCTCATCATGGAAGTACTGGAGGTAAAAAGGAGGCCGAAAAGGAGGTTAAGGTAGGAGACTATAAGCTGGAGGAGTTGAAGAAGGCCCTGGACGCGATGAACAGTGAGAAAGGGATCTTTAGCACTATGGGCTCGTCATCGCCCTTTACTCACGAAATTCGAACCGCTCCGCTTCCTGCAGTGTTTCGAGGCCATCAACATGATATGACCTATAATGGCGACACTGATCCAGCGGAGTTCGTGATTCGATTCAACAATGAGATGGATGTTTATCAGGTCACGTTACTAGCGAGGTGTAGACTATTTGCGGCCTCGCTGAGGGGAAGTGCTCAGCAGTGGTTTTCGAAGCTAGGAGCATTGATTGTCATCGATTCTTGGGAGCAACTCGTGGACATCTTTATTAAACAGTTCCAGTCCTCGATGCTCTATGCACCCCCTGTGTCCACCTTAGCAAACATAAAACAGAAGGAAGGCGAAACCCTTCATGATTACTTCAAGAGGTTCAATGCTGAGGTGCCTCGCGTGCGAGGAGCAAATGACGAAGCTGTGAAAAATTTCCTCATCGCTGGAGTAAGGGAAGGAACAGAATTTTGGAAGAAGTTACAAGAGCAGACCCCTAGTACTCTCTCTGAATTGCACAAGATCGCTGAGCCTTTCAAGCGTGTTGAGAAGTCACTCGCAGATTTGAAGAAGAATAATGAAAGGAGTGGCAGTTGGAATAGGAATCGGGGAGTAAAAAGAAAGGACTCTAGGAGTCCGAGGCGAGGACGGGATCGAAGTCGTAGCCCCAGCCCAAAAAGGAGAGATCGCGATCCTCTGAGGCGATCCCCACCGAGATCTCGCCCCGCGAGAGATGGAGACAAGTATATCCCTCTGGTCGCCCCAATTGATCACATTTATGCAGTCAATGAAAGCAAGGGGATATTCAGGAAATCTACACCGATGGGTCTGAAAGGGACTGCAAACACGAGCAGGTATTGTGCCTTTCATGAACAAACAGGGCATGATACATCAACCTGCCGAGAGCTGAAGCAGCAAGTGGATCAGTTAATTCGTGAAGGAAAGTTAACTGAGTGGGCCGTTCGCGAGGTGAAGAAACATAATCCCAAGTCCGGCCTTGGGTATAATCAAGCCCCCCCACCTGAACAGAACCCAGTCATTAAAGAAAGGGAAGCGCGAGGCGGAAGTATTCATGTGATAATTGGGGGACCCCACATCGGGGGAGACAGCAATAAAGCCAGAGAGAGGTATGCTCGCGAGGCCAGGGAGCGACCTCTCACCAATGTACATCACTTGCAAGAGCGACCCCCAAAGCTCTTTAAGGGGGAAGATACGAACATCATGTTCACTGAGGAGGATGCGAAGTGGGTTCATCACCCTCATTCTGACGCCCTCGTTGTTCGAATTCGCATTGGATCGCAGAATGTCTATAGAGTTCTGGTGGATAATGGGAGTGCTGTGAATCTCCTGACATACGAAGTCTACCAAAAGATGGGCTACGTGGATAAAGATCTCATCCCAACTGTGGGACACTTGTATGGTTTTACTGGAGCCTCGGTGAGTGTCAATGGTCTCATACGACTTCCTGTGACCTTAGGAGACGAGCCCTGCATCACTACTCAGATCGCAGACTTCATGGTGGTGGATCAACCTTCAGCGTACAATGCTATTGTAGGGAGGCCTATACTTAAGGAAATGAGGGTGGTCACTTCTATCTATCATCTCTCCACGAAGTTTCCTACCCCAAATGGAGTAGGATGTGTCAAGGGGGCACAGCATGAATCACGAGAATGTTACAACAAGGCCCTTAAGTCCGCTGAAAAGGGTAGCATATCTATGGTAGACAGGATGGAAAGCGAGGAGGAAGATAGGGCCCGCAAATCGGCCTCGCGACCCTCAAATGAATGCAACATCATATCCATCGAGGAACTCCCAGCTGGTTATTTTGATAATTTGGGAATTCAGGTAGAACCAGTACCAGGTGCTTTAATGATGGAAACCTCGCAGCCAGTAATGGTTCTCCAGGAAGGGATTGTTGAAGAGGCCACAGATAGTGATAGCGAGGAGAGCCCAGAGCAGGCCGCTGTGCGAGCCCGAAAGGGGAAATGGGTTCGCAAAGAAACATCTACATTGACAGAACTGCCAAATGGTATCACTCAGACAACAACTGTTGTCAAGGAGTTTGGGCACGCAGGTGTAAACCCCTGCGAGGCGGAATCTAGTCAGGCTCGTGAATATGATCTAGACCTGGATCCTCGCATCCCAGAGCATGTGGAGCGAGCGGGGGCTGCTGAAGACACGATCCCTATTCTTGTTGATGTGCAGGATCCTTCAAAGGTGTTGAAAATAGGGTCGCAACTCAACCCTGGTCTGAGAGAGAGATTGGTCACTTTTCTGAAGGCCAACCTTGATGTGTTCGCCTGGTCGCATGAAGACATGATTGGGATCGATCCTAATGTAATGTGCCATAGGCTCAACTTGGATCCAAGCAAAAAAGGTGTTAGACAGAAAAGGCGACCAATAAGTGGAGAGCGAGCCGAGGCTCTCAAAGAAGAAGTGGATAGATTACTCAAGGTTGGGCTCGTTAGGGAATCATTCTACCCTGACTGGCTCGCGAATCCTGTCCTCGTGAAGAAACCAAACGGAAAATGGAGAACCTGTGTGGATTTCACTGATCTCAACAAGCATTGCCCAAAGGATAGTTTCCCATTGCCAAGGATTGATCAGTTAGTGGACGCAACAGCAGGGCATGCACTCCTCTCTTTTATGGATGCTTATTCTGGGTACAATCAGATACCCATGTACGGCCCCGATCAAGAGCACACCTCGTTTATCACGGATAGAGGCCTCTATTGCTACATAGGGATGCCCTTCGGTCTCCTTAATGCTGGGGCCACCTATCAACGGCTCGTTAATATGATGTTTGAGAAGTAGATTGGGAAGACAATGGAAGTTTATGTAGATGACATGCTGGTGAAATCCAAAGAGGCTGGGGATCACATCGCCCACCTCGCTGAAATGTTTGATATACTGAGGAAGTACAGAATGAAGCTCAATCCACAGAAGTGTGTCTTTGGAGTTGAGTCTGGAAAGTTCTTGGGGTTCATTGTCAATCACAGGGGAATTGAAGCGAACCCATCAAAAATAAAGGCCTTGGTGGACATGCGATCCCCAAGAAGTGTTAAGGAAGTTCAGAGTCTAACGGGACGGATCGCAGCCCTTAACCGGTTCGTCTCTAAATCATCAGATAAATGTCATGAATTCTTCAAGGCAATTAAGAAGGTTGGAAAAAACTTTGAGTGGACCCCTCAATGCGAGGAGGCTTTTCAGAATATCAAGGAGCAACTTGGCTCGCCACCAGTATTATCTAAGCCCAAGGACGGGGAGACGCTCATTGTCTACCTCGCAGTATCAGAACATGCGGTCAGTACGGTGCTAGTACGCGAGGAGGAGAAAGTTCAGTATCCTGTGTACTATGTTAGCAAAAGGATGTTGGATGCTGAGACTCGCTACACCAACATGGAGAAGCTAGCCTATGCCTTGGTGCTGGCCTCGCGGAAATTGAGGCCCTACTTTCAGGCCCATAGCATTGAGGTTCGTACAGCCTATCCATTGAGGCAGGTAATGCATAAGCCAGAATCCTCAGGAAGATTGTTGAAGTGGACAGTGGAACTCAGCCAATTTGATATTGAGTTCAAGCCTCGTGGTCCCATTAAAGGTCAGGCACTTGCAGACTTCATTTTAGAATTCCCTCCTCAATCTGAGGAAGATAAACTGGCCATCATAGCGATCCCAGAGGCCGCATCTAGCGAGGTCAAGAAAGAAAATTCCGCCTCGTGGTGGGAACTGTATGTTGATGGAGCATCAAATAAGGAAGGAGCTGGGGCCGGCATCGAGTTAGTAACTCCAGAAGGTCGCAAGATACAAAGTGCAGTGCACTTCGCCTTCGAGGCCACCAACAATGCAGCAGAATACGAGGCCCTCATTATTGGCCTCAGATTGGCACTTGAAATGAAGGTAGAAAATCTCACAGCTTACAGCGATTCCATGCTAGTAACATATCAACTCTGGAGTGGGTGGCAAGCTAGAGGTGAGCAGATTGAACTATATCTGCGATGTGCACAGAGGTTGATGAAAAAGTTCAACAATATCAAAGTGGTTCACATTAGAAGAGAAAAGAATCAAAGGGCTGATGCATTAGCAAAGTTGGGGTCGCGTCGCGAGGCCACCCTACTTGGAATCATTCCACTGGAAATTCAGACAAAACCCAGTGTGCCAGAAGAGTTTGTTATGGAGATAGCGACCCCAAGGTCGACCTGGATGACCCCCATATGGGAGTATGTGAAAAGTGGAGCCCTGCCTCAAGACAAGAAAGAGGCAAGAAAAATCAAATATCAGGCGGCTCGCTATGTCATCTATGACGAGGTCCTATATCGAAGAGGGTTCAACACCCCGCTCCTAAGATGTGTGGATGGAGAGGAATGCAATTACATTCTCAGAGAAGTTCATGAAGGAATATGTGGCAATCACTCGGGGGGTAGTTCTCTAGCCCAAAAGATTCTTCGCCAAGGGTACTACTGGCCTACTTTGAAGAGAGATGCTTTCGAGTTCGCTAGAAGGTGTGATAACTGCCAAAGGATCGCTAATTATAGCAATGCCCCGGTCTCGCACCTCACCTCGCTAACGAGCCCATGGCCCTTCGCTATGTGGGGCATTGACTTAATTGGGGAGCTACCTAAGGCCAAGGGAGGTGTCAAGTATGCAGTTGTGGCCGTTGATTATTTCACCAAGTGGGCCGAGGCCGAGCCACTTGCCACTATTACTGCAAAGAAACTCAAGGACTTTGTGTACAGGGCAATAGTGTGTCGCTATGGGATTCCTTATCAGCTCATATCAGATAACGGAAAGCAATTTGATAGCAAGGACATGAAAGAATTCTGTGAGAACTTGGGGATTAAGAAGAGTTTTTCAGCTGTGAGTCACCCCCAGACAAATGGTCAAACTGAGGCCATCAACAAAATCATCAAACATACTTTGAAGGCCAAGTTAGAGGAGAGCAAAGGCAGTTGGCCTGAAGAACTACCAAGGGTCTTGTGGTCGTACAACACTACCCCAAGGACCACAACTGGGGAGACTCCTTTTTCCTTAACATATGGCTGCGAGGCTATGGTCCCCGTTGAAGTGGGCTCCGGGTCGTTTAGAAGGGAACACTACGATCCCGACGCAAACGAGGTGAATCATAGATTGTACCTAGACATGATAGAAGAAACAAGAAGCGAGGCTCAGCTTCGCCTCGCAGCTTACCAACAGAGGACAGCGAGGTACTATAATGGAAAGGTCAAAGCAAGTTCTTTAAAGACAGGTGACCTCGTGCTTAGGAGAGTCATGCCTAACACTAAGGTCCCAGGCCACGGTGTCTTTGGTGCTAATTGGGAAGGGCCTTACAAAATCTATGCTACTCTCTCAGAGGGAACTTATTACCTCACTGACATGAAGGATAAGGTCATTCCGCGAGCTTGGAACGCGGAACATTTGCGCAAATACTATCAGTAAAGGCATCGCTTCTGGTAGTTTCTATCTATTTCGCATGAATAAATCCATACAAAATATTGGGGGGTAGTGGTCGTATAGACACCTTCCCTTTATGATGTAATGGCATTGGGCTTCGCCCCACTTACCACTTGTTTGGGCCTCGCCCCACTTATCATTTATTGGGCCTCGCCCCACTTATCAATTATTGGGCCTCGCCCCGCTTGTCAACTTGTTTGGGCCTCGCCCCGTTTATCAATATAAAAGTTCAATTTATCTATGAATTACTTTTTATTGTACATTTTACTTGCCTGTTTGTTAACATTAACATGCTAAGGTCCAAGCCATCTCAACGATGCAAGGATCGCATTTGAAGTTACTGCTACAGCAATCTAAGGAATCTAAGCAAAGGCATGCAAATCTAGCACTATTCAAGACAATTCAACAAAGATGAAATAAAGACATAATCTCGAAGTCAAAGTACTAAAGAAGCGAAGCTAAATTACTTGTGCAAATATGTTATGGACAAAAATAACGAGGCAATATTGGATGAAAAAGTTAAAATGCAATATTCATAAAGAAAGGGTCGCCATGCGATCCCAGTTCAGTTATCAAAGTTAAATAAAACAATATTACATGATTGCGAGACATTCAAGGGGTGTCCGCATCCCCAGTTCAATATTCAGAAACAAAGAAATAGTTTAAATCTTGGAGGCTTCAGCTGCGTTGGCTTGGGTGGCTTCGCTGGCGAGCCTGGCCGCCTCCTTCGCATCCTCTTCTTCTATTTCCTTACGAAGAGATTCAGCGAACTCGGCATTTCCAGGCCCGAGCTTCTCCCAGTCAAAGTCAGGAACCCTTCGGATGAAGGTCTTCATGAATTCAACTTGGGCGGCCTCCACAACAGCATCATGGTCGAGCTTGGCAGCCTCGAGCTCCTTCTTCAACTTGCCGACCTCCTCCCCGTGCTCTCTCCGAAGAGTCTCCTCAAGCTCCTCTGCCTCCTTCAGGGACTTGCTGAACATGTTCCTCTCATCCGTGATTTTCTTGAGCTCGGATCGCAGAGAAGCAGTTTCTGTCTCGAGGGCGAGCCTGTGGGTCTTCATCAGCGATCTCTTGTCCTCTTCCTTCTGGAATCTAAGGACTGCGACCTCTTTCTCCAGTTTGGTTTTAGCGGAGGCAAGAGTCTTCAGTTCCTTTAGATGAGAAGTCTGACGGATGAACGCTTCAGACAAGCACTTGGACAGGGACTCGGCATTATCAATCAGCTCAGCCCCCACCCAGCTCGTGCACTCCTCTTCGGTAGCATGGTTATACCCATGCTTCGCGAAAAGGTGATGAACGGGGGTAGCGGTGGCTGGATGCTTAGGAGCAGGGAGCAGAGACTCATCCTTTCTAGCTTTCTTGGAGATGTGGTCCTCAGGGGTACCCTGGGCTCGCTGGATGATCTCAGTGTTCAGAGATAGAGGTGGAGGAGGTGGCAGTTCAACAGATTTTGGTTTGGGAGGGACTGGAGCAGTCTTCGGAACGGGTATGGCCCCGCTCTTCTGGAGAAAAGGAGGTCTGCGACCACTTTTACCCGACATGCCTGAAAAATAGAAGTAAAATGATATTAGAAGCATGATAATAATACAAGTTATGCAAATGCGAGAACAGTAAGGATGAATGCAGTGTTAAAGTTAGCGAGGACAAAATAATAGTCATATTATAACGAGGAGAATACCCTCGTCAGTGGTAACAACAACTCGAGAGGACGAGGCCTCCTCGTGAGCCTTTCTCTTTAAGGAGGTCTTCCTCGCTCCTGAGGGCCTCGTTTTAGAAGGAAGACCGACCCCTTCTTTCAGAAAACCGCACTCGATTAGGTTCTCAAGTGAAAGAAGAGTCCTAATGTTGCGAGCCTCCCGTGGGGTCTTCAGCACGTCATCGGCACGTTGCTTCTCTTCGCCCTTTAGGACGGTTCGCACTTGACCAACTGCGATCTCAGGAAGGATGGGTTAATTCATGGATTGAATGAAAGGGGGATGAAATTAAAAGGTTAAGTTCCATACCTGGAAGATAGTTAAAAGAGGTCTTGACTCTGGGCACGTCGTGGACGTAGAAATAAGGGCCTTTCCACGACCCGGCGTTACTTGGGGCACTGTGGTATAGTTCCTTCTTGTTGAACTCTGGCCACATGGAGAAATAAACGTAGCCAAAGTCTGATGCCCCGCATCGCTTCAATTGCAAGAAATATCCCATGGTCCTCGCATCCAATTCAGGGTAGCCGAGCTTGTGGTAGAGGATGTAAAGAGCAATCATGGCTCTGTAGCCATTGGGATTTATTTGGATTGGGGCCAGATGGTACGTTTCACAAACATCCCTAATAAAAGGGTGAAGGGGAGAGGATACGCCTATCTTCATCATGGCCGAGGTTAGAACCATACGAGGCACTCTGCCACCATTCTCTCGATGATCGAAGCGGTAGCATCGCATCGCAGATTTCGGAAGGATAATTTTGCCTTCTGGCCTGAAAATGTCAACCGCCTTAGATAAAGATTCTGTATCTAGGGTCGTTGACAAATCTCTGCAGCCTAAAACACGAGGTTGGCCGGGTTTTACTTTCGAGCCTGGCTCGATGTCTTCAGGACGAGGACCACCAACATAAATGGTTCCTTCTAACTCAGGTTGAGGAGTTGGTTCGTAAGGTTCAGGGGAAGCTTCTGGAACATAATTGTAGTCAGTAAAATTGACGACCTTGGCTACTTCATCGAGGCCGCCATCATCAGAGGAAGGCTCTTCGTAGTCAGTGTCATCAGAATTGGCTTCGTTATCAGCACCTCCCTCGATGTCGTAATAGGCATCGCCTAATGAATCTGTTGGAGAGTCACTAATGTGAATGGGTGACACGGTTTGTGATGGAGGCATGGTTCGCGGTGGAGGCGCTTTGGAGAGAATTTCTGCTGCCCTAGCGCTGAATTCATCTCCTTTCTTTGTCAAAGTTGCGATGTCATGCTCAATGTCAGTCATAGTATGAGGTTCGTCCCCGGCTGGGAGTACATCCAGAGATTGATCCCGCGAGCTGGAAGGGTGCTTTGTTCTCCACGAAATCAAAGGCACCTCGCGGGTATATTCCTCGTTAGACCATAGAGGGTCGAAGTATAGTTTGAACGAGCTCTCACTAGTGCTCGTAGCTTTTGCGATGTTGGCTGCTGCAGCATCGCTGATTTGTATATCAGGCATAGGAGAAGGTGTCCTTGAGCTATCGTCTTGAGACATCTGAAAAGGGTGAAATGATTAAGTGTGTGTCCTTACAGAAAACAAATGAAGGAGGAAAGAAACAAGCGGACAGAAAGGCTCTATGTGTTCTTGCGTCGTCCACAGAGAATATGGGGGGTCGCAATCCTAAGGGAAAGGCTAACGTTCTTAACCTATGTTTCTATCTAAGTAGTCACGGATCGCACTCCTACAATAGCGAGGACGGGTCGCATTATGAAATTGACATTTTGGGATCGCAGTTATTTGGGTTCGCATCGCATGCAATTTACGCTATCCAATCGTGCAATTATAATGAAGAACAGTAATTTAAATGCAAGAAGAGAAAAAAGACTTACTTTTTGAAGAAGAAGGATGAAGAAATTGGAAGAAACTTGGGGTCGCTGGTGAAAGAGCCTGAGAATTCTTTGCGTTTGATCCGGGAGCAAACTAACAGCACTTCAATAATGTGTTCGTGAGAATAAAAAAGGAAATGATAGTGACAGGAGTATATATAGTCGTCAGGAGAGAGAAAGACACGGGACACGTGTTGAAATCTCGTCCGTTGGACACACATCCCGAGACACAACAGCTGTCAAAACCTTTCAAATTCTTGGGGTCGCGACTACTTCAATGGTTATATCTGTTTTTGGGCTCGCTTCGCAGTGACAACTCGTATTCTTTGAGTCCACATCGCATCTCCAATGGCAATATGGACTCGGGGGGTAGTTGTTATGCCCAAATCTGGCATAATGGCTGGATTGATTCGGTTAGCTAAATTGATGCTTCATGATCTATGATGGGCCTAGAAGATGAGCATTGGGTTATTAAAGCCCATAATTGGAATCAGCCCAGCATACTTTGGACGTAATATCTCCATTGCAGGGGCACCTCGCTCGCTACATAATTTCACCTCGCGTTGTAGTGCCTCGCCATAAGGCCACCTCGCTACAGGAGCACTTTGTCTATTCTCACACTAGGCCTATGCGCCTCTCATGCTGCTCAGCCTCGGGGTCGTATCTACCAGGGTCGCTACCTGGGGATCGCTTCGTTTGGCTCCCATCAAGGGATCGCTTCGCATGGCCAGGCCTCTCTAGGTCGCATGCAAGGGCCCTGATGGATCTTTCATTCCAAACCTATCCGTTCGAGGTCGTAGGCTTCTACAGCTGGATCAAGGATAGTATTGATGACTCATTGCCACGTCAGCCCTAGCTACATGGGCTTGGACTTTGGCTTATCTCTTAAAACCCTAGCCCGCCTAGGTAACTTGTGGCCCAAGAACTACGTATGGCTTGATCCCTATAAATAGGGTACGTAGGCACCTTGATACGGATGAGAAACAGTTTACCTGAAAAACACCTATCAAGCTCAGCCACATTCATACACACAAACCCTAATCCTTTGTTCTTCTTTTGTTAGCAAAATATCCGTATTTTGCTCCGATAATCCAGCAAACCTCCAAAATATTGTTATACAATATTCTCCCTATAACAGTTGGCAACTTTTGTTACAAATCTACTCCAATAGTTGGCAACTTTAAAAGTTGTCAATGTGGTCCCATACATTAATTTTATATTATCTTATAAACATATATTATATTTATATATTCTAAATAAAATTGAAAATTTGGATATTTAAAATACTTAATTCCCTCCCGTAATGATTTTTTTCATTTTTTTGACATTACATTAATATAAAATATCAAATGATTTAAATTTTTAAATATAAAATAATATTATCTTTACATCAATATCATTTGATTAAATGAAAATAGTGCAAAAACAATTATATTTTTTTCTTTTCTTCTCATATGCATTAATGATATTAGATATGTGAGATATTTAGAAAAAAAAGAAAAAAACATTTAAAGAGATAATAAAATGTGGGAGATATAAAAAAGGGTAAAGTTAAATACACTTTTGGAGAGTTGTATGTGTTTTAATTAAATGGAGAAGTTGCCAACTTTTGGCAACTTTGATTGACAACTTGATGGCAACATTGATCCTCCAATAGGTGGGTAACCAAGAGTGTCATGCCACATAGAACTTGGCAACCTCTTGTCAACCCCTATTGGAGATGTTCTAAAAGCCTTTATAATTAGTGAATATTTACATTATTGTACGGACTATATCACCACATAACATTTTTTAAACACGTTCCATTTCTTTGCTCTTTTTTGTTGTACAGCATATACTAAAATCCAATGTAAAGTAATTGATTTTATGCTTTTATTGGCCCCTACCACCATATGCCTGAAGAAAAAATGAGCAGATCTTTTAATTATTTGGTACGTCTTATGTGAATGTGTCCAGAGTCTTGGGCCTCTTGGCCATTTTCTGTCCGTCCGAATGTTCCAGTATATAGGACAAATACTCGCATCATGTAACATGCATATTTTTTTTTTTTGAGGGTATGTAACATGCATATTACGCTGGCTGGTTTAAGGTTTCGGTTGTCTTTTTTCTTTTTTTTTTTACAAATTAAAAAATGTGTTTAATAAATCATTGGACTATATACTAGATTTTACTTGCTGTTACGTCATATTTTCGGTTTCCTCAATTATTTTCCAAATTTTCCAATATAAATCTAATATTAATTAACTTAATTTCCAAGTTAATTATTTTCTCTTTGTGAAATGAGGAATAATCTCCAATTTATGATAGAAAATATCTCCAAACGCGAATATAATTTAAAGAGATAAAATCTATTAATTTCCAATACATCCCTTAACAATCATGGAGATTAAAAACCAATCCTGGATAGAACTGCGTTGGCTTGATCTCTATAAATATAGAGTACGCAGGCATCTTGGAAAATGATCCGACACATCTAACAAGTCGAGACACCACTCAAGTCCAGCCCCGAACATCCAAAATCCCATATTTTCATAGTTTCGTTATTCCAGCAACCTCTGAAATTTGTTATCACTAAATTCCTCCTTTAACAGTTGGCGCTAGAAGGAGGGAATATTTTTTGATTGTGGAGGACAATCAATTCACACGCATGGAGGGTTATTATGGATCTGGAGCTGGTTTAATGGAGGAGTTAAACGATAAAGACGGTGGCTCTATTAAGATAAGTTTTCTTATGATTCTGTACATACAAATTATCTATCTTATAAACTTCGTAGTAAATTCAATGCATGTCGAATTTTGATGATTTTTAATGATTTTGAAAGCTTTTTAAATTTCCTATAACTTTCGTTCTTTGAGTTTTCTCAGATTATATCTTGATCTATTCTTGAAATCACAAAAAACAATTAGACCACATTTTTTAGCATCGAGAAATCAATCAGCAGACGTTTTATTTGATTCCTGGTTCGTTATAAGTCCGTTTTTGATGAGCCATATCTTGCTGGAAAGATCTTTTCGGTATCTACAACTTTTATGTTTTGTGTTTTCCAAGAAAATATCGTTTAAAAGGTGAAAAAGGTTAAAAACATATCTGGGCAGAATCTGAATCGTGGAGATATATATTCAAGATTTAAGATGCTATATTCGTGGTACATGAAGAACAAATAGAAGCTCAGAAAATTCTGAATTTATCGGAAGCAAAAATTAAGTTTTTGTTGAAAACTACACAAGAAGACCCTTTGGGTATTATTTCGGAAGGCCCTCCTTTGCGGCATGTATTGTTTGGATTTTTTTTGGAAGACTCTCTTTTGATGTAGGGTAATATTTTTGAAGGCCCTCCTTTTTGGGATACTATTTTGGAAGACTCTTCTTTGTAAAGTATATAATTTTGGAAGACCCTCTTTTGATGGGGATAATTGTAAGATACCAGATTATTTTTAGGATTTATTATTATTATTTTATTATTATTATTAGGCTTAATGGCCTTTTAGCCCTCAAAGTTTTCACTGATATACCCATCAGCCCTCAATATTTCAAAACGTTCCTTTTAACCCTCGAAGTATCCATAAAGGTCCTAATAACCCTTAAACCGTTATGAAAAATAAAAAATAAAAAAACGGTATAACTCGGATGGGCAAAAGAGACATTTCACAAACCGATACCGAGGGTTAAAAGGTATACTTTAGATACTTTGGGGGTTAAAAGGTATACTTTAAATACTTTGAGGGTTAAAAGGTATAACTCAGAAAATGTTTATACAAGTGTACAGTACATGAGGGAAATAAGTTAGGTCATCAAAAATTTAATATTTGTACTTAGTAGTAGTAGTAGTATTTTCACCGTTTAATATTTATACTTGGTAGAAGTACTCTATTTATTTTTTAAAAATTTATTTCTCAATAATTTAATTTATTCATGATATGATTTTCCTTTAAAATAATAACTTTTTTTCATGGCGACTTTCGAATAATGTTATAGTACATAAGAATATTAACTTATATTGAGTGAATAATTATCAAAATTGCAATAATAATATTTTTACTACACCTTATATGCAATCAGTTCAACACTAATGAATTTTGTATTTGAAAATATTACATTTGTATGGGAGGAAAAGATTTCAAGGTGAGAAATTCAAATAGATATATGTTAAATCGTACCCCTAAGCCAAGCTATAACTACTTTACATGTTCATCAGGGTTTTGCTGGATCAAGTGTCTACTTGCTAACTAATAGATCACAATTTCAAATTGTTTTTTTTTTAATTTCAATGTTTTACGGGGTTGAATTGCAAAAGCACTGCCTGATGTAGATGACTTGTGTTTTGTACTGAGAGTGCCCTGTTGATAAGGAAATAGATACTGGTCATTAATAACACATACCTCCAAGTCCAATGCCAACCACAAATCTAAACAATACTCCTTACCTCCTCATAATAGATACTGGTTGCCTAGTAAAAATGTAAAAATAAACTTGTCTATGATAAAGAATCGTTGAATATAGAGATGATTATAAAGGGATTTTTAAACTTCCAGAGTTTATGAGTCATATGCGAATCGGGATTTTAAAAATGGCTAGTTGTAGAGATATGCTTTCAGCAGATTCTTGGTCTTGCCCACCTGCTGGCATAGTGAAAATAAATGTTGCTGCGCATATCGTCCCAGGCTCTCATGTGGGATTGGGAGCAGTAGCAAGGAGCACAGATGGACAACTAATATGGGCTGTTTTAAGGAGGTCAGAAGCAACATCGGAGGTTGAGATAGCGGAGATAGCTGCTGTTAGATTTGGTTTACATCTTGCGAAAGACTTGGTAAAAATCGAGTGTGAATTGAAGGAGATGCACCAAATGTTTCCAGGAATATAGACAATATAACCAAGGATTATTCCCCCTACCTTATGGCTGGTATATGATGATATATTGATTTTGATGCATACGTCATTTCACATGTAACACGAGAAGGGAATAGAGTAGCTCATCTCGTGGCAAGACGAGATGGCAGAACTTGTATGCATGAATGTTGTTCTGTATTTGGCGGATGGTAAAAAAAAAAATCTAACAAATATTCATAATCATTTGATACACAAACACTACATATTCTATAGTCATAATATGCAAATGCATTGACAAAAAAAGAGTGAATATATACCTAAAGAAAAATTGTATAAATTTTCATAAAAAATCTGCCATTTGCTTGTGTGCTAGTCTTTTGGAATGATATTCTCTTATGCTTTTCGGTATTGTGATTAACTTGTTGCTTTTATGGATACAAGAGGAAGATGATACTTGCACATCAAAAGAGAAGACTATAAAGACCATCAGAATACAGGCCTTTTAGTTGTCCGATTGAAATGAGTTCACAACACAAATTGATTAGATTAAGATAAACAATTTAAGCTACATTATGTGGTACTGAGTTAACAGAGTAGAGGATATCTGATGGTGTAGCACATTGGAAGCAGTGACCACATATCAAATTTTTTTACTTGATGCTTCGAGGGTTTAACAAATAACCAATGTCATTTATTATATCATGCAGTCTGTTTTCGCTGGTAGCCTCCTGAAGAAATTAGCAGGCAATGCAGGATGTTTTTGTCGAAATCTGGGATGTCTCAGCACGTAAAATCCCATCAAAAGTGCCACAAGTTGGAATGGTGTAACATAGAGTACTATTGCAGACATTAAACAAAATGTGATGAACAATGCTGACGCCCTTGGATCTCTCCAATTTAGGAGAGCTTGTAGCCTCTTGCCTTGAGCTGCCAAGTCTCCAACCACAGTCTGAATCCTCCCACCAATGCTCCTAAGTCGATCATACCTCATTCGAATTGTATCTGATCCTTTAGAAGTCGGAAATGTATCAAACTCTTCGTCCAATTCGTCAGAACCAACTGCATCAGCGTGTGACAGTCGAATATCTAAACCAACAGCTCTTTCAGCTTCTCATAAGCTTGATGGACATTGTTGTGACATTTTTCTAGAATAACTTCATTTGTACGAGTTATACCTTTTAACCCCCAAAGTATCTAAAGTATATCTTTTAACCCCTAAAGTATCTAAAGTATACCTTTTAACCCTCGGTATCGGTTTGTGAAATGTCTCTTTTGCCCATCCGAGTTATATCGTTTTTTTATTTTTTATTTTTCATACCGGTTTAAGGGTTATTAGGACCTTTATGGATACTTCGAGGGTTAAAAGGAACGTTTTGAAATATTGAGGGCTGATGGGTATATCAGTGAAAACTTTGAGGGTTAAAAGGTCATTAAGCCTTATTATTATGTTAATTAGTATTTAAAGAATAGAATTGGATTTGAGAATATCGTTGTGGAATTCAACGATATTTAGTATTGAGTTTATATGAGTATATATTGAGTTGTGTGTGCCAATGTGTGCCCCAGTATTTTATTGGTATTTTAGTGATTTAAAAAATATTTAAATCAAGTATTATTGATCTTCAAAAATCTTTATTTAATTATCGGAGGGCTTAAAAATCATGAAATCTTTTGTAAAATTATCTTTATATATTTATTGAGTTTTTAAAAATTTTGGGTGGATTAATTTGGGTGGTTGAGTATTTTAAAATGATTTTAAGAGTTTTATTGTATTTAAAGGATCAAAACTTTGAAAATTCATATTTAATTCATTTTTGATCCTAAAAATATTTTAAAAATATGTGTGTGCTCTTAATTTTATATTCTTTATTTTTAAAGGTGAAAAGTTTAATTTTCTGAATTATCTATTTGATTTCGATTTGTAAAAGCTGTTTATTAGTTTTAAAAATGAGTAAGTAGTGTTTTATTTGGGCCCGAAAAGAACTAGTAGTATGAATTTATATACAAGGATTTGGGCCAAGCCCTGCGTTTGAGCAGAACTAAAACAGAGTATCTATGGTGCAACTTCAGTGGCGAGGACATCGAGGAAGGGGTGGAGGTAAAGATCGAGAACCAGATCGTCCCACGTACGGATAAGTTCAAGTATCTGGGTTCGATCATCCAGAAGGAAGGAGAGGTAGAAGACGATGTTAACCATCGTATTAAGGCGGGGTGGCTAAGGTAGAGGGCAGCGTCAGGGGTGATGTGTGACAAGAAGGTCCCGTTAAAGTTGAAAGGGAGGTTCTATAGAACGGCAATCCGCCCTGCGTTGTTATATGGTTCTGAGTGCTGAGCGGCAAAGAAGGCCCTTGAAAGCAAGATGGAAGTGGCTGAAATGAAGATGTTGTGGTGGTCGTGTGGTCGCACAATGCTAGATAAAATCCCAAATAGGGTGTTTAGGAGCGAGCTCGAAGTGGCGCCTTTATCTGCAAAAATTAGGGAAGGGAGGTTGAGATGGTTCGGCCACGTCCGTAGGAGGCGGGCGGAAGCTCCAGTGAGGAGGGTCGAGAGTCTTTCGGTTGTTGGGGTGAGGAGGAGAGGCAGATCGAGGAGGTCGTGGGAAGAGCAACTTAGGTTGGATCTGAAGGCGTTGAACCTAAGTGAGACCATGACCGCTGACAGGTGTTCGTGGAGGCGGCAGATCAGAGTGATGGACTCTCTTCTAGGGGATGGCGCTGTAGTGGAGAGCCTCAGAGTCGGGTTGTCTCGGCTGGCCTTATCTTAGGACCCCGACTTTTTCGTTATCATTCTGCGTTATCTTTTTTCATTTTTTGTATCTTCTGGTTCCCGGTTTTGCAGGTTCAGGGAGCTTAGCTAGGCGGTAACTCGGCGAGTGAAGCGCTTCAGGAGTCGAGTAAATAATTTCGTGCAGGTGGGTAAGTCCCATGTGGAGAACGCCATGGGCTCAGGTATGGATTTGAACAGTCGCGTAACCATATTCGATTCCTCTGTATATAGCACCCACTATATATGTCGTGCACAGAGCCGAGGTTCTCCACGGAAACAGCCTCCCTACCCTAAAAAGTGGGGGTATGGTCTGCGTACAACTTACCCTCCCCAGACCCTGCTCTGAGCGGGATATACTGGGTATGTTTGGTTTTGATTTGGGCCAAGCCCATTTAGAGAAAGCGCAGCAGCAGAACAAAAATATCGGGGAGAGAGAAACACAATTATGGTTTATAAATTGGGGGAAAAGAGATTTGGGGGTTTTGATTTTTATCAAATTGAAACATATACATACATATATATAATCGTGTAGTGTGTGTATATCTCTGTGTGCGTGTATATGTGATGAGTTGTATGTATACATATCGGTTTATGGGTTCGCGAATTGATGTTCAAGGGCTGAGGGGTTCGATTTCTGTGATGTAAGGCATGATAGCAGCTCGTGAGGGTTCAAAACGGAGTTTGGGGTGCAGTACGAGGTTGCCCAGTTGTCTGATGATGGTACCGCCATCGCCAGTGGCGATTTCCGTCCAGTCACAATAGGTAGTGGTGGTTCAGTAGTTGGTTGTGATGTCCCTGTGCTAATTACAATATTTAATGTGTTAATTGTTAGTTAAACATGTTTTATGTGTTTTTATGTAATCTTAGTTGATTGTTGGATTGTTAGTTTGTAAAGATTATGCTAATTTGAATTATATGAATTGCGAAGTGTAATTAGCTTGTTTTAGTAATTATTAGTAGTGATTGGTAAGGTACTGATTTTGCATATGTGTTTACACGATTTAGTTGATTAAAGTATATGGAAGATGATGAATAGTGGTGTTCTTGAGTTTTGGTTGATTAAAGATGTATAAAATCTTTGTTTCAAGCTTTGATTTTGTAATTTAATTAATGATCATATGTATTGGTAGTTAGCAGATTTTTAAGGTTTTTAAGAGTATATTATTGCTTAGTAATGTTTAATGAATGAATTGATGAAGTGGGTTTGTTTAAAGGAGTAGTATGCAAAACTTTCCAGAATTTTCAGGGCCTGCCCTGTTTTTGCAAGTGAAATTCGAACTAGTTGTGTTCTGTTATTGGCAGCGATCTTTTAATGAAAGTTGTTCTATTTGGAGTCTAGTTGGTGTACGCGAAAACCTTGCATCAATAGAGTAAATGAGCTAAGAGTTATGCCCATTACAGTAGAGATCGCGCGGCACAGAAATTTCTGTGTTCCGTTGCATATTTGAGCATTTGGTTTTGGGAGTTAAATTATGAATATTGTTTTATTTCCGGGATTTAATTCGGAGAGTCGATATTTGTTAGCTATAGTTGTTCGGGTTTAGTGATTCTTAATTGTTGAATGTTAATTGCTAATTGGTAATTGTTAATTTTAGATTGTAATTGTTATTTGCTAAATGCTAATTGTTATTGTCATATAAGGTATAGTTATAAGAGTTGGCTAAACTGTAAATGTCTATGCGCTAAATGGTATAAGTCGAGTCGTAGTAATTGTTCGAAGTCATATTTGTCAACTACGTGGTGTTGGCTTAAATGTGGATAAACTTAGTTTACTTTCCTTAAATGTTGAGGTGCCGCATGTCTGGGCGGATACTTTTCCTCATGTGCCAGGTGCCGCATGTCTGGGCGGGTACTTTTCTTACTTGTTTACTTTTATGTTGTTGCAAGTTGAGGCAGCTTTATTTTTGCCAAAAAAGGGTTGAATTGTATTTGAGGGGCTGTGCCCATAGTCCGATAAACGAATACTTCATGCCGAAATTTTTTAAAAATCCCCTGTATTTAAAGTTATTTAAATTATTTGATTTAAAGATTTAAAGGCATGTATGTGTATGAGTGATTAAGTACATATGTGATGACTAATGAGGTGTGGGTATATATTTATGTATGTATTGCTTTGCGAGTTATAAGTAATTAGGTATCGATTGGGTTGTTTATGTACTAAATAGTACTTTGCTATTATTTCGAGTATAATTAGGGATTCGATATGGACCCGGCGAGAGTGTTGGCGAAACGATTGAAGGAAATGAATGCGTGATCGAGTAAAGACCGAAGTATAGTAAGTAGCGAATCGACGCATTGGAATCGAGGCAAGTGTACTAACCCTCGCTTATCGTTCAAGCGAGATAAATATGTTTCTATTCAATATAAGTATTCCCTTCAAATCCTTATTGCTAGTATCCTCTCCTTCAAATTATTGATAAGGATGTATTTTATTCATATATCATGTGGAAAGTAGAATTTCAGTTTTAGTGCCAGTATTATTCTTTCTTAAGTATTGTGAGTAATATTCTGTTAAAGTTTTTGCTGGTATTGCATTTTTATTCCTTGTTTTAGTATAATGTTCTTAATGTATATGGTTTCCCTGAGATTAATTGATAGTAAAGTAGTTTAATGGAATTGGAAGAATTTTATAAAAATGTGGACCAGCTTCGTGGTCAGAGTAGTAAAGGCCAATGTCAATAAGTCCCTAGTGAGGGATCCCAGAGTATTGTTTTTAGCTGGACTTTACGTGGCTGATCACCCGTAATGTCCAGAGTATGATGAAAACTCCAATTCTATTAAATGTTGTTTTTATGCAAATATATTCTTATGATAGAATGTTTAAGTTAAAGTACATTTTCATTTCCAAGTATGTTGGATATAAAGTTATGATTTGAGTTAAAAGTTATGATTTGAGTTAGTAAATACTGTTAGTATAAAAATGGAAAGTTATTATACTAGTGTTTTGAACGGTGAAAACTAATTCACGGTTATTATGGTCGCTGTGGCATTTGTTGCGCAGTGATAGTAAGGACCGAGAATGAATTGAGATCTTCTTATTTATTCAAACTCATGATTGTCAGGCCGGTTAGGCAGCTAGGTGTGCAAACGCTTAGTGACATGAGTGGAATTTGAGTAACTGAGAATTTCTTGGAGATTTTGTTAAAGCTATAATTAAAGTATTTTGCAAGTATTAAAAGTATTGAATCTAGTATTACGAACCTTCTCAGTTATTAAATTCTGATTTCGAGTTATAAATGTTTTAAATTATATTAATCTTCTGTTAAAGTTAAGAATCCAGATTTCAATTATAGTATTGATTATAAATTGGTGAGCATTCCCCCGCTCATATTTATTGTTCCTATTTCTTGAATTGCAATTATTGCATTCTTATTTCATCCAATTCAGTTCTATATATAACTTGCTGAGCATTCTTTGGCTCACACTTGTTGTTTTTAAAATCTAACTTTTCAGTAAACTAGTTGGCGAGGCTTAGCTTGTGCAGTTCAGAAAATGGAAAGAAGAAGCAGGATGCTGTTATGAAGCTGACGTGGATCAGGGTATTTAGATTTAAAGTTGAATTATTGTATGTAAATATAGTTTAGTAGTTATAGTATGTATTTGATTAGTTGGCCTGGTATACTTCCATTCGAAGTTGTACCAGTGTATTAAGTCTGTATAACATTTTGTATATAAAGTTGTATTTAAGTTAGTTTTGGGTTTTCTTGTTTCTAGAATTGTAACCTAAGATCCTTAGTTGGGAGTTGGGGTCAAAGAGCTTTTGATTGAGTTTTTATTTTTTATTTCAATTTTATTTTGATTTCAGATTTTTAGTTTAGTATTCAGCAGGTTTATGTTGTATTTACGAATACATCATGGCCAATTTTTGTTAGAATTATTGAGTTTGTTAGCGTGACGCCCAAATCTACTGACCCCGGATTTGGGGGCGTTACAATAATATTTTGGAAGGTCCTCTTTTGATGAGGGTAATGTTTTGCAAGATCCTCTTTTGATGGGGGTATTATTTTGAAGGCCCTCATATTTGGGGGGTACTATTTTAGAAGGCTCTTATTTGAATAGTCTATTATTTTGGAACACTCTTTCTTGTGGGGATAATATTTTGGAAGACTCTTTTTTTATGAGAGTATTAGTTTGGAAGACCCTCTTTTGAAAAAGGTAATTTTTTGGAGAGTAAAGTGCACTTTGTGTATATGTAGTTTGTGTGTCAGACCACTTGAGATACTGTACTTCAAAAACTACCACGGGCTATACTGCAATTTACTTTTCGTTATAGAACGTGTATCACCGTCAACTCTGTTTAACTCTGTTAGAAAATGCAGGGGTAAAATTGTCTTTTAATCATCATCTTCTACATCAACCCCATTTCCACCATTAACAATTTATTTAGAACTTGGAGCTTGTATATCTAATTCATTTCTTAACCAAATCAACTCATTTAAATTGCATTAAGATCGTCTCTTTCTCCTTTACAATATGATATCAATTTTGAATAATAAACATTAACTTTCAAAATATGAGACTGGTCAAAATTGAATTTACTTTTATTTGCAGTCGTATTAACTGAGTGTTCTAAATGATAGGCAATGTGCACCATTTTGGCAATGGTTGCTACTCTGCCGGTTGTGCAGCTGTTCTTCTTTCACATTCTTCTCGTAAAGAAGGTATATGTTCTAATTGTTTGGGTTGTTTAATCGTTTAATTTTCATCCCTATCAACTTATACCAGATCCCCGACCTTTGTAAGTCTTTTGAATTTTGGCTGACATGTCTTGCATAATAAACAGTTATTGATTATGTTAAATGGGTTAAAAAGAGCTTCAAAATTGTACTTAATCCACTAAGAAATTTTGACAAGCTAAGGAAGCTTTATAATTACATATAACGAGTTGCTGTCTGATTATTGGCTAACAGGGTATTAGCACGTATGATTACATTATAGATTTGAGAGAGCAAGAACAAGGAGCTGAGGGTCAACAAAGTCCTCAGATGTCACAAGCCAGCTCCCTCACAGGATTAAGCAGTGCAAGTTCATTTAGATCCTTTCAACAAAGAGCATGGTGTAGACCACCACCACTATTTGTCGAAGACCAGGTATGAGATCCTAAGAAATCTACCCAAGAGCGAACTATGCACATACCTTTCTACTAGCAATCTTGTGAATTAATTCTAAATGTTGGATAGATATTAAAAGGATGTCTTATGCTTGCTGTAAACCCTTTGATCTTGACAACATTTCCTCTGACCTAAAATACTTGTAGCTTTTGTCATCTACGGACTACGGTCATCTTCACAAGGTTTGTACTCTGTATGGAAGTTCATCTCTTCATTCCACACAATAACTTCATGCACCAACTTTGCGTAGTAGCAATTATTTCCAAGTGAATCATATGTTAAACTTTTTGTTAGTCTCACTGATTGTTCTGCATATTCCGTGAATCACTAATTTGCTTCTCAACTTGCATCAACTTTATCAGCCAAAGCTTTGTTTGTCTATCTTTTAGCAAACCTAACAACAAATTTTGAATCAACCGTTGTTGGAAAGACAAAGTCAATAAAATGTAGTGTCTAGCAAATATAAGCTCAGACCCTCCTATTTAGCAAAAAACAAAAGGCTCACACCCTTCTGCAAAAAGTTAATCTTTATTATTCAAAATTGATATCATATTGTAGAGGAGAAAGAAACGATCTTAATGCAATTTAAATGAGTTGATTTGGTTAAAAAATGAATGAGATAGACAAGTTCCAAGTTCTAAATAAATTTTTAATAGTGGAAATGGGGTTGATGAAGAAGATGACGATTAAAAGATGCTTTTACCCCTACATTTTCTAACAGAGTTAAACAGAGTTGACGGTGATACACGTTGTGTAACGAAAAGTAAAGTACAATATAGCCCGTGGTAGTTTTTGAAGTACAGTATCTCAAGTGGTCTGACACACAAACTACATATACACAAAGTGCACTTTACTCTTTTTTGGAAGACATCTTTTTTGAGAAAGGTAATGTTTTGTAAGACCCTTCTGTATATTGATTTGGAAGACTGGTAGGGGTAATGTTCTCGAAGACTCTTCGGAAAATGCTTGAAATTTCATAGGAAGACCCTTATGGGTAATGCTTTGGAAGATCCTCCAGGGTAATGTTTTTAAAAACCTTCCCTTTGTGGAGGGTATGGCTTGGAGTACCTTGGAAAACCTGTACTTCCGGGGAGGCAACCCGTACTTCCGGGACCGCACTAAGAAGATTCATAGGGATACGACCTCCTTTGAGGAGGGTATCTTTCATACCTTGGAAAACCCGTACTTCCGGGGAGACAACCCGTACTTTCGGGACCTCACCAAGGAGATTCTAGGGAGTACGACCTCCTCTGAGGAGGGTGCTATCTGGAATGCATTATGGAGATTCTAGGGGGTACGACCTCCTTTGAGGAGGGTGCTCTCTGGAATGCATTATGGAGATTCTAGGGGGTACGACCTCCTCTGAGGAGGGTGCTCTCTTGAATGCATTATGGAGATTCTAGAGGGTATGACCTCCTCTGAGGAGGGTACTCTCTGGAATGCATTATGGAGATTCTAGGGGGTACGACTTCCTCTGAGGAGGGTACTCTCCGAAATGCTTAATGTATGATATTTCTTTGAATATTTTCTTTTCAGGATATTGATCGGAATGCTTTGTACGACTCTCCGAATAATGCTTGAATGACCCTATAAGATACATTCTCTCACACCTACAAAAATTATTCTTTTTTACATCTCTGGTTTAGTCTCATTTACATCTACATACATATTATGGGCATCCGGGTGCTCCATATTTTTTACTAATCTTCATCTCCTAGTTGTTTTATTGAATCTAAGAAATTTGGAAGATCGAAGCATGCTTAGTTCTCCAGTCCATCAAGCTGCACTGAAGAACTGGTGGGTAGTTGTTACGCCATATTTTCGGTTGCCTCAATTATCTCCCAAATTTTCCAATATGAATCTAATAATAATTAACTTAATCTCCAAGTTAATTATTTCCTCTCTCTGAAATGAGGAATAATCTCCAATTATTGACAGAAAATATCTCCAAACGATATCCTTCAAATTAGGAAGGTATCCCAACGCGAATATAATTTAAAGAGATAAAATCTATTAATTCCAAATACATCCCTTAACAATCAAAATGATTAAAAACCAATCCTAAATAGAACTGTGTTGGCTTGATCTCTATAAATATAAAGTACGCAGGCATCTTGGAAAATAATCTGACACATCTAACAAGTCGAGACACCTCTCAAGTCCAGTCCCAAGCATCCAAAATCCCCCTATTTTCATAGTTTTGTTATTCCATCAACCTCCGAAATTTGTTATCACCAAATTCCTCCGTTAACACTTGGGTTATTAAGTGAAAAAAGTTTCAAATGCATTGATGTACTTTCTCTAACTTTCTATTACAAACACTAAACTATATATTAATTGTTTTCATTATCTTCAAAATCCATTCATATTTGACGGAAAGCCGTTAATTACTATCACATTCTTGCAACACTAGTATATATATCATAAATCCAAATTTTCAAACCCAGTTCATTTTTTTCCTAACTTCTCGGTTATAATTCTTATTCCTCCATTAAACTTCCATCATCACAAACACATCCAAAATAATATATCATCAAATAACTGATGACCAAAGCTCTGGGGATGTCGTTAATGGTTTCTTCATCTTCGATTTACAATCTTCAAACCACCATCTTAAAACATCCCTTATCAATACACACACATAACTATATATACATACATATGACTTGCTATTCACACACCAACCACAACCTCAACCCTTCGGATCTCTGCACCGATGATGACGGTTTCCTTTTCGCTTCTTCATGCACCCCGAATTCACACACACTTTTTTTTAATTCTATTCAAATTGATTACATGAACACAATTTAATCTACACTAAGTCTCATCTTTAATTTCACATACATCAATAATTACAAGCATCCAAGTGATAACTCGAGTCATATTTTGAATCTTTTTCGAAACTCGGGTTATTTACAAATTTCGAATCTGAAAAAATAAAAGTGTACCGGCCTAAATGCCCATCACTTACCCCCAAACAATCATAATTTGTTGGTGCACTTAATAGTAATACTTTAGCTTATAAACTGAACATATTTTCTCAGTCTCATCGATGTGGGTCTTAGGGTGCTACAATCTCCCCCATTTAACTCCTAACTTCCTTGTCAGACCTAAATAGTTAGCTCATAGTCCAAATCTTTCATCTCTAGTCATTATGGGATAATACCTACTAGTTTTGTGTCCCCACCTTCGTACCACTATCCACTGTGTAATAATCTGTCAGCCTCCGAGTCCCCATTCCGGCAACATGTGCATTTTGAGAGTCAGCTCTAATAACATATGTGACAACTCAGTTCATATCCCGAGTCTTTTTCAAAAATCGAATCAAGTCCCGATTTTGAATCTGAAATAAGTCAAAGTATACTAGCCCATATGTAACCAATTAACTTGGGTAATAACAAGGCACCCATCACAAGCCCCCAAAAAATCGTGATTTTTTGGTACACGTAGTAGTAGTATTTTACCTTCTAAACTAAACAAATTTTTCCAATCTCCTCAATGTGGGACTTGGGGTATTAGAGCATCTCCAACCACAATATGTAAAGTGATTGGCTAAAAATTAATAAAATATTGGTTGGCTCTAATTTTATTTTCATTCTAAAGATTTAATCTTATAGCCAACTCCATAATAATTATTGATGTAATGATGAAGGTTGAAGAAGAAAAAATTGAAGCAATGATGACGATGGCTGGGGATGTTCATCTTCATCGCCAGCAACAGAGAGAAAATCGATTTCACGTCATGGTGGATCTATAACGAATCATCGTGTTATGAATCGTAGTAGAGAAGAAGGTCATAATAGATTATATCATGATTATTTTTCATATATTCCTACATATATCAAAAATACAATTTTGTAGAAGATTTTGGATGCGTCATTCATTGTTCATACGAATTGAAGAAGCAATTACAGTTCATGATTATTACCTTACTCACAGAATTAATGCCCTGTGGGTGCTCGTGGATTGTCATCCCTCTAGAAATGACAGCTACAGTGATAATGCTTGCATATGAAACGGTCGCTGATGTTGTTGATGATTATGAAAGAATTGGCGAAAGTACAACAATGGAGAGTCTAAGAAGATTTGTTATAGCAATCGTCAAAAAAATTGGTACGGAATATTTGAGACGGCCAAATATTGCAGAAAGGTTTAGATTATCAGCAGAAAATGAAGCATACGATTTTCCTAGAATGTTGGACAGTTTCAATCGTATGCACTAGAAGTGAAAAAATTGTCCAACTGGATGACAAGGTATACATACAGAATGTTCATGAACAAACTATTATTTAAGAAGCAATAGCTTCAAAAGACCTTTGGATTTGACATTATTTTTCGGATTGCTGGGATTCTTAGATGATATCAATGTAGTAGATCGATCTCATCTATTTTGAGAATAGAAAGTCATGGATCTGATGTGAGGTATATCATTGACGGGCACGAATATAAAATTGTATATTATCTTGATGATGGTATTGTTAGTGTAGCTGCCCTAGAGGCAATACATTTCAGTTTACTTAAACTTCGTTATTGACATTTATGTTCTATTTTGATTATATTGATGTTTTATTATGCTTTGTATTTACTGCGATATAATTGTCAGTATAATAAATGTCCCTAGATTATTGATACGAACTATATATAACTATGAGATTATATACAGTATAATAATCTTAAATATCCCTAGTCAAGTATTATTGTTATTAGGACAATAATAATACATCGAGACTAGTATGTTGATTGACTGATGATCAGTTCTCATTGATCATAAGTATGATGATACTAAAGTCAATGCATAGGTACATGTATGAGTACGATGTACTGGATAGACCCACTATGAGATTCGACATGGAATGAATAAATGTGTCATTATGAATCTCAATGTGATAATGATGTAATGATCTTTAGACCTGAAGTCATTACAATTCTATATGAGAATTAATATACTTTGATTCTATCAAAAGTTATCTTTAATCGGGTAATGATAAAGATGGTCTTGGGTATATTATGGATCGTATGAGAAATGTGAATGATCTAGATGGAATTTAACCCTCCTTAATATATATAAATATATAGGAGTGATATTATTGGCCTCTTGTTTGAGTGAGACTATGAAATGCATGGTCGTGCTCAAATAATGATTTGTTTGAATAGTCTACTCATCGATCAAGAAAATAAAGATTAAATTATGACGAGGATGACACATTCCATGCCTCTAGTTTAATCTATAATATCAAGGTTAAAGAGATTATATTACATTGTACATTGTTCACGAAAGGCGAAATCGATTCACCGATTTAATTATTATTATTATTTGGGTAACAATGATGTATTACTAGATGCCGCTCATTGTTTACGATTTTATTTATTAAATAAAATTGTTGCCAATATAATAATAACCTATAGGGTCACACAAAAGAATGAATGAAGGATTATTTAAATTAAATTTGGATTTAATTTAAATCAAATATAATTCGAAATCATATTTATTAAAGACTTTAAGTTAGACTTAATAAGCTTTAAAATACGATTTTCGGATTTGATAAAACTCTAATTTAAATTAGAATAAAATCTGAAATTATTTTATTAAGACTTTAAGTTGGACTTAAAGTATTAAAAGATAGAATTTCGGATTTGTCAAAATTATGATTTATATTAGACTTAGGATTCGTTTTTTGCTCTTCTCCTATATAATGAAATTATGATTTCATATTAGGGTTCACGTTTTATAAAAACCCTAGCTGTTAAGAGAGAGAGTGAGAGCAAGAACGGATCAGTGGTGCTAGTACACATCTACCTTCGATAATTCATTCGTGTGGATACCGATAGAGACGTACATCGCTCGTGCGGGATACGTGGTGATCGAACATCCTTCCTACAATCTCAGACCTCGAAAAGCTTTTTAAAGGTATTGATTTCTGTGAACTACGAATTAAATATACAATTCTCGCATGGATCCTAGCGGTGGGTTTCAATTTGTTTTTATTTTTCGCTGCGTTTGATTGTTTGAAACCCAACAGGTATATATACTTATTGGCCAAAATTTGCAAAAACTATCTCAAAATTATAAGGTATTAAAGAATAATATTTTACAATTGCACAAGAATCTACTAAAAAAGATGTCGAAAGAGCATTTGGAGTGTTGCAATCTTGATTTGCAATGATTCGTGGACCATGACGCTTTTGGGATGTAAACACAATGAAATGCATCATGATAACTTATATTATTTTGCATAACATGATTTTTGAAGATGAAAGAAAATTACGCATCGAAGAAAAGAATTATGATACAGATGTTGAAATACCATTTGTTACTCCAAATCGTAATCGTCTTAGTAACTTTAGAGAATTTATGCAAGTACATCAATAAATTCGAGAAAAACAAGTACATGTTCAATTACAAAGGGATCTTTTAGAACATCCCTGGCAGATCCACGGTGGTGCAGCAAATTAACCTTGGAGCTGCAGTGCTTGCTGCTATCATTCTTTTTGCATTTTCGTTGTAATTTGCTTTTATATTTTCTTTGCAATTTGCCTTGTTGATTTTTATTTGTTATTTGATTTGCACGTTTTCTTTGTAATTTTCATTTTTGAATTTTCTTTATAGTTTACTTTGCTTATTTTATTTGTAATTTGTTTTGTTATTAATATAATTTATTTTTCCATAGTTAAAGAGAAAATAATACTAAGCAGTATTTATAACATAAACTTAGCAAAAGATGGTTTAATACAGAAAACTTAACAATACATAGCTTAGATTTTTGTAACGGAACTTGCATATTAGGAGTTCAAGCCTTTTACAGGACCTTGCTTAAAATCTTATCTTTTAGAGCTTGGTAATATTGCCCAATTTGTGGCTCCATTTCAGTTGTGTCAATGGCCAAGATTGAGACTTCATAAATTTGATTTTCTCATTCTTCTTTTGCTTTATTACTTCCTAGTTGTGCCTTTTCTCGTGCTTGCTGTTGAGTATGAAATACACGCAAGAAAATACAGAGGGGGGTGAATGTATTTTCTCAACTTTTCTTGCTAGACTGTTTGAATCTGTGATGTGTGTGTATGTAGCTTGAAGTGTGTGTTAAGATGAATATGCAGTGTGGAAATAAGAACAGAGTTTCACTTTAATCTAATATTTTATTAGATTGAAAGTATGCTACGATCTAGGAATACAAATGGTAATATTCTCAGCTTCCTTTCTCAGAAATATATTTTCTAAGTGTTTGCAATGACAAACTTGACAACTAATAGAAGTGAGGTTGTGCACTTATAGAACATGTTCACAGCCCACTTGTTACAAAGCTTGTAACAGACAAAATGACATTCCTAGCTCGTATATTCCATTTTGGTGCAAGCATTGGCATCTTGTGATAAAACTTTCTTTTCATGCTAGCCAGATCCACTTCTTCAGCTGCCTATTCCCTTGAATATCTCTCCAAACTTCTTTGTAGACTTTTCATGTACACAGAACAATGATATTTCACTGTAAGTGCCTTGGTTTGTGTAGATTTTGTGACTTGAGAATCTTCAGTAATTTGTCTTCTAAAACCCATTCGAGAAATGACTAACTACTTGATTCGAGAACTGATTTGAATAGCAAAACAACTGTGAGTTCTCTAACAAGCTTTTCTGACACATCGAATCACTTCTTGAATTGGCCTTTACTTCTGGAATCCTTGAGTTGTTGAATAGTATCTTTACTTATGGAATCCGTGAGATTTCGAATAGTTTCTAAATCATTGAGATATCGAATATGACATTGACTTGATTGACTCCCTGAGAACTCGAATGATATTTTGACTTGTTGACTTCTCGAATAGAGTCTTAGATATGTCGAATCATTGACTTCTAGAATAGTCCAAATTATTTCTCGAATTTGTACTTAGGCGAATTTTCAATCTTTAACTCCAAATGTGTTTATTTCTTCAGCCTTGTTCTTCAAGTTTGGGACATGATCTCTGGATCTTCTTCTAAATATTATTTCATGATTTTTTATACAATTACAAAGATAGAGTTGGTGCCCATTAAAAGTACAATTTTACAACATAGAAAATCTACCTAAAAGGGTTCCTCAGTTAAGGGGTCATGTAAGTAATGCAAAGCATTACAAACAATTGGGCTTGTTATTGTATGGTTACAGACATGCCTCTGTGACTAACACTTGCCTTTCCTCCTCTATCTTGATGATGTTTTTAATTGATTTAGTTATTGAAACAGTAGTGAGACGCGCTTCTTCTTTCATCTTTTTAAAAATCTGAACAAATTCATTATCCATTGTTTCGTTCCTCGATCTTTCATCTTTTTTGCATATTTTTTGCCAGTTGATCTTTACATCCCTTCTTCGAATTCTAGCACATTGATACTTACTGGACTTTCAGTAGACGGTGAAGAGGGCTGACTATCCTTTTTAGTCACCTTGATTTTTTTGGTAAAATTTGATGCAAAGTTTGGTGAATTTCGCAACTCCATCCAACAACGTATGAAAGAGAATAGAACTTTCATCAATTTTACATATATCTACATTGTTAGTCCAATATGTGTTAAAAGATATGTTGGAGGCCCATCTCCCAAGTTAGACCCGGAAGAAGGTCCAGTACAGGAGTCCATTGAAAAAGCCCAATACGAGCGTGTCGAAGGTAGCCCATCGACGTTCGGCCCATTCACAGCTAACGGTCCATACGGTTATACACTCCTCAGAACGTGGGACACGTTCCTCCATTCGTCCACCTCCTGGTCAACCATCCACGAACTTACAGAGTGAATAGAGACTGGTTAGGTTTGAGTATTGATTCAATGACAATAAACACAAACACTCTTACGTTCACCTTATTCTCTCAAAAGACCAGTTAACTTATTCTCACACCGGAGGTGAATCGGGGGCATCACCCTCGCATTCTTCTTCACTTGCAGGTCTGACCGAAGGATCAACCCGACAGAAACTGGTTCCAACAAGATAAACGTTATCAGACAAGAAATTAGATAAACATGCCAGACATTAAAAATCTTAACATCACAGGACTTTCCACAAAATAAATCAAATAAGTACTCTTAACAAATTTGTAGAGAACATTAATAAACTAGACATGTCCCATATTAAATCACAGCATTTAAAGAAGAGAGTTATAGACAAGTCACAACCATGTATATGCAGTTAGTCTTATATTGTAGTTGATTATCACCCCTTAACTAATTACTCCCTCTGTTCCGAATTACTTTTCTGGGTTTGACTTTGGACACTGTTCGTTATAAGCAATTGACTACTAATTTACGCATAATTTATAAAATAAAATATAGTCATGAGTGATCTTGTTGGATTCGTATTTTTTAGTACTTTAATACAGTGAAGTTTTTATATTTAGTACTAACACAAAATTAAAGATATTAACAATTAAAAGTATGCGTTGGCAAACGTGTCCAAAGTAAACAAGAAACGTTTTTAGGAACGGGGGGAGTATTAATTTTCTGGATGAAGAAAAGGGCACCAAGAGCAAACATCACTCACAAAAAACAAGCATCAGATTACAGAACATACATATATGAGGAAGGATTAATAATAATCGCAGCTTGACCTCTAATATAACTTGTAAGAAAATAACTATTCTAATAATGAAATCAAAGATGTCTTAATGTTGCATTTATGTAATAATTTCATACAAAATCAATTTTGGTACAGTAACTAAATAGATCTCATACTCTGTAGATAAATTTATACTGTTGAAGAATAGATATAATGTGTTTACTATTTGCACACCTTGACACAAAAAAGGCACAGATCAACTATCAAAACATGATTCACCAAATTTATCACAAATCAATTTTTTAAACCATTAAAACAAGCACGATACTTTGGATAAAACTAGGAGCCCTTATCACAACTTAAAAATAGCATTGCTTTGTAATTCTAAGATTATTATCTTATTTGGTTCAGTTAGATCGCTATCATTTTTTCCGTTGATTTGATTATAGTATCCATCAAAATTACTTACAGAGGTTTGAATTGCGGACCACCGATAAACAAAGAAGTAGGATTATGATCGTTTTTGAATGTTTTGTGCTCGTTGAAATAGGTCCAAATCCTATTCCAATATGTTAGTTGTGTTTGATTAATTCCTTATACCGGATCCAAGCTAATGATCAACCAAGCGGATATGAGTAACACATCATTTTTCGTTGTAAAATTCTTTGATCGACCTTTTCTTTGTTTGCCAGATTTTGGGGGCTTGACTGAGAACATAGGTTTTCTACATCATCATATACGCCATTGTTAAGTAATCTAGACAACGTAACTAAACTCTAGTTAGATTCTCTCCCCTGTATATGAGAATAATTCTTATACTTCAGGATTTGAGATTTGAAAGGATTTTTAGAAAGACATGAAACAAAATTATCTTGAACGAGGAAATCTCGATTCCATTTCCAGAAATTGAAAGAAGGAAAAACCTCAAGATCTAATAAAATGAGGGAAAAAGTGCAAAGAAGGGGGATTTGATGGCATGGGCAATTTGGGTTAGAAGATGAAGAAGGACAAAGAAGAGAAAAGGGAAAGTAAGAGAGAAGAGAGAGTTGCACATGAGACTCTCATTCGATTCAATTGACTCGCTCTAACAATTCATATTTAGTGAAGTGAACCGGAATCTCAGCTCACTTCAACCTGACATGTTAGGCTAATTTTTCTTATTTTCTTCGTCCCATTATACATGTCCCATCTGTAAAAAATACACATGTTAAGAGAAATTTTAGTTAGATAATTTTTTTTACTAATACCCTTAATTAATACATTGAAAAATGAGAATAATGTTAAGTTTGGAAAAATTAATCTTAGATACAATAAATGTAGGGATAGTTTTGGAAAATTACCCTTAAATTTTTATTGAAAAAAAGAAAAAGGACATGTTATATGGAACAAATTCATTTTTCAAAAAGGACATGTATTCGGAAGGAGTAACATTCAATTGGGTCTCTTTAGAGTCCAAGAGCTCAAGCTCAAATTTGGGCATAACACATGTATCGTTCATGCATTTACAAAATGCTTATTTATTCGCGAGTAATGCTAGGTGCACATAATTAGCTACATAATTTTTGCACAGAATGAGTTGGATTCCACTAATGTGGATTTTTTTTTGGTTGATATTAATATGAATACAGGGGGGGCATTCATTTATAACCAATCAAATTGAGACATGTATCATTTTGTGAAAATTTTTGTGAAATTTTATGTAACTCTAGCATTTTCCTTTATTCGCTATATAATTATATCCTTATATATAATAAGCATAAGAGGGATCTTATCCATAATTTTGGTTTGGTCAGTGTACCACCAAAATAATCTCAACCGTCAAATATAATATTTAAAAAAATATACGATCAAGATTATATCATATTTGAAAAAAAAATTATAATCTAAAAAGAATATAATTAAAAAGGTTGTATTAGAATTGAATTTTAAAAAAAGAAGTTATAATCTGAAAAGGATATAAAGATTGTATTAGAACTGAATTATATTTATTTATTTATTAATATAAAAAAAGGTTTATATTTACTATTTAGGCTCTATCTCGAGATATAGAAATCAGATTTGGATAATTCTCGAGATATAGAAATCAGATTTGGATGATTTTACTGTCCACGCGAAACTCATAAAATTATCTTTAATTTAGTAATGATTTAACAATTATTATCCAAATGAAAACACTCAGAATCACAAGAGAAAGTATAATTACAAATTTTTACATTAATCCTATTTAGTATAGAATAACTACATTAATTATCCTATTTAATATAGAAAACCTAATTATATATGATTTAAATCATTGACAAGCACCTTTTCGTATTTCAATATAAATACACTTTTTACTTTACATGTTAAAATATTAAATATTTTTTATGCTAGATCCAACATTTTTTATCTATTTATTTTAAGATCTAACAGCTCTTATTTATTTTACCGTACTGAGGACCATATTACCAACTACCAAAGTTTTGAACAAAATCCCTCCTACCCTTATTATTAAAACTGTATTTTGTTGTTAGTACAACTATCTTGAAATAATAAGAGGTTATTTTGATAAGAAAAACAAATTATAAGTAGATTTTCTAAATAGAATAGAATTTTCAATATAAAAAATCGTCAATTTCATCTCTCTTTTGTTTCTTGGAAGTTTTAATTGGAGAAAATTGTTAAATTATCATTAAATTAAATATTATTTCGTATATATATATATATATATATATATATATAGGAAAGTATTCAAATGAGACCCCCACTTAAAATGAGAACTGAGAATGAATCCCAGCCTCACATTTTTTTAATAGATTAAAATCTTAACCGTACAAATAATGTAAATCTAAATTATATTCCCTCAGTTCTTCCAAACCCCATTTCTATCTCTCTCACTTTCACCCACTACCATCAATCTTCTTTTATCTCGTTGTTACCATGTTGTCATCACCGAACAAGCATCGTTGCCACCATCGGATGCCGTTACCACTTGTTATTACCATCTTTGCTCCGATCTGTCATCATTACTCTGATCTGCTATCGTTGCTTCAATTAATAAAACTATCACCAATCGATTTAGCCACTGATGATACACATCACATCACGTAAGGCGTACTTCACACTTATAACTGCTCAAATCTGAATTTTTTTCATTATTGGATGGTTATGGCGATGACAATGGATATGGTGGCGGTGGGGGAGAGGAAGATGGTGATTATGGTGGAGATGGTGGTGATGACGAAGGTTATGTTCGAGATGCTCGTGATAAATATGGTATTAGTAGCTTTTTTTAGTGATTTGCTTACAGAAAAATTGGTGATTTGCATTGAAATTTAGTAATTTGTGTTGAATTTTTGATAATTTGGGAAATAATTTTGGTGATTCATAAAGATATAGTAGTGACGGTGTGCTGGATATTGTGGGTGGGTGGTGTTGATGACAATTACTAGTGGTGTCAGTTAGAAGTAGTGGTAGTGTTATGGTGAAGTTTAAGTGGTGACGACAATTTTGATGATGATTATGTCTCAGTAATTTCATACCAATACAAAGTTAGATCTGATTGTTTTTAGTGATTTACGTTCAATTTTTGGTGATTTTGATTTAAATTTTGGTAATTTTTGTAAAAGTTTTGGTGATTCGGATTGAAATTTTTTATGATTTGAAGGTTGTGCGATAAGAGTACATTAATGGTGATTTGAGTTTTAGTTATTCTCGATCTGATTTTGGTGACTTGTAGTGATGGTGGCAACAATATTATAGTGATAATGATGGCGATAAATGTGTTGTGATAATGGTGGGGATAATTTAGGCGACGTAAGTTTGATGATGATGATGTGATGGTTGTGCTTATGATGGTGGTGGTTGTGATGAGAGTCTCGTGACGAAGTCTGTAGTAGCAGGAATAGTGGGATGGAAGCAGTGATAAATACGCTTGTGTTATATATTGTATCTATATTTGTAATAATTTTGTAACTGGGGTCTCAATTCTCATTATAAGTAGGGTCTCATTGGAGTAGCCCCTATATATATATATATATAGAGTCTTACTCTAGTGAGACCTTCTAATAATGAGAATTGCACACTGGGCCAACATAAAAGCCCAAGAAGAAACAACGTTTTCATCTCTTCATCAATCATCTTCATCGCTCCAACATATGGTACGCAAATACAACATCACACGTGGCAAAATTCAATTCGCCATCTCCCTCCCGTACTCAATTTCTCAACCACTGATCATCAGATCCCTTGTTCCACCAATAATTGTCGTCAATTATATCTCCGTCGACTCGTCATGTCCTCTTCCGGAGACTCGCTCCAACTTGGTTCACGGTTCAATAACTCACTTTGAACTCAGTACCAAAACTTAAAATAGTTAAATACACATACATATATTATATAACACCAGCACCTTGTTGTACAGCCACCTCCATTACTTCTTTATCACCACCTCTATCAAAACATCATAGGTGCTATCGTCACAACTATAACATAGGTCCCATCATCACTACCATTAAAACACAGTCACCGCACCCATCACCGTAACTATGACCAAATCCAAACCACAATCTATAAATATAAACTGAAATCATCAAAATTTATACAACCACAAAGTAACCACCACATATAACTACGAAATCGTCAAATTCAAACACAAATGACCAAAATTTCAACACGAATCACCAAAATTTCAACACCAAAATATCAACACAAATCACCAAAATATCAACACAAATCACTAAAATATCAACGTAAATCACTAAATTTATTGAAAGAAAATCACAATTAAACTACAATCATCACATCACAACCACAATCACCAAATATTTTTCAGAATAACCAAAATTAAAAACCCACTAACACCACCACTTATAGAATCACCCACCCTCAACCTCAACCTCTACCGCCACCATCTCCATTAATTTCGACGACATCTCTCTCTCTCTAACCTCTGACCGCCGACATCTTCATTAATCCCGATGACCTCTCTCCCTCTTTCTCTCTCTAACCGCCGCCATCTCCATGAATCCCGGCGACCTCTCTCTCTCTCCCTGACCACTCTAGTCGGTCGGAGAAGACGCCTGCTGTAGGAGAAAAGCACTGGTGCTGACGATGAGGTTGTGATTATGATGGTAGCAATATCTGGTGATGGTGGCGGCGATAAGGCCAATCAGGGGCGGCGAAAAGAGAAGAAGATAAGATGGCGGTATCGGAGTATATCGGAGATGGAGGAATGACGACGGGAAAGAGAAGAAGCAAGGGGATGAGAAGTGTAATTAGTGAAAATGAACTGGGTGTCAAATGTAGATATAGATATATATTTGGGTGGTTAGGATTAAATGTAGATATAAAAAATGTATGGCTGAGATTTAGTGTCAATTCTCATTTTAAGAGGGGGTCTCATTTGAGCACATGCCTATATATATATATATATATATATATATATATATATATATATATAGGGTAAAGAGTTTCTACTTGACACTGTAGGAAATTTTTTCTACAGTGTCGCCTTAAAATCACGATTTTGCTGCACATATGATATACAAACTGATCGTTGAGAGATGGAGAAAAATACAGTGAAGTCAGATTTGAAAAAAAAAATCAATAATTGACGGGAAAAATCAAATTAAAAATGGAGGAAATTAGGTGGGATTGTGTGTGTGAGGATGTATTCGATTTGTGTGTGGTGCCCCTAGCGGGGCCATTGGATTAGATTAATCTATGGTCCAGATTTAATTTAAGGCGATACTGTAGAAAAGTTTCCTACAGTGTCAGGTAGAAATTCTTTTTCCATATATATATATATATATATGTGTGTGTGTGTGTGTGTGTGTTGCTCAAAAGAAAACTCATTTTTTTGAAGAAAACTAAGATACTAATCCTAACCATTGGATGAATTATAATCAACGGCCCCTCACACACACATTCACACCTAATCCCCTCCGTTTTTAATTTGATTTTTCCCCGTCGATCGGTGATATTTTTTCTAAATCTAATTTCATCACATTTTTCTCCATCTCCCAAAGATCAGTTTGCATACCATTTGTGCTATATTTTGACGTTTTTAAATAAATTGTAATTTAGTTTTCTTAATTCTTCTTTTAGGGCTTCTCTTTAGATTACTCTCGTCTATCATCTGATATACTTGACACTTTAATAAAATATTGTTAAAGACAATTTTCACCAATTTGTATAACCTCTTATGGATTTCCCGTCCCATAAAACAGATAAATTTTACTTTAAATAATGAAATATGAAATTGATATGGAAATCGAGATAATGGTTTTTGAAAGCCTGCACCCGATTATCTACGGAGCCATTATTTGTTGCTGCGTAGTACGGGACCAGCAAGTCGAGCATACAAAAGACAAAGTTAGAGATTTCTAACTTTCCGATTTATTTTTCAATTTAATTTTGCAATTTATTAAATCTCAAACATACATTAAATACTTATATACAAAAAAATTATCAAAATATAAACTTTTTATCCAAAAATAAGTCCGTAAGTTCTTGAAAAAAGTGCAGCCAAACACGCACAAAATGACCAACACAACAGGGATATTTGTTGAATTATTTGGTAGGAATTTGCCCACGGTCATGGGTTCAGACACCCAAAAGAAAAGAGAATACATGTCGGGTCCTCTGTCACTGGCTTCCTGTAGGCCTATAATCACAAATTCACAATAGTACTATAGTAGTGTCAATATTGGCATGCTCCATTCTCCTGATACAGTAACAAATTAACATGTAAATTATACTTTAAAACAGACACAACATAATAATGTTGGTTGAATTGTTTGTTTAGCAGAAGATTAAGCAAAAATCCTAATTGTGTGGGATCTCTATATTCTCAATTTCCTTTTGGAATATGCGGATTCCGGAGATATTTTATGCTCCTTTTGCAAGATGTTTACATTTTTGTTGGAAATTTTCTGTTCCTTTTCCTCTATGCTCTTTTTCTAGTAAAATAATAATATTTTGCATGATTTTCTGCTTAAAATTAGGAATTTACCAATATCTTTTTTAAAAACATTATGTTACGTGGATAAAAATAAAGTTTGACATTACAGAATTATAAATGCCAATTTATCTAGTATATGTGGGATGACATTCATATAAGGGTAAAGAGTTTCTACCTGAAACTGTAGGAAACTTTTCTACAATGTCGCCTTAAAATCACGATTTTGCTGCACATATGATATGCAAACTGATCGTTGAGAGATGGAGAAAAATATAGTGAAGTCAGATTTCAAAAAAAAAAATTCACTAATTAACGGGAAAAATCAAATTAAAAATAGAGGAAATTAGGTGGGATTGTTTGTGAGGGTGTATTCGATTTGTGTGTGGTGCCCCTAGCGGGGCCGTTGGATTAGATTAATCTATGACCCAGATTTAATTTATGGCGATATTGTAGAAAAGTTTTGTACAGTAGAAACTCTTTTTCCTTCATATAATTTATATGTATGATCTGAAATACGAGCTATTTGTCTCGACTGGCCACAAATTTGTACTAAAAAAAAAAGGTAGACATTGAAAAAGTATGAAAAAAATTCAGTCAATAATTATTCTTATTATAAACTGTAATATAATTTATATCCAAGGCATAGAAGATTTCGAGACAAACACGAGGTACAAAAAGTTCTTTCCTCCAGTGAAAGATATTTATAAAAAATATTTCCACTTTCGGATTGGTTTCAAAAACTCTATTGATTCATGTCCACATATATTCTGCAATACAGAGTTATACACGAGTACTATATTGGTTCTATATGTTCCTTCAAATTATAATTAATTTAATAGTTAATCGATCTATTTGTTATTACATCCTAGGGATGGGGTGTTCACGGATTGGTTTGGTCCGGATACTTATTTTTTTCGAACCAAGCTAATATAAACGGTTTTTCAAAAATCAAAACCAAACCAGACCAGTTAGATGCCAAGATCAAACCAAACCACAGAAGAACGGATTGGTTCGGTTTCGAACCACGGTTGGAACTTTATAGCATATTATTTTTTAATTTTTGTTAAACTTAAAAATGAAATTTTAATTTAAATAAATATATAAAGTAAAATTTAATACAAATTAATATTATACACTACATATATGTATTACAATATTTGTTTATTAATGTTTAGTCTACTATTTACGTATTACATTTATATAATTCAATTGAATTTATATAAATGATAAACAAATTAATTTAGTGTAGAACTACAAAATATTGACAATTAACTCAATATTATATTATTAAGTAATTTGATCCTTTTATTTTATATACGTATATACATTACATGCTATACGTTATAATCTTAACCTATAACCATCTACTAGAATTTTTAGCGTATTATTATATAATGGTCAGGTTTGGTTTAATCGATTTTAAAATATTAAAAATCATAACCAAACCATTTAGGTATAAACGGTCCGGTTAACCGAACCACTAACAACGGTTTTTACGGTTTCGGTTTTTGTTGGTTCGGATTGTTGTGGTTCGGTCCGAATTCACGATTTGACGGATTGTTTGAACACCCCTATTACATCCCCCTCAATCCTCTTAATAAAAAGTTCTAAATAATGTACAAAAATTGAAATTATTGCTCGTTTAAAATGCATTTTAAAAAAAGTTTAGAGAATTACTATCAATGAATTATAAAAGTTGAATAATTAATAAAAAAAATATTATTTGAATAAAAAAACAAACAATACAAATGATACTCTTGTTTTCCTAAGTAAACTACAACACACTTGAGTTACTTGCTCTACCTATATAAAGAAGAGATTGTCTAGGCTCAAACCAGAGATCTGGTGTTAGCCTACAATTCCATACAAAACAGATACGTACACACACCTATCTCTATATTTCATCTCTCACCCTCAATTCTTGGAATTTTAAGGTAATTTAATTCCTTTAAACATGCTTTTTTAGGGTTCTGTTTATACACTCTGTAATAAAAATTCAATCTTTATATGCAAAAAGCTCTGTATTTCACCATTGAGCACTTTGGTGTTTGTAAATTTGCCTGTTTGGGTCAAATTTTGATTTGGGTTTGTTTGTTTGATGATTTATTGCATGTTTTAAGATACACTAACATGTTGTGTTGTATACATTGCTTATATGTGTAATTGGATCTGTTTATTGTGTTTTTGTTAATTGATAAACCTTAAGCATTTGTTTGGCTTGTTTCTTTAGTTATTTTTCATAATTTTGTTCTCTCACTGGTGTAGTTTCTGTGTGTGTGTGTGTGACACCATTCCCTTGTATATTTTATTCTTGAAAGTTTCCTTGATGACTGTAAATTTATATAAACACTGTCTGTTTTAAAAATAGCTGTAGGGTTTTTGTTTATTTCTCTTTAGGGTTTTAGCTAATTGGAAGGTAAAAGTTTATTGGTGGAATTTAAATATCAGGACTTTATTTTTCGGAACTTTTATATGGTAAAGGCATAGTCAAGTATGTAAAGAAGTATGAGATATTTAAGATTTAGAGGCTGTGAATTGGTTTTGAATTTGTCGCTAAAGCTGCTTTTAGATGACGTATAATTATATGTAGTTTGACAAAATTTATCCGGAGGGGTTGTCTATATTCATTTTCCCGAGTCTGTTTTGATTTAGAATGGTTGTTAATTTGTTGTTGAAGTCCATAAGTTTTGCCTGCTTTTGTGTATATATGTTTCTTGTAGTGTTCATTCTCGAAACTATTAAAAGTTACTACCTTTGAGTGTCGTGGTTGTTCTTTTCAATTGTTGTCCAATCACACACATATATGGATTGATATCCTTCATACCGACATATTCTTTATGCTGCATCCACAGTATGGGCAGCAGTGAGCAAAACAACAATTATGGAGCATACACCTACGAGAGCCTTGAAAGGGAACCTTACTGGCCATCTGAGAAACTCACAATTTCCATCACTGGAGCAGGTGGATTCATTGCCTCCCATATTGCGAGGCGTTTGAAGAGTGAAGGGCATTACATCATTGCTTCTGACTGGAAGAAAAATGAGCACATGCCAGAAGACATGTTTTGTCATGAATTTCATCTTGTTGATCTTAGAGTCATGGATAACTGTTTGAAAGTTACTCAGAATGTTGATCATGTGTTTAATCTTGCTGCTGATATGGGAGGCATGGGCTTCATTCAGTCTAATCACTCGGTGATCATGTACAACAACACCATGATCAGTTTCAACATGCTTGAAGCTGGAAGGATCAACGGCGTCAAGAGGTTGGTTGTCTTGGACGTGTTTTTATTTCCATCATTATTGTCTCCTAGTTGATTATTATGCACACAAGAAAAGATTTTCTAATGGTTTGCAATTAAGGAAGGTGTTTTTTCTATCAACGCAGTGACATTTTTGTTCCTTGACCTATAAAATGAAAACAAATCACATGTTAGAGCAAGTCCAATGCTAGATGTATAATAGCTATAGCTATTGCTATAATTTAGCATCAAAAAGTGTTTTTTGGTGCTAAAATAGAACTTCAACTCCAATGCTAGTTGCATTTTACATCCAATTAATTCCATATGTAGCTAATTTTTTGTTTCTCTCTCCTAACTTTCATTTAAAGTACATCAACATACAATTCATATATGGTTAAATGATGATGTGGCATGGATGCATAAATGAATCTTTGGTTTCAAATTTAGAACCAAGGATGCATTTATGCATATTTGCATCCAATTATAACACCTCTTTGGAGTTGAGTTTTTTAGCATTTTGTGCTATAATATAGCAATAGAACCAAGGATAGCATTGCATTGGACTTGCCTAAATGGTTATCTTTCTTTGGACTTTCTCTTTAACAGTACAGCTTCTTACCTAATATCTATCGAGTTTAGGTAAAAACAAGACAGTACCTTGGCATGCCCCTGGCGCAACTTAAAACATCCTCTCCAGCATTAATTATCTATTTTCACCGGCAATAAAATTTTGTAATTCAAATAAAGGACCTACATACGGTGCGCTACTGGCATATGTCTTTTAGCACCTCTTTTGTGGGTTCTGGATATAGAATTATATGGGAACTTAAATTATTAGTACTTTTCAAGACCAACTAAATTTGGATTATCTGAATTTCAGCTGTAATTGAAAGCATTAAGCATCTGTTTATTTTTAATATTTGCTTGAAAGCTTCCAACTTGGAAGGTGTAATATTAATGCAGATCTTTGACATTTATAACGGTGTGCAGGCTCTTTTATGCGTCTAGCGCTTGTATCTACCCGGAGTTTAAGCAACTGGAAACTAATGTGAGCTTGAAGGAGGCTGATGCTTGGCCTGCAGAGGTTTATTTCCCTTAACCCATCAAGATTAACTATTTTTATAATCATTCGACCATTGTTGTGCATACTGAAAAGACTTTTTTTTTTTTGCATTGTAGCCTCAAGATGCGTATGGCTTAGAAAAGCTAGCAACAGAAGAATTGTGCAAGCACTACACCAAGGATTTCGGCATTGAATGCCGAATTGGACGCTTCCACAACATTTATGGGCCATTCGGAACATGGAAAGGTATGAGAGACATTGTATATTGTGAAAGTTAGTATTTGATACTCAATACTAGTAACGTGTAGAATTATATCAATATTCAGTACTCATCTGATTGACCTCTGCAGGTGGAAGAGAAAAAGCACCTGCTGCTTTCTGTAGGAAAGCACTGACTTCTACTGATAAGTTTGAGATGTGGGGTGATGGTCTGCAAACTAGATCATTCACATTCATAGACGAATGTGTTGAAGGTGTCCTTAGGTAAGACAGTGTTTTATCATATAATAAATATTTGATAATGTTAGAATTGATCTTTGCCAAAATTTGTGAATTTAATTCAACTCACAGAGGCTTCCACTAATTTTGGTATGAAAAACTCTCTTGGAGGATTTCATGTGTGCTTTAGAATTCTCTTAATGTTCGAGCTTGTTCTTAAAAAGAATTATTAGTGCGATGCAAAACATTGATTTTATGCATGAACTAATTTGCTGTAAACAAATATATTCAGCAAAACAAGTTTTGTTATTTTGGCATGTGGGTCTTGCTACTGCATGAAACTCATATAAGTACTTTGTGCAGGTTGACAAAGTCCGACTTCCGAGAGCCAGTAAATATTGGAAGTGATGAGATGGTAAGCATGAACGAAATGGCGGAGATCGTCCTTAGCTTTGAGGATAGAAAACTTCCTATCCAGCACATACCTGGCCCTGAGGGGGTTCGTGGACGAAACTCAGATAACACTCTGATTAAGGAGAAGCTAGGTTGGGCCCCTACCATGAGGCTGAAGGTATCTACTTGTAGTTGTGGTATTTGACCTTTTTGTGATGTTCATACCCTTTCTGCTGGGAAATTTCTGACTTATCATCTTTTTCATATATTTTGATAAATACAGGATGGATTGAGGATCACATACTTCTGGATAAAGGAGCAAATTGAGAAAGAGAAAGCTAAGGGTGGTGACATGTCAGTTTATGGGTCATCAAAAGTTGTAGGAACGCAGGCTCCGGTCCAATTGGGTTCTCTTCGTGCAGCTGACGGAAAAGAATGAAGTAAAAATGCAAACGGTGTCTAAATAAAATGCTTTGAGTACCATGTTTATATGGTGCCGCCATACTGTATTTTAGAGTATGGATTTATTTCAGATTTCAAGCTTAAAATTTGATGTTTCTCTCTTTCTTGCTATTATTATCCTTGTAATCTAAGCATCTGTTCCTTGTAATTCTTTTACGCCCGAGGAAATTGGATGTTCTTGTATGATGATCATGCAATTAAGCAATGAGTATTTCATCATTTTCTTGTCAGTTTTTCCTTCTATGTTTACATTTCCTTTTGCATTCTGGAGTCGTTTTCTCGAAACATTGTGAGCGTTAGACGTTTCCATGTTTACATTTCCTTCTGCTTCCTGGAGTCATTTTCTCGAAACATTGGGAGCGTTGGACGTCGATTATCGAGTCGGACGTATCCAATTTTGGCTAAACCAAAAAATGAGTGGATGAAATGTTGAAATGTGGAGCAAAAACATGAAATGAAAAGAAAGATCATAGTTACTTATGGTTGAATAATGAATGTTGGTTGCTTTGATCCGTGTGCTGCTTTAATCCAGATGGAGCTATTTCAAGAGGTCCCGAATGTTGACACCATTTTAGTGGGACACCAGAAAACAACTCTCACATTTATACAGCTTATTGTCGAGTATGAGTGTATACTACAATGTGTCTTCATTTTTAGGAGTTTTTGCTTGCCAAATTTATCTTAAAAGGAATTTATTTTGTGATTAAGAAATATGTATATATGCTGCTTCACTTTATTATAAAAACAAGTCACCTGAGAGCGATGATCTTTTATCGTCAATTTTCGTCCATCCCAGAATTATTAGAATAGATATTCACTTTGTAAGGTATATAAGTTTAATTATTCAAAGAAAAAAAACAAGTGTCATCTGATAATATTGGACGCTATCAAAATATTTCATTTAATTTTTTTCCAGTTTTTCATTGTAAATAAATTATTGAATTCTTAATTATATTTATTTTTGTACATGCACAAATTCAGAAATATTTTATTTCAAATAAAACTACGTATCTTCCTACAAACATACAAGTGCGTAATGTTTTCATTATTATTAGTGAAAACGAACAACTCTTGTCGATATTTTTTGTTGTCAAAAAAAAATAATAAACAGGTCTTGTCAAATTATTGGACTGAATGCACTAAAAGAAATTATAGTCCAAGTATGCACATGGACTGTAGCCCACAAGAGAACTAGTTAAAGATATGGACTTCGCAATCTTATTGAAAAAGGCTGATAGTGATAACCCATATGATTTATAAACCAAAAACCAAACCAAACTAAACATACCCAGTATATCCCGCTCAGAGCAGGGTCTGGGGAGGGTAGGATGTACGCAGACCATACCCCCACTATTTGAGCGGGGAGGCTGTTTCCGTGAAGACCCTCGGCTGAGTGCACAGCAAACATAGAGTGTGGAAAATACAACGGAAAATGATACGGAAATGGACAATGACAAACCTGCGGCCCATGGTGTACTCCACATGGGACCTACCTATCTGCGAGGATTTATGATACTCCTAGCTTGATGCGCTCCCACCACGCTGAAAGTCCCGCACAGAAAAATCACCAGGCCCAGTTCCCTGCAGCTACACAACCAGAAAACAAAAGACACTCAAAACGAACAGTGAGAATGTTACAGCCGAACTTCTAGAGGATCGCTAACCGAGACACGGCAACTCTGAGGCTCTCGACAACAGAGCCACAACCTAAAAGGGAATCCACCACTCTGAAACGCCGCCTCCAAGAAAGAAGGAAATCGTCAGATACTTGTTCCTTTTTAATAAGAACTTTTCCTTAGATACACACAAAATATATTTTAAAATAGATTGGGTCCGCAGGATTATTAAAAAAAATTTGATTTTACATAAATGCTCATCCCATATATTTATATAAATTCCATGTATCTCAGGCAATTTATCTGAGATACGTCTCAGGCTCCCTAATCTCTTTTAATAATTAAATCAAATTTTATGATGCATTATATTTCAGAATTGTAAATGTTAACAAATTTATTGAGCGGTAAGTATTCAATTTATTAAAAAGAAAGTAGCAAAATGTTATTTTCCAAATGAAAAATGCTATAATCCTCAAAATCGTTCCCAAATAATGAGTTGTTACTATGTTAATGAATATTTTTTTTTAAATATGATGGATCCCTCATGCATAAATATGAATATCACGAATGAAAACATGACACATATTATTGGAGAACATTTGGGATACAATTTAAGTTATGTAGTACTACTCTTTCCAAATACATATATATAAGTTTTTGTAAAAATGCAATGACCAAAGGAATGTTACAATATTAGCTAAAATTTTTCGTAACATTACCGAATAACTTTCTAGCCAGTGATAATGATTACGGTCGCAACTTAACCGAATAATTTTCATAACGAAATTTAATACGAGAAAAAGGATCCTGAGATATTTTTCAGGAAATTTTTTTTAAGATACATGTAAAATAACCTTTAAATTTTGCTGGGTCTGCAGGACTAATTAAAAATCTCTGAATTTACTAAAATGTCCACCCTATTCTTTTATATAAAAATTAAGTTTCTCATTGAACTTACCTGAGATATATCTCAGGCTCCTTATTCTCATTTAATATAATGTAACAAAAATCTAACCGACCTACATTGTGTATATAGTATAATTTAGTAAATGGTGGTATAGCTATCATGACTTTGTAGATGACATTGTTTAATATTCGTGGGTGTAATCTCATGTCATCTGTCTATTTTTTCAACAGGAGAAACAAGGTACAACATGACTCATTTGACGATAGCATTTGTAAGTATCCGCATTTTTAATTGATTCTTAAAAATGTCACATCACAAGGTACAACATTTTTTGTAATTTCAATTTTAGTTATCGGATGTTAATATTTATCTGATGCTAAAATTCGTGTGGTGTATCGGATGTTAATATTTATCTGATGCTAAAATTAGTGTGGTGCTAATTTCTCAACTACCTAAGCTAATGTTATGACATGATTTTGTAACAGAACACAGAATGTTGTGCTTTGGTTGGTCGCCTAGCTAGTTGGAATTAGTTGTTGCTAATTCGCGACTCCTAATATTCTATCAATGTATCTTCTCCATAAACCTGTTAATCAAATGGTTAGTTCATTTTACGCAGATCTTCGCAATTAAATTAGAAAATGAACCATACCAATAATATATAAATTACTCGTTTGGTAATGTTTCTAAATTTTTTTTTGCAATTACTACTCCCTCTGTCTCTTAAAACTTTTCCCGTTTATCTTTATCACGTTTGCCAACGCATATTTTTGATCGTTAATATCTTTAATTTCGAATTAGTTTTAAATATAAAAACTTCATTGTATTAAAGTACTCATAAATACGAATCCAACAAGATCACTCATGACTATATTTGGACTTATAGATTAGACGTAAATTAGTAATTTGTCTCATGTTATGAACATTCCCGACATATTAAACAAGAAAAGAATTGTGAGACGGAGGGAGTAGTAGTAAATTTTCGATATTCGATTTTTCGAACACCGAAACATATTTTTCGAAACATTTGAATACACGATCTTAAATTTTTTTACATTATGGATAGTTCTCTACGAGCAATCGTTAGCCTTACTTGCTACCTTCGGGTAGTTCTTACAGAATTACTACGTAGTTGAGCACAGTCCCTGTGATTAATGTAGAATTTGAGGACACAACACAATAGTTGTTTACCTACTTCACATAATTACCAACTACTAAAACATATATGCCCTGTTAAAAAAAGTTACTTGATAAGCTACTGGATATACTATAACATCAAGTTGTTAAAGAAAAATAAAAAAAAAAACAAAAATTTCATTGACTTGAATGATTATGACTACATTTTATTTAATAGCATTTACCTGGGATGATATTTAAATTACTAGTGTAATTTAGGGTCAATATACTACTATAGTTAAATCCTTTGAAGAATTATGGTTGTTGGAGTATTACTATTTCTTTGACAAACATAATATATTATGTTGCCCATTTGCTAGTTGATTCCACTTTTGCCAGATATGGTGCTTCCGAAGTTTCGTATGTTGATTATTGTTGAGAGGAATAAAAGGAATTATCAATTCTTCTAATAAGCATATGGTTTAAAAAAATTTCACATGAACAATGATCGAACGAGGAAGATGAACAATGTTTTTCCTTTTGCTAAGAAAAATTTCAAGAACACAACACATGTTTTTATTGACTTAGGAACCTATTTTATTTTATTTTTTACAAATTTATATATTTTTTATTAATATGAAAATCATGTTTTAATAATGCGTAATAGTATAAAAATATTAAAGTACCAAATTTGGTTATCACTTAATTTGGGGTTCGATTCCTTCCAATTATATAATTATAGAAGATTTTTTTTTTTAATTTAATTTTTTTAATTTCATCCCGTATTCGATTCTCTATAATTACGTAATTAAATGGTGTTTTATTTATTTTATATTTTTATCATTTAATTCCCTACAAGTTAATATTAAAATAATACATATAAATTATATTTATTTATTTAATTTAATTTTTTGAATTTCATCTCGTGTTCGTCCCTATTACCACATTATTAAATAGTGTTTTTTTATTACATCCTTTATCATTCAATTTTTTATAAATACATATTTAAATAATGCTTATTAACTATATTTATTCTCAATAATTTATTAATATTTTAATGATATCTCAATACATTAGAGCATCTCCAATGGGGCAAAACCCTTAGCTAAAATTTTAAATAAGTTACCAAAATTAAAAATTATACATAATATGTTAAAAATTCATCACTCCAATGGGACATTCTTCTTGTCTAAAATTTTAGCCAATCGTCTATATTTTTTCAATATTGGCTATATTTGTTGAAGCTCTAGAGATCTGTAGCAAATGCCATGTCATTTCCCGCCCATTTTCTTTCTATAATTTAACCAAAATAATTAATAATAGTAATAATAATACCTTTTTTGAAATATAACCAACCATTATAGCCAATTCCCATTGGAGCAAAACACTCTACAGGTTCAGTAAATTTTAGCCAACTATTACTTTTTCGAAATTTAGCCAATCGATTTAACCAATACCATTGGAGATGCTCTTATACATGCAACATAGCCATATAGGTAAATTTAAATACGCGCGTGTCTTCGATCAATGTGACCAGATTTACAACTCAATTTAAAATAAAAGGAGAATAATTTAGATACATAATAATATTGTAAATGTTGGCAGGTGGATGATTAGATCATTTGTTTACGTTAATGATAGCATAATCAATTCGTTGTAGTTATAGTATGTATCTGGACCGGCCTGCCCGGATATAAAATAACAGTTTTTTTTTTTGAATAAATAAAATAACAGTCTTAAATATATTACATTAGTACTATAGGACGCTTTAAAAATCAAATATTCGGTAGGCAGACAGATCTATAATGCATCTTCTAATGATATTTCAAGTAGTCATTTGTTATCTGTAATTTTGTTTTCACTTAACAATGTGGCTTTAATATATAATATGAATCACATGTTCCGCAACAACAAAAGTCTCCCTACAAAATTTGGTATAATCCTTGATTGGAGTTTCTCTCTGTCAGGTATTAAAAAAAGATTATTTTGTTATATTTCTTCATCCAAATGCAAGTCTAGTATTATGTTTGATTTGATAATATGTAAATGTGTCACTATTTGTGATACAAAATATTTGTTTTTTTAAAGAAAAGCTGTAACGGAACTAGCACTACAAGGGTAAATGTTATATTAGACGGATTAAATGCGAAAGAAATTTTAGGCGGGTAAATACGATGGATTCTGTTTTATTTATACTGTGGATAGTTGACCTTTGACCTTTTTATAAATGTGACAGATTTCGTATAGAAAAAATCAACATTGACCGTTGACATATCTTAAAGAACGGGAAATTAATTTAATGGACAGAATCCGTTAATTTTATATTTTTTGGCGCAAAAACAAATTCCCGCTAATTTTTTGGGTTGGGATTAATGTGACGGAATACTATAATATGACGGAATTACTTAATGTAATGGAGTATGTCATTTTTAACTCAGTTATTCACATATTTAGTTTATTACCCTTTTTAAAATAATACACATGTATTAGCCTTGGGCCCTTGGCCTTGTTACGTGTCTTCTATTACCCCGTTTAGTAAAAGCTTAAATCTCCAAAATTATAAGACACCTACAAAATTAAATTTCTTTTGTATAATATAATACAATGCCTTGCATACTTACAAAAACATTATATGTTCATAAATTTTATTATAACACCTAAGCATTATTATTTTTATTTATAACCAAGTTTTAGTTTTACAAAAATTCTTTAAAATCATATTAAATAATAATAGTTAGTTATACAAATTTAATCTAACAAAATTATAGTTTATTTTTTTAAAAATTTTAAACTTCTATCTACATTTTTAGAGTGCATAATAAAAGTATAAAATTATTTATCAAAAAGGATAAAAGTAAAAATTCATAAATTCAAATAACTGCTTATTATATACAAAAAAAATTAAAACTTCAAATTCCAATATAAAATAAATAATATTTAATTTTCTATACAAATTTTGAATACATTTACTATTTCAAAAAAAAATTCATTCTTTTGGACTATCACAAATTTAAAACCTCCATTTTACTTGAAATTTAAGAAAAATAAAATGAATTAAAATTTCACATATAATTATAAAGTAACTCTTCTGTTAAAACCAATTAACAGTTGTAAAATAATTTCAATAAAATATTGATACTTATAATTTTAATCAAATATTAATACTTTAATTTTAAATGTCTCAACGTCGTCTCATCAGTCATCACGTACAATCGCCTTAGATCTCAGAATTGTGAGCAACAGCAGTACTTGAGTGGCTAAGTAGTAGTCTCTTCTTTACTTATCATTCTATTTCAAAACACACACCCATATTAATAAAAAAATTATGTGCATAATGTATTGAAATTCAGTTGAAAATCACATCACTAAGATCCAAAATACCGAGGTATGTAATCAGTTAATTGTATTTGTCTGCTAATTTTATGATATGTTAGTTATTTATATATATTGTATTAATGAGGTATGTAATCATATATTGTTCTGTATTTGTACATATATCCTTTGATGGTGAGATATGTGATAGTTGTTTGATAATTTTTTTTCCCCAAATTTACGTAATTTTTTTGTATGTAGATGTCATTTGACAGAAGTTGGATGAAGCGTAGGTTCGATGGCAGGGGTGGTATAACAGAGGAGTATAAGAGAGGTGTGGATATATAAAACAATATATAAAACAATGTATAAAACAATGTATGTGGCATATTAATTGTTACAAAGACTTGGATTTAATCAAATATCATTACTTTTACATATGTGACCTGGCTTGCATAATTCAAAATGGCTTTATTTAAATTTCAATGCTCAAAAGCCTGGTGTCCTATGTTGTGACAAGAAAATGAAAATTATAATTCTTGTGTATATGATTTTCAATGCATGTGTATATGTTGTAATATATTTTATTGACCTTTTGATTTATGAGACTCTCTTCTTGCTTCTAGTCTTTCTAGTCTAAAGTTCAACGCTAATGTAGCTACAATTATACCTCGTAGATGAATAACTAAACGAAGTTTTGCCCTCTAGCATGTCTGAAAAAAATGGAAGATTGGGATGTTATGTCACTATATAATTTATATTCTAGATGTACCCTCAAGTCTCTCTAGGTATTATATATGGTTATCACTCTAATAAGAACTCTGTATCTTGCCAATTGCCATACTATAATTGTTTAGTATATTTCACTATGTCAGGCCTTGATGCATTGTTTGTTGTTTGCTTCATGTTGATGGGTTTTAAATTGTATGTTGCTTGTGGCTTCTGGGTGATATATTTGCTAAGTAATTTACATATTCCAGACCACAATAGAACTGACTTGAAATTTATTTCTTTCTTGTTGACATGACTTTGTAATATTTATCATTTTTATTATTATTGCAGGAGTCCAACAATGGTGGCAGCCCTCATTTCTCAGATGATGACATGTTTGCTTAGAATGCAATCTGGTGTGCAATCGGGTTGATTTAGTTAGTAATTAGACCTAAAATCCAATTGGACTAGGATGTAGTTGAAGTAGGATGTAGTAAAATCCGATCGGTGTATTATACCACACCGGTAATTCTTACTGATGCTGAGTTAATTGAAAGTTTACGTAGTTCCATGAATAATGCACAAAGAGGGTACGAGAGAATAAGTCTTGTTAACACTAACCTTGAAAATCAAATGTTAGGTTTAAAAAAGGTGCAGGTTAATCAAAATAATAATATAGAAGAAATAGCTCGACTTAACTACAGAGAAAAGGGTCTAGGAGAATACATGGTAAAACAAGTTGATAGGATTGCTGAACAAGAAACCAAGATTAGAGAACTTGAAACACAGGTTAGAGCTTGTTATATGCAGTTGAAGTAGTTCTTAGAGCATCTCCAAGAGTCTTTTAACGCACTCTTAAATATAATATAAAATATTGGCTCTTAGTAAATGTACATTCATCTCCAACAATACTCTTTATATTCACTCCTTATTTAATTTTATATTATTAAAAGTAAGTGGAATTCATGAAAAGACAAAAGAAAAGTGGGGAATAGAGAGAATGTATCTTATAAATTTAGTATAAAATATTAGTTATGAGTGGATAGGAGCTCTTACAATTGATGAGAGAGATTACATTTTTAGTGAATTTAGGAGTGACTAAGAGTCTCTTGGAGCTCATTTTTTTCTTCTCTCTCCTCAAATCTCACTTAAGAGCCAAAATGAAAAGGCTATTGGAGATGCTCTTAGGTTATTAGGTCACAATGTAGTTCGATGCAAGAACAATGGACATGTATGACATTTACTTTTGGTTTTAAGAAATGACATGTTTTTCTTTTAATAATTAATTAATCTATATTCATTCGGTTACTATATGTGCATGCTTGAGAAAATATGTGTTCTAACTGAACAATGAACAAGATTACAAAAGATCTTGTCCATGGCCATGACATAAAAACTACAGATGTCGTCTGAGTATTATAGTAAATCATATGTGACGGATTGTGAAACTTTTAATTTTAGATAAAATAATTAATTTATTTTTTTTATTAATTTTTTTAAAAATATCTTAAATACTACGGCATCTGTCTTATATTTATTGTTATATTTAACAATAATTCCGTTGAATATATAAATTTAGCGGGAACCAATATTTTGGCGGAAAAATTTAAAATTTAGTGGAAAAATTTCAAAGTTATAAATACGACAGAACAATCGGTCGAATATAACAGGTAGTAAATGTGACAGAATATTCGTCAAATATAATATGTTAAATACCACGATCATGTTAAAAGTTACCCCTGCAAAAGCAACGGCTCCCCTTCCGTCTCATTTAACATAAATACTACGGAATGGTTGTTAAATGTAACGGAATTGATTAAATTTCACGGAATTTATTCCGTCGTATTTAACCGCTTCCCTTGTAGTGTCGATCACAAGATTAAGGTATGTTAAAATACAATAATTAAAAAGATTTAAATAATTCCTAAGCAACAATTTCTTAATTACAAAGACACGGTGTTTAAAAGCAAGGTACCTAATTGTTTTTACATCATATGATCTGGTTTGAAATATTGTAAGCCGAACGGTGCAACTCAAGTAACGTCCTAGATGGTTGTGCTTAAATTTGTAAATTTGAAGTCTATTCTGTAGTTAGGCTGCCTAATGACTACATAATACAAGCCATTTCCAGAAAGGTGGTTTGTATTTTTCACAATGTCTAATTTTATAATCAAAATCTAGCAATTTAGTCTTAATAAGTTAACCATGACTATCCGGCAGTGCTACCCCCATCATTATTAGCCTAATCACTAATTATTACTTACTTTTACTTTTGTAACGTACTGACAATATATGGGATCTTTTTTTTTCATTTGAGTATACAATATATGGGATCTTGACAATTAGAAGAGAATTTGTAAATTTTGAGTTTAGAAAATGTAGTTTAGTGTCACAGTGTGGCCATGCAGTGTCCTATAGTTTGTCAAATTGCATCTGGAGGGAGTACTTAAAAGTCCAGTTATAATTAAAAATAATTTAACTCTAACTTTTTAACATAAAAACGAGTGATTTTTTAGTAAAACTAGTGTTCTATTCGTACTACGCACCAATAAATAAATTTTTTTAACTAATTAATAAAAATATATTATTTTTGTTATTATTTAGAAAAAAAATAATTTCATTAGAATATAAATTAACTTAAGTATAAAATTACGTATCCATTAGTTCATTCCAATTGCATTAATATCAATATTATCAACCAATTATCAAAATATTTACCATCCCGTGGAAAAGTTCAAAACCTTTCTTTATTGTTTTTTCTCTTTTTTATTGAGAATATTTCTACCAAATTAATAAACTTTTTACCCATATTTTAGATTTTGTTCTTTTGGGAATTCAGCATATTTAAATATTCAGTATCATGGATCCCTAAAATATTTATTATATTAGTTCATTGAAAATATTTGAATGGGTCGTGGCCAATTATTCGAATACATAATAAAAATTCATATATACTAATTTCTCACAATCGCAATGAATCATTAGATTATCTCCCAAAATAGTTTACATGTTTCACCAATATGAGAAAGGATCTCTACTGTGTATGATCCACGAAACGAATGTAGATCTAATTTGCTTTGTGTTCGTTCAATATTATTTTTACAAATTATATATCATTTTATTAGTGAATTGATATAATATAGAAAATAAATATTATCAACCAATCAAACAAATCCATATGTTGCGTTGTTAGAGTAAGGTATGCCTATTAGAGTTCATGGTGATTGACCTTAGTTTAAAGTTTCTTAGTTTTGAGTTTATGGTGGCTGCCCTTAGTTTGTTTGTAATGACAACTTAAAATGTGTATTTTCAGTTTGGGAGTTTGTATATTGGTTTTTTTATTCTTTTCTATTAAAACATGGTATATTAAATTTTTGCATTTTTTACTCGTATAACAAGCCATTTGAAAATGACTATCACCTATTTTTTTATATTTGACTAACTTGTTAAAACAAAATAATGTCTATAAAAGTAAAATCAAGTGTGTAATATATAACACGTAATCACATTATTATATATGTGTCCTTACAATGTGTCCTTACAATTTCATTATTGCGTTTAATAACATGAAATTCAATTTCTTTTAACAATGAATACATTTTTCCGACAATATTAGAAGAAAGCGCTTACGTAGCCTAAAAAATTGTTTGTGTTGTGTATATTCTTGGTTTGTATTTTGGGATCTTGCACGAAAACGACGTGAAATTAAATCGTGTACCTGATATTCGAACACAAAATAACACTAAACAATCCGAATTTTTTATTGTACATAAAACGAAATAAAATACGTGAATAGAAAAATATGGCAATTACATGAAATACTGATATGTATGTAAGTATGTAACATAATTGAGAACAACATTAAGATGCTACCAAACAAAACTAAGAGTAGTATACACGGTGTAAAGTTTCCCAAACAAAATGAACCCCTCCTTTTTTTATTTTTTCTTAATTTTATTTTTTTATTAATAAGTATCTCCTTTTGTGTAGAATCTTTCTGCCAAGTTAATAAATTTTTGTACCTATATTTTAGGATTTGTACTCGTAAAACACGTTACATTAAATTTTAGTATTTTTTTACTCGTAAAATAAGACATTTTAAAAATGAGTATCACCTATTTTTTTTCTATTTGACTAACTTGTTAAAATAAAATAATATCTATAAAACTAAAATCAAGTGTATGATATATAAACACGTAATCACATTATTACATAAACTGTATATGTGTCCTTGCAATTTTATCATCGCGTTACATAACATGCAATTCATTTTCTTTTAACAATGAATACATTTTTCCGACATATATCAGAAGAAAACACCGACGTAGCCCTGACAAATCGTTTGTGTTGTGTATATTCATGTCGTGTATTTTGGGATATTACACGAAAACGACGTGAAATTAAATCGCATACTCGAAATTCGAACACAAAATAACACTAAACTATTCGAATTTTTTCGTGTACACAAAATGAAATAAAATACATGAATAGAAAAAATATGACAATTATATGAAATATTACTATGTATCCAAGTTATATAAGTATGTAACTATATAACTGAGAACAACATTAAGATGCTACCAAACAAAACTAAAAGTAGTATTCTCCCAAACAAAATTAACCCCACCTTTTTTATTTTTTCTTAATTTTATTTTTTGTTAATAAGTATCTCATTTTGTGTAGACTCTTTCTACCAAGTTAGTAAATTTTTGTACCTATATTTTAGGATTTGTTGATATTAAAAAATAAATATTATCAACCCACCAAACAAATTCAATATATCTGCTCTTAGATTAGGATGAGAATTGATACTATTATTATAATTCAAAAAATAAAAGCACCATTTTATTAAAAATAATATATAATTTCATGTGTATCGACCTTTTTAGTTATCAATATTAATGATTTTTATAGTATAGATAAAATGTTGTACCTTATGATTTTAGATTGACAATTTGAAATATTAAAATATGATATAGTATAGATAAATTTTTTTCATGTATTAGTATACATATTTTTAATAAAATATTCATAGTCTTTAAAACAAAATTGTCAAGCAACCAAGATAAGTAAATAAGGATGAAAATAATTTGATTATTTTGATTTTAGTGGTAATTTAGGAGTGTTTGTAATATATATTTATTTATAATATTATGAAATTAATTAATATTATATATTTTTATAATCTTGATTGAATTTAGTTCAAAATTGTAATTTGTTATACATTTTTTTGACATTAAAAAATGTTATTTATGGATATGTTAAATTTTAATAAAATAATTATTGTATAAAAAATTAAATTGTAAGTAACCAAGATAAGTAAATTAGGATGAGAATGATAAAACTCTTTTAATTTTAGTCATAAATTTTGATTGGTTCTAATCTATATTTATGAAAATTAATATGTAATCTATAATAGTTGTAATTTTGATTTATTGTAAATCAAAAAAATGGTAAATTAGTTAATATTATGAAAATCAGTTAATATTATATATTTATACAATTCTGATTAATTTTAGTTTACAATAGTAATTTATTATAAATAATTTTGAAATTAAAAAATATGTAATATATGGATGTGTTAAATCAAGTAACTATTAAATTTAAATTAGAATTGTTAACTAACCATGGTTAGCATAATAGGAATGGAATGTTAAATAAGGAAAACTTTTAAAAAAAATATGATTGGTCTTTAATTTAGGAGTGGTCTCTGATTGGTCCTAAAATAATTCATAATTTTCTAACCGGTTCATATATTAACTATACATGGATAGACTCACGTATTATAATAAAAGAAAGATATATACAAATATATGTAAATCAAAATTATGCAAATATATAATTTCATGGAAAAAGCGGAGGTGATTGATGATTTATTGTTACTGAATAATGTTTTGATATAAGAAAAGTAAAATTAAAGAGGACAAAGATGAATTAATTAGTTGTTTTTTGTGATTGGTTTTAGCACAGCTGGGGAAGGGGTTGGCCTTAATTGCGAGGATTGCATGGTATAATAATTAAATTATATCAATCGATTAATTATATTATATGTTAAATTGTATTGGTTAACTTGTTTGTGGTTAATACTTTGGTTAAAATTTAATAGAAGGAAAGTTGAAGCATGAATATTATTGGTCTAAAATTTAGAGATGGCCTCAGATTGGTCCTAAAATAATTCCTCTTTTCTGATTAGTTAACTGTAAACTGTGATAGACTCAGTTATTATAATAAAGGATAACTTACAAACTTATAACATGTTATCTGTTGAAGCCGATTTTCGTCAAGGACAAAGCTTCAAGATTAAATTTATATTTGAGTCTTCGGATAGAGATAATAGGAATAAAGATGTAAATCTAAGAATACAATTAGGGTTTTTGAGATATTTGGGACTGCTCTTGAGAGTTTGTAATCGGGTGTGTGATTTTCGGATCCCTCTCAAGGTGCCTACGTACCCTATTTATAGGGATCAAGTCCACGTAGTTCTATTCGATTTAAGATTGTATTTTTGGTAATATTAGGCCCAGCCCGTGACCGATGCTTTAGGAACAAGTAATGTCTGGATGGAAAGTATTTGGATCCTTCTAGAATTAGGTTTCCGATGCCATAATTTATTTTCACCGCCTTTAAGCATCGGCCTCAATAATATGTGGGCTTTTTATTTATTGGATCGGACTCAGCATATGCATCAGGCTTCCTTGTATTTGTTTGATCCAACCATCGGACTCAACATGGTTTTGGACTGTAGACGAAGGCCCGAATATTGATGGACTAATATTTCCCACATGCAAATAATCTTCGGACACGAATATGCAGGTTCAGCCTTTGGAAACATAGTGAATATATTTTGTATCAACAGGTCCCCAGTATTTGTTGAAGACGATGACTTCAATAAATACTCAAATAATTTGTAATGGTCTTTCTTGTCTTCAATCTGTATCCAAGGCCTATAAAATATTTGTATGTGTAATTATTGTTCAACATGAGTCCATATGTGAATGACCTTCGGAAACATATATCATCAAGTCTAGTCATTGGAAGCAAGCATTAACAAGTATAGCCTTTGGATGCAAATATTGAATAGTTTAGCCATGGGCAACATCTCTGACCTTTGGCAACATTTCTAGTCTTCGGCAACATGTATCAACAAGTCCCCAATATTTTTAGGAGGCTTGCCTTCGAGAAATATTTGTAGACCCCATAACTTGATTTACATCCAAGTGTGATGAACCAATTAAGTTTGTGCTTGTTGATAAACCTTCGTCTTCATTGTTGATAGATATTATTTTATCCAAATAAACACTTATCAGAATAACCTTCGGAAACAAAAATAGAGGTCCATGCTTTGGATACAAAATTAATATATTTTTGTATCAACAGGTCCCCAATATTTTTGGAAGACGAGGGCTTCAATAAATACTTAAAGTAATTTGTAGCCTCCATTTTTATCCTTGAGTGGTATCCAAAGCCCATAAAAATTATTTTATTCACTTATCCGACATCATTGGATGCAGTGTTGCTTCTGAATGCAGCATTGCCTTTGGACACAAAATTGAACTCTAGTCCCTGATCATCAGAAGCAAAAAATCCTCTTGCACGACAATAGTTCCAATGCATAAGGACTTCATTTATATCGTCATCTTGACTTCACGTGCTTTGGAATCAATAAAACATGTCGGGTGGAAAAGTCATTGGACGCAACAAGATGCAGAAAAATATTGGACGCAACAAAATGCAGAGAAGGCATTGGACGTAAAAAAATGTTTCCATTATCCTTTTCGAAGTAACATAGTCTTTGGAAGCAGAAATTTGTTTTTCGAGCATTGATAATTTCGTAGTTCCCTCTTTTTAATCTCCGATCAACACCTTTGGATCTATGAGATACCCTTACACTGGGCTTCATATTCAAAAGGTCTCGACTTTTGTTTAAGATCTTCATTTGTTTCATTGAATACTTTATCTTTGTTTTCAATGCACTACTAGGTTTCATCGGCTACATCTTTGTTTCCTATTCACCATATGGTTCATCGGCTACATATTTGTTTCCAATGCACCACTGTGTTTGATCGACTACCATTTTCACAAGAACATATATTGACTTTGTCTTCGTAATGTATTCCTCCATTTTGTAGTTGGTCCCCAATCTCACACTCAATTTAGTGTTTCAAATAATCTAAGCTCTTGCTTAAAATTTCTTCTCGAACTTTTGGTGTTGTAGTAAATGTCCCATGGAAACAAAACTTCTGACGTAGATTTCATTATGTACTTGAAACTTTGCATTGGTTCATACTTCCTGTTGAAATGTTGCCAACAGTTTCCAATGTAGAAGAATTTTTTTTTTTTTCCAATGCTATTGACAAATTGAAGTAGCAAATTAGTACTTAATTTCGCATCCCTCGTACTCAGGCATTGGATATCGGTCTTTAGTCGTTCGATTCCAATGGTCTTTAAAAGGTCCTTAGTCTAATATGTATCCCTTGTTTCCAATGATACATGAATGAGTGCTTTAGACTCCATATAACTCGTACATGGCTATCGGATACCAACTTTCATTTCAGCCCAATTTTTTTTTTGCCCAAGCTTTTTGCTTATAATTTCCTTTCTATCTGCAACGGATCGAGCATGATTGGATATAATCTTCTTTGTGTTTGCATCGGATCGAGTATGATTGGATCCGTTTGCTATCATCTTTAATCCAGTGGTTAAGTGATCATTCCACGTTCCATTCGATTCTTTTGCGTGACTTTGAACCATCATAGCACTAAACGCAGTTTTTCGGTTCTGCTTCTGCATCCAATCCTCAAAAGTCCAAACAAGTACCTTGGTTCGGATTGTGCAGCGATGAGATATTGTCATATTGACTGTGTGATCTATAAAAATGTTAAATCTTAAAAACTTTAGATCACCTCTTTCTCATCTCCCAACTTTAAAAGTTGGCGGGTGGACCATCATAGCTTCGCACTGAAGAATATATCCGGCCCCATATCTCCTTTAGCCCCAAAGTGATGTAGTTCTTCTATTTTGAAGTGGTGTATCACTAGTCTGGGACCGAAGATTCTCTTGTCCCCAAGTGAGTGTCGACAGATCAAAGTTGGGACAATGAATTGATATTTGCCCCCAATTAATTGCCGATGGGTCACGAGTCTTGTGAGTGTCGATAGATCATAAGTCGGGACTTGGTCAAATTTGTGTCCCTAGTTGATTGTCGATAGGTCACAAGTTTAGGATTAAATCAGTTTGATGCCCCCCAAGTGTTTGACGATTGGTCACTTATTCGGGAGTCCATCGAATTTGTTGCCCCCAGTGACCATCGGTGAACACTTGTTCGGGTTGGATAAATTTTTCAGTCCCCAATGGCTTGTCATTCACAAGGAATTTAAACCATTAAGTTATATCATAACAATAAATCATATATGCATATCAACGTTTATGAAAGAAATTAAAATTTTACTAATATATAACACATAGCATGCTTAGCACGTAGCACATAACAAAATGGAAATCCTAATAAATACTCAAATAAATATCCTACTAAGATAAATAGAATATTGGTTCATCAACATCATTTTATTTAAGCTTATCTGATGTTGAAGATGATGATGAATTACTCGTTTGTGTTGAGCAACATGAAAACAGTCTCGTCCCTATTCTTTTTACTCTCCGCTGATCAATCTGCATAGAATTTATCTTTGGATCAGTCAATCTTTGAACGATCGGGTGATGAGTTCCTCTTGCGATTTGGAGATCTATCATTCTTTGATAACTTATCACTACTTTTTGGGCTTCCCGTGCCAAGGGCTTCTTCTCTTCGGCCTATGTTTTCTGCCCTGGTGTACATGTCGTTCAAGCTTGCAGGAGGAAAATCAAATAGCGATTTCAACAACTTTCTGCTTCTCTTATTGTCTAGGCCACTGTAAAAGAATCCCATAGCTTGATTTTCATCCAACGATGACACTTTTTCACATTCTTGCTTGTAACGCTTCATATAAGATGTTAAAGACTCATCGGATCTTTGATTCACATTGTTGAGAGAAGCAGTCATCTGGCCGATCCTTCTGTTGTAGTCATAATGCTTCAGGAACTTAGACCTTAGTTGTTGATAGGAATAGATTGAGTTGAGGAGAAGAGTCCGGTACCAGCCTTGGGCTCCATCTTTCAAGTAAACTTCGAACATGTTACATATGGTAATTTCATCATGGCCAGCACACTTCATATGCCTCTCATATTGGGTCACATGCTCATAAGGATCAGTTTTTCCATTGTAATAAGTCATCTTTGGAATAGCATGACCAACCCTTGGAACATAGTCTCTGATATTCTTGATCAATGGTGATTCTATTGAATAATCTTCGTTTCCTCCTCCTTGCATCTTTATTTCCAACTTTCCCAATTGCTCTCGAAAAGAGTTGCTTCATCAAATTGGTTGTTATTATAGCCTCGACCATCAGCATCGTACCCATTCCTTCTGTAATCATCATGCCGACGATGGTAATCATCATCATCATCCCCATAGCCACCATTATTGTTATTTCCATGACCTCCACCATTATTATCATGTCCCCCACCATGGCCTCCATTAGTCCCTCTACCATTGTTTCTACGTTCATCATCATGGGGTGGAGTGCCTCTACGGGGTGGTAATCCGTCGGGTGGTGTCTGATGCCGATCCTTTGATCTAGATCTTGTCCTCCTTGGTGATCGGTCACCTGCAGGAGATTGTCGATTATGTGACCGACCACGTGAGGGTGTTCTTCCGCCTAGGTTCTCTCGAAGTCGGCATCGTTCATCGGCCAATTCATTTTCACGATCTTCCAATTCTCTAATTCTCCTCTGGATTTCTTCATCACGGAGCCTTACAATTTCACGTGGTCTTGCTTCCGATGCCTCTCGATCTATGTCATCTGATGCATGACTAAACTCTGGTTCAAGGTTTCTTCCCCTTACGGGTGTATCTTCTCTCCTCTCCTTGATGACGATGCCCATCATCGGAAGCTCCGTTCAGAGGGATTGCACGACCATTGTTGTCAACAACGATTCGGGTGATAGTAGATCTGACATGTTGAGACGTTTCGCCGACAGTAAAGTTGCCGAATGGATTGTAGGTACGAATAGGAGTTTAGTAGGATATTTTACGAGCCATCGGTGACTGACTTAATATCGATTTATCTTCTTCTTTTTTCTCTAAACGATTCCCACAAACGGCGCCAAATGTTGAAGCCGATTTTCGTCAAGGCAAAGCTTCAAGATTAAATTTATATTTGAGTCTTCGGATAGAGATAATAGGAATAAAGATGTAAATCTAAGAATACAATTAGGGTTTTTGAGATATTTGGGACTGCTCTTGAGAGTTTGTAATCGGGTGTGTGATTTTCGGATCCATCTCAAGGTGCCTGCGTACCCTATTTATAGGGATCAAGTCCACGTAGTTCTATTCGATTTAAGATTGTATTTTTGGTAATATTAGGCCCAGCCCGTGACCGATGCTTTAGGAACAAGTAATGTCTGGATGGAAAGTATTTGGATCCTTCTAGAATTAGGTTTCCGATGCCATAATTTATTTTCACCGCCTTTAAGCATCGGCCTCAATAATATGTGGGCTTTTTATTTATTGGATCGGACTCAGCATATGCATCAGGCTTCCTTGTATTTGTTTGATCCAACCATCGGACTCAACATGGTTTTGGACTGTAGACGAAGGCCCGAATATTGATGGACTAATATTTCCCACATGCAAATAATCTTCGGACACGAATATGCAGGTTCAGCCTTTGGAAACATAGTGAATATATTTTGTATCAACATTATCCATTTTCATATAATTTCAAAATTAATGATAATCGAATCGAAAATCTAAGATGATTAAGAATCGATTGTTATGAGTTTCAAAAAAAAAGAGAATCGATTGTTATTATTATATTATTTCATACGTTTAAAAAGGAGCTTTTTTGTCATCAAGAATACTTTCGTATAGATATTAATGTATACTAGCTTAAAAGCCTGTATAAGGTACTAGCATTAAAATAATTTTTCGTCCCAAATTGCATGTAAATATACTGAGATAATTTTCTAGTTAGAAATATGATAAAGTATAAGATTATGAGTTTGTTTCATAGTACTATAGTAATTTTAAAATATTACATATCAATTTCATTAACCAAATATTTTATAATTTGATTAAAAATAAATAAATATATATAGAATAAAACCTCGATAAATAAATATTCGTTAAATGAATATCCTCATTAAATGCATAATTTTTTCTGGTCCCAACTTTGAATAATGGAGTAAATAATAATATTGCTAAATGTATTAATGAATTAATTTTATTAAAATCTCTGTTGGCCCTATATAAACATAAATAAATATTTACTAGAGTGTAAGAGATGTATCTTTTTATGAGATATGTCATCAAGTCGAAAAAATTCATAAATTCATATATATATATATATATATATATATATATATATATATATATATATATATATATATTTCAATAAATTCTAAATATTTTATCTATACATTCTTATAAATAGTCTCATATGTTAAAATAGTCCATGTACATTGTACTTAATTTACACATACCATCCAAGTATGTATATTACTCCCTCTGTCTCATAAAACTCTTCTCACTTTTCTTTTCGGGACATTCAAAATACTCTTCCCTTTTCTATTTTAGGCCATAAAATAACTATATTCTATACCCACTACTCCACCCACTACTCCTTAAAATAATATAAAATACCCACTATTCCACCCACTAACCCTTAAAAACAATATTCAATACCCAATATTCCATCCACTATTCTTTAAAAACCATTTTTTCTTAAAACCCGTGTTTTTCCCCAAATGAGAAGAGCTTTGCGAGACGGAGGGAGTAGTATATTACTCAATGTGGAAAAAAAATATGATAAGAATTTTAAATTTTCAACTATTATCTAATAGATACATTCGAATATTAAATTTTAAAACACCATTATCATAAGATGATAAAATAAAATAACTGACTAAATGAACTCGATTACATTTATGTATAATCTAAAGTTTTATCTTACACTTTTATTTTTTATATCAATCATTTAAAATGACAAACGAGAATTGTACGTATGCTCAACCAATTAATTTTTTTTATATAATTACATACTATGCTATATTATAGAAATAATATAAACCAACATTTTATTTACTCAAAACTTAAATTAAATAAAATAAAATGGGACATGAGGAGAAAATGTGGTTGATTTAATAATTTTTTTTAAGAAAAAACAAAACTAAGTATGTCATAAGGTTATGGTATGAGTTTGATAGGAGAAGTTTAGTGTTTCGATTCCCAGCACTAGCATAATTTTATCAATCTTTTGCACAAATATTAAAAGAGTGACGCTTCTATAATTTCTGAAACTATCTGTATATATTATAATGCCCTACCAGAGATCGGAAATGCGACAGAAACGTTCAAGATATTTCTCTTGAATTTTCATTTTGTAATTTTTTTTATTAAAATACTTTTCTTGCGTTAAATAGATTTTAATAACATCTTAATTATTCATTAACTACACCTATTAAATTTATATAAAATTTGATTTATTTCACTTATTTAAAAATTTAGAAAACTTTATTTGAGTATATAATTATTATTTCATTAATATATATATATAGGGCTTAATGATCCTATAGTTAACTTTAGGAGAATTTCCTACATTTATCCACTGAAATAAAGACACATCACATGCTTTCCTAAATAAAAAGACACATCATTAATGCCCCTGCGGGGCCCTTATAAATAAAAGGTGACTATCAAATGATTTTAAAGGTTAACTTTAGGAAATTCTCCTAAAGTTAACTGTAGGAACATTTTTCTCATATATATATATATATATATATATATATATATATATATATATATATAATTACGCGTATTTTTAGGTATAATGTTGACTGAAAATTGTTTATATTGTATTCTTTTTATTCCCTATAAGACCACATTAATTCTTTTTGAACGACTGTAGCAAAGATGACCTTAACTTCTCGAACAATTTTTACTATGACTAATTATGAAAATTGTAATAAATAATTAAAGTATATAGATCTTCTCTTAAAATCTGGAATTTGTATAAAAATAATACAAATTATTTTTATTTTTGCAAATGAATAAATTATACATGGTTATGACCAAATCGATTAAATTAAACTAAACCAACTATTTACCAGCGGATTAAATGGATAAAAAAAGTTATATACCCGTTGTTCATTATTTTGTGTTAAAATAAATTAATATTCTAATTAAATAATTTCTTACGGTATTATTAAACATGTATGTGATGAGAGGGGCATCGGCTATAAAAATGTTATTCTATTTAATGTTTGTAATTTTTATCGCAAAAGAATACGTTCGTATTGTTATTACTAATTTTCATGTTTATGATATTTTTAAAATTATAAAAATTTTAGATATATGGTGAGAATATTTTTTCAATTAACAATTCATGTAAATTGTTTTAAATCAATTTTTTTAGGAAATTCTTATGAGATCAATAAGTTTTTAAAAATAATAAAAAAATTATTTTATCTAACTTCAATATTTTAAAATAAAAATATTTAAACCGCGCAAAGCACGAATGAATTGCCTAATAAAAGTAAATTCGTATTCGCAACCATTAAAATGATACTTCTTACTGTTATTTTGTGATTTAATATATTGTTATAGATAGATAGATAGATTACTGTTGTGGAATAAAAAGTAGGGTTATCAAAGTGCGGCTAGGGTTCGTGAGCTTCGTGCTTTAATGGCTGCGCTTGCGTTATCGTGACCTAATTCGGGTCCTCACAAGATGCCTACGTATCTCAGAGTTGAGAATCAAGCCAAGACGTAGTTCTAGGTGATGGTGCCCTCGAGGCTATGGCGGCGAGAGCTCACCTAGGACGCAGTGGCTTGTATGTCCTTATTCGAGGATTAAGCCAAAACGTAGTTCTGAGATGAGGGGTCTGGCCCTTTATATAGGCTGTAGGAGCCTTAGAATCGTAATAGGGTTTGGAGACTTGGAGGACAAGTCACCGTTATTGAGGAAGGTTCTGACTCCTTCCTTATAGGAATTAGTTTCCATGTTGAATTAGGTGCCTTGGAGGCTACACAATATCCTTGGGATATTCTAGAACGTTCCTGGTTTCTAGAACGTTCCCGATTTGTGGATCAGGCCCATGTTAGAAACAAGCTTATACCGGGCGTCCCCGGTTTGGGCTGTTCTTTTGGGTTTAGTCATTAACTATGAATTTAATGCCCAACTAGGGTTTCGTAGAAGTTAAGGTCACACCGGCCCTACCAAGGTATCGTCTTACAGTGAAGTGTGGAGCGACCTACACATTCACAATGACTAAAATTCTCGCCCAAGTTAATACTTAAGAAAGTTAAACGTTCCTTGGCCTCTCGAACCTTTTTCTTAAGATTTCTGGGCCTTTCGGGAATAGGATTAGTGTCGTTTCGAGCTCGTAGACACTAATCCAAGTGCAATTCGTGCATAGGATCCTTTATCATAAATTCATTAGTGCTTTATTTCCCTCAACTTATCTAAGTTAGGGTTAATATCAGGCGGTCATTGCTCATAAGCCCTAATAAGGGCTAATTTTTGAGCAAAAGACACTAATTCGGCCCTAATCGGGGCTAAGTAACCCTAAACGGGGCTATAAAGGCCTTAATCGAGGTTAAATAACTCGTCCTTGATGTATTTATTACTAGGATATTCATTCTTAACCTTAAGATAGGTTAATACTCGAGTGGAAATCCTTAAACGTCGCTAAACGAGGTTAATCACCCCCTAACTGTGATTAGTGAAATCCTAACCTCAAATTTTGAAGTCAAGCTCATATTGTAGAGATTTTTATAATCTCCTTGACGGAAAAAGAATCACGTGAAAATACCCATTTTTGAGCGTTCTAGAGCAAAACGAAATCAGCTAGGGGTCTAGGTGTTCGAAACACCTGGACCCATTTTTCCCCCAAGGTGGCCTGGTCGGCCAACCCTGGTCGGCCATTTGGCCAAGGGTGGCTGGAACCCACCCAAGACTATAGATAATTTAATGAGCTTCGCGTGGACAGTAAGATCGTCCAAATCCGATATCCGGAGCTCGAGATATGACCCAAATAGCGTGGACAGCCCGGAGGTGTTTTCAAACCCTCCTTAAGAGTTTTGTAGTAACTTGTTCTCAAACAAATCACCTTGATTGCTTGAAACTTCATGTTCTTAAACCCTCAATCTTTCAATCATGTTTGAATCATGGATTCGTAGCTGATATTGGTTGGCTGAGGGGTGTTTCGAACACGTCAAGGGTTTCTGGTTTTCAAACCAGACCTGATTTTTCAACACCCCTAACACTTCTAACCTCAAATTTTGAAGTTGAGCTTATATGATGGGGATTCTTATAATCTCCTGGTATGAAGAAGAATCACATGAAAATATGCATTTTTGAACGTTTTGGAGGCGAAATACCACATTCTAAGCTGGTTTTCAAACCAGGCCTTGTTCGTAACAAGGTCATTTTTTCAACTTCAAGGAAACACTTGGCCACCTACATAGGCTTGTAGAGGACCTTGCAAGGTTCTTGAATCTCAAATTTGAGCTCAAACGGAGCATTTTTTAGCGTTCTGGAAGGTCATGAAAACACCTAGGAGCACAGGTGTTTGAAACACCTGAGCAAGGTGGCCGGGTCGGCCTACCCTGGTCGGCTGGGCCCCATCCCATTTTTTTTGAATGTTTCAAACACCTTCAGGGTCTTTCAACACCCTCACGGTTTCTGAACACCCTCCAGGTTTTGAACACCCCTGACATTTCTAAACCCAAATTTTGAAGTTGAGTTCATATGATAGAGATTCTTATAATCTCCTGGTATGAGCAAGAATCACATGAAAATATGCATTTTTGAACGTTTTAGAGGCGAAATACCTCATTTCGAGCTGGTTTTCAAACCAGACCTTGTTTCAAACACCTTCTTTTTTTCAGCTTCTTGAAATCGCTGAGAGACCTACCTAGGCTTGTAGAGAACCTTACAAGGTTTCTAAATCTCAAATTTGGGCACAAACGGAGCATTTTTGTGCGTTCTAGAGGGTCATGAAATCACCCAGGGGGTTCAGGTGTTCAAAACACCTGACCAAGGTAGCCTGGTCGGCCTACCCTGGTCGGCCATTCGGCCAAGGGGACCTGGTCGGCCACCCCTGGTCGGCTGGGCCCCATAATTTTTTTTTTTGAATTTTGGCCAAATTTTGACTAGTTAACTTTGACCATTGACTTTGACTTTTGACCTTGATTTTGACTAAAGCCAAAACTTGTTTTGAACTAGCCTCCTTGTTTCTAGAGTGAGTTTACAACACCATGGTTGATTTTGTGATCCTTGATCACAAACAACCTTCTTCTTAGTTTTTAGGACCTTCTGGGTTTTAACTTGTTCTTGAACTCTTGGTTTCAAATAACCTTGGGTTATACTATGGCCCTTGGCTCCCAAACATCCTTGCATACTTACAATAGGGTGTTTCCAATAACTTTGGCCTTGCCCCCCTTATCATAGAGGTCCTTGTTTCTTAGTTGCTTATTCAAGGAATTCCTTTGTTTTCAACACCTGACTTCAAGTCTAGGGTACTATGGTTAGTTTTTATCCTTGATTTTATACTCAAGGACTTTAAAACTCCTACCTTGTTTGTAAGATCGTGCCTTAGCTTGATTTTATTCAACGTTTCCTGACTTTCAGGCCTTGAATTCAATCAACCAGCTTAATTCAGGGCATACAACCTCGTTGGCCATCTGGGCTTATATTTTGTGCAGAGTTTCAAAACTCCCATCATATTTCTTAGAGTATATTGATCACAAACAACCTTCTTCTTAGTTTTCAAGACCTTCCGGGTCTTAACTTGTTCTTGAACTCTTGGTTTCAAACAACCTTGGATTCAACTATGACCTTTGGTTTCCAAACACCCTTCCATCCTCATAATAGGATCTAGAATTTGTAATGAAGATCTTTGGCCTTGCCCCCCTTATCCTTAAATAAGGAGGTCTTGCTTTTTAGTTGCATATTCAAGGAATTCCCTTGTTTTCAACACCCGACTTCAAGTCTAGGATATTTTGGTTGGGATTTGATCCCTGATTTTGACTCAAGGACCTTAAATCTCCTACCTTGTTTGTAGGACCTTGCTTTGGTTTGAATTTAACCAATGGTTCCTGATTCAAGTTGTTGAATTCAAACAACAAGCTTGATTTGAGGGGGACAGCCTTGTTGGCCATCAAGGCTTAAATTTTGTATTAGGATTTGAAATTCAAAACTTTAAGTATGGAAATACAAAGGACCTCGTATAGAGAGACCTTCGATCAATGCATATCTCAATGCTCTCACTAACAGTTTTCGTGCCTCTAAGGCATTGTCAGGGAGCCAACCAGTCTCAGGATGAGATTTGATGGGGATCTATCTAGCAACTTCCAATGTCGATGGGTACTAACAACTTGTGCTCTGTTGTGCTAGAAATAATTAAAACATTTGAATCGCAAGCGCACAATTCGTTTCGTTGTAAAATTTAATGATTCGTTCCACAGGGATTAATATTTTCGCGTTCCTTAATTTCTAATTTAATTGAATTAAAAAAATTGGGTTCTTGAGAATTTGGATTTTTTATACTATTTAATTCCTAAAAGACAATTTAAACTAATTATAAAAGAAAATCTAATTTATTCTAATTTTAAACTAACTAATTAAAAGTGACAAAAAAAAATTTAAATTATTCTAAAATTCTAAATTTGAATTAAAACTAGATTTTATTTATTTTTATTTATTAATATTTTTTTTAAAATCAAAACAGTAAAGGAAATTTTATAAGCAGGAATTTTAGAAGAAGAAAAAAAAATAGACATGAATGCTTCCTAAGTTTAACTAACTAAAGAAAACTCAACGACAGCAGACTCGAAATCCAGAATCATGACCACACAGCAACTCGTAGAAAAAGTGCCCGAAAAAAAAACGATCAAACCATCAAATCGACTCGCAGCAAACTTAGTAAAAAAAACAAACAGAACTCGAGACTTATAAACTCAGCACACTAGGAGAACATCTCACAGCAACACGATTCACAACCAAGACTAAGAACTCGGAAATCAGCAATTTTTCAATCAAAACACAACAAACGCATTCTTTAAAACACAACCATATGAACTCGATCAAAACACTCAGTAATAAAACATCGTAAATTCTTGACCAATTCTTTAAAACGCAACTCTTTAAATCAGCACAGGAATGCAACTCTTTAAAACGCAGCAATTCGCAGCAACATGAAAAACAACGACTCAAAAACTCAAAACTCGAACTCAGACTGACAAACAGACCTCAGCACTCGGACTACAGCAATTCAGCGAAACGGACAGCAAAAAAAAACTCAAAATACAATAAACATACAATCGAAAACAAGACTACACTACAAACTCTGGACAGTGAATCTCAGAACTCGGGAATTTTGACTCAGCGCTACTCGGTAAACTCAGAGAATTCGAACCAGCCTTATACTAACGCAGCAGTCAACGGATTAAAACTAAAACTAATGCATCACATCAATCAACTCGGCAAACAACTCAACTTAAACACAACTCTAAACACAGCGAGCATAAACATGAATAGACAAACATCGAACAATGGAGACAAACTCGACCAATAAACCAGACAGCCATTCTAAAACTAAATGAGGGAAAAACAGGGGGAAGGGGGTAGATAATTCGAAATCAAAAAAAGAAGAAAAGGGGATTTGTGTGTTGTTTACAGCGAGGAAGAAACGAGAAGAGGAGATGGGAGTTAAGGGGTTTTGGTTTGACAAGAAACAGGCGAGAGGTTAGTAATTGGGTTGGGTTTGAAAAAGGAATGAGAGACTAACTCTGTGTGTGTGTGTGTGTGTGTGTGTGTGTTTTTTTTGCTTCGAGTAAAAGTAAAACAGTGGTTTTCTATTGCTTCGAATTAAACCATAAAAACGAGTCAGAAAATATGATCTAAAAATTAAAACTAATTTTTTTTTGAATTTTATTTATTTATTTTTTTTTTGAAAAATTAAATACGAGACACAGAAATTAACTAAGAAAATTAAAATTACACTAAAACGAACATTTGGAATTAAATGGCCCACAATAAAATGGATTTTTAAAGGGGCATAAAGTTAACAACTAAGAGCAAGAAATTAAAGTTTCGTTATTTTCATCCCCAAGTGGTTAGCAACGGGATTTACGAAAATAACGAAATAAGGCAACAATAACGAAAGAGCAAGACAAGAAGTAAAGAAAATAAAAATTGCATTAATTATAATAGGAGTGTTTACAAGATTTGAAACTAAGAAAAGAAATACAAGAAATTAAAACTACCCTAAAATCTAAGTTACTAAATACAAGGGGGGTGAGGGGGTATTTATAGGATAGAAATTAGGGTTAAGGGGGGTGTTGGGTAAATCCCCACCATACATTTGGGTTGTGTGGTGGTGAAATCCTAGCCATCTATTTGTTTCCTTCCCCCTTAAGCTTTGAAGAGTTGATCTTGGCCATACACTTATGTAGTGTGTTGGGATGATCTCCACCTTCCACTTGTCTTGAAATATTCCTTTTGCTCCAAGCTCCTAATTCTTTTCCTTCTTTCATTTTTGGTCCTTTTTCTTCCTCTTTTTCCCTTCCTTGCTCTTTATTTATCTATTTTGCCATTTCTTTATTTATTTGCGAATTTCCTGAAATGCAACAAAATAAATTATTAAAATACGAGTTCAAGCAAATAAATAGGTAATAAAAATATGCAAAAATATGCACTTATCAAATGCCCCCATACCTATCTTTTGCTCGTCCTCGAGTAAAACAAAAAAGAAAATCTAGATAAAACGTCCTATACTCCTTTTCGTAGGTGTGACAGTTGCATTTGGCATATGCAACAAGCCCTTTAAACCCCTAGGCAGCCCTAGTGGACGAGTGAGGTCTCGTGAGGGCCTATAGTGAATGTAGCCACAAAATCCATCTAGCTTGTATAAAAGATCACATGGCAATGCACACCACACATACATGTCCTCTCATGATACATCAACTTAAGAATCAAAATGAAGTTGCAAAGTCTTGGTGTGGAAAGTGCAAGGATTCACATAGTCTACTTAAAGAACCATGCAAGAGTGATTATAAGTTCACGTCAAGTGCAAAAATTATTGGTAACCATGCTAAGTCTACAAGGACACACTTTAGAGTCAAAACTTGAGATCTCTTATGCAAAAAACGAATAAGCAATACCTTACCTTTCACTCACAAAAGAATATTCACTCAAGAACAAGGGTAAGTGTATCACTCAATTCCAACAAAATCAAATGCATGCTTGACACTTGGTATCATTCCAACTTAAATCACAACATACATTAATAATGACAATCAAAAGGTCTTTATTAGGGTTGTAATGGGGCTAGGGACAAGGTATGTCAAGAAAGGCCAAAATAAGGTGAAGTGTCAAAAGCTAGTAGTCACTATGAATATCATGCACAACACCAAACTTCCTCCCCACACAATTTATTTTCATTTTTCAACAAAAAAGACTTGACTAGTCGAATGAAAGAGGATTACAAAAAAAACATAAGTATGCTCTCATATGTATATTTTTTTCATTTTTTTTCATTTTTTTTTTCTTATTTCTTTTTTTTTTCTAATTTTTTTTTAAAGGAAAATGATAAATGTAACAATTATCCTCCTTTAGATTTAATTTTGAAAATCGACTATCAAGGTAACAACAAATATTTCCTCAAAAGTTATGAACAAAAGTAAACCCTATTTCACACACCTTATTGCTCCCTCAAGTTCCTACTAGCCTTTGATAAAATGGGATCAAGAATACGTAAGGCTAAACAAGAAAAAGGTCTTAGGTGAGTAATGTGGTGTGTCACCGAAAGAAAATGATTAGGCTCAAAGGGTTAACTAATTGATCATATAAGAATGGTGTGGATAATTTGGAAATATAGGTTATTCCTAAGTGCCTTTATCATTTTATCATCAATTAATGTCATGTATTTCAAGAAAGAATTCAAACAAGTGCTAGCAATGCAAGTGACAAGTGGACACTCAAGCAAAAGAATATAAATGCAAAAGATATGCATATAGGCTCAAAATCTCACTTGGTTTAGTAAAACATAATCAATCTCAAGAAATGGTATCCTCAATGCACCTACTTGTACTCAAAGCATGAAGACCAAATCATCTTACACCTAATCTTGACCTTCTAATTTCATGCACAATTCAAATAAGTCTACTAGCTTCACCTTGCTAGTGTAAGTGTGTGAACAAGAACTTTAGCAAATCACTTCTCAAACAAAAGTTAATGGATCATAAGATTATCATAGCATGCAAGGGTGCATCAAGCAACTAGCAATCAATTAACAAGACAAGAATACGAAAAGAACTCTTTTTGTGATTTTTTCATTTTTCAATTTTTTGGATTTTTCAATTTTTACTATTTACACTAAAAAACCCCCATACCTAAATCATGCATTGTCCTCAATGTATGCAAATGCAAAAGAAAAGAGAAATGAGAAAGGATAAAGAAATGCAAAAGAAATGAAAAAGGAGAAAGGTGAGGAAATACCTGATAAGGGATGACGGAGACTGAAAAATTTCTAAAAAACTATGAAAGAAAAACAACTCACACACGCACACACTCCTCCCCATACCTATATTACACGAGGGGAGGCAAAAGAGTAAAACCGAATTAGCCGATGCCGGTAGGAAAATTCGGGTGCAACTTTGAGAAAATATCAAGAAATTTGTGAAAAATTTTATTAGAACAGATTTTCTCAATTAACATAGAATCATTCAACCCTAAAGAGCAATTGTCACTAATGTTCTCCCTAAACCAACTTAAGGCTTCTTTATTTTTTTAAGCAAATTAGAGATAATGAAAGTCTGGTTAGGGTTCGAATCACTAGGAATAACATGAGACAAGGGTTCCTCTTTCCCTAACGGCTGTTGATCAAATTCGGGAAGATAAAGAGTTAAGGCAAATGCGGATGGTGTACCCATGGGACTCTTAAGAACGGAAGTGTTAAGAACGGGCTCACTACTAACAACCTCATGTGGGGTCTTCCACTTGGAACAAATTGCATTCGAATCTCCTAATGACTTAGCAAATGTAGGTGGTTCACCAACGGGAGTTTTAGCAATAAGAATTGGTTTACAAGAGACCTCCACGGGTTTGGCTTCCCACTTAGAACAAATGTCGTCTAATTCCCTCATCATCTCCTCCAAGGTCATATCTCTTAACGAATCAACATACTCTTGGTTAGACTCATGGTTGACTTTGAAATCCTCTTTGAGAAGAGACTCAATCTCACTATCCTCGAAGCTAGACCATGTGACAAACTTGTTAACCACATTGACTCCTATTGGTTGCTCAAAAAGGTCGTTGGGTTCTTTTCCGATGTTGAAAATGTTAAGATCAATGGTCATGTTACCGAAAGTGAGTTTCATCGAACCATTCCTACAATTAATCAAGGCATTAGATGTAGCAAGAAAAGGTCGTCCTAGAATGATAGGAATTTGGTTCTTGGGATTTGTGACGGGTTGAGTCTCGAGGACAACAAAGTCAACCGGAAAGATAAAATCACCAATTTTAATCAAGACATCTTCAATTAATCCCTTGGGCATTTTTATAGAACGATCGGCAAGTTGAAGTGTCATATTGGTCTTTTTGAGCTCGCCTAAACCTAGGGCTTGATAAACAGAAAATGGAAGCAAGTTCACACTAGCACCTAAGTCAAGTAAAGCCTTGTCCACGAAAGTATTACCTATGACACATGAAATAGTTGGACAACCGGGGTCCTTGTACTTCACGAGAATTTGGTTAGAAAGAATTGAGCTCACTTGGGATGTCAAGAAGGCTTTCTTAGGGACTTGGGTGGTTCGTTTATGAGTACACAACTCTTTAAGACATTTCGCATAGGAGGGAACTTGTTGAATCACGTCTAAAAGAGGAATGTTGATCTCGACTTGTTTGAAAACTTCCAAAATCTTTTCCACTTGAGGCGATTGTTTATTAGGAAGGAGTCTTTGAGGATAGGGAGATTTAGGTTTAAAGACTCGTTCTCTAGACACATCGGGAATGGAATTGGAAAGTGGAACAACAAATGAAGACTTGTTAGGTGATGATGATGTATGAGTCAATGAAGGCTCGCTAGGTGATAATGATTTGAGAGGAGATTTTGATGACTCGGGAGGGGATTTTGAAGATGAGGGTTCATGTTGTGAAATTGTGGGACTAGATGATTCAAAAGTCTCGGGATTTGAAGGATTGTGTTTAGGGTTTTGTTCAACATTTGACTCGTCTTCTTCGTCGGTGGACTCGACTCCAACTTGATTATCAACTTTTTTTCCCGCCCTTAAAGAAATGATGGCATTAACATTTTCAGGTGGTCTTTGGTTGAGAGGAAATTTAGGGTTGACCTTAGTTTGACTCGGGAACTTGTTCTTCTCTCGCTCACACATGGCGTTGGCTAATTGACTCACTTGAACCTCTAACTTAGATATGGCTTGAGTACTAGCATTCAAAAGTTGCCTATCTTGAGTCATGGTTTGCATGAAGTTTTGTAGAGATTGAGCCAAATTAGTTGTTGATTTCAAAAGCGCATCAAGAGTCTTTTCCAAAGAATTAATTCTCTTATCCGACTCGTGAAAGCCGGGAGGGTGGGCGGGTGCTTGATTTGAATAAGAAGGTTGAGTCGGATAAGGACCGAGATTTTGAGTAGGGTTTGGAAAGGGACCTTGATTTGGAGTCGAGAAAGAATTTTGATTAGGCCTTTGAAAAGATGAAGAATTTTGAAAAGGAGGTTGAAAAGAAGGTGGATTTTGGTAATTTTGGATTTGCTTCCACGAGAAATTCGGGTGATTCCTCCACCCGGGATTGTAAGTAGGAGCAAACGGGTCGTTCCTAGTGGGTGGTTGAGACACCGCATTAACTTGATCAAAAGCGGGATAGTCCGAAAAACCTTGATTAAAATTAGGGCACATAGACACATTTGAGGGGGCCTTACTAGTTTCTAGGGCTTCGAGTCTCCTAGTTAGAGTGGCTAATTAGGCATCGGTTGCAATCGAACTCCCAATCGAATGCAAACCCTTAGATGAACTAGACGACTCATTAGACTTGTTAGGTTCCCTAGTAGACTCCCACAACATGGTCTTCTCGGCTAATTCTTCGAAAAATTTCCAACCCTCGTCCTCATCTTTCTGCATGAATTTTCCTTGGCACATAGATTCCAACAACGCGATTGTTGGTCCATCTAAGGCCTCATAAACGATCTTACAAAACCTCCATTTTTCTATTCCGTGGTGGGGGCATTGTGATAGAAGATTTTTAAAACGATCAAAATATTTCCAAAAAGACTCGTTTTCCTTTTGATGAAATTGATTTATTTCGTTTGTAATTCTCGTAGTCTTAGGGTTTGGAAAATATTTTTTTAGAAAAATAACGACAAATCCCTCCCACGTGGAAATAGAATTAACGGGTAGACTATACAACCATTTTTTTGCATTTTCTTTTAAAGCGAAGTTGATAAGTCTTAGCCTAATAGAGTCCTCGGAAAGATGTTGGAGTTTTTGCAATGCGCAAACCTCCTCAAATTCATGAAGAAAGAGATACGGGTCCTCACCCTCGCTCCCGTTAAATTTAGGTAACATACTGATGTGGTGAGCTTTAATTTCGAAATTATTACCATTAACGGGAGGAAGGGTGATACACGAAGGTTGGGCGGAACGAGTAGGATAGCAACGGTCCCTAAGAGACATGGCCATGTTTACTACGGGTTCAGAATAATCTAAAGACTCGGAATTAGACGATGAAGAAATCTCAAATGATCTCACTAGTCTAGAAGAATTATCCCTAATCCACGTAGTTCGCATAAACCACAAAAGGAAACACGTAGCAAGTAAGTGCGATAAAATAAACACACAAAAAGAAAGGGGTGTAAAATTAAAAGAAAAATTCTTAACCTAGGGTTCCCTAATAAAATAACTAGACCTTGCTCCTAACTGTAAGGGCTACCAAAAACTAGGTAAATCAATAATTATTCGAACCGGCTTGGCCAGGTAGGTGCAAGCATTGCCAAGAGGCTAAACACCAGCCTAGACACCAAAACCTTAATTGGCCAGGTCAGCTTTCGCTTTCCTAGACACCAAAAAGTTGGAATAATTAAAGATTACTTCGTTTCTTAAGCACCTTCCTAAATGAGCGCGAAATTCCTAGGGGCAAACGTCTAATTAATTTTATTAATGGCTAGGGTATGCAAAATGAGGGATTTATTGTTTTTGGGTTAAGGAAGGAGTGATGAAATCCCTTCCCTTATCTTTTGAGAGGTTTTGTCCTTAAGATTTATTTACAAAATGATGCAACAAACAAAGAGGTATAAAAAACTATAAACATTTATGGATGCTTTAAACTACGTGTTCTACTAAAGAAAAGAAAGAATTTAACATACCATGGGGTCCTCCAGCGATCACCACAATTATAGGTATGAAAAAGAAATTAAAAACAAAAAATAAAATCTAGCATGATGTGCACCTACGTGATGAATGCATGATGCAACAATTACGTATTTACAACTAATTTTTTTTTTGGATTTTTGATTTTTCAATTTTTTTTGTGATTTTTTTGAATTTTTTTGATATTTTTTGTATTTTTCTAAAAAAAAAGGGCGAAAAGAGTGAGATACGGTTACCGAAGCTTGCTTTTCATAAATTCCAATTTTCCACGCTTCGTTGAGAAGAGTTCCGAAATCTCAAGCTTTCCTAAAAAGAACGAATTAAAAAAAAATAAGACAAGAAATAAAGCTAACTCGAAAAATTAAAAATTAAGGCGCGAAAAATAATTAGTCCCCGGCAGCGGCCCCAAAAACTTGTTATGCTAGAAATAATTAAAACATTTGAATCGCAAGCGCACAATTCGTTTCGTTGTCAAATTTAATGATTCGTTCCACAGGGATTAATATTTTCGCGTTCCTTAATTTCTAATTTAATCGAATTAAAAAAATTGGGTTTTTGAGAATTTGGATTTTTTTATACTATTTAATTCCTAAAAGACAATTTAAACTAATTATAAAAGAAAATCTAATTTATTCTAATTTTAAACTAACTAATTAAATGTGACAAAAAAAAATTAAATTATTCTAAAATTCTAAATTTGAATTAAAACTAGATTTTATTTATTTTTATTTATTAATATTTTTTTTAAAATCAAAACAGTAAAGGAAATTTTATAAGCAGGAATTTTAGAAAAAAAAAAATAGACATGAATGCTTCCTAAGTTTAACTAACTAAAGAAAACTCAACGACAGCAGACTCGAAATCCAGAATCATGACCACACAGCAACTCGTAGAAAAATTGCCCGAAAAAAAAAAGATCAAACCATCAAATCGACTCGCAGCAAACTTAGTAAAAAAAACAAACAGAACTCGAGACTTATAAACTCAGCACACTAGGAGAACATCTCACAGCAACACGATTCACAACCAAGACTAAGAACTCGGAAATCAGCAATTTTTCAATCAAAACACAACAAACGCATTCTTTAAAACACAACCATATGAACTCGATCAAAACACTCAGTAATAAAACATCATAAATTCCTGACCAATTCTTTAAAACGCAACTCTTTAAATCAGCACAGGAATGCAACTCTTTAAAACGCAGCAATTCGCAGCAACATGAAAAACAACGACTCAAAAACTCAAAACTCGAACTCAGACTGACAAACAGACCTCAGCACTCGGACTACAGCAATTCAGCGAAACGGACAGCAAAAAAAACTCAAAAATACAATAAACATACAATCGAAAACAAGACTACACTACAAACTGTGGACAGTGAATCTCAGAACTCGGGAATTTTGACTCAGCGCTACTCGGTAAACTCAGAGAATTCGAACCAGCCTTATACTAACGCAACAGTTAACGGATTAAAACTAAAACTAATGCATCACATCAATCAACTCGGCAAACAACTCAACTTAAACACAACTCTAAACACAGCGAACATAAACATGAATAGACAAACATCGAATAATGGAGATAAACTCGACCAATAAACCAGACAACCATTCTAAAACTAAATGAGGGAAAAACAGGGGGAAGGGGGTAGATAATTCGAAATCAAAAGAAGAAGAAAAGGGGATTTGTGTGTTGTTTACAGCGAGGAAGAAACGAGAAGAGGAGATGGGAGTTAAGGGGTTTTGGTTTGACAAGAAACAGGCGAGAGGTTAGTAATTGGATTGGGTTTGAAAAAGGAATGAGAGACTAACTCTGTGTGTGTGTTTTTTTTTATGCTTCGAATAAAAGTAAAATAGGGGTTTTCTATTGCTTTGAATTAAACCATAAAAACGAGTGAGAAAATATGATCTAAAAATTAAAACTAATTTTTTTTTGAATTTTTTTTTTAATTTTTTTTTTTTGAAAATACGAGACACAGAAATTAACTAAGAAAATTAAAATTACACTAAAACGAACATTTGGAATTAAATGGCCCACAATAAAATGGATTTTTAAAGGGGCATAAAGTTAGCAACTAAGAGCAAGAAATTAAAGTTTCGTTATTTTCATCCCCAAGTGGTTAGCAACGGGATTTACGAAAATAACGAAATAAGGCAACAATAACGAAAGAGCAAGACAAGAAGTAAAGAAAATAAAAATTGCATTAATTATAATAGGAGTGTTTACAAGATTTGAAACTAAGAAAAGAAATACAAGAAATTAAAACTACCCTAAAATCTAAGTTACTAAATACAAGGGGGGTGAGGGGGTATTTATAGGATAGAAATTAGGGTTAAGGGAGGTGTTGGGTAAATCCCCACCATACATTTGGGTTGTGTGGTGGTGAAATCCTAGTCATCTATTTGTTTCCTTCCCCCTTAAGCTTTGAAGAGTTAATCTTGGCCATACACTTATGTAGTGTGTTGGGATGATCTCCACCTTCCACTTGTCTTGAAATATTCCTTTTGCTCCAAGCTCCTAATTCTTTTCCTTCTTTCATTTTTGGTCCTTTTTCTTCCTGTTTTTCCCTTCCTTGCTCTTTATTTATCTATTTTGCCATTTCTTTATTTATTTACGAATTTCCTGAAATGCAACAAAATAAATTATTAAAATACGAGTTCAAGCAAATAAATAGGTAATAAAAATATGCAAAAATATGCACTTATCATGCTCTATAGTGAGGGTCTCCAAGACCTGATAGTAAACACTCCTAGCGCAATTCTCGATTTTAGACGAGGCGAACTTAGATAAGGCAACGGCCGTTATACCAGGAAGCATTCCTCGAATCATACCAACTGTGATTTTACAATCCTCGGGTATTTCACCATCTTTTTATCTTTGGCTTCAAAATCTTCATTCACTTATCTCCATTCACTTGGGCTATCACCAGCCTTGAGTCTCCACAGACTTTAAGATTTTTGGCCCTCATGGCTATAGTCGAGCCTAGTCTGGCTATCAAACCTTTATACCCTGCTTCGTTATTAGTCGTTGAAAACTTCAACCTCAAGGCATATTCAATCGTGAGTTCCACTTATTTTTGTTTTTGATAACCCATCAAAATAGGGCACCCAATATTCCTTCTAAACTTCATCCTTCTCTCCCTCTTGGGGTGTCTCATCTTGCCCTTGCTGGGGTGTTGTGCCTTCCTGCCCCCCTGACTTCTTGGTTGTCAGTTGTACATTCAACCACGAAGTCAGCGAGTGCCTATGCCTTGACGTCCATTCGAGGCTTGTACGTAATATCAAACTCCCCAAGTTCGATCGCCCAATTAATTAGCATTCCCTTGGCCTTCGGGCTTTGCAATATGCTTCTTAAGTATTGGTCCGTCAGGACTTCAATTTTGTGTGCTTGGAAGTATGGTGTAGCTTCCTTGGGGCTGTTACCAGTGCCAAAGCAAAATTTTCAATGGGAGAGTAATTCAACTCAGCTCCGTGCAACATCTTGCTCACGTTGTAGATAGGCTTTTGAACCTTGTTTTCCTCTCGAATGAGAATGACACTCAGTGCTTGTTCGGATATCGCTAGATATAAATATAGGGTCTCTCTGGGACTAGGTTTGGACAACAACGGGGCTTCAGCTATGTACTTTTTCAACTGTTCAAAGGCCTCTTGGCTTTCTGAAGTCCATTCAAAAATTTTCACATTCTTTGATGTTTGAAAGAAAGCCAAACACTTGTTTCCAGACTTGGAGATGAATCTCCCTAAGGCTGTAATTCTTCCAGTCAATTTCTGTACGTCCTTTATGGAACGTGGTGATTCCATATCTAGGATTGCCTTGATCTTATTAGGGTTGGCTTTTGTGCCTCGCTTTTAAACCATCATACCCAAAAATTTTCCAGATCCCACGCCAAAGGCACACTTGGCTGGATTCAACATCATCTTGTGGTGCCTCGGCACTTCAAATGCCTCTTTGAGGTTCTTAATATGGCATGCCTTGATTAGGCTCCTGACTAACATGTCATTCCCGTAGACCTCCTTGGTCTTCCCGGTCAAGGGTGCAAAAATCTTGCTTGTTTATTAGCCTATGGTAAGTGGCTCCTGCAGACTCCTCATCTTGGGTTGACATCAACCTAGAGTTTTTAAAACAACCTTCCTTGGCTCGATTGGCCATCATGGCTTCAATGTTTGTCTTGGTTCCCGGGGCTTCTCTAGCGGCGTCTCGGCTAGCATGTGCTCGGCCTTAGGGCTGTTCGAGTGTTGAACGTCGATGCTCGAATGTCGATGTTCGAATGTCGAAAGTTGATGTTCGAAATTAAGGGTTTTCAACCTCAAGGAAGTTATTTAAACTCGAACCTTGAAGTTTTGATGAAAGAGTGCATATTGGACTACCTTCACATGGTTTCAAGCCAAGTTTTGGGTGTTTTAAACCACCAAAACATCAGAGCCTCTGGTCAGCTCCTTAAGGTCGGTTGAAGGCCTCCTTGGCTTCTGGTCGATCCCATGAGGTCTTGAACCTTCCCTAGGACGTTTTCAATCTCCATTTCAGGGTTAATATTTAAGTGTTCAACGCTGGTGTTATATGTTCAATGTTGGCATTATGGATCGAGAATCCAAAATATCATATTGGTTTTCAAGTTTTGACTTGAAGCTTCAACCTTTGGATCTTGATTGGAGGTTCATGACCCCCTCAAGTTTGACCTTCTTGGCCTTCATGGCTAATATCTCGTGTTTCTCCACCTAGAATTCGAGGTTGATATTCACATGTTCAACGTTGGTGTTCATATGTCGACTACCAAGTATTCACGACCTTTCTTTTGGATTGATGTCAAACTAAAGTTCTCTAGGATCCCTTACTTGACTTTATGTCTTTCATGGCTTGTCTCAAACCTTTGTTCTGATTTCAGGGTTTTCAAACCTATCTTTGCTTCTCATTTTTCTTGATTCAGGTTCAAGGATTTAAGGTTGATCCTCGATTTAGATTTCGAGAAATACAACCCCGTGGGCTTCTTACCTTTTAAACTTCCGAGATGAAAACTTGCTTGGACTTCTTAATCCTTGTTCAAGGATATTCTTATATCCCTTGACCTTAGGACTATAATTCAAGGTTCTTTATTTGTTTCATCCTTGTATATTCACTCCAGGTACTTAAAAAATATTGAAGAGTAGCTAGTTCTTAGCCTCCACAGCCTTACATGGCTTTAATTGCCAGATGTGGCTTTTTAATCATCTTGTCTTTTATCCAGGGTCCTTCAAGGACTTAAACTCTTATTTGGTTGTATTATAACTTAACTCTCGACCCTTTAGGGTTTTTATTTATGGATTGTTTGTTTCCATTCGTGTATTCTTTTATTTTCGGTACTTGGTCATCTTTGACTTACACACATCAGGTGCTTGGCACATAAATAAAATCACAGAATAGAGAACGAAAAACAAACTTGCATTAATAACTTGAAATGGGTTCAACCCTTACATAGAGTACTACTGTCCTACTTGGAGCAACATGCTCTGCAATGGTTTCATCGAACCTTATTTCTACTTCTACTAGATAAATATGAAGCTAAGTCCTATTAAGATAGTTTGAACCCATCGGGGCTCTTGCAAGACTAGGCCTGCATCGCTTGATTTTGTTTTTGATGCTCCATCAAAATAGAGCACCCATTACTCATTCATATATCCTCATTCTTATTCTGAAGTTCACTTCCTGCTTGGGGTACTATCTCCTGCCCCCCGACTTCTTGGTTGCCACTGGTACATTCAACCACGAAGTCAGTTGATGCCATAGCCTTAATGGTTGTTCGAGGCTCTTGTGTGATGTCCTCTGCCGACCTTTCTAGGTCTTCTTTATCACTGTGGACATCCACGTCTTCAATCGGAAGGATCTGCCCCCCGACTCCATCAGGCCTTAACGCAGCTACATAGCAGTTTTTGTAATGCACACACTTCCTCAAACTCTCGAATGAAAAGATATGGATCCTCTCCCTCTACCCCAGCAAACCTAGGTAACATGCTAATGTTGTGATGTTTGATTTCAAAGTTATTCGCGGTTACTGCGGGTAAGACTATGCATGAGGGTTGAGCGGTACGAGCGGGGTAACAACGGTCTTTAAGTGAAACAGCCATGACTACGGGTTAATTGATGTGTCAATTGATGTGTCAAAATAACTGCAAGCGCACAGTGGTTAATTGTAGCAAATACAGGTCGATCCACAGAGACTATGAATTTTCAAAACCCTAATAATTAAATCAGGCGAACTAGACAAATAGGTTTGAGATGAGTTTTAATTAACCTAATTAAGCTAATTAACAAAGATTATCAAATAATATGGAAAACCTAGGAATCCGAATCCGTTAATCAATCACAAATAATATCAACTCGCCCTAAATCAATCCTCTTTTCTTCACAAATAAGATATAACAATCAACGAGACAAGCATATACTATGAAACTTGTTATCTAACAATAACCTATCTAAACTTCAAGGAGCAAGCATAGGCTATGAAAAACAAATCCGGTAACAATAATATATCAAAATCACTTTGTCAATTGAATAATTAAGCACCAAGAAAAATTATGAGAACCAATTAATAGAAACGAGAAGAGATCAAGAACAATTAAATTAACTTCATCTTCATCCTAGGGCAAGAAATTTAGCTACTCACAATTATAGAATGAACGAAACAATTATTATTACAATGTGATCAAAACATGAATAATCAAATTAAACAAAATAATGTTAATAAATTAAGACCACGAATTAACCTAACAAACAAGATTTATTAAACCTTATTTTCTAACGTGAATGGCAGGAGTTTGCATATATACTAATAATTAATAAACTAACCAAACAATAAAGCATGCACGTATGGCAGATGCAATAAGAAGACGTGAAAGCAGGAGAAGAAACAAGAATTATTAATATATTAATAATAAGAAGCAAAAGTGTGTGCTAGATAATAGCCACATGCGAATGAAAAGATAACAATTAAATTCTAGGTGTCTACAATTACAAGGGAGAAGGCCATATATATAGGGAAAAATATTGGGTTTGGCCCCTTTGATTACAATCCAATCTTGAATATAATTTCTTCAATTTCCTTTTCTTCTCCAATAAGTAATCGATTTTTCCTCCAATTTCTCCTATTTCCTTTTCTTCAAGTATTTTCCACCTCCTTTCCCTTTTTGCACCTTTTCCTGCTAGAAATCTGTTTTTATTTATTTTTCTACAAAACAAAATAAAACAATTTATTAATTAATAAATTTACGAAAACGGACATAAAATAGGTATTAAAAATATGATTAATTATGGACCTATCAAATGCCCCCATACCTATCTTTTGCTCGTCCTCGAGAAAAATATATAATAAAATACTATCTAATATATAATACCACTTCCGTAGGTGATCACGGTTGCATTTGGCATATGCAACAAGCCCTTTAAACCCCTAGGCAGCCCTAGTGGACGAGTGAGGTCTCGTGAGGGCCTATAGTGAATGTACCCACAAAATCCATCTAGCTCATGTAAAAGATTGTTCAATGCAACACCACACATACAAGTCATCTCATGCTACATCAACTTAAGAAATCAAAGTGAATTTGCAATGTCTTGGTGTGTAAGGTGCAAGTATTCACATAGTCTACTCAAAGAAATATGTAGAGGTCATTAAAAGTCCACGTCAAGTGTAAAAATAAGTTTGGTAACCATGCTAAGCCCACAAGAGTACACCTTAGAGTCAAAACTTGGGATCTCATATGCAGAAACAAGTAATAACTCACATTTCACTCACAGAAGAATATTCACTCAAGAACAAGGGTAAGTGTATCACTCCATTCCAACAAAATCATAAGCATGCTTGACATTTGGTATCAATCTAACTTTAACACAACATACATTAATGATGATAATCAAAAGGTCTTTTATTTGGGTTGTAATGGGGCTAAGGACAATGTATGTCAAGTAAGGCCAAATAAGGTGAAGTGTCAAAAGCTAGTAGAAACCATAATAAATCATACACAACACCATACATCCTCCCCATACATGGATTTCTAAAAATTTTCAACAAAATTCTTGAATAGTCGAATGAAGAAGGATCACAAAAACACAGAAACATAATTATGCTCTCATATGATTTTTTTTCTTCTTTTTTTTTCTTTTTCTTTTTTTTTTTGAATTGCAGAGCTAAGATAAATATATACGCAACGACAATCCTTCTTCAAAAATTTATTGAATAACGACCGACAAGTAAGCAACAAAACCCAATATTTCACCAAAATTAATGAACAAAAGTAAACCCCATTTCACACACCTTATTACTCCCACAACTTCCTACTAGCCTTTGACAATTGGAATCAAGTATACGTAAGGCTGCACAACAAAAAGGTCTAGGCAAGTAATGTGGTGTGTCACTGAAAAATAGGATTAAGCTCAAAGGGGTAACTAATTGATCACATGTAAAGGGTGTGATAATTTGGATAATAATAAGTTATTCCTAAATGCCTTTATCATCTTATCATCAAATAATATCATGCATTTCAAGAAAGGTCTCAAACAAGTGCTAACAATGCAAACAACATGTGGACACTCAAGCAAACGAATACAAAATGCAAAAGATGTGCATATGGGCTCAAAATCTTACTTGGTGGCAAAACATAATCAATCCCAAGAAAAAGTCTCTTTAATGCACCTACTTGTACTCAAAGCATGGAAACCAAATCTTCTTGCACATATTCATGTCCTTTTAATTACTTACAACATTCAATAAGTCGACTAGTTTCAACTCGCTAGTGGATGTTTGTGCACAAGAACTTAGCATATCACTTCTCAATCAAAAGCTTCAGAAACACAAGAGTACTATAGCATGTAAGAGTGCATCAAGCCATCTTTTAACAAGTAATCATTTCATAAGGCTAGAATTATTTTTGTATTTTTTCATTTTTCAATTTTTTTGGGTTTTTTTTAATAAAAATAATACTACTAAATCCCTCCCCCATACCTAAATCATGCATTGTCCTTAATGTATGCAAATGATAGAAAAAATGATAAAGTAAAAGGATGATAATACCTGATAAAGGCAAGACGGAGGAATATAACTAACTCATATATACAACAAGGTAACTTACTTGAGTCATGCATCAAGGAGGTGGATCACCTCCTCCTCATAATCAACTGGCAGTTCTAAAAATGGTTTAAGGCATTGACCATTAACTTTAAATGTTTCACCAGTTTTAGGATTTTCAATTTCAATAGCACCATGAGGAAAAACAACTTTAACAACATATGGGCCCTCCCATCTAGATCTCAATTTGCCAGGAAATAAATGCAGCCTAGAGTTGTATAAAAGAACTTTATGACCAGGAGAAAAAGATTTTCTCAAAATAGATTTATCATGCAAAATTTTAGTTCTTTCCTTATAAATCTTAGCATTTTCATAGGCATCATTCCTGATTTCTTCTAACTCAGACAGTTGTAACTTCCTATGACTACCAGCAGTGGGTAAATCAAAATTCAACTCTTTAATGGCCCAAAAAGCTCTATGTTCAAGTTCAACGGGAAGATGACATGATTTACCAAAAACAATCCTATAAGGAGACATGCCCAAAACAGTCTTAAAAGCAGTACGATAAGCCCAAAGTGCATCTATCAACTTAACAGACCAATCTTTCCTATTTGAATTGACAGTTTTCTCTAGAATTTGTTTAATCTACCTATTAGAGACCTCAACTTGACCACTAGTTTGAGGATGGTAAGGTGTGGCTATCTTATGAGTGATGGAATACTTCCTCAAAAGAGACTCAAACTGATGGTTTTTGAAATGCTTACCTTGGTCACTAATTATAGCTCTAGGCGTACCAAATCTAGAAAAGATATTCTCCTTTAAGAACTTAAGAACTACCTTGTTATCATTAGACTTAGTTGGTATGGCTTCGACCCATTTAGAGACATAATCAACCGCTAAGAGAATGTAGAGGTTACCAAAAGAGTTAGGAAAGGGACCCATAAAATATATTCCCCAAACATCAAAGATCTCAATAACTAAGATTGGATTCATTGGCATCATGCTTCTTCTAGTGATCTTTCCTAAATGTTGACACCTACTACAAGCGGCACAAAATTCAGCAGAATCTTTAAACAGATTGGACCAGTAGAAACAAGATTGAAGTATTTTAGCAGCAGTCTTTTTAGCACTAAAGTGACCTCCACAAGCCTGATCATGACAAAAGGAAAGTATACTTCTAAACTCATGGTTTGGAACACACCTCCTAATGATTTGGTCCGAACAATACTTAAAAAGATAGGGATCATCCCAAAAGAAGTATTTGACTTGTGAGAGAAATTTGGATTTATCTTGCTTAGACCAATGAGAAGGAATAGCACCAGTGACAAGGTAGTTAACAATATCAGCAAACCAAGGAGTGGTAGATATGGAAAGAAGGTGCTCATCAGGAAAAGACTCATTCAAAGGCATATCAATGGTGGACTCCACTACTAGACGGGAAAGATGATCAGCAACAACATTTTCAGAACCCTTCTTATCCCTAATTTCTAGGTCAAACTCTTGGAGCAACAAGACCCACCTAATCAATCGGGCTTTTGAGTCTTTCTTAGAGAAGAGATATCTAAGAGCAGAGTGGTCTGTGTAAACAATGATTTTAGAACCTATAAGATACGACCTGAACTTTTCAAGAACAAAAACAACAGCTAGAAGTTTTTTTTCAGTGGTGGAGTAGTTGAGTTGAGCATCATTTGGAGTCTTACTAGCATAGTATATGACATGAGGTATCTTATTAATTCTTTGTCCCAAAACTGCTCCTACGGCATAATCAGACGCGTCACACATAAGCTCAAAAGGTTGATTCCAATCAGGGGACTGAATGATAGGGGCTGAGGTCAATTCTTTCTTTAGATGATCAAATGATTGAAGACATTCATTAGAGAATTCAAATTTTATGTCCTTGGAAAGAAGATTGGTCAATGGTCTAGCCTTTTTGCTAAAATCTTTAATGAAACGCCTATAAAAACCAGCATGCCCTAAAAAGGAACGAATTTCTTTGATAGATTTTGGTGGAGGTAGATTAGCAATGAGATCAATTTTAGCTTTATCAACTTCAATTCCCTTTGACGAAATTTTATGACCAAGAACAATTCCTTCTTTAACCATGAAATGACACTTTTCCTAATTAAGAACAAGGTTTGTTTCTTTACATCGTTTTAAAACTAAGTCAAGATGATGAAGACACTGATGAAAAGAAGAACCAAAGATGGAAAAGTCATCTATAAAGATTTCTAGGAATTCTCCTACCATGTCAGAGAAAATGCTCATCATACATCTTTGAAAGGTGGCAGAGGCAGTGGTTAGACCAAAAGCTAAACGACGATAGGCAAAGGTTCCAAATGGACAAGTGAAGATGGTCTTTTCTTGATCCTCAGGAGCAATGGGAATTTGAAAATAGCCAGAAAAACCATCTAGAAAGCAATAGTATGAGTGACCTGCTAACCTTTCTAAGATTTGATCAATGAAGGGTAGAGGAAAATGATCTTTTCTAGTGGCAGCATTTAGTTTCCTATAATCAATACACATTCTCCAACCAGATTGGACACGAGTGGGAACTAGTTCATCATCCTCATTGACAACTACAGTGATCCCTGACTTTTTAGGCACTACTTGAACAGGACTGGCCCAAGAACTATCAGATATAGGATAGATGATTCCATTATCTAGACATTTAAGGATTTCCTTCCTAACAACTTACTTAAGAGTCGGGTTTAACCTCCTTTGTGGCTCTCTAACTGGTTTAGCATCATCAACTAAGTGAATCCTATGTTGGACAATGGCAGGGCTAATTCCCTTGATATCGGATATGCTCCACCCTATGGCTTCCTTATTCTCTCTAAGTACAAGTAAGAGTTCTTCCTCTTGAGAAGGTGTCAGATCAGATGCAATTATGACTGGGAAAGACTCAGAAGGGCCTAGAAACATATACTTAAGAGTTTCGGGAAGAGGTTTGAGTTCTAATTCTGGTGGACTTGTCTCAACTGATTCATTAGCTTCATAAAGTGGCAAAGGAGAAGGTTCTAACTCTTGGCTGGTACTAGGAATGGTGGACTCTAACATTTCATTGACCTCATTTTTATGACAAGTATCATCCCATTCTTGACCAAAGTAGTTTTGACAAAAGCTAAGCACATCATCAACATTCATGACTTCATTATCAACTAACTCATCAATCATGTTAATTTCTATGGGTTGGTCAAAATAGTCATTGGGTTGTTTTCCTACATTGAAAATGTTGAGATCAATTGTCATGTTTCCAAAAGTTAGCTTCATTAAACCATTCCTACAGTTAATTAAGGCATTAGACGTGGCAAGAAAAGGTCTTCCTAAAATTCTGGGAATTTGATTTTTGAGATTTTTGACTGGTTCGGTTTCTAGAACAACAAAGTCGACGGGGAAGACAAAATCACCAACCTTAATCAACACATCTTCCACTATACCTGTAGGAGTTTCAACAGAACGATCAGCTAACTGAAGAGTGACACTAGTCTTCTTAAGTTCACCTAAACCCAAGGCTTGATAGACAGATAATGGAAGAAGATTCACACTAGCTCCTAGATCGAGTAAAGCTTTATCAATGAAAGTATCACCTATGACAAAAGAGATGGTAGGACAACCAGGATCCTTATACTTCACAGGGATTTGATTTGACAAAATAGAACTAACATGAGATGTTAGGAAAGCTTTCTTAGGAACATGAGTGGTTCTTTTATGAGTACATAAATCTTTTAGACATTTAGTATAAGAGGGAACCTGTTGAATCGCATCTAAAAGAGGAATGTTAATCTTGACTTGCTTAAAGAATTCCAAAATCTTATCTAACTGAGCAGATTGTTTGTTTGAAGTAAGTCTTTGAGGAAATGGGGCTTTCGGCTTAAAGACTTTTTCATTAGACACATCAGAGTGGGGTTTCGAAGGTGGTTCATCGGATGGTGATGACTCATCAGCTTTATCTACTTCAGAACTCTCGGAATTTGAAGATTGCTTAAGACTAGGATTCAAGAGTAAAGGATTTGGTTAAGATGTTAGCTTATCTTCTTCTTGAGTATTGACACCAGCATGATTGTTGAATTGATTACCAGACCTTAGAGAGATAACAGAATTTACATTTTCATGAGACTTTTGATTTGGATGAAATTTAGGATTTGTCTCGGGTTGACTAGGAAATCGATTTTTCTCTCTCTCACTGATCGTGTTTGCCAATTGACTGACTTGGACCTCTAGCTTAGATATGGCTTGAGTGTTGGAATTCAGTAACTGCCTATCTTGGGTCATAGCTTGCATGAAAGATTGTTGAGATTTGAGTAATGCCTCCATACTCTTTTCAATAGAATTCAATTTCTTATCAGATTCACTAAAACCAGGAGGATTCATGGGGATTGAGTTTGGATTATGACCAAGATTTTGAGGTGGATATGAATTAGGATTTTGAGTTGGGTATGGACCAGGATTGGGCTTTTGAAAATCAGGTTGAGGATTTTGATTGTACTGATTGTATTTACCTTGGTTCCATGAGAAATTTGGGTGGCTCTTCCAACCAGGATTATATGTGGGTGCATAAGGATCATTCCTAACTCCAGGTTGAAACATGGCATTGACTTGTTCAATTTCAGGGCAATTCTCTACCACATGATTAGGAGAACTACAGTTTGCACAGAGAGACATTTGAGAGGACGCATTGTTGGTTTCTAAGGCTTCTAGACGTCTAGTGAGTGTAGCTAACTTAGCTTCGGTTGCAATAGAATTACCAACTGCGTGTAAGCCCTTAGATGAGTTAGATTTTTCAGCTTCCTGATTAGGTTCCCTAGTTGACTCCCACAACATTGTTCTTTCAGCTAACTCCTCAAAAAATTGCCAAGCTTCATCCTCATCTTTGTCCATAAACTTACCATTACACATAGACTCTAACAAAGCAGTGGTTTGGCAATCTAAGGCTTCATAAAGAATTTTACAAAGTCTCCATTTTTCTATACCATGTTGAGGACATTTAGACAACAACTTTTTAAATCTATCAAAATATTTCCAAAAAGACTCATTCCGATTTTGTTGAAATTGGTTGATTTCATTCCTAAGTCTGTTTGCCTTATGGTTTGGAAAATATTTTTTAAGAAAGATAGCAACAAATCCCTCCCATGTGGAAATAGAATTAACGGGTAGACTATACAACCACTGTTTAGCATCTTCTTTCAAAGCAAAATTAATAAGCCTGAGCCTAATGGAATCCTCACTCAATTGTTGAAGTTTTTGTAATGCACACACTTCCTCAAACTCTCGAATAAAAAGATATGGATCCTCTCCCTCTACCCCAGCAAACCTAGGTAACATGCTAATGTTGTGATGTTTGATTTCAAAGTTATTCGCGGTTACTGCGGGTAAGACTATGCATGAGGGTTGAGCGGTACGAGCGGGGTAACAACGGTCTTTAAGTGAAACAGCCATGACTACGGGTTAATTGATGTGTCAAAATAACTGCAAGCGCACAGTGGTTAATTGTAGCAAATACAGGTCGATCCACAGAGACTATGAATTTTCAAAACCCTAATAATTAAATCAGGCGAACTAGACAAATAGGTTTGAGATGAGTTTTAATTAACCTAATTAAGTTAATTAACAAAGATTATCAAATAATATGGAAAACCTAGGAATCCGAATCCGTTAATCAATCACAAATAATATCAACTCGCCCTAAATCAATCCTCTTTTCTTCACAAATAAGATATAACAATCAACGAGACAAGCATATACTATGAAACTTGTTATCTAACAATAACCTATCTAAACTTCAAGGGGCAAGCATAGGCTATGAAAAACAAATCCGGTAACAATAATATATCAAAATCACTTTGTCAATTGAATAATTAAGCACCAAGAAAAATTATGAGAATCAATTAATAGAAACGAGAAGAGATCAAGAACAATTAAATTAACTTCATCTTCATCCTAGGGCAAGAAATTTAGCTACTCATAATTATAGAATGAACGAAACAATTATTATTACAATGTGATCAAAACATGAATAATCAAATTAAACAAAATAATGTTAATAAATTAAGACCACGAATTAACCTAACAAACAAGATTTATTAAACCTTATTTTCTAACGTGAATGGCAGGAGTTTGTATATATACTAATAATTAATAAACTAACCAAACAATAAAGCATGCACGTATGGCAGATGCAATAAGAAAACGTGAAAGCAAGAGAAGAAACAATAATTATTAATATATTAATAATAAGAAGCAAAAGTGTGTGCTAGATAATAGCCACAGGCGAATGAAAAGATAACAATTAAATTCTAGGTGTCTACAATTACAAGGGAGAAGGCCATATATATAGGGGAAAATATTGGGTTTGGCCCCTTTGATTACAATCCAATCTTGAATATAATTTCTTCAATTTCCTTTTCTTCTCCAATAAGTAATCGATTTTTCCACCAATTTCTCCAATTTCCTTTTCATCAAGTATTTTCCACCTCTTTTCCCTTTTTGCACCTTTTCCTGCTAGAAATTTGTTTTTATTTATTTTTCTACAAAACAAAATAAAACAATTTATTAATTAATAAATTTACGAAAACGGACGTAAAATAGGTATTAAAAATATGATTAATTATGGACCTATCAAATGCCCCCATACCTATCTTTTGCTCGTCCTCGAGAAAAATATATAATAAAATACTATCTAATATATAATACCACTTCCGTAGGTGATCACGGTTGCATTTGGCATATGCAACAAGCCCTTTAAACCCCTAGGCAGCCCTAGTGGACGAGTGAGGTCTCGTGAGGGCCTATAGTGAATGTACCCACAAAATCCATCTAGCTCATGTAAAAGATTGTTCAATGCAACACCACACATACAAGTCATCTCATGCTACATCAACTTAAGAAATCAAAGTGAATTTGCAATGTCTTGGTGTGTAAGGTGCAAGTATTCACATAGTCTACTCAAAGAAATATGTAGAGGTCATTAAAAGTCCACGTCAAGTGTAAAAATAAGTTTGGTAACCATGCTAAGCCCACAAGAGTACACCTTAGAGTCAAAACTTGGGATCTCATATGCAGAAACAAGTAATAACTCACATTTCACTCACAGAAGAATATTCACTCAAGAACAAGGGTAAGTGTATCACTCCATTCCAACAAAATCATAAGCATGCTTGACATTTGGTATCAATCTAACTTTAACACAACATACATTAATGATGATAATCAAAAGGTCTTTTATTTGGGTTGTAATGGGGCTAAGGACAATGTATGTCAAGTAAGGCCAAATAAGGTGAAGTGTCAAAAGCTAGTAGAAACCATAATAAATCATACACAACACCATACATCCTCCCCATACATGGATTTCTAAAAATTTTCAACAAAATTCTTGAATAGTCGAATGAAGAAGGATCACAAAAACACAGAAACATAATTATGCTCTCATATGATTTTTTTTCTTCTTTTTTTTTTTCTTTTTCTTTTTTTTTTGAATTGCAGAGCTAAGATAAATATATACGCTCCGTAACAACGTGTGGAGCGGTGGAGATGGCTGGTGGATTAGAAGTAAAAGGAACGTTCTCGGTTGTCGTTCTTCGTGTGTTAACCATGGTTGATGTTGTCTTCCCACAGACGGCGCCAAATGTTGTGGAATAAAAAGTAGGGTTATCAAAGTGCTGCTAGGGTTCGTGAGCTTCGTGCTTTAATGGCCGCGCTTGCGTTATCGTGACCTAATTCGGGTCCTCACAAGATGCCTATGTATGTCAGAGTTGAGAATCAAGCCAAGACGTAGTTCTAGGTGATGGTGCCCTCGAGGCTATGGCGGCGAGAGCTCACCTAGGACGCAGTGGCTTGTATGTCCTTATTCGAGGATTAATCCAAAACGTAGTTCTGAAATGAGGGGTCTGGCCCTTTATATAGGCTGTAGGAGCCTTAGAATCGTAATAGGGTTTGGAGACTTGGTGGACAAGTCACCGTTATTGAGGAAGGTTCTGACTCCTTCCTTATAGGAATTAGTTTCCATGTTGAATTAGGTGCCTTGGAGGCTACACAATATCCCTGGGATATTCTAGAACGTTCCTGGCTTCTAGAACGTTCCCGATTTGCGGATCAGGCCCATGTTAGAAACAAGCTTATACCGGGCGTCCCCGGTTTGGGCTGTTCTTTTGGGTTTAGTCATTAACTACGAATTTAATGCCCAACTAGGGTTTCGGGCCTTATTTACGGGCCAATAAATACTATATTAATTATGTCTTTAGGGATTATTTTTCACCCATATCAATTACAAATATTTTTCTTAGCAAGAAAGTTATAAAAAGTTAATGTACACCTGACAACTTTTAAAATGTTCAGTGATTGTCCATATATTTAGAATATATTATTCAAATTGAATTATATGAAATGTATCAGTTTAATATATTATGTAAAATCCACATATCACATTTTATGGTCACAGAAGATTTTGACTGGTCATTATTAATATTTAACATAATTTTATAATATTTATGATTTTAAAATATATATCTTATTTTCATCTTGCATGACATATTAATAACGATATATTTAAATACGACATAAATCTTATTTTTAAAGTTCTCGTTTTCTGAACATAAATTTAATACTTTTTGTACATTTTTAAATATTTATTTTTTTCAGACCAATTATATACTTAATCGCTCAAAGTCTCTATAGCCGGTCGATCAAAAGTCTCTAATTTTACTCACATATTCAAATTTGTATAAACCTAAAAATTAATGATGACATTATTTATTATCTATAATTCTATATATAAAATATAGATATTTCTTATAACATAATCCAACTTATTATTTCGATAATTTAGTAACTATATGGAGACAAATATTAACATTCATATTTACATTTACGTATATTTTAAACTTTTAAATATATAAAAAAAGTAGATCAACAAGTTGTTTACTCAAAAGGTTAAATAAATTAAAAAGAGAAAATATGATATTAACAGAATATGCGTTTCATCTAATAAATTTTTTAAAATAAACTTAAATATGAATGTAGTGCAATAGTTATGACATGAATATTGTAATTTGGAGATAGTCCTGAAACCAACACAAATTTATCTGATCTTTACATAATTATGAAGGGGTGGCATTCTTGTAATTTTACAATAAATAGGAGTAAAATTTTAAATTTACGATTATTCTATTAACATATTTTGCCCCTAATTATCTGTTAATATATATAAGGTGCCCCTGGTTCTCTTTTTTTTTTTAATAATTAAGCTTAAAGTGAGTATCTGTTTTAATAAATTTCGGAATGAGCGAGGATCGAAACTATGACTTGGGACGAGAAAGATAAGCTCTTAGCACGGGTGATGGCCCTAAATACCCACCATTCAAAATATTTTGCCCAAAATACCTACCGGTTGAACAGATGGCCCTAAATACCCACCGTGCATAAATTGAATAGTACACATGCGTGTACTTCGTTAAACTGAATTTCATCTTGGTGAACAGTACCTTGGATGCGCATGTTGAGCATGCGTCTCTTGGGATGCGCATGTTCAACATGCGTGTCTCAAGCACTGTTCACCGTCGTCCCCAACCCGCCATCGTCGAATTTTTGCTCATTTTTTTCAATCTCTTCGTTCGTTCTCTACAGGCAACAAGCACGCACATATTATACACCAAAGTGTTCGTCTCTCCGCCCTCTACAACTCTATAATCTTCGTTTTTCATTTATTTTGCCGGATTAAAAATACCCAAATCGAGATCCATTTTCCGATTTGATTTCCGACTTGCTTGTGCACGCCCCTGCGGGGCCAGAAAACAAGAAACGATTAGTGTAAAATGTAGAGAAAGCTGTGGACATCATTTTGATGTCCTCAGTTTTTGTGGAGGTGGCAGGAAGAGGTAGAATAGATCTGGGCGACTTTTTGGGCGATTTTTCGTCGCCGGAGCTGAAGAACGTTTTCTGAGGGGATGACGTCATCTGACGTCATCACGCATCTTGCAGATGCGTGACCTGTGATACGCATTCTCAGAATGCGCGTCCCGTGGGTAGATAGGGCCAACACTTTCGCCGATAGGCATTTCGGTCCATGTGTCTTGAATGGTAGGCATTTTGGGCATTTTCTCGCATAAAAATGTTATTTTCAGAGCAGTTTTTTTTTAAATTTCTAAAATAATATTTATAACATATGTCTTCTACATTCACAAAATGTTACATATCTACTATATATATAATAGCACAACATGCCACATTTTATTCAATGTAATTTACGTTCATGTCCATTATAACAATATGTTATAAAAAAACATAGAATACGCATTGCTGAGGATCGAACCCATGACATATCAATCCAAATGTTATTAGTTGTCCACTATAATCATTGATCTAGACATGTATTTGGTTAAACAGTAGAATTCATTATTTATATCCATCAGTGTTTTTTCATTAATTTGATTTTTTTTATTCAAGTTGTAATGAATGTTTCATTTCACATGCTATTCTTTATTGATTTGTTAATTTATGTATATGTATATACATAAATTTACATGTCTACTTTATTAATAACTTCTTATTTTATTTCATATAAAATGCTTCAAATTTTACATATTTTCTTAACTCTTGTGTCTTACTCGAAGTACTGATTATTTAACAATATCAAATACAATAAAATACACGATTCTAAGTAATTGCGAAATTTTTTGTTTGAGAAAATTTAATTAAAAGGCTCCCCCAAAATCTATTACAAAAATGAGAATTTAGGAAGTGGGACAAATTAAATAGCATTTGAGAAAAAATGCATCACATTAAAATTTTCAATTTATAGTTTATATGGATGCATGTATTTAGATTAAAGTTTTTCGATAAATTAGTATTTGAGTATATTAAAATATGAATAATAATTATACTGATACTCATAAAATTTGAAGATAGGGAATAATTTGTTGGATTCTCGATTAAGAATATAAGCGGGAAATCAAGAATTTTTCATAATAATAATCAAATTTATTTTAGTAATAAAATTATTGATAAATTAGTCGTATCTGTAACAAAATATAAATAATAATTCTGTAAAGATAGTCGTAAAATTCGATAATCGGTTCTAATCAATTAAATTTTTGATATGCTTAAGCAGCACATTGAAATTAGTCAAAGTAATAATCAAATATATTTTAATATTATAATAGTAATTGATATCTTAATTTGATTAGTAATAAAATTTAATATTCAAAAGTAATTCTTAGTGAGTAAATTATTTTTTAAAAATTAATCAAAAATTTCTCAATTTCAAAAAATTTTAGAATATTGTAATGCAACTCAGGATATTCTAGCGATTCTTATTGGACCAAGTTATGGACGAGTGTACCAACACCCACCTAAGAAAAACTAAGGCACGAATTTCTCTTACGTGTTATGTGTTGCACTTTTGATGTATGCTTGTTAAAATTTGTATCAAATTTTTAAGAACATGATTTGTTAATGGACTTTAGTAGTAAGATTTTGCCTTATAAACTGAACTAAAATCCCATATCTACTCGATGTGGGACTGGAGTGTTACATAATATGCAAGCACACACATATTTCATATCATTCTTCAAATTGAATTCATTTATATATATATATATATATATATATATATAAATATGTATGTATATATATACATATACACACATGTTCATCACTTTAATTTGAATTTAAACTCGATTCAAACAAAAAATGTTCATAGATTGAATGATGGAGGGTATAATTAGAGATGAAAACAAAAAAAAAAGTAAAAAAATTGAAATAAGTTTGATTAAAACCCTAAATTTGCATACAAAATAATACATAGATGGAGAGAGAAAGAAGAGAGAGAAAATTTCATCATTCACAAAATTCAGATCCAAACAGGTTTAGATTGAGGGATGAAGATGACAATGAAGAAGGGAGTCAGGATTACAAAAGTGAATCTAAGACTTTCTATATCGATGAAAACTGGTGGAATAGTCGCTTCAAGATAGTGGGTGAAAGCAAAAAGATATGGAAGAAGAAATTCATAAATTGGGGAGATAAGACGATTAACAATTACGGTCCAGGAAATCAACACTGGGAGAACCAATTGAGAGAGAGGGTAATAGATTACAACTCATAAGGAGAAGTAAGGAAAGATGAATCACCTTGAAATGACCGTAAAAAGGAAAAATTGCTGAGAAATATACTATTAATGAAGAAAGAGTTGAATAATGGAGAAGCAAAATCACAAAGTAAGGAGGAAAATATTCGGAAATTTATAGAAGCTGTTGGGTATTTTAAACTACAGCAACAATGAGGCAGTTATATATAATAACAAGAACATGCAATAAACCAATTAACAAAACAAATCACGATAGCATAAACAAGAATATAATCAGAGACTGTAATTAACTAGAAAAATAAGAAATACTTATCTCCCACAGAAGCTTCAGCAGCAACTGATAAGAGAAAGAACAGCTGAGTCGCCAAACCCTTCGAGGGGACTTGACTGTTCTTGAAGAGATTATTGCCCCACTTACGCTGTGTTTGGTTCCAGCAATATCACTTCCGGGATAAAATAGCACAGATCAAATCGGTCACAGAAACGAAGAGATCAACTTCGATCAACACCTCAGTTCACCTGAGAACTATGTATATTATCTGTATGTATTGAGAGAGGGCAGAGAAAAAATAAGGCAGCTAGGGTTTTCTATCCTTAGAAGAGTATCTCTCAACGTTCTATTCTGTATGTATATAATACACAAAAATAAAACGTAACTGATACTCCATAAAAGGAAATAATTATTCTGATTCAATTGCATTAACAGCAGCATCAGGATTTAATTTTCAGTTACAGAAGCATCAGGATTAACCATCGTCGGGATCTATGTCCATCAGGACTTAATCCAAGTACTGATCCTCGGTATACTTCTGTAACAAATAAATTCTGATTTCTTGTTAAAATAAATCAATAATCCAAGTAATAAAATTCCTCGCACAGGTCGTCTCGCGTACGCGAGACGCCGAGACATTCGTCCAAATCGCCCTTCGACCCGACCCGTGTCGTGACGTGGCGTGGCGAGGCGGTGCGCGCGCGTGTGTTTGTGTGCGAGGCCCACACTACCACCATGCACACCCATATGCCTTAGTAGTTGTGCACTACACTTGCACATGGAGCTATATAAAGCCACCAACCTTTCACTTCCAATTCTATGTGGGATACAAGTTATTTCAACTAAATAACCCACATAACCCATTTCAAACATCCTTCTTTCAACTCAATTTATTTATGGATTTCACTAAGAAAATGTCTTAGATCCAAACATGAAAGTTTAAGTCCTCATTACAAAGAACAACCTCCACTTGTTAGTTTCCGGAAATTGCATCAAGAACATATGTAAAATATGCCTCAAACTTTCCATTTTCTAATAGAAGCTAATAGGAAATGGTTATAGGGGTGATGATCTGGCAATTACAAAGGCGTTGCACCAAATTCACCTTAGTAGTCTAGGAATTCATAAAGAGAATTCAAAGCTAGATTACAAGGAAGCCCTGCTGAAACAGAACCAAGTATCCAAAGAGCAAATTCGATAGGCATTCTTTAAGGAAGAAGGAAAAAAAGGATGGAAAAAAACCTTCATGAGTCATTCAAAACGGATAGAGAAAAAATACAGGATTCATCACCAATCTTCCAGACTCTGTTCAGCTAAAAGATCTTTGGTAATTGTTCAAAAAAGAAGGAAGGATCAAGGACATTGTTCTGCCTCAAAAAAGAAATAAAAATATAATCGTTATGGGTTTGTTAAGGTTTCGATGAAAGAACTCTGGAGAGATTAATCTTTAAGCTTAATGGCCTCATCATCAAGGACAAACAAATTTATGTAAGTTAGGAAAGGAAGGGGGCTCCACAAAAACATATTAACGGGAGTTCGCCGAGGTCTGGGGAGAGAGGCAGAGCCGATGCATAATGAAAAGGAGGTAGCAGAGAGTAAAACTCATAAGGAGAAGGCTATCTTAGTAGATTTTATAAATCTTATATAGATCATGTTGAAAATGAAGCCCTCGAGAAGAGAGTTTGCTAAGCTATATTTAGGCAACACCGCTATAAATTGAAAGGTGTTCACGGTCAAAGTTGAACTACTAAAAGCCAAAATATCGCAATATCCCACATTTTTTTTAATATCATTTCACATTTATGCCTTCCAATTTTCTATGCTTTTACTCTAAACCCCCCTCCCAAAAGTCAAATGCTATGAAAACGTTAATTAATCTTCACATTGTCCAGAATCGAAACTACGATATCTCAGTTCTAAATATAATGAATTTAAATTTATAACTAAAATTATTGAACTAGATAACTAATTGATTGTATATTAGAATTTTTTGGACATAACCTGTTAGAAAGTAAGAACACTTGAAAAGATAGTGAGTTAATCTATATTTAGACAACATTGCAACAAATTGAAGAATATTCATGATTACAATTATTAAAAACCAAAATCTCACAGTAAAGCTATAAAATATACTATAAATAACTCTAAAAATAAAAAAACGAATTTGGAAATAGTAAGTTTCCTAATAAAAGACACAATAACCAGCAAGTTATAATTAAACCTCGATAAATGAATATGTTCGGGATCAGAAAATTTTATTCATTAATCGAGATTATTCATTTCTCAAAGTTAAAAATACACTATCTCTATAATGTTGGGATCGAAAAAAATTATTCATTTAACTAAATTATTTATTTATCAAATATTCATTTATGTACATTCGACCGTAGTAACTGGTCCACAATGGTCACCCAACGGTAGAGAGATCGGCCATAATGTAACGGATAAAATACACACGCATGAGTCCAAAAACTCTCATTGCATTCCTATTTTTCCAAAGTGGGTATCTCCACAGCTTTTCACCTGCAATATTGTTTTTCCCTTCTCAACTTTTCCAAAAGTACCTCTCTAGTCTATATGCTACATTGCATCCACAATCATGCAAGAAATATAAATTCGAAACAAACTCAAAAAAATCTATGCAAACAAATTTAACATAATAAATTCATGTTCGGATTGTATCGAAAAAGGTAAAATGTATGTGGAACATATTTCGGCCTTTATGATCTCTATGTATCAGTGTTGTAAAAATCGATTGATTCGGTTCAATACATGAAAAATGGAGGTGAATCAATTCAGATTTAATCGAATACTTGAATGAGTACTCAAATGTTAAAAATGAATACTTTAAAAATTGATTAATAACTCAAATTTTGAAGATGAAATTGAATCGAACAGATTTTCAATTTTTATAACGCTGTACAAGAATTGGCATCTTGTTCAAGGAACAGTTGAATTAAAGGCAATGGTAGTATGGGGTTTCTTGTGGGCATGGCAAACTCCAAATGTACACATCTCAAGTAACCTCAAAATTCATTACCAATACAAAAAATGGTTTTTCTAGTGCGTGCACAAGGATAAATGTTAAAAATTCGTGTTTACTTAGTTGTCAAATTTTGATTGGTAGAAATTTCATTAATAATGATGGACCTCTCCGTATGCACAAAAATTTTCACAAATCAAAATTTTCCAACTCATCAAACACGAATTCTTAACATGTTCCCTTCAAACAAATCCTTAAAAAAAAACCACGAACAACAAGAAAATAAAGGTGAGAGAAATGGTAGGTGGGAGGTTACTTTCATAAAGGTAAATCATTGCCAGACTTTCCTCAAATGCTTTAATTTTTTGCTTTCTAAAAGACTCTAGTGCCCCTGCTCACGATACAAAATCAAAAGAAAGACCCCACAAGGGGCTCTTGTTCTAATTTCTATGTACAACTTTTATAACCTACCCTACCGGTTTCTGTACATTGAGATAAAATGATTAAGATAATAGTATACTGCAAACGTAAGGGATTTTCTAGTGTCCCTACCACAATGATTGACATGAGAAATAGGAGTAGTGCTTTCTTCTTCACTAGGCATGGCAAACTAGTGTAGTGGAGTAGTAGTATAATTTATCTATTTTATGGTAATTCTCTTTTTAATCACTTTTGAAAGCAGATTAGGCCTTTGCTTTTGGTAAATCATATACAGTTCATAGAAGATTGGTTATCAATCAACGCAAACCTTTTATTTACACAGTTACACTTTTATGGCACGATATTCATATAAATTGTTATTATTATTATTATTATTATTTAATTATTACAATATTAAAAAAAATTCACTCCCATCTATGTATTTGATGTAAAAGCAAAATTCAAAACTTTTTTTTTAAAGTAAAATTCAAAATTTATTTATACCTGGTTTTATCATCTACAGTATAATCTATGTCCGAGTTGACATGTGTTTACCTCATAATAAGAAAATTAGGATTATTACTCATTTGTTGTTACCACTTACCTCCTTGCGAGTTGCGTCTAATGATTATAATTCTCATTGGTGAATTTGTGAACTCATTTTTTAGTTGCTTTACAGGTTATCGCTCTTTATTTCACAAAGATGTCCACTTTGTATTAACTTAAGTTGCTGTCAAAAAAAAAAACTTAAGTTTTTATGCCATTGGAAATTAGTTTGTTCGTAAGGCATAGCTTTCAATTATAAAGATCAAATTGTCCTTATTACATACACATTATTCTATACCCAAGCATGACAAGATTATACAGATCTTTACGTTAAACATTGCTTTGGAAGTTAAAATATTGCTTTGAAAATAAAATTTTAGTTTTGAAAATAACATTTTCCTTTCTGTTTTTATAAAGTCAGTAGAGAAGTGTGATCCTTTTACATAAAAAAAAGAAGTACGATAATATATGTGTTGGCCGCGCAAAACTTCACATCAGTATGATATTGTTCGCTTTGGGCTATGCTCATGCCAGCAAATATTTATTTTTGGACTCCTCCCAAAAGGCCTCTTACTAATGGAGTTGTTTTTTTGCTGCTTATATTTAAGATAATTCTTCTTTATTTTATCGATGTGGGACTTGGGTTGACACCCACTCTACAATCTCCCCTCAATACCACCAATCTTGTGACCCTTATACCGCCGTTATTTTTGTTGGGCTCCTAATCTTGCGGGACATGCCGCCCGATCACCTCAGTATCAGGAAGACTTTCGAAACAAGCTATCTAAGATCTCCAACCGTGATTCTGGAGAGCCTCCCACACTACACCACTTGCAGCCCGCAACCCCAGGATCAACTTCTTAACCATCGGCTCTGATACCACTTGTTGGGCCGCGCAACACCCATTAACTCCACATTAGTATGATATTATCCGCTTTGGACTACAGCTACGTCTGCACGAATTTGTTTTTGGGCTCCTCCCAAAAGGTCTCATACTAATGAAGTTGTTTTTTAGCTACTTATATTTAAGATAATTCTTTTTTATCTTATCGATGTGAGACTTGGGTTGACACTCACTCTACAATATGTAGCTGTTTTATCAATCGTTATGTGTTTTAGTACGAAACTTGAATGATTTTGTTTTTGTCTGACTTCGTTTCATCAACTCAAATAGAAAACTGGAAGTTATTATTATAAAAGATTACGGTCTAATATGCTGGAGTTGTTCGAGACCCTGATATACATTTGATAATTTGCGTATCGAAAATTTTATCAACAATAATGTTGATGCCACCCGCTAACATAATGGTTCTATACGTTGATGTGCACAAAAAACTGCCATCGTTGGATTTCAACAAAGGGTCTTTCTTCTGAAAAAAAAAGCCTTTTTAGTATATACCCAAGGATATACATTAGTCACTTAATTTAATAACATTTTTTATAAAGTGATTTCATTTTAATAATGAGGTTTTTTGAGCCTATAAAAGGAGTTCATTATCATTAATGTTATAGGGAGAATATTGTATAACAATATTTTGGAGGTTTGCTGGATTATCGGAGCAAAATACGGATATTTTGCTAACAAAAGAAGAACAAAGGATTAGGGTTTGTGTGTATGAATGTGGCTAAGCTTGATAGGTGTTTGCAGGTAAACTGTTTCTCATCCGTATCAAGGTGCCTACGTACCCTATTTATAGGGATCAAGCCTAACGTAGTTCTTGGGCCACAAGTTACCTAGGCGGGCTAGGGTTTTAAGAGATAAGCCAAAGTCCAAGCCCATGTAGCTAGGGCTGACGTGGCAATGAGTCATCAATCCTATCCATGATCCAGCTGTCAAAGCCCATGACCTCGAACGGATAGGTTTGGAATGAAAGATCCATCAAGGCCCTTGCATGCGACCTAGAGAGGCCTGGCCACGCGAAGCGATCCCTTGACGGGAGCCAAACGAAGCGATCCCCAGGTAGCGACCCCGGTAGATGCGACCCCGAGGCTGAGCAGCATGAGAGGCGCATAGGCCTAGTGTGAGAGAATAGACAAAGTGCTCCTGTAGCGAGGTGGCCTTATGGCGAGGCACTACAACGCGAGGTGGAATCATGTAGCGAGCGAGGTGCCCCTGTAATGGAGATATTATGTCCAAAGTATGCTGGGCTGATTCCAATTATGGGCTTTAGTGACCCAATCTTCATCTTCTAGGCCCATCATAGATTATGAACCATCAATTTAGGTAATTAAATCAATTCAGCCATTATGCCAGATTTGGGCATAACAACTACCCCCCGAGTCCATATTGCCATTGGAGATGCGATGTGGACTCAAAGAACACGAGTTGTCACTGTGAAGCGAGCCTAAGAACAGATATAACCCTTGAAGTAGTCGCGACCCCAAGAATTTGAAAGGTTTTGACAGCTGTTGTGTCTCGAGATGTGTGTCCAACGGACGAGATTTCAACACGTGTCCCATGTCTTTCTCTCTCCTGATGACTATATATACTCCTATCACTATCATTTCCTTTTTTATTCTCACGAACACATTATTGAAGTGCTGTCAATTTGCTCCCGGATCAAACGCAAAGAATTCTCAGGCCCTTTCACCAGCGACCCCAAGTTTCTTTCGATTTCTTCAATATTCTTCTTCAAAAAGTAAGTCTCTTTTCTCTTCTTGCATTTAAATGTTTATTCTTCATTGTAATTGCATGATTAAATGTCTTAAATTTCATGCGATGCGAACCCAAATAACTGCGATCCCAAAATGTCAATTTTATAATGCGACCCGTCCTCGCTATTGTAGGAGTGCGATCCGTGACTACTTAGATAGAAACATAGGTTAAGAACGTTAGCCTTTCCCTTAGGATTGCGACCCCCCATATTCTATGTGAACGACGCGAGAACACATAGAGCCTTTCTGTCCGCTTGTTTCTTTCCTCCTTCATTTGTTTTCTGTAAGGACACACACTTAATCATTTCACCCTTTTCAGATGTCTCAAGACGATAGCTCAAGGACACCTTCTCCTATGCCTGATATACAAATCAGCGATGCTGCAGCAGCCAACATCGCAAGAGCTACGAGCACTAGCGAGAGCTCGTTCAAACTATACTTCGACCCTTTATGGTCTAACGAGGAATATACCCGCGAAGTGCCTCTGATTTCGTGGAGAACAAAGCACCCTTCCAGCTCGCGAGATCAATCTCTGGATGTACTCCCAGCCGGGGACGAACCTCACACTATGACTGACATTGAGCATGACATCGCAACTTTGACAAAGAAAGGAGATGAACTCAACGCTAGGGCAGCGGAAATTCTCTCCAAAGCGCCTCCACCGCGAACCATGCCTCCATCACAAACCGTGTCGCCCATTCACATTAGTGACTCTCCAACAGATTCATTAGGCGATGCCTATTACGACATCGAGGGAGGTGCTGATAACGAAGCCAATTCTGATGACACTGACTACGAAGAGCCTTCCTCTGATGATGGCGGCCTCGATGAAGTAGCCAAGGTCATTAATTTCACTGATTACAATTATATTCCAGAAGCTTCTCCTGAGCCTTACGAACCAACTCCTCAACCTGAGTTAGAAGGAACTATTTATGTTGGCGGTCCTCGACCTGAAGACATCGAGCCAGGCTCGAAAGTGAAACCCGGCCAACCTCGTGTTTTAGGCTACAGAGATTTGTCAACGACCCTAGATACAGAATCTTTATCTAAGGCGGTCGACATTTTCAGGCCAGAAGGCAAAATTATTCTTCCCAAATCTGCGATGCGATGCTACCGCTTCGATCATCGAGAGAATGGTGGCAGGGTGCCTCGTATGGTTCTGACCTCGGCCATGATGAAAATAGGCGTATCCTCTCCCCTTCACCCTTTTATTAGGGATGTTTGTGAAACGTACCATCTTGCCCCAATCCAAATAAATCCCAATGGCTACAGAGCCATGATTGCTCTTTACATCCTTTACCACAAGCTCGGCTACCCTGAGTTGGATGCGAGGACCATGGGATATTTCTTGCAATTGAAGCGATGCGGGGCATCAGACTTTGGCTACGTTTATTTCTCCATGTGGCCAGAGTTCAACAAGAAGGAACTATACCACAGTGCCCCAAGTAATGCCGGCTCGTGGAAAGGTCCTTACTTCTATGTCCACGACGTGCCCAGAGTCAAGACCTCTTTTAACTATCTTCCAGGTATGGAACTTAACCTTTTAATTTCATCCCCCTTTCATTCAATCCATGCGCTAACTCGTCCTTCCTGAGATCGCAGTTGGTCAAGTGCGAACCGTCCTGAAGGGCGAAGAGAAGCAACGTGCCGACGACGTGCTGAAGACCCCACGGGAGGCTCGCAACATTAGGACTCTTCTTTCCCTCGAGAACCTAATCGAGTGCGGTTTTTTGAAAGAAGGGGTCGGTCTTCCTTCTAAAACGAGGCCCTCAGGAGCGAGGAAGACCTCCTTAAAAAGAAAGGCTCGCGAGGAGGCCTCGTCCTCTCGAGTTGTTGTTACCACTGACGAGGGTATTCTCCTCGTCATAACATGACCATTATTCTGTCCTCGCTAACTTTAACACTGCATTCATCCTTACTGTTCTCGCATTTGCATAACTTGTATTATTATCATGCTTCTAATATCATTTTACTTCTATTTTTCAGGCATGTCGGGTAAGAGTGGTCGCAGACCTCCTTTTCTCCAGAAGAGCGGGGCCATACCCGTTCCGAAGACTGCTCCAGTCCCTCCAAAACCAAAATCTGTTGAACTGCCACCTCCTCCACCCCTATCTCTGAACACTGAGATCGTTCAGCGAGCCCAGGGTACCCCTGAGGACCACATCTCCAAGAAAGCCAGAAAGGATGAATCTCTACTCCCTGCTCCTAAGCATCCAGCCACCGCTACCCCCGTTCATCACCTTTTCGTGAAGCATGGGTATAACCATGCTACCGAAGAGGAGTGCACGAGCTGGGTGGGGGCTGAGCTGATTGATAATGCCGAGTCTCTGTCCAAGTGCTTGTCTGAAGCGTTCATCCGTCAGACTTCTCATCTAAAGGAACTGAAGACCCTTGCCTCCGCTAAAACCAAACTGGAGAAGGAGGTCGCAGTCCTTAGATTCCAGAAGGAAGAGGATAAGAGATCGCTGATGAAGACTCACAGGCTCGCCCTCGAAACAGAAACTGCTTCTCTGCGATCCGAGCTCAAGAAAATCACGGATGAGAGGAATATGTTCAGCAAGTCCCTGAAGGAGGCGGAGGAGCTCGAGGAAACTCTTAGAAAAGAGCATGGGGAGGAGGTCGGCAAGTTGAAGAAGGAGCTCGAGGCTGCCAAGCTCGACCATGATGCTGTTGTGGAGGCCGCCCAAGTTGAATTCATGAAGACCTTCATCCGAAGGGTTCCTGACTTTGACTGGGAGAAGCTCGGGCCTGGAAATGCCGAGTTCGCTGAATCTCTTCGTAAGGAAATAGAAGAAAAGGATGCAAAGGAGGCGGCCAGGCTCGCCAGCGAAGCCACCCAAGCCAACGCAGCTGAAGCCTCCAAGACTTAAACTATTTCTTTGTTTCTGAATATTGAACTGGGGATGCGGACACCCCTTGAATGTCTCGCAATCATGTAATATTGTTTCATTTAACTTTGATAACCTCTAACTGAACTGGGATCGCATGGCGACCCTTTCTTTATGAATATTGCATTTTAACTTTTCCATCCAATATTGCCTCGTTATTTTTTCCCATAACATATTTGCACAAGTAATTTAGCTTCGCTTCTTTAGTACTTTGACTTTGAGATTATATCTTTATTTCATCTTTGTTGAATTGTCTTGAATAATGCAAGATTTGCATGCCTTTGCTTAGATTGTTGTAGCAGTAACTTCAAATGCGATCCTTGCATCGTTGAGATGGCTTGGACCTTAGCATGTTAATGTTAACAAACAGGCAAGTAAAATGTACAACAAAAAGTAATTCATAGATAAATTGAACTTTTATATTGATAAACGGGGCGAAGCCCAAACAAGTTGACAAGCGGGGCGAGGCCCAATAATTGATAAGTGGGGCGAGGCCCAATAATTGATAAGTGGGGCGAGGCCCAATAAGTGGTAAGTGGGGCGAAGCCCAATGCCATTACATCATAAAGGGAAGGTGTCTATACGACCACTACCCCCCAATATTTTGTATGGATTTATTCATGCGAAATAGATAGAAACTACCAGAAGCGATGCCTTCACTGATAGTATTTGCGCAAATGTTCCGCATTCCAAGCTCGCGGAATGACCTTATCCTTCATGTCTGTGAGGTAATAAGTTCCCTCTGAGAGAGTAGCATAGATTTTGTAAGGCCCTTCCCAATTAGCACCAAAGACACCGTGGCCTGGGACCTTAGTGTTAGGCATGACTCTCCTAAGCACGAGGTCACCTGTCTTTAAAGAACTTGCTTTGACCTTTCCATTGTAGTACCTCGCTGTCCTCTGTTGGTAAGCTGCGAGGCGAAGCTGAGCCTCGCTTCTTGTTTCTTCTATCATGTCTAGGTATAATCTATGGTTCACCTCATTTGCATCGGGATCGTAGTGTTCCCTTCTGAACGACCCGGAGCCTACTTCAACAGGGACCATAGCCTCGCAGCCATATGTTAAGGAAAAGGGAGTCTCTCCAGTTGTGGTCCTTGGGGTCGTGTTGTATGACCACAAGACCCTTGGTAATTCTTCAGGCCAATTGCCTTTGCTCTCCTCTAACTTGGCCTTCAAAGTATGTTTGATGATTTTGTTGATGGCCTCAGTTTGACCATTTGTCTGGGGGTGACTCACAGCTGAAAAACTCTTCTTGATCCCTAAGTTCTCACAGAATTCTTTCATGTCCTTGCTATCAAATTGTTTTCCATTATCTGATATGAGCTGATAAGGAATTCCATAGCGACACACTATTGCCCTGTACACAAAGTCCTTGAGTTTCTTTGCAGTAATAGTGGCAAGTGGCTCGGCCTCGGCCCACTTGGTGAAATAATCAACGGCCACAACTGCATACTTGACACCTCCCTTGGCCTTAGGTAGCTCCCCAATCAAGTCAATGCCCCACATAGCAAAGGGCCATGGGCTCGTTAGCGAGGTGAGGTGCGAGACCGGAGCATTGCTATAATTAGCGATCCTTTGGCAGTTATCACACCTTCTAGCGAACTCGAAAGCATCCCTTTTCAAAGTAGGCCAGTAGTACCCTTGGCGAAGAATCTTTTGGGCTAGGGAACTACCTCCCGAGTGATTGCCACATATTCCTTCATGAACTTCTCTGAGAATGTAATTGCATTCTTCTCCATCCACACATCTTAGGAGCGGGGTGTTGAACCCTCTTCGATATAGGACCTCGTCATAGATGACATAGCGAGCCGCCTGATATTTGATTTTTCTTGCCTCTTTTTTGTCTTGAGGCAGGGCTCCACTTTTCACATACTCCCATATGGGGGTCATCCAGGTCGACCTTGGGGTCGCTATCTCCATAACAAACTCCTCTGGCACACTGGGCTTTGTCTGAATTTCCAGTGGAATGATTCCAAGTAGGGTGGCCTCGCGACGCGACCCCAACTTTGCTAATGCATCAGCCCCTTGATTCTTTTCTCTTCTAATATGAACCACTTTGATATTGTTGAACTTTTTCATTAACTTCTGTGCACATCGCAGATATAGTTCAATCTGCTCACCTCTAGCTTGCCACCCACTCCAGAGTTGATATGTTACTAGCATGGAATCGCTGTAAGCTGTGAGATTTTCCACCTTCATTTCAAGTGCCAGTCTGAGGCCAATAATGAGGGCCTCGTATTCTGCTGCATTGTTGGTGGCCTCGAAGGCGAAGTGCACTGCACTTTGTATCTTGCGACCTTCTGGAGTTACTAACTCGATGCCGGCCCCAGCTCCTTCCTTATTAGATGCTCCATCAACATATAGTTCCCACCACGAGGCGGAATTTTCTTTCTTAGCCTCGCTAGATGCGGTCTCCGGGATCGGTATGATAGCCATTTTATCTTCCTCAGATTGAGGAAGGAATTCCAGAATAAAGTCTGCAAGTGCCTGACCTTTAATGGGACCACGAGGCTTGAACTCAATATCAAATTGGCTGAGTTCCACTGTCCATTTCAACAATCTCCCTGAGGATTCTGGCTTATGCATTACCTGCCTCAATGGATAGGCTGTGCGAACCTCAATGCTATGGGCCTGAAAGTAGGGCCTCAATTTCCGCGAGGCCAGCACCAGGGCATAGGCTAGCTTCTCCATGTTGGTGCAGCGAGTCTCAGCATCTAACATCCTTTTGCTAACATAGTACACAGGATACTGAACTTTCCCCTCCTCGCGAACTAACACTGCACTGACCGCATGTTCTGACACCGTGAGGTAGACAATGAGCGTCTCCCCGTCCTTGGGCTTAGATAATACTGGTGGCGAGCCAAGTTGCTCCTTGATATTCTGAAAAGCCTCCTCGCATTGAGGGGTCCACTCAAAGTTTTTTCCAACCTTCTTAATTGCCTTGAAGAACTCATGGCATTTATCTGATGATTTAGAGACGAACCGGTTAAGGGCTGCAATCCGTCCCGTTAGGCTCTGAACTTCCTTCACACTTCTTGGGGATCGCATGTCTACCAAGGCCTTTATTTTTGCAGGGTTCGCTTCAATTCCCCTGTGATTGACAATGAACCCCAAGAACTTTCCAGACTCAACTCCAAAGACACACTTCTGTGGATTGAGCTTCATTCTGTACTTCCTCAGTATATCAAACATTTCAGCGAGGTGGGCGATGTGATCCCCAGCCTCTTTGGATTTTACCAGCATGTCATCTACATAGACTTCCATTGTTTTCCCAATCTGCTTTTCAAACATCATATTAACGAGCCGTTGATAGGTGGCCCCTGCATTAAGGAGACCGAAGGGCATCCCTATGTAGCAATAGAGACCTCTATCCGTGATAAACGAGGTGTGCTCTTGATCAGGGCCGTACATGGGTATCTGATTGTACCCAGAATAAGCATCCATGAAGGAGAGGAGTGCATGCCCTGCTGTTGCATCCACTAGCTGATCAATCCTTGGCAATGGGAAACTATCCTTTGGGCAATGCTTGTTGAGATCAGTGAAATCCACACAAGTTCTCCATTTTCCGTTTGGCTTCTTCACGAGGACAGGGTTCGCGAGCCAGTCAGGGTAGAATGATTCCCTAACGAGCCCGACCTTGAGTAGTCTGTCCACCTCTTCTTTGAGAGCTTCGGCTCGCTCTCCACTTATTGGTCGCCTTTTCTGTCTAACACCTTTTTTGCTTGGATCTAAGTTGAGCCTATGGCACATCACATTAGGATCGATCCCAATCATGTCTTCATGCGACCAGGCGAACACATCAAGGTTGGCCTTCAGAAAAGTGACCAATCTCTCTCTCAGATCAGGATTGAGTTGCGACCCTATTTTCAACACCTTTGAAGGGTCCTGCACATCAACAAGAATAGGGATCGTTTCTTCAGCTGCCCCCGCTCGCTCCACATGCTCTGGGATGCGAGGATCCAAGTCTAGATCATATTCACGAGCCTGACTAGATTCCGCCTCGCAGGGGTTGACACCTGCGTGCCCAAACTCCTTAACAACAGTTGTTGTCTGAGTGATACCATTTGGCAGTTCTGTCAGTGTAGATGTTTCTTTGCGAACCCATTTCCCCTTTCGGGCTCGCACAGCGGCCTGCTCTGGGCTCTCCTCGCTATCACTATCTGTAGCTTCTTCAACAATCCCTTCCTGGAGAACCATTACTGGCTGCGAGGTTTCCATCATTAAAGCACCTGGTACTGGTTCTACCTGAATTCCCAAATTATCAAAATAACCAGCTGGGAGTTCCTCGATTGATATAATGTTGCATTCATTTGAGGGTCGCGAGGCCGATTTGCGAGCCCTATCTTCCTCCTCACTTTCCATCCTGTCTACCATAGATACGCTACCCTTTTCAGCGGACTTAAGGGCCTTGTTGTAACATTCTCGTGATTCATGCTGCGCCCCCTTGACACATCCCACTCCATTTGGGGTAGGAAACTTCATGGAAAGATGATAGATAGAAGTGACTACCCTCATTTCCTTAAGTATAGGCCTCCCTACAATAGCATTGTATGCTGAAGGTTGATCCACCACCATGAAGTCTGCGATCTGGGTAGTGATGCAGGGTTCGTCTCCTAAGGTCACAGGAAGTCGTATGAGACCCTTGACACTCACTGAGGCTCCAGTAAAACCATACAAGTGTCCCACAGTTGGGATGAGATCTCTATCCACGTAGCCCATCTTTTGGTAGACCTCGTATGTCAGGAGATTCACAGCACTCCCATTATCAACCAGAACTCTGTAGACATTCTGCGATCCAATGCGAATTCGAACAACAAGGGCATCAGAATGAGGGTGATGAACCCACTTCGCATCCTCCTCAGTGAACATGATGTTCGTATCTTCCCCCTTAAAGAGCTTTGGGGGTCGCTCTTGCAAGTGATGTACATTAGTGAGGGGTCGCTCCCTGGCCTCGCGAGCATACCTCTCTCTGGCTTTGTTGCTGTCTCCCCCGATGTGGGGTCCCCCAATTATCACATGAATACTTCCACCTCGTGCTTCCCTTTCTTTAATGACTGGGTTCTATTCAGGTGGGGGGGCTTGATTATATCCAAGGCCAGACTTGGGATTATGTTTCTTCACCTCGCGAACGGCCCACTCAGTTAACTTTCCTTCACGAATTAATTGATCCACTTGCTGCTTCAGCTCTCGGCAGGTTGATGTATCATGCCCTGTTTGCTCATGAAAGGCACAATACCTGCTCGTGTTTGCGGTCCCTTTCAGACCCATCGGTGTAGGTTTCCTGAATATCCCCTTGTTTTCATTGACTGCATAAATGTGATCAATTGGGGCGACCAGAGGGATATACTTGTATCCATCCCTCGCGGGGCGAGATCTCGGTGGGGATCGCGATCTCTTCTTTTTGGGCTGGGGCTTCGACTTCGATCCCGTCCCCGCCTCGGACTCCTGGAGTCCTTTCTTTTTACCCCCCGATTCCTATTCCAACTGCCACTCCTTTCATTTTTCTTCTTCAAATCTGCAAGTGACTTCTCAACACGCTTGAAAGGCTCAGCGATCTTGTGCAATTCAGAGAGAGTGCTAGGGGTCTGTTCTTGTAGCTTCTTCCAAAATTCTGTACCTTCCCTTACTCCAGCGATGAGGAAATTTTTCACAGCTTCGTCATTTGCACCTCGCACACGAGGCACCTCAGCATTGAACCTTTTGAAGTAATCATGAAGGGTTTCACCTTCCTTCTGTTTTATGTTTGCTAAGGTGGACACAGGGGGTGCATAGAGCATCGAGGACTGGAACTGTTTGATAAAGATGTCCACAAGTTGCTCCCAAGAATCGATGACAATCAATGCCCCTAGCTTCGAAAACCACTGCTGAGCACTTCCCCTCAGCGAGGCCGCAAATAGTCTACACCTCGCTAGTAATGAGACCTGATAAACATCCATCTCATTGTTGAATCGAATCACGAACTCCGCTGGATCAGTGTCACCATTATAGGTCATATCATGCTGATGGCCTCGAAACACTGCAGGAAGCGGAGCGGTTCGAATTTCGTGAGTAAAGGGCGATGACGAGCCCATAGTGCTAAAGATCCCTTTCTCACTGTTCATCGCGTCCAGAGCCTTCTTCAACTCCTCCAGCTTATAGTCTCCTACCTTGACCTCCTTTTCAGCCTCCTTTTTACCTCCAGTACTTCCATGATGAGACTGGGTCTTTTTTAGGACACTGGACTCCTCCTGGTCATTCCTGCGATCCTTCTTTTTACGATCTTCTTCAAGATATTGAGATCGTTCCTGGTCTCGATAAGATGGGGGTCTGTCATCGCGACGATGGGACCGCTCGCGCTCTCTACGGAGAGAGGGGGGTCTGTCATCGCGACGATATGACCGCTCGCGATCTCGAGGAGACAATTGTCGATGCGTGCCCTGACTTCTGTTCTTAGATCCTTCATGACGAGGCGCATTAGCCTTTTCCAACTTTAGACGAAGGTCGTGCTCAGTCAGCTTCTTCCCGAGACGATCAAAAACACTGACCGATCTCCCTTCAGATGAAGCGACCTTGTCATGCGATCCCCCTTTCTGTCCGAGCGAGTCCTCCCCCTCATTCCAGTCAGGGTTGGTTTGATCTGTTAGGACATCATCGAAGTCATCAACAAGTTTCTTGGGGGGGAGTTTGCTTCCTTCCCCAGGTGCTCTACCGCCTGTCCTTGCATTCCTCTTCGATCCTCTAGAACTATAGCGCCTCTCTACCTTTGCGACCCTTTCATGCACAGCGGTCACCTGCTCGCCGAGGCCTTTTAGGAAAGACATGACCTCGCTGTTCAATGTCACTCTCTGTGCTGGGGGAGTGTGCTCCTCCCTGTTCCCAGTCTGAGAGTTGTCCTTGGACGCTTCGTCCTCTGGGGGGCCTCTGGTCAGCGGGTCGTCCTTATTCACCTTATGCGACCCCGGGGTCTCGCCGTCGTTCCTCTTTTTGTGTGATTTAGTCATCGTTCTCCCAAATCAATGACTGCCCCCTCCTTCTAGCGCCAAATGTTATAGGGAGAATATTGTATAACAATATTTTGGAGGTTTGCTGGATTATCGGAGCAAAATACGGATATTTTGCTAACAAAAGAAGAACAAAGGATTAGGGTTTGTGTGTATGAATGTGGCTGAGCTTGATAGGTGTTTGCAGGTAAACTGTTTCTCATCCGTATCAAGGTGCCTACGTACCCTATTTATAGGGATCAAGCCTAACGTAGTTCTTGGGCCACAAGTTACCTAGGCGGGCTAGGGTTTTAAGAGATAAGCCAAAGTCCAAGCCCATGTAGCTAGGGCTGACGTGGCAATGAGTCATCAATCCTATCCATGATCCAGCTGTCAAAGCCCATGACCTCGAACGGATAGGTTTGGAATGAAAGATCCATCAAGGCCCTTGCATGCGACCTAGAGAGGCCTGGCCACGCGAAGCGATCCCTTGACGGGAGCCAAACGAAGCGATCCCCAGGTAGCGACCTCGGTAGATGCGACCCCGAGGCTGAGCAGCATGAGAGGCGCATAGGCCTAGTGTGAGAGAATAGACAAAGTGCTCCTGTAGCGAGGTGGCCTTATGGCGAGGCACTACAACGCGAGGTGGAATCATGTAGCGAGCGAGGTGCCCCTGTAATGGAGATATTATGTCCAAAGTATGCTGGGCTGATTCCAATTATGGGCTTTAGTGACCCAATCTTCATCTTCTAGGCCCATCATAGATTATGAACCATCAATTTAGGTAATTAAATCAATTCAGCCATTATGCCAGATTTGGGCATAACAATTAATAAATAGGAAGCAATCAAATATGACAACTCAAAACACACGTTAGAAAAATTGTTTAATACAATTTTAGAATTCAATTCGAATTTTTGGTACACATCTCTCGATTTCAGTTTACAGGATAAAAACACTCAAAAGTCAGTATTTTCTTGTAGCTGGTTATTATGACTAGCAAGACCAACAATCTTTAACTTTATCGGTGTCCCAAAATTTGGGATCAAAGGCAAATTGACAAGTTCAAGTTTCTTAAAAGATGAAAAGCATTACTAAAAATTGTTACAAGTCCGTTTTAGCTTTTTATATATATTGGGTCGCACAATCTTTTGTACCCTTAAAGATTGGCTTGCCAAATTCTTAAAATCAATCTCACAAAAACAAATGAAGTTTGCTTTTCACGTGATTTGGTAGGAAAATACTCCTCAAAGTTTCTGCGTCCCTTCATAATTTCTTTTCGAAAGTTTCTTCCCTTCTTTACTCCTGGAGTAGCATTCTAGCAACGTTTGAGACGATGTTATAAGGTTTTAGATACTATCATGTAATTGGTTTTAGATACTATCCTGTTAATACTACTCGTCCGTCTCAAAAAAACTTTTTCCATTCATCATTATCACGTTTGCCAATGCACATTTTTTATTGTTAATATCTTCAATTTCGTATTAGTATTAAATATAAAAACTTCACTGTATTAAAGTACTCACAAATACGAATCAAACAAAATCACTCATGACTATATTTTATCTTATAAATTATGCGTAAATTAGTAGTCAATCGCTTAAAATGAACAGTACCAAAAGTCAAAACGGGAAAAGTTTTACGAGACAGAGGGAGTATCATGTTAAATTTTTTACATTGACCTAGTATAACAGTTAATTAAACATCGGAGTTAGAGCTAGAGGCGAACCCAGGATTTTTTTCCTACCAGGGCTAGAGCAAAATCAGCACCAAACACTCAGATTTCATGAAATGCGACATCTTTCTTTAAATTTTTGAAAGAGCCTTAAAAACTAAAGGTCTCATAATTTTACTGTATATATTTGAGATTGATACGTTTTTGTTTACAGGAATAGAACTTCAAAAAGTCCAATATTTTGGCTAAAATTAACAGATTTTTTTGAAACAGCAGGTTGGCAAGTTGGTCCATGATATTGTAGCGGAGTTCGTTTATATAGGTCCAGTTTTGGTTTTCACTTTTAAATTTGATTTCATTAAAAAAAAATGTGTGGACATAGATTTAGAGCCTGTTTGGGGATGGGCTTATGGCTTATCCATTTGGCTTTAAGTGTTTTTGGGATGTTTGGCAAAGTGGCTTCTTGAGCTCCTTAACGAAGCTTTTCTCCATTAAGTCAAAAGTACCTTTTAGGTACTTTTGACTTATGACTTATGACTTATCGAATTTTTTATTTTTTTTTCTTCCTTCCAGGACTCTTGTAAAGTTTAAATAATATGAATTTTAAAATTTTTTTAAGTCAAATTTCACTTTAAGTCAAAATTATTAAACCCCCATTTAACTTTAAGTAAAATTACCCAAACACATTCATTCAGCTTTAAGTAAAAAACTTTACTTTCTCCTTTAAGTTAAAATAAAATACTTTAAGTCAAAAGTAATTTATTTTAAGGAATCCCAAACGCCCTCTTATCCAAAGTGGAGTGTTCTAGTTAAGTTGGATTCACTGAGTAGTTAACATTGAACTTATGTTAGACTCTGATATTTCTGAATTAATCTTACTATACCAGGGCTTAGTTGAGAAAGGAGAATATATACTAATGGGACTCTAAACTTTTCACCAGGGCTGGAGCCAACCCCAACCACCCCCTAGGTCCGCCCCTGGTTAGAGCTATAATTCGAGCAGGGCCCCGGCTCGAACTCGTTTAAGCTGACTCGACTAGGGTCATTTAGTTAAACGAGTCGAGTTCGGGCAGAGGTTCTGGCTCGTTTAATTAAACGAGCCACCTCGGCTCGGTTTGTAAAATTAAACGAGCCGAGTTCGGGTAGAAAATTAGGTTCATTAAAGTGTTATTTCGGCTCGTTCGACTCGTTTAAATAGGCTCGTTTAGCTAACGAGTCGACTCGAGCAGAAAATTAGGCTCGTTTTTTCTGCCCAAACTCGGTAGTCGAGCCGACTCATTAGCTAAACGAGCCTATTTAAACGAGTCGAGCGAGCCGAAATAACACTTAAAAGAACCTAATTTTCTACCCGAACTCGGCTCGTTTAATTTCACGAGACGAGCCGGAACCTTTACCCGAACTCGGCTCATTTAACTAAACGAGCCGAGTCGAGCCAGCTTAAACGAGTTCGAGCCAGGGGAGCTCGCGAGCTGCCTGGCTCGAATTACAGCTCTAATTGGAGTGTAGTAAAGTTAAATCTAAACTATCAAATGTAAATATATTTCTAAGAAATAATAATCAGATTACAGCTGATTAAATAAATAGACACATAAATTTCTAAAAAAAAAAATCACATTCCCTGACTCTTCTTAACTATACTTAGGGATGAACATCAGATCACTTTGTGGTCGGAAAGTGCTATCCTCGCCCCCCATTCCGAAATCTATACACGTTTTTATGATCCTTCCCGATACCCGAATGAGAATTATTTTTCTTTCTGATCCCTGCTCCGAACGGGGAACAGGGATCGTCGCGGATAATCGGGAATTTTTTATTTTTTTAAAAAAAATTAATTATACATATTCTCTATTACATTTCATAATAAATTTACTTTGCCAAATTATGATGTATTATATATGTTTTAAATTTAATAATATTCTAAAAAGAAATTCAATATTTATTCATAATAAAATAAAAATTAAATTAAATAAATTATATTTTACTATTAAAAATTTTGAATTTATGAAATAAGTTAAATATTTTAGAACAAAAATGATACAAAATTTTTTTATCTAAAATAATCATAATTATTTACCGATAAAAAAAATTTATCTTGAATATTAAAATTAGGGATCGGGGTGGGTATATCCCGCCCCGCCCCCGCCCCCGCCCCCATCCCCATCCCCGAATTTTTTTGGAAATATTCCTCGCTCCCCGTCCCGAATTCAAAAAAATTCCTGAATTCCCTGCCCGTTCGGGACGGGGATCGAATCGTGGTCGAACGGGGCAGGTGAAATGCCATCCCTAACTGTACTGATTTTACTAAGTTTAAGATAAATTGAGCGCTTTTCAAATGATAAGGATTTATCTCTTGTCGTTACAGGAATTTTGGGTTCAATTCTCGTTAATCACAAAATTAATAAGAATATATAAATTTAATTATTTAAAAAAATTAAAATTAATTCTCCAAAACACGCAATTTCAGGAAAAAGAAGAATTAATGTGATCTTATCTTGCACAAAAAATGTAGTTTTTTTTTCATGTTCAGTACCTTTGATTTTATAACTCTTTTTTACTAATCTCTCCGTTCATGTACCTGCTCGGTTGTTCTGTTAGAGTTCGTACCATTAATCCACCAATAATATGCTGAAATATTTATCTAGTGTCTCTTCTAAAAAAAATATTTACATTATAATTTAGTATCAATAACTAGACAGTTTCCTTAACTCTCTAAAACCGAATCCAAACAGCTTCATATATTTTATAAATTGAATTCAGTCGAATCCAAATTTTAGTTCAAATTATTAGAACATCAAATCATATTAAAAAGAAAAAAACCAACACCATATCAACTACCATGCACTATTGCTGATGTCACATGGTCAGATTTTTCATCTTAAACTTGATCAAAAGGTCTAATCGATGACGATTCAATAAATGGCAACAAACTCGTTGAAGTGGTGGAATTAGTTGGAATATTCGAGTCTTAGATTTGATCTTGTCACAAGAAAATGGATATGAGAACTTCAAGGAGACGGGTGAGGGAAGAGGTGGAGATGGAGAAATGTGGAAAGCACAACCTTAGAGATAAGAGAAAAGTGTTTTGCTCAGATCTGAATTTTTTTGTTGATTTGTATTCTAAAATTTTGGTGATTTGCATAGAATTTTCATGATTTATGTTCAGTATTTGGTGATTCGTGTATAATTATGGTGATTTATTTATCAATTTTTTGACTGTATGATGGCGACACTGTGATGGTGATGCTAATTTGTATTTTGGTGATTTTAGTTTGATTTAGTGATTAATTTAAGTTGGATGAATTTGGTGATGGTGCATACTGATGTTGTTGTTGTTGTTGAATTTGGTGGTGGTGTTGTTGCTGCTGCGATGGTGTTGGTGATGAAGTGTAGTACGAGTGGTGGGGATAGCAGAGGATAATATCGGAGATGTTATATATGTATGTACACACACATACACAAATATATATCCCAATAGGCAATCCTGAATTTAGTGCATTCCCTTGATTTTGCCACTTGTCAAACCTACATTGAAGCCCACATAGTTAGCCAAATATTTGCCCAACCCTTTGGGTCTTTGAAGCCCATGTTTTCTAATGCTCAACAGCCCGTTTTCCTCAGCTCAAGCCAACAGAAACTCAATTAGACAAAATCAAGAAATGGTCAGTGTTGTCTACAATTAACCTTCAACTGCTAGCAACAAACGTTGTAACCAAGTCTCGGCTTTGCCGGCTGCACCTATTGCTCGGGTGGCCCAGCTACTCAAACTAATTAAGATCGGCCAACCATAATCAATCCAACATGAGGTTTTCGCCAACACATGCGCCAGTCGTCCGTGTCACCGCTCAGCTCGATGATACTTGGTCTCGGTTTGCACCTGGCTTCCTCGTGCTCCCCAAGCCAAAATCAACCAGCAATCAATAGGTCTTACAAACCCACCCACACCATTTGAGCCTGATGTCCTAATCAGTTTGTTTGCTATTTCAGTTATCCCTTCACTTTGCAGAACCAATAATTAAAATCATACCGTTCATTTCCAACAATGTCGCCCAAATACACCAGCTTGGCGACAAGTACAGGCCCTGGCCGCCTACTAGCCTTTGCTACCCTTCAGTTCCAAACAATGTCCCCAACAGATGGAGACTTCAACCTACAACCATACATTTCTACTTGCCTTTCACTTCAAGCTTTAGATAACACATCACTTCACTAACTAACACCCTAGTTGCATTTAACCTCGACTTTTCTGTTCTTTTTTCCAGCGATAACGAAGTTGCCTTAATAAAGCAACAGTCCTCATTTTTCATCAACGTACCACCAACATGTGGCATTCTCATGAAATTGGCATCTTTCAAAAAGTCCATACCAAGACTGTAATGAATATCATCTAAAAGTATAACATTAAACGAATATTTACCTTGCCCAACTTTCAAGCTCACATCTGAAATGTCCCGAATCTGTCATGTATGTAGTTTTGTACTTCAAATTACTAAGCTTCATCTTTAATCCCAGCAACTCAATACATCTTTCTCCAACAATACAATTTGTGACCCTGGTATCAACCATCGTCATCATCTCATGCCCATTCACTTGAACATTAGCATACATATACCCATTACAAGGCACTGACTTTCTCATTCTAAAAGTCGCCAAACGTATATGGCTAACCCTCGTAGTTACCTCCTCAGTATCATTATCATTCTCTTTATCCACGTTTATTGCATTAATCTTCTTCCTCTTTGGACAAGTTCGCATCAAATGTGGTCCTTCACAGATATATCATCCCTTCTCTTTCAAATTTTGGGACTACCCGACATTCTTGGTGACGCCCACACCATTTTTCTTGTCAAATCTCTTGTCTCGTCCTAAACCATTCCATTCTTCCCACTGTCTTTCCCTATATCATCATCACTAAATGAACCAGCATTTTTGAATTATGCAATTGCAGTAGGTAGGTCCTTGACTACTTGCCTCCTCAATTCTGCATGCGCCCAAGGTTTTAGCCCAACCGAAAAATTATTCAACTTATTTTCATCCAACATATTCTTAATGTCTAACAACAACGAACTGAATTTTTTCACATAGTCCCGCACATAATCTTTTTGCCTCAGGTTCCGTAGACTCTCTGTAGCAACCCAAGATGAATTAGGGGTAAGAATTGCTCCTTCAATTCCTTATTTAATACCTCAAACGTGGTTATCTCCGGCCTATTCGCGCTAGCATCGCCCTCTATTCGCGTACGCCACCACAGTTTGGCATCACCAACCAAGTACATACTTGTAATTGAAACTTGCTCACCATCCTCAATATGGACAACTTTGAAATACTGATCCATGTCCCATAGAAAATTCTCTAAAATCGTGGCAACTCTTGCCCAATCATAAGACTTGGGTTCCGAAATTTTCAACTTCGAGTGGCCCTCCTTACTACTTATCGAACCGGCAACAACGGCACGCTTAACCAACACCAATTCATCACGCAACTCTTGAATTTGGGCATCATAACCTCCTTTCATAACATTCACAAGGTTATGAACCGTGGTCTTGAACTCATCCAGGCCCTCCTTCAGAACCTGCACTTAATTACCTATCGGATTCTCATTTGTTGACAAAGGCACGCCCAGAAATTCTTCAAGCCTTAGCAACCTTTCTGCAGTCAAACTACCAACCATCATTCTTATAACACAGCACTGATACCAGTTGTCAGATTTTTAACCTTAAACTTGAACCTGTGCGGCCTGTCCTTGTGCTCGAATACCCCCAAGAACAGACAGTCTGAAACGGAGGTTGTCACCCAGCAATCTTAAGACTATGCAGCAGAATAACAAATACCAACGACGACTTACTGTGTGCAATGTATAAACGTAATTGAACACACTTAATTACAACCAAATGCCCAACCTTTTATTGCTCAACTCAATATTAAGGGAAACTACAATTTGAAACACTCAATTGGCTTCACAAAATACATATAAAAGAACTCACTTGGCTTCTTTTTCAAAATACAACTGTTTTTGACTCATTTGCAAGTTGCTTCCTATTACAATGTTATAGAATACTTTTATAAATGTTATATGCAGACTATGCAGTCACATCCACGTTTTTCCCTCAACCATGGACAGTTTCTCCCTTCTAGGAAGTTTCAAGCAGTTACAAATGACACATATTAACCAGCCAACCAAGTCCCGCACCTGTCTGGGTAGTTACAACAACTATATATATATATATATATATATATATATATATATATATATATATATATATATATGTATATGTATAAAAATTAATATGCGAAAATTTATATATATATATATGTATAAAAATTAATATGCGATTTTCGCATATTTATTTTTTAATTTTCTTTTTATGAATAAAAAATCAAATGCTATACTTTTATTCAAAAATACTTTTTTTTAAAAATAAATATATGTGAAAATCTTTCTTTTTTATACCTTTGAATGTGTAAAAAATAAAAATAATACTTATATGGGGTTCAAGGAAATATTAATTATGTTAATTACAGCTCAAGTCAAGAAGTCGCAGGTTGAAGGTGGTTTTAGAGGTGGACCAGGAAAGTCATGGATATCCAACATACCGTTATCCTTTGTAAATTGATGATGTTGAAGCGAAAAATTCTAATTTGTTAATTTAAAAACAATAAGATGTTGTTTTTATTACGTATTAAATAAACTTGCCGATAAACCTGCGAATCACATATTGTGATCAATTATATTAAATTTTTAATTTTTTAATTACATAATTTATTGACATTTATTTACTTTGATACTAATATTTTAAAAAAACCCATATTTATGTTGATCATAATTTAATATCAATAATATTTATAAGTTTTGGATCAAGAAAGAACCAAACACTAAAAGAGAACTGAAAAACGATTATTACTCGTTGAATTACTTCTAAGTCAACTGTCTAGATTCAGTTAATTTTTAAATAATTTTTGTAAAGATATTTGTTGTGGAATAAAAATCGGCTTATCGAATCGCGATTGGGGTTTGTGTGTATTTAATGCTAAGGGATGGTGAGCTTCGAGCTTTAATGGTTGTTTCCGTGTTCGAGACTAATCGGTCCTCACAGAGCGCCTACGTATCTCTTTATTGAGAATCAAGCCAAAAACGTAGTTCAGAGATGAGGGGTCTGGCCCTTTAAATAGGCTGCAGGAGCCTTAGAATCGTAGTAGGATTCAGATACTTGGTAGGCAAGCCACCGCCTCAAGGAAGGTTCTAGACTCCTTCCTTGTAGGAGTCTGTTTCCATATTGAATTAGGTACCTTGGAGGCTAAGTCTGGTAGGAATAGCATCCTTATCTGATTATTATTACAGGGCTGTTTATTACCCTTAATATTAATTACGAAATTAATATTAAAATAGGGATTCTGACCTCATTAATGGGCCCCACGTTTGCACCATGCTGGGTCTAATTAATGCCATATTAAATGTGTCTTTAGGGCTTATTTTCAACCCATATAATTTGCCCCCCAACTTCTAGGAAAACTGATCAGGTTTTCCTCGAAGTTTTAATGGCCTTTTCGAGACTTGGTTCAGGGTTTATTGCTTTTACGCGAGTATTCAACAATATAGTCTTAATGTAAGGCGTGGAGCGACCGACGCATTTACAATGATATTGAACGATACTAACAGTGTTAAACGGCACTAAACAGCGCTAATCAGCCTCAAACAACGTTTAAACAGTGCTAAACGATGTTAGACGGCATAAAACGGCACTAACGGCGCTAATCGGCACTAAACGGTGCTTAATCGGCACTAAACAGCGCTAATTAGTCTCAAACAACGTTTAAACAGTGTTAAACGATGTTAGACGGCATAAAACGGCACTAACGACGCTAATCGGCACTAAACAGTGCTTAATCGGCACTAAACGGTGCTTAATCGGCAATAAACAGTGCTAATTAGTCTCAAACAACGTTTAAACAGTGTTAAACGATGTTAGCCGGCATAAAACGGCACTAACGGCGCTAATTGGCACTAAACAGTGCTTAATCGACACTAAACGGTGCTTAATCGGCACTAAACAGTGCTAATTAGTCTCAAACAACGTTTAAACAGTGTTAAACGATGTTAGACGGCATAAAACGGCACTAACGGCGCTAATCGGCACTAAACAGTGCTTAATCGGCACTAAACGGTGCTTAATCGGCACTAAACAGTGCTAATAGCGATCTTGAACATCAAGACGAAAAAAAATAAAAAATGTGAAATCCCGACTCGATCACCACTGTCAATTGGCCGGGTCGAAAAATGCATACGGACAACCAATGTCGGTCGACCGGGACAAAACGGCACACCGAAGGTCGACTTCGGTCGGCCGATTTTTTTTTCTTTCGTCGAAGTAGAATGTTGACATCGAAGATCAACGTCGGTCGGCCGGGACATCCTTGGGAGGCCGGTCGGCCGGACGTTAGTCGGCCGGGACAAAACGGCACACTGAAGGTCGACTTCGGTCAGCCGTTTTTTTTTTGTCGAAGTAGAATGTTGACATCGAAGATCAACGTCGGTCGTCCGGGACATCCTTGGGAGGCCGGTCGGCCGGAAGTCAGTGGCCGGGACAAAACAGCACACTGAAGGTCGACTTCGGTCGGCCGATTTTTTTTTTACGTCGAAGTAGAATGTTGACATCGAAGATCAACGTCGGTCGGCCAGGACGTCCGGCCGGGATAAAACGGCACACTGAAGGTCGACTTCGGTCGACCGATTTTTTTTTGTCGAAGTAGAATTTTGACATCAAAGATCAACGTCGGTCGGCCGGGACATCCTTGGGAGGCCGGTCAGCCGGAAGTCAGTCGGCCGGGACAAGACGGCACACTGAAGGTCGACTTCGGTCGGCCGATTTTTTTTTTTCGTCGATTGAAGCATAATATTGATACCGACAACCAATGTCGGTCGACCGATGAGCCTCCGGGAGGTCGGTCGGCCGAGAGTCAATCGGCTGACAAAAAAACTCGACTTGAAGGTCGATGTCGGTCGGCCGAAGGGTTCAATTTTTCTTCAGTCGGCCGTGCTTCAATCGGCTGACAAAAACACTCGACTCGAAGGTCGATGTCGGTCGGCCGAAGGGTTCAATTTTTCTTCAGTCGGCCGTGCTTCAATCGGCTGACAAAAACACTCGACTCGAAGGTCGATGTCGGTCGACCGAAGGGTTCCTTTTTGCCTCAGTCGGCCGTGCTTCAATCGGCTGACAAAAACACTCGACTCGAAGGTCGATGTCGGTCGGCCGAAGAGTTCCTTTTTGCCTCAGTCGGCCGTGCTTCAATCGGCTGGTGCCCTCGTGGGTGCTTTGTTCGGCCGGTTCATGGTCTGCGAGTTTTGATTTTCAATATCGACCTCGATCATCAATATTAACATTCACACTTCGGCTTTCAAAAGCTAATCAACTAGGCCACACATGGCTTTTATTTAAGGCTTCCCCTAATTTCTTGATTAGCTTTAAACTCCTTTTAAGAGTTTCATGCTTGCCTGATATTAATTGGAAATTGCTTCGAATCTTTCGATCACCATGTTGATTCAATGGCTCATTCTTGAATTATTCTTGAATTTCTTGATCCAAGGTTGGCTCTAGTAGATTCGTTGGCCTTCAATGGCTTCAGCTTAGTTTTCATATTCGAAACGACGTCGGGATCGATTTTCGACATCGAAACGATGTCGGGACTCTCGACATCGAAACAAAGACCAGTCGACTGAAGCTTCCCGGGTGCCCCGGTTGGCGGCCTCGGGTTGGCTGAGCCCCAGTTTTTAAACCTCAACGTCAGTATTCAAATGTCAATATTTGGACCTCAATGTCAGTATTCGAAGTCGATGACCAAACAAACATCCTTCAATTCAAATTTGGCTTTCGTGACCTTCTGGGCCTTAACTCGCTTGTTGAATCCTTGGTTTTAAACCTTGAATCCGTTCATGGTTGTTGGTTATAATCAACCTTTCATTCTCATTCTAAGATGTAAAAATGATGAAATCCCTTAGTTCTTGCCCCCTTGCTACATATGGTCGAGGTCTTGTTTCTCGGTTGATAGTTCAAGAAGTCCCCTTGCCACTCAGCACTTGACTTCAAGTCTGGTGTGCCTTGGCTGGTTGTTAACCCTTTATCTTGATTCTAGGTTTCCAACCTTCTTCTTATGCTCCTCAGACCTTACTTTGGTTTGAATTCGATTAACGGCTCTTGATTCAAGTCCTTAAACTCAAACGATAAACTCAATTTGAGGCAGACAACCTTTTTGGCCATCAAGACTAAAATTTTATGTCAGGATTTGAGATTACATGATTTTAAGTAAGAAATGACAAAGGACCTCTTATCTCAACAATCTCACTAACTGTTTTTGTGCCTTCAAGGCATTATCAAAGAGCCAACCAGTCCCAAGATGAGCTTTGAGAGGGTCTATCCTTCAGCTTACATCAACCGGTGCTACCAATTTCGAATCGATGGTGGGGTCTTCAGGACCTGGAAGTAAAAACTCTCTACATAATTCTCTATCTCAAAAGAGCCAAACTTAGACTGGGCATCGACCTTAATGTTCTCTTTCTCTCTTGGGATATACTCAATGTGGCACCTGTTGAACGGGCCTATCGCAGCTTTCACAATCCTCAAGTATTTGGCCATATTATTTTCTCTATCCTCAAACTCTCCATTGATTTGTGAGACTACCAGCTTTGAGTCTCCACAGACTTTCAGGTTCTTGACCCTCAGGATTCTTATCAATCCACGGCCGGCTATCAGAGCTTCATACTCTGCCTCGTTGTAAGTTGTTTGGAAATCCAAATTCAAGGCATACTCAGCTGCGAACTCATCGGGCTTTGTAGAACTAAACCTGCACCACTGGTTTTTGTTTTTGATGCCCCATCAAAATCGAGCTCGCCTTGCTGACCTTCCCAATCTATTACCTCCTGCCCCCTGACTTCTTGGTTGTTAATAGTATATTCAACCACGAAGTCATCTAGAGCCTGGGCTTTGATGGCCGTCCTAGGCTTGTACTTAACATCAAATTCTTCTAGTTCGATTGCCCACTTTGATGAGCCTTTTATTGGCTTTCAGGCTATGCAATATGTTCCTTAATGGTTGGTCCATCAGGACTTCAATTTTTTGAGCTTGGAAGTATGGTTCTAGCTTCCTTGATGCTGTTTCCAATGTCAAAGCAAAAAAAAATTTCTTGGATGAATAATTCAACTCATCTTCATGCAACACTTTGCTTACACATTAGATAGGTTTTCTTGGACTCCTTGGTCTTGATCAAGGATGCCCTTGGGTTCCCTGATCCTTGGTTGAGATTTAAGATTTGTTGTTATCCTTGCCTGGCTTAAGTGGCCACTGGTGGATACCTTGTATCCAAGGTCCTTTATGGACTTGAACTTTAGTTCGATATTGTAATCTTACAGTTGATCATCTATGGCCTTTTCTATGTATGTGCCTGTTTTCATTCATATGTTCTTTTATTTTCAGTACTTGGTCATCTTCGACTTACACACACCAGGTGCTTGGCACATAAATAAAATCACATAATCAATGAACATAAACAAACTTGCATTAAAAACTTGAAATGGGTTCAACCCTTACATAGAGTACTACTATCCTACTCGGGGCAATAAGCCCCGGAATGGTTTCATCAAACCTTATTGCTACTTCTACTAGATATATATGAAACTAAGTCCTACTAGGATAACTTGAGCCCATCAGGGCTTTGCAAGACTATGCCAGCACCACTTGATTTTGTTTTTGATGCTCCATCAAAATAGAGCGCCCACCACTCCTTCTGGTCTCCTCATTCTTATTCTGAAGTTCACTTTCTGCTTGGGGTACTACCTCCTGCCCCCCGACTTCTTGGTTGCCAATGATACATTCAACCACGAAGTCAGTTAACGCCTTAGCCTTAATGGCAGTCCGAGGCTTCTGTGTGATGCCCTCTTCTGGCCTTCCTTGGTGTTCCTTACCTATGAAGACATTCATGTCTTCAATCGGAAGGACCTGCCCCCCGACTCTATCAGGCCTTAACGAGGCTACATAACAGCTTCGTGCCATCTTCTGATCAACTTTATGTTCTCCAACACCATTCCTGGTTGGGAACTTGATCTTCATATGATAAGTTGAGGCAACAACCTTGAATGCATGAAGTCCAGTCCTTCCAAGGATAGCGTTGTACGTTGAAACCGCTTTAATTACCAGGAAGTTCAACATCTGGGTGGCCTCCTTAGGCTCCTGTCCAATAGTTACAAGCAACTGAATAGTCCCTTCAACTTTGGATTCTACTCCATTAAATCCATATATAGGCATGTTATTGGAGGTCAACTGAGAGTCAGTGTACCCCATCTTCACAAACGCATCATGAAACAGAATGTCAACGGAAGCTCCATTGTCTATCAAGACTCGCTTCACCTCTGAGTTTCCAATCACAAGAGTTACGACCAACGGGTCATCATGGGGAAACTTCACTCCTTCCAAGTCCGAGTCACTAAAACTAACCGCTACCTCAGTTTTTGCACGCTTAAGGACCTCTTCCACGATGTGCATCACTTCTCGGGCATAAGCCTTCCTAGAGTTCCTAGTTGTCCCGGCCGCAGTTGGGCCTCCTGAGATCATGTTGATTACTGGCCCTCAGGGCTGTGGGTTGCGATCTTGATCGTTATTCCTCCTATCATACTCTCTTCTCTGATTACCACGGTCTTCACCCTTAGTGAAGTGGCTCAGTTTCCCTCTACGGATCAAAAACTCGATCTCATCTTTGAGTTGCTTGCAATCATCAGTGTCATGTCCCACATCTCTGTGGAATCTGCAATACTGATTCTGGTTTCTCTTTGCGGGATCACCCCTTAGTGGCTTCGGCCATCGGAAATCTTTATCCTTCTCAATGTCCAACAAGATTCGACTCCTAGGAGTATTCAACCTTGCATACTCAGTGAACTTTGGCCATTGGTTCTTCTTAGGGGCATGGTTGGAGTCCTCGCTAGTTCGGGGATACTTGTCCCTAGCATCATACTTCTGGTCATCATACTCCTGGTCTTGCTTTCGCTTTCTAAAGTCGTTGTTACCCCCTCCATTACCTACTGTGGCCTCTTTCTTCATGCTATCCTCGGCTTTAATATATTTATCAGCTCTTCGTTGGAGCTCAGCCATGTTCTCAGGGGGATGCTTCGCTAATGACCTTTTAAAGAAGAGGTCAGTGGTTCCGTGTTCCAGGGCTACCATGGCCACCTTATTTTCCAGATCAGTGATATTCAGAGTCTCCTTGGTGAATCTCTTGAGGTAATCCCTCAAATTTTCGTTCTTCCCCTGCACCACATACATGAGGGATGCAAAACTTTTTTCATGAACTCTCCCACTAATGAACTGGCTGATAAAGGCGGCACTCAGCTCCTTAAAAGAGCCAATCGAGTTTGCAGGTAGGCGGCTATACCACCTTTGAGCCATGCCCGACAGGGTTTGAGGGAACGCCCTACACTTTAAGGCGTCGCTCGCAGGCTGCAACAGCAATGCGTTTGAGAATGTCCTAACATGGTTTGCGGGGTCGCCCGTTCCATCATAAACCTTAATCGTCCGCATCTTGAACTTCCTTGAGATGCGGGCATTCATTACCTCTTCAGTAAACGGAGGTGTGGGATCATCAAGATCCCCAAGTGGCATCAGATCCTTGGGGTTACTTCTGGGGGTCTCCACCCTTGTCGATTTTTCAGTTGGGGCTTCGGACCTTCGCTGTCTCCTTGAAGGCCTCTCCAGATTTATAATGGGAATCCTCCCTGTAACTGGAGGAGGTCGAATCATACTCCGCCTTGCTTGATCCCTAGCAATATCATCCTTCAACCATTGGATCTCAGCCTCATGAGCCTTGATCCTTTCCTCAGCCGTTTGTGGAGGTCCGTCATGGATTCTTTGGGACCTCCTTCGAGGTTCTCTACTAGCACGTTGCCTCCTTGGGGCTTCTTCACGATAATCATCGTCATCCTCAGATGTCGAATCATCAGTATAGGGGCCGGTGTAGTCATCGTACTCTCGATCTCGGATCTGTAAGGCATGACCGCTAGGTCCAGGTTCCCTTTGTCGTGGGGGATAATTAGGCAACCCATACATCGGGTTGGTATTCAAGGGGAGATCCGTAGTGTGGATCTGTATTCCTGGGGGTAGTGTTCGATCAACGTTATCAAGAGGAGAAACCACCATCTGAAGAGGGTTAGTTTCTTGGTTTTGAGGGATAATCACAGGTAAAGTTCCCTCAACATGGGGAATCGTCCCTGAGGGTTGAGAGGCTAGAGGTTGAATGACCGTCCCTGTTGATGGGGGTAATTGTCCTTCTTCAGAGGTGATAAGCGGATCAGAGGTGGCAGGTGGAGCAGAGCTAAGGGGTATGGCCTCAGTCGATGTTGTTCTTCGTGTTTGAACCATGGTTGATGTTGTCTTCCCACAGACGGCGCCAAATGTTGTGGAATAAAAATCGGCTTATCGAATCGCGATTGGGGTTTGTGTGTATTTAATGCTAAGGGATGGTGAGCTTCGAGCTTTAATTGTTGTTTCCGTGTTCGAGACTAATCGGTCCTCACAGAGTGCCTACGTATCTCTTTATTGATAATCAAGCCAAAAACGTAGTTCTGAGATGAGGGGTCTGGCCCTTTAAATAGGTTGCAGGAGCCTTAGAATCGTAGTAGGATTCGGATACTTGGTGGGCAAAGCCACCGCCTCAAGGAAGGTTCTAGACTCCTTTCTTGTAGAAGTCTGTTTCCATATTGAATTAGGTACCTTGGAGGATAAGTCTGGTAGGAATAGCATCCTTATCTGATTATTATTGCTGAGCTGTTTATTACCCTTAATATTAATTACGAAATTAATATTAAAATAGGGATTCTGACCTCATTAATGGGCCCCACGTTTGGACCATGCTTAATGCCATATTAAATGTGTCTTTAGGGCTTATTTTCAACCCATATCAATATTGTTGGAAATAAAAGCTACACTATTAGTTCAATTAACTGAAATAAGGAAATTTAATTAAAGACTCATTTTTAAAATCTTTTAATTTTATTAATATTTTTTATCTCACTTTACTCTTGGCTGATTTTTTCAATGTTTTCACTCTTCTTTCTTCAAAAATTTTAATTATTTTATTAACTTATTTTACAAAAAAATAATCTCCAAAATAATAGAGTTCCATTGCAGAACATGTTTTGTTTCATAGTAAAAATACAATATTTTGCTACTAAATTTCAAAGTTGTGCACACGAGCTTAAAAGTTTTACAATTGAACTTGCTTTTTTTTACAAAATTCTACAACTGAACTTACTTTTTTAACAATATTCTGCTGCTGAACATTATTATCTCATATGATATTCATACCATTATTTTAATGTTCTATAAACGAATTTAAAAGTTATGCATCCGAATTTTAGAGTCAAGTACATGAATTCAAAAGTTGTGCAATGTGAACTTACTTGTATTTGAATATTCTGTTGTTGACCATTTAGTCTCATATATTATATTTATACAATAACTTGAGTATTTTCACAAAAGATGATAAAAATATTAAAAAAAAATTATGTTGTCAATGTAAGATTTTGTGATTAATGTTGGTGTATGATTATAACTGTCAATCAAATATGAATTATCTATAAATTATATATCTTGTGTTTTTGGAAAACTTTGCCCCTGATCTATATAAAATAAAATCTTGAAGCCCCAAGTTGTATATAATACTATATTCTCGATTTTTATTTTGATTTTTAGTTAATAGATTTCTAATATATAACTTCATTTAAATTAAATTAATATTTAATATTATTATTTTAATTAATTAAATTTATATAAGTTCATTCTGATAATATAAGAGTAGCTTTATTATTAGTTGTATTTATTATTAATATATTCTAGATACTTTCTAAATATTAATTAAAGGAGCCATAAATTCTATGTAATACTATATTCTTGATTTTTATTTCAATTTTTAGTTAATAGACTCCTAATATATAACTTCATTATTAAATTTAATTATTATATAATATCATGATTGATATGGGCTAAAAATAAGCCCTAAAGACACATTTATTGTTGCATTAATCAGACCCGATATGGTCCAAACGTGGGGCCCACCAACAGGGCCCAAAATCCTATTTTAAATATTAATTTCGTAATTAATATTAAGGGTAATAAACAGCTCGGCAAATAAGAGTTGGATAAGGATAATATCCCCTTCAGACTTATCCACCAAGGCATCCAATTCAATATGGAAACTGATTCCTATATGGAATAGATCTAGAACCTTCCTCAAAGACTTGCCCACCAAGTCTCCAAATCCTACCATAATTCTAAGGCTTCTCAGCCTATATAAAGGGCCTGACCCCTCATTCTCAGAACTACGTTTTCTTGGCTTGATTCTCTAATACAGAGATACGTAGGCATTCTGTGAGGACCGATCAGTCTCGAACGCAGAAGCAGCCATTAAAGATCGAAGCTCAACCACCCTAGCATTAATTAAAAATCGTAAACTAGTTTTTATTCCACAACATTTGGCGCCGTCTGTGGGAAGAAAACATCAACCATGGTTCAAACACGAAGGACAACATCAACCGAGGCCGTGCCCCTTAACTCTGCTCCACCAGCCACTTCAGATTCGCTCATCGTCACTGAGGAAGGACAAATACTCCCATCAACAGGGACGGTCATTCAACCTCTGCCCACTCAGCCCCCAGGGACGACTCCCCATGTAGAGGGGACTCACTCAGTGATTGTCCATCAAGGCCAAGAAACTAACCCTCTCCAGATGGTGGTTTCTCCTCTTGGTAACGTTGATCGCACGGGGGTACAGATCCATACCACGGATCTCCCTTTGAACACCAACCCTATGTATGGGCTGCCTAACTATCCCCCTCGACGAAGGGAACCTGGACCGAGCGGACACGCCTTACAGATCCGGGATCGAGAATATGATGATTACTCGGGTCCCTATACTGATGATTCATCGTCATCTGAGGATGATGATCGAGATGAAGCCCCAAGGAGGCGACGTGCTAGCAAGGAACCTCTAAGAAGAACACGAAGAATCCATGATGGACCTCCACAAACGATTGAGGAAAGGATTAAGGCTCATGAGGCTGAGATCCAAAGGCTGAAGGATGATATAGCAAGGGAACAGGCAAGACAGAGTCTGACTCGACCCCCTCCAATCTCAGGAAGGATTCCCGTTATAGATTTGGAGAGGTCCTCAAGAAGACAGAAGAGGGCTGATGTCCCAACAAGAGAAGCTATGAGGGTGGAAACCCCCAGGAGTAACCCCAAAGATCTGATGCCACTTGGGGACCCTGATGATCCCACACCTCCGTTTACTGAGGAGGTGATGAATGCCCACATCTCGAGGAAGTTTAAGATTCCAACTATTAAGGCCTATGATGGAACGGGCGATCCCGCAAATCATGTCAGAACATTCTCAAACGCACTACTATTGCAGCCCGCTAGTGATGCCTTAAAGTGTAGGGCGTTCCCTCAAACTCTGTCAGGCATGGCTCAAAGATGGTATAGCCGTCTACCTGCAAACTCGATTGGCTCTTTTAAGGAGTTGAGCGCTGCCTTCGTCAGCCAATTCATCAGTGGGAGAATTCATGAGAAAAGTTCTGCATCCCTTATGTATGTAGTGCAGGGAAAGAATGAGAACTTAAGGGATTATCTCAAGCGATTCACCAAGGAGACGTTGAATATCACCGATCTGGAAAATAAGGTGGCCATGGTAGCCCTGGAACACGGAACCACTGACCTCTTCTTCAAAAGGTCTTTGGCAAAACACCCTCCTGAGAACATGGCCGAGCTCCAGAGAAGAGCCGATAAATATATCAAGGCTGAGGACAGCATTAAGAAGGAAACCACAGGAGGTAATGGCAAGGGATCTAATGATTCAAAGAAAAGAAAGTCAGAACAAGAGTACGACGCTAGGGACAAGTATCCCCGGACTGGCAAGGACTCCGATTCATCACCCAAGAAGGGTTTTGGGCCAAGGTTTTCTGATTATGCAAGGTTGAACGCTCCTAGGAGCCAAATTTTGTTGGACATTGAGAAGGATAAGGACTTTCGCTGGCCTAAACCGCTCAGGGGTGATCCCAAAAAGAGAAACAAAGATCTGTATTGTAGATTCCATAAGGATGTGGGGCATGACACAGATGACTGCAGACAGTTAAAGGATGAAATTGAGTTTTTAATCCGGAAGGGAAAGTTAAACAAGTTCAACAAGGGTGAAGACCGTGGAACCCAGAAAAGGGATTATGATAAAAGAGACAATGATAGGAGGGATAACGATCGCAATCGTAACCCGCAGCCTCGAGGGCCAGTAATCAATATGATTTGGGGAGGACCAACAGCGACCGGTACAACTCGAAACTCTCGAAAGGCGTATGCCAGAGAAGTGATGCACATCGTGGGAGAAGCCCCGAAACGTGCTAGAACCGAAATAGCAATTGGTTTGGATGATTCTGACCTTGAAGGGGTGAAGTTCCCCCATGACGATCCGTTGGTCATAACCCCTGTGATTGGGAACTCGGAAGTGAAACGAGTTTTGATAGACAATGGAGCTTCTGTTGATATTTTGTTTCATGATGCATTTATGAAGATGGGGTATACTGATTCTCAACTGACCCCGTCCAACATGCCGATTTATGGATTTAATGGAGTTGAGTCCAAAGTTGAAGGAACAATCCAGTTACCTATGACTATTGGGCAAGAACCCAGAGAGGCTACTCAGATGTTGAATTTTCTGGTGATTAAGGCATCCTCTACCTACAATGCAATCCTGGGAAGGACTGGACTTCATGCGTTCAAGGCTGTTGCCTCTACCTATCACATGAAGATTAAGTTCCCAACCCGGAATGGAGTGGGAGAACAGAAAGGTGACCAGAAAATGGCAAGGAGTTGTTATGTGTCCGCACTGAGATCTGATGGAATTGGGGGGCAGGTACTTCCGATTGAAGACATGGATGTCCGTGATGATGATGAACACCGAGGGAAGCCAGCAGAGGATTTGGTTCCCATACCTCTAAAGCCAGGCGACCCTGAGAAAGTTACTTATGTAGGAACATCTCTGAAGGAACCCCTGAAAGGCGAGTTGACGACGTTCTTGCAAGAGAACAATGACGTGTTTGCTTGGACAGCAGCTGACATGCCAGGGATTGACCCTCAACTTATAACTCATAGGTTGAATGTTGATCCTGAACGGAAGAAGATAAAACAGAAAAAGAGGAATTTTGCTCCTGAAAGGCAAGAGGCCATTAAGCAAGAAGTTGATAAGTTGCTGGAAGCTGGTTTCATTGAAGAAATTCAGTTTCCCGAATGGTTAGCTAACCCTGTGATGGTCAAGAAGGCGAATGGGAAGTGGAGGATGTGTATTGATTTTACCGATCTGAATGATGCCTGTCCAAAGGATTGTTTTCCCCTACCAAGGATTGACATGTTGATAGATGCCACGGCTGGACATGAGATGCTGAGTTTCATGGATGGTTTCAGTGGATACAATCAGATTAAGATGCACAAGGATGACATCCCAAAGGTATCTTTCATAACAGATTTTGGTGTTTTCTGCTATCTTGTTATGGCTTTTGGTCTAAAGAATGCAGGTGCTACTTATCAACGACTGGTGAATAAGATATTTGCCCACCTAATTGGAAAAACCATGGAGGTCTATGTTGATGACATGTTGGTCAAGAGCCTTTGCCAAGCAGATCACATTAAGCACCTCCGAGAGGCATTCGAAGTGCTGAGGCACCACAAGATGATGTTGAATCCAGCCAAGTGTGCTTTTGGTGTTGGATCAGGAAAATTCTTGGGGTTGATGGTTTCGAAGAGAGGCATAGAGGCTAATCCTGACAAGATCAAAGCAATTTTGGACATGGAACCACCCCGCTCTATACGAGATGTACAGAAGCTAACTGGCCGAGTTGCAGCCCTAGGGAGATTCATCTCCAAGTCTGGTGATAAGTGCTTGCCTTTCTTTCAGGCTTTGAAGAAAGTGAAAGATTTTGAGTGGACTACAGAAAGCCAAGAGGCCTTTGAGCAGCTGAAGAAGTACATGGTTGAAGCCCCGTTGTTGGCCAAACCAAGTCCCGGGGAGACTCTCTACCTATACCTGGCGGTATCTGAGCAAGCATTGAGTGCTGTTCTTGTGCGAGAAGAGAAAAAGATTCAGAAACCGATTTATTATGTGAGTAAGGTTTTGCACGGGGCTGAATTGAATTACTCAACCATAGAGAAATTCGCTTTGGCATTGCTGACAGCCTCGAGAAAATTGCGACCTTATTTTCAGGCACATAAAATTCAAGTCTTGACAGACCAACAATTGAGGAACATATTGCATAGCCCTAAGGCCAGTGGAAGGCTAATCAAGTGGGCAGTTGAGTTAGGGGAATTTGATATCACATACAAGCCTCGGACAGCCATTAAGGCTCAGGCATTGGCTGACTTCGTGGTTGAATGCACCATTAGCAACCAAGAAGTCGGGGGGCAGGAGATAGTAACCACCTCTGAAAGTGGAGATAAAAATGAAGAACTTGTATCTGATATGAAGGAATATTGGGTGCTCTATTTTGATGGAGCATCAAAAACAAAGTCTAGTGGTGCAGGTTTGGTTCTGCAAAGCCCCGATGGGTTCACAGTTGAGTATGCTTTGAAGTTGGATTTTCCTACTACCAACAATGAGGCTGAGTATGAAGCATTGATAGCCGGATTGGGCTTGGCTAGACTCATGAGGGCCAAGAACCTCAAAGTATGTGGAGATTCAAGACTGGTAGTTTCGCAAGTGAATGGCGAATTTGAGGCCAAGGATGAGACTATGGCAAAATACCTGAGAGTCGTGAAAGCTGTTATGACTCAGTTTGAGGAATGCTATGTTGAACACATCCCGAGAGAAGAGAACGTTAAAGCTGATGCCTTGTCTAAATTTGCTTCTTCTGAAATTGAGAATTATGCAGGGAGTGTCTACTTCCAGGTCTTGAAGGCCCCGACTATCGACTCCAAGTTGGTGGCACCTATTGATGTAGGAAGTTGCTGGATTGATCCTATCAAAGCTTACCTCGAGACTGGATGGCTCCCTGACAATGCCTTGGAGGCACGAAAATTGTCAGTAAGAGCAACAAGATATGCCCTGATCGAAGGCCTCCTGTACAAGAGATCGTTTGTTATCCCGTATTTAAAGTGTTTAAGGCCCCAAGAGGCTAAAGAAGCCCTGGAAGAAGTTCACGAAGGAATCTGTGGGCAACACTTGGGGGGCAGAGCCCTAGCCCACAAGATCACTCGTCTGGGATACTATTGGCCTGAGATGTTGGCAGATGCGCAAAGTTATGTCAAGAAGTGTGATCGATGTCAAAAGCACGCCCCCATTGTAAGGCAGCCGCCTGAGATGTTAACCTCGGTAAACTCTCCCATACCATTCGCCATGTGGGGGATGGACATACTTGGTCCTTTCCCAATGGCGTCAGCCCAAAGGAAGTTTTTGATAGTGGCCATTGACTATTTCACTAAATGGATTGAGGCTAAACCTCTAGCCAAGATAACCACCAAGCAAGTTGCTCAGTTCTTTTGGGAGAACATCATCTGTAGATATGGAATTCCACGAATCCTTGTAACGGATAATGGAACCCAGTTCAACAATGAAGAGTTCAAAAAATATTGTGAAGAAAACGCTATTGAGCTTCGCTTTACTTCAGTAGCACATCCACAAGCTAATGGACAAGCCGAGGTAGCCAATCGAATTATCCTTGATGGACTAAAGAAAAGGGTTGAACGCTCAAGGAACACTTGGGTGGATGAGCTATTGCCTATACTCTGGGCATATCGCACCACTTGTAAGGTAACAACAGGAGCAACCCCATTTTTACTCGCTTACGGAGCCGAGGCAGTGGTGCCCTTAGAGATCATGCATACATCACCTCGGGTTGAGGCATATGAACAAGAGACCAATGAAGAAGGCATGAGGCTCGCCCTAGATCTAATTGATGAAGTCAGGGATGAAGCAAATGCCAGGAACGCTGAGCATCAAAAGAAGGCATCTTTCCACTACAACCAAAGGGTTAAGGAGAGGTTCTTTCGACAAAGTGACTTGGTTCTAAGGAAGATAGAAGCCTCAGGAGTTGGCCAGAAAGGCAAGCTAGCCCCAAACTGGGAAGGACCGTATCGAGTTAAGAAGGTGCTGGGACGAGGATCATACAAACTGGAAACGTTAGATGGGGTTGAGGTACCCCGAACTTGGCATGCAGTGAACCTCAAGATTTATTATGTGTAACCCTTCCTAGTAAGGACTTGGCTTTTATCCATCTATTAGGAGAAGTAGAAATAAGGTTCCATGAAACCATTGCAGAGCATGTTGCTCCCAGTAGGAGATAGAGTATTTATGTAAGGGTTGAACCCACTTCAAGTTATTAATGCAAGTTTGTTTTCCATTTTTGATTGTGTAATTTTATTTATGTGCCAAGCACCTAATGAATGCAAGTCAAAGATGACCAAGTAACGAAAATAAAGATACACAAGTGGAAATGAAACAAGTGCATAAATAAACACCCCCGTGGGGCTAAGGTCAAAGTTTAATTACATCACCAAATAAAAGTTAAGTCCCGAATGACCTTGATTGAAAGCAGAAAAACATAAAGCCACAAGCGGCCAACAAGGCCGTGCAAGGCCATTCACTCTTCGACGGATTCCTCCACCACCTCCTCGCCCTCTTCTTCCCCGGAGCTTTCTTCCCCGGAGCTCTCCTCATCTGCCTCAGCTTCTTCGGCCTCTATCTCCATCAGCTGCTTCCCTCTCTTTGTCGCGTCCCCTTCCTCTTCTGAAGTCTCGGTTGATGAATCGACTCTGGCACGAAGTTGCTTGCTGGGAAAAACTCGCCTTGCAGTTGCTTCCCTCTCTGACATAGTTTTCTTCCCAGCAGAACGGGAAGAGGTCGAACTGGAGCTAACAACATTGGGTGCCCTCCTCATACCAGAAGGACGGCGGCTACCCCCACAGCCTGACGCAGGATCTGCGTCTTGATTTCCGCTAGTAACAGCCCAGGTAGGGCAGGGGAAGTCCGCTGGATTCACTACCGAAGGGTACTTGTTGCTCACAATGTCAATAGCTTTGTTCCACCCAACTGACATGTTAAAAGGCCGCACCTCATCATCATGCTTGTCCATAAAATTAATGAAATCCTCCGACTTGCGATACGAGTCAATTATCTTGTTAGCATCAGAAAGTTTCTTCCTGCCAAGCGAGTGAAGTTGCTTTTGATAAGATAAGCTGTTGGCCTCAGAACGAACAACTCTAGAGTTCAGATCTTGGATTTGCTCCTTGAACGTTGCTTGCTCCTTCTTCAGTTCCTCATTGCTGTCCCTATAGGCTCGGCCTTGACGAGTAGCAGACTGAAGATAAGCATTGGCCTGTAATAGAGAAATTAGTAAGAATTCTATAAAAAAAATGCAGATGAGGAGATCGAATATAAAAGTTGGTACCTGATAAAGAGCTTGAGCACCAAGGCGCTCAGCTTCATCAACCTTGTCCCCTGCCGTTACCGTTAGGAGATCAGGGGCGGTGATCGAGAGCCTGGACCAGGACACGGCTAAATCGGTACTCCCTAAGATGGAGTCTTGCTCGCAGATACCCCAATCTGGGGCAAAAGGGACTCTCATGCTCTCACCAGCGTTACGGGACCTTTTCCCCCCTTGGGAACATCCCTCTAGGAATGAAGGAACCCTTCGGTCAGGAGGGTTCAGTTGCTCTGTCGCCTTCTTTATCATTCTTCTAGTAACTTGAGGTTGATTTTCGGGTCGGCTATCTCCTCAGCAGCTGAAAAATGAAGGGAAAACATTGGAATAAGAACTAACATAGTTCATAATGGTAGAATGAAAGAAAAATTACCCTCTAAAGAAAGGAAGCTTAAGCCAGCTTCAATGAGTTTCTTTTCTGTCAAGATGGTTTTATAGTGGGTGCGACCATCATCAACAAGTAGCCTATCTCGGTCTGCCAACTCTTTGAGGTCAAGATCACACACGAAGTGTGAACTATCCTCCACAATTCCGAATCTCTTAACGAAGAAGTGACCCCAGTCGCCACCTTCCCACTCTAAAACAACAAAGTCCCTCTCCCAGAAATGGTGGGAGTCAGGGAAAGAGAAAGAGTTTACTATATGTGGAAGCTTGCTTCTAAGCTGAAAGCCGATCCACCCCGGCTTAGTCTCAGGAGAGTTCTTGACCGCGAAGATGCTTCTGAACATGGTTGTACTCCAAGGAATTTCCAACTCGTGGCATCTTAACAAGAAAATGATCAGAAACCTCCAAGAATTAGGGTAAAGTTGGCAAGGATGGACTTGAAGTTCTGCCAGGAACCTGATGATAAATGGGTGGACGGGGAACCTAAATCCCGCCTCCAATGCTCCTTTCATGACGCAAATCCTTTCGGGATGCCAGTTGCAGGTTCTGTCTCCTGGATTAGGAAGGCATACTTTGATGGCGCTTGGAAAGCCATAAGTGTTTCTAATCTTCTCAACATCCTTCTTTCTTAATTTAGAAGGGCTATTAAAAGCAACTAAGCTGGAGCTGTTTGGGAATGACTCTCCCATACTGTTTAGCAAATCTAGCGTAGACTCAAACCGACGTTCAATGTATTTAGGGGGCATGAGTTTTAGCTTACCTTTCATTGTTCGCGCCATGCTCCTTTTTCTGAAAGCCTCCTCCATGGAGAGTTGGGGGGCAGCAGCTTGCTTGTCAGCCATCTGGAACCTTGAATCTTGAAACTTGAAGCTTGAACTTGGAAGCTTGGAAACTAGAGAACTCAAGAGCTTTAGAACTTAAGAAAGTTTGAGAAGTGAAGAAGTGAAGAGAAATGAAGGATGTTCCCCTCCTTTTATAAGGAAAAGGTAACCTGTAATCTCAGGTTGAAACACAGCTCGGTTCGCGTTTACAGGTCAAGTATCGTTTAAATACGAAAAGGGAGCAAAAGTTATCTGTTGTGGACGGAAAGAGTCGTTAAAACTCATGATTTGTTGGGAGAGAAACGAAGATTTTTTGGCAAAATATTCTACCAGAGCAGTCAGATAAGCTTTGAAAGATAAGTATGCTTAAAAAAGTTTAATGGGAAGGTTAATACTAAGCACCGGATTAGTGATGAGAATCAAGGTACTATATAAAACCTCAAATAGAGCCATGAAGGGCCAACATTGATTCCATATCGATGATCGATATCGATATGCGAAAGTAAGTAACTCTAGCCATGAATGGCCAAACATTGATTCCATATCGATGGTCGAAGCCGGTATGCAAAAATTGGAAATCCCTAATAGTGACTAAGCCGGTTTCATGTCGATGGTTGGTACGAAAAAAATTTTGTAGCTGACCGAAGTCTCGGCCGACCGGCCCTCCGGGAAGCCCTCCAGCCGACCGACGTCGACCGCCAGCATAGATATTGAACCGGCCGACCGGTGTCCCAGCCGACTGGCCTTCCGTGCACACGTCGGCCGACCGACGTCACCGGTTGGTATGGGTTCGACATAAAAAAAAAATAATAAAAAATAAAAAATTTCAGCCGACCGGGTCACCGGCCGACCGGCCTCCCCGGACATGCTCCAGCCGACTGGAATCAGCTCTCGGTACGGGCTCGGTCCAGCCGACCGGCTCCTCAGCCGACCGCCCCTCCGGTGAACCTTCCAGCCGACCGAGTTCGGTCATCGATACGGGATTTCTGCCTTCGTTTCAAAAAAAAAAAAAAAAAACCAGCCGACCGGGGCTCCGGCCGACCGGCCCCTTGTAACACCCTCCAGCCGACCGGGAGTGATGGTCGGTACGGGTTTTTGCCCGGCCGACCGACAGCGATGTTCGAGTTGGGTTCGCAAAATTTCATTTTTTGTTATTTGTTTTTCTGATTTGGTAATTAAGGGAAGTGAAAACTAAGCACCGATTAGTGCCGATTAAGCGCTGTTTAAGCATTGTTTAATGCATATTAGCATTGTTTAGCGCTGTTTAGTGCCATTAGTGCCGTCGAAAAATGTGAAGTTTCCTGATAGAAATTTGTAATTAAAATTCAGAAATTTGAGTCGAAATGATAATTTCTGAATAGTACTCGACCCCAGCCAGGGGCTCTGCCCCTTGGACCCCGCCAGGGGCTGCCGCCCCTTGGACCCCGCCCGGGGGCTGCTGCCCCCGGACCCCCGCTAGTGCCGTTTAGCACCGTTTAAGCGCCGTTTAGAATCGCTTAACATTGTTTAAATGTCGTTAAGGCTGATTAGTGCCGATTAGCATCGAATTAACATTGTCGTAAACGCGTCGGTCGCTCCACGCTTTACATAAAGACAATACTCGTGAAACACTAGTGTATAAAGATGAACCCTGACCCGAGTCTTGGAAAGGACCGATTAAAACTTCAAGGAAAACCTGATCAGTTTTCCTAGAAGTTGGGGGGGCAAATGATATGGGCTAAAAATAAGCCCTAAAGACACATTTATTGTTGCATTAATCAGACCCGATATGGTCCAAACGTGGGGCCCACCAACAGGGCCCAAAATCCTATTTTAAATATTAATTTCGTAATTAATATTAAGGGTAATAAACAACTCGGCAAATAAGAGTTGGATAAGGATAATATCCCCTTCAGACTTATCCACCAAGGCATCCAATTCAATATGGAAACTGATTCCTATATGGAATAGATCTAGAACCTTCCTCAAAGACTTGCCCACCAAGTCTCCAAATCCTACCATAATTCTAAGGCTTCTCAGCCTATATAAAGGGCCTGACCCCTCATTCTCAGAACTACGTTTTCTTGGCTTGATTCTCTAATACAGAGATACGTAGGCATTCTGTGAGGACCGATCAGTCTCGAACGCAGAAGCAGCCATTAAAGCTCGAAGCTCAACCACCCTAGCATTAATTAAAAATCGTAAACTAGTTTTTATTCCACAACAATGATTTTAATTAATTAAATTAATATATAATATTATGATTTTAATTAATTAAATTAATTGATATTTAGTGGCATACCGTGGTATACAAAGCATATCACGGTATACACGACATACTGGGGATTTCTGCTTTTATTTTAATAATAATATAGGGTATAGATTTATCAAGTATTAATAAATCCAATTTTACAACTATTCACCGCTAATCATCAATTTTACGAGGCAAATAAGCAAGTAGTAAAAAAGAGACTTTTTTGCACGACAGTGGCCTGAACTATAATTGTTTTGCATAAAAATGGCCAATATATAATACTGAGCACCCGCATGGCCAAACTTTAATTTTTTAATCACCCGATTGCATTCCGTCAAATTTGGTTAACAGACGTTAGTTTTAGATGGGTAAAATCGGAATTTCAGGTATTTTCTTACTTAAAACCTGTATTTTCAGCTAGTGTAAGCATTTTTCTTTTTTCTTTTTTCAGCTAGTGTACTTAAAATTTTATTCTAATTCTAAAATTGAAACAAACTAATTTACTCTAAAATTCTAATTATTCTAAAAGTCCTAAATTCGTTTAAAACTAAAATTATTCTAAATTATTAATTCGAATTAAAATTTTTATTCTAAAACCATAATTAAAAAAATTATATTTTTATTGTGAATTTAAAAAAACAAAGTCCGGTTGATTAGATATGGCCGAGTATATACAGGCGGAAACAGAAGGGGGGTTCGGGGCTTCATCCCACCCATGGTCTCTATAGTCTTTTTATTAGTACTTATTTGCTCAAGGTTTTTTTTTTTTTTTTTTTTTGGAGTTATCTTGATCATAATATTAGTTATGTAATTTAGTTTAAGGAAATTAATTAAGTTTGGAAGAGATCTTGTATTGATTGTGGTCAAGTACTTTGGAGTGATTATTGGTGCATTCTCTCTTAGGATTAGTTAATAATTTTAATTTTGCCCCTTTAAATTTCAATTTTATTGTGGGCCAATTTAATTCCAAATCGTTGTTTTAGTGTAATTTTAATTCGTAGTTATTTTCTTTATTATTGTATTTAATTTTCAAAAAAAAAAATTCAAAAATCAAACACACCAAAGTTTTAAATTCAGTTCGTAATTTTTTTTTTATTAAGTGTTAATTCGAAGCTTGACTCCACTCCAAAGTTTTCATCTACTCTGTTTACAAAATCACTACCCACCCTCCTGCCCTCTTTCTTTTCCTCCGTTTTTTTTACTTGTTTCTTTATTTTTATTTTTTTTCGTTTTGTTCTCTTTTTCCTTTGCGTTTTGTTTTCTTTTCTTTCTGTTTTTAAAACTTAGTTTGTTAGTTTTTGCTGAAGTGTTTTTTTTTTCATTTTTTTTAATTTTGCAACTCGTTTCTGCATTGATAATTTGAGTTTGCAGATTTAATTTTTTTTTTGCTATTTAATTTTACGAACCTTCCATGCCCAAATTTTCTTAATAATTTTTGTAAATAACTTTGTTTTTTTTTAAATTCACAATAAAAATATAATTTTTTTAATTATGGTTTTAGAATAAAAATTTTAATTCGAATTAATAATTTAGAATAATTTTAGTTTTAAACGAATTTAGGACTTTTAGAATAATTAGAATTTTAGAGTAAATTAGTTTGTTTCAATTTTAGAATTAGAATAAAATTTTAAGTACAGTAGCTGAAAAAAGAAAAAAGAAAAATGCTTACACTAGCTGAAAATACAGGTTTTAAGTAAGAAAATACTTGAAATTCCGATTTTACCCCTCTAAAACTAACGTCTGTTAACCAAATTTGACGGAATGCAATCGGGTGATTAAAAAATTAAAGTTTGGCCATGCGGGTGCTCAGTATTATATGTTGGCCATTTTTATGCAAAATAATTACAGTTCAGGCCACTGTCGTGCAAAAAAATCTAAAAAAGAAGTCAAATCAAGTTTTAAGAATCAAAAGCGTGTGCAATTAAAAGAGGAGATATTTTGTTTTTTGTTTTATTAAACACGTACGACAATCTAAAAAGATAAGCATTGGTTGCGTAAGAGAGAGATGGGAGAGGTCTCAAAATTATTAATTATTTAATAAAACCAAAGCAAAATGCACCACGTGTATGCTCCGAATTTCAAAGAAAGATACATTCTCGAAAGCAGCAGCCCATTCCTACTTGTCTGGTCAAAGTAAAAAGTCCCTTAAATTCACAAGACAAAAAGTACTACAGTAGTAGTAAAAACTAGAAACCGTGAAAACATTGAGTACACCGTACTCCATCTACTCCCGACTTAGCTAGCTTTCTAGCCTATCCTCCCACCCTATTCTAAACACCTTTTACGTCCAGTTCGATCCAAAATTTTCAAATTAGGTGAACCCTAAAACTATGCCCAAATCCGATGTAAAAATTATAAAAAATTATATGTACTTTTATTTTGAATTCATCCTACAAAATGAAATGAAATAGAAAATATTTGGTTCATGATTTATAAATTCAATTCATAGAAATCAAAATCTTACATTCACCTTACTTCGTAAAAATTCATTTCCTTTTCACATTTTCATTAATTTCATTCTCATCTTCTTTATTTACATTTCGATTTTCATGATACATACAAACATCCCTAATATGATTCATAATCCATATTTAAATTTATTAATCTAAAATATAATACAATTTACAATAAAATTAATTACTGTCTTCGTCCCACAAAACAAGTTTTTTTTTAAAAAATTACTCATCTTAAGAAAACATTAATTAGATAATACATTTACACTTATATCTATTATAAATGCATTGACTTTTTAAAAATATAAGCTAATTTAAACTCTTGATCATTTTTCATTAATTGCTATATAATTTTCAAGAAGATTAATTTAAGAAAAATGATCATAAATTTACATTAAAAATTGGAAATGAACAAGTGTTAAGGGAAAATAATTTCTCTCAAAAAAGAAAGTAGTATTATGGTACGAACGAAATAGAATAAATTGTCGGTAAAGCATTTGAATTATTAAAGCTCATTCACTAAAAATCTAGAACCATTGAGCAGTAAGTTCTCACTAAATCTAGAACCATTGAGCAGGAATTCAAATTTACAGCACCAGAGTAAGTTTTTGTTACAGTGCAATACTACTTTCCTCGATTTATCATTATGAACCTTGAAAAACGTAAAAAGAGAGAGAGAGAGAGAGAATATCACGTTTTTCTAGTGACCCACGTCCCCCAGCCTTTGCCTGCTCTTCACGAACTTCCATACCCCACGAGCCCTCATCCTTCTTCATTTTTATTTATCCCTTCAATCTGCTGCTACTTCAATTATACTGCAACTTTGCATTATTTTTATTTTATTTTACTGCAATTTGTTCGAATTCATCCACTTTGTTACCTATGGAGAAACATCTGACAATACAAGACTATAAATTGCATTTCTCTCCTTTTTTTTCATTTATTAATATTCAAATAATATACATTTGTATATATCGTACTCCACAGGTTTCCTTCTTACATACTCTTTGGATAAGAACAGCAAGCAAAAAATCAATAAACTAAAAAGTCAAAAACAAGTTGTAAATATGATAACTCTTTCCTTTTGTTTCTTATACCGTTTCTTTAATAATTTATTTTAATCAAAGTGGAAAACTGTTTAAACATTAAAAAACGTTATTAAAATTAAAAAATACAAAATTTTTAAGCTTTCTCCTTGAACAGAGAAGCTAATCCGGTAACAACTGCCTTGCCTCCTCTCTCACAGCTCTTGGGCTTCACCGCCGGTGGCTGCCAGGGCGACATCACGGCCGTTGATTTCTCATCACCACCGTCACCTTTCTCCGATGATAAACTGGTACTTGTTCCAAAAATTAAGTCCAATTCTCCGCTTTCACATTCGAGATTGCCTTGATTCTCCAACTGCTCTGCTGACTCGTTGCTTACAGGAGATGGTGTGGTTCTGGTGTAAGCTGAGAGCCATTTGGCTCTCATGTACTCCGCTTTTCGCCACGGAGGAATGTGCATTCCTTTCTTCTTTAAGCTCTGCTTAGCCGCTTCAGAAATGATCGAAACCACTTGTTTGAGACGATCGGACTTTCCGACGTACATGTATGGTAGACATTGGAGAATTGTCTTGTAATTTGATGTAGGTCGAGCTATTTCAAACTCTGATTTGAAGTCTATGTCGATTAGAATTCTTTCCTCTCCGTCCACAAGCACATCTATGTATTCATATTCACCTTTTCAAACAAACACAAACACATCAGTCTTGTGATCAATTTTCAAATTCAAATTGTTACAAATCTCAGCTATACAAATTATTACTTCTCGATTATAATTAATGAGTCTATGTTTATGTAATTACCAGCTGGATACAAAGCAGATTTCTCCCACCGCGATTTACAAATTGAAGCATTGTAACCGAGAATCACCAATTCATCGGTAAGAATTCTTCTCAGATCATCTTTCTGCTTACAAATTTTGTTCTTCTCCACAATATTTGAAGTATCCGCTAACAAATTCCTCTCCGTAACGCTTGCACACTGAATCAGGCTCTGGAATTATTCAAAAGAATTCATATCAATAAACCGAACAACATGATTAAACAGAAACACTAACAGAACAATCACGAATATTTTTTTATATATTAGTTTACCTTGATCGTATCGGAGAAGTCACCGTACCAAGCTTTAGGCTTCAAATCATCACCAAAACCGGAAGAAACATCAAATTCATCATCAGAACTTTCATTTCCAATTCCGTTAAAACAATTACACCTGTTCCGTCCACATTTCTGTGCCAATTGCTTTTCACTACTCTCTTCAATAAAATTCTGCACCATTTTCGTCAAGCAAACAGAACTCGGTTCGAACACTTCAACACCGCCATTACCTACATCCGGCTTGCTAAATTGAGCTTCAGTACCAGCAATCGACTTGTCCGAAACTCGAAATTGTCGGTCAAATAGTCTCATAAGCCTTGATTTCAACACAGGCTTAACCGCATCACTACGGATCGGAACTTCTTGTGAATCAAACGGTAAAATCTTCGTAGGCCGCATGATTAACCAGCTCTCTCTCCTTATCGTTATAAATTATCAAAAAATTACTAAATATTAAAACTAGTACCTTACTTAAAAACAGAGAAACGAATAAAAGAGACTTTAGTGTTAGATTTGTTAAGCATTTTCGTGTAAGATGTGCCGACGATGAACAGTCAAAGGAGCATTGCTTGACGAAAGAGAATTATCTGATGCCGGAATATTCATATTCCGGTAACAATTTTCCCGGCGGTGAAGTAAGAAAGAGAGATTTTTGTTTGTTTTGTTTGATTGAGGTTTGTATGTATAGGTGCGTGTATATATGAGTTTATCGTTGGGGTGCTTTTGAAGTAAAAATGAAGAGTGGATTGGGATTTATATAGGAGTAGTGAGGGGGGATGGATATATTAGTTCACCTGGGCGGATGATAGGGCGATTAAATATTTGAGAAGGGGTTTGCTAGAGTGACGGATTGTTGTATGGGGGAGAGGTGAAAGGTATTGTGACGTGGCGGATCATAATTGGTTTGTTGTGTTAAATTGTGAAATCGTGGCTTTATGTGTAACAGTCCACGTCTAAATGCCCCCAACTCACAGTCACAGGACAGCAGGTAGCAGCGGATTTCGTGTGGGTAATGGTGTGATAATTTGGTTGTTACATGTGAGATTTGAAAATGAATTATGTTGGCCTGAAAATTTTAAATATGTATTTTTATTGTTATGAATGAATTATATTAAAAAATTAAATATTTTATTTAATTATATCAGTATATACTTAAAATAAAAATTAATATGGGTCTGATTGTCAGCGCATTATATGGATTCCTTTTCAATAAATTAAATTAGAGATGAATTGTATTAACTTTGTTAAATGGATGATATCATGATAGTCTCTAGAAAAATTTAATTTCATGTCTCATGAATTTCACAAATTTGTGGCATTACCAAAAATAGAAAGAATTAAAAATTTGCTTTAAAATACTTATCTTTTTATACGGTGCTAGTTTTTTTTTTTTTTTTTTTGTTATCTTGGTCAAAACATGTTGTTCAGGACACGCTAGCCTGCCTGGATTCATACCAGGACCGGCCGACCAGCCCCATGGTCAACACCGGCATGTAAATCATGCTAACCGTGCGGTAAGACCTAGTGGCTGGGCTTCCCTGCGATACGCAAGATACACCGCGCCTTGTCTTGGTCAAAGTTTCCACTGTCTCTCCAACACGGCTACACGCAGGAGGCGGGTGAGGTTCGAACCGTGACCCTTTGGATCAACGCTAGGTCTCGTTTCCACTGAGGCAGCTCTCACTCTCTGTTATCTTCTATGAATGCATTCAGCTTAGGAACATAAACAAATATAATATTATATATTAAAATTTTTTTATGAAATCCATCAATAAAATTTTATTGGAGATCATTTACATTTTGTAATCAAAATATTATAAATTTTTTTATTTTGCAAAACGTGTTACATCCAAATTATTACTTCTTTGAAATTTTTTAAAACCATGTACATTACGTTACGCAAGCAAAACATGTATGTTCAGCAAACAAAATGTGTATTATAGAACTTGTTAGCAGAACAATTTGGTTTGCATAATTTTAATAAAAAAACGTACATGATCTTTAACATTTTCAGTAAAATTGTGATATTTATAGAACATATTTGATAAAATAACACATTTTGTAATGTCTTACTCACAGAACATATGATCTCCAAATTTTTTGATAAAATAACGATTTTCATAAAATTTAACTCATATATTATGTGTATTAAATATTAGTACAATGTAATTGTGAGCTGATTGTTATAACTAGTTTATATTTTTACGAATATATGGTGATCATGAATTTCTTTTTATCATCATAAATGTTTGATGTACATGGTATATTTTTTGTCGAAGTGACAAATTTTTTTTATGATTTTTCCATACATTTTGAGAATAAATACATGGTATAATTTTTGTTATGGTGACAAAAATTTCTTACAATAGTCAATTCAATCCAAATGTGTTACGGTGACAGAAAATTTTTATAATAGTATAATTTAATCTATTAGTTAGTATAATTTTGATTTTTTTTTTGCCAATAATGAAAATTTTCATTAATAAGAAATCGAAGTAAAAAAATTCGAAAAGGAATTGGTCTTGAAGATTTCTTTCATCCACAAAAAATTTTTATTAACCAAAAAATATGCTTAACCAATTCATAGTACGTAACCTAAGGAAAAAGATTCCTCCAAAAATTTAAACAATAAAATCTTAAATGTCCGAAAAGAAAATCATCAAAAGAATGTCTCATTAAAACCCCGAAAAAGTAAAATCCTGGAAAAAAACTTAAGGAGAAAAAGAGTGTGTTACAAAACACAACTACACGTTTACAAAGATACTACTAACTATTGGTAACTATAGCGAGTCATTATTGCCATCAACATTAGTAGTTAGGTTGACTTATATCCTCCTTACTTCCTCTATTTTCTGCCTTTAACATCCAAAACTCCATGAAATTATCTTAGGTATATTTAACAGCAAAATCATAAAATCGACAAAAGAGCAAAGTATAATACCATTTATATAATATAACAAAAATAAACTTATAAATGTTAGTTAACACCCATTAATTTCACATTAGTATGATATTGTCTGTTCTGGGTCGTGGCCAAGGCCACACAGATTTGTTCTTGTGCTTCTCCCAAAAGGCCTCGTACTAATGAAGTTGTTTGATTGCTTATATTTAAAATAATTTTTCTCACTCTACAATAAAAATTTTAAAAATAAAATTAATAAATAATATCATGATAATTTTGATTTAATCCAATTCAATCCAAATAAAAAGGTTACGTGTGCGTCTCTTAAGGGTCTTATTCACTTATTTTAAGTTACTAACCCCAACATGTTACGCCAAATAAACGTTCTTCCACCCGCAAAAGTAAAGACTCTTAAGGTCCCCTACCCATTGGCTCTAATACTTGGCGTCATCTCTGCAGATCTTGAACTATTTATTCCCTTTATTCTATTTTTGTTGTGCAGTTTATTTTTTTGTATATAATTTTAGGTACTTATTAAATATAATATCAAAAATAATTTTGTTTTGAATATAAATTTAGAGTTGGAAAATAAATGGAAGGGAAGGACTATTTGTTGAATGAGCAAAATTTTTATATCCAGAGCAGGGATAGTGAAAAGACAAATTTACCTTTATTTTTGTGAATGCAGGGGATAGCATTGGTTTAACATTAGGGTATTTTTGTCTTTTCATAAAAAATTACTCTGAATATAAAAATTTTGTTCTGAATATAGTATTTTCCATCTTATGTTGTTGTTTAGGTGACCACTTGCACTTAGAAGTAACATTAGGGGTTTGCATTATATACACGCATACATGTATGGTTGGTAATTTTCGTTAGAACCTCTATAATGATATTGATTAAAATAATTAATTAAAATAATAATTATATAAAATTTCTTAAATTTAGAGCATCTTTAGTGGTATTGATTAAAATGTTTGCCTAAATGTTAGGTCCAAATGTGTTGTAGAGGGGGGGTGAATACAACTTTTCGAATATGAGAAGCAATAAATACGATGCAATAAATGAACACACAGATTCAAGGAATATATTTCTTATATATAACTTGAAAGGGTTGCTACAACATTCATTACAAAGTATAACAGAAGTTCAGAGAGAAGTGAATGATACTAAGCTCTGTGAATGCACTCTCTCTCTTTCTCTTGTGTTTTTCTCAAGAATTGCTCACTAACTGAAACATTACACAAGTACTTCTATTTATACTACATGTAATCTATGTCCTGTAGACTTCAAAGACTAAGATGTACGTGGCCCAATGATGTCCACATAAATCTTGCCTTATCTTGAAAGCTTGGAAATCTGCCAATCAGAAGATGCCATGTGTCATGTTGAAGCTGCACTCTAAGTAGAACTTCTACTTAAGAATTTCTACTTAGCCATCTCGAAGTTCTAAGTAGAACTTCTACTTAGAAACTTCTACTTGGCCATCTAGAATATTTAGTACTTAGAAAATATTCTGGTCTTTAACTTGAAACTTCAATGCACATCTTGAACTTGTGATATCTTCATGTCTTCTTTATTCTTCACCAAGCTCTTGAATATGGATCTTTATTACTGACATAAACTTGCTATCAATGTCCTGACACTTGATGCAACGGTCTGGTTCATAAGTGACTAGTCTTGATAGGGTTTTTGCTTCTTGAATAAATTACCATTTCCAATTACAAATGTGGCTTTCCAATATTTGCTTTCCTTCTTGTTCACTTGAAATCACTTGGTCTTATTGATACTGATAGTTATGATCTTGATTCTTGGCTTTCCAAATCACTGAGGCATGAACAACTTTGACTTGAACTTCTCTCAATGATTTCTTCTTGGATTGATCATAGTTAACATGTTGAATTGTATCAATTACCTTGTCTTCATTTAGTGTTGATTTCTTGTGACCTCTTGTTCTTGATTGTCTTCTGGTTAAGTATCTTTTCCTTTAGTTTGAGTTACGTTAGTTATAGTGTTACAAGTTTACACACTCTGCCTTTCAATCTCCCCCAATTTGATTGTCTAACAATGACATTCAAATTAATGAAGGATAACTCAACTAAACAATGAGACGAGAAAAGATAATTAACATTACAGTCTTGAATAATTTACAATTGAAATTTACATGAAAACAATACAAAGAACTTAAACTAGAAACAGAATTCGAACTTCGAATTAAAGATCATTTGAGTGATTCCTATCACCTGGATTATTTCATATCTTTTAGTCAAACTTGTATCACCTTATTGGATTCACTCTAAGGTGAATTTTCCTCAAGTGAGTTAAAGCAACCGAAAGACATGAAGTTTTTCCAACTTCAAGTTCACACCACTCTGACCTTTAACCCTAATTCCGTTTCCTCTTTCTAGCTTCAGCAGCTTGGTCTCTCTCTTCTTTCTGCCTTTTGCGCTTCTCCTTCTGCTGCTTTTCTTTCTTGTATACTGGATCTTTAAGCTGCTTCCACCTAGCATTCAATAGACTTACAGCTTCCATTTCTAGAGGGTTCTTGGGCTCTGGATAAGGATGTTTGAAAAGCCTTCTGAGTTTGTCCACCTCCTGAGTAGTTCTGATCTTTGGAATATCCTCGAAGTTCTTCATGATGAGCTGAGGTTTCCAGTGAGATTTATCAGATTTGAACTGACAATAGATCATCTTGGGGTAGCCCTTGACACGGTCAGTATTGTGGACACTGGCCGCATCTCGCTCCATTCTCTTCTTTTCCACCACTACTTCAGACAGGTAACTCATGAGTCTCTGCTTTTCTTCAACAAACTTATCTTCCACTTCGCCCCATTTGAATACATATAATACTCTCTCCAGAAATGCAGCATCTTGAGTCCGTAGCAGCCATTGTCTACTCATATGCAAGATTGTTTGATTCTGGTCTGCATCTATGAATACTAAGGCATCAGCTGTATCTTCAACATAAGCATGTATCCAGTATACACTTTCACTTCCTGGAACACCAATAGCCTCCCTTATTTCTCCTTGTTCTAGTGCTCCAGAAGGAAGAGTCAGAGCTTCATCTACATTCTTCATGGCTTGAAGAATATTCCATTTCTTCTCTATCAGCTCCGGCTCAATCTTCACGTCATCAAGAGGGTTTGGAGCAATGACATCACACTTCCACACCTCATTGCTCTTTCAATGATCTTCACGGATTTATCTTTAAGCTCAGAAGCGAATCCCTTGCTCATCATTTGTCTACAGACAGCTTTGAGAGATTCTACTGAAAGCTCCATTAGATCATTTTCCTCCATGCTAACCCTCTTCATCTTTCCATCAACTACCATCCGGACAAAATTTGGATAAGCTGAGAATTCTGGACCCTTGTCCTCTGCTAGCTGCATTAACTGATCCCTGTACAGAATGCTTAGCTACTCAGATTGAGAGTATTGAATTTTAGTCGCTAGCAAGAACAACTCTGACGCAGATCTTCTCATAATGAATTGGTCATCCACATATAGGAAAGATGTTGGGACTCCTTCTACCAAAGACAAGATAACCTGCCACTCCTTAAGATTTGCATTGTATCCAACTCTGACTTTAGAAATTAATCTCTTCAACGCATTTATATAGTCCCCAGTCATTGGATTCTGCAAATTCAAGTTGTAGAACAGATCATCTGCATCCTTGTTATGAACTCCTTTCGCACAGGGTCCCATCATTATCTTCCTTGCTTCATCCCATTTCTGCCCTATCCTTCGTTTGTCCAGATCAACTTGAGGATCAGCTAGCCTCGCAAGCTCATACTCATACTGCTTCCCTTGTAGCTCCCCCTTCTTTTCTAGGAATGCAGCATGTTCTTGCATCATCTTCATTTTATGGAACTGAGCTTGTTCCAAGGCTAACTGTAGAGCTTTTAGGGTTTCCCCATCAACAGGAAATTCTTCAGGCATTCCGGAAGACATTCCAGCACCTCCACCTTGTTCCTTCAAAGATCTTTTTATTGCATGTGCCAACGGTACGTCTTCCATGTCAAAATCTGAATCAAGTACCTCCTGTACTGTTTCCTGATGACTCATATCAACAAATGGTTCATCAACCATTACTGCCTTACCCTTTCTCATCCTCAGAGCCTCTTCATCAACAGACGGCTCAACTTCTGGTTCCTTGACAAGATCAGCGGGTTCTTCAATTTCTTCGATGTGAACTGCCTGCTGTCTCGTCTCCTTTCCACTCTCCCCCTTAGGTGAGTTATCCTGAGCTCCACCTTGGTAATCAGATCCACCAGCTGCATAGGAACCTCCAAAACCAGAACCAGAGGCTCCCGCTCCACTAGCACCACCTGCACTATTGGTCAAATCATCAAAAGCTGTAGCTTGACTTGCCATTCTTGCTGCGTAGTCGTCTAGAGCCCTTTGATTGTTTCCAATATTCATCCCAAACTGCCCCATCGTCTGTCCGAACTGCTTCATCTGATTTTCCATAGAAGTCATACGCGTATCAAGATTTTCAGTGTTAAGGGACGGTGTTTGGTTTAGGTGACCTCGCTCTAATACTCGTTCTGTTGGTATTTGACGCTCGGTTTCGGGCCTTGAAAATGAAGGTCCCTCTCTCCCTAACCTCTCACACACACTCCCTGTCTCACGCTCGTGTATGTCTTCAATGATTGATCCAAATAATGAAGCAGTACCTGCTGAAAATTGATAAGAAATGTTGTTGACAGTTATGGGATCAAATTCTGTTTGTTCCTGAGTTGGAATCTCAGGCTGAGAGGCTGCAAAGTGTCCTTGTACGACATCAGAACCGATCCTCTTTGCAGCATCAGTACGTACCGGTGAAGGTACGGCTGAAGTTCTTAAGACTTCATGTCCTCTTGAAGCAACAGTATCTTCAAGAGGTACATCATCCTCACCAAAATCAAAATCCCTATGTGCAGATTGTTCAAGGGGTGAACCACTCGCGTGAGGTGGAGTGGTTGCGTGTGACACGCTAGGGTTTGACTGTGGTTGTGAAGTAGCAGCGTGGAAAAGTTTGGCTTTCTTTCGAATAAGTTGCTGCTCTTCGGTTTCACTCTCCTCATCATCTTGTATATATACACGTGCTGGTTTTCTGACTTCCGTTAACAGGGGTGATAGAGAATAGGAATGTGTATCAGACTCAGAGTCAGAAATATGGCTCTTACCCTGGGATAGATCCTGCGGGTTAGCAGTCTCTTGGGTCGCGGAATCAGAAACATAGGAGGAGGAATGAATAGTATGCAGGGAGAGATTACCTGATTGATTACCTTGTGCATCATCGCTTTCCTCATCAGGAATCTCATCAAATGCCTCAGCATGAACAGATGGATTTTGAGCATGTGATGAAACTTGTGATGATGCCTCCAAATTGGTAACTCCTGCATCATATCTAAGCCACATTTGTAAATTTTCAGGAGTAGACATTGGTTTACCTTGATGTTTATCCTGATTAGCAATGGTTGAAAGTGACTTAGTGCCCATCCCTAGCGATTCAGATGTGGGGCTTCTGACAAATCCCTGTCTAACAGCAAGAGCATCCTTCGGTATCAAGTCATTGATCAGCATTTGAAGAAACCGAGGAAACCAGCAGACAACATCAGTTGTAGAGAGGTCTCTGCTTTCAGGAGATCCCATTGAGCCCACTATTTCAGAGAAAACCATGCGTCCATAGTTTATATCCAGTTCTCTTGCTAGGGCAACTGCAAAGGTTTGCATTGGAATTGGAATTTGATGAAAGTCTTTTTCGCGTGCCCGAAAACATCGTGTGATGGCCTCGAAAAAGTAATTCCATTCCACATGGAAGAATTGTTTTCGGATATTTCCCGTGATTGGGCCTTTTGGAGGATAACATCCAATTTCTTCAAAGAATCTGAGGCGTTCTGCAGCAGTAGGTTCTGGATCATAGGCATCTTTAATTGGAAATCCCAGAACCCTGTTGACAATTTCTTCGGTCACCTCATATTCCTGACCCGCTAAGGTAAACCTGAAACCGTAGGGGGTTGATTTACTCCCAAAAGTAACCGCACTAGTCCATAATTGCTGTAAAGCATCATGTACTAGTGTAGGTTTAGCAGTAAAAGCATGGCTAGTTTTGGAGTACAAATTGAGAAATCGTATCCAAAACTTAAACCGCGGGAGTTGATCACCAATTTCCGTAGAAATATTATAAAAATTGTTTTTAGCAAGGGAAAATTGGTGAGTCATTTTGATTAAATGTTTTTCTTTAAAAGATGTGAATTTTTATTTTAATTGAGAAAAACAAATAAATTACGAATTAATCAGTTTTATTCCTTTTAATTTTTCGAGAATATCAAAAGATAATCCGAAAATTTAAACTACGGAATATGAACAGTTGCCAATTACTGGATCTGAATATTCAACAAAGATGAATATTCGTGTGTATATCAGTGAAATCGTGTGTATATGTGGAGAATATGAAATCGCGTTTTGGAACAGATACACAAAACTTGATGTTTGTGTGTATGTATATGCGCGTGTATATGCGGTTACAAAACACACCAACACAAAGGTTAATGATTACACAGTGAATCTCAGTCAAAAATTTGGCAGTAATTCGTGATTAGTATGAGTTTAATCACAAAAACACGGGTTAATAGTATGAAGTCTGTGAAATCGCACTGTTCTTGTGAAACGGCTGCTGTGAAAAAGAAATTAGGTAAAGTGAATTGGGCATCGAGTTAGAGATGTATATATAGGTGAATGTGGAATGACAAAAATGTCCCTGTTAAAAAATGTGAAAAGTACTAAGTCCATACAGGGGACATCTAAGTCGAACTCTATCTCGAACATCTCTATCTCGAACATCAAGTCGAACTTCGAGATAAAGTTCGAGATAGAGGTTAACTCGAACAATTATGCACAAAGAAGCAGTTTAACCAATTTTACAGCAGAAACTATAGGGAAATCCTATCTTGAACATTATTGAATTGTAGTAAACTTGGAAAAAAGAAAATTCAAGATACTTTTCGAGTTAGAAGTCTATCTCGAACATCAAGTCGAAATTCGAGTTGAGTTTCGAGATAGACTAAGAGCTCTATCTCGAACATCAAGTCGAAATTCGAGTTGAGTTTCGAGATAGACTAACTCGAAGTTAATCTCAAATTCTTTCCAAAATACCCCCTTGAATCAAAAAGTACAGGGTAATTCAAGATATGTTTCGAGTTAAGAGTGTAACTCGAAAAATTCCCTTTAGCTTAACTGAGAACTCTATCTCGAACACCAAGTCGAAATTCGAGTTGAGTTTCGAGATAGACTAAGAACTCTATCTCGAACATCAAGTCGAAATTCGAGTTGAGTTTCGAGATAGACTAAGTCGAAGTTAATTCTCAGTTCTTTTCAAAATATTCCCTTAATGGAAATCTCATCTCAACCTTTGAGATAAAATTCGAGATAGACTTTATCTCGAATATTTTGAAGATAGAACTAGGCACACTGGTAACTCGAACTCGAACTCTAAGTCGAATTTCGAGATGAATTTCGAGATAGCCAACTCGAAATTCTTCCCAGACTTAGAATTTTACAAAAACTTCACTCTGACAGCTTAAGTCGAAATTCAAGTCGAATTTCTAGATGAGTTTCGAGATAGAACCTAACTCGAAATTTTGAAGTTTTTAAATTCTAAGGCCTCTAATTACATGAAAATCATAGGTAAATTCATCTAAAAATCATGCAATATTTAGAATATTATGAATTTAACTCCCCCTATGATCATGCAATCTAACAAGCATAAATTCACAGATTTGTGCTATAAAATACACTTAAAACACAATGAATTCATGCAAAATCACACTATATGCAACCTATAACAATCATTAATTAGGCATATTAAAGTCTAAGCACATAATGATTGATTAGCTTGCACATACAAACATAAACATGGATTTTACAGATAGAAGGCTTTACTAACTTGTGTTAAGCATTCCCAATTCACCAACCAACCTATTGAATGTTACTTCATCAAGAGGTTTGGTGAATATATCTGCAATTTGTTGCATTGTGGGCACAAAATGTAGCTCCACAGTCCCCTCCTCGACATGTTCTCTTATGAAATGATACCTGATGTCAATATGCTGGGTTCTTGAGTGATCTACAGGATTGTTGGTTATGGCAATGGCACTTGTGTTGTCACACATGATTGGAATTTTCTTGTGCTCCATGCCATAATCCTTCAATTGGTTCCTCATCCACAGTATTTGAGCTACACAGCTTCCAGCAGCAATGTACTCAGCTTCAGCAGTAGAAGTAGATACTGTATGTTGCTTTTTGCTTTGCCAGGACACCAATCTTCTGCCAAGAAATTGGCAAGCACCAGATGTGCTTTTCCTATCAATCCTGCAACCTGCATAGTCTGAATCCGAATAGCCAATAAGATTAAAACCTGTATCTCTTGGGTACCAAATCCCTAGATTTGGTGTGCCCTTGAGATACCTAAAAATTCTTTTGACGGCTACGAGATGTGATTCTCTAGGATCCGCTTGGAACCTTGCACATAAACAAGTTGCGAACATTATATCTGGTCTACTTGCAGTTAAATAGAGGAGTGAGCCAATCATACCTCGATAGCTTGTGATGTCAACTGATTTACCTGATTTGTCTTCATCAAGCTTCGTGGCTGTTGCCATGGGAGTCTTAGCTGCTGATGCATCTTCTAGATTATACTTCTTGAGTAAATCTCTGACGTACTTAGATTGACAGATAAAGATACCATCTTTTCTCTGACTGATCTGTAATCCAAGGAAGAAGGACAGCTCTCCCATCATGCTCATCTCATATTTTTCCTGCATTAGCTTGGCAAATTTCTCGCACAAGCGCTCATTTGATGACCCAAAAATAATATCGTCCACATATACTTGAACAAGTATTAAGTCATTTCTCACAACTTTATAGAACAATGTTTTATCAATTACTCCCCTAACAAAACCATTTTCAATTAAGAATAAGGATAGGGTTTCATACCATCGCCTTGGGGATTGCCTGAGGCCATAGACAGATTTGAAGAGTAGATACACAAAATCTGCATGTTCTGGATCAACGAAGCCAGGCGGCTGTTCCAGATACACTTCTTCTTCTAACTCTCCGTTCAGGAAGGCACTTTTCACGTCCATCTGGAAAACTTTGAAGTTCTTATGTGCTGCAAATGCCAAGAACATCCTGACTGCCTCAAGTCTTGCAACTGGTGCATAGGTTTCATCATAATCAATTCCTTCTCGCTGAGAATAACCTTTTGCAACCAAACGAGCCTTGTTTCGTGTTACAAGTCCGTTTTCATCCAGTTTATTTCTGAATACCCATCTAGCTCCAATTACGGATTTGTTCTTTGGTTGGGGTACCAGTTTCCAAACTTTCTGCCTTTCAAACTGATTGAGTTCCTCTTGCATTGCAATCACCCAATCAGCATCGCCAAGAGCCTCTTCTATTTCTTTAGGTTCAAGCTTGGATAAGAACCCAGAATATAAGGAGATATTAGCCATGTCAGCTCTTGCAGTTCTTCTAGTAGTCACACCAGCATCTGGATCACCAATAATTAACTCAAACGGATGGTCTCTATTCCATACCCGTTCACCTGGAAATTGTCTTGATGATTCAGCTTGACTTTCTGAATTGGGGTGCTGACTACTTTGATTATTTTCACTAATTCCCCCTGAGTTAGTGCCAGCTCCTACAGAACTAGAGTCAACTCGACTCGAGCCTTGAACAGTAGTCCTTGAGCTGCTATTTACTCCCCCTGAGTTGTTGCCGGTTGGTACTGAAGAAGTCTCTCCTGATCTTGTAGAATTAGCTTGTTCACTAGACTCAGGTTCTTCACGTACACTTGGAACATTTAATGGAACAACCAACTCAGGTTCATCTTCAAGATCTTCTAAGTCCAGATTCTGAAATTTTAGGGACACAGGTTCACTAGAATCTCTTGAAATTGATGAGAGTTTGGTATCGTCGAATCTGACGTTGTAACTTTCAGTCACTTTTCGATCATTCACCAAGAACACTCTATAAGCTGCCACCACGTCTGTAGAGTAACCAACAAAAATTCCTTCACGAGCTTTTGCTGCAAACTTGCCTAGATTTTCATCATCTATAAGCACATAGCATTTTGCTCCGAAGACATGAAAGTATTTGATTGTTGGTCTTCTGTTGTTCATTAGCTCACATGGTGTCTTTTCTTTATCTTTTATGATCAAGGTTCTATTTTGAGTGTAACAAGCGGTACTCACTGCTTCGGCCCAGAAATACAAAGGAAGTTTTGAATCATACAACAAAGTTCTTGCTGCTTCAACCAAAGTTCTATTCTTCCTTTCAACTACTCCATTTTGCTGTGGAGTTCTCGGGGCTGAATACTGACGACGTATTCCCTTAGATACACAGAAGTCATTTAGCACTGCGTTTTTGAATTCAGTGCCATTGTCTGATCTAATCGTCTTCACAGTAAGTGTTGAAACATTCTCAATTTGAGTGATATGATCAATGATTAAGAAAGGTACTTCGTCTTTCGTCATTGCGAACAATACCCATGTATACTTGGAGAAGTCATCCACGATTACCAAAGCATATCTTTTCCTAGACAAAGATAGGACATTCACTGGGCCAAACAAATCCATATGAAGAAGTTGCAGAGGCTCAGTAATACTAGAAATTTCTTTGCTTTTATGCGATGCTCGCTTCGACTTTCCCATTTCACAAGCTTCACAGAGTCCTTTCGGAGCGAACTCCATTTGAGGTAGATCTCTCACCAATTCTCGCCTCGCGAGAGCATTCATCGTTTTGAAGTTTAAGTGAGATAACTTTTTGTGCCATAACCAGCTTTCATCATCCGAGGCTTTGCTGTAGAAACAGGTGACCTCATCCTGATTTGCTGAATCCATATCTGCAACAAAAAGATCTGCCTTTCAAACTCCTCTCAAAGCCAGTGAGCCTTCCTTAATGTGAGTGATTGATACACCTTTCTTGTTGAAGACAATTTCGTAACCTTTGTCACAGAATTGACTTATACTCAACAGATTGTGCTTTAGTCCCTCAACATAGGAAATATCTTCAATGATGACATTGCCAGTCTTCAATTTGCCATATCCCTTAGTCACACCTATGCTGTCATCTCCAAAGGTAACATAAGGGCAAGCTTTCATAACCAACTCTGTAAGCAGGGACTTGTTTCCAGTCATATGCCTCGATGCTCCACTGTCTAGCACCCATATGACTTTATTTCTATTCTGCTTAATGCCCTGCAATGACAGATTGGTTAGACATTCTTCGGAACCCAACTTTGATTGGGCCCGGCTTTTCGATAAGATCGAGAATCAACAGATTTAACAACAGGAGATGCACTTTTCTTCACATTACTAGAGCTTTCGACTATCTCCTTTCCTTTCTCAGACTTGACAGATTTGTCAGTATTAGGAGAAGGTTTGTCACTCCTAACTTTAGGAGGACTGACAGTCTTGGCTCTCCCATACTTTTTCTTGATATTTGAACTAGCAACAGTATTTGAGCATGACTGGCTAGATGCATTCATTAAATGCACAAAAGTTTGCATGATGTTAAAAGTGCATGGAATACAATTAGGTTGACCACACTGTGCATGATTCTGATGCAGATTATTCATTGTATGTGTGGTAGGCATGGCATGTGCAGAAGGAACATTCATGTTAGCTTTGCATGCATAAGAAAGATGTTCAGTAGATTTACAATGATAACATGCTTTCTTTATTCGTTTAGCCTTAACCTCTTTTATGCCTTTCTCTCTCTTTCCTTGTTGTTTAACAGCCTTAGCTCCTAATCCCAGTCTAGATTCATCTCTAGGGAAATTGATTTTCACTTGTTTAATAGGAGTTATAGGTTGTTCTTTCTGGCGATCTTCCATCTCAATCTCATATCTAGCTATCAATTCAGTCTCTTCTTCTTCTATTCTAGGAACAAGATGTTTGTAGATAGGTTTGACAGCCGATTTAAGAATTCTAGGTGTTTCCGTTTTAAGGTCACTGGAACTAGGGTCAATAGGTCTCTTTCCTTCTTTCTTAGGAAGGTCAGAATAATCAAGTCCTACACCTACTCCAGTTATCCTCTTAAATGTGTCATTATCTACATACACTTTACTAGCAGCTAGTTTGTAAGCTTCGCATTTAGTTTCTAACTCAGCTAGATTGTTCCTAAGACATGCTTCTACTTCTTCCTTAAGGACGAGCTTGTGTTCCAGAGATGTAATAAAGTCTCTTAGGGAAGTATCTACAGTGCAAGCAGCCTCTAGCTCTTCCACTTTTGCCTCAAGCATTCTGCATTTGGCAACAAGTGTTTTCTGTTCCTTTTGAGAAGAGTCTAGGCTTTTGCACAACATATAGATCTCTTCACTAAGAGCCCCGTTCTGTTCCTTATAATCATCAATAGACATTTCTACTTTAAGAGTAAGAACTGGTACCTCTGGTTCCTCTGATGTCTCAGCCATGAGGGCAAAGTTTGCTACATGAGTAACATCTTCCTCATCTGAATCATCCCAAGCTCTTCCTTCTGTCACTAATAAAGCTCGTTTTCCATGTCTTTCCTTCAACAGTGCTTCATAGTTGCTTTTGAGGGCTTCAAATGTCTCTTTTGGATAAGTCTGTTTAGGCTTTTTGCAGTCCGAGGCAAAGTGTCCAGCTTCACCACAATTATAGCATTTGAACTTCATTTTGAAATCCAAAGGAGATTTGTAGCTGGTATTCTTGCCTTTTCCTTTGTAGCCTGACGAACTACCACCACCCCTAGCAGCCCGATAATAAGATGAAGATTTTCTCTGTGGTCGGTTGCTCTTTCTAAATCTCATGTTGCTGAACTTCCTTGCCATGTATGCCACGACACTATTGTCCATGTTGTCCAGCTCTTCTTGGGTGTAGTAGTCATCATCACTGTCAGATGCGCACTCGTCATCATTATCAACTTGATGTGGTGCAAGTGATGATTTAGGCTTTGCTGCAACCATTGCCTTCTTAGACTCTTCCTCATCAGCAACTAATCCTGATGCACTTTCTTTTCCCTTTGAATCATTGTCCCATGCTTGATCTTGAAGTGTTTCCAGCTCATAGGTCTTTAATATTCCATAATATTCTTCCAGAGAAGTTGTATGCAAATCTCTGGTTTCTCTTATTGCGTAGACCCTATGTTCAATGCTTTTTGGCTGGTTCCTCAGATATCTCGTATTAGTCTCAACCATGGGGAGAGTTACACCTCTCAGATTCAAATCCAATACCAACTGACTGAATCGTAGGTAGACATCTGTTATGCCTTCTCCTTTCCTTATTCTAAAGGTGTCATACTCCATCTTGAGTATGAGTGTCTTGTTGCTTCTGACCTCTGCAGATCCTTCCATGACAACTTCTATCTTGTCCCAAATCTTCTTCGCTGTAGTCAGACCTTTGACTATGTTGAACATTTCATGATCAAGAGATTCCATCAAGGTTTGTCATATGGCAGTATCATAAGCTATTTGTTCCTTGTCAGCATCCGAAAACTCCGAGACCTTTTTAGGCTCAGACCGAGGTGGTATAACCACTCCTCCTTCCGTATGTGCAGGAATAACCACCATTGGAACAAATTTACCCTTGTCAAGGACTTCCAGATATTCAGGGTTAACAGTCTCTAGATATAGTCTCATTCTGAAAACCCGTTCTTCATAGTGATCTTTGTTGAACATTGGGATCTTGAACGCATTTTTAGGAGCCATCTCAATTCTGGTCACTAAAAGTTTCTAAGTACCCAAGACTAGGCTATGTAGAATATTTATGTAGAACTTTTGCCTAAGTCGAAATTTCTCTAAGTAGAAATTTTGCTCAAGTCGAAATCACCAAGTAGAAATTGTCCAAGTCGAAATTCTATGTAGAAATTCTCAAGTAGAAATTCTATGTAGAACTTTTGTCCTTAGAATAATTTTTCTGCAGATTACTTTAATATTGAATAAACAATATTATCTCTTTAACACCTTTTGACTTTGAATGCTTTACTCACCTAACCCACCTAACCCACATGCTAGGTACTGAGTATGTCTGTATACTTTCGGCCGAATAAAGCAAATCAAAAAATCCAAAACCACCTTTTTATTCTTTTACTTTTGAAAAGGAGATCAAAAAGTTGTTGGGTTGTCTTCTTTGATAAGAACAGATGATGAACACTCAAGAACACCAAATATGAAAGTACCCAGATTAATTCACAAAAATTAATTAAAATACATCCAAGCTAAATAATCACACCTGGAGCATTTAAATAATTTTTCAGATGAGTTTTCAATACAAACGATTTAAGGCACACTTTTCACGAAAATGAAAAGTAGATCTAGAAAATGAAAACTCACGATTCTTCTACTCAACACAAGGATCTATGTTTTGTATGTTAAACATATTGCTCTGATACCAATTGTTAGGTCCAAATGTGTTGTAGAGGGGGGGTGAATACAACTTTTCGAATATGAGAAGCAATAAATACGATGCAATAAATGAACACACAGATTCAAGGAATATATTTCTTATATATAACTTGAAAGGGTTGCTACAACATTCATTACAAAGTATAACAGAAGTTCAGAGAGAAGTGAATGATACTAAGCTCTGTGAATGCACTCTTTCTCTTTCTCTTGTGTTTTTCTCAAGAATTGCTCACTAACTGAAACATTACACAAGTACTTCTATTTATACTACATGTAATCTATGTCCTGTAGACTTCAAAGACTAAGATGTACGTGGCCCAATGATGTCCACATAAATCTTGCCTTATCTTGAAAGCTTGGAAATCTGCCAATCAGAAGATGCCATGTGTCATGTTGAAGCTGCACTCTAAGTAGAACTTCTACTTGAGAATTTCTACTTAGCCATCTCGAAGTTCTAAGTAGAACTTCTACTTAGAAACTTCTACTTGGCCATCTAGAATATTTAATACTTAGAAAATATTCTGGTCTTCAACTTGAAACTTCAATGCACATCTTGAACTTGTGATATCTTCATGTCTTCTTTATTCTTCACCAAGCTCTTGAATATGGATCTTTATTACTGACATAAACTTGCTATCAATGTCCTGACACTTGATGCAACGGTCTGGTTCATAAGTGACTAGTCTTGATAGGGTTTTTGCTTCTTGAATAAATTACCATATCCAATTACAAATGTGGCTTTCCAATATTTGCTTTCCTTCTTGTTCACTTGAAATCACTTGGTCTTATTGATACTGATAGTTATGATCTTGATTCTTGGCTTTCCAAATCACTGAGGCATGAACAACTTTGACTTGAACTTCTCTCAATGATTTCTTCTTGGATTGATCATAGTTAACATGTTGAATTGTATCAATTACCTTGTCTTCATTTAGTGTTGATTTCTTGTGACCTCTTGTTCTTGATTGTCTTCTGGTTAAGTATCTTTTCCTTTAGTTTGAGTTACGTTAGTTATAGTGTTACAAGTTTACACACTCTGCCTTTCACTAAAATAATTTAAAATGTTGATTATGTATAATTTATTGTTATGTAAGCTATTATGTTCCAATAGAATTTGCTGTAATAATTGCGTTCCAATGAAATTTGCTAAAATGATTGATTATATTTTAAAAACGGTATGTCATTATTATTTCAAGTTATTATAAACATAATATATAATTTTGATATTGTAACAGATGATGTGAAATTTCATTACAAATCCCTAGAGGTTCAATATATATATATAGTCAATATAAAGAGCTTGACTAAATTTTTTCTCAAGGGTAATGTAGCATTGTGAGAAAAATTTAAACATTCTTTATAATTATTATTTATGATAGGTAATTGAAAATTTTAGATAAGAGGTCTCTTTTATTGGAGATGCTCTTACAAGAAATTGTATTCTAATGAAGTTGGTTATAATAATTGATTAAATTTAAAAAATAGTTATTATTATTTTAAATTGTTAAAAATAGTTTTTTTTAATATAATAATAGATGATGTGAATTTTTTTTACGGATCTTTAGAGGTTGATAAATATAACCAATAGGATGTCCTATTGTAGACGATTTTTTTTTCTTATTTTATAATTTTTTTATGGCATGTTTCTAAGCTAGTGATTTGTACGGATTCGAGATGTTCCTCCAATCATATACAATCCTTAGTTAAAAATGTATATAACTTGCTAAAACTAAGAATTATAGTGATTATGTAAAAATCTCTCCGTTCAAATATATCATTCATCTTATCTAAAATTTTAGCCAATCTTAACCAAATTTGTTGAAACTGTAGCAATCTATAGTGAAAAAACACGTCATCTATTTCCATGTTGAAACAATATATTCAATTTTTAATAACTTAAAATAATAATAACGTACTATTTTTGAAATATAGTTGATCATTATAACCGATTCCATTGAAATACAACATTTTACAATTCAAAAAATTTTATGTAATCATTTTAGTTGGAGTTGTTCTTACATAAGAAAACTAGACCCAGTTAGCTAAGGGCATCTCCAACCCTCTAAAACCCTTAGGTAACATTGGATAAATGATAAATAAAAATTATAGAGAATATGTAAAAAATTCTTTACTCCAACCACGCATTCCTCTTGTTTAAAAATTTAGTCAATCCCGTGATGTTGATTATATTTGTCGAATTTTTAGAGACATGTAACAAGATTTCACATCATCTATTATCATAATAAAATAAAATATTCTACTTATAACAACTTAAAATAATAATAACATACTATTTTTAAAAAAATTGTCAATCATTATAGTCAGTACCATCGGAGCACAATGCCTTACAGGTTCAAGAAATTATACATAATTATTAGTATTTTATATCATTTTAGCCAACCAATTTAGTCAACACCGTTGTGTTAGGTTAGGGGACTTACACAATCCGAGATTCACAAACACCAATACAGAGCACACACATAACCAATCGTTTAGTTGACAAGATCTACCAAAGCACAAAATAAGAACACACAAATACTTGACGTGGAAACACCCACGTCCCAAACTTGTATTATTAATCCAAACAATTATCAATAATAAATCAAAACAATAACACCTTAAAGGTGTCCCAACCCGATACTTGAGCCAACAATGCTCAAGCACCTCCCAAACAATACTTAAAACTACATATCTTATTCTTTCACCTCCCCACGGACAAATATAATATGACTATGTATATATAGTCAAACTTAGCCACCAAGATATCCTAATCATACTTGGTTTCCAATTACAATCCTTATCATACTTGGTATCTAAATATACCATCTATAATAATTATCTAAACATATAATTATTACCCAATCCATATATGTTTTGGATCACCAAAACCCATACCATATTGGGTTGAAACCCAACAATCCTCCCCTTCAACCCAATACCCATATCGGATTGAACAATACCCATCAAAGCCATCGACGTCCATCTGCCAACGCCTCCCCTCGAACAAGAATCTCCTCATCTTGCTCCTCCAATCTTGAGTGTCGCTAAAACCCGTATAGTGACCCTCCAAACCATCCAAACCATCGTTCTTCACCATAACGATGTATCCAATCTACAAAATCACGTGCATCAACCACCACGAGTGCTCTTCCACATGTTGAGTCACCCGATCCTTGCTTTCACAATCCTTCGGTCTCTTAAAGAAAATCACTAGTATCATCCAAATAGTTCACCTGGTTGATCAAGCCATTGAAATAGTTGCGATGACCTCTTCCATCTTCTTCCATCTCGAGTCCGCACAGGATTGATCCACGGTGCAAGGCCAACCGAATAATCCATACCGCATGTAACTTTGTCCCTACCCGCTTTAGTAGCAATCTTCTTATCAGCGAATCATTCATCATGCTCTGCCATACCAATTGAACCTCGAACTTTCCCTCAACCTCATCCATCACGAACCCGAACCTTGGCTCTGATACCACTTGTTAGGTTAGGGGACTTACACAATCCGAGATTCACAAACACCAATACAGAGCACACACATAACCAATCGATTAGTTGACAAGATCTACCAAAGCACAAAATAAGAACACACAAATACTTGACGTGGAAACACCCACGTCCCAAACTTGTATTATTAATCCAAACAATTATCAATAATACATCAAAACAATAACACCTTAAAGGTGTCCCAACCCGATACTTGAGCCAACAATGCTCAAGCACCTCCCAAACAATACTTAAAACTACATCTCTTATTCTTTCACCTCCCCACAGACAAATATAATATGACCATGTATATATAGTCAAACTTAGCCAACAAGATATCCTAATCATACTTGGTTTCTAATTACAATCCTTATCATACTTGGTATCTAAATATACCATCTATAATAATTATCTAAACATATAATTAGTACCCAATTCATATATGTTTTGGATCACCAAAACCCATACCATATTGGGTTGAAACCCAACACGTTGAAGATGCTCTAATTGCATAAATCACAATAATTTTACATCCAAAAAAAACATTTAATAACTTTAGGTTTTTCAATAGTAAAGAAATTCCAAAATAATGAACCTTGCCATTCGTAAAATTCGTAGATTTTGTATTAAAAGGTGTAAAAAATCGCAAATTTAAATTCAGTTACATGATGCTTCCATTCATTAACCATTTGCAACATTAAAACGGTTGTATGCATATGCATTTTATAAATTTTCGTGTTAAACTTACATGTTATGAATATAAAATACGCGAGTTCTAACTATCAAAAAAAAAAAAAACAGAGTTCTAAAGATGTATTTGTAAAGTTGACGAAAAGATTATTGTTCAATCCAGTTCTAATACTATATATTTTTATATAAAAATCACAACAAATGTACAAAGTTTTGAATAATCCGTTGGAGGATGTAGAGCTTTAGTGAGACCAAAGAAGTGATGTGAATTTGTTGTGATGATGTCGAATTCGAAATTATTGACATTCCTCAACACTCATTATCCTATTTATGCTTTTATATACTTTTGGGAACATGGGTTTGTTATTTGCTTTTCCAAACTCTTGTTGCTTTTTGATGATCACCATTTTCGTTTTCCTATTTTCAGTTCTTTATTTTTCTTGAGAGTATTGATAAATAAAAATACATCTAAGGGACCCATTTCTCCATTATCTGAGTTGAGGATCTATTTTTATGAAAGGGACTCAATATTTTGTGCTTTATCCTTTTGTTTAATGGAAACTATTCTCTATAAAATAGGAAATCATTTTATATTAATAATATTGCTGTCATATGCAAAGTTAATTTACCTAGTCATAAGTATGTATTTTGTAATGATAACTAGATTGCTTATTGTGACATGATATCACCTTGAACAAGTCATTTGAAATAAAATATATAAAGATCTCATACAATAAAATTCATTTATAATGAAGATCTTGGTATATATCTTATCTCAGTCCCCACTTTATACATGAAGATAATTTCAAATACCTCATAAATAAAGAATGAAGATAACAATTCTACTTTTTTAATTAATAATAAATATTTACATAAAAGGATAAAGGAAAAGAGAAATCACATCTAATCATGCAATTGCCCTCAAATACTCCCAACTGTTTGGCCTACCAAACTCTAGTGTCTTTTCTTATACAGCTGGTTAATCTTATTTTAGTTTCCAAATTACTTACTTCAATAAACAATTATGCTGTGATCCACACTCTCATTTTATACTTTGTTAAGTTTTGGCCCACCTTGATTTGATGTTTATAATTTAATCATCTTGTGCTCTCTTCACCTTGTTATTGTCTCTGTTATTTGGGCAAATTGATAATAGTTAGGGTTGAGCAAAAATCCGAAAAAATCAGAATCCAAATCCGAATCCGTTAAAAATCGCTAAAAACCGATCCGTATAAATCCGATCCGAAACCGAAACCGAAAAATTAAAAACCGAATCCGAATCCGATTATGCGGTTTCGGTTTCTTGTCAAATCCGATCCGACAAAACCCGAATCCGATCCGATTAAAATAAATAAATAGATTATATATACATATATATATATATATATGTAGTAGCTTGTATTAAGCTGAATAAGTAAGTTTATGCCACATGCTCCAATTGCATTTCTTAAACTTGATGCTGCTTAGTTCACTGATCAGCAAGGATAATGGAATTCTAGGGGAAACTAGTTGCTTTAGAAAAGATCAATATGGACTCTGTCTTGGTTGCCAGACCTTAAAGACCTTGTAGACATCTCTTGAGCTAGGAACAGAGCCAGAAAATTAGTTTTCAGGATTTAGAAATATAATACTCTCTGTTCCACAAAATATTATAAAAACTTTGTATGCTATTTCGGGAAAAAAAATCTTGTAATTGTATTCATTTTGTCATTTTTATTTGAGACGGGTTTAAAACCGAAATCGAACCGATTGCATCCGATCCGACATTTTTGAATCCGAAACCGAACCGCCGGTTTCGGTTTTAGATTTTAAAACTCGAAGAGTTTCGGTTTCGGTTTCGGTTTTACCATAAATCCGATCCGATCCGATCCGTGCTCTCCCCTAATATTAGTCACGCAGATGTAACATAAATATAGATTGTGCTTTAAACGAGAATCATAAATTTTGAGGATCATGAAAATTACGAAAACTTTCTTGGTCCAACGATATTTTACAAAATGTCGCATGTCGATGTGTTCAATTGTCAAAATAAAATTATGAAAATTAGGCAGTTTTGTAGAATGGAAATTGCAGAATTATTTCACAAAAATTACAGAATGTTAATAATTCTCACGGTTATCACATTTTGATAAATTTAAAAATATTATGTATCCACATCTACACAGATGGATCTATGGTAACTATAAATTAAGCAGTCTTATTTGATCCAAGAACATTTCAAAACAGAAGACGCTGATGGGTTATTAAAATATTATTAAAGTAGATTCCTCTCGTAAAATACTATGAATAATAGTGTATGATTTTTTGGCCACAGCTGAATTGCTGGGACGAAGCAAATATGTGGGTTTTAAGTGTCTCACTTGTCAGTTGTCAATTTCTATGTATTTTCACTTGAGATAATTTGAGGTTAATGTGTTATCCAAGTGTTAAATGTAATCTAGAAGAAAACTAAAGAAACTTCAATTACTACCAAGTTTAATTTACAGTAGGAACAGAGAAATGTTTTGGCAAGAATTACGTTTACTCATTAAAATGATGACACTGTCTCGTGAAAATATGAAAATGAATATAACGAAAATTGGCTGAGATACATCTCAGGTTCATCAATCTCAATTTTAAATTTGGTTGTATTTAAATTTCGATGGACCTACGAAAATCAATCTTAAGCTAGAATTTTTAGTTTCGACTCTTTCGAATTCCTAATTTCTATCACTTATACATACAAAACATGTACATGCATGTTTTTTTAATTCCTAATTTTAAAACATGTTCTTTTAAGTACAATGCACCAGTCATACAAGATATGGTGAAGCTGCATATTCATGGCATTGTTGGTCCATAGCGGATGGTCTTAAATAAGAATATTTACACAAACTGACACACAATAATAATAAACATATATGTAAAATGTAGACATACATAGAGGTCAATTTTTGTGTATGGACCAGAAAAAAATGCATAACGTATGTGTCATCCTTAGGAAAAATCACATTACTTGATAATAAAATAAATGAGCGATGAGGACATAAAGCTTAAATAATAAACCAAGGAAAGCTCTATTCTACTGTACCAGATTGATGCATTTGTATTCGTCCTTCACCACCTACTACTAAACACAACTATTAATCCCTCTCTTATTGTAGTCACTGGTTCCTTTCTTATTTTTTTATTAGGTCATACCCAAACGGCCATTGTTATTACACTGTTTTTTCTTGTTCTCTTGTCACTTGTTGATTAGGTCTTTTATTTTATTTTACCAAGTCCTCTCCCTGCTTACATATCACGTCCTCATTTTGCTTTTTAAATTTCCAGATATAAGAACACAAAAATAAAGATAATGATAGTTACAGGATATACTTCTTACTTAGTCCCAAAACTATGTACATTATATATGCATACATTATGTTTGTCGGATCTTCGTATGTGAAGAACGTATTTTACCAAGAACGAAAATTGTTCTGAACTTTTTTAAAAATGCACAACAATTATTCTAGTGGTAAAAACCGTTTTAATCGAATGAGGATTTATTCTCTTTAGTCTATAATTTATGAATATCGATCTTTAACACATCATTATTATGACATGTCGTATCATAATTATTTATCGCAGATGATATGTGAAACTAATTTTTTTTAATACGAATGCGAAAAACAATAAATTATATATGTATACAAAATTAATAGAAGGGATATTCTAAGTTTTTTATCCTTTTGATTTTAATTTTTCCAATAATACTATTCTTTCTTTTAATTTACGAGCGATACCATTTTATTATTTTATTTCATATTTCATGTATATTATTATACTTACTCCAAATGTTAAAATATAAGTAAATGATCTAATTACCTATTTAAACTTCAAAATTTTTGTAATTTCAATAATCGTAACAATAAGTTATATATAGAAACATCATTCATCAAAATATTTGAACAAAAACATTACCAAAATTTCAGTAAATAAATTTATAGATATTCTCTATTATACCATTGTACTATTGACTTTTTGTAACTGATGTCACTAAGTTTTTGACTTCTACAATGATATCTTATATTTAGACGTTTGAACGTTTGAGTAACGAAATAGTACAACATATGCGAAATCTAAAATATGAGAATTCCACTCGTAAATCAAAAAATGAAATAGTATCATTTGAAAAAAATTAAAATTAGAAGGACACCATAAAAAAATTTCCTTAAATATAATACAATATATTACTTCAAAAAAAGGAGAACAATATGTTATAAACTTACGTTCATCTTGAACTATTACACACACACATAATCTATTCTATGGTACTGTACACGTATACATATATGTACATTGAAATGGGTTAAGAAAATGCACCATGATCCATTCAAAAGAGGAGGACACTGATAAGCTGGTGGGCCAAAGTAGTAGGCTCCAATGTAGGTGCTTATTGATTATGATGGGTTCATGAGATTATATGGGCACTTATTATAATTTGAAATAATAATGGTAATTATTTTCTTACACCTTAGATTATTTCTTTTTAGATTGGGTTGAAGAAGTCTATCCATTGAGGAGTTGGTGGGCCACTAGAGGCTTTAAACACCATGGCCCAATGACAATGATGGTATAAGAGAGATCATCATCATCTATCAATTCCATCATTGAGTTTCTTAATATAAAGGAAACCCCATTGAAATTACTACATGTATTAGTATAAGGAGTTGGTGCTTATTGAATATTGCAAGTTATCTATAACCCACTCCTCAAAGTCAAGAGAGCAATTTAAGTTAAGTTATTTTTGTTTGTTAAATTAATTTAAAAATAGTAATCACTTATTCTGTCAAAATAAATTAATTAAAACAAATTAAGGGATCATTTATTAAATCGGAGAGAATGGGAGAGGTACGAGTTAAGATGATGATTCAGGTTTGTTGTGCATAAAATGATTTGTTGTGAATAAAATGGCAGTACAAGTGATTACTGAGGCTCACACTCCTTTTCTGAGACATCTTGTCAATGTTAAAAAGTAATTCCCACCAATGCATTGTATTTTGGGCCTACGCTTTCTGAAAATTGCATAAAAATGAGCAAGCTTCAAAAGGAGCTTGTACTATTAGTGACGGAATTTAGGGTCACAACCACCTGATATTATGCCTTTTTCTGCATGTTTATGTACATAATCACTGTTATCATTTTACCTGCTTTTCGTGCTGCATCACACACACACACACACACACTTGAATACTTCAGTGACAATGATGTGCATAATCTGCTATGAGTAAAATTATTAGTTAGAAGGGTACGAACGAAACCAGCCAGTCATGACTATTGACTACTACATAAAGAGAAGAAGACTTGGTTAACAGCCAGCCAGCACAAAAAACATCTTCCAGGTGCAAGTCTTAGTCTTTAGACTGGACTTTCATCACGGAAGATGACTTTTAACAGCTCAGATATATAATGAACTGTTTTTTGTCAACCAAGGTGAACACATTTTTTTAAAGGTAAAGTAGGGTGTGGACATGGGTAGTTACCCTTCTCAGACTCGAATACTCAACTCCCTGATACTAAACAGGGGTATCCCTTAGGCTGCAATGCTACCTATGTACTGACAAACACTATCAACAACATATACCGCAAGCTCCGGTAAATCCAAAGGAAATACAACAAATACTAGTAAAATTTGGGTTTAACAATTACAGTAGCTCAATACGAGGGCTCCGTCATTAACTTATTATTACTGTTAATATTCTCACACTACTATTTCATACAATGGAAACTTCTAATTTAGTTTGGTAGTCGCAGTCTACAATATTCCAGAAAAAAAAAACAAGAAGAAAAAGAAAAAGTAAAGGGAGATTAAAATACCAAAAGAAAGAGCAATGACAAAACAAGCTACAAGCATAGATTCCTAGAAGATGGAGACAACCACCATGAACAAAGGCCGCAAATTGGTTTCTGTTGAGTTGCAGTGCATTAAAGCAAAGAAAACATCCTCTGTATCAGACACGGAAGGGACTGTGCTAAAGATCAATTTTTCACCTCTTTTGGCCACTCAAGAATCCAATAATACCAATGAAAACTACAGTCTCAAGGATAGCACAGGTATCGATTAGGTAATGCTCCCAAGTGACATCAAGAGGCTAAACCAATGTTCTTATGGAACATTCATAACTTGAATGGATTGCAACATATCAGAGACGGCAATGACGAGGTCACCTGATTTAATCATTCCCCTGGCCTTGAGCAAAGCAAAAGTCTTGTTGAGGTTAGTTTCCATATCATCAGTGAAGCTTAGGCGGAAGGGTATTAGACCCCATTGTAAGTTGAGTCGTCTTCGTACAGAAGTCGTGTTTGTAAATGCAAAGATTGGGCAATCAGGGCGGCAACGTGACAAGAGAGAAGCCATGTGTCCATTTTTTGTGTAAACAAAGAGTGCATCCACTTCTAAGTTGTTAGCTGCAACATCAGAGCAAAATACTAAACAACAAATGAAAGGACACTTACAGTTCTGAAAATACCTTAAAATACAACCCAAAATAGCAGTAATAGCTGGAACTAGTAGAGGGTGGGTGACAGGTTAAAAGGTATCAACCGAATATGAGACAACTTATTACAAGGAAACATAGGATGGAAATAATATGATATAACTAGCTAACAATGAAGGAGGGATGAAAATAATATAATATAACTAGCTAATAATGAAGGAGGACCTTCCATTCTGATATCAAGCTCAAATTTGAACATGACGGATTAATCCCAAACAAAGAAAAATCCAGAAAAACATGCAGATCTGTAGTACACAAGCATACTACTAAGTAATTGTCCCTATTTTTTCCAACACCATTATAATGCGATTTATATTGAATGATTACATTATGGGATTCATACAGCACTATCACCAAAGCACGGACTGAACTAAATTACCAAAACAAAACAAGTGTACCATACATTCCTATACAAAATAGTGTCTACAAATAAAAATATTATATATATCAAGATTCTGAATCAACAGATTTCCTCATTAGCTGCATGAACCAAATAAGATTAAGTAAACTGTTTAGTTTACTGAGTAAAGATATATTATCACATAACATACAAAGTATATGAAACTTATATAGGATGTGTGCACTCTTTGCAATCTTTGCCAACACATCATCATTTCAAACCTGAAGGTAGCGAGTTTCAGAAAAAACAAGTGCAATATAGATATATTCCGAATGCAATGGGTTTCAACAATGAACTAAACAAGAAGCATGTTAACTACACTATCCAGACATTTCACCTGATTTTAGATTTTAAGCATTAGCAATGAACATAATTCTGATGCTGCATAATTGTATTGCTTAGACGTATATTTATATATATATATATAGAGAGAGAGAGAGATAGATAATACTAAACAATCCATAAAAGCATATGGAAGTTTGTCTTACCCATCTTGGCCGCAGAGTTGCAGATCTCTTCTGAGATACTATCCGAATACGAAGATGCTATGTCTGGGAGTTCCATAGCTTCATGCCTTTTCTCTTCCCTCCACCACCTCTCAATTCTCAAACTTACAGTTCGCAAAACAGTCAATGCCTTGTCAGGAAACTGGCCCATGGCTGACTCACCAGAGAGCATTAAAGCATCAGCTCTTTGCCTGACGGCTTCAGAAACATCAGCCACTTCAGCTCTCGTGGGAGTAGGGTATTCAATCATGGATTCAAGTAACTGAGAAGCAACAATAACAGGCTTATTTAACTGCCTGCACACTTGAACAATCTTTTGCTGAGCTGATGGAACCTGTTCCAATGGAATCTGAGCACCCAGATCTCCCCTTGCAACCATTGCCCCATCTGATGCCAGGATTATCTCCTCCAAGTTCTTCAAGGAGTCAATACTCTCTATCTTTGCAATTACGGAAATATCACTGCATTATCAAAGTTGAATATATAGTTTAACTCTGATTCCAAACTACTGATCTGGAAATTGTGGAAAGGTAGTTCCAAGTTTCAGAATAGGCATTTTCTAGGAGGATATATTTGTAAATTATCTTGTAAAGTTTTGATACACTTCTTCTAAACCCACAACAATGGCACTGCTGAATTATGACTGAGTTGTATATTTCTCAAAATTTATATATTATATTATAAGAGGAAATAATACATAAAATTTTGAAAACGTAACATGAGAGAATGGAAAAGAAGTTCATTTTAATTTCTCCTTAGAGAAAGAGGTGAAGGCAAATACTATCAATTTAATTTACATTTCTATCAGATTGTCTTAAATCAGTATATCTAAAGTTCCACTATTTGAATCTTAGTACGTAACTTGCCTTCGGATTTTACATGGAAGATACACTCTTTAATTGACAACTAAGGCAACATAGAAGTAGAACCACCAATTCTGTACACAACATGATAATCTAGTGTTTGTTTTACCTTTTGGGCCACAAACACGAAAGTACATGGTCAGAATTACTATTGGCTCTTGGGGTACACAATATGACACGAAATTACACAAAATAAATGCATTTATATTTAGTATATAAATATACATTTATATTTATTTATTCATAAACATACATATACTGATTAAATTGTATGTAAATATAATGTTAATTTATAGATGTATAATACATATTGTATTTGTAAAAATCCACATATAATATAATATTTTGATACACTTAATCATTTAATTATATTTTTATTTAGTGTGACGGGGAAACACGACATGAAAAGTACATGAACACAAAAGTACACTAACCCATTTAGTTGTGTTTGTGGATACTACTTCGATACACGAAAGTACACGACACGACAAATTTCCAGGTCTAATTAGAATCATATCATAACTCATTTAGGTGAAAGATGAAAAATTACTGTTTATGAAAATGTAAACCAAGCATGTACTTCTGAGCGAACAGGCTGTTATAGGATGATAAAGAATTAAATGCCAAAAGAGATTATGTAAAGCTGACATTTGAGAGCAGAACAATTTAAGCATCGTACATGTATTGTACCAAATGCTAATAAAACCTACATTGTCTTATGTTGTACCATCTGGAGCTTAAGAGAATACAAGTACTCTTAGCATGTGAAGTCAAAAGCCCTAACAAAAACAGCATATTTTGCATAAAGATATAACTGTAGGCCTAACCTAATTCTTAGATGCTAATTATTAAATAACAAATTTGTGGTAAATTTATTTAGATAAAAGAGTTTTGCAATTAATTAGTATATTTACTAGTTAAAAAAAATTCAAGAAATAGATATATGGTAGTTGATAAGTAACACACATAGGCTAATATAAGAAGGATTTTCATCTTAGTTTTTTTTTTATATATATAGTAAATTATCTAAAATTTTACTTATTCTTCAAGTATATCTATTCACCAAGTTTTTAGGAATTATATATAAACAACTGTAATCTTCTTTATTTAATAGACTAATATTATATGTACCCTTTATTTTACCCAGTTTTGACCCTTTTATAGACCTGTCCTGCATCATTTGTGCTGGCAACTTCTACTTCAACGATCTCAGGTGGGTAAACATGGTAATTAAAAAGTCAGATGCCAGAATACATATATGAACTGGAACTTTGAATCAGGCAGATTCTGACAGGTTGGAAAACAGTTGCTTCAAATGTAGTAGAATGCTATTATGTGCTGTAGAAACTACAATAACAACGAGCTCTACCTTGTCCAAGCATAGTAGGATTTCTAAAATACTATGTGAAATAACTTGCTAAATATTTCATAGTTAATATCCCCTGGTCCCCAATCACACATAGAAAATAAAAACTCAATAAAACTTTCAAAGATGTCACAGATTATAGATCAACATAGAAGAAGAGAAGTGAATAGGTCCGATTGAAAAAAAATTGAGATCAAGGCCGAGAGATATGAATTAGAAAATATAGTTGTACCTATCACGCGCTCGTGCTTTGATATAACTCTTAAGATGGTTAATCACTTCAGCTGACTTCACAAAGGATACTGCAATAAAATCGACACCCTCAGCAATCCCAAAGTCAATGTCCAACCAATCCTGAAAAGTATGAAAAACAACATGAGTGGAAAAATATCAATGTACTACTTGAGTAAAAACCTTATGCTAGAGCGACTAATACTAGGACACAAACACCATTGATTGCCATTATCTAGGACTTCTTAGCAATGACAAGAAAAATGTCTTTGATTTCCAAACCTAACTAAGAACTATTATGACTATAGCATCCAAAACAATACTGTGTGGTCAGTTTAGGATGGCCTGGATTGAGAGAACTGAAAAGTGGCAGACACCCAACGTTACAAGCCCTAAAATGAATTAACCATAATGAGCTCACAATGTTGAAGACAGGTCTTTGATAACTTACTATTGCCCAAACTGAGCCCAGAAAAGGAAGAGCCTTGCAAGCGAAGAATTGTGCAAAAAAAGAGAGGGAAAAACTGTGAAAACTGACAAGCTTTACTGGGTTATGTTTAGGGGGATTGTATCAGTCGGATTGTATTCAATGCACTTTAGGCTTACACTAAAGTCAATGCATGCTAATCAGGTGGCTGTGCAGCATGATATCCTGTACACTCTATCTGAAATAATGACTGTGGTTGGCTGTTTCAATTTTCACGTTATAAAAGGATCTGATCAAAGGATAAAATTGAGATAAAAAACTTGAAAGAAAATTCATTTACCAGTCATTACTATACTCAATAAGTTGGAAGTTTGCCTGTGCCCGGGTAAAATTAATTCTGCGTAATTAAAAGCACCCATATTCCAAAAGAAAGAAGTTTGTTGTATTCTGACAATCAAGACAAAAAGTAAAGTCCAGTTTCTATATGCGATGACATTCAGATTATAACTCTCCAAGTGATGTTGCATACTTGCATGTATGCGAAGGCATGGCTGTCATATAGTAAATCATTATATAAGCCTGTATGAGGCAACTCTGTAGGCATTTCAAGCATTACATTAGGTAACTGTTTCATGCTCATTTGTCCTGGGGTCTAATCTTACACATCTTCACAAGAGAGAACTATTCAATATAAAGGTACCCACATTTCTCCAAGAAAATATCTAAAAGTTGCACAAGGACAGAGAGAAGTAACCTTGGAGGAAACAGTAGGAAGCATGGCATTTCGCTCTCTTACTAAGCTTCCATCTCTCCAGAAAGTCAGATTAGCTCGAGGTAGAAGGAGGCCAGGATCAGTACATTGGCACTTGACATCCGGACCAATCTTCTCAACGACCTCAAACCTCACCATTCCACCATCTACTAGGAGTTCGTCTCCTACTTTCACATCTATTAGCAATAGTTCAATTAAAATATGGTCAGATTTTACGTGCAAAATATGTGATAGGACACACAAAGAACAGGTATCATTACGAAAGTAACCACTAACCTTCAGCAAAACCATCGTAGTTCACCGTAATGGTGCGCTCTGGGCGAGGTGCATCAAAAGCTCGAACTGTGAAAGTCCAAAGCTCACCATCCTGCATAAGATATGAAAATCGAATACTGTAAACAGAATTGCAGGTGCAAAATCCAGTAACATACATGTTCCATACTAAACTAATCACAAATTCACTCAAGACAAAGACAACAGTATGAGTTTTTCACAATAAATTAGCAAAAAAAACTGTATAGTTTTTTAGATGACAGTTAGTGGTTAAAAATCTGGCATTCAGGCTCTCTCAAAGCGAGACAATATTCAGTTTGAGATATGCAATGGTATTCTAACACATTTTAGCTCTAACACATTTTAAATGTCTTTTTTGCATCCTTCAAATCCACTTCTTAATGCCCACTTAGACTTTTGGGCATTAAAATCCAAGTTCTAAAAGCCTAAAACAGTTGACCTAATGAGTTTATCATGAATCAGCTTTAAGCAGTCTAAGAGCAAAATTATACTAGTTTCACAGAGATACCCCTATTATCAATTACAATAAAGAATACATACAGACCTACATATGGGCTATGGCCCCCCCTGTTTTAGCTTCTTCTGCTCTGATTAAAACACCCTCAATTTTCAAAAGATCAAATGTGCAGAATCTCTTAACTTGATAAAGACATTGATTAGAGAACTTTTACAGGATTGTTCCAGTTGGAATAAGAGTGAAATAATTGTAACAAAAAGCCCTCTACCTCAGGTTTAGCAGTGCTTTGAAGGCCTATAACCTATTATTTTTTATTAAATAAACCTTTTATTTTTATTAAACAGTTCTCTCTTATGTAAATCGATTTGCGAGTAGTTACAAGTCATAAGGAAAAGTATTTGGCATTTTATAGGTATTTATTAACAAAAAAAAAAACTACTTGCAAGTTGTTGCGAAACATGTAAAAGAATATAACCAAGTCTTTAGGCCATTTTGACCAGATTATTAACTAATCTGAATACTGGGTCAGATAAGATAGCATCAGGAGAAGAGTGATGATATTTGGGAAGAAGTTGCCACGCCAAAACAGATACTTGGTGTAAAACTGATTTAAGAGAAGCAGCGGAAACTATGATAAGATAGAAATTATTAAGCTTCCTTCAAGCAACTGGATGACATTACAGTTTGTCGGAAAATAATGCAAGAAGCAAAAAAAAGCTCTTGATCCATTGTGCCAGAATAAAAACAACCACTTGCACCTTTACAACTTCAAAACGAATATGTGGAGAGGACAAAAAGTAAACTAAGAAGAGAAAAGGTAGCCCATAACAAAAATGTTTCACCAACTCTCTTATAAGACTCTTTTATCCTCCCGTCTCCACAATAGCATCCATCTCTTTTTATTTTAGTTTTTCCCTATAAGATCTTCAGTTTCAAAAGTTTTTTTAGCACTAAATGTTTAACCCCTTGTGTGCCAAAGGTATATTTGTTTCAGTTAGTCCAATGGACAAATTTTGATAACTTTAGAGTTTGATTTAAGGGGACTATTAACTAAAAGCTCTCCTAAGTCCTAAGGTATTAGTAATCCAATGCAAAAATAATCAAAAAATTATTAAATTGAGCCCATGGATAACTTATACATCACCTAAAATGTATAAGTATAACATGTTGGTCAACAGTTAAATGATTGCAAATCCCGTGAAAAAATGTAGCCTAAGAGCATATAGGTATATAATTGTAAAAGTGTGATGTCTCCATTTTGTCTTCTGAAAAAACTAGTATCACACATTCTCTTATTTTAACTGTTGGACACTTTAAGCTTTCTTTTTGTTCCAACCTAGGAAACAAAGACCAAGTGATGAGGAACACAAAGTAAAGATAGAAGAGAGTTTTTGTAATATTCATTACATAGTCTATATATATTATTCAAATTTTTTTTGATATTTAGGCTCTATATATATAGTTAATAATAATAAGCCCAATCAACAGTCCACTGGGGTTCTATTATCAGTATTTATTGTTGTATCCTTGTTTCATTGGACTTGATTTAGAATTATTAAATTAAATTGAGTCACCTTTTGCGTAGGTTGTGATCCATAGTTCTTATCACTTCTGCGGTTGGAACTCCTTGCAGTATAGATTTTTTGCGGTTAATCCACCAAGTTTCATATTTTTATCATTTTTATTCAATAATCACATTGTTTCTAAACTTGACCTGCATCACTAAGTACCGGTGTTCCTGAATCTCCTTAATATGGGTGACAAGTCGCCCGACTAATCGTAAAAAGTCGACAAGTAGTCGACATACATATATTTAGAGTAATTATAATATATAATATAGGGTAACACACATCAATTCCATAATTCAAATAAAAACTAATAGATAATAATTCAAGTACCCAAAGTCAAGCATATCTAAGCAAATAAAAACATAATTAAAGAGTGAAATCAACTAAACAAAGTAACAAACACAATCATGCATCAAAGTAACTGGTGCGCCTAAGCTCAAATGGTTATACGACCCAAAAATTTGAAGCTAAGGAACTTGTTATTCCTGGTAAGATATCACCATGGTAAGCTTCATGACCCCTAACCCAGTCTATAGCCCTCTTTCCCACCTAATAATTTTCCGCACACCAATTTACAAGGTTAGCCAAACCCCAATGTGAGATCAGAGATGTTACAACATATAAATCAGTCCTTTAAGTTTTTTGGTTTTTCCTGAATGTATAAACAAAGCAGACATCTTTCGCCTTTATGGCACACTCAAAGATTTATGGATTTGCAGGGGCACCTTAAGCCTTTGTAAACTGACAATAAGACTTGTGGAACTAAGTAGGGAATCATCCTTTGAATATTAAGTAGTCTATTAGTGGTGCAAACCAGCTTGCCCCTTTTGATTAGGGTAGCAATATATTAGACCCTCGAAAGTCAGCGAACAACGGTTCTTATATATGAACGGAGTGAACGTCCAAATGTGAAGCTACGTGAATTCTTAAACAACTGCATAAATTTGTAACATCTAGTCCCCCTTGACTCTCATAACATCTAGCATTAACATTAGTCATAACTACATAAACCTTTCCTACACACACACGAGCCTGAAACAAGTGATTCTCGACAAACTAAAACTAAACAAATTCAATAACCAAACACCAACACACAAACCTCCTCATCCAAATTCAACAATCATCAAAAGATCGCAACTTCAATACACTACAAAAAACACCAATTCAAAACCAAAGAACACAATTATCCAAAAAGACCAAAATTTTAACAAATACCTCAGCTTTGGCAGACTGAGCACCACCAAGATCACCCATATGAATCTCACTCCCTTCCGTATCCATCATAATCGCGACCGCATACCCTTTATCCTCATTCAACTTCCTAACTCTTTCAATAACCCTTTTATGCCAATCTCTAGTTCCATGACACATATTAATCCTAGCCACATTCATTCCTCCTACAGCCAATGCTTCCAATTGGTCAAACCCACAAGTAGCTGGGCCAATAGTACACACCAGCTTAGTTCTTCGAGTACTTCGAAACCCATTTTCCTTAAGCTCGGTTTCAGTCACAGAATCAACTTCAATTGAGCTAGAATCAACAGAAATGACCCCATTGGAAAGAGTGGACTGTTTGAGATCTGAAGAGAGGCATTTAATGGGTTTTAAAAGATCGGTTTTTGGGAAAGATAAGCGAGGATTGAAGGTGAAAATGGGTTTTTTAGAAATGGGGTTTTCTTGAAATATAGGGGTTGAGTGAGAAATGAAAAGATTGAGTGATTGTGTTGCCATGGTTTGAGAGAATAATAGAGAAATGGGTTTTTTCTTCTTGTGTTGAGTTGTGTGTATATGTGTATGTATAGGACAGGGGGGAGGGGATAGGTGGAGTGGGGTAGAGGGGCGGAGATAGCAAAGCTTGGGGGAGTGAGTTGTAGCCTCGAAGTTGTCGTCAAGGGAAAATGAGTGGGACGAAGATGAAAACTAAGCAGGATTTTCTTGAAATCTCTCCGTCCTACAAGTCTTTTTTAAAAAATTACACATTTTAAGAAAATATTAATTAAATAATACATTTCCTTTTATGTTCATCGGGTAATAAAGTCGCGCTACGCGCGGCATAAATCATTTTTTAAAATCATATATATAACATAATTGTTTGTTGAGTTTTATTATTTGAAATTTGATATGATGAATTGAAACTTGTGTAAAATGTAACTAAATTTGAATGTTAAAGAATTATAGAGAAAAGAATTAGCAGAAAGGAAACATGTTTCGGTTAAACTCTTAAGTATTAATAATACTCTCTCCGTCCCGCACGTTTGTTAACATTTCAAAATAGAGTGTTTGGCACGCATTTTAAGATGAATTTTAAAGATAGTTCCATAACTTATTTTTGAAATTTTCTTTTTTAGTATAGAAATAGGTAATTATCTTTAAAATTCATCTTAAAATGCGTGCTAGAAAGTGACAAAAAAAATTTTAAGAGCTGGGTGGGACGGAAGGAGTAATATTTTCGAAGATATTGACGACACCTATTTTGTTACATGAAAAAATGCTTTTGAAATCCAATATTGATAAACATTTGTAAAGTTCAACAATGGATAAGTAAAAGTAAAATTTTTGTATCAATTTTGATGTCAGTGGCATTATGAGAGAAGTGATTGCTTAGTTTGTTGATAAATTTGTGTGTATGATGAAAAAAGAAGCAAAATGTAAATGTGATAAGAGATGTGATTGACTTACGCCGATCTCATAACATACATGCATAATTAATTCTCGTCTCATAACATACATGCATGATTTATTGATTAATAATGGTATAATAATTTGTGTAGTTAGAACATTAATTTAATCCAACACAATATAACGAAACAACGAATATATAACTTTTTCATTGATTTAATCAGTAAAGAAAAAGGTTGGATTGGTTCAATTTAATCGGGTTGATCACACCCCATGTGTAAATTGTTCGTGTGTAAAAGTAAATTATACAATATTGCTTGTATTTAAATTGTGGATGTTAATTGAAAAATTTATATGCTTCCGTATCTTATCATGATTCTCACGGTCACTGATTACGAATTAATCGAAAAGTTAAAATCGTCTATTTATTATTGAGGAAAAAAATTGCATCAATTTTGTTAAAGGATTAGAAATGGACGATATAAATAAGTTTATTTATCATTTTATCTTGAAATAATTGTACTTTTAGATAGATAATTAATATTTTATATTAATATAATAATTATAATGTTGTAATAAAGATTGCTAAAATTTTATATTAAGTATAAAATAAAGTGTATTTAATATAAGTTTAATAGGTACAATTAATGACTAATTAAAATGCTATTAAATGCAAGAAAATTATTTTAATAAAAAAAATTAAAAATGTGAAAATCAAGAAAAATATTTTGATACTTCTGAGTGAAAGCCTCTCCGATCTCCTGGTTTATTACAACCCCACAATCATTGATAATAAAGAATGGTTGAGAAGTTCAGGTGAATAACATTTTTTAAAGCGAACACCCCTCTCATAATATGCATATTCAATAATAGTGTAAAAATTTGTTTAATTAGAATAAAATTTTATTTCGACACAATGTAATGAAACATTGGGTGTATAGCTTTTTTATCGATTTTTCTTCCGATAAGTGGCTGGATTTGTTAAATTTAATCAATTTGATCATAGCTTATGTATAATTTATTCATGTGCAAAATTAAAAATTTGTCTATATTATTTGTATAAAATTCCAGAAATTAAGTAAATATATTGTACTTCCATAATTTATTAAGACTTTCACAATCATTGATAATAAAAATTGATAAAGATGTTAAGGCAGTCTACCCTATAATCATCCGAAAAGAAAACATAATGATCTTGAATAGGGAATAAAAAATAACGCAATATAAAAAATTGTTAGTCGTAATTTTACCTAAAAAAAACTTAACTGTATATAATTAATATTTAATATTGAAATAATAACTATAATGTTCAAATAAAGTTTGCTAACTTTTAAACAAATTAAATTGAATAAATTGAATAGATGTTTAATAGGTGTACTTAATGACTAATTAAATTGTCATTAATAGGTATTTAATGCAAGAAAATAATTTTAATAAGAAAAATAAAAAAACGAAAATTCAAGAAAAATACCTTAAACTGTTCTGGTGCATTTCCGATCTCCTGACATTATAATATATATAGATTATAAATACATTCATTTTTAAGAATATGAGCTATTTTATATTTTTGGTCATTATTTTCAAAAAGGATAATTTAGAAAAAAATGATCATAAATTTACATTAAAAATTAGAAATGGACATTTATTATGGGAAAAAAAATTCTCTCAAAAGAGATTACTATTATGGAACGGAGGGAGCATTTTACTACCACCTTTTTTTTCTTTTTTTTACGAAATTTTATGGTTTTGAATGTATCGAAAATGCAATTAGGTGAAGTAAATATGCCTTTATTTACTTTCATATTTATTGATGAGAGGAATTTTCAACAATTTGTGAGATTTTTTGACTTAGGAAATTCTCTCTTTCTATCAACACGCGATCTAGGTTTTCTTCTTTTTTCAATATAGTTGATGGGGCTTCCATCGATTTTCTCTGATGGAAAGCCCCAATCCCTTAATTTCCTTTCGTTTTTCTTGTTTATATTTTGATTTATCTTTTCTTCTTATCACAAATCCCAGAAGATCTTTCGAAGGCTGGTTATCTCTTATTTATGAGTTTGATTTTTTTCATATCTAGGCATTGTTTTTCCCAAAAAAATCTTCCTTCTTGGGTAAGATTTGTGTTCCAAATTTATTTGGGTTTTGTTTATACTCTCCTTGTGAAAGCTTGCTAACTTGTTGTGTGTTTTGGTTTCAAAGTTTTGATTCGGCGTTTAAGGTCTTTAAGGAATTACATTTATGGTCGATAGCTCAAACTAGATGTAGTGAAGCTGGTATAGCGATTACTTGTACATATATCAACTTCAACAAATTGCTTGATTATATCATCTCCGAATATAATGGATTAATCAACGAATGTTTCTGTTTAATGTTTGTTCGACTCGATCATTTTTGTAGATGCCGTACGACTTTTTATTGATGAATTAATTCCCATATAAAAAAAAACTTGTAATGTTTTGAAGTAGATATACTAGACGCAAGCTAGTTTTTTTATTATAAAATTTTTTAGATTTTTAAACTGAATTTTGCAAGATAATAATTAGGGTGGAGTATTTTTCTCCAAAATTTTCATATAATAAACATCATGTATGTGTATCTGCACAAAATGCATGCATATTTTATACATAGATCAAGTTTGATATAGTTTACATTGGGATTTACTTAGGACATCTCCAACCATGACTTTATAGTACATACTAGATTCAATACCCATGCAAAGCACGGGAATGATTTAATTTGATTAAAATTGCTGATTTTGTTTGCTGTATTTGTGTGTTGACGGTTCGATATTTGATGTATTTTACATTACATGTTAGAAAAATTTGTTATGATGATGAACAATTTTCGATTTATTGTGACTTTATTTCATCATAATTTAGTATGATCTTATCAATGAAAATTGTGTTGCGGCTATTAAGTATGTATAGTTTATATCTTCTTTCATCTCAAAGTTCGCAATGTCATCTGAATAATTGTAAGAATCGAGTATGACCTGAAGTGCAATTTTAATCCTCATTATAATTTTCACCACATTTTAGGTATGAGTGACATGAGAGACTCGATAAATTTTGCTAGTTTCACGCTCTATAATCCCTGCTATATAAAAACAAAAAGCACCATACCTAAATAACTCGTGCAATTTTTAATTTTGAAATAAGACCACACATGACAAAGATACATAGAATTTACTTAAATGCATATACGTGCATTGGACAGACTCCACAATACTATGTATTTTTGCAAATAATTAGAGTAATGAGATTTTTTTTCTAATAAACGACCCTCTAAATATTCTACAAACTAATTATATTCAATTTTTATTTTTTACATTAAATGAAATGATACAAGTTTTATTAATAGAATAAATATATTATTCTTATATGTGTATAGAGATATATAAATTATGTAAAATTTATTGATCACATGATATGTGAATAATATGGGTAAAGATGTAGAAAAAGCCATTCGGGGCAGACTTTATCCGAGCTTTAAAAAGCCCGGGCTTTTTAAGAACTAGGTCGGGCCGGCCTTTTTCAAAAATCGGGTTGGGCCGTGCTTTCTCTAAAATATGAGGTCCGTTTTAGGTCCTCGGGTCGGGCCGGATCGGGCCAGGCTTTTATTCGAGCTTTTTTTTGAAATTTATATATACGTAATTTTTTTCTTTTTTTTGCAAAACTAATATATTAATATACAAAAAAGTAAAGTCTTACAGAAGAAACAACCTATAAAGATCTACACCCCTGAACTTCAAGTATCCAGAATAAATAAGAATAAACGCCACGAAACCTAATACTAATTTCGAAAAGCACATCCTCTACACTCAATAAATCTTCTTGAAAGAAGGGTTTATTCTGCATATTGTTGAATCTTCCTAGGCTCATGATCTTCACATCCCCTCTATTGCTAAGTTAAATATTCTTGAAATTTATTAAAAATATTAAATATTTTAAATTTTATCTATAAAAAATTAAATTTTTATTCGGATTTCTTAAAAAGTCCGGGTATTTATCCGGGCCGAACAGGGCTTTTGTCCGGACTTTTTAAAGGCCAGAGCTTTATTCGGAATTTTTAAGGCTTTTAACCGGATTTTATGGGATTTGGGCCGGGCCGGGCTTGATAAAAAATAGGAGGCCCATCTTAGGCCCATGGGCAGGCAGAACCGAACCGGGCTTTTTGGGATTTTTTATGGATCGGAGGGCACCTGAGCGAAACAATTATTTTTTCTTGATTTTTTTTAAGCAGCACTGCTACATAAAACTAATGTATTCTAATATTTAACCAAGTAGGCATTTTGTATAGCGGTTGTAGTGGTGAACTAAATTATTAAAATTATGATATAAAAATTAATTGACACATGATATGTGAATACTGTGGGGCACCTGAAAGAAACAGTTATATTTTCTTGATCTTTTTTTAAAAGCACCGCTAGATAAAACTAATGAATTCTAATATTTAACCAAATAATCATCTGGTACAGTGGTTGTAGTGGTGAACTAAATTTGTTAAAATTATGATTTAGAGGTCATGGGTTCAATTTCCAACAACATAAAAACATTTCATTCTTTGGGGGCATAATAATAAAATTAAAATAATTTGAGGGCAAAATTGTAAATTACACATGAATAAAATGTGACATGTTGCCTTATTATGTATATAGTAGATTACTCCATTTTTTACTTCAAAAATGAAGTAATCTTACTCCAACCATGCATTACTCTATCTTCAAATATAAAATTATCCACTATTCAACTCCAAATATGAAGTTACACTATTCATTTTGAGATATTGATTCTTTAATCAAGTCTCACACAACTCTCTCTTTATATCTCTATTTCTATATCTATCTTCATATATTTTATTGTTGTATATAGTAATAAAGTGGATTTGAAGTAAAGTTTGAAGAAATGATTGGAGAAGAAATAGTGATATAAAATAAAAAAGATGAAAATTTGAAAATAGAGTTGTTTTAAAATAGAGTAGTGATTGGAGATGGCCTTGATAGAAGAAGATCAAATTCCTTGTTTTAAAATTTGTATCAATTTTTTCGTTTTACATATAGACAATTCTAAAATAGGTTATTTTTATCGGATGAGACATTCGTTTTTATATATATTTCATGTATATACACGAGTCCAGGATGAATTTGATGTGCTTGAATATTTGTCAAATTCAAAAAAAATAATTGAATAACATGAGAAGTCCCATTTGAATTTTATGAAGTAACTAGCATGATAGCCCGTGCAAAGCACGGGCCATATAATAATTCATAGAATTTTCTCGTATTAGTCTACTTTACGTATTTCGATCTATTAAGATGTTATAGTTTCAAAATATTATTAAATTCTGAACCGCGAAAGTTATATTTTTAGTTATGTTTGGTCAGTGTAAAAAGAATGACCGACTAAAATCTAAAAGTAAGAGTTAATTAAATGCCAAGTATTACCACAATAATCTTGTTGTATTGAAATACATGAGAAAACAGCTGGTTATTTATTTTGGGTGGATAAGAATTAAATATTATATTATTTCTAATTTAATATTGTAAGAAATAATGTAACGTGACGAAAAAATAAAAGTAATAGAGTCATAGAGTTCTGCTAATAAAATCTCAGCGCATATTTCCAAGTTTGGATTTCAGCGCACATTTCCAATTTTGGATCCTTTTCTCCGACCAATTTCGAAAAACAAGGAGAATAACAAATTTATTCTAATAGTTGTGCACGTTCAAAATAAATATGTGATGTGTGCTTTTCTAAGATCATGGTATTTGACCATCGCAGATGTATCCTTTCAATAGCAAATTGACCATAACAAAATCTTTTCTTCAAATACATTGTACTATATATCTATTCTCAGAAGTGAACTTTCAAAACCCCAAGGTAATATCTCAAATTTCAAGACAATCCATATTTAGACATGTACAAATTCAACAAAATACACGAGTAACTAAAATTAAAGTGTCATAACTCATAACGGGTTTTTAAAATTAGATGTGTTAATGTAAGCACCAAATTAATTATTGTAAAAGTTCATATGTACAATAAAATTCAATCTATGAAAATAAGATAGACATAACTACGATAATGAAGCATCCCGAATATCATTTTAATTTGAGGTAACAGCAAAATGATAGCCAAGAAATAAAAAAATACACATACCACATCCGTGATCATAAGACATTGTATATATCAGCAATTTTCGAGTTTATTAGTCTCACACCGGGTTGAAACTCGCATTGGAGTTTAAAATTCAAGTGAAATTGGTATATTACTATCTTATATATGGTTGTAAAACTCATTTTGTATGGAGTTAATAACTTAGCATATTACGAAAATGCTGTAAAAATAAAGTGCGAGGGACAATAGATATCAAAACCATATTGACATTTTTTTACCAAATCCAAATCCCAAATCCCAAATGTAAATTATTTCTTATTTTTAATATTTTAATCTATTTTGTTAATCAATCTATAAATTACCCGATGATAATAGGATTAACCGATATAGTGCAAATATACTTAAAATAAAATATTATACTGATATCGAGTATAAATATGTTTTACACCTTATTTATCATTTTTTGTATTCTGGCCATTCGACTAATATAGACATAATTGTTAAAAGAGAGAAATGTTATAATACTCCCTCCGTCCCTTAATACTTTTCCCACTTTCCTTTTTAGGTAAATCAAAATACATTTCCCATTACTATTTTTGGTCATAACAAACAAATAATAAACTCTTAAAAAAACTACATGCAATGAGCTGTGTTTGATAGCTGTATACGATTAACCCCCACATCCCCACCAACTCCCACTATAACCCTATTCTATTTTCTCTCGCGACTCTGTATCTCTCTCTTCTCCGCCCCCAAACCCTAATTACTCTATCAAACATATGAGTTTACATTATGGATTTTCCGATTCTGATGATGAAATTGGTAATCCAGTTAAGTATGAGTGTTCCGATCCCGAGTTTTGTGACAAAGGTGATTCTTGTGATGGGGAACATAGTTATAGTCGTGAAATTGTTCGATTGAGACGTGGTCAGACAAACTCTGAGGAATCGGTGGCGAAATCGGATGCGACGGTGGTTCAAAACCCTCGATCGCCGTTGCATGAAAGTGTTGTTGAAGTCCCCTTGGATGATGCTCCTCCGTCCCCTCTTTCTTCAGATCCAGTTGATGTCGCCGCCGTTGTTGCTCCGGATCCGTCGAGCGATGACTTGGATGACGATGTTGAGGCTGATTCAGAAGATGCATGCTCTCGCTCTTAATGGGAGTAAAGATGTTCTACCTTGAACTTGTTTCTTTCAATAATCACTTGTTCTTGTACTTAATCGCTTGTTTATGTAGTTAATCTCTTGTTTGTGTAGTTACAGTGCCTGTTCTTGTACTTAAATGAACTTGTCATCTCTTGTGAAGTTGTTAATCTCTTGTTCTGTTCTTACTCTCTTGTTCAGTGTGTTAATCACATATTAATGTAGTTAGTGTCTTGTTTGTGTAGTTACATTACCTGTTCTTGTACTGTAATGAACTTGTCATTGTTGTTTATGTAGTCGATGTTGTTTATGTACTAAAATGCTTCTTTTTGCAGTTACATGAAGTTGTTAATCTCTTGTTCTGTTCTTACTCTCTTGTTCAGTGTGTTAATCACATGTTAATGTAGTTAGTGTCTTGTTTGTGTAGTTACATTACCTGTTCTTGTACTGTAATGAACTTGTCATTGTTGTTTATGTAGTCGATGTTGTTTATGTACTAAAATGCTTCTTTTTGCAGTTACATGAAGTTGTTAATCTCTTGTTCTGTTCTTACTCTCTTGTTCAGTGTGTTAATCACATGTTAATGTAGTTAGTGTCTTGTTTGTGTAGTTACATTACCTGTTCTTGTACTGTAATGAACTTGTCATTGTTGTTTATGTAGTCGATGTTGTTTATGTACTAAAATGCTTCTTTTTGCAGTTACATGAAGTTGTTAATCTCTTGTTCTGTTCTTACTCTCTTGTTCAGTGTGCTAATCACATGTTAATGTAGTTAGTGTCTTGTTTGTGTAGTTACACTACCTGTTCTTGTACTGTAATGAACCACTCATTGTTGTTTATGTAGTCAGTGAGTGTTGTTTATGTAGTCAGTGTTGTTTATGGTAATCGCTTGTTGCCACACTTTGCCCTTTTATGGTAATCACATGTTTATGTAGCCACATGTTAACTTGTAATCTTATTGCTGGATATAATTAGTTGTGGATCTATGATGATACTTCAATTTGCTGAGACACAATTACTGCCCTACTGTGCCATAAGCAACCAGTTTTGACTGACTGGAGGCTTGTGTGTGCTTAGTGGTGGTTGATGTTGTCAATGATGCTTGGGGACACTCTGAGATCAAGTACTTGTATATACATTAACTGCTTCAAACTAAGCTTACTTTTAATACATGGACTGCTTAAAACTAAGCTTACTTTTAGCTCTAGTACATTAAAATCAAAACTAAGATAACATGTCCCCATGGACTTAACCTATTCAAGATAATGCTCCATGTATGTAATTCCATGCCTCATGGACAGCCCACATTGGTGCAGTGACTTGAACTGGTAGTTTACCCTCAGCTGCTAGTTTCTTCTTATTAACATAAGGCACAAGGTAATCGTTGGAACCTTTCACTTTTAGCACTTCATTCATGACATATTGATAGGATAGCCATACGTTTCCCAGTGTTCTTGCATCTAGTTCAAAATATGCCTGATGCACTGCCTCCAACATATCATCAACATCTTTAGGCATTTTTTTGTGCATTAAACTTTGAATGCTTCTAAAAAAACCCAAGTCTAGAATATTTAAATCTGGACTGTTTGGTGGTTGTTGCACAAGAATGAATATGAAGTCCCCTTGCTGATAAACTTGTTGCCACTCTAGGTCATCTTGAGCTATATGTGTCCTTGCATTGTCTTGCTGTATGTATATAGTTTTTGGACCTTAAGTTGTTGGCCATTTGTGCATGATTGCTGGTATTATATCATTGATTAACATGCTTCTTGTTTCCTTTTTCCCAACTGATTCAACAACCTTGGTGACCATTGTCCCCTTTGCTCTGTACTTGGAAGCCCTCTTAGCTGGTTCTTGGTAAGTGAATGGGAAGATTCCTATCTTCCCATCAAAGGTACATTCATTTTCTGCATTAAATCTTGGTCTTGCTACAGCAGCTGTGAACATAACTTTTGGTATGAATTTGCTTGACTTGGCAGCTCTATACTTGCCCTTTTCATTTCTTTCCAGGTAAACCCTTTGTGATTTTTTGCTTAAATAAAACCACTTTTCATCAATGTGTACAAAGTCGTACATAGGATAATATTGCCTTTTTGATGCTGGTGTGTCTCCCATTAATAAGTTTAGAACCCATTCAACCCTTTGAAATAGGTTTGCCTCTTTCAAAGCAGGATGAAGGGGTTTGTGTGAGGCTTAATTAGTCCCCTCTTTATCATTCTGTTTGCTGTACTTGAAGACACTTTAAGCTGTACTGCCAAGTCTCTTATGCATGCTCTGTCCCCCATGCTTATCTCAGTTATTGTATTCGGTTGCAGTTGTATTCTTTTTCTCCCTGAGTTATGACCCTTTGTTGCCATGTTATATGTCTGACTTGCTGCCTTTTGCCTCCTTGCAGTACTCCATATTGTGCTGATTGTTCTTCTTGTGACATTGAACAGATTGGCCACTTCTTGAATTGCACCATGCTCAAGTTTCCCCTCTACCTGCTTGTTCAAAAGCCACATGACTACTTGCATCCTTGAGTCACAGCTGAGCTTTGCCCTTTTTTTGTGATGATGACCATGTATTTCTTCATGTGTGTCCCCTTCTATCTCTCCATCTGCTGGTTGATTAAAATCAAAAGGGAAACCAGAATTCATTTCTGAACAAATGGGGGCAAAGCAATGATGCAGAGGGTTTTTTTTTTTAATGTATAGTTGTAAAAAAATTGTTGTACTTATATGTGTAATTTTGTTGTATAATTAGCATAATCCATGTGCTTGTAATGAGAAGATTTGATTGGTTGTTAACTTTGCTACTTGTAATCTTATTGGTGGATATCATTAGTTATGGATTGGTTATTTGAAATTTTAGCTTAGGCGCTAATTTCATTTTTCACTGCATTTCAAACTTTTTTAGTGGACTGCTAATAATTTTGCTAATGATTGGTTTTCTTAATACCTGTGTCATTCAACAAATGGGCAATGTAATTAGAGACAAAGGGAGTAAATTTTTATATATCTATTTTTACTCCCGCCCGTTTACCTACTTGAGATAACTTCTACTAATTTTCCGTCACCTACCGCCTCACTTCGATTTTTTTTTTTACCAATTTTCGGCCACCTCAGTACCTTTCATACATAAAATAAAATATTATAATGATACCGAGTAAAAATATGTTATACACTTCATTCATCAATGTAACAATTTAATAATAAACATAATCTAGCCATTTGACTAATATATAGATATAATTGTTAAAAAAGAGAAATATTATAATAAAATTTTATAGATCTATTTTCACTTCCGCCCGTTTACCTACTTGACATAGACGTTTACTTATTTTTCTTCACCTACCTCCTAACTTTGATTTTTTTTTTTTGACCAATTTTCAGCCACTCAGTACCTTTCTTAATTCTGACTTCGACGATATCATATTTGTTAATTTATATTTTCTCTCCCCGACTACCATTTTTTACTATTATATGTGAAAATATTTTAATGATTTTATCCCTAATAAATCATAAAAATAAACGTGAGCATAAATTTATGAGTATATGAATGGCATAAATTATTAAAATTAGTAAAAATTACTATCTTATATATGGTTGCAAACCTCATTTTGTATGAAGTTAATAACATTAGCATATCACGAAAATGCTGCAAAAATAAAGTGCGAGGGACAATAGATATCAAAACCATATTGACAATTTTTTACCAAATCCAAATCCCATATGTAAATTATTTCTTATTTTTAATATTTTAATCTATTTTGTTAATCGATCTATAAATTACCCGATGATAATAGGATTAACCGATATAGTGCAAATATACTTAAAATAAAATATTATAATGATATCGAGTATAAATATGTTTTACAACTTATTTATAATTTTTTTGTATTCTGCCCATTCGACTAATATAGACATAATTTTTAAAAGAGAGAAATATTATAATAAATATTTATATATCTATTTTCACTTCCGCACGTTTACCTACTTGAGATAACTTCTACTAATTTTCCGTCACCTACCTCCTCACTTCGATTTTTTTTACCAATTTTCGGCCACCTCAGTACCTTTCATACATAAAATAAAATATTATAGTGATACCGAGTAAAAATATGTTATACACTTCATTCATCAATGTAACAATTTAATAATAAACATAATCTGGCCATTTGATTAATATATAGATATAATTGTTAAAAAAGAGAAATATTATAATAAAATTTTATAGATCTATTTTCACTTCCGCCCGTTTACCTACTTGACATAGACGTCAACTTATTTTCCGTCACCTACCTCCTCACTTTGTTTTTTTTTTTTGGACCAATTTTCAGCCACTCAGTACCTTTCTTAATTCTGACTTCGACGACACCATATTTGTCAATTTATATTTTCCCTCCCCGACTACCATTTTTTACTATTATATGTGCAAATATTTTAATGATTTTATCCCTAATAAATCATAAAAATAAACGTGAGCATAAATTTATGAGTATATGAATGGCATAGTTTTAATTATCAAAATTCAAATTATTAAAATTAATAAAAATTATGTGGGCAATTTTATCTTGAATAAATTATAAAATAAATATTGCTAATAGGTGAGTTATTTGAGCATGTAGTGAATGAGTTTAAAAAGTTGCACAAAGAAGTGAGTTGGTTTAGTGGTTGAACATGTGAACACAAAGTTACAAGTGTTGGAAGGTCATGGGTTCAATTTCTTCCAACTTCAAAATTTTTAACATTTATTTTAATTTAAGGACAAATTAGTAATTTACTAAATAGGCACAAGACCATGTTGGCCTATAATAGATATAAAGGATTGGACATATAGATCAATATTCGATTATGAATCCCCAAAATACGATGGTAAAAGATATCATAAATTTTTGACTTGTTGATATATATTATTGCTACTTAATATATAAATTTCACGATATGGTCCTTCTGAATGTACTATATACAGATTTTTCGATATAGTATATTTCAGATTTCTTGATATATAGACTTTTAATATAGAAATTTGAAAGCTCGACATAGATAAGTCTGGATTTTCATTTATTTGTGACTTCATAATATATGCAATATGTATAAACTCATTTACAAAAATATGTACACATTTGATTGATTTTGTGTTTATTCATAAAAATTTGTATATATTTAATTGACGTCGTATAAATATATCTGCATTTTTGGATGTTCGTGGATTGGTAACCAAATTATATATCTTGACATGGAAAAAGAAACCTTACTTTTACGCAAATCTACATAAACAAACTTTATCATTCAGAGATCTACGAAGTGTTTTCAACTATTCGCGACCTCATTATAATTCTTTTATCTAATATAATTTGGATGATACTTTGAAATATTTATTATTACAGATCTTAGTTTTATTCATATAAAATTAAAATTAAATGAGCCCAAACCTAACATTGAGATTTGGGACACATAAGAGTAAGTCCAACAACCTCTTAACTCATTCACTATATAAAATATAACAAATTGGCTTTTAGTAATTTAGTACATATATAAGAAACATTGTCTCAACAACACTTCTTATAATCATTTCTTATCTAATATTTCACTATTAAGTGAACATGATTTCAATTAAAGTATTAAAGAAAAAGATGATATGTGTCATATCTTATTATAAAAAAATAGTTAGGGAATCCTTAAAAGGAGATGAATGCTACATAAAGATAAAGGATGAAGTAATGTTATTAGTGATTTAGCAAGTCTAAGCATTTCCAAGAGTTTTATAGTTTACTAGTAAAAATATTATAAACAATTATACTCTTACTAAGTTATTACGTGGGTTATTGTGTCAATTCCAACAATACTCTTTATAATTGCTCTCAATTTATATTTTATTCATATTTCAACTCTACTATAATGGAAATTTGAATTTAGGTAATGAAAGAATTGGAGGGGAGTAATATTTTATTGGTAAAAATAAGTTAAGAGCCAACTAGAGGCTCTTAAAATTGAGGCCCAATCACCAGTTCTGATTCAAGCTATGCGATTCGATCTCTTTTATTTTACGCTAAGCTCTTAAACTTTTAAAAAACAACAAAGAGTCTCTTGGAACTCTAATTTTTCCAAGGCTCTTTATTATTTATTATTCTACTTAAATATAAAGAGCTTCTTAGAGATGCTCTAATAGACTACTTAAATGGGTTCCTAAACAAAAATTTAAGAGATTTGATCAAAATATGCACTCCAACAGTCTCCTAAATGGTTCCTTAAAAGTTAGGACATGTCTTCTGTTTCTTATGTTTAAGACACTTCTAATCCTGCCTTATTTTAGTTTCATCAATAAAATATTATTTTTCTTCATGTTTTAACATTTTTTTCTTTCTCTCTCATACCTACCTACCCTCTCTCTCTCTCTCTCTCTCACTCTCTCTCTCTCTCTCTCTCTCTCTCTCTCTAACATTGTAATAATAATAAGAAACAAATATAAGGAGCATTGTTACAGTAAACATTCCTAAACTTGTTCTAAATTACTAAAAGATCTATTATTTATAATATTTTTAAGGAATTTACTAGGACTTTGTTGAACTTGCTTTAAGGAATTACTAGCACATTGTTGAAATGACTTTTTTGATCTCATCCCTTAAAAATAAACTTGAGGAAAATTAGTTACTCTGTTGAACTTGCTCTAATATTACTTTATCTATATATATTTAAAATATATAGTTGTCCAATATCTATTGAGATCAAGAAAGACACTTTTACATAAATAAATATTTTATATTTTCAATCACAAAATGGATAATTAGGATTTAGGTGATAAAATAAATTATCATAATAGAAATTATTAACTTTAAATAATTTGAAATGGAGATCTTTTATCACTAAAAAAGAATATCCTTGGAATTAGACCTGGCAATTCGTGTCGTGCCGTGTACTTTCGTGTTTCGTGTACCAAGAGGTCAATCCATATATGAAACGAAATAAAATCGTGTACCCACATTTTAAAACGAACACGAAACGAAACATTTCGTGTAAACATGAAACGAAACGAAAAGTACACAAAATATTTCGTGTACACGAAGGAAACGAAAACGAAACAAAATAATACACAGAAAAGAAACGAAATAATACACGAAATGAAATAGTACACGAAAATGAAGAGGAATTGTACACCAAAATATTTAAAATTTATGTTTACATCAGAATTCTGGGAACATAAAATCAAAACATAAATAGAAATCCACAAATAAAGCTTCAGGACCACAAGATCAAGTTCCACATCTTTTAACTGCACCCGGTGAAGCACATGTTGTTATCATCCACCCGCTGAAAACCAAAAACAAAAACAAAAATGCTTAGAACAGGGCTGATAAGTGTTGTGTCATTTTAAATACATGTGTTATAAGGCCCGTGGTCACCTTCTAACTAGTCACTTACAATGGAAGCTTCATCATTCATGAACAAACAAACTACTCCCTCCGTCCCCTTGATTTCTTGACATGGTGTTTGGGGACGGAGACCAAGGATAATGGGTGTAATATTGTTAAAATAAATGAAGTAGTGGGTGTAATAGTGATTTTATTGTTAAAATAAGTAAATTAGTGGGTGTAATAGTGTAAAGTGTTGAAAAAGTGGAGTAAAGTAGTGGATGTAATAATGTATTTTATTGTTAAAAGTTACTATTTTTAGTAACGTAAAGAATTGGTGGGATGTCCCAAAAAGAAAAGTATAAAAAATGAGAGGGACAGAGGGAGTATCATTAACGGAGTTACTTCTGCAACAAACAACTTTGTTGCCTTATTGAATTATCAGGATATATCTGTTGAGTTTCATCTGATTCAAGACTTTTTGGTGTCAAGCCCAATTAGTTATGCATTAACTCAACCCCAAAAGCCCAATTAGATATGCATTAACTCCTTTGTTTGAGATAAGGTAGACATGTTCTTGTGTGGATAGAAGTACATGCAAGGAGGGTTGTCTAGCAGCAACATCATGTTCAGAGATAGGGAATCATAGCATTTCATCGCTGAATGGATAACTTAGAACTCCAAAATCAAAAGTATGTGTACTTGCAGGCTCGAAAAATCATACCAGTTGGATCAACAACAATAGGTTATACCAAAAAGAACCTTTCAAAGATACTAAATCTTCATTTCAGGGGTTCCAACATGCTTTATCTGATGGGATAGCAGTCCATGGCACACTAGAAATGATATCTTCGTAATATGATATTTTCACTACCATAACTATAAACAACATTAACTAAAGCAACCTTGAAACTACTATTACGCTGTAACTCTCTTGTATATGTGGAACAAGGATGTGCAGTAAGAATCTATAATACTTGGTGTAAAGTTTCTGCTAGACCATGGGAGAGAAGATATTAAACTCTCCAATACTCTGCAACATTAGGACAAGCTTCCTAGGTATTGATAGGGGCACTATGTATATAAGAATGTTATGTCATAATTTATAGGATCCGTTGCCTCTAAAAATCAAATAAAATTTATCTGTTTTAATACTTATTTATACATTTTTAATATCTAAGAGTTAAAAATTTTATTCTCCAACTAATTTTATCTCCACTCCGGATCATATAAATACAAAAATATAGGGTTACTTGACTTTTTCTAACGGGCACACTTGATAAAATATACACATTTATACAAAAAATTACTAATAAAAATTTATTCACAAAATTTCATTTGGGGACCGTAGGGCTCAACTTACAATTTAGATCCGCCCTCGCTAACCAACACCTTTAGCCCTACATTCAGTAATATTACAACTACCAGCACTTTTAAGCTAGGGCTGGTAAAATAAGGATATAGGTCGGATTTGGGTTGATAAATTTGAGTTTGGATTGGGTTTTAACCCAAACCCATATTTAATCCATATTTTAATAAAATGTGGTTAAAATTTGGTTTGGGTTATAATGGATTCGGGTCAAATATGGATAAACCATTTTTTTCCAATTATTTTTAACATAATGGAAACACATACTCCCTCCGTCCCATCCAATTGTTTACACTTTTTAAGCGGTGTCCGGCACGCATTTTAAGGTACATTTTAAGTATAGTTCCATAAATTATTTTTAAATTTTCCTTTTGTTGTATAAAAATTTAATGTTTAAATTTTTATATAGGAAAAGAAAATTTAAAAAAAAAGTTATAGATCTATCCTTAAAATGCATGTCAGACATCCATTGAAAAGTATAAACAATTGGATGGAACGGAGGGAGTATTATTTTAATTTCCTACTTCTCATCAAAATATTATATTAGTCTGATCTAAATAAGAATATCAAAAACGCAATTGTAACTTGCTTTTTTTTTATAACTAAAATATTTTTATAAGTTGTAACTAAAAGCAGCTACAGAATAAAAGGGGCATACCCCAGTTTGAAATACAATTCAAATGAAACAGACTTCCAGCCTACAGCTTCTAAAACATTACAAAGCCAATTCCTCAATGGCTAATATAACAAAGTGACCAGGGAGGGGTCTTTAGACAACCACTGCTTAAACAAAGTACTAGAGTGTAGGATGCCCAGGACCTGGATTATGAACACGGAAAAACAAAGTACTAGAGTGTAGGATGCCCAGGACCTGGATTATGAACACGGAAATTCCTCTCTTTCCAAGTCAAGTAAACAGCAACTGAGAAGAAAAAGAAAGACCTGATATTAAACTGTCCTCCAACATAACAGATTTCTTGAATTTCCACATCAAATATCAAAAACTAGATAAATGCAATAATTACAGACATTTGCTATATTGATTAAAGAAAGTTGAAAGTTGCTAGTTGCTACTCCTTGGTCAACTGAAGTTCCTGCAGAAAAAAAACATAATGAAGTTACGACTACAGAAATAAGTAATTTTCCATAATGAAGAGGCTACTATTTTTCTTAACCAAGAGGCCTCAGGAAGCTATGCATGAATGATAGCACAGAGGCCATGCAAGAAGTTAGTATGCAGCCAAGGCTAGTAAATTTACGGAAAATGTAAACAGAGACAGAAGTTGTATTTTTTTTAGGCTGACAGAAGATGTACTTGGATGAAAAAAGACAGGAGAATTGGTAGCACCTGGATAAAACAACTAGTGGAACCCTCCCAAGAGCAAGTGCAATCAGAATAAAAAAGTTTTAATTAAAGACAGCAGCTTTTTTATAGTTCCGGCTGATGCAATAGATACGGAGCTTTAAGCACGAAGTAGCAAAAAAAAAAGAAAAAAAATTGGGTTGTTTGCATGAGATAAGGAACCTAACACAGAGAATCGGAATTTTGAGGCTGCAGTTTTTGAGCCAACTTGGCGGAATAAACTGCTTTGATTGGAAGGTTTTGGGTGCAGTACGATATACCATTGGAAAGGTATCGGAGTCTAGTTTCCAGCAAAATTTACGGCTTGTAAAAATACCTTTACTACACAAAGATATGCCATATTTAGTCAAAGGTGATCAAGCTGTCCAGGATGGTACACTTATGAGTAAAGCATTAACATTAGGATAAATAGATAATAAGACAGCTTATTAAAATAAGTTCAAGGACAGCAGCTCAAATATACACTCAAAATTCTGATATGCACTCAACTTATTAGCAAGTTTCATGACTTCATCACAAAAGTTGACAATTACGAAATAGCTGCTCAAATATACACTCAAAATTCTGATAATGAATGTGCTAAAATCATAATCGTAATGATACCAGTACCAACTCCAGAAACTCACACATAAATATTTGCAGAGAGTAGAACTTAAGTTACAATAAAAATTATACAAACAAGATGCAATCATTGCCTCTGCTACTGACACGCGGTTGTAACAAGAACCATTATGTACTAGATTCTATCAAAAAACTACCAAAGTAATAGCACCAGGACTGAAACATCTACCAAAATAAGTACATTAAGTTGAAGAACAAAGTGCTCAACATCACCCATGACATCTTCGGTTCCATCCTCTTCATCTCCAGCAACTACATTAATCAATATAAGTAACCATCATCCATATACAACCAAAAAGAAGAAAAAAAAAGATACAATTAATTGATTAAATATACCTTCGGTCCCATACAACCAATTGCAAGTGCATAATAATGCCTCTGCATTTTCAGGGGTAATACAACTACGATACTTGCTAATAATCTGACCTCCGGTACTAAAGGTAGACTCCGAAGCAACCGTAGTTATTGGTATGCTTAAAAGTTTTAGCCACTACATTCAGCAGTATTAAAACTGAAAATGTATAACTCGACACTTTAGAGGTTTAGTCGTCAACAACAGGAAGTCAGCACCAGTACCACATTTAAAATTTATCGAACTCCATAAAAACAAGAGAAACATGGTGAAAGCCTAATGCTACTGGGAGTGTTGTGTTTGCCTATGGAAAACTGGAAAGTAATATTATACAGACCAAAGAAAAAATACAAGAGGAGAAATAATATTAATACAAATTGAGAAAACAAGATTCTGCAAAATGTTGCATGAAAGTAATTTTTCAACTTAAAACAAGTGATTGACACTTGAGATTTATCCTGAAACCAAAACAGTAAAATGATACTCTACTTTGATATAAACATGTTTGAGTCCTAAGTTGTCATATTTCTCTTTCTTGTTTTCGTTTGTATGAGTATATCATCCCAGTAAAAACATCCATGTCCCAACCAAAAACATTAACTAACTGAGACAAGGCTTCCTCTTCCAAATCACCAGAATGAAAGGGAAAATCTACATCCTCAAACGTAGGAAAAAACGTTTTCCTGACAACTGTTCCATCCCGATCGAAGGCAATCAGTGAAGTGCATCATAATCTTGACAAAGAGGTAGTACAGACCAGGGAAGATTCGCGACATGCTCAGTTTTTGAACACAACTCCGTGATGTGGATAACTTTAAACTCATCATCTGTGCCCTTCATGTGGATATATCTTTCTTTCAAGGTCTCTAGAAACTTAGCATCACGGTCGAGGAGACAGCCCCAGTCAAAAAAAATTATGACTCTCTTACCAGCAAGTTGAGAGAACAGAACCTACAAGTTTGGAATACAAGTCAACACAATCAGACAAAGGATGAAAACCTGTGCAACAGACATCAGAAAGTGTCGGGTGTTTTAAGAAGTAGAACAGGAGCTGATATTTTTAACACATAAACCAGAACAACAAAAGAATTCACCTCGGACCCAAATTTTCCACCAAAAATACTGTTTGGATCCCATAGCATTTCTAGCCTCAATTCTTTTGCTTCTTGAGTCATTAACTTGGCAACTCTGGCAGGGGAGAACGGGTAGGCTTAAATCTTAAAGGTCTGCAAGATAAAGACACCAAACGGTTCGATAAATTCCATGCGAGGCCCAATAATTACAAGGGCAAATTCCTGCCCATCATTATCATAGGGAAATTTAAACATTCTTTTCAGCATCCTATGATGCGAGTCATCATTTGGGAGCGCCAACCAGGGCATTGTCTTAAATGTTTTCCAGAATGATTCATCATTTTTGTAACCCCAAGTTCTTTGCCCGTCAAAGCAGTAGATGAGCACAACTTCGAACTTTTTATTATTCATGGCCAACTCTTTATAAGCCGCCTTAAGTTCTTCTGTAAATTTCTCATCGGAGAAACCCTCTTCATAGAAGTAGAGGGCCACCACCTTGTCTTCAAGAGTATGAATAGGTAACTGTCACAGTACCAGTGTACTAGATGATTATCCAGATTCACAAGGATGTGTAGATAACATTCATACCAGTAAAAGTGTAAATAACATGCATATCATTCGACAATACGGATAGAATAAAAAAGCTTAATCAGTTAAACTGTTCTTATTATTGCTATATTATGCCAGCAAAAGTTTCAATCATACCTGGTATCCATTGTTTGAGATGAGGTAATCACGTTTTGAGGAGGCCAGGAGCGTATGCAAGAAGGGTTGTCTACCAGTAGCAACAGCATCTTCAGATTTTAGAAAATCTAGCCTTTGATCATTGAATGGGTATCCCAGAGCTCCATAATCAAGAAGAGTTCCACGAGCGAAACATTGCAAAATCATACCGGTAGGATCAACAATGACTGGGTATGCGATAAATGACCTTTCAGGGAGACCAAATCTTCTTTTCAGATGTTTCCTGCATGTTACATCCGATAATGGGATGGTAGTCCATGGCATGCTAGAAACCATATCTTCGTAATATAATATTTCGCTGCCATAGCTATAATTAACATCAACAAAAACAACCTCAAAACCACCGTTAGGCTGTAACTCTTTGTATATGTGTGTTTAATCCAAATCCATGTCCTTAACTGAATCAAAATATAAAAGTACCACCTTGCCTAGCAACTGCTCAGCCTTTACCTGCAATATTTACATGGTAAATACAATCAGCTATACGTTAAAAGTTTGATTTTTGTAACTAATTTTCTTAATTAAGTGAGACCAGCACACGAACAAAGAGAAGTTCAGATTTCAATTACAAAATTCGATTCTTGAATGGAGGATAGGTATGAGTTGGTGGAAGGCCGGAAGCCCAGAAAATACAATTCAGTCTCCTACATCCTTTCTTTCTTCCTAAATTTTGTTCACGATTTTTTATTCCATTACTTCCCCCATTCAATTCTCTCCAAGTGAACAAGACCTAAGTTGTAGATTAGTACCCACAATTAGTTGGTTTGTGCTTAATATTGCATCTCTCACTAAGCATTTAAAATGTAATGGGTAAGATTGTGCTAGACCATGAGAGAGGCATAAATATTACATTCTGCAATATTACAACTGACATATATAAGACCACACTTCATAGGTTTTAGATAATCAGTTGGAAACAACAGAAAGTCAGCACCTTTGTCTCTGTCTCTGTCCCTATATATCTATCTATCTATCCCCCTCCCCCCATTCCCTGATTTCTGCATTCCCTTTCCATTTTTTATAAAACTCAGTTATATCTCCACTTCTCCACTTCTAAACCTAATCTTCTCGTGTACTCACGATCAGATTCTGACTCCTAACAAAGGGTTTTGTACCAAACCATTTAACAACTAAACTCAATTGCAAAGTGTGATTCCGCAGATCACAGCAGCGCGAATTACGGAATGGCTTTTAATAACAGATGATGACTAACGTTCAGTAAGACAATATAAAACTTAAACAAAATTAATCTAAAAATTAAGCATTTGAAATGAGATTGTGTGGTGATTGTACACCGAAACATACTCTTTGGCCATTATTGCATTTGATGAGGTAATCCCTGCTCTTGGTGAACAAAAGTTCAGATAAATTAATTCTATCTCCTTGTTTGATCCTCGTAAGCTCCTCCTCCTCCACCTTGTTCCCATTTTCTGTGTACTTATAATTTGTCGATGGTATCGATAGATCACAATAACATCTGCGTTTTTCTTTATTCTCCACTCCATAGTATATACTTGTAGGTCTTTCTGTCATTGTGCATGCCAAAGTGTTGATAATAACTTAATAATATCAAAATCACTTGAAAGCAATTTACATTGAAATTACAGGAGCATAGCATGATTTCGACTCTCACCAAGTCACCATATCTTATGAAAAGTTTAAGCTTTTAACATACTGCATATAACAGTAAATACCCTTCCTATCATTAAATAAATATACAAATTTAGAATAGCTAACTTTTAAGCTTTGCTTCAAATTAATAAAAAATGATTTTCGTATGAACAGAAAGACTGTTTGTATATATATAACACAGTTCACTAGATTAAATAAAAGAGACCTCCTGTCAATTGCTGCGTAAAAGAATTGGTAGAATTGAATGAATTAAAGGTGCTAATAAAAGCACAAGGATAATTAGGTGTATATATGTTTACAATAGAGAAGTACGATCTGAAGTTGTTAGAAAATTTAATTAACTTTTCTGAAGTCCTGGTATTCATAAACCCCCACATCAATTTCTCACGTAAAGAGTACGCTGTGTAGGTTTTACATCACAACTCAGAAGAAAACGATTGTGTTTTGTATAAGCGGGAAGAGCAGAGATGGATGTCTCGGACACGTCACATCTATCTATTATACATCTAATACACCAATGGGGGGTTTTCCTGAGGAAATTAATTCAAAATGACAATTTTACCCTCATTTCTAATATATATTTTCAGGGTTATTTTGATCTTTTAAAATCAATATATTTAATACATATCATTAAACACTACAAAATTAATATACATGCTTATACATACATACATACACATACTGTACATACATCAATATATATTTACTACATATTATTAAATGGTACAAAAATAATATGCATATTTATACATACATACATACATTTATACACACATACATACATGCATCCATACATACATACATACATACATGCAAACATTTTTTTTTTTTTGCTAAATACATGCATACATTTATGTGAATATATGATAATATTTCACTATACGATTTTAATTTTTTGGTTGCATACTCTTACAGACATACGTACATACATACATACACATATGTGATCATATACACTAACATATACCATATGTCATTATACTATTATTAGATTTACTGTAAATTTTTATGAATTAAATATAGTAAAAAAATATTATTTGAGTAAAATCTATATATTAAGCATGTACGTGCATTGTAGTTATCTATACCTCTAAAAAATCAAACTATACATACATATTTTAAGTATTATATTTGTATGTCACAAATACGTTCAAATGAATACAAGATAATAAATAAATAAATAAAAATTTCATGTATATAAATGTAATACGCAAATGTATAAAAAGTTTACTTGTGGAATAACTCATAAATTGTTATTCTAATACGCAAATGTATAAAAAATTCTTGAATAAACTAATAATTCAATTATATCTAGAATATGTCCGTGCATTGCACGGGCTAAAAAGCTAGCGTATAAAATGTACTAATTAAAATTATAACATAATTGCTAAATGCAGTAAAATTTTGCTTAATGCAGTAATGTGAGATTACAATTGTATCCCTAACTTGTTTCAAACTAGCTTATAGTGTAAAACAACACCTAGAGGGGGGGGGTGAATAGGTGTTTATGGCTGACAATGCTTATTTATGACCTGTTTTGAAATTTACCGAAAATAGCTTGCTGTTCGTGGTTAAGCAGTTTACAAATGGCAAGCTGATTGTAACTAAAATGCAATGCATTATGAAATATGCAGAAAATTAAAATGAGACACAAGATCTTTTAGCCAGGTTCGACCCTTAATCCCCTATGGTCTACGTCCCGGTCCCTTACCAAACTTGGTAAAAGAATATATTATTGATCAACTATAAAACCGATTACAAGATCCAACAATATATCTCCCTTACACCCAGCTGCTTATAAATGGCTTGCTGTTTTCTGTGTTGAAGTAACTCTCTAAGCAATACTTCCCAAGTATCCTTCTCTAGCCTAGTTCGACCCACCTAAAACCTTAAGCCAACCTTGTACAGCAACAATTTAATAGAACTTGAACAATACAATGATTTGAATAAATACAACTCAACCTATGAACCCTCTGAATGTATATATGCGTGTATATATGGGTTTGAAAGGTTTAGAAAGATTTGGCAATGTAAGCTTTGTGGTTGTGTGTATAATCTCGTTTATGCACTTTGATGGATATTCAATGGATATGTATATTAAGAACTGAGAATGAGCAGCTCTTAAATAGGAAAACAAGAGAGCTTAAAATTAAGTTTGAAATGGCTCCAACGGTATGAAAATAAAATGAAGCCGTTAGAGATTTTTTTGTGTTTAAGATAATGAAGGAGTATGTTTTTCAGATGATAGTGAAGAGATGGAGCGTGTAGAACATGGAGAGGAATATTTGATATGATGAGGTGTTAGTCACAGAGGCATGCCTGAATACATCTAATAACAAGCCTAAGTGTGTGTAATGCTATGCATTACTTACATGACCTCTTAACTGAGGGAACCTCTAGTTGTAGAGTTTCTATTTGTTCTGTACTTGTAATAGGCATCAAATCCTAGTTGTGTAACTGTACTTATAAAGTCAAGAATAATGCTTGAAAGAAGTTCCAAGGTTCATGCCTCAAGCAAGGAGATAAAGACTGCCAAATAATCACAGTTGGGATTTGAAGAAATGAAGAATTTGCCTAAGTACCAATTCGAGAAGTACATTTGTCTATTTGAGAAGTCTAGCATTCGAGAAGACAGAGATTCGATATCTCAGAAGACACTATTCGATATCTCTGAATACACTGTTCGATATCTCATTCGATATCTCAGAGATTCGACATGTCTATTACTCTATTCGAGAACTCATGGAGTCAACAAGTCAAAGCATCATTCGAGTTCTCTAAGAGTCAACAAGTCAATGCTCTATTCGATATCTCAAGGACTAAAGAAGCTATTCGACATCTCAGGGATTTGATATGTCAAAATGCTCTATTCGATATCTCAAGGAGTCCCAGAGAAAAGAGCTATTCGAGAATTGATTCGATATGTCAATATAACACTATTCGAGAACTCAGAGTTATCGATTAAGTCAATTCGAGTTCTCGAATCAATCACTTAGCCACTTCTCGAATACATTCTTGGAGACAAAATACTGAAGAATTGTACAAGTCAGAAACCTGCAACAAGCCAAGACGCTTTATTTGACTATGTCCTATAAAGCACATTGGAAAGCCTACAAAGAAGCTTGGAGAGATAAGACAAAGGGACAAGGAGCTAAAGAAGTGGATATGAACAGGCTTTGCAAAGTCAAATCTGTAGCCGTTTGGACTCTTACTCAAATGAGATAGACAGACTGGAAAGTAGTTTGTTTACCTACCTTATTTGTAGTAAGTAGGTGCATCCATGTCTATAAGGATACAGCCTCACTTCCTTAGAAGTAAGAAGTTTTTGGAGATAAGATTTTTATATACAGAAGAAATATCTCTCTGAGAAAAACGAAGCTGAGAATACTATCATTTGTATTCACAGATTGTAGCAAAATCTTTATCTAATAAAATATAAGATTAAAGTGATATTGTGTTGTGTTTGTCCTTGTTATCTGCACTTACATATCTCACACACTCAACACATATCTTGTTGCAATAATTCAAGAACAAAGAAAAGTTCAAGAATCCATTCACCCCCCCTCTGTATTCTTTTACTGTATTCAATACTCAACAAGTGGTATCAGAGCAGGCTGTTTAATCTAAACAGAAAACGATCATGAGTTCGAATACACCAAAGACTACAGGTATGGTGAAGGTCCCTAAATTCGACAAAGAGAATTACAACCTCTGGAAAATAAAAATGCTGTTGTTCATCAAAGCTGCCAATCCTCTCTACCCTGACATCCTCAAGAATGGTCCATTTGTACCACAACAAGAAATTGCTGAATCTACAGTGGGCACAATAGTCATTCCTAGATCATATGTTGCAAAAGAGCCATCCAAATGGACGAACTCAGAGAAGGAAAAGGTTGCCCTAGACAGTCATCTCATGTTGCTGATCATAGACTCCATGGATATGTCGATGTTTGCCAACATAGCATCATGCACATCAGCCAAGGACATGTGGAACCACATCGAGGTGTTATGTGAAGGGACAGAGGAGGTAAGAGAGAATAGGAAACAGATACTGGTCACACAGTATGAGGCTTTCATGGCACAGTCCAAAGAAAGTATTACTGATATGTTTGAGAGATTTCACAAGCTGGTGACTGAGCTTCAAATGAATGGGAAGGTTTACAGCACAAAGGAATTAAACATGAAGTTTCTACTATCTGCACCAAACCATCTAGAGCAAAGGGTCATATCTCTAAGAGAAAGAGATTTGAACAAAGTCACATATGATGTGCTCTATGGGGTTTTAAAGACTCATGAGCTTGAGTTGCTTCAGAAGAGGGCTATCCAAGCTAACCAAGGCAGAATGATAAACACATCCTGTGCCTTGATTGTCAACAAATCCGTTCAAGACCTGGAAGCATCTACAAGTCAACTGAGAATAGAAGAGATAGTAGATGATGAAGAAACTGAAGAAGAAGTGACTGAACCTGTTGATGAAAAGGAAGAAGATGAGTTCTATACTCTTGAAGAGTTGGATGCCATGGAAAACACTTCATATGCTTTTATGGCTAGAAAATTCCCAAACATCAGATTTAAGAGGAATCAGCCCTTCAAGTCTAGATCTCAAAATTACTCATTCAACAAGAGCAAGGCACCTGTGAAAGCAAACAAAAACAAATTCAAAACCAGCTATGTGGATAGGTCATCTGTGAGATGTTATAGATGCAATGACCTAGGGAATTTTGCCAGTGAATGCAAGAAGCCTAAAAAGAAGGATAAGGAGTTTCTTGAGCTTGAAGCTAAGTATGAGGCTCTGCTAAAGAAGCATACACCAGGTAAGGCCTACATAGCTGAAGGGAAGTGTTGGGATGATTCTGATAGTGATGGAGAAGAACAAGAATTCTGCAACTATGCCTTGATGGCCAACTCCAAGGAAGAACCATCTGAATTAGACTCTCAGGTACCATCCCTCACTACTATAGACATGTCTGTTTCTGAATACAAATCTATGGTTGAACAACTATCTGTTGAGATGTTTAATATTCATACTAGTATGACTGCTGCTAATGAAGAAATTGCTAAACTGTCTACTAAGAATGAACTGTTGAACAAAAGAAATGAGGAACTAGAACTAACTGCTATGCAAGTAGAAAACCTTAAACAAGAAATCGAATATCTAAAGAATAAGGTTCTATGTGCTAGTCAAGTTGAGAAAGCTCTTAGGGATGAACTAGCTGAAAATGAATTTAAATTGAAAACATTTAAGAATTCCTCTAGTCTATTACAGTCCTACCATGAGAAAAATCTAGCTAGACCTAAGGCTGCTATTGGACTTGATTATGACACTCTCAAACAGAGGAAAGGTTATGCAGTCATTGAAGATGACATTGTTGTTCAAGAGGAAGTGCCTCAGGTTTTGAAAAAGGCTGAGACCCCAATATTTAAAGCACCAACACTTGAGATTGATGAGAGTGCCTTACTCATTAAGCAAGTGTTGGATGATGAAGATAAGGCACAATCAAATGAACAACAAGCATCCTCTAAGAGTGAGAATGTCAAAACCAAAGCCAAGGAGCCAGTAGGAGGTAGACCTAGACTTGAGAAATTTGTGAAGTTTGTTTCAGCTGGAAATAATGAGTTTGAGAAGAAAGTGGCTAAAAAGAAACAAAACAGGAATGACAAATTAGGGATTAACAAGGACAACAATTATGCTTATGTGCCAAATGCCCCTAGGAAAGTTTGTCAAAATTGTTTTAGCACTAATCATTTAACTTATGCATGCAAGAAACCATCTGGTAGTGTTGCTAAACCATTCTATGATTGCTCTGTGCCTTTAAGACATAGAGACTCTCCTTTCTGTGATAAATTTGATTGTATGCCATGTAACATGAATGTAATGACTAGTTGCTTTAATTTGAGAAGACAATTCATGGAAGGTTGCATCAGTCACAATGTTCACACACACTACACAAGAACAAAGTCTTCAAGTCCTCCTAAAGTTAGGAAGGTGCCTCTGTCACCTAAGTCTAAGAACCCTGATTCTAAGACTTCTAACAGTGACAAGAAGACTAATATCAAGAAAATTGATAAGCATGCTGTTTATGATAAAACTGTTGCTAAGCCACATGGACCCAAACTTGTTTGGGTACCAAAGGAGAAGTAATACCTTTGTGTTTGCAGGGCAAAGAAAGTGAAAGGAAGGTCATGTGGATTTTGGACAGTGGATGCTCAAACCATATGACTGGTGATATGGCCCTGCTATCACAATATGAGGAGAAGGCTGGCCCAATGGTTGCTTTTGGAGATGACAGCATTGGCAACACACTGGGATATGGCAAGTTGGAAATTGGAAATGTCATCATTGAAAATGTAGCACTGGTCAAGGGGCTCAAGCATAATCTACTGAGTGTTGGTCAATTTACTGACAGAGGCTTCAAAGTGAATTTTGATAAAGATGAATGTTTGATCACCCACAAGAAGACTGGTGACGTTGCTCTATCTGGAGTAAGGAAAGGAAGCCTATTTGTAGACAATATGAACTCTACAAACAAGGACAAAATCTGTTGCTTTTACTCAAAAGCATCAAATGAAGAAAGTTGGCTGTGGCATAAGAAGCTATCACACTTGAACTTCAAAGGCATTAATTCTCTAGTCAAAAGGGAGTTAGTGAGAGTCATGCCCACACTTGAATTCTATCAAGAAGGAGTGTGTGAGGCTTGTCAAAAGGGAAAAATGAAAAGATCAAGCCACAAGTCAAAGACAGTGACATCAATAACCAAGCCCCTACAACTAATTCATATGGACTTGTTTGGGCCTGTCAATATTATGTCACTAGGAAGGAAAAAGTATGCTCTGGTGATGGTTAATGATTTCACAAGGTATACATGGGTAGAATTTCTGGCATCAAAGGATGAGGCTCCACAAGTAATCATTGAGCATATAAAGAAAATTGACAAGGAAGCAAAGGCCAACAATGCAAGTGTGATTGCATTAAGAAGTGATAATGGAACAGAGTTCAGAAATGCCATGCTTGAAGCATTCTGCAAAGAGAATGGTATTTCTCAACAATTCTCAGCTCCAAGGACTCCACAACAAAATGGAGTTGTTGAAAGAAAGAATAGAACTCTGATTGAGGCTGCTAGAACAATGTTACTTGATGCAAAGATGCCTACATGTTTTTGGACTGAGGCTGTGAGCACTGCATGCTATATCCAAAACAGAACCCTCATCAACAAAAACACTGGAAAGACACCTTACAACTTGATGACTGGAAAGAAGCCCACTCTAAAGTATGTTCATACTTTTGGAAGCAAATGCTTTGTGTTAAAATACAATTCAGAATATGTTGGAAAGTTTGATGCAAAAGCATTTGAAGGAATTTTTCTTGGCTACTCTATGGAAAGAATTGCATACAAAGTTTATGTCATCACTCAAAAGAAAGTTATGGAAAGCACAGATGTGACATTTGATGACAGCAAACTACCTGGATTAGAAGAAGCCAATGATAAAGATAAAGATCCTTTGAAGTTTGACAATCTAGATGATTCTGATGAGGAGATTGAAACTGAATTTGAGCCCACAATCCAACAAACTCAAGTGAATGAAGAACCTGTGTCAACCAACAATGAAGAAACAAGCATCCAAGACACACCTGTGATTAGTGGCAACTTCACAGGGGAAGGAAATGTAAATGATCATGATCTGGATGATGAAGCAACATCAAGGCTGAGAAATCAATCTGAACATACAAGGAAATGGGATAGATCACATACTGCAGATCAGATAATTGGAGATCCAAATACAGGAGTGAGGACAAGGAGAGCAACTCTAAATGAATGTCTCTATGGTTGCTTTCTATCCCAAGTTGAGCCTAAGAAACTTGATGATGCATTGTTGGATCCTGATTGGATAATTGCTATGCAAGAGGAGCTAAACCAATTTGAAAGAAGCAAAGTATGGGAACTTGTGCCTGCACCAAAGGATAGAACCATTGTTGGAACAAAATGGGTTCTAAGGAATTAGATGGATGAAAATGGTGTAGTCATAAGAAACAAAGCAAGGTTGGTTGCAAAAGGATACTCTCAACAGGAAGGCATTGACTATGATGAGACTTTTGGCCCTGTTGCTAGACTAGAGGCCATCAGAATTTTCTTGGCATTTGCTGCACATTCTAATTTCAAGGTTTATCAAATGGATGTCAAGAGTGCATTTCTGAATGGGGAGTTGGAAGAAGAAGTATATATGCAACAGCCACCTGGCTTTGAGGATCCACAATTCCCTCACTTTGTCTACAGATTGCTTAAAGCATTGTATGGACTTAAGCAAGCTCCTAGGGCATGGTATGACACATTGTCACAATTTCTACTGGAGAATCAATTCACTAGAGGCACACTAGACAAGACACTGTTTTACAAGAAACATGGTGATGATATTATCTTAGTTCAAATCTATGTGGATGATATCATATTTGGTTCTACAAATGAGAAGCTATGTGAGAAATTCTCTAAGCTCATGCAGAGCAGATATGAGATGAGTATGATGGGAGAATTAACATTCTTTCTTGGGCTGCAAGTGAGTCAAAGGAAGGATGGCATTTTTATAAGTCAAACCAAATACATCAAGGATCTATTGAAGAAATTTGACTTAGAAGAATGCTCGCCTGCAAAGACACCCATGGCCACTGCCACCAAGTTAGATGAAGATGTTAAGGGCAAGAAGGTAGATATCTCAATCTACAGAGGCATGGTTGGTTCTCTACTCTACCGCACTGCTAGTAGGCCAGACATCATGTTTGCAACATGCTTGTGTGCAAGGTTTCAATCAAATCCAAAGGAATCACATATGATAGCAATAAAGAGGATTTTCAGATATCTGAAGGGCACACCAAACTTGGGGTTATGGTATCCTAAGGACACAGGGTTCAATCTGGTTGGTTATTCTAATGCTGATTATGCTGGATACAGAGTGGATAGGAAAAGCACCTCAGGTAGCTGCTAGTTTCTTGGACAAAGGTTAGTCTCTTGGTACAGCAAGAAACAACAATCTGTGTCAACTTCCACAACTGAAGCTGAGTACATAGCTGCTGGAAGTTGCTGTGCTCAAGTGCTTTGGATCAGAAACCAACTTAGAGATTATGGACTTGTGTTGGAAAGAATTCCAATCATGTGTGACAACACAAGTGCAATCTCTATAGTTTCCAATCCTGTCAATCATTCTAGGACAAAGCACATTGACATCAGATATCACTTCATAAGGGAGCATGCAATTAATGGAACCATTGAGTTACATTATGTTCCCACAGAGAAACAACTAGCTGACATATTCACAAAGCCATTAGATGAAGCCACCTTCACAAGGTTGGTTAGTGAGATTGGAATGCTGAATTCTTCAAATTCTGGCTAAGTGAATATATAAACTAGATTGTTGCAGCAGTAAATACTTACTTTATCAAATGCTCAATATTTTTGAAGTAAGTATTGACTGGAGTATGATTTATAAATATTCCACAATGCTGCATATGTTGAAAATCATACATCTTTAGCTTGAAATTTCTGTGAAATTTTGAGAGAATCACTATTTAATTTGGTAGAATATTCTTCAGTGAATATTTTTGGTAAATTTTAAAAGATAGTGAAAATTGAATTTTATGAGTGAAAAGTATAGTTTGATAAGTCAGACTTCTCGAATGTTTCATTGTTTTGTCATGGCTCGAGTTCTCGAATAGGCTTATCTAGAACCCTCTTGAGTTCTCGAATAGTGTCTTTTGGAGAAATCGAATAGCACACTCTGAGTTCTTGAATAGAGTATTTTAGTTCTCAAGTGATGGAGTTCTCGAATACTGTATTTGAGTTATCGAATCATTTGAAAAGGCTGATTTTTCGCTGACACTTAATCACTTTTTGGATTTATATTCAAAACTTCATTTCGCTCATAAAAACACATTTTATTTAGCTTAGAATTATTTTCTGAGTTAAATAACTGCCAGCTGTGAGTTACAAACTGCTTGAGATATCGAATAAGCCTTCTTGACTTATCGAATAGTTGTTTTATACTTCTCGAATGACTGTCTTGTCGATACAAAACTTATATCTAATCGACAACTCAAGTTATTCATATATATACAATTTCACAACTGTTCAACTCATTTCGTTCGATTTCTCAAGCATCTAAACTCTTAAAACCTCTGAAAACCCTAACTGCGAATTTCTTCTTCAACCTTAATTCTCTTTTCTTCTCTACCCAAATGGCAAACACTCAACTCACCATACCATCCCAAACCAATTTCATCGAAATTACCAGTGATGTGGAAGCACCAAATGCTAATTTCAAGTGCTTTGTTCGATGGTTGTCTGAATCTTACATCAAGGGTGCACTATCAGCCAACCCAACCCTGTACATAGACTTATTAGAACAATTCTGGAGGACAGCTACAGTGGAGGTCATCGCCCTTGAGAATACTATTACCTCATATGTTGTCTACTGCAAGATTCAAGGCGTGGATATTACTATCACTACCGCAGACATGAATCAAGCCTTGGATTTGCAGCAAGAGGCATATGACTCCCTGGCCACAGATGCTGAGTTGGAAGAATTCTTTGAATTTATCAATTACTCAGAGGCTATTAAACTTGGAAAGCTGAATAGGAAGTACTTGAGAAAGGAATGGAGCTATGTTTTTGCTACAATCCTTCATGTATTCACTGCCAGGAAATCGAGCTTTGATCAGATTAGTACACCTGTGCAGCAGCTTGCCTATGCCTTGGCTCGTGGGAGAAAGATAGATGTTGGACATCTCATCATACAAGAGCTATATGGGAGACTTGGTAAGAACACAGCCAAGAGAGGTACTGAAATTTTCTTTCCCCGCTTCATTCAATCAGTACTTAATTTTAAAAATGCTTCATTGATTGAATTGCCTGGATTAGATAAAAGTAAAATAGGCTATCCTAGGTCCACGACCAAACTTATTTTTGGTAACTTAGAGACTAGGAATGATGTGGATGTAAGGCTTAAGATAACTCCCCACATGGAGGGTTTATTTAGGTCTTACCCCCACAACATGCCAATATTTGAGTCTAAGTCTCAGTTAGCACAACCTAAGCAAGAAGAACATAATGCTAACCCAAGGCTTGCTAACCAACCCTCTCAGACAAACACTCTACCAAACACAGAGCCAACTGCATCATCCTCTCAAAAGGGTGATGTTAGTAAGAAGAAGAGAAAGCAGGTTGCTTCTAAACCTTTAACCATCTTAACCGAAGCAGCCTTGGCTGTAGAACTAGGTTTAGAAGGTGAGGAACCTGAGTCACCTATCATTAGCCTAAAGAAGAAGAAGAAGTCTAAAACCACCTCTTCAGTCACCCAAATGGCTGAAGTTGTAAAATCAGGGGCACACAGCTCACTAGATGTATCCTCTCAACAGGGTGCATCTATAGAATCAAGCATCCTCCCCAATGCACCTATCTGTAAAGAGTCAGCACAAGGGAGTGATAAGGCTGGCACAACACTGAGTGGAGAGCACATCACAATTGAAACTCCCTCTATCTCTCAGGGGGAGTTGCCAAAATCTAATCTACAACACACTTCTCTTCCAGAATCTACCACTCATATTTCTTTGGAGCCTACATCTCAAGCAATTGAGGAGCAAGACATTGATCATCAACAATTCTTTTCTCTTGATGAGCCAATGGATTCAAGTAACTTGGTGCAAGACACCTTGCTCACCACCCAGGTACCACATTTAGATGGTCAGGGAATGCATGCTGGGGCATCTCCTAATGACACCATCACAAACAAAGAGGATTCACTAGTTTTAACTAGAGACTCTGTGCCTGTGTCAACTACTGTTGTAACTCATCCCACTCCTGTGGAGACAACAGTAGTAGAGTCTTTCCATCCGGTTACAGAAGTTGCATCTGTAACTGAGGAGTCTGGCTTGCCTGGCTCTAGCTCTAACTATATGTCTCAATGGCTGAAGCCTGTGCAACATGACAGTGCTTCAAGATCAGGGTCTGTTCCACCACAATTGACGGTTGAAGCACTCCAAAGCTTAATTGTGGATCAGATCCCTGAGTTCACAAAGATTGCTCAGCACTTTCTCACTGTAGACATGCCCAATCCAGACTATGAAGCTATCCTCTTATGCCACAGAGATGATGTAGAAATACAGAAGGCTAAGATCATAGATGAAACTGAGAGGGATGGAAACGTAGATGCTTGGCTACAAGGAAAGAATGACATCTCTCTCTCAGAAGGTCTCCAGTACCTCAGAGAAGAATACATCACTTCACTAGGGTCCAATGCCAAATCTCTCGCCCCTACTGATGTGTATGAAGCAGTGAATGACAGCTACAAGGGTATTCTCAAGGCTGCACACTACCTTGGTAAAGGTCTAAAGACAGAAGTTAATGAAGTGTGTTCAGCCACAACCAAGGAGGTGCATGAGATAAAGAGGACTTTTGATTCCAAATTTCCTCAATTGGAGACTGTAGTCAAGGACATTCTAGCCTGTAAGTCTACCTGCACCAAGATGGACAATGGTTTGGCTATTCTCAAGGATGCTGTCACAGGCCTGGGGCACAAATTCCAAAATCTCACTGATCAGACAACTGAAGCCAATGCCATGCTCAGGACTCTTTTTGCAAATCAATATGGAGACAAGCTGGTCACTGAGGTCCCTGTGCATGAGATGTCTAGGTTTGAAATGCAGAGACTCAAAGAACAATCCATGTCTGGCTTTAAATCCTCTGCATTGTTCAGCAAGGTAGATGCACTTGAAAAGGAGGTAGCTACTCTCACTCAATCTAATGCTCATCTTACAGAAAAGGTACAAACTCTTACTGAGCAGTTGAACACTCAAGCCACCACCACAGCTGATGTTCTTCTGCATCAACAATCAATGTTGTCTGCAATGATGAAGCACATGGGTCTCCCTCTACCTGACGAATCTTCAACCCCAAAGGTCACTCCTACAGCCTCTGTGCCTGACAACAAGCCTAAGGGGGAGAAGAGGACATCAAGAAACTCAAATACAAAGGGGGAGAAACCACCAGTAAAAGGCATCAAAATCATTGAAGGTGGTCATCAAAGAACTAAATCTTTAACTCATGTGCCTGGCAAAGGAAAAGATAAAGTTGATGAGCCTCCTATTTCTCTGCCAGTTGTCACTCTACCAACTGTGCACATCACTACTTCCAGTGGTCAAAAGCAATCTATTACAACCACAATGGTTGCAGGGAGTATGCTATCTGACAAACCTCAAATCTCCATATCTAAGAGTGCCAAGCCAGTAGAAGTTAAGGTGGTCACTGAGGCCAAGCTACAAGAAATTGCAAACTCAAATGTCTATCATGATGATGCATTCTTGGAGTTTCTGAAAGTCTCAAGAGAACAGGCTGGTGATGCTTTGTCATATCATAGGAGTTTGAAGAGTCAGATTGACTTTCTCACTGTAGTACCAAGGAGAGTTGACAGCCTATGGCTCAAAGAGATAATGATGGTAGGAAAGAATAAGATGTGGCACTTAACCATCAACACACTACAGGGTCTAAACCACTCAGAAGTGGGTGTGTTCCTTGGAATGATTGAAAAGAAGGATGAAAACTGCAAGAGTCTCTTTGAAGAGTTAAGGGATGGTCAACCAGCAAGGCTACCTAAAGTATTCACAAATCCTAGAACCATCATCTATCAGGCTGCAACAAGAATTGATGATATCAAGCAGCTGGTCATCCCTAAGCATCTAATTCCTCAGAACAAATCTCTCATTATTGCCATCATTGAGCAGCTGAACAAGAAGAAGGGTTTAAGAACAGCAGAAGAATTGGAAGCTATATCTTATCTCAGGTCATACATTACAACTGGCATTGTACCTGAATCTGCTAAGTTCAACCCTAGCAAGGATGGTGATCAAGACAAGGATGGAGACAAAAGTGATGGAAGGAGAAGTGAAAGGCAGAGTGTATAAACTTGTAACACTATAACTAATGTAACTCAAACTAAAGGAAAAGATACTTAACCAGAAGACAATCAAGAACAAGAAGTCACAAGAAATCAACACTAAATGAAGACAAGGTAATTGATACAATTCAACATGTTAACTATGATCAATCCAAGAAGAAATCATTGAGAGAAGTTCAAGTCAAAGTTGTTCATGCCTCAATGATTTGGAAAGCTAAAGATCAAGATCATAACTATCAGTATCAATAAGACCAATTGATTTCAAGTGAACAAGAAGGAAAGCAAATATTGGAAAGCCACATTTCTAATTGGATATGGTAATTTATTCAAGAAGCAAAAACCCTATCAAGACTAGTCACTTATGAACCAGACCGTTGCATCAAGTGTCAGGACATTGATAGCAAGTTTATGTCAGTAATAAAGATCCATATTCAAGAGCTTAGTGAAGAATAAAGAAGACATGAAGATATCACAAGTTCGAGATGTGCATTGAAGTTTCAAGTTGAAGACCAGAATATTTTCTAAGTACTAAATATTCTAGATAGCCAAGTAGAAGTTTCTAAGTAGAAGTTCTACTTAGAACTTCGAGATGGCTAAGTAGAAATTCTCAAGTAGAAGTTCTACTTAGAGTGCAGCTTCAACATGACACATGGCATCTTCTGATTTGCAGATTTCCAAGCTTTCAAGATAAGGCAAGAATTATGTGGACATCATTGGGCCACGTACATCTTAGTCTTTGAAGACTACAGGACATAGATTACATGTAGTATAAATAGAAGTACTTGTGTAATGTTTAAGTAAGTGAGCAATTCTAGAGAAAAACACAAGAGAAAAAGAGAGAGTGCATTCACAGAGCTTAGTATCATTCACTTCTCTCTCAACTTCTGTTATACTTTGTAATGAATGTTGTAGCAACCCTTTCAAGTTATATATAAGACATATATTCCTTGAATCTGTGTGTTCATTTATTGCATCGTATTTATTGCTTCTCATATTCGAAAAGTTGTATTCACCCCCCCTCTACAACACATTTGGACCTAACAATTGGTATCAGAGCTATATGTTTAACATACAAAACATAGATCCTTGTGTTGAGTAGAAGAATCGTGAGTTTTCATTTTTCAGATCTACTTTTCATTTTCTCGAAAAGTGTGTTTTAATTCGTTGGTAGTGAAAACTCATCTGAAAAATTATTTAAATACTCCAGGTGTGATTATTTAGCTTGGGTGTATTTTAACTAATTTTTGTGAATTTATCTGGGTTAGTTCATATTTGGTGTTCTTGAGTGTTCATCATCTGTTCCTATCAAAGAAGACAACCCAACAACTTTTTGATCTCCTTTTCCAAAGTAAAAGAATAAAAAAAGGTGGTTTTGGACTTTTTAATTTGCTTTATTCGGCCGAAAGTATACAGACATACTCAGTACCTAGCATGTGGGTTAGGTGGGTTAGGTGAGTAAAGCATTCAAAGTCAAAAGGTGTTAAAGAGATAATATTGTTTATTCAATATTAAAGTAATCTGCAGAAAAATTATTCTAAGGCAAAAATTTCTACATAGAATTTCTACTTGAGAATTTCTACATAGAATTTCGACTTAGACAATTTCTACTTGGTGATTTCGACTTGAGCAAAATTTCTACTTAGAGAAATTTCGACTTAGGCAAAAGTTCTACATAAATATTCTACATAGCCTAGTCTTGGGTACTTAGAAACTTTTAGTGACCAGAATTGAGATGGCTCCTAAAAATGCATTCAAGATCCCAATGTTCAACAAAGATCACTATGAAGAATGGGTTTTCAGAATGAGACTATATCTAGAGACTGTTAACCCTGAATATCTGGAAGTCCTTGACAAGGGTAAATTTGTCCCAATGGTAGTTATTCCTTCACATACGGAAGGAGGAGTGGTTATACCACCTCGGTCTGAGCCTAAAAAGGTCTCGGAGTTTTCGGATGCTGACAAGGAACAAATAGCTTATGATACTGCCATACGACAAACCTTGATGGAATCTCTTGATCATGAAATGTTCAACATAGTCAAAGGTCTGACTACAGCGAAGAAGATTTGGGACAAGATAGAAGTTGTCATGGAAGGATCTGCAGAGGTTAGAAGTAACAAGACACTCATACTCAAGATGGAGTATGACACCTTTAGAATAAGGAAAGGAGAAGGCATAACAGATGTCTACCTACGATTCAGTCAGTTGGTATTGGATTTGAATCTGAGAGGTGTAACTCTCCCCATGGTTGAGACTAATACGAGATATCTGAGGAACCAGCCAAAAAGCATTGAACATAGGGTCTACGCAATAAGAGAAACCAGAGATTTGCATACAACTTCTCTGGAAGAATATTATGGAATATTAAAGACCTATGAGCTGGAAACTCTTCAAGATCAAGCATGGGACAATGATTCAAAGGGTAAAGAAAGTGCATCAGGATTAGTTGCTGATGAGGAAGAGTCTAAGAAGGCAATGGTTGCAGCAAAGCCTAAATCATCACTTGCACCACATCAAGTTGATAATGATGACGAGTGCGCATCTGACAGTGATGATGACTACTACACCCAAGAAGAGCTGGACAACATGGACGATAGTGTCGTGGCATACATGGCAAGGAAGTTCAGCAACATGAGATTTAGAAAGAGCAACCGACCACAGAGAAAATCTTCATCTTATTATCGGGCTGCGAAGGGTGGTGGTAGTTCGTCAGGCTACAAAGGAAAAGGCAAGAATACCAGCTACAAATCTCCTTTGGATTTCAAAATGAAGTTCAAATGCTATAATTGTGGTGAAGCTGGACACTTTGCCTCGGACTGCAAAAAGCCTAAACAGACTTATCCAAAAGAAACATTTGAAGCTCTCAAAAGCAACTATGAAGCACTGTTGAAGGAAAGACATGGAAAACGAGCTTTATTGGTGACAGAAGGAAGAGCTTGGGATGATTCAGATGAGGAAGATGTTACTCATGTAGCAAACTTTGCCCTCATGGCTGAGACATCAGAGGAACCAGAGGTACCAGTTCTGACTCTTAAAGTAGAAATGTCTATTGATGATTATAAAGAACAGAACGGGGCTCTTAGTGAAGAGATCTATATGTTGTGCAAAAGCCTAGACTCTTCTCAAAAGGAACAGAAAACACTTGTTGCCAAATGCAGAATGCTTGAGGCAAAAGTGGAAGAGCTAGAGGCTGCTTGCACTGTAGATACTTCTCTAAGAGACTTTATTAAATCTCTGGAACACAAGCTCGTCCTTAAGGAAGAGGTAGAAGCATGTCTTAGGAACAATCTAGCTGAGTTAGAAACAAAATGCGAAGCTTACAAACTAGCGGCTAGTAAAGTGTATGTAGATAATGACACATTTAAGAAAATAACTGGAGTAGGTATAGGACTTGATTATTCTGACCTTCCTAAGAAAGAAGGAAAGAGACCTATTGACCCTAGTTCCAGTGACCTTAAAAAGGAAACACCTAGTATTCTTAAATCGGCTGTCAAACCTATCTACAAACATCTTGTTCCTAGAATAGAAGAAGAAGAGACTGAATTGATAGCTAGATATGAGATTGAGATGGAAGATCGCCAGAAAGAACAACCTATAACTCCTATTAAACAAGTGAAAATCAATTTCCCTAGAGATGAATCTAGACTGGGATTAGGAGCTAAGGCTGTTAAACAACAAGGAAAGAAAGAAAAAGGCATAAAAGAGGTTAAGGCTGAACGAATAAAGAAAGCATGTTATCATTGTAAATCTACTGAACATCTTTCTTATGCATGCAAAGCTAACATGAATGTTCCTGCTGCACATGCCATGCCTACCACACATACAATGAATAATCTGCATCAGAATCATGCACAGTGTGGTCAACCTAATTGTATGCCATGCACTTTTAATATCATGCAAACTTTTGTGCATTTAATGAATGCATCTAGCCAGTCATGCTCAAATACTGTTGCTAGTTCTAATATCAAGAAAAAGTATGGTAGAGCCAAGACTGTCAGTCCTCCTAAAGTTAGGAGTGACAAACCTTCTCCTAAGACTGACAAATCTGTCAAGTCTGAGAAAGGAAAGGAGATAGTCGAAAGCTCTAGTAATATGAAGAAAAGTGCATCTCCTGTTGTTAAATCTGTTGATTCTCGATCTTATCGAAAAGCCGGGCCCAATCAAAGTTGGGTTCCGAAGAATGTCTGACCAATCTGTCATTGCAGGGCATTAAGCAGAATAGAAATAAAGTTATATGGGTGCTAGACAGTGGAGCATCGAGGCATATGACTGGAAACAAGTCCCTGCTTATAGAGTTGGTTATGAAGGCTGGCCCTTATGTTACCTTTGGAGATGACAGCATAGGTGTGACTAAGGGATATGGCAAACTGAAAACTGGCAATGTCATCATTGAAGATATTTCCTATGTTGAGGGACTAAAGCACAATCTGTTGAGTATAAGTCAATTCTGTGACAAAGGTTACGAAATTGTCTTCAACAAGAAAGGTGTCTCAATCACTCACATCAAGGAAGGCTCACTAGCTTTGAGAGGAGTTCGAAAGGCAGATCTTTTTGTTGCAGATATGGATTCAGCAAATCAGAATGAGGTCACCTGTTTCTACAGCAAAGCCTCGGATGATGAAAGCTGGTTATGGCACAAAAAGCTATCTCACTTAAACTTCAAAACGATGAATGCTCTCGCGAGGCGAGAATTGGTGAGAGATCTACCTCAAATGGAGTTCGCTCCGAAAGGACTCTGTGAAGCTTGTGAAATGGGAAAGTCGAAGCGAGCATCGCATAAAAGCAAAGAAATTTCTAGTATTACTGAGCCTCTACAACTTCTTCATATGGATTTGTTTGGCCCAGTGAATGTCCTATCTTTGTCTAGGAAAAGATATGCTTTGGTAATCGTGGATGACTTCTCCAAGTATACATGGGTATTGTTCGCAATGACGAAAGACGAAGTACCTTTCTTAATCATTGATCACATCACTCAAATTGAGAATGTTTCAACACTTACTGTGAAGACGATTAGATCAGACAATGGCACTGAATTCAAAAACGCAGTGCTGAATGACTTCTGTGTATCTAAGGGAATACGTCGTCAGTATTCAGCCCCGAGAACTCCACAGCAAAATGGAGTAGTTGAAAGGAAGAATAGAACTTTGGTTGAAGCAGCAAGAACTTTGTTGTATGATTCAAAACTTCCTTTGTATTTCTGGGCCGAAGCAGTGAGTACCGCTTGTTACACTCAAAATAGAACCTTGATCATAAAAGATAAAGAAAAGACACCATGTGAGCTAATGAACAACAGAAGACCAACAATCAAATACTTTCATGTCTTCGGAGCAAAATGCTATGTGCTTATAGATGATGAAAATCTAGGCAAGTTTGCAGCAAAAGCTCGTGAAGGAATCTTTGTTGGTTACTCTACAGACGTGGTGGCAGCTTATAGAGTGTTCTTGGTGAATGATCGAAAAGTGACTGAAAGTTACAACGTCAGATTCGACGATACCAAACTCTCATCAATTTCAAGAGATTCTAGTGAACCTGAGTCCCTAAAATTTCAGAATCTGGACTTAGAAGATCTTGAAGATGAACCTGAGTTGGTTGTTCCATTAAATGTTCCAAGTGTACGTGAAGAACCTGAGTCTAGTGAACAAGCTAATTCTACAAGATCAGGAGAGACTTCTTCAATACCAACCGGCAACAACTTAGGGGGAGTAAATAGCAGCTCAAGGACTATTGTTCAAGGCTCGAGTCGAGTTGACTCTAGTTCTGTAGGAGCTGGCACTAACTCAGGGGGAGTTAGTGAAAATAATCAAAGTAGTCAGCACCCCATCTCAGAAAGTCAAGCTGAATCATCTAGACAATTTCCAGGTGAACGGGTATGGAATAGAGACCATCCGTTTGAGTTAATTATTGGTGATCCAGATGCTGGTGTGACTACTAGAAGAACTGCAAGAGCTGACATGGCTAATATCTCCTTATATTCTGGGTTCTTATCCAAGCTTGAACCTAAAGAAATCGAAGAAGCTCTTGGCGATGCTGATTGGGTGATTGCAATGCAAGAGGAACTCAATCAGTTTGAAAGGCAGAAAGTTTGGAAACTGGTACCCCGACCAAAGAACAAATCCGTAATTGGAGCTAGGTGGGTATTCAGAAATAAACTAGATGAAAACGGACTTGTAACACGAAACAAGGCTCGTTTGGTTGCAAAAGGTTATTCTCAGCGAGAAGGAATTGATTATGATGAAACCTATGCACCAGTTGCAAGACTTGAGGCAGTCAGGATGTTCTTGGCATTTGCAGCACATAAGAACTTCAAAGTTTTCCAGATGGACGTGAAAAGTGCCTTCCTGAACGGAGAGTTAGAAGAGGAAGTATATCTGGAACAGCCGCCTGGCTTCGTTGATCCAGAACATACAGATTTTGTGTATCTACTCTTCAAATCTGTCTATGGCCTCAGGCAATCCCCAAGGCGATGGTATGAAACCCTATCTCTATTCTTAATTGAAAATGGTTTTGTTAGGGGAGTAATTGATAAAACATTGTTCTATAAAGTTGTGAGAAATGACTTAATACTTGTTCAAGTATATGTGGACGATATTATTTTTGGGTCATCAAATGAGCGCTTGTGCGAGAAATTTGCCAAGCTAATGCAGGAAAAATATGAGATGAGCATGATGGGAGAGCTGTCCTTCTTCCTTGGATTACAGATCAGTCAGAGAAAAGATGGTATCTTTATCTGTCAATCCAAGTACGTCAGAGATTTACTCAAGAAGTATAATCTAGAAGATGCATCAGCAGCTAAGACTCCCATGGCAACAGCCACGAAGCTTGATGAAGACAAATCAAGTAAATCAGTTGATATCACAAGCTATCGAGGTATGATTGGCTCACTCCTCTATTTAACTGCAAGTAGACCAGATATAATGTTCGCAACTTGTTTATGTGCAAGGTTCCAAGCGGATCCTAGAGAATCACATCTCGTAGCCGTCAAAAGAATTTTTAGGTATCTCAAGGGCACACCAAATCTAGGGATTTGGTACCCAAGAGATACAGGTTTTAATCTTATTGGCTATTCGGATTCAGACTATGCAGGTTGCAGGATTGATAGGAAAAGCACATCTGGTGCTTGCCAATTTCTTGGCAGAAGATTGGTGTCCTGGCAAAGTAAAAAGCAACATACAGTATCTACTTCTACTGCTGAAGCTGAGTACATTGCTGCTGGAAGCTGTGTAGCTCAAATACTGTGGATGAGGAACCAATTGAAGGATTATGGCATGGAGCACAAGAAAATTCCAATCATGTGTGACAACACAAGTGCCATTGCCATAACCAACAATCCTGTAGATCACTCAAGAACCAAGCACATCGACATCAGGTATCACTTCATAAGAGAACATGTCGAGGAGGGGACTGTGGAGCTACATTTTGTGCCCACAATGCAACAAATTGCAGATATATTCACCAAACCTCTTGATGAAGTAACATTCAATAGGTTGGTTGGTGAATTGGGAATGCTTAACACAAGTTAGTAAAGCCTTCTATCTGTAAAATCCATGGTTATGTTTGTATATGCAAGCTATTTAATCATTATGTGCTTAGACTTTAAAATGCCTAATTAATGATTGTTATAGGTTGCATATAGTGTCATTTTACATGAATTCATTGTGTTTTAAGTGTCTTTTATAGCACAAATCTTTGAATTTATGATTGTTAGATTGCATGATCATAGGGGGAGTTAAATTCATAATATTCTAAATATTGCATGATTTTTAGATGAATTTACCTGTGTTTTTCATGTAATTAGAGGCCTTAGAATTATCAAGGAATGTTTTAATTATGTCATATATTAAAATCCTTGAATTGATATTTATATTAATTTGGCAAAATTAATTGTTGAGTTTTTCAAAGAAAAAATTGTCAAATTATTCTAAGTATCTTCAAAATTTCGAGTTAATCACTATCTCGAAACTCATCTTGAAATTCTAGTTGAATTTCGATTTGAGCTTCCAGAGTGAAGTTTTGAAAATTCTAGGTCTGGGAAAAATTTCGAGTTAGCCTCTATCTCGAAATTTATCTCGAAATTCGACTTAGGGCTCGAATTTGAGTTACCAGTGTGCCTATTTCCTTATTCAAAATATTCCATATAATGTCTATCTTACAGGGGATATTTTTTTTTTAAATGATCTGAGAGAATAACTTCGAATTAGTTAATAATTTCGAGTTATCCTCTATCTCGAAACTCAACTCGAATTTCGACTTGATGTTCGAGATAGAGCTCTCAGTTGGTCTTAAGGGGATTTTTCGAGTTAACTCCTAACTCGAAGTCTATCTCGAATTTCTACTTAAATTTCGAGATAGGTTTCCCTAGTACTGTTGGTGGTTTGTGCTGTTTACATGGTCTTTAATAGTTAAATGGTCAGTTTTTCGAGTTAACATCTATCTCGAACTCCATCTCGAAGTTCGACTTAAAATGTTCGAGATAGACTTCGAGATAGACTTCGACTTAGACTTCGAGATAGATTTCGACTTGGGTTCTCCCTGTATGTACTTAGAGTTTTCATACTTTTTAACAGGGACACTTTAGTCATTTCACATTAATGTCTATATATACTTCTCTAACTCGATCTATTCTTTCACTTTTACCTAATTGAGTTTTACAGCCGCCCCATATACATACAGGCGATTTCGACTTACAACCACTGATTCGTGATTTTTGTGACTAATCTCATACGGACAACGAATTACTGCCCGATTTTTGACTGCCATTATCTGAGTGACCAGTAATATCTGAGTTTGTGTGTTTGTGTATTTGTTCTTCTTTCTCGACATATATACATACGTATATACACACACCGCTTCACAGTCATATACACACGATTTCACTGGTGTGTACACACATAACTTCACTGATTTCACTGGTATCAGATTCTGTTAATTGGTTGTTGATTTTCGCCTCTCACAGTGATAATTATCTATAACCCGTAGTTTAATTTTTCAAGAGTGACTTTTGGTCTTTTTGTTAAATTAAAAGGGATATAACTGATAATTCCTTAATTAATTGTTTTTCGAAAATTAAAATTAAAATTCACATTTGTTAAGGAAAACCATTTTAATTAAAATGGCTCACCAATTTTTCCTTGCTAAAAACAATTTTTATAATATTTCTACGGAAATTGGTGATCAACTCCCGCGGTTTAAGTTTTGGATACGATTTCTCAATTTGTATTCCAAAGCTAGCCATGCTTTTACTGCTAAACCTACACTAGTACATGATGCTTTACAGCAATTATGGACTAGTGCGGTTACTTTTGGGAGTAAATCAACCCCCTACGGTTTCAGGTTTACCTTAGCGGGTCAGGAATATGAGGTGACCGAACAAATTGTCAACAGAGTTCTGGGATTCCCAATTAAAGATGCCTTTGATCCAGAACCTACTGCTGCAGAACGCCTCAGATTCTTTGAAGAAATTGGATGTTATCCTCCAAAAGGCCCAATCACGGGAAATATCCAAAAGCAATTCTTCCATGCGGAATGGAATTACTTTTTCGAGGCCATCACAAGATGTTTTCGGGCACGGGAAAAAGACTTTCATCAAATTCCAATTCCAATGCAAACCTTTGCAGTTGCCCTAGCAAGAGAACTGGATATAAACTATGGACGCATAGTTCTCTCTGAGATAGTGGCCTCAATGGGATCCCTTGCAAGCAGAGACCTCTCTACCACTGATATCGTCTGCTGGTTTCCTCGGTTTCTTCAAATGCTAATCAATGACTTAATACCGAAGGATGCTCTTGCTATTAGACAGGGATTTGCCAGAAGCCCCACATCTGAATCGCTAGGGATGGGCACTAAGTCACTTGCAACCATTGCTAATCAGGATAAACATCAAGGTAAACCTATGTCTACTCCTGAAAATATTCAAATGTGGCTTAGATATGATGCAGGAGTTACCAATTTGGAGGCATCATCACAAGTCTCATCACATGCTCAAAATCCATCTGTTCATGCTGAGGCATTTGATGAGATTCCTGATGAGGAAAGCGATGATGCACAAGGTAATCAATCAGGTAATCTCTCTCTACATACTATTCATTCCTCCTCCTACGTTTTTGATTCCGCGACCCAAGAGACTGCTAACCCGCAGGATCTATCCCAGGGTAAGAGCCATATTTCTGACTCTGAGTCTGATACACATTCCTATTCTCTATCACCCCTGTTAACGGAAGTCAGAAAACCAGCACGTATATATATATACAAGATGATGAGGAGAATGAACCCGAAGAGCAGCAACTTATTCGAAAGAAAGCCAAACTTTTCCACGCTGCTACTTCATAACCACAGTCAAACCCTAGCGTGTCACACGCAACCACTCCACCTCACGCGAGTGGTTCACCCCTTGAACATTCTGCACATAGGGATTTTGATTTTGGTGAGGATGATGTACCTCTTGAAGATACTGTTGCTTCAAGAGGACATGGAGTCTTAAGAACTTCAGCCATACCTTCACCGGTACGTACTGATGCTGCAAAGAGGATCGGTTCTAATGTCGTACAAGGACACTTTGCAGCCTCTCAGCCTGAGATTCCAACTCAGGAACAAACAGAATTTGATCCCATAACTGTCAACAACATTTCTTATCAAGTTTCTGCAGGTACTGCTTCACTTTTTGGATCAATCATTGAAGACATACACGAGCGTGAGATAGGGAGTGTGTGTGAGAGGTTAGGGAGAGAGGGACCTTCATTTTCAAGGCCCGAAACCGAGCGTCAAATACCAACAGAACGAATATTAGAGCGAGGTCACCTAAACCAAACACCGTCCCTTAATATTGAAAATTTTGATACTCGTATGACTTCAATGGAAAATCAGATGAGGCAGTTCGGGCAGACAATGGGGTAGTTCGGGATCAATATTGGAAACAACCAAAGGGCTCTAGACGACTACGCAGCAAGAATGGCAAGTCAAGCTACAGCTTTTGATGATTTGACAAATAAGGTCAATGACTTGGGCCATGCTGGTGGTGTCTTGGGAAGCACTCTCAATGAGAGGATGGGGGCATTGGAGTCTGCAATGCACACAATGGCTGTGGAGATCAGTAGAATGATGTTCGCAGTCAGAAGTTTTGTGCCCCCGGAGTGCTTCGAGTCGCAACAACCTCCCCCCGATGCTGGTGCAAGTGGTGCAGGTGGTGCTAGTGGAGCGGGAGCCTCTGGTTCTGGTTTTGGAGGTTCCTATGCAGCTGGTGGATCTGAAGACCATGGTGGAGCTCAGGATAACTCACCTAAGGGGGAGAGTGGAAAGGAGACGAGACAGCAGGCAGTTCACATCGAAGAAATTGAAGAACCCGCTGATATTGTCAAGGAACCAGAATTTGAGCCGTCTGTTGATGAAGAGGCTCTGAGGATGAGAAAGGGTAAGGCAGTAATGGTTGATGAACCATTTGTTGATCTGAGTCATCAGGAAACAGTACAGGAGGTACTTGACTCAGACTCTGACATGGAGGACGTACCGTTGGCACACGCTATAAAAAGATCTTTGAAGGAACAAGGTGGAAGTGCTGGGATGTCTTCCGGACTGCCTGAAGAATTTCCTGTTGATGAAGAAACCCTTAAAGCTCAACAGTTAGCCTTGGAACAAGCTCAGTTCCATAAAATGAAGATGATGCAAGAACATGCTGCGTTCCTAGAACAGAAGGTGGAGCTACAAGGGAAGCAGTATGAGTATGAGCTTGCAAGGCTAGCTAATCCTCAAGTTGATCTGGACAAACGAAGGATAGGGCAGAAATGGGATGAAGCAAGGAAGATAATGATGGGACCCTGTGCAAAAGGAGTTCATAACAAGGATGCAGATGATCTGTTCTACAACTTGAATTTGCAGAATCCAATGACTGGGGACTATATAAATGCTTTGAAGAGATTAATTTCTAAAGTCAGGGTTGGGTACAATGCAAATCTTAAGGAGTGGCAGGTTATCTTGTCTTTGGTAGAAGGAGTCCCAACATCTTTCCTATATGTGGATGACCAATTCATAATGAGAAGATCTGCGTCAGAGTTGTTCTTGCTAGCGACTAAAATTCAGTACTCTCAATCTGAGGAGCTAAGCATTCTGTACAGGGATCAGTTAATGCAGCTAGCAGAGGACAAGGGTCCAGAATTCTCAGCTTATCCAAATTTTGTCCGGATGGTAGTTGATGGAAAGATGAAGAGGGTTAGCATGGAGGAAAATGATCTAATGGAGCTTTCAGTGGAATCTCTCAAAGCTGTATGCAGACAAATGATGAGTAAGGGATTCGCTTCTGAACTTAAAGATAAATCCGTGAAGATCATTGAAAGAGTAATATTCAAGAAGAGCAATGAGGTGTGGAAGTGTGATGTCATTGCTCCAAACCCTCTTGATGACGTGAAGATTGAGCCGGAGCTGATAGAGAAGAAATGGAATATTCTTCAAGCCATGAAGAATGTTGATGAAGCTCTGACTCTTCCTTCTGGAGCACTAGAACAAGGAGAAATAAGGGAGGCTATTGGTGTTCCAGGAAGTGAAAGTGTATACTGGATACATGCTTATGTTGAAGATACAGCTGATGCCTTGGTATTCATAGATGCAGACCAAAATCAAACAATCTTGCATATGAGTAGACAATGGCTGCTACGGACTCAAGATGCTGCATTTCTGGAGAGAGTATTGTATGTATTCAAATGGGGCGAAGTGGAAGATAAGTTTGTTGAAGAAAAGCAGAGACTCATGAGTTACCTGTCTGAAGTAGTAGTGGAAAAGAAGAGAATGGAGCGAGATGCGGCCAGTGTCCACAATACTGACCGTGTCAAGGGCTACCCCAAGATGATCTATTGTCAGTTCAAATCTGATAAATCTCACTGGAAACCTCAGCTCATCATGAAGAACTTCGAGGATATTCCAAAGATCAGAACTACTCAGGAGGTGGACAAACTCAGAAGGCTTTTCAAACATCCTTATCCAGAGCCCAAGAACCCTCTAGAAATGGAAGCTGTGAGTCTGTTGAATGCTAGGTGGAAGCAGCTTAAAGATCCAGTATACAAGAAAGAAAAGCAGCAGAAAGAGAAGAGCAAAAGGCAGAAAGAAGAGAGAGACCAAGCTGCTGAAGCTAGAAAGAGGAAACGGAATTAGGGTTAAAGGTCAGAGTGGTGTGAACTTGAAGTTGGAAAAACTTCATGTCTTTTGGTTGCTTTAACTCACTTGAGGAAAATTCACCTTAGAGTGAATCCAATAAGGTGATACAAGTTTGACTAAAAGGTATGAAATAATCCAGGTGATAGGAATCACTCAAATGATCTTTAATTCGAAGTTCGAATTCTGTCTCTAGTTTAAGTTCTTTGTATTGTTTTCATGTAAATTTCAATTGTAAATTATTCAAGACTGTAATGTTAATTATCTTTTCTCGTCTCATTGTTTAGTTGAGTTATCCTTCATTAATTTGAATGTCATTGTTAGACAATCAAATTGGGGGAGATTGAAAGGCAGAGTGTATAAACTTGTAACACTATAACTAATGTAACTCAAACTAAAGGAAAAGATACTTAACCAGAAGACAATCAAGAACAAGAAGTCACAAGAAATCAACACTAAATGAAGACAAGGTAATTGATACAATTCAACATGTTAACTATGATCAATCCAAGAAGAAATCATTGAGAGAAGTTCAAGTCAAAGTTGTTCATGCCTCAGTGATTTGGAAAGCCAAAGATCAAGATCATAACTATCAGTATCAATAAGACCAATTGATTTCAAGTGAACAAGAAGGAAAGCAAATATTGGAAAGCCACATTTCTAATTGGATATGGTAATTTATTCAAGAAGCAAAAACCCTATCAAGACTAGTCACTTATGAACCAGACCGTTGCATCAAGTGTCAGGACATTGATAGCAAGTTTATGTCAGTAATAAAGATCCATATTCAAGAGCTTAGTGAAGAATAAAGAAGACATGAAGATATCACAAGTTCGAGATGTGCATTGAAGTTTCAAGTTGAAGACCAGAATATTTTCTAAGTACTAAATATTCTAGATAGCCAAGTAGAAGTTTCTAAGTAGAAGTTCTACTTAGAACTTCGAGATGGCTAAGTAGAAATTCTCAAGTAGAAGTTCTACTTAGAGTGCAGCTTCAACATGACACATGGCATCTTCTGATTGGCAGATTTCCAAGCTTTCAAGATAAGGCAAGAATTATGTGGACATCATTGGGCCACGTACATCTTAGTCTTTGAAGACTACAGGACATAGATTACATGTAGTATAAATAGAAGTACTTGTGTAATGTTTAAGTAAGTGAGCAATTCTAGAGAAAAACACAAGAGAAAAAGAGAGAGTGCATTCACAGAGCTTAGTATCATTCACTTCTCTCTCAACTTCTGTTATACTTTGTAATGAATGTTGTAGCAACCCTTTCAAGTTATATATAAGACATATATTCCTTGAATCTGTGTGTTCATTTATTGCATCGTATTTATTGCTTCTCATATTCGAAAAGTTGTATTCACCCCCCCTCTACAACACATTTGGACCTAACAAGAAGGCATCACAAGAGTGATAAGGATGATGAAGATAAAAAGAAGAAGAAGGATGGTAAGGAGAAGAAGAATGATGATGACCAAGGTAAAGTCTCTGAGAGGAAAAGTGGAAGACAGCAAGCCTTAGGCATTGCTGACAGTAACCTCACCACAACACAAGACTCTAAGTCTAGGGTGAATACTGTTAGTAGTGACCTACCAAAATCTACATCCATGGCTTCTGTAACTGTCTTGCCACCTCAAGAAGAGAAGAAGATTCAAGTCAAGAAACCATCTGTATATTTCAAAAAGCAAACTGCTAATGGAATACTACAATGGTCTACAAACAAAGGTCACATGCTACTGCCAGGCAACCATGTAAAAAGGATCAAATTCAAACAAGCTGCAAGGAAACCAAAGCTATCCAAATCAAGGACTCTGACAATCTATCCAAGCTTAAAACTCCAACCAATAGATGAAGATTTTGATGAAGAGCAACTGCAATTCTTACAAGCTCAAAGAATCTACCATGTTGCCATTGTTGATAACTGCCTTGAGATCAAATATACTGATGGAAGGGAGGAGAAATTCAAACAAGGAGGATGTCAACACTAGGGCAAGCTACATGACATAGAAAGAATCATTGCATTGTTGAGCTCAGAAGATAAAGTGGAAAGAGTATGGAAGCTGGAGCTAATTGATTTTGTGAAGATGAAGAGAGATCATGAGGAGAGAATCAGAAAAGAGTGTCTTGAGAAATGGCTAGCAAGGGAGAAAGAAATTGAGAGACTGGAGATTGAAGCAGAAAAGCTAAGGGCAAAGGGATTGTGTAGAGTTCAGTTTAACCCCTATGTGGTGAAGTATAGGAGGAGAAATAGGGATCAGGTCCACATTAGAATGAATCTACTCAACCACTATCCTGCAAACATTCTGAAACCAGTACTTGAAGATTTCAAAAACTCAATTTTTCTTGAAGAATTGGATGCTATGGCAGAAATAATAAAAGCTATGGATGAGAATACAAGGAAGGAGAAAGAAAGAAGACAGAAAGCATATGATGATTTGCAAGCCAAAGCTATGGAAAGGGAAACAAATGACAATGGCTAGTACTTCATCATAGGCTGTAAGATTACTCACCCTGTAGTTCTATCCACATTGCTAATCAAAATTCATACATGTACTGTCAAGTTTTATCTTTATGTATGTTAGGCTTGTTATCAGACATGAAATTGTGACTAAGGGTCTTACTCACAATTTGGGGGAGATTGTTAGTCACAGAGGCATGCCTGAATACATCTAATAACAAGCCTAAGTATGTGTAATGCTATGCATTACCTACATGACCTCTTAACTGAGGGAACCTCTAGTTGTAGAGTTTCTATTTGTTCTGTACTTGTAATAGGCATCAAATCCTAGTTGTGTAACTGTACTTATAAAGTCAAGAATAATTCATGAAAGAAGTTCCAAGGTTCATGCCTCAAGCAAGGAGATAAAGACTGCCAAATAATCACAGTTGGGATTTGAAGAAATGAAGAATTTGCATAAGTACCAGTTCGAGAAGTACATTTGTCTATTCGAGAAGTCTAGCATTCGAGAAGTCAGAGATTCGATATCTCAGAAGACACTATTCGATATCTCTGAATACACTGTTCGATATCTCATTCGATATCTCAGAGATTCGATATGTCTATTACTCTATTCGAGAACTCATGGAGTCAACAAGTCAAAGCATCATTCGAGTTCTCTAAGAGTCAACAAGTCAATGCTCTATTCGATATCTCAAGGACTAAAGAAGCTATTCGACATCTCAGGGATTCGATTGTCAAAATGCTCTATTCGATATCTCAAGGAGTCCCAGAGAAAAGAGCTATTCGAGAAGTGATTCGATATGTCAATATAACACTATTCGAGAACTCAAAGTTATCGATTAAGTCAATTCGAGTTCTCGAATCAATCACTTAGCCACTTCTCGAATACATTCTTGGAGACAAAATACTGAAGAATTGTACAAGTCAGAAACCTGCAACAAGCCAAGATGCTTTATTTGACTATGTCCTATAAAGCACATTGGAAAGCCTACAAAGAAGCTTGGAGAGATAAGACAAAGGGACAAGGAGCTAAAGAAGTGGATCTGAACAGGCTTTGCAAAGTCAAATCTGTAGCCGTTTGGACTCTTACTCAAATGAGATAGACAGACTGGAAAGTAGTTTGTTTACTACCTTATTTGTAGTAAGTAGGTGCATCCATGTCTATAAGGATACAGCCTCACTTCCTTAGAAGTAAGAAGTTTTTGGAGATAAGATTTTTATATACAGAAGAAATATCTCTCTGAGAAAAACGAAGCTGAGAATACTATCATTTGTATTCAAAGATTGTAGCAAAATCTTTATCTAATAAAATATTAGATTAAAGTGATATTGTGTTGTGTTTGTCCTTGTTATCTGCACTTACATATCTCACACACTCAACATATATCTTGTTGCAATAATTCAAGAACAAAGAAAAGTTCAAGAATCCATTCACCCCCCCTCTGTATTCTTTTACTGTATTCAATACTCAACATGAGGGTGACAAGAGCATGTGGAAGGAAATTGAATAAGTCAAAAGTATCATGCTACTTTCTTTATTCAAAGTAAAGAAAATATTGTCCCCAAATATAATTGACTTATGCTCAGGCGTGTTTGAATAATTCAGAGGGTCCTCACAATATTTCTAAAGTTGTTTCCACCAACTGCTCCTTGAAAACCGCAAGGTTCTTTAAATCTGACAGACACAATGAGCTTGCTGTTTGTGAAACTGACGTGCTGATTGTCCATGCATTTGGCTTGCTGTTTTAGTCTGATAGGCTAAACATATAGATGACTTTAGACCTTTGCCCTTCCATATCATCAACCAAGATTCCTGAGAGTATAATTATGTCTCGTTGATCTTTATCTACAGGAGTTCTGAACAGTTGGAAATGGTTTGCTGTTTGCGCATTGACTGTGTGCAAATGGCTTGCCAAACTGTCACTGTTGAAGCACCAAATGGCTTGTTGTTTGTATATTCTGATTAAACAATCAGAAGACTATTTTTCCCTGCAAAACCAAGTTAGTACAATACAGAAATAACATAATGTTTTATATCAAACTACAAGCTATTAGCTTGCTGTTTGTGAATTGACTGTGTGCAACTGGCTTTCCAAACTGTCACTGTATTTTAACTTTGGCTTGTTGTTTGTGACAAACTGAATATACAATCAGTAAGCTTTTATACCCTGCAAACCAAGTTAGTACATACACAACTAGCATGCTATTTTATATCTACTAATAAGCCAAATGGCTTACTATTTGTGATCATCAAAACTTAAGGAGTATCAATCTCCCCCTTTTTGATGATTACAACTAATTTAGGAGAATTAGAATAACTCCCCCTAAATCCCTGCATCTCAAAATTAGATATAAAAGGATGATCTAATATGTAAGAAATATAACACCAAAAATAAAACATTCATAAACCAATCAGCTCAAAACCAGTTCAAATAAGCATGTTCAGAATTATTAGAGGCATTCTCCTAAAGTTCTCCCCCTTAATTCATCAAAAACTAAAAATCTTAATATCAACAAATGATATGCTAGAATATAATGAAATCAATATACCAATTGTAATATGCGAATAGAACAAATGGTAAGCTAACCTGACCAGCAATTACCATCCAGCGTGCTGATTTACAGAGAACACATGCCAAGTTCCATTCGAATGGTTAAAAATCTTTCTTCAGCTAGGTGTTTTGTGAATATATCAGCTAGTTGAAATTCTGTTGGAACAAAGACCAACTCTATCTTGCCTTTAACAACATTATCTCTCAAGAAATGGTGTCGAACATCAATATGCTTCGTTCTTGAGTGATTCATCGGATTCTTAGAAATGTTAATGTTGCTAGTGTTGTCACAGTTTATTGGAACCTTTTCACACTTGATATCAAAGTCCCTTAGTGTTTGAATCATCCATATAAGTTGAGAACAATAACTCCCAAATGCTAGATACTCTCCTTCGACCGTGGATAAAGCTACAGAAGTTTGTTTCTTGCATTGCCATGAAACCAAGCTTTGTCCAAGAAAGGTACAACACCACTAGTACTTTTTCTATCAACTTGACAACCTGCGTAATCTGCATCAATATACCCAACAACGTCAAAAGTATTTGTGGTAGGATAAAACAAACCAAGAGTAATGGTACCACTTAAATATCGAAAAATTCTTTTAATAGCGTTTAAGTGAGACTCTTTAGGATTGGATTGAAACCTTGCACAAACACACACACTATACATGATGCCAGGTCTAGAAGCAGTTAAATATAGTAAACTCCTAATCATACCTCGATATCTTTTGATATCAACAGCCTTACCATTTTCGTCTGCAATCAGCTTGCTGTTTTGGATCATAGGAGTTGCTTTTGGCTTAACATCTTCATAACCGAATCTTTTGAGCAGACTTTTTGTATACTTGGATTGGTGCACAAAAATTCCATCTTTAGATTGCTTGATTTGAAGATCCAAGAAATAATTGAGCTCACCCATCATGCTCATTTCGAACTCACTATGCATACACTTAGAAAACCACTTACACATAGATTCATTAGTAGCTCCAAAAATAATATCATCCACATATATTTGTACAATAAGAATATCTTTACCATTTTGCTTATTAAATAATGTGGGATCGATTTTACCTCGAATGAATCCATTTTGGATTAGATACTTACTAAGCCTTTTGTACCAAGCTCTAGGGGCCTGCTGTTGTGTTAAAATAAATACAATTTAAACCGCAAGCGTACGATTCAACCGTTGTAATATTTTAGGTATCGATCCTCGGAGACTAACATTTTCGCAAACCTTAACTTTTAATTTAATCGGAAAAGACAATTTGGGGTTTTAGAAAATTTGGATTTTAACTAATTAATTCAAAAGAAAATTTAATCTATTTTAAACTAAATAAAACTAGATTATTTTAATTTATTCTAAAGATTCTAAATTAAAACTAAATTTTACTCTAAATATATATATATATTTTTTACTAGAATTAAAGATTATTTACAGAAAAAAATTTCAGCATGACCTTTTTTAAAAATATGACTAGCAAAAAAAAGGCAAACCAAGAGCATTTCCTTTCAATTTCCGAACTCAGAAAAAAAAAATACAAGAATTCGACTACAATTTACAGGACTCGTTAAAAGCACTCAGTAAAACAGCCAAAAAAAACGTATCAGCATCCAACAAACTCAAAATCCGGACTACAAAACGCAGGCAAAACGCAGCAACTTAAATACTGAAGAACACAAAACGTGAGACTCAGTGACAAACTCGCACAACATACTCAGAACAACGACTCAAACAACAATGAACGACAGTGAAACCAGCTGCAAATTCGAAGTTAACTCGGCAATTAAAAACAGAATTACAGAATGCAAACTCAATACAGGACTAACAATCACAGAACGCTCAAACTAGATAACTCAAGACAAACAACACGAAACATTAACAACTCGAGCCAATCAAACTACTAACACGAAACTACCTGACTACACGACTTGACAGTATAAACAAAACTCGACAGTATAAACGAATTCAAAACAACAATTCGACAACTCGCAAAAACAAAACTCAATACTCATCAAAAACACAAAAAAATTAAACTCAGACATGACTACAACAAAGCCAAATTAAACTCAGACAAACACAAACAACACGCATCAATACTTAGTAGCTCGGCAAAATTAGGAATGAACTCAAACAACAGTGACAACAGTCGGTGGCAGTAGACTCAGAGAAGACAGAAATCAACAGAAACATGATCTCATAATCGACTCCACTCTCCTCCCAAATCGATAACAACAGAAACGATGACAGGGTAATGGTGGCTGCGGTGGGTGTTTGTATGGAAAAGTAACCAGAAAAGGAAGAAACAAAAAAAAGATGGGGAAGAAAAGGAAGAAGAAAGGGGTAGTGTTCGTTAGTAAGAAGAGAAGTGGAGAAGAAGATCTGGGGTTGGAATTAGAGAACTAGAACAGGGGAATGAGTTATTCTAATTGAAGAAGGTAGAAAAAAAAAATGGAAATGGTTTTTGTTTGGGATGAAAATGGCTGGGTTTTGTATTTGTACTTTAACGAAGCAGAGAAGAAAAAATGAGGCCTGCAAAAAAAAAAAGGGAAGAGATCTTTTTGCTTCGAATTAACAGAATATATGATGAAAAATTTATAAAACTAAATTTTTTTGTTTTTCTTTTTCGAAAATTAAAAATAAAACTAAAGAAATTAAATACGAAATTTAAATTATACTAAAACGATGATTTGGAATTAAATATGGCCCACAATAAAATTGAAATTTAAAGGGGCAAAATTAAAATTAGCAACTACGAACAAGAAAATAAAGTTTCGTTATTTCCAACCCCAAGTGGTTAGCAACGGGATTTACGAAAATAACGAAACAAGGCAACAATAACGAAAGAACAAGACAAGAAATTAAAGAAAATAAAATTGCATTAATTATAATAAGAGTGTTTACAAGATTTGAAACTAAGAAAAGAAATACAAGAAAATAAAACTACCCTAAAATCTAAGTTACTAAATACAAGGGGGGTGAGGGGGTATTTATAGGATAGGAATTAGGGTTAAGGGGGATGTTGGGTAAATCCCCACCATACATTTGGGTTGTGTGGTGGTGAAATCCTAGCCATCTATTTGTTTCCTTCCCCCTTAAGCTTTGAAGAGTTGATCTTGGTCATACACTTTGCTAATGTGTTGGGATGATCTCCACCTTCCACCTGTCTTGAAATATTCCTTTTTGCTCCAAGCTCCTAATTCTTTCCCTTCTTTCATTTTTGGTCCTTTTTCTTCCTCCTTTTTCCCTTCCTTGCACTTTATTTATTTATTTTGTCATTTCTTTATTTATTTACGATTTTCCTGAAATGCAACAAAATAAAATATTAAAACATGAGTTCAAGCAATAAATAGGTAGATAAAATATGCAAAAATATGCACTTATCAAATGCCCCCATACCTATCTTTTGCTCGTCCTCGAGGAAAATAAAAACAAAATGAAAATCTAGATGCAAAGTCCTATACTCCTTTTCGTAGGTGTGACGGTTGCATTTGGCATATGCAACAAGCCCTTTAAACCCCTAGGCAGCCCTAGTGGACGAGTGAGGTCTCGTGAGGGCCTATAGTGAATGTACCCACAAAATCCATCTAGCTTGTATAAAAGATCACATGGCAATGCACACCACACATACATGTCCTCTCATGATACATCAACTTAAGAATCAAAATGAAGTTGCAAAGTCTTGGTGTGGAAAGTGCAAGGATTCACATAGTCTACTCAAAGAACCATGCAAGAGTGATCACAAGTTCATGTCAAGTGCAAAAATTATTGGTAACCATGCTAAGTTTACAAGGGCACACCTTAGAGTCAAAACTTGAGATCTCTTATGCAAAAAAACAAATAAGCAATACCTCACCTTTCACTCACAAAATAATATTCACTCAAGAACAAGGGTAAGTGTATCACTCAATTCCAACAAAATCAAATGCATGCTTGACACTTGGTATCATCCCAACTTAAATCACAACATACATTAATAATGACAATCAAAAGGTCTTTATTAGGGTTGTAATGGGGCTAGGGACAAGGTATGTCAAGAAAGGCCAAAATAAGGTGAAGTGTCAAAAGCTAGTAGTAACCATGAATATCATGCACAACACCAAACTTCCTCCCCACACAATTTATTTTTATTTTCAACAAAAAGCCTTGAATAGTCGTAATGAAGGAGGATTACAAAAAACATAAGTATGCTCTCATATGTATATTTTTTCATTTTTTTTCTTTCATTTCTTCATTTTTTTTTTCATTTCATTTTTTTTATTCATTTTTATTTATGAGAGCTAAGATAAATGTAACAATAATCCTCACTTAGATTTAATTTTGAAAATCGACTATCAAGGTAACAACAAATATTTCCTCAAAAGTTATGAACAATAGTAAACCCTATTTCATACACCTTATTGCTCCCTCAAGTTCCTACTAGCCTTTGACAAAATGGGATCAAGAATACGTAAGGCTGAACAAGAAAAAGGTCTTAGGCGAGTAATGTGGTGTGTCACCGAAAGAAAATGATTAGGCTCAAAGGGTTAACTAATTGATCACATAAGCATGGTGTGGATATTTTTTTGGAAATATAGGTTATTCCTAAGTGCCTTTATCATTTTATCATCAATTAATGTCATGTATTTCAAGATGGAACTCAAACAAGTGCTAGCGATGCAAATGACAAGTGGACACTCAAGCAAACGAATATAAATGCAAAAGATGTGCATATAGGCTCAAAACTCACTTGGTGTGGTAAAACATAATCAATCTCAAGAAATGGTATCCTCAATGCACCTACTTGTACTCAAAGCATGAAGACCAAATCATCTTACACCTAATCATGTCCTTCTAATTTCATGCACAATTCAAATAAGTCTACTAGCTTCACCTTGCTAGTGTAAGTGTGTGAACAAGAACTTTAGCAAATCACTTCTCAAACAAAAGCTAATGGATCATAAGATTATCATGGCATGCATTGTCCTCAATGTATGTGAATGCAAGAGAAAAGAGAAATGATAAAGGAGAAAGTTGAGGAAATACCTGATAAGGGATGACGGAGACTGAAAACTTCTAAAAATTACAAGAGAAAACAACTCACACACGCACACACTCCTCCCCCATACCTATCTTACACGAGGGGAGGCAAAAGAATAAAACCGAGTCAGCCGATGCCGGTAGAAAAATTCGGGTGCAACTTTGAGAAAATAACAAGAAATTTGTGAAAATTTTTATTAGCACAGATTTTCTCAATTAACATTGAATCATTCAACCCTAAAGAGCAATTGTCACTAATGTTCTCCCTAAACCAACTTAAGGCTTCTTTATTTTGTTTAAGCAAATTAGAGATAATGAAAGTCTGGTTAGGGTTAGAATCACTAGGAATAACATGAGACAAGGGTTCCTCTTTCCTTAACGGCTGTTGATCAAATTCGGGATGATAAAGAGTTAAGGCAACCGCGGGTGGTGTACCCACGAGACTCTTAAGAACGGAAGTGTGAAGAACGGGCTCACTACAAACAACCTCGGGTGGGGTCTCATACTTGGAACGATTTTCTAACAAATCCCCTAAGAACTCACCGAATGTAGGTGGTTCACCAACGGAAGTTTTGACAATGGGTTCAACAATAGCATCCTCGGGTTTGGTCTCCCACGGGGAACAAATGGCATCCAACTCTCTCAACATCTCTTCCGAAGTCATATCCCTTAACGAATCAGCGTTCTCTCGATTAGACTCATAGTTGACTTTGAAATCCTCGTTGAGAAGAGACTCAATCTTACTATCCTCAAAGCTAGACCAATTAACAATGTCATAAACAAGATTAACCGCTATTGGTTGCTCGTAAAGCTCATTGGGTTCTTTTCCGACATTAAATATGTTAAGGTTAATTGTCATATTACCAAAGGTGAGTTTCATCGAACCATCCCTACAATTAATCAAGGCATTGGATGTAGCAAGAAAAGGTCGTCCTAGAATAATCGGGATTTGGTTCTTAGGATTCGTGACGGGTTGAGTCTCGAGGACAACAAAGTCAACCGGAAAGATGAATTCACCAACCTTAATTAGGACATCCTCAATTATTCCCTTAGGCATTTTAACAGAACGATCAGCTAATTGAAGGGTCATATTCGTTTGCTTCAGCTCACCTAACCCTAGGGCTTGGTAGACAGAAAATGGAAGGAGATTGACACTAGCACCTAAGTCGAGTAAAGCTTTATCCACGAAAGTATTGCCTATGACACATGAAATAGTAGGACAACCGGGGTCCTTATATTTCACTGGAATTTGGTTCGACAGAATTGAACTAACATGAGATGTCAAAAAGGCTTTCTTAGGAACGTGGGTGGATCGCTTGTGAGTACATAAATCTTTTAGACACTTGGCATACGAAGGAATTTGTTGAATGGCATCTAAAAGAGGAATGTTAATCTCGACTTGTTTGAAAACTTCCATAATCTTCTCTACTTGAGGTGATTGTTTGCGAGGGATGAGTCGTTGAGGATAAGGAGCTTTAGGCTTAAAGACTCGTTCGTTAGACACATCGGGAAGAGAAGTGGAAAGTGGAACGATATTCGAAGATTTGTTAGGTGTTGAGGATGATTTAGAGAAGAATTTAATGACTCGGGAGTGGATTTCGATGATGAAGGTTCGAGTGGTGAAGGTGTGAGAATAGATGACTCGAGAGGTTCGGAAGTTGGAGTAAGGTTTGAATGATCAAGTGTAGGGTTCGGTTCAACATTTGACTCTTCTTCCTCTTCTTCTTCTTCTTCTTCCTTGGAAGACTCGACACCTACTTGATTATTAACTTGGTTTCCCGACCTAAGAGAGATGATAGCATTAACATTTTCATGAGGTCTTTGGTTGAGAGGGAATTTAGGGTTTACCTCTGGTTGACTCGGGAACTTATTCTTCTCTCGCTCACACATGGCGTTGGCTAATTGACTCACTTGGACCTCTAACTTAGATAAGGCTTGAGTACTAGCATTTAAAATTTGCCTATCTTGAGTCATGGTTTGCATGAAGGTCTGTTGAGACTGAGCCAAATTAGTTGTTGATTTCAAAAGCGCATCAAGAGTCTTTTCCAAAGAAGTAATTCTCTTATCCGACTCATTAAAGCCGGGTGGGTGGGCGGGTGCTTGATTTGGATAAGAAGGTTGAGTCGGATAAGGACCGAGATTTTGAGTAGGGTTTGGAAAGGGACCTTGATTTGGAGTCGAGAAAGAATTTTGATTAAGCCTTTGAAAAGATGGAGCATTTTGAAAAGGAGGTTGAAAAGAAGATGACGGAGCTTGGTAGCTTTGCCCTTGATTCCACGAGAAGTTCGGGTGATTCCTCCACCCGGAATTGTAAGTAGGAGCAAACGGATCGTTTCTAGAGGGTGGTTGAGACACCGCATTAACTTGATCAAAAGCGGGATAGTCCGAAAAACCTTGATTGAAATTAGGGCACATAGACACATTTGAGGGGGCCTTACTAGTTTCTAGGGCTTCGAGTCTCCTAGTTAGAGTGGCTAATTTGGCATCGGTTGCAATCGAATTACCGATCGAATGCAAACCCCTAGATGAACTAGACGACTCATTAGACTTGTTAGGTTCCCTAGTAGACTCCCACAACATGGTCTTCTCGGCTAATTCTTCGAAAAATTTCAAACCCTCGTCCTCATCTTTCTCCATGAATTTTCCTTGGCACATAGATTCCAACAACGCAGTTGTTGGTCCATCTAAGGCCTCATAAACGATCTTACAAAGCCTCCATTTTTCTATTCCGTGGTGGGGGCATTGTGATAAAATATTTTTGAAATGATCAAAATATTTCCAAAAAGACTCATTTTCCTTTTGATGAAATTGATTTATCTCGTTTGTAATTCTTATAGTCTTATGGTTTGGAAAATATTTTTTAAGAAAAATTACCACAAATCCCTCCCACGTGGAAATAGAATTAACCGGTAGGCTATACAACCATTTCTTAGCATTTTCTTTAAGCGCAAAATTAATGAGTCTAAGCCTAATCGAGTCCTCGGTTAATTGTTGGAGCTTTTGTAAGGCACAAACTTCCTCAAATTCATGAAGAAAGAGATACGGGTCCTCACCCTCGCTCCCGTTAAATTTAGGTAACATACTGATGTGGTGAGCTTTAATTTCGAAATTATTACCATTAACGGGAGGAAGGGTGATACACGAAGGTTGGGCGGAACGAGTAGGATAGCAACGGTCCCTAAGAGACATGACCATGTTTACTACGGTTTCGGAATAATCTAAAGACTCGGAATTAGACGATGAAGAAATCTCAAACGATCTCACTAGTCTAGAAGAATTATCCCTAATCCACGTAGTTCGCATAAACCATGTAAGGAAGCACGTAGCAAATAAGTGCGATAAAATAAACACACAAAAAGAAAGGGGTGTAAAATTAAAAGAAAAATTCTAAACCTAGGGTTCCCTAATAAAATAACTAGACCTTGCTCCTAACTTTAAGGGCTACCAAAAACTAGGTAAATCAATAATTATTCGAACCAGCTTGGCCAGGTAGGTGCAAGCATTGCCAAGAGGCTAAACACCAACCTAGACACCAAACCTTAATTGGCCAGGTCAACTTTCGCTTTCCTAGACACCAAAAAGTAGGAATAATTAAAGATTACTTCGTTTCTTAAGCACCTTCCTAATTGAGCGCGAAATTCCTAGGGGCAAATGTCTAATTAATTTTATTAAAGGTTAGGGTATGCAAAATGAGAGATTTATTGTTTTTGGGCTAAGGAAAGAGTGATGAAATCCCTTCCCTTATCTTGTAGAGGTTTTGCCCTTAGAGTTTATTTACAAAATGATGCAACAAACAATGATATATATACAAAAATTATAAACAAATATGGATGCTTACACTACGTGATTCTAACTAAAGAAAAGAAATAATTTAACGTACCTTGGGGTCCTCCAGCGATCACCACAATTATACGTACGAAAAGTTAAAAACAAGAAAATAAAAAAATCTAGATGATGTGCCCTAAGTGATTAAATGCATGATGCAACAATGTATTTACAACTAATTTTTTTGGATTTTTAATTTTTAATTTTTTTATGATTTTTGTGATTTTTTAATTTTTTTTTGTGTTTTTCTAAAAATAAAAAGGGCGAAAAGAGTGAGATACGGTTACCGAAGCTTGCTTTCCATAAATTCCAATTTTTCCACGTTTCGTCGAGAAGAGTTCCGAAATCTCAAGCTTTCCTAAAAAGAACGAAATAAAAAAATAAGACAAGAAATAAAATTAACTCGAAAAATTAAAAATTAAGGCGCGAAAAATAATTAGTCCCCGGCAGCGGCGCCATGTTGTGCTAAAATAAATACAATTTAAACCGCAAGCGTACGATTCAACCGTTGTAATATTTTAGGTATCGATCCTCGGAGACTAACATTTTCGCAAACCTTAACTTTTAATTTAATCGGAAAAGACAATTTGGGGTTTTGGAAAATTTGGATTTTAACTAATTAATTCAAAAGAAAATTTAATCTATTTTAAACTAAATAAAACTAGATTATTTTAATTTATTCTAAAGATTCTAAATTAAAACTAAATTTTACTCTAAATATATATATATATTTTTTACTAGAATTAAAGATTATTTACAGAAAAAAATTTCAGCATGACCTTTTTTAAAAATATGACTAGCAAAAAAAGGCAAACCAACAGCATTTCCTTTCAATTTCCGAACTCAGAAAAAAAATACAAGAATTCGACTACAATTTACAGGACTCGTTAAAAGCACTCAGTAAAACAGCCAAAAAAAACGTATCAGCATCCAACAAACTCAAAATCCGGACTAGAAAACGCAGGCAAAACGCAGCAACTTAAATACTGAAGAACACAAAACGTGAGACTCAGTGACAAACTCGCACAACATACTCAGAACAACGACTCAAACAACAATGAACGACAGTGAAACCAGCTGCAAATTCGAAGTTAACTCGGCAATTAAAAACAGAATTACAGAATGCAAACTCAATACAGGACTAACAATCACAGAACGCTCAAACTAGATAACTCAAGACAAACAACACGAAACATTAACAACTCGAGGCAATCAAACTACTAACACGAAACTACCTGACTACACGACTTGACAGTATAAACAAAACTCGACAGTACAAACGAATTCAAAACAACAATTCGACAACTCGCAAAAACAAAACTCAATACTCATCAAAAACACAAAAAAATTAAACTCAGACATGACTACAACAAAGCCAAATTAAACTCAGACAAACACAAACAACACGCATCAATACTCAGTAGCTCGGCAAAATTAGCAATGAACTCAAACAACAGTGACAACAGTCGGTGGCAGTAGACTCAGAGAAGACAGAAATCAACAGAAACATGATCTCATAATCGACTCCACTCTCCTCCCAAATCGATAACAACAGAAACGATGACAGGGTAATGGTGGCTGCGATGGGTGTTTGTATGGAAAAGTAACCAGAAAAGGAAGAAACAAAAAAAAGAGGGGGAAGAAAAGGAAGAAGAAAGGGGTAGTGTTCGTTAGTAAGAAGAGAAGTGGAGAAGAAGATCTGGGGTTGGAATTAGAGAACTAGAACAGGGGAATGAGTTATTCTAATTGAAGAAGGTAGACAAAAAAAATTGGAAATGGTTTTTGTTTGGGATGAAAATGGCTGGGTTTTGTATTTGTACTTTAACGAAGCAGAGAAGAAAAAATGACGCCTGTAAAAAAAAAGGGGAAGAGATCTTTTTGCTTCGAATTAACAGAATATATGATGAAAAATTTATAAAATTAATTTTTTTTGTTTTTTTTTCGAAAATTAAAAATAAAACTAAAGAAATTAAATACGAAATTTAAATTATACGAAAACGATGATTTGGAATTAAATATGGCCCACAATAAAATTGAAATTTAAAGGGGCAAAATTAAAATTAGCAACTACGAACAAGAAAATAAAGTTTCGTTATTTCCAACCCCAAGTGGTTAGCAACGGGATTTACGAAAATAACGAAACAAGGCAACAATAACAAAAGAACAAGACAAGAAATTAAAGAAAATAAAATTGCATTAATTATAATAAGAGTGTTTACAAGATTTGAAACTAAGAAAAGAAATACAAGAAAATAAAACTACCCTAAAATCTAAGTTACTAAATACAAGGGGGGTGAGGGGGTATTTATAGGATAGGAATTAGGGTTAAGGGGGATGTTGGGTAAATCCCCACCATACATTTGGGTTGTTTGGTGGTGAAATCCTAGCCATCTATTTGTTTCCTTCCCCCTTAAGCTTTGAAGAGTTGATCTTGGCCATACACTTTGCTAATGTGTTGGGATGATCTCCACCTTCCACTTGTCTTGAAATATTCCTTTTTGCTCCAAGCTCCTAATTCTTTTCCTTCTTTCATTTTTAGTCCTTTTTCTTCCTCCTTTTTCCCTTCCTTGCACTTTATTTATTTATTTTGTCATTTCTTTATTTATTTACGATTTTCCTGAAATGCAACAAAATAAAATATTAAAACATGAGTTCAAGCAATAAATAGGTAGATAAAATATGCAAAAATATGCACTTATCACCTGCTTTAAACTATAAAGAGCCTTCTTTAGCTTGAATGCATAGTTTGGATATTGTTCATGCTCGAATCCAGGAGGCTGTTTGACATAAACTTCCTCTTCCAGCACGCCATTTTGGAATGCACTTTTCACATCCATTTGATATAGCTTGATTTTCTTGAAACATGCATAGGCCAGAAGGATTCTTATTGATTCCAAACGAGCAACAGGAGCATAAGTTTGATCAAAGTCAATGCCTTCTTGTTGGTTATAGCCTTGAGCTACAATCCTTGCCTTATTTCGAGTAATGGTACTAAATTCATCAATCTTGTTTTTGAACACCCATTTTGTTCCTATAATTGAAGCATCCTCTGGTGGCTTGACAAGTTCCCAAACATCACATCTTTCAAATTGATTTAATTCTTCTTGCATAGCTATGATCCAATTCTCATCTTCTAATGTTTCATTGATATTTTTGGGTTCTTCTTGAGCTAGGAAGGTAGCATGAGCACAATAATTTGCCTTTACTCTCCTTGTTGTAATTCCATCAGTAATATCACCAATAACTAGCTCAGGGGGATGATTCTTCACTATTCTTGTTGACCTCGGTAAAGAATGTTAAGCTATTTCCTCATGAGATGTCTTTCTTATCTTTGCTGGAGGTAACTGATCTTCTCCATCATAGAGAGGTAGTTTCTCAGTAGCCCTTGAACCTCTAGGACCTTCTAAAGTCATTTTTGCCACTTTAGAAATTGTATCTTCAACTTCAACTTGCTGATTGTCAGGCTCTGCATTCTTCTTGGCTTGCTGACTTCCAGTTTCAGCAGTGCAATCAGCTTGCTGATTTGATCAAATAGCTTGAGGTTGTATGCTTTCACTTTCACCTGCAAATTCTTCCTCATCTCTTGGTAGATCATTGTTAGGTTCTTGAAAGGTAACATCAATAGATTCTTCAACAATATGTTTATTAATATTATAAACTCTATAAGCCCTACTTGTTAAAGAATAACCAAGAAAAATAGCTTCATAGGATTTAGCAGCGAATTTACCATCATTACCAATTGTCTTGAGCACAAAACACTTAGAACCAAAAATCTTGAGGTAACTGATATTTGGCTTCTTGTTTCTCAACAATTGATATGGAGTTTTGTCCAAAATAGGCCTGATTATAATTCGATTCAACAAATAGCATGCTGTATTCACAGCTTCGGCCCAAAAACTTCTAGGCAGCTTGATTTCTTGCAATAGAGTCCTTGCTGTTTCTTGAAGTGACCTATTCTTTCTTTCCACCACTCCATTTTATTGTGGAGTCCATGGAGCAGAAAATTCATGGGAGATTCCTCTTTCTTCACAATATGCAATAAAGTCCTTATTGATAAATTCACCTCCTTTATCACTTCTTATACCTACAAGTCTTGTATCAAGCTTGTTCTCAAGTAATTTAATCAGCTTCTCAAACTCATTAAAAGCACAATCTTTAGTACGAAGAAACAATACCCAAGTAAATCTAGAATAATCATCTACAATTACAAAAGCATATTGTTTACCTCCAATACTCTTGTAAGATTCTGGACCAAATAAGTCCAAATGCAAAAGCTCTAAGGGTTTAGAAGTAGATACCATTTTCTTTGCTTTATGAGTACTTCTAATCTATTTGCCTAATTGGCAAGCTGAACAGACCTCAATCTTAGCATACTTCAGTTTGGGTAGTCCTCTGACCAATTTCTTGCTTGATAATTTTTTAAACAAGTCCATGTGTTCATGTCCCAATCTTCTATGCCAAATATATGGGTCACTGTCCATTGCAGCGAAACAGCACGCTATTTCCTGCATCTCAAAGTCCAATACATATATATTTCCTTCCCTTCTACCAACTAGGGGGACTTTGTTAGTACCAATAGTAATAATAGTTTTATCAATGCCAAAATGAACAAGATGCCCATCATCAAATAATTGAGTGACACTAAGCAAATTGTAATTAAGACCTTTGACATATTGAACTTTATCAATCGAAATATTACTATTACCAATAGAACCGGTACCAAGGATTCGAAGAGTTTTGCTATTCCCAATTGTCACTCTTCCACCCTTTTTCATTCGGAGACTCTTAAATTGAGATTCTTCTCCACACATGTGTCTTGTGCATCCGCTATCCAGAATCCATTGCCTTGATTTGATCTTAGCAGCGAGCCACATCTACAAAATAAACAAAAATAACTCAATGTTTTGGTACCCATATAGGTTTGGGTCCAAGTTGGTTAGTTGCAAGAATATATAAAGCATTTAAATCAGATTTCTTGATCCACATTTGGACCACTTTTGGTGACTGATTTTGCATTCTGCTACTCTGTTGGTAAGCTGTTTGCCTTCTGTTAGAAGCATTCTGGTATGCTATTTGTCGTCTGACTGGTCCATTCTAGTATGCTGTTTTCTGCCTTGTTCCACCTTGATAAATTCTCGGACCAAATTGAACTTTGCAATTCCTTTCAAGATGCCCTTTTTTTTACCACATTTGTTGCATATCTTCCAGGGCATAGCATAGTTATAAGGTATGTCATTCCTTCCTTCATATTTGAGCGCATCATGCTTCTTGTTGAAGTTTAAGCCAACACCTTCTCTGACCAAAGGTACATTTGTCTTCTTCATCATTGCCTTTAAGCTGTCTTCTCCTAATAAAAGTTTCCATCCCCTGCTTGAGATCTTTGACTTCATTTTCTAGGAGATCGATCAGTTCAGCTTGCTGTTTGATGAGTTCAGCTTGCTGAATTCGCTTCTCAGCAGATTTTGAAGACTTGGCTTGACTAGATTCTTTAAGCTTTTATGATTTTATACATTCATTACTAGCTTTAATTTGTGACCTCAAATCCCTGAGTTCTTTCATGAGCACCTCATTCCTCCGTAGGATTACTTTGTTAACTCCTTCGAATTGAATAATTTTATCTTTTAGATCAGCAATAAGATCATCATGATTGATTTCAGGAGCCTTCTCAGCCATTAAATCAGAAATGATTTTCTTCAAATGAGTATTCTTCTTTTCAAGCTCGTTATTCTTATTTTTCAATTCCATGAACTCAATGATAGATACATTACTTGGTACCTGCATTGTTAGTTCTTCTAGCATAGTAGGAGAGGAAGGTAAATCAGAATTAATTGAGTTTACCTCAATTGCATCATCTTCTGAATCCGAATAATCACTATCCACAAAATCTTCTTTTATGGATCTTTGTGAGATTTCTTCATCATTTAGACCTACAAGAGCCAAATTCACCATGTCTTCTCTTGAGTCATCACTTGAGTCTGAATCATCATCACTCCAACTCAGTAAAGCCTTCGATTTGAAAACAGCATGCTATTTTGACTTTAACTTGTAGCAATCCTTTTTAAAATGGCCCGGCTTGCCACATTCGAAACAAGTTTGCTCATTGGCTTTCTTGTTGTTGGAGAAACTTCCTCGATCTCTTTTCATTCTGTTTTTCTTTTCAATCAGCCTCTTGATCTTCTTTGAGATGAGTGCAATTTCTTCATCAGATTCTTCATCAGATTCTGTCAGCTTGCTGTTTGCAGACTCGGCTGGCTTGCTATTTGTAGAATGAAGAGCCAAATTCTTCATTTTGGCTAGAGGAGCCCGAACACCTTCAACCTGACTTTTATTTATCTTGCTTTCAAACTGTTCTAACTCAGCAAATACATCTAGGTGATCCATGGTGTCGATTTGTGAGGATGATTCCGAAGCCGTGACCTTAGCTTCATAAATGAATGGTACAACACTTAACACTTTCATGTTAATTTCATCTTGTGGAATATTTTTTCCAAGTCTCTTTAATGAGTTTATAGTGACCTGGAACCTTGCTTGACCTTCTTTGATAGTTTCATCATCTTTGAGCTTGAAGTTTCCGAAATCATTCATTAATTTGATAAGCTTCACCTTTCTTAAAGTTGTCGAACCTTCATGATAGGTTTCCAAGGCATCCCACATTTCCTTTGCTGTCTTTAGAGAGGAAACTTTGTCATACTCAGCTAGATCCAATACATTCATTAGAGCATTTCTAGCTTCTCCATTATAACCACATTTGATAATCTCATCGAGAGTGAGATCATCAACATCTTTTGGTTGGTTTTTATCATCTAGAAATTCGAAGTTTCCTTTCTGCACAACTCTTAATACCAGTGGACTTTTGGACACGAATGTTTCCATTCTGCATTTCCACCAGTTGTAATTTTCTGAGCCAGTGAGGAGAGGAGCTCTATAATCAAATTTAGCTTCGAGATAATGTTCAGCCATTTTGATCGATACTTTCCTATTACAGAAATGTTAGTATACCAAAGCTCTGATACCAATAGTAAAACAACACCTAGAGGGGGGGTGAATAGGTGTTTGTGGCTGACAATGCTTATTTATGACCTGTTTTGAAATTTATCGAAAATAGCTTGCTGTTCGTGGTTAAGTAGTTTACAAATGACAAGCTGATTGTAACTAAAATGCAGTGCATTATGAAATATGCAAAAAATTAAAATGAGACACAAGATCTTTTAGCCAGGTTCGACCCCTAATCCCCTATGGTCTACGTCCTGGTCCCTTACCAAACTTGGTAAGAGAATATATTATTGATCAACTATAAAACCGATTACAATATCCAACAATACATCTCTTTTACACCCTGCTGCTTACAAATGGCTTGCTGTTTTCTGTGTTGAACTAACTCTCTAAGCAATACTTCCCAAGTATCCTTCTCTAGCCTAGTTCGACCCACCCAAAAACCTTAAGCCAACCTTGTACAGCAACAATTTAATACAACTTGAACAATACAATGATTTTAATAAATACAACTCAACCTATGAACCCTCTGAATGTATATATGCGTGTATATATGGGTTTGAAAGGTTTAGAAAGATTTTGCAATGTAAGCTTTGTGGTTGTGTGTATAATCTTGTTTCTGCACTTTGATGGATATTCAATGGATATGTATATTAAGAACTGAGAATGAGCAGCTCTTAAATAGGAAAACAAGAGAGCTTAAAATTAAGCTTGAAATGGCTCCAACGGTATGAAAATAAAATGAAGCCGTTAGAGATGCTTTTGTGTTTAAGATAATGAAGGAGCTTGTTTTTCAGATGATAGTGAAGAGATGGAGCGTCTAGAGCATGGAGAGGAATATTTGATATGATGAGGGAGACAAGAGCATGTGGAAGGAAATTGAATAAGTCAAAATTATCATGCTACTTTCTTTATTCAAAGTAAAGAAAATATTGTCCCCAAATATAATTGACTTATGCTCAGGCGTGTTTGAATAATTCAGAGGGTCCTCACAATATTTCTAAAGTTGTTTCCACCAATTGATCCTTGAAAACCGCAAGGTTCTTTAAATCTGACAGACACAATCAGCTTGCTGTTTGTGAAACTGGCGTGCTGATTGTCCATGCATTTGGCTTGTTGTTTGAGTCTGATAGGCTAAACATATAGATGACTTTAGACCTTTGCCCTTCCATATCATCAACCAAGATTCCTGAGAGTATAATTATGTCTCGTTGATCTTTATCTACAGGAGTTCTGAACAGTTGGAAATGGTTTGCTATTTGCGTATTGACTGTGTGCAAATGGCTTGCCAAATTTTCATTGTTGAAGCACCAAATGACTTGTTGTTTGTATATTCTGATTAAACAATCAGAAGAATATTTTTCCCTGCAAAACCAAGTTAGTACAATACAGAAATAACATAATGTTTTATATCAAACTACAAGCTATCAGCTTGTTGTTTGTGAATTGGCTGTGTGCAACTGGCTTGCGAAACTGTCACTGTATTTTAACTTTGGCTTGATGTTTGTGATAAACTGAATATACAATCAGTAAGCTATTATACCCTGCAAACCAAGTTAGTACATACACAACTATCATGCTGTTTTATATCTACTAATAAGCCAAATGGCTTACTGTTTGTGATCATCAAAACTTAAGGAGTATCATATAGCCCGTGCAAAGCACGGGTTATTTTTAAATATTTTTAAAATTATATGATTAAACAAAATAGAGTACAATAATTTATTATGGATATAATTTAACTTTGTAATATTAATTAATAAAATTTTTATTAATAATAATAGTTATTTAATAAATGACATGTATTGTTTAAAACTAATAATATAAAATCTTAATGTAAAGTTGTTGTTGACGGGATTCGACCCTTGTATCATTAGAAGAGGGATTTAAATAAAGAATATTCCTTATTATTAGAACTAACAATTATCATCTATACTAAATATCTAACGGTCATTATTTTTTTAACAGTTCAATTATTGAACCAAACTACTAACAATTATACCTGTTTGTTTATTATAATTTAGTATAGATAGATTATATATTAAGTAGTAGTGGAATCAAGTATGTTCCAGAATCCTCCAACAGGTCTGCACATTACCTAGCTGCAGTGGACCTCAACAACTGGACTTCAATGCACTATGTGCATGAACACTTTGGCAGACTCCAAGAAAAGATGGACCTAGACATGGGTTTCGATTTTCCAATTCCCCAACTGCATGTCTCTCCTATTCTAGTAAATAATCAAGGAAGGGTGCTAGAGTTTGCTCTAGTGACTGTCACTGTTGTAACTATGGTGGTGCATGATCAAGTTTCGGTTAATGGTGGGGAATACAACTAGTAGGCTGGAAACCTACTTTTTCGTTGTATCTCCCTGGTTCCATTCTAGGTTTTCTGGTTTTGTTTAGTTTAGTCGGCAGTTTCTAGGTCTTTTGTTTCGATCTCCCTTTTGGGACATTCTTTGTTTTGTGACCCTTTCCTTTGGGGTTGTATGGTCGGTTGGATTTCGAGACTTTGATCCTGAAGTGTTACCAACCTAATCAATGAAAATTCTAGTTATAAAAAAAAGTAGCAGTGGAATGCAATCTTAGATATTCGGTAGGATTTCTAAATTATTTCTCTTAATTTTATTATAGATAGGAATTAGGATATATAATATCAAACTTAAAGTCGTTGTCATTGAGTATCGAACTCTCGACCTTTGGTAGTACTCATTTATTATCCCTCTTATTACTCTTATTATATAACTAGCTTATAACCCGTGCAACGCACAGTTTCTTTTTCAATATCTATTATTACAACAATTTTTTTTAATACTTATTTGTTATTAGTTTATATATTAAAATGTTGTTAAAAAATTGATACATGTAAGCTTTTACACGTTCAATTTATTATGTGTTTTATCCTAAATTCTTAAAACTTGATTTGGACGATTTTACACCTCACGTAAAATCAACAAAAATAAACTTTAATTTAGTGGCGATTTAATAATTTTTCTCCAATTAAAACTACCAAAAAACAAAAGAGAGATGGAATTGACGATTTTTTACACTTAAAATTCTATTCGATTTAGGAAATCTACTTATATTTCGTTTTGATTATCAAAATAACGTTCTTATTATTTGAAGATAGTTGTACTAACAACCAAATACAGTTTTAATAATAAGTGTAAGAGGGATTTTGTCCAAAACTTTTGTAGTCGGTAGTATGGTCCTCCGTACGACAAAATAAATAAGAATCGTTAGATCTTAAAATAAATAGAAGGAAAATGTTGGATCTAGCATAAAAAATATTTTATATTTTAACATGTAAACTAAAACGTGTATTTATATTGAAATACGAAAATGTGCATGTCAATTATTTAAATCATATATAATTAGATTTTCTATATTGAATAGGATTATCAATGTAGGTCTTCTACACTGAATAGGATTAATGTAAAAACTCGTAATTATATTTTCTCTTGAGATTCAGAGTATTTCCATTTGGATAATAATTGTTAAATCATCACCATATTAAAGATAATTTTATGAGTGGGCTGTAAAATCATCCAAATCTAATTTTTAGATCTCGAGATAGAGCCCAAATAGTAAACATTATTTTTTTAATATTAATAAATAAAGAAATAAAATTAAGTTCTAATACAAGCTTTTCTAATACAAGCTTTTATATCCTTTTAAGATTATAATTTCTTTTTAAAATTCAACTCTAATACAACCTTTTTAATTATATCATTTTTAGATTATAATTTTCTTTTTAATATGATATATAATCTTGATCGTCTGTTTTTAAAAATATTAGATTCGACAGTTGAGATAATTTTAGCAGTAGCGGGACCAAAATTATGGATAAAATTCCTCTTACGCTTATTATTATATATAAGGATATAATTTATAATCCAACGAACAACTTTTAATCCAACTTTTTAATCCAACGGATCATATTCTTTTTTGGTAGTACAGTGACCAGACTAAAAATCTGGATAAGATCACTCTTATGCTTATTATATATAAGGACATAATAAAGGATATTATTATCATGTAGCCGATAAGAATCGATCCCTTGACCTTTGGTAGTACACTCTTATTATCCCTCCTACTCTTATTATATAATATAAGATATAATAAGGATATAATTATATACTAGCCTATAACCCGTGCAAAGCACGGACTATCATATATTATTATTATAAACTAGCATTTAACCAGTGCTACACACCGAAGGCACGATTCTAAAAAATATTAAATAATTACCTGAAATATATATAAGTATCAAAAAATAAATTATTTAATCGTATTTTAGTTTTTTTTAATTATATGTACAACATTTTATGCTCATTTTACGGAAAATTCAATTCAATATAGTCTTGTATTGAGGATCGGATATAAAAAACAAAAAGACATAATTATTAATATAAATATAAGCATGTACACATTTTTTACTCTATAAACGCGAATAGAATAAAAAGTGCCAACTCTTTGGAGATTGTTGTTGTTAAATTACATAAAATAGATAAAATATTTTACAGGTTAATACTGATATGTTTGAAGTTGAAGTCCAAATCTTATTTTTTTTCTATACATCTCTGTTGTCACATACTATTCCAGTCATCACTCTTCGGGGAAGTTTGACCTGCCCTTTCAACAGCATCAACCTCTGATCCTTCCTCAATCAGAAATTCACACATCTTTGCGTTTCCATCGCTCGCTGCACAGTGCAGTAGAGCTAGATCCAACCCATTTCAATAAAAAAACTACCTTTATTTAATGGAGGAGTAAATTTAAACAAAACGGTGATACTCCCTCATCAGTTTAGCCTCAAAGAGACGTGTCTAATACTCCCTCATCAGTCAGCTTTAATTTTAGAACCTTCACTTCCTTTCTAATTGCTTTTGCAAAAAGTAAAGTTCACCTAACTGTGCGACATCTATGCATCAATTGTAGTATGTGAACAATTAAAGGGTCAATCAAAGTATCTATCATTTTTTAGTGGATATTTCAAAATTTAGTTTATAGTTCTCTTATGTACTTGTAATGCACTTATTGTAATCTCTCTTTCATTTCATTTACAAATATTCCATTCAATTCTGAATCTTAGTTATGCATCATAACTGTATACTTTGTGTTGCAGCAATTTGTGCTTTTGTATTGATTTCCGATACCATTTTCCGACAATGGCGAAAGATTCATTCAACAGTTAACTTGGAAAGGTCTTACGGGACGAGAATCACATCCGTAGAGCCAAACTTTCGTGAGTTCAAACAAAAATTAGTCATATTATAAAATTGAGCTCTACTAATCAACTTCAAATACAGTAAAACCTCTATAAATTAATATCGTTGGGACCGACAAATTTTATTAATTATCGAGATTATTAATTAATCGAGGTTAAATTTATACTGTTGCTATTATATTGGGACCAAAAATCTATTATATTTGGACCAAAAATCTGCATTCAAAATATTAATTTATCGTGATATCGAGTATTAATTTAACGAGGTTTTACTGTAGTGTGTATGCATGGTTATTATCATTTAGTTACATAGAAGGCAGAATTTAGGCCTTCAACTTTATTAAATACAAGTTAAAGGGCCGAAATGGTTTTTTGATCCAAGTTAAAGGGTCTGTTGATGAGTGGATTTTGTAACAACTTTTGAGAGGTTTACGGGTAGTTGTATAGGCTAACGATCAACTGTTCTATGAAAAGTTTGGGTTGTGATTGTGGGGGTTGAGCTGTGCTCGAGGGTGTCTCCAATAATCTCAAGTGCCTTTAGAGAGAATTAGAGAACTGAATGCGTCTTACCCCCGAGGTGCCTACGTACCCTTGTTTATATAGGGATCAAGCTCACGTAGTTCTAATGGGACTCTGTATCTTGCTGGAATGGCTGTATTCAATTACCTAGTTCGTGTAGGACTCAGGTTCCTTTAGAGCCTTCCACGAACTAGTTGGCTAAGTAGAGTAGAACTCGAGTTCGTACCCTACTATGATTCTCTCGTTGGTCAGAGACATTCTAGGATCATCTGCGCCCTAGAATTATACTCAAATACCAATTTGTTTATCGGTTCTAGGTTCTAGATGGCTTCTAGAACCTTCTGTTAGCTACTCGTAGGAACCTGGTGCTCAGGAACCTATATCTCAGGAGCCTGTTTCTCAGGAACCTCCTTATTTCGGGACATATCACTTAGGGACCTCCCTTTAGGCATCAGTACCTGCACAAATAACAAACTGGTTAGACTGGATAGCTCTTCACATGCTCTCGTCATCTCTATGGCCATTCCTATGCTAACTTGAACTCTTCCGCTGGGAAGAACCTGGTCTTCTAATGTTCAGCTCAGCTTCCTAACCATTGGGAACCTCCTTATACTCGTACTTCCTTAGTCATTTCTTCTATCTGATCTTCATAACTCACACTGGATCTATCCTCTAGCTCGTATGGATTGAACCCTAGGGCCTAATGGGTCTAAATTCAGCCCATGATGATTTTGGGCACAACAAGTACCCCCCGGTTCCTTGAAATCATGTAATGTGAAAGGAACCTATTTTACTTTCTGATCATGGGTTCTACACTACATCATTTCCATAACAATACCTCGCTTTAACATTTTATATCCAAGCCTACATGAGCTAACTCGCCGTAGGAAACAGGACATAAAACATTTTCAGCTTAATATAATCTTGAGTAAGCTTCCTTCATACCAAGGAACCTGTTATCTTGCTATTTTCTTCTTCAGACTGCAGCTCTCGAAATCAACTCTATGTTCGCGTTTAGCTTCCCAGGGAATCTGACTTGTTTCTTATCATTACGTCTCCAAGCTGCAGTTAATGTGTGAGTTCTCAAGGTTTACACGTCTCTCACGCGTGTACCTCTTCATTCTACCGTTCCAATAATTCTCTGCCATGTGTTTATAGCTGCTCCCCATTCACTTCAACTATTTAATAACATAAATTAACCCGGCTTCATTTTTTACCTTTACCAAATTCCTGCAAAACCCTTGGAGAGAGAACAAGAGGAGTCCGACAGTTGCCTGCTCAATACGTCTTCTCCGTCGCCGCTCAACTCAAATCAAGGTATGATTCCGACTCATTTCTTCCTTTTTTCTCATGTTCTTGCCTCCCTTTTTCAATTATCTGTTTCTTTAGGCTTTGCATGTCGTCGTTTTCTTTACTTCTGATCCCAGTATGTATGCGTCTATATCTATTCTTCACATTCCATGCTTCACACACAATTGTTCACTTACACTTTGTCTGTTTGATCGTCACTCCATGGTTTCGTGACCCTGGCTTCTCCGGGACTCGCTATTGTCTGTTCACATTCTGCACACACATGTGTTTAACTCATACTATAGTCGATATGCGTTGTTAATGGTGTGTAGTTTCTGTGTAATTCATCAACTACCCTATGTCTCATAGCCACGACTATCCAAACGCTTTAGGACCACAATTTTCTTTTTTTTACAAAACTCAAAACCTGACTTTTCTCCGTCTGTCTTTTGCAGATGTCCTCTGTTTCTATACACTCTGACCATTTATCCTCAATTCGACCTTCTATTATGCCAATAGGGGAAAGAACTAGGTCTAGGGTTGTTATTCCAAACGTAAATAAACCCAAAAATATTCTTATTAAACCTCTGATTCCCCCATCTGCGAACCCTCCAATTCCTTCATTTGTGGATTTGGGGGATGATTGGCCCTCTGACGAAGAAGAGGTGTCAAAACCCGATCACGACCTGCTTCCTGATCCTGACTTTGAAAACGAAGTGACTGTCGAAAGAGAAATGTATAAACAAAAGATTACCCCCTTCTGTGAGAATACTGACTCTATTATGACCTCTGGGAAACTTGAAAAGTTGTTTGAGGAGTGCCATCGCCCTATTTGTAACGTTGTAATCCCAGAACCTGGTGAGAGAGCTCACAGGTTTGATAAAGTCCCAAACCAGGGTATCCCTCATGTTGTCGTTTCTGCTGCTTTCTTGAAAGTAGGCGTCTCTATACCACTCCATCCTTTTCTGCGAGAGGTCCTGGATTTCTATGGGCTGGCACCAATGCAACTTACCCCTAAATCTTACCGATTAGCTATTAGCACATTCATACTATACTCCAGTAAATTTACAACTCCATTGACAGCCCCTGAGTTAGGCTATTTCTTCAGGCTAAAAGATACCGGGAAGAACTCAGGTTGTTTCTATTTATCGGCATGGCCTTGTCATCAGGGTCAGTGCATAAAAAATGTCAAACAAAACTTTGAACAATGGCCAGGACAATTTCTATACTGTTATGATTGTCCTTATGTGAGATATGAGTTTAATCGTCAACCCAACATCCCCAAGCAAACCCTCCTCTCTGGAGTCTGTTTAGAACGGGAACAAGAGATTCTGAAGTTATCAGCCTCTACCAGAGATTGCCTAATCTTGATGACCCTGATAACCTGTCCACTTTAGGTTTTATTCCTTCAACCCCTGGTATGAGCTTCCCTTGTGCTACATTCTTCTTTTTTAATTATATACTTACACCTGCTTACTTCGTATGTGAATCTCTAATCTTATCTTGTATTTTTCTTTTGCAGATATGGCTCCCAAAGTCCCATCATCTATCAAAAGGTCCAAGAACGTGGACGAGATCTTCAAAACTGAAACAAAGGAGGTTCCGCTGAATGCAACTCCTATTAATCAAGTTCCTGGCACCCCTGCCTCCCAAACTACTCACTCTGGTTCTTCAAAGAGGAAATTTTCCCAGTCAACTCTCGACCTCTCAGTGGCTCCCCAAACTCGCTCGTCAAAGAAAAGCAAAGCAGTGAAAACCAATCCTGATCAATCCTCAAACCTGTTCAAGGACATGATTGACACCCATGTTCCTTCAGAGACAATTGCTGCCTGGAGTAAAATGAGTTCTACTGAAGCCATGCACACCATGAGGTTCGCTACTGCTCAATCTGCTTTCTTTGCCCTTAGATACTGCGACGAGTTTGCTCTGAAGACCCAATACGACCTCCAACTACAAGGAGAAATTAGTAAACTCAAAACGGAGCTAGCTACCAGTGAGGAGAGGGCAAACATTGCCACTACGGCTGTTAGGAGGGCAAAGACTGTGGAGACCTTTTTAAAGAATGAGAAAGTTGAACTTCAAGGTCAAGTCAAAGCCCTGAAAGATGAGAAATTGTCAATGCTGGAAAAGACCAATGAACTGGAAGCTCAGGTGGACGCCTTGAATGCTGCTGCTGAAGTTGTCAAGTCGTCAATGCTCATCAATGAGAAGGCCAGATACGATGAGAGCTATGATGAAGGCATTAATGATTATATACGCTCCACATGGGAGAAGATGCCTAATCTAGACTGGTCCCTCCTGGGCGAAGATGTGGTGGGTATAATCAAAGACTTTGAGAAGAAAGCTGCAGCACAAGACTCTGTACCTCCCGTGGAAAAGGTTGAGAGGTCTCTAGGTTCTAACCTTGAGACTGCAGAGGTTCCTACTCCTGAAGCTATTCCACCTGTTCTCTCAGCACCAGACGTCACCAAGGTTCCTGATGAAGTTCCTCCTTCTTGAAACTTTTTATCCCTTTGATTTATTCAATAACTTTTGATAACTTTGATGAGGTCGCGAGCCCCTCGTAGTGCTTCGAAGTTGTAATTCTAAATTTGGTTTTCATGGCCTTCGTGCCAATAACTTTGAATTTGGTTCCTTTTGGGTCGTTGCACCCATAACGTTTTATGTTTCCAATGATAACAGTCTACCTTTGCTATATCTCTGTTCACAAGTCACATGTTTATACCTGTATGCTTCCATAGTGATGTCTTACCTTTATTCCCTTAGCAATTACTTAGTGTCTGTACTTGTGCATTCAAGCTTACGTGGGCTAGCCCTTTGTAAGAAACAGAATACACTCGTACTTTCACTTTATAATTTTCTGAAATAAAAGGCAATCGAATCTTAACAATATCACAACAACTTACTTGTAAGCTTAAAAATGTCTTTTCTTTAAGCTTCACTTAACATTTTCAAAGTGGCATTCTGAACTGAAACCCTTTCTGATAATCTTTAATCCTTTATTGCTAAATAGTTTGACCAGGTTCCTCGATCATTAATCCTGCAAAACAAACATAAAACAGAAACTAGTTAAGGTTAACAAAACTTCCCTCGTTCCATTCGGGTCAACTGGTGGAAAGGTTCCTTACTTGGGTCCCAGTCCTAAACTCTAGGTCCCAACATACCTCGAGGTATGTTGGTTATTTTTATTTCTTTGCCTCGAGGCGATTCTAGGAACCTGTGTGCCGTTCTGGGAGTCCACACAGTTTCCTCTTCTTCAAGTGTCAGGCTAGACATTTCATGAAGGTAAATGCTAAGGGTTTTATCCCTTCTTCCCATGTGCCAAAGGCGGTTCCACATGAGGGAGAGCTTATTAGGCTTCTCTTTAAGAACAAGTGTGCCGGTCTAGGCTCCACACAGGTTCCCACTTCCTCTCGTGCCAGTGGCGGCTCCACGGAGGGTTGAAACGTACAGTCTCAGGTTCCTGTATGCCAGTCTCGGATCCATACAGGTTCCTTTAGGTGCCTTGTGTCAGGACTTTAGGTGCCTTTTGTCAGGACTTCAGGTCATGTGCTCAAGGAACTTGAGACTTTCAAGTCACGCTCAGGAAGGTACCTGAGGCTTTTGGCTAAAATACTTTGCTCAGTCAGCTGAGGCTTTTCGATCAAGTGTGCTCGGGAAGCTGCTTGAGGCTTTTCTCAATGCATGCTCGGGAAGCTACCCAAGGCTTTGGTTTATGTCAATCATTCTCAATCTACATACTCTGTCAAATCACATTCATAATTTGCACATACTATCAATGCCACAGGAACCTGTTAGTCAAGGTAACCTGCAAATACTATCAATGCTACAGGAACCTGTTAGTCAAGGTAACCTGCACATACAATACAAGTACTAAAGCAAGCACTTAAATTTTTTCAAATTGGCATATGAAATATCAAATCATATCATGCACAATACTGTCTAAGTAGGAATACTGCCCCCCAGTTCTTTTGGGTAATTATTGTTACGTAAAAGAACTATTAAGGAGCTATAACTGCTAAAAATGCATTCAAAATATTCAATCGTAGAGCTATCAATCGCTCAATACTTAAAAAAAAACTGTCTTGCAAGTAGGGAGGTTCACATCAAGTACCCCCCGAGTACATGCATAATCAAATACTGAAATCAAAATGCTGGTCAGCTATAACTAATAAGCTGCCTTTATTCTTGGGCTGAAAGAGCCTTACTTTTACTAAGAAAAAAACACAGTAAAAGAGTTACTGATAATACTTCTTGAGATGTTCTGCATTCCAAGCTCTCGGAATGAGATTCCCATCCATATCCATCAGGTGGTAGGTTCCTTCCCAAATGGCTGACTTTACCTGGTAAGGCCCCTCCCAATTTGCTCCAAAAGCTCCATGTGCCAGAACCTTGGTGTTTGGCATGACTTTCCTCAAAACCAGGTCTCCAACTTTAAAAGGTCTTGCTTTCACCTTTTTTTGTAATACCTTCGAACTCTCTGTTGATAAGCTGCTAACTTCACTTGCGAATCTGTTCTCAACTCTTCGACCATGTCCAAATATAGTTTATGATTGACCTCGTTGTTCTCGGGATCAAAATGTTTTCTTCTCAGGGAACCTGTTCCAACTTCCAGGTACCATAGCTTCACAACCATAAGCGAGAGTAAAAGGAGACTCACCAGTTGTAGTTATAGGAGTGGTGTTATACGACCACATGACTCCAGGAAGCTCCTCTGGCCAGCTTTCTTTCTTATCTTCAAGCCTTGCCTTCAAAGTATGCTTGATAATCTTGTTCACAGCTTCAGTCTGTCCATTACTCTGTGGATAATACACTGCTGAGAATGCTTTCTGAATTCCAAACTGTTCACACAATCCTCTAAGCTCTCTGTTGTCCAACTGCTTCCCGTTGACAGAAATCAGCTTCTGCGGAATACCAAACCTACATACAATGGCTCGAAACATGAACTCAATCAATTTTGCTGCTGTAATCTTAGCAAGTGGTTCTGCTTCTGCCCACTTTGTGAAGTAATCAACTGCAACCACTGCATATTTCACTCCTCATTTTCCTTTCGGGAGCTCTCCAATGAGGTCTATCCCCAAACGGCAAATGGCCAAGGACTGAAAATCTGTTTGATAGGTGCTACAGGACGACTATCAAAATTTGCAAACCTCTGACAGTTGCCGCATGACTGTGCAAACTTAGAGGCACTCGCCTTGATGGTTGGCCAATAATATCCTTGTCGAAGGACCTTCATGGCTAAAGAATTACCCCCGAGTGATTTCCACATACTCCTTCGTGAATCTCCTCGAGGATATACTTGCATTGCTCTCCAGCTACACACTTAAGCAAAGGTTGATTGAATCCTCGTCTATACAGAACTCTATCATAGATTACATACTTGGCTGCATGATACCTCAGTTTCCTGGCTTCATCTTGACTGGGAGGTAGCTCCCCTTTATCCAGGTAACGATATATTGGGGTCATCCAGGAATCTTTAACTGGAAATTCGATGTCCATCACTTCTTCTTTGAAAATGCTAGGTTGCTCCTGAATCTGAAGTGGAATTACTCCCAATAATGTGGACTCTCTCTGAGATCCTAGCTTGGTTAATGCATCTGCAATGGTATTCTTTCCTCATGGTATCTGATCTAACTTCACCTCTTTGAACTTTGCGATCAATTCCTGGGAGTACCTCAAATACAAGTCTGTTCGTGGACCTCTTGCCTGAAAGCCACCACGAATCTGCCAAACTACTAACATCGAATCACTGAACACTCCGATATTCTCAACTTTCATCTCCAAAGCTAGCTTTAGGCCTGCAATCAATGCCTCATACTCTGCATCATTGTTCGTGGCTCTGAAAGCAAAATGAATCGAGCTATGGAGTTTGTGTCCTTCCGGACTAACTAGCTCTATGCCTGCACCTGCTCCACTACTGTTAGCAGCTCTATCTACATACAATGTCCACCAGGGTGCACAGTTATCATTCTATGTTTGTTCTTCCACCATCTCTTTTGGTTCCTCTTGACCAGTAACCTCCACATGGGGTGGAAACTCAATTAGGAAATTTGCTAGAGCTTGAGCCTTGATTGCTGTCTTTGGCTTGTATTCTATGTCGAACTGTCCCAACTCCACAGCCCACTTTAACATTCTTCCTAAAGTTTCTGGCCTATGCGTGGAAGTAAGGCCGCAGCTTCTTGGAAGCTAGAATCAATGCGTAAACCAGCTTCTCCATTCCTGTATACCTCGTTTCTGCATCAAGTAACCTTTTACTGACATAGTAGACTGGGCTCTGCTGTCCATTATTTTCTCGAACTAAAACTGCACTAATGGAATACTCTGATACAGCCAAGTAAAGTATCAATGTTTCTCCATCCACAGGTTTGGCTAAAAGTGGGGGGCTCCCCAAATGCTGCTTTAACTTTCCAAATGCTATCTCACATTCCTCTGTCCACTCGAACTTGCTTCCTTTCTTTATGGCTTTAAAGAACTCCTGACACTTATCAGTGGACTTCGATATGAATCTGTTCAAGGCTGCGACTCTCCCTGTAAGGGACTGAACCTCTCTCACAGTCCTTGGTGACCTCATATCAATCAATGCTTTAATCTTGGCTGGGTTGGCTTCTATACCTCTGTGATTTACCATAAAACCCAGAAACTTTCCTGATTCTACCCCAAACACACATTTCTGGGGATTTAGCTTCATTCTGTACTTTCGCAAGATTCCAAACATTTCTTCTAAGTGTTTTACATGGTCAACAGCTTCCTTGGATTTGACTAGCATGTCATCCACATATACCTCCATAGTATGACCGATTTGGTCTTTAAACATCATGTTCACCAGTCGTTGGTATGTGGCTCCAGCGTTAATCAATCCGAATGGCATGCATACATAGCAATAAAGACCTCTATCCGTAATAAATGAAGTATGTGCTTGGTCAGGTTCATACATAGGGATTTGATTGTAACCTGAATATGCATCCATGAAGCTGAGGAGGGCATGTCCAGCAGTTGCATCCACTAACCGATCAATTCGTGGCAACGGGAAGTTGTCCTTTGGGCATGCTTTGTTGAGATCTGTGAAGTCCACACAGGTTCTCCACTTCCCATTAGGTTTCTTCACCAAGACAGGGTTTGCCAACCATATTGGGTAGAAAGATTCTTTAACCAACCCTGCATCCAATAATCTGTCAACCTCTTCTTTCAATGCTTGAGCTCTCTCTCCACTAACTGGTCTTCGCTTCTGTCTCACTCCTTTCTTTTCTGGATCGATATTCAACTTGTGACACATGACTCTTGGATCTATCCCTTCCATATCTGCGTGACACCATGCAAACACATCCAGGTTCTTACCCAAAAAGGTAATAAGAGATTCCTTTAAGGCTGGGTCGAGTCGAGCTCCAATCTTCAACACTTTCGTACCATCCTTGTCATTTATCTTCACATCTAAAGTCTCACCAGCTGGTCCAGCCTTGACTGTGGTTTCTGGCATTCGAGGATCTAAGTCTACATCCATTTCTGTGGGTGAATCCTTTTAAGGTTCCTGGATTGCAGATGGTTCTTGAACTGCAGATGGTTCTTGAACTCCGTGCATGACATTCCTTCTCTTTGATGCTGGTTGACTGTCTTCACTGCTTCCATTAAGTTTCAGTTTTCTAGATTTTTCTTCATCCAACTCTTCTGCCATACACACATCACCATCCTTGTCCATAGGGGGTGCACTTTCTAACAGCAAGTAAGGGGTATCTGGTCCCCGAAAAACTTGAATCTCAGCATGAGGTTCCTCTTATAATCTCTTCAATTCTTATAGCTCTACAGGATGCTGGTACAAAAACTTCCAAGGGCGGACTACGCAGATCGAGTGTTATTTTTTCTGGGTTCTTTCCTGGAAAATAGTCAGGAACCTCGTCCATTGGCTCAGGTAACTTAGCAGCCTTAGCAGCATGTTGCAAAGCTTTGGTGTAGCACTCTCTAGACTCATACTGGCATCCTCGAACTATACCAATTCCATTTGGTGTTGGGAACTTCATAGTCAGGTGGTAAATGGAGGTTATCACCCTCATTTCTTTCAGGATGGGTCTTCCCAGAATAGCATTATAGTTCATATTGTCCTCTATAACAATGAATTCTGCTAGCTGTGTAATACAATATGGTTTGTCACCTAGAGTTACTGGTAAATGAATCTTACCCTTGATAGGAACCTGGTTGTTAGTGAAGCCATAAAAGGTATCCTTCGTTGGGGTTAAGTCTTTATCCAGAAAATGCATCTTTTTGAAAGCTGAGTAAGACAACAGGTTTACAGAGCTTCCATTATCCACTAGCACTCGATGAACCTCATAAGACCCGATACCTGCTTCGACCACTAAGGCATCCGTGTGGGGATGGTGTACCCAAGAAGCATCTCCTTCAGTGAAGGTAATATCTGCATCCTCTCCTTCAAACAGCTTGGGAGACCTCTGTGACAGATTGTAAATACTGGTCAAAGGACGTTCTTTAGCTTCACGAGTGTACCTCTCCATGGCGCTCCTGCTACTTCCTCCAATGTGGGGACCTCCTATAATTGTGCGTATGCACCCAACCTTAGGTGGTCCTTCCATCACAACAGGTTCCTGTGTCTGTACCTTCTGAGTCTTCTCATCTCTATACTTTTTGCCTTCCTGAGCCACCCATTCACTTAACTACCCTTGCCTGATTAGAGTTTCAATTAAGTCCCTGAGGTGATGGCAGTCTGCAGTATTATGCCCATTGTTATCATGAAAATCACAGTATGGACGCTCATTCTTATTCCTTGGAGGGCCAGTTCTGAAAGGTTTCTTAAACCATGAGGACTTTTCATTCACTGCGTAGATGTGATCGATTGGAGCTACCAAAGGGGTGAAAGTTTCATAGACAGGTCTCTCACGTTTGTTGTTGTTGTAGGAAGCTGGTGGTGGGACCTGACTCATGACAGGTCTGGTAGGATTCACAGCTTCAGCTTCAGGCTTCACCTAGGATGTACGACTAACCACTTTTTTACTGTCACGACCATTGGGGCTTCTGGGCCTTGACCTCTTGCTTCCTGACCGCCCACTTTGCCTTATGAAATCTGGATCCTTCTTCAAATCAGCCAAAGATTCCTCCACGAGACGAAAAGGTTCTGCTTGGGCATAAAAATCTTCCAACGTCTCTGGTTCTTTTCCCTGAAGTGCTTTCCAAAACTCTGAGCCTCCTTTGACTCCAGCAATTAAGAAATTCTTTATGGTTTCCTCAGATGATTTCCTAACCTTCAGAACCTCTGCATTGAACCTCTTGAAGTATTCCATCAATGTCTCACTAGGTCTCTGCTTGATGTTGGCCAGGGTGTTGGTAGGTGGTGCAAACGCGACAGATGCTCTGAATTGGGTAACAAAGAGCTTTCCCATATTCTCCCAGGAACCGATCGAATCAGCAGGTAACCTCTTGAACCATTGATGAGCTCTACCCTGTAGAGTTGCAGCCAGTAACCTACATCTAGTGGCCTCCTTCACTTGATAGACATCCATCTCTGTGTCAAAACGACTTAGGTACTCGATTGGATCAGTGGTTCCATCGAATTTCAACTCATTCGAGGGCCTGTAAGATCTAGGCAGAGCCAACTTTTGAACCCTTTTGGTGAAAGGAGAAGCAGTTATAAGATTCACAGCAAGATTCTTTTCATCCTTGAGTTGAGCCAAAATTTTCTTGATATCTTCTGCTGTCACCTCTCCAGTAGCTTCTGCCTTTGTCTTTTTGCTCGTTCCTTCCTCCTCTTTTGACTCTGCAGTGCTGGATTCTTCAGTAACCTCATCTGAGTCTGTTTCCTCTTCTTCAATTATCTCAACAGATGGGTCTTTGTCTTTCTTCTTTTTCTGTGAGGAACCTCCAGTGTTAACCTTCTTCTTTCCCTTGGACTCTGTGCGGGCTTGGGAAGGTCCCTTTTTGCTAGTAGTTTTATCCTTCTCAGGATTCTCTGGTTCTTCATCACCATTATCCTGTCTTGGTTCTTCATCATCTTCTGGAATTCCTCTTCATCTTCGGGTTCTTCTTCCTCGAAATTCAATTGTTTTGGAGTCACCTTCGACTTCTTGCCTTTCTTTGCCTTCTTTTTCTTCTTTTTTGCTTGAAGCCTGCTCCAAAGTCGACAATCGTTCTCCAACGGTCTTTAAGATTTCCATCATATCTTCTTCGGTAACCTTCTTTGCTTTTCGAGGAGATTCGTTTTCATCGTGAATTTGTTCCTCAGAACGGGTTGCTTCGCTATTAGAGTCGCCTGCCATCTTTTCCACTCTTAAGATGTTAACTGTCCCCTCCTTCTAGCGCCAATGTTGATGAGTGGATTTTGTAACAACTTTTGAGAGGTTTACGGGTAGTTGTATAGGCTAACGATCAACTGTTCTATGAAAAGTTTGGGTTGTGATTGTGGGGGTTGAGCCGTGCTCGAGGGTGTCTCCAATAATCTCAAGTGCCTTTAGAGAGAATTAGAGAACTGAATGCGTCTTACCCCCGAGGTGCCTACGTACCCTTGTTTATATAGGGATCAAGCTCACGTAGTTCTAATGGGACTTTGTATCTTGCTGGAATGGCTATATTCAATTACCTAGTTCGTGTAAGACTCAGGTTCCTTTAGAGCCTTCCACGAACTAGTTGGCTAAGTAGAGTAGAACTCGAGTTCGTACCCTACTATGATTTTCTCGTTGGTCAGAGACATTCTAGGATCATCTGCGCCCTAGAATTATACTCAATACCAATTCGTTTATCTGTTCTAGATGGCTTCTAGAACCTTCTGTTAGCTACTCGTAGGAACCTGGTGCTCAGGAACCTATATCTCAGGAGCCTGTTTCTCAGGAACCTCCTTATTTCGGGACATATCACTTAGGGACCTCCCTTTAGGCATCAGTACCTGCACAAATAACAAACTGGTTAGACTGGATAGCTCTACACATGCTCTCGTCATCTCTATGGCCGTTGCTATGCTAACTCGAACTCTTCCGCTGGGAGGAACCTGGTCTTCTAATGTTCAGCTCAGCTTCTTGACCATTGGGAACCTCCTTATACTCGTACTTCCTTAGTCATTTCTTCTATCTGATCTTCATAACTCACACTGGATCTATCCTCTAGCTCGTATGGATTGAACCCTAGGGCCTAATGGGCCTAAATTCAGCCCATGATGATTTTGGGCACAACAGGGTCAAATAATGTGTTTTGCCTAAATGGAATCTAAACATAATCATGTATGCATACATGGTTATTAAGAAAATTAATTATTGTTGTATTATCTTATTTGCTCTGAGAACCATTTTTGATTACAAGTCTATTGTGTTCCTTTTTTGTTTTTTTCTTTTTAAAGACATTTTCTGTGAGTTGAGGTTATATGTCAAGCATAACCCAACCGGGCACTTATCGGTTGAGGTTTATGTCCATGGGTTATGGATGTGTTATTATGACAGCAATGGAAATCTTATCCACCTTATAAATGAGATGCCTGCGAAGGAAGATGGTGATAGAGCAGATCATGTTTGAGTTTTATAAATTATACTATGTAGAAAGTTCCATAAGTATGAATTAGATAGACGCCTTACCCAAGTACAACTCTCACTACCAGTCCTTGGTATTATAAATATAGTTTTGTTTAACTCGAGAAGGACTATATAATGAATAATTTTGGAAAATACATACTTGTTGAACAAAAGAAACAACACTACATAGTATTAAGATTCTACTTTAAGAGCATATGCACCGGTAGTTGTAAAAAGTTGATTCGGCTGCCGAATTAATGGACTGATGTAAAGCTTCTGTGCATCGGTGAAGAAATTGCTCCATCAATTTTTGATGCTCCATCAATCCATTAATCAATCCTTTCATTATTAATGGACCTATTAATGGGCATCAGTTACTATTCTATTGCAGAAATGGCATTGGTTTGGTAGTTTCTTACCCAGAAATAGTAACTGATGAAGCAATTGAATTTTCCCGGTGCATAAAATAGTTGATTCATCAATTTAATCCATGAATAGTAATTAAATCCATCAGTTTAATTGATGAATTGATGATTGATGGAGCTTCATGGGTGCATATGCTCTTAGTGTTATGATTAAGGGCATCATTCTTTGTAGTATATTTATTTATTAACTCTATATTTTTTTATTTATTAATTCGTTTAGAACTAAAACACGATAATATAAACTTTTTGTATTGTTGTTTAGGATTTGGCAGAGCTTGATGATTCTTCTCTCTTTGACTTGATATTCAAGTGGCCTAACTTTTTTGGAGATGATAAAAAGTTTTGGGTAAAAGAGTTTGTAAAGCATGCCCTCACTTCTATCGGGGAATATAGACCCCACTACTTTCGATATGTTTTGTCTATTTGTGGACCTTTTATAGGAGGTCAGAAAGATATTGCCAAATTTCTGCAAAATAACTACCTGCATGGAGTTCATTATAGTGCAAAAAAGATTCAGGGGGAGTTGAGCAAACATGTGGGAGCTAACGTCCAGATTGTTGGAAGTAACGTAGAGCCTTGGCATTTACAGGAGATTGGAATTTTATTTACCAGAGATGGTAAGGTATTGGTGAATCATCCGAAAGGATCTCTTGCAAATGGCTCTATCATTGTGAGGCTTTATAAGGGGATAACTGTTTGAAGAGAAGCACAACTGCCCAAGGTACATAATTTTTGTTGTATTTTTTGGGTGCTCCTTGTTCATCTTGGTTCGTCTTTCCACAACTGTGGACACCTTAAGTCTTTACGTAGACCACTGTTCCTGTATCTCACTGTAAATTTTGAATATAGAAAATGGTTATTAAAAATAAAGTCCATTATCAGCTGTCTAATACTTTTTATTTTGTTTTTCTCTTATTCATGTGTTTAGTACATTCTTTGTCAAAAGTACAAAGATGCTTTTCATTTTTATTGACTCCCTGTCTTCAAATCTCTGAAGTCAGAAGACAAATCTTTATAGGATCTGTATAACATATCTTATCCAGAAGACCAGAAAGAGTAAGCAATTCCTGTCCATTGTGGATACTTGTTATATATTTACCAAATAATTTATCAATTCTGTTACCCCTTATCTATTCTAGCATATAATTTAAAATGAGCCGAGTCTAGAAGTAATATGCTCTCAAATCATAGAAATCTGAAAACTAACTTTAAGGGACTTTTCCAGTCCAGAGTAGTTAATTCTCGATACATGTGTTAAATTTCTAGAATCAATATGCTCTTTTATCTATCTTATTACCTAATGTCATGATATTGTTCTATTTGGAATATTGGTAATACTAGATCTAGCACTAATTCCCTGTACAGTGTCGTTTGGATATTTTTATGTATAGTTCCATTTGAAAAAAGACACGCAGTACTACAAGTATCCTTCATAACTCTATTTCTAGTGAATAAGGGCTGTGTAAAATCAAAAAACATTACTTTACTTGAACTTTATGATTACATTGGCATCTGACATTGTTTGTTGTGACTACTTGCTTTCGACTTGGCTACAAAATATTGGATCTCAAGGCTCATTTATTGGTAACTATTTGTACAATTAGCATTTTGTCTTAGTTGTGGTGGTAATCATCACCACCTAAAACTGATAAATCAGTTCATTTCATCTAGCACTCTGTTTTTAGCTCTCTGTTCTTAGTTAGGTACATGAGGAATAAGAAATTAGAAAATTGTTTAGACTTGTTTGAGTTGGTTTGTGTTTCTTTTTTGTCTGCAGTAATTTTTCTCCTGTTCAGTTTGCATAAGTTATATCAGATTACTGGTATAACACCTGTTTCTTTTGCAGAGCTTTTATGACAAGGTTATATGACAATGTTGCTGCTAAAAAGTACAAAGACTTGTCTTAGTTCTAAGTGATGATAGTGATTTTGGCCCTTCAGATGCTATTGCCTCCTAAACTTTCTAGTACTTTTATATAACTTTCTAGCACTTGTATATACGTACAGTTGAGTCATGGTTATTGGATAGTATTCTGTGTGTATAAAACCTAAAACGTTGAACTTGTTTGTATCAGTTGTGGTATTGTATGAATTTGCCTGATATCAGTCTTTTTAGGAAATGCTGGTAATATTGAGAATTTCTGAAAATTCCCCATAAATAGACTTAATGTTGGTTTTGCTGGAAGTTTGTTTTCGGCCTTTAAAGGTACTTCCATTTTATTAATTTTTAATAACTATATAGTACTATAATTTAAACAATTTTCAGCCGAAACCATGGAATCAGAAGGAAACAAAATATTTCCACTCTCTTGTGTTTGCCGAGTGAGACATGTTTTAATGTTCAGGAATCAACTTAATGGTTGAATCAACTTACTAGTAACAATGTAATCATTCACATGCACAATATTAACATATTTGTAGCATTTGTCATCATTTTTTTAAGTTTGATATGCCGCGCAGGGGGTAGGCATTTGTGGCAGTTCTGGGTATTCATGACACTTTGAGCTGAGCCGAGTAATATTTATTTTGGGCTTTGACCAATGTTTCGATGAAAGCAAGTACAAATGCAAAAGAAGATACTTAGCAAAAAAAAGTGAAAGAAGAATTGGTAGCACACCTCTATCAAAGAGACCAAAACACCTTAACTTTCACTAGCATTGGCAATAAATTTTGTGCATAAAGTCATGATGAAGAGATTGAGAAAGAATAGGAATGTGTTTCTCCATTTTGTGTTCTTGTATATATAAAGACTTGGATGTGACTGAATAGACACTAATGTTGCTTACATCTTGGTCATTAGAATTGGAATTTAAATTCATTTTAGATTGACGTTAGCAAATTATAATATATTCAAAAGATTAAGATAGATAGATGTGTACATATGTGCATATGTGAATTTGTTTATTTTTATGATTGAACAAATTTATATTTTGTATTGCATCAATATTGTGACAAGTATTTCAGGTTTCCGGAGTCATTCTATTCGATATTTGTAGATTTTTTTTTTTGAAAAATAAAGCACTTGCATTACTTAGATAGAATCATAAACAAGCCTCCGAGACTAATTCCGGAGGAACTTCAACCCACTCTCAAACATCTGATATAGAATGTGTCGCTCGTGCTAACACATGAGTTACCTCATTCGCAGATCTATGAATAAATTCAACTAGCACATCATCATAGTGTTTACAAATTTCAACACAATCTAGAACAATAGTGTGAAAAAAAGATTTTCCTTGACCTCCATTACAAGCCTCTGCAAGCTGCCTAGCGTCCGTTTCAAACATACATTTTTTTAATCTCAGATTTTTCACCCAGGAGTAGAGGTGGCCAACCGTGCGGTTCAGCTCGGACCGCACAAGACCGACACGGTACTTTAACCGGATTTATTCGGCTCGGTATGAACCGGGCTTAGCCCGCACAAACTGCCAGAATTTTCGATCCGAATACGGGTTCAGGAATGCAAAACCGGGACCGGAACCGGCCCGGCCCGTAACCGCATGAACCGGCCCGCACGGCACGGCCCGAACCGGCCCGAGCGTAGCTCATACGCGCCAACGTTCTTCTCCTTCTAGTCGTTGCAGTTACAGCAGCAGAGTAGTAGGTTACCGTTTTGTTACCGTTTTTCCCCAACGGTTACTTTTTCCAACCCCTATGAATACACATCCCCTTCTCCACCATTTCCCCACACCATCTCTCTATCTCTAATTATCTCTCTATCTCATCTCCGGCTACTATTATTTATTTTTAGAAGTTATATATTTTTACTCTTTCTCTCCAGCTACCACCAACCTCTATCTCTCTCTATTTTTAATAGTTGTAATTGTTAATCTATCCTCTCTCCATCTCTCTCAACTCTCAAGTCTCAAGCTCAGGTCTCAATTTTTTCTGCAAAAAATGGAACAAGCAAGGGGCAGTGGCACTATTTCGTCTCAAGGTTCGACTCCGGTGACTGGCATGCTACCACCTCGATCTCCGGCCACACAGACGCAGTTCAACGAAGAAGGTATTTTTAATTTTGTTTTTTGTTCTTTAGTTTCGTTTTTAAATTTTTAAATTTTGTTTCGTTTTTAAATTTTATTTCATTTCGAATTTATTCATTTTGTAAATTTTTAAATTTTGTTTCGTTTTTAAATTTTATTTTATTTCTAATTTATTCATTTTGTAAATTTTTGTAGGTGGTACGAGTTCGAGACAATCATCGCATGTTTGGACATATTTTTGATAAAGTCAAAATATCGGATGCTCCACCAAAATATAAAGTTCATTGTTTGCTTTGTATACAAATTGGTCGACAATAAGCACCATTTACGTGGACTAAGGGACAAGGTACAGGTACACTTAATCGGCACTTGGAAAATGTTCACAAAATTACGAAGGCGAATCATGAAAGTGGAGAAGCACGTAGAGGTCCACAACAAACACAACTTGGTGGTTTTATGACATCGTAGGCCGGTGGAGGTATGCCTTTTGCTTATAGTAGAGATAGAATAATAGAAGATTTTACTAGGTATATTACATTAGATGAGTTACCTTTCTCCCACGGTGAGAGTCCAAATTTAGAGCACATGATGAAGAATTCAATAAATCCGGCCTTTAAAAGAATTCAATAAAGCCATTATCACCGAGTTATATAATGATGACCCGAGTCACCAATACGAAGGTGGATTACTTACCGATCATGATTGGCATTTGGCATCTACCGTACGTGACATACTTGATTGTTTTGCACATGCTACTACGGTTTTTTCTTATGTTTATGAACCAAATGTACATCATGTTATCATTGAGTGTGTCAATATTGTTACTAATTTACATAATTATGAAAAAAATGATGCTTTTCATGCGGTTATTTATGATATGAAAGTTAAGTGGATCGAATACTTTACGGAATTTCCTTATATTTATGGTATTGCATGTCTTCTTGATCCCGGTGTTAGAAAAGAAGGTTTAGAAAATATGTTATAGCATTATTATGAAGTTTTAGGAGTTGATTATGATCATGTGGTATATGTAAATAACTGTTTATGCTTGTTATATAAACTTGTAGATATGTATGCTCCAAAAACTCAAAATGTTATGTCACCTAAGAGTAGTAGTACTGTTAGTAGGTTTAATAGTACTATTTCATCTATACTAACTAAAAAACAAAAATGTAGAATTTCCACTACATCTTCTGTACCTGCTTCTGCTTTTAGTATGATTAACGAAATTTTTTTCTTATAGTTATGAGTTAAATGATGATTTTGAAATACTAACACGGTGGTAGAATCATGAGTTACAATTTCCGGTTTTAGCAAAAATTGCAAAGGATATTTTAATCGTTCCCGCTTCTACAATTGCTTCCGAGTCCGCTTTTAGTGTAGGTAGAAGAGTGCTAGACGAGAAGAGATCAATCCTTGCGCCAGACGCGGTAAAAATTTGTGTTTGCAAAAAAGATTGGGATCAAGCCGAAAAAAGACAACAAGGAAAGAAAGACGAAGATGGTGATGACGATCCATGGATGATAATGGATACTTCATCAGAATCTGGCACCTCAACAAGCGAACAACAATTATAGTGGATAGTTTATTTAATTTGTATAAATACTGCATAGTTTATTTAATTTGTATTGTATTATTGTATGTTAATGCGGTTTGTTCCATTTTTTTAGAGAGGAGTCCTCTCAAATCATTTGTAAAATATTTTTAATTAATAAAATTTATATGAGGTACCGTCCTCTTTTAACTACATTTACAAAATTAATTTTCAAAACCTTTTATTAGAAAAAATAATTTCAAAACCTGAGTTAAAACATACAGAATGGACAATAACAGTACAGAAGCCCGGCCCGAGCGGCTCGAAAGGCACGGCACGCACGTCATAACCGCTAGTCGGTTACGAATTAGCTTTCAAAGAACCGATCCCGGCCCGCTCCAGCTAGTGCCGATTACGAATTTGCCACTTTGAATCGAGACCGTGCAAAGCCCGGCCCGGCTCTCACGGTCCGCACGGTTGGCCGGCTCTACCCAGGAGAGTGCCTCTTTAAGGCTCAGCGCTTCTGCCTCCCTTGTAGATAGCTATGTCAAAATCAATCTAAACCAACTGATTAACGATCTTGTTCGGTTCTTTTAGTTGTGGGTTCATGAAATTTTTTAAGAAATTAAAAAATTTAAAGTTCAATATGTCATGAAATATGTGTACGCACATATTATTATGTTATAATCTATACTATACTATACTATAATAAGCGAAATGGGGTATAATTTGTAGTTTGATTAACCCCTATTTTTGGTTATCCTCTCATTTTTTGTTATCCCACATTCACAACCGTTAGATTTTCAACTCAAATAAATCATGACCGTTAGATACAACAATACTAAAAGTTGTTATATACAGAGCTCTAAGGTTCGATTCCTGCCAACAACATAGTAATTTATATTTAATACTAAAAATTATTATATACAAAGATGTGAAGTTCCAATTCTTACAATTAATATTTATAATATTATTATACTAAACTATAAACAAATTATAAAAAATTAAAAGTAATCTGTGCTTTGCACGGGTTATAAGCTAGTATACTGTAATATATAATAAGCATTGTAGGTAAAATCGGTCCGATTATTCGATTGATTTTTTTTGATAAAATCATATCCGAATAAAAACTATTTGAATTTCATCTAATGTAAATAAAATTCAAATATAAAAAACTGAAAAAGTTAGAAGAAAATATAAAAATTAGAATATCCGCTACAAGTCCAAGCCATCCGAGAACCAAAGCAAAATCAATTAAACAGTCAACACTGTACATCCAAATATATTTCCCTCGCCAACACTCCGTCAACAGTTGTCTATGTACTCTTAAGATAACTACTGATGATTTTATTTGTTTTTAATTTAAAATTTGTTAAAAGATTTATGTAACTCGACATTCAATATTAACTATCTATTCCCTTCGTAAAAATAATATAAACACATTTGTTTGGTTGAAATAAATAAACATATAAAAAAAGATGCTAATGACAAATATAAATAAATTTGTTTGGTTCAAATAAAGAAATATATATATATATATATATATATATATATATATATATATATATATATATATATATATATATATATATATATATATATATATATATATATATAGGCTAGCGTTCAAATAGAAACCAACCTTAGAATAGAAACTAGAAATTCATTGGTTAAGTTGTTTTATAATATTTTTCTTTGGATTTTATAATTTTAGGTTGTATTTTTTAAAATTGCTTTATTGTTTGTTGTCACAAAACAGAAAGTGAAGAATTTACCGTCAAGAAAGTTTTTCTCCTTCAAATTTAAGTTATAAAATCTAACTTATCGAAAATTATTTTTTCCCAAACAAACATTTTTTTGGCATTCATAAATGTTTATACAAATAATTATGTATATCGTAAAACTTATCCACGTCCGAGAACTGACACCTAGAATTTTGTATAAAGTAAATAACCATAGATGAATTTATATAATATACTTAAATATTATATATCCAAATAACATGTAAATTTTGTATTAAAAGTACCTCAATTATTTTAATTTTTTATTTTCAAATTTTTGTGTAATATAATCTTTACATGTTTGTTGCATGATATTTGTTCTTTTCCAAATAATTTTTAAGTAAATACTTCATTTTTCCATTTTCCCTTCTTTTGTATTTTTGTGCATAAAAAGTTACATCACATAACCTTTGTTAAACTTAAATTTATTTAGTTTGGAACAAAAATAACTAAGATAACTGTTATGCCCAAATCTTGGCATAGATATTCGACAGGCCTAGTGGGTTGAAATAACGGTCCATGATCTATAATGGGTCCAAAGATAATGATTGGGTCACCAAAGCCCACTGTCAGGAGTTAGTCCACTTCACTCTATAGTTCTTGCTAGAAGCTCGCGATCATGAGCTGAGGGTGGTGGCCGGCTATGATCCCTAGTGAGGAAACACACTTTGTCTTATTCTTCTACAAGGTTTAGTTTAATGTAGAATATTCTTATTACAAAGGCTCATGACTAAACCCAGTAAGGTCACATGAGTAGAAGCATCTCTGTGTCTGGGACCACCTCTCATGACTAAGCCCAGTGAGATCGCATGCGAGGACCAGTGTAGACTCTCCATTAGCCTTGTAGAAAGGCCTTGTAATTCTAACATCAATTTTATTCGCGTAATTTCGTATTCATGTAATTTCATGTTCGTGTATTGAAAAGGTGAACACAAATTTGAAACTTTCATATCATTTTCATGTCATGTACAAAATTGTCGGCTCTACATGGAATATTCTATCATCTGTGTTATGAGATGACAACCAACCAGTATGTAATACAAATATACAATATCATGAATTTATTTCTTATATATATAATATTTTTTACATGTATGATAATTGAAATTTAATTGAATAAATTCATTCAAAATGAAACCTTTAACAGGATAAGTTTATGCAAATTTTTTGAATTATTATATGAATTGTTATAACAATCTTTTAGGGAACACAATACTTAAAAACCAACTTGAATTAATACTTTACAAAATTATTTTTTTTTTTTTGACAAATTAAAAACAGATTTCATTAATAACTTGAAAGAGACTCAGTCGAGACAAATCCCCAACAGACCGTACAACCAGGTTGAAAAACAAATGAACGAGCTAAATAATTAGCCGCTTTGTTTCCGGATTGTTTAAACAACTGAATACAAGTATTCTTAAAACTAAAAATGACTTCCATGGCCGTCCGAGCAATCCAGCCTGCATCATTCCTGAAACCAGTAGCTTCACAATTAACCCTCACAATAATTCCGTGGATATAGTAGTGTTCGGAGGACTCAGTTGCTGAAACTGAGCTTAGAAGTAGCAAATACCTCATATTATGAACAAACTTTTATTGCAAAAGGTGAGCACATGCGATTTTCACCACCGTTCCAAATGTACCCCAACTATCTACATGCCGGAAACCATCTATGGACATGTCGAAAGTGTCAAAGATGCGGTAAATTCAAATCTCCCAATAAACCATATAATTCATTTTCAATAACGTAGCAAAGGAAGTACTCGCACAGAACGATACAACTAATAATAAAACGGACAACACACGACGCATAATGCGTTACTTCGCCTCAAAGCGATACAAAATCAAAAAATCAAAGATCTTGAATTTATCCCAAACTTAATTTTGAAATATCCGAAAGTAAAGTCCTAAGTTAATCACTGTCATAGTCACATTAAACTACTCTATAATAATATATGTTGGCTTAAAAGCCAACATATATTATTATAGATAATACTCCCTCTGTCCCGTATTGTTTGAGCCGATTCCTTTTTCACGCATTTTAAGAAAATATAACAAGTGGCTTGCTTTCTGTCAGCTTCTTCAGGAAAGATGCTATAAATGTTAGGAGTAATGCATAAAATATTACTACCGAGGTATTGGGAGTATTAATATATTATGCTTTAATGAAAACACATGAAATTACTCCTGGTAGTGTCAGAAAAGTTACATAAAGCAGTGAGTTCATGAGTATTTATAATATTTGTTTAATAAAAAGAAGTAAAGTTAGTGGGTGTAATAGTGAAAAGTTGTGTTAAAAAATAGTAATTATAGTAGGTTCATTAATTTTGGGACGTCCCAAAAAGGAAAGTGTGTCAATCTTTTTGGGACGGAGGGAGTATATGATTATTATAAATAATCATGCTTTTACTGTAAATATAAAAAATAACATATACGTTTTTTTTGACAACATTAAGCCGAATGTATTGGTATGAGGGAAGCTCTTTCGTGGGTTAAAAGCCGAGAAGAGAAGGTAGTAATGGTGGAGTCGGACTCTAAGTTAACAGTTGATGCAATTATAGGTGATCACGAGTACGTGTTAGAGGTGGGTCATATAATTGATCAATGCATAGATTTACTTCAGTTATTGCCAGAAGTTAGTGTCAAACATATTCGAAAGCAGAGCAGGCTAACAGGGTAGCTCATGGTTTTGCTAAAATGCCTTGTAATTCTTTCCGGTGAAATGTTTTCACATCTGCCCTACTCATTTGGTGGAGATTGTATTGCTTGATGCTTCATTTTAATCGAATTTTCATTGGTTGTCAAAAAAAAATATATGTTGGCTTATACGCGTCATCATAACTCTATGTATCTGTAATTTACAAACATGAATTGAAATTGGAATATCCACCGTGGCCTAGACAGGATCGAACCCATATATACATACACACCTGACACCCATGACACCTATACACACACAAGTACAAACATCTTCCTCTTTGATTTTTCTTCAAACCGCTAACACAAAGAAATCAATAACCACTTTCGTCATCACCCACAAACATCTTTATTAATTCCCATCTGATTCAAAGGCTCTTCCCCCCCCCCCCCAACCAAGACGCTCTTAATTTATATTTCTAGGTTTGATTTTTTCACTGACCCATTCCAAGATTTTATCTTTCTGATCAACCCTTTTCTGGTTTTTAATTTTTCAGTATTTTTTATGTAAATCTTAATATATTTTGCATCAAATGTTTGATATTTTGTGTAAAGTTTTTGTTTTTAGGTAAAAAGAAGGAGATGGGGGTGCTTATGTCAAGATTATGGTTCATGATGTTTCCTGCAAAGGAATACAAGATTGTTGTTGTTGGACTTGATAATGCTGGCAAGACCACTACTCTTTACAAATTGCATCTTGGTGAAGTTGTTACTACTCATCCTACTGTTGGTAGTAATGTTGAGGAACTTGTTTACAAGAATATTCGATTCGAGGTGAGCTGATAAATAGTCTTTGATCTTGTATATGGAATGATGATAATGTGTGTATATTGCAAGCATATGTTATTTTGATTGAAATATAAGATTTTGGTTTGTTTGGTGGTGTTGTGTGTATGAGGTAGTCTAAATTGGTGTTCTCGAATTACTTTAAAATAATAGGAGAGTCATGGAAGAAGTTAAGGAATAAGAATACTAGGAGAGTCATGGAAGAAGTTAAGGAATATAAGAATATAAATTTTAGGGAAAGTATATCATTTAATCCATCACAATACTTTGGATTCTCTACATGCCTAAATGAATGGACATCTCGGCTAAGAGGTGAGGTCTTAATTAGGTACAACCAAAAGCAACTTAAGGAATATCTATGCAAGTTAATATTGCACACTCAGGTGTCTGTAACTCAGAAAGATGAGATTAGTGTCTTATGCATCATCTTAATTCCTAGAGCTGCGGTGCTGACTAAGGCTTTCTGTGATTTCTCATATTTCCTTTCACACCTTATTTCCCTATATGAATTGTATCATTATAAGTTTGTTGCTTAATTTCAATTCATGATTCCAGATTTTCGTTCCCATGTAGTCAGAACAGTTGGATTATGATCATTGATCACAATGATCAATGATATATTGATATGGACTCTGTTATTCTTATGAGGTTGGTATGTAGTTTGCTTGGGTTGGTATCTTCTGCAAAATATGTACTTATGCCTTATTAATATTCTATGAAAATTTGTGGCACTGAAACTTGCTTCCGGTTTGAAGTTCATCCAGTCGTGTAAATTGTAATATCGTTTTTGCACAGGATTTGGTTCTGGTTTTAAGCTTAAAGATTTCCCTCGCATATTTGTCATTTAAATTTTTGTGAAACGGATAGGAGTATATTCTTTTCACTACATTGGGAGCTGTGTCCTTGTTGGTCATGTCTTGACAGTTGACATCAGCAGTACTCTTTAAATAGCTGTGATTTTAATACCGACACAGCTTTTTTTAAGCCTCGTCTTAGATAATTAGTTAAATGTTTTTTCATATTGATGGCCACAGTTTTATAGTTTCTAGGGAAAAATAAATATAAGATAACTAATGGGACTGGTACATGTAATTTGGATTTGCTTAATCATTGGGATTTGCTTGATTTGAGTTTTCTAGGATTTTAAGTTTCCAACTTTGATTCCCGTATTTAGAGTCGAATTTGTCTACTTGCGTTATTTTGTTCTATTTGGTAGCGGACAAGACGAGTAAAATAGTAAGGTTACTGGTTCCAATTACCATAATTAGAGGCCGGGCAAGCGAGGTCAGGCAACTTATATCTGTACTATACATTGATGGTGTGCCTGATCAATTCTTCCCAAGTAAACAGACATCACCTTTCACATTCGCTTCTGGTGGTTCTAGATATCTCTTTTGGTCCCTTCCAGAACATCAAGAGTTTAGAAACAGAGGTCATGAGACCGGGCATATCTTGGCATAATTTGACGAGACGTGTTATATAATAAGTTACCAGTTCCAATTGCCGTAATTTGTTGCCGAGAAAGCCGGGTCAGGCAACATATATCTGTACCATTCATTGATCGTGTGCCTGATCAATTATTCTCTAGTAAAGAAACATCACCTTTCATGTTCGCTTCTGGTGGTTCTAGATAATATTATTTTGGTCCCTTCCTGAACATCAATAGTTGAAAAACATAGGTCATGAAACTTGGCCTATCATTCTTTTTAATTTTGGGACGCAAGTCTGATGGATGGTCTAGCTTATAACTGCCAGCAAGAGACTTGTGGTCTAGTCTTCTTGTTAATATGGAGAGTTGTAGATTGTATATTATTAGGTAAATTTATTCTTTTGTTGTTATAAAATTTTAAGTTGGATTATTATAAAAGACCATATTTATAGGTCTAATTTGTCAGGGTTCGTTACCAATGTAATCCCCGGATATGGTCACTATTTATTTATGAGAGAATATTACCATATTTAAATCAACTGTGATTGAGATATTTAGTACCCTAGACACGCTGATTTTCTGTGGTCAGTCACCCTTGTGCATTTTCGGAAGGAAGAAGCCATGGAAGTTTTTAGCAAACGTTTCTACAACCTATCAAATGTAGGCATTTAGTTCTTGAATGAAATAAGTTGTGCACTCTGGGGCGTTCTCTTGAAGCTTTTATAAGGGTTGTGCAAAATTGAAATTATTGCTACCGAGTATCTCCTTTCATACAGACCAATTATGAGTGGAGGTCGTAGTTTGATTGACTTTAGATAATTTTCTGTTTCAGTTAAATTTGAAAAAATGAGACAAATACTGCATATTCAAAGTTTTGGCCGAAATTATCTCTTCTTAAAGCCAAGGTTGTTTTTTACCCTTTCAGATCAGCATTTATTGGATGCATACCTCATTTTATAGAACCCGTGATTTCTTCAACATGTGGCTTGTCAGAGTATAATGTATGTAGCTAGTCCCTCACTGCTGACCATACCTTCTATCCACTTTCTTTTTCATTTTTGCGCTTTCACAACTGTAGTCTATATCCGTCTTTTAAATTCTAATGAAATATGTCCACTATCTTGAAACTAAAGCAAGAACTTGATATATGTATATGCTGTGTATAATAGACGCTCACTAGTCAGTAAGTGAAGGATGTCTGGAGAAAGAAAGAAACTTTTCTGTGCTCAATCCACATCTAACAATCTCAATCGGTGTCCTTCTAAATTCTCCCTAACCCTAAATAAAAAATATAAGCGTCCAAGAAGCAAACATTAAGCAAAGAGAAAGGGAGTGAAGTGGAAAAAAATTAGAGAAACATCTCATTCTTCCCCAACTCTTGTTTTTGATTTTCTATTTGCGAGGCACACACGGTTCTAGTATCACGTTGCGGTGAAAATGGTCCAAATTTTCAAATCTGGTTTTTTTGGTACTTCTGTTAGAAAAAGTCTCAAAGGGGCCTAGACAGGTTATGTGTTTTGTCTAGATCGAATGGAATCTTGTGATGCTTGAATGTGGGAATTAGTTTCTTTATGGTTGCTTGCAGTTCCAATGCATCACTTAGTGGCTTTCATATTAGTAAACCTTTGTGATTTCTGTCATTTGAAAGCTTTCATTTGATGTTTATGAACTCTGTATCTGTCATCTGATAGTATTGTGTGAGAGAAAACTGTTTTTTTTTTTTTTTTGGACAGGATGAAAGAAAATTGTTTATAGTAACTGATAATTGATTTTTCTTTATTGCTATGGTCAATATCAGGTATGGGATCTTGGTGGGCAAGACAGACTACGAACATCATGGGCAACATATTATCGCGGTACTCATGCTGTTATTGCAGTAATAGACAGCACCGACAGAGCTAGGATTTCAATTATGAAGGATGAACTATTCAAGCTGCTACCTCATGAGGATCTTCAAAGTGCAGTTATACTTGTCTATGCCAATAAACAAGATCTTAAGGATGCCATGACCCCTGCAGAAATAACCGATGCCTTGTCCCTGCACAGTATCAAGAACCAGGATTGGCACATACAAGCTTGTTCCGCTCTCACCGGGGATGGGCTCTATGATGGCCTAGGGTGGGTTGCCCAGCAAGTTGGGGGAAAAGCTACCAGCTAATATTTAAACGTTTCAAGAGGCAATACACTGTCGTTTTCATGTTCTTGTTAAATGTACACAACTCATTTGTATTTTTTTAAATTGAAGGTGTAACATTCTGCACAATGTATCTGCTTATAGCATTTGCCAAGCATAATTCTTGTATTACCCTGCGTTACAGGTACAGTTTTCTTGAAAAAGTCGATTCATAGTTGATAATATCAACTTTTTATACAAACAAGATTATCATTTCAAATATTCTCCTGGTTTGTTGCAAATGAAATTTAGAGAAGTCTGAAATATTATTTCTCCCTCCTGATGACAGGAGCCTCTCGTTTCTCTATTTTATGCGTAGCTAGAAACTATCATAACGACCAAGCGGCACTTCTGATGTGCTTTCGATTTATATCGAACTTGTCACAATGTCCAGAATCTGCAATCTTATGGATCCTGTGGCCCTTCAAATATCTCTTGGAATTGTAGGAAAATTTGTTCCACATAAAAGGAAAACGATGAGCAATAATAATGTGACATGTACTAATCTATCAGCACAACTTATATTCAAGAATATAGTATATAATAGTATAGCACAATCTCTATTACTGCATAATCAGCCTTCCACAGTTCACTAACCACTCTTCAAGAATTATCAATCAGATATTGGGAAGAAGTTCATTTTTTGTCGAATTATTATTTTTATCAAATAATTGCATACATCACAAGAATTATGATGTCTCTGGCGGGACTAATCCTGTGATCGGCTCTGAACGTGGCCGATAATTTCAACATATCAAAAGTTGTTTCTTTTCTTCGTTTTCAGTTTTCGTTACTCTATCAGAACTCTAGCAGTCAAGCATCTATAGCAGCTAATGTGTTAGGCCTAAATTTAATGTAATAATATATGAATTAATGGGGTAGAAGGACTACATGAGTAGAACATCAAGAGTATACACAACAAATACAAATTATTTCAAGAATACTGGGAGGTTGCTTTCGAAGATTTGCTTCCATGATGATCAAATGGGAAGCAAGAAACTAACTACTTGAGGAATGGATGGTCTAGAAAAATTAACAATGGTTAATAGCATGTCTCAAGCTCGCATGCACCAACATGGATGGTTGAAGTTACAAAATTCGTATAGTAAGTGCATCATAATTTAGTTTAAAATTGTCTTTTGTTCTTTTGTATTGTCCATGGTGAATACATGATCTTAAGATGTTTCTTGGTCTTGGTTAGCAGAGATGCTGGCAGTGGTGATCACAAGGTTTCTATATTACTACAATTTTTACATTAACAAGATGGAAACGTGTATATAACACTTAGCAGTGATTTGGTCCAGCAGCAAGGTGAAATTAACAAAAACGAGTGTGCACCAACAATATGCACCCATCATTACCAGTCCACAGGATCCATCTGATGATGCCAAGAGAAAGAAGAGAAACAACTTTTTACCAGGATCCAACAGATGATACCAATGCATATGGTGCATTTTTTATTCTGTACGCGTATAAACAGTGAATTTCATTTATATAATCGATCTTAAAAGTTGTAAATTTTAAATGCCAAGATATTTTGTACGTGTATTTCTCTTGTCCCTTTCTGTTGAAATGGAATCAGATTCAGCTTCCATATACATTTATATAAACCTTTGTTTATGTTGTCTTCCTCCATTGGTTTCACTCTGATTCTGAGCTGCTAATAACAGCTCGAGAGTGGGAAGTTCACATGACGTACTGTCACTACACTCTACACCAAACGTTCATATTATAGCTACATATGACAAAGCTTGAAGAGCAACAAAGAGAGCATTATAATGTTTACATATATTCCGAAGAGTTTGAAAATATACTGTGGCAAGAGGAGCCTGTTCATTCTGTGAAACAAGTAACATCATATGGTACCCTTACATTTTTCATTTTCGTGAAGTCACCTCTTGCAAAAAAAAATTAATGGTGGACTGGACGCCTCTTTATAGTTCTGGTCCGGTCATGTTTCCAAGCATTTTTTCTTCATTAATTTTTTTCGAATCATCTAAATTTTATAAATGGCCATTAAGAACAGCTTGATCTCTCTCCGCTAAGAGGTCAAATAGGATTGCTTGCCCTCAATGCCTTCTCACATACCAAGGTATCCTTCGCAATTGCTTACTTGTTCTTTCCTTGATCCAGAAACATTGCTGAGCAATCTTAATGCTGGCTTACCTAATGGGAATTGTGAGAATTATACCAGGATTTTTGTCAGTTCTAAATTCAGGATCTTAATTCTGAATTTGAAATCATGAATTTGAAATGAAATTCAAGTTTCCAAACACCACCTAATCGCCTGTTTGGTAACTTGGAATTCATTTGAATTCCAAGAAAAGGATTGCCAGACTGAGGGAATTGTGAGAATTATAACAGGATTTTTGTCAGTTCAACAAAGACATGCAAACTCAAGAAAAGGACTGCCAGACTGAGGGAGATAATGGGGGAATATTTTAGACAAAGTCTGCCACAGATTTATAAGACTAGCCTTCGGGTATTGCAATGATCTACCAAAGCCCTTTTTCATATATTTTCAATTACAACATAACGATCCAAATTCAGCACACCAAATATATGGGGGACTAGATATTTCGACTGTTAATTCTTCCTGAAACTTAACCGAGCTGAGATAAGTCAGGGCCAGCAAAAATCATCTGAAAAAAAGAAAAAGAAGACTCATAGGTACTTGAAGAAAAGGAATGAAGCAAACTTTAGTAAAAGATTTAGGTTCCTATAATAAGTATTTACTTGGCATAAATTTCATATTTTCAGGTCCTTGCTGAAATATATAAACAACTGACATAAAAATTACATATGCAATATTTATCATTCATGTCGACGAAATTATGCACGTGTGCATGTGTGTAAAGTGAAGCCATTAGCAGCAGCCTATTTTTACAACCTAATGTTCATTTTACAGGTGAAACAATCGGTTGATTCTTGGGAAATCTTTTCTCATATCTGTTAAAACATAGACTTTAACATAGACTTTGTATTGCACACATAGACTTTGTGTAACTTTGTAATTGATAGCATAGACTTTCATGTACCATTTTCTTGTATAAATTAGCTGCCTTCCGTTTGTAATAAATAAGGTGAATAACATCTTTCTAAGTTATCTTCTTCATTCTCTAGTGTCATATATATTCATACACTACCTGTATACATATATATGCACACACAATACACACTATTTATCATGGTATCAAAGCTAACCTCTTGATTTTCTGTTGTTTGGGTTCGTTCCGGCAATCTTTGCAAACCTGTCAAAACTTGGCCAACTTCATTTTGTCTCTGAGACATTTGTTCAAACAGTTGGCAGCCACAAAATATACAAACAACCACACCAGCCTCTACGCATCATTCAATTCAGTTCCAATCAACTCGGTTACTCATCCACCTCACTGACGAGTCACAACCACGAGTTATTCAACTTGTTCATACTCACCTCTGCATAAACTTGAGACCCATCTGCTGCTTCTCAGGCTTTTCAGGCCACCATCGCCGGAACTTTGCTTTTGCTTGCCGTCATAGTACTGCCCATCCCCATAATCTCAACATATTCACATATAGACTTTTGCTCAAATACAAACCAATCCTTAAATATAAACTACAAATTAATACTAAATATTTTATATTTCATTTATTCTAAGGGCCCCGCCAGGGGCACCTTTACAAAAAAGTCTTATAATTTTATCCTCTATCCATTCATCAAAAAAAAAAAATTATTCGATGAATCCATCTATGGAATATATTCCTCTTGACAAAAAAAAAAATTTAAAAGAATAAAAAAAACAAAAAAAAAACCTCCTGCCACGTCATCATTTTTTTTTTGAAAAAAATATTTTTTTTAATTTTTTTTTCGATGAATAGATAGAGGGTAGAATTATAAGACTTTTTTGTATTGGGGTACCCCTAGTTTGGTTATTAGATTAGCTTGAAATGTTAGATTAGGGTTTGGTTTTTAGTTTGTAGTTAATTTTAGTTTGTAATAGAGTAGGACTCTTCGCATATATATTTCTATATATATTGTTAGACTCTGCATATATATTGTTTTGTTTTGTGTTGTAGTAATATAACCCAGGTTCTAGTTTTGTCGCTGTGTTTTTAAACAAGTCAGAAACAAAATTTTGGGCTAAATATTTAAACAGCCCTCTATCCTTTAATTGGGCCAAACACTATATCCATTTGGGCCAAAATCATTCACGGCCATTAAAATATTTTGGCTATATTACACTTTAGTATCCAAGTTTTTACTTGTGTTCTAAACAGAGTCTTTATCTTTTAAATATACACAGTCCAATCCTTACAGTTCAGATTCTAACAAATTAAACCCACAATTTACATCTTTTATCCTTGAACCTAATTATCAAGGAAAAAGAAAGTAGTTCACCTATCCAAACAATTTTGAATGGCTCCAACTACTTGGCTTGGTCTCAAGCTATGCGTAGTTTTATTAAAGGCAAAAGAATTTGGCGATACGTAAATGGTGATTTTACGATTCCAACCAAAGAAAAAGATGAAATTGAGTCAAAGTTTAAAGATCGCATTGAAGAGTGGGATGTCAAAAATATCAAGCTATCACATTTTTTAGAAACTCTTCTGTTTCTAAAACTAATTTACAATTCGGAAATTTCAAAACTGCAAAAGAAATTTGGGATTTATTGGCATCTCGGTACACAACATCTGATCTTTCTCACCAATATCAGATTCTCAATTCCTTAAGTAAACAAAAGCAAGTGCCCGGAAACCAGTAGCAGATTTTCTTTCCCAAATACAACCATTTTGGGGTCAGCTAACTTTGTCTGAACCTAAGTTGTTACACACAGGGGATGCCACACTCTATCAGGCGTATCGTGATCAACAACGACTTATCCAGTTTTTGGTGGCTCTCACTCAGAATTTCGAACCAGTTAGAGCTGCTCTTCTCCACCGTGTTCTGCTGCCCTCTTTGGAAAGTGCCTTAACTGAACTCATTTCCGAGGAAACTCGACTCGACATTGGCAAAACCAGCCCCATGGCTGAAACTGTCCTTGTGGTACCTCTAGTACCTGCATTTGACAAACCTTTTTGCAGGTTTTGTCGTCAAAATGGACACATAACTAAGGATTGTACAACACTTCGCAATCACACATGCCAACATTGCCATCAAAAGGGTCATTACTCGATTCAGTTCTGCAAGAAAAAGCCATCTTTTCATCCAAACAAATTATCTCAGTCCTTTGTTGCTGCAACCTCTGAATCTACATCAGACACTACACCTACAACATCCATTACTGAGCTTACTTCTTTGCTCAAACAGGTTTGATCTAAAACCGGCTCTTCTTCCACTGCATTCTTTGCCACCTCAGGTAATTCTTGGTATTTTGATTCTGCTTGTTGCAATCATATGACAAATGATTCATCCATATTTACCACGAAGACACAGAGTTCTTTTCTTCCAACCATTCAAACAGCAGATGGTTCTAGCTTGAATATGTCACACATCGGAAATGTATCTACTGAAGATCTTTCCCTCCCTGACACATTTTTTGTTCCAAATCTTTCATTTAATCTTATCTCTATTGGCCAAATTTGTGATCTTGGTCTTGATGTTATTTTTACCCCTTTTGGTTGTCAGGTACAGGATCCTCAGACAAATTAAACACTTGGGACATGACGTAGATGTGGAAAGTTGTTTGAGCTCACTTCTCTTCATCTACCTACACCAAAATCATCATTTCATCTAGCTTGTGCGATTTCATCTAGTACCTGGCACTCTCGGTTAGGCCATCCATCTTCCACTCGTTTGCATAATCTTGTTTCTAAGGGTCTCTTAGGGAGTGTAAGTAAAGACAAAATTGAATGTGTGTCATGTAAAATAGCAAAACAACATGTACTTCCTTTTCCTATTCATTATGAAACATCATCTTCTACTTTTGATCTTATTCATTCTGATATTTGGGGTCCCTCTCCAACCCCCCCACTATGGGGGGATCGAGATATTATGTGATATTTGTTGATAATTTTTCTCGTTTCACTTGGATATATATCCTGAAACATCGTTCAAAATTAGGAGAAACTTACAAAAATTTTGCCACAATGATTCACACTCAGTTTAAAAAGAAAATCAAACTCTTTCGTGCCGACAATGCCAAAGAATATAAAGAATCTGATCTTACAAATTTTTTAGCTTCTTATGGTACCATTGCACAGAGTTCTTGCCCTTACACATCTCAACAAAATGGTCGGGCTAAACGTAAACATAGACACATTCTTGACACCATTCGAGCCCTTCTCATTTCTTCTTCTTGTCCAGAATACTTCTGGGGAGAAGCTGCACTCACTGTTGTTCACACCATAAACATGATTCCTTCTCCTGTTATTAATAATGTTTCCCCTTATGAAAAATTATATGAAGAACCTCCATCATATGATTCTCTTAAGGTTTTTGGTTCTACTTGTTTTGTTCTTCTTCCTCCACATGAGAGGACAAAACTTGAACCACGTGCACGTCTTTGTTGTTTTATTGGCTATGGTAGTGGTCAGAAAGGATACCGATGTTGGGATCCTATTTCACAACGTCTTCGTGTCTCTCGTAATGTTACTTTTTGGGAGAATAAAATGTTCTCATCTATGTCAGAATTTCACATTGACACCTCTACTAGCATTTGTCACTTTACAGATCCTTTTATTGATCTACATCCCATTGATGAATATGTAGAATCTCCAATATCTTCTTCTGATATACATTCAGTAGATCCTTCAGTTGAGCTCACACAACCATCTCCATCTACTACTATCCCTACAGCAGGTCAGTCTGAGGATTCCAGTACCGAGCCTTCTATTTTACCATCCTCTTCAGATGAGCATGCTCATCGATCTACTCGGGTAAGAAAACCTTATGTTCGTTCTACTGATTATCATGTATATTCTGCTATAGAATCATTGCACGAGCCTCAAACAGATAGAGAGGCAAGTGTTAACCCTCTTTGGCAGGAGGCTATGGTAGAAGAACTTCAGGCATTAGACAAAAACAAACTTGGGATGTGGTTACATTGCCTCCTGACAAAACAGCTGTGGGTTGTCGATGGATCTATAAAATTAAGACAAATGCTGATGGCTCTATTCAGAGATACAAAGCTCGTCTAGTTGCTAGAGGCTTTACCCAGGAATATGGCATTGATTATGAGGAGACTTTTGCAAAGTTTACTCGCTGTTGGAGCATCAAAACAATGGGATATGTGGCAAATGGATGTCAAAAATGCTTTCCTTAATGGCGACTTAGATGAAGAAGTTTATCTCAAACCTCCTCCCGGTTTTGATCTCTCTCCAGGTCAAGTGCTCAAGCTTAACAAGGCACTTTATGGCCTAAAACAAGCACCTCGAGCTTGGTTCGAGAAATTTAGCAAAGTCATTAGTGAGCTAGGATTTTCTTCTAGTCCATATGTCTTCATTCGACGGACAGATCGAGGAATTTGTCTTCTCCTCCTCTATGTAGATGATATGATTATCACCGGAGATGACAGTGCAGGTATCTCTGAACTCAAACAGTTTCTCAGTCAGCATTTTGAAATGAAAGATCTTGGTTCATTAAGCTACTTCTTGGGTCTTGAGGTTTCTTCTGTACCTACTGGTTACACCCTTTCTCAAGTCAAGTATGCATCTGATCTTTTGTTGAAATCTGGAATTAACGACACTAAGATCACATCTACACCTTTGGAATACGGGGTCAAACTTAACTCCAAAGATGGTGACCTACTTGATAACCCTACATTGTATCGTCAGTTGGTAGGAAGTCTGATCTACCTTACTGTGACTCGTCCTGACATTGCTCATGCCGTTCACATTGTTGGTCAATTTATGGCAGCTCCTCGCACTCATCACTATACAGCTGTCCTTCACATAATTCGTTATGTCAAGGGCACCATCTTTCATGGACTACATTATGCATACAACTTATCACTTGAGTTACATGCCTACTCTGATGCTGATTGGGGTGGTGATCCCACTACTAGATGTTCTACTACCGAATTTTGCTTCTTTCTAGGTGACTCTCTTATCTCTTGGCGTAGTAAGAAATAGTCCCTTGCCTCAAAATCCACTGCTGAGTCAGAATATCGAGCTCTAGCAGACACCACATAGGAATTAATTTGGCTACGATGGTTACTTGAAGAAATGACTGTAACTCATTCTCCAGCCACAATTATCTACTGTGATAGCAAAAGTGCTAGGGACATTGCTCACAATGATGTCTTTCATGAACGCACTAAACATATAGAGATTGATTGTCATTTCACTCGTCAACAGGTTGCAAAAGGAACAGTTCGTTTGCATGCTATCTCTAGTACAGATAATACTGCAGATATTTTCACGAAATCTCTTCATCCTGGTTCATTTCGGGTTCTTGTTCGCAAACTCAAGATGTTCTTTCAACCATCTTCAGTTTGAGGGGGGGGTGTTAAAACATAGACTTTAACATAGACTTTGTATTGCACGCATAGACTTTGTGCAACTTTGTAATTGATAGCATAGACTTTCATGTACCATTTTCTTGTATAAATTAGCTGCCTTCCGTTTGTAATAAATAAGCTGAATAACATCTTTCTAAGTTATCTTCTTCATTCTTTAGTGTCATATATATTCATACACTGCCTGTATACATATATATGCACACACAACACACACTATTTATCAATATCAACACGATAGTTCATTTCTATAAAGGGAAACACCTCTTTAAAGGTAAATTTGGTTCGCACGGTTTCATACCTAAATTTCTATTTTTAATAGAATTCTATATTATTTTTTAATTAGAAAAATAAAAAACATATTATAACTTTAATTCTAAAACATATTATAAAACACCAACAAGGTACACTCTACATAATACCTATTAATGTGCAACTAATTTATTCATCATTAGTCTAATTATACTTAGATAAACCTCCATGAAAACTCATATCTTTGCAACATATTAGCATTTTAATCATACTCATATTAGCTTTTTTCATATTAATAAACGAAACCTCTTCTAAATTATATTACGGTACCAAATTTGGTTCCACCTTTTTTTGGTTTCACCCCTTCATTCCTATTTATTTTAGAATTCTATATTATCTATAATAAAATAATTAAATTGTTGTAATCCTAGAATAATTGCAGTTCTTTCTAACCCTTTATTCCTATTTCTTCGAGGACTCCATGTTATCTTTAATAAAATAGTAAAATTGTAATAATTTTAAAACAATTGTAATTTTTTTATTATAATCGTATTGAGTTACAAGATAATCTATGAGAACCATATATATCGTATTTTCTTTATTTTCTTAAAATAATAATAAATTTTATTAATAAGTAAAAAACCCGTTCTAATGATACTTTAGTCTTCATAATTGATTTCACCCCAAAATTCGTATATTTCAAAATTATTGAAATTCTGTTATAGATATAATTGTTTCTTTATTATAAACTACTGAGTTGTATAAATAATATAATTTTTTAAGATCATTCAAAATAATAAATTGATAATAAATTTGAATTAATTTTATAGACACGTGTTATTGGTTATTATCTGGTAAGTAAAAATACAAAGTAGTAGTTGAAAGGTTTATATTAGTTCAAGATCATCATGTACGATTCGAATTTGAATATAGAAAAATAGAGGGTTCAATTGAGTCTAACCGCTAACATTCATATTCAAATTCCAGTTGAATTTAAGTAGATTACTTGAATTTTAATTTGAATCAAGACTGGATTCGAGCGAATAATTATAAATACAAGACGAACCTGATCATGCTAGTATCCGCGCCTATTCGCTTGTTTACGTCCCTAATTCATCTGCATTGTATCTGTAAGTCTTCGAACTTCTCTCGTCTATCTGCAATCTATATTTACATATATGTATGCATCTGTGTGTATATGTTGCATTTGTTTTGTAGCTCTAATTTATTCTGGATTTGCATATTCATGTATGTGTGTGTAATTTTGTAAAGAGTCTCCACCTTCTATATTGTAGTTGTACGGTTTGTATATCTTCTCCTTTATTGATATTTTTTTTCTCTAAATCACAAAGGGCGGTGGTATCCATAAACCTGAAGTAACGTAATGTTATAATATATCCAGCTATATCAAGAAAAGACCACATTTACTTGTCCGTATAGTACATTTGCATTCAGAAGGGTATCCTTTGGTATGTGCAATGCCCCTCCAACGTTTCAGCGTTGTATGATGGCAATTTTTTCAGATTTTGTTGAAAGTACCATGGAAGTATTTATGGATGATTTCACTATTTATGGTTCTTCATTTGATGCATGCCTTGCTAATTTAAGTAATATTTTGCATCGATGTGTAGAAGTCAATTTAGTGTTAAATTAGGAAAAATGTCATTTTATGGTACAAGAGGGCATTGTACTTGGGCATAAAATTTCAGAAAAAGGGATAGAGGTTGATAGAGCAAAAATTCAAGTAATTGAGAAATTACCTCCACCAAGTAATGTAAAAGGGGTTAGAAGTTTTCTCGGTCATGCTGGTTTTTATCGCCGATTTATCAAAGATTTTTCTAAAATAGCTAAGCCTTCATGTAATTTGCTCAATAAGGATGCTATTTTTGATTTTGACAAGGACTATTTGATTGCTTTTGATAGGTTGAAGCGAGCTTTAACCACAGCCCCTGTTATTTCTTCTCCAGATTGGAATTTACCCTTTGAAATAATGTGTGACGCTAGTGACTTTGCAGCTGGGGCTGTTCTTGGCCAAAGAAAAGACAGGAAGGTGCATGTGATCTGCTACTCAAGTAGAGTACTTCATGAAGCTCAGAAAAATTATACTACTACTGAAAAAGAAATGTTGGCAGTGGTAATAACACTAAATAAATTCAGGTCTTATCTCATGGGATCCAAGGGTCACTGATCACGCAGCTATCCGATATCTTATGAAGAAGAATGATGCAAAACCTCGCTTGATTAGATGGGTTCTTCTACTTCAGGAATTTGATCTTGAAATTTGAGATAAAAAGGGAGTGGAAAATGTTGTTTCTGATCACCTGTCCAGATTAGAAAATGCAGCACAGTTGGATGATGAACAGCCTTTTGATGATAGATTTCCTGAAGAAAATATTTTTGCAATCTCCAATCAAGAGCCTTGGTTTGCTGATTTTGCAAACTATCTTGCAAGTGGGATCATTCCTTCTGGTTTGACATATAATCAAAAGAAGAAATTCTTTGCAGATGTTAAACACTACTTTTGGGATGAACCGCTTTTATTTAAGCATTGCAATGATGGGATTTCAGACGGTGTATTCCAGAGGAGGAGATATCTAGCATTTTGGAGCATTGTCATTCGAAAGAAAGTGGTGGACATGCTGGTACAGACAAAACAATTGCTAAAATTTGGCAATGTGGATTTTATTGGCCAACTATGTACAAAGATGCCCGACACTTTGTTACTTCTTGTGATCATTGCCAACGTAATGGGAATATTTCAAGGAAAAATGAAATGCCGCTCCAAAATATTCTAGAGGTGGAGATGTTTGATATTTGGGGAATTGATTTTATGGGCCCCTTTCCATCCTCTTTTAAGAATGAATTTATACTAGTCGGTGTTGATTATGTTTCAAAGTGGGTCGAAGCAATAGCAAGTCCTTCGAACGATTCAAAAGTTGTGCTGAAATTTCTAAAGGAACATATTTTTACAAGATTTGGGGTACCTCGAGCTATAATTAGTGATGGAGGCTCCCACTTTTGCAACAAAGCTTTCGATGCTCTGATGAAGAAATATGGAGTCACTCACAAAATTTCAACTCCGTATCATCCACAAACAAGCGGCCAAGTGGAAATTTCAAATCGAGAAATTAAGCAAATTTTGGAGAAAACTGTTAATAGTTCTCGAAAGGATTGGTCTCTCAAATTGGATGATGCATTGTGGGATTATCGAACGGCATTCAAAACTCCTTTTGGCATGTCTCATTATAGGCTTGTTTTTGGGAAGTCATGTCACTTACCGGTAGAATTGGAACATAAAGCTAACTGGGCTATCAAGGAGCTCAACATGAATTTAAAAACTGCGGGTCAGAATCGGTTGCTTCAGTTGAGCGAGCTAGAGGAGATTCGGCTTGAATCTTATGAAAATGCAAGGATCTACAAAAAACGAACAAAAAGATGGCATGACAAGTACATCCGAAGGAGGGAGTTTTACGCAGGACAACAAGTGCTACATTTTAACTCACGTTTGAGGTTGTTTCCTGCTAAACTTAAATCAAGATGGTCAGGTCCATTTGTAGTGGAGAAGGTATATCCTCATGGTGCTGTTGACTTGAAGGGTTATGATGGTAAAATTTTCAAAGTTAACGGTCAACGCCCAAAGATATATTTTCATGGTGATATGGTTGAAGATGAGAAGGCTTCCGTATTCAAAGAAGTAGATTGATCTTTGGTTCACATTACGTCCGGCTAAACGACGAAAATGACAGCGCTCTTGGGAGGCAGCCCAATGATTTTAATTTTTTTTCTTGTTTTTATTTCAGGTGTGTTTAGTTTAAATAACTCCTGTCTAGAAATTTCAGTTTCATCACCTTCATTGCAGTCCCGAAAAATCAGTTTTCGGAGCCTTTCAACTGCATTCCAGGGGAGTTTTTCTATTCTGAAATTTTCTTTAGATGTTTATGCCTCATTTATTTCATGATTATCTCATTGAGGACAATGAATCATTTAAGTGTGGGGAGGAGTTTTCAACATAAAAAAAAATAGATTTCTTTTAGGATTTAAGAAATTTTTGATTGCCTTGTTCAATATAGCATGTTATTAAGGATAAGTTCACACCATGTCGTCTTATTTCATGTGTCACTTATGCATGTCTCCCTTACAATATACACCTTTCCATGATGATGTCTTGTGCGTGCTTGCGAAAATTCAAAACTTGAATTTATGTTATTGTCAATTTTAACAAGTTTTGCATGATATCACATTGTGAGCTCTTGAGCCTTAATTGTGATTGATACATTTTATATCAATGTAATTCATTTGTTGTGAGTTATTCATCATTGTATATGTTGCTCTAGAACTTGCTTTAAGCCGGATCGTGCGTTATTGATTTGTGTTTCGTGTAAAAGTGATAAAGGCACTAGGATTAACCGCGTTATCTCAAACACGTCCCTTAAATTAATCCCTAGTAAACCCCCTTGAGCCAATATCCTTTTTCTTCATATTATCACCTATAAAAAAAATTGAGCCTAATTTTTATTCTTGTCTTGACTTATGAGAAGAGCATTTTGGTATTTGTGAGAGATTGGTAAAATATTAAGTATGAGGATATCTTTGTAATCAAGTGAAAAATGGGATGGAATTAGGTTGGTTTGGCTTCTTCCTCTTAAAAAAAATAGAAAAAAAGAGAGTGTTTATTAAAAGTTTTTGCATTGTGAATTCTTTAAGTTTTATTGTGATTTTTGGGATGATATATCAAAGATAGTTTCATTTTGAGTGCTTCGAGTGTTTTTGATCATTTTGCTTTTTTAGTCGTCAAGATTAGCCTATTTTAGCCTTCTTTTCTTTTCCTACCCATCGCCTAAGCCTCGTTACATCCCTTACAAAGACCTTTTGATTTACATATGCATAATGTCTAGAGATTTTGGTGGTTAAGCAAGCTTATGGTAGTGCATGTGCAATTGATTGATTTGAGTGATACATTTTCGCCTAAACACTTGTGTGATTTGAGTGAATGTGAGATTGATTTCTATCCAAAGCATGCTTTCTTGTTAATTGCAACTTTAATGTTATTCATGATCTATTTTAGTCTTTCGAGACTAAGTGTGCGTACTTGAATAAATTGTGTTGGTGTATAAAGTTGAGGATTCACATTTTGTGACATTTTTTAGCTTTCATTTATTTATGTCCGCAAGTGTGGAGTGCTATGATTTATTTCATGTTTGAGACTTGGTAATCAAAAATAGAAATTTGGGAATTTTGTGGGTAGATTCGCTATAAACCTTCAAGAGACCTTACTCGTCCACTAAGGCTACTTAGGGGTTTAAAGGGTTTATTGCATATGCCAAATGCAATCGTGATCACCTTACGAAAGTGGTACTAGTTAGTTACAATTTATTTTTATTTTCGCCCGAGGACGTGCAAAACCTTAAGTGTGGGGATATTTGATAAGTAGAGAATATTATTAGTTCATCCCCATATTTTTAATCAATTTTTGCATGAAATTGGATTTGTATTTTATCTATTTTCATGTTTTATTGCAGAAAATTAGGAATTCTTATATTAGGAGGCTTGGAGCGGAAATAACATATTTTGAAGTATAATCTGAGCAAAAATTTGATTTTTCGGATTTCTTGCGCAACGGTCACTGTTTTGGCTATTGTGGGAGCTCTGGGTGTCCAATTTAGGTGATCTTGGTATCGTTGGAAAGCTTACGAGAAGACCTTTAATTACAACTTGGTCTCAGATTTTAATGCAGTTCCGACTGTTACCAGAATTTTGCTGAAGCCAACAGTTCGAATTAAAGCCTAGAAACCAATTTAAATTAATAAATTCCTTTCTTTTTGTAAAGCTTTGTATTATTAGTTGGTCAAATGTGATATATAATGAAGGGGCCAGCTGATAATAGAGTCTAGGAATGTAATAATTAAAGTAGGGAATTATTAGTTTGCATTTCTAAAAGTGTGGGCTAATATTGACCCTTAGCTTTGTATATATTTTTGTATGGTGTCTTTGTAAAAAAACAGCCCAGCAGAGAGAGTTTGTGGGGAGCAGAAAAAACAACAAGCCAGCACAAAAGCAGAAAAGCAAGGGAGATGAGCTGTTGGTGTGCTACTTTTATGGGCTGGAAAACTGATTTGTTTGTGCTATAAATACAAGAGAAGTGCAGGGGTGTGCAGTATCTCATCTTTACACACTTGATAGCTACGAAATTACACCATATACTTAGACAAATAAGTAGCTTAGCAGTTGTATTTTTTTAGAGCAGATTTCCAGCAGTCCAGAAACAGAGCAAGGAGAAGGAAGAGCCTGAAGAAATTCAGAGGATTTCTAACCTATTTTCTACTTCTATTTCCTTGTCTTCTTTGAACATAATTGTTGTTGTTACATTTTTATTCATGAACTAAACTCTTTTTCTAGGGATTTAATGGATTCATCTTGAAGCAATATCATACTTTTGTGGTTTATTTGGTAGTTCTTATTCTTATGTGATTTATTCAAATCCGTGCTTAACGCTTGTAATTGATTGTCGACGATCATTTGCTTGAATCATATGTATGTAATCCGATATCCGAGAGGGGAGGGTTATTATTCTTTGGTTGAATAGACATAATTACTTTAGTGGATGAAAATACCATTAGGTTGTGTAGTAATTTCGAGTTTTAGAAATTAATGCCTAGCAAGTGTTAGCCCTTATCACGAAAGTAGGTATGTCGCATTTTGGTAGGAAATTTGTATGTCCTAACCGGAATATAAATTGTTATCGAATCCCGCTATCACATACGATTAAGAGTGACGTGACAAAATGAACCACATTAGGAAATTGATATTGCGACGAGATGATGAAATTATGTCCCTAGGCTTTTCTCAATTATTATAAATATTTGATTTTGATCGTTTCTCTATTTTTCCTTATTTCGATAAACATTTAATTTGTGATAATTTCAGTAAATTTTCTGCACTTTTAGTCATAATTAAAATCACCAAAATTTCATTGTTTTAAATAATAGAAGTTTGATTTAAAGACCAATAATTAGTAAACCTTCCTTGTGGGTTCGACACTCTACTTTTTCACTATATTACTTGTACACGATTTTGTGCGCTTGCAAAACGTTGGGTCAAACTAATCGTGGTATAGTTATTAATGAACTTGTTAATTCAATGGCATCGTTGGCTCCAATGGCTCCTCTGTCTCAGGACCTGAATGATAAAGGCAAAAAGAAAATCTCAGAGGTTTTATGCAAGTCTCCTAGCCCGTTAGGTGATGCTTCTATCGGTAACCCACATTCTGGGGATGCACAGTTTTATGGCTTATCGAGAGGCATCTCTTTTGCTACTTTCGAAGTGGGAGGCCCATCTCATGCTACGAGTCTCGGTAGTGAAGTTATTATCTTTGATGATTAGGAGATATCATCAGATTTTGGTCTCTAGGCTTTGACTTTCATGGTTTTTTATCTATGTGTAGCTACCTCAATCTAAGTTTCATAGGATTCCTTGAGTTTTTTGGTTACTGTTGGGTGCCACTGTAACATGCTTTTGTAAGTGCCGACTGGCCAGTTTTTAATGTAATCCCGCTTATCTAAAAAAAACCTTAGTATTTCTAAAATAATCCCAGAAATATTCTTAAAAAAACAAATTTGAATATTTGTGTGTAAAAATAAATTTTGAATGTCATTCCGTTACGATTTGAATTTTTTTTAATAATTAAATTTATATGTATTACAAATGAATATTTATTTTACTAGATTTCGAAATGAGCGAGAATCGAATACAGATATTCTAAAACGATAAAAGATAAATTCTTTAGTTATTTTATCGTGCTCGTCACAATTTGAAATTAATTGTATTAAGTTTGAATTTCGTGACATCAAATCAAATAACCGATTATATTTTAGATAGTATTTGACATCTTTACCTCATCTCGTTTTCTCTAATAAATAAAAAAAATGCACTAATTTCATTAAAACAAATAAAAAATTGAGAAAAATTAATATCTTATTATATTACTAGTTCATGGCATTTAATTTTAATATTAATATTGTATATTAATTTAAAGAATGTACTCTCATATTAGTAGTACTCCTTCCGATCCAATAGATTCTTGACACTTTCTTGGTACTATACTTAAATTGAAATGTTAATGCTCTAAGGTCAAAACTGTAATAGATACATAGTGTGTATAACTACAATAATAAGTAGAACTTTTTTGATAATAAATTAATAAAAGTAAATTTTTGAAATTTTACTTTTGTCAAGAATTGTTATTTGCAAATTTACCATTTTAATTGTAAATATACCTTCTTTTTTTTTTGCAAAAATAACAATTTTTTAATAAATAATAAAAGAATAAGAGCTTTTTGATAAATAAATTAATAAAAGTAAATTTTTGCAATTTTACTTTTGTTAAGAATATCTATTTGCAAATTTACCATTTTAATTGCTAAAATACCTTTTTTTTTGCAAAACTAATAATTTTTTAATGAATAATAACAAAATTACCCCTGCAGGACCCACTACAACATAAGCTGACAAATCACCTGACTAGTCAACTGCCACGTAAGCAGGGGTGGGACCCACCTACCACGTCAGCTGCCACATTAGCTGTCACGTCGGAAGGGATGAGACCCACCTACCACGATAGCTACCACATTAGCAGTCACGTCGGCAGGGGCGGGACCCACCTGCTACGTCAACAGGGTGTGGGACCCACCTACCACTTTAGCTACCACATCAGCAGGGTAGGACCCATGTTATAACGACCTACAAAATCGTGTATTTAAAATTTATTATTTAATATTAAATGTGGATTATATGATGTGATTAATTGTGAGAAGGCCAATATATGTGATATGGTGTTCATGTGTGTATATGATGATTTGTGTGTGCCGTGTAAGTCGGTGTATTTTTATTTATAGTTTTGAGGATTTAAATGTATTTAAATCATGCATTATTTGATCTTCTGGGATTTTTATAAAATCATCAGAGTTGTCAAAAATCACGAAATCTCTCATGATATTATCTTTATGATATTTTTGAGTTTTTAAAATTATTGGTGAAATTATTTTGGGTGTTTAGGTATTTTAAAATGATTTTAAGATTTATGATGTATTTAAAGAATCAAAACTTGTAAAATTCATATTTAATTCATTTTTTATCCTAAAAATATTTTAAAAATATGTGTGTGTTCATAATTTTATACTCTTTATTGTAAAAATGAAAAGCTTTATATTTCACCAAATTTCCATTTTAATTTATTTGTTTTTTTAAAAGCTATTTACTTCGTTTTAGGATTGTTTTCAGCAAAATTACAGAATACCCCTTATCTCTTATAATTCCAAAACCAGCAGCTCCACTCATAGGGAATCTCTGGCTCCTCTCTATAAATCTCTCGATTTCTCTCCTCCCTCCCATATCTTTCCCACACAAATCTCTTTTTCTCTCGAGTTCGTCTATCTCTCTCTACTTGGTTCGTTTTTTTCCCCAGCTGTGCGTGTTCATGTTAAAAGTGGTGTTTGTGTTGTGCACGTCTGGACGGTAGTTGGGTTGCTGCTGTGAGTGTGGCTGTGCAGCGGTGGGGTTGTTGTGGTGGTAAACTACAGTGGTGTGTAACTATTGCAGTCATAGTGCATGTATTGTTGCATTCGTTTGTGTGGGTGTTCGAAATTCTTGGCCGAGAAATGGTGGGTTCCGTTGGGTTTCCTTTGAAACATCACTGTCGATCTTCTCCTTCCTATTTTGAGTTTGATTTCGAACTGGGTAAGTGGTTGTGCCATTGTTTGGGCAGATATGTGACCGTATGTGTGTGTACATCCTGGTTTGTGTGTAGTAGTTTGGTACTTCAAGCGAGTGTTGTGATTTGGGGCTTGTGCTGTATTGTATATGACTACAATCTTGTTCTGGTTAGTTCAGTTGGAAATGGAGTTGTGATGCTTGTTTTGACAATAACGTGTGCTAATTGTTAGCTAGATTGCTTGCATTTGTAAATTTCGAATTATTATAGATTAGTTCACAATTTTGTATAGTAATTATGAAATCGTATAATTGCTAAATGTTAATTAAGGTCAAAAGATGATTAATTATGAAATTATGTAACAAATTATTTTTGGATATGATTTTATTGTATGTCGGAAAGGTTTAAGTGCAAATTGTCGATATTAGTCTTATTTGCGTGTACAGGTGATTATAATTGTTGATTGTTGCCTTAAGTGGTTGTTTGACTTTATTTGAGTCGGTTGTATTCCGACGGGCTAGTCCACTTTACAAAGGAGATGCTGTCCAATTTTCGTTAAAATTATTTCGTAATTCTTATAGTAATTTAATAAGTATTAGTTGCAAATCGATTTGATATACGTGTTTATGTGGTTTGTCAGGTTGTACTAAATTATTTTCTAAGTATAACCATTATGTGCTAAATTGTAAAGCGTTATAGGACGCGTATGGGTAGATTAGATTGACAGTAAGATTTTGGTTGGTTTTGGCACTGAAGTAGTACTTTACCTTGGTATAGGTACGAGTAGGAGACCGGCCAAGAATAGTGCACGAGTAAATGGAATTCGAGCAGAAAGATAGTTATCAAAGCCGAAGAGTGTATTGACATGAATTGGCGAATTAGGAAGGAAAGATGGAAGTAGGGCCGAGTAAGGGGTCAATGTGAAGAGAAGTAGAGATTAATGCGAAGTTGAGTCACGGATCGATGTTGTAGGATCGAGAACTTCGTGTATCGAGGCAAGTGTTATCGCTCCTCACTTATTGTCCAAGTGATGCAATTCTATTCTATTTATATATCAAACGTGTCGGTCAAATTATGTTTACAAAGTGACGTCCTTCTTCAAATGACATGCAAATGTTTATATTTCCACCTTTAACTCAAGTGCAAATCTTCGAATGATCTTACAAATACTTTTTTTCCTCAAAGACATTTTAAATTATGGTATGTTATTGGATTCCTCAGGAGAGTACCATTTATTTCAATTTATTTTATTTTATTTTCTTCAAAAATGTTTAAAAGACATTGTAAACAGAGGAAATCCAAGATTTTTAAAATCTTATAAAAATCTTTTAACACGAATCCTGATTATGACGTATTTTCACCGATGGACCCTCTTTAGGGGATGTTTTCTTCAAACTGACCTACAATTTAATTATCTTAGAGTTATTTTACAAAGGATCATTTTTTTTAAACTACTTAATTCACTCATGTTGATTCAAACTTGACAATGTGTTGGTAAATTTTTATTAAATGCTTAGCATTTGACTAGATCCTTACCTTATCTTATAATCACAGTTGTTATTAATCATGTTGCAAATATTTCTTTTCACTTCTCATTCAAGTGAAACTGTTCCTTAATTATTATAATGATGACATTCTCACCCATTTATTGTTGATCTCGTCGATATTTATTATTGTTGTGGTTCTTTATTTATTATCACCCCATTTATATATCGAACTTGTCGATATCGAGGATAGAATTGTTGATTCTCTTTTCATTCCACCAGTTGAGTTGTTGTGCTGGAACGTGAGTTTTCTAGATTGTTTGATTGATAGAGGTTGTCGATTGTCCCGACACCTAGTGCGTTGGATTTAGAATTTGAATGTTTTCAGATGTCCCTTCGGGGAGACCATACTAATGGTCAACAGATGTCCTTCGGGGAGACCATATTATGGTCAGGGGAGTCCCTTCGGGGAGACCAGTTTAATGGTCAAAAGTTAAGGCCAATGTGTGCCGTGGATCCATTATAGGACATTGCTGTGTGCGTTTGTCCGGGGTTAGTGCGTGACTGATCAACAGCCTAACCTTATTGTTTTTTTTAATAAATAAAAATCCAATTCTAATCCATACATTGAGGTTGAGTTGCTTTAAAGCCTGATTTCGTTGAAGCCTATGATGATTATCTTTGATTGTCAGGACATTTATCGATTCTCATTGTTAACGCATTTTTATTCTAGTGGAGCCCTGTTGGCTCATCTTGGAGTCACGATATTTAATTACTTCAGCTGATTTCTTTCGTACCGTATAATGAATATTATTGTTGATCAGAACCTATATTGTTCTTGATATTGCTATCACTGTTTACACTTGCTGAGCATTGTTGGTTCACTCTTGCTTGTTGTTTATTTTTTTTTTCCAGTTAATAGAGGAGATTAGTGGACCTTGTGGTTGATGAGTTTTCTTGATCCAGCAACGAGAGATGACGTTCGAGTTGTTGATTTCGTCGGGTAGTGGTTTTGGAATTTGTCAAGGTTGGTAAACTAGTTTGACAGTGGACTTAGTTTGTTGAAAGATTGTATAACAATTTTATTCAGATGTTGCATTGTAATAATTAAATTTGATAGTTTGTTTCATACCATAACCTGTAAGCAGTCTTGGATCAGGGGTATTTTATTATTATTTTATTTATATATCCATGTATATATTATGTGGATTGTGGTTAGTGGCCCCAAATCTGTACCCCGGACTTTTGGGATGTCACAGTTGGTATCAAAGCTACAGGTTATGGTCACTGAAACAGTTAGGATGGGTGGGTATACGTGTGTGAGATGGACGTTAGATAGAACGATTTAGGATAAGGTTCGCCTTAGGATATTCAGACGAGTATTACGACGTTGTACGGTCCTTCGACATATCGCGCAAGTAGGAGTTCGATTCATTTAAAGACTAGTGGACGAGCGAGACAGCTAATCCGGAGTCGCTCTCGAGACTTTCACGTACCTTCTAGAACTTTTCTATGACTCCAGCTACGATGTGAACGTTATAGAGAGAGTACGAAAAGACTAGAAATAAGATGTGGGAAGCGATTGTTGGCATGAAAGTGAGGGCATAGTGGCACGCTACTAGCCATTGATCTCGATTGAATTCTTAATTGATTCCCTATTTAGGCAGTTGAATTGATTCTTGTTCTTGCTCTGAATCGTTGTAAACGAATTCACGGTTTATATTGTCGCTGAAGCATCTATTGCGCAGTGGCGGTTAAAATCGAGAATGAATAGAGATCTTCTTATTTATTCAACTCATTATTGTCAGGCCGGTTTTGGCAGCTAAGTATATGAATGCTTAGCCGACAAGAGTGAGATTATGAATAACTATGAATTTCTTGAACGTTTGTTTAATCGACTACACTTCCATTGATGATGAGTTTGTATATCAGATTCACTTGAATTCAATCATATTCCTTCAGAAATATCCTTATTTTTCAGAGGACACTTGGTCCAACTCTATACATGAGAATTTTTTAGACTTTTGGAATTCTTTCTATTTTTCCCTGAATACTTGATCTTCTTTATCTGAACTGAAATGAACAACCTATGTATATAGGGGATTCAGGGACATTTTATCTATGTGATAGAAGTCTGGTGGGACGCCACTGATTGTGTTTGTCATGAAAGTACTAAAGACTGGCCATCTTTTTGTACGAGGGTGGTTGACCTAAGTGACAAATACAACCTGAAAATAGTTCAATGATGATATTGATCTCTCGGTTAAATCCTTTCACAAAAAGTTTTGTCAAACAAAATCCAATGTATATTCATACCTGATACCTATTCATTCTATTGACTTCCTTTGTCAGAAACCCTGATTATTTTGGATTACCAGTGACGAAGAGCCGCGAAGATAGACGCGACGACATCCTAAGTGGTCAAAACTGCGATTACGTGACGAAGAATTGATTAAGCAAGATTGGGAAGTTGATGTTAAAACAGAGATTAAGTATCAAATTGGATTAATTATTGGATTGAGAACACATGTACAAGATGCGAGATTAATGAAAATTGAGTCAAGAAAGGAACATGTATCAAGGGCACAAGATTGAGGATTTATTAAAGATTGAAAAGAGAAAGATGATGAAGATGTTTGGTATGTGAGGTTTATTATTGATGAAAGATTGTTTTGGACACCTGTTTAATTTTGAGGATAGTAAATGGATTATTATAAGATTTTGAATGTTTTGAAACCCATCACCGAGGATAAGATTTTAGAACCATAGAAGGATAACTTGAATAAAGCAGAATGAAGCAGGACAGATGTGTTTGTGAACTATCAGAAGGAAATGAAATTTGAGTAATAAAGTAAGACAAAGAACTAGGAAAGTTTTAGAAGCGTTTTAACGGAAGACATGTGATTTAGTTAAGGGAAGAATGTGGAATTACGAGGATTTGGAGTTGGAAGAGCGAGGGCACACTAGTTGCCTACAGGATGAGAATTAGCAGAGATTAACGAGATTCCATGGTCAGAAGATAAGACTTCGAGAGAGAAGTATATGGAGATTTTGTTAAGATAAATGCAGAGAGTTGTGACTGTAATCAGAAAGAATAGTGTGGTAACAAGTGACAGAGTCAGAAGTTAAAGTTATGTGCCATGAGCTTGGAAATATAGGACTTTTTGCCAGAGACTGTATCATATCAGTCTCAGTGGAACCTATGATTAAAGTAAGAAGATTATTTTCTATAATTACTAGAAAGCTAGAAATTCAACATGATTATAAATGAAGTTAGCAAGAATTTGATTGTGATGACCGTAAAAAGAGTTGAGTGTGATTAGGGTTGGATTGATTTCCTAACAGCGAAGTACGAGCAAATTGTGAGGACAAGAAAGTGAGACTTTGATTTTTAAGAGATGTAAAAGTGGTGTTTTGAGGCCGGAAGCAGACACAAAAGTTTTAACGATCATGCAGATCAAGAGATTATTCTACTAAAATTCTGAAGTTATTTTGCACAGAGGAAGATGTCAGTAAGAAGACAGATAAGTCGGAATAGATCAGTGGCTAATAGTTTGAATGTGTATTGTGATGGATGACTAGGATTGTCATTAGACAAAGATTAGGAAATTGTTTATGATTTAATTTTCAAATATAGAATTAGTTTCAAGGAGTTCAATATCGGGTGACATCAATGGAAATATTGGAGCTAACAATTTAATTTAAGGATTCTGGCAAGAGAAGGAGTAATAATACTCAGCGTATTGTAGGAGGATGTACCAGTATCGTTCGTGAAAAGGAAGAAAGGTAGTTTGCAGTTATATGGTGATCTTTGAAAATGAAATAAGTGGACAAGTAGTAATGAGAATCTTTTTACTAAGGTTGGATAAGTTGTTTACCCAGCAAAAAGGTGTATGTTTGTCTAAAGTTGAATTATGAATAGACTAAGACTATTTGAAGATAGAAACCTGAAGATATTTGTGAAGCAACCTTTTTACTCGAGATGGACATGAGGAGTTACCAGGGATGGTGATTGGTTGGATGAAAACACCTACCGTTAAAATGAATAAGATTTGAGAAGTATTTGGATAAATTTAATCGTGTTTATGATAACATCCCAGGATATTCGAAAACTTGTGAAGAGTATGCAGATAATTTGAGAATAACCTTAAGAAATTTCAAGAAGAATATGCACAAGAATTTTGAATGTGAATTTTTGGGTGAGAAGGAACCAAATTTTAAGACAGGTGGTTAGAAAGGAAAAGAATCAAAGTGAATTTTGTAAAGATGAAGCAGTAATGAAGTGGAGAAATGAGGTTGTTTAGTGACATAAAATGGAAAGGAAATTGTGGATATTCAGGAACATTTAATACATGAGTTGGAATTGACCGTAATGGTCTTCACCCAGGAGCTGAGAAGTCAGATGAGGAAATTTTTAACGCCTAGTCTACAACGAAGATGATTCATATTGTATTATTTCAGTGTAAGTTATCATGAAATTAAGAGGTGACGAACTAGAATGTGAATGAATTGATGGAAAAAGAATTGAATAGTCAGGAGGACAAATGGTGAACATGTATTTGTTTGGAATAGTTCCAAATGTAAGTGATGGCTGAATGTCATGATTCCGTGGTTAATTTGAGTAGTGTTAAAACGTTAAAGTTGTAATGCGCAGAGTCAAATTCGAGACCTTGTTGAGTATGCAGAGATATGATTCGGGAGTGGATTTCAGAGGACACGGGATAGTGATGTTTAGATGATTCCGAGGATTGTGAGCTCTCTGTTAAAGACGTACGATTGACTTGACGTATCTTAAGTCGAATTTCATGTTGTAAAAGTTAGAGTATATGGGGAAGTGTTGAATTGAAAGTTGTTTTGTGGTCGATATTGAGAGGGCTGTGACCCCGGGATAACGATGTTACAAGCCAGTTATTTAAAAATTTTATTCTTGTGGTGGATTATGTCGAAGTCAAGGTTAAATGTTTCGGAGATATTTTATTTCAAAAGCTTTAACAAAGCAAAATGTTTTTATAAAAGTGAGAAATGAGTTGTTAATCGAATCATGTTTGTTGTGTATCTAATGACGTATGTGTTTGAATGTAGTATTCAATTTCAAGGACACGATTGAGAATAGATGATATAAGGTTTGGTTGACAGATTGAATCAAGGTATCATGGATTGTTCAATTGTCTGGTTACTACAAGTCAAGGCAGATTTCATATTAGCATAGTATATGATTAAATTAAGATGGTGAATAAATAGAGATGAATTAGTTATGAATGATTGGGTATGTATTTAAAATGATTACGCAGAGCATAGTCCATTATATGAAAAGGTCATGCCCGATTTCTATAGATCAGGCATTCGTTTAAGAGTAATAAATGTTTCGAATTAACGAAATTTGTAAGGGTCAAGTTTAAGTTTATCTTGGAGTTTGAGGGCTTACAGGATAAGTCTATTGAGGTATGAGTTGATATAGAGGAGTCCTAGGGTTGAGAATACAACCTAGGAAATTGGAAGCGAATGTTTGAGAAGAACCATTACTTGTGTTCTTAGGATTGATTCTGAGGCCAGAATCCTTTTAAGGGGGGAAGGATATAACGACCTACAAAATCGTGTATTTAAAATTTATTATTTAATATTAAGTGTGGATTATATGATGTGATTAATTATGAGAAGGTCAATATATGTGATATGGTGTTCATGTGTGTATATGATGATTTGTGTGTGTCGTGTAAGTCTGTGTATTTTTATTTATAGTTTTGAGGATTTAAATGTATTTAAATCATGCATTATTTGATCTTCTGGGATTTTTATAAAATCATCAGAGTTGTCAAAAATCACGAAATCTCTCGTGATATTATCTTTATGATATTTTTGAGTTTTTAAAATTAATGGTGGAATTATTTTGGGTGTTTACGTATTTTAAAATGATTTTAAGATTTATGATGTATTTAAAGAATCAAAACTTGTAAAATTCATATTTAATTCATTTTTGATCCTAAAAATATTTTAAAAATATGTGCGTGTTCATAATTTTATACTCTTTATTGTAAAAATGAAAAGTTTTATATTTCACCAAATTTCCATTTTAAATGGATTTTTTTTAAAAGCTATTTACTTGGTTTTAGGACTGTTTTCAGCAAAATTACAGAACTACCCCTTATCTCTTATAATTCCAAAACCAGCAGCTCCACTCATTGGGAATCTCTGGCTCCTCTCTAGAAATCTCTCGATTTCTCTCCTCCCTCCCATATCTTTCCCACACAAATCTCTTTTTCTCTCGAGTTCGTCAATCTCTCACTTTTTTCCCCTGCTGTGCGTGTTCATGTTAAAAGTGGTGTTTGTGTTGTGCGCGTCTGGACAGTAGTTGGGTTGCTGCTGTGAGTGTGGCTGTGCAGCGGTGGGGTTGTTGTGGTGGTAAACTACAGTGGTGTGTAAGTATTGCAGTCATAGTGCATGTATTGTTGCGTTCGTTTATGTGTGTGTTCGAAATTCTTGGCCGAGAAATGGTGGGTTCCGTTAGGTTTCCTTTGAAACATCACTGTCGATCTTCTCCTTCCTATTTTGAGTTTGATTTCGAACTGGGTAAGTGGTTGTGCCATTGTTTGGGCAGATATGTGACCGTGTGTGTGTGTACAGCCTGGTTTGTGTGTAGTAGTTTGGTACTTCAAGCGAGTGTTGTGATTTGGGGCTTGTGCTGTATTGTATATGACTACAATCTTGTTCTGGTTGGTTCAGTTGGAAATGGAGTTGTGATGCTTGTTTTGACAATAACGTGTGCTAATTGTTAGCTAGATTTCTTGCATTTGTAAATTTCGAATTATTATAGATTAGTTCACAATTTTGTATAGTAATTATGAAATCGTATAATTGTTAAATGTTAATTAAGGTCAAAAGATGATTAATTATGAAATTACGTAACAAATTATTTTTGGATATGATTTTATTGTATGTCGGAAAGGTTTAAGTGCAAATTGTCTATATTAGTCTTATTTGCGTGTACAGGTGATTATAATTGTTGATTGTTGCCTTAAGTGGTTGTTTGACTTTATTTGAGTCGGTTGTATTCCGACGGGCTAGTCCACTTTACAAAGGAGATGCTGTCCAATTTTCGTTAAAATTATTTCGTAATTCTTATAGTAATTTAATAAGTATTAGTTGCAAATCGATTTGATATACGTGTTTATGTGGTTTGTCAGGTTGTACTAAATTATTTTTTAAGTATAACCATTATGTGCTAAATTGTAAAGCGTTATAGGACGCGTATGGGTAGATTAGATTGACAGTAAGATTTTGGTTGGTTTTGGCACTGAAGTAGTACTTTACCTTGGTATAGGTACGAGTAGGAGACCGGCCAACAACAGTGCACGAGTAAATGGAATTCGAGCAGAAAGATAGTTATCAAAGCCGAAGAGTGTATTGACATGAATTGGCGAATTAGGAAGGAAAGATGGAAGTAGGGCCGAGTAAGGGGTCAATGTGAAGAGAAGTAGAGATTAATGCGAAGTTGAGTCACGGATCGATGTTGTAGGATCGAGAACTTCGTGTATCGAGGCAAGTGTTATCGCTCCTCACTTATTGTCCAAGTGATGCAATTCTATTCTATTTATATATCAAACGTGTCGGTCAAATTATGTTTACAAAGTGACGTCCTTTTTCAAATGACATGCAAATGTTTATATTTCCACCTTTAGCTCAAGTGCAAACCTTCGAATGATCTTACAAATACTCTTTTTCCTCAAAGACATTTTAAATTATGGTATGTTATTGGATTCCTCAGGAGAGTACCATTTATTTCAATTTATTTTATTTTATTTTCTTCAAAAATGTTTAAAAGACATTGTAAACAGAGGAAATCCAAGATTTTTAAAATCTTATAAAAATCTTTTAACACGGATCCTGATTATGACGTATTTTCATCGATGGACCCTCTTTAGGGGATGTTTTCTTCAAACTGACCTACAATTTAATTATCTTAGAGTTATTTTACAAAGGATCATTTTTTTTAAACTACTTAATTCACTCATGTTGATTCAAACTTGACAATGTGTTGGTAAATTTTTATTAAATGCTTAGCATTTGACTAGATCCTTACCTCATCTTATAATCACAGTTGTTATTAATCACGTTGCAAATATTTCTTTTCACTTCTCATTCAAGTGAAACTGTTCCATAATTATTATAATGATGACATTCTCACCCATTTATTGTTGATCTCGTCGATATTTATTATTGTTGTGGTTCTTTATTTATTATCACCCCATTCATATATCGAACTTGTCGATATCGAGGATAGAATTGTTGATTCTCTCTTCATTCCACCAGTTGAGTTGTTGTGCTGGAACGTGAGTTTTCTAGATTGTTTGATTGACAGAGGTTGTCGATTGTCCCGACACCTAGTGCGTTGGATTTAGAATTGGAATGTTTTCAGATGTCCCTTCGGGGAGTCCATACTAATGGTCAACAGATGTCCCTTCGGGGAGACGATATTATGGTCAGGGGAGTCCCTTCGGGGAGACCAGTTTAATGGTCAGGAGTTAAGGCCAATGTGTGCCGTGGATCCATTATAGGACATTGCTGTGTGCGTTTGTCCGGGATTAGTGCGTGACTGATCAGCAGCCTAACCTTATTGTTTTTTTTAATAAATAAAAATCCAATTCTAATCCATACATTGAGGTTGAGTTGCTTTAAAGCCTGATTTCGTTGAAGCCTATGATGATTATCTTTGATTGTCAGAACATTTATCAGTTCTCATTGTTGATGCATTTTTATTCTAGTGGAGCCCTGTTGGCTCATCTTGGAGTCACGATATTTAATTACTTCAGCTGATTTCTTTCGTACCGTATGATGAATATTCTTGTTGATCAGAACCTATATTGTTTTTGATATTGCTATCACTGTTTACACTTGCTGAGCATTGTTGGCTCACTCTTGCTTGTTGTTAATTTTTTTTTTCAGTTAATAGAGGAGATTAGTGGACCTTGTGGTTGATGAGTTTTCTTGATCCAGCAGCGAGAGATGACGTTCGAGTTGTTGATTTCGTCGGGTAGTGGTTTTGGAATTTGTCAAGGTTGGTAAACTAGTTTGACAGTGGACTTAGTTTGTTAAAAGATTGTATAACAATTTTATTCAGATGTTGGATTGTAATAATTAAATTTGATAGTTTGTTTCATACCATAACCTGTAAGCGGTCTTGGATCAGGGGTATTTTATTATTATTTTATGTATATATCCAGGTATATATTATGTGGATTGTGGTTAGTGGCCCCAAATCTGTACCCGGGACTTTTGGGATGTCACACACGTGCCACGTAGCGCACAGTCACCATAGGTACAGTCAACGTACAGTCAGCATAGTATAATTATTAAATAAAAAAATATAAATACATAATAGTATAGTCGTATATTTGCAATTAAGATAGTATATTTGCAATGAATTTGATAACATAGTATATTTGCAAAATAATGTAGAAAACATAATATTTTTTATAAATTCTCTAATAACTATCTGATATGATGATGTAAAACAAGTTTGCAATTATTAAGGGCGCATTCAAAGTTTCAAACTCACTGTTTTTAAAAGATAGATTGAATTAAGGTTTGTGATAACTTATCAAACTGAATGTGTAAAGGAGGGTTGGATCTGATCTGTCACTATAACAATGTAAAATTAAATTTTTTTAAGTCATAATAGGCATTTCCAAAATTAAATTTTACCAAGGCCAAAACTTACACAATCAAATATGAAACTATCAGCAGGGGCGGAACTAGGTGGGATAGCCCGGGCGCTAGCCCCGGCAGAACCGAAAAAATCAAGTAAATTTTTTTTAGCCCCGGGTATTTCCCGGATGATGACCTGATTGTGCTTTGTTCTTGACATCAAAACTATTTTAGCCCCGGATGATGACCTGATTGTGCTTTGTTCTTGACATCAAAACTATAGTCCAGGTAGTCAAAATAAGTCACAAGCTCAACAGTCTCATCCCACTCTCACTCTCTGCTTTCTTTCGATTGTTTCTTGACATCAAAACTATAGTCCAAGTAGTAAAAATAAGTCATTTATAGTCCAAATAGTAAAAATAAGTCATTTATAGTGGCAACATTGTCGGATCCAGAAAATTTTCCCGTCGATGACAACATTGTCGGATCCAGAAATTTTTTTTTGCCGGTGGCACTAAGCTATTTGAGCCCTGGCTAGATTCAGGTTCTGGTTCCGCCACTGACTATCAGTACTATCTTCAACTAGATAGGAAAATGAAAACATTGCTAATATTATTAGATGAAAATTGTATATAAAGTTACCTCAATGCTATCCAAGTCAAAGGAGAGATTCTTGGCTACAGCAAGCCCTGAAAGCATACATGTAAACTGCTGATAATTTTTTTTCTTTTTTATAGGGATTAGATAATTTAACCAACCCTTTGACTTTATATTGACAATCTCCAACTCAGGAGCTTCAGCCTTGATCGAAAGGAGAGATTCTTTGCAGTTTCAAAATAATACATGCCAAATAAAATACTTATGTTATGTTTGGTTGGGGAGATTGGATTGGAATGGAATGAGCAAAATTACAAGGAAATAATGGAAACAAAAGAGAAGTTTATGTAAAAAAATGAGTGAGTGCAAATTTCTTATGATGAGATTTGAGAATAAAATGAGTACGATGGATAATGGGGCATTCCTCCTCAAAATGGTGGGTTTGAACTCTAGTATAGGTGGTTAGGAATGGAATGGAAGAAGCAATTAAAAGTTTAAATTTCATTTTATAGTACTATCTTCAACTAGATAGGAAAATGAAAACATTGCTAATATTATTAGATGAAAATTGTATATAAAGTTACCTCAATGCATTCCAAGTCAAAGGAGAGATTCTTGGCTACATCAAGCCCTGAAAGCATACATGAAAACTGCTGATAAATTTTTTTCTTTTTTATAGGGATCAGATAATTTAACCAACCCTTTGACTTTATATTGACAATCTCCAACTCAGGAGCTTCAGCCTTGATCGAAAGGAGAGATTCTTTGCAGTTTCAAAATAATACATGCCAAATAAAATACTTATGTTGTGTTTGGTTGGGGAGATTGGATTGGAATGGTGAAGGTAGTGTTTTTCGAAGTTCGTTCACAGGGAAGGACTATCAATATTGATTTCGAGTAGATTATCTCTTATAATCTAGAAGTGTGTAAATGGGGGGTTTTGAGTTTGGTTAAGGTGTTTTATCAAACACCTTGCATATAATAACTAAATTGCTACAAAAATACAACTAAGTTAATGGCAACTATCCAAATTTACCAACACAACACAATGAGTGAATTAGCAAGATATAGGGATATTCGACCCAAGGATAATGGCAACTCAAGCACTTCAACCCAACAACAAGCAAATATATCCAACTCTACCTAACCAAGATAATTGGTGAAGCACACAATCACTTATTTCTCTTCTATTATAAACAAAAATTTAGTGAAACACATAAATTAGCTCTCTTGATACTAGCAACCAATAGTGAAGCACTACCAATTTAACCAAATCAAGGAATCAATCAAAGAGAGGTTAGGACAAACCCAAGGATGAGAAGCTCAACCTAGGTATTTGCACTTGAATCTTGAGAATTTAGGTACACTAAACTTGTGCTACTATAATGAATGTACTAACAATTACGGATTAGCACAAACAATTAGCAATTGATATTACAAGAAGAGCAAATTGAAGCAACTTACAATTCTCCAAGCAAAATCATAAACAATACAACTCAAGAATTCAAGATAGAGTGAAATAGATCTTACTTAAATTGAAATTGGTTTTTTTGATACAAGAGATCCTCCTTGAGCCAAATGTATGAAGTTAGTTACTCATAATCAATGCTAGATTATGAGTAATTGATGTTTTTCTCTCTACTTGGCTAACCCTAATTTTGGTTCTTGAAGAGGCTAGGTTAAAGATGAAGTTAGATGTGAAGATTTTTTGTTCTTTTTAATACACAGCAGCTCTGTACGGCCTGTTGAACGGCCGTACGGCTGCCCGTACAGAAAATCTGCTCCTTTGAACGGCCTGCTGAACGGCCGTACAGTAGCCCGTACAAGATAAAATCTTCAATATAATGCATTAAACGCCTCCCGGCATCGCGAGCTTGCATCTTCTAACTTCCCTCTTGAATAATCTACGCTTTCAAGCCCAAAATAATCCATCTTTTCAACAATTAAGCATGAGGCACTGAAAGATGAAAAACATAATTAATATCAATAAAACAACATTCGAAACTAACAAAAATGCAAGAGAATAAAAGATAAAACGTGTATAAAATACACATTATCAAATGGAATGAGCAAAATTACAAGGAAATAATGGAAATAAAAGAAAAGTTTTTGTAAAAAAATGAGTGAGTGCAAATTTCTTATGATGAGATTTGAGAATAAAATGAGTATGATGGATAATGGGGCATTCCTCCTCAAAATGGTGGGTTTGAACTCTAGTATAGGTGGTTAGGAATGGAATGGAAGAAGCAATTAAAAGTTTAAACTTTTACACATTTTATAGTTAAAATTTCATTCCATTCCATCTCATTTCATTCATGCCAACCAAACACAACATTAATTCTTGGACATTCTGCGAGATTGCATACTGAATAAACTTTTCAATTACACATCCACGAAACTTCTTCTTAGGAACACTCTACTTGACAATCAACTTTTCGGGAACATATATTTTCAATTCGGAAAGATGGGGATTCATGGTTTCGGTTACACAAAACATGGTGAATGAACATATAGTGTACAGGGATACATTATCGAAAGGTAAGGAATCATAGCGACTAAAACCAAGAAAGGGGAGAGTAGTCCAAATAAGCTTCCATAATGCTGGCTTGAGTTTCTTTCGCATCCAAAAATGAGTAGATTTTGTGAATGAGTTCATCATGCAATCTGATGATTCTGTCTTCACCGCAGGTTTTGTTTTTAATTTCTTCTTCGCTCGGGACTCCATTTGCTAGTTAAAAGTCTTTCTCTCTCATTACTCATAGGCGTATGGGAGAGCACGGTTCGGTTCGGCTCGGTTTTTTGGATAAAACCGAAAATATTCGGTTTTTAGAAATGAAAACCGCAACCGAACCATCGGTTTCGGTTTCGATTTCAAAAACCTCGGTTCGGTTGTAATCAGATCGATTTTAAAACCAATAATGAAAAATATTACAACTTGGATAAATAAAGGTAACTTATTTAAAAAAGTCGACGATATTGAATAGAGCAGTAGTATTAAACTATTAGTTCATAGAGCAAATGCTACTAAAAAAGGCCACTGAAAAGCTTGTTTAATATCAACTGCAGTGCATCCATCATAGAGCTGCAGTCCGCAAGTCATGACCACTATTGGAAAGCAAACTGGGCACCTGAAGGCTGAAGTCATCTGTTTCCAACTTGCAATAACAGAATTTATATATCAGCTAATTAATCAAGCTGCATAGATACTTTGAGGCACAATTTGGCGTTGCTACCAGGTAAGGAAGGCCTTTAAGAACAATTCAACATTCGTGCATCATGTGAATTCTAAATTATGATCTAAGACTCTTAAAGATCATAAAAATTATTTCCAGCAAAAATGAAGAACCAATGTACTTAAATCATTAAATAAAATCCGATGACAAACAGAAATAAGTAGCAGACGGGAAAAAAACCAACCAACCTTAAAAACCTGGCAATTTACAATTGACGTAGAAACCTGAACTATAATTTTAGTTTCATGTGGTAACTAAAAGCAATTTACCAGTAACATTCTTTGGTCATGGAATTGTTGAATGAAAGAACATTAACTACCTCAAGTATTTCCAAGTGATAAAGGAAAATGATTCATCTCAACTGGAAAAAAAGTAAATAATATGTATAATATATAATTATATAAATATATAATAATAATCGGTTCGGTTTCGGTTTTTTCGGTTCGGTTTCACTTCAAAACCGAATCTGGACCATTAATATCGGTTCGATTTTTCGGTTTTTCGATTTTAATTCGGTCCGGTTTTAAACGGTTCGGTTTTTATTGGTTTTTATCGGTTTCGGTTCGGTTTCGGTTTTTCTACTCAGCCCTACATAAGCGTACCGAGTTAAACTGATGTCCAATTTTTAATACATTGTTAAATTTAAATTATTTAAAATAATATATTAGACTAAATTATCCAAGTTTAATACATAAATTTTTAATTAAGATTTTTTGATCACGATATTAGATTAATTATTTTATTTTTTAATTATGTCACATTAAAACAGATTACGACTACCTAAAAAGAAAAATTTATTGTTTCAAACTGTGTTTTTCTAAATTTTAAAATTTTAATTTTGTTAAAATAAATTTAAAAATTGAGAATGAAATAAATAATTTTTTAATATTATTCACAAAATTGATTCAGATTTTTAATGTGTGAGAACTTATAACATTCAACTATTGATGGATACTAATTTGTGGCATTTAATTTTAATATTTAATAAAATCGATGGAAAAATGACATCCTCCTATAAAAAATATGATCTAATTAATTATAATTTAAACATTATTTAAAAGGATTGTGAGATTTTATTTGCATGAGGAGTTGATTTGATCCCATTAATTATTTGATTTCACCTTGAAACCTAAAAGTAAAAACATCATTGAAATTATATATATATATATATATATATATATATATATATATATATATATATAGAGAGTTGCACTCCATAGCAAACACCTTATATAACAAACAATAAAGAACACCTCATATCTAATATAATTTAAGAGTTCCGTCATAGCACCCAATACAAAAAGTTGTTATTTTTTTACCCTCTAGCAAACCAGCAAAAAAAAATTGAAAATTTACTGTTCATTGATGACGTCATAAGTGACGTCATCAGTGAACAGTATTTTTCAAAATTTTTTTTGCAGACTTGATAGAGGGTAAAAAAATAATAACTTTTTGTATTGGGTGCCCCTGGCGGGGCCAAAGGATCTAATAGATCTAAGGTGTTATTTGTTGTTTGTTATATAAGAGTGTTCTGTATGGAGCAAAGGTGTAAGATCCCGGATTATTGTAGGATTTATTATTATTATTATTTTATTGTTTTAATTATGTTAATTAGTATTTAAAGTATGGAATTGGATTTGAGAATATTGTTGTGGAGTTCAACGATATTTAGTGTCGAGTTTATATGAGTATATATTGTGTTATGTGTGCCCCAGTATTTTTAGTTGTATTTTTTTTTTAGTGATTTAAAAGTATTTAAATCTAGTATTATTGATCTTCAAAAATATTTATTTAATTATCGGAGGGCTTAAAAATCATGAAATCTTTTGTAATATTATCTTTATAATATTATTTAGTTTTTAAAATGGTTGGGTGAATTAATTTGGATGTTTCGGTATTTTAAAAGGATTTTAAGAGTTTTATTGTATTTAAAGGATCAAAACATTGAAAATTCATATTTAATTCATTTTTGATCCGAAAAATATTTCGAAAATATGTGGGAGTTCGTAATTTTATATTCTTTATTTTAAAAATGAAAAGTTTAATTTTCCCAATTTTCTATTTAATTTCGATTTATAAAAGATGTGTATTAGTTTTTACAAGAATGAGTAGTGTTTTATTTGGGCTCGGAGTTAAGTGTTAGTAGTAATATAAGATTGGGCCAAGCCCAATTCACCCAAACAACGCAGCACACACAACAGAGGTCGGGGAGAGAGAAGTGAAATTGGGGGAAAAATTAGGGTTTATACAAATTGGGAATTTTAGCTTATATATCAATTGATTATATATATATATATATCATGTGTGTAAGAGTGTGTGTATGTGTATATAAGTGTGCGTGTGTGTGTATTGTGCGTGTGATGTGTGTATTTCGGGTGAGCAAGGAGCAGTAGAGGAAGACACGCCCCGGGGGGGGTTCTGACTGGCGGCAGGGCGGCGTGGCCGCAGATGGTGGTGGCCGGAGGCGCGGTGTTGCAGCCGGTGTGTGTGGCGCGGTGTTGCACGAGAGAGAGAGAGAGAGAGAGAGAGAGATAGAGAGAGAGAGAGAGAGAGAGAGAGAGAGAGAGATGCAGGAGAGAGAGGGAGAAGGACAACGGTGGTGGTTCCGTGGCGGCTCACCGGAAATTAAATTCGGTATACATAAATTTATGTATTTTGTTTATATTTAATTGTTTAATTATTGAAATTTAATTGGGTGTAAATTGCTATATTGTTTAATTGTGGTAATTTAATTAGTATAAATGTCGATATATGGTTTAAGTGATGTAATTAATTTAGAGGTGAATTGCGAAATCATAGTGGTAATTAAATTAGAATTAATTGTGAGATTAATGTGGTAATTTTGTGTGGTTAGATTAAATTCCGAAATTTAATTCGGAAGATTCGGAAGGTATGTTGGTAATTATAATTTTTGAGATTTATTGTAGGCCCGATTAAATGGGCGGGTTAGTGATTGTTAAATGTTAAGTGCTAATTGCTAATTGTTAGTTTCCAATTGAAATTGTTAATTGCTAAGTGCTAAGTGCTAATTATTGTTGTCTTATAAAGTGTAGATATAAGAGTTGGGTTATCGGTAAATGTCTATGTGCTAAATGGTATAATTCGGGTCGTAGTAATTGTTAGAGGTCATATTTGTCAACTACATGGTGTTGACTTACATGTGGATAAACTTAGTTTACTTTCTTTAAATGTTGAGGTGCCGCATGTCTGGGCGGATACTTTTCCTTATGTGCTAGGTGCCGCATGTCTGGGCGGGTACTTTTCATTATTTGTTTACTTTTATGTTGCTGCAAGTTGAGGCAGCTTTTATTTTATCAAAAGCAGGGATGAATTGTATTTGAGGGGCTGTGCCCATAGTCCGATAAACGAATACTACATGCCGAAATTTTCTAAAAATCCCCTGCGTTTTTAAGTTATTTAAATTATTTGATTTAAAGATTTAAAGGCATATATGTGTATAAGTGTTTAAGTACATATGTGATGATTAATGAGGTGTGGATATATATATTTATGTATGTATTGCTTTGTGAGTTATAAGTAATTAGTTATCGATTGGATTGTTTATGTACTAAATAGTACTTTACTATTATTTCAAGTATGATTAGGGATTCGATATAGAGCCAGTGCACATGTTGACGGTTTATTGAAGAAGATGTATGCGTGATCGAATAAAGGCCGAGACTAAGTATCGAATCGACGCGTGGAAACGAGGCAAGTGTACTAACCCTCGCTTATCGTTCAAGCGAGATACATATGTTTTTATTCAATATAATTATTTCCTTCAAATCCGTATTGCTAGTATTCTCTCCTTCAAATTATTGATAAGGATATATTTTATTCATATATCATGTGAAAAGTAGAAATACAGTTTTATTGCCAGTATTATTCTTTCTTAAGTATTGTCGCTCATTAAAATGGCTTAAGTAATTAAGGATGTTTTTAAAATTTCCTTATACTGGGCTGGTCTTTTGCCAGTGAGTATAAAGGACTGAAAAGTGAAATGTTTTAAAGTATTAATAAGACGGTTTATAAGTTGGATAAGCGTAAGAGGCTAGGGTGGTCCTAGTCCAGCACTTTTGTTAAGCGTAAGAGGCTAGGGTGGTCCTAGTCCAGCACCTTTGTTTAGCGTAAGAGGCTAGGGTGGTCCTAGTCCAGCATTAAAGGCCAATGTGTTGCCTAATTGAGAACCTAATTTCAAAGAAAGGAAGACTTTACGTGGCTGATCACCCGTATTGTCCGTAATCAGAAGAATAATAAAATCAATTTAAATGTTTCAAAAAGTTTTACGGAAAGTATGTTTTATTTGTGGAATGGTTTTAAAGAGATGAATGTTTTGATGTTTTATTGATGGAATAGTTTTAATGAGAGGAATGTTTTGATAAGATATACCTGTTTTACTGTAAATGATTGTCGGTTTAGGAATTGTGTATTTCAGATTAAATTGTTGTCTATATGATAAAAGTTGAAACCTCAGTAAAATAATGAGATTAAGGATAGATAGAAGTTTTTCAGTTATTCCCTTCGCAAGTAACATTGTACGTGAAAGTGGAGTAAGAATGATTGGAAAAATTCTTGATATTCTTTCTCTCAAAGTTTTATCTGGGGCAGAGATGGTTAGTAGTAAATAGAAGTGTTATGTTAGAATATTAAAGGGGGGTGTTTATGTTATGTAAAGGGTATGAGTAACGACGATAGATAATGTTTTTTTTTATAGAGTAGTTGTATATTCTTGTTGACTGTTATAAAATAATTCACGGTTATTACGGTCACTGTGGCATGTGTTGCGCAGTGATAGTGAGAACCGAGAATGATTTGAGATCTTCTTAGTAATTCAAACTCATGATTGTCAGGCCGGTTAGGCAGCTAGGTATGCAAATGCTTAGCGACATGAATGAGATTTGAGTAACTGAGAATTTCTTGGAGATTTCGTTAAAGTGTTAGATAAAGTATTTTTGCAAGTATTAAAAGTATTGAATCTAGTATTACGACCCTTCTCAGTTATTAATCTTGATTTCGAGTTATAAATGTTTTAAATGATATTAATCTTCTGTTATAGTTAAGAATCCAGATTTCAAGTATAGTATTGATTATAATTTAGTGAGCATTCCTTCGCTTATATTTATTGCTACTATTTCTTGAATTGCGATTATTGCATTCTTATTTCATCCAGTACAGTTCTATATATATAACTTGCTGAGCATTCTTTGGCTCACACTTGTTGTTTTTTTTTAAAATCTAACTTTTCAGTAACTAGTTGGCGAGGCTTAGCATGTGCAGTCCAGAAAGTGGAAAGAAGAAGCAGGATGCTGTTGTGAAGCTGACGTGGATCAGGGTATTTAGATTTAAAGTTGAATTATTGTATGTAAATTATAGTTTTAGTAGTTAGAGTATGTATTTGAGTAGTTGGCCTGGTATACTTCTATTCGAAGTTATACCAGTGATTTAAGTTTGTATAAGTTTTGTAAATAGATTTGTATTTAAGTTGGTTTGGGTTTTCTTGTTTCTAGAACTGTAACCTAAGATCCTGAGTTGGGAGTTGGGGTCAAAGAGCTTTTGATTGAGTTTTAATTTTTATTTCAGTTTTATTTTGATTTTCAGATTTTTAGTTTAGTATCCAGCAGGTTTATGTTGTATTTACGAATACATCATGGCCAATTTTTGTTAGAATTATTGAGTTTGTTAGCGTGACGCCCAAATCTACTGACCCCGGATTTGGGGGCGTTACAGTTTGGTATCAGAGCGTAGGTTATAGTAAACTAGAAACGAGAGTGTGTAGGAGTATGTATAGTTAAGTAAGGAACGTCAGAGTTCATATAGGACTCGTGTTGGACTATTGGATATAGTACCAGTTAGTGAGTTAAGATGTGAGTGGTGGCAGATAGTTGAGCGGAGTTGGGTAGAAACCCTTGAACCTGTAGGTAGTGGAACCTTCAGAGTCTAGATCGAATGACGAGTCAGCGAAGGAGTCGACAAAGAAGATGTACGTGGAGACCCTGGCAATACCTTTCTTCTTGATAAATATTCCTTTGTTGAGTTATTTTGACAATTGTCTTTCCCCCGAATTTGGGATTCCAGTTATGACAGAGGTTGTTTTGATGCCTATTTCCTTTATTTCTAAAACCCTGTCAAGTGATATTTGAGTATCTAATTTTCTTCATCAGTGAATGATTCTATTATTGATAAATCATTATTTCTTAGTATTCTGCAAATCATTTCTTTCCTGATTATCCTTTTCTTCTGAAGTAGTACCCATGGAATCCGTTTAGTTGTAATCCAGGGGTATGTCTGAGAATTTCTCATCAATTGATTGTTAATTCGATGTTCGAATCTTTTTGTGTTTCTTTACTCCAACTGAGGTGAACAACCCTATTTATAGGGGACACAAAGACTGTTTGTCTGTGTGATAGCAGTCTGATGGGACGCCATCACTTGTGTGTTGTGAAGTACAAGAAGGTTAATTACCTTTAGTAATGTCTTGAATAAGGCACGCAACAAGGTTCATTTGATCATGTTGATCACTCAGTAATCTCTCATTTCAAAGAATATTTGTTTGAAAACTCATTGATTCCACAATTGTAGAAACCTTTGCTACGATGTGAAATCGTTCTTTTCAAATATCATGAATCATAAGATCTCGAGTAGTCTTGAACGTATGTCAATCGAGTTTAGAATACTAGTAACGCGTGACGTATAGTACTACGATTAGAGTCGTTCTATATAGAGAGATCAGTAGAGATCCCAGTAGAGTAAATAAGTATCCAGAGTACAGATTAGTAGAGCTGCGGATGCAACCCGAGTTGGTAGAGTAAACCCCAGTAACCCTTCTTTACCTGATTCCGAGGACGGAATCCTTTTAAGGTGGGTAGAATGTAAGATCCCGGATTATTGTAGGATTTATTATTATTATTATTTTATTGTTTTAATTATGTTAATTAGTATTTAAAGTATGGAATTGGATTTGAGAATATTGTTGTGGAGTTCAACGATATTTAGTGTCGAGTTTATATGAGTATATATTGTGTTATGTGTGCCCCAGTATTTTTAGTTGTATTTTTTTTTAGTGATTTAAAAGTATTTAAATCTAGTATTATTGATCTTCAAAAATATTTATTTAATTATCGGAGGGCTTAAAAATCATGAAATCTTTTGTAATATTATCTTTATAATATTATTTAGTTTTTAAAATGGTTGGGTGAATTAATTTGGATGTTTCGGTATTTTAAAAGGATTTTAAGAGTTTTATTGTATTTAAAGGATCAAAACATTGAAAATTCATATTTAATTCATTTTTGATCCGAAAAATATTTCGAAAATATGTGGGAGTTCGTAATTTTATATTCTTTATTTTAAAAATGAAAAGTTTAATTTTCCCAATTTTCTATTTAATTTCGATTTATAAAAGATGTGTATTAGTTTTTACAAGAATGAGTAGTGTTTTATTTGGGCTCGGAGTTAAGTGTTAGTAGTAATATAAGATTGGGCCAAGCCCAATTCACCCAAACAACGCAGCACACACAACAGAGGTCGGGGAGAGAGAAGTGAAATTGGGGGAAAAATTAGGGTTTATACAAATTGGGAATTTTAGCTTATATATCAATTGATTATATATATATATATATATATCATGTGTGTAAGAGTGTGTGTATGTGTATATAAGTGTGCGTGTGTGTGTATTGTGCGTGTGATGTGTGTATTTCGGGTGAGCAAGGAGCAGTAGAGGAAGACACGCCCCGGGGGGGGTTCTGACTGGCGGCAGGGCGGCGTGGCCGCGGATGGTGGTGGCCGGAGGCGCGGTGTTGCAGCCGGTGTGTGTGGCGCGGTGTTGCACGAGAGAGAGAGAGAGAGAGAGAGAGAGATAGAGAGAGAGAGAGAGAGAGAGAGAGAGAGAGAGAGATGCAGGAGAGAGAGGGAGAAGGACAACGGTGGTGGTTCCGTGGCGGCTCACCGGAAATTAAATTCGGTATACATAAATTTATGTATTTTGTTTATATTTAATTGTTTAATTATTGAAATTTAATTGGGTGTAAATTGCTATATTGTTTAATTGTGGTAATTTAATTAGTATAAATGTCGATATATGGTTTAAGTGATGTAATTAATTTAGAGGTGAATTGCGAAATCATAGTGGTAATTAAATTAGAATTAATTGTGAGATTAATGTGGTAATTTTGTGTGGTTAGATTAAATTCCGAAATTTAATTCGGAAGATTCGGAAGGTATGTTGGTAATTATAATTTTTGAGATTTATTGTAGGCCCGATTAAATGGGCGGGTTAGTGATTGTTAAATGTTAAGTGCTAATTGCTAATTGTTAGTTTCCAATTGAAATTGTTAATTGCTAAGTGCTAAGTGCTAATTATTGTTGTCTTATAAAGTGTAGATATAAGAGTTGGGTTATCGGTAAATGTCTATGTGCTAAATGGTATAATTCGGGTCGTAGTAATTGTTAGAGGTCATATTTGTCAACTACATGGTGTTGACTTACATGTGGATAAACTTAGTTTACTTTCTTTAAATGTTGAGGTGCCGCATGTCTGGGCGGATACTTTTCCTTATGTGCTAGGTGCCGCATGTCTGGGCGGGTACTTTTCATTATTTGTTTACTTTTATGTTGCTGCAAGTTGAGGCAGCTTTTATTTTATCAAAAGCAGGGATGAATTGTATTTGAGGGGCTGTGCCCATAGTCCGATAAACGAATACTACATGCCGAAATTTTCTAAAAATCCCCTGCGTTTTTAAGTTATTTAAATTATTTGATTTAAAGATTTAAAGGCATATATGTGTATAAGTGTTTAAGTACATATGTGATGATTAATGAGGTGTGGATATATATATTTATGTATGTATTGCTTTGTGAGTTATAAGTAATTAGTTATCGATTGGATTGTTTATGTACTAAATAGTACTTTACTATTATTTCAAGTATGATTAGGGATTCGATATAGAGCCAGTGCACATGTTGACGGTTTATTGAAGAAGATGTATGCGTGATCGAATAAAGGCCGAGACTAAGTATCGAATCGACGCGTGGAAACGAGGCAAGTGTACTAACCCTCGCTTATCGTTCAAGCGAGATACATATGTTTTTATTCAATATAATTATTTCCTTCAAATCCGTATTGCTAGTATTCTCTCCTTCAAATTATTGATAAGGATATATTTTATTCATATATCATGTGAAAAGTAGAAATACAGTTTTATTGCCAGTATTATTCTTTCTTAAGTATTGTCGCTCATTAAAATGGCTTAAGTAATTAAGGATGTTTTTAAAATTTCCTTATACTGGGCTGGTCTTTTGCCAGTGAGTATAAAGGACTGAAAAGTGAAATGTTTTAAAGTATTAATAAGACGGTTTATAAGTTGGATAAGCGTAAGAGGCTAGGGTGGTCCTAGTCCAGCACTTTTGTTAAGCGTAAGAGGCTAGGGTGGTCCTAGTCCAGCACCTTTGTTTAGCGTAAGAGGCTAGGGTGGTCCTAGTCCAGCATTAAAGGCCAATGTGTTGCCTAATTGAGAACCTAATTTCAAAGAAAGGAAGACTTTACGTGGCTGATCACCCGTATTGTCCGTAATCAGAAGAATAATAAAATCAATTTAAATGTTTCAAAAAGTTTTACGGAAAGTATGTTTTATTTGTGGAATGGTTTTAAAGAGATGAATGTTTTGATGTTTTATTGATGGAATAGTTTTAATGAGAGGAATGTTTTGATAAGATATACCTGTTTTACTGTAAATGATTGTCGGTTTAGGAATTGTGTATTTCAGATTAAATTGTTGTCTATATGATAAAAGTTGAAACCTCAGTAAAATAATGAGATTAAGGATAGATAGAAGTTTTTCAGTTATTCCCTTCGCAAGTAACATTGTACGTGAAAGTGGAGTAAGAATGATTGGAAAAATTCTTGATATTCTTTCTCTCAAAGTTTTATCTGGGGCAGAGATGGTTAGTAGTAAATAGAAGTGTTATGTTAGAATATTAAAGGGGGGTGTTTATGTTATGTAAAGGGTATGAGTAACGACGATAGATAATGTTTTTTTTATAGAGTAGTTGTATATTCTTGTTGACTGTTATAAAATAATTCACGGTTATTACGGTCACTGTGGCATGTGTTGCGCAGTGATAGTGAGAACCGAGAATGATTTGAGATCTTCTTAGTAATTCAAACTCATGATTGTCAGGCCGGTTAGGCAGCTAGGTATGCAAATGCTTAGCGACATGAATGAGATTTGAGTAACTGAGAATTTCTTGGAGATTTCGTTAAAGTGTTAGATAAAGTATTTTTGCAAGTATTAAAAGTATTGAATCTAGTATTACGACCCTTCTCAGTTATTAATCTTGATTTCGAGTTATAAATGTTTTAAATGATATTAATCTTCTGTTATAGTTAAGAATCCAGATTTCAAGTATAGTATTGATTATAATTTAGTGAGCATTCCTTCGCTTATATTTATTGCTACTATTTCTTGAATTGCGATTATTGCATTCTTATTTCATCCAGTACAGTTCTATATATATAACTTGCTGAGCATTCTTTGGCTCACACTTGTTGTTTTTTTTTAAAATCTAACTTTTCAGTAACTAGTTGGCGAGGCTTAGCATGTGCAGTCCAGAAAGTGGAAAGAAGAAGCAGGATGCTGTTGTGAAGCTGACGTGGATCAGGGTATTTAGATTTAAAGTTGAATTATTGTATGTAAATTATAGTTTTAGTAGTTAGAGTATGTATTTGAGTAGTTGGCCTGGTATACTTCTATTCGAAGTTATACCAGTGATTTAAGTTTGTATAAGTTTTGTAAATAGATTTGTATTTAAGTTGGTTTGGGTTTTCTTGTTTCTAGAACTGTAACCTAAGATCCTGAGTTGGGAGTTGGGGTCAAAGAGCTTTTGATTGAGTTTTAATTTTTATTTCAGTTTTATTTTGATTTTCAGATTTTTAGTTTAGTATCCAGCAGGTTTATGTTGTATTTACGAATACATCATGGCCAATTTTTGTTAGAATTATTGAGTTTGTTAGCGTGACGCCCAAATCTACTGACCCCGGATTTGGGGGCGTTACAAAAGGCCTATATATATATATATATATATATATATATATATATATATATATATAACCTCCTTAAAATACAAACCTACAAACCAAGCATAATCTAATATTTCAAGCTAATCTAATGACCAAACTAGGGGTACCCCAATACAAAAAATGCTTAAAATAATTGGCTCTATCCAACAAAAAAAATAAAAAAATAAAAAATAAAAAAAATTCACTGTTCACGTGATGACGTGGCAGTGGATTTCACTGGTTAACGGTGCTTCGCACCTTCTTGTACGGCGCTTCGCGCCTTTATCATTCTAAAGTTGTAAGGAATGGCAATCAATGGTAAAGGCAATAGACGATTGACGGGTGTGTCGAGAGCCTTCGGTCCTCATGACTACCTAACTCATCCGTTTACTGTCTTAAATGCTTCGCATTTCCACGGCAAGTTTTTTTTTTTTTTTTTTTTTATGGATAGAGCCAATTATTTTAAGCATTTTTTGTGAAGGTACCCTTGGCGGGAACCTTAGAATAAATGAAATATAATTAATTTAGTGTTGGTTTGTAGGTTTGTATTTTAAAAGTGGTTTGTATTATATAGACAAGTGCTCAAATACAAACCACTTTTAAAATACAAACCTACAAACCAACACTAAATTAATTATATTTCATTTATTCTAAGGTTCCCGCCAAGGGTACCTTCACAAAAAATGCTTAAAATAATTGGCTCTATCCATAAAAAAAAAAAAAAAACTTGTCGTGGAAATGCGAAGCATTTAAGACAGTAAACGGATGAGTTAGGTAGTCATGAGGGCCGAAGGCTCTCGACACACCCGTCAATCGTCTATTGCCTTTACCATTGATTGCCATTCCTTACAACTTTAGAATGATAAAGGCGCGAAGCGCCATACAATAAGGTGCGAAGCACCGTTAACTAGTGAAATCCACTGCCACGTCATCACGTGAACAGTGAATTTTTTTTTATTTTTTTATTTTTTTTTATTTTTTTATTTTTTTTTTGGATAGAGCCAATTATTTTAAGCATTTTTTGTATTGGGGTACCCCTAGTTTGGTCATTAGATTAGTTTGAAATATTAAATTATGCTTGGTTTGTAGGTTTGTATTTTTAGGAGGTTTGTATTGGAGTAGCCCCCTATATATATATATATATATATATATATATATATATATATATACCTATATATATATATATATATATATATATATATATATATATATATATATATATATATATATATATATATATATATATATATATATATATATATATAAATTACAGATTTATGGCTGAATTTAATTTAGATTTAAATTTTAGTGGTTGGATTTTAAAATTAGCAATATATTGACCAGATCTTACTTTTACATTTCAAAAGGGTAGTTAAGGGCCAACTTTTTTTAGAAAAAATACAGTAGTTTAAAAAAGTGTATGTAACCACGGTTTTGAAACACAAAAATAATATATAACCAACATTTTGCTTTCAAATTACGTCCATCAAAATATAAATATAAGTCAAGTTAAGCCACCACTTTGCAATTTACTATTTTCTTATTATGGCTAAATTAAATAAGGTGGGATTGAAGGGACAAACGCGACAAATAAAGAGTAGTGTTATGTACCCAAAATTTCTTTAAAACTTTTTCCAAATGAGCTGGCATAACATTTGGCACATTTTAATTTGTGGGCGCATATGTATGCATGCGGGATCCCATATCATTATTAGGAAATTTATTAATTACTCACATGACACAAAAGCATTTAAAAAAAATTTTGGTATATTTTTTGAGGTCTTTAGCATTTTTCAATATTGCAATCTGAAATATAATTCTTTTTAATTATTTTTCCAAAATTCAATTTGAAGGAGATTCGGGTTTCAACTAGAAAGATAATTTATATAATTTAAATCAAATTAAAAATGTCATTCGAAATTTTTTGAATACAACTACATTTAAATATGTGATCTTATTAAATATCCTGTTATAAAATACCATCATCTACAATCTTTTTAGAATTAATAGATAATGAGATCCTGTATTATATAACCTGTAAAACTTGAAACTTCTATGAAATTTTTTGAATACAATTACATTTAAATTTGATCACACAACCCCAACTACTGGTTTAATCGGAAATTTATGTTTTTTATAATAAGATTTTTTTCGAGCTGATTATAAGTGAATAAGATCTTCCTTACCGTTCATAATTATATATCTATAGTACGAGCTTGATCAAGAACCGAGTTGTGCCCGCAAGGGTTGTCTCAGTTGGTTAAAGAGGGGTCATCTCACCTCTTGGTCACATGTTCGACTCCAATGGGAGGCGGATTTGTGATTATGCCATCCTGGGGCAGAGCCTGTCGCACTTGTGCGGTTTGCCTTGGATCACGTGGTTTGCAGGCTATTGCGTGAGCCCATGGGTTTACCCAGAGCGCACCCGAAGGGTAGCGGCTGCGGGTTCCCATGTTAAAAAAAAAAAAGAAAAAAAAAGAACCAAGTTGTTATGTAAAATTTTTAAATCAAATCATACTCTAGCAATTATGTTTTGCTCATCTTTTTAAACAATGTAAATAATTCGTTTGAGATAATGAAGCAACATATCAGCCCAAACAACTTCTTACTTTACCTGGACACCAAAGTGTCACGCAATCCTGGCAACAAGTTCAGTGGAAAAATGGTCTCGCCAAGCAGATGGCCGAGAAATGGCTGGTTTCTAGCCTATCTAGCTCGCAGCCTTCTTCCTTTAATGGGAAAGAATGATATACGAGACTTTCAATGATCAGGTAGTGTCGAGGTTGAATACTAAAAAACTTGGCATTTTTGATAAATATATCTAGAGAAAGAGAACTGAACTTCCTCCGGTGAATGAAGAAAGACGATCATCGGAAAAAGATCCGACGACAACGTCAGAAAAAATAGTCAGTTAAGAATTGTGTCACCCATATGCATACACACATACTAATGACTCTCCTTCTCAGCTCTCAATCTTATCATCTAATTTCGATTTATGCCATTCCCGCACCCCCTTCCCCGTATCCCCACGAACTGGAGCAGTAAAAGGGGACACGCCACCCGTCGCATCCCGTACGTATGTGACTGCACCCCCGCACCCGAACGTATCGGGTGCGCAGTACGTTGGGTGGGTGCCGCACCCCTGCTTCCTAGCTAGAGATAGAGAGAAGAGAGAATGAAGAGAGAAATTTGAGCATATGAACATTGCATATCTGAAACACAAAGATCAACCATTTATAATTACTAAATTTTGATTCAGATTTTTCATTCACTCAGCTTCAACAGAAAGAGAACAACAAAACTACATATCTAAACATTTATAAACAGGAGAGAATACAAACAGAGACGAGAGACACACTTTTCGAGTTGGGATTTCAAGATTTATACCCGGGCTGAATTTTATAACCACCTAATATTAGCTGCAAAATTCTTACTCTTGACTAACGGTTTGCCCCTGAGTTTGCTGTGCAGATATATCTGGAAAATTTACAGAGAAAATGGTTTTTAAAAAATAATAGCTTTGGCATGAACAGTGTCATATGCCAAGGCGCCATTGTAGTGAATGCTGAATGATTCAACTTAATTACATATTAGATGCAATTGCTCAAAGGATCCCGGCTACTTCCTCAAAATGCATGAGATCAGATATCACTCCAAAACAAAATGCTAGAAACTTATTATATGAAGTGAAATAACACCTTACAACAATCCGACGAGCATTCAAACACTGTAATCACAGTTAATTGTTTTTAACACAAATTCTAAGTGAACAAGCATGACACCTTGAAAGTACTAAAGACTTCAGGACTAGACAACAGACAAGATACTAACCCATCCCAAAAAAAGTCTCCAGCGTAAAAATTACAACTAACCCTTGAAAGTTAGGAACCTAGGGCCCAGATAGTAGATCATCTCCAATGAGACCAACAGAAAGGTTAGTACCAGATTTTCCAATTTTTTTCTCAATTTCTGTCATCTTCTCTGCGCGAAGAGTCTGCAGATTTTGTAGCTTATCTATGGAATCACCAACACGGGCCTGCAGATTTTGTACTTCACTTTTGGCATCATCAATTCGACAGTCGATTGCTTGAAGCTCCATAATTAGGGGATTTGAAAACCGCAGATGCTCTATATAGTTCAGATGGCTCAAAACCCAACTTAAATTGAATCCCAGACTCTGCAAGTAGGCAAATATATCCCGGTACTGAGCAATAATCTCAGAATGAACCTCAGCCCTAGATATTTTGGTAAAATCATTCAGTGAGGTGCACAGCATATTCAGCCTCACTGTACTTAACTTCTTGTTTTTCGTGGTGAAGTGCTTAAAGGTTTCCGTGTACTTCTGCATAATGCAATCGAGTAGGCATACAAATTCGGCGTTAACCTCATAACCCTGCCATAACCCAAAATCTATTTTCCCCTTTAAAAGGCTCACCCGATTTTTGCTTGTCCCTTCAACTGAAGAATCAATTTGCCTAGCCCTGTCAGCATTTAGTAGAGAATTCTCTTCCACGTGCTGTTCTTGAATCGCCAAGTCGCCAGTCTCAATGTTCACAATTTTATTTATATATTGACAATCAACCAACCCCTTGGTTGGAGCTGCATAGGGCCCTTCAAGTGCTGCATTTCCAACTGTCATGGGAACTGTTGCTGTTTGAGGAATTATGTTATCCTGAAAAGAATCGAAACTTGGGTAAAATATCTTTACTGACATAAGAAAAAAGTATCTCTACATGACATGTTCGTATTTATAAAAAATTTGAACGGACGATTGGTGCAGAACTGACACACTACAGCCGTTGTGCATAATCTAAGTAAACCATCAGAATAAGTAACCTCGGTTACCCACATCAAGTTCTTAAAAACGAGGCGAGAACATACTGACTGCAAAATTTTGGAGTGAAATGCTCCAGTTGAGTTATTATCTATTATTGAGACCGATTTGGTCTAGTTAGATGAACAATATGAGTTTAAAAAAAAAGTTTTTTTTGTTAATTCAGACACCACTGAAAAACGTTTGTGAGCCCGTCACTGTTTCCCAGTATAAGTCTTCCGATGCTTGCTCAAACAATACATCGTATTCGATTGGAAGCTAAAACTCCTATTGTCCACTGGACCGGAATCTAACTCATACAATTTCCCCTTAAAGAATTTTTGCAAGACAAACAAATTCATTAAATGCCCAGATAACCATATATGCACCACCCTATGTCCTTGTTTCACGTCAGAATATTATTATTGAAGGAGATGTGCCTATTTTATAATTAAAGATACATGCATTGTTTCTACTTACAAGAAACAAGACTAAAATGCCTGAGTTATCAAGAAGGAAAATGAATTCATTAACTACCTGGGGCAGTTCTGTGACAATGCTGGCTCTTGGACAACCACCAAGTAAGTAGCTTCTAAGAGCACTAGATAAACTTGATTCTTTATACTCCTTTGGTAGCTTCAAGTACTTCAAATTAATGAATGGAGAAGAAACACTTGCTTGAATGTTGATAATCTCAGAAAGTGCCTATAAAATAAGCAAACAACATTTGAGAAGAAACACAAAACATCAATCAAATAAATTGTAGTTTAGATGAGCATTTCATATTTGCACCAAAGAAAATAATAAGCCCAGTGCTTATGCATCACTTTTTTGAAGTATTCGCAGGAAGCTGGATCACACGAGAAGCTGAACAGAAGTAACATAATTACTTTCTATTGGGAAAACTTATGAATTGCAGCGACCGTCCACCTTGAAGATCAAAATGAACAGTGAGAACAGCTGTTGCCTGTTACCTCATAATTTGGTCAAGTTTGGTACTGTACTTCAATATACTGTAAATATTAATGCTGAAGGTTAAAACTGTTTAGATACTTAGTGTGTTACAACAATAATAACTATCTGCTGATGAGCAAAACAAGTTTGCAATTATCAAGGGCAGGGGCGGAGCCAGAAAATCAATTCAGAGGGAGCGAAAAACATAATCTCTCCCCTGGCTTAAATTTGTTTATTTAAATTTTTAAAGGTTGAATTAATTGTTTTATTGTACTAATTTCCTTTTTATTTAGAAGATAAAAAATTGTTAAAATTTGATTACTCTGACAAAAAAAAATAGCAATTGAGGCAATTTTTGTGAAACTAATAAACTACATAGTAAAAATTCAAAAACAGCTACAAAACCAATTGAGAAAAAATTGACACAGCTTTGTACTATTCAAGTATTGTAAATGGTTTGACGAAAAAAATTATTGCAAAACAAATTTGTGTTCTCTATCTTTTAACAATATTTAGTGTATATGAAAGTCTAAAAGTCATGTATAACCTATTTTAAATGTTGGGAGAAAAGGTCTACGCATAACATATCCAATATAATTAGCAAGCCAAGCAACAAGAATTATCTATCAGTATCACAAGAATGGCTATTTCTATAATACTGGGTGTTTAAAAAAAAAATTGAACAATTTAGAAGTTCAGGGTGAGCGGCCGCCTATGCTCGGCATAACGTGGCTCCGCCCCTGATCAAGGGCGCATTCAAACTTCAAAACTCCCTGCTTTTAAAAGATAGATTGAATTTAGGTTTGTAATAACTGATCATTGGAGGGTTGGATCCGTGACTATAACTATATAAAATTAAAATATTTTAAAGTCATAATAGGCATTCCCAAAAAGAAATTTTACCAAGGCCAAAACTTACACGATCAAATATGAAACTATCAAAACTATCTTCAAAAATTGTATATAAAGTTACCTCAATGCTTTCCAAGTCAAAGGAGAGATTCTTGGCAGTACCAAGCCCTGAAAGCATACATGTAAACCTCTGATAATATTTTTTCTTTTCTACATGGAATATATGCTTCAACCAACCTTTTGACTCTATATTGACATTCTCCAACTCAGGAGCTTCAACCATGATTGAAAATATACCAAAAGAACTGAAATTACGGAGTTGTGGCGCTGAAACCACAAACTTACATCGAACAGAAGTGATGTCATTTTTGATATTCAGGTTCAGCATCGAGGACAAGATAAGAAATAATCTTGATGTCTGGACTCCCACCCTGTAATTAATGTGAGATGTTCTAGATTGACAAGGGCAGAGAACATGTTAATCATATTCATAGGAATGTTAATTTGATTCAGATGTAGACTTGATAAAGCTGGGAGATCCCATACCCTTTCGGGTAATATACACCTATTCAGACAGAGAGTTGTTAAATTTGGAAAAGACAGAAACATTTCCGATAAATCCGAATCGTCAAGACAAAACGTTCTTAAGGCAGGCAAGGAGGTCAACAATGATTCTGGTACCTTGGCTTTTTTACCAAACCTATTCGCGTGCTTCAAGTGGAGAGTTGTCAAAGCAGGTAAATCCCAACCGTCTGATTCCATAGCAAAGGCTTTATCGAGTAACATCTCCAATATCAGTTTTTTCATCGAATTAGAGCTAAATGTGGATAATTCAAAAGGTTTATGCTGATAATCATTGCCAAAGATAATATTTAACTTCTGGACATTGTGCGAACTTGCATACTGAATAAACTTTTCAATTACACATCCACGAAACTTCCTCCTAGAAACACTCTGCTTGACAGTCAACTTTTCGGGAACATACATTTTCAATTTGGAAAGATGGGATTCATGGTTTCGATTACAAAAAACATGGCGAATGAACATAGTATACCAATAAATATCATCGAAAGGTAAGGAGTCATACCGACCAAAACCAAGAAAAGGGAGAGTAGTCCAAATAAGCTTCTATCGTTTCGAGAGAACGCTGGCTTGAACTGCTTCTTTTGCATCCAAAATTGAGTAGATTTTATGAATGAGTTCATCAGGCAATCTGCTGATTCTGTCTTCACATTCATATTCTGAATCTGCTGATTCTGTCTTGAAATTCGTATTTTTGCTAACTGTTTTTAATTTCTTCTTCACCCGAGACCCCATTTGCTTAATTAGGAGTTTCTTCTCCTTTTTCGCTAAACCTAAGACTTCTAATCCTCCCCCAATTAATTTTATTACTGCCACTCTATGAACGGGGTTCTCGTTCGGGTGATGGCCCTTTGTATCACATTTTGGAATAAAATGGCCCAAAAATCACAACTCGAGAAAATGATCATTTTACTATATGAAAATGCAATTCTGACTCGCGTTTTTTTTTCTTTTCTTTTTTTTTGAAAAGACTGACTAGCGTTTTTAAAAACGCAACTTTACAACGCATTTCTTAAATAAAATAAAAAAAGAAAATATGGAAACGCCATTTCTACATGCGTTTTCGTAAAAAGAAAATCTGGAAGTGCAAACACATCATTACTTTAACCTGAAAACCACCGTGTCAATCCTCACAGTTTAGTGGAAAAATGGCCTCGCCAAGCAGATGGCTGAGAAATGGTTGGTTCTTGGAAATTTAGCCCGTGGCCTTCTTCCTTTTAATGTGAAAGAATGATATACAAGCCTTTCAATGATCAGGTGGTGTGGAAATTGAATCCTAAAAAACTTAGGTCTTCGATGAATATTTCTAAAGATAGAGAGAGGAGAGAATGTAAAGAGAAATTTGAGCATTTAAAATATTTCATATTTGAAACACAAATATCAACCATATATAACTACTAAATTTTGATAAATATTTTGCATTTACTCAGCCTAAATAGAAAGAGAATAACAGAACTACAAATCTAAACATTTAGAAACAGGAACACATACAGAGACGAGAGACAGACTGATCAAATTGGGATTTCAAGATTTTGACCCGGGCTGAATTTTGTTCAAACATAATTAAGCTGTGAAATTCTAAAATGTCTTGACTAACGGTTCTCCCCTGAGTTTGTGGTCGAGATACATCTGGAAAGTTTGCGGAGAAAATGGTTTCAAAATAACAATAGCTTTGGCATGAACAGAGTCACATGCCAAGGCACCGATGTAGTGAATGCTCAATGGTTTCAACTTGATTACATAAAATGAAATTGCTCAAAGGATCCCGACTTCCTCAAATTGAGATCAGATATCACACCAAAACAATATGCTAGAAACTTATTATGTGAAGTGAAACAAAACCTTACAGTATACCCGACGATCATTCAACCACTGTCATCAAAGTTAAAAAATAAAATTAAATTAACACAAGTACCAAGTGAACAAGCATGACGTCTTGTAAGTACTAAAGACTTCCAGACTAGACAACAGACAAGATACTATCTTGTATCGGATTGAAAAAAAGGTCTACAGCATATGAATTATCATTCAGTGAGTTCACAGCAAATTCAACCTCAGAACTGCTTCTTTTGCATTTTTAAAAATGACAAAGTTCATTTTATGAATCAGATGATTTATCAACTATGAACGGGTGATATCTATAGTTGGAACAGATGATTTCTTTGGCTAGAAAAGGTAATATATTTTCAAATCTTCAAAAGTCCAAACAACACGAATAACCAAATCTCAGTTCTCATAGAATGAGATCATCTGTTTCTACCTTAAATGGTTACAAGATTCAACATAGCAAATAAAATTAGCAAAAGGAAAAAAATCATGGTGAATGTTCCTCTCATCTTTGGTAACGAGAGGTCGAGAGTTAAAGCCTTACCCACATAGCTATTAGTATGTAAGTTTCTCTAATTAACCTTGTAATACATAGTTTTAGAAGTACTAATAAGTGCATCAGCTATTATTAACTTGAAAAAACATTTAGAAATGCTTTCATTTTTTTAATCTCCAACTCCATCAGTCTTTTTATTTTTTCAAAATCCCCTTAAATCATCACTAAAGATAGATAAAGGCTTTCTAACAATGGAGGGACCGTGAACTATGAGTAATCGGATTGAATGTTTATTCACTACTTTTAACAACTTGGAGGGATCGTGAACTATCACAAATCAGGTTGAATGTTTATTTAAGGGACCGATCCTTGACCAAATTACCTAGCTATGAATAATTAATTTTGTTAAGTATATAACAGGCTTCCTTAGAAACTAGTTTTACCAAAAGGGGACGGACAAGTAACACAATCAACTATCTATACAATCTTTGAAAATATAAGCAAAAAAAGACATTATTGACATCATGAAATAAAAATTACATACCTCAATGCTCCCCGAGTCAAAGGTAAGAATTCTGGCATTACCAAGTCCTAGAAGCATACTTGTAAACCGCGGGTAATATTTTCCCGTGTCTTCCTCGAACCAATCCGGCAATTTAGTATCTACTTTCTTCAACTCAGAAACTCCAAAAGTAATGGGAAAGATACCACGAGAACTTAAACTGGAAAGCTTTGGTGCCAAAACCACAAAACCATAGGTTTCACAACATGTAGTCGAAATATTCAGGGTCACCGAGGACAAGATATGAAATGATCTCATTGCATGTGCCAGGATCTTAATCTATTAATGTCATCTATTCAACATTCAATAAACTCTTCATTCAACATTCAACATTCAAATAAACTTAGTCAAATATATCAACTAGGTGATGTATGCAATGATGTTTTTGTTGTAATCTGAAGCCTATAAATAGGCTTGTGTTAACGGAGGAATTTGGTGATAAAAAAATTCGGAGGTTGCTGGAATAACGAATTATGAAAATAGGAGGAATTCGGGATTTTGGATGTTTGGGGCTGGACTTGAGAGGTGTCTCGACTTGTTAGATGTGTCGGATCCTTTTTCAAGATGCCTGCGTACTATATATTTATAGAGATCAAGCCAACGCAGTTCTGTTAAAAGGATAGGTTTTTAATCCCTATGATTTTTAAGGGATGTATTTGAGGAATTAGTAGATTTTATCTCTTTGAATTATATTCGCGTTGGGATACCTTCCTGATTTGAAGGATATCGTTTAGAGATATTTTCTACCATAAATTGGAGATAATTCCTCGTTTCAGAGAGAGGAAATAATTAAATTGGCGATTAAGTTAATTATTATTAGATTCGTATTTGGAAATTTGGGAGATATTAGAGGCAACCGAAAATATGGCGTAACAACTACCCCCCAGTTCTTCATTGTAGCTTGCTGCAGTGGGGAACTAAGCATGCTTCGATCTTCCAAATTTCCTGAGTCACTGAAACAGCTAGGAGAGGAAGATTAGTAAAAAATATGGAGCACCAAGGTGCTCGTAATATGCATGTAGATGTAAACGAGACAATATGCGAGATGTAAAAAATAAGTTTTATAGGTGTGAAAGAACGTATCCTGGAGAGCCATCCAAGCATTATTCGAAGAGTCGTGCAAAACTTTCGGAGCAATACCCTGAAAAGCAAATATTCAAAGAAATATCCTATATTAAGCACTCCAAGAAATACCCTCCTCAAAGAAGGACGTATTCTAGAGTTTCCATAACGTATTCCGGAAAATATCCTCCTCAAAGAAGGTCATATCCACCAGAATTTCCATAAATGCTTCAGAGATATCCCTCCTCACAGGAGGTGGATTTTCCGAAGCTCGAACCTTGATGAGGCGCCGGAAGTACGGACATCCCCCCCGGAAGTACGGTTTTTGCAAGGATTTTAAAATTTATGGTACTCTCTTCAAAGGAAATCAGTTTTTGTTCAGAAATACCCTCCTCACAGGAGGTAGACTTTCCGAAGCCCGAACCTTGATGAGGCGCCGGAAGTACGGATATCCCCCCCGGAAGTACGGTTTTTGCAAGGATTTAAAAATTTGGAATACCCTCCTCAAAGGAGGTCGCTCCACATTCCAGAAATATCCCTCCTCACAGGAGGTGGATTTTCCGAAGATCTCTTCATTGTTCTTAAGACTCTCCTTAGAGGAGATCATCTTATAAATAAATCATAAAGACCCTCCTTAGAGGAGGTCGTCTAACACAAAAAAATAACGGAGACCCTCCTTAGAGGAGGTCATCTTCCCAAAGTCATATCAATATCCCAAGATTCTTCCAAAAAATATAGCAACACTTGAAGGCTCTTCTAAAAAATCAACTTTTCGAATAAAAGTCTTCCAAAATATTACCCATACAAAGGAGGGCCTTCCAAAATAATTAACTCTTTGAACAAGAGCCTTCCAAAATATTACCCCTACAAAGGAGGGCCTTCTAAAATAATAAATTCTTCGAATAAGAGCCCTTCAAAATTTATCCCTAGAAAAGAGAGTCTTCCAAAATATTACCCCCACAAAGGAGGGCCTTTCAAAATAATAAACTCTTCGAATAAGAGCCTTCCAAAATCATGTACCACAAAGATTACACCAAAAATCTTGAAAATCTTCACAATTCAAATTCTGCCCAGATCTGTTTTTGACGTTTTTGACCTTCTAAACAATTTTTTCTGGAAAAACACAAAACACAAAAGTTGTAGATAACGAAAATATCTTTCCGATGATATATAGCTCATCAAAAATGGACTTATAACGAATCGGGAATCAAAGAAAACGTCTGCTGATCTCCTTCTTGATGCTTGTAGATAACGAAAATATCTTTCCGATGATATATGGCTCATAAAAAACGGACTTATAACGAATCGGGAATCAAAGAAAACGTCTGCTGATCTCCTTCTTGATGCTGAAAAACGAGATCTGATTGTTTTTTGTGATTTCGAGAATAGATCAAGATATAATCTGAGAAAACTCAAAGAACGAAAGTTATAGACAATTTAACAAGCTTTCCGAATCATTAAAAATCATCGAAATCCGACATGTATTGAATTTACTACGAATTTTATAAGATAACAGATTTGTATGGACAAAATCATAAGAAAACTTATCTTATTTCAGAATAGATCCACCGCTTCCACCGCTTAGCTCCTCCATTACAGCAGCTCCAGATCCATAATAACCCCCCATGCGTATGAATTGATTGTCCTCCACAATCAAAAATATATCCCCTCCTTCTAGCGCCAATTGTTAATGGAGGAATTTGGTGATAACAAATTTCGGAGGTTGCTGGAATAACGAATTATGAAAATAGGGGGAATTCGGGATTTTGGATGTTTTGGGCTGGACTTGAGAGGTGTCTCGACTTGTTAAATGTGTCGGATCCTTTTTCTACTCTATATTTATAGAGATCAAGCCAACGCAGTTCTGTTAAAAGGATTGGTTTTTAATCCATATGATTGTTAAGGGATGTATTTTAGGAATTAGTAGATTTTATCTCTTTGAATTATATTAGCGTTGGGATACCTTCCTGATTTGAAGGATATCGTTTAGAGATATTTTCTACCATAAATTGGAGATAATTCCTCGTTTCAGAGAGAGGAAATAATTAACTTGGCGATTAAGTTAATTATTATTAGATTCGTATTTGGAAATTTGGTAGATATTAGAGGCAACCGAAAATATGGCGTAACAGCTTGCATATTTCATTTGTTAGACACTCAATTATTCAATAAACAATGTTCAAAATCAAATATTTGTGTAATTCTTCATGGTATCAGAGCCTCTGATTTTTGAGGCCTTCTTCCGCATTTTTATCTCTATTTTCTGCAAAAAAATTCCGGCAAGTTACTATTCCGACAAGTTACTATTCCGGCGATTGTTGAAGACGATGAACAGTTGCAAATATTGAAGACGGTGAACAGTTGCAAATAGTACTCTTCACTGTTCATACGGTACTATTCATACGGTACTGTTCACTATATCTTCTTTAAACCATTTTTTTTGTAACTTAAACCATGGTGGACGACGGAGAAACACCACCACCACCTACAAAAATCGAGTCTAATTCTCCTTTTTACCTTGGACCGCAAGATCGGCCAGGGGATTTTATCACCTCCCAAAGGCTCAAACTTGACAATTTCAATGATTGGTCTCATGCGATTTTCATAGCTCTGTCCTCTAGGAGGAAATTCGGATTTCTAGATGGTACAATCAAAAGTTTTGCTCCTCTATGTACGAAGGATGATTGGGTAACAATTCATTGTATGCTTGTCTCTTGGCTTATGAACACCATCGACCCGGAGGTAAAGTCTATGCTCTCTAATTATGTTGATGCTAAAAAATTGTGGGATGATTTACACGAAAGATTTTGTCTTGTTAATGGACCTCGTATTCAACAAATTAAATCTGACATTAATCGATGTGAGCAGTCCAAAACCATGTCGGTTGCGGTTTATTTCAGCAAAATCTCTGTTTTATGGGATGAACTTGATAAACATGAGCCTTTAATTAATTGTGAGTGTGGAAAGTGTACCTGTAATATAGGAAAGAAGCATGCTGATAGGCGTGAAGGGGGTCGTCTATAACAATTTTTGCTTGGCATGAACTCTGATTATTATGCTCCTCTCCGATACACGCTGCTATCTCAAGATCATTTGCCTTCATTAAACAGGGCATTTCAAACAATTGCTCAAGAAGAACGTGTTCGAGGGATTGCTCACATCAAAGAGGAGATACCCCCGGCCCTCAGATTTACCGTTCATACTGGCGCAGGGAGGGTTCGTGGCGGGCCTGAAAGGCTGGTCTGTGATAAGTGCAAGAAACAGGGCCACGAGACCTCTCGTTATTGGTCTGATAAAAACTGCACCCATTGTAAAAAAAAGGGTCATGACGAGAGCAGTTGTTATCAGATTCACGGTTTTCCAGAAGTATGGACAGACGGCAGTAAGGGGGGGAAACCTTCGTTTGGGCGTGGTCGAGGTTTTGTAAGGGCTAATGCAGCCTCGGGTAACAACTTTGGTTCAAGTTCGAATGATGCAATTACTCCTTCTCCTGGTCAATTATTCACAAGTGAACAATGGAAAGCGCTCATAGGTTTGATGGGTAATGTCCAGATTTCCGAAAACCGCTTGAATGGTAAGTTTGACATTACCTCTTGAATTGTTGACACTGGAGCCACACATCATGTTACAGGAGTAAAATATTGGTTATTTGACACAAAGAGTTTTATATGTCCCGTAGGATTGCCAAAACGGTGAAACTATGTTGGCCTCTTTGGTGGGATCTGTTCGTTTATCGGACAAGATCACTTTAACTAGGGTCCTTTATGTTCCTAATTTGAGTTGTAATTTACTTTCTGTTTCACAGCTTAATGATGAACTTAATTGTGTTGTCCAATTTACTTCTTATATGTGTGCTATACAGGACCACATGAAGGAGCTGATTGGAACGGGAACTAGGAGGGATGGATTGTACTATTTTAGCAAACCGAATTCTGTGCACCATATGGGAGCTATTGAAGCAAGGTCTGACTTGGAGTTGTGGCACCGTCGTATGGGGCATCCTTCTGAGAAAGCAGTTAAGTTGCTTCCTCATGTTAGTAATAAAGACAATCTAGATAAGGGGTGTGAAGTATGCATGCGTGCTAAACATCCTACAAACAAATTTCCCTTGAGTAATAATAAAGCTTCTAGAATTTTTAAAAAAGTACATTGTGATTTGTGGGGTCCGTATCGGCATGTTTCGTCGTGTGGAGCCCGTTATTTATTGACAATTGTTGACGACTATTCTAGAACAGTTTGGATTTATTTGTTGGTTGATAAAACTGAAATATTTCGTGTATTCTTGGGCTTTGTTGCTATGGTTGATAGAAAATTTTCACAAACAATTCAAGTTTTGCAAAGTGACAATGGTACAGAGTTTCAGTGTTTGCTTGATTATTTTGCCACAACTGGGATTGTTTTTCAAACCTCTTGTGTGGGAACACCGCAACAAAACGGGAGGGTTGAGAGAAAACACAAACATATATTAACAGTTGGGAGAGCTTTGCGATTTCAAGCAAAATTGCCAATTCATTTTTGGGGGGAGTGTGTTCTTGCTACAGCCCATTTAATTAATCGTACGCCAACTCTTTTGCTTCAAAATAAAACTACATTTGAAATTCTTTTTAAAAAACCACCTATCTTTGATGCAATTTGCACGTTTGGGTGTTTGTGCTTTGCTCATAATCAAAAAACAGATGGAGACAAATTTGCTAGTAGAAGTCGAAAATGTGTTTTTGTAGGCTAACCGTTTGGAAAGAAAGGGTGGAGATTGTATGACCTCGATTCAAAAGTTTTCTTTGTTTCTCGGGATGTTAAATTTGTTGAGAATGTGTTTCCTTTTAGTTGTCCAGAAGACGAGAATATTATGTTAGATGCCTATGAAACGAGTGGTGACATTCACAATGATTTTGTTACATCCGAGTCGGAGGATGAAAATACTAAAATTTTTGATGATAATGGTGGGGAAAATGTTGAGGAGCAAACAGACAACCCCCACGTACAGAACAAGCAGGCACTGGCGAGGCTAGTCGCACAACAGCCACGGAGTCCGTGGGTCGTGGATTTCGGGAAAAATATCCCTCAGTCTTGCTTCGCGATTTTGTGACTCATTCGGTGTTTGCTAATAGTACGTCCCCCTCCATTCCGTCTTCTGATCCTTCTTCAGGTACTCCTTATCCTTTAGCACATTATATAAATTATGAGAATTATTCTATGAATTATAGAAAGTTTATTGCAGCAACTGTGAATACAAAAGATCCAAGATCATTTAAGGAGGCCATGACACATGAGGGTTGGCGTCAATCCATGAAAGAAGAAAAAAAGCCTTGGAAGACAATGGAACGTGGACTTTGGAGCATCTCCCTCCTGGAAAACGTGCTCATGGTTGTCAATGGGTATACAAAACAAAATTTCAGTCCAATGGAGAAGTTGAGCGTTTAAAATCCCGTTTGGTTGTGTTGGGTAATCATCAACAGTCAGGAATAGATTACAACGAGACTTTTGCCCCGGTTGCAAAAATGACTACAGTACGAGTCTTTCTTGCTATTGCGGCATTCAAAAACTGGGAACTTCATCAGATGGATGTTCACAATGCTTTTTTGCAAGGAGATCTTGATGAAGAGGTATACATGAAATTACCTTCCGGATTTTCTAGTTCGGATTCTTCTTTGGTGTGCCGATTGAGAAAATCATTGTATGGCCTGAAACAAGCTCTCAGATGTTGGTTTGCAAAGTTAGTTGCTGCTTTGAAAGGGTACGGTTTTCTTCAGTCTTATTCCGATTATTCTCTTTTCACATATACTAATGGCAATGTTCAAATAAATGTCTTAGTCTATGTGGACGACCTTATTATTTCTGGGAATGACTCCACTGCACTTATTGTTTTCAAAGCGTATCTCAGTGATTGTTCAAAATGAAAGATCTTGGCTCTTTGAAGTATTTTCTGGGTATTGAGGTTGCCTGTAGCTCAGCAGGCTTGTTTTTGTGTCAACGAAAGTATACTTTCGATATTATCTCTGAATCAGGTTTGTTGGGTGCAAAGCCGAGTGGTTTTCCCATTGAGTAAAATCACAAACTGGGTCTTGCCAACGGAGACTTTCTTCCAAATCCCGAGTCCTACCGACGGCTGATCGGTCGCTTGATCTATCTTGCGGTCACAAGGCCGGATTTATCCTATTCGGTCCACATTCTTTCTCAGTTTATGCAGGCGCCCCGCCATGAACATTGGGAAGGGGCTTTGCGTGTAGTTCGTTACTTAAAAGGCACACCAGGTCTGGGCATTTTGCTACGTGTAGATAGTGAGCTAACCTTACAGGGTTGGTGTGATTCCGATTGGGCGGCTTGTCCGCTTACTCGTCGTTCATTGACAGGTTGGCTGGAATTTCTTGGTAACTCTCCTATTTCTTGGAAAACAAAGAAGCAACATACTGTGTCCCGGTCCTCTGCGGAGGCTGAATATAGATCTATGTCTGCTATCACGTGTGAGTTGAAGTGGCTTAAAGGTTTGTTGTCGAGCTTAGGAGTCCAACACCCTAACGCGATCAAGTTATTTTGTGATAGTGAGTCTGCGTTACATATTGCAAAGAATCCTGTTTTTCACGAGCGCACGAAGAACATAGAGGTTGATTGTCACTTCGTCCGTGATGCGATTAATGATGGTTTGTTATCTCCGTCACATGTTTCAACATCTTCGCAATTGGCGGATATTTTTACTAAGGCTCTCGGGAATCTCGTTTTGATTTCCTTCTTTCCAAGTTGGGCATTTTTGAACCCCATGCTCCAACTTGAGGGGGGTATTAAGGCCATCTATTCAACATTCAACAAACTCTTCATTCAACATTCAACATTCAAATAAACTTAGTCAAATATATCAACTAGGTGATGTATGCAATGATGTTTTTGTTGTAATCTGAAGCCTATAAATAGGCTTGCATATTTCATTTGTTAGACACTCAATTATTCAATAAACAATGTTTAGAATCAAATATTGGTGTAATTCTTCATAATCCTATATCTAACATGAGATTTTGTAAATTGACGAGTGTAGAGAATATGTCACTCAAATTATTGGGAAGTACTATTACATCACGGAGATATAGACATAATAGAGCAGGGAATTCCCATATTGTTTGGGGCAATTTACACGTAGATAGACAGACAGAGAGTTGTTAAATGAGGTATTTTGAACGAGAAAGATGTGTCATCCAATAAATCCCATTCATGAATACCCAGAGTTTTTAAAGCATGCAAGCATGTGAAACATGAATTCGATAACTCACAATCATCATAGCATGGACGCCTTTAAGTGAAGAGTTGTTAAAACAGGTAAATCCCAAAGATATTGTTCTGGTTCAAATACTTCAAGTTCCATTTCAAAATCTAGTTTTTTTAACGAATTCGAGCTAAATGTCAATAGCTTAAAAGTAGGGGTGAGTATTCGGTTAAAACCAAACCGAACCGAATTTTAATTCGGTTAACCGAAACCGAAATTCTTAAAAAATCACAACCGAAAACCGAACCGATTTAAATTCGGTTTTTAACCGAACCGAAATATTAATTTCGGTTTATTATCGAAAACTGATATAAAAAACGGAAATTTAACTTCAGTGCACTGGGTATTAAACCTTGAACACAGTGTACTAGAAAAGAGATAATCAAAGAAGACTGTCATACACTCAACATTTAATATCCAATAGGAAAGGATAGAAAGAGGAAATGAAAAGTACAGTGCATAGTTTCTTAGTTTTTCTTCTCATCTAAAGTGGTTACTGTGACCCAAAACAGAAGTAAAACCAGTACAGAGGCAACTCTAATTTAGTCCAACATCAGATATATGCAAGTCTATAAGTACTAGTAACAATATATGATATATCTCTTAAGTGTTATATCACTTATTATTAATATTTTATATTTTATATTTTTATTATTATATTAAAAATTCAATTTTTTTATTCCGGTTATTCGGTTAACCGCGGTTAAAAACCGAAAAACCGAAATTTCTGAAAAAGGAAAACCGAAAACCGAACCAAAATGGTAATTTCGATTAACGGAACCGAAATTATTTCAGTTATTCGGTTCTGTTTTCGGTTAACCGGACCGAATGCTCACCCCTACTTAAAAGGTTGATTACCATAGTGCATGTGTTTCAAGAATTAAGTATTCAACATTGTGGTCGATTGCATACTCGACAAGCCTATCAAGTAAACGCCCAGGAGGTCTGATCCGGAAGATAAACAACCCCAATACGGAAATATTAGATATTGATGATTTCGATTAGACAAAAATTTGTCGACAAAATTAAAATTAGTGTGAGGTAAATTGTCACCATAGTAGTCAAAATCGAAAAAAGGGAGAACAGTCCAAATAAACCTCCATCGTTGCGAGAGAACGCTACTTCTGCTTCTGTAAAGGAAAGGATCAATGAATTAGTTCATCGGGCAATCTCTGATTGTGTCTTCTTTTCTTACGAGACACCTTTTTATTGATTACACTCTGTTTCTTCAAACCCTAATCCAGTAACATTTCTGGGCCGCTCAATATTTCAAAGATATTTGTAAGACCCTTCAGTTCCACTTTCCGTAAATTATTTGAAATATATTTATATTAGGATAGTCAACTTACACCAAGCAAATAAAGAAATTTTAATCATTTAAGTATTAATCACGAACAAATATTAGATACATTATATTTACTTGTAATATAAAAAATATAGTCATCGTGCAATAATTTATAAGATAAAATTATTTAGTGGATCATTACAGAGTTATGTCAATAGTTGTCATCTCAAGTGGAATCCCTTTTGATTAGACCTGCTATAGTATTTTACTGAGGCCAGATAGGCATATAGAATTCACTTGAAAAGAATAATACTGTATATGGTTTCTTTCAGAAGCTCATGACATCTTTCTGAAGGGGTTACGTATGATGCTACTTACACCCTAACAAAAGAAAACATAAATAACGAACGACTCTACTGTTAGTCTTGTAATCTCAAACACGTACTATTGTTTCTTTTGCTTTCAACGGCTAGTTTGACATGGTCTCAGTGATTGTGTTTAACTGCTAGTTTGTAGTCGTTTTTCTAGGAGCTGAATAAGTAGTCTAGTAGTGGTAGTCAGTTAGGAGGTCGTGGGTTTCATGTCCTAGTTTATAGGATCTATTTGTCTTCAAGTTTCTATTTAAGTTGTATGCTATTTTCAGTTTGATTAATAAGAGAAAACGCTTTCACAGGCATATTGCTTTCCCAGCTTAATATACAAACAGTTTATACATATTAGTATATAATTTGTCTACACTTGGTATCAGAGCGGGAGTTCTGGGTGGACGTGAAAGAGGATGGAGGGCAACAAGGGCAAGTCGGGGTTAGGCTTGAGCTATCCAATGCTTGCTAGGAGCAACTATACGGCATGGGCACTCAAGATGAAGGTATATCTGAAGGCACAAGGTGCGTGGAGTGCCATTGAAGCACAGGACCCAAAGGAGAAGGACCCAAAGGTTGCAACTGAGGACAAAAATAATCAGGTGGCTCTGGCCATGATCTATCAGGCTATTCCAGAAGAAATTCTACTGGCTATCGCAGAAAAGGAGACGGCGAGAGATGCATGGGAGGCAATCAAAACTCTTTGCCAAGGAGCCGAAAAGGTTAAGAAGGCCAGGATACAAACACTGAAGTCTGATTTTGAAGCGTTAAGCATGGGAGACGATGAAATGATCGACGATTTCCATATAAAAATAAATGGAATCGTGACAAACATAAGAGCCCTTGGAGAAGAATTGAGTGAAGCGTATACGGTGAAGAAGTTCCTGAGGGCAGTACCTGCAAAATTCTTGCACATTACATCCACTTTGGAGCAGTTTGGTGATCTTGAAACCATGACCATGGAGGAAGTTGTGGGATCTTTGAAGGCATACGAAGAACGTGTGAAGGGAAAGACAGAAACGAAGGAAAGCAATCTATTGTTGACAGAAGCAGAATGGACCAAACGTGAGAAAAATGAGGGAAAATTACTGTTGACACGAGAAGAGTGGCTCAAAAGAAATAAAGAAGGTTCATCTGGTGCTAGAAGTCGAGGAGGGCGAGACAAGTCGAATGTAAAATGTTACAACTGTGGTATATATGGCCACATTGCTGTGGAGTGTCGTAAGCCAAAGAAGAATAAAGAGTTTAGACAGGAGGCGAACATGGCTGAAATAGAAGACGACGAGCCAGCCCTGCTGTTAGCTAAATGTGTGAAAGAAGAACAAAAGGTCTTGTTCTCAGACAAGAGTACACTTGTGAAGTCTATGCTTTCCAGAAACGAAACAAAGACAGGGGAATCAAACTTGTGGTATCTCGACAATGGTGCGAGCAACCATATGACAGGCTTTAAAGGAAAATTCACTGAGTTGGATGAAAGTGTTACAGGGCAGGTACATTTCGGAGATGGCTCCACTGTAAAGATTGAGGGCAAAGGGACTGTCACGATGTTGTGCAAGAACGGAGAGGAAAAATCATTAGTTGATGTTTACTACATTCCAAGTTTATGCAATAATATCATAAGCTTGGGACAAATGTCTGAGACGGGGAATAGAGTAATGATAAAGGGAGAGTTTCTATGGATTTATGATGAACAAGAACGTCTCTTGATGAAGGTAAAACGTTCTCCAAACCGTCTATACAAGATAATTATAGAAACTGGCAAACGGGAGTGTTTGATGTCTAGAGTGGACGAGATGTCTCGCTTGTGGCATATTCGTCTCGGACACATGAATTACAAAGCAATGCATTTGATGTCTAAGGAGAAGATGGTGAGAGGAATGCCAAGGATAAACCAGCCAAGCAACGTGTGTGATGGGTGTCTTATGACAAAGCAGACAAGAAAGAAATTTCCAGCCAAGGCCAACTATGAAGCTGACAAAGTTCTTGACTTAATTCATGGGGATCTTTGTGGTCCAATCTCTCCAGAAACAGCGTCGGGCTTCAGGTATTTCTTTCTATTGGTTGACGATTATAGTCGATTTATGTGGGTTTATTTTCTAAAAAAGAAGGATGAAGCCTTCAAGTGTTTTAAAATTTTTCGAGCACAAGTTGAAAAGGGAACTAGCAGTCGCATTAGGGTGTTCAGAACTGATAGGGGGGGTGAATTCACATCGAATGAATTCAAGGAATACTGTGAAGAAGCTGGGATAGAACGACACTACACCACACCATATACGCCACAGCAAAATGGCGTGGTTGAACGTCGAAACAGGACGGTGGTAGAGATGGCCAGGAGTTGTTTGAAAGAGGCTAAGCTGCCTATTAAATTGTGGGGTGAAGCTGTTAGACACGCGGTGTATATTCTCAATAGAGTTCCAACTCGTGCCCTCACTGGACAGACACCATACGAAGCTTGGTACGAACGAAAGCCAAATTTGAGCTATGTTCGAGTTTTTGGTTGCCTGGCATACATGAGAACACCTGGGAACAACATGAAAAAATTGGAAGATCGTAGCAAGAAGGTTGTCAACCTTGGAAAAGAACCAGGTACTAAAGGCTACCGTCTCTACGACCCTGAAAATAATCGTATTCATTGCAGTCGTGATGTAACATTTGAAGAGACAAAGTCTTGGGCTTGGAACGAGATGGATAGTGAAGAAGAGTTGTCTGAGCAGTTCACAGTCTTGAATATGGACGAAGAAGGTACTGAACATCATTCTCACTCGTCAGACTTGAACGAAGAAAACGAAGGTAACTCTGCTCAGTCACCACCTACTCAGTCACCACCTGTCAATCGACTCAATCGTGAAGATTACGATGATAGCGCAGAGCCAAAGAAGACCAGGCCTCTCAGTGAGATTTACGATGTAACAGAAGAAATGGAGACAAGTGAGGAATTGTATCTTATGGGAGTAGATGAGCCAACTAATTTCAAGCAGGCGGCTTCTGATCAGAATTGGATGCAAGCAATGAAGCAGGAGATGGAATCTATTGAAGAAAACCAAACCTGGGAATTAACGACGATGCCACCTGGTCAGAAAATCATTGGTTTGAAATGGATTTATAAGCTAAAGAAAGATGCGGATGGAAATGTCATTAAGCACAAGGCACGTCTTGTGGCAAAGGGTTACGTTCAAGAGCAAGGGGTCGACTATGATGAAGTTTATGCTCCTGTTACACGCCTAGAAACTGTGAGGCTGTTGCTCGCGTTATCAGCAAAGAATAAGTGGACTGTTCACCACCTCGATGTAAAAACGGCGTTTTTGAATGGAGACATTAAGGAGAATGTATATGTGTCGCAACCGGAAGGATTCGAGAAGGCAGGCAAGGGACATCTCGTGTACAAGTTGAGGAAAGCATTGTATGGCCTTCGCCAAGCTCCCCGTGCCTGGTATGCTAAACTGAGCTCGTGTCTTGAAAGTTTGGGTTTTGTTCGATGTCCTTATGAGCCAGCTGTGTATACAAGGAAGGATCAAGGAGAGACACTGCTAATAGCTGTATACGTGGATGATTTACTTATCACGGGATCAAATGCTCAGATGATTGAAACTTTCAAGGAAGAGATGGGTCAGAAATTTCAGATGAGTGACCTAGGAAAATTGAGTTACTACTTGGGTATTGAAGTTGAGCAAAATGGGGGAAGCATTGTTTTGAAACAATCTGGATACGCTCGGAAGATTCTTGAGAAAGCAGGCATGTCTGAGTGTAATCCCACAAGCTACCCCATGGATCCAAAGGAACAATACACTCCGGATGAAGGAGGGGAAGCAGTTGATGCAACCATGTTTAAAAGCTTGATAGGTGGACTACGTTACTTAGTCCATACAAGGCCAGACATTGCCTATAGCGTGGGGATAGTAAGTCGATATATGGAGAGACCTACCAAGCTTCATCTCAATGCAGTTAAGCGAATTCTAAGATACGTGAAGGGTACGATACAATTTGGCTTAGTATACTCTGAAGACAGTGGTAATAATGTGTTAACAGGCTTCTCAGATAGCGATATGGCAGGACAAGTGGATGACAGACGTAGCACAGGTGGAATGGTGTTTTATTTAAATGAGAGTGTCATCACTTGGGTATCACAGAAACAGCGAGTCGTGGCACTGTCGTCGTGTGAGGCCGAATTCATGGCCGCTACAGCTGCAGCATGTCAAGCCATTTGGTTACGAAATGTGCTAAGTCAGGTTACTTCCAGTCTCATAGGTCCAGTTGTGATATGCATTGATAATCGTTCAGCAATAGACCTTGCTAAGAATCCTATGTTTCATGGACGAAGCAAGCACATAGATGTGCGCTATCACTTCATCAGGGAGTGTGTGGAACGAGGCGAAGTAGTTCTTCAACATGTTAACAGCAATGAGCAGAAGGCAGATATCATGACGAAGGCTCTGGCAAAGATCAAGTTCATGAACATGAGAAAACTTCTGGGGGTCAAAGAGTTAGACAGACATGTTTGAGCTTAAGGGAGGGATTGTTAGTCTTGTAATCTCAAACACGTACTATTGTTTCTTTTGCTTTCAACGGCTAGTTTGACATGGTCTCAGTGATTGTGTTTAACTGCTAGTTTGTAGTCGTTTTTCTAGGAGCTGAATAAGTAGTCTAGTAGTGGTAGTCAGTTAGGAGGTCGTGGGTTTCATGTCCTAGTTTATAGGATCTATTTGTCTTCAAGTTTCTATTTAAGTTGTATGCTATTTTCAGTTTGATTAATAAGAGAAAACGCTTTCACAGGCATATTGCTTTCCCAGCTTAATATACAAACAGTTTATACATATTAGTATATAATTTGTCTACATCTACATCCATTTTTCCATTATACAAGAATTTGGTGCCTCACTAAGACTAATTAGTTTCTCCATTATAAGCTCTTTAGTTTGATGTTTCTCAAGGTAATTAGTTTGGGAGAATTGTAAATAGGTGTTCGAAAGTTTGTCATAAGTTGTTGATTATTTGATGTTTTGTTATTTCTTTAGTTTGATGTTTCTATAACAAAATGTATTGTTTATAGGTTGGGAGATTCTTTGATACAGTAAAATGGATGGAGGTTTCAGAGTGCTGCATTTGGTCAGGCCATTTCTCCCGTTTTTCCCTGAGGTGCAAACTGCTGGCAGGAAGGTTCCGCTTAGAGAGAAGGTGATATACACCGTGATCTCTCTTTTCATCTTCCTAGTTTGCAGTCAGCTTCCTTTGTACGGCATACATTCTGCTACAGGATCAGACCCGTTCTATTGGATGCGGGTGATGTTGGCTTCCAGCCGTGGGACTGTCATGGAGTTGGGTATCACCCCCATTGTGACGTCTGGATTGGTGATGCAACTGTTGGCTTGGGTTGAAGATCATTGAAGTGGACAACAATGTTCGCGAGGATCGTGCACTCTTGTATGTATATGATTACTATAATTTCCTTTTGTGCGTTATTTACCAACTATTGCAGTATTAAGTTTTCGAAGATTGTTTTACACTCTAAGTCTCACTGCCATTTAAATTACTTTATTCTTTATATGCTGTAAATGGGTTAAAACGTGCATTTTGTATAAATTGTTTGCTAATTATTTTTTGACTCACTTTTTTCTCTAGAAATGGAGCTCAGAAGTTGCTTGGCATCTTGATTGCGGTTGGAGGAGCTGTTGTATATGTTCTTTCAGGATTGTACGGCAGTGTCAGTCAGCTTGGAGTTGGTAATGCTATCCTCATTATTGTTCAGTTGTGCTTTGCCGGTATCATAGTGACATGCTTAGACGAGCTTCTTCAGAAGGGATATGGTCTTGGATCTGGAATATCTCTGTTCATAGCTACCAATTTCTGATTAGTTTTTGCTATTAATTCTAAGGTAACGTTGCACTTCATTCTATACATCTGAATGTCATCTGAAATTCGGTTTGGCATAACTTGCAGTGAAAGTATTATCTGGAAAGCATTAAGCCCTACAACTATCAACAGCGGACGTGGTGCTGAATTTGAGGGTGCGGTTATTGCCTTGTTCCACTTGCTAATAACTAGGACAGATAAAGTTCGAGCACTTGGAGAAGCTTTTTTTGGCAGAATCTTCCGAATGTGACAAATCTTCTTGCTACTGTTTTGATCTTCCTCATTGTGATATATTTCCAAGGCTTCCGTGTGGTTATGCCTGTGAGATCAAGGAATGCTCGTGGACAGCAGGGATCCTACCCAATCAAGTTGTTCTACACTTCTAACATGCCTATCATTCATCAGTCCGCCCTTGTGGCCAACCTTTATTTCATATCTCAGGTGATGAGTCTTTTTTCCTACAGTTAAGATAGTGATATATGGAATGCAGTAGAAGTGTGGAACTGTACTAAATTACCTTTTCATTTTGAACAGTTTCTGTACAGGAAATACAGTGGCAATTTCTTGGTTAATCTGTTGGGCAAGTGGCAGGAATCTGAATATTCAGGTCAATCTGTACCTGTTGGTGGTCTTGCTTACTATGTGACTGCACCTTCAAGGTATTTAAGGCCATACTGTTATATTTCATTTTTTTTTTAGTAAATAGAATCAGTTCTATTAAATTCAATTTAATGATCCCTTATCTTGGATTTGTACTCATTCCTGATTTGATGTGATCCTCTCAGCTTAGCTGATATGGCAGCCAATCCTTCCCACGCTCTTTTCTATATAGTGTTCATGCTGTCAGCTTGTGCACTATTCTCTAACATGTGGATTGAGGTTTCTGGATCCTCTGCAAGAGATGTTGCTAGACAGCTCAGGGTATGTCTAAACGCGAAACATTAATTATTTTATAATCTTATATATGAAAAGGAGGTTCTTACTTCTTTACATACTCTTCTTGTCCTCTTTCATGTATCAGCCATACTAGTTTATAACAAGAGAGAAAAAGCGGAGGCTTTACATAAAAATTAGCTAGTAGGCTTCGTGATAGGCTATAAACAGCCAAGGCTCAACAAGAAGCCCAAAACAATGAGTAAATCATCTCATGAGAATAAGAGCGGCCCAGCCCAGAGTAGTGGACCCCGGGCCCGGTGCCACTACTACGTGGCGCGGTCTCCACCCCAGACTAGGGGGCCCCAGATGGGTGACACTCGACACACGTGGCACCCCACCTCAGCTGACATTCCGACACATGGCGCTGACCAACACTAAGAGACAAGGGAAGGCACGTGCCAAATCATTCCTGCAGCAACATGGCCACACTCCAGTCAACGGTCACCCCAGACTAGTCCACGTATCCTACATCCCGAATATTCAGCGGTTTGTCCCCCAGATCCAACGGTCGGGGGTGGAGGTAACCTACCCCTAAACCCTAGGCCTAGGGCTATAAATACCCCTAGTAAAGAGGGTTTAGGGGTTAGACACTATTACACACCCACAGACTCTTATTACTTTGTGATACTCTACTTGATTATTATCTTCCAGAGCCAACTCTTATTCTCACGCCGGAGGCACCTCGGGGCCAAACCCCCCCTCCGGTGTTGTTTTGCAGAAACCCCACAGCAGCTACACTACTTCCGAGACAGGAGTTGGCGAGGAAGGACCCGATCAAGATTTGGAGTTATCATTGGCGCTAGAAGGAGGGGGCGAACCTCCGAACTCCAAAACCCCGAACCAACAGCCAAACTGAAGCAACCCGAACTACCTAAAACCGCGAACCATGCCCCGAAGAACCACCTCTGCCCAGCGCCAAGCACCCAGCGCAACTAGAGACGAACCCCTAATAACTATCCCGGAGCAAGTCCCACCTGTCCAGATCCCAATCCAAGAGAGGCTCGGAATTGGGCAAAACGACGCTCGGGTAACCGTTGAGGTGAACCGGTACAAGTATACAGATGTGCCCCTGGACTCCGCGCAAATGGAAAACCTGACACCCGAGGAGCTAGCCCAGGCAATCCGAAATTATAGGAACCGTCCCCTCCCGGAACCTGAACCTGTGCAAGCGGAAAATTCCGGGGAATCAGCCAACTCCCATCATTCCCGGGCCTCGGTCTTTGACCGCCTTGGAAACCGGGGCAAGGGAAACAGAAAGGACCAGGAGGTTCGGAGTAGGGACAAAAATGATGAAGCCGATAAAATCAAGAGACTAGAAATGCTCCGGGAAAGAATAAGGCAGGAGGAACAGGCTAAGTTGGAGCTCAGAATCCAGAAGAGGCTCTAAGAGGAAGAAGAAAGGATGAGGAAATCTAAATCCAAAAGAACCCGGAGGGAGGTAAGCCCGGAGATTATCTCAGATGATGAAGAAAATCCAAACCACCTGGTGCAAATGATCCATGAGCTACAGAGGAAAGTCAACAGTGACTCCGGGTTCGAGATCCAGGACACACTCACCCCTTTCAGCCATTCCCTTGAAGCCATACCCCGGCAAAAGAACCTCAAGCACTACAACTTTGACTCCTTTAATGGGCTGGAGGACCCAGAAGAACACCTCAACTACTTTGAGCAAATAGCCCAGATATACTTCTACAATGACCTAACCAAGTGTAGGTTCTTCGCTTCCACCCTAAAGGGAGCAGCTCAGAGATGGTTCAGCCGGATCCCTTCCCGGAGCGTACACAGCTGGAAGGAGTTCCGGGAAGCCTTTCTCCGGAGATTCCGAGCCAACAAACCCCCGGAATATCACATGTGCCACCTTGAAACAATAAGGCAACATGACAACGAGACGCTTGCCGCATTTATGAAACGGTTCCAAGAAGCCACAAACCAAGTCACGAACCTAGACGAAAGAGAAACCTTGAGCATATTCCGGAAGAACCTAGACCCGGAGCGTAGTGAACGCTATGTTATTGAATTGGTAAACAAAGAGCCCCAAAGTCTAGCTGCAGCCTACTCTATGGCCGCCAAGTTCATCAAAGAAACTGATGTCCTACAAGCAATGAGGATGACCCGGCAGGGCACCTCCTCGGGAAGAGGTAAAGATGATCGCTCTAGAAATGATCACAACTCGGATAAGAAGTTTAAGCCCAACAAACAGTACAACTATATCCCGAGTCATCAACTGACGGTCCCGGACAAAGGCCACTCCTCCGGGGCCAAGTCCGAAGCCAGACCCCCGAGACCGGGGAGGGCGGAACCAAGGCCGGAGCCAGAATGGACACCTTTGAACCGGCCACGCGCCGATATATTAAAAGAAGTCCGGAGCAAGCCCTTCTTTTATCCTCCCAAACCCTTGGTTTCGGCCCCAGAGAATAGGCCCCGTGACAAACATTGCGATTACCATGCAACCCATGGCCACGAGACGGAAAGCTGTGTCTCCCTTAAGTTCTTCATCGAAGACCAAGTCAAGAAAGGAAATATGGGCCAATATCTAGCTCGGAGAACCACGGAAAGGAGCGAGGGACCTGGGGCCCAGAAGACCAAGAATGTGGTGCACGTTGTATTGGGAGGATCCAATTCCCCTCCGGAAAGCCCGGACTCCGGAGATGAAGTAATGATGATAAGCTCGGCCCCAGAGCAAGTCATATCTTTCAGTAACGCCGACTTTGAGGGAGTAGATCCTTACCACAATGAAGCCCTAGTCGTAACCCTGGACATCGCCGAAAATGAGGTAAAAAGAATTCTTGTTGACAACGGCTCCTCCGTCAACATACTATTCAAACATACCATGGACAGGATGCAACTTGGAAGCATCAGGATGAATGAGTGCCGGGAAGACCCACTATATGGCTTCGGCCACAACTTGGTTCCGATTCAAGGAACCCTTTACTTGCCCGTCCAATTCGGCACCGCCCCGAAACAAATAGTTCATATGGTCAAATTCTATGTGATCAATAGCCCTTCCTCTTACAATGTAATCCTGGGGCGCCCAGCCCTGACCAAGCTCCGAGCCGTAACCTCAACCCCACATCTCAAGTTCAAGTTTCCCACACCCTCCGGGGTCGGAGAAGTAAGGGGCGACACAGAAACAGCCAGCCGGTGCTATGGCCAAGCCTTAGTCATGGCGGAGGCCGACCCGGAGAATAAGAGGAAAGCTTCCTCTTACCACAAGAATCTAAGCAGAAAGAAGCACAGAGTTTCAACTTACAAGAACCCCGGGAAAGAGGTACAAAACATTGAAGTCTCCGGAGCCATGTCCCAGGGACCAAATATGACTGAGGCCCGGGAATACCAGATCTCCAACTCCCAGGCCCGAGTACAAAAATCATCTCTACTTCAAGACCAAGCTAAGGTAGAACCTGCAGTAGAAACCGAAACAATCGAACTCATACCGGGAAACTCAGAAAGAAAAATTAAGATCGGAGCTGGTCTAGAAACCGCCTTCAGAGAAGAATTAATCCAACTACTCCGGGAATATGCTGATGTTTTTGCTTGGAGCCCATCTGATATGCCCGGGCTCCGGGAGTCCCTCGCCATGCATAGCCTGGATGTTGATCCCCGGAGGAAGCCTGCGAAACAGAAAAGGAGGAACTTCGTCTCGGAGAGGCAGAAAGCTATAGACGAGGAAGTGGACAAACTGCTCAAGGCAGATATCATCTGCGAGGTCAAATACCAGGAGTGGCTAGCCAATGTAGTTCTAGTCAAGAAACCTAGTGGGAAATGGAGGATGTGTGTTGATTACACGGACCTAAATGAAGCCTGCCCCAAAGATCCATATCCACTGCCAAGTATAGACCAGCTCATCGATGCCACCTCCGGACATGTGATGCTTAGCTTCATGGACGCCTTCTCCGGATATAACCAAATCAAGATGAACCCGACAGACATAGCCAAAACCGCATTTATCACTCACAGAGCTGTCTATGCTTATAAGTTCATGCCCTTTGGACTCCGGAATGCTGGAGCTACATACCAAAGAGCCATGGTGGAGGTCTTCAAGGATCAAATCGGCCGGAATTTGGAATCCTATGTCGATGATATCATTGCCAAATCTGAAACGGTCAAGGAGCATGTCCCCGACCTGCGGGAATGTTTTGAAAACCTTAGAAAAAATGAGATGAAGTTGAATCCGGAGAAGTGCACCTTTGGGGTAGCAGCAGGAAAATTCCTAGGCTTCATGATCAGCCAGAGAGGGATTGAGGCTAATCCGGAGAAGATAAAAGCCATCTTGGATATGCAATCACCCCGGACTCAGAAAGACATTCAGAAGCTAGCCGGATCGTTGGCAGCCTTAAGAAGATTCATACCCAATTTGGCAGAAAAGTGCTTACCCTTCTTCACTTTGCTCAGGGGGGCGAGCAACAAAAAAGAAATTACCTGGAGCCCTGACTGCCAGCAAGCTCTTGAAACTATCAAGCAATATCTCTCATCACAACCCCTTTTAACAAAGCCGGAGCCCGGGGAACCCCTACATCTATACCTCTCCGCCGGGCCCCTGACCGTGGCCGCCGCCTTGGTCCGGGAAGTCGGGGGAAACCAACGGCCGGTGTACTACATCAGCCAAGTTCTAAAAGATGCAGAAACCAGATACCCCAATCTAGAGAAATTTGCCTTCGCCTTAGTCACGGCCTCAAGGAAACTCAGACACTACTTCCAAGGCAGAGAAATCAAAGTGATAACAGACCAGCCGTTAAGGCGAATAATCCACAAGCCAGATGCGTCCGGAAGATTAATAAATTGGGCGATTGAGTTAAGCCAATTCCACTTGACGTTTGTGCCACGGACAGCCGTCAAGGCACAGGCTCTGGCAGATTTCATAGTTGAATGTTCCTTCCCGGAACCACAGCAAGCTACGACAGTAGCTGGACATTTGGTAAATCAGGACCAAGCCCCGGAGTCATGGACTCTCCACGTGGACGGATCCTCAACAGCTGACAGGTCCGGGGCAGGAATAATCATGAAAAGCCCGGAAGGCTTCCAAATCAAGCAAGCCATAACATTCAAATTCCCAGCAACGAACAACCAAGCCGAATATGAAGCTCTTCTAGCCGGGCTAAGGTTAGCACGAACTTTGAGAATCAACAGCCTGAACATCTATAGCGACTCCCAAATCGTGGTGCGGCAAACCAAAGGGGAATATCTAGCTAAAGATAAAAAACTGGCCCAATATCAAGCCCTCGTCAAAAGTTACCTAGCCACCATTCCGGAGTATCAAATCTGCCAAATCAACAGGGAAGAAAACTCCGAAGCTGATGAATTATCCAAGCTGGTTCGGAACTCAACCGAACTAGACAGTTCGGTCTACTTTGAAGAGATGGAAACCCCGGCCATCGATCAGAAAGAGGTAACCGAGATAGAGGGAACCCCGAACTGGATGACCCCTTTCATCCTCTACTTGGAGAAAGGAGAGTTGCCCGAAGACAAGAATGAAGCCAGAAGATTGAAAAACAAGGCTTCGAAATACTTCATAGAAGAAGACCAACTCTATCGCCGAACCTTCTCATCTCCAACACTGAAGTGTGTAGGCCCGGAGGAAGCCAATTACTGTTTACAAGAGGTACACGAAGGGATTTGTGGGGATCATATGTCCGCAAAGTCCCTCGCATACAAAATCATAAGGCAAGGTTACTACTGGCCAACAATCCACTCAGATGCAGTAGAATTCGTCAAGAAGTGCAGAAATTGCCAACTGTTCAGCAATGTACCAAGACAAAGCCCGGTGTTACCATCTTCAGTCCTATCCCCTATCCCATTTGCTGTATGGGGCATCGATATAGTAGGGCCTTTCCCCCGGGCCAAGGGTGATCTGAGGTACCTCCTGGTAGCCATTGACTACATGACTAAATGGGCCGAAGCAAAAGCAATGCGGACCATAAACCAACAAGACTGCATCAAGTTCATGGACAACATATTAATGCGGTTTGGCCTGCCCAGGGTCCTGGTTTCAGATAATGGTCCCCAGTTCATCGGCTCAGATTTTGAAAACTATTTGAAGGAAAGGGGAATCAAACACAAGAAATCTTCAGTAGCCTATCCCCAGGGCAACGGGCAAGTGGAAGTGACAAACAGAATTCTGCTAAGGGGAATTGAGAAGAGGCTGAAGGAAAGCAAGAACAAGTGGCCCGAAGAGCTGCCACATGTGTTATGGGCATACAGAACTAGCCCACGATCCGGGACAGGGGAAACTCCGTTCAAGTTAGCGTACGGAACCGAAGCAATGTTGCCAATCGAAGTGGGTTCTCCTTCCCACAGGGTAATCAACTTTGATGAAATTGCAAATGAGGAAGGGCTACGAGTCAATCTAGAGCTAGTTGATGAGGTCCGGGATAAAGCATTACAAAGAATGGAGAAGTATAAAGAGAAAACAAGAGAATACTTCGGAAAGAAGTCAAGAGTCAAAAACTTCCAAATCGGAGATCTAGTACTCCGGGATACCGAGGCTTCAGACCCCACTAACACAGGAAAACTTATGCCTAAGTGGGAAGGTCCCTACAGAGTTAAAGAGGTACTCCGCCCCGGAACCTACAAGCTCAGTCACATGGACAACTCCGAAGTCCCCAACACCTGGCATGGCCTCAGACTAAGAAAGTACTACCAGTAAAGGGAAATAGATTCAGCTCATACACGGGCGTTTTTTTTTGGAAATTGTACCTGGAAATCATGTAATCATTCTGTTATCAATGAAAAAGAACTCTATTTCCTACTTGGCATTTCAATTTTATAATTATCATCCAAATTCCTACTTGGAAAAGTTTTCATCCTTTCCAAGTAGGCCAAAGCCCGGGACCTTAGCAATGCTTCGGCCCGGGAAGCCATAGGCATCCAAATTCCTACTTGGAAAAGTTTTCATCCTTTCCAAGTAGGCCAAAGCCCGGGACCATAGCAATGCTTCGGCCCGGGAAGCCATAGGCATCCAAATTCCTACTTGGAAAAGTTTTCATCCTTTCCAAGTAGGCCAAAGCCCGGGACCTTAGCAATGCTTCGGCCCGGGAAGCCATAGGCATCCAAATTCCTACTTGGAAAAGTTTTCATCCTTTCCAAGTAGGCCAAAGCTCCGGACCATAGCAATGCTTCGGCCCGGGAAGCCATAGGCATCCAAATTCCTACTTGGAAAAGTTTTCATCCTTTCCAAGTAGGCAAAAGCCCGGGACCTTAGCAATGCTTCGGCCCGGGAAGCCATATGCATCCAAATTCCTACTTGGAAAAGTTTTCATCCTTTTCAAGTAGGCCAAAGCCCGGGACCTTAGCAATGCTTCGGCCCGGGAAGCCATAGGCATTCAAATTCCTACTTGGAAAAGTTTTCATCCTTTCCAAGTCAGCCAAACTACAAACGACTCCCCAATCCGGAATACCCGAATTAAGGAGTGGGGGGCAATAAAAACTACAAACAAACCAACAACAAAAGAACAAGGCAAAACTTGCAGAACAAAATAGATATAAAAGCAGCAGACAGGCCGGGCTGACCGACAGCCCGAAACACCTGACAGTTGAAAGTTACACACGACAGCAGAATTTAAAGTTATACAACCAAGTTAAGATTACATCAACAAAATCAAAGAAATTACAAGGGCACAGCCCGGGCACTGGACGCAGCCACCCAAACGAGGTTAAGCCGGAGGAGGACGAGAGGAGCTGGGAGCAGCGTAAGGAGTCGGTTCCCCTTCACCCCGGGCAAGAGCATCCTCGGCCTCCATGTACTCTTTAATGAAGTTTTCCCAAGTGGCAGACCCAGGATCGCTCTTGCACATCTTCTCGGCAACAACCCAGCAGCGGCTGATTTTCCGGGCTGCGACCAAGGAAAGATCATCGTCGTAAGCATCCGAAGCCCGGAACTCAGCAATGATATCCTCTTCGGACTTCTTGGCTTTCAGTTCATCCCGGAGCTTCTTCACTTCTTCTTTGTACTCCTTGGCCTTAGCCCGGAACGCATCCCTCTCGTCAGCAACTTGCTTAGCCCCGGCCTTGAGCTTCTCAACCCGGGATTCCATGCGCTCCTCCAGCTCGGCGACTTGCTCCTTCAGGCCGGAAATCTCTTGATCTTTCCCAGATGCCCCAGCCAACGCAGCCTGGCCCTCCTTGATCTCTCGGCATGCAGAAGCTGCAGCCCCGGCCATCCGGACCCCGAGCTGTCAATATAAACACAATTAGAAGCCTAACAAGAAAAACAAGTGGGGGAAATTCGGGGAGATGCATACCTGACCGTAAACCCCCATCATTTCCTGAAAGAGCGAAGTGGCCGAAGTTTTACCCATATCCTCCCACTCCGTCTTGCTGGGAAGATCCGCCAGAAAACCAATGAAGTTTCTTTCTTCCGGAGACACGGGGGCGGCCTCGTGAGGACGGAAGTTAGCCTTCTTCGGGCTACCACCAGCAGAGCTCTCCTGCACAAGCTCGCAGTCCGAGAGCATGGTCCCAAACTTCTCAGCTTGAATAGAAGAAACCCTGGGCCTCTTCCTCGGAACCAGTCCGGATTCATCCACCACAGCTTCGGGGATCACTGGCCCCGAACCCCCCGTTCTCCCCTCCTCGGCTTGCGAGTCACTAGCCTCCCCGGGGGCCTTAGTGTTATCACGAACATGTCCAATGCTCCGAAGAGCCGCTGCCAAAGCCCTGTTGGATTTGTTCATCTCAACAACTTTCTCAAACTCCGGGTTATAACCGGGAAGACCTGGAAATAAAAAACAAAAAAAAACAACAAAAGAAATTTTTACATTAGCCCGGCGTAAAACCAAAACAACAGATATGAGTACAACGAAAATATAGCCCGGACTTACATCCTATCCGGTAAAGGTAGATATGACTCATGAGATCCTCCCGAGTCACCAGCCTCCCAAGACCTCGGCAGAAGGTATGTACCCGGTCCAACGCCGCATCCTGGAGATCGAACACCTCGAAGTGCATAGCCAAAGGATTCTCCTTGAAGGTGGGCATGAACCGGATATCAACACCCCGGAGAAAGACGAACTCTCCGTTCCAGCCTTTTAAAGACGGAAGCATAACTAGGGGCTTCGAATCCGAAGAAGGATAGCCACAGGCTTTGCCCCGGAATCTAAACTCAAACAAAGGAACATTGTTGGACCGGACCATCTGGAAAAGATGGTGAAAAAGCTTGAAAGTAGGTAACACTCCGGCGGCCTCACAACACCCCAGAAAGTACGAAATCCACTTGACCGCGTTCGGAGTCAATTGGGTAATGGGGATCCCATACTCAAACAGGCACAAGGACTTAACAAACTGATGACACCTGGGCCCATATCCCGACCTCAAGTGCTCCAACCATACCCCGACCCAACCGCCATCGGGTCTGTGGTAAATCTTTTCCCCGGGCTCCGGCCATCTCCACTCCACATCACTATCTATATGGAAAGTAGCCCGGAATATGGTGTCCCACTCAACCGGAGTCTCCAAATACTCCGCTCTAAAGGGACCAACATCCATTCCGGACCCTGGCTTAGCCCCGAACTTAGAGTCAAGAAAAGCCCTATTGTATCGGGTCATCTCTGCCACATCCGGATTCTCCCCAAACTCCGCACTGAGATCCCTGAAGAAGTAAGCTTGAGGAATCCCCGGGTCCCTTTTCACAAAATAATACTTAGAGTGGCCCCAGCTACCGTCCGGCTCACTCAGGCTGTACCCCGGTCCCATATCCTTGGTCGCAATACTCGTTAGTACGGGAAGACGGCTCTTCTTCTTACCCATTATACCCCAATCTAGGTCTATCAATTCTAGACTACTATCCGGAGAGTTAACACTACTGGAAGAAGTACTCGGGTCGGAAAGAGGAATTAAAACTCGTCTAGCAGTTATTTTCCTAACCATACAAAGGGACTACCCCGGGCTACCCAACAAAAAGATAAAGCCTACAATTAGTATCTCTACTCAGTCCGGGCCAAGAAAGTAAAATAAACTTAAAGACAAAAAGGAATACAAAGACCGGAGCAAGAGAACTTACAGTGAAGTCCGGAGGTCTGGGTGCGGCGATGAACTTGGGATCAGATCACGCTTATAGCCCGGAGTGCAGGTCTTCAGAGTAGCAGAATCACAACAGCAAATCAAAAACTCGCAAAAGACAAAATGAGGGGAGGGAGCCGCTATTTATAGGCAAAACCAGAATCCAAACCGCCCAAGACACGTGGCGGCCCAAAAAGACCGGCCCACTATCTCCAAGGCCCGGGGATAGTGGATGACAGCTGTTATTTTTCAAAAAAAAAAAAAAAACGAGAAAAGAAACAAAAACAAAATCCAAAAATGCACTCTCAGAATATTACATATATTCCTTAATAGACGTGCATTTTTGTATATGCGCAAACCCAACGCCCCGGGATGTACACTTCAGTCCCGACCCCGGGTCTGGGGGCAACCGAGGCAAAAGCCCACCCCCCGAAGAAGACGCACTCACAGAACCACAAAACGTCCAGCCCCGAGGACATATCTAGCACCCCGGAGTATCCAGGAAGTCCACTCTCCAAGGCAGAAACACCCCTTACTACTCCCCCATCCGGAAAATCCGCATTAGGGAGTGGGGGGCAAATGATAGGCTATAAACAGCCAAGGCCCAACAAGAAGCCCAAAACAATGAGTAAATCATCTCATGAGAATAAGAGCGGCCCAGCCCAGAGTAGTAGACCCCGGGCCCGGTGCCACTACTACGTGGCGCGGTCTCCACCCCAGACTAGGGGGCCCCAGATGGGTGACACTCGACACACGTGGCACCCCACCTCAGCTGACATTCCGACACATGGCGCTGACCAACACTAAGAGACAAGGGAAGGCACGTGCCAAATCATTCCTGCAGCAACATGGCCACACTCCAGTCAACGGTCACCCCAGACTAGTCCACGTGTCCTACATCCCGAATATTCAGCGGTTTGTCCCCCAGATCCAACGGTCGGGGGTGGAGGTAACCTACCCCTAAACCTATAAATACCCCTAGTAAAGAGGGTTTAGGGGTTAGACACTATTACACACCCACAGACTCTTATTACTTTGTGATACTCTACTTGATTATTATCTTCCAGAGCCAACTCTTATTCTCACGCCGGAGGCACCACGGGGCCAAACCCCCCTCCGGTGTTGTTTTGCAGAAACCCCACAGCAGCTACACTACTTCCGAGACAGGAGTTGGCGAGGAAGGAGCCGATCAAGATTTGGAGTTATCACTTTGCATAAGTTTCATAATGACAACACCTGTTATATAGAGTAATAGATATAATTCTATCAAAATGAGTTCAACTAATTTGTGCTTTATCGTCATGGATAGTTTAAATAATATTGCCCGTGTCTGCCAACAATATACAGTGACCTTCAACGTACTCCTGGCACATGTGTACATCCTATTGCGGCCAAGTGTTATTACCATGTGAAATATACCTTTCCAGTTCAGAGTTTTAAAAGACATCGTTAGTCGATTACAAGTAGTTTAAATAATGGCTTCTAAGTTCATCCTCATGATTCTAATATACTGATCTTCTTAACACTTGTATAGGAGCAACAAATGGTGATGCGAGGACACCATGATTCAAACTTACAGAAGGAGCTCAACCGCTACATTCCAACAGCAGCTGCCTTCGGAGGAATCTGTATTGGTGCTTTAACAGTGTTGGCTGACTTCATGGGAGCTATTGGCTCTGGTACTGGAATTCTGCTTGCAGTTACAATAATATATCAATACTTTGAGACATATGAGAAGGAGAAAGACAGTGAATTAGGTAGGTTTGGCTTCTAATTGCCTTGTTGCTGGTTTTGACATTAGTTCGCCTACAGAGTGTTTAGGTTGCCTTTCCTAATTGATCCGAGAGGTTGACTGATCTGGCACACACCCTTGTAGGGTTCCATGGTTTGACAATGAAAATGTAAATGTGTGGTTGCTAAATCCTAGGAAAGAACTGACCTTCTTGTTATAATACTTTGTTGAGATTTTTTTAAGTGTTAGAGGAGAACTTACAGATCCCGTAAAGAGATGTTTTATCAGTGACTTTGTACTAGTACATATAACTACTCAACAGTTAAATCTTGAATTTGATCATGAAGCCTTTTATCTTCTGTGATAAAAGGCTTAACAAATTAAGCCACTGTGGTTGTAATCACGTAAATTACCAATATAACATTGTACTTTTTGCATGTAAAACTATCTATGTAAAGTTTGTAACTTAAAATATCTGTAGGAAACGATACTTTCTACATAGCTTATTAGCTTATTACAGAAGTTCGGGTGCACATGATCAGTGAAATGAATTTTACAAATGTGCTGTCTTGATGTACCTGCACTCTCTATTTATTCTTACCCTTGTCTTGGTGTTTTAGAATAGGATACCTTCAGTCTGCTTCATACTGCAGGATTACTTCGGATTGTTATGTTTAAGATTCTCCATTATTTACTTTTAGTGAATTTATTCCCTTCCACTTCCAGTTGTCTTTCTACCCCAACCTTGTGATCTTGTTTGTACAATGCTTCGCACGATTCATGAGCTTTACCTGTACGAACTACTTAAAAATTAGATTATGAATGAAGTAGTGTATTACTCAGTTTTATGTTTGTTTGATCTTACATGGAGTATATAAATATTTGAAGTTTCAACTTTAATTATGTCATAGTGCACTCAAAATTTAACATGTCTCTACACAAGAATCACTACCTTTCTTGATTTTCAAGAAAATCTTGATTTGCTTTATCTCAAAAGAAACTGTGAGAACCCTAAGAGAATTGTTTCAATTCCTTTAAATCAAATCAAACCAACCACTCTTCTTCACTACCTAAAACTCAAAAATGGCCAGCCAATGCACCATTTTCACACGCATCAACCCACGCATCACCTTATTTCTGTTACCGAAATGCAGATACCCACCTGGTGTAATCAATGTAGGACCAGTAAACCGATCAAAAACAAATAAAAGTTGGGGAATCAGGGTCTCTGATGGCCGGGATTCATATCTTGACATGTGGAAGGAAGCGGTAGAGAGGGAGAAGCAAGTGGAGGAGTTTCAGAAGATATCGGAGGAGAGTAGTGAGGAGGGCAATGGAGAGACGGAGGAGGTTTTGAAGAGGAAGAGTAATGAGTTCAAGAAGCTCTTGGAAGTTTCTACTGAGGAGAGAGACAGAGTACAGAGAATGCAGGTGATTGATCGGGCTGGGGCAGCTATTGCTGCAGCCCGATCAATCCTCAAAGAGGAGAGCTTTTTGGAGATGAAAGCAGAGAGTGATCAGGGCTCTTTGGTACCTCTTAATTTGGAACATGAGCTACAAGGTAAAACTAACTATCTAAAGTTTTTTTCTTTTAAAGGTTACTTCTTACTCTTAGCTGGCCTAATTTTCGATTTCACTACGAAATATAAGAAAAATACTAAACAAGGGCCCTGCCAAAACACTACAATCCTGGCATTGTGGCCTTGCTGATATAGCGGATACCTCTTCTCTTGGTAATTACTGGTTAAGGTTTTGAATTTCAGTTAAAGTATGTGTGCTTGTAAATATCAGAACAAGGCCCCTGCCAAAACACTTGCCTTTAAAAAAAAAACAGTACTATTTACTTGGGAATACAGTAGTAATAATGAAACCATACTACATCATCTTTTAAAATGAGTCTTCATCTTGTTTTTATTCTTAACTGTGCTGAACATAAATAATTTCATTTTGTGTGTGATTACGCTAATTCCTTGGAACTACAGCTTGATCTGAATAGTAAATTTGTTAAATTTATAGTAAATGTGGGTTCACATGTACTTCTGCGGGATGATTCGGAGATTTTAGACTGCGAAAAGGATCATGTAGAAAGTATTATTTCCTTGTATAATACATTTGACTCTGTCCATTTTACAAGGAATGTTATGGTTGGTTTTTATTTATTCAGGAAAGAAGAAAGACACTATTGTCCCGGTCTCTGGAAATGACAAAAAATATACACCAGGTCCAAACTTCTGGTCCTGGATGCCACCTGAAGATAATATTCTGATATCTGATTTGGATGGAATAACTTCTCCATTCATCAGCGGTACCAGCCCTGTGATGGTGTTGAAACGAGATTTAAATATTTTGTCAATTCCATTTGAAAGTAAACATGAAAATGATCACAACCCTGCTCTGACCCCTCTCAAGTCACTTACAGGGATTGAGAAAGTAGAAATGTCTAGCTCAAGTCCAGAGACACCTCAAATAGAAGTGGAACGTGATCTTGATATCATGTTTTGTGAAATTGATATAATGTTTTCAGAAAATGCAGTAGAAGCAGCTACTGCGCTAACTGAAATTGAGATAGAATCACCTCAGGGAAATGATTCAGATGGATCAAGGTGGTGGAAGGAGAGTGGAACTGAGGTAAGGCCTGATGGTGTGGTGTGCAGATGGACGATTAAAAGGGGTGTCAGTGCTGATAAAACTGTAGAGTGGGAAGAGAAGTATTGGGAAGCTGCTGATGATTTTGACTACAAGGAACTTGGTTCCGAGAAATCAGGGCGTAATTCTAGTGGAAGTTCTTGGTATGAATTCTGGAAAGAGTCCATGTACCAGGTAATTGATATTGTACATGAACTTGGTCTGATGTATTAATTTATCAGTTTAAGCAACATTAATAGATTGCATGTGTTCCATTGTTTATGCTTACATGACTTGTGCAATTTTCATTTTGTTTTTCCGCAGAAAGATGGATGCTTGCATCTTGAGAAAACCGCAGACAAATGGGGAAAGAACGGTGAAGGAAGTGAGTGGCAGGAGAAATGGTGGGAATCCTATGGTGCCTCTGGCCAAGCTGAGAAATGGGCTCATAAGTGGTGCAGCATTGACCCAAACACTCCCCTTGAGGCTGGACATGCTCATATTTGGCATGAAAGGTACCGAAATACTCTTACACATACATTGATAAATAAAATTTAGCTGGTTCGAATAGATGATACAACTTTGTTTGCATCACTTAGCAAAAAAAAAAAAAAAATTGTTAGTATCAGTTGCGTCCAAATACTTCATCAGTGAACAAGTTATTTGTTTTATTTTTATATCGTTGAATCACGGGCATTACCTACCTTATAAAAAGCTAGTATTTTAGTTAAGTTTGTCAACATCATTTGGCAGGTGGGGTGAGCAATATGATGGGCAAGGTGGTAGCACAAAATACACCGACAAATGGGCTGAGCGTTGTGAGGGCGATGGCTGGGCCAAATGGGGTGACAAATGGGATGAAAATTTTGATACAAATGGTCATGGTGTAAAACAAGGAGAGACATGGTGGAAAGGCAAGCATGGAGAACGCTGGAATCGGACATGGGGGGAAGGCCACAATGGCTCTGGACGGGTGCACAAGTACGGAAAGAGCAGCAGCGGGGAACACTGGGACACTCATGAGGAGCAAGACACATGGTATGAGAGATATCCACATTACGGATTTGACCATTGCTTCGAAAATTCAGTCCAGCTACGCGATGTTAAGAAGCCATCGGAGTGATCATGAAAAGTTTATGTTTTTGGTTACGATTCTACAGAAAGTTTATGAAAAATTGTCTTCATTTACTACTACAAACGAAGACGGTGTTGTTTGTGTGGATTACTTTACAAAAACCTAAATTTAATATGAAATTAAATAATTGATCATTATTAGCAATTGATCAGTCTCATGATTTTTTATACCGGGTTGATTTTAGAGTTAAAAATATTTAGATTTTTAAAACATCGGATAAAATGGAAATTTTTATCGTCTGATTTTTGATTATCCGATCACACTCGAATTTTTTTTTATGTACTTATATAACTTCGAATTAAGTTCTACCTGGCACTATAGATTCTAGAAACACACATGACACGCTTGTGAATTGTTATAATTCTCTGACTCGATCATATAGGCAGTATTGTACTGGTTTACCGTACCTCTAGTCTGGAGAATGAGTCAATCTGGATGTGCAACTTAAGGATGTAATTTGTGTGGAAATTAAGCTTATACTCTTTACCTTTTCAGTTGAATTTGAATAGACCCGAAGTACAAGAATTATGAAATGTGGAATAGAACCGTTCTTATGATATGTGTCTAATTAAGTCCTATGTTGGTAAATTATTGTAGTATTGAACTGTCACGAATCGGTCAGATGTCAATAGCACCGAAATTCATAATTGGGCTGATCATTATATTGAGTCAAGAGGATATATTTAGGTTGAATAGTAGTTACTGAGTGCAAGTACTATATTTTGTAAATCATGTCATTTTCCAGGAAAATAATCGATGAGAATGAATGTTTAAGTTTATTTTTTATTTTCTTGCATTTACTTTCCTGCATTTTTCTTTATTTTAGTAGCTTAATTCTAAAATCTTGCTATTAAAATAATGATAAATGGTATCAGTCACCGATTTTCGAAAAAAACAGGCACTATTATTATTGATTTTTCTACCATTCCATATCCTTCAACTCCATTTCAAAATACTCAACACCTCCGTTTCAATACACACCACCTCCCGCATCTTTTTCACCTTGTTGAACCACCCCCACCACATCAGTTGTATACCACTACTTAGAACATTTTCAAGTGACTCTTACATTCATTTTTAAAAAGAATATAAATAAATGGTTCTTAGCAAGTTATTACATTGGTTTATGTGTCAAACTCCAACAATGCTCTTTATTAGCTCTTTATTTATAATTTATTCACAAATCAACCCCACTATAACCAAAAGTTGTGTAAGAATTGGTGGACATAAATATTTTATTATTAAAATAGAAGTTAAGAGCTACTAGTGGCTCTTAGAGCATCTCCAAGAGGCTTTCTATTCTACCTCTTAACTCAAAAAATGAGGAGAGAGAATGAAAATATTGCTCCAAGAGACTCTTAGTGGTTCTTAAAAATACTAAGAATCTCTTCTCTCTCCTCATTTCTAAGAGCTACTAGTAGCTCTTAACATGTATTTTAATAATAAAATATTCATGTTCACCAAATCTTGCACAACTTTTGGTTATAGTGGGTTGATTTATGAATAAATTATAAGTAAAGAGCTAATATAAAGAGTATTGTTGGAGTTTGACATATAAACCAACGTAATAACTTGCTAAGAGCCATTTGTTTATATTATTTTTAATAGTTAATGTAGAAGTCTCTTGGAGATGCTCTTAGAAATGAGGAGAGAGAAGGACACTTAGTGTTTTTTAAGAGCCACAGAGAGTCTCTTGGAGCAACAATTTTATTCTCTCTCCTCATTTTTTGAGTTAAGAGCTAGAGTAGAGAGGATCTTGGAGATGCTCTTAGAGCATCTTTAAGAGTCTCTTAACTTACTCCTAAATATATTATAAACAATTAAGCTCTTAGGAAGTTATGACATTGATTTGTGTGTCAACTCCAACAATGCTCTCTATTATAACTCTTTATTTTATATTTTATTCATATTTCAATTCCATTAGGACAAACATTCAATAGAGGAAATGTAACGCCCCCAAATCCGGGGTCAGCAGATTTGGGCGTCACGCTAACAAACTCAATAATTCTAACAAAAATTGGCCATGATGTATTTGTAAATACAACATAAACCTACTGAATACTAAACTAAAAATCTGAAATCAAAATAAAACTGAAATAAAAATAAAAACTCAATCAAAAGCTCTTTGACCCCAACTCCCAACTAAGGATCTTAGGTTACAGTACTAGAAACAAGAAAACCCAAAACCAACTTAAATACAACTCTATATACAAAACTTTATACAGACTTAAAATCACTGGTATCACTTCGAATAGAAGTATACCAGGCCAACTAATCAAATACATACTATAACTACTAAAACTCTATTTACATACAATAATTCAAACTTTAAATCTAAATACCCTGATCCACGTCAGCTTCATAACAACATCCTGCTTCTTCTTTCCACATTCTGAACTGCGCAGGCTAAGCCTCGCCAACTAGTTCACTGAAAAGTTAGATTTTAAAAACAACAAGTGTGAGCCAAAGAATGCTCAGCAAGTTATATAATAAATATGAGCGAAGGAATGCTCACCAATTATAATCAATACTATAATTGAAACCTGGATTCTTAACTTTAACAGAAGATTAATATCATTCAAAACATTTATAATTCGAAATCAGAATTTAATAACTGAGAAGGTTCGTAATACTAGATTCAATACTTTTAATACTTGCAAAATACTTTAACTATCGCTTAACAAAATCTCCAAGAAATTCTCAGTTACTCAAATTTCATTCATGTCACTAAGCGTTTGCATACCTAGCTGCCTAACCGGCCTGACAATCATGAGTTTGAATAAATAAGAAGATCTCAATTCATTCTCGGTCCTTACTATCACTGCGCAACAAATGCCACAGCGACCATAATAACCGTGAATTAGTTTTCACCGTTCAAAACACTAGTATAACAACTTTCCATTTTTATACTAACAGTATTTATTAACTCAAATCATAACTTTTAACTCAAATCATATCTTTATATCCAACATACTTGGAAATGAAAATGTACTTTAACTTAAACATTCTATCATAAGAATATATTTACATAAAAACAACATTTAATAGAATTGGAGTTTTCATCATACTCTGGACATTACGGGTGATCAGCCTCGTAAAGTCCAGTTAAAAACAATACTCTGGGATCCCTCATTAGGCACTTATTGACATTGGCCTTTACTACTCTGACCACAAAGTTGGTCCACCTTTTTATAAAATTCTTCCAATTCCATTAAACTACTTTACTATCAAATAATCTCAGTGAAACTTTATACATTAAGAACATTATACTAAAACAAGGAATAAGAATGCAATACTTGCAAAAACTTTAACAGAATATTACTGACAATACTTAAGAAAGAATAATACTGGCAATAAAACTGAAATTCTACTTTTCACATGATATATGAATAAAATATATCCTTATCAATACTTTGAAGGAGAGGATACTAGCAATAATGATTTGAATGGAATTCTTATATTGAATAGAAACATATTTATCTCGCTCGAACGATAAGCGAGGGTTAGTACACTTGCCTCGATTCCAATGCGTCGATTCGCTACTTACTATACTTCGGTCTTTACTCGTTATGCATTCATTTCCTTCAATCGTCTCGCCAACATGCTCGCCGGGTCCATATCGAATCCCTAATTATACTCGAAATAATAGCAAAGTACTATTTAGTACATAAACAACCCAATTAATAACTAATTACTTACAACTCGCAAAGCAATACATACATAAATATATATATCCACACCTCATTAATCATCACATGTACTTAATCACTCATACACATACATGCCTTTAAATCTTTAAATCAAATAATTTAAATAACTTTAAATACAGGGGATTTTTAGAAAATTTCGGCATTAAGTATTCGTTTATCGGACTATGGGCACAGCCCCTCAAATACAATTCAACCCTGTTTTTGCAAAAATAAAGCTGCCTCAACTTGCAGCAACATAAAAGTAAACAAGTAAGAAAAGTACCCGCCCAGACATGCGGCACATAGCACATAATGATATATATTAACACTACTACTTACGCTACACAAGGGATCGTATTTCTCACGCATTTTAATGATACACGTGACAGTCAATCATTGATGTTCGTAAGCCCTAAGGAACAACCCCTAGCACTAACTATTACTTACTGAAAGGCATATGACACAGCGTATTTGTAGTTCGAGGACTCAACTCAACTTAAGCTTAGTTTGTAATAAGTAAATAACTTTAACTGTCACAGGAATCTCAGGAGGTACTATCTGTCAGAAGAAAAACCCTAAAGTCAATCTATAGTTTTGATGTTTTACACTGGAAGAAGTTCAGATTGCTGATCAAGCCTCAGTATAGCATCAAAGAAGTGGATTTATTTGTAAGACAGAGATTTCTACAGTGACAGGGTCAGACAGTATACAGTGAAGTACAAGAAGGAGAAAGAAATGAGAAGAGAAATGAATCACATTTCTAATGTGAAAAATAAAGGACAGTCATTGAAGTTAGTCGTTCATGAACCAGACCGTGCATGGAACGTCAACAAAATATTCAGTGGTATTCCTTTATTACTTTCAGTGATTCAGAAAAGAATTAAGACAATCCAAGGATATATAATTATTCTTATTTAATTAATTTATATCAAGTAGTCAATTTAATTAATTAATTAATTCATCTTGAATTAATTCTTTAATTAAATTAATTATTAGATTAATTAAATCTGATTAATTATTTAAGTAAGAATAAATTAAAATGATTATTTGTTAATCAATTTTAATTTAATTCTGAAAAATGAACTATTGTCTTGCCGATTGTCTTGAAGGCATAAAACAGAATAGCAAGACAATAGGAGATTGTCTTGCCGATTGTCTTGAAGAAGAAATCAGTAAAGCAAGACAATCTCTGATTGTCTTGCCGACTGTCTTGGTAATGATAAATTCTTAATAGTTTTTAAAAAGTAGAATAAAAATCTAATTTGATTGTCTTGACGATTTTCTTGACAGTTCAAATTAGATTGTCTTGATAATGATCAAAAAGAAAAAGCTTCAGACAGAATGATAATCTTTGATAAATCAAGACAAAGATCTCAGAATTTGATTGTCTTGCCGATTGTCTTGGAAGAACCTGATTGTCTTGACGATTGTATTGCCTATTGTCTTGGCAGTACAAAATTGGTTGTCTTGGAAGAATAAATTGTATTGCCGATTGTCTTGACAGTTATATTTGAAGATAAAGAGGCAGTGATTGATATATATCAAGATATATCGACAGAAGCAATCAGTAAGGAAAAAAACATTACATTCAAAGCAGATTTCTCTCTTCTCTCTCATCAAGAACACAGCACAAGAAGCAGAAAAATTTATAGAAAATCAAGTTCATCTTATTTTTAATATCTGATCCGATAGAACTGATTTACTTGATACTCTTGTACTATTATCGAGTTTTTACTCCTAATCTATATCTTGATTTTTATTAACAAATCTAGAAAAATTCATGTCGAATTTTCTAATTTGTTTTTATTAACTAGATATAAATTATGTACTGTATTTGTAACAAACCCCTCAAGTTAATATAATTTTATATTCAACTTGAATTTTGTTTCATTTAATTCCGCTCAAATTTGTCAAAATATAAATTAAATTATCCGGACAAATTTCGATAAAACAGTACTGTTTGTATTCAACCCCCCCCTTCTACAAACATATTGGACCTAACAATTGGTATCCGAGCCGGTTGGTTGATACACAAATCAAAGATTCCATTTTACTCGATTAAAAATCATCCCCGAATTTTTTAACTCTCTTAAAAAATTCATCATGTCTTCTAAAGTTGGAACTGTGAAAATTCCCATATATGACAAAAACAGTTATGATATGTGGAAGAACAAAATGTTAATGTTCCTCGAGGTTGCAAATCCTAAATACATGAAAGTCTTATCAGAAGGACCAATAATACCTTTTGGATTAATTCCTGAAGTTGTTACTGATGGAAAAGTTGTTGCCCCTGCAAAGTTTGTACACAAAGATTCTTCTGAATTCACTCTTGTTGAAAGAGAGGAAGTTGGACTTGACATTAATTTAAGACTGATCTTAATAGATTCTCTAGACTCTGTAATGTACAGTCATGTGATTAACTGCAAGACTGCAAAGCAAATGTGGGAAACCATTGAAACTGTGAATGAAGGAACAGAGGAAGTTAGGGAGAATCGACTAGAAATTCTGACATCTGAGTATGAACACTTTCGATCAGCATCCAATGAAAGTATTCAAGATGTGTTTGAAAGATATAACAAACTTGTCAACAATTTACAGATGCATGGCAAGTACTACACTCAGAAAGAGATCAACAGAAAATTTCTACTGTCAATGCCTGTTCATCTAGAACATTGGATTACAGCTATCAGAGAGTCGAGGAATCTAAGTGAAATTACTGTAGAAAGACTCTTTGGTGTTTTAAAAACCTATGAACTGGAACAATCTCAACAAAAGGAGATTTATGGAAAAGGAAGAGTTGCTAATACTTCTACAGCTCTTATTGTTGAGAACAAACAGGAAGTGGAAGATAAGGTTATTCAATCTTGTAGTGTTGACAGTGGCAAGCTTGAAGTTGAAGTTGGTCAAACGAATGCTAGTCCAGATGAAGGAGACTTCTATTCGTTAGAAGAGCTAGATCAGTTGGAAGATGAGTCCATGGCTTTGTTGGTAAGGAAATTCAGTAACTTCAGATTCAGGAAGAATCCCAAGTTCAGGTACAAATCTAACTATAACAGGTTCCAAAGAGGAGGTTCTTCATCCTCAAGTAACAGAGGAGGTTACAAAACTGGAACAGTTGAAAGAAGTAAAATTAGATGCTACAACTGTAATGAACTTGGACATTTCGCTACTGAATGTCAGAAGCCAAAACAAAACCAAAGAAAAGACTTTGGATCTAAGAAGAAGAAGACAGGTAAAGCCTATGTGGCTGCTGGAAAGAGTTGGGATGATACAGACTCTGAAGATGAAGAGTATGGCAATCTTGCCCTGATGGCAAAATCTGATAACTCCAGTGGTACTTCATCTGAGGTATCTTGTACTGAAAGTCAATATATTTATCAACTTATTGATACACTAGGTAATGCTAATAGAGAGATTGAAAGGATCAATTTGTTAAATACAGATCTTAGTAATCAATTATCAGATTTACACGATGTACAAAATTGCCATGATAAACAAAAATCAGAAATAAGAATTCTAAAAGAACTTGAGAGGTCTTTAGCGTTGATAGTGGTTCAACAACGTGAAACAATAGCTGAGCTAGAAATAAGGGTTAGTGCTACTTCTAATTCATGTAAAGTGGCTAAAGAGTTGTTTAACCAACAAGCTATTAATCAAACCGTAGGAATTGGGTTTGATTATAATGAAGCTATTGGACGAAAAAGCATTATTACCCCTAATTGTGTCAGTGCTGTTGAAAGGGGTATACCAATAGTGCTTAAGGGTGTTAGTAATCCACTCTTTAAGACATCCATAGCAGAACCTTTGGATACAACATCTTTAATCATTAAGGAAGAGATGCACATTGAGGATTTAGCTAATGGCGTAGTCTTAGAAAGTAATCAAGTTGTTAAAAATGATGAAGATAGAAAGTCTGTGTTTAAGAAAACAGAAAGAGTTGGTGAGTCTACTAGTTCCTTTAAAACTAGTAGTAGAAGTAACAACATGAATAAATGCAACAACATATCTACCATGAATGCTATTCCTGTTATTGATACTGCTCATAAGAAATGCAATGCTGTTAATTGCATGTCTTGTGCTTTTAATATAATGTCTGCTTACTTTAACGGTAATCATGCATGTGTTGATAAGAATGTTCCTAGACAGCATATGAGCAGAAATAAACATGTTAGATCCAGGACTGTAACACCACCTAATTCTAAGACTAGGACTCCAAGTCCTTCTCAGGATATGGTGAAGACATGGTTACCCAAGCTGAAACCAAAACAAGTTAAAGCTGTTTACAGGGTTAAATGTCCAGTACCTGAAGAAAATGTTGTTAAAATAAAAGGTGTTGCTTTGCCTGATAAAGGCCAATTCTTTAAGTACTCCGGACCCAATCAAATTTGGGTTCCGAAGAAAGTCTAACCAATTTGTCATTGCAGGGAAAACAGGTTGAACGAGTCATGTGGATTCTGGACAGTGGATGTTCAAGGCATATGACCGGAGATAGAGCCCTGCTGTCAAATGTGGTGGAGAAGGTCGGCCCAGTCGTTACCTTTGGAGATAACAGCAAAGGTAAAACTGATGGATATGGCAGATTAGAAGCTGGAAATTTTATCGTTGAAGATGTCTCTTTTGTGAACGGCCTTGAGCACAATTTGCTCAGTATTAGTCAATTCTGTGACAAAGGTTATGAAGTTCATTTCAACAAGAAGAATTGTCTAATATCACACAAGAGAAATGAAAGGCCGCAGTTGACTGGAGTAAGAAAAGGAAACTTGTACATAGCCAATATGAACTCTGGAAGCACAGAAGAAATTAGTTGTTTTTATTCAAAGGCATCCACTGATGAAAGTTGGTTATGGCACAAGAAACTTTCTCACCTAAACTTCAAAACAATGAATTCTCTAGTTAAAAGAGAATTGGTGAGAGGTTTACCTTCGATTGAATTTACTCATGAAGGTCTATGTGATGCTTGTCAAAAAGGAAAGTTAAAAAGGGCAACTCACAGGAGCATTAACACATCATCAATAACTGAACCATTACAACTTCTCCATATGGATTTGTTTGGTCCAGTTAGTGTAATATCCATGTCAAGAAAAAGATATGCTCTAGTGATTGTTGATGATTTCTCAAAATTCACATGGGTACTATTTCTGAACTCAAAAGATGAAACTCCACAACTGGTAGTTGATCACATTAAGTTAATTGAGCTGGACTCTAATCGTCCAGTAAGAGCGATAAGGTCATACAACGGAACTGAATTCAAGAATGCAGTTCTAAATGACTTTTGCAATGAAAAGGGTATAACTAGATAGTACTCGGCTCCCAGAACTCCTCAACAAAATGGGGTAGTTGAAAGAAAGAATAGAACCTTGATTGAAGCTGCACGTACTGTGCTAAGTGAATCAAGGCTTCCATTGAGCTTTTGGGCTGAAGCTGTCAACACTGCATGCTATACCCAGAATCGTACACTTATCAATAAAGACTTAATGAAGACACCATATGAAGCTCTACATGACAAGAAACCAACTCTCAAGTACTTCCATGTATTTGGGACAAAATGCTTTGTGCTGAAAGAAGGAGATGATCAAGGTGGTAAATTTGAAGAAAAAGCACATGAAGCAATATTTATTGGTTATACGAGAAGAGCCTACAAGGTGTATCTTATTGATCAACAGAAAACTATGGAAAGTGTCAATGTTACATTTGATGACACAAAACTCCCAAGTATCCAAAATGAAGATCCATCTGAAAAGCTTTAGTTTGATGACATGTCAGACTCAGATTCAGATGATGACAATCAACCTGACGTTGTTGTTGATAATAATAATCCAAATGTTGGTGGTAATGATCAAGGTGATGCTGGTGAAAACAATGATAATTTTCAAGACACCACTGATACTCTTGAACCATCAATAAGTCAAACTGGCAACAACTCGGGGGGAGATAATGAAGGGTCAACAAGTCATACTCAACATCATACTGAAGATCAAGGCGAATCATCAAGATTAATTCTTCCCAGACAAACTGTTTGGAATAGAGCTCATCCTTTTGAGCTGATTCTTGGTGATCCAGATGTTGGTGTGAAAACAAGAAGAGCTTATCAGAATCAATGTAACTATTCTGGGTTCCTGTCTGTCATGGAACCTAAGAAAGTAGAATTAGCTCTATCTGATCCTGATTGGGTGATTGCTATGCAAGATGAACTCAATCAATTGAAGCAACTAGAAGTATGGAAGCTGGTACCCAGACCTAAAGACAGAAAAGTGGTGGACACAAGATGGGTATTCAGAAACAAACTAGATGAAGATGGCACTGTGATAAGAAACAAAGCAAGACTGGTAGCTAAAGGTTATTCTCAAGCTGAAGGCATTGATTATGACGAGACCTATGCTCCAGTGGCAAGACTTGAGGCCATCAGAATATTCTTGGCATTTGCATCCTATTCAAGATTCAAAGTTCATCAAATGGATGTCAAGAGTGCCTTTCTGAATGGTAAGCTAGATGAAGAAGTGTATGTAGAACAGCCCCCTGGTTTTGAAGATCAAGATCATTTGGACTATGTCTACTTTCTTTACAAAGCTATCTATGGTCTTAAGCAAGCCCCAAGAAAATGGTATGACACTCTCTCTGAATTTCTATTAGAAAATGGTTTTATAAGAGGTGTCATAGACAAAACGCTCTTCACTAAAAGACATAAGAATGATATAATACTAGTCCAAGTCTATGTGGACGATATTATATTTGGGTCTACTAATGAGCTTCTATGCAAGAAGTTTTCTAAGTTAATGCAGGGTAGGTTTGAAATGAGCATGATGGGAGAACTGAAATTCTTTCTTGGATTACAAATAAGTCAGAGACAAGATGGAATATTTATTTGTCAATCCAAGTACATTAAGGAGCTCCTCAAGAAATATCACATGGAGGAGTGCTCATCAGCAAAGACACCATCAACTATAGCTGTCAAAATTGGTTTATGTGAAAGTTCTGCCAAGGTAGATATCACAGGCTATAGAGGTATGATTGGCTCATTGCTTTACCTAACTGCTAGTAGACCAGATATAATGTTTGCCACATGCTTGTGTGCAAGGTTCCAAGCGAACCCTAAAGAAATCCATCTCACTGCTGTCAAAAGAATCTTAAGATATCTAAAGGGTACGCCTAATTTAGGTATCTGGTACCCTAATGAATCTGGTTTTACTTTAATTGGATATACAGATTCTGACTATGCAGGAAGTGTTGTAGACAGGAAAAGTACATTTGGGAGTTGTCAATACCTAGGTGGAAGATTGGTATCCTGGTTCAGTAAGAAACAGCAAACAGTTTCCAACTCTATAGCCGAAGCTGAATATATAGCTGCTGGAAGCTGTTGTGCTCAGATCTTATGGATTAGGAATCAATTAATGGACTATGGCATTGTATTAGAAAATATCCCTATTTTATGTGATAATACAAGTGCCATAGCAATCGCCAGCAATCCTGTGCAGCACTCAAGGACAAAGCACATTGACATAAGGTATCATTTTATAAGAGAGCATGTAATGAATGGTACAGTGCAACTACTATTTGTAGGCTCTGGAGATCAAACTGCAGATATTTTTACTAAGTCGCTTAATGAATCCTCATTCACTAAAATTGTTAGTGAATTGGGTATGTTAAACAGTCCTAGTAATTAATACTGTTAATATCTGAAATTTGATCTTTAATAATTTTGCAAGTGATTATTATGTGAATATTTGTTGTTTGAAATCACTTGTATAATTATTTTACCAACTGATTTTCTTGCTTGTTTAGTTATTTTTCACTCTGTTTATTCATATTATTTAATACTTCATATTTCTGTATTTTTAGAATATTCGTAGATATTTATTTCTATTTTAATAATTATTTTATTAATTGTTTTGTAGTGTTTGTCCTTTTGTTATTTATATTTGTTCTCGTAAAAAGATTAATCCATGTTTCTGTAAAATATTTATTTATAGTATTTTTAATAATATATTAGAGTGTATTTTAATTGGATTAATTATGAACATTTATGTGCATTTTATTAGCATAATATTAGCAGTTTAATAGATTGTCTTGTTTGTCTTTGTAGTATCAAGACAATCGCCAATACAATCCACAGATTGTCTTGGCAGGTTATTTTGCTAAATAATAAAATACTTTTCAATTTTATTTTTGTTTTATTTTGTTTTCTTAAATTTAGTTCAAGACAATCGGCAAGACAATCACTTGATTGTCTTGGAGTGTCTTTTCAGTATTTAAAAAAAATATGTGTGTGTGTCAATTTGTTTTTAATCAGTTAAATACATGATTGTCTTGATAGTATTTATACTACCAAGACAATCGGCAAGACAATCAACCGATTGTCTTTTAATGTTAGTTTGTTTTTTAATAAAAAAAATGTGTGTTTTTCTTTGTTTTTATTTAATAAACGATTGTCTTGATAGTATTTATACTACCAAGACAATCGGCAAGACAATCAGCCGATTGTCTTGTAGTGTTGTTTTGATACTTAAAAAAGAAAACAGAACACAACTCAGCCAATACAATTATCTCTTCTCTCTCGTGTTTTTACACAGAGCCTTGATATATATACACGATACATACACACGATTCTTGGACTGAAACTCTGCTCAAATTTACTCAACCAAACTGAAATCTGAGACCTGATTTGAATAGATCGTCCAATTTCCTTTCTTTTGAACCGATTATTTTCGAATTCTGTTAAGGTTTTGAAAATCAACTTTTTCAAAAAGTTGAATCGAGTTTTGAATGTTTTAAGAGTTCTAGATTTTTTCTTTGAATTCTAAAAATAGATTGAGACTCCCAGTGATTAGGAGATCATCATATAAATTTTTGGGATTTTTCTGACAACTTTGAAATAATTCGAATTTTTAATTAATTTTAATTATTATTAATTCTAAAAAAATTTCAAATTGTTTTAATTTCCTTAAATTAAAGTGTGTTTTTGTGTTTAAAAATGGCTGATAATTTTTAAATAATGAAACATAATTTGGTTGGCTATTTTAATCCGAACGATTGTCCCTACGATCGATTTAGGCCTTGGATACGGTTTTTAAATGACGATTCAATTATCCGAACGGCCATTTCGATCGAAGCCCCAATTAAGATAGGACCACTGAGATTGATTTGCACAGAAGCTGTGGTGTCTGAAGACTTGACCTCATTCTCTTTTGATTTTGATGGTACACACCATGTCGTGACAGAATCAACCCTTACTACTGTATTGGGCCTTCCTGCGGATAATTTTGATCCATTTCCAACCAGTGAACAACTCTATCAATTCTTCATTGATATTAATTATCATGGAGTAATTGATATGAACAACCTGAGCAAAAGGAATCTGGTTCAACAATGGGATGCATTCTTCGACACGATCTCCAAGGTATTTGCTAATTCAGCCAGAGGTAACTTTCACTTACTCACCTCTATGTTACAAACTATTGGTTATGCTGTTGCTTACAACCGTAGAATCAATATTGGTAACCTACTTTGGAATACTATTATTAACAGGATTGTTAAGGCCAGAAGGGATTTTGATGAGGGTAAGAAAGTTCTATGTTATTATCCTAGATTTTTAACTTTGTTATTTAATCATCTTGTTCCTGTTGGTCAACAAACAATTTTTAGGAATGACAACCCTATGGTATCAGGCAGGCAAACCAAGAAAATATTCACTAGCCTTGATACACATAGAAAATTGATAAATGTGCCAGTGTATATTACACCATATTTGTCTAACTTCTTAAATCTACCTGTCATTCCTCGACTTGTGAATGAACCTGAACCTGAACATCAAAATGTACCTGTCCCTGAACATCAACATCAAATGGAACAATCTATTCCTTCAGGTACAGCTACTGCATCAATGGAGCAGGTATTGCCTTCTATCTCTCAAACTGTTTCTGGAGCCCAAGTGGCTGATAGGTCAGAACAAGAGGTTGTAGAACCACAACCTCTATCCCAGGTCTTAGAGCCAAACACTGTGTCTAACCAAATCTCTAAACCTAAAGCCAGAAGCAAGTTGTTGACAAAAAGAGCTGATAGAAGAAGTGATAATGTGAGTGATCCCACAGCTCTGCCTCCACCAAAGAAGAGAAGAAACCTACTACTTGAGGCATCTGTTAGCCCATCCATTTCCTCCCAACAGGACTTGGACATTGAAATGGCCGATGAACTGTTACTAATTTCATCCTCTCAACAGGATGCGATTATTGAAATTCGCCAAAGGTCCGTGGCACCTTGTACAGAATCAAGCACACCTCTATTACTCACAATGGGGGAAAACATTAACGTAGAATCTGATGTTGTTAAGGACACTGAGCAAGGAGTGCACGATAGGATTGTTACAGTGCCTACTATTGTTACGGTAGAAGAGCCTTCACAGGCTTCAGAGGGAAATCTTGACTCTCTGCCAGTAATAATAGAGTCATCATCTCCCCTCCTAGGAGGAACATTCCTGGCTCCCTCAAGGGATTCTTCACTCGCAGATTTATCTGGAGAAAGTGAAGGGCAACTTGGTCATCCTATCACTGAAGAAATTCAGTTATCAAATCCAAATGAATTGATAGAGATGACTGAGGATTGGGAATTGCGAACTCCCATTGCACCACCACTGACCTCTCCAGAAGAGGCTAGGGTGATTTCTTATGCAGGTACAGCTCAAGGAAAGGAGCTAGTGTTGAGTGATGTGAGGACCACCTTAAATATGAGTGAAACACATGCACGAAAGGAGAGTGACATATCCTTGAGTGAACATCAGGTGAGCGCACACACTGACACAAACACTTTGTCTCTCATGGCTCAAATCAAAGAACTGCAAAAGAAATTAATGGAAACTGAGGCTGAAAAACAAGTTTTAAAAGCACAAGTGGATGAACGGTCTTCTTCTTCCACCTCTGTCAACAATCAGCTCATGATTATTCGTGACGATGTCCACAACATAAAGACTACACTCACTCCAGCAATCAATACATTGATACAATCCAACTCTCAGGCATCTACAGAAAGAACAGATATTCTAAATGCTATTGACAGACACTCTAATAGGGTGGATGAACTTCAAGTGGAAATGCATGAATCTGCTCAATCATATTCTACAACTTTTGCGAAGCTTGAAGAAAAGTATGATTACATGTTTGAAGGACTTGATCATCTATATAACATTGTTAAACCGACTCATAATATCACACCAGAACAAAGAGCATACTTTGAAGACTATGATGATGATAATGAGGGGGATAATGATGCAAATAGGGAGCTTGACAGTCAACGAAAGTCTGTAGAGGATTCCTCAACTAAGGGGGAGAAGTCTGGAGATGGAGGAGCAGAGAAGTCTGGAGAAGCAGGAGGAAGTAAGTCAGGAGGTCAAGGCAGGCATAAGGAGAAGTCTGAGAAGTCTACCAAGGGAAAAGAAAAAGCTGCTCATGATCAGGATGTATTCGAATTTGATTTCGATCTCAAGAATAGTAAGTTTGAAGTACAACAATTAAATGATATCGAAGAAGATCTTTCAAACTGGCAAGATGATCCTGAATTTGAGAAGGAACTTCAAGAGGAGAAAGCTGATCGTCAGATGAGACAAGCTAAGCTTGAGAAGACTAGACAGGTAGTGAATGAAAGATTGAATCTGAAGCAAGCTGAAGATGCAGAGAAACAAAAGCTACATGCAATCAGTGTACAGGAAAGGAAAAGAGATATTCAGTTGAAGATTGGTCCAAAGTGGGATAGAGCAAGAGAAATTTTGGATTCTATTCAGAACATTGCTAATGATGATGAACGTTTTCTCCAACTACTTCAACAGTTTCAAGAGACCAATCCAAATTACTTGCAATATATGGATGCACTGATGCTGGAGATCTCGAGGATAGTAGCTGGGTTTGACAGATGTGCAGATCAACTGATAATTCAGATTGACTCTCGTACAATGGGTTTTCTCTATGTGTCACTTCAAATCTTTCAACAGAGAAGCTTGATTGAACTGTGGATTATGTCCTTAAAGGTAAAAAGGTTTTCTGAACTGAATATTTTACTTCATGAAAGACTTTTGGAGTTTGCGCAAAGTAATAGTCCACAAGTTATTCAAACTCCACATCATGTTAAGTTTCTCAAGGGTAATACACTACACTCTTGTTTCCTTGATTCTAAGTCGATGAAATTATACACTGCATCTCATCTGGTCTGGTTAGAACATATGTTGAGGACTACAGGATTCGAAGATAAAGAAAGTATCTTTGTTGCTGACATTATTCGATCATATGCTTTAACTGGCTTTGAAAAGAAATATTACATACTTCGGAATCGGCTATGGGGTAACCTTGGAATCTTGCCTAAGAAACCTAAAGGTCTTGTGTCAGATTATGAACGTGTACTTGACAAGGATTTGATCAAAACCTTGGATGATCAAGAACGATTTGACACAGAGAATATCAGAAGATTTCTAGAGCAAGAAGATGAAGTTGAACCTGGAGAGATAAGGGATGAAGAAACTTCAAAGTGAAGATCAGCTCTACATGTGATATCTTTAGAGCTTAGATAGGTCAAGATAGAAAATTGTATTTTATGATCAGTCTAGAGGATCATCTATCTTGTATTTATCTTTTATGTTTGAATCTGGACAATGTTAAATATAAACCAGAACTTTTCTTTTATTTACTTTGTGTTTAAAGTTTTATCTTTTACTAAGTTAAGTTGAGTTAGTTGAGTAATCCTCTAGGTATTTGATTGTTATTTTCTAACAAACAAATAGGGGGAGATTGAAAGGCATATGACACAGCCTATTTGTAGTTCGAGGACTCAACTCAACTTAAGCTTAGTTTGTAATAAGTAAATAACTTTAACTGTCACAGGAATCTCAGGAGGTACTATCTGTCCGAAGAAAAACCCTTAAGCAATCTATAGTTTTGATGTTTTACACTGGAAGAAGTTCAGATTGCTGATCAAGCCTCAGTATAGCATCAAAGAAGTGGATTTATTTGTAAGACATAGATTTCTACAGTGACAGGGTCAGACAGTATACAGTGAAGTACAAGAAGGAGAAAGAAATGAGAAGAGAAATGAATCACATTTCTAATGTGAAAAATAAAGGACAGTCATTGAAGTTAGTCGTTCATGAACCAGACCGTGCATGGAACGTCAACAAAATATTCAGTGGTATTCCTTTATTACTTTCAGTGATTCAGAAAAGAATTAAGACAATCCAAGGATATATAATTATTCTTATTTAATTAATTTATATCAAGTAGTCAATTTAATTAATTAATTCATTCATCTTGAATTAATTCTTTAATTAAATTAATTATTAGATTAATTAAATCTGATTAATTATTTAAGTAAGAATAAATTAAAATGATTATTTGTTAATCAATTTTAATTTAATTCTGAAAAATGAACTAGCAAGACAATCCCTGATTGTCTTGCCGATTGTCTTGAAGGCGTAAAACAGAATAGCAAGACAATAGGAGATTGTCTTGCCGATTGTCTTGAAGAAGAAATCAGTAGAGCAAGACAATCTCTGATTGTCTTGCCGACTGTCTTGGTAATGATAAATTCTGAATAGCTTTTAAAAAGTAGAATAAAAATCTAATTTGATTGTCTTGACGATTGTCTTGACAGTTCAAATTAGATTGTCTTGATAATGATCAAAAAGAAAAAGCTTCAGACAAAATGATAATCTTTGATAAAGCAAGACAAAGATCTCAGAATTTGATTGTCTTGCCGATTGTCTTGGAAGAACCTGATTGCCTTGACGATTGTATTACCTATTGTCTTGGCAGTACAAAATTGGTTGTCTTGGAAGAATAAATTGTATTGCCGATTGTCTTGACAGTTATATTTGAAGATAAAGAGGCAGTGATTGATATATATCAAGATATATCGACAGAAGCAATCAGTAAGGAAAAAAACATTACATTCAAAGCAGATTTCTCTCTTCTCTCTCATCAAGAACACAGCACAAGAAGCAGAAAAATTTATAGAAAATCAAGTTCATCTTATTTTTAATATCTGATCCGATAGAACTGATTTACTTGATACTCTTGTACTATTATCGAGTTTTTACTCCTAATCTATATCTTGATTTTTATTAACAAATCTAGAAAAATTCATGTCGAATTTTCTAATTTGTTTTTATTAACTAGATATAAATTCTGTACTGTATTTGTAACAAACCCCTCAAGTTAATATAATTTTATATTCAACTTGAATTTTGTTTCATTTAATTCCGCTCAAATTTGTCAAAATATAAATTAAATTATCCGGACAAATTTCGATAAAACAGTACTGTTTGTATTCAACCCCCCCTTCTACAAACATATTGGACCTAACAATTGGTATCCGAGCCGGTTGGTTGATACACAAATCAAAGATTCCATTTTACTCGATTAAAAATCATCCCCGAATTTTTTAACTCTCTTAAAAAATTCATCATGTCTTCTAAACAGGGGATTTTTAGAAAATTTCGACATGAAGTATTCGTTTATCGGACTATGGGCACAACCCCTCAAATACAATTCAACCCTGTTTTTGTAAAAATAAAGTTGCCTCAACTTGCAGCAACATAAAAATAAACAAGTAAGAAAAGTACCCGCCCAGACATGCGGCACATAGCACATAATGATTTATATTAACACTACTACTTACGCTACACCAAGGATCGTATTTCTCACGCATTTTAATGATACACGTGACAATCAATCATTGATGTTCGTAAGCCCTAAGGAACAACCCCTAGCACTAACTATTACTTACGCTATATCGATGATCACACCACTCAAGTATATTAATTATACTCGTGATAGTTAATCAGGGATATTCGTAAGCCCGAGGAACTAGTTGAAGAGAATTACACAAGTCGTTAAATATTGACATTTAAGACTCGTGATCTCATTACAACTCCTCGCAGATAAACATATAAAGAAAATTAAATAACAGTTTAACTTTACTATAGATTACATTTGAAAACTATACAATCACGAGACAGTTTCATATTACGGACATATATCACAATCCAATCAAAATATACATGTAACTTCTTTTATCCTAAAACCCATATCCACAAATAGTGATTTAACAAGTATAATTGTCACTCCAAATTCAACACACAATTTACTAATCATATAACATATCCGATAATCACTAACAATTATCAAGGTAAATTAGTAACCACTTACTCAACAATACCAAGTACTTGACAGTTACGAATTTCAACAAATACTCTAACTCAACTTACAACATTTAGCATATATATATTACCAAATTTAGACTTCCGAAATTATAACCTACTAATTAACAAGTTCCGAATTTAAACTACTCACATTATGACTCTACTATTTATAAATTCTCAATTTCTGAATAACTCCAGAAATTAAAGTATTTAAACCAACAATAATCCAAATTATTAATACTTTAATATTCTCCAAAAATCCCAATTTGGACTCCCGAAAAATAATAACTAACATTTTCCAAAAACTCGAATCCAACTTCGAAAATGAAGATTTAACTATAAATTGTCGAAGTCAACTCTAATGGCCTAACTTTGATCGGCTATAACTCACTCATTTTTAATCCGATTTACATGATTCAAGAGTGTATTCCATGTATTTTTCCGCAAGGATTCTGAATATGTAATTTGTTTTCAAATCTGACATTAGCAGTTAACAAAACGAATGGATATACAGAGCAGAATATTAATAACTTATATATCCAACACACATATACATGAACTACACATAAACACACACACCCTCACACATAATCTTATACATAAATACATACATACACAAATACCTACAAGATCAAACACATATTATGTCAAACCAAGTCACCGGCTCGTGTTTAACTCATCCCCGGCAACGGTGATCGTTCGCGACGGTCGGAATCGGCACCACCACCGCAGACTAGCCCCATCCTCCTCTTTTCCCCCTTATTCCTCCATCAACCCGCGCACATATACACACACTAATACACACACACACGACTTACACACACACACGATTTGTATATGTATATATATATATATATATGTATGCTCCCCCCCCCCCCCAATTGATTCAAAACCAAAACCCCCAAATCTCTCTTCTTTCTTCTTCTTTCTTCTCTTCTTCTCTATTTTTCTTTCCTTTTTTTTCTTCTCTGCGTTTCTTTTTTTTTTTCTCCAGTGTTCTTGAACCTTCCTTCTGCTGGGCTCCCTTATTGGGCCTAGCCCAATACTCTTTTTATTACCACTTTCCTCTCTTCGGTCCAAATACATTCTAATAAACGATTTATATAAATCACAATTAAATAAAACCTCCGGAAAATTACACTTTTCATTTTTAAAAATAAAGGATATCAAATTACGAGCACCCATATATTTTTGAAATATTTTTCGGATCAAAAATGAATTAAATATGAATTTTCAAAGTTTTGATCCTTTAAATACAATAAAACTCTTAAAATCATTTTAAAATACTCAACCACCCAAATTAATCCTCCCAACAATTTTAAAAACTCCATAAATATATAAAGATAATTTTACAAAAGATTTCATGATTTTTAAGCCCTCCGATAATCATATAAAGATTTTTGAAGATCAATAATACTTGATTTAAATATTTTTAAACCACTAAAAATACCAATAAAATATTGGGGCACACATTGGCACACATAACTCAATATATACTCATATAAACTCAATACTAAATATCGTTGAATTCCACAGCGATATCCTCAGATCCAATTCTATCCTTTTGTTGGTAGTATTTTTGTGTGATTCGTTCGCAGGGAAGGACTGTTAATACAAGTTCAGGTTTTAATTCCTTATAATCTAGAAGTGTGAGGAATAATTGGGTGATTTGTTTCTAACTAAATTTAACTATAATAAGCAATTAAAATTTAGTTTTATCGATAGAGAAAATTAACCCGAGAACTAGGATTCTTCAATTGGTTCAATAATGTTGTTTTAATGTGATATATATTTTTCTCATATTCTGCTAAAAACAATTCTTCTAACCTTTATAATGTTCTCTCCCAAGATACAAAATATTGTCTATAATCATATCTCAAAAGTCACTCCCATGATCAATCGAAATACAATTTTAGATTATTAAGACCCAAGAATTATAAGTTTCATAGTCCTTTTATTAATCTCCCGATTCAATAATTGAACTATGTCTATCAAATCATGAACAAGAATTATGACTCCTTTCCCAATTTATCATAATCCCTATGAATACAATTAAAGGTTAGCTACTCCCTTAATTGGGTTTAAGCCCTCAATGATAGATTAGCAAAAATAGAGAATGATTATCATAATTAAACAAGCATATATCACCAATGAATACTACCTAATTCTCGGATTATAAAATTAGTTACTCACGCTAGATAAATAAAATAAACAGATAATAAATGGTAAAATCATAAGTAAAAGAGTTTAGAGCAAAGAAAGTACAACTTGAAGAATTTATCCTCCCGAAATAGTTGCTACTAAAATGAAAGAGCCCTCCAAGTAATTTCCTTAAAATCTTCAACCGATATAAAATTTTGCCGAAAATTAAACTGTATGAATTAAAACTAAATTTTACAAAGAAAAAGAGAGAGAGAATACAAGAGAGGAATTGCTCTCTAAGAATTGGTGTGTGGAAATAAGCTCAAGAACTAGGCCTATTTATAGCACAAATTTAGCACACCACAAAATTAAAAAATAAAAACAAAAGAAAAAGAAAATAAAAACAAAAGAAAAGAAATCAAATAAAAAATAAAAACAAAAGGAAAGTAGCCGAAAGCCTGTTCCACTAATTCATTTCCAAACCAACCCACCTGCTTCACTTTCAATCAAATCGGCCACCTTTTGTTTGTTTAATATACCGGGTTCCGTAGAAATGCTTTTTATCCCGCACAGCTTATAATCTTTAATTAATAAATAATTAATTAAATCCAGAAATTATAAAAATAAATATCTAATATTATTAGATATTTATAAATATAATTTTCTAAATAAATTAACTATTTATTAATTTAAATAAATTTTTTAGTCCTAAGCTGCGGTCTTTTGAGGATCTGAAACCGGATTCCTTTTGCTTAACAAAAATTATATTAATTCCAACCGGGATTCCTGCTTTAAGAATATATCACTTTCAATGTTTTTGTGACAATTCTAATTTCCTCATTGCTCGTCCAGGTTTAATCTACGGTCTCTAGATGATCTGAAATAAGGCTCCTTTTGCTTCCAAAATTATCCTATAAACATAAAAATTCAACTTAGCATCCAATCCAAATTAAAATGCTACTATCATGCTAATCAAGGACAAAATTATTACAAACTAAGGATAAATGAGAGATAATATACCATAAAATGTACATAAAATTAGCATGTATCAAATACCCCCCAACTTAACCTTTGCTCGTCCTCGAGTAAACCAAACTAACTACTTATTAATACCACTTCCGTAGGTGATCACGGCTGCATTTGGCATATGCAACAAGCCCTTTAAACCCCTAGGCACCCCTAGTGGACGAGTGAGGTCTCGTGAGGGTCTGTAGTGAATGTACCCACAAAATCCATCTAGCTCATGTAAAAGATCGAATGCCACTACAACACCACATATACAAGTTCTCTCATGCCATGTCAACTTAAGAATCAAAGTGAATAATGCAATGTCTTGGTGTCAAGGGTGCAAGTATTCACATAGTCTACTCAATGAATTTGCATAAGTTCTCAAAAGTTCATGTCAAATGTAAGAATAAATTGGTAATCATGCTAAGCCCACAAGAGTACATCTTTGAGTTAAAACTTGGGATCTCAAATGCAAAATACAAGTAATAACTCACCTTTCGCTCACAAAAGAATATTCACTCAAGAACAAGGGTAAGTGTATCACTCAATTCCAACAAAATCATAAGCATGCTTGACATTTGGTATCAATCTAACTTTAACACAACATACACTACTGATGATAATCAAAAGGTCTTTATTCGGGTTGTAATGGGGCTAGGGACAAGGTATGTCAAGTAAAGCCAAAGAAGGTGAAATGTCAAAAGCTAGTACCCAACGTAAATAATTCAACTCCCCATTTATTATCCCCACATATGAACTCTTTTTCCAACAATTACTTGATTAGTCGAACAAAGAAGGATCACATCAACATAAGTAAACTCTCATATTTATTCAATTTTTTTTTTTTTATTTTATTTTTTTTTTTTTATTATTTTTTTTTCGAGAGCTAAACAAGCGCAATGATCCACTGATATTTTTACAAACTTCGACTATCAAGAAATCAATCAAACTCATTATTTCCCAAAAGATAATGATCATCAATAAAACCCACTTTGCACACCTTATCACTCCCTCAAGCACTGTACTAGCCTTTGACAATTTGGGTTCAAGTTAAAGTAAGGCCAATACAAGAAAAAGGTCTAGGCAAGTAATGTGGTGTGTTATCGAAAAAATAGGATTAAGCTCAAGAGGGTAACTAATTGATCATATTTAAAATGGTATGGTAATGTAGGAAATATGAAGTTATCCCTAAATGCCTTTATCATGTTATCATCAAATAATGTCATGCGTTTCAAGAAAGGTATCAAACAAGTGCTAGCAATGCAAATAATATGTGGACACTCAAGCAAACGAATATAAGATGCAAAAGATATGCATATAGGCTCAAAAGCTCACTTGGTGGTAAAACATAATCAATCCCAAGTAAATAATCTCTCTAATGCACCTATTTGTACTCAAAGCAAGCAAACCAAATCATTTTTTACATATTCATGTCCTTTTCATTACTTACAACATTCAAAGAGTCTACCAGTTTCAACTTGCTAGTGTATGTGTGTGTGCAAGAACAAAGCATATTACTTCTTAATCAAAAGTGTAAATAACACAAAATTCCTATAGCATGCATGGGTGTATTGTAACAAGTGATCTTTTTACAAGGCCAGAATTATTTTTTTGATTTTTTATTATTATTATTATTATTATTATTTTATAACACCACACAACGAACAATTTTTATATAATACCACAATGAACACCCCCCAACTTGTCACGTTTCTTGTCCACAAGAAACAACCACTAACCACATAGAAACGAAACAAACAAACTATATATATATATATAAAAAAGACAACATAGTGGACTAATATGCGAGGAAGAAAGAAAGAACTCCCCTGAATCATGGTCGAGCAGGTAGGGTGCTACCAAGAAGTGCCATTGTGGGATCCGTCTTGAACTGAAGATCTTCCTGCATAGTCCAAACACACAAAAATATTATTCAAATCAACAAAATTCCTTGGGTTGCCTCCCAAACAGCGCTTGTTTAACGTCATTAGCTCGACGTTTTTACTCCCTCTTTCATGGTGGTTCTTTCAACACCATCTCAAATGGTCCCAGTGCAATATCAATCTCATTCAGATTTTTCTTCCAAAATTTACGTATAGTAGAAAGTTGCCCATCAATCTCAGCATTCTCCTCACGAGCATTATCATCCACTTCCTTCACACATTCTTCCCCAATATCAATTACATAGCACTGAGATTTAACCAATGGCCCTCTTATAGCTTGATGAAGATCAAACTCAACATGTTCTTCTCCCACGTTCAATGTCAGCTTACCGGCTTTCACATCAATGTTGGTTCCAGCTGTGGCCAATAAAGGTCTTCCCAAAATAATTGGAATATCTGCATCCTCTTTCATCTCCAGGATGACAAAATCACATGGAATAACAAATTTATCCACTTTAACTAACACATTTTCAAGCACACCCAATGGATACTTAATTGTTCTATCTGCAAGTTGAAGTGAGATTTTTGTCTTCTTTATGTCGCCTAGTCCAAGTCTTTTACAAAGTGCGTGTGGCATTATACTTACACTAGCTCCAAGATCACACAAAGCTCTTTTCACTTCAAAATTTCCAATGGTGCAGGGTAACGAAAAACTACCAGGGTCCTTGAGTTTGGGAGGAAGTATGCGTTGAACAATAGCACCGCACTCTTCATTAAGAGTTACCGTTTCTACCTCCTCAAGCTTCTTTCTATTAGACAACACCTCCTTCATAAATTTCACGTAAAGAGGCATTTGAGCCAAAGCATCAGCAAAAGGAATGCTAACATGTATTTCCCGAAACATCTTCAAAAACTTTTCGTATTGCTTCTCTAACTTCGAATTTTTCAACCTCTGTGGAAAAGGAATCGGAGGCATGTATGGTTTCATGGGAGTTTTAGATGTAGGCTTCTCTTCTTTTGGCTCATCCCCACTCTTCTCAGAAATATCCACATTAGCTTGATGTGTTTTTCTCTTCTTAGGAGGAAGAATTTCAACTTTAAGTTTCGGAGCTTCAATTTCTGTTAGCTCTCTTCCACTCCTCAAAGTAATAGCATTGCATTGCTCTTTTGTAGTCATATCAGGTTGACTAGGTAGTGCTCCTTGTTCACGCCCACCAATCTTATTAGCAATTTGGCCAATTTGCGTTTCCAACATCTTTTGAGATGAAACCATCTGATCTATTCTTGATTCCATATTAGCCAATGCCCCAAGGGTTCCTTGCATTATTTTATTTAGTGCAGCCTCCCAATCAGCAGGCTCTTTTTTTGGCGGTGGTTGATACTGCTGCTGTGCTTGATACGGTGGTCGTGACTGAAAACCAGGAGGTTGATTCTGCCTTGGAAATGAATAAGAAGGATTAGCCGCATGATTATTACTGTAAGAAAGATTGTTGTTTGGCCTTTGATTTGGATTGTAGTAGGAGTTATTCTGAACAGGCCACGGCTGTCTTCCCTGAATAAAAGATGCTTCTTCTGGAAATTGTTGCACATAAGAGTTCTGACTAGCACCATAATCATTATACCCTTTCATAGGTGAAGAAATAGCATTCACATTTGCCCTTTGTCCTCGCATCTCCTGAGTTAGAGTATCCAATTTGAGAGCTAGCATGTTGATCATCTCAGAATCTTGTGCTGCTTTTGCTGAGCTTGTCCCACTAGGTGCCCATGAATAATTATTTGATGCCAATTGCTCAAGAAGTGCCTTTGCCTGTATGGTTGGTGTCTTCTTGAAATCTCCACCAGCTGCCACATCCAGACTCAAACGAACATCTGCATTCAAAGATCCATAGAAAGTACTCAGGATCATCCATTCCTCACAACCATGATGTGGACATTTTCTCAATAATGCCTTGTATCTCTCCCATGCCTGATACAAGCCTTCTCCTGGCTGTGTTTTGAAGCTCAGAATCATAGTCCTCAACTGTTGCGTTTTGTCAGAAGGATAATATTTGGATAAGAATGCGGTAGAGAGACTCTCCCATGTAGCAACTGCACTTTCTGGAAGCTGTTGAAACCATTCCATAGCTCTTCCTTTTATAGAGTAGGGAAACATGTGAAGACGAATTTGATAACTTGTAACTCCATTGATCCTGAATGAACCACACATTTGTACGAAGCGCTCTAAATGACGGTGCGGATCCTCTCGCTCAATGTCCCCTTCAAAAGCTGAATTGCTCACCATCTGAATTAAGCTCGGATTGATGTTGTACTGAGCTGCGCTAATCTGAGGAGTCTTGTACATGCAATTCGCAGGATTTGGAGTCTCATGATCCCAAATAGATGTCTCATCAATAATAGCAACTCCACGATCTTCGTTAGCCATCTTAGATCTTTCTTTCTTTTGCTTTGCCTCTCGCCTTAAGATTCGAGTAGTGCGCTCGATTTCCGGATCAAATTTTAAATCTCCCGCACTTATAGAATGTCGCATATAACGAAGGTAACACTTGACAAATAAGTGTGAAAATTTAAACAAACAAAAGAAAGAGAGAAAAAATCAAAAGAAAAATCCTATATTTAGGTTCCTTAAATAAAATAAACTAGACTTTGCTCCTAACTTAAGGACCACCAAAAATTCGGTAAATCAATAATTATTCCAACCGATTTGGCCAGGTAGGTGCAAGCATTGCCAAGAGGCTAAACACCAGCCTAGACACCAAATCCTAATTGGCCAAGTAAGCGTTTGCTTGCCTAGACACCAAAAAGTCGGAATAATTAAAAATTACGTCGTTTTTTAGGTACCCTCCTAATTGAGCATGAAAATCCCAGGGCCAAGTCTAACTAAAAAAAACTAAAAAAAAATAAAAATAAAGAGTGAAATACGGGTTACCGAAGCACGCTTCCAAGAATTCCAATTTGTTCCACACTCCGAAAGAAGATTCCCGTAATTTCAAATTTTCCAAAAAAAAAAATGAGATAAGTAAAAATAAAAAAAAATAAAAAATAAATATCTAATATAAATATAATTTTCTAAATAAATTAACTATTTATTAATTTAAATAAATTTTTTAGTCCTAAGCTGCGGTCTTTTGAGGATCTGAAACCGGATTCCTTTTGCTTAACAAAAATTATATTAATTCCAACCGGGATTCCTGCTTTAAGAATATATCACTTTCAATGTTTTTGTGACAATTCTAATTTCCTCATTGCTCGTCCAGGTTTAATCTACGGTCTCTAGATGATCTGAAATAAGGCTCCTTTTGCTTCCAAAATTATCCTATAAACATAAAAATTCAACTTAGCATCCAATCCAAATTAAAATGCTACTATCATGCTAATCAAGGACAAAATTATTACAAACTAAGGATAAATGAGAGATAATATACCATAAAATGTACATAAAATTAGCATGTATCACCTTTAAATAATAATCAACATAATAAAATAATAATAAATCCTAAAATAATCTGGTATCTTACATTCTACCCACCTTAAAAGGATTCCGACCTCGGAATCAGGTAAAGAAGGGTTACTGGGGTTTACTCTACCAACTCGTGTTGCATCCGCAACTCTACTAATCTGTACTCTGGATACTTATTTACTATACTGGGATCTCTACTGATCTCTCTATATAGAACAACTCTAATCGTAGTACTATACGTCACGCGTTACTAGTATTCTAAACTCGATTGGCATACGTTCAAGACTACTCGAGATATTATGATTCATGATATTTGAAGAGAACGATTTCACATCGTAGCAAAGGTTCCACAATTGTAGAATTAATTTATGAGTTTTCAAACAAATATTCTTGGAAATGAAAGATTACTTAGTGATCAATATGATCAAATGAACCTTGTTGCGTGCCTTATTCAAGACATGACTAAAGGTAATTAACCTTCTTGTACTTCACAACACACAAGTGATGGCGTCCCATCAGACTGCTATCACACAGACAAACAGTCCTTGTGTCCCCTATAAATATGGTTGTTCACCTCAGTTGGAGTAAAGAAACATAAAAAGATTCGAACATCGAATTAACAATCAATTGATGAGAAATTCTCAGACATACCCCTGGATTACAACTAAACGGATTCCATGGGTACTATTTCAGAAGAAAAGGATAATCAGGAAAGAAATGACTGGCACAATACTAAGAAATGATGATCTATCAACAATAGGATTATTCACTAATGAAGAAATTTTGAAACTCATATATCAAACTTGACAGGGTTTAGAAATAAAAGAAATAGGCTTTACAGCCTCCATCATAACTGGAAATCCAACTTCAGGGAAAGACAATTGTCAAAATAAACTCATCAAAGGAATATTGATTAAAAAAAAGAAGATATTGCCAGGGTCTCCACGTACATCTTCTTTGTCGACTCCTTCGCTGACTCGTCATTCGATCTAGACTCTTCTGCTACACGTCCTAAAGTTATCTATTCTATACGTCGTCGTCACTCGCAATAGACTCTGAAGGTTCCACTACCTACAGCCTCAATGGTTTCTACCCAACTCCGCTCAACTATCTATCACCACTCACATCTTAAATTACTAACTGGTACTATATCCAATAGTCCAACACGAGTCCTATATGAACTCTGACGTTCCTTACTTAACTATACACACTCCTACACTCTCTCGTTTCTAGTTTATTATAACCTACGCTCTGATACCAACTTGTAACGCCCCCAAATCCGGGGTCAGTAGATTTGGGCATCACGCTAACAAACTCAATAATTCTAACAAAAAATGGCCATGATGTATTCGTAAATACAACATAAACCTGCTGAATACTAAACTAAAAATCTGAAATCAAAATAAAACTGAAATAAAAATAAAAATTCAATCAAAAGCTCTTTGACCCCAACTCCCAACTAAGGATCTTAGGTTACAGTTCTAGAAATAAGAAAACCAAAAACCAACTTAAATACAACTCTATATACAAAACTTTATACAGACTTAAAATCACTGGTATCACTTCGAATAGAAGTATACCAGGCCAACTAATCAAATACATACTATAACTACTAAAACTCTATTTACATACAATAATTCAAACTTTAAATCTAAATACCCTGATCCACGTCAGCTTCATAACAGCATCCTGCTTCTTCTTTCCACATTCTGAACTGCGCAGGCTAAGCCTCGCCAACTAGTTTACTGAAAAGTTAGATTTTAAAAACAACAAGTGTGAGCCAAAGAATGCTCAGAAAGTTATATAATAAATATGAGCGAAGGAATGCTCACCAATTATAATCAATACTATAATTGAAACCTGGATTCTTAACTTTAACAGAAGATTAATATCATTCAAAACATTTATAATTCGAAATCAGAATTTAATAACTGAGAAGGTTCGTAATACTACATTCAATACTTTTAATACTTGCAAAATACTTTAACTATCGCTTAACAAAATCTCCAAGAAATTCTCAGTTACTCAAATTTCATTCATGTCACTAAGCGTTTGCATACCTAGCTGCCTAACCGGCCTGACAATCATGAGTCTGAATAAATAAGAAGATCTCAATTCATTCTCGGTCCTTACTATCACTGCGCAACAAATGCCACAGCGACCATAATAACCGTGAATTAGTTTTCACCGTTCAAAACACTAGTATAACAACTTTCCATTTTTATACTAACAGTATTTATTAACTCAAATCATAACTTTTAACTCAAATCATAACTTTATATCCAACATACTTGGAAATGAAAATGTACTTTAACTTAAACATTCTATCATAAGAATATATTTGCATAAAAACAACATTTAATAGAATTGGAGTTTTCATCATACTCTGGACATTACGGGTGATCAGCCTCGTATAGTCCAGTTAAAAACAATACTCTGGGATCCCTTATTAGGCACTTATTGACATTGGCCTTTACTACTCTGACCACAAAGCTGGTCCACCTTTTTATAAAATTTTTCAAATTCCATTAAACTACTTTACTATCAAATAATCTCAGTGAAACTTTATACATTAAGAACATTATACTAAAACAAGGAATAAGAATGCAATACTTGCAAAAACTTTAACAGAATATTACTGACAATACTTAAGAAAGAATAATACTGGCAATAAAACTGAAATTCTACTTTTCACATGATATATGAATAAAATATATCCTTATCAATACTTTGAAGGAGAGGATACTAGCAATAATGATTTGAATGGAATTCTTATATTGAATAGAAACATATTTATCTCACTCGAACGATAAGCGAGGGTTAGTACACTTGCCTCGATTCTAATGCGTCGATTCGCTACTTACTATACTTCGGTCTTTACTCGTTATGCATTCATTTCCTTCAATCGTCTCGCCAACACGCTCGCCGGGTCCATATCGAATCCCTAATTATACTCGAAATAATTGCAAAGTACTATTTAGTTCATAAACAACCCAATTAATAACTAATTACTTACAACTCGCAAAGCAATACATACATAAATATATATATCCACACCTCATTAATCATCACATGTACTTAATCACTCATACACATACATGCCTTTAAATCTTTAAATCAAATAATTTAAATAACTTTAAATACAAGGGATTTTTAGAAAATTTCGGCAATAAGTATTCGTTTATCGGACTATGGGCACAGCCCCTCAAATACAATTCAACCCTGTTTTTGCAAAAATAAAGTTGCCACAACTTGCAGCAACATAAAAGTAAACAAGTAAGAAAAGTACCCGCCCAGACATGCGGCACATAGCACATAATGATTTATATTAACACTACTACTTACGCTACACCAAGGATCGTGTTTCTCACGCGTTTTAATGATACACGTGACAGTCAATCATTGATGTTCGTAAGCCCTAAGGAACAACCCCTAGCACTAACTATTACTTACGCTATATCGATGATCACACCACTCAAGTATATTAATTATACTTGTGATAGTTAATCAGGGATATTCGTAAGCCCGAGGAACTAGTTGAAGAGAATTACACAAGTCGTTAAATATTGACATTTAAGACTCGTGATCTCATTACAACTCCTCGCAGATAAACATATAAAGAAAATTAAATAACAGTTTAACTTTACTATAGATTACATTTGAAAACTATACAATCACGAGACAGTTTCATATTACGGACATATATCACAATCCAATCAAAATATACATGTAACTTCTTTTATCCTAAAACCCATATCCACAAATAGTGATTTAACAAGTATAATTGTCACTCCAAATTCAACACACAATTTACTAATCATATAACATATCCGATAATCACTAACAATTATCAAGGCAAATTAGTAACCACTTACTCAACAATACCAAGTACTTGACAGTTACGAATTTCAACAAATACTATAACTCAACTTACAACATTTAGCATATATATATTACCAAATTTAGACTTCCGAAATTATAACCTACTAATTAACAAGTTCCGAATTTAAACTACTCACATTATGACTCTACTATTTATAAATTCTCAATTTCCGAATAACTCCAAAAATTAAAGTATTTAAACCAACAATATTCCAAATTATTAATACTTTAATATTCTCCAAAAATCCCAATTTGGAATCCCGAAAAATAATAACTAACATTTTCCAAAAACTCGAATCCAACTTCGAAAATGAAGATTTAACTATAAATTGTCGAAGTCAACTCTAATGGCCTAACTTTGACCGGCAATAACTCACTCATTTTTAATCCGATTTACATGATTCAAGAGTGTATTCCATGTATTTTTCCGCAAGGATTCTGAATATGTAATTTGTTTTCAAATCTGACATTAGCAGCTACAAAACGAATGGATATACAGAGCAGAATATTAATAACTTATATATCCAACACACATATACATGAACTACACATAAACACACACACACACTCACACATAATCTTATACATAAATACATACATACACAAATACCTACAAGATCAAACACATATTCTGTCAAACCAAGTCACCGGCTCGTGTTTAACTCATCCCCGGCGACGGTGATCGTTCGCGACGGCCGGAATCGGCACCACCACCGCAGACCAGCCCCATCCTCCTCTTTTCCCCCTTATTCCTCCATCAACCCGCGCACATATACACACACTAATACACACACACACGACTTACACACACACACGATTTGTATATGTATATATATATGTATACTCCCCCCCCCCAATTGATTCAAAACCAAAACCCCCAAATCTCTCTTCTTTCTTCTCTTCTTCTCTCTTTTTCTTTCTTTTTCTTTTCTTCTCTGCGTTTCTTTTTTTTTTCTCCAGTGTTCTTGAACCTTCCTTCTGCTGGGCTCCCTTATTGGGCCTAGCCCAATACTCTTTTTATTACCACTTTCCTCTCTTCGGTCCAAATACATTCTAATAAATGATTTATATATATCACAATTATATAAAACCTCCGGAAAATTACACTTTTCATTTTTAAAAATAAAGGATATCAAATTACGAGCACCCACATATTTTCGAAATATTTTTCGGATCAAAAATGAATTAAATATGAATTTTCAAAGTTTTGATCCTTTAAATACAATAAAACTCTTAAAATCATTTTAAAATACTCAACCACCCAAATTAATCCTCCCAACAATTTTAAAAACTCCATAAATATATAAAGATAATTTTACAAAAGATTTCATGATTTTTAAGCCCTCCGATAATCATATAAAGATTTTTGAAGATCAATAATACTTGATTTAAATATTTTTAAACAACTAAAAATACCAATAAAATACTGGGGCACACATTGGCACACATAACTCAATATATACTCATATAAACTCAATACTAAATATCGTTGAATTCCACAGCGATATCCTCAGATCCAATTCTATCCTTTAAATAATAATCAACATAATAAAATAATAATAAATCCTAAAATAATCTGGTATCTTACATTCTACCCACCTTAAAAGGATTCCGACCTCGGAATCAGGTAAAGAAGGGTTACTGGGGTTCACTCTACCAACTCGTGTTGCATCCGCAACTCTACTAATCTGTACTCTGGATACTTATTTACTATACTGGGATCTCTACTGATCTCTCTATATAGAACAACTCTAATCGTAGTACTATACGTCACGCGTTACTAGTATTCTAAACTCGATTGGCATACGTTCAAGACTACTCGAGATATTATGATTCATGATATTTGAAGAGAACGATTTCACATTGTAGCAAAGGTTCCACAATTGTAGAAATAATTTATGAGTTTTCAAACAAATATTCTTGGAAATGAAAGATTACTGAGTGATCAATATGATCAAATGAACCTTGTTGCGTGCCTTATTCAAGACATGACTAAAGGTAATTAACCTTCTTGTACTTCACAACACACAAGTGATGGCGTCCCATCAGACTGCTATCACACAGACAAACAGTCCTTGTGTCCCCTATAAATATGGTTGTTCACCTCAGTTGGAGTAAAGAAACATAAAAAGATTCGAACATCGAATTAACAATCAATTGATGAGAAATTCTCAGACATACCCCTGGATTACAACTAAACGGATTCCATGGGTACTATTTCAGAAGAAAAGGATAATCAGGAAAGAAATGACTGGCACAATACTAAGAAATGATGATCTATCAACAATAGGATTATTCACTAATGAAGAAATTTTGAAACTCATATATCAAACTTGACAGGGTTTAGAAATAAAAGAAATAGGCTTTACAGCCTCCATCATAACTGGAAATCCAACTTCAGGGAAACACAATTGTCAAAATAAACTCATCAAAGGAATATTGATTAAAAAAAAGAAGGTATTGCCAGGGTCTCCACGTACATCTTCTTTGTCGACTCCTTCGCTGACTCGTCATTCGATCTAGACTCTTCTGCTACACGTCCTAAAGTTATCTATTCTATACGTCGTCATCACTCGCACTAGACTCTGAAGGTTCCACTACCTACAACCTCAATGGTTTCTACCCAACTCCGCTCAACTATCTATCACCACTCACATCTTAAATTACTAACTGGTACTATATCCAATAGTCCAACACGAGTCCTATATGAACTCTGACGTTCCTTACTTAACTATACACACTCCTACACTCTCTCGTTTCTAGTTTATTATAACCTACGCTCTGATACAAACTTGTAACGCCCCCAAATCCGGGGTCAGTAGATTTGGGCATCACGCTAACAAACTCAATAATTCTAACAAAAATTAGCCATGATGTATTCGTAAATACAACATAAACCTGCTGAATACTAAACTAAAAATCTGAAATCAAAATAAAACTGAAATAAAAATAAAAACTCAATCAAAAGCTCTTTGACCCCAACTCCCAACTAAGGATCTTAGGTTACAGTTCTAGAAACAAGAAAACCCAAAACCAACTTAAATACAACTCTATATACAAAACTTTATACAAACTTAAAATCACTGGTATCACTTCGAATAGAAGTATACCAGGCCAACTAATCAAATACATACTATAACTACTAAAACTCTATTTACATACAATAATTCAAACTTTAAATCTATATACCTTGATCCACGTCAGCTTCATAACAGCATCCTGCTTCTTCTTTCCACATTCTGAACTGCGCAAGCTAAGCCTCGCCAACTAGTTTACTGAAAAGTTAGATTTTAAAAACAACAAGTGTGAGCCAAAGAATGCTCAACAAGTTATATAATAAATATGAGCGAAGGAATGCTCACCAATTATAATCAATACTATAATTGAAACCTGGATTCTTAACTTTAACAGAAGATTAATATCATTCAAAACATTTATAATTCGAAATCAGAATTTAATAACTGAGAAGGTTCGTAATACTAGATTCAATACTTTTAATACTTGCAAAATACTTTAACTATCGCTTAACAAAATCTCCAAGAAATTCTCAGTTACTCAAATTTCATTCATGTCACTAAGCGTTTGCATACCTAGCTGCCTAACCGGCCTGACAATCATGAGTTTGAATAAATAAGAAGATCTCAATTCATTCTCGGTCCTTACTATCACTGCGCAACAAATGCCACAGCGACCATAATAACCGTGAATTAGTTTTCACCGTTTAAAACACTAGTATAACAACTTTCCATTTTTATACTAACAGTATTTATTAACTCAAATCATAACTTTTAACTCAAATCATAACTTTATATCCAACATACTTGGAAATGAAAATGTACTTTAACTTAAACATTCTATCATAACAATATATTTGCATAAAAACAACATTTAATAGAATTGGAGTTTTCATCATACTCTGGACATTACGGGTGATCAGCCACGTAAAGTCCAGTTAAAAACAATACTCTGGGATCCCTCATTAGGCACTTATTGACATTGGCCTTTACTACTCTGACCACAAAGCTGGTCCACCTTTTTATAAAATTCTTCCAATTCCATTAAACTACTTTACTATCAAATAATCTCAGTGAAACTTTATACATTAAGAATATTATACTAAAACAAGGAATAAGAATGCAATACTTGCAAAAACTTTAACAGAATATTACTGACAATACTTAAGAAAGAATAATACTGGCAATAAAACCGAAATTCTACTTTTCACATGATATATGAATAAAATATATCCTTATCAATACTTTGAAGGAGAGGATACTAGCAATAATGATTTGAATGGAATTCTTATATTGAATAGAAACATATTTATCTCGCTCGAACGATAAGCGAAGGTTAGTACACTTGCCTCGATTCCAATGCGTCGATTCGCTACTTACTATACTTCGGTCTTTACTCGTCATGCATTCATTTCCTTCAATCGTCTCGCCAACACGCTCGCCGGGTCCATATCGAATCCCTAATTATACTCGAAATAACAGCAAAGTACTATTTAGTACATAAACAACCCAATTAATAACTAATTACTTACAACTCGCAAATCAATACATACATAAATATATATATCCACACCTCATTAATCATCACATATGTACTTAATCACACATACACATACATGCCTTTAAATCTTTAAATCAAATAATTTAAATAACTTTAAATACAGGGGATTTTTAGAAAATTTCGACATCAAGTATTCGTTTATCGGACTATGGGCACATCCCCTCAAATACAATTCAACCCTATTTTCGTAAAAATAAAGTTGCCTCAACTTGTAGCAACATAAAAGTAAACAAGTAAGAAAAGTACCCGCCCAGACATGCGGCACATAGCACATAATGATTTATATTAACACTACTACTTACACTACACCAAGGATCGTATTTCTCACGCATTTTAATGATACACGTGACAATCAATCATTGATGTTCGTAAGCCCTAAGGAACAACCCCTAGCACTAACTATTACTTACGCTATATCGATGATCACACCACTCAAGTATATTAATTATACTCGTGATAGTTAATCAGGGATATTCGTAAGCCCGAGGAACTTGTTGAAGAGAATTACACAAGTCGTTAAATATTGACATTTAAGACTCATGATCTCATTACAACTCCTCGCAGATAAACATATAAAGAAAATTAAATAACAGTTTAACTTTACTATAGATTACATTTGAAAACTATACAATCAGGAGACAGTTTCATATTACGGACATATATCACAATCCAATCAAAATATACATGTAACTTCTTTTATCCTAAAACCCATATCCACAAATAGTGATTTAACAAGTATAATTCTCACTCCAAATTCAACACACAATTTACTAATCATATAACATATCCGATAATCACTAACAATTATCAAGGTAAATTAGTAACCACTTACTCAACAATACCAAGTACTTGACAGTTACGAATTTCAACAAATACTCTAACTCAACTTACAACATTTAGCATATATATATTACCAAATTTAGACTTCCGAAATTATAACCTACTAATTAACAAGTTCCGAATTTAAACTACTCACATTATGACTCTACTATTTATAAATTCTCAATTTCCGAATAACTCCAGAAATTAAAGTATTTAAACCAACAATAATCCAAATTATTAATACTTTAATATTCTCCAAAAATCCCAATTTGGACTCCCGAAAAATAATAACTAACATTTTCCAAAAACTCGAATCCAACTTCGAAAATGAAGATTTAACTATAAATTGTCGAAGTCAACTCTAATGGCCTAACTTTGACCGGCTATAACTCACTCATTTTTAATCCGATTTACATGATTCAAGAGTGTATTCCATGTATTTTTCTGCAAGGATTCTGAATATGTAATTTGTTTTCAAATCTGACATTAGCAGCTAACAAAAGGAATGGATATACAGAGCAGAATATTAATAACTTATATATCCAACACACATATACATGAACTACACATAAACACACACACACTCACACATAATCTAATAAATAAATACATACATACACAAATACCTACAAGATCAAACACATATTCTGTCAAACCAAGTCACCGGCTCGTGTTTAACTCATCCCCGGCGACGGTGATCGTTCGCGACGGTCGGAATCGGCACCACCACCGCAGACCAGCCCCATCCTCCTCTTTTCCCCCTTATTCCTCCATCAACCCGCGCACATATACACACACTAATACACACACACACGACTTACACACACACGATTTGTATATGTATATATATATATATATATGTATACTCCCCCCCCCCCAATTGATTCAAAACCAAAACCCCCAAATCTCTCTTCTTTCTTCTTCTTTCTTCTCTTCTTCTCTCTTTTTCTTTCTTTTTTTTTCTTCTCTGCGTTTCTTTTTTTTTTTCTCCAGTGTTCTTGAACCTTCCTTCTGCTGGGCTCCCTTATTGGGCCTAGCCCAATACTCTTTTTATTACCACTTTCCTCTCTTCGGTCCAAATACATTCTAATAAATGATTTATATAAATCACAATTATATAAAACCTCCGGAAAATTACACTTTTCATTTTTAAAAATAAAGGATATCAAATTACGAGCACCCACATATTTTCGAAATATTTTTCGGATCAAAAATGAATTAAATATGAATTTTCAAAGTTTTGATCCTTTAAATACAATAAAACTCTTAAAATCATTTTAAAATACTCAACCACCCAAATTAATCCACCCAAAAATTTTAAAAACTCCATAAATATATAAAGATAATTTTACAAAAGATTTCATGATTTTTAAGCCCTCCGATAACCAAATAAAGATTTTTGAAGATCAATAATACTTGATTTAAATATTTTTAAACCACTAAAAATACCAATAAAATACTGGGGCACACATTGGCACACATAACTCAATATATACTCATATAAACTCAATACTAAATATCGTTGAATTCCACAGCGATATCCTCAGATCCAATTCTATCCTTTAAATATTAATCAACATAATTAAATAATAATAAAATAATAATAAATCCTAAAATAATCTGGTATCTTACATTCTACCCACCTTAAAAGGATTCCGACCTCGGAATCAGGTAAAGAGGGGTTACTGGGGTTTACTCTACCAACTCGTGTTGCATCCGCAACTCTACTAATCTGTACTCTGGATACTTATTTACTATACTGGGATCTCTACTGATCTCTCTATATAGAACAACTCTAATCGTAGTACTATACGTCACGCGTTACTAGTATTCTAAACTCGATTGGCATACGTTCAAGACTACTCGAGATATTATGATTCATGATATTTGAAGAGAACGATTTCACATCGTAGCAAAGGTTCCACAATTGTAGAATTAATTTATGAGTTTTCAAACAAATATTCTTGGAAATGAAAGATTACTGAGTGATCAATATGATCAAATGAACCTTGTTGCGTGCCTTATTCAAGACATGACTAAAGGTAATTAACCTTCTTGTACTTCACAACACACAAGTGATGGCGTCCCATCAGACTACTATCACACAGACAAACAGTCCTTGTGTCCCCTATAAATAGGGTTGTTCACCTCAGTTGGAGTAAAGAAACATAAAAAGATTCGAACATCGAATTAACAATCAATTGATGAGAAATTCTCAGACATACCCCTGGATTACAACTAAACGGATTCCATGGGTACTATTTCAGAAGAAAAGGATAATCAGGAAAGAAATGACTGGCACAATACTAAGAAATGATGATCTATCAACAATAGGATTATTCACTAATGAAGAAATTTTGAAACTCATATATCAAACTTGACAGGGTTTAGAAATAAAAGAAATAGGCTTTACAGCCTCCATCATAACTGGAAATCCAACTTCAGGGAAACACAATTGTCAAAATAAACTCATCAAAGGAATATTGATTAAAAAAAAGAAGGTATTGCCAGGGTCTCCACGTACATCTTCTTTGTCGACTCCTTCGCTGACTCGTCATTCGATCTAGACTCTTCTGCTACACGTCCTAAAGTTATCTATTCTATACGTCGTCGTCACTCGCACTAGACTCTGAAGGTTCCACTACCTACAGCCTCAATGGTTTCTACCCAACTCCGCTCAACTATCTGTCACCACTCACATCTTAACTTACTAACTGGTACTATATCCAATAGTCCAACACGAGTCCTATATGAACTCTGACGTTCCTTACTTAACTATACACACTCCTACACTCTCTCGTTTCTAGTCTACTATAACCTACGCTCTGATACCAACTTGTAATGCCCCCAAATCCGGGGTCAGTAGATTTGGGCATCACGCTAACAAACTCAATAATTCTAACAAAAATTGGCCATGATGTATTCGTAAATACAACATAAACCTGCTGAATACTAAACTAAAAATCTGAAATCAAAATAAAACTGAAATAAAAATAAAAACTCAATCAAAAGCTCTTTGACCCCAACTCCCAACTAAGGATCTTAGGTTACAGTTCTAGAAACAAGAAAACCCAAAACCAACTTAAATACAACTCTATATACAAAACTTTATACAAACTTAAAATCACTGGTATCACTTCGAATAGAAGTATACCAGGCCAACTAATCAAATACATACTATAACTACTAAAACTCTATTTACATACAATAATTCAAACTTTAAATCTAAATACCCTGATCCACGTCAGCTTCATAACAGCATCCTGCTTCTTCTTTCCACATTCTGAACTGCGCAGGCTAAGCCTCGCCAAATAGTTTACTGAAAAGTTAGATTTTAAAAACAACAAGTGTGAGCCAAAGAATGCTCGGCAAGTTATATAATAAATATGAGCGAAGGAATGTTCACCAATTATAATCAATACTATAATTGAAACCTGGATTCTTAACTTTAACAGAAGATTAATATCATTCAAAACATTTATAATTCGAAATCAGAATTTAATAACTGAGAAGGTTCGTAATACTAGATTCAATACTTTTAATACTTGCAAAATACTTTAACTATCGCTTAACAAAATCTCCAAGAAATTCTCAGTTACTCAAATTTCATTCATGTCACTAAGCGTTTGCATACCTAGCTGCCTAACCGGCCTGACAATCATGAGTTTGAATAAATAAGAAGATCTCAATTCATTCTCGGTCCTTATTATCACTACGCAACAAATGCCACAGCGACCATAATAACCGTGAATTAGTTTTCACCGTTTAAAACACTAGTATAACAACTTTCCATTTTTATACTAACAGTATTTATTAACTCAAATCATAACTTTTAACTCAAATCATAACTTTATATCCAACACACACGATTTGTATATGTATATATATATATATATATATGTATACTCCCCCCCCCAATTGATTCAAAACCAAAACCCCCAAATCTCTCTTCTTTCTTCTTCTTTCTTCTCTTCTTCTCTCTTTTTCTTTCTTTTTTTTTCTTCTCTGCGTTTCTTTTTTTTTCTCCAGTGTTCTTGAACCTTCCTTCTGCTGGGCTCCCTTATTGGGCCTAGCCCAATACTCTTTTTATTACCACTTTCCTCTCTTCGGCCCAAATACATTCTAATAAACGATTTATATAAATCACAATTAAATAAAACCTCCGGAAAATTATACTTTTCATTTTTAAAATAAAGGATATCAAATTACGAGCACCCACATATTTTCAAAATATTTTTCGGATCAAAAATGAATTAAATATGAATTTTCAAAGTTTTGATCCTTTAAATACAATAAAACTCTTAAAATCATTTTAAAATACTCTACCACCCAAATTAATCCACCCAACAATTTGAAAAACTCCATAAATATATAAAGATAATTTTACAAAAGATTTCATGATTTTTAAGCCCTCCGATAATCAAATAAAGATTTTTGAAGATCAATAATACTTGATTTAATTATTTTTAAACCACTAAAAATACCAATAAAATACTGGGGCACACATTGGCACACATAACTCATTATATACTCATATAAACTCAATACTAAATATCGTTGAATTCCACAGCGATATCCTCAAACCCTTAAATACTAATCAACATAATTAAATAATAATAAAATAATAATAAATACTAAAATAATCTGGTATCTTACAGGAAAGAGAAGAACCACTATTTTACTAATAAAATATTAAGTTAAGAGCTACTAGTTGCTCCTAAAATAGAGGAGAGAGAATAAACTCTTAACTTTTTAAAGAGCCTCTAACAGTCTCTTGGAGACTCATTTTAAGACATCCTCTTTATATTTTCAATTAAGAGCTTAAATAAAGAGCCTCTTGGAAATGCTCTTACACACCATACGTTCCTCCAATTTCAATGCTAATTTTTTATATTTCCAAGGGTTACTTACACCAATTGAATGATAAAGTCAATTAGTTAGATGCGAAACTCGCTAAAATCAGTATGTTAATTGATGAGAAGAATAGAGTTGTTGATCTACCAAATCCGTTTGAGGAAGATGTGTTTGAAAGAGATATTGAAGCTTGTCAGGTGCCAATTTCCAACCCTGACAATGATATTTGGCACAAGATGGAAGATAAAATCACTGAAATAATACAAACAATTGAGAAGATGGGGGAGACCTATGCAAGTCCGTCACTACTAACTATCGAGAATGTAGTTGGAAGAGTTGTTGAACCTGGTGAAGAAAGCATTCAATCAAATGAGATGTCCTGAAATCTGGTATGTTCTCACGCACTTACTCATGTTTCAGTTGTCAATGATCAGGAAGATTTGTGTAGAGCTGAGAAAATAGTTGATGATAATAGTGAGGATTTAAAACATTTACAAGTGTTAACACCAGCTAATTAAGCCCCTGAACTGTTTGATGCAAGTCTCGAGACTGATTTTATTATTTCTTTTGTTAAGTTCGTTGAGAGAACTATGGATAGAGATTTTGTGTATCATTTTATAGGATTTAAAATAATACTAATTGCTAAACTTTATGAGAATGAATTTGTTCATAAAAAAATTATATGGCAACTGTAATATATGATCTATGCAACTCATGTATTTCACATAAGTTTCGGGACAAAATATGATAAGGTGCTGATTTACAAGCTTCATGAAGACGAACATGGCACACATTGTATAGAAGGTAAGGATAAGGAAAGGGATAAAGGTTGATATGATGGAAATGAGAGGCCTACTTCCTTTCAACTTGTTGTTCCGATGTTGGATCAGGCTTATAAAAGGATAGTGCATAGAGTGGTGGAAATAGATCATTTATCTATTAAAGATAAGGTTACCTGTGTGACACTTCTGCTTTGATTGATGTATAATTTTAACAATATAAGAGGACTAATATTGTGTGGTAAAATACATAGTAGAGATTTGGTATTTTGGGATAGTCTGATGCATTTTTTTGTGAAGGTTTGAAATATTGAAAAGTTCATTTAGATCATTTTTCCAAAAAATATAATTGTGATTTTCTTAAGAAATCAAATGTGATCAGGAGGTTAGTTGATGATAGAAAGTGCTCCTTTTGGTCGGATGGTGATGATGAAATAATGTGTTTACTTGAGGATGTTTAAGGTAAGAATATGGTAGAAGGTGCGATAAAGAGCGTTTATTTGGAGTGTGGTAACAACTCATCAGAACTAATTAAGGTTTACATGGAGTAAAATTCAAGAATAAAAATGTTGGTTGTTCAACGGTATTGTAGGAAGTATATAAATAGATTGTACCTGAAATCAAGAAATCAACAATAAAATACCGAAAGAATGTTCAAGTCACGTGAAAACCACGCTCTCCTTAAAACAGATTAGCCCCTTCCGTGTGGTGCTTGAAGGATGAATGGCCTCCGTCTCCCAGGATACAACGAACAAAGGTGATTTTCAAGCACTTAGAAAACCCACCTTCTACGAACCGAACAAACACCACTCTATCACAAAGAAATGAACCTAAAGCTCTAAAGAGTATGCAAGGAAAACAATGAAAGACTTGGGAATTTTTGGTGTCTCAAAACAATGAAGCCCGAGTCTCCTTATATAGGAGTAGAAGAATGTAACCCCCAACAACAATAACTTTGTAACCCCCCAAATCATTAACTTTGTAACCCCCAACATATAATAAATATATGAGTTACAAAATTAAAAATGGAGTTACAAAATTAAAAGTGGAGTTACAAAACAAATAATAAAAATTTACTAATTTTTATTCACAAAATAGTCCAACAATCCCCCACATGAATAAAAAATTGACATTACAAAATGACTCTTTTACACGGAGATAGAGTGCACGGTAGAAACCAGCATAGGATAGGTAGGCGTACACCCTTGAACCTTCCCTTGTAAGAACATATTTACATTTCTAGAATTTCAGTAGTCGCGTTGACCTTGAACTGCCCTTCTATTTTGTGAAATGATGATACATTCCCCACAGGAGTCTTTCCCTATATTTGTTCAGTTCTGACTGTTAAGCCCATTTTGGTCCTGAGCTTTAGCCTGGTTCTGTGAGTTTTTCCCAGAATTGGCCCCCACAATTCCTTCTTGAAGCGACTGTTTGCACTAAATCACGCAAGCGTACGTGGGCACAAGTAATATATGAATAAGTCAAGTTCGTTCCCACAGAGATCTGGTAAGGTTTTAAATCGGCTAATGCACCTATGCAACAATGTATGATTATTATTCACTGCTAAGACAAATAACAAATTGGGTTTAATTAACTAAATTAACTAGAAAGTAAATTAACAACTAAGAATTAACTAACTAACAAGAATTGAAATTGAATTACGTCTACAAGAGTAACATGGGATCCTAACTTCATTAAATACTTCGCTTAGCTCTGACGCCTTTAATCACTATATGCAATGGTTATGATATCTGATCGGATAACACGAAACAAGTACACGCTACCTGTCAGCATACGTATACCAAACTAAACATACATCCACAAAAAAGATAGAAGATGAATAGACACCAATTATGCTTAGACCCTATATGTCTATAGAACTTGAAAACATAACGGTTGAAGAACTAGTTATCCATAAAGATCACACAGGGCAATATAAGTATTTTCATCTCATACTACGAATCATGTTGATAAACAATCATGAACCTATGCTAGCATGGCAAGTTCTAAATCTCAAGATCCACTTTCACTTCACAAGAGATTAACAAATTAGATGTTAGCTACGCATCTAACAATTAAGCATAACCATACGAGGATATCAGATATACATCACACACCGATCTTTTAAGCAATCAAAATAATAAAGCTCCATAAATAAATCTGTCAGAATCCCATGACAACGATTAGTTTATAATCGAACCTCTCGTCATCATGGGATCTAATGAAACCATGATAAAAACAAAGTATGAAAAGATACAAATAAAACTAAGTAATTGATATGTAATCGTCTCCTCTAAATTACAATGGTAGGATGTGTTTATATAGGCTCTAGAAGTCTTGTCCACCAAGCAATTGCCTTTTTAGAGTTGGAATAGAAGATTGGCAATTTCCGTTCTTGAATGAGAATAGAATTGCAAATTCCATGTGTAGATCTGATTCTGGAATGTTCTAGCCGCCCAAATCAATTACCATACTTATTAGAAGTAGGAATTATAGCAATTTCCTTGTCAAAGTTGAATTTCTGCAGTTCGGCACATAATACGTTTCCTAAACTGATTCTGTTTTTAAAGAAAATTCGTAGCTGACTTTTCTTCAATATTTCTGGGCCGTTCCAGTTGTAAGTGGACATCTGGACCACTTTAGAAAGATAGAGAATCTCGTTAGCTTCGCGTGGACTGTAAGATCGTCCAAAACGGACTTCTAGAACTCAAGATATGGCCAAAACAAAATCAGAATTCTAGCTGATTTTTCACCTGCACGCCGTAGCGCTGGGGCGCCAACCGCGCCTGAGGCGCCAGCTCAATCTGCATAAAACAGCGCTGGGGCGCCAATTGGGGCTCCTGGCTTGGTCCCGATCTGCAAAAATTGATTTTTCTTCGATTTTTAAGCTTTTTCTTCCGTTCCTTTTGCATGAGCTTCCGTCTTTTATCCTTAATGACTTGTATACTTCTTGGTAGTTGACCTTAGCCTCCATTCTTCATTCCATATCATAAATCAACTCCAAATAACGACGGAAACTACACCTTTAATCGATATTCCTTCAACCCTGTACAATTAAACAAAACACATCAAAACTACCACAAACTTGAGGCCAAAGCAATCAATTTAAGCCGAATTAGAATGCTCTAAATGGATATAAAATCCATTTATCAGCGACCCCACTTCACTCAAATAGGTGATCTCTTAAACAATACAAAAATATTATTTGTTCGACATATCGACACATAAGGATCATTAAAAGCATAGCTTAGCCTTACCCAAATTTTATCACTGTTTATCATCATAGGAATGGACCCGGGAGTAAAACCCCCACAATGATCTCACTAAGTCTTTATAGTTAGGTTGTCCCATTGAACCTAGATCTTGGGATCTCCAGTCAACAAGGTTGGGTTTCCTTTGTATCGACTTTTATAATGGGCTTTAGTCCCATCCCTTTCGATGATTTCTCAACTAACTCTCTTGTTAACCCTTTGGTTAGCGGATCCGCAGTATTATCTTTTGACCTTATATGATCAATAGTGATAACTCCAGTTGAGAGTAGTTGTCTAACGGAATTGTGTCGCCAACGAATATGTCTTGACATTCCATTATATAGTACACGCTCGGCTGTACCAATTGCTGTCGTGCTATCACAATGTATACATAGTGGTGGCACTGGCATTTCCCATCTTGGAATATCCTCTAAAAACTGGCGTAACCATTCAGCTTGTTCGCCTGCTTTATCCAAAGCAACAAACTCAGCCTCCATGGTAGACTTGGTTACCACAGTTTGTTTCGAAGATTTCCACGCGATCGCTCCACCTGCTAGCGTAAATACATATCCACTAGTGGACTTCGATCCTTTTACACCATTAATCCAGTTTGAATCACTATAACCTTCTAGGACAGCAGGATATCTCGAGTAATGCAATCCATAATCACGCGTATACCTTAAGTACCTAAGCACTTTAGTTATCGCTTTCCAGTGATCCACACCTGGATTACTCGTGTATCAGCTTAGCCTACTAACAGTAAAGGCAATGTCTGGTCGTGTACAATTCATTAAGTACATCAGACTTCCTATTACTTTAGCATACTCTCCTTGAGAAACACCCCCACCTTTATTTTTCGATAGATGTAAAGTCGTATCAAAAGGGGTTCTTGACACACTAGAATCATCTTTATTATATTTCTCAAGGATCTTATCAACGTAATGTGACTGATTTAGCATAAGTACACTTGGCATTCTCAGGATCTTTATCCCTAGAATCACATCAGCTAAGCCCATATCTTTCATGTGGAATCTTGAATGTAATATGTCTTTGGTAGATTTGACCATTTTATCATTACTACCAACGATGAGCATATCATCAACGTAAAGACACAGGATCACATATCGCTCTATTGTATCTTTGACATATACACACTTGTCACATTCATTGATTTTAAATCCATTCGACAATATAACACTGTCAAATTTTTGCTGCCAGTCTCGTGGCGCTTGCTTTAAGCCATATATTGACTTCACTAATTTACACACTTTGTGTTCCAATCCAGGAACCACAAAACCCTCAGGTTGCTTAATGTAGATTTCTTCATGTAAATCTCCATTCAGAAAGGCAGTTTTTACATCCATCTGATGCATTTCAAGATTTCGCAATGCTGCTATAGCAATTATCATCCTTATAGACGTCATTCTCGTTACCGGAGAATACGTGTCAAAATAATCAATGCCTTTCTTTTGGCGAAAACCTTGAATCACAAGTCGGGCTTTGTATTTATCTATGGATCCATCTTCTTTCATTTTCTTAGTGAAAATCCATCTTGATCCTAGTGGTTTACATCCCGGAGGAAGATCAACCAATTCCCAAGTATGATTCTGCATAATAGAATCAACCTCACTCTTGATAGCCTCTTTCCAAAATGGACCATCCGGACAATGGACAGCTTCTGAATAAGATTGTGGTTCATTTTCGAGCAAGTAAGTTAAAAAATCTTGCCCGAAGGATTTTTATACTCTAGCTCTTTTGCTTCGACGAGGTGCATCCTCTGTTTCAAGTTCATCCATGCTTTCTTGTTCCTCAACACCACTATTTTCATTTTCAGAATTAGTTTCACCTATCCGTTTCGATGAACTTTCTATGGATTTTCGAGGAAATAAATGTTCAAAAAATGAAGCATTTCTTGATTCCATTATAGTGTTCTTGTGTATGTCAGGGATTTTCGACTCGTGCACAAGAAATCTATATGCCGTACTGTTAGGCACATACCCAATAAAAATACAATCCACAGTTTTTGGACCAATTTTCACCCTCTTTGGTTCTGGGACAAGAACCTTTGCAAGGCACCCCCACACTCGTAAGAATTTATAAGAAGGCTTCTTTCCTTTCCATAATTCATAAGGGGTTAGCTCTTGATTTTTCCGGGGTATCCTATTCAAAAGATAATTTGCTGACGTGACAGCATCTCCCCACATATTGGTAGGCAACCCTGAACTGAGCAACATTGCATTACACATTTCTTTCAAGGTCCTATTTTTACGCTCAGCAATCCCATTTGATTGAGGCGAATACGGTGTAGTGACTTCGTGAATAATTCCATGTTTCGCACAGAATTCACCAAAAGGTGACACATATTCACCACCTCGATCACTTCTTATTACTTTTATTTTTCCCTTAAGTTGAGTTTCAACTTCATTCTTATAGAGCTCGAACTTCTCTATAGCTTCATCTTTGCTCTTAAGCAAATAGACATAACAAAATCTTGTACTATCATCCACAAATGTGACAAACTACTTATAACCATCCCTTGTTTGATTTGATTTTAAATCACACACATCATTGTCAATCAAATCCAAGGGTTTTGTATGTCTTTCAATAGTTTGAAAAGATGATCTTGTTAATTTTGCCTCTACACAAATTTCACATTTGTGCTTCGAACTAATTTGGAATGTCGGTATATGGTTCAAGTAAATTAATTTACGCATCGTTTCATAATTAACATGACCTAGTCTACCATGCCACAAATTGGAAGACTCAAGCAAGTAAGCAGAAGAATTATTATTATTATTAATACTCTTCACAGTTATTACATTAAGCTTAAATAACCCATCGGTTACATAACCTTTTCCCACAAACATTCCTTTCTTGGACAAAATAACCATATCAGATTCAATCACTATGCGGAATCCATGCTTGTTCAGCAACGAGCCAGAAACCAAGTTCCTTCGTATCTCCGGCACATAGAGGACATCATTGAGAGTCAATTCTTTACCAGAGGTCATCTTCAGCACAACCTTGCCTTTCCCAAGGACTTCAGATGTTGCAGAGTTTCCCATAAACAGCTTCTCTCCAGTCTCAGTTGGTGTGAAGGTGTGGAACAACTCCTTGCTAGAGCATATGTGCTTTGTAGCACCAGTGTCAATCCACCATTCTTTCGGGTTGGAGCCGATGAGGTTCACTTCGGACACCATAACAGGGAGACTGATTTCAGATATATCTTGAGCCACATCATCCACCATGTGGGCCTCGTGCTTCTTCCTCTTTGGTAGTCTACACTCAGTTGACTTGTGACCCATCTTGTCACAGTTGAAACACTTTCCTTGAAATTTCTTCTTAGAAACTCCACCTTTGGGTCCCAAATTGGGCCTCTTGTCTGGTTTCCCCTTCTTGAACTTGGAGTTCTTCTTGACCTCCACAACATTAGCACTAGAGGAAGAGACAGACCGATTCTTATTATCCTCTTCAATTCGGAGTCTCAAGACAAGGTCTTGCACCGTCATCTCCTTTCGCTTATGCTTCAAATAATTCTTGAAGTCCTTCCAACCAGGGGGTAATTTTTCAATAATAACGGCTACTTGGAAGGCTTCATTCATGGGCATACCCTCAGCTTCCATGTCATGCATGATCATCTGAAGGCCTTGAACTTGACTAACCACCTTCTTGGAATCCACCATCATAAACTCAAGAAGTCGGGACACTATAAACTTCTTAGTACCCGCATCCTCGTTCTATACTTTCTGTCGAGTGTGTCCCACAAAACTTTGGACGTTTTCATCACACTATACACATTGTACAGTGAATCACTCAAACAGTTCATTATATAATTTCTGCATAAGAAATCTGAGTGGTTCCAAGCTTGGACTGCACTAATAAGCTGAACATCGGTTTCACCTTCTTTCAGCTTAGGTGCATCCTCAGTCAAGAACCTCACAAGGTTCAAGGTGGTCAGGTAGAACAACATCTTTTGTTGCCACCTCTTGAAATTCAGCCCACTGAATTTCTCCGATTTTTCCGCTTGAGCGGTTACCGGTACAGCCGTATTTGGCACCACAAGGGTCGCCGTATTAGGCACTGCCTCAGCAGTTACACGCCTATCACCATCACCAGACAAGTTAGCTCCATCAACTCCCGACATTTCTGAAATCAAAAAATAAACATTATCACTTAATTATCCGGAATTCAGAAAATGCAATCTAATTGTAGTTAGACTGAGTAAGACATGCAGATATATAGTATAAATAAGAGTAACAATCAGTTTGCATTGAAATACACATGTATTTTGCTAACGGAAAAATTAAAAGGCTACCAAATGGCACTAAATCATTCGATCCAGGTTCACATCAAACTTAACACCGATTACTGACCATTATGTAATTCATATTAAAACTAAACGATAGATTGATGAGATAGTATATTGCAAGTCACATAAATATGCAAGCCATTATAATTACCAGCAACTAGTAATAAGCAAGAGAAAAAAAAAACCAACCTCTTTTTTTTCCGTTACAAAAACATGGCAGACTCAATAGAACTCAAACCAAATAAATTACTAAAACATTGTCATACAACCAAATAGCCTATTTAGAATAGACCAGAACCACAAAAAAAAAAATCAACAATTTTTTTTTTCAATAAAACATGCCAGTGAAATACAACACATGCATTTCAAATTAACATTTAATAATCCACACTCCTAGTAAGAATAATGCTATATACACTGTACGATACAAAATCAAGTTAGTGTTCTCATAATCCCATAAAGCATGTCAGTTAGGAAACAAATTGTAACGTAAAATCATAAAATATTACAAATTTAGTGACATGCTAGAAAGGAAAAGAAAAAAAACAAGACCATGAAATTTGGGCATATCAGAAAGCAAATATGTACAAATAATCAGGCTTTAAAAGTAGTCAGGGGAACATGGCATGATAGGTGACATAAAACTACAAATAAAAATTATCAGAGACTCCGAGAGTTATAAAACTAGAGCAGTCTATCCAGAAAACAATGGAAAATAGCACCTCAAGCAAGCAAATTTCTAGTCAAATCAAAACTGAAACATGCAATTCCTATCATAATAATTATATCAAATACCAAAAGCAACCAAACATGCTAAAACCAATTTTTAAACAAGACAATATCAAGAAATCGTTTAAAAGGAACATACACAAGGGGGCTAATCATGCTATCTTTAATCATATTATTATACAATACATGGCACATGGAAACAAAACCAAATATCTCATGCATGGTCCTGGGTATAAACACTAATAAAACAAGACTTTGCATGCATATAAATCAAGGAAAAAAAAATTCATGCCAGACCACAATTTCATAACAAATACAATTTAGAAACCATTATACTCCCGAATAATAATCCAAACAAATTAGTATATGAGCTAAACCAATTCATATGAATTATGTAATCTGTTTTAAGCTTGTAGGAAGTATATAAATAGATTGTACCTGAAATCAAGAAATCAACAATAAAATACCGAAAGAATGTTCGAGTCACGTGAAAACCACGCTCTCCTTAAAACAGATTAGCCCCTTCCGTGTGGTGCTTGAAGGATGAATGGCCTCCGTCTCCTAGGATACAACGAACAAAGGTGATTTTCAAGCACTTAGAAAACCCACCTTCTACGAACCGAACAAACACCACTCTATCACACAGAAATGAACCTAAAGCTCTAAAGAGTATGCAAGGAAAACAATGAAAGACTTGGGAATTTTTGGTGTCTCAAAACAATGAAGCCCAAGTCTTCTTATATAGGAGTAGAAGAATGTAACCCCCAACAACAATAACTTTGTAACCCCCCAAATCATTAACTTTGTAACCCCCAACATATAATAAATATATGAGTTACAAAATTAAAAATGGAGTTACAAAATTAAAAGTGGAGTTACAAAACAAATAATAAAAATGTACTAATTTTTATTCACAAAATAGTCCAACAGATATCATGTTTGACTGACTATGATTGTGGAAGGAAATGTTATGGTAATTTTGTTGTTCCTGGTCAGTTAATCGAAGCTCCTCGAGGATTTTCAAAATAAAACTTGTTGACTGTAATTGATCAGATGCATCAAGTTGATAGAAGTCTTGATGAAGAAGTGTCCTTTGCGATCCCAGAACTTTTGGTAGCTTATTATCAAGCCCTTGATCTGTTAGTTGAGCTTAAAAGTCCCTCAAGTGAACTCATACATCATCAACTTCAGGATGTGCACAAGATCAGAGATCCAGAAATGGTGCCAGCAGGATGAGTTAAGACTCGTATTTGAAATCCTAGAATGGTTATACCTTTTTGCCCCTCTAGTCTAACAACTAAAGTCAAGTCTCTCGAGATGCATCACGAGTTTTTTCTTGAGGCCTTAGCTGGTGGCAACGCTACTTTTAATGCTAAGACTGTCGATGTCAAGGATTGTGGATATGTGATCTCCAAGTTTGAGGATGATCCTGTCAAGGGAGTGAATATCAAGGATGCTTTGAAGAAGGATGCATCTACTATAAAGACTAACCATCCTGGTTTCATTAGTAAACCATCGATAGCTTACCAGAGTTATAAGAATTTATTTACTTTTGGTTGGGCATGGATATTGGTTAATCAAATACCTGAAGTGAATGCAATTACGTGGACATTGAGAACTTTTAATCGGAGACATGATCGTATATAACTCATCGTGAATGATTAGGAGAATAGAACAGTATTGTGTGTTGCTATTCTGGAAGAGTTGTTAGTGATGCAGATTATCTTTTATTATTGTGGGTAAGAGAAAAACAAGCAGTCCATGTGTATTATTAACGTGAATAAAGAAATGATTGATGAGAAATACATGAAACTTGATGAAGTTCTTATGGTGATTGTAATCTCAGCTTGTGGCTACCTCGGAGAACTGCAAGAATCGGTAAGGCCTCCTACTCTCGAAAATTTGGTATATGGAAGGTTTTTCAGATGTTTAGAAATTGAGGAAGCAACCATGCATTTTGTGAGGCTGGGTGAGCATATTGGATTGCGGTAGAAATTGAGGAAGCAACCATGCATTTTGATGATTTCAGCTATATGCCAATTTGTAATGCCATTATGTTACTGTATGTGCTTATCAATTATTGGTGGATACCAAAGGTCAGTCAAAAGATAAAAGCGAAAAGGAATAGATTACAAAGACCTTTATGGCCAAAAAAATTAAGCTTGTTGATCATGCTTGTAACAAGTTACAACCTTACATCATTTCTTGGCTCAAGTACAAAGCTGGAACTATTTCAAAGGAGATGGAAAATGAAGAACAAGTCCTAAAAGGGGTAATAAAACGATGAATGCTATAAGACAAGAAGATGGCAATACACGTTACAACTTGGGTGTCTATACAAAGGCCTCAATATGCTACAAAAAGGCTGCCACTTGTATCGTGTATTATGTTTTAATGGGAGAAGATAAGACAAAGGGGGACCAAGCACTCAAGTTTATTAGCATTCTCAACAGTGCGAATTGCAGGCGGAAATTAAAGTACAAACAAACTAGGTGAACAAGAAAATCAAAGATTTTATGTCCATGTTATGGAGAAATGGCAGAACACTCTTTTATTTTCATGCTTGAGGACAACGATGCTTGGAAGGAAGAGAGTATGTCATGAATAGGCCAGATGTGAATATGGCCGAAACTTATAATTGGGCCTGAACATAATGTTTAGTCAAGAGGATATATTTAGGTCTAAGAGTGATCATTGACTGCACGTACTAAATTTGGTAAACCATGTTATTTTCCAGGAAAATAATCGATGAAAATGAATATTGAAATTTATCTTTTATTTCCCTGCATTTACTTTCCTGCATCTTTCTTTCTTTTATTATCTTAATTCAGAAATCTTATTGGCAAGATCATGACATAAACTCGTTGCAAATGAAAACTTTCATATTTATATATGCATTGTAAAAGACGGGTATCAAAAAAATCAAATATTATCAACTAACTGTAATTTTTACATATAAATGATCGTCGTCCTCCGCTTAGTTTTAATATTTTGTAGGTTCGTATGTATTTACTAAAAGGTGTATTCTATTCAGATTTTAGTGGATCAATAATAATCGATAAATTTCTAAAAATTGTTATTGATTTTAATTCTACACAAAATTGATTTGAAATCCCGTAAAGTTTATGTAGAACCTTGATGATTTTAGTAGTATACATCAAAATCTCATTGAATTTGATCGGATTTCAAAATATATAAAAAGTATTACGAAATTCATCAAAATCAATCCATTTTTAGAATCCAAAAAAATTCATGACTTTTTAAATACCATCAAATTTTTAAGGATCATTTTAAATTACGATTGAATATCATCAGATTTTAAAGTAATTTTTAAAATTCTGATTGAATACCATCAGATTTTATAGTAAATTTTAAAATTTTGATTAAATACCTCAAGATTTTAAAGGACTTTATAAAATTTTAAATAAATATCTTCATATTTTAATGAATTATTTAAAACTTGTTTAGAACCCGTGCAATGCACGGATTTTTTCTTAATATTTATAATTAATTCATAAATTTTCTTAAACTTTATATGTGCTCTTATTTGTTAGTTTTTGAATTTTGTTAATATTTTTAAATATTTGGATAACATTTGAACTTCATTTGGTGATTTATATGTCATATTGGTAGGGGTGAGCATTCAAATATTTGGAGTCCGAATCGAAAGTATTTTGGATATCCAAATATCCTAATTCTTATCCAAATACCGAATCAAATTAAACTTGATTAATCCTCGAATCGTATGTTTTATTTCAATTCGGTTATCGAAATAATCAAAAATCCAAAAATTAATGGTGACTTAATTAGCTAAAAGGTGTTAATCATCGCACAATTTTAATCTTAATAGTAGCACGTTTTAAATTGGACAAAATGTAGAACTAACAAAAGAAAGTTAAAATTCATACACTTGTAGATGACAACTCCTTGAAATTAGATTAGGATATGAGAGAGAGGATATCGATTATAAAGTGTTATAGGAAACGCATTTAGAACAAATTAACAGTTAATGATGGAGTTGAAAGAACATAAAAGAGGAAGGATATGATATGTATAGCGGGGATGTATTGAATGGACGTGATATAACAATACAGATATGATTATAATTATAAAATAAAATAAATTTTGGATAATGCAAAAATCCAAAAAAAAAACTAAAATTCCGAAGTTCAAAAAATTCTTTTCATATTTCGAATCATGTTTTATCAATTTTGATACCAAATCGAATCATTTCGAATATATCCATTCAATTATTAGATATCCGAACTGAATGCTTAGCCCTACATATTGGCATATAATTGGTGTATGTTAAAAATTGAAAAAATAAGGAAAAAATTTAATACATGTTTTTATTTATTTATTAAGATATTAGTTAAATTGTTTTTTTATTTTCTATCAACATGTTAGTTCTACATACTATACTTGTTAGGTATATTTTTTCTGTAGCTGAGTTTTTCATGGATTAATTTTCTTCCCAATTTCCTGAACTTAGTATTTAATAAAAAAAAATATTTTGTTATGTATTCTTCATAAATAATTAAAAAGAGAAAACTAAGAATTCAGGTGTTTCTTCAGGTTAGGCTTGTTTCTAATACAAATTAAGCTTTTATAAATATAAAAATTTAATGTCTTTATTTATATAACTACCTTTATATGAGTTAGGTTCCAAGGAGATCACTATTTAATCATAGATCTTGAAGACCATTTATGTTTTGCAAGTAAAACACTGCAAAATGTGTTAATTTACAAAACATATTATATGAATAACAATTATTTCACTAAAAATCTTTGATGAGTCTCTTAAAAGAATAAGGTATGGGAGTGTTTACGTGATCACGGTGGTTGGTCTTGTGCCATCGTATGAGGCTGTGGAGATCATGATTAATGCTTTGGGTTTTGAAGTTGATTCTGGTGGGAAGTCATATTCTATTTCCTGTGTCGTGTGAGACGATACAAAATAGAGTTGTTACTTATTATATGATTATATGATTATACATTTGGCTTGCAAGTTTTTACCTTTCACTTCAAAGGGTTTTTTCTCGCTTTAATCACTTAGGATTTTATTTTTCAAGTTAGATCAGGATTTTGATGGGTTTCCTAGTTGGCTTCAGGTATTAGCTAAATTCCTAGCTGAATATTGAATTTTTTTTGGATTCCTATCTGAATACTCTCATCTTGTAATATTTTGGATTTATAGGTTATTTATGTAACCTATAAATACTCTCATCTTGTAATATTTTGGGGGACGATATTGATAATAAAATTTTGGCTATTCGGTAGCTTCGAGAATCGAATTCAGGAGTGAATTTAGAGTTTGAGTTTTGTGTCTCCATTCGGAGATTCAAATTTAGAGTTTTATTTCTCCATATATGGAGATTCAGAGTTTACTTTATATTTATCATTATTACATATTATCATAAAACATCACGTTCCGTATCAATCTTGAAAATCATGCATGCTTTGCTGAAAAATATTGCAAAACGAATTATTTTGCAAAGAACGTTCTGCTTACAGAACATGCATGTTTTGCTTACGCATACATGATTTTAAAAATCATCAAAGAGTTAGTGATTTTCATGTAAAACACTTTGCAAAATAATAAGTTTTACAATATCTTAAATGAAGAATGTATTGTATATGGTCTACAATGAATTGATGGTTTTCATAGAATTTTTTAGTTTTAGGATATTACCCGTGGTCATCCTTATTCACGTCAACCTTAAATAAAAAAGTATATAATTATATATGAATTTATATAATTTATTCTCGTGTTAATTATATTTTTTGTTAAATTGGATTTTTAATAAATAAATTTCAATATTTTGTTGGAGCAAAAATTGTAAAATTCCTAATTTTGAAAGAATTATAGAAATCATAATCAATAAGCTGGACGTAGAATAAAGAAAGATCGGAGCTTCATTTATGTATAAACTATTGGATTTGTTTTAACTGATTCGGTAGTATCTTGGATTTGAGTACTTTTAATTTCGAATCGGAGATGTTCCATTCCATAGTCGCTTTGTGTCAGCGCTAAAGTTTTAAACATCATTCTTGATCAGATATTGGTTTCTTTATATCTTAAAGTTTTAACCTTGACTTATACTCTCGTTGCCGTTTATGTCGTTTATGTTTTGATATTGAAATTATCAATTTAAATTAGAAAAACCAACACGTAAAAATAATATTATATACAAATTCATATATGTATAATCATGGAAAATATAAAATTTTACGTGTTATATTTAGGAGTCGAACTTGAACTACGGAATCCTCTTCACTCTTTCTATAAGATAAATAAATTTATAGTCTATATATAATTATATAATAGGATATTATAAAATTCAAAATATGTTCAATTAATAATATGTTGTTGTTGATAATCGAACTTTTGATCTATGATAGTACTCCTCTGTTATCCCTTTTACTTTAGTTATATAATAGGATATGATAGGATATAACAGGATATAATACAAATTGAATATATCGAGTTTTTCAAAACTTTGAATTTTTTTTCAAAATCTTGATTACATACACCTTCAAAGAGCATCTCCAATTGGACAAACCCCTTAGCTAAAATTTTAAATAACTTACCAAAATTGAAAATCCATTATATCTATTATAGCTTAACATGAGTTTTGTTTTCATTTAGTAAATTACGAATTTGTCCTTAGATTATATTAATGTTAAAAAAAAATTTAAGTTTAAGTTGAGGGGAATTGAACCCATGACCATCCAGCGCCTACAACTTAATGTTGACATGTACAACCACTAAGACAAATCACTTATTTGTGAAATATTTTAAACTCATTCACCACATACTCAAATAACCCACTTATTAGAAATATTTATTTTATAATTTTTTCAGGATAGAAGCATTTACACAATTACACTAATTTTGATAATTTGAATTTTGATAAGAATTAAACCTACGGCATTCATATACTCATAAATTTATGTCCACAATTATTTTTATGATTTATTAGGGATAAAATCATTAAAATATTTTTCTCATATAATAGTAAAAAATGGTAATCGGGAAGAGAAAATATAAATTAACAGAAATAATGTTGTCGGCGGAAGTGAAAATAGATCTATAATTTTTTTTTTACAATATTTATCTCTTTTAAAATTATGTATATATTTTAGTCAAATGGCTGGAATATGTTTATTACTCCCTCTACCCCACTAGGTTCTTTACATTTGGGAAAGAGGGTCTAACACGCATTTTAAAACTCATATAAATTACAATTTCATAAATTATTTTAAAAAATTTTCTTATGAATAAAATTTAATGTTTTATTCAAAAAAAGAAAATTTTAAACATCCCACATCGATTAGAATAAGAGTATTAAATCCTTTATAGATACAAGTCAACAATTAACGTGTACCAAATTGTTAGCTCTTTTGAATTGACATGTGGTGGGTTGTTGGATCTGGTATGCATTCGGTTGTAGGCTTGGATGTTATAAATGTTATCAGAGTGCTGCCCGGTCGAAAGTGCAGAGGCACTGCCCGGGTTCTGTAAGTGTGTCTTTGGGCTCGACGAGGACGTCGCCCCAATAAGAGGGGTGTTTGAAACATCCCACATCGATTAGAACAAGAGTATTCAGGTCCTTTATAGATACAAGTCAATAATTAATATGCACCAAATTGTTGGCTCTTTTGGACTGACCTGTGGTGGGTTGTTGGGTCTGGTATGCATTCGGTTGTAGGCTTGGATACGACATTCATATACTCATAAATTTATATCCACATTTATTTTTATGATTTATTAGGGATAAAATCGTTAAAATTTTCTCATATAATAATTAAAAATAGTAGTTGGGGAGAGAAAATATAAATTGACAGATATAATGTCGTAGAAGTCAGAATTAAGAAAGGTATTGAGGTGGCCGAAAAATAGTAAAAAACAATAAAAATGAGGAGGTAGGTGACCGAAAATAGGTAGAAGTCTATCTCAAGTAGGTAACCGGGTGGAAGTGAAAATAGATCTATAATAATTTATCATAATATTTCTCCTCTTTAAAATTATGTATATATATTAGTCAATGGTCGGAATAAGTTCTAAGTTCTTTACATTTGGGACAGAGGGTTTGACACGCATTTTAAAACTCATATAAAGTATAGATTCATAAATTATTTTAAATTTTTTTCTTATGAATAAAAATTTAATGTTTTATTCAAAAAAAGTAAATTTTAAAAATAAGTTATGGAATTATACTTTACACACACCTTAAAATGTGTGCCCCCACTGGAAAAAATTGTCCCAAAATGAGAGGGACGGAGGGAGTATTAAATTAATACAAAAATGATAAATAAAGTGTATAACATAGTTTTACTCGATATCAGTATAATATTCTATTTTATTTAAAGTATATTTGCATTATATCGGTTAATACTATTAGCATCGGGTAATTTATAGATTCACTAATAAAAATATTAAAATATTGAAAATAAATAAAATAATTTACATATGAGATTTGGATCTGGTAAAAAAATGTCAATATGATTTTGATATCTTTAATCGCTCACACTATATTTTTGCAGCATTTTCGTAAGCTAATGTTATTAATTTCATACCAAATGAGTTTTACAACTATATACTTAAATAGTAATTTCTATCCCTGATATTATTGCGAGTTTTACCCCGTTGTGAGACAAATAAACTCAAAAGATCGATGATATACACAATGTCTTATTATTACGGATGTGGTATGTGTATTTTTTAATTTTCTGGGTATCATTTTGGTGTTAACTCAAATTAAAATGATATTTTTTGGATGCTTCATTATCGTAGTTATGTTTATCTTCTTTTCATAGATTGAATTTTATTGTACATGTGAACTTTTACAACATAATTCATTCGGTGTATACATTCACCCATCTCATTTTAAAAACCGGTTATGAGATATGACACTTTTATTTTAGTTACTCGTGTATTTGGCTGAATTTGGACATGTCTAAATATGTTTTGTTTTGAAATTTGAGATATTACCTTGGGTTTTTGAAAGTTCACTTATGAAAATGGATGGTGCAATGTATTTGAAGAAAATATTTTGTTATGGTCAATTTATTATTAAAAATATACATCTGAAATGTTCAAATACCATGATCCTAGAAAAGCACACATCATATATATATTTTAGATGTGCACAACTATTAGGATAAATTTGTTATTCTGCTTGTTCTCTGAAATTGGTTGGAGAAAAAGATCCAAAATTGAAATTGTGCGCTGAGCTTTTCCAAGCAGAACATATGACTCAATTATTTGTATTTTTCCGTCACATTACATTATTTCTTACAAAATTAGAAATAATATAAAATTTAATTCTTCCTCCATCCCAAAATAAATAAACCGGCTGTTTTTTCACGAATTTCAATACACCAAAATTATTTTGGTAATACTTGACAGTTACAATTAACTCTTATCTATTGCTTTCAGTTAGTCATTCTTCTCACACAGACCAAACACAACTAAAAATATAATTCTTACGGTTCAGAATCTGATAATATTTTGAAAGTATAATATCTTAGATAGATCAAAATATGTGAAATACACTAACACGAAAAAATTATATGAATTATCATATGGCCCGTGCTTTGCACGGGCTATCATGCTAGTTATCCATAATATGTTAAAAAATCATCACTCCAATGGGACATTCTCCTTGTCTAAAATATTAGCCAATCCTCTAAATTTTTTTAATATTGGCCATATTTGTTGAAGCTCTACAGATCTGTAGCAAATATCATGTCATGTCATTTCCGGCCCCTTTTCTTTCCATAATTTGACAAAAAAAATTAATAATGACCCTGTTTGGCAATTAGCTGTTAGCTGTTAGCGGATTGAATTAGTTGTTTTGACTAGCAGATTGAGTTAGCTGTTTTGACTAGCGGATTGAGTTAGCTGTTTTACATCAGATTGTTTGGTAATTAGCTGTTTGAGTTAGCTTTTTGTATATTAACTACATGCATAACAAACATATAATTGAAAAAGTTCCTTTAAGTAGCTTTTTGAAAATTAGCTTTTTGAGTTCAAAAAAATATTTCAATCCGCTAACTACCAAACACTAATATTAGAGGTTTCAAATGGTCAAACCTCTAATTTGGCTCAAACCTCTAATATTTTCTCAAACCTCTAACTTCCAAACACCCCCAATAATAATAATGATACATTTTTTGAAATATAACCAACCATTATAGTCAATCTTCGTTAGAGCAAAACACTCTACATGTTTAGTAAATTTTAGCCAACTATTACTTTTTTGAAATTTAGCCAATGTTATTGGAGATGTTAAATGCTGCGCTATTATTTTGAAGATTTCGTTGCTGATTGGACGCGAATCAGTCGAGCTGGTTCATACGTTAGGTTGCTACTCGTTCATGTGGTTCTGACAATTATGAATCGAAGACAATTGATTTTCGAGTTATTATCAAGGAAAATGAATTTTTTTGAACTATTGACCTTTTTAGAAACCTGTCACTTAACTATGATTTTTTTTTTTGCTCACAAACGTTAGGTCCGATTTTCTTTTAGTCACTAAACTTAAGTTCGGATTTTGTTTTACTCACTAAACTTAGCTTCAGATTTGATTATTAGCATTATGTTAATTTGTTTTACTCACTAACCTTAGGTTCGGAATGAAAAAGTCAATTTAAGGTTTAATACTTAAAAATGATGCATTATAGAGGAAAATTTGTTAAACTTTATTTCTTGAAAATAAATCGATTAAATTAAATAAGATAAAGTCTGTATTAAACTTTATCTTGAAAATAAATCAATTAAATTAAATAAGATAAAGCCTGTATTAAACTTTATCTTGAAAATAAATCGATAAATTTTAACAAGATTAATTCTGCATTAAATTTTATCTTGGAAATAAATCGAAGAAGTTTAATAAGATAAAGTTATCATCTCTAATGATTTATCTTTACAGTTAAACCTCGATAAATGAATACGCTTGGGACCGAAAATTTTTATTCATTAATCGAGTTCAAAAATACACTGTCTCTATTATGTTGAAACTAGAAAAAAAATATTCATTTAACAAGGTTATCCGTTTAACGAATATTCATTTATCAATATTTTACTATATCTTGAAAATCATAACAAGATAAAGTTTAATAAGATATAGGAAGATAAAATTAAATTTGAGAGGGATGTTAGAGTTAACAAGTCGATCAAAACTTTAATACCTGAAAAATGATGCATTAGAGAGGAAAACTTACCATTTAATACATCATTAAGTTAGACTTTATCGATTTATTTTCAAGATAGAGTTTAATGCAGATTTTATCTTATTAAATTTAATCGATTTAATTTCAAGATAAAGTTTAATGCATCATTTTCAAATATTAAAGTTTAACAAATTATCCTTTGTAATCATCATTTTTAAGTATTAAATTTTCAATTGATTTGTTCACTCCGAACCTAAGGTTAGTGAGTAAAAAATTAACATAATGCTAATAATCAAATCCGAACCTAAATTTAGTGAGTAACACAAAATCTGAACTTAAATTTAGTGACTAAAAGAAAACCGGATTTAACGTTAGTGAGTAAAAAAGAAAAATTAATTGTTGAGTGGTAGGTTTCTAAAAAGATCAATAGTTCAGTGACAAAAAAATTTATTTTCTCTATTATCAAATATTCTAATTCAAATATAAAATCAAATTTCAATTTTATAAATTTTTAGTATTTTGAATCCAAACCGATTTTATCATGTTTAGATACCAATAACATATTTATTAAAGCAAGTTGAGATAGCTCAGTTAGTTGAGCTTACCTCTAATCGATCCAGAGGTTCTGGGTTCGATATTCGCTTACCACAAGATTTGTCAATTAACAGATACTCATTGTAAAAGAATATAAGCCAAAATATTAAAAAAAAAAAAAAAACATATTTACTAACAATCCTCGTTGGACAAATCGAAAAAAAGCCCAGGCACGGGCTGAGTAGATAAAAAAGGGAGAATGACATGTGTTTAGACCTGGGCAGCCGAGCCGGTGGCAGAAATCAAAACCGCGTAGACAAAGACAGCCATGCGCATTTAATTTCTCCTTTCTCTTACTTATCCAACACCCTGTCCTATTTACGCATTTCTTCAACGTAAATATTTAATTTATGTGAAAACAACATCCCCAAAAATATTTAATTCATGTGAAAACAGAACCTTTTCCCCTATATTTCACTCCCAAGCAGGGACGGACCTATAAGATATATTTTAAAAGGATATCGGATAAATTTAAAAAGTAATATTATATTTTAAATTTTCGTGAGAACATTTTCTGTATTTTTAAAAATTTTAATAACAAAAATTATAAAATTTTATTTTAGGGGAACACATAAGAGTCATTAACTATTATTCCCTTCTTTTCAGAATAACGGTTCACTTCAAAATTATATTAAATTCTTTATTCATGTTATGATATTATAACTTTGTTTTTTAAATTGTATTTACTACGTTCTTCAAAAATTTTCCCAAATGATTTGACGTGACAAATGTCACATTCTCATTTGTGGTCACATATTTATGCACGCGAGATCTCATCTTATTATTAGGAAAATTATTCTTTACACAAATTACCCATAAGCATTTAGGAAAATTTTTGGAAAAATGTTTGGAATACCTAGCATTTCTTGCGTGATATCATTATACAGGGGCATTCACGAATTTGTTTGATTTAGATTCTTTTATTTTTAGAACCAAATCAATATAAACGTTTTTGAAAATCAAAATCAAATCAGACTAATTAGTTGTCAAAGACCAAACCAAATTGGATCAGTTCCAAATCATGATTTAAACTTCGTAATATATTATTATTTTTTAAATTTGTTAACCTTACAATGAAGTTATGATTTTTTTTTTTTTTTTTTGTCAGGAATAACTTTCTCGTACATAAATTGTACCGAAATACAATAATCGGGATCAGTGATTTCTTTGATTCAAAAAAGATTACCATCTAACCCAAAAGGCACGCATGTTGCCTTTGGACACTTAGATAATAAAACTTTAAAGATGAAAAGAAAAATACGAAGGACTGAACTCTTGCAATAAAACAACAACAACATTAAATATGTTTAGAATCAAAAATAATAGAAATCTATTAAAAAATATAACCAACAAAAAATAAATAACACAAATTAAAATTTTAAAGGAAAAAAAAAAATCTAACCAAAGGGAATCCCTTTGGTTAGATATAAATTAAGATAGAATAAAATAATTAATCAGAAATTAAAATAATATTTATTATAATATACTATTTCATAAGAAAATTGTAAAAAATTAAAAATAACCCGTACTTTGCACGAGCTATTAGCTAATAAAATATATAATTTCCAAAAACAAGGTAATAAATTACCCCTTAAAACTGCAAAATTTGAAACTCTATGATTTTGATGATCTTACTTAGTAAGCAAGCTGGATTCTGCATTAGACTAATATTGTTTTGCAGGATTACTTCATATAAAATTTTATAAGAAAAACAGGGTAACTCAGCTAGCTGACAGTTCAACTCAGCAAGCTGGCTGGCAGTCTGTCCAGTTTCACAAGGGTTCGAATAAATGGTTTTATTATGCTTATAATTGCAAAAGTGGCATGAACGGTTCTTTATACATTAAAAACATGACATAATTTCAAAAGTATTTCTAAAACAATACTTTCTTAGAAAAAGGAATCTTTGAATTCTTTAATGTACTTAAAAAGGCAACCCATGTGCTTACTTTCCAAGCATGCTCTTATTTAATATCAATTATGCTTTATTCCTATCCTCCACCATCTGTTGTCCTTGTTAAAGATTGTAAAAGAATTACATGCACTCATTATCTTATTCTTTATCTTCTTCAAGTTCTCTCTAACGGTTTATTTCTTCCTTAAACATTCTTATCTCTCCATTTCTAAACTAAATTCATTTTCTGAGTAAGAAATATTGTTTAAACTGTTGTGAACGTTAGTAGTGGGATTAATGGAACAGATCTAAACACGTGAGAAGTGCTCTTCAAGACCGTTGCAAGTTTGCTCATTAATTCTAATCTCTTTTGTTTCACTATATAAATATATACTTGTATGGTTGTGTTTCGGAGAAGCTTACACAACAAGAGCCTTCAAGCAAAATTCAAGAACATACAACAAACAACTCTGCACCTTCATTTCATATTCAACAAACGAGCTCAAGCGTTATATTCTATATTGAGATATTAGAGTTCATAGTTTTGAGTTGTAAATCTTCATATCCATTTGTATTGTTCAACTTGTAAAGTTGGTAGTTGCTGGATTGGCAAGCTTGTGGAACAAGGGTTCAAGGAGCATTAGGCTAGAGAAGTTTATACTTGGTTTAGTATAGAACTTAGAGAGTTGTGTTCAAGAAAAAAGGGGTTCCAGCTAGCTGCAATCAGTAACTGGGGATTGGTTTCACTGCATAATAGCAAGGGGGTCTTGGTTATCACGGAGTATTGTGCTCAAGGGGAGCTCATTGGTCTATACAACAGGTTGTTCAAGGAACTAGAGGAATTCACGAAGTGGGACTTCAAGGAATTCAGTGTTCAAGGGAGCAAGGCTGTTAGAGAGGCATTGAGGTTCAAGGGAGCTGCTTTACTCAGGGGAAAAGTTCATTCCAGCAAGCTGTTATCAGTGAATTGGGTGATATATTATTGGATCTTGTAATTGGATTTCATTGTGATCAATAATATATTCTCTTACCAAGTTGGTAAGGGACTAGGACGTAGACCATAGAAGATTAGGGGTCGAACCTAGCTAAAACTCTTGGTGTTCTTTACTTACTGCACCTTTTATCTTTCTGCATTGCATATCACAGCTAGCTGCCTATTCATTAATCTGTCGAATCTGGTTAACTCAGCTAGCTGCTTATTCACTAATTTGTTGCATCCAGCTAGCTGCCAGAATAACTTTTCAGGCAGAATTTTTATTAGGTCATTGTTAGTCATAACACCTATTCACCCCCCTCTAGGTGTGTATTTTCATTTGGTATCAGAGCTTGGTGTACTAACATTTCTGTAACAGGAAAGTACAGATCCTATGGCACACATTTATGTAGAGGGAGAATCATCGAACATGCCACCACTTCTCGTTGGTACAGAAAATTATGATTTATGGAGACTAAGGATGAAGGTGATTCTGAGCAAAAATCCACTTGAATGGTTGGTTGTTAAAGATGGTCCATTTACCTTTATGGATGAAAACGGAAAGCCAAAAGATGTTGATGATTTTACCGAGGAAGAATTGATAAAAGCAAGCTATAATGGAAATGCCAAGTACACACTAATTTGTGGTCTTTCAGATTCTGATGTTGGCAAGGTCTCTTTGTGTGTAACAGCAAAGGAGATATGGGATACCTTAAAAATGCATTATCAAGCTTCAACAAAATTAGAAAAAGTATGTGTCAATCCAAAACAGCAAGCTGATTGTCACAAGCAGCAAACTGCCTCAACGGATAAAAAGGAATGTAAAGCTCCAATGACATGGAGTGATGAAGAATCTAATTCCAGTGAATACTCAAGTGAAGAGATGATCAATTATGCATTGGTTGGCATTGACAATGATATGGTTCGAGGAAACACAGAAGACATTCTTGTAGAAAGCAAAGATTCGGACTTGGATGTGGAATCTAGTTCGGTAAACTCGTTTCAATTTAATACATCTTCTGAAAATAATATTTTGGAATCACTAACCATGCAGGATCATAGAAATTTATCTAATGAGTTGTTCGAAGAGTTAAAAGATGAGAATGATAAACTCAAAAAGAAGAATACTCAACTTAAGAAGATCATATCTGAGTTAATGGATGAGAAGACACCTGCTAGAAATCATGCTCAAAATCTTACTGATCTTAAGGCTGAGATATCCCAGCTTGAAGGGATAAACAAAGTACTTATCAAAAGAAATGCTACTCTCATGAAGGAACTCAGCAAGCTGAGAGCAGAGATAGATGCTCAAGATGCAGTTTTAGAAGCATTTAATCCAAGGGAATCATGCTCAATGGAAATATCTCAACAAGCTGAAAGAATCAAAGAGTTGGAAACTGAAATCAAGAATCTCCAGAAAGGAATGGGAAAATTCGTTCAAGGAGAAGATACACTCAAAACAATGATGAGATATGCAAAAGTTCCAATCGAAAGAAAAGATGTTGGAATGGCTTCAACATCACGTCTAAAGTATGATGGCAAACATGGAATCCCTTATGACTATGCCATGCCATGGAGAATCTGCCACAAATGTGGAAATAAAGGTCATTTGGAAAATCATTGCAAAGTTCAGAATGCTAATCCAGCTAGCTGGAACAGACAGACAGTTCACAGGCAGCTAGCTGACAGAACAGTTGGAACAAGAAACAAAGCTTCTAAAGTGGTCCAAATGTGGATCAAGAAATCTGATTTAAATGTTCTATATGTTCTATCAACTAACCACTTTGGACCCAAGCAAATATGGGTACCAAAACGTTGAGTTGGCTCTTTATTTGTTTTGTAGGTATGTCTTGTTGTCAAAGTGAGATCAAAACAATGGATTTTGGATAGTGGATGCACAAGACATATGAGTGGTGATAAATCTCAATTCCTTACTCTCAGTAAGAAAAAGGGTGGAAGTGTCACCATTGGTGATAGCAAAACACTCCAGATTCTTGGGAAAGGGAAAATTGGTAATAGTGTCATTTCTATTGATAAAGTACAATATGTTCAAGGTCTTAAATATAATTTTCTTAGTGTAAGTCAGTTGTATGATGATGGACATTCTGTTCTTTTTGATAAAGAAAAGTGTACTATTATTGTTGGCACTAACAAAGTCCCCCTAGTTGCTAGAAGGGAAGGAAATATATATATTTTGGACTTTGAAATGCAGGATTCATCTTGTTGTCTAGCTGCAGTTGATACAAATCCAGAAATTTGGCATAGAAGGCTTGGACATGCTCATATGGACTTACTCAGCAAGCTGTCTTCAAAGAAACTAGTTAGAGGACTACCAAAATTGAAGTATGTCAAAATGGAAACTTGTTCGGCTTGTCAATTAGGCAAACAAATCAGGACTCCACATAAGTCAAAGAATGTGGTATCAACTTCTAAACCTCTAGAACTACTTCATTTAGATTTATTTGGTCCGGAAGCATATAAAAGCATTGGAGGTAAACAATATGCATTTCTTATAGTAGATGATTATTCTAGATATACTTGGGTATTGTTTCTTCGTACTAAAGATTGTGCTTTCAGTGAATTTGAAAAGCTAATTAAGTTACTTGAGAACAAGTTTAAGTTAAGACTTGTAAGTATAAGGAGTGATCGAGGTGGTGAATTCCAAAAAGACTTTATCTCATATTGTGAAGATAGAGGCATTTCACATGAATTCTCTGCTCCAAGAACCCCACAACAAAATGGAGTTGTGGAGAGAAAGAACAGGTCATTGCAAGAAACAGCTAGAACATTGTTGCAAGAGAGCAAGCTGCCAAGAAGTTTCTGGGCAGAAGCAGTCAACACAGCTAGCTACGTTCTTAACAGAGTACTAATCAGGCCTATTCTAAACAAGACTCCATATGAATTGCTAAAGAACAAGAAGCCAAACATAGGCTACCTCAAGGTCTTTCGATCCAGGTGCTTTGTACTCAAATCCATTGATAGAGATGGTAAATTTGATGCCAAATCATATGAAGCTATATTTTTGGGTTATTCTTCAACAAGTCGTGCATATAGAGTTTATAATATATCTAAACGTACTGTTGAAGAGTCAATTGATGTCTCATTTCAAGAATCTAATGTTGAACTGTCAAGAGATGAGGAAGATATTGCAGGTTCAGATGATGCCAGCGAGCTGCCAAGGTCAAATACAGCAACTCAGCGAGCTGACAAAGAAGCAGATTCCAAAAATACAGCAACTCAGCGAGCTGCCAATGAAGCAGACTCAGGAAATGCAGCAACCCAGCGAGCTGCAGTAGAAACTGAATCAAGTTCAGCCAATGATAACCAAGCTGAATTATCTCCTCCAGTAGATGAAACATGTGATAAGATGTCAAAACTCTCCTTGGAAGATTCTAGAGGTCAGAGATCACAAGAAAATATGCCAATTTATAATGGGGATGAATCCCCTCCTCCATCCAAGAGAATTAGAGCCAATGAAGAAGTCATGGCTCATTACCATTCTCCAAAGTCAATAAGGACAGTAAAGGACCATCCTCCAGAGTTGATTATTGGTGATAAATCAGAAGGCATCAAGACAAGGAGAAGTCAAGCTAACTTTTGTGCATTTTCTGCCTTCCTAGCTCAAGAGGAACCAAAGAATGTCAATGAAGCACTAAAAGATGAGAATTGGATCATGGCAATGCAAGAAGAACTTAATCAATTTGAAAGATGTGGTGTTTAGGAACTTGTAGAGCCACCTAAAGATGCTTCAATCATTGGTACTAAATGGGTTTTCAAAAACAAAGTTGATGAAGAAGGAACGGTTACTAGGAATAAAGCAAGGCTTGTTGCACAAGGATATAATCAACAAGAAGGGATTGATTTTGATGAAACATATGCCCCGGTTGCAAGGCTAGAGTCAATAAGGATGTCACTTTCATTTGCATGCTTTAAGAAGTTCAAGCTACATCAAATGGACGTGAAAAGTACATTTCTAAATGACTACTTGAAAGAAGAAGTATATGTCAAGCAACCTCCTGGATTTGAGAGTGATCAATTTCCTAATTATGTTTTCAAATTAAAGAAGGCATTATATGGATTACGGCAAGCTCCTAGATCTTGGTATGAAAGGCTAAGTAAGTTTTTGATAAAGAATGGCTTCATTCGAGGTAAAATTGATCCTACATTATTTACTAAGCTTATTGGTAATGATATTCTAGTTGTGCAAATATATGTAGATGATATTATATTTGGATCAACTAATGATAATATGTGCAAGTGGTTTTCTAAGTGTATGCATAGTGAGTTTTACATGAGTATGATGGGTGAGCTCAACTACTTTTTGGGGCTCCAAATCAAGCAAACTCAAGATGGGATATATGTACATCAGTCCAAGTACATCAAGAACTTGCTAAAGAAATTTGGATATGAGAATATCAAGGCAAAATCTACACCTATGAGTTCTGCCAGCAAGCTGGCTGCAGATGAACGAGGTAAAGATGTAGATGTTCGAAAGTATAGAGGTATTGATCTTGTTGGGTATAGTGATGCAGATTATGCAGGTTGTCAAAATGATCGAAAGAGTACAAGTGGGGTTTGTGCATTTTTAGGACAGAGTTTAGTATCTTGGCAAAGCAAGAAGCAAACTTCTGTTGCATTATCCACAGCTGAAGGGGAGTATTTAACAGCTGGAAGTTGTTGCTCTCAAATGCTATGGATGAGACAAACACTTCTAGATTTTGGAATTAAATGTGGCAAAGTCCCCATTTATTGTGACAATACAAGCACTATCAACATATCAAAGAATCCAGTGAATCACTCAAGAACAAAGCATATTGATGTTCGACATCATTTCTTGAGAGACAATGTTGCAAAGGGAAAAATTGAGCTAATCTTTGTAAGTACAGAGTACCAGCTAGCTGACATCTTCACAAAGCCATTAGTCGAGGAGCGTTTCACTGTGCTGCGTCGCGAATTAGGCATGTATAATGTCTACCCAGCTAGCTGCCATGGGAGATCGGAAACTTTCATGACTAGCCAGCTAACTGCTATGGAAGTTTGGTACACTCTCATATGACATTATCTTACTTGTTTTACGTGCTAAACGTTGTTTTATTTTTTTTGGTTAATTTAATTCATTATATGCGAACTTGATAATCCATGCTTACTTAAATTTGTATATTAAATGATTGCATGTGGATATCCTTTTTGATGAATAAGGGGGAGAAAATTCAGGATTAAAAGTATGTGTGATTTAGGGGGAGTTGATATTTATTTATTCTTATAACTCTTTACTTCATGTACTTTGATGGGATCATATGGTTTAATGCTAAATGCTTAGGCGATGCCATGCGATTTTGCTATGTTGCTTGTATAGATTGATAACTCTTTACTTCATGTACTTTGATAGGATCATATGGTTTAATGCTAAATGCTTAGGCGATGCCATGCGATTTTGCTATGTTGCTTGTATAGATTGCTAATATTTTTGCAGGGGAAGCATAAATTCAGGGGGAGTATTTAACTCCTGAATATTGGTGTGTAATCATCAAAAAGGGGGAGATTGAAACCCTATTGGTTTTGATGATGACACAATGCAGCAAGCTGACTGCTTGATTTTGATGATGACACAATGCAACAAGCTAATTGCTTGTTACTAAATATATATTAGCCTGCTATCAAATTTTATTTGCAGGATGCTTTGATTGAGGGGGAGTTTTAGCTCAATCTCAAACTGGTGTATAATCATCAAAAAGGGGGAGATTGAAACTCTATGATTTTGATGATCATACTTAGTAAGCAAGCTGGATTCTGCATTAGACTAATATTGTTTTGCAGGATTACTTCATATAAAATTTTATAAGAAAAACAGGGTAACTCAGCTAGCTGACAGTTCAACTCAGCAAGCTGGCTGGCAGTCTGTCCAGTTTCACAAGGGTTCGAATAAATGGTTTTATTATGCTTATAATTGCAAAAGTGGCATGAACGGTTCTTTATACATTAAAAACATGACATAATTTCAAAAGTATTTCTAAAACAATACTTTCTTAGAAAAAGGAATCTTTGAATTCTTTAATGTACTTAAAAAGGCAACCCATGTGCTTACTTTCCAAGCATGCTCTTATTTAATATCAATTATGCTTTATTCCTATCCTCCACCATCTGTTGTCCTTGTTAAAGATTGTAAAAGAATTACATGCACTCATTATCTTATTCTTTATCTTCTTCAAGTTCTCTCTAACGGTTTATTTCTTCCTTAAACATTCTTATCTCTCCATTTCTAAACTAAATTCATTTTCTGAGTAAGAAATATTGTTTAAACTGTTGTGAACGTTAGTAGTGGGATTAATGGAACAGATCTAAACACGTGAGAAGTGCTCTTCAAGACCGTTGCAAGTTTGCTCATTAATTCTAATCTCTTTTGTTTCACTATATAAATATATACTTGTATGGTTGTGTTTCGGAGAAGCTTACACAACAAGAGCCTTCAAGCAAAATTCAAGAACATACAACAAACAACTCTGCACCTTCATTTCATATTCAACAAACGAGCTCAAGCGTTATATTCTATATTGAGATATTAGAGTTCATAGTTTTGAGTTGTAAATCTTCATATCCATTTGTATTGTTCAACTTGTAAAGTTGGTAGTTGCTGGATTGGCAAGCTTGTGGAACAAGGGTTCAAGGAGCATTAGGCTAGAGAAGTTTATACTTGGTTTAGTATAGAACTTAGAGAGTTGTGTTCAAGAAAAAAGGGGTTCCAGCTAGCTGCAATCAGTAACTGGGGATTGGTTTCACTGCATAATAGCAAGGGGGTCTTGGTTATCACGGAGTATTGTGCTCAAGGGGAGCTCATTGGTCTATACAACAGGTTGTTCAAGGAACTAGAGGAATTCACGAAGTGGGACTTCAAGGAATTCAGTGTTCAAGGGAGCAAGGCTGTTAGAGAGGCATTGAGGTTCAAGGGAGCTGCTTTACTCAGGGGAAAAGTTCATTCCAGCAAGCTGTTATCAGTGAATTGGGTGATATATTATTGGATCTTGTAATTGGATTTCATTGTGATCAATAATATATTCTCTTACCAAGTTGGTAAGGGACTAGGACGTAGACCATAGAAGATTAGGGGTCGAACCTAGCTAAAACTCTTGGTGTTCTTTACTTACTGCAGCTTTTATCTTTCTGCATTGCATATCACAGCTAGCTGCCTATTCATTAATCTGTCGAATCTGGTTAACTCAGCTAGCTGCTTATTCACTAATTTGTTGCATCCAGCTAGCTGCCAGAATAACTTTTCAGGCAGAATTTTTATTAGGTCATTGTTAGTCATAACACCTATTCACCCCCCCTCTAGGTGTGTATTTTCAAAATTTAGTCTAAAAAAACGAAAATAGTAGAAAAGCCATCTAAAATGGCACAACAATGCCTCTTACAGGCCCAAAATCCATCAATCATGGCCGCCCAAAAAGGTACAAAAATGACTTAAAGTTACCAAATCTTCATAAAACAAACAAAAACAATAATTACTTAAATATTCCTTTGACTAAACCTAAAAAATCTAAAAAATTAATTACTGGTGATAAAATTAGAGCATCAAATCAAATCAATTACAACAATTATTGGCAGGTATTAAGTAAGATTCATGATATTCGCTCATCACCTAAATGCTAAAATCAAAACCACCCTAAATCATAAATCAATTTAGCTAAATTATAGAGAGCCTAAATCAATCAAAGCTATCAAAAATCAACAAAAGGAGCTAATGAAAAATTAACAAAACCGTTCCCCTAATCAAAGGTCAAACCTAAAGAAAAAATCATTAAAGAGTAAATCACGTAAACCGTTACTCTAATCATATCAAAAGTCAAAAGAATTAAACGTCACCATATCTTGACATAACTAATTTAGACACCATATCATCACTTAAAACAAAATTATAACAAAAATGCTAAACTAATTCAAAATCATAACAAAAAAAAACGTCAAAATAAATAACGTATTTAATGAAACAAAACTGAAATCCTAATTACATACCTTTTATTCTAAACTAAAAGGTAAATGCTACATTAAAACTAATTAACAAAATTAAAGCACATTAACACACAATCAATACCTTTGCAAAGTTACCAAAATTATACCTCGTCGGAAAAAAATATACACCGGAAAATCAGTCAACCGGAAAAAAGAAAATCTGATACGAGCCAGGGAACAAGGGGGTCTTTGCCGGAGTATGATTTGATGTCGGAGATTAGTGAGGAGAACAAATAGTTGTACTCGGTGCTTTCCGCCAAGAAAATGAGTACCGATATTTCATTTTAATTGTTCTCGCATATATATATTTCTAACAGGAAAATAGTTGTGATCGATTTGATATGAAACCAACTGTAAAACTTGAACTTACGTACCTGAGCTTGCCGAACTTAAGCTTGAAGTTGTGATCGCTTTTCAAGATCGGGAACATGGCGGAATCGACGACGGCGATTCCTGACAAGGGCAACAGCTTTTCTCCATTTCTTAGACCCTCGTTGTGTATACACTACTCTTTTTAATTGATACTCATTTTATAAGATTGTAAATGCAAATGCAGAAGAATGAAATAAATAGAACCAAATGCACAAAGCCAGGATACCCGACGCCTTTGAACTGGTCTTGAATCCTGATATGTAGTTTCCATGCCAGGATGCCTCACACACGCACAAACATCACGAGAAAATCTTGAATGTCACCATCACGTTACATTAGTCATTGAAGAGAGAAAAGCATATTAACACCAAATTTTATCAAAGAAAGAGTGTGTACGAAAAAGATAATGAAGTTATGATTTAAATAAATGTAACGTACTAAAATTTAGTATATATCGATAGTATACATTACATATAGAGATTAGGATGTATCTCAGGTAAATTCCCTAAAATACATGAGATTTATATGTAAATAAAAGGTGGACATTTTTGTAAAATCAGAATTTTTTTAATTAACCCTGTAGGCCCAATCAAACTTAAAACATATTTGTTAAGTATCTTAGGAAAAGTTTATTGAGATCAATCTCAGTTTACGGACATTATATATATATATATATATATATATATATATATATATATATATATATATATATATCAAAATATTTTAAAATTTATTATTTTACGAACCTTGTTATATGAATATTATAATTTCATTGATAATGTTGTATGTTTTGCAATATGTTCATCTTGAAAATCCTTTATGTTTTGCAATCAGAACATATATGTTTTGCAATCCAAATGTGTTTCGCAGAATAATTCGTTTTGCAATATTTTGTTAGCAGAATATACAAAATTTTCAAGATTTTCGATAAAATAGTGATAGTCATGTAATATGTTTTGCTGCAAAATAAAAAATTTTGCAAAATTTTGAATGCAAAATGTATATATGTACTCCATAGAACTTTACTCTACCTCAATATTATATTTATAAAATAATTTAATGTTATTAATTAAATACATGTATAATATATATATATATATATATATAATTAATTTAATAATATACTAGAATATTTAACATAATATTATATAACAATCCGAGTTGGTTTAATCGGTTTTAATATATTTGGTTTTAATATATTGTTGATGAGATTCGAACTTAAATTTCTAAAATTAATTTATGAAAGAAATAATTAAATAATTATAATATGTTGTTGTCGAGATTGAGATCTTGTATATATAAGAGTATTTTACATATTACATTCAACGATGCATATATATTTACTATACATATCATAATCAAGTGACCAACCAATCAAATATTTAATATTCCATTTTTATATTTTACGTATAATAATATAATATAGACTACATAAATTTAAAATATCATAAATCGAGAAAAAATGAATCCAGTGTAAGAGCATCTCCAACACTCTCATAAAATTCTTCTTCAAAATAATTTATAATATTGTATCTTAGTTATTTGAGGATATTATCTTACTCTTCATCTCCAATAATCTCTTAACCCTTAGCTCTTAAATCAATTTTTATTATTAAAGGTACATGTAATATTTAGAGAAAGAAGTATGATATTAGCATAAAAGTGAAAAGAAGTGATAGATATTAATAAAGAATGAAATGAGGAGAGGTGAGAGAGTCTTAAAATTGAGGAGGATTTAAGGCCTCTTGAAAATTTGAGGATAATTTAAGAGTTTGTTGGAGTTCAAATTTAACACATTATTTTCATAATTTAACTTAAGAGTTAAAGCCTTTCTACTTGAGCTCTTAACTGAAAGAATGAGGAGAGAGAATGAAAATGTTGCTCCAAGAGACTCTTGGTGGCTCTTAAAAACACTAAGAGCATCTTCTCTCTCCTTATTTTTAAGAGCTACTAGTAGCTCTTAACTTATATTTTAATAATAAACTATTCATGTCCATCAATTGTTGCACAATTTTTGGTTATAGTGGGGTTGATTTATGAATAAATTATAAATAAAGAACTAATATAAAGAGTATTGTTGGAGTTTGACACATAAACCAATGTAATAACTTGTTAAGAACCATTTATTTATATTATATTTAAGAGTGAACGTAGGAGTTGCTCTAAGCAAAGAGGTTGTTGGAGTTGCTCAAAGACCATTCTGAGTAGAAAATTTTGACATATTACTCATTCAAGTCAATAATTTTTAATTATTTTGGCATGAATGTAGACTGTAGGAGTACTATCCAGTTGACCAGTTGTAATAGACAACTAAATTATTACACTAGCTTAAAAATCCGTGTTTTCTGAATTAGGTATGAATTTTGGACATTTTCAAAAAGAGGTGCACAAATATCATTAGACCAAGAAATTTCTCCTACATATTTAGTGTAAATAATAATGCAGATGGCAGATGAATAAACAAATGTGAAGACTAGTGATCACGAGTGGTAGATCTCTTAGAGTTGAAATGAGGAGTTGGCAAAAGTACAGAGAGTACACACCTCCCTATACGGCCATATCCCCATGGTCTTCTCCTTTGAATTCAATGCCACATTGCTGTCAAAAAAAAAAAAGAATTAAATGCCACATCTTACAGCTGTTCCTTCCGCGTCTTTCTTTATTTCTTCTTTACTTGCTTTTCTATTCTTAATATTTCTCATCTGGGAATTTTATATTTTGTATTATTATTCCTTATTGTAAAAATTGGTAATCGGTATAAATTGATTGAGGTATCGACTTAAGATTAATAGGATAATTAGGGATTAATCGGAATATTAATCGAATATTATAATAATATTTAATATATTAATTTAATTTACAATTTTAACATATTATTTTAAATAAATTCACAGGATTAATTGAATTTAAAAAATCGAATCAATTAATTAGCTTAGAGAGGATTAATTGGAGATTAATCGGTTGAATCGGGATTTTAGAACCATGCACCTTATACAGGGACTTACACTAGTACAACAGCCATGCAATAACAATTTATTACTCCCCGTACCTAATTAGTTGTCTAGTTTGATTTTTAAGTGATCAAATTGATCAAATTTTGATTGAAGATTAAAAACTATCCTTCTATTATTTTAAAAAACTGAAAAGTACATATTAAAATAGATTAAATATACTTTACAATGATATAACTTTTTTTATTTTTTTTAAATATACAACATATATAAATTTCAATCAAAATTTGATCAATTTAACCACTGAAAAGTCAAACTAGACAACTAATTAGGATGGATGGAGGGAGGGAGTACATCTTAAACGGAGGAAATATTCAATATCCATCTACGAGCCAGCATGATTCATGCTGCATGAAAGGGTAACAATTTAAGCTGTCAAAGTTAATTATTTAAAATGGTTGTCTTGCTTTAAAAAAATAATGATGTAAATGTCATTATAATATTTTGTTTTTTTAGAAAAATATATAAGATTTAACACATAATTATTTTAAACCCCGTTAACATTTTGCAATTGATAATTCCTAAGTTATATATTTGGAATTTATATTTTGAACTTAAATTTGTAGATAATATAATGTAAAGAATTATTTCAAATATCTTTAAATTGTATATCATAAAATAATTATTATCAAAAATGGAAATGTTTCAACTCGATTTAATTCCGTAAAAATGAATTCCAATAAATCGGGAGAATACCGAAAAGTACTCGAACAATCAATAGAATATTATTTTTATAATTTCCAGGCAAAATGTTAAATTCACATGCACAATGTTACAAGTTATAAATTTTTTTATAATTACTAATAATCTAATATAATTATTAAAATTATACTCACTTATATTTTTTTACCATGTATTAACAATATTAATATTCAAATATTAATATAATTTATTTAAGAATTTTTATCAATACAACTAAAAATAAGTCATATAACTAAAAATAAGTCATGATGATCATATACATACATTTTACGACATCATTAAAAGCAACAATAAAAATTAAAATAACTCAACATCTTGACCAAATTATGAGCTAGTTGGGTTAACTTAAGTGTAACTTACTCGTTTTAACTGAAAAGTGATAATTCTAAATTTAAGTTAGGTGTATCTGTTTCGCTAATTTTATTTAAAGTAAATTTATTTTTAAAAAAATAGATTGAAAAAATAAAAATTTATATTTTTAAACATAATATAAAAATATGAAATAGAAATATATCCAAAGAGTATAATACGAGTTAAAAGGTGACTCAAATATATAAAATTGATATGAGAAAAAAAAAGTTGGAAAAAGGTACCTCGAAGATACTTAGATTTTTGAACTAAAACTAATTTTAAATTGAAAAATTTAAGTATAAACAAATACATCAACTAGCAATTTAAAATGGACTAAGATAGCATTAAACTATCCCAAACAGGCTCCATGTATAAATTGAATATTGAACCGATCGATACAATTCAGATTGGCTCATATATTAAAGAGAAAATGACCAAATTACCTTATTTTTTATATTTAATTGCCTAAAATACTCATTTTCAGAAAAAAAAAAACCAAAATATCCATTTCAATCCGATGCTACATTTGTAGTGAGGAATCATAACTGATACTTCTCAATCTCATCCAATGGAGCATCGACTCGGATATTCACATACTCTACTACGAGTGCAAAGTCGGTCCTAACTCCTAAGGCTCTGATGGGGGCACCACAACAATTGAAATTTTAGGACACAATTTCTTTTTATATAAAAGAGTAAGAAAATTTTTAAAGTGTATTTAGGCATAGAAAAAAAATTAGGGGCATAATTACTTGTGCTCAAATTATGTAAAGTTTCTTGTGGCCATAAACTATGAGTACTAAACGATAGGAAATATGCTTAATAAAGATGGTTTTGCATTGCTTTCAATCTATCCTTTACTCATTTGTTGTGTTAACATTACACTTATTTTTCAGAATCTCTCTCACTTGATGGTTTGAAATTAACACTATCAATAACTCTTTTACTACGCTTCTTTTTGTATTATTTTTGGATACTAAAAATTTGATTCGTTTCGGTTTTTAAATTTCTCATAGCCCGGGAATATCCGATCTAATATTTCATTGTCAGTAGAGTATCCAACCTAGTATGTTCCTATACTCCTTTGGGCGTAGCATTTACGGTCATGTTTAATGAATATTGATATTTTGGACGTATTTTTTGAAAAATATTTTGAGCCTTCATACTATATTAAATAATTAATAATAAATATATATAATATAATGATTAATTGTTTAGTTATAAGTTTATTGTGAATATTTTAGTTTTCAGTATAAATATAAAGTTTTAAAGGGCTGTATCATTAATAAAATGAGAAAATAATATATTTTAAGAGGATTTGAATTCTATCTTTTATTTGGTTTGAAAATTAATATTATTTATTTAAATTTAATTTTGATGTATTGTTTTCAAAATTTGATCTTACATACTATTTAATTATTAAATATTTTTAGTACTACATATAGCATTATCTATTTATTTATTTTAAAATTTAAAAACCATTAATTTTTATAAAAGAAAAAGACGTAAAACAATTATTTAGGATTCACGTCCTAACAACCAATATAAATAATTAATAGCAAATTATATTTAATTCTAAATTAGTATTACTAAAATATATTCTACCTTTCGTTGTAAAAGTTAGATTAAAATTCCAAATCTTGAAAAATGAGAAAAAAAAAAATGAAACAAAGACGCAATGCTTATTCTGGGGTGGTCATTCAACCATTCTACTTCAATTCATGCATGTAATACTGTCTTCAATGTAGCAGTAGAGCTAGAAATACTAAGCATTTATTAAATAAAAATATATATTACACCAAAAGTTATTTTATAACCAATAGTTAATACATATACATTTAATTTTTTTAATAAAATAAAAGCAATCAATTATCATTATCCATGATGAAGATATATTATAAATTATATCTTAAATAAGATTTTAAAATATTGTTGAGGAAATAAATACAAGTAAAGAAAACTGTTGAAATACAACAAATGATTAAAAAATTTATGAAACTCAAATTAAATATTAAAATTTTAAAAAATTTGTGCACCCAATATAAACTACTGTAGTAAATAAAAAAAAAAATGGGTCAGGCGGTCACCATATGTTACTCATATGTTAACAACCCTCCCCCACGCTAAAATTGACTTTCTAAATAAATAAATAAATAAAAAAGAATATAATTTGGAAAAAAAGAGCACACCTCTAGCATTTTAGAATTTCTACTTAAAGGCCAACAAGCTGTGAGCTTTTTATCACATCCCTCTACAGCTCTCTACAAGTCTCTCAAATTTTAAAACAGAGTATCTTAAAACAAAAAAGACAATGGCAGATTTATTGAATCAAGAACAGATCGTTGAGTTTCAAGAAGCTTTCAGTCTCTTTGACAAGGATGGAGACGGTTAGTATACAATTTACATGTTTACTTATCATCAACTTTCTAATTTGCAGATTGCTCGGTTTATACATTATAAATTATGCATGTACAGGGCACACACATATTCAACAATCTGTGCTTTTTATCAGGCAAATGAAATGTGTGTGCGTTGATATATTTTATTTTTGTACTACTTTATGTTCCTAAAATGTTTGATGTAACAGGTTGCATAACAATTGAAGAACTGGCGACAGTGATAAGATCATTAGATCAAAATCCATCTGAGGAGGAACTACAAGACATGATTAGAGAAGTTGATGCTGATGGCAATGGCACCATCGAATTTGTTGAGTTCTTGAATCTTATGGCCAAGAAAATGAAGGTATATACTCCATGCTTGCACACATGACTACATAGAGCTCAAATTTTTGATCACAAACCCCTCTTACTAATAAGCGCGTTAGGTCTTACTTGTAAGCGCGATAAATTACGTTGCAACAATCATATGTCAGAAATCGTAATGTCTATTCTACACAGATTTTAGTGTACCAATTGTAATTTTGTTCTGATGAGATGTATTGTGATGATCGTTATAATCAGGAAACTGATGTTGAGGAGGAACTCAAGGAAGCTTTCAAAGTGTTTGACAAGGATCAAAATGGCTTCATATCAGCTACCGAGGTAATCTATAGTATTTTCTTTAAAAAACTACTGATATAGTATAAAATTAAGATGTACTTACACAGGTGTACCAATTGCAATTTGAACAAATGTGAAAGACCAAAAGTATTTAATATGGGCTGTTTGTTGTGCTAAAATTTGGAGGATTCGAACTGTAAATCTTATAACAGATCTGCGTTCACATCACATGTATGTGTTATAACAGCTGTTTTTCATATTTAATTATTTGCATAATATATGAACACCACCCTTTTCAAATTTGTTTTTCTCTAAAATTAATTTTTTTAAAAAGAAAAGAAAAATCCAGTTAACATATTTTTAAGGGGACGGTACTTGTAGCTGCATATCTTGTTTTGGATTGTTAAAACAAATTGCTAAATCAAATCTTTGACATGTGCAGCTGAGGCACGTGATGATCAATTTAGGTGAAAAGTTAAGTGATGAAGAAGTGGAGCAGATGATAAGAGAAGCTGATTTAGACGGGGATGGTCAAGTCAACTATGATGAGTTTGTGAAGATGATGACGACCATCGGATAGAGCTTTAAGTTAATCTCTACCGTTGAATTAAGATGCATTAACCCTATTCAAATTTGTTGATTGTTTATTGTACTAGTGTTACTTAATTTATTTTTTTTTTGGTTATTTTTATACCCTAATATATGATATGTCTTCTTGACAATCAAGTTTAGATTCATGTATTCATGGTATGGTTGAAATTAGTGATTCTTGTATTCGTTAATAATAATTTGTAACCCCAATTCCAAGTTTAATAATTTTATGTGATATCTTGGAAATTTTTCTGGCCTTTATAGTGATGATATTAATTATAATGTGCTCATGTGGGTGTAGAATACGTGTGCTTTATTTCCTAGAAATTGAATGCAGATTGTGTGATGTGCAGATGCAGGACTTATTTGCCTTTTCCATTTGACATTTTCCACAAACGCGTTGTATTTTGGTGGTTAATAAGAAACTCAATTTAACTCTAGACTGATTCACATTTCACATCTTATAATTTTGGAAATAGCGTTTGAGTTACAAAATTAGGCACAAAATTTTTTTTTTAAAATGAAATAATAAGGATGATGTGACTAGTATGTAATTTTTTGATTAGTGTTATTGGTGTGAATACAGGAACCATTTATTATTACAATATCTACGTATTTTTTAGAAATTTTTTTTAAAACCAATTTGATATTCCTAACATTATTCAAAATTTTGAGAATTACGCCTAACATTATTCGTAATTTTGACAGTTAAATACACCTTGTGTACTTAAAATATGCACTTTCTACGCTTTGTGCACTTATACTAGTATTAATTATGTACATTGTGTTTACATTTTCAAATATTTTGTGTACTTCAACTGATTTTAGTTCACGCCATCAATGTTAAAAAGTTATATATGTGTTCCTCATAATTACAGTAGATTGTCTCTACAAAAATGTTGTATACTTTAACGGTATAAACCAGAAACGTAGCACGATTGAAGACCTGATTAAAGATTGTAACTTGAATTAAGGAAATTCTAATTACGATCAATTTTAATTATTTTTAAAGATATCGCATGACTTTTAATTAATGAATTATTCACTTATAAAACATGAGTATTTTTAATTATTAACTAGAATATTTATTTTGTATAAAAATGAAATGAATTGAAAATGTACATTTCGGTTTGCATTTTGTTCTAAAACAATAAGTGTTATTTTTATGTGGGTTGAATATAATTTGTAAATAATCAAATAAAAAGAATTTTTTTTTTCTAGACAACACAAGTAGTTCACTATTCTTTCAAATGCATGATAATCTTATTTTTCTATTATTAAAGTTAAAATTTTTTATAAATTAATTAATATTATATTCAAAAATATTATTAATGTGTCAGATTTACAAATCAAGCACTTTACAACAAAAATTGTGTTCCGTTTTTTTTTTTACATTTTCTAAAATATTTATTTTAATTAGTGATTGGAATGCCTAGTACAGTACTAAGTCTAATTCTTGTTTGTTTTTTATGATCAGAGATTTCATTTTCATTTACAGTGGCAGAAATGTCAAATAAAGTCTGAAACGGCCAGTACTTGATCAAAAGAAACAAAGTTCGGAGGCTACCATAACAACAAGCCCATTGGGTCAAGATATAGAAACATAAATGAAAATGGGTAAAAGCAAACTAACAACAAAACAACAAAAGGGCCATAACTATGTGCCATCATCCCCATGTCCACCTCGAATTCCAGGAATTGTAGCAGCAGCATGAATATTTGAACCATTGCAAGCGTCTATAGCTGCCTCTGTGATGTTAGTTCTCTCCCACTTACTCTTATTCCAATCCATAACTTCACCCCAACGGTTGCGAGGAATGGGAGTGATATGGAGTTGGGAGATGTGAGGCCTAGACTCCATAGTCCATATCCAAGGTTAACATGTCCTCATTGATTACTCAAGATTTAACAAAGACTAGCTTAATGGATGAAATATATGGCAGATATAAAAAATTTAGGATGTAACATGTTAATTTTTTAACTATGAAACCCAAACTGTAATTTTTCATAATTATTGCGATACAAATTGCAAAATTAATCTTAGCTCTATTGATTAAAATTTCATTGGTTTAGGAATTTTAGGGTATAAAATGTTGAATTACAAACTATGAAATTAGAATTATAATTCTTTACAATCATAGAAATACAAATCGGAAATTAGCCAAAAAAGTGTGTGATCCTCACACCCTAATTTTAGGTTAAGGCTTTTTATATATTTTTGAAAAAATTGTGCAAAGTATGTTATCTTAGAAATTTTCATTTGTTACATGTAGTATACATATTTTGAAAATATGTTACGAGCATCTTTAATGAGAGAAACTGTTAGCAAAAGAAAAAGGAAGAAAATTAGATGTCAAATATTATACATATTTTGTAAAAATTATGAAATTTTAATCATGCAAAATTCTTAATTAATTAAAATTATAGGCAACTTCCTTACATTGATCAAATTTGTTAAACTTCTCAAGAGCTGTAACAAAATTGTACATATAAATTAAACCAATCCCGTTAAAACACAACAATTACAAATTCAGCAAACTACAACCAATCATTATTTTATATTATTTTAGATAATCAATTTAGTTAATCCCATTAAAAATGTTCTTGGTGTTATCTAATAGTGAACAAAAACCTCTCCACTAAAAAAATATTTTAATTTAAAACTTTGTATAGCAACAAATATAAAGAAGGGAAATAATTTTATATACAAAGAATTGTAATAGAAAAATGTTCAATTAAAATCAGAAAATAATAAAATAATTTAATAATATTAACATCAATCAATCAAACCAAATCAAATATCGAGGAGATCATTAAAACGTCATCCCGTTAATAAAAAAAACTTTATAAAAGTTTTGCTTAATAGCATGGTAAGTTCGTTTTGCTGTCTTTCGATAAAAGAGTGTTAGCTTTTATTATTGTCTTTTCTAATCCAATGTTAGTATAAGAACCGCAGCTCAAGAGATGGACAAGTGGAGGCCTGTTATATGAAGGATAAGTGGAAGAACAATAAGAAATAGATGTGAGGTAGTGTCTCGTAGTTCGTCTTTTGACGGAGTCGCCAATAGATTTCAGGCAATGCAACACAAAATGGCTTCATTGTGAAGGCCTGGAAAGGGAATGTATGTAAAAGAGTTGGAGCCAAACAGATACATCTTTCGATTCTATCACAAAATGAATATAAAACGGGTATTAGAGGGCAGTCCCTGAACATTTGGAATATTTTGGTTGGTGTTTGAAAGGCTGGAGCCAGGAGATAACCCACGAACAATAAAACTCAACAGCATTCTGCTATGGGTGCAGCTGCATGGTATGGACCTAGGTTTCATCTCCCAAAGGCCATGTTTGTTTTAGGGGATTATAATCCTTGGAAAATCACACTATCTTTCTTAAATTTAAAGGATTATAATCCCATGGAAGTATATTGCTATCATCTTTTTGATTCATTTCTATGGGATTATAATACCTTCTTTCACAAGGTATTATAATCCCATGGGAATGAACTAAAACAATGATCAAAATGTGAATTCATGGGATTATAATCCCTTACGTTTGGGATTTATAAGGTAATAATTTGGGGATTATAATCCCTTGAAACAAACATGGCCAAAGAGTTATGAAAGATATTGGCAATTACACTGATAGCTTTGTAGAATCAGATCCTAAAAATTTTGTAGATGCGTGGAGGGATTACTTAAGGGTGAGGGTGTCAATCTCAGTAGAGAAAATATTAATGCGAAGGATGAAGCTTAAAAGGAGTGAACAACAGTGGTGTTGGGCAAATTTTAAATACGAAAGAGTTTCTCCGTTTTGTTTCATATGTGGCTTGATAGGGCACAACAAAAAATTCTTTGAGAAAATATTTGATGCACCATTGGAGTTGATCGAGAAACCGTATGGGATTTGAATGAAGGCAAAGCCACGCGTAGAAATCACATAATGGGCTCTAAATGGCTAAGGCATGAAAGCTCTTTTTTGGCAACAACCACGGTGGCTGAAGAGTCACAGAACATGGACAAATCAAACACCGAGATTATCGTTCCGAGGGGACGAAATCTTGAAAAATTCGGAGGAAAAATTGGTGATGCTGATCTCGCAAAACAAGTAACAAAAAGCGTATCTCAAGGAGATAACAAAATTGTAAAATTGGCACTATTTCCGTATTGAATAATAAAAATTTGAATGAAGGGCGAGAGAATATTATGGCAACAATAGAGTCAAGTGGGCTTAATTATATCAGACCCTAAATGACGTCGTAATGAAAGGCCCAACACCTTGGAACAAACTAACAAACATGACCCAGATGATGAAAAAATGTTACTCTTAAAAAACCATAAACTCCGACCAAAAAAACTTGCTATTGGCGGGCTCTGTAGCGTAGACCCGCCTCTCATTATGAGTACGTTAAGTTGCAACTTCCAAGATCTTGGGCTTCCTTGAAAGTTCGGTTCCTCACAGACGTTGTAAGTTAAGAAAAGCCATTTTTCTTTTTCTTTGTGAAACTATAAGCAGAAAGGAAAAAATGGAATGGATTCGAAACAAGCTTGGATTTGAAGGCATGGTCGTGGTGGAGCCACATGGTAGAAGCGGTGGATTAGCACTGCTTTGGAGAGAACAAGATCAAGCAAAACTGTGTAGTATGTCTTAAAATCATATCGATGTAGAGGCGTAAGTAGAAGGGTTGTGTGTGTGGAGATTGACAGGATTATATGGTGAACAAGACAGAACTCAACATAGAAAGATATGGGATTTGTTACGTAATTTGTCAAGACACTCAAACTTACCATGGTGCACTATTGAGGATATAAATAACGTGGTATCGCAGCAAGATAAGCAAGGGGTGAACCGTATCCTAGGTGGCTAATTGATGGATTTAATTAGGTAATAGCTAAGAATGAATTAAAGGATATGGAGTTGATAGGGCATCAGTTTACATGGGAGAGGCAAACTAGAATAGATGGAAGTGCACCTTAACAGAGCATTAACGTCAAAATCTTGGTTTGATACAACCTGGAAGGTTCAAATTCGGATCACATTCCAATATTTTAAAGGTTGAAGTAAATAGAGGACATCGACAATTTTGATTTGAGAATGTTTGGCTTTTGAAATCTATGTGTCACCATTTAGTAAATGATAGCTGGAAAGAGAGCGAGGCAACAGATATTCAGGTCAAGGTGAAGACATGTAATGACAAGCTCGCAGTATGGGGGAAGGAGATCAATGGGAATTTTAGTGACAATTTCAGAGTTTACAAATCCGTTTTAAAACAGCTTCGGCACAGAAATGACCCGCAAGCACTAACAGAGTACGAAAAAGCAAAAAAAAGTTTGCATTTGAATCTTGACCAGAGAGAGATATTCTGGAGGCAATGATCAAAACAATTATGTTTGAGGTTAGGAGATAAACATAGCAAGTATTTCCATGCTTCAGCTAGCACAAGGAAGAGAACAAACATAATTCATAAGTTGAAAAACTCAAAGGGGGAATGGAAGGAATAGAATGATGGGTTGGAGAAGTTGATCTTTAGTTATTATAATGATTTATTCAGTGCATCACAGTCGGAATGAGAAGAGGTTGTTGAGTGTGTATAATCATCAATTACCTAGGAGCAAAATGCAAGTATGTTAAAGGTTGTCACAGATGAAGAGGTAAAGTATGCTTTGTTTTAAATGCATCCGGACAAAGCTCCCGGCCCGAACGGGATGACTCCAGCATTTTTTCAAAAACATTGGTCAATTGTGGGTAGAGCTGTTCACGAATCGAGCTGTTCGTGATCAAGCTCGAGCTCGACTCGGTTCTTTAAGAACTCGAGTTCCAGCTCAAACTCGAACACAAAAAAGTATTTGTTAAGAAAACGAGCTCGAGCTGAGCTTTGGCATGTGTGGCTCGAGCTCGGCTCGTGATCTGCTCGAAATTGTTTAGCTCAGAAAAAAGTTATATATATTTTAATTTTTCATAATATTCCTAACATTTTAAGTTCAAAATTACAATTCAAATATATAATATGTGAATCATTTAGGCATAATCGATTAAAACTTGACATTAGGTTAAGTCGAAAGTGATTATTAGTTGAGTCAAGTGGATCTGGACAATTTTTTCATTTAAGATTGTACTGTTCACGAGCTGTTCGTTAAGTGCTCGAGTTCGGTTCGGCTCGTTTATGTCCAATAAAAGCTCGAGTGCAGCTCAGTTCGTTAACGAGCTCAAGCTCGAACACATTTTTTGTGCGATAAGAAATCTCGGCTCGGTTCGGCTCGGCTCAGTTTGTTAAGAAAAAATATTAAGCTCGGCTCATTTAGGTCAAAACTTGGCTCGGCTCGGTTCGTGAAACTCTGATTGTGGGAAAGGATATAATTTTAATGGTGAGGAATTTTATCAGGGATGGTATTATGCCTCAAGATTTGAATGTAACAAACGTAGTACTCATCCCCTAGAAAAAGTGTCCATCTGAGATAGGAGACTTGAGGCCTATATCTCTTTGCAACATGCTTGTGAAATAATTACGAAGATAATGGCTAATCGTATGATGGGGTTTCTAAAAGATGTAGTAGCAGAAAATCAAAGCGATTTTTAATTTCAGGGTGGTTGATCTCGGATAATATAATGATAATCTACGAAGTGATGCATTATTTAAATAGAAAGAGAAGAGGTAGAGATGATTTTATGGCGTTGAAGTTAGATATGAGTAAGGCTTATGATAGAATCAAGTGGGACTATTTGAGAGCTATTTTGCACAAGATGGTCTTTCACGATTGGTGGGTGCATCTGGTTTTGAAGTGTGTAAGTTCGGTAACATACTGATGGAATTCGGGCATGATAACGCAACGGAAATGACGTAAATAACAATTAAAAACGAATTCCAAGTCCCGGATCCATGTATAAAATGATGATCATGGTATGAAAAATATCAAGAACAAGATTGTACCTCTTTCAAGCTTTCCTAAGGATGACAAATGGAGGTCCTAGCTTGTTGATTTTCAAAGCTAAAAGTATGACTCCTCCACCGGTATCCACACCCGAATGCTTGCTTGAATCGTCGAATGATTATGCCACGGAATTAGGTACTAGCCAAAATAAATAATCAAGAATGTGTTCTTGACTTAGCTTGATTTTCTCTCTTGTTTCTAACTTGTATGATCTGAACTTTTCAGTTGTGTTTCTCTTGGAAGACTTGCCAACAATTGGCTTATAAAGAGAAATAAAGCAAAATGGAGCCTTAAACAATTAGGCCATTTTTTTATTTAAACAAATCTTATTTATTTAAATAAATTAATTAAGTCACACTTAATTAATCAAATAAGTCAAGAAAATACATCTTCAAATTTTATCTTTAACTAATCAAGTCTCACTTAATTAATTTTATAAAATTCGAATTTTTATTTATTATTAATTTAATTCATAATTTAAATTATTATTAATTTAAATTCATGAAAAAATTAATTTCCCTTTTAAACATTCTTTGTGTGTGACCCTGTAGGTTATTATTTAATTGGCAATAATTTTATTCTCTAATAAAATTACAAACAATGAGCGGCGTCTAGTAACACATCATTGCTACCCAATTAAACAATAATTAAATCAACGATTCAATCAACCTTTTATGATTAATGTTCCATGTAATATAATCCCTTTAAATCATGATATTACAGATTAAACTCGAGGCATGTAATGTGTCATCCTCTTCATAATTTAATCTTCATTTTTCTTGATCGATGAGTAGACTATTAATCAAATCAACATTTGAGCATGGCCATGCATTTCATAGTCTCACTCAAACAAGAGGCCGATAATATCACTCCTTTATCAGGAGATTTAAATCCCATCTAGATCATTCATATTTCTCACATGATTCATAATATATCCGATATTCACCTTTATCATTATCCGGCTAAAGATAACTTTTGATGAATTCAAAATATATATTAATTCTCATGTAGAATTATAACGACTTCAGGTCTAAGGATCATTACACCATTATCACTGTGAGAATACATATGACACTTTTATAATTTACCATGATGTATCTCACTGTGGGTTTGTCCAGTACCCCGTACTTGTACAGTTACCTATGCATTGATTTTAGTATCTTCATACTTATGACCAATGAGATGTGGTCATCTGTCAATTATCATACTAACCTCAGTGTATTATTATTGTCCTAAGTAATAATAATACTTGGTTAGGGACATTTAAGAATATGATACATTCATTATATATAATCTCATGTTCAAGTCACATACTTGCAACTATATAATTTGTATCAAGATTCTAAGGACATTTATTATACTTTATTTATTTCGTAGTAAAGAAAGCCAATAATAAACACACACACACACACACACACACACACACACACACACACACACACACACACATATATATATATATATATATATATATATATATATATATATATATATATATCGAATATATAATATCACTCAAACAAAAATATAATGTATACATTGCCTCTAGGGCACCAATACTAACACATACCGGGTTGTACATGGCACGAGAAAAATAGGATCAATTTTTCCAAGCAGAGGCATTCGTCAGGGCGATCCATTGTCGTCATATTTATTCATATTATGTCCAGTAGGTTTATCAACCATGATTCGTAAGTATAAGTAGCAGAAGTACATCCATGAGGTACAAATCTGCAGAAAGGTGCCTGTAATCACACACATGCTTTTCGCATGTAAGGCCAATATAGACGAAGCAGCAAAATATGTTGGAGTTGTTACACAATTTTGAATGCTACGGGAAAAAAAAGTGAACCATGCAAAGTCCTCGATTTTTTTTAGTTCGAATATTATCAACTCGAGCAAAGAGGAAATCTGTGAGGTGTTGTAGATGCAGGAAGTAAGGGAGAGAAGAAAGTACCTTGATCTTCCTAATATTCTAGGACAAAACAAATCAGTAATCCTGGGTTACCACAAGGAGAAAGTTAATAACAGAATGCGTAGTTGGGACGGGAGATATGTTTCTAAGTTGGGCAAATAAATTTTGATAAAGACTGTTGCTCAAATTCTGCCTAGTTTCGCTATGAGTGTCTTCCTCCTACCGTTGGAAATTACTAAGGATATAGAAAGAACTCTTGCAAAGTATTGGTGGGGATCGAAACCAGGTCACAACTCGGGGATTCATTGGATGAATTGGTATCAAATGAGCAAACACAAAGCAATTGGAGGCTTAGGATTTTGAGATTTCCGGGATTTCAACTTGGCAATGCTGGAAAAGCAAGGGTGGAGGTTTCTAACTAACCCAAAGAGCATGGTTAGTAATCTCTTTAAAGCTCGTTATTTTTCGGACGGTAATTTCTTATTCTAGCTTCAATTATGAACAATCCCAGTTATGTATGGAGGAGCATATGGGAGGCTAAATCCTTGGTAAAGGCTGGTGCGAGATTGATGATTGGTACATGAGAAAAAATAAGCATTATTAATCAACCATGGCTTGTTGAGGAAGAGAATCCATACATCACGTCTGTATCACAAACGCTAGATTAGAACAATGTTGCATCTCTAATGTGCAATGGCAGTCGAGATTAGATGAAGATATATTAAGGGATTTGTTCAATGAAATGGACCAGCAGTGTATCTTACATACTTTTCTCAGAGATCAAGGGGTGGAGGAAAGAGTTTATTGGTGCAAGGAATCCTTAGGTAACTAATCTGTCTGTAATGCATATAAAATGTTGCAGATGCAAAAAGGTATGTGGAGAACAGAAGATAGTTGTAGTTACGGTGCAAATCGTGGAAGATTAAAGCCCCACCAGAGGTCTTGAATTTTGTATGAAGGGCTTTATCATACTGTCTGCTAACTATGACAATGCTAGCTCAAAACATGTACCTATTCTTAGTACATGTCCGGTGTGTAATGGCGACGTAACGAGATAAAAGTGCAGTGGTGGTAACGGTTTGTTGGGCTATATGGAGAGCACGTAACGAGAAGAATTGGAATAAAAAACAAGCTTCGATAAATGTTGTATTAGCATCAGCAAAGCAGTACCTTGTTCAATGGAAGGATGCCCAAGGTCGCTCAATAAAGGCTCTAGTCTAGTCGATTTTTGCAGGAGATGAAGCTATTTCCTAGGTTAAACCACAGGTAGACATAATCAAGGTAACAGTCGACGCAACAATATTTGGAGAACAAGCAGCTTTTGGTATGGGAATGGTGGCAAGAGATTTAAAGGGGGACTTAGTGCAAGCAAGATCTCTGTTAAAACATGGAGTTGTTTCGCCTGAGTTGGCTGAAGCAATGACCATAAAGAAAGCGCTTAGCTGGATCAAATCACACCCCTGGGAGCTCGTGATGATGTAATCAGATTGTCTGGTAGCAATCCAAGCTATCAGGAGTAAGGTTTCAATATCATCACCGTTCGGTTTGGTGACTGAGGAATGCAGGAAAAGTATCCTCGAATTAAACAAGACTTCGTTATTTTTTATTAGACGATCTGCTAATATGGTTGCTCAGGAGTCATGTTCTTATGCAGGTCAAGTAACCGATGAGAATGATGTTCCTGTTGATTTTAAGAATGTATTAGGCTTACATTCAAAAAGAATGTATTAGGCTGATTTATCTTAATATATAACCTCCTTTGTAAAAAAATAAATAAAAATCAAATACCAATACGTTCACAACCTTGACACTTTTCAAAAACCGCTTACATATCCACGTGTATTATCCTCGAAATTACAAGCTGCCAATTTATCTATTGACTTGGACCGATACGAATACGAGTCTCTTATCTAGGCAACTTTACTATCAAACCGGAGACCTTATCTAACGACTCATTAGAACAGGTTTCGACAAATAAACCGATCAGCTTAAGTTCAGTTGAGTTTGAAAGATTAAAATTCTGCTAATTTCTTTGGTTATTTTTGCACGACAATTTCCATCCGACCAGCTGCAAATTTTGAACTGCATTTACATTGATGATAATTAATTTAGTTAATCGAATAACCAAAAAACTAGTATCAATCCATGGAAAAGATTATTAGGGGATTGACAACTATCTTTTGTATAATTCATTTTTTATTTTAAATAAATGTAACTTTTACAGTTTTTCTAATCTTAATCATGAATTTTATATTTTAAATTACTTAAATGTATACGTGAAAGAAAGCCATTGTAAAAATAACGAATGTTAATTTATTGAAAATTTGTATGACATTTAAATATTAAATTTTTTTTTCTTAAAATGTTAGTTCTTACTGATCGAAGACCGGAGAACTACATGTATTCACTCAACCTCTAAAGTCCGTCAAAGCTGGTCAACTAATTTTTATTTTTCTTAAGAGATACATTACACATGCATTTGCCTGTTTTTGCAATCTGGTCAGCCTTAAGGTTTTAAGGCGTGTAAATTGCATAGCAAAGGAACTAGCAGAATTTCCAGGGATAACCAATATTTTGCTTTGCTTTTAATTTTTTTTTTCAACTAACTATATTGTAATTAATTTTATTTAAGATAACACATATGGAAACACGGTTCCTTTTGGTTTAATAAACTATTTTTCTAACAAATGTTTAGAAAGATATATTATTTGATTAAAAAATCAACAAATTATACATGCTAAGCTATACCTAAACTCTAATTGGCGTTTTGTCATAAATTTCTGGTAATGTTATTTAGGCAGTTGAACATAGATGAACGTTAAGTTTACAAATTTGTTACTCCATGACAACCACTGTACATTTCTTAGAGGCAGTTTGGAATTGCTTAAAATAAGTTATTTTTGACTTAATGGGGGTGTTTTTAAATTAATGGAGAAAGTAAAATTGTTTGCTTTAAGTTGAATGAATGTGTTTGGATAATTTTACTTAAAGTTAAATGGGGGTTTAATAATTTTTATTTAAAGTTAAATTTGACTTAATTTTTTTTTAAAATAATAACATTTAAACTTTACAAGAGTCCTGAAACATAAAAAACAAAGGATAAGTCATAAGTCATAAGTCAAAAGTACCTAAAAAGAACTTATGATTTAATGGAGTTTTTTAACTTAAAGTTCAATTTTAAGTAAGTTACACAAACGGAGCAAAAGCTCCTTAAAGTCACTTTCTCCCTTAAGTCATTGCAGAACAGGCTTTTCTTACTGATTAAGCTCATTAATAAAGAATATATTATAACCATAAATGTAAAACTATGTAAATATATTATAATCATGAATGTAAATAAAATTTGTTACTACGTTTGTACGCCAATTCTTATATTAGTTAAGAAAAATTATGAATATATATTATAATCATGAATATAAATTAAATTTGTTACTACGTTTGTACGCCAATTCTTAGTTAAGAAAAATCATGAAAATGTTCTAATAAAATATTTACATGTCATAATAAATTTACAATATTTCTTTTGTTTTTGAGAGAAATATAATATTTCTACATAAGTATCTTTTTGGTACTTCTTAAATTAATTATTTACATCTTTATAAGTCCATTTTACAATTTTTTTTAGTAATTTTCCTGGTATTAACAACTTCAAAGTTAGAAAAAATGCCATTACTTTTTTAATATAAAAAACTAAGAATTGATCAAGTGAAATGTTTTACAAATTCGGAGTAAGAATAACAATAAATTCCCACTGATACTGATTTTTTGAGGTCGATACACCATATTTTAAGCATGTAAAAACAAAAATCTATACACATATGTCAGGCAATGAGGTGTGTATGCACCATCAGCACTAGATCATAATAGTAGAACCATATATTCAAATCGATTGGATTGAACTTACACGGTTACACCTCTAACATACATCATACTAGATTCATTTTAAGCATAAAAAGAACAAAAAAGAAAAAGAAAAGTATACACATGCAGAATATAATAAATTAAAGAAACCTCCAAGAAATTTCGGGGCGTTATTATAGCTGAGAATAATTCGGTACGTTTCAAAAGTATGACTGTAAGGGAAATAATTAAAGAAACTGACAATTTTTTTTAAAAAAAAGGTAATGAAAGAAATATGAATGGATGAAGTATATATGCTATTGTCATAATCTAATCTTGAATTCCCTCAAAAAAAAAAAAAATATCTGATCTTGAATTGTACTAGTGTAAACCTTTAATACGTTTCTTCATATCCATCTTCCTTTTTGCCTTATAAGTTACAATATAGTAACAATCGAATAAATAAATCTTAACAACAAAGTAAATTTCCGATGTAGTACGCGGTGGAATATGCGTGCATGTAATGTATTACCAGTTACATATGAAACTGATTTCTAGCTTATAATTTCCTCGTCCCTTCCTGCAGGTTGATTAGAGATCAAGAAATTTTTTCACAAGTAATTGGTATAAATACATGGATCAATCCTTCATATTTACTTGTAAGCTTTTTCACTCACCAATTGTTCCTACTCATCGATCCCCTGCATAATTATTCTTTTTTCCCCCCCTCAGGGCAATTCTGCACTGATTCTACTGTTTCTTGAAACTGTGCGTACTTGTTTTCCAAGCAATCTAACTTCATATTTTCTTTCCTGTAAGTATCAGTAACATGTCTGCAATGACTGACTTAAATCGTCGTTGCAGGGACTCCCTAATGCAATTGAAATCCATCAGAAATCTTAGTAGAAAAAGATGGCACTTGGCTTTCGCAACTATTTTCTCTTTAAGAGCCTTCTCTCGTTCAAACAAATCATCAAAACCTCATCCTTATATGAGAATTAAACCTGAAAATTGTGTCATTGATGTCAATACACCGTCTTTTCCAAACGTTAACCAGTCGACTCTCACACGATTAGTTAAGGATAAAGATTTAGAGCACCTTGAGACTCTCGGTGGTGTAGAAGGTTTGGTTTCAGCTCTCAGAACAGATGTTGAGCATGGATTATTTGCAGATTCTGATGATATTAAACGCCGACAGGAAGCCTTTGGGACAAATACTTATCCAAGGCAGCCTACAAAGAGTTTCTTTAGTTTTGTTGTGGAAGCATTTAAAGATCCAACCATTCTCATTCTCCTTGTTTGTGCTGCACTTTCTCTTGGTTTTGGTATGAAAGAAGATGGACCAAAAGAAGGATGGTACGACGGTGGGAGTATATTTGTAGCAGTTTTTCTAGTGATATCTGTCTCCGCTATTAGTAATTTCAGGCAAAGCAGACAATTCGACAAATTGTCTAAGGTCAGCAATAATATACAGGTGGAAGTTGTAAGAAAAGGAAGGCGTCAGCAAATTTCAGTATTCGATATCGTTGTGGGAGATGTTGTTTGCTTGAAGATTGGTGATCAAGTGCCTGCTGATGGACTGTTTCTGGAGGGTCATTCTCTTCAAATTGATGAAGCAAGCATGACAGGGGAAAGTGATCATGTGGAAATTAATCTTGACAAAAATCCGTTTCTGATTTCGGGTACAAAAGTGGCTGATGGATATGCCAAGTTTCTGGTCACTTCTGTTGGCATGAATACAACATGGGGAGAGATGATGAGTTCAATTAGTCAAGATTCTAGTGAAGAAACACCCCTACAAGCACGACTCAACAAACTAACCTCATCAATAGGTAAGATTGGTTTGGCAGTAGCTTTTCTCGTACTTGTAGTCTTGTTAGTCAGGTTTTTCACGGGAAATACTAAGGATGAGGATGGAAAAACTGAGTACAATGGAAGTAAGACTAAATTTGATGATGTGATCAACGGTGTTGTGGGGATTATCGCTGCTGCAGTTACCATTGTAGTTGTCGCTATACCTGAGGGCTTGCCTTTGGCAGTCACCCTTACACTTGCTTACTCAATGAAAAGAATGATGGCAGATCAGGCTATGGTGAGGAAGTTATCTGCTTGTGAGACTATGGGCTCTGCCACAACTATTTGTACGGATAAAACAGGTACTCTAACAATGAACCAAATGAAGGTGACTAAGTTTTGCCTTGGACATGAATCTTTGGAAGACATGAGTTTTACTTCTATTGCTTCTAGCATTGTTGAATTATTTCACCATGGAGTTGGTTTAAACACAACTGGCAGCGTTTACAAGGCCAATTCAGGATCCGCGTTGGAATTCTCAGGTAGTCCTACTGAAAAGGCAATTCTTTCTTGGGCAGTCACGGATTTGAATATGGATATGGAGGAACTGAAAAGGAGTTTTAAACTTCTACACGTGGAAGCATTCAATTCAGAGAAAAAGAGAAGTGGAATTCTGATGAAGAAAAATGGAGACGACACTATGCATGTGCATTGGAAAGGAGCTGCAGAGATGATAATAGCAATGTGTACTCACTATTATGACTCACTTGGAAACATGAAAGTCATAGATGATACCGAAAGGGAGAAATTTAATCTACTCGTTCAAGGTATGGCTGCAAGTAGCCTCCGCTGCATAGCATTTGCACATACACAAGTATCTGAACATGAATCTTACGATGGGAATGCAAAACTGAAAGAAAATAGCTTGACCCTCTTGGGTCTAGTTGGTATAAAGGATCCATGTCGACCTGGTGTGAGGAAAGCTGTCCAAGATTGTCAACATGCTGGTGTGCACGTAAAGATGATCACTGGAGACAATGTTTTCACTGCAAAAGCGATAGCGACGGAGTGCGGGATACTAAAGATTGACCAAGACATGGATGGAGCAGTTGTTGAGGGTGTGGAATTTCGGAACTACACTGTAGCAGAGCGAATGGAGAAAGTTGATAAAATTTGCGTGATGGCAAGATCGTCACCTTTTGACAAGCTTCTAATGGTACAATGTCTCAAACAAAAGGGACATGTGGTTGCAGTAACTGGCGATGGGACAAACGATGCACCTGCCCTGAAAGAAGCTGATATTGGTCTTTCGATGGGGATCCAGGGAACTGAAGTAGCAAAAGAAAGCTCAGATATAGTCATACTGGATGATAATTTCGCATCTGTAGCAACTGTTTTGAGATGGGGAAGATGTGTTTACAATAACATCCAGAAATTCATTCAGTTTCAGCTGACGGTAAATGTAGCAGCTCTTGTCATCAACTTTGTGGCAGCTATATCGTCTGGGGAAGTACCATTAACAGCAGTCCAGTTACTTTGGGTAAATCTAATTATGGACACGTTGGGCGCTCTTGCTCTTGCTACAGAACAGCCAACCAAAGAGCTTATGGACAAGCGGCCTGTGGGTCGTACAGAGCCTCTTATATCGAACATAATGTGGAGGAACCTGATAGCTCAAGCCTTATACCAGATTGTAGTTCTCTTGACACTACAATTTGGAGGAGAAAAGATCTTTAATGTCAACGAAAAGGTAAAAGACACTTTAATCTTCAATACATTTGTCCTTTGTCAAGTTTTCAACGAGTTTAACGCGAGGAAGCTAGAAAAGAAGAATGTCTTTGAGGGGATACATAAGAACAAGCTGTTTCTCGGAATTATTGGGATCACTGTAGTCCTCCAAGTTGTGATGGTAGAATTTCTGAAGAAGTTTGCAGATACAGAGAGGTTAAATTGGGGACAGTGGGCAGCATGTATTGGCATAGCTATTCTATCTTGGCCTATTGGCTTCCTGGTAAAGTATATCCCTGTTCCAGAAAAGCCATTCTTCAGCTTTCTGAAAGGAAGGACTTAAAGGGCAACTTCACATAAGACGAATGAAGACTTTTGAGTCGTTTAGAGGGAATGTATATATTTATTTTTATTGCTGAATTCTTGAAGTCCTTTACTCTTGAAATCAACTGATGCATATTATGTAGCAGTGTTACTTGCAATAATAAAACCGTAGTTTTGCAATTATATATGGCACCTCTAGACCACTTTATGAAATCAGTTCTATATTCTTATGGTTTAGGAATTTTGAAGCAACTGATTTCCACTAACAGATAAGATGAAATAGTAGAAACGTGTATATGAAACACGAAATTATGCCGCGACTAAGAAACAGTAAAAAGTTTCTAAGATCACCATCTCACTCGATGCATATTCCAGTACTACAGGTTGTTTTGTTTTTATGCCTCAAAATTTAATAGAAAAAATAAATCATTGCAGGTAGAAAACTAGTAACATTTGCTACAAAAGCAGGAGATTGGAAATAGATTAGTACCTTCATAACCTGAAGAGTAGTTCTGTACTACAGGGTCACTGGTTTGTTGAAGGTCGGCACAATGTCCAAATACATGTTTGGCATAATGTCCAAATACATGTTTGACATATGCCTCTTCGGGAGAAGACTTTATCAGCTCTAAAAAGTTGCAGAATCCGATGAACGTCTACCAAAGGTAATATGACATATTAAATTTACTAGATTTATCATTTATGAGAAGATAAAAATAATTCATTTTCTCATAGTCATCAAAGTATCTAATCAATCAACTTCTCCTTAATAAAGTTGGTTTAGAAACATATATGAAACAAGACAATGCCATATGTTATATGTACGACACAGGGAAAATCTATTTTACATATGTTATATGTGTACTAACTTTATACCAGTGCGATAATATTTTGAATAAAGGATAATAATACATTTGTTACATGGTTTGGTTTGTAGTATACATTTGTTTTGTTTTCTTGTAAATTGTTTTTCTATAATTTATATTTCAAAATTTAGACTAATATATTTTTTAGTATTTCATAATTATTTTGATCTTTTTATTTTTTTTTAACTTTTTTTACTAATTTTGATCTTTTTATTTTATTAGATTACATATGATATACTAAAAACATATACGTAAACAATTTTTTTTAATCTTTTTGATTATGTAATTTAATGGTTATCTTAAAATTATTAGATATTTTTTTATATTGTTTTTTATAGTTTTTAAATGCACTTTTTAACTTTTTTGGAAATATGTGTGATATTAAATTTTTATATTTGTTTAAATATCGTTATTTTCTCATGTTAATTTTATATTTTTGCCGTGCGTGGTGTTTATTATGTGTTTTGTTTAGAGTAATCTTAGGGATTTTTATGTTGTATTATATTTAGATATTAATATAAATTTATTTTGTGGGTGTTTGGATTGCTTTCTACTTTAAAATATGTTCATTTATTGATTTGTGTTCATTTATTTTAATTTTAATTTTTCCTTTGCAAAGTAAGAATTTGTTTATTTGTTGATTTATGCTCACATTTTTTTAATTTAAATTTTAGAAATATATTTGTTTTCAAACCTAAAAATAGAATCTTTAATGATTTTTATTAAAATAAATTTTTTAAACCACTTTTATTTGGTAAACGATATTTTTTTGTAAATTATATTTTGCTGGTTTATATTTGATTTAAGTGCATTACATTAAAGTTTATTGTTGTTTCTATTTTTCTAAATTTAGATTTTTTTTTTTAAATTGGCGTTTGTTTTGTAGATTATATTTGGTTGAATTTTGGTGTCATTTCCTATTATGACATGTTTTTTTTATTACTTTTTTAGTATCTTATTTTACCATATATTTTTTAAAGACCTTTTTTTGTTTTATAATTAAATGTACTTTTAATTGGTAAACGATTTTTTTCTAAATTATATATTAAGGTTTAGACTAACATATATTTTAATGTTTCATAGACTAAAATATATTTGTATTAATTTTAGTTAACAATAATTTTTTCAACTTTAATTTTTTTACCATTTTATCATGTGTTGTTTTAGTGCATTTTATTATATTTAGATTTTCTATAAATTAATTTTTTTTTGGATTTTCAGATTATTTTTAATTTATTTACAACTTTAGTACCGAATCTAGAATCTTTGCAAAATAATAAAATGTCAATTTACTTATTTGTGTTGACTTTGTTAGTATAAATTTTAAAAACATGTTTGTTGTAAAATTTTGAAGTAAAATTTTTTATGGCTTTTTTTAATAATTAGGTTTCCTTGAAACACTATTTTGTGATAAAGTTTTTTTAATTATATTTTAAACTTTAGTCTATAATATCTTTGTATTAATTTTAGTTAACAATAATTTTTTCAACTTTAATTTTTTTTTTTCATTTTATCATGTGTTATTTTAGTGCATTCTTTTTTGATCTACTTATTTGTTAAATTTGAAATACCATTAATTAGTTAATTGGTAGCATAGTTTTAGCTGGTTTTTAAAACCAGGCCCAACTCGTTCTTGGCCCATTTTTAATTTTTAATGAATTTACTTTTTTAATCATGACGACCAAACGACCATCATAACTCCCTTACGCCAATTATATATAGGATATAATTATTATATCTAACGGTCATGATCTATTTGAGTTGATGGTCTAACGGTTGTGGATGATGGATAACCAAAAATGGGAGATAACCAAAAAGGGATTAACCAACTACAAATTATACCCCATTTTTATTATAGTATAGTATAGATGTCATATACAAATATAGGTGCCCCGTTAGAATATGATCTTAATGTTGCCTTTGTCGCTAATACAAAATTAAACAAATCATCCTGGAAAACTGTATTACAATCCGTCCCAAAATACATGTATCACAATAATATGTAATTCTCCTTCCCAAAATATATGTCCCTTTTATAAATGAATTTGTCCTAAATTACATGTCCTTTTCTTTTTTAAAAAATAAATTTAAGGTAATTTTCTAATTTAATGTAGGTTATTTACCAAATATACTACTTTTTTTAAGTTTTTTTTTTGCAATTTTACCATCTTCAAAAAATATTTGCAAAAATACTAATTTATTTGCAAAAATACGGAGGTTGCATTCAGTTGCATATGTGATTTGTTGCATTCAGTTGCATATGTGATTGGTTACATTCAGTTGCATGTGGTTGCATGCAACTAACTTTATACATAATTGAAAATTGAATTTTCATATGTGGCTGCGCCGTCCTTACATACAAGGAAGTTGAAATATTTTTTTTTTAGCTGCGTAACAGGTTGCATTCAGTTGCATGTGGTTGTATTCAGTTGCATATGTGGTTGCATGCAACTAACTTAATACGTAACTGAAAATTAAATTTTCATATGTGGTTGCGCCGCCATTATATACATGGAAGTTGAATTTGCATTTTTTGGCTGCGCAGCAGGTTGCATTCAGTTGCATGTGGTTACATTCAGTTGCATATGCAACCACATATGCAACTTCCGTATTTTTGCAAATATTTTGATATTTTTGCAAATTATTTTTTTTAGAAAAAACCCCTACAACATCGGTTTTTGGTCGATGTTAAAAAGATTTTCAACCGATGTCTTTGTCGGTGTAGACAAAGGGGGGGGTCTATAACATCGGTTCCTGATCGATGTTAAAGATGTCTATAGACACCAGTTGTTTTAAAGAAACCGATGTCTTTCTTGATGTTTAACATCAGTTTTTAAAAGAGAACAGATGTTTACTACAAGATTAGACATCAGCACATTAACTAAACGATGTTGAATACTACCTTTAACTTCAGTTTCTTAAAGAAATGGATGTCTTTGACCCGTATTTAAAATAATATTGAAGTTTTACAATGTGAACATAACTATATCAGGAGGCTTAGGTCATTATAAACATACAACACATCAGAGAAAAATAACCATTTACATCACATTTTAAAAACTAAAGGATGTCTTTCCTGCTGTGTAACATCGGTTTTTATAGGATACCTGATGTTTGATGCTAGCCTAGACATCAGTTAATTACATAAATGATGTTTAATACAACATTTAACATCAGGTTTTGTAACATAAATGATGTTTAATATTTCCTTTAACATATGTTCTTAATACCAAACAGACGTGTAATACCAGCTTAGACACAACCTTTAGCATCAGTTTATTACTCAATGCCTGATGTGTTTTGGTCATTTAGACATCCATTTTCTGGTAAAATAGTTGTTCATTTACACTTGCACATCAGTTTTAGAGTGACCATGTGCATTAACCAAGAAAATGAACTAAAAATAAAACAGACCAAAAAACCAAATGCAACCTCCCGCCAACAAATTAACTAAGAAATATCTATTACTTAAGTTTCAACATTCGACAAATTAACCATTCATACATGCATATCCAACCTCCAACAAAAACCAAAGCCAACCTCCGTCCAATAAAATCCAAAGCCAACCTCGCTCCAACAAAAACCAATCCTAACATCCACTAATTACCAAACCCAAACATCTAAAGTAGTCATAATAACATCCACATGTACATCAAAAGTACCACAAATTCTGTTCGATCAGATTCAAAATATAAATAAAGTTCGATGAAGGATTAAAAAGCTGCAGCCTGATCATATCTTGTCTTGGATGAAGTCTGCAGCCTCGAAGCGCACCTCATCAAGGTCCTCCATTTTATAAGAATTCCGAGTCTTGATCGCCCACTGATAATTACATCACACAAAAAATAATTAGGATAAATACCAGATTATATGCACTATTTTTTTTACAAAGGATTAACATAAAAAATAAAAATACCCTGGTCATAAAAGTCATTTCTTTGTCCGAAATGATCTCTTTCATATAGCGCATGACGACGTAGCCACATTCATAACCTCCTGGTTGTTTAGGTGATCCCTATTTCAATAATAAGGGGTCAATATCTATAAGCAGCAATAAAAAGTAACTTGACCACACATGCGATAGGACAGAAACTAAACACTTACCACAAGATTTTTTACTACTGCAAGTTTGCTCCCCCTTCCCGTTTCAGCATTGAAAGATTTTATCGCGCTTTATATATAGATCAATGACACAAATGTCAAAAATATACGCATAAATATATGCCTAAATAATTGAAAAACATATATTAATTACCTTGAGAGTGCATTTTCTAATAAAGGAAATCTTAGAGGGTGACACAAAGGATTGCAAAAGTAAATGTCACCATTCCATATTATCACCAAAATCCAGTGTTTACTGTTTTGACTACAAAATATACGAAAGTTAGACTTTGTGAATAAATTACCTAAAAGTCGTAACAAAGTTAACATTTACCTCCGATTATGTGGCATTAGGAATAAGCAGTCGGGATTACCCTCTTTCAACCGATTAACAACATAAGATTCAAAATCTTTGTTGAGGGTAAATGTGGCTCCAGGATCGCAAAAGGCTCACATATCTAAATCTTCATTCTTCTGGACCACAGTATGCAAGTATCTGTAAGCAGAAAATTGGTATTGCTAATTAGTGTATGCATGAGTGCAGAATGATAAAAAAAAATGCTTATGTATGCAGATATTGCGGATTATCCGAGCATGTCATACTCTAACAAGGCAATTAGGTTCTCATGCAATATGTAAATTATTTTCTCAATTCCAAAGACCTCAGTAGCACAAAGAATGGGTATTGAGGTCCCAGTGTCTTTCATGAATGATTTTGCATGTTTGTACAATAACTTAAAGCGACTTGGCACATTGTTAGGTGCCTCTGTATCTCTGAATGATTTGACCAGGCCTTGTAGATCATATTTTGGTACTGAAAGCAAATCTTTTCTCTTTTTTTTTCTGAAAATAAAGATCAAAACCTTTAAAACATATAAACCCAGGTTGTAAATAATCTGAGAAAATATATACATGTGCATACCATCTTTGTCACAGTCGGGTAGACTATCAAGTTCCGAGGCCATTCTAACTGTGAGCCAACAGCTTCTTGGACCTTTTCTATTTCACCACGTACTGGTACAGGAACCAAATGTCTTTTTGGATGATTCCGTCCACTAGAACACGAACACATCCAGGCGGCATAGGCATTCCATGTACTTATTTATTCATTTCATCCTCTTCCAAGACCATGCCAAATGCAACCTTGTTTTCGATATTGTCCACCGCTAGCTCACAATTTCTTGGAACCTATATTCATAAAAAATGACGTGTAAAACTCTACAAAAATTGTATGGTACGTGCACTATCACATATATACATATACTATACTTGTTCTTTTACCTTTTTCTCAGATAGAGGGGTGTCAAAACCCAGACACTCATCTTCTACGAACAATTTTTTTCCAATTATTTTTGGTTCCTCTGTTGCTTTCTGATCAGGTTTTTGGCAGCTTGCTTTTTCAGAAACTGGAGATATCATTGCCTCTAGAGCATCAATCTGCATCTGCATTTCTCACTTGGTTGTCTCCAACTCCTCATCCCTTTATCGATCACGAGCTAATAACTCAGCCTTCGTTATTCTCGTTCTTTTCTCTTTAAGCAAATTAAAGAACAACTTTGGGGTGATAAAACCTCCAACTCCTCGAACCCTACCCGAGTGCTCCACAGTTTCCAACGCCGTACTTAACACATCTGTAATACCCGATGACTAAAATTCACCCTTTTCCTTCTTCTCCAGCAATTCATCCTGTCAACAACACATAAAAATTGCAAAAAAGTCAGAATTGTATATGTTTTTTTCCAGCTTGTAATTCAAGTAAAAGCAAAAAACAAATACCAGAAACAGGAAAAAAATGCTTACAATTTTGTCAAACACGTCTTCAACATCTTCATCAATTTTGCCCGTCCTTCCTTTTACGAGCTTTCTTCCACATAATAGCTCTATCAGGCCTTTGTCCAGGCTCCAACTTTCCAGCCTTTACCTGTATAAAATTTGGAAATATTTAAAATTGATTAAAAATTCAAAAATTATTGTGACAATGATAAGTTCTTACTTCCTTTTCCAGTAATCCTTTATACCCCTTCCTTGTTGTACGGTGTGGATACTTCCACCCCTTCACTCTCTCGCTCTGATCCTTATGTATTGGCTGTTGCAAAAAATTACAGTGCTACATTATACAATTCTATAAGAATCATCTAATGATGTAACACCCCTAGATCCGGGGTCAATGATCCAGGTTGTTACGCCGATCTAGATTCCAATTTTACCAATTACCATTCCTGCTTATTAACCATTTTACTTATCATAAACATTCTATGTTGGCAATGACCCCTAAGTCAATAACATCCATCAAAAGTTATAGGCTCAGAGCGAAAGCAAAATAATACTTAGGGTGTTCATACAATCCAAAATGTTAAATTATTACAGACCCAAATAATTTCGTCTAGGAAAGACTTAAGATCCACAAAAGTTGCTACTTGAGGTGATGGTAGAGGCGAGATAGTTTTCTGTTTTTCAAAAGCTTACACAAGTTATACTTGTACACAAACCTAACCAGCCTGAGCTGGTAGCTTATCCTATTAAGTCCTCTCACTTGAGGCAGACGGGGTCCGAACAGCCTACGGAATAGCTGCACGTTTCTTACGCGCTTCCTGGCAGTCTGACGGGTCCTTGTCATGCTTACCTGTGGTTGTTTGTGATATATATAGAAAAGCAAGTGTGAGCATGATTGCCCAGCAAGATAATAATAGTACTGTAAAGATACTTTCTTTATTTCGTTTGAAAAGGGGATGATATCATAAACATTCATCTTTTAATAACAGTAATTATTCCAATGGTCAGTTTCAAATTAAGAGCAGTCTGGTTTTCAAAATCTTTCATGATGAGTTCAACACTGACAACACTTTCGGTGCTGGGGCGTCTGGGCTTCCAACAAAGTGTTGCAGCACAATTTCAATTCGAAAGACTATACCGGAGCACCCCGGTACAAGGTGATCAGCCATTGTACCGCACAAAACAATACTTCGCTACTAGTAGACGGGTGACGTACCTACTACAGAGGCCGTGGCCCGACCACATACGGGCCTTTAGCTGGCTACCTGCCAGGGCAAATATCGTGATGGCTGCTGCCACCTTTGTCGATATATGCATAACCGAATGGGCTTGCTACTCGCAAGTAGGCAAGTCGTTCCCATCCAAAACAACCTCCAGTCCCAGAGTCATTAAACCAGCTTTGAAACCTTTTTAAAATCGTCACTTCCGAAAGAAAACATGGAAGTATATTCACCTCACCAGTTGACCTCCGTCAACTGAATTTCTCTACTCAGGGAATTCTTTTTAAATCAACTTGGGAGCTAATCGGAGTTTTCTTAAAGACTTTTAAACCTGACCCTCCTTGATGAGGCAGGGCCACTATAATGATCACGCTTCAGTTTGTAGCGAAGGGAGAAAATATTTTTAAGTACTCCCAAAATTTTGGGTTCTCAAGTTTTGATAAGTTCGCAAACCGTTGGGGTGGTATTTACGAGGTATAGGTAATTATAAAAATATTCGAGAACCCCTGAATATTTTTCTGAAGGCCAGAAAATATTTAAAATAATTTTTTTAAAGGCCTTAAATAATTTTTAAATAGGCCAAATAGGTTTTGACTAATTTTTTAAATAATATTAGAATATTTAAATCATTTTTAAATAATAATACTAATTAATAATTAATTATTAAATAAATAAACAATTAATCATTAATTAAATAATTAAATAAATTAACCTTAAATGAATATTTAAATTAATATTCATTTAATTTAATAAATATTCAAATAATATTTATTAAAGAATTTTGATATAAATAATTCCGATATTCATAAGTTATTAAAGTATCGGAACTTGCTCGATTATCGAAAACATACATCTCCGGGGTTACCGGGTTTTACATAAAATACTCCGACTCCCGATTTATATCAAAAGTACTTACGCTCTACCCGAGCCTTAATTATCATCATATATATACGCATAAGTCATTGGGGGTATATATATGCACAAAACTTTACAAGTACTTACAGAAAATCATGCATGCATATATAGATTTTCTCACAAGATATATATATAAAACAGTGCATGTATTTATATCAGAACAACAACAGTTTTTAAACATATTTAAAGTTCGGATATAGAAAATTTGCCTGACTGAGTCTGTGAAGTGGATGCGTATGTACTAGGGTGACGATCTATAATCAACAAGGAAACGCTAGGGTTAGTTTCGTATTTGAACCATTTAACCTATGTTCCTATAATGAAACTAATTTCCTTAAAGGATTCTTAGTATATATGTTGAGTATTGAATACAGTAAAAGAATACAGAGGGGGGGGGGTGAATGGATTCTTGAGTTTTTCTTCGGTTTTGAATCTTTGCAGCAAGATAAGTGTGTGAGATATGAAGATGCGGATAATTAAACACAAACACAACACAATATCACTTTAATCTAATATTTTATTAGATAAAGATTTTGCTACAATCTGTGAATACAAATGATAGTATTCTCAGCTTCGTTTTTCTCAGAGAGATATTTTCTGGATATTGTTGAGAAACTTCAAAACCTTTTTAGCTAAGGAAGTGAGGCTGTATCCTTATAGACATGGATACACCCACTTACTACAAATGAGGTAGGTAAACAAAAGCACTTTCCAGTCTGTCTATCTCATTTTAGTAAGAGTCCAAACGGCTACAGATTTGACTTTGAAAAGCCTGTTTAGATCCACTTCTTCAGCTCCTTGTCCCTTGTCTTATCTCTCCAAGCTTCTTTGTAGGCTTTCCAGCATGCTTTATAGGACAGAGTCAAATAAAGTGTGCTGGCTTGTTGCAGGTCTCTGACTTGTACAATTCTTCAGTATTTTGTCCTTAAGAATGTATTCGAGAAGTGACTAAGTGAGTGATTCGAGAACTGGAGTTGACTTGATCGATAACTCTGAGTTCTCGAATAGTGTTATCTTGACATATCGAATCACTTCTCGAATAGCTCTTTTCTCTGGGACTCCTTGAGATATCGAATAGAGCATTTTGACATATCGAATCCCTGAGATATCGAATAGCATATTGAGAGATATCGAATAGTGTCTTCTGAGATATCGAACTCCAGACTTCTCGAATGCTAGACTTCTCGAATAGACAAATGTACTTCTCGAATTGGTACTTAGGCAAATTCTTCATTTCTTCAAATCCCAACTGTGATTATTTGTCAGTCTTCATCTCCTTGCTTGAGGCATGAACCTTGGAACTTCTTTCAAGCATTATTCTTGACTTTATAATTACAGTAACACAACTAGAATTTGATGCCTATTACACGTACAGAACAAATAGAAACTCTACAACTAGAGGTTCCCTCAGTTAAGAGGTCATGTAGGTAATGCATAGCATTACACATACTTAGGCTTGTTATTAGATGTATTCAGGCATGCCTCTGTGACTAACAATCTCCCCCAAATTGTGAGTAAGACCCTTAGTCACAATTTCATGTCTGATAACAAGCCTATCATACATAAGGATAAAACTTGACAGTACAGGTATGAATTGACATTAGCAATTTGGATAGAACTACAGAGTGAGTAATCTTACAGCCTATGATGAAGAACTAGCCATTGTCTTTTGATTCCCTTTCCATAGCTTTGGCTTGAAATTCATCATATTCTTTCTCTCTTCTTTCTTTCTCCTTCCTTGTATTCTCATCCATAGCTTTTATTATTTCTGCCATAGCATCCAATTCTTCAAGCAAAATTGAGTCTTTGAAATCTTCAAGTACTGGTTCCAGAATATTTGCAGGATAGTAGTTGAGTAGATTCATTCTGATGTTGACTTGATTTCCATTCCTTGGTACTACTGTGAGACAGTCAATCTGACTCTTCAAACTCTCATGATATAGCAGAGCATCACCAGCCTGTTCTCTAGAGACTTTCAGAAGCTCCAAGAATGCATCATCATGATAGACATTTGAGTTTGCAATTTCTTGTAGCTTGGCCTCAGTGACCACCTTCACTTCTACTGGCTTGGCACTCTTAGATATTGAGATTTGAGGCTTGTCAGATGGCATACTCCCTGCAACCACTGTGGTTGTGATAGACTGCCTTTGACCATCAGGAGTAGTGATGTGCACAGTTGGTAAAGTGACAACTGGCAGAGAAGTGGGAGGCTCATCAACTTTGTCCTTTCCTTTTCCCGGCACATGAGTAGTAGATTTCAAAGTTCTCTGATGGCCACCCTCAGTGATCTTGATGCCCTTTTCTAGTGGTCTCTCCCCCTTTGGATTTGAGTTCTTTGATATCCTCTTCTCCCCCTTAGGCTTGTTGACAGACACAGGGACTGTAGGATGCACCTTTGGAGTTGAAGATTCATCAGGTAGAGGGAGACCCATGTGCTTCATCATTGCAGACAACATTGATTGTTGATGCAGAAGAACATCAGCTGTGGTGGTGGCTTGAGTGTTCAACTGCTCAGTCAGAGTTGTCACAGTGTCTGTAAGATGAGCATTGGACTTGTGGAGAGAGACTACCTCCTTTTCAAGAGTATCCACTTTAATGAAGAGTTCATTGGCCTTAAAACCAGATAGGGATTGATCCTTCAGTCTCTGCACTTCGAACCTTGACATCTCATGCACAGGAACCTCAGTGACCAGCTTGTCTCCATATTGATTTGCAAAGAGGGTCCTGAGCATGGCATTGGCATCAGTTGTCTGATCTGATAAGGATTGAAATTTGTGCCCCAGACCTGTGACAGCATCCTTGAGAATAGCCAAACCATTGTCCATCCTGGTGCAAGTAGCATTGCAGGTTCGAATGTCCTTGAGAACAGTCTCCAATTGAGGGAATTTAGCATCAAAAGTCCTCTTGATCTCATGCACCTCCTTGGTTGTAGCTGAACACACTTCATTAATTTCTGTTTTTAAGCCTTTACCAAGATAGTGTGCAGCCTTGAGAATGCCTTTATAGCTATCATTCACTGCTTCGAACACATCAGTAGGGTTGAGAGATTTGGCATTGGACCCTAGTGAAGTGATGTACTCTTCTCTGAGATACTGGAGACCTTCTGAGAGAGGGATTGAATTGGTTCCTTGCAGCCAAGCATCGATATTCCCATCTCTCTCAGTTTCATCTATGATTTTCTCCTTCTGTAGCTCTACATCCTCTTTGTGACATAGGAGAATAGCTTCATAGTCTGGATTGGGCATGTTTGCAGTGAGAAGGTGCTGAGCAATTTTTGTGAACTCAGGGATCTGATCCACAACTAAGCTTTGAAGTGCTTCAACCGTCAATTGTGGTGGAACAGACCCTGATCCTGAAGCACTGTCATGTTGCACAGGCTTCAGCCATTGAGACAAAAAGTTAGAGCTAGGCTTGCTAGGCTCCTCAGTTACAGATGCAACTTCTGCAACCGGATGAACAGACTCTACTACTGTTGTCTCCACAGAAGTGGGATGAGTTACAACAGTAGTTGACACAGGCACAGAGTCTCTAGTAAGAACTAGTGAATCCTCTGTGTTTGTGATGGTGTCATTAGGATATGCCCCAGCATGCATTCCCTGACCATCCAAATGTGGTACCTGGGTGGTGAGCAAGGTGTCATGCACCAAGTCACTTGAATTCATTGGCTCATCAAAGGAAAAGAATTCTTGATGACCAATGCCTTGCTCCTCAATTGCTTGAGTTGCAGGCTGCAAAGAAATATGAGTGGTAGATTCTGAAAGAGAAGTGTGTTGTAGACAAGATTTTGGCAACTCCCCCTGAGAAATAGAGGGAGTTTCAGTTATGATGTGCTCTCCACTCAGTGTTGTGCCAGCCTTATCACTCCCTTGTGCTGACTCTTTACAGATAGGTGCATTGGGGAGGATGCTTGATTCTATAGATGCATCCTGTTGAGAGGATACATCTAGTGAGCTGTGTGCCCCTGATTTTACAACTTCAGCCATTTGAGTGACTGAGGAGGTGGTTTTAGACTTCTTCTTCTTCTTTAGGCTTATGATAGGTAACTCAGGTTTCTCACTTTCTAGCCCTAGTTCTACAGCCAAGGCTGCTTCAGTTAAGATTTCTAAAGGTTCAGAAGCAGCCTGTTTTCTCTTCTTTTTACTAACATCACCCTTTTGAGAGGATGATGCAGTTGGCTCTTTGCTGGATAGAGTGTTTGGCTGAGGGGGTTGGTTAGCAGGCCTTGGGTTAGCACTTTGTTCTCCTTGCTTAGGCTGTGCTAACTGTGATTTTGAATCAAATATTGGCATGTTGTGGGGGTAAGACCTAAACAAACCCTCCATGTGGGGAGTTATGCTAAGTCTTACATCCACATCATTCCTAGTCTCCAAATTACCAAAAATGAGTTTGGTCATGGACCTAGGATAGCCTATTTTACTCTTATCTGCTCCAGGCAATTCAATCAATGAAGCATTTTTAAAGTTAAGTACTGATTGAATAAAGCGAGGAAAGAAAATTTCATTACCTCTCTTGGCTGTGGTCTGACCAAGTCTCCCATAGAGTTCCTGTAGGATGAGAAGTCCAACATCTATCTTTCTCCCATGTGCCAAGGCATAGGCAAGCTGCTGCACGGGTGTACTAATCTGATCAAAGCTTGATTTCCGTGCAGTGAATACATGAAGGAGTGTAGCAAATACAAAGCTCCATTCTTTCCTTAAGAACTTCCTATTCAACTTTCCCAGCTTGATAGTATCAGAGTAGTTTATGAAGTCAAAGAATTCTTCCAACTCATCATTGGAGGCCAGAGCATCATACGTCTCTTGCTGCATATCCAAGGCTTGATTCATGTCTGCAGTGGTGATAGTGATATCCTCTCCTTGAATCTTGCAGTGAACAATATAAGAAGTGATAGCATTCTCAAGAGCGATGACCTCCACAGTAGCAGTCCTCCAGAATTGTTCCAATAGATCTATGTACAGAGTTGGGTTGGCTGAGAGCGCACTCTTGATGTATGACTCAGACAACCACCGAACAAAGCACTTGAAATTGGCATTCGGTGCTTCCACATCACTGGTGATTGCGATGAAATTAGTTTGGGATGGTATGGTGAGTTGAGTGTTTGCCATTTGGGTAGAGAAGAAAAGAGAATTAGGATTGAAGAAGAAATTCGCAGTTAGGGTTTTTCAGAGGTTTCAGGAGTTGAGATGCTTGAGAAATCGAACGAAATGAATTGAATAGTTGTGAATTTGTATATGTATATATGAATGTCTTGAGTTGTCGATAGATAAGTGTTCTGTAGCGACAAGTCATTCGAGAAGTATGAAACAACTATTCGAGAAGTCAAGAAAGGCTTATTCGATATCTCAGGCAGTTTTTAACTCACAGCTGGCAGTGATTTAACTCAGAAAATAATTCAAAGTTAAGAATATATTTTTATGAGTGAAATGAAGTTTTGAATATAAATCCAAAAAGCGATTAAGTGTCAGCGAAAAATCAGCCTTTTCAAATGATTCGATAACTCAAATGCAGTATTCGAGAACTCTATCATTAGAGAACTAAAATACTCTATTCGAGAACTCAAAGTGTGCTATTCGATTTCTCTAAAAGACACTATTCGAGAACTCAGGAGGGTTCTTGATAGGCCTATTCGAGAACTCGAGCCATGACAAAACAATGAACCATTCGAGAAGTCTGACTTATCGAACTATACTTTTCACTCATAAAATTCAATTTTCACTATCTTTTAAAATTTACCAGAAATATTCACTGAAGAATATTCTACTAAATTAAATAGTGATTTTCTCAAAATTTCACAGAAATTTCAAGCTAAAGATGTATGATTTTCAACATATGCAGCATTGTGGAATATTTATAAATCATAATCCAGCCAATACTTACTTTAAAAATATTGAGCATTTGATAAGGTAAGTATTTACTGCTGCAACAATCTAGTTGATATATTCACTTAGCCAGAATTTGAAGAATTCAGCATTCCAATCTCACTAACCAACCTTGTGAAGGTGGCTTCATCTAGTGGCTTAGTGAATATGTCAGCTAGTTGTTTTTCTGTGGGAACATAATGTAACTCAATGGTTCCATTAGTTGCATGCTCCCTAATGAAATGATATCTGATGTCAATGTGCTTTGTCCTAGAATGATTGACAGGATTGGCAACTATAGAGATTGCACTTGTGTTGTCACACATGATAGGAATTCTTTCCAACACAAGTCCATAATCTCTAAGTTGATTTCTAATCCAAAGCACTTGAGCACAGCAACTTCCAGCAGCTATGTATTCAGCTTCAGCTGTGGAAGTTGACACAGATTGTTGTTTCTTGCTGTACCAAGAGACTAACCTTTGTCCAAGAAACTGGCAGCTACCTGATGTGCTTTTCCTATCCACTCTGCATCCAGCATAATCAGCATCAGAATAACCAACCAGATTGAACCCTGTGTCCTTAGGATACCATAACCCCAAGTTTGGTGTGCCTTTCAGATATTTGAAGATCCTTTTTATTGCTATCATGTGTGATTCCTTTGGGTTTGATTGAAACCTTGCACATAAGCATGTAGCAAACATGATATCTGGCCTACTAGCAGTGAGGTAGAGTAGAGAACCAACCATGCCTCTGTAGATTGAGATATCTACCTTTTTGCCCTTAGCATCATCATCTAACTTGGTGGCAGTGGCCATGGGTGTCTTCGCAGGTGAACATTCTTCCAAATCAAATTTCTTCAGTAAATCTTTAATGTATTTGGTTTGACTTATAAAAATGCCATCCTTCCTTTGACTAACTTGCAGTCCAAGAAAGAATGTTAATTCTCCCATCATACTCATCTCATATCTGCTTTGCATGAGCTTAGAGAATTTTTCACACAGCTTCTCATTTGTAGAGCCAAATATGATATCATCCACATAGATTTGAACTAGGATAATATCATCATCATGTTTCTTGTAGAACAGTGTCTTGTCCAGTGTGCCTCTAGTGAATTGATTCTCCAGTAGAAATTGTGATAGTGTGTCATACCATGCCCTAGGAGCTTGCTTGAGTCCATACAATGCTTTAAGTAATCTGTAGACAAAGTGGGGAAACTGTGGATCCTCAAAGCCAGGTGGTTGTTGCACATATACTTCTTCTTCCAACTCCCCATTCAGGAATGCACTCTTGACATCCATTTGATAGACCTTGAAATTAGAATGTGCAGCAAATGCCAAGAAAATTCTGATGGCTTCTAGTCTAGCAACAGGGGCAAAGGTCTCATCATAGTCAATACCTTCCTGTTGAGAGTATCCTTTTGCAACCAACCTTGCTTTGTTCCTTATGACTACACCATTTTCATCCATCTTATTCCTTAGAACCCATTTAGTTCCAACAACGGTTCTATCCTTTGGTGCAGGCACTAGTTCCCATACTTTGCTCCTTTCAAATTGATTTAGCTCCTCTTGCATAGCAATTATCCAGTCAGGATCCAACAATGCGTCATCAAGTTTCTTAGGCTCAACTTGGGATAGAAAGCAGCCATAGAGACATTCATTTATAGTTGCTCTCCTTGTCCTTACTCCTGCATTTGGATTTCCAATTATCTGATCTGCAGTGTGAGATCTATCCCATTTCCTTGTATGTTCAGATTGATTTCTCATCCTTGATGTTGCTTCATCATTTAGATCATGATCATCTACATTTCCTCCCCCTGTGAAGTTGTCACTCCTCACAGGTGTATCTTGGATGTTTGTTTCTTCATTGTTGGTTGACACAGGTTCTTCATTCACTTGAGTTTGTTGGATTATGAGTTCAGATTCACTTTCAATCTCCTCATCAGAATCATCTAGATTGTCAAACTTCAAGGGATCTTTATCTTCATCATTGGCTTCTTCTAATCCAGGTAGTTTGCTGTCATCAAATGTTACATCTGTGCTCTCCATTACTTTCTTTTGACAAATGACATAAACTTTGTATGCAATTCTTTCCATAGAATAGCCAAGAAAGATTCCTTCAAATGCCTTTGCATCAAACTTTCCAACATATTCTGAATTATCTTTTAGCACAAAGCACTTGCTTCCAAAAGTATGAACATACTTTAGAGTAGGCTTCTTTCCAGTCATCAAGTTGTAAGGTGTCTTTCCAGTGTTTTTGTTGATGAGGGTTCTGTTTTGGATGTAGCATGCAGTGCTCACAGCCTCAGCCCAAAAACATGTAGGCATCTTTGCATCAAGTAGCATTGTTCTAGCAGCCTCTATCAGAGTCCTATTCTTTCTCTCAACAACTCCATTTTGTTGTGGAGTCCTTGGAGCTGAGAATTGTTGAGAAATACCATTTTCTTTGCAGAATGCTCCAAGCATGGCATTTCTGAATTCTGTCCCATTATCACTTCTTAATGCAATCACACTTGCATTTATGGCCTTTGCTTCTTTGTCAACTTTCTTTATGTGCTCAATGATTACTTGTGGAGCCTCATCCTTTGATGCCAGAAATTCTACCCATGTATACCTAGTAAAATCATCAACCATCACTAGAGCATACTTCTTCCTTCCTAGTGACATAATATTGACAGGCCCAAACAAATCCATATGAATCAGTTGCAGGGGCTTGGTTATAGATGTCACTGTTTTTGACTTGTGGCTTGATCTTTTCATTTTTCCCTTTTGACACGCCTCACACACTCCTTCTTGACAGAACTCAAGTGTGGGCATGCCTCTCACTAACTCCCTTTTGACTAGGGAATTAATGGCTTTGAAGTTCAGGTGTGATAGCTTCTTGTGCCACAGCCAACTGTCTTCATTTGATGCTTTTGAGTAGAAGCAACAAATTGTGTCCTTGCTTGCAGAGTCCATATTGGCTACAAACAGGCTTCCTTTCCTTACTCCAGACAGAGCAAAATCACCAGTCTTCTTGTGGGTGATCAAACATTCATCTTTGTCAAAGTTCACTTTGAAGCCTCTGTCAGTGAATTGACCAACACTCAGTAGATTATGCTTGAGCCCCTTGACCAGTGCTACATTCTCAATGATGACATTACCAATTTCCAACTTGCCATATCCCAGTGTGTTGCCAATGCTGTCATCTCCAAAAGCAACCATTGGGCCAGCCTTTTCCTCATACTGTGATAGCAGGGCCATATCACCAGTCATATGATTTGAGCATCCACTGTCCAAAATCCACATGACCTTCTTTTTACTTTCTTTGCCCTGCAAACACAAAAGTATTACTTCTTCTTTGGTACCCAAACGAGTTTGGGTCCATGTGACTTAGTGACAGTTTTATCAAAATCAGCATGCTTATCAGTTTTCTTGATGTTGGTCTTCTTGTCACTGTTGGGAGTCTTAGAATCAGGGTTCTTAGACTTAGGTGACAGAGGTACCTTCCTAACTTTAGGAGGACTTGAAGACTTTGTCCTTGTGTAGTGTGTGTGAACATTATGATTGATACAGCCCTCCATGAATTGTCTTCTCAAATTAAAACAACTAGTCATCACATTCATGTTACATGGCATACAATCAAGTTTATCACAGAAAGGAGAATCTCTATGTCTTAAAGGCACAGAGCAATCATAGAATGGTTTAGCAACACTACCAGATGGTTTCTTGCAAGCATGAGTTAAATGATTAGAGCTAAAACAGTTTTGACAAACTTTCCTAGGGGCATTTGGCACATAAGCATAGTTGTTATCTTTGTTAATCCCTAATTTGCCATTCCTGTTTGGTCTCTTATTAGTCACTTTCTTCTTAGTCTCATAATTTCCAGCTGAAACAAAATTTACAGATTTCCCAAGTCTAGGTCTACCTCCTACTGGCTCCTTGTCTTTGGTTTTGACATTCTTACTCTCAGAGGATGCTTGTTGTTCATTTGATTGTGCCCCATCTTCATCCTTCAACATTTGCTTGATGAGTAAGGCATCCTCATCAATCTCAAGTGTTGGTGTTTTAAATATTGGATTCTCAGTCTTTTTCAAAATCTGAGGCACCTCCTCTTGAACAACAATGTCATCTTCAATGACTGCATAGCCTTTCCTCTGTTTAAGAGTGTCATAATCAAGTCCAATGGCAGCCTTAGGTCTCGCTAGATTTTTCTCATGATAAGACTGCAATAGACTAGAGGAATTCTTAAATGTTTTCAACTTAAATTCATTTTCAGCTAATTCATCCCTAAGAGCTTTCTCAACTTGACTAGCACATAGAACTTTATTCTTTAGATACTCAATCTCTTGTTTAAGATTTTCTATTTGCACAGTAGTTAGCTCTAGTTCCTCATTTCTCTTATTTAACAGTTCATTCCTAGTAGACAGTTTAGCAATCTCTTCATTAGCAGCAGTCATACTAGTATGAATGTTAAACATCTCAACAGATAGTTGTTCAACCAAAGATTTATATTCAGAAACAGACAAGTCTATGGTAGTGAGAGATGGTACCTGTGAGTCTGATGCAGATGGTTCTTCCTTGGAATTGGCCATCAAGGCATAGTTGCAGAATTCTTGTTCTTCCCCATCACTGTCAGAATCATCCCAACACTTCCCTTCAGCTATGTAAGCCTTACCTGGTGTCTGCTTCTTTAGAAGGGCCTCATACTTAGCTTCAAGCTCAAGAAACTCCTTATCCTTCTTTTTAGGCTTCTTGCATTCACTGGCAAAATGCCCTAGGTCATTGCATCTATAACATCTTACAGATGACCTATCCACATAGCTGGTTTTGAATCTGTTCTTGTTTGTTTTCATAGGTGCCTTGCCCTTGTTGAATGAATGATTTTGAGGTCTAGGCTTGAAGGGCTGATTCCTCTTGAATCTGATGTTTGGAAATTTTCTAGCCATAAAAGCATATGATGTATTTTCCATGCCATCCAGCTCTTCAAGAGTGTAGAACTCATCTTCTTCCTTGTCATCAGCAGGTTCAGTCACTACTTCCTCAGTTTCTTCATCATCTACTATCTCTTCTATTCTCAGCTGACTTGCAGATGCTTCCAGGTCTTGAATAGATTTGTTGACAATCAAGGCACAGGATGTGTTTATCATTCTGCCTTGGTTAGCTTGGATAGCCCTCTTTTGAAGCAACTCAAGCTCGTGTGTCTTTAAAACCCCATAGAGCACATCATACGTGACTTTGTTCAAATCTCTTTCTCTTAGAGATATGACCCTTTGCTCTAGATGGTTTGGTGACGATAGTAGAAACTTCATATTTAATTCCTTAGTGCTGTAAACCTTCCCATTCATTTGGAGCTCAGTCACCAGCTTGTGAAATCTTTCAAACACATCAGTGATACTTTCCTTGGGCTGTGCCATGAACGCCTCATACTGTGTGACCAGTATCTGTTTCTTATTTTCTCTTACCTCCTCTGTCCCTTCACATAACACCTCGATGTGATTCCACATGTCCTTGGCTGATCTGCATGATGCTACGTTGGCAAACATCGACATATCCAAGGAGTCTATGATTAACAACATGAGGTGGCTGTCTAGGGCAATCTTTTCCTTCTCTGAGTCCGTCCATTTGGATGGCTCTTTTGGAACGTATGATCTAGGAATGACTACTGCGCCCACTGTGGATTCAGCAACTTCTTGTTGTGGTATGAATGGACCATTCTTGAGAATGTCAGGGTAGAGAGGATTGGCAGCTTTGATGAACAACAGCATTTTTATTTTCCAGAGGTTGTAATTCTCTTTGTCGAATTTAGGGACCTTTACCGTACCTGTAGTCTTTGGTGTATTCGAACTCATGATCGTTTTCTGTTTAGATTAAACAGCCTGCTCTGATACCACTTGTTGAGTATTGAATACAGTAAAAGAATACAGAGGGGGGGGTGAATGGATTCTTGAGTTTTTCTTCGGTTTTGAATCTTTGCAGCAAGATAAGTGTGTGAGATATGAAGATGCGGATAATTAAACACAAACACAACACAATATCACTTTAATCTAATATTTTATTAGATAAAGATTTTGCTACAATCTGTGAATACAAATGATAGTATTCTCAGCTTCGTTTTTCTCAGAGAGATATTTTCTGGATATTGTTGAGAAACTTCAAAACCTTTTTAGCTAAGGAAGTGAGGCTGTATCCTTATAGACATGGATACACCCACTTACTACAAATGAGGTAGGTAAACAAAAGCACTTTCCAGTCTGTCTATCTTATTTTAGTAAGAGTCCAAACGGCTACAGATTTGACTTTGAAAAGCCTGTTTAGATCCACTTCTTCAGCTCCTTGTCCCTTGTCTTATCTCTCCAAGCTTCTTTGTAGGCTTTCCAGCATGCTTTATAGGACAGAGTCAAATAAAGTGTGCTGGCTTGTTGCAGGTCTCTGACTTGTACAATTCTTCAGTATTTTGTCCTTAAGAATGTATTCGAGAAGTGACTAAGTGAGTGATTCGAGAACTGGAGTTGACTTGATCGATAACTCTGAGTTCTCGAATAGTGTTATCTTGACATATCGAATCACTTCTCGAATAGCTCTTTTCTCTGGGACTCCTTGAGATATCGAATAGAGCATTTTGACATATCGAATCCCTGAGATATCGAATAGCATATTGAGAGATATCGAATAGTGTCTTCTGAGATATCGAACTCCAGACTTCTCGAATGCTAGACTTCTCGAATAGACAAATGTACTTCTCGAATTGGTACTTAGGCAAATTCTTCATTTCTTCAAATCCCAACTGTGATTATTTGTCAGTCTTCATCTCCTTGCTTGAGGCATGAACCTTGGAACTTCTTTCAAGCATTATTCTTGACTTTATAATTACAGTAACACAACTAGAATTTGATGCCTATTACACGTACAGAACAAATAGAAACTCTACAACTAGAGGTTCCCTCAGTTAAGAGGTCATGTAGGTAATGCATAGCATTACACATACTTAGGCTTGTTATTAGATGTATTCAGGCATGCCTCTGTGACTAACAATATACGTTGTACTTATATAATTATGGCAACTTTCCTTGTCCGAATTAAAATTACCAATTTTATTCGGGTCGAGTTTCGGTTTCGTTCGATTTCATTCACTCGCCCCCTAAAAGTATTATTCAATCGCGCAACTTTTATTCGAACATTTTTATAAAATCGAAAAATATTTATTTTTACAAAATTCTTTTTCTCATGCTTTTTCCACTGAATAATGGTCCAAATGTAAATTTTTCACATCTCAAGGATTCTCATCAGGTCCTTAACCAAGTCCTTAAGCAATGCTCTTTTCTGCTGGAAAGTTTAATGCACAATTTTTACTCCAAGATTTTTATAAAATTGGAAAATTCGAATTTTACTTTAATTCTTTTTGGACAGCCTTATCTACTTCAAGATCTAACTGTGATAAAATTTTCATAATTTTCCTCATTTTACAAGTGGTCCGAATATCACTTCAAAGTCAGTGGTTGTGCGTGATTCGTTCGTTTTAACCAGTTTTACTATATCGAGCGTAATTCCTAAACCGTAAATCATTTTTAGGTGATTCAAATTCTCATGTAAACTACAAGATCATATCTTTATGTTTCTAATCAGTTTGGTTCAAAAATATCATTTTACATAATCGTGGTTTTCTGCACAAATTAATCTAACGCAAATCCGGCATTATATCAATTATATTTCGATTTTTCCAACTTCTCGTATATACCAAATACATCATCAAGGCAACCAAGCAACCACAACATCATAATATCATCATCACAAGCCTCCAAGTTCAGTAGTAACTTTGTTTTACCAATATCCAAGATTTTTTCAAAAACATAAAATCTTTAACCACTAAAATCCATAAAATCACTTAACACATATAATCCTTTACATAATCTCTAAAACTCAAAATTACAAAGCTTAGATGAGTTGTTCTTACCTCCTTGAAGTTGTATAACCTCTTCCAAAGCTTGATCTACTCCAAGAACACCTAGATTATCTGTTATAAAGCCTATACTTCAAGATCAAGACAAGGTTACACCATGAGTCACTATTCACTATGAACTTTGTGAATTTTTCTAACCTATCTATACTTAATGAAATATTATGAAACTTGGTAAATACCTTAGTTATACCTTGAAGATGCTTGGGAATTAATGTGGGGATTTAAGTGTAAGTGGAGGGCAAGAATTTTTTTTTTCTTTTTCTTCTTCTTGTGCTACTCGGCCGAATGGTAATACAAGGGGGGGTGGGAGAGTTTTTCTTGCTTTGATTTTCGTGTGGGTGTGTATATAATTGATATGTAATGTCTTGTATAATATCTCATAGGTTGTAGCTTACTTTCCACACTAGATTAGCCTTTTTTTCCTTGACCAAAGCTTGGCCATCCTTGTTTTATGGTAACTTGTTTACTAACTAGTACTTAGATTTCTAACCATGCCGCCACTACTAGTTAGCTTAGTTAGTTGACTTGGTTACTTCCTTTGATTACCACCTTGCATGATTTTAACTTAGTTTTGCATGGCACTTGTTACTTTAATTATTTTCCGAATTTTATTCCATAATTTCCATGCATACTAATCTTAATCCATAAAATGTCATTAGTGCATAAATTCTCTCCAAGTGTTCTTTATTCCACAAAATCTCATCCTAGCACTTATTCTATATAAATTCCCATGTTTATGAATCCTTTGGCCGTATCACGGCTTTCGTATTTATCGCTTTCTCGAAAATCGTAAGTTATTAACGAAGAAGGATTTTCAGATTTCCGACGGCTTTTACATACACTCATTTTACTTATATAATCTTAATATGAAATTAAAATTCTCAAATTTCCATTACATAATCGTGGGTGGGATTTGTTTTTCTTACATACCGGAGTTATTATTCATCCGGGTCTTTTCTACAGTAGTACAAAAATAAGGGTTATTACAGTCTCCCCCCTTAAAAGGATTCTGTCCCGGAATCAGTCTGTGAATAGATGGGGGTATTTATCCTGCATCTCGCTTTCTAGCTCCCAAGTTGATTCTTTGACATTGTGGTTTTACCACAGAACTCTTACCAGCTTAACAACCTTGTTTCTGAGTACTTGTTCTTTGCGATCCATGATTTCCACTGGTTTCTCTATGTGGGACAGATCTGGCTGCAGGTCTACTTGCTCATACTCCACTATATGTTTGGCATCAGGGTTGTACTTCCTTAACATGGACACATGGAACACATTGTGCACTTGTCGTAGGTTTGGGGGTCAGGCTAATTCATAAGCCACTGGTCCAATGCGCCGCAAGATCTCAAAAGGTCCAATAAACCTCGGACTCAACTTTCCTTTCTTCCCGAACCTCATCAATCCTTTCCAGGGGATACTTTCAATAACACCATGTCCCCTACTTCATATTCTTTGTCTTTTCATGCCAGATCAGCATACCTGCGCTGTCGATCTTGGGCTTCCGCTAGTCTTCCTCTAACTAAGGTTATTGCATCCCTTGTCTGTTGAACCAGGTCGGGTCCCAATATCTTCCGTTCACCAACTTCATCCCAGCACAGGGGAGAGCGACAATTTCGGCCATAGAGGGCTTCGTAAGGAGGCATTCCGATGCTTGAGTGGTAGCTATTGTTATATGCGAACTCAATTAAGGGTAAATGTTCTTCCCAGCTCCCCTTGAAGTCTATGACGCACACCCTCAACATATCTTCCAAGGTTTGGATAGTCCTTTCACTTTGCCCGTCAGTCTGGGGGTGATATGCCGTACTCATGTTCGGTTTAGTCCCTACGCATTCCTGAAAGCTCATCCAAAACCTGGAGTTAAACCTGGGGTCTCTATCGGATACAATGGTTACCGAAACTCCATGTCGCACCACAATTTCCTTTATATAGATGCTTACAAGCCTATCAACCATGTATTTCTCATTAATTGGGAGAAAGTGGGCGGACTTGGTCAGTCTATTGATGATCACCCATATCGCATCGTGATTGGTCTTAGTCTTAGGTAGCCCTACCACAAAGTCCAAGGCTATATGCTCCCATTTCCACTCTGGAATTTCTAAGGGTTGTAGTAAGCCGCTAGGCCTTTGGTGTTCCGCTTTCACTCGTTGACAGGTCAAACATCTGCTCACCCATTCCGTTATGTCCTTTTTCCTGTTGGGCCACCAATAGTACTCTTTCAAGTCTCTAGACATTTTGGTGCTGCCAGGGTGTTTCGAGTATCTAGCGTTACTACCTTCGTATAATATCTCGTTCTTCAATTCCTGTACGTTCGGAACCCATATCCTCGTGGCATATCGCATGATTCCATTTTTATCCCTCTCGCATTTGATTTCTTCTCCGGTCAGGATTTCTTCCTCCGAATTAGCCTCTTCTTCTATCTTTTGCTCCTGACATAGTCTAATCTTTTCTAGCAATGGCGGTTGGATTTGGATTTCCATCAGCATTTCTTGGCCATCGTCTGGTCTCTTGATCTCTATTTCCAGCTTTTCAAAATCTCTCACCAACTCCTCCATTGAGGTCAGCATCTTGAGCTTCTCTTTCCTACTAAGGGCATCGGCCACCATGTTGACCTTCCCCGGATGATAACGGATCTCACAATCGTAATCCTTTATTAGTTCTAGCCACCTCCTCTGTCTCATGTTCAATTCTTTTTGAGTGAAGATGTACTTAAGGCTCTTGTGGTCGGTGTAGATCTTGCACTTCCCCCCGTACAAATAGTGCCTCCATATTTTTAGCGCGAATACTATTGCACCTAACTCTAAGTCATGAGTAGGGTATCTTACTTCGTACTCCTTCAGTTGCCTAGATGCATACGAGATCACCTTGCCATGCTGCATGAGCACACAGCCTAGTCCTTTGTGGGATGCGTCACTGTAAATCACGAAGTCTCCCTGTCATCTGGCAGTGCCATCACGGGGGCGGTCACTAACCGTCTCTTCAACTCCTGGAAGCTTTCCTCACATTTCTCGATCCATACAAACTTATCCGTCTTTCTGGTGAGGCGGGTAAGCGGCGCTGCTAGCTTGGCGAAGTCTTGCACGAATCTCCTATAGTAGCCTGCCAATCCTACGAAGCTTCTTACTTCCATCGGGGTAGTCGGTCTCTCCCAATTTGATATGGCCTCTATTTTGGCAGGATCAACTAAGACTCCCTCACTGCTTACCACGTGGCCTAGAAATTGCACTTCTCATAGCCAAAATTCACACTTAGAGAATTTGGCATACAGCTTCTCAGCTCTCAGAATCCCTAAGAGTAGCCTCAAGTGTTCTGTATGTTCTTCTTCGGTCTTTGAATAAATCAGAATATCGTCGATAAACACTATGACGCACTTGTCTAGATATTGCTTAAACACGCGGTTCATCAGTCCATAAACGTTGCTGGTGCATTGGTTAACCCAAAGGACATGACCAGGAATTCATAATGTCCATAACGGGTACGGAATGCGGTCTTGGGTATGTCCTCCTGCTTGATCTTTAATTGGTGATATCCAGTTCTCAAGTCTATTTTTGAGAAGCAAACTGCTCCTTTCAACTGGTCGAACAGGTCATCGATCCTAGGTAGAGGATACTTATTCTTGATGGTTAGTTTATTCAGCTCCCTATAGCCTATGCATAATCTCATGCTACCATCCTTCTTCTTTACAAATAGCACTAGAGCGCCCCACGGAGATACACTCGGTCTTATCAGTCCTTTGTCCAACAAGTCCTGTAACTGTGTCGCTAATTCCTTCATCTCCACGGGGGCTAACCTATATGGAGCCTTAGAAACAGGTACAGCTCCGGGTGCCAACTCTATTGCGAACTTGATCTCCCTATCGGGTGGTAATCCTGGTAATTCCTCGGGAAACACGTCCTCGAATTCTTTAACGACGGGGATATCTTGCAATCCAAGGGCCTTCTTTTCTGTGTCTACTACGTAGGCCAGGAAGGCTTCGTTTCCCTTACGTACCAACTTCCTAGCTTGTGCGATGGTGAGGAATTTCCGAGTCTGTCGCTGCTCCTTAAACACTACCCTCTTTTTTCCTGGTACCATCATTTTGACTTTCTTACCCTTGCAGTCAGTCTGGGTGTTATTACTGGACATCCAGTCCATACCAAAGATAACGTCAAACCCTCCTAACACAAAAGGTATTAGGTTGGCTTGAAAATGGCAACCTTCTATTTCTAGATCACAGTCAGGGTAGAATTGACTCACGGGTATCACTTCACGATTCGCTATTTCTACCATTAGTTGTTCTTTCAGAGCTTCCGCCTTAAGATTCAATTTGCATGCAAATTCTTGCGATATAAAAGATCGGGTAGCTCCAAAATCAAATAAGACATTTGCATTTACCGAGTTAAGGTTTAGGGTACCTGCGATAACATCTGAGTCTCTGACAGCATCCTGCACGGTCATGTTAAAGGTCCTGGCAGTAGGGGGTTGGTTAGAAGCTGCTCCACTCACTTTTGATCCAGACGGGTTCAGCTTAGGACAGTCATTCCTCATATGCCCCGCGCTTCCACATTGGTAACACTTTGGGACTTGAGCTTGTGGAGGGCAATTACTGGCATAATGCCCTGTGCGCCCGCACTTATAACACGTCACTATGGATCGGCACATCCCCAGATGCTTCTTTCCACAAGTCTTACAGTCAGGTAGGGGAGCGCGTGACTGGGTGAAGGTAGTTGCTCTAGACTGTCCACCTCCTTGATTAACGCTCTCGCTTCCGGCCCTCTTCGTAACTGGACCAACAGTCGGCTGGGACACAGTTGCTCGGTTGAATTTATTAAAGTGGCGCCCGCTACCAGATCCTCCCCCTAGGCTCACCGCCTTCCTTTTTTTGTTCTCTTTCATCCTCAAGTTCATCTCGTTCCCGGCTTCCACTATCGAGGCCTTCTGTACCAGGGTGGCGTAATCTGTTATCTCCAACATAGCGACACGGTTCTGAATCCATGGTTTTAGCCCTAGCTGAAACATTTTTGCCCTCTTCTCCTCGGTATCCACAAAGCTAGGCACAAACCTTGATAGTTCCATGAATTTGGCCTCATACTCAGCCATTGTCATGTTCTCCTGTTTCAGCTCTAGGAACTTCAGCTCTATCTGGGTCTCCATATACTTGGGAAAATACTTATCCAAGAACAATCTACAGAACCTCTCCCAAGTCACTACGCCTATTGTTTCCAAATTACGTTTAGCTTCCCACCAATAATTCGCTTCTCCTTTCATTAAGTAAGCAGCAAAGACCGTCTTCTGGGTCTCATCCACACCTAAATTCTCGAAGGATTTCTCCATCTCCTTCAACCAAGATCTTGCTACTACAGGGTCAGCAGTGCCTTGAAATTCTGGGGGTTTTAGGGATTTGAAGACTCGAAAGGCACCAGCATTGGCGGTATTGAGGTTCCTTGGTGGTGGGGGTGGTTGCTGTAAGTTCTGCCTGAGCAAATTCATAAATTGCTCCATAGGGTTTTCATCCCTGCCTTCCTCGATTTGAGTGGCTTCCTCCTCCTGATTTGCATTTTCATGCTCATTAAAGCCTTGGCCTTCTTCCTCATGGGCTTGACTTTGGCGTTCTTCCTCTCTACGCTGATCATTGCCATGGGTGGCAGATTCAGCATTGCGGTTTACTATGTTTCGTCTTGGCGGCATCTTTCTTGAAACATATGCATTTATATATACACAATTGTTAGGGTTACTTTGCATAAGTAAGTGCTACCTCAAAAGGATGGTCTATTTCAGATACATGTATGTTTTCTTGTTGTAAGCAGTTAATATATAAAGCAGTGTGCATAATGAATTTAAACAGAACTTAGTACCAAAAGGCAAACAGCCATACATATATAAAGGGGTACCATCAAAGGGTTACCCTGAAGAGTCACAAGTCACATAATACATCATCTGAATACATAAGGCCTACCAAAAGACAAGACACATGCTTTTCCAGTCGGACTAGCTGCTACCTACTACTACTATACCAAAAGTACAACTACCATCTATAGTCCTCACTGGAAAGCTAACAGTCATAATATACCATCAATATCGGCGGGAGCGAGTCGCATCCCGAATCCTCCTCATGGCTGATGACAAGATCCGCTCGGCCTCGCTCGTCCTAACCCTCCTGTCTGAGAGAGATGATGCTCTAAGCCTAGTGAGGGCTCTCCTCTCGACACGCAGTGTCATCCATCGTAAGCCCTTGGCTACAGAATCAGTCCTCTCCCGGTGGGTGTGGTGCCTGGACCTCCTCTCCTCACTCAACTGGAATCTCAGCTCCGTAACCCTAGCATCAGCAGCCACTAGTCTGGCAGTCAGTCGAGCCACCTCTCAATCGTGCTCTGTAGCTAGTACAATGGGAATCGAGGGTGGTGGTGGCGATGGTGGCTGGCTCTGTGGAGCCATCTCTGTATCAGCATCATTTGGGATGAGCTCCTCTGAATCCTCGGTAGGGAGTGGACTCCACTGTGGAGAGTTAGGTGGGGATGGCTCCCTACGGGGTGGGGAATGCATGGGAAAGTCTTTCCAGGCCACGGAGTCATCCTCTGGGCCACCTCCTGGTGTGGGCTCAGCTGGAGCATCGTCCATGGGCTCCTCCTCCAGGTCCTCCTCCGGATCCTCCTACGGGTCCTCCTCAGGGACCTCCTCGAGGTCAACTGGGTCAGCCTCTGCTGGATCATCCTCAGCTGGGTCCTCGATAGGGTCTACTACTGGGTCTACCACTGGATCAGCGACTAGGTCCATAGCGGGCTCCTCGGGGATCTACACAGGAAAAGGAAAAGAATTACTATCTCAAAGGCTTCAATAAGTAATGATCTTAAATGACTTAGGTTCGGTAGGGCTATGTCTACTAGCCCGTCCACATCCTTGGTAAAGGTTCGAATCCTTAACCTTTCTTTCGTCTCTGAGACTATAACCTAGAGCTCTGATACCATTTCTGTAACACCCCTAGATCCGGGGTCAATGATCCAGGTTGTTACGCCGATCTAGATTCCAATTTTACCAATTACCATTCCTGTTTATTAACCATTTTACTTATCATAAACAATCTATGTTGGCAATGACCCCTAAGTCAATAACATCTATCACAAGTTATAGGCTCAGAGCGAAAGTAAAATAATACTTAGGGTGTTCATACAATCCAAAATTTTAAATTATTACAGACCCAAATAATTTTGTCTAGGAAAGACTTAAGATCCACAAAAGTTGCTACTTGAGGTGATGGTAGAGGCGGGATAGTTTTCTGTTTTTCAAAAGCTTACACAAGTCATACTTGTACACAAACCTAACCAGCCTGAGCTGGTAGCTTATCATACTAAGTCCTCTCACCTGAGGCAGACGGGGTTCGAACAGCCTACGGAACAGCTGCGCGTTTCCTACGTGCTTCTTGGCAGTCTGACGGGTCCTTGCCATGCTTACCTGTTGTTGTTTGTCATATATATAGAAAAGCAAGTGTGAGCATAATTGCCCAGCAAGATAATAATAGTACTGTAAAGATACTTTCTTTATTTCATTTGAAAACGGGATGATATCATAAACATTCATCTTTTAATAACAGTAATTATTCCAATGGTCAGTTTCAAATTAAGAGCATTCTGGTTTTCAAAATCTTTCATGATGAGTTCAACACTGACAACACTTTCGGTGCTTGTTAGGAATAATTCAGAAGTTGTGATGTTTAAGAATAGAATTTTGCTAATACTTCTTGTATATCCTGATCTTATAAAGGATTTAGCACTTTGTCAGAGACTACATGTCAGGAACAGTGTATCGAGGACTACATGTCAGGAACAGAGGAGCAGATCCTGATACAATATGTCAGATCCTGATCAAATGCTGATGGGATAATCAGATCCTGATGCAATGGGAAATCCTGATATCAGTCATGTTACTGATGATGTCGGTCGTGTTACTGATGATGTCATTATGGATGCTACAGAAACTGGCAAGTGCTATAAAATAGGATCTTTGTTTTGGAAAACAAGAAAGAAGATATCGTGAAGGAAACGAATTCTCTATTGATGGAAACTATCAACTGGACGGCAGAACATTGTCACAGATAGATTATAATTCTGTTATTAATTGATGGGTAGCATTATAAATACTCTCTCTATATCATTGTAAACAGTGTTCGTACGTGAGTTCGTAAGATTTGTATTCAAGAGTTCGAAACAAATAGAGAGAGAGATTTATATTGTCAGTAGCTGCTAAAGGTATTGTACATCTTTGGTAGAGTTTGTATTTGATTATTTTAATACAAACAAAGTTTGATTCATTCGTTTATTCTTGTTCATATAATCAAGCAAAAATCAGACACGATTATATAACTTGTATTCAACCCCCCCTTCTACAAGTTATTCGAGTTAACAGTGCTGGGGCGCCTGGGCTTCCAACACAGTGTTGCAGCACAATTCCAATTGGAAAGAGGGGACTGTACCGGAGCACCATGGTACAAGGTGATCAGCCATTGTACCGTACAAAACAATACTTCGATACTAGTAGACAGGTGACGTACCTACTACAGAGGCCGTGGTGCGACCGCATACGGGCCTTTAGTTGGCTACCTGCCAGGGCAAATATCGTGATGGCTGCCGCCACCTTTGTCGATATATGCATAACCGGATGGGCTTGCTACTCGCAAGTAGGCAAGTCGTTCCCATCCAAAACAACCTCCAGTCCCAGAGTCATTAAACCAGCTTTGAAACCTTTTTAAAATCGTCACTTCCGAAAGAAAACATGGAAGTATATTCACCTCACCAGTTGACCTCCGTCAACTGATTTTCTCTACACAGGGAATTCTTTTTAAATCAACTTGGGAGTTAGTCGGAGTTTTCTTAAAGACTTTTAAACCCGACCCTCCTTGATGAGGCAGGGTCACTATAATGATCACGCTTCAGTTTGTAGCGAAGGGAGAAAATATTTTTAAGTACTCCCAAAACTTTGGGTTCTCAAGTTTTGATAAGTTCGCAAACCGTTGGGGTGGTATTTACGAGGTATAGGTAATTATAAAAATATTCGAGAACCCCTGAATATTTTTCTAAAGGCCAGAAAATATTTAAAATAAATTTTTTTTAAAGGCCTTAAATAATTTTTAAATAGGCCAAATAGGTTTTGAATAATTTTTTAAATAATATTAGAATTTTTAAATCATTTTTAAATACTAATTAATAATTAATTATTAAATAAATAAACAATTAATCATTAATTAAATAATTATATAAATTAACCTTAAATGAATATTTAAATTAATATTCATTTAATTTAATAAATATTCAAATAATATTTATTAAAGAATTTTGATATAAATAATTCTGATATTCATAAGTTTTTAAAGTATCGGAACTTGTTCGATTATCGAAAACATATGTCTCCGGGGTTACCGGGTTTTACATGAAATACTTCGACTCCCGATTTATATCAAAAGTACTTACACACTACCCGAGCCATAATTTTCACCATATATATATACGAATAAGTCATTGGGGGTATATATATGCACAAAACTTTACAAGTACTTAACAGAAAATCTTACATGCATATATAGATTTTCTCACAAGATATATATAAAACAGTGCATACATTTATATCACAACAACAACAGTATTTAAACATACTTAAAGTTTGGATATAGAAAACTTGCCTGACTGAGTCTGTGAAGTGGATGCGTACGTACTAAGGTGACGATCTATAATCAACAAGGAAACGCTAGGGTTAGTTTTGTATTCGAACCATTTAACCTATGTTCCTATAATGAAACTAATTTCCTTAAAGGACTCTTAGTATATACGTTGTACTTATATACTTATGGTAACGTTCCTTGTCCGAATTAAAATTACCAATTTTATTTGGGTCGAGTTTAGGTTTCATTCGATTTCATTCACTCGCCCCCTAAAAGTATTATTCAATCGCGCAACTTTTATTCGAACATTTTTATAAATCGAAAAATATTCCTTTTTACGAAATTCTTTTTCTCATGCTTTTCCAACTGAATAATGGTCCAAATGTAAATTTTTCACATCTCAAGGATTCTCATCAGGTCCTTAACCAAGTCATTAAGCAATGCTCTTTTCTGCTGGAAATTTTACTGCGCAGTTTTGACTCCAAGATTTTTATAAAATTGGAAAATTCGAATTTTGCTTTAATTATTTTTGGGCAGCCTTCTCTACTGCAAGATCTAACTGTGATAAAATTTTCATACTTTTCCTCATTTTACAAGTGGTCGGAATATCACTTCAAAGTCAGTTGTTGTGCGTGATTCGTTCGTTTTAACCGGTTTTACTACCGTAAATCATTTTTAGGTGATTCAAATTTTCATGTAAACTACAAGATCATATCTTCATGTTTCCAATCAGTTTGGTTCAAAAATAGCATTTTACATAATCGTGGTTTTTTGCACAAATTAATCTAACACAAATCCGGCATTATAACGGTTATATTTCGATTATTCCAACTTCTCGTATATACCAAATACATCATCAAGGCAACCAAGCAACCACAACATCATAATATCATCATCACAAGCCTCCAAGTTCAGTGGTAACTTTGTTTTACCAATATCCAATATTTTTTCAAAAACATAAAATCTTTAACCACTAAAATCCATAAAATCACTTAACACATATAATCCTTTACATAATCTCTAAAACTCAAAATGACAAAGCTTAGATGAGTTGTTCTTACCTCCTTGAAGTTGTATAACCTCTTCCAAAGCTTGATCTACTCCAAGAACACCTAGATTATCTCTTATAAAGCCTATACTTCAAGATCAGGACAAGGTTACACCATGAGTCACTATTCACTATGAACTTTGTGAATTTTTCTAACCTATCTATACTTAATGAAATATTATGAAACTTGGTACATACCTTAGTTATACCTTGAAGATGCTTGGGAATTAATGTGGGGATTTAAGTGTAAGTGGAGGGCAAGAATTGTTTTTTTCTTTTTCTTCTTCTTGTGCTACTCGGCGGAATGATAATACAAGGGGGGGTTGGAGAGTTTTTCTTGCTTTGCTTTTCGTGTGGGTGTGTATATAATTGATATGTAATGTCTTGTATAATATCTCATAGGTTGTAGCTTACTTTCCACACTAGATTAGCCTTTTTTTTCCTTGACCAAAGCTTGGCCATCCTTGTTTTATGGTAACTTGTTTACTAACTAGTACTTAGATTTCTAATCATGCCGCCACTACTAGTTAGCTTAGTTAGTTGACTTGGTTACTTCCTTTGACCACCACCTTGCATGATTTTAACTTAGTTTTGCATGGCACTTGTTACTTTAATTATTTTCCAAATTTTATTCCATAATTTTCATGCATACTAATCTTAATCCATAAAATGTCCTTAGTGCATAAATTCTCTCCAAGTGTTCTTTATTCCACCAAATCTCATCCTAGCACTTATTCCATATAAATTCCCATGTTTATGAATCCCTTGGCCGTATCACGGCTTTCGTATTTATCGCTTTCTCAAAAATCGTAAGTTATTAACGAACATGATATTCTTATTTCCGACGGCTTTTACATACACTCATTTTACTTATATAATCTTAATATGAAATTAAAATTTTCAAATTTCCATTACATAATCGTGGGTGGGATTTGTTTTTCTTACATACCGAAATTACTATTCATCCGTGTCTTTTCTACAGTTGTACAAAAATCAGGGTTATTACAAATGAGCTGCAAAATAAATAAAGGATCTAGGATACTCAAGTCTTTCATACCTGCCAACTCTCAGAGGTCCTCCGTGCAACAAATTTCTTCCAAGGCTCCTTACCCACAAATGCATATTTCTTTGGAGATTTCCATAATTGTTTCTTGTCTCGACGATATGGCATCACATAATTAGATGTTAACATAGTTTTAAATTGTCTCCACTTCACCCATGCTGACTTTAGCACGTGCGACTCAATTTCTTCTGGAACTTTAAATGTATCCTAAAAACCAGTATACGAGCAAATGGATTAAACATAAAATAGTTCAGATATTGTACTTTTCTTAAGCACAAGTATAACTGTTGTGTATGTCTCAAAAGGTAAATTTCTTTACCTGAATATCACGCCACAGGTTGTCTTTTAGTTGACGATCCACATTTGGCCAGCTAGAAATATCAATTGGAATCATATTCCTAGCGAGCATCCCCACGTAGGACTCTAACATGTGTCTAGTCTCTCCTATAGGCTCACCATACCTATCACATCTAACTTTAATTTTCTTCCCCTGAGCCTTTTTCACCAACACTTTGTACATTCTTGAAACACCTCGCGCATACCCTCCACTTTTTTTGGTTGTTTCAATACTGGTAACTGCTACTACAGAATCAGTTGGTTGAGGCTTTGTTTCTTGTGCTCTGTCAGGCTGATCACATGGATTCGATGCCATGGCCTCCAGCTACAACTCATTGGCATCTTCTGAGCACTTTGGGACTTTTTCATGTGGTACTTTGTTTTTTTCTGCTTCCTAGGTGCCATTTCAATCCTTTTATAACCTGTAAAAAACAACATAAAACTATTAGTTATTGGTATATAAATGAGATGGTCAGTAAAGTCATGCGAAAAAACATGAATAATTCAACAAGCAACTAAAGTGAACTAAAAAAGCAACAAGTAAATTAAAAAGCAACTGCACAAAAAGCTCATTATAATATAATGGTAAACTCATAACATAGTTCAATTAATTAGAGGAAATACATTACAAGAAAGTTACATTTTAATTATAGATCACAACAGAATGGTTACTACATAGTGCTACATTATTTAGATTACTATTTAACCCATATTCCCTCAACATTTTCCCTAACCCTATGCTCAATATCATCTGTGACATCACATGTAGGAATTTAAGCAGAATGGTTGTTGTTCCATGCACGTATCTCCTAATTTATCTTCATTATAGATATCGTAACAGTCTCGAGTAGTGGAGGTTAATACGATGGACCAGGCAGGATCAGCCGGATCTTGAACATAAAACACTTGTTTCACTTGGTCAACAGAAACATATTTATCTTTTTTGTGGCCTTGTCGACTAAAATCCACAAGTATGAAGCCAAGATCATCCACCTTGATTCCTCTATCATTCACTGCCCATATACACAAGAACAAGGGGGCTTTGAAGGCATGGTAATCCAACTCCCATATTTCTAAGATGATGCCGTAAAACGTCATATCACTCTCTACGGGGTTTAAATCCCTAGCACTAGAGACTTGGACCGCCTTAGCAACCAAGGAAACACCACTATTCTGAACAACCCTTAAATTATCACGATCTTTTGTGAAGTAGTGAACCCCGTCAACGAGAAAACCTTCGTAAGTCAAAACAAAAAATGATGGTTTGGCAGCCAACCATCTAATCGTTTCCGAAACACCAGCACGATTCTTGATCAGTTCACTCCTAACCTACACAGATTTACGCAAACTAAATTTCATAATCTAATTAATAATATACGGTGAAGTACACAACAAAAAAAATTATACGAAACTAACTTTGATAAGTGCATATTTTTACAGATTTTTATTACCTTTTTATTGTTTGAACTCGTATTTTAATAATTTATTTCGTTGCATTTCAGGAAATTCGTGAATAAATAAAGAAATGGCAAAATAAAGAAATAAAGAACAAGGAAGGGAAAAAGAAGAAGAAAAAGGACTTAAATGAAAAAAGGAAAAAGAATTAGGAGCTTGGTGGAAAAGGAATCTTTGAAGACATGTGGAAGGTGGAGATCATCCCAACTAGGGCTGAGCATTCGGTCGGTTCGGTCCAGAATCGGACCGAACCGAATAAACCGAAAACCGAAATGTCATTTTTTTTCTGGACCGAACCGGACCGAAGTTTAATCATGGACCGAACCGAACCGATTCGGTTCGGTTCGGTCCGGACCGAAAAAACCGAATTTTTTTTTGAAAAAAACCTATATTATAAATAAAGCTAAAAATTCATGATTTATCACAAAAATAATAATCAATTAATCACTACTATTTCACGAACATAGATATAATTAGAATTTACAAATTAGGTAATATAATTATATTTTATAAGATATATATAAAATGTATATAACATAAATATAAAAATTAAAGTATATATTATTCGGACTATTTGGTCTATTCGGTCCGGACCGAAATATTTTTCAAAGAACCGAACCGATTTTTATTTCGGTCTATTTGGTCCGGACCGAATAAACCGAATTTTTAAAAAATTAGAACCGAACCGAACCGAATTTGCACGGTTCGGTTCGGTTTTACGGTTTCGGTTCGGTTTTGCTCAGCCCTAATCCCAACACACTAAATAAGTGTATGGCCAAGATCCACTCTACAAAGCTTAAGGGGGGAAAAAACATTTAGATGGCTAGGATTTCTCCACCACATTAAAAGGTGTATGGTGGAGATTAACCCAACACACCCCTTAACCCTAATTCTTATCCTATAAATACCCCCCTCACCCCCCTTGTAATTATAAACTTAGATTTTATGGTAGCTTAAATTTTTGTTTTTTTAGTTTTAAATCTTGTAAACAATCTTTTGAATTTTAATGCAATTTCGTTTCCTTTAATTTCCCGTCTTGTTCTTTCGTTTTTGTTGCCTTACCTTCGTTATTTTCGTAAATTCATTTAGTGGACAAAGTAGCGAAAAGCTAACCACTATGGGTTGAAAATAACGATTTTTATTTTCTTGCTCATAGTTTTAATTCGTAATTTTTGCCCCTTTAAATCTCAATTTTATTGTGGGTTTTATTATTGTTAATTGTAGATCTAAATTTTCATGTTTTATGTGTTAGTGTAATAAATAAAAAAAAATTCAAAAAAATATTAATTTTAAATTTTTAGATCGTATTTTATGTCTCATTTTAATTGTTAAATTCGTAGCTTTAGTTCATCTGTTTATTCTTTGTTTTTTTCACCTACGATACATACACAAACATTTCCTGCTCCCTTGTTTTAGGGTGTTGCTATATGGAGTATGATTTTGTTCCATGCAGTTATAAGTAATTACTTTTAACACCCTGAAGCATTAAACCTGAAGCATTAAATGACTTGCACTTTATTAATACATTTAACTTCTCCTAACAGTACTGAGTATATATTACATAAAAGTCTAATATTTAACACCCATAGCATACTAACACTCTTTGAAAATTTATGATCTTGTACGTGAATTTTTTAAGAAAACATAAATAAACAAGTGGGTAACACCTTCCTGTCAAGCAAAACATAATATATGTAAATATTATATTATATTAATTATAATATTTTAAAAGCAAGTAACAATATATTTAGTACTAGTCAATTTTATTTAAAATATTATTTTAAATATGAATATTTATAAATTTACAATTTTTAATCTTAAATATTATAAATTGAATAAATGTCTCATTTTCACAAAAAAAAATTAATAATTTTGATGACATAATATATTTTTAAAAAATCACGTTCAAATTGATTACATAAAGAACATACCTTTACTGGAGTTCAAATGATGTGTGACAATAATGATTTTGTATATACTTATTTTATATGATGATGGATGAAAAGAATTATCAGTAAAAAATGATTCTTACCTCTAATTCGAACTGATGAAGTTCTAGATGATGACTAAAAATATTGAGATGGAGTTTAAGAATTTTCTAATTTCTATCTAAATCTCATTTAAGTTTAGAAAATAACAATCACTTGTTTCCTACTAGTTAAAAAAGACTCCTTCTGACATATTGTTCACATTTAATTCATATCTTATTTTCTTTGTTATTACGTTTTCGGCCCAAATCACAATATTTAAATCTTTAAAATACTTTCTTATTATTATTTATTTACTTTTTTTTTACTAAAATAAAGTTTTTATTTAAGTTATTTTCAATACATATAGTTATTTGCTCTTAATTTTAGAATATTATTCTTTATTAAATAAAAAACCTTATAAAAATCATAAATTAATGATATCAATGGAAAGTTGGTGAATATGTTTTTTTGTTGTCGGGTAAAGTTTGATAAATATTAAATACAATCATTTGTCCAAAGCAGCAAAAGCAATAAATGAACGTGTTTACATTAGAAAATAAGGGAGGGTTGAAAATGTAATCTCACACTATTGCATAAAGCAAAATATAACTGCATTTAGCAATCATGTTGTTTTATTTCCAATTAAAACCCCAAACCCAGTTCAAGTTTTTTTCCCCTTTTCTTCTTTTCATTTCGCAGCATTCTCCCCCCCTGTCTTTCATTCGCTTCACACAAACATACAAGCCCAACCGCCTTTTGTTTTTCTTTTTCTTTTTCCCGTTACTTTTCTTAGTTGTTCACTTAGTTTTAATTTTCGGGTCTGATGTTATGTGCTGCGATTTCGCTGGTTTTGAGTCCACAGGATTTGAATTGCTAAGTTTGTTACTGAGTTGATAGTTTCTAAATTGCTGATGTTTATTCACGAGTTAACCTGCCTGCATACGAGTTTTGTTTTTTTTTTTTAAAAAAAACGAGTTGGGTTGTTTTTGTTTCGGTAGTTTTGTGTAGATTTCTGAGTTGAGTTTGATTTTACCGAGTTGCTGCTGAGTCCGGCCGAGTTCACTTTGTGTTGTTGGTAACTAAGTTTGCTGTGTCTCTTTGCAGTGTTCGACCGAGTCACGACTCGGTCTTGTTTGCTGATTTTTCTGAGTTTGTTTCTGTGATTCCTGGAGTTTGTAAGTGGTTTTTGAGTATTTGCTGCGTTTCTGTTTGGTCAAAGTGTCGATTTGATGTACTGGTAGTCCATTTTCATTGATGTCGAGTTACCAGTTTAGTATTTAGTCGAGTTGTGCTTTGTTTGTTTTTTGTTCTACCGAGTTTTTTTATAAATGGCGATGAGTTTCTGTTTGTTTGTTAAGTTTTAGTGAATCGAGTTCTGTGTTTCATTGTTTTATTTTTATATGTGAATCGTTTTTGTTTGAGTTTTTCACCAAGCGTATTCTGAGTTTTGGCTGCGTTGTTTTTTCGTCTTTCGAGTCTGCGTTACTGAGTTCCAGTTGTCGAGTTCTGTGAATCGTTGTAGCCGAGTCTACCGAGTTGAGCTTGTTTGTTGTTAAGTCGGGCTTTACTGCATTTGTTTCCACATCTATGTTATGGTCTTATTGGTTGTTTATTGCTTTTGTAGTCAACCTGCTAAGGATGTGAATTCTGGTTATTGCCGTGAATTTCTGTTGGAGTTTTAATTCTTGTGTTTAATTTTGGCTAGTCGAATTTACAATGACATCATGTCGAATTTTCTAAAAATTTCAGGTGAATAAAAATTAGTTAAAATTTAATTTTCATCTTTTAATAAATGTTTTTATTTTTAGAATAATTTAGTTTGCTTTTGTTCTTTCAACTTTTAATTAGTTAGTTTAAAATTAGAATAACTTTAATTTTAGAAATAGCTTAAATTTCCTTTTTGTAATTATTTAGTAAAAATCAAAATTTTCCAAAACCCAAAATCTTTCTAGTCCGATTAAATTGAAAATTAATGATTGCGAAAATAAAATAGTCTCTGTGGATCGAATCTAAAATTACTAAAACGAGATTGTGCACTTGCAATCATTTCTATTTTTAGCACAACAAACTTCTTTCTCAAACCAATTAGCAAATTGTCGATTATGCTCTCCTATTAGCCAATGAACACTTTTCGTTTTCCCTCGATAAAGTTCTTCGAGATACTTCTTATGCTTTCTGAGAAAATGCATATATCAAATAAACAACCATGAAATATTAACTGATAAAGGATTTTACAAGAAAAACATAAGCTTACACTATATAAGGAAGCACTTCAGTGTTGTTTAAAAGAACAGTCAAATGCCCCTCATCTCGCTCTGTCTCTTCCACTTCCTTCATTTTCACTGTAGATAATGGACCAGAAAGCTTGCTTTGGTCTTTTGGCCTACCGGCTGTTTTGCAACTCACTTTAATAAATTTTGTGCAGAATTCTATCGATTCTTCACCAAGATAACTTTCTGCGATACATCCTTCCGGATAATAACGGTTTCGTACATAACTCTTCAGTACTTTATTGAATCGTTCAAATGGATACATCCATCTATAAAACACTGGCCCACATAAACGCAATTCCTGAACTAAGTGAACTATGAGATGTACCATTACATCGAAAAATGAGGAATGAAATATTTTTTCGAGGTCACACAAAGTCAATATCACATCTGACTGTAGTTTATCCAGTTTGGAGACATCTACTACTTTATTACACGAGTTGAAGAAAAAGTACAATCTTGTTATTGTGACCCTAACATGTTTTGGAAGAACGGAACGAATTGCAATCGGGAGTAATTGTTGAATGAGGATGTGGCAGTCATGGGATTTCAACCCATACATCTTTAAATCAGCCATGGACACACAATTTTTAATGTTCGAAACATGTCCATAAGAAAGCTTCATAGACTAGAATTATGACAGTATTTCTTTTTTTTTTCAGCCTTTGACAAAGATCGGAAGGGGGCAAGTAGGTTTTTTTTCTCCTACTTGTGGAGATAACTCAACCCTAACACCCATCTCAATCATATCATTACGAGATGCCTCATTATCTTTTGACTTAAACGGCAGATTTAACAACGTCCCAATCAGATTATTGCACACGTTTTTCTCGATGTGCATAACATCGAGACAGTGACGAACATGGTGAAACTTCCAATATTCCAACTCAAAAAATATAGACTTTTTCTTCCATGGACAGTCCACCTTTTTTGACTTCTTCACTTCCTTTCCAAAAGAAAATTTAATCCGCTCTTGTTGTGCTAACACTTCTTCTCCAGAAAGGGGTGGACGTGGATGCCCAAACTCTTGCTCTCCATTAAAAGCTAACTTCTGCCTTCTATACGGATGATAGTCAGTCAAATATCTACGATGACCTTGAAAACACATTTTTATACTATGAGATAAGTACTTAGCCACGGTATCATCACCATAAATGGGACAACTCTTATAGCCCTTATTGACAAAACCGGACAGATTTGCATATCCAGGAAAGTCATTTATCATCCACATTAAAATTACTTTTAAGGTGAAATGTGATTTACTATAAGCGTCATACACATTTGGTTCACCAACTTGCAAAAGCATTTTCAGATCATCAATCAATGGCTCTAAGTATACGTCAATATTATTACCGGGCTCATGTGGACCAGGAATTAATATCGATAACATTATAAACTTCCTCTTCATGCATAACCATGGAGGAAGATTATAAGCTACCAATAGTACCGGTAATCAGCTGTACCTATTCTTCAGGCCATTATTATGCGGGTTTATTCCGTCAGCCGCCAAGGCTAATCGAAGATTTCTCGGCTCACTAGCAAAGTCAGGCCATCAATAATCAATATTCCTCCATGAAGGAGAGTCGGCTGGATACCGCATCTGACCATAATTTGTTCGCTATTTTGAATGCCAAACCAATTGTTCAGCAGTATCAGGAGATTTAAACATTCGTTTAAATCTAGGAAGTACCACATAACTTCAGCTGGAATGTTGACCCAAAGTTTACCGTCCTTCCCGACCTTCCAACGAGATGTATGACATTTAGGACACTCGGATGCGTTAAGATTTGTACCCCTATATAGTATGCAATCGTTCGGACAGGAGTGAAATTTTATATACTCGAGGCCTAAATCAGATAGGGTTTTTTTCGCCTCATATGCACTAGCCGGTAACACGTGATCTTTGGGAAGCAAAGAGCCAACAGAAGAGAGAAGCTCAGTGAAGGCACTATCGATAATACCAAATCTAGCTTTCCAATTATATAGTTTTAACATTGACTCTAACTTGTTGCACTCACTACCCTTGTACAGAGGTTGTTAAGCATCAAACACAAACCTCTTGAAGTCATAGGATTCATAGTCACCAGAATTATAAGCCGCTTCACAAACATCGACGGTTTCAGATGGAGCAAACTGATCTTTAGGAGGAAATTCACTACCAGCCGATGACCTAACACTTGCAGAACATTTTTCTCCATGCCAAATCCAATCAGTATACCCCAAACACCAACCGTTTTCATATAAATGACCCCTGATTACTTTTATGTTAAATTGTCTAAAATTAACGCAGCGTGTACAAGGGCAAGGTATCTTCTTGGGATTAGTGGAATTTTCTTCTGCAAATATCAAGAAACTCTCGACACCTATTTCATATTCTAAAGAATCCTTATCCTTCAAAATCCATGACTTGTCCATATTCATAAGACAACAAGCTTCTAGTTAGATATAATATGTATATAACTAAGTACATTGCAAAGCTACACTCATAAGTTAGCAGACTTAAAATGTCTAAGGTTTAACAACCTCTATCTAAGTGATATGCAAATGATACTCTATATAATCTATAACTAATAAGTCGCTACAATTCATTATAATCTAAGGTTATATTGTAGCCAAGTACTATAGTTATTCATAACACATCTAACATCATCTAACATTTTACAAAAACTAGCAGATTTTATTCTTATACTAACAACAATTCAAAGATAACAGTTTGGAATTTTACTAAAATTCAAACTCAAAAAATTACTAAACTCTTCAAACTCAATTACCAACTAACCTCTATTCATACACATATAAAACAAACAAACATACACACACCCATCAAAGTATAATCCAAAGCTAATACCAAAACAAATAATCAAACACCAAAACCCCTAAAAAATCACTACTGTATAAAAACCCCTAAAATATAAACACCAAGAAACATTGTTATATAAAAGTTTATACACACATATATATATACAATTGTATACATATATGTAGATATACATGTATAAAAAAGTGTATACACAAACGTAAATATATAAGTGTATATATAGATGCATGCAAAGAAGGCTCAAGAACAGAGTAAATTAGGGTTTATAATTGAGTAAATTAGGGTTTCAAATGTCTTACCGTGAAGAAAGCTCCGGGTCTATGAAAAAAGCCCTAAATCGAACTAATTAGGGTTCCGGTTCGTGGTCTGTGAAGAAAGCTCCAAGCCCCAACCTCCAATTCATGTTAATTAAGTCAGATTCATACTAATTAGGGTTTATAATTGAGTAAATTAGGGTAAGAGAGACAAGAGAGAGAGAGGGAGATAGTTAGAGAGAGGGTTGAGAGAGAGAGAGAGATAGTGATCGTGTGTTTTGTTTTGAGAAAAGGAAAGTGGGCTGCTGAGAATAGAGGGGGAAAAATGGGGGGAAGTGAAAAATTTTGTTTTAAGGGGGAAATTGTTTGTGTATAAAGGGGGGAAGTAACTGCGAGTCAGTTTTTAATTTTTTAAAAAGGACAATAGACAGCGGCTACTATAATAAGAAATGTTTGAAAGGTGGTTTAACATAAGTAAAATAACAGCCGATGTTAAAACCGATGTTAAAGGCCTGATGTTATATCTACCTTTTCTAGTATTAATTAATGTATAAGACCTACATTGGTAATTGTAGAAAACCTAATCATATATAATTTAAATCATTGATATCACTTTTTCGTATATCAATATAAACATACTTTTAGTTTCCATATTAAAATATTAAATATTTTTTTATACTAGATATAATGGTTTTCATCTATTTATTATAAGATCTAATAAAGTAGTTCTTATTTTTTATCGTACGGAGAACCAAATTATCGATTACCAAAATTTTGGACAAAATCTCTCTTACATTTATTATTAAAACTGTATTTGGTTGTTAGTAAAATTATCTTCAAGTAATAAGAAGGGTATTTTGATAATCAAAATGAAATATAAATAAATTTCATAAATCGAATAGAATTTTCAACGTAAAAAATCGTCAATTTCTTCTCTTTTTTGTTTTTGTGTAGTTTTAATTTGAAAAAATTGTTAAACCATCACTAAATTAAAGATTATTTTATTAATTTCACGTGGTCTGTAAAATCGTCCAAATAAAAATTTAAGAATTCGAGTTAGAACACAAATATTAAATTAAACCTGTAAAATCTTATAAATGCAAAAAATTGATGTGTAAATTAATAACATACCAATATTTAAAAATTAACATACTATAGAAATTAAAAAAAAAATTATACGTTCCATGGGTTATAAGCTAGTATTTGCGAAAATACTAAATATATAAAGAGAAAAAGGACCCCGAGATATATCTCAGGGAACTTTTCCTGAGATACATACAAAATAACCTTTAAAATTTGCTGGGCTAATTAAAAATATCTGAATTTACTAAAACGCTCACCCTATTTTTATATATATAACTTAGGTATATCAGGAACTTACCTGAGATATATCTCAGGCTTCCTACTCTCATATGTAAAATGAGTGTAAAGTAAAATTTGTTGCCAGAGATAAGCATCGAGTAAATTTTTTAAAAAAAGTATTCTCGCAAATATGAACAAGAGAAAGCTACTTATGATTTCTGCCGTGGTTAGTGGTTACAGTTAAGAAATAAGTCGGTACATCTCAAAAGTCAAATGCACTCCGATAAACAAATAACTAAAGAGGGATGTGAAAGAAGGGAATATATACCTACATGGCCACCTTATTATCATAACAAAAGTCAAATAATAATCAAATACATTAACAATAAGTAATACTAACAATTACTTAGCTTACAAGCTCACACGTTTGAGATTATTTATCTGCAACATAAGAAAGAAATACGCGGCGCAGTACTAATCAGTATACGTGCATATGCAATCTTTCTCAATTCTCATCATAATAACATAACTTATAACCAACTATAATCTGAAGTTTCTGAGAAACCAAGTTCAGAAAGTAGCTTTCCTCGTAGGTTCCCATTAGGGAGGCTTCAGAATCGCCTATATATCCAGATATTAGTCATTAACAATTAGTACATTGTAAAATTTTTCTTGTCAGTTTATACAAGAAACTTGTTCTCATCCTTTAATTTTTTGTTCGTCCGACAATTCGATATTGATTCGAAGTTAATTCTCTTGTTTCTTCCAACTGTTGGTATTTGTTTTCTTTGCAATCTAACGCATTGTTTTTCCTGTTAGTTTCAGTAATAACATGTCTTCTATAATTGATTTAAATCTTCGTTACATGGACTCTGTAAATCAATTGAAGACCATCAGTAATCTTAGTAGAAAACGATGGCACTTGGCTTTTACAACTATATACTCTTCCAGAGCCTTCTCTCATCCTCACAAATCATCAAAACCTGGTAATTATATGAAAATCGCGCCTGACGAGTATGTGATTGATGTTTCTTCAGCTTCTTTTCCAAAGGTCAACCAGTTGAGTCTTGCGCAATTAGTTAAGAATAAAGATCTAGGACACCTTGCGACTCTTGGTGGTGTAGAAGGTTTAGTCTCAGTTCTTAAAACAGATGTGGAGCATGGAATACATGCAGATTCTGATGACATTACACGACGACAGGAAGCCTTTGGTATAAATACTTACCCTAGGCTGCCTTCAAAGAGTTTCTTTAGTTTTGTTGTGGAAGCATTCAAAGATCCAACCATTCTCATTCTCCTTGTTTGTGCTGCACTTTCACTTGGTTTTGGCATGAAAGAAGATGGACCAAAAGAAGGATGGTATGATGGTGGGAGTATATTTGTAGCAGTTTTTCTAGTGATATCTGTCTCCGCTATTAGCAATTTCAGGCAAAGCAGACAATTCGACAAATTGTCTAAGGTCAGCAATAATATACAGGTGGAAGTAGTAAGAAAGGGAAGGCGTCAGCAAATTTCAGTATTCGATATCGTTGTGGGAGATGTTGTTTGCTTGAAGATTGGTGATCAAGTGCCTGCTGATGGACTGTTTCTGGAGGGTCATTCTCTTCAAATTGATGAAGCAAGCATGACAGGGGAAAGTGATCACGTGGAAGTTAATCTTGAAAAGAATCCGTTTCTGATCTCGGGTACAAAAGTGGCTGATGGATATGCCAAGTTTGTGGTGACTTCTGTCGGCATGAATACAACATGGGGGGAGATGATGAGTTCAATTAGTCAAGATTCTAGTGAAGAAACACCCCTACAAGCACGGCTCAATAAACTGACCTCATCAATAGGTAAGATTGGTTTGGCAGTAGCTTTTCTAGTACTTGCAGTCTTGTTGATTAGGTTTTTCACGGGAAATACTAAGGACGATGATGGAAAAACTGAGTTCAATGGAAGCAAGACTAAGGTTGACGATATTATAAATGGTGTTGTGGGGATAATCGCTGCTGCAGTGACCATTGTAGTTGTCGCGATACCTGAGGGATTGCCCTTGGCAGTCACCCTTACACTTGCTTACTCGATGAAAAGAATGATGGCAGATCAGGCAATGGTGAGGAAGTTATCTGCTTGTGAGACTATGGGCTCTGCCACAACTATTTGTACGGATAAAACAGGTACTCTTACAATGAACCAAATGAAGGTGACTAAGTTTTGCCTGGGACATGAATCTATGGAAGACAGGAGTACTTTTACTTCTATTGCTTCTAGCATCATTGAATTATTTCACCAAGGCGTTGGTTTAAACACAACAGGCAGCGTTTACAAGGTTAATTCAGGATCCGAGTTAGAGTTCTCAGGTAGTCCTACTGAAAAGGCAATTCTTTCCTGGGCAGTCATGGAGTTAAATATGGATATGGAGGAACTGAAAAGGAGTTCTAAACTTGTACATGTGGAAGCATTCAATTCAGAGAAGAAGAGAAGTGGGATTCTAATGAAGAAAAATGGCGACAACGGTATGCAGGTGCATTGGAAAGGAGCTGCAGAGATGATAATAGCAATGTGTACTCACTATTATGACTCACTTGGAAACATGAAAGTCATAGATGATACTCAAAGGATGGAATTTAATCTACTTGTTCAAGGTATGGCTGCAAGTAGTCTCCGCTGCATAGCGTTTGCACATACGCAAGTCTCAGAACATGAATGCTACGATGGGAATGACAAATTGAAAGACAACAGCTTGACCCTATTGGGTCTAGTTGGTTTAAAAGATCCATGCCGACCTGGTGTGAGAAAAGCCGTTCAAGATTGTCAACTTGCTGGTGTGCACGTAAAGATGATTACTGGAGACAATGTTTTCACTGCAAAAGCAATAGCCACCGAGTGTGGAATACTAAGGCTTGACCAGGACATGGATGGAGCAGTGGTTGAGGGTGTAGAATTTCGGAACTACACCCAAGCGGAGCGAATGGAGAAAGTTGATAAAATCTGTGTGATGGCAAGATCATCACCTTTCGACAAGCTTTTAATGGTACAATGCCTTAAACAGAAGGGACATGTCGTTGCAGTTACTGGTGATGGAACAAATGATGCACCTGCACTTAAAGAAGCTGATATTGGTCTCTCCATGGGGATCCAGGGTACAGAGGTCGCAAAAGAGAGCTCAGATATAGTTATATTGGATGACAATTTCGCATCTGTGGCAACTGTTTTGAGATGGGGCAGATGTGTCTACAACAACATCCAGAAATTCATTCAGTTTCAGCTAACAGTAAATGTGGCAGCTCTTGTAATCAACTTTGTGGCAGCTATATCATCTGGAGAAGTACCATTAACAGCAGTCCAGTTACTTTGGGTAAATCTAATTATGGACACGTTGGGAGCTCTTGCGCTTGCTACTGAACAACCAACCAAAGAGCTTATGGACAAGCGGCCTGTGGGTCGTACAGAGCCACTCATATCAAATATCATGTGGAGGAACCTGATAGCACAAGCCTTGTACCAGATTGTAGTTCTTTTGACATTACAATTTGGAGGAGAAAAGATCTTTAATGTCAACGAAAAGGTAAAAGACACTTTGATTTTCAATACCTTTGTCCTTTGCCAGGTTTTCAACGAGTTCAACGCGAGAAAGCTAGAAAAGAAGAATGTTTTTGAGGGGATACATAAGAACAAACTATTTCTCGGGATTATTGGGATCACAGTTGTTCTCCAAGTTGTTATGGTAGAATTTCTAAAGAAGTTTGCAGATACAGAGAGGTTGAATTGGGGACAATGGGGAGCATGCATTGGTATAGCTATTCTATCTTGGCCTATTGGTTTCTTGGTAAAGTACATACCTGTTCCAGAAAAACCATTCTTTAGCTTTTTGAAGGGAAAAACTTGAAGGACATCTTCATGGATAACAAATCAAGATCTTAGAGTCACTATCACTTGATGTATATTATTAATTTTCTATTAAATTTTTTAAGTCTTCTACCCTATAATTCTATTTATTCATATTCTGTACCAGAACTATATACATTTATAAATTTTATTTTGCAATTATATGGTAGTTCTAGACAGTACACACTATGTGACATCAATTCTGCAAGAACATATTCTAATTTTTACAATATTTACTAGAATATTCAAGACAAGTTGTAAATTAGTCATTTTTCTTGATAAGCTAATTAATATGGTCTAGTATTATCAACTACTGTAAATTTGAAAAACATGTATGAAACATAGAAATTTAATAGGTATAACAAATAAGAAAGGGGCCAAATCTGTTGTATAATAGATTAAATTCGGTTTGGAATTAGTTGCGAAATTTTCAATGTCATGGCATGGCTGTGTTAGCCAAATTTCCTGGCTGGAGAACAGAATTTGAGTTATAAAGTGTCATGAAACAATGTTCTTATAATCTATGTGGTGCGAGTCATTTCAACATCTATACTTTTGGATCACCTGAAATTAGGATTGGCAATCTGTGTCTCCCTTTCCCTCTCTGTAATATACTGATCGTCTATGAATGCTTTGGAAAAACAAAATGTTGAGGTTGTGACTTACGAGACAAGCTCAATCAAGAATTGGAGAAGTAAATGTTCATTTGCATAGCCAGAACTCAGAAGTCTGATACTAGTAATGCACATTGGTTTCGTATTTGTTGCAACTTCACTGTATTTGATACTAGTTATCAAGCTTTTAGATTATGATCCTGAAATCCTCCAACTGTTCAGCCAAGGGAATTCAGACCCAGTAATGCTTAGGATGGTCAGTGATAGCTTAAGATCAATTCCGAAAGTTTTATCAATTCCGAAACTTAGGAGTATTAGTTATGCTTGCAACTTTCAGTGATGGTCGAATCAATTTGCTATAATAATTGGAACAGCATGTAATGGATAAGGGCCGATTGTATTTTAAATGGCACTTAAAATTATACAGCATGCAAAACATCATCGAAAACTGCAGTTCATAGATAAACTTGTTCCTTGAACAACTGAAAGAAATATAACACATAGGTGACAGGACAATATAATCTAGAAAGTCGTCAATGACATTAACTGCTGAGAGCTATGTGAAAATCGTGCAGCCAAAAGGTCTTCAGGTCAGATTGCAACGAACAATTTTATCAACGTCACTTGAGAAGCAGACAATACCTACACAAATTTAGAATCAGTGGAGATACAAATATGCCAACCAGACATGGAGGCTAGAACATGATTACATGACTATCCAAATGGCAAGGACAGATTATTAAAAACTATAGGCACCCAAAACATTATCTTCGTTAAATCAGCTTTGTAGAAAGACTTGTTTGAGACTAAAAACTATAAGCATAAGGAGTAATATCCATACCTAATAGATGATAAGCATTAACAAACAAATCTTCTCAGAGTCAGAAACTCCAGTAAGCTGCAGTCCCCTGTTTAATCAACAAATAAAATAAAAATATCTTCATTAACTTATTACGCTTGAGCATATTCACATAAATCTCCAGCTAGTACTAGCACGACATTCTTGTCATACTACATAGTACATATGATCCAGATGTAAAAAATCAACATGACAATAACATCCACTTTGTTTCAATAACTAATCCATGAAAAACCAGACTTTTTGAGACATAATGAAAATTAGACCTTTTTATTATTTGGGCTAAGAATTATGATTACTAGAAAACAACAATAAACTTAGTAAGACAAGAAATAGATGATTTATGATCAGAATAAAATTTCAGAATGACTATCAAGTGTCAATAATCTATCAAATAAGACTAATGTGAAACAATGTAACTTGTATGTTAGTAAAGCATACCTAATCATCCGGAAAGCTAGAAGAAAGAAACTCTTCATCCTCCAAAAATATCTGCAGATTTTTCATCTTCATCAGATACTTAACAGCCTCCTCATTGAATTCCAGGAGAAAGCCCAACCTAATAAGTTCTGCCAAACAAAGCATGTGATCTTCATTCTCCCATAACAACCCTCCAGCCACTACTTCAGAAAAATGCGATGCATACTCAATAATATTTTTATGTCCGCCATCCTTGTCTAATTTCTGCATGAAAAGCTTTGAAGTCTTTCTCTCCCATCTTAGCATTTGCCTGGCTTCAACACTAAGGATCTTACCGGAGGATAGTGACAAAGCGTAGCACATTGTAATCGGATCCCCTGCCTCAAAGACAGTTACATCAAGAAGGCGTCTGACGATGTCATTCCTACTATCCGCTTCCAGTTTAGACGAAACTTCAATTAGAAAGCCAAGAATAAGTCTCACCAACCCTTTTCCAATAAATGTCTCCCTTGGATTCAGCTGTTTCAGGTTGACAGCATTCACTACAGATAGTTCTTGCTTGACTGATTTAGAGATACTTGGAACACCTATTTTGCTATAAATTTCTAGCAACTTGGTTCTTGGAAGAGATTTCATGCTTGGTTCGGGATACCAAACAAAAAGGGAACCAAAAGAAGACTTTTCAAAGAGATCCTTTAGCTGCAAGTCGTCGGCAATGAAAACATCATGTTTATTGACAAGATGAATTGCATTTGAACCTGAATATACAGGCACTTTTAAGAGCTGCTGAGCCCATATTTCTTCAGTCCTCGAGCTCCAGTTCTTTATAACAAATTCCCAAAAGGCACAGGACTCATCATGAGTTAGTTGGTTGCCAGAAGCTTCCCATGACTTCCAAATCTCGCAATAGTCATCAATACAGGGGTTTATTTTAACTCCACAATTAATGGAGAAAAAAAATAGTAACTCATCTTTATAGTGCTGCTCCAGAACATGCAATCGCGACCCCAGTAGACCATTTTTGTCATGAATGACGCAATCTTCAGAGCTTACCCACTGACCATTTTCAGTACCACTTGGAATCCAAATTTTTTTGTCCTTCTCATCTTCAGGCTTCCAATTAAATTTGTACAAATACTTATAAATTCGAATCACAGTGGTGAATCTAGAATGAAATTCAAGGTAATTTGCGAGCAATGAACAACCATTTCTAGCGTCGACAATAACTCCAAGAGAACGAAGCTCATTTGTGTATTCTTTAATTTTGGAACCATAGTAGTTTTCATCAAGGAAAGGTCCGTCACTTCTTTCTAAGAAAGAAGCCCACTCAGGACTGAAGAGCATGCACTTTTGTGGAGTCCTGTAGCCTGTATAGGTTTTCAGCCACTGGCTGCCTATTTTTTCCAGAAAAGTTGATGGAAAACGATCATCATTCTCTAACTTTTGTTCCTCCGGCTTATAACTACGGATACATTCCAGCAATGAGTATACATTTTCAGGAGTCATTCTGCTGGGATCCTGTGGCAAATAAAGGCCATTCACAACAAACCGTGCTCCGTCCTTGAAAGAAGAAACAACACCCATACTCTTGAGCTCCTCCTCATATTCATGGATGATCTTACTATACTGATTATCACCATCATCAATGAAAGGAATTAGAGAGATGGATGAAATAGATTGCCAACACTGGCTAAAAAGAACGCAATCAGCTGGCACTCTATAATCACCAAGTCGAGTACGCAACCACTTTACCTCACGAATACACTTCTTTAAATTTGTTGGAAATGAATTTGATTTCTTTAGCTTCTTGTAACATTGGAGAAGCTTCAGGACGTTATCTTTTCCAATGGAATGCAATGACGCTTGCTGCTTGAAAACGACTTCAAATTTTTTTGATGCCTCATCAGAATCAACCACTACTCCAATTTGTCTCAGTTCATCTTTGGACAAAAATATTTTACTTCCATAGAAATTTTCATCTATGATTGGAAAGCAGCTGAAAACCTGCAGAAGGCATCCCCACTCAGAGTCAGGCAGATGGCATTCGGCTGGAGTTTTAAACCCAACATTTGTTTTGATGCATTTTGTATCCTTGAGAGCATGAACAACCTTGTTAGTTGATCTTGAATGCTTGAGGCAATTCAGCATCAAATAGAGAGCCTCAGCAGCAAGAGAGCTTAAGCAAGCTGAAGATTTCAAGTTGTCACCAACAAGTTGATAGTTGCCATCAAAATCCACTTTTACACCAATCAGCTCCAATTCTTGTTTAAAAGACATTAGATTGGCTCCATAATAAGCTTCCGCTATAAGAGGAATGTTACTTACTTCCGAAGCAGCCTTCCACTGCTCATTGTATAAAACTGTCTCATTTGGGTTTCTGTCACCTTGATTTGTTCTCAGCCATCGCCCACCTTTGATGCTATTAACAAATTCTGTGGGTGAAAGTAATTTCCCCCTCAAAAACTTGATGAATTTCAGTATTGAAAGGACATTATCCCTAGTTAAATTAGAAGATGCTGCAATAGACATGAGCTGATTTCCAATGAATCTACATGCTTCATTAACCTCAAACATCACACCGACTACTCTCAGCTCCTCCTTGTAATCAGTTATGTTATTTCCATAAAACTGCACATCAACTACTGGAATGTCGACAAGCTCTGACTCTTTCTGTAAAACATGTGCTCCCGATGACGAGAACATGAAAGACTGTGACGGAGGTCTGTAGCTGGAACTACCATTCAGGGAAATTTTCAGCCAGCTACCTTCCTTGATGCATGCCAAGAAATTTTGGGGGATGCCAGTCCCTTTCCTTCTGAAGTAACGAATCCAATCCAGTAGCAAGAAGACATTTTTCCTGGTTAAAGGAGCTGACATGGTTGGGATTACAGCATTTGGAGGAGATACACTAGGTATATCAAAAGCTGGAACATGAGTTTTTAAGAAATTAATCATCTCTCTTTCAGCTGTTTGAATACCAACATAGCATGCTGGTTGCAGATAGTCTTTCCCGAGATCAACATAACCCTCACTTCTCCATACATTAGAACCAATCAGCTCCACCCAATTGCTTCCGTTAGCAGGCAGCAGAACCTTTCTCTGTTGCGCCACCATCCTCCCATAACTATCAACAAGAGGCATGCTACTACATATTTCTTTAAAATTCTGCTCAGACACATACTTCTTGGAAAAAGAGTGATAAAGAAAATGACTGTATGCAATTGCAAGCTCTCTATCATTTATTGACTTGTTTAACAGAAGTGCATAATCAAACACACTCACAGATTTGACGTTAGCTTGATCCAATAGCCAATCAAGTAGGATCCGTTTTTTACTAAATAACCCAATAGCTTGTTGGGTTGAAATTGGCATGAACAAGTGACTTGTTGCACCTCTGAACTCCCTACTCCAGTTGATTAGCCAGGACGCATAACGATCCTCAGTAGACTTAAACAGCTTTCCACCATAAAATTGGGAAAGTTCACTGACACTAGTCAGAGAAACAGTACCATGAATATCTACATACTTCAGAATTGATGCATTCTTCATGTTGCTTCCATGAAAACTAGATTTCCAATTCTCAGCAACAAAAAGCAGAAGCTCGAGATAAACATCCTCGGACACGCCCAATACAATATTAGAACTCTGAATGCACTTAGCATACCATTCATTTGCAACAAATCCCACCCCCATGAATTCCAATATTTGACCATACTCCTTTGCGTCAAATGAGGAACTCAATATATAGGTGCCATGAGAGGAGATATTATCTAAGGCTACACCTTGCCCCCTAGCCTTATCCAGAATATTCCAAAAGGCAGGCAATATCCCACCAACTTCACAAGGTTTATGGAAAAACTTCTGTTCAGAGTATGATTCACATGGAACAATACTTTGGTTTAGTAGCTTCTGTTTGATCGACTCCCTCACAGCATTCAACTCCATGTATGGAGCTTTATTAACTGGCAAAAAACCAAAGATATGAGGCCAGGGGCGGACGCAGAAAATTTATTCGAGGGGGACCAAAATATATTATATAATTTACCGTGTATAGAAATAAGGATTGTTTTAATACATTAAAATTGAGACCGTCATTCTTTAAGTCACGAAATTCATCTATAATATTCCCTCCGTACCCCAATATACCCCCACGTTCTTTACATTGGGGACGGGGCGTGACACGCATTTTAAGGTTCTTTTAAAGTAAAATTTTATTTTTTATTTTTTAAATTTTTTTCTTTATAAAATTTAATGTTTAAATTTTTATTCAAAAAAAAAATTTTAAAATAAGTTATGAAACTATACTTTATATATCTTAAAATGCGTGCCAAGCAGTGAAAAAGTTTTGTAAAGAAATGGATGGGACTTAGAGAGTAACATTTATACTAATATTACGAGCAATTTTTTTTCTTAATATATAACATTAAACAATCTGACTATCTGAGAGATGTGTTGAGGACTGACTAATAATATTTACACTTCATTATTTAACATACATACATTAGTTGAAAATATATAATATGTATTTCGTTTTTATTTTTGTTGGGATGTAAATTAAAATATTGGCTATATAATTTTCTAAGTTGTGGGCTTGTATAATTGGATCAAGGGATCAATAAAATCCAAATTATAGCAGGGCCAAGTAACTTATATTACCTAATTACAACCATAAATACCTATATATCATCCCCTTCTGCTAAGGACCTGGTGGGGGCCACGGCCACCATCAGTCCTACTGTGCGTCCGCCCCTGTATGAGGCAGGGTTGAAATGGGAGATTCTGTATCTTTCACGAGAGAAGTGAAAGCACTGATGAAAGCACTAGAAACACAGTCAAGAATTCCTTTATTCCATTTATTATCTAGGAGGATATTTTCCCTTGATGACGCTAAGATAAAATCTGCTTGTATAATGAAAGGGAAGTTGCCAAGTTGGTCACCATCTCCGTGGGTAAAAATGCATATATGCCTGGGGACTGCATTCCTCTAAGGAGACGCTTTCCACTTGGGAACGCTAAAGTAATAACCCATTCCTCTACCTCCATTCTTCTTTCAACTTTGTGGTCTTTCTTGACGGGAAATCTTTGCCTCCACATATGATACCCACATTCTTTTTCAAGATCATCAGCACCCATGTCATCGGCAGAAAGATGGAGCACATAAGATTCTGCATCAATGTTCTTCCTTGTGACAAAATTAGTCTCGCTTGATATAGAAATTGCACTCACGGTGTTGAGCTTGGGATCCTCGTTGTCTTCTCTAACCGAAAGCCGCTTAATCTTCGTAAGAAACAACAGAATCTCCGGATGAATGTTGGACAGCTGATGCTTCACAGGTTTGACCTTGTCAGCTTTCAGAGGCAATATTATTGTTGTGGTAGGAAGAGGGGTACCAATTCCATGTATACTTTCGATCACTGAAAGAGTTGGATTCGTCTCAACCCACTCAGGAACTATATATCCCACATTACAATGTGGACAGGGTCCTTCAGTAAATCGTATCTGATAGCCATTACTAAATATGTAAGGCTGAGCAGTGATCAGGAACACACTCTTGAAGCCAATTCCTGAAATTAATCAAAAACTTTATCAAAACACTTGACAAAGCATACATAAGTAAATCTGCTACCAACAACCATAAAAGGATTCAAAAGCATAATACAATTGTATCATAGAGGAAATTTATGTAACAGAATTAACGTATACAGACAAGAAACATGAGGATTTACAGGATATGACACCGTATTATGTTATAGACACAAGGGCTACATTTTGAACATGTGTTTCATAATTCAGGGTGTAGCATTTGCAAATTGACAAGCTAGTCTACAGAATTTCACAAAAATAATCTAAAAAATCCATATTAACAGCATTGAGGGTGGTGTGATTTCTGCATCTTAATTGTGAAAAACAGAGAAGCATGACATAAATTATTGTAAGAAAAAAAGAAAAAAAAAAAGAGGATTAACAAAACTAATAAAAGAATCATCAACGGAAAGTGGCAACAAGTTAAAGACACAATAGAAACCCAAAAAATACTGAAATTATGAGTGCCAATATGATCAAGAACTAGTTTGATGAGCCTTTAGTAATTACCTTTCTCGCCAATATAACCACGTCTGCGATTGCCTTTCTTGGTCGAGCGTCCAACACTGCAGATGGAATCGATATTCCTGGGTGTAAAACCTCGTTCATTGTTAAATATCAACAAAGTAGCTGGAGCCCCTGTTGCAGTTATGTCTCGAGAAGTTACTACGAACTCAAGTGAAGGATCCACTCCTTCCGAATACTCATTGTCTTCGGCATTCTGCAATAAAAAGAATGTATGATTAGACATGCTATCTATGGTGCCGAAAACATAAATGTGTAAGCCTACTATTTGATTATTATTCATTGTTGGGACAAAAAAGAAAATTATTTATTTTTGTTTGACGAGGTTATTCATTACTTGAAAATTCATTTATCGAGATTCTACTGCTGTACCGATAACCTTACTACTAACAAGCCATTAGACTAAATACATGCAGCATGATCAGTTTTAACATATACAGTGTTGACAAAAAGAGTGTAAATAAAGAACCTGAATAAGCTCCATGAGAAAGTGAACATCCTTAGCGTAAAGTTCGCCAGAGAGATTCATGACAGCCTGATGCAGATCCTCCGTCAGGGGATTCGGCTCTCCACCAATAGAAAACTTGGTCTTACGTATCTCTTCTATGTGCTCTCTCGGTGTCGCCATTACTACTACTATAATGTATCAAATCTTCCGCTTTGTTATATTATTCAGACGTAAAAATGTAAAAGAGAGAGAGAGAGAGAGAGAGAGAGAGAGAGAGAGAGAGAGAGAGAGAGAGATGTTTTGAGGAAATGGTGAGCAGAGTAGGAATTTAAAGTGAAGAAAACCTGGTAAGCTAAGGAAAGGAAAAGTCGTGGAAAATTAAAACAAATTTGTACGAAGAATATTATGGGACCTTTTTGCATGACTTCGAGGCGAAGATTAGTAGTCCTCTGTTTAGGTCTTCATTAGTCTTCTCCAGTCCACTATATTAAATAATAAACTCGTATTTTCACACTTTTTCTTTTCCAATATTTACATTGAGAGCTTCCTTTTTTCTTTAGCCAATTAATACATGCAGATTTACTCGTTTCAACTTATTTCAAAAAAAAACTTATTTACCCATGTAGAGTCACGGGATTGTTCTTTTAACTTATTTTTTTACGTCTGAAATATTGGCTTCAAACATTAATCTTTTCTCTTGTGGAGAGGTAAATAAGTTAGAGAAATTCTATCATTTCCAAAACAAATTCGAATATGAATTGTCATTGTATTATTAATTATTTTTAAAAAAATGAAAAGCCTCAAGAACTTAATGAATTTTAATATTGAACTAGCATAAAAGCTTTTGAACGGGCCTATTATTTAAATTGTATTTTTTGCTATATTATTTATTGTGATTATAAATTTTAATTTAAAATTTCTTACTACATATTTATTTTTAGTGAATTTTAAAAATAAATTTATTTTTATAATTTATTTCAAAAAATCAATTTTTTACTAATATATTAATTAAATTAGATTATGATTATATGATCATTTAAAAAGTTAAACTCAAATTTAACAATACAAATAGTTTAATTTAAAAATATTAGTAAATAGTAAAAAATTGATTTAACTACCCCGATGATCTTATATTTTAAATTTAAATATTTTCCAATGAATGAAAATTTTAATTTGTTCAAACAGTACACATGTACATAACATATACATGTACACAAATTAAGTTCATTTTTTAAATAATAAATAAAATTTAATTTATGAAACTTAGTTTTTTAAAATTTAATAATTTTATTTCAAGCATATATCGACTACTTGATTATAATACTTTATAAAATTTAGTATTCTATTTTTAAATCTTATACGTTAATAAAAATGTATACTTTAAGTCAATTACTTGTGCATAATTTAAAACGTTATGTTTAAAACCGAATCACTTATTTAAATTATTTTACGAACTAATTCGCTAGACTTAAAAGATCTTTAATATTTTGTGTACATACTTATTTTTAAGTGATCTTTTCTTCTAGTATGGTTGGTGATATTGGCTAAAAGTAAGCCTTAAAGACACTTTTAATGTGGTATTAATTATACCCGGAATGGTCCAAACGTGGGGCCCACCAGATGGGCCCAAACCCTATTTATAATATTAATTTCGTAATTAATATTAAGGGTAATAAATAGCCCAGCAAATAAGAGTTGGATAAGGATAATATCCCCTTCAGACTTATCCAATAAGGCATCCAATTCAATATGGAAACTGATTCCTATAAGGAATAGATCTAGAACCTTCCTCAAAGACTTGTCCACCAAGTCTCCTATTCCTACCATAATTCTAAGGCTCCAGCAGCCTATATAAAGGGCCTGACCCCTCACCTCAGAACGACGTTTTTTGGCTTGATCTTTAATATTCATCAAAGTACGTAGGCATCTTGTGAAGGCAGATTCAGCCACGAGCACGAGAGCAGCCATTAAAGCACGAAGCTCACACACCCTTGCATTAAATACATCAACCCTAACCGCAATATTAGTAACCTAGTTTTTATTCCACAACATTTGGCGCCGTCTGTGGGACGACAACATCAACCATGGTTCAAACACGAAGAACAACATCAACCGAGGCCGTGCCCCTTAACTCTGCTCCACCAGCCACTTCTGATCCGCTCATCGTCACTGAGGAAGGGCAAATACTCCCATCAACAGGGACGGTCATTCAACCTCTGCCCACTCAGCCCCCAGGGACGACTCCCCATATAGAGGGGACCCACTCAGTAATTGTCCATCAAGGTCAAGAAACTAACCCTCTCCAGATGGTGGTTTCTCCTCTTGGTAACGTCGATCGCACGGGGGTACAGATCCATACTACGGATCTCCCTTTGAACACCAACCCTATGTATGGGCTGCCTAACTACCCCCCTCGACGAAGGGAACCTGGACCAAGCGGACACGCCTTACAGATCCGGGATCGAGAATATGATGATTACTCTGGTCCCTATACTGATGATTCATCATCATCTGAGGATGATGATCGAGATGAAGCCCCGAGGAGGCGACGTGCTAGCAAGGAACCTCTAAGAAGAACACGAAGAATCCATGATGGGCTCCCCTTGACAACTGCTGAGAAAATTAAGGCTTACGAGGCAGAGATCTCAAAATTGAAGGACGATATTGCAAGAGAACAAGATAGGTTGAATCAAACTCAGCCTCCTCCAACTGCAGAGAGGATTCCCGTTATAAATTTGGAAAGGCTTTCAAGAAGGCAAAGGAGGGCTGATCCCCGAACCGAAAAATCCACAAGGGTGGAAACCCCCAGAAGCAACCCCAAAGATCTGATGCCACTTGGGGACCCTGACGATCCCACACCTCCGTTTACTGAGGAGGTGATGAATGCCCACATCTCAAGGAAGTTTAAGATGCCAACTATTAAGGCCTATGATGGAACGGGCGATCCCGCGAATCATGTCAGAACATTCTCAAACGCACTGCTGCTGCAGCCTGCTAGTGATGCCTTAAAGTGTAGGGCGTTCCCTCAAACTCTGTCAGGCATGGCTCAAAGATGGTATAGCCGTCTACCTGCAAACTCGATTGGCTCTTTTAAGGAGTTGAGCGCTGCCTTTATCAGCCAATTCATCAGTGGGAGAATTCATGAGAAAAGTTTTGCATCCCTTATGTATGTGGTGCAGGGAAAGAATGAGAACTTAAGGGAGTATCTCAAGCGATTCACCAAGGAGACATTGAATATCACCGATCTGGAAAATAAGGTGGTCATGGTAGCCCTGGAACACGGAACCACTGATCTCTTCTTCAAAAGGTCTTTGGCAAAACACCCTCCTGAGAACATGGCCGAGCTCCAGAGAAGAGCCGATAAATATATCAAGGCTGAGGACAGCATTAAGAAGGAAACCACAGGAGGTAATGGCAAGGGCTCTAATGATTCAAAGAAAAGAAAGTCAGAACAAGAGTACGACGCTAGGGACAAGTATCCCCGGGCTGGCAAGGACTCCGATTCATCACCCAAGAAGGGTTTTGGGCCAAGGTTTTCTGATTATGCAAGGTTGAACGCTCCTAGGAGCCAAATTTTGTTGGACATTGAGAAGGATAAGGACTTTCGCTGGCCTAAACCGCTCAGGGGTGATCCCGAAAAGAGAAACAAAGATCTGTATTGTAGATTCCATAAGGATGTGGGACATGACACAGATGACTGCAGACAGTTAAAGGATGAAATTGAATTTTTAATCCGGAAGGGAAAGTTAAACAAGTTCACCAAGGGTGAAGACCGTGGAACCCAGAAAAGGGATTATGATAGAAGAGACAATGATAGGGGGGATAACGATCGCAATCGTAACCCGCAGCCTCGAGGGCCAGTAATCAATATGATTTGGGGAGGACCAACAGCGGCCGGCACTACCCGAAACTCTCGAAAGGCTTATGCCAGAGAAGTGATGCACATCACAGGAGAAGCCCCGAAGCGTGCTAAGACTGAGGCAGTGATTGGTTTTGATGATTCAGATCTTGAAGGGGTGAAATTTCCCCATGACGACCCGTTGGTCATAACTCCTGTAATTGGAAACTCAGAAGTGAAGCGAGTCCTGATAGACAATGGAGCTTCCGTCGATATCTTGTTTCATGATGCTTTTATGAGGATGGGGTATACTGACTCTCAACTAACCCCGACTAACATGCCGATCTACGGATTTAATGGAGTTGAGTCCAAGGTTGAAGGGACCATTCAGCTGCCCATGACAATAGGGCAAGAACCTAAGGAAACCACCCAGATGCTGAACTTTCTAGTAATTAAGGCTGCCTCAACGTACAATGCAATCTTAGTGAGGACCGGACTTCATGCATTCAAGGCTGTAGCCTCTACTTATCACATGAAGGTCAAATTTCCAACCAGGAATGGTGTTGGGGAACAAAAAGGAGATCAGAAAATGGCCAGGAGTTGCTATGTGGCTGCTTTGAGAGCTGATGGAACCGGGGGGCAGGTACTCCCGATTGAAGACATGGATGTCCGTGGTGATGATGAACACCGAGGAAAGCCAGCAGAGGACTTAATACCTATCCCTCTGGAGCTAGGCGACCATGAGAAGGTGACTTATATTGGAGCCTCTTTGAAAGAACCCCTGAAGGGCAAGTTGATAGAGTTCTTACAAAAGAATAGCGACGTTTTTGCTTGGACAGCAGCTGACATGCCAGGGATTGATCCTCAACTTATAACTCATAGATTGAATGTCGACCCTAATCGGAAGATAGTACAGCAGAAGAAAAGAAATTTTGCTCCGGAAAGGCAAGAGGCCATTAAGCAAGAAGTGGATAAGCTCTTGGAGGCTGGTTTTATTGAAGAAATTCAGTTTCCCGAATGGTTAGCAAACCCTGTGATGGTCAAGAAAGCGAATGGGAAGTGGAGGATGTGTATAGACTTCACTGACCTGAATGATGCATGCCCAAAGGATTGTTTCCCTCTGCCAAGAATAGATATGTTGATAGATGCCACAGCTGGACATGAGATGCTGAGCTTCATGGATGGATTCAGCGGCTATAATCAGATTAAGATGCACAAGGATGACATCCCTAAGGTATGCTTCATAACCGACTTTGGTGTTTTCTGCTATCTTGTTATGGCGTTTGGTTTAAAGAATGCGGGAGATACTTACCAATGATTGGTGAATAAGATATTCGCCCATCTGATTGGAAAAACCATGGAGGTCTATGTCGATGATATGCTGGTTAAAAGCTTGGTCAAAGCAGACCATATTAAACACCTCAAAGAGGCATTTGAAGTGCTGAGGCACCACAAAATGATGTTGAATCCAGCCAAGTGTGCCTTTGGCGTTGGATCAGGCAAATTTTTGGGTCTGATGGTTTCTAAAAGAGGCATAGAGGCCAACCCCGACAAGATCAAGGCGATCTTAGACATGGAACCCCCGCGCTCTATAAGAGATGTGCAGAAGTTGACAGGCCGGGTAGCGGCTTTAGGAAGATTCATCTCCAAGTCTGGTGACAAATGCTTGCCTTTCTTTCAAGCATTGAAGAAGGTGAAAAATTTTGAGTGGACCCCTGAGAGCCAAGAGGCCTTTGAGCAATTGAAGAAATACATGGTTGAAGCCCCGTTATTGACCAAACCAAGTCCTGGAGAGACTCTTTGTCTATACCTGGCGGTATCTGAACAAGCCCTGAGTGCTGTCCTTATTCGGGAAGAGGAGAAAGTCCAGAAACCTATCTACTATGTAAGCAAAGTGTTGCATGGGGCTGAGTTGAATTACTCACCCATAGAAAAGTTTGCTTTGGCATTAGTAACTGCCTCAAGGAAATTGCGACCTTACTTCCAGGCACATAAGATTCAAGTCCTGACGAACCAACAGTTGAGGAACATATTGCATAGCCCTAAGGCCAGTGGAAGGCTAATTAAATGGGCGATTGAGTTAGGAGAATTCGATATCACATACAAGCCTCGGACATCAAGGCTCAGGCATTGGCTGACTTCGTGGTTGAATGTACTATTAACAACCAAGAAGTCGGGGGCAAGAGATAATGACTACCCCTGGGCAAGAGAAAAAAGAAGAGGAACTTACACCTGATCTGAAGGAATATAGGGTGCTCTATTTTGATGGAGCATCAAAAACAAAATCTAGTGGTGCAGGTTTGGTTTTGCAAAGCCCCGATGGGTTCACAGTTGAGTACGCTTTAAAGTTGGATTTTCCTACTACCAACAATGAGGCGGAGTATGAGGCATTAATAGCTGGTTTAGGTTTAGCTAGAATCATGAGGGTCAAAAATGGCGAAATACCTGAGAGTGGTGAAGGCTGTTATGTCTCAGTTTGAGGAGTGTCATGTTGAACACATCCCGAGAGAAGAAAACGTTAAGGCCGATGCCCTGTCTAAGTTTGCTTCTTCTGAAATAGAAAATTATGCTGGGAGTGTCTACTTTCAGGTCTTGAAGGCCCCGACCGTTAACGCAAAGCTAGTGGCACCAATTGATATAGGAGGCTCTTGGATAGATCCTATCAAGGCACACCTGGAGACCGGGTGGCTCCCAGACAATGCCATGGAGGCACGAAAACTCTCAGTAAGAGCGTTGAGATATACTTTGATTGAGGGTATTCTGTACAAAAGGTCGTTTGTCATCCCGTACTTGAAGTGTCTAAGGCCTCTAGAGGCAAGGGAAGCATTGGAGGAAGTTCATGAAGGGATCTGTGGGCAACACTTGGGGGGCAGAGCCCTAGCTCACAAGATAATTCGTTTAGGGTTCTATTGGCCGGAGATGTTGGCTGATGCACAAAACTATGTCAAGAGATGTGAGAGATGCCAGAAGCATGCCCCAATTGTGAGGCAACCGCCTGAGATGTTGACCTCGATTAACTCTCCCATTCCATTTGCGATGTGGGGGATGGATATACTTGGACCCTTTCCCCTGGCTTCAGCACAAAGGAAATTCCTGATATTGGCCATTGATTACTTCACTAAGTGGATTGAGGCTAAACCCCTGGCCAAGATAACCACCAAGCAAGTTTCCCAGTTCTTTTGGGAGAACATCATTTGCAGATACGGAATCCCACGAATCCTTGTGACAGACAATGGGACACAGTTCAATAATGAAGAGTTTAAGAAGTATTGTGAAGAGAATGCGATTGAGCTCCGTTTTACCTCAGTGGCACATCCACAAGCCAATGGGCAAGCTGAGGTAGCTAATCGAATTATCCTTGATGGACTGAAGAAGAGGGTCGAGCGCTCTAGGAACACTTGGGTAGATGAATTGCTGCCCATACTTTAGGCATATCGCACCACTTGTAAGGTAACAACTGGAGCAACCCCATTTTTGCTGGCTTATGGAGCCGAGGCTGTTGTGCCTTTGGAGATCATGCAAGCATCACCTCGGGTCGAGGCATATGAGCCAGAAACTAATGAAGAAGGGATGAGACTTGCCCTGGATTTAATTGACGAGGTTAGAGATGAAGCTAATGCTAGGAATGCTGAGTATCAGAAGAGAGCCTCTTTTCATTACAACCAGAGAGTTAAAGAAAGATTTTTTCGACAAGGCGACATGGTTCTGAGGAAGATTGAAGCCTCAGGAGTTGGCCAAAAAGGAAAGTTAGCACCAAACTGGGAAGGACCGTATCTAGTCAGAAAGGTGTTAGGACGAGGATCTTACAAGTTAGAAACCTTGGATGGGGTTGAGGTGCCCCGAACTTGGCATGCTGTGAACCTCAAAGTTTATTATGTTTAAGTTCTTTTGACAAAGGCTTGGACTTTTATTTATTTATTAGAAATAAGGTTCGAATGAAACCATTATAGAGCATGTTGCTCCCAGTAGTTGATAGAGTATCTATGTAAGGGTTGAACCCATTTTATTGATGTCCTTTGACAGCATAATGGAATTTATTCTGTTTTCTCTATTGGTTATCCTTCCTTGCTAAAACAAGCGAAAAACGAATGTTGGACCAACTTGTGAGTTTAGTACCAGCCAGGAGGCCAAGTACTCAAAAATTCTAAAAGTATTAACAAACTATGAGCAAAAGCAAGAAAAATGAACTGCGTAAATAGTTAAGTTAAAAGTTACAAAGGCCCGAAGGCTATTAAGTCAAATGGTGGAAACCCAGAGTTCAGAAAGGCAAAAGATAAATAAATAAATAAAGCTTAAGGGGCCTTAGGGGCCTCCTTAGCAGGAGAAGCAACCTCAGAACTAGTCTCAGTAGTAGACCCCTCATCGGCAGAGTTAGCAACACCAGGTTGAGCTAGAGGAGGCTCGGGATCCAAAGCTGAAGTAGTGGCAGTAGCATGCTCCTTGACCAAAGCATCATCCCCCCCGAATAGCTCTTCACTGGAACCAGGCTCATGTGTCAAGGCACTGGGAAGGTGAGGGCTAGGAAAAGCAGAAGGCAAGAATAACCCTGGATGCTGCCTCAGAACTGCTTCAAGGGCTTTGGTCCACCCATCAGTAAACTGACTAGGAAAGAGCATCTCATCATGCTGATCCATGAGAGTCTTGTACTCATCCGAATCCAGATAATCATCAATATGCTTCTCCTTGTCATCCTTCAGGGCAACCAGCTCCGCATGCATCCCAACCATCTCTTCATCTTTCTTCTTTAGCTGCTCTTCCAGACGGTTAATGTGGAGAGTCTTCTTCTGAGACTCAGACTCAAAAGCTTTGGACTTCTCCTTCCAAGCTTTGGCTTTATGAACCAAGCTTTGGAAATGGACGTTAGCCTGCGTGAAAGGTTAGCATTGAAATCAAATAGTGAATCTAAGCCGTTAAGGTATTGAAAGAAAAAGTTCGAGACTCACCACAGCGATAGCCTGAGCACCGAGTGCCTCTGACTCACCAATACCTCCACTAAGGACCATGTCCTTATAGTCAGGAGTGGTGATTGAGTTCAAAGACCAATCCATGGAGTGCTTGGTAGAGCCCACCACAGAATCCTGCTTTCTGAAGCCCCAGGGAGGCCTGAAGACTGTCGACTGGACGTTAACCTAGGAGCTCCCCTCCAATCCAGCTATGTCTCCATACCTCAACTCTCCTTTCTGGACCTTGTGGGGGCGTAGAAAAGCAGGCTCTGTGTTTTTCCCTCGAGGGTCAGCAGCCCTCTTAGCTCGAACCATCCTGGAAGTCTCTTCATCAGGAGAGGGTGCAGCCTCCACAATCAACTTCGCAACTGCAAGAACAACCAAAAATAGAGTTGGAATAAATTCAGTAGAAAAAAGTAAATGGCAAAGATTAGTGAGAAAATTACCCCGTTCAGAAACTCTGGAAAGGCCTACTCCCCTTAGAGATTCCTCATTTAAAAGGCTTAGGCACGTAATAGAACTACCGTCTGCCTGGGTCAGAGTATTATAAGCGGCCTGTTCCTCGGTACTAAGGACGATTCCCTTAGCACTTCCGTCTGAAACTCTCGAGAATGTCTGCCTAAAGAGAGTGCCCCAAACACCTCCATCCCATTCTAAGTATGCAAACTCATTTTTCCAGTCCGTATTATTATCAGGGATTGACTTGCCGTTAAAAATTGGGGGAACTCTAGGGCGGAGCTTAACATATACCCGGCCAGGGTTCGTGGCAGGACTATTGTAAATTTGAAAAATTTTACGAAAAAGCGCAACAGATAAAGGGAGTTGTTGTCTAAGACACAAAACCATAAAACACAATATGATTCTCCACGCATTTGGCGGAAGTTGACATGGACTAATTTGAACATCAGCAAAGAGTCTAGAAATGAATTCATGAAATGGAAAACGAAGACCAGCTACTAAACTCTCCCTATAAACACATAAAGAATTGGGTTTCCAGTGACAAGGTCTGTCACCTGGCTCAGCTGGGACAAGTTTATAAGGTGATTTGATTTTAAAAAGTTTGTTATATCTAGTGATTTCATCAACATCATGATACGAGCTACAGCAGTCATATGCATCTAATTCTGACAAAGAAGGGTAATCATCTCCACGTTGATTTAACATATCTACTAGAGATGTGTAAGAAGAGCGAATGGTGATAGTACCTTTGGAGGAGGCAGAATTCATTTTTGCAAGACGGGACTTAGCTTTGTCCTCCATTGATGCTCCTGGAAAAAGGTTCGAAGCTCCGCTAAAACCCAGAAAATATGAAGATTTGAAGAAATCTTCAAAGGAAACCTAGAAACTATGAAGATATGAAGATATCTTCAAGAAAAAACCCAGAAACCACCGTGAGGGGGAGGAGCTCGATGAAAACTCTCGCCGGAAATCGCCTTGAAATAAAGAGAACTATAGAGAGAATTTCTAGTGAAGTGTTTGAGTAGAAGTGAGAATGAGAAAGTGAACTCTCCACTCTCACTCTTATATACAACTTTTTAGCCGGTTAAAATTCCTCCAAACGGTCAGAAAACCTACAGTGACAGGTCAAAAAAGCCCATGAAACCGGCCCAAATTAAGGCCCAATTCTAGGACATTCTTAGAAAAATATCTTGGAAAAATATCTTAGATATTTTGAAAAAATTATAGATATTTTTGAAAAATATCATAGACAAAAGATCCTAGATTTGGATTCGAATAGCCCGGACGGGCCCAATAACAGCTATGAGGTCAAGCCCATTCTGAAAAGAAACCTATCAGGCCCAATAAGAATAGGCCCAAAGCCAAAGCGTTGGAAATGCCCTTATTTCGACCATAATCCTGGTCGAAACGACCAAGAATCCTGGTCGAAAAACCTTTCGACCAAAGCATTGGAAACGCCCTTATTTCGACCACAATCCTGGTCGAAATGACCAAGAAACCTGGTCGAAAAACCTTTCGACCAAAGCGTTGCAAACGCCCTTATTTCGACCAGAATCCTGGTCGAAACGACCAAGAATCCTGGTCGAAAAACCTTTCGACCAAAGCGTTGGAAACGCCCTTATTTCGACCAGAATCCTGGTCGAAACGACCAAGAATCCTGGTCGAAAAACCTTTCGACCAAAGCGTTGGAAACGCCCTTATTTCGACCATAATCCTGGTCGAAACGACCAAGAATCTTGGTCGAAAAACCTTTCGACCAAAACCATTCTGGGGCCCTTATTTCGACCAAGATCCTGGTCGAAACGACCAGGAATCCTGGTCGAAAAACCCTTCGACCAGAATAAAATTGGACCCTTATTTCGACCAAGATTCTGGTCGAAACGACCAAGAATCCTGGTCGAAAATCTCTTCGATCAGGAAGCTATAGAAGGCCTTATTTCGACCAGAACCCTGGTCGAATTCCTGGTCGAATTCCTAGTCGAATTCCTGATCGAAAATACCCAATCCTGGTCGAAGTTTGCTATAAAAATTGATTTTTTGACAGCAAATCTTCACAGACATGGAATTTTGATACTTGTGAGTACCATAATAGGATAAATATGGAAATACGAGGAATTTCATAGACAATTCCTTGAAGAAATATATTCTGTAACTGAAGTTACGAAAATTTCTTAGCCTCGAATAAGGCATATCGTCGTAAACGTGTCGGTCGCTCCACACTTTACATCGAGACGACATTTGTGAAACACTAGTGTACAAAGCCCTGACCCAAGTCTCAAGAAAGGCAGTTAAAACTTCAAGGAAAACCTGATCAGTTTTCCCAGAAGTTGGGGGGCAAATGATATTGGCTAAAAGTAAGCCTTAAAGACACTTTTAATGTGGTATTAATTATACCCGGAATGGTCCAAACGTGGGGCCCACCAGATGGGCCCAAACCCTATTTATAATATTAATTTCGTAATTAATATTAAGGGTAATAAACAGCTCAGCAAATAAGAGTTGGATAAGGATAATATCTCCTTCAGACTTATCCAATAAGGCATCCAATTCAATATGGAAACTGATTCCTATAAGGAATAGATCTAGAACCTTCCTCAAAGACTTGTCCACCAAGTCTCCTATTCCTACCATAATTCTAAGGCTCCAGCAGCCTATATAAAGGGCCTGACCCCTCACCTCAGAACGACGTTTTTTGGCTTGATCTTTGATATTCATCAAAGTACGTAGGCATCTTGTGAAGGCAGATTCAGCCACGAGCACGAGAGCAGCCATTAAAGCACGAAGCTCACACACCCTTGCATTAAATACATCAACCCTAACCGCAATATTAGTAACCTAGTTTTTATTCCACAACAGTTGGATATGTATAAAAGAAATTGTTAAAAACATGATTTCAAGTTACTTGTGTAGATAAATTTTCTATCTTGGTATCCTATTTTTAAATGTTATATCCTATTTTTAAATGTTATACGTTAATAGAAATCTGTACTTTAATTCGATAATTTATGTATAATTTAAAATTTTATATTTAAAACCAAAATACTTATTAAATTACTTTACAAACCAATTTGTTAGACTGAAATGATCTATAACATTTCTTATACCTACTTATTTTTACACGATCTTTTCATATAGTATGTTTGGATTTGATAAAAAATTGTAGAAAACATGATTTTAAGGCACTTGTGTAGGTAAATTTTCCACCTTGGTATACTATTTTTAAATCTTATACGTTAATAGAAATATTTACTTTAAGACAACTATTTGTATATAATTTAAAATTTTATATTTATCAGATCACTTATTTAAATCATTTTATGAAGCAATTCATTAGACTAAAAAGATCTTTAACATTTTGTGTACCTCCTAATTTTTACGCGATTTTTTCTTCTAGTATGGCTGAATTTGTAAAATTTTGTTAAAAACATGATTTCAAGTCACTTGTGTAGATAAATTTTCTATCTTGATATCCTATTTTTAAATCTTATGCGTTAATAAAAATCTATACTTTAAGTCGATTATTTGTGTATAATTTAAAATTTTATATTTAAAACCAAATTAGTTATTTAAATTATTTTACGAATCAATTCGTTAGACTAAAAATATTTTTAACATTTTGTATACCTACTTGTTTTTATGTTATCTTTTCTTCTCGTATGGTTGGATTTGTAAAAAATTTGTTAAAAACCTGCTTTCAAGGCAGTAGATAAATTTTCTATCTTGGTATCCTATTTTAAATTTTATACGTTAATAGAAATCTTTATTTTAAGTCAATTATTTGTGTATAATTTAAAATTTCATATTTAAAACTAAATCACTTATTTACAAACCAATTCGTTAGGATAAAAAGATTTTTAATATTTTGTGTACCTACTTATTTTTATGCAACCTTTTTCTTCTAGTATGGTTGTTGTTTGTGAAAAAATTGTTAAAACATGATTTCAAGACACTTGTGTACATAAATTTTCTATCTTGTCAAATAGAATACAAGACAAAATCAAAAAAAAAATGTTAATATAATATAATATATGTGGTTAAGATTGTCATCTTTAAGTCTAAGGTCATGGGTTCAATTCTCATCCCCATTATTATTATTTTTTTAATGAAATTATAACGGCATTTATGTAATTATGTGATAAATAAGGGTATACCAGATATTTCATAGCCATTTTCCTTTAATATATAGTAATAGAAGTACGCTATCTCTCGTTAAATTAGATGATGATGCAATTGACTTGAGCTGAATCTACACGCTTCATTGTACACTACTCTCACCTCCTTCTTGTAATCATTTATTTTGTCGTCATAAAACTTTGATTAAGTAACACTTTTGAATAACTAAAATTTGAATTTCAAGAGTTTCAAGATATAGATATGAATGTGAAATTTTGAAATGAAAACTACATTTCAATCATTTGAAATATAGTATTTGGAAAAAAAAATATATTTGTTCGCAAATATAAAAATTAACATGAAAAATTGTGCGAGGCACGGGTCATTTTCTAGTATATGTTTTAAATTTTTGTGGAATTGCAATATTTTTGATGGGTTATAGATCACTTGATAGGTGCCTTGGTGTGGGTGCAGTTGAGTTGTGTACATAGAAGGTTGTGCTGTGTAAGCGCTTTTAAGTAGGAGATTTTTTTTTGCAACCAACGTAGTTTCCTTCATACATATTGGCTAGTAAATGTTATTGGGTCATATTACCATTGGTTGGTCTCCGCATGATTTTCTCTTCCAAATCCGTGTTGATGCGTGCTCAATATGATTCACAACATATTTTGAGTTTGTGAATGAGGCCTGAACATGGTAGTAAACCAAGTCTTAGGGGTATTGGGTGTATTTTATCTTTGACATTTGTTATGTCGTTGGTTCTTAATCTAAATCTTGATACATTTAATTGAAATAATCAATATTACACTATTATTTTTGTTAGAAATGATTGATGAAAACAGTGTTTAGGAGCTACAGCGACAAATCAGAGTTTAGCAGGAAGCAGTCAGAGTTTAGTTAAACACTGACTACAGAAGCTGGACAGAGTTTAGTAAAGTCTGTCTAGAAGCAGCGCGTACGAAGTCAACAGAAGATATTAGAGATCAATTGAAGATTGATATGGAAGCGAGATCTTTGGAGATTGGATAGCTATCGAAGAGATCGAGTTGACTTATGAGACGTGTGACAATCTGTAATTGATATCATTGTATAGCTGATTATTAAGAATATCAATTAGCGATTGTATAGCAGCTGTATGTTTTATAAATACAGTTAGGTTAACCCTAGAAGGGTATCGTGCATCGAACTATCTTTATTGTAACCTAGCAGCTCTTTGTGATAGTTTACATCACGAAGAGGGTTTTTAATACCAGAAGTTTTAAAGTGCATAATCATCTTAATTGTTATTCTCTCATCTAATATTGATTATTAGTGTGTATTCGGCCTAACAAATGGTATCAGAGTTATATCTGTTAAACATTACAGTTTAAGATCCACACACACACAGTAATCATCATGTCTGAAGTTCCACCTCCATCAGAGTATGAAAATGTTAAACCCACTGTTAGTCGATATGAGGCTATTAGGGTTCCTATTCTCAGGCCATCAGAATATCCCATCTGGAGGGTAAAGATGACCATGTTTCTGGAAGCTATAGATGTAGAATATCTTGACAGGATTAATGAAGGGTCACACCTGCCTACAAAGTTGGCTCCTGCTGTTACTGGTCAAGAGGCCAAAATGATTCCTAAGGAGAAGAAGGATATGACTCCTGAAGATCTTTCATCCATTGCTAAGGATGCAAAGGTGAGGCATTTACTTCACAGTGCTTTGGATAATGTTATGTCTAACAAGGTTATTGGCTTGACTACTGCAAAAGAAATTTGGGATGCTCTTGAGGTTAGATGTCAGGGAACTCCTGCTATCAAGAAAAATAGGAGAAACATACTCACTCAGGAGTATGAACATTTTGAGGCTAAACCTGAAGAGACCATGACACAAACATTTGACAGATTCTGTAAACTGTTGAATGATTTGTCATTGGTTGACAAAGAATATAATTTGGAAGATTCAAATCTAAAGTTTCTTCTGTCTCTACCTGAAAAGTGGGATGTGAAAACTACCACTATTAGAGACAATTATGATCTTGATGAGACCCAAATTGATGAAATTTATGGGTTGCTCAAAACTCATGAATTGGAAATGGAACAGAGAAACAGGAGATTCAACAAAAAGGCTAAGTTTGTTGCTCTTAAGGTTGAAGAGAAGCCTCAGAAGAAAGAGGCATCAAGAAGGAAAATGAAGGGAAAAGCTTTGGTCATACACTCAGAAAGTGAATCATCAAACTCTGATTGTGATTCAAACTCTTCTGAATCATCTGACTCTGAGGATGATGAAGAAGAAATGAGAAAAATGGCTGTGTTGATGGTGAAGACCTTCAAGAAAATGGGTTTCAAGAATTTCAAGAAAGGGAAAAGGTTTTCTAGAGATTCAAATGAAGACAGAAAAAGTTTCAGGAAGTCTGAAAGAAAAGGGACCAAGTCTGGGAAGAAGGATAAGTCTGAAATTCAATGCTACAAGTGCAAGGAGATGGGTCATTATGCTCCTGAATGCAAGAAGGGTAAAATTGGAAAAGTACTCATCACAAAAGGCAGAGATTGGGCAGACACTTCAGATTCTGATGAAGAAATGAACTATGCTCTCATGGTTACTACTGAATCAGAAACTTCTGAAAATCAGGTACCTCTAACTACCTATGCTTATAATATTGATGATATTTCCCAATTAAAAATTTATCTTAAGTCATTGCATATAAGTTATAGGGATCAGACTTTAGAGAATGAGAGGATTAAATCTGAGAATTCTGAACTCAAAGAGAGAAATAAAATTGTTGAAGAAAAGCTAAAAAATATGCAACAAGTTCAGAAAGAAAGAGATGATGTTGTTTCTATAGAACAGGATTTGCTTCAGAAATATAAACAACTAGAATCTGAGTTGGAGGAAGCAAATAAGAAAATTAGGACTTGGACTAATTCTCGAAAGGACACTCAACAGATTTTTCAAACAGACACTGTTGGTCTAGGTTATAATGAGGGAGATGAACTAAGATTTCAAAGTCAAGTTAAAATCAGACCTCATTTTGTACATGGAGCCAGTAAATTTTTGTCTGATAATGAAAAAGAAACTGTTAAGGTCAAATCAGTAAAAACTTGTGCTAAACAGGTTAATATTGGTTTGATGACAGATAAACAACTCAAACATAAACTGAAGGAGTTAAAATCTGTTAAGAAACAGGGAGTGTCAAATAAGAACAGAAATGGAAAAGTAGGCATCACTTCAGGAAATAAACCAATGCTTGCTAGTTATGCTCCAAGAAAGACATGTCATAACTGTGGTAGTACTAAGCATCTTGCAAATTTCTGCAAGAAAAACAAAAATATAAATTCTTTACCTTCCAAGTCTGAGGTAAAGAAGGATTTTGCTAGAACTAAGCCACAGACTTTATGCACACACTGTGGAAGCAATTGGCATTCCATTTATACTTGCAAAGAGTATCACGCTATCTATCATAATTACTATGAACTGAAACCCAATCTGAAATGGGTTAAAGTTAATACTGCAAGTGTAAACTCTGATACTGTTAGCTCAAACTCTGATAATGTTAATTCCGCTGCTAAAGCTAACAAAGTTAAGAATGTCAAAGGATCCAAGCAAGTCTGGATCCTTAAATCTAACTTTCAGTAATTGCTTGTGATTGCAGGGCAACAGGGAGGCAAGCCTAGTTGTGGACAGTGGATGTTCAGGACACATGACTGGAAATAAAGCCATGCTATCAGACTATGAGGAGAAGGCTGGCCCAAAAGTTTCCTATGGTGATGGCAATGTAGGAAGAACATTGGGATATGGCAATATTAATCTTGGAAATGTCATCATCAACAATGTAGCTCATGTCCCAGGACTCAAGCATGACTTTCTATCTGTGAGTCAAATCTGTGACAAGGGATATCATGTAGATTTTCAACCTGAATATTGTGAAGTTATCAGCAAATCTACAGGAAAGGTTGTTCTAGTTGGTCATAGGCAAAACAACATTTATGAAATCAAGCTCTTAATAGACTCTGTTGGAAAAGCTGTTTGCCTGTCTACAAGAATGTCTAGTGAAGAGAGTTGGAAGTGGCACAAGAAACTCTCACATTTGAACTTGAACAACATCAATGAATTGATCAGAAAGGATCTTGTAAGAGGACTCCCAAAGGCTCTGTTAAATGTTGATGGCCTATGTGATTCATGTCAAAAGGCCAAGCAAAGGAAGTCATCTTTCAAGAGCAAGACAGAATTTTCAATCACTGATCCTTATCATCTTCTGCATGTTGATCTCTTTGGTCCAGTAAATGTTATGTCTATAGCAATGAATAAATATGCTTTAGTCATTGTTGATGAATACACTAGATTCACTTGGGTGTATTTTCTAGCAAAGAAGGATGAAACTACATTAACTCTGATGGAGCATGTGAAGCTTCTGGACAAAGGATCAAATAACAAAGTCAGAATCATCAGAAGTGATAATGGAACTGAGTTCAGGAATGCAACAATGGAAGAATTCTGCAAGGACAATGGAGTGAAGCAAGAATTTTCAGCACCTGGTACACCACAACAAAATGGTGTAGTTGAAAGGAAAAATAGAACCTTGATAGAAGCTGCCAGAACTATGCTTGATGAAGCAAAATTGCCAAATTATTTCTGGGCAGAAGCTGTTCAAACTGCTTGTTTTACTCAAAATGCTACACTGATCAATAAGCATGGAAAGACACCATATGAGATGGTGAAGAAAAAGAAGCCTAACCTGAAATACTTTCATATTTTCGGGTGCAAATGCTTTGTTTTGAAGACTCATCCTGAACAGTTGACCAAGTTTGAGCTAAAGGCAGATGAAGGAATTTTTGTTGGCTATCCACTGTCAACAAAGGCATTCAGAGTTTACAATCTGAGAACTAAAGTGATCATGGAATCTATACATGTGTCTTTTGATGACAAGAAAATAACTGGACTTGAAGACATAGATGAATATGATCAACTGAACTTTGAAAAAGAAGATTTAAACTCTGTTGAAGTAAACTATGATCAAACTATTCTGACAGACTCTGTTGAAACAGACTCTGAACCTCTACTGGTAAACACTGGAGAAACTTCTCAGCCACAACAAAGGGAAGAACCAGTTGAGGGGGAGCATGATCAAGATGAAGACTCAAACATTGATACTGAGTCAACTGGAAAATCTGGATCAAACCCTGATGATTCAAACTCTGAAAATTCAAATTCTGACTCTGGGCAGTCAAGTTCAGGGGGAGTCTCAAAAAATGAAGAAAGCCCACAACAAAATCTAGAGAGCATGGATCAAGGGGGAGGATCACATGCTGACAGAAGTCATTTGCCTTCTGCTAGGAAATGGACCAAATCACATACACTTGATTTGATAATTGGTGATCCAGATGCAAAAGTGAGAACAAGAAGTGCTACTGCAAGTGAATGTTTGTTTCATGCATTCTTGTCTAAGAATGAACCAAAGAAAGTAGAAGAAGCACTTCAAGATGCTGACTGGATAACAGCAATGCAGGAAGAGTTGAATGAATTTGAAAGGAATGAAGCTTGGACCCTTGTACCAAGGCCAAAGAACAGATCTATTGTTGGTACTAAATGGGTTTTCAGAAACAAGATTGACAGTGAAGGTGTTATCACAAGGAACAAGGCTAGACTGGTAGCAAAAGGCTATTCACAGCAGGAGGGAATAGACTATGATGAAACATTTGCTCCAGTTGCAAGATTGGAGGCTATCAGAATTTTTCTAGCATATGCCTCTCACAAGAAATTCAAAGTGTTCCAGATGGATGTGAAAAGTGCTTTTCTGAATGGGAAGCTTGAAGAAGAAGTGTTTGTTGAACAACCACCAGGATTTGTGGACCCAAAATATCCAGACCATGTCTACAGGCTGGATAAAGCACTCTATGGACTTAAGCAAGCACCAAGGGCATGGTATGAAACTCTGGCTCAATTTCTCTTAGAAAGTGGATTCAACAGAGGTACTATTGACAAAACTCTGTTTTATTTCAAATCTGGGAGTGACTTGCTTTTAGTTCAGATATATGTTGATGACATTATCTTTGGGTCTACTAATGATAAACTCTGTAAGAAGTTTGCCAAGCTCATGCAGTCCAGATATCAAATGAGCATGATGGGAGAGCTTAGTTATTTTCTAGGCCTACAGGTGAGACAAACAGATGATGGTATCTTCATTAATCAAGCAAAATATACCAGAAATCTTCTCAAGAAATTTGGTATGCTTGACTGTTCATCTGCATCAACTCCCATGGCAACAGCAACTAAATTGGACAAAGACACAGGAGTTTCAGTGGATATGACAAACTACAAGGGCATGATAGGATCTCTTCTTTACTTGACAGCTAGTAGGCCTGACATCATGTATGCAACCTGTCTTTGTGCAAGATTTCAGGCAGATCCTAGAGAGCCACATCTGACAGCTGTGAAAAGAATCTTCAAGTATCTCAAGGGCACCATATCATTAGGTCTGTGGTACCCCAGAGAATCAGATTTCAAGCTACTTGGGTATTCTGATGCAGACTTTTCAGGCTGCAAGATAGACAGAAAGAGCACTAGTGGAAGTTGTCAATTTCTTGGTGATAGACTTGTCTCTTGGTTTAGCAAGAAACAGAAATCAATTTCTACATCTACAGCTGAAGCAGAGTATATTGCAGCTGGTAGCTGTTGTGCACAGATCTTGTGGATGAAGAATCAATTGCTGGATTATGGATTGAGGTACAGTAAGATTCCTATTTACTGTGATAATCAAAGTGCTATTGCTATGACAGGTAATCCAGTACAGCATTCAATGACCAAGCACATCAGCATAAGGTACCATTTCATCAGAGAACATGTGGAAGAAGGGAATATTGAACTACATTTTGTGTCTACAGAACAACAGCTTGCAGATATCTTCACCAAACCATTGAGTGAAGCTACATTTACAAGACTGGTCAATGAACTAGGAATGGTCTCTGGTTTTGACTAAGGAATGTTGGTTAGATTCAAATTTTACTTATGTAATGTGTTGCTCATATTTCCTTGATTTGTTAAGTGCTAAGTGAACTCTGTTGATTAAACTCTGTTATGCATACTCTGTTAACATTTTTTTCTTTAAACACTGTCAAACTCTGTTAAATTCTGTCAGCATGCCTGTATGTCATACACTGTTAATAAGTTTGATAAACTCTGTGAATTCTGAGTTGATTATTGTCTGAATGAAAACACCAATGAAGAAATATGTATGAAGCATGATTCTCGGTAATTAATCATGAATCTTTCTGAGTTATTGTGATCTAATCTTAGATTGTGCAGAAAGTTAACACAACATGATACTGGTTCATATTTATAGCATCTCTTAGTTTATTTTGTCCTAAACTCTGAGTCTATAAATACTGTGTGCATTGCCTCTCATGAATAACTACTGATGTTGATGAACTCTAAACTCTGTTAGTTATACTCTGGTAGATTAAAATGCTTACTGCAATACCCCCAAAGAAAATGTATATAGGTTGCTATACTCCTTTGAGATTATGTTGGTGACTAGGATGACCCAGGAACCTATTGGTATATAATATGGGCTAAAATTCTCTTATTTTTGGTGACTAGTCAAAGACTAGGATGACCCAGGAACTTATCAAAATGATAAGGGCTAAAATTTTTGAATTTTTGGTGACTGGCTCCAACCTCTAATTACTGGAATGAATAGAATAAATATACATACATATATATATATATATATATATATATATATTAGCAATAGAGGGGGTATAAAATAAATGTTACTGTATATAGATTGATTACTACAGAGTTTAGCTTTCATCATACGGTCAGTGTTTACTATGAGAGTTTGTGCATCCAGTGTTTATTGATTTACTTTATGGATTTTATGAAAAATTAGATGCTCTAAAAATTGATTTGGTAAACTCTGCTACTAGACCTGGCAATTCGTTCGTTTCGTGTACTTTCGTGTCGTGTACTTTCGTGTTTCGTGTACGTAATGCTAAATCCAAAACCGACCCGTTAAGGATTCATTTCGTTTCGTGTTCGTGTACCTTCATTTCGTGTACGTTTCGTGTCGTATTTCGTGTAATTTTTGAATAAAAATAAAAATATTTAAATATTAATTTTTTACTAGTCCAGTCTTAAGTCAATATGTCATAAGGAATGAAGTGTGCTTAAGTCTTGTGAAACTAAGATTTGAAACTATTTTGTATTTATCTTATGTAAAAATTATATATAAAATATCATTTTAAAATATGTATTCATATAATTTTAATAAAATTATTTAAATATTTATTTATTTCGTGTATTTTCGTTTCGTGTCGTGTACCCAAGGGTAAACCCAAAACCGACACTAAATTCATCCGTGTAATTTCGTGTTCGTATACTTTCGTGTTCGTGTACCGTAAAGGTCAACCCAAACCCGTAATTTTCGTGTCATTTTCGTGTCGTGTTTTCGTGTCGTGTACGAAATTGCCGGCTCTATCTGCTACACACACATATTTTCACAACTGTGCAATTTTTGAAAGGGTTTCGGTGATAAAGTTGGAGAATTGACAAACTCTGTTGATTTGTGGTTAGTACTCTAAGGTAAATTTTCATTTGGATAATTTGAAAATTTTGGAGTAAATAGTGCTTTTGACAACTGTTAATAAGTGTATTGTGTTAAAGTGTCTTGGAAATAGGAAAGAGAATACAGCGGTGATAATTGCTATTTTTAGTGCGCGTGATTAATTTATCCACTGCATGTATGACACGTGTCCCACTCACTCATTATTGTGTCCCACTCACACATTAATCTAGGAACTGTTGAGTGTTTGAATACACAAACGATTGAGTTTTAAATTTTTAATTACAACTCTAATTACTTTTGTGTACAACGTTTCATTTTTACTTTCACCCAATCACTTTTACATCTCACAGTTCTCTCAGTTTTCACTTGCGCATTTTCGCAAACACTTTTCCTACATACACTTTTCATTGTGATTTCTTGCCCGTTTCTTGATTTAATGGCTTCTAAATCATTCACTGTTTTTGGTCTACGTTTTGTCCCTAACAATTATGCAGCCCCACTCAATAATGAACGTGTTCCAGAAGCGTTTCATCTTATGCAGAATTTCTTGAGAGACTCAGAGATTGGACAAGCTCTGGTTGAACCTAGTACTCTCTTTGCATCTCAAATTGTCACTTTTTGGCAAAACTCAGTCTATGTGGATGGAGGAGAGAATGGGACTCCAATCATCATCTTCACTAATGATGAACAAGAGTTTGTGATTACTCCACAAACTGTCAGAGAAACGATGGGTTTTGATACACACACCTCTTATGCTTATGTTGGTGAACCTCAATTGAGACAAATGCTACAGGAGATAGGCTACATGGATTCTCTTGAAAGGCTTGGCAGTGTAAAGAGGCCTAATCTCAAGAAGGAATGGAATTTTTTCTTCGACTGCATCACAAGAACATTCCAGAAGAAAGTCACTAACTGGGATGCTATTCCAATGGACAGTCTACAAATCGGGTATTCTCTACTTTATGGTAGTAATTTTGATTTTGGTAGATATGTTCTAATGAATCTAGGTGATAAACTGTCAGAGTCTACTACAGTTTATTTTGCTCGATTTTGTCAAATGCTATTCACTGCTTGTGTATCTGGTTTAGAGATTGTTGAAGCTGATGTGATTCAGCCTTTTAGAGTCAACAAGAGAATATTCTCTGATATGACTAATAAGGATGCTGGTAAAGAAAACCTACCTGTCTTTGTTCTACCACTTGCTTTGTAGAATTTTCTCAACCAACCTCAAGACCAACCACAACCAGAACCACACCCTGAACCACTAAACACTGATCATACTCAAACCTTAAACACTGAATCATCTACATCACCTACCCACACTGTACCTACTCAACAACCTGCAACCTCAAACCAAACCACTATCCCTGAACCACAACCTGCATCCACTCACAACACTTAATCACCAATCACAAACACTGCTCCAACCCAAAATCCTCAATCTCCAATCATAAAACAATCTTCACACACTCAACAACTAAACACTGAACCATCACAATCTCAACCACAACCACAGCTTAAAGCAAAACGAGGCAGAATAAAGCAATTAGCAGCAACTACTGAAAGACATGCAAGAGCTAAGAAGACAATAGAGAAACACACCAAAGCAAAACAGACATCTCCTGGAGCTGTTTATGCTAGAAGAAAGATTCAAAGAGCAAAAAGACCTAAATCACCCTCTGTGGTGGCAGAATATAGTAAAGAGGATTCAGATGAAGTGCCTCTAGCTAAGAGGAGAAAACTAGTAATCTCTGATTCTGATGGTGAAAATGTTGAAGCTCCAGAGGTGGTTTCACAGCAAACACCTACTGTTGAGGCTGAAAAAGATATGCCTGCAGAGGATAAAATGCCTGCGGAAGAGGATAATAGAGATGGTTTTTCTCCAATGGATGATACTCTTGATTCATTCATGCCATTCTCTAATCATATCTCACCTATTTTTGCTCAATCTGAAGCAACTGGTGCAGCTGATCAACCTACAGTTGTCATTTCTGAAACTGTAGCATCACATACAGAGTTAATCTCAGATGCTCATCAGACTGTTGAAGGAGGTGATGAGGTTGATCAAGCAACCAAGGCTACTTCTCAGCCTATGCCTGTTGATGACACAAATGCAAACTCTGTTGCTGAGCCTGAGCAACATGAAGAAAATCTTGAAAAGGCTGCAGAAGAAATTGCAGAAACTATGGCTGACAATGCTCAGCACAGTGTTTCATTTGAAGATGATGTAGAACATGCTAAAGCTGCAAGTGTTGAACTTGAAGGTGAAAGTAGTGCAAACTCTGATTCTTTTCTGAGTACACCAGTGCAAACAGACAATAAACATACCTCTTTCGATCAACCTTGTAAGTCTCATGAAATTGAAAAAGCACAACTTGCAAAATTTGCTGCTGACTGGTACAAAGACGATTGCATTTTTCCAAGAGGGAGAGCAGCTAATTTTGTTAAGAAAACTGCCAACACTATCTCCAATCCAGAGATTCTTTCTTGCTTAAAAGCAACTGTAGTTCAAGTCAAGACTCTGGATGGTAGATTTGATGAAACTAAGAAGGCAATCACTGACTTGAGGACTGAGATCCAAACTAGAGAAATGAACATGGAAAGAGAGTCTAAACTCATGACTACAAAATTTTCTAAAGCTCAAGACAATCTCTTTGCCAGGCTGGGAAAAGTTGAAGAGAATCAGTCTACCTTGTCTGTTAAAATTGATTCTATTGCTACCTCTTTGGAGTTGATCACATCTATACTCATGCCTGATGATGTCAAAAAGGGGGAGAGAGTTGCAAAGTCAAAATGCAAGCAATTTCAAACTCTGACTCAGAAGGATAATGCTGGAGATGGAGGAGCAAATAATAAAAGCAAGGGCAAGGCTGTAGAAACTCAAACTCTGAAAACTAGCAGCAAGTCTCTTAAATCACAGTCTGCTGGGTTAAACACTGATACTCGAGGTTCTTCAAAGACTAAGAGTTTGGTACTATCCTCTGATCCTCAGACTGATGAGGAATTGGCTGCTAAGTTATTCTTAGAAGAAAATGAAGAGAGAGTTACAATTGCAGATGTTCAAGCTCAAGAGAAGATATTTCTAGCAGAACATAAGAAAGCTATGAAATCTGGCAATTCTAAGAAGAACGTGAAAGCTGCAAAGCCTGTTCTTAAAGGCATTCAAATCAAAGAAAAAGTTGGTACTGAACAAAGGATGCAAGTATCCAGAAAACCAACAGATGCAGACTTTAAGCAAAAGCTGAAAGGCATTGCTGGAGAAAATACAACCTCTGTTTCTACACAAGTTGTAAAGAAGAATGAAAACACAACCTCTGTTGCTACACAAGTTGTGACCACACCTTTACAATCTTCTCAGTTGAAATCAATTTTTGGAAAAGGAACTCTTCATGATCCAAATCAAGCACTTAAAGGTTCTATGGATTTCACTGATGGAAGAGCATTTTCTGGGAAAATTGGAAACAACAAGGGTGGTATAGGATCACACAGGGATAAAAGGCAGAATGTTAGTCCTAGAGATCCATCTTCACTGGCTGTTCCAGGTCAATGTGTTGTCACTCAAGAGAGTTTAGACAGACTGGAATCAGTACAGTTGGTCTATCAGAAGAGCCTAAAGAAAGATTTTCTATTATACTTCATGGCAGATGGAACAGTTTTTAAAATTGGGGAGAATGATATTGGTTTGAAATATTGGGAAGAACTAGAACATGTTCTGTATCTTTTCAAGGTAACAAATCAAAGGACTCAATCTGTTGCCAATGTTCTTAGACAGAAGATGCTTCAGAATCTGGCAAGAAGAGGCATGAAGTATAGCAGTAAATATGTTCCTAAGTACAGAGACTGGAATGGAAAGCTGATAGAGATGGAAAAGGGAACTACAAAGCTAAAGACTGATCTTGGAATCACTGTTCTTGATTTTAATGTGAAGTCTGAAGAGGTGAAGTATATCAGATTGGGAAATGAAATGAGAAGAAACAAAATCTACGATCTCAGAGCTGCTATCTATCAGACTGATGAGACTGATCCTCAGTTGAGAGAGATCAAGGAAGCTATGGAGAATGAACTTGAAAATGCTGAAAGAAGATTGCTTATAGACTATCTCAGAGCTACACCAGATCTTGAAGAGCTTAGAGGTTAAAGTCTGTAAGAGTTTTCTTATTTCTGTAGATTTTTGTTAAGTAGAAGCTTAAACTCTGTTTGTATATTAATCACTGTAATTTTGTATTTGTTTTGACATCATCATTTACTGAAAACTTGTACATTCTTGCTAATGAACAAGTTGGGGGAGATTGTTAGAAATGATTGATGAAAACAGTGTTTAGGAGCTACAGCGACAAATCAGAGTTTAGCTGGAAGCAGTCAGAGTTTAGTTAAACACTGACTACAGAAGCTGGACAGAGTTTAGTAAAGTCTGTCTAGAAGCAGCGCGTACGAAGTCAACAGAAGATATTAGAGATCAATTGAAGATTGATATGGAAGCGAGATCTTTGGAGATTGGATAGCTATCGAAGAGATCGAGTTGACTTAGGAGACGTGTGACAATATGTAATTGATATCATTGTATAGCTGATTATTAGGAATATCAATTAGCGATTGTATAGCAGCTGTATGTTTTATAAATACAGTTAGGTTAACCCTAGAAGGGTATCGTGCCTCGAACTAACTTTATTGTAACCTAGCAACTCTTTGTGATAGTTTACATCACGAAGAGGGTTTTTAATACCAGAAGTTTTAAAGTGCATAATCATCTTAATTGTTATTCTCTCATCTAATATTGATTATTAGTGTGTATTCGGCCTAACAATTTTTTTAATAAAATTATAATGACATTTTTGTAATTATGTGATAAATAATGGTATACTAGACATTTCACAACCATTTTCCTTTAATATATAGTAATAGAAGTACACTATCTCTCTTCAAATTAGATGATGATGCAATTGACTTGAGCTGCATCTATACGCTTCATTGTATACTACTCTCACCTCCTCCTTTTAATCATTTATTTTGTCATCATAAAACTTTGATTAAGTAACACGTTTGAATAACTAAAATTTGAATTTCAAGAGTTTCAAATATAGATATTAATGTGAAATTTAAAGTGAAAACTACATTTCAATCAAAGTAACACGTTTCAAATATAGATATTAAGTAACACGTTTGAATAACTAAAATTTAAAGTGAAAACTACATTTCAATCATTTGAAATACAGTATTTGGAAAAAAAATATTTGTTCGCAACTATAATAATTAACATGAAAAATCGTGCGAGGCACGGGTCATTTTCTAGTATATGTTTTAAATTTTTGTGGAGTTGCAATATTTTTGACAGGTTATAGATCACTTGATAGGTGCCTTGGTGTGGGTGCAGTTGAGTTGTGTACTTAGACGGTTGTGCTGTGTAAGCGCTTTTAAGTAGGAGAAAGTTTTTTTTGCAGCCACTGTAATTTCATTCATACATATTGGCTAGTAAATGTTATTGGGTCATATTACCAGTGGTTGGTCTCCGCATGATTTTCTCTTTCAAATCCGTGTTGATGCGTGCTCGATATGCTTCACAGCATATTTTGAGTTTGTGAATGAGGCCTAAACATGGTAGTAAATCAAGTATTAGGGGTATTGGGTGTATTTTATCTTTGACATTTGTTATGTCGTTGGTTCTTAATCTAAATCCTGATACATTTAGTTGAAATAATCGATATTACACTAAGAAATTGACACGATTATGTAATTGGATATATTTAGTTTTTTTATTAATATTACGGCCTCGGGGATGGAGAATCAAAATCTGATGATACGAATATCCTGTGATGACCTTTAAAGCTGAGATTCCAGATAACGCAACTTCGCTGGATTGTGCGATTAGTTTTGCCAACTGGGATTGCACAAAGTGTTTGCCGATAGCATGGGTTTTGGTGATACAAGGCAAATATGGGTTGAGTAATAATTGTATGTGTAGTCAATGATTATACAGTAAAGTCTCGTTAAATTAATATTTGATACCACTATAAATTAATATTTTAAATGTAAATTTTTGGTCCCAACATAATAGCGATAGTATAAATTTTAGCTCGGTTAATTAATAATCTCGATAAATTAATAAAATTTGTCGGTGCCAACGATATATATTTATAGAGGTTTTATGTAAATGGTTTGTATTGGTCACAAAGTTAAAGTTAGGTAATTAGGTTTCAAGAATGAAATACTTGTATTTATATAGTTCCTAATGATGTAGTTTGGTTAGTTTGCAATTACAAAATGGAAAAAGGAACGTTTGTTGCATTTGTTATAGTATTAAAATTTTATTTATAATAATACATTTATATATATAAATACATAGGGTCTTGCTCAGGTGAGAACCACCACTTATGGTGAGATATGAGATCAAATCTTATCCACACATTTAAATACATTATATTCATCTTTTGCCATTCATTTAATATTTTAATATTATATATTTGAGATTTTACCATCTTCTTTCTAATTCAACCACCCACCACCACCAAAAAATCACCACCGGCAAACATAAAATCACCACCGCCAAATCAGAAATCACCACCGGAAACACAAAAATCACCACCGCCAAACAAAAAATCAGCACCAGAAACACAAAAATCACCACTCCGACCACCTGTAAACAAAAAATCACCACCGAAAAACGAAAAATCACCACTGAAAAATGAAAAACGGCTATCAACAAGATCACTACACAAGCACCACAACAATCACCATCAACACCTCCAATTTTATATAATCACCGGATACACACTTGAAATTACCAGAAAATAATATAAATTTACAAAAAAAAATTATAAATCACCATAAAATTGAACAGATCCACCACACCACCACCAACCACCACTACTGACACCAAATAACCAGTAATTTATCAAAAAATCAGCATAGACGAACGAAAAAGCACTAAAAATTAAATGAAAATCGCCAAAATTAAACGAACAAAAAAAGAAATTGATCGGAGAAGTGGCCGGAATCCATGGATGAAATTGAGAGAGAGGAGAAAGAGGGAGAGAAATGGAGTCGGGTGGGGGCTGGAGGGAAAGAGAGAGCCGGCTCGGCTCGGCTCGGCTCGGGTGGGCGTGGGCGGGGACGGGGGCAGGTGGCGGGTGGCGGTGGCGGCGGCGACGGTGGCGGGGTGCAGGGGGAGGCAGGTGGGGGTGTGGCAGGAGGTGGGTGTGTGGAGTGCGTGTTTATTTTGTGCGAGTATGTGTCTGTCGTGTGTGTGTGTGTTGGGTCTGTATCATGGATGTGTATTTGTGTGAATTTAATTTGTGTGGATGTGATTTAAAGTTGATTAAAAATAAGCTTATATATATACACAATACATGAATCCGTTCGTAAAACGAAAGTAAAAATGAAAAAGGAGAAGAGAATTGAAATTTAATATAGAAAAACACAGATTACCTTAAACATGGATTCTTAGAGAGAGTTAGTAATAATAGAAAAGGAGAAGAGAATGAACTCATGTATTTGAATTATGAAAAAGATAAGATTAATGGCAAGAGATATACTATAATATGCATTTTCATATAATTGATTTGAATTTTAAAGAAAGAAAAATTAGTGGTAAAATTTTAGAAGTAAGAATATGATCGATTACAATAAATACATTATTGTGCTTACCTTAAACTACGTGTACTGCACATCATCTGTTTGAAAGTTTAAATTGGTGACACGTGAATTAAGAATTATTTGTTTATATTCTTGAATAAACTTGTCAAAAACGTATGTTCGTGAACTGCGATAGAATTAGATAGTCCAATAACTCGTTAATAATAAAAGGAGAAAAGTTTTTATAGCTAAACTTTTCTTTGGTGTAGTGTTGTTATAAAGACAATATAGTTGTCAAATTGAGTTGAAACTTCGGAATAGGGTGGTTCTGCAATGAGTTAACACAATCCAACTATTTACTCTAGCATATTCTTAAGCTTCCTTTATAAATTCATGCTTGAGAGACCCAGTCCGCAAACTTCTTACAAATAATATGTTTTAAAACTCTTTACTCTCATAATGTGAAACAATTCTCTAACCATCACACCTCTATGACCCATAATTAACAATGAACTTGTTTGTGGCATTAACCTTGCACATTTAACCATACACATTAAACGGAGGCAAAGTAATTTTCTATCTTGCGGTGATTTGCTATGAAGTGAAGAGAGAGAACTCATTCACCAAACTCTGGCAAATTGCATTTCGACAAATTATATTCCTTTAAACTGGAACAGGTTCAGGAACTTTCCCAGTTTCACTGACAGATAAACTATCATAGTAGTCCACCAACACTTTCCAACCCCCAGGGCACATAAAACCATTTGGAGGGCTCTCCTTGTTCTTTGCAAGCGTTCGCATCTGTAGAATGCAGGCAAAAATTCATAAGTTGACATTCCTGAATTTAAAAATGAACATAAAATATATAAAGAACTCAGAAGGAACTTGGTGAGCTGGAGGTGATGGAAGGGCTGACTTCATGAATTTCTAGGCATTTCATGCAACTTTTTATACAATTAGATCAAATTTATTTAATTTTCTTCCTAAAATGATACCTTGGTGCCAGAAATGAAGATAAAGTCTTGTGCCCTTGATGGATCAAAGAATGCCATTTTACCCTGAGTCTTATCGTATGCTGCCACCTGCAGTTACTCACATACTTAGTATTCCAAAAAGTTTAAGTTGGCCCGTATAACTAATCATGTTGTGCATTTATATACCTTGAACGGAAGGATGTTTAGCCGCTCCAGCCCCGGGGCCATGCTCAATACTTTCTTACCATGGTCAGCATCATATAGATCTCTCTTCTCCACTGGATGGCCCATGCCAGCAGGGTCACGACCGACAATGTAGAAGTTAGCACCTGCATTAATTCGAGCTTTTGCATGCCACTGCACCTCAGTTGGACCGGCATAATGCATGGGGGAAGGGAATATGGAAACAACTGTGGTCTCTGGATCAAGAACACCGTCTTCGAGCACCTGGGGAAACAGAAACAGAGGCTTAGCAAAATTCGACAGGGGTGCATCAAAGTAGTTAACCGATACCAAAGCAACATTAGGTTTTATGTGGTAATGTGGCATTCATATCAGTCCTCTGATTGGTGAAGAATTGACTAGTCAGCACTATCATGTTTAAGAATTGATAGTTCTAAATATCAAGTCTATATATTTCCAATAACTGAGGAGTCCATGAGTTTATACACAAGATAAGAGATTCTCTGCTACGATAAATTACTTAAACATAAAAACGTCTAGTCAGTGACGTGCATCTAGGGCAATAAGCTAACCAAAAATACAATTCATTTTTTAATATCTTTATTGGCTATTCTTTATAGTTCCATTCTTCTACAATAGGTAAATCAGGCACAAATGTTGGGGATGGGAATCATACTATAGTAAAAATAAATAGTGCTTAGTACACAAACCTTCTCATGTTGCCTCATTCGCCATGTAAGCGGAACATCGTCTGCCTTTGTGTAGCCTCCTAATGGATGAAGCAACAAGACTGGATTTTTGTAGCCCATCTCAAGAAGCCTGCGACGCGTGTCAGTCATCAGTAAAGCATGACCATTGTGCACAGGATTCCTCAGCTGAAAGGCAAACACCGCATCTGCATTCCTCCTAGTGAATTCTTCACGAAGTTCGGCAGGGGATAGACGGAAACGATCAAGACCATCATGGTACTTGATTGGTTCTATAACCTCTAAATCACCTCCAAGCAGCCAATTCCCAGAGTTCTTTAAGGCTTCCTCAACGTAAGGCAGACCAGGGGCAGTAGTACCCCAAGTTCTTGCTATTCTTTCTTCTTTGTTATGCTTGTAAATCTCAATACTATATTGACAAAATGTACAACAAAATGTAAGGAAACCTCTGGCACATGTCTGAAGCGCATATATTGAATAAATAACAGGTAAAGAGTATAAGCCTAGCCGAGTGAATATTTGTGATTAGGTATCTTACGAATATTAAATTCAATTAAAAAATTTAAAGATAAACCGATTGGCCATCAAATAACCTATATGCTATGCTAGCATTAACCAACAGACGTACTACAAATAAATCCGTGTGAGTGATATTTACAAACGAGCGCCACAGAATGTCGATATGGAGTACATGAGTATCTAGAAGATTTAAAAGCCCTCTCAACCTTGACTAAGCTCAGCAGCCAATCAACCATATAGTTATACCCTTGTTAAGAAGTTGAACACTGATGAACAATAATCCTTTAAGGATGGAGGTCTTAGAGACCTTTTGGTCAAAACAGGGCTCATGTGACAATTCACAGGGAACGCAACTTAAATGTCAATGTTAGATATGGTCCCTGAAGTTCTGACGAAGTCAAACAATGATTATGCAGATCTCGAGCCCTTATAGGCCAACCAAAACAAAACTGGCATGATTACGACTTAACTGTCAAAATCAAATATGGTCCATGAAATTCTGACAATATTCCCACTTGAAATTCTAAACGTCACAACAGTGATCAGTCCGAAGTGCTGTACGGGAGAGCATTAGCATAGCTTAATATATGATGGCTCGCCCAAAAATCTTACTTGTCACGTGTAGAACCTTAATTCTTCTAACATACCTACTTTTGATTCGAAACCTATTAATTTCCATTAATACCCACATAACATCTCTAGAGACACCCGTTCGAACTAAAATAACTTAAATATCATTATTCCAGACCCCTAACATCTATAGAAAATTAGAAACTAAAGCAACTGCAGGTCTGCAGGCTGGAGCTCATTCAAATTTCATGTTGTATCATCAAATCATGCAAGGTGGCAAGACAAACCACAATTTCCAAATATCCATATTTTATGGCCTTTAATAGAAAACAAATGACCAAAATTTCAGCTACCACTACAGTTAAACCTCTATGAATTAATAAACTCCCATACTTATAAATTTCATTAGTTTACCAAGTTCAAAAATGCATTCTTTCTAGTTGGGCCTGAAAACAATATCAAAAATATTGATTTACACTAAAACCTCTATAAATTGATAATCCATACAGCAATTTTATTAATTTATCGAAATTATTAATCATTTGATACTAAATTGGGACCAAGGTATTGAAAATATTTATCACGGGTTATTAATTTATCGATTATAAATTTAAAGAGGTTTTACGGTATATTTTCCGAGATTCCACTGTATTTATTTAAAGACGAAAATTTCATATGCATAAAAAACCAACTTCTTAAAATACTACAAACATTTCGAAAAGTATGCTAAGCCTTACTTGCTCAAAATAGCAACCGGGTTATCAGCCGAATCAAGAAGAGCCACAGAACCCGACCCGGCAATCAAACTCTTCTGCTGATCATCAATAGCAAGTACAATAGGCAAAGACATATTAACAACCGACCCATCTTCCAATCTCATACAATTAAAATGAAGAGTTTGGAGGAACTCGGATTCTCTCATGAACCCTTTTAATGGGCTGGCCCAACCTTCACTCAACACATGAACCCATTCAAGATCCACCTTGGACAATTTAATTTTGGGCAAATGACTCACTTGGGCCTTTTTTAAATCTCTTTCTGATTCTTTTACTATGAGGTCTATGAGCTTGCCTCCGTCCGGGTCGATCAACCCGGATAAAATTCGGGTCGTGGGTCGGGTTTTTTGGTGGGAGAGAGGGAGGAATGGGAGTTTGAGAGAGGTGGTGAAATGGGGTTTTTGGGTTTTTGGGAAGGGGGGTGTGTGGAGTTGGGTTTTGTTGAAGAGACCTGACATGGATGCCATTGGTTTGGTTGTAAGTTTTTTTGGGCTTGTATGTAGAGGTGGTGTTGTATTTATAGGCATTGTGAGAAAGAAGGGTAATAATGGGAAAATGTAAGCTTTTTGAAAATGTGTATATCATATCTAAATTTTTTTTTTTTTTAAAAGATGTTTTAAGTATATCATTAAGTAATTAAAAAGGATTCCCTCAAAAAAAAAAGTAACTAAAATAGACCATAATTGAATACGTCAAAAAGGCTATACTTCCATATCATAAAATAATATATCAGAAAATAATTTACATGGAATATCTTTTGAGATTAGCGAACCTAAGATATATGTCTCGTAAGTTTCCTAAGATACCTATCTTTAATTAGCCATGCGGGTCCAGTAAAATTTAAAATTATTTTATATGTATCTCATGAAAAATTTCCTGAGATTTATCTCACTATCCTTTTTTCTCATATTTTTTTTAATGGTTTGTCTAATGTGTACCCAAAGGTACATACTAAGAATTCGTATTTGATGAGTTGGAGAATTTTGATTGGTGAAAATATTTCTGCGCATGCAAGGAAGTCCATCATTATTAATGAAATTTCTACCAAACATAATTTGACTATTAAACGAACACAAATTCTTAACACGTGCCCTTGAACACATACTAAAAAAAACTCTTTTTTAAAAGGTGAAGGGCAACAATCAATGGCCGATGATTTTTAAAATTATATATTTCCCGTGAACCGTGAGGTCACGGGTTGGATTCCTGCCGGGGGTCAAAAACTGGAAACAATCTCTCTACCTTTGTGTAGGGGCATGATTGTGTATATTCTACCCCCTCAGACCCTGCTCATGCGGGATATACTGAGTATGTTGTGTTGTGTTGTGTTGTAGGGTATGTAAATGTGTGTTTGTCTGTATTATGTGTGGGACTTGGGGGGATGAACCTGGACACTTGTTACTACTTACTATTTCCCGGCCTGACCTAAATATTCATATGGATTAAGAAGTTCTCTACATTTTATTAAACGTGATCCTCTGTCATTTACGCAAAAGAATTGTCAATTAAAAATATAAAATTGTTTTCTCGTGCATTGTTGTACCATTTTACTGATTCTTTTCCATGTTCAGATGTTCTAATGAAACAACTTTTTAAATTATTTAAAGACACAAAGTCAACATTATCGTCTGTTCTGCATAACATGCTATGCAAATGGGCAATGGTTATGCAGTTCCAGAAAAGATAAATTACTATGGCAATCGAATTCTAGCTTCTCCTTTCAAAATTAATAATATTATCTTATAGCTCAGGCAAGGTGCGAGTTATTTTTAAATTTTTTATAATTTATTTATAATATAATATAATATTATAAATATGAATTTTAATATACCATTTTGCTTTATTATAGTATAGTATAAATAGTATAGATTTTGACTTTTTACGATAAATTTAAGGTGTCTAATTAATAAATATAACTCTACATATAAATTTAAATAAATTCTTTTTTTTAAAAGATAAACATTAAATTCTTATTTGAATATTAAAATTTATTTTTAAAAAATAAAAAAATTTACAAGGTATCTTAATTTTCGTGCTAAGATATATGAACTAAAGTAACAAAAGACTACATATTCAGAAGAGATGTAGTAAATTTTTAAGTTTAAAATTAGAAAATGTCTCAGACATCTTTGCTTAGTGGTGAAAAAATATTACGTCTGTTAAGATTAAGATCGAATCTGGCGGGAAAAAAATTATTCATTATGGCATCATTTGTTACATCTGAACAAAAATATCTTGATGATTTCAATTTCTGGATAATTATAATTTTTGGATAGTAGAAATTTTTGGATGATTGAAATTTTTTTAATGAAATTAGTGAATTGAACATCAAAAAAATTTTGATCAAGAATAACATTTTTGAATGGCCAGCAAGAATCTCTTCTCTTTCTATATATATAATAGAGCAACACAGGTAAAATGAGCCAATAAATCTCTTGTGAAAATACAGTTTTGCCCTTATATGTTGGAAAATTACATGAAATTGCCACTGCTCTCTTATTCAAACAAAAAATTTAGACAAATTATGTTCTTGTGGAGAATTGAACTCATGTCCTCTTCAAGACAACTCATCCTTATAACCATTGAGCTAAATAAGCTTTTGAGTTTGAACTTAAAAACATATTACTTAAACCTCTGGTCTCGACCTTTTCCTATATTTGCTATCAATTTAACTTTTGAGTAATTATGTAAATGACGACTTATATTATTTATAAAAAATTTTATTTTAATTATCAAAAATATCATATATGATTATGTATCTAACCAATTTTTACATATTTTTAATATCAAATTTTATTATGTCCTTTTATCTTTGTTCAAAAGAAATTGTGTTATAACTTATATAATATATTTATATGCTACAAAACATCCTCTTTTTAGTGCTCTTGTGATCTATACGTAAATAAAATAATCCATAAATTAAAATAATGATATTATAATATGTATGAACAGAAAAGGCACAATTAAATTCAAAAGTATCTTTTAATTTATGAAAAAATACAGAATTTATATCGATTACTAGAAGATGCCCCGTGCCTCGCACGGGTTATTATGTTTTTTTTATCATGAGTCATCCCAATGATTTTTAATCGATTAAGCTGAATAGATCCATCAATCTCGTCTAGAAATTTTCGTATTGTTCATGGATAAACAAATAAACCTTAAGGACTTGTTTGGATAAGGGGTTAGCACGCATTGGGTTGGGATTGAACAAACTTGTTTGGAAAAATTTAAAAGACAGAGGTTTGGCGTTTGGGTTTGAGGGTGTTGAGAGAGAGTTGAGAGGAAGTACAATTTAAATTACATTGGATAAATTTTCCAACACCCCAAATTGGGATGTTTGGGAGAAATTATAATATAATTTTATTACAAAATCAATATAGAAAAATATTTTCTATGAAATTTCCGAAAAAATATTTATTTTCAGAAAAATTGAGAAAATTTTAGAACAAATATTTTTGAAAAATTTCTGAAAATTTATTTTTAGAAAAAAATTTCCCCGAAAAAATATTTCCCGAGAAATTTTCGAAAAATATTTTCCGCAGAATTTTCCAAAAATATATTTTTGGAAAAAAATATTTTCAAAAAAAAATTTCTCGAGAATTTTCCGAAAAAAATATTTTCCGAGAAAAATATTTTTCGAGAAATTTTCTAAAAAATATTTCTTTTCGAAAAAATATTGTTTGATAAATATTTTCAGATAAAATGTTTTTTGGAAAAAAAAATTTCCCGAGAATATATACATATTTCTTATTTTTTGTGAAATATGTTTTATATTAATTTTTATTCATTTAAAAAAATTATAATTATTTGTATTATTAACCCCTTCCCAACCTAACCCTTCACCCAAATATAATAAGGATTGAACCCATCAATACTCAATCCTTAAATCTAAACAAGGTAAGAACTCAACCCAAACTAACCCAACTCAACCCAACCCAAGTACCTAACCCTTCCCTTCCCTTCCCTTCCCTTCCCTTCTCTTCTCAATCTCCTATTCAAATAGGCCATAAATCTCAACCACATCTCAACATATTAGCTATATTTTGATTTTTATACTAATAATCAAAAATCATATTATAAAGAATATTAATATTTGGTTAAAAAAATAATATTAATATTTAAATAAGTACCCTAAGAATAATTATACATGTGTGCCAGACACACGGGTAAAACAATTACACCGTAAAATCTCGTTACTAGCGGATCCAATTTTTTGAAATATTTTTTGCTGAATTTACATTCATCACTTTCTTTATTTCATAAAAAAGGATTTAATTATATTTTCTTAACAACTTCACATATTTACGAGAATTCAAAGCTGTAATTATTTAAAATTTCAGTGTACATTTTAGCACAAGCCTAACTGTGCATCCGTATGTCAATCAATAGCAGAAAAACGTGAAAGGTTTTGTGGAAATTACAAGGATGAACAAAATCTAGCTGGTCAATGGCTGCTGCTGCGCCTGGCTCATATATAACTTCCTAGAATCTTCATTGATTTGAAAGTCAAAGATGCACCAATGACCGACACCGTTATCCAATTATGGAAAGCGGAAATCTTACTTGTATAGTTGTATTATCGTATACATCAGATTATCCATTTTCCCTCACTTTCGGTCTTGGAATCTGTTTGAGCTAGTTTGAAATTATTATTTATGATTTAAAAATATTTAAAATGATAAATAAAAATTTAGAATTTTAAGTTAATAAATTTTTGGATAATTTTATATTAAATATCATTTATGAGTTCTTAAAAATATAAAAAAAATAACTTAAATGAATTATCCATTTGATTAATTATTAAATCTTTTTAAGAGAAAATCATAAAGAATACAAATTATTCCAAAAAATATCTCCTATCAATTTCTAATTTTCAGCTATTTTTTCAATTTTAAATAATTTTCTAACTTATTACATAAATACTTAAAGGTAGAAATCACTTAAAAACAGGAGCTTTAAGCATTTGCCAAACATGCACCATATATTTTGTTTTGTACCCCTCTTTTTTATTCATAGATGGGAGTAGTACTTTCTTTAAGAACTTGAACCTTCCCTGAAATACGGGCATATGCATGTCCCGAGCATATTAATAAATCCAATAATCCATACTATAAAATACTAGTTTGCTAAACAAACTTTGCTCTTTCTTTCTACGAATAAAATATGAATGTGCCTGTTTAAACTAAGGATGACGATAATTGCAAGTTAATTACGACTGACTCGTATTGGGTTTAAGGAAAAGGCGAATGAGCTTCGAATCTATCTAACATATTTTCGTAACTTCAATCATGGAAACTGGTTATTACAAGTGCTTGTTAATTATTTGCCCGTGATAATTTTATATTGATAATTTAGACTCATCACTAATAACAGATTTTTTAAAAAAATTAGGAAAGAAGTTGTTTAGTAAACTTCAAATGTTTTTGGAGAAAGTGGGTTTTCATACTTTTTAAAAAGTTAATTTTCCATTTTTGCGGAAGTAATATCAAAACTTATCAAATTTTATAAATTATACCAAAAAACATGTACATATAAAAAATATTATTAAACAGTTATCTAATTTTTTCAATTGGAATTATTTTACTAACACATTTTTCAACAGCATAACAATTTTTAACAATGATTCTAAATAGAATTTTAAAAAATTTAAACTAAGTATATATAAATTAAGCTTTTCACAAAAAATTGTAAGGTGACAAAACTTAAACAGCTTGAGGAAAATATTTCTTTGTATTAGGGTTGGTATTAGGGTTGCCAGACTATGTACAAGATGTGTGTTTATATACACACGCTCAGACCGACATTACATAACGAAGTTTTTTTTTTTTGACGAAAATGCTATTTCATTACTCATTCAAATCATTCAAGATACAATGCTTGATTTTAACTGGAACAGACCTCCAGTCAAAAATGCAATCAGGATAGATATGGGACACCTGAGCTAGTTCATGTGCCGACATATTCGCAGATCGCTTAATAAAATACAACTCAAAGTTGTTAAAACCACTCCTCAATCTCCTGCAATCCTCAATTACTTGCCCAAACCTCGATCTCATTGGTGTTGCGCTACGAATCAGTTGCACCACAAGCAGGCAGTCTGATTCGAGTATAACCGAGCTCCACTGTCTGTCCTTAGCCCAACTCAAAGCTTCCTTTATGGCCATGGCTTCCACCATAGAAGGATTCAACACCTCTGCAAACAGTTTTGATTTAGCTCCCAGTAAGCTGCCATCATGATCCCGAGAAATAATACCAATGCCACATGTTCCTTGGTCAGAAAAAATTGCCGCATCCACCGTTATCTTTACTACATCAGTTTTAGGTTTTGCCCAGTAAATCGCACCATCTCCATCAAGCATGGGTTGGAGTGGTACCTTGTAGTTTCTGGCCTGAGCTCCATTCCATTGAGAAAGATACTCCCAAGCTTTTGCAACAATATTTATTGCCGACCATCTCTTCCTGTTCCAAACAAGATCGTTTCTAGCACGCCAAATCGACCAACATAGCGTAAACATCTTAGCTTTCCTCACCATCATCTGGCCATAGGTATTAGCATGTAGCCAATCTGAAAAACTCATTCCCGACTGCACTTGCAAATCAGTATCAACAATATGCCAACATGCAGCAGCTACAGTACATTCAACCAAAACATGAATAATCGACTCCACACCATTATCACAAACTGGACATCGATCATCAATCTGAACATGCTTCTCTCTTAGCTGAGTTTTTGTGGGGAGGCAATTATTAGCAGCACGCCAGATCAAATGCAAGGCCTTCGGTGGAGCTTTTGTGCTCCAGATTGTCTTCCAAAAAGAAAGATTGTTATTTACATTCCATGCCCCTTTCTGCAACTGTAACAGCTTATAGGCACTTCGAACAGAATAATCCCCCGATTGCTCATGCTTCCAGAAGAGAGTGTCTTTATCCAGTTGATGTTCAACTATGGTGTTGAGAATGCACCTCTGATCTCTATCATTAAAAATATCCCTGATGATTTCCAAGTCCCAAACTCTAGTGCCCGTTTGAAAGAGTGAGTCGACAGTTCTACCCACAATTGATAAGGACTCAGTACTGATATAAGAACTATGAGAATCTTGAAGCCAAGGTTGATTAGAAATCTGAACGTCCTTCCCCGATCCAATACGCCAACTAGCTCCAGAGGAAATCACTTGCTTTGCTTCGAAAATGCTCCGCCAAATAAAACTTGGGCTGCCTCCCAACTTTGCACCTAAAAACTCCCCCTGAGCATAATACTTAGCTCGATAAACCCGAGCCACTAAGCTATCTGGGTTTGTAATCAGCCTCCAGCATTGCTTCCCAAGCATCGATAGATTAAAATCGCGAAGGCATTTGAAGCCCAGACCTCCAGTATGTTTATGCCTGGCCATTCGTTCCCAAGACATCCAAGAGATGTGAGAGCTATTTTTGTTTGAAGAGCGCCAGAAAAATTTAGACATCTCTTTCTCTATATCTTTGATCAATCCCAACGGAAGAAGGAAAACATTCATCGCAAAATTTGGAAGTGCCTGAGCAACAGTCTTTATAAGAAGCTCCTTCGACGGCTTTGACACATTTTTAGCTTGCCAGTTCTGAATACTAGCCTTAACTTTGTCCTTCAAGTAGCCAAGAACCACCGATTTATTTCGCCCCAACATATTTGGCAGACCCAGATATTTAGTAGAGTTATCAGCTTGCTGTACTTGCAAAGCCTGACATACCAGCTCTCTATTATACTCAATCACATTAGCACTGAAGAAGACAGATGATTTGGCTTTATTAATTTTCTGACCTGAGGCTTGCTCATACAACGCCAGCAACTCCATGACTTTACCTGCTTGATTTTCCTCCGCCTTACAGAACACATAGCTATCATCCGCAAACAACATATGGCTAAGCACTGGTGCTCTCCTGCAAATTTTGACGCCCGTAATCCAGTTCTTCCTCTCATAATGTTTGATAATGCTAGACAACCCTTCAGCACAAATGATGAAGAGATAAGGAGATAGTGGATCTCCTTGTCGCAATCCACGGCCTGGTTTTATTGGACCAATCTCATGAGCCCCATGACTGATAGTGTACACAACTGATGAGACACATTGCATAATGAGATGCGTCCACCAATTATTAAAGCCCATCTTACCCATAATCTCTTGTAAAAACTGCCACTCTATACGATCATACGCCTTTGACATGTCAAGCTTTAGAGCCATGAAACCTTCTTTGCCAAACTTCTTTTGTTTCAAATAATGCATAACTTCAAACGCAATCATAATGTTGTCAGAAATAATGCGTCCCGGAATAAAAGCACTTTGAGTGTCTGAAATTACCACCTCTAAAACCTGCTTGAGTCTATTAGCAGCCACTTTCGTAATAATTTTCATCACAACATTGCACAGCGCAATAGGACGAAGCTCTGACAATAGGGAGGGGTTCTTTTTCTTCGGTATTAAAACAATGTTGGTGTCATTCATACTCTCCATAACTTCTCCAGTTTCGAAAAATTTCCGAACTAACTGAGTGATTTCATCCCCTACAACCACCCAATGCTTCTGATAAAACGCCGGGGTCATGCCATCCGGCCCAGGCGCTTTGTCAGGGTGCATGCTAAAAATGGCTTGTTTAACTTCACTGTCCGATACTGGCGCCAAGAGTATATTGTTATGCACATCTGTGATTGTTTGAGGAACACACTCCAGCACCTCTCTATTCTGGCATGACCCTTGTGTAAACAGATGTTGATAGTAATCCCGAATAAGGTCATATAAACCCCCATTCCAATCAACCCATTCACCGTTTTCGTTCTGGAGCCTTTGAATGTGATTGGTTCTTCTCCTAATGTTACACGAGGCGTGGAAATATTTAGTGTTCTTCTCTCCCGCTTGCAACCATAATTGTTTCGACCTTTGACGCCAAAAAATTTCTCTCTGATCAAGCACCAGAAAAAGCTGTTTCTTTGTCAGCTGAAATTCCTCCACAGACTTACTATCACGTTTATTTCTCAAAATTCGAAGCTTATACTTACACTCCTTAATACGTTTTTTGAAACAGCCTGTGATCTCACGACCCCAAATCTGTAAATTCTCAGCACAACCTCGGAGCTTTTGCATGACTGAAAATGAGTCCTGGCCCTCCCAACAATCTTTAACAATTTGAAAGCAAGTAGGCTCCAGTAACCACGCGTTCTCAAAACGAAACTTGTATTGCCTAACACTTGTCAACTGGCTCTCAGGAATCACCAAAAGAGGGCTATGATCTGACGGTGAGCCTTCCAAGTTATACACTTTCGACGTTGGGAATAAGTCCAACCACTGAGAATTGGCTAGAACTCTATCGAGTCTAATTTCGATCCAATGGTCCGTGTTTCTTCCTCTTTCCCAAGTGTACTGGTGCCCCAAAATATCAAGATCATTTAGTCCGGCTTCCTGTAAACAGTCATTAAAACCAGTGATAAGATTATTCGGATAAGGAGGTCCCCCATTTTTATCAGCTTGTGAGGTTATATTATTGAGGTCACCCATTACACACCACGGTAAGTTTGCATCCCGAGATAAATTTCGAAGGAGCTCCCAGGTCTTATGCCTCTCTGCTCTCGCTGGCTCCCCATACAACCCTGTTAACCTCCATGTGCTAGCATTATTTGAACTAACCTCCACATCAATGTGATACCTGGACATACTAAGCAGCTTAACATCTCCCGAATACTTCCAGAATAACGCTACTCCTCCACTCCTTCCCTGAGGCTCAACAGCCAGAAAACCATCGAATTGTAACTTGTTACGCAACCGCTCCATATTATGATAACTACTAATAGTTTCACTAAGAAAAATAAAAGAGGGTCTCTCCGTACGGGTTAAATCTTGAAGGAACTGAATTTTAACAGGGGAACCCATTCCCTGACAGTTCCAAGCTAACGCATTCATAATGACTGGCGGGACTGCACAGCAGCACCCGCCAATTCCTCGTTTTTTGACTCCTCAGAAGTAATATGTTGCATTACCATCACTGTATCTTGGTCCTGGGTTTCAATATTTTTGTTTTCCACCACTAAGCCCAACATTACATAACGAAGTTAGTGTAATAAGCAAAACAAATAAATTTGCTCTACATGGAAACAAATCATATCCTATAAATATGATACTACACCGCCTAACACTAACACCGCCTAATACTCCCCCTCAAGTGGGAGCATGTAGATATCGAATGCCCAACTTGCTTTAAAGATACTGAAATTGTGATCGTCCAAGAGCCTTCGTAAATATATTCGCTAGTTGCTGATGAGTCCGAACATATGCAGTTTTATATTGCCACTTTGCATTTCGTCTCGAACAAAATGGCAGTCCACCTCTATATATTTTGTTCGTTCATGAAATACTGGATTAGCCACAATGTGTAAGGCAGCTTGACTATCACAAAACAGCAGCATTGGAAGGTCATGTTCAATTCCAAATGAATGCAAAAGGGATTTTAACCATTTAAGCTCGCAAATAGTAGTAGCCTGCCATAGAGCGATACTCAACTTCTGCAGACGAACGTGCAACTGTAGGTTGCTTCTTTGTCTTCCAAGAAATAGGTGAATTCCCAAAAAAAATGAAATAACCTGTCAAAGAAAGTCTTGTTCTAGGACATGCATCCCAATCACTATCGTAGAAGGCATTAAGTTGTACTGAACCATTCCTCCGAAGCAAAATACCTTGACCTGGACAACCTTTGAGATATCTCATAATCCGCAATGCAGCATCCAATGTACAACCTGAAGGATTTATTCGCATATACGGAAGCGTAAAATATAATTAAAAGCATATATATCGCATATATATACATACGATTCGTGTATAAAAGATGAGATTCGTAATCTAACCTTTAAAATTGATGATAGATGATGTAAATAGCCTCCTAGCAGTTGCTCCTCAGTATGTGAAGCACTCCACAAGTATCCACCAAGAAACAGATCTTATTGAAGGAGAAAAAGGGTTGAGAGAAAAATAGGGTTTGCCTCGGTTAAACTTACGTAAAAAGGCGTGAGGCTAATAGGGTTATAATGGTGTATTTATAGGCAAAATCTCAGCTGACATTTTTTCTATAAATATTAACCATATTAATTAATTAATCTAATTAATCAATTTATTAATAATTAAAACTCTTTTAATCATTAATTCTTTTTCTAAAATCTTTAGAAAATAATTCTCTCCCTTGATTTAATTTCTTAAATTAAATCCTTAATTAATAATATTAAGAACTCTTCTTAATTAATTTATAATCAATTAAATATTATTTAATCAATTATAAATTGCTAATAAATTATTTATTTCACAAATAAATAATTAATAGCCATTATTAATTAATTCCTCCATCAATAAATCGGTCTCTTTTATTGTGTGACCCTGTAGGTTCAATATTAAGCCGGTAGTAGAAATAAATAATAATAAAACTATTTTATTATTATTTATATGAATTCTTCTAATTCATTAAATATAATTAATTAAATAATTAATCATATTTATTCTACATCGTGAGGGATACTTCACAGCATATCGCGACTATCCGGATAATATGAATTCACTGCTTAGAATACCTAGAACCTAGTCAGTGAATGGTTATCGTACAATCAATTCCTTCTGCCCTACAATGTCCCGATTAAATACAAGGCATGAATCTTGTGTCAAGCTTATCTAATTTAATCATATGAGTTTCCTATTCACTATGCTTAGTTCCTTTTTAATGCAAATTAGAAACTTCCTTCTAATTTCATTCACTCTGGCCAGAGATTCCTGAACTAGCATAATTGGAATAATATAAGACATTCTCTTCCTTCACTGGAAGGGGCAGATCCTCTATTGATCAATCACTATCTTCGTGTACAAATTCCTATGTCCAGAAGAGTCCTAATAATTGTCCCTAGAGATTAAGCACTAAACCAAAGCATAGTTCAATGTGCACAAGATGACTATGATTATCTCAAGTCTAAGGACACTTGTACAATCATCACTATATGAACAACTACTGACACGTGAGTGAACTCCATTAGTTGTTCAACTATTCGAGTCATGTTCAGTGAACTTATTCTATAATAAGCACCTACATACTAGCTTTAGTGTCACCACACAAATGCCTATGAGAACAAACATCCTTCATGTTGAAGCAAGCATAGTATGTACCGATCTTTACGGATTAACTAACTACCAATTAATTATCCTACGATCAGGAGAAATTTAAGTTTAGAGTTATCATCTTTTAGATCTCATTATTACAATCTCATCGTAATTCTAAAAGCTTTACTCAAAACTATGGTACATCTAATTTAAACACTTTAAATAGATAAAGCCCATAATAAAACAAACAAGTCTTTTATTAATGTAAATGAAATTAAGTAGATTACATAAAAGTTTTTCCTAACTCATCATACATGATTGGTTTAGGACACTTTCACTTTCACAACCTTCGGAGTCCTCATAAATTGAGCAAGTACATGAACAGCATAACACAACTATGGATGACTAATAGTAAGGTAGATAAGACGTCCAACCAAGCGACGATATTTTTCAAGATCGGATAAATCATCTCCTTGGATTTGCGCCAACTTATGATTGTGCTCCATTGGTGTAGCAATCGGTTTTGCTGCTAAAAGTCCTGACTCACTAATTATATCATGTGTGTACTTGCGCTGCGAAAGAAAAAGACCATCACCTCCTCGTGCTACCTCGATGCCAAGAAAGCATTTTAATTTTCCCAAATCTTTCATATGAAAACATTGACTGAGATAAGATTTGATTTTCTGAATTGCCTCATGTGATGAGCCAGTGATAACCAGGTCATCCACATAAACCAGTACATATATAGCCACATTATCTCGTATATAGCTAAACAAAGAATAGTCTGCATATGACTGAGTAAAAACAAATTTTTTTAAAGCAGCAGTTAGCTTCTCAAACCAATTTCTAGGAGATTGTCATAATCCATAAATGGATTTTCGCAATCGACAAACCTTACCAGAAAATGCAGCCTCAAACCCATGAGGCATTTTCATATAAATTTCTTCATCCAAATCATTATGCAAGAAGGCATTATGAACGTCCATTTGATGAAGTTCCAAGTTTCGAGTAACGGCAATAGAAAAAAATAAACGAACTGTCACCATCTTTGTCACGGGAGCAAAAGTTTCGTTGTAATCAATCCCTGTAACCTGTTTGTGGCCAAGTACAACAAGACGACTTTTCAACCTTTCAACAGATCGATCAGAATTATATTTGACCTTGTACACCTACTTACATCCAATTGCCTTTTTTTAGGAGGTAGATCCTCCACTGTCCAGGTTCCATTTTTTTCAAGAGCATCAATCTCAACTTGCATTGATTTACGCCACTGAGGGTCCCTTATTGCTTCGGAAAAAGAATGAGATTCATGTCCTGCAGTAATAGCTGCCAAGAATGTTTTGCGTGGAACTGAAATTTTTTGTTTATGTCACCAAATAGGAATTTATCCTCACAAAAAATAACATCTCGTAAAACAAAAAAAAAATATTTTCCATGTCATAAAGTCTCCATCCTTTTTTTCCATATGGGTACCCAACAAACACACATTTACGTGTCCTGGAGCCAAATTTATCTTTTTCTCGAGGTCTATTGTGTGCGAAACACAAACAACCAAAAACTCACAAAACATTATAAGATGGAGTTTCATCAAACAACATGTCATAAGGAGTTTTACCATGTAGTAATAGAGTTGGTGTACGATTTATTAAATACGCAGCGGTCAAAACACATTCACCCCAAAATAAAATAGGAAGATTGGTTTGGAAAAGCAATGCACGAGCTATGTTGAGAATATGTTGATGCTTTCTTTCAACATGAGCATTCTGTTGGGGAGTATCTACAAGAAGTTTGATGTAAAATTCCGTTATCAGCAAAAAAACGTTTCAAGCAAGTAAATTCCCGACCATTGTCACTTCTTAATATTTTAACTTGCTTGTCAAATTGTGTCTTCACCATGTTACAAAAATCTTTTATTAACTGGGGTACCTCATCTTTTTTTAGTCACAAGATATTCCCAAACTGCTCTTGAATAATCGTTGACAATAGTCAAGAAATAATGAGCTCCAGAACTAGTAGACACTGGATATGCACCCCAAATATCACAATGAATTAATCCAAATAAACAGATGCAGTATTATCGCTTAATAAAAAAACTTCTATCTTTTATTTTGCACGAACACAAATTTCACAAACATGAGGATTTGAACTATTTTTATTTAGGTTACTTCGAATAGCAACTGGCAAATACGAATTTATTTTGCTTGATGGATGTCCTAGCCTTCGAAACCACAACTCTGATGTAGAAGTTCTCACTTTGTAAGCCAGAGCTTCTTTTAGCGGCTGGAACCAATGAACCCCACCACATAGCCCACCCACTCCAATCAAGGTCTTTGTAGTTTGGTCCTGAATTACACAAAGGTTATTAGAGACAGTTACATACATGCCAAATTCTCATATAGTTGAGAAACCGATAATAAGTTACAGTTCAAATCAAGAACAAACAAGACATTATGCAAAATTAAGTTTTGTGCTAATTTTACGGTTCCAATTTTTGTCACCATAACTCATTTTCCATTTGGCATGCCAACATATGAAGGCGTTGAATCTGTCATATTGTTAAATAAAGAAGGATTTCCACTCATATGATTTGACGAACCAGTGTCAATTATCCATCGTTTAGAAAGATACTCACCAAAGAGCTTTTTAGTAGAAGATTTATTATTTATAAGTGCCATTAAATTGTTCCACTGCTCGTCAGAAAAACTAGGCAGCGCAGCCTGATCAGCTTCAGTAAACGACCTTGGAACGGAGGTTGAACCAACAACAACATGTGTCATTGCATTAGCAACTTGACCACGTCCACAAGCACTCCCCAACCTGCCACCATGAGGGTTCCGTCCACCGCGAGATGGATTACGATCTTGCTACCTCCACCATTCTGGATAACCAATTAATTCAAAACAACCAGCTTGTTCATGCCCTGCTTTACCGCAATTAAAACATGTACCAGGTACCTTATTATTACTTTTAAAAAAAGGAGAACGACCCTTGGTGAGTGGAGTTGAAAATCCTACAGCATCATTGCGAGATTCTTGTGCTCAAGAAATATTTAGACGTCGTTCTTCAGTGACGACTTTATGTTACAATTTGTGAATCAGATATATAAGAACAAAGAATAATACTGAGAACAACACAAAACTTATCAAACTCCATTGATGAAAAACTATATTTACAGAACTATGACAAAACAGAGATTACATTTAGAGAGAGCTATTAGAGAGAGAGAGAGAGAGAGAGAGAATATTGAAGAACTACATTGTGTAAAAGCTGAGAGAGACATTACAATCTGTTCTATCGTCTTATATACAATGGAGAGTAAATGAAAATTGCGGGAATAACTAACTCCCTAACTAACAGCCTATCTATTATTGACAGCAACTAATATCTCAACATCCCCCCTCAAGTTGGAGGTGGGAGAGGAAGCGAAAACCTGCAACTTGGACAATCTGGAAGAACAGAAAAAGTGACTGCACATTGAAGAGCTCAACCAACAGTAGCAAATTTGAATTTGAATGCAACTTGACATGATGAGCTTGGTAGGTGATTGATGAACTTTGATGCAGATGCATCCAACTTGAATCTGGAATGACAGTCAAAGTCTTCGATTTAAAATTACTAGTTTGAAAATTGTCGGTCTCCATCCCGCAAAGAATATAACAGGGCAACTGTACACTGCTCACTTACAAAACCACCCAAGGAAATAATCATCCAAACAGAGTCTGTGAAACGTACAAAGAGAAATTTATAGATAGTATAATCCAATTCATACACTTTCCCTTCTCATTGCATTTTTATTATCATTTATTGTCCGAAAGGATTTGCTGATGGATGGCTTCAGCAAACAAGCACTGACAGATCCACCCTGACCAAACCTTTGGTTCTCACCCCTGAATGAATATCCATGCTCCTGACCGTCCTCAAAAAGAGATGAGTAATATGATGGATCATATATAGAAACTGTTTCTCAGATCCTGATCTGCCTCTTGGGGATTACTATGGTCTACATGTGCTACACCCAATCTGTACATCTGAATCCACAGTAACGATGAGGATTACAGAGAAACCAACCATTTGCATTAAAAGAGTAAGCTTCACTGAGAAGATAACTAGCTTCCCATAATTCTCTGAAGATATAGTCCAGATATCATGAGTGAAAAGAATGAACCACACCACTAGAAAAACGTTAATAGACATCGGTTAAAAACCGATGTCTGGCCTTTTTTCAACCGATGTCTAGGTGGGTGTAGAGAAAAGTCCAGCCCTTTTACATCGGTTTAAAACCGATGTAAATAGTATTTGTAACATCGGTTACTGACTTCTAACATCGGTTTATAACCGATGTCAAATATTATCTTTAACATCGGTTACTCATAACTGAACCGATGCAAAATATAGTAACAGATATCAGTTCTTTAAACATTTCGTTGTATATGGAGTCCTTCAACAACAGGTTCGGTTTATGCAAAGTTGACTTAAGCTCTCTTCAACATCAGTTATAAACTGATGTTAAAAGCATGAACAATGTGATGGTAGTACTTATTATAGACATCGGTTTCATTTCTACAAATGATGTTACTACTTATTATAAACATCAGTTTCATTGATATAAATGATGTTAGTGTCTTTAATTTACTTATTATAGACATCGGTTTCATTTCTACAAATGATGTTACTACTTATTATAAACATCAGTTTCATTGATATAAATAATGTTAGTGTCTTTAATTTACATCAGTTTCATTGAGTTTAACTGATGTTAGTGTGTGTAAATTACATCAGTTTCATTGAGTTTAACTGATGTAATATTGTTCTAATAGCTAGCCAAAACAGAAACGTACAAATTAAAACCATTCCAAAATGAAAAACAATCCATAATGGTCGCACACACATAAATAACGAAAAACATAAGTCTCAAAATATCATTTCTCCATTCATTATAACAATACCAAGTACTTCAATCCTTACAAAATAACTAGTACGTCCACATGAACTTCTTACATTTCATCCAACTTCCACATACATGCCAGACCATATAACCACAAAAACTAACAACTGGCCAATTAAATGAAATGCTCAGGTTCACGTACATGATGAAATAATATAAAGGCAGCTAGCTAGAAGTTAAGTTCATTATCTAGTACACAAATCTTTGGATGTATCCAAGAGCCTCGAGACGCACGTCATCAAGCTCCTCCTTTGTGTACAATGACTTCCGATTCTTAGGTTCCCACTGTAAACACACAGAAACCAAGCAAAAAATTAGCAATACATAAAAAAATATTGTTTTAAAGTACAACTAAAGTGCTACTTGAATGGTTAAAGTCTCTGGTGACAAACTTTGTTTCAATACAATACACAGAGGATTCACAATTACACCATCAGGTAAGTTAATTATGCAAAAACTTGATACAATAATTATGCCAAAACAGGGCCTGTACAATATCATATATATTGTACATGAATCAATCAACTAATATCATCATCATACCATCAGGTAAGTTAAACATTTAGCAGAAGCCCTCGACTTACAGTTCGAGTATTAAGAACATTATAAGAAACGTACAAATCTATACAACAGGTTTCATTTCTTAATAGTAGATTCATAAAATAAAAATATTAACAGATCTATACACAAACTATACAGAAGAAACATGAACTCGTTGATTTCTCATAACAAGTGCAATTATGAAATACAAGTGCAATTATGTGTAGGTATAATGCATGCATGTATGAGCATATATAGGTAAATATCAACTCAAGGATCACTAAAATGCACACTTGTTTTTTTATAAAAGATATCAATACATAAGTGATGTTGCAGGTTGGAAAATCTACAATGTATTCATTTAATGAATAGCAAAGCTTGCATGGTAGCTAGGTTGCATGTATACAAGGTTGTATGTAGTTGTCCAAGAAGCATGTTGGAACACAGGTCATATATCTCTTTTGTGAATTAAACAACCATATTGAGTTCAACCCATAAAACCCATAAATTAAAACATACATACCCTTGCTATGAATTTCATTTCCTTGTCTTCGAAAATATCTTTCATATAACGCATGACAACATAACCACATTCATGACCACCCGGTTGTTTAGGGCATCCCTATTTTAAAAATAAAAATAAGTCAAGTATCGATTAGTCACTAGAAAAACTAAATTAACAACAAAGAACTTACTAAAGACAAAGACAAAGTGTGCACAAAGACTTACGCTAAGATTTCTAACTTTGGGATTTTTGAGGGCCCGTCCTGTTTGAGCATTATAAGATCTAACTGCTCTGTGGAAGAAAATTAGAAGCAGTGTCAATAAATTGAGAATGAAATTAGCTACATTCTAGTTCTAGAAATGTATCCTTTAAATAAGTAAATAAATATTATTACCGCACTAATGCTTCTTCTAGTTCTAGAAAATGTTGCGGGTGAGCCAATGGATTGAGTATGAATATTTCAGATTCCCAAATCATGATCAAAATCCAATGGTAACTGTTTAAATTATAAATAAATCAAAGTGGGAATTTGAAAAATATACGAACAGATCAAACTATATATATATATATATATATATATATATATATATTATAATAAGTATTAATTAACTGCATATTAACAATTCCCTTACTTTTGGTTATGAGGCATGAGGAATATGCGAGAAGGTCCAGATTTCATCCGTTCAACAACATAAGCTTCAAAATTCTCATTGAGTTTATATGTGGCTGCTGGATCAATAAATGCATACATGTCCGTTTGTTTTTTCTTGAGAACCTCAGCATGCAAATACCTACATATATTTATAATACATTTTGCATAAAACATCCTTACAGAAATATAAAAAATATGAGAAGCACGATTCACAAGACAGGAAAGAACTTACGCCATATAGCTCGATATTATAGCTTGGCCAATCATATTAAACTCCAAAAACGCCATTACATTCTCATGCAACAAAAATATAGTTTTGTCCATACCAAACACCTCAGCATCACATCGAATCTGAATGGAGTCTGAATTTTCTTTCAAAATTGTTGCTGCATGCATATGCAGCAACATGAACTGACGAGGCACATTTTCATTTGGCTTGACACTCTTCATTTTCGCATATACTCTTTGAAACTCACTCTGCTCATTTTTTTGCTTCCTTGACTTCACTACTTCCTTTTTAGTTTTCTACAAATAAACAATGGGTTAAGAAACATTAAAAGTAAAGAAATGATAACAAGTAGATGCATTTAAATTCACTGATTATCGAGAAAATATATACCTCAGCAGTAGGATTGACAGTAGGAGTGAAGATGATCATGTCTTTAGGCCATGCTAAAAGAGAGCCAACAGCTTGGCGAACTGTCTCAATTTCACCAGGTATTGGTACTGGAACCAATGCGTCTTCCTTGATAATTCCGTCCACTGAGACACGAGCATGTCCTGTTTTCAAAGGCACTCCATGTACTGAGTTGCAGTTTTCTTCCTCGGAGAAAACCATACCAAACGCTACCTTATTGTCAATGTTGTCCACTGCCAACTCACATTTTTTCGGTTTCTAAATTTGCAAGTAAAGATCAAATAATAAGTAAATCTACTCACAAAATCAACAATATCAACAATATTGAGAGACATCCATGTATACACTATTTTTTACCTTTTTCCCATGTGGAGAAGGGTCAACAGGATCAATAGCAACAAAACCCTCGTCACCCTCGTCATTATCGTATGCCTCATCCTCGTTGACCACCAATTGTTTTGCAGATTTGGGTTTACTCTTGAACTTCTTTGCTTCATCAAGTTGTTCTTTTTCTCCTTTTTCATCCGGACAACTTGATTTGTCAGAGAAAGTTGGTGAGTGATGATTATTGGATGAATTGGCCACCACCGACCTCAGCTCAGCCTTAAGCTCAGCAATCTGCGACATGAAGTCGTTCTTTGTCTTCTCAAACTCAGCAATCGTAATTCGGGTCCTTTTTGCTTTTGGCAAATGGAAATATGTTGATGGAGTTACGAAGCTTCCAACTCCCCGAACCCTACCTGAATGCTCAGGAGTTTCCAGTGCTACAGTTAACACATCTTCACTTCCAGATGGCTTGAACTCACCCTTGCGCTTCTTTTCCAATAAATCATCCTTGTGACAAAAACTAAAATTAATACATAGTATTTCTAGAAATAAAAAGTGAAAAATAAAAATAACAAATAAAATCTTACAATTTTTTGAAATTTCTCAGCCAGCTCTGGATCAATTTCTTCGCCCTCTGGTGGCATACGGGCAAGTTTCCACATAATTGCCCGATCAGGTATTTCTTCAGGCTCCAGCCGCCCTGATTTGACCTGTTCAAATCGATAATGGAACAATAAAAGACATTCAACAAAAATAAAAATTACAAAAAAAATAAAAATTACAAAAAAAATAAACTTGTACTTCTTCTTCTTCTAAACCAATGTATCCTTTCCTCGATGATCTGTGCGGATATTTTCGCTTCCTAACTCTCTTACTCTGTTTTTTACTAAGTTTCTGCATACAAATAACATTAAATAATTTAAATATAATCATATGAATCACATATATTGGTTTAGCCTAACAATTTAGAAAAATACATATACGTTTAACACATTAAAACATACCCCAAAATCATGCGTACTCCTGTCTGCAACAAATCGCCTCCAAGCCTCCTTACCAACAAATGCATACTCTTTTGGGGGCTTCATTAGCTTTTTCTTCAGTCAAATATATGGTGCTACAAATTGTCTGTTTAATTTAGTCTTGAATTGTCTCCACTTTATTCCTGCTGACTGTAGGATTGACTTCTTACTTTCCGGAGCCACTTTGAATGTATCCTAAAGTACAAACAGGTTAATTAACAATTGACTACAAGGTTAAAAACATAACATGGGGGCTAAAAAACAAGAATTTTTTGTACCTCAACATCATCCCATAGCTTCGCTTTTAATTCAGGATCCACTTTCGGCCAAGATGGAATATCGATTGGCACTAAATTCCTAGCAATCATGCCTACATACGATGCCAAGGCATGCCTACTATCTCCGACTGGAATTCCATTTTTATTGTATCGTACTTTTATCTTCTTACCTTGAGCTTTTTTATCACGACTTTGTGCATAGCACAAACACCCCGCACTGCTCCAGCCTTCTCTTTTTTGGATTCCGTACTAGTAGTTGTTGTTTCTGGGACATTTGAGTCTGGCTCTAGGGGGGTCTGTAGCTTGTGTAGATTTCTCTAGTTCAGGTGTCAAAACTCTCACCTCGAGTTGCTTCTCATTTTCATTGCTGTTATTGCCCTTTTTCGATAGTACTTTAGATTTTTTCTGTCTTTTTGCCATTTCTCTTGCCTCCCTTCAATTCTGCAAATTCCTGAAATAAAACAAGTGAATAATTCAGGGAAAATACAATGTGATTGAACAAATTGGACAATGTATACGACTAAAACAAGTGAAAAAAATGGACTGTAAATTTGTACCTAATTCAGGGAACAATGATCAAAATTTTACCATATATGATTTCTCTAGCAATTAATACTTGTGTCATGTTATAAAATGAAATTTGAAATTACATTAAACAAGCTAATAAGTGCGACACAAAATAATAATAGTTTTCAAATTACAATTCACACCAAATACGGAAAGGAACGAAACACAATATAGAGATACATAATATCTGTCACTTTTTAATCCAAATTCCATCAACATCCTTTCTTTGATTGCCAACACTAGCGTCCTCTTCATCATCAACAACATTGACTCTAGGGATTTCAGAGCAAAATGGAGGATTTTCCAATGTCGTGTCCCCTAAATCCTCGTCGTTATACACCTCGTGATAGTCTCGATTCGTGGAGGTTAATACAACTGACCAGGCAGCATCAACGGGATCTTTGACATAGAAAACTTGCTTCACTTGGTCAACGGACACATATTTATCATTTTTTTGACCTTGTCGACTGAAGTTGACAAGCGTAAAGCCAACATCATCCACCTTGATGCCTCTGTCACTATCTGCCCATTTACACAAGAACAATGGGGCTTTGAATGCATGATAATCCAGCTCCCATATTTCTTCAATGATGCCATAAAATGTCATATCACTCTCCACGGGATTTAAATCCTTGGCACTAGACACTTGGACCGTCTTAGCAACTACAGCGACACCACTATTTTGAACAGCCCTTTCATCATCTCGCGCTTTTGTGTAGTATCGGACCCCATCAATGAGAAAACCTTCATAAGTCAAAACAGAGAAAGACGGTTTGCCAGCCAACCATCTTATAGTTTCTGAAACAGCTTCACCATTGCATATCATTTCACTAACTGTTTTTTCAAACCAACTAGCAAATAGCCGATTGTGCTCTCCAATCAGCCACTGCACAGTCTTTTTTTTCCCTCGGTAAGTTCTTTCTAGAACATCCTTGTGCATCCTAGGAAAATGGATCAAATGATTTAGAAACTAACTATACTTGCTAAAAGAAGATAAATAATGAAAGGTCTAATAATTTAACTTACATAATGCACGGATACACTTCAGGGTTGTTTAGAAGAACATTTAGATGAGCCTCGTCTCGCTCCTTTTCTTCCACCGACTTCATTACAGCTGTAGATAATGGACCAGAAAGATCACCTTGGCCTTTCGGAAGACCTGCAGTTCTGCAACTCTGGCGAACAAACTCTGTGCAAAATTCTACAGATTCTTCTCCTAGATAACTTTCGGCTATACAACCTTCCGGATGATAACGGTTCCGCGCATAACTTTTCAACACTTTATTGAACCGTTCAAATGGATACATCCATCTATAAAAAACTGGTCCACACAAACGCAATTCCCTAACCAAGTGGACTGTGAGATGTATCATTACATCAAAAAATGAGGGTGGAAATATCTTTTCCAACTCGCATAAAGTTAATACTATATCTGCCTGCAACTTATCCAATTTTGATACATCTACAGCTTTCTTGCACAAAGAATTGAAAAAGAAACACAACCTTATAATGCTAACCCTCACATTTTTTGGGAGAATGGAACGAATTGCAACTGGGAGCAACTGTTGAAGGAGTACATGACAGTCATGCGACTTCAGCCCAGACAACTTTAAATCGGACATCGATACACAGTTTTTAATGTTCGATGAATGTCCATAAGGAAGTTTCATTGAAGAGAGTGATGATAACATTTTTCTTTTTTCTTCCCTTGAAAGAGTGAAAGGTGCAGGGGGCAAGTAGGTTTTTTTATTTCCGACTTTTTGTGGAGCCAAATCTTTCCTGATGCCCATTTCAACCATATCATTACGGGATGCCTCACTATCTTTAGTCTTATATTTTAAATTTAGCAGTGTCCCAATCAAACTATCACATACATTTTTCTCGACGTGCATAACATCGAGACAGTGACGAACATGATGAAACTTCCAATATTCTAGCTCAAAAAAAATTGACTTTTTCTTCCACGCACAGTCCACTTTCTTTGACTTCCTTACTTCATTTCCAAAAGTAAAATTTATCTCCTCCTGCTGCATTAAAATCTCTTCTCCGGAAAGGGGTTGACATGCTTTTCCAAACTCTTGTTCACCATTAAAAGCTGCCTTATTCCTCCTATACGGATGATGCCTAGGCAAATATCGACGATGACCTTGGTAACACATTTTCTTGCTATGATGTAAATATTTACCTATGGTATTATCACCACACACTGGACAAGCCATATAACCCTTATTTACACACCCAGACAAATCCCCATATGCGGGAAAGTCATTTATCGTCCACATTAATATTGCCCTTAAAGTGAAAAAAGATTTAGTATTAGCATCGTACACATTTGGTTCACCTTCTTCCCAAAGCTTCTTCAAATCATCAATTAACGGTTGTAAAAACACGTCAATGTTATTACCTGGCTCATGTGGACCAGACACTAATATCGTTAACATCATAAACTTCCTCTTCATGCATAACCAAGGAGGAAGATTATAAGTTGACAATACTACTGGCCAACAGCTATACCTATTGTTTAAGTCATTAGTATGTGGGTTTATACCATCTGCGGCCAGAGCTAACCGAAGGTTTCTTGGCTCACTACCGAAGGTTGGCCACCTATAATCGATATTCCGCCATGAAGGAGAGTCGGCTGGATGGCGCATCTGGCCATCTTGACTTCTTTGGTTAGCATGCCAAGTCATTAGTGCAGAAGTAGAAGCAGATTTAAACATCCGCTTAAATCTGGGAATGATTGGAAAATACCACATAACTTTGGCCGGAATGTTAACCCTCGGTTTACCATCCTTTCCTAATTTCCAACGAGATTTCTGGCACTTTGGACAATTAGAAGCATCGGCATTTACACCCCTATATAGAATGCATTCATTCGGACATGCATGAAATTTTATATATTCTAGGCCTAAATCAGATAGGATTTTCTTAGCTGCGTATGAATTAGTTGGCAGGACATGATCTTTAGGAAGTAAAGATCCAACAGAAGAGAGTAAATCAGTAAATGCACTATCACTTATACCAAATCTTGCTTTCCAATTATGTAATTTCAACATTGAATCTAATTTAGTGCACTCACTACCCTCATACAAAGGTTGTTCGGCATCGGCCAAAAACCTTTTGAACTCATCTGACTCTTTATCGCAATCATCACCCAAATTATTATTATATGCTGCTTCACAAACATCCTCTACATTACCGGCTTCAAATGGTTGTGACGCAGAAATATTCTCCTGAGTAGAAGCCGGAAATGTGCTACCAACAGATGACCTAGACTTAGCTCCATGCCAAATCCAATCAACGTACCCCAAACTGAAACCCTTTTCGTATAGATGACCCCTAATTATTTTGACAGACAATTTTTTAAAATTAACGCAACGTGCACATGGACAAGGTATTCTCTTAGGATCTTTACAATTTTCTTCGGCAAGCATCAAAAACTTTTCAACCCCGATTTCGTACTCTAATGAATCCCTATCAGCAAAAATCCATGACTTGTCCATATATGAACCTACAGCATTTTAATATCAATTAACATACGACTGAACAATCATATACATATCCAAACCATTATCTCTTATGTTATTCTATTTACGGATTTATCAAGTTAATTTTAACAAGTAACGTATTATTTATATTCAATAAGCATATTCATATCTAACTTCAGTATGTAATTAAAAATATTTAAGTTCAATCATTTATTATTTATATTATATAATATTAAGTTGTGACTGATATTTATAGTTATAGTATTGTTCTAAGTTAAACTTGTTTTTTAAACAAAAGCTATGTCAATTAATATTAAATGGCAACATGTCATTAACCTTTAAATGTGCACGAAGGCATACGATTTCAGTAATTCACATATGTAAGTAGCAAACAGAGAAAGTACATATACTACCATACACTATTCAGTTCTATCAATTCATGCAGTTAAAGAACTTTGAAATAAATAACACATAAAGAACACACGTTACACATAAAGAACACATGTTATACATAAAGAACACATGTTATGCAGATACAGAACACAAAAAAAAACATTCAAAAATAGCAGTCAAAAATAAAGAAATACATACGAATTTGAGCTTTCAAGCATTACCCAAAAAAGTTCTTGCTCCTCTCCTCTCTATAAACAAAGATACACTCAGAAATTAGTAACTAAATATATAATTGAAAGTATTACTCATTGATTCAAAATAAGGTTGAAAGTATTACCCAAACAATCTCTTTTAACTGGTCCTCCTGCATTAAAAACAAGAAAAAGTGAATTAGAAATTAAACAGAAGGAGTTCAAAATTACACATGTAATTAAGTTTACTCACTGATTCGATCTTTTTAGCAGTGAACACATAGATCCCAGCAGCGAATTAAAGGAGGGAAAGAGAGTAAACTTTGAGATTGAAAATTAGGGTTACAAATTGGGGATTTTTTTTGGTGAAAGAGAAAGAGAGATTGAAAGAGACAGAGAGAAAACGAGAGAGAGAGAGAGAGAGAGAGAGAGAGGGGTGAGCAGTGAGGTAATTGAGAGAGAGAGAGATTAGAAATTCGTCGAGAGAGAGAGAGAGCAGTGAGGTAATTGATCGAGAGAAAACGAGAGAGAGAGAGAGAGAGGTGAGCTGTGAAGAATTAGTTTTGAAAGAGAGATTAACAATTCGTTTTTTTGTTTTGTTGTCTGAGAGAGCTGCACTACCATCAAATTATTTGGGGGAATTAAAAATTTGGGGGGAATTAAAAATTTTCTAAGGGGGGAATAATGTGTGAAGGGGGGAAATATTTTGGGCGTGTCTACTACTTTAGACATCGGTTGGTTTTTGACCGATGTAATAAGATGTTAACGACATCGGTTGTTTTTTAACCGCTGTCATTGATATGTCAAAGACATCAGTTGGTAATATAACCGATGTACCTGATATGTCAATAATATGTCAAAGACATCAGTTGGCTTAAATTGTGATTTCATAATATATCAAAGACATCAGTTTTTTTGGACTGGTGTCATTGATAGTTTTTACATCGATGACATCATGAACCGATGTCAAAGGGGCGATGTCTATTCTACTTTTTCTAGTAGTGCCAACAGATATCGAGCAAAAGAGCACTGCAGAGAAGAACAGCGTACGTTCTCGCAAGGCTCTGACTACTACTCTCAATAGCCACAAGAGCAAACAAACCTATCTCCAAATTAATCAACGATACTCCATTGTACAGCGCTCCTAGCGCTCCAATCAAAGCACATCCAATCTGAATGTAGATGAGAATGATAGCAAATGATTGAATCCTATCATAATCATGAAGCCAAGATTGAACAACAGAAATGCTGAAATCACCACAACAACCACAACAAAGCCTGATGGAATTAACGCAAATCCTGACAGTCGAAAACAAATCCTGATGGAATCCTGATGGCCAACAATTTGCAGTATAGCAGGACAAACAATCTGACTTGGAAAGATCTTGATAACATTGAGCTAATCCATACATAGGTACACCAGAAATGTTCAACCAGCAAACCCACAAAAAAACATAAAGAGGCATACACCACAATGGGCATAAACTCATTTGGAAAATTGCTAGCTCACAAAGGAGACAAGCCAATTCAATAAACCCACAATGGGAGAAACTGCCACTAAAACAAAATCAGAAATAATGAAGACCTCACAGATTTGTAAAACAAACTCGAACGGCCAAAAAATATATCATAAATTCTGACCTCGCAGAGTCACAAGATTAACTCGAACGGCCATATCAGAAAAATGATCACAAAGCAATCATCAAAGTCGGAATTCAGTTTAGGAACCTACAAAGTAGGCTTAGAACTCACCATGGAGCTTAGAATCAGAACTCACCATGGAGCTTAGAATCAGAACTCACTAAGGAGTTTAGAAAAATAAGTGCCAAATGCAACATAGATATGGCACAAACAAAATGCTCACCAAATAAAACAACTTCACTTTGATCATCTACTCCAAAACCACCAAATCATCAAGCGCTAAAACTGAACCTAACATTTTAGATTTCGGATGAAGAGCAATTGATTAACAATCAGTGTTGAAATGAAAGACAGATATAGGTTTAGAATCTGAGAAGGAAAAATGACATCAACACAATACTATTTCGTTGCGGCAATTAATCATACAGGTTTTAAGCAAGAAATATATTGTGTAGAATCAAGATATGGACGAGAATCAATCACTGAAATTTGAAGAAACGTGATGAATAACAGATGGAACAATTCGAACGCAAGACAAAGTACAAATCAATGAACAGAATCGAGAAATTTTACGAATTCAACAAGATATGATGTAGAGATTTAAAGAACAGATCGACAAACAATATCGAAACGCAAACATATAAGAACAAGAGAGCAACAAGATCGAAAAACAAACTGTTAAGAACAAGTAATGGAAATTGCAAACCGCTAGGAAGATCAAGATGAGATCGCAAGCTACGAATCGTAGATTGAGACTTGAATGAGTCCGAGAGATGAAACACAGCATCGAGAGATCAACAACGTCGAGAGATCGATTCTCGGCTCTGATACCATGTTACAATTTGTGAATCAGATATATAAGAACAAAGAATAATACGGAGAACAACACAAAACTTATCAAACTCCATTGATGAAAAACTATATTTACAGAACTATGACAAAACAGAGATTACATTTAGAGAGAGCTATTAGAGAGAGAGAGAGACAGAATATTGAAGAACTACATTGTGTAAAAGCTGAGAGAGACATTACAATCTGTTCTATCGTCTTATATACAATGGAGAGTAAATGGAAATGGCGGGAACTAACTAACTCCCTAACTAACAGCCTATCTATTCTTGACAGCAACTAATATCTCAACACTTTAGCAAAAAAAGTGTTCAAAGTAGGGAGAGGATCCATAATAAGGATACTCGAAACAATATTTCCGTACTCATTGTAATCCAATCCAATAAGAAACTGATAGAGCTTCTCAGCCTCTCGTTCCTTCCAAACTCAAAAGCAGCCCCACATGTGCACTTTGGTACTTTCGAGAAGGCAGCAATTTCATCCCAGAGTTGTTTGAGATGCCCATAATAGTTCACTATAGTCTGACCTCTTTGTTTGCACTCAATAAGTTGATTTTCGAGTTCATGTAAGCGAGGACCATTCCCAATAGAAAAACGCTCCTTGAGTTCATCCCACAAATCTTTAGCAGACTCCAAATAGGAGACAGATGTACGTAGGGAAGGATCAATAGTGTTAAAAATCCATGTCGTTAGCATAGAATTGACGATAGGCCATTGTACACTATCTGCTGATTTTGCAGCAGGTTCTTTGACGGTTCCATCTAGGAATCCAATCTTGTTCTTCGCACGAAAGTTATTCTGTATAGCCCTCGACCACTCTTCATAGTTCTCACCTTTGAGAATTAGGACAAATCAGCATACCCGGATTATTAGAAAAGTGCAGGTAAAACGAAGATGAAACATCGTATTCGGTTTTGGTGTTCTTGTCATTGGTCATGGAGAGTTTGATGATTTCAAAGGAAATAAAGGAGGATCAGATTTGGTTGTTTTGGTTATGGGTTGATTTGGTTGTTCTGGAGTATAGGTTGAGTGTACTCAGAAAATAAAATCGAATTGTAGGTTGGCTCACAAAACTTAAACAGCTTGAGAAAAATATTCTTTTGTATTACGGTTGCCAGACTATGTACAAGATTTGTGTTTATATACACACGCTCAGACCAACATTACATAACGAAGTTGGTGTAATAAGGAAAATAAATAAATCTGCTCAATATGGAAACAAATCATATCCTACAAATATGATACCTAACAGTAACACCACTTAATATAACGAAAAGATGATTGTAATAATTGCTTGTTAAAAATTCATTCTGATTCATTTTATTTGTGATTATATTTAATTTTTGTTTTGATATTGTTGTGCCCAAAATTTGTAATGGTCTTAATTTTAGGCCCACGGGTATTAAGGATTGGTAGGATATTTGGAAGGCAGGTACTAGTTTGAAGGAAGCTGGAGAGGTGTATATTTTGAGGGTAGCTCTGGAGGTGGAGGTTCACATTTGGGGGAAGCTGTGTAGGTGCAGGTGGGCTTACAGGCTCCACCTCTGCTGGCCGAACGGATAAGTATTGACTCCTAATTTGTAGGAAATACGAATTGAGTCCTGTTAATAGTCTATTTTAATGAGGGACACGTTTCTAATATGATAAATATTAGAAATTTATGATATATGTCTATACATACATGGAGTTCTCATATGAGTAGGATTTGGGAGTTCTACTTCGAATAGGACTCTACTAAGGGGCTAGCTGATTTAAGGAAAAGTCATATTTCTACACAAATACTTCGAGATTAACATGGATGGAGGGATTAAATCTTATCAATTTCGTGGCTTAATGGACAAGGAAAGGATTCCTAACCTAAAAGAACTACATTAGGGCTTGATTCCTATAAATAGGATATGTAGGCAATTAGCAAGGGGTTCGGTTTTTTACTTTCTGAATACACAAGGCACGTGTACCCTAAGTAATACATCCCTGGACATACTTGGCCGGATTTTTGCCATTATTGTCCGGTGAACTTGCTAATTCAGCCCAAAAAACACAAAATATCATTATTAGGTTCAGCTGCCCTGTTTTGGTACAGCTGTTCGGTTTGTTAATTATCCGAAAACCAAGGATAATTCCCGTTATTCCGGCGAGGCTTTCTCGGGGTGTTGTTGCGGAATTTTCTCACAACATTTTTGGCGCTAGAAGGAGGGCATCTCTGATCTTTTGAGAGGAACAATGTCTAAGAGCTCCGGCGATGAGCCCGAAAACAAATTCTTGAGCAAGGATTTCACGGATTGAATTCCACGTATGGTTAGGAGAATCATTACTATGGAAAATAACCGGAAAAGATGGAGAAACGGAGGAAAAATCATGGCTTGATGGAAGAAAGGCGAAGAAGAAGGGAGGTGATTACCTTCATACTAGTCATTTGATGGTGAAAATGCATAAAGGACGATATATGGCTCGGAGATGAACATATTTTTGGCTTGATGGAAGAGACCTGAAAAGAATGGCCGGAAAATGAAAGTTTCTGATGTTAATTTCGATCGGAAATACCCAGAAATGAGGTCCCGCGATGAGAGCTTCCCTCAATCAGGGGTGCTGATATGTTTAACTAGATAGGTGAAGCTGAACATCTACCTGCTAATGGAGGTACGACCATATCCACCTGCTAATGAAGGTAAGACCATCTAGAGAGGTTTGGTCGAGAGTTTCTAATGGCAAAGACAGGAGAGACCTCAATCTTGAGGTTGCACCTATGGAAGAAGGTTTCCGTAAGGTACCCCCAAATACTTCATCTTGGCATATGATAAGGAGATTCTTATGGTCAGAAAATGGTGAATCTCAATTTAGAGGTTCAATCGGTTGGAGGTTCAATCTCAATGTATATGAGATAACACCCCGAGTTATCTACAAATTCGGGAATTTGTATACGGTCCCCAGCTAGAGCTGAAGATGGAAGCTCTGAACACAAAGCTTGCCCAAGAAAGGTCTGCTCAGAAGGAAAGAAGGAAGGAAGCCTATGAAGCTGGCTACAAAATTTCCATCAATGACTATATCAAATCCACTCACCTCAGGTTCCCTGACCTAGACTGGTCCCAGCTTGGCGAAGATGCTGTTAAAGCGGTGGAGGATATCAAGAAAAAGGAGGTTGCCAAAATCAAGGTGGATGAATTGAATCCAGCTGTTAAGGAGAATGAGGTGGAGGTTCCCATGAAAGAGACAGCTGAAGCTCAGGCAAATGCCTCCAACATAGCTGCTCCCATTTCCCCTGCTCCAACAATCTAGGAACACGCCGATTGGAGGTGAACCTGCATGGGAAGGAAGGTGGAGCTAGATGCGAACCTCTTGACCAAGGAGGTACCAATGAACCAGGCAACAAAGGCATGAGGAATGAGGTTCATGGAAGAGGTCCAACTACTGGAATTAACAAGAAGTCGAATAACAAGAACCTCTACAGGAAGCTAGAAGATCAAAGGAAGCAATTTGGGTCAATCGTAGCGGTTCTACCACGCAACTTGAGGTTCGATAGTTGAACCTGGAGCTTCCACTACAACAAGATACTACGCTTGATTGAGATTCTCTGAAGGATCCACCTTATGCATGACGAAATTCACTACAGGAAGCTCAATGTAGAATAACGAAGGAAGCATGTTACCAGGTAGCCTTAATGGAGGAACCTCACGATGAAGGTTACAGTTTTTCGGGGGGTAACCACCCATGGCATTGATGAAAATGGCTGCTCTAATGAAGGATAATGAGGGCAAGGCGCACCATGTGGAAGTTATAAAAAAAAGTACAAGGGAACCTCGCGAAGTTCTTGGTTGGTCATGTGGCAGCACCTACAGAAGTAGGTGAAAGAAACTTATAGGGGTGCTCATAGCGGAAGCTTCACCAATAGTGGAAGGTTGAAGGTTAGATTATCTAGTTGAAGGCATTGAGCAAAGGTGCCAAGGTATGATCTGGGTGATGTTGAAGCTCCAACAAAATAGGCATAAGGGAAGCTAAAGGCGAATTGGTACCTCTTATAGACTGAAAGAGGAGTGGCCCATTCTAAAAAATACAGCATGAGGGACTTATGAAGCTTCTAAGGTGCTCAATTGATAGAGGAGCCAACAATAAGGTTAAAAGAGGAAGCTCCTGGAAAGGAACCATCTCAGCTCGTGAAAGCTTCATGCAATTTAATTATATGATGATCATCATGGTGAAGAATACCGAGGAGGTTCTCAACTGTAAGCCTTTTAGGCATGATAAGTTGGAAGGTGTCTCACAAAGAGGTTCTACAGTTATAAGCTTCTCGAATATTGGAAGCTGGAATTTGGGAATACCTCATGGAAGGAATTGCAGAAGGAGTAGATGATAATAATCTCAATCAGATTCTGGAAACGATACTACTGGACAAAGAAGGAGATACGAACGACCTCTTGGTTATTAAAGGAAGTGGTGCGAGGTTCACATATGGAGCTACCTACCAATCGACAGATGCAGAATGGAAACCTATGTTAAAGGCATGTAAGCAAGAACCTCTCAATGGAAAAATCACCGGAAGCTATGAAAGCTCGAGAAATAGTGGAGCTACATCTTTGCATGCTAAGGTAGTGGAAAGAAATCAAGTGTGACTGAAGAAACCATCTCAAAATTGGCAGATGTCGGTAATCTTAATGAAATCTGAAGGATCGAAAGGCAACCTGGGTCGCACATGAGCGAAATATTCATCTAAATTTTGAAGGTGAACCTTACAAGGAGATTGTTATCTATCAAGAGGTAGCTCCCCCCAAGGAACTATCATTGACAGCTTTCTTGTTAAGAGGATGGAGGTGGATTGGTTTCAGCTGCAAGAGTAGCTTTCTTGGTATTAACCTGTTGGTGGCAGGTTGGTTGGTTTCAGCTGCTGGAGCAGCTTCCTCAGACTTTACCTGCTGGTTGCAGGTTGATTGGTTTCAGCTGCTGAAGCAGCTTTTTCGGATTTCACCTGCTGGTTGCAGGATGATTGGTTTCAGCTGCAGGAGCAGCTTCCTTGGTATTAACCTGCTGGTTGCAGGTTGGTTGGTTTCAGCTGCAGGAGTAGCTTCCTTGGTATTAATCTGCTGGTTGCAGGTTGGTTGGTTTCAGCTGCTGAAGCAGCTTCTTCGAATTTCGCCTGCTGGTTGCAGAATGATTGGTTTCAGCTGCAGGAGCAGCTTCCTTGGTATTAACCTGCTGGTTGCAGGTTGGTTGGTTTTAGCTGCTGGAGCAGCTTCCTCGAATTTCACCTGCTAGTTGTAAGTTGATTGGCTTTAGCTGCAGGAGCAGCTTCCTTGGTATTAACCTGCTGGTTGTAGGTTGGTTTTAGCTGCTGGAGCAGCTTCCTCGGATTTCACCTGCTGGTTGCAGGTTGATTGGTTTCAGCTGCAGGAGCAGCTTCCTTGGTATTAACCTGCTGGTTGCAGGTTGGTTGGTTTCAGCTGCTGGAGCAGCTTCTTCGGATTTTACCTGCTGGTTGCAGGTAGCTTCTTTGCTATTCACCTGCTGGTTACAGGTAGCTTCTTTGGTATTAACTGGATGGTTGCAAGTAGCTTCTTTGGTATTCACCTGTTGGTTGCAGGTTGATTGGATTTAGTTGCAGTGCAGCTTCATTGGATTTTAGCTACGGATTGCAGTTTCATTAGGAACTTACCTATTGGTTGCAGGTTCATTGGTTTCATCTACAATATGCAGGTGCATTGGTTTTATCTATAGATTTTCTAGGATCTAGGTTCACATTCTTGAGGAGCTTCCTTATATTCGCTAGCTCGCGATATTTAAGTGTGGCTTGGACGGATTTGGATATTGGAAATTTGGAGAAACCTCACCAATAGACACCTTTGGGTAGGGATTCGGTAGACCTCTTTAGGCTTAGAAGAAGTAAAAAGGTTTATTTGGACGACTATCACGCTTAGGTTTAGGTTTTGATCCGTCACTAAAATGTGTCATTTTATTTGCATGACTTATGTGGATTATATGTTTACATGATCTATGTGGATTATATGTTTATGTGTTCATTTGCTATTTGTTTATGTGAAAATGCTTTCTTGTTAATGGTTTATGTGTGAATCTTGAATGTTTGAATGGTTGGATCTAGTTCTTTATTGTCGTTAGTCATATGTCGAATAAATAGGAGGGTAGTGAGAATATGGACCTGCTAGGTAGATCCTCTTAAGTATGAACCTCTTAGGTACGAACCTCCACGGGGAGTATGGACCAGGCTCGCAAAGTTCCTACGCTTATAGGATCGGGAGGTGCCTTACTGGAGACTAGCTCGCAAAGTTCCTATGCTTATAGGATCGGGAGGTGCCTTAATGGAGACTAGCTCGCGAAGTTCCTATGCTTATAGGATCGCGAGGTGCCTTAATGGAGTCAGGCTCGCGAAGTTCCTATGCTTATAGGATCACGAATATTGGAATATAGATTGGCATATGGATTGGAATATGGATTAGCATGTGGATTGGAATTCGGATTGGACTATAAGGTCATCAAACCCTTGTTCGGGTAGTGAAGCTCTTTCATTTTTGAAAATCTTTACGTCAATGGAATGATGTTTAAAAGCATATGGAGACTTGATACGAGTTATACCTACTAGAATCTTAAAAGGCCAAGTTCTGGAAGTGTGGTTTAGCTACAACTTCTTATGGTTTATTGAGGTTCAGGTTCAGGTACAGCTGCATATTTTTGACCAATTGCTTCTGAGCTGGCTAATATATTTGGAATTCATGTTGAAGAAGGTTTTGCATGTCATATCGAAAGGAAATCCAACGGCTCGGGGGGTACTTTAGATTTTCATCGAAGAGTTAGCAGATTGGAAAAGAGGTTCTCATTATGAGCTTGCTGAGGGGGGGCTTCTACCAAGTAGGTTCAATGGCCGAACCTGATCTAAACCGGAACCATAAGGGAACAGATAAGTTCTATTCTCATGTTTTTACATATTAATTATCATGCATGTTTTATGTACATGGATGGAAATTTTTCATAGCCTTAAGCTAAAAACATCATTCGAACCTCATCTTTTCAAATGGATCATTATCTTTAGCATTGCATCAGCTCATGATTATCAAAATGCGCATTTCATATGATTTCAAGGAAACAAGTCTGCATGGATTTATAAAGAAAAGGTCATCATTCCATATACATTTATTAAATTATGCATGGTTTTCAAAGGTGTTTTCAAAGTTGCTAGCTGAAGCTGTCAGGTAGGTGCCTAGGCACGCTATATGCTCCATAATGTAACCACTTGGAAAGACATAACAGCAATTGAGGAGGTCTACATGGCATTCCATTGGTCCCTCTTGTGATACGTATATGGAATCACTTATAACTTACAACGCTTGGAGGATCCCAAGGCTTATGGGAAAGGTCCGGAAAGTCCCACGATTTATGGGCATTATAGGAGAAGTCCTCAAAATACTTAACAAACATCTTCGGAGGTCCATTGTGATATGTTCATGGAAATTTCTGAAAATTGCGGCATTATGTCTTGAAGAATGTGTTCACCAAGCTTCTGCTTGATTGTAGAGGCAGCAACGGATATATATAAAAAATCATTTGCACTTGCATATTCATACTTGTTTGCATGTCTTCTATGTGTATGAGTTGTATGCACTGTATATGTGAGCTATTTAGCTCTTACTACTAATCATCATTTCTAGTTATTGTCGTAGCTCAGGTTTGGGATGTTAAGGTATCTTTACAACAGCAGGAGCTCCATACAGAAGCTCCATGGCATGGCTCACGAGGAATTCTTACACAGTGGTCAACTTAGCAAGAAAAAGGAGCATCTCGAGGAATCGGATTATGGTTTTCAAGGGAAAAAAGCTGGAAGCTGGTAGGTTTAGCTGGGAAGCTGAGGAAGCTTATAACTGGAACTGGAGTGTCGTACGTGATCTATTGTATACGAATGGGTCTCATTTAAGGATTCAGATTGAGGTACATATGCAGAAACATTGTGTTTCCTGTTTCTTACGCCGAGTTAGCTCATGTAAGCTTGAAAGTACAGTGTTGAAGCTATGTATCTGTCTGAGAAGGTAAGGAAGGATTGGGCCTTTTCTTGTATTGGTTCCTTTCGCATTTCATGACATCAAGGAACCGGGGGGTAGTTGTTGTGCCCAAAATTTGTAATGGATTTAATTTTAGGCCCATGGATGTTTGGAGGCCCAATTTGAGTGGTTTGAGTGATATTTGAGGAGGATCAGTTTTGGAGGAAGCTCTGGAGGTGGAAAGTTTGAGGGAAGCTCTAGAGGTTCCGCTGTGGAGGTATGAATATGGAGGTAGCTCTAGAGGTTCCGCTGTGGAGGTATGAATATGGAGGTAGCTCTGGAGATTCCGCTGTGGAGGTATGGGTTTAAAGGAAGCTGTGGAGGTGTACGTTTGAAGGGTAGCTCTGGAGGTGGAGGTTCGGTTTAGAGGGAAGCTGTATAGGTGCAGGTGTTGCTTACAACTCCACCTCTGACTAACAGAAGTAAAGTTGGACAAGGACTCTTGTTCCTAAACGTTAGGAGCACGGGAATGGACTCAAAAGATGTACTTTGAGATGGATTCTACTACATCAAATGGGATATACACGTTATACACATTGTTGTGCCCAAAATTTGTAATGGTCTTAATTTTAGGCCCACGGGTATTAAGGATTGGTAGGATATTTGGAAGGCAGGTACTAGTTTGAAGGAAGCTGGAGAGGTGTATATTTTGAGGGTAGCTCTGGAGGTGGAGGTTCACATTTGGGGGAAGCTGTGTAGGTGCAGGTGGGCTTACAGGCTCCACCTCTGCTGGCCGAACGGATAAGTATTGACTCCTAATTTGTAGGAAATACGAATTGAGTCCTGTTAATAGTCTATTTTAATGAGGGACACGTTTCTAATATGATAAATATTAGAAATTTATGATATATGTCTATACATACATGGAGTTCTCATATGAGTAGGATTTGGGAGTTCTACTTCGAATAGGACTCTACTAAGGGGCTAGCTGATTTAAGGAAAAGTCATATTTCTACACAAATACTTCGAGATTAACATGGATGGAGGGATTAAATCTTATCAATTTCGTGGCTTAATGGACAAGGAAAGGATTCTTAACCTAAAAGAACTACATTAGGGCTTGATTCCTATAAATAGGATATGTAGGCAATTAGCAAGGGGTTCGGTTTTTTACTTTCTGAATACACAAGGCACGTGTACCCTAAGTAATACATCCCTGGACATACTTGGCCGGATTTTTGCCATTATTGTCCGGTGAACTTGCTAATTCAGCCCAAAAAACACAAAATATCATTATTAGGTTCAGCTGCCCTGTTTTGGTACAGCTGTTCGGTTTGTTAATTATCCGAAAACCAAGGATAATTCCCGTTATTCCGGCGAGGCTTTCTCGGGGTGTTGTTGCGGAATTTTCTCACAACAGATATCATTTATTTATTGTTCTAATAATTTTGAATGTTATCGGAACCAAAGTCAAAAGTATTCGAGTTAGAAAAATAAATATTGCATCAAACTTGAGTTTTTAGTGAATCACCTTTTAATTGGAAACATAAATTGTTTTCAATTGGAAAGATATACAGTATTAAAAAGATGACTTCCTTATAATTCACTATTAAATCAAAAATGATTTTTAAACTGAGATGAGGTGTAAAGAGTCAAAGAGATGTAATTCTATAACTATGAACTATTCTACCTGATCACTAGGTCAAATCTTGTTGCATCATTTTAAAGCAGAAATACACAAAGTTCATATCTACTTTAAGAAATGCATCAAAAATTTATTAATCTAATTTTGTATAATTAGAATTTTATTTTTAGGAGAAATTGGATTGAAGTTTCATCTAGACTTTCAATAATTAAATTCTTCAATTTTAATGAAAATAATGCATTTTTCAAAATATATTTAAAAACACTAATCGAGTTTGTATTCATATCTTTCAAAAAGATCGAATTTCATGGATTTTTACAAAGTTCGAATAAATTCAAAATTTTTTATGACATTTAAGTTAGATTTCATGGTTTTTTCAAGAGTTTCGATAACATGATTAAAAAAATTAACATTTTTTCTTGTCTGAATAATTAATTTTTAATAATGTTTTAACTTAAAATAATAATTTAACTTTGTGGTTAAACATACGTAAAATCAAGTAACTATTAAAAATACAACAGACTATTATCGAGAAAATTAGTAGATTACCATTTTTTTTTTTTTTTGAAATAAGTAGATTACCATTTTATTGCACTGTCCTCTTGATGAAAGAAAGATAGCGCAATGTCAGCCCAGCCCAGCCCAGTTTTTGGGAATCTCCTAACCAAATTATTGTGATTCATGATTTGGAATCAGGCAACCATGGTCCATAATCCCGCGTCTCTTGGGCAATCATCGATAGTAGGCCCAAATCATGTGATACTTTCCAGTAAAAACCTTACGCTTCTCGTAATTGGATCATTGTGGTCGAATCCAATTGGCCAATGCATCATAGTCACCTTCTTCATTTACAAACATGTATAACAAGAATAGTAAAGACCAGAGTTTTTTAATTAAATGAAACACGATATTGAGTTTCATTTTTTTTTACATTTGAGAATTCATTATTTGGATACAACTTATTACTGTTCTCAATTATTTAGTCACAATATTTGAATTTTGTTTATTAAACCACTTTTAAACATAATTTAAAATTTTAGTATATTCAACTAAAAATAAAAATTAAAAAAATTATAGGGAAAGCCTAATATTAACCCACATAAGAAACTATCAGGTAAGCAAAATAAGATGTTTACAAAATATTTCCCCACATTTTGGAGAAAGAAAAAAAAAATTCTCGCATTTCTTAACCTCTTTTTGTTGATGCAATATTTTACGTTGATGAATATTCCTATTCTTCATAAACATATATATAAAATATAAAAATTACGCCCGATAGAAAAGGACTAATAGAAGCCAATACAAAATTATAAACTTTGGAAGGATTTGAACTAAACATTAAAATTCCATTTTTCTCACAGCCGTGTTTTTCTTTTTATATAATTAAAATTTTCATTGATAAGGTTGGAAATATTTTGATACAAAAGATCGAAGTCCAAACTACCTTACAAGGCCAGGAAAAGAGCTACAAAAGAGAAGCCCATAAGGCTACAGTCACCGACCTAGCAACTGGAAAACGATAGCAATGGATACCCAAGGGTTGAAACAAGCAAAAGAGTAGTGTAAGACTACTGTTGGACCATGAAATCCAAGATGATATAATTTGTATTTAGGCCCAAAACTTTGTATTTATTTTAGGGTCTTAGAGCCCACTAGGAGAGACTTAAGAAACAAGTAAAGTTGTTAGAGGTGGGACCCACAGGGGAACCCTTATAAATATACATTTTGCCCCACTTGTAAAGGGGTTGGCAATTGTGAATTATTGAGTTGTACCTCCAAAGGAGAGAAATACATTTTAATGAATATGACACCTTCTTTTTTTTTTGAAAAGAGGTGATAATTCAATACATAAAAGCCATACGGCATCTACAAGAATGATCGAAACGATCAAACATAGAACAGGATGACACGCTCGTCTTCATAATCAAAATGAGACAAATAAGCATATGTCTGAATAAAATGATATATCTATAAATACTTGCTCTGCGCTCAATATCTTCTCCAAAATCCGTTAGAGCTAACGACCACAAATGAAGTTCCGCACAAGCTCTTATCGTTGAATCGAACCAACTCTCACAAACGGAGAGAAAATCACACCTCTCACCAAGGAGAGAACAACAAAACTCTCACCAAGGAGAGAAATCAAACTGAACTTACAAAGAAAACTAAACTTACAAACAAGCCTAAAAATTACCAAACAACTACAATCAAACTGGAAAAATAACAGCTACGAAAATTAAAGCTCGATGAACCAAGACAAATTTTTAGATCTGGGAACAAAACCCACAAAAATTCCTTAGGATTGAGATCTAAGAACTTGTAGGCCAAATCGAAAAAGGCTTTTAATCCTTAGATCCGATAGCTTTAGTCCGAAAAAACAAACCAAATCTTTCCTAAAAAGGAAGATTTTTTTAGGGAAATCCAAGCTTTAAACCAGAAAAACGAAAGAAAATAGAGGGATGAGGCTTTCCACCGGTGAAAATCCGATGGAAGCCCCGGCTGAACCAGGAGAAGAAGAAGCAAAGAAAGGGGGGGCGGCTTAGATGAGAGAGGGGAAGTTGTTTCACCTTTTCTTAGATCTCATTCCAAATATTATAATTATCCGAATTATATTAACAATTAATTCTCCATCAACTACTCTTCTCACAGCCGTGTTCACGGATGGTTGTTTTTATATTCAACTCATATTAATATTTTAGTTCATCTCAACCCATGTTATATCGTCACATTTGTATTAGAACATGGTTGATAATAGAATATAATTTTCTTCCATATAATTTTCTCCTTTATCTTTTCTTCATTACTGAATAAAAATTTTGCCGAATTTTTCTCCTTTCTTCGACTCTCTATTATTGCTGCTTTGTCTTCGACTCTCTATTATTGCTGCTTTGTAGACTTTCTCTTATCGGCTTTACTATAAGTCTATAATCTTATATAAGTTTCAAGTTCATAATTGAATATACAAGACATTCAACAATCTATCATAAATTAGTCCAAAAAAATTAGCAAAATTAGTTTACATTAGTTATTATTTATATAAACATTCTTATTTTAATTGATGTGAGATGTTACAAACACATCCTCTTATTAAATCGACGTACTCAGCCCATAAACACATTTACGGAACCCAAAGAGTACCTCTATATTTCCGGCCGGACAAAGTTCTGATATCATTTATAACATTCAAGTCCATAACCAAATGCACACCGGATGCAACAATCGATCACAGGTCAATTCAAAAGAACTCTCAAAATACACATTAGTTATTGATAATGTCAGTCCTGGACCAGTGCTTTCAGTGCTCCCGCACTAAGCCCATTGGATCTAGAGGTACATGTCTATGTCGATGTACAATTTTGGGGCTTTTTTTTTCTTCTTTACGGACAAAACTCAAATAACGGTTCATTACTTCATCTATTAACCTTAATCAAATTCCCTAAATCATCATATTAGTTATCAAACGATCAATCTACCTCCAAAGTTGTCTTCCAATTTGAAACTTCGATTTTCAGAGAAGTAGAAAATCAAAGGTAATTACAAATTAAAAAATTTTGTTAAATAATATTTACGCTTGTAGTAATTTCTTGTTTCTTTAATCTCTACTCAAATAGTATGACATTAAATCTATATTATTTCATGTTCTTGATACTTTTTTATGATCTGTTGAATCTAAGAGAATGGTTGCAAACTTGATGATAAAATTAAAGCTGATTTTGATGATCTCAAAAGGTTTTATGCAGTTTAGGCTTTTGAGTTACTTCAATTGGTGCTTAAATGGTTCGACATCTTGATGTTGGTTTTCATTAAACAAACTAATATAAACAAAATATGAGATGCTTCTCTGTTCTGGCCTAACATCTATGTTCTCAGGCCACACAAGAATTACATAGCTGTAGTTGCCACTAACCTGGTACTAAAGGAACTTGATCTTTGTTAAATTTGTATAATCTGTAATTAATTCTAATAGTTTTTGCAATTTATTTTCAGTGTTGGAAGTGAGGGTAAATTGTATTTGTGTTATTAATTCGGAATCAAAGAATCTGACAATACTTTATTACTTGGTCTATCGTTCCATTGTTCCCTACCTCTCTTGTATTGGCTGCTTTGTTAGTTGAGAAAATGTTTACTAAAAAACAACTATCTGGTAATGATGAAAGAAAAAGAAAAAAAAAAGGAAGAAGAAAAAATAAAACCGCTAAAAGGATCTTTTGAAAATTTTTGGAAGAAAGCCAAACAGCCTGTTGTTTCTTTAAAAAAAAGAGTCTGGTGTTGTAGAAAATGAAACGACTGAAGTTTTAAATACTTTTACACAAGAACCGGATGTAGTTAACAAAGAGCGTAAGAATGAGATAACTGAATAAGAAACTAAAGTGATTGAAAATGTGGCTAGTGAAAATAGGGAAGAAACTAATCCTAGAGATTTTGATTCTCTATCTTTGAATATTTATGATCCTCGAGTGTGGGATGATTTAGATAGTAAAATGAGGAATTTACTTGTTGAAAATGGATCTGTTAGAGAAATTATTATTATATTTCTAACGATAAATGTAGTAGGGGGTTTTCAACGTATTATTTTGATCAGAAGTTAAGAAATTGAGAACTTGTCGATAGAAAATGATTAGTGTACTCAAAGGAAATGAATAAAGTATTCTACTTTTTTTGTAAAGTGGTAAAAAAAAAAAGTTCGTGCAAAAAGTAATTTAGCAAGTATTGGAGTAGATGACTGGGTACATTTATGTGAAAAGCTTAAGCAACACGAAAATAGTCTTTAACATCTTACCAACTTTAGAGCATGGCCTGAACTCCAAGTTAGATTGAAAATTAATCAAACCATTGATAAAGAATTGCAAGAGCAAATTAAAAAAGATACCGAACATTGGAAGCAGGTTATGATTGAAATAATTATCGGTGCTAAACGCCTTGCAATGAATAATTTGGCATTCCATGGCAAAAACGAAAAAATATTTGAAGATTCAAATGGTAATTTTTTGGAATTAATAGTTAAGTTTGATCCAACAATGAAGCACCATTTCAGACTCATTCAAAATAAGGACATTCATTTTCATTATCTTAATCACAAGGTACAAAAAGATTTGATAGCAATGTTGGCATCAAGTGTAAAAAGTGCAATGATAAAGATAATTAAAGAAGCTAAATATTTTTCTGTAATTCTTGATTGGACTCTTGATGCAAGGCTTTGAAACAAATGACTTTGGTGATTAGATGTGCTGAGGTTGTGAGTTATCCCGTAAAAATTAAGAAGTATTTTATAGAATTTTCGAATGTGGAAAATACTTCTGGTTTGGGCTTGTTTGGTGAGTTAGAAGTTGCTCTTAACTCTCTTGATTTAAATATCATGATATGAGTGATTTGATAATGGTTCTAACATGAGGGGAAAACATCAAGGAGTTCAGAAAAGATTACTTGATATTTATCCTAGAGCTTTTAATATGCCTTGTGATTGTCATTCTCTTAATTTGGTACTCTTTGATATGGCAAACACTTGTGTGAAAGGTAAATCTTTTTTGGAGCATGTCAAACTTTATATAATGTGTTTGCTAATTCCACTAAGAAATGGAATCTATTGCTTGAATATGTTGATGACTTGACTTTGAAATCTTTATGTGTGACAAGATGGGAAAGTCGTATCGAAAATGTTAAAGCAATAAGAACTCAAGCTCCTAAAATAGGAGATGCTTTAATGAAATTAGCTGAATTTTCCGATGATCCAAAAATATATTGGGATGCTGAAAAGTTAGCCTCAAATGAATTTTCAAGTTTTGAATTTATATTGAGTTCGGTTATTTGGCATGATATTTTGTATAAAATTAATTTAGTGAACAAAAATTTGCAATATAAAGATATGCGTCTTGATGTTGTTATTACAAGTTTAAAAGGGCTAGTTTCTTTCTTTGGGAAATATAGAGAAAATGAGTTTACATCAGCTATGGTCAATGCTAAAGAGCTTAATGAAATGGATATTGAACCTATTTTTTTGATAAAGCGTAGGATTAAAAAGAATGGACAGTTTGAAGACAATCCTGACACTGAAAGGGAACAACAATCTAATTTAGAAAATTATAGAAATTATTATTTTCTTGTTCTAGTGGATTTGGCACTTTCTCAACTGAAGATTAGATTTGAACAAATGAAAAATTTTGAGTCTGTGATTGGTTTTTTGTTCAATGCATCCCGCTTGATTTCTTTGGATGGTGAAGGACTAAAAGATTGTTGTTTGAAACTTGAAAAGTCCTTTACTTATGGTAATAATTTTAGAATTACAAATCCTACAAGAGATCCTTCCAAGTGTAGCATATAAATATGAAATACCATGTAATTCTCTTAGAATCTTAGAATTTTTGAAGAAGATGAACATGTTTCCGAATATTTTAATTGCTTATAGGGTTTGATTAACTATACCTATAACTATGGCATCTGCAGAACGGAGCTTCTCAAAGTTAAAGTTAATTCAGTCTTATTTGCGGACTAGCATGACTCAAGATAGGTTGAATGAACTAGTGATTCTGAGTAATGAGAAGAATGTGTTGAAAAATATTGATGTTGAGCATATAATCGATGATTTTGCTTCCAAAAATGCAAGGAGAGCTCATTTCAGATGAGAATTAATATCTGATTACTTTGCAGGTTTAAAAATTTTGGTTTTACCAGGATAAAGAGGAGGATGGTTTACAGATGTAGATTATCATGTACTAGTTGTTGGATTTCAACCTAATATAATGTTATGGACTTAGGTGGTCCAAGATATATATGGGTAAGATAATAATTTTATGTGTAGACAATTATTATATATGGTATGTCTTGATCACTAAGTTAGGTAATTAGGTGCCAAGAATTGGAAGGCTTGTATAACAAGTATGATAAGACTTGTATAACAAGTATATTGAGTCTTGGTGATTAAGTTTTGGATGGCTATATAAATATAGTTATATTATATAATTTGATATGTATGAATACTTAAATGATATAGTCTTAGGTATTGTTTGGGAGATGCTTAAACATTGTTTTTGTTTGGGAGATGCTTAAGCATTGTTTGGCTTAAGTATCGGTTTGGGACACCATTAAGGTGTTATTGTTTTGATTGTATTATTGATAATATAAGTTGGGATATGGGTGTTTTCACGTCAAATATTTGTGTGTTCTTATATTACTTTTACTTATTGTTGACAGAAGTAGAAGTAATACTTGAATAACATGTGATCGCGTTTTGTTGGATCTTGTCAACTAATCTATTGGTTGTGTATGTGCTCTGTACTGGTTGATTGTGAATCTTGAATTGTGTAAGTCCCCTAACAAGTGGTATCAAGAGCTAAGGTTCGTGATGGATGAGGTTGAGGGAAAGTTCAAGGTTCAATTAGTATGACATAGCATGATGAAGGATTTGCTGACAAAGAGGCTACTAAAGCGGGTAGAGACAAAGTTACGTGCTGTATGGATTATTCGGTTGGACCTTGCACCGTGGATCAATCGTGATGTTCTTGAGGAGTGAGTTTCTCAAGAAAGATGTGTTCGAACTCGAGAAGGAAGAAGATGGAAGAGGTCATCGCAATTGTTTCAATGGCTTGATCAACCGGGTGAACTATTTGGATGATACTAGTGATTTTCTTCAAGAGATCGAAGGATTGTGAAAGTAAAGATCGGGTGCCTCAACATGTGGAAGAACACTCGTGGTGGTTGATACACGTGATTTTGTAGATAGATACATCGTTATGGTGAAGAACGGTGGTTTGGAGGGTCACTATACAGGTTTTAGCGACACCCAAAGTTTGAAAGAGTAGGAGGAGATTCTTGTTCGAGGGGAGGCATTGGCGAATGGTTGTCGATGACTTGATGGTTATCGTTCAATCCGATATAGGTATTGGGTTGAAGGAGATGAAACCCAATATGATGTTATGGGCTTGGGTGGCCCAAGATACATATGGGTAAGATAATAATTGTATGTGTAGACAATTATTATATATGGTATGTCTTGATCACTAAGTTGGGTAGTTAGGTGCCAAAAATTGGAAGGCTTGTAAAACAAGTATGGTAAGACTTGTATAAAAAGTATGCTAAGTCTTGGTGGCTAAGTTTTGGATGACTATATAAACATAGTTATATTGTATCGTTTGATATGTGTGAATACTTAAGGGATGTAGTCTTAGGTATTGTTTGAGAGATGCTTAAGAATTGTTTGGTTTAAGTATCGGTTTGGGACACCATTAAGGTGTTATTGTTTTGATTGTATTATTGATAATTATTTGGATTGATAATACAAGTTAGGACGTGGGTGTTTTCACGTCAAATATTTGTGTGTTCTTATTTTACTTTTACTTATTATTGATAGAAATAGAAGTAATACTTGAATAACGTGTGATTGCGTTTTGGTGAATCTTGTTAACTAGTCGAATGATTATGTGTTTGCTTTGAAATCGTGGTTTGTGAATTTCGAATTGTGTAAGTTCCCTGACACTAGTGTCACTTTTTTTTTATGTTTAAAATATCATGATCAAGAACTAGTTTACTATATTATATTGTAAGTTTTGTCGAGCTTTTGGTTAGCAATTATATTAGCAATTATTTATGAAAGGGCCCAAAAAAAAAAAAAAAAAATCTTGCACTAGATCAACGAAATTTCAGGTTCGATCCTGGTTATTAATTTGTCTACATGAAATCTCAAATAATCTTATTCTTATTCTAATCAATGTGTCAATGTGTGATGTTACACCTTATTTGGGATTCTATATAAATTAATTTATAATAAAGTAATTATATATTCATTTTTGAAGCTTTAATTACTTTATAAAAATCATAGCTCAAACCAACCCATATATCCATACACTCTGTCTTATACTCGGTGTTGATGTGGTATTGTGACAAATCAATATAATGAAACTTTTATATTATTGCATATGTGGTATTGTGGCAAGTCTATGGGTGTGTGGGGGAACTTTTTTTCAGAATAAGTCAACTTATTTTAAGATAAAGTTAGAGATTCCTAATCTTCTAACTTATTTTCCAACTTATTTTTGCAACTTATTGAATCTCAAACATACATTAAATACTTGTATAAAAAAATTATCAAAATATAAAATTTTTACCCGAAAATAAATCCATAAGTCCATAAAAAAAGTTTTGGCAAACGGGCTCTATATAATGAAACTTTTATAAATTTCACACAGTACTACTTTGTACGTGCTCTAAGAATCCATTTGGATTGGGGTTGAGAAATGTTATGTTATGTTGGGTTGGGTTCAAATTTAAAAAAAAATTAAGAAAATTTTAAAAATAAGTATTGGATTTTTGATTTAATATGTAATATTTTTTTTTGTTTTTGAAATAAATATGTAATATTATTTTAATTCTTTCGCAAACTAACAAAATCTAATACTTTACTTTTTAATTTTTTTTTTAAAAACGAAATTTTAAATTTAAACCCACCCCTTATAATTTTGTCGACGTACTTGCATCACTGTACATACTGAAGTCCTTGTTCTAAATTCAACAAAAGATAGCGCATGCTCAATTGCTCATAGTCGTACTTGTGCCAGTAAAGCTCCATGTGTATCTAAGGTATCATCATTGTGTTTTCGGTAGTGGTGTTTTTTATTTACTAACTAAAAATGTTAACACATCTATTTTGTTTTTCGAAGCTCGCCAAAAATTAAAAGTAATTTTATTAGGCATGCATAAAAGAGTCGGTTGTTTCTATCTTGGTACATTGCACGGTTCATGTTATCTGATACAGATACATATATGTCTCTTTATTATCTACACACATGCAATAAAGTTGGTGTAATTTTAAACAAAACCAATTTGTCGGAGGCACACAAATGTATCAAAAGAATAGAACACTCGCACACTCTTCTTACGTCGCTGTCAAATGTTCATTGCTTAACGCAACATGTTTTCCCTGTATCCAACAAATAAAATAAAATCAAAACAAAAGTTAAATCAAATTTCTATCGTTTAAGTAGGGATGGGAACGGGTCGGGTTCGGCTCGGGTTTTGCAAAATCCAAATCCAAATCCAAATCCAAATATTTTCGGGTTTCGGGTTTCGGATCGTATCGGGTTTCGGATCCAAAATTCAATATCCAAATCCAAATCCGTCGGGTTTCGGATCGGATCGGGTTTTTTTCGGGTATTCAAAATTAAAAATAGTGTAAATAAGTTGCTTAACAAAAAAATAAAAAAAATAGTGTAAGTAAGTTAAAAAATACCGCTACATCCATGACAATTTATTAAATAGATAAAAGTTGATATTCTTAGTGGTCTATTTTAATTTTAATAGTATAATTATTGTTTCTATTTTTTTAAAAATATTTTTCGACGATCCAACCGTACGGATGTCAATATAAATCTAATTAAAAGATATTCCCAAATTTTCACAAAATAAAAAATTAATTTGGTTGGAGATCTTAATAGAACACTACTATGTTGTCCTGTACTCGTAACTAGTGTTTCGTCCCACATTATTGTTTCTATTCTTTTAAAAATATTTTTCGACGATCCAACCGTACGGATGTCAATATATATCTAATTAAAAGATATTCCCAAATTTTCACAAAATAAAAAATTAATTTGGTTGGAGATCTTAATAGAACACTATTATGTTGTCCTGTACTCGTAACTAGTGTTTCGTCCCACGTAGATAAATGTATTACATTATGAAATATATTATAGTATAAATTATATACATATATATATATATATGTATATATATACATATACATATATATGTATGTATGTATATATATATATATATATATTCGGGTTTTTTTCGGGTTTCGGGTTCGGATCGGGTTTGGATCGGTTTTCGGGTTTCGGATCGGGTTTCATAATATCCAAATCCAAATCCAAAAATTTTCGGGTCTGATAATCAAATCCAAATCCAAATCCAAATCCAAAAAATCGGGTTCGGGTTATCCAAAATTTCGGATTTCGGATCGGGTATCCGTCGGATCGGATTTTTTTCCCTTCCCTACGTTTAAGCTTGAGTTTTGCCTTTTTGTGCCTCCAACAAAACAGCCTTTAGCCATCTCCAATGAAATTATAAAGTAAAAGGTCACTTGTACTTCCTTTTATTCATACTTTACACAATTATGTGAATCTATATATTATGGCCGTTCGATGTTATGATTTATTTGGAATCAACTAATCAAACCATCTCTTTATTCTGCACCAAAAGACTCAAACTCCAAGGACAAGCAAAGTACAAAACCAAACTGGAGTACTTTATTTCATGATTATAATCGGTGATCATGATATTGGATGTTTCTAATATCCTCATGGAGTGGTAAAATTTTATATTTTGCGAACATAAATTAGGCATGTAGTCACTACTGTGATCAACTATTATATTATAATGATAATTAAAATCACATATGACAGTAAATAAATATTTTTTTTTAATAATTGTGTATACAAATCATATCTCACTGAGAAAATATGGATCAAATTAAAAAACGGCTAATTAATCATGAAAAGTGGGACTACAACTCGGAACAGGGCCATGGGCTGCAACAATCACAGTAGGCCGAAGAATTTTGATTGCTGGTAGGGGCCAAAAATGCAGAGGTGGCAGCATATTTTAAGTAGTCCTTCTAATTTTCTATACTAATTTTTGTCTTATCAACTTTTCCTTATGCATTTTCGAACCTTTTGATCACCTAGTTAAAATTATTATTTTAAAAATTTTATAAATTCGGGTATAAATTATATAACTTTATTTTTTTAAAATTTTAAAAGTACTATATTTAACTATATAATCAAAATATTTGGAAATGTGTACAGAAAAATCAGTTGATAAATATAGATAAAAAGAGGGAGTAATTAAGAAAGAAATGAATGGTAAGGATTGATTCAAACAGTTGGTTGCTTTTGACGAAAAAAGTGTAGAGGGGGGATGAAATGATGATAAAAGTGGGGCGTGAGAGTACTTTGGTTGCTTTTAGAGATCTGATTGTTCTGCTTTCACAAAATTAAGTGCCTAGAGCATCTCCAAGAGTCTCTTAAATCACTCTTAAATATATTATAAAATAATAGCTCTTAGTGATTTAATGTGCATTCATCTCCAACAATGCTTCTTATATTGACTCCTTATTTCATTTTATATTATTAAAAGTAAGCTACATCCATAAAAGTATAAAAGCAAGTGGATAGAGAGAGAATGTTGTCTTATAAATTTATAATATAATATTAGTTAAGAGTTGCTAGTGTCTCTTAAAATTGAGGAGAGAGAATGAAATTTTAGTGAATTTAAGAGCCACTAAGAGTCTCTTGGAGTGGAAAAATTTCCTCTCTCTCCTCAAATCTCAAGTTAAGAGTCATTTTAAGAGTCTCTTGGAGATGCTCTTGGATGCAGACATATCCACATATGAGAGACTTGGGTCCAATTACTAGTCTCAAATTGAACAAATTATCCTTTATTTCTTTAACATGACGACATTTTAAGTTGGTTTTATTGGTATTGAACCATGCTTGTATGTTAAATATGTGTGTATAGACATAGACAGAGACTGGTAAATCAGACGAATGGATATTTTTACTAGTGTGAATGAGATTTTTCATAATTGTTCCTTGTAGCATGTCAATTTCAAATATATAAATGGTCGAGTGAAAGTGGTTTGTAGTGATTCGAGTGAACATTGTTCAGTGTACTTTGGTTCAGCTATGTAAGATGCCTGATCACCTACACAGCCTCCCTCGTCCCTTTAAACTTACTGTCATGTATAAACGTACCATATTTATATTCTTGTTTAGCTCAATATAGAGTTCTAATCCCAAACCTTTCGCAAGTGTCATAGTAGTATTTTTTATGGGTTCGGATCCTTAACGTACGATCATTCTATTTATTAGTTTGTTATACAAAAATTTGCGGATAAAAGGTTGACATTAATCGATTTCCAAAATCTTTTATGTCTTCTATGTCTCGTTATATCATATGGGTTTACTAAACACTAGAATTAAGATAAATTTGCTAGAAATATGTACACATGTTACGAGTGACGGATAACGAAGATCAATGATCGATTCTGAATTCTAAAAAAATAGATATATACACACAAATTATGTAGATATGTATAGGATTCGATTAATATTAAAAGTTGGTAGATATGTAGATTATGTAGGATTTCGAGTGAACATGACTTAAATACTTAAATGTTCCCGGACCAAAATTCGGATGGATTATAATATTTAAGGGTATAGATGAGCTATGTAATACTAATAACACAGATTTTTGTGTTTGTCGAACTTGATAGAAACAAGTCATATGTTGTTTGTTTATGAATGTTTCCGAGTCGAGCTGGTAACGCTTTTGTTCAAAATAATTTTACAAATATAATAGAAGTATGAATTATTTAAAAGTGTAAATTACTAGAGTTAGAAAAAGTTAAGCCAAGCTAAATCAATTTGATGAGACGATCTTTAGTAGAGGACTAGTAGTCACTAGAGGCTCTCATCAGTCCTCGCTGCAACATCTTCATTTGCCTGCGCACCCTAAATCAGTCTGGGGACACAGCTACGACATACGAGGAATCCTTGTGAATTTGTAAACCAAACAGTTAGGCATAATATTGTGCTAAAATAGTACAATTAGATAATTTGTTCCATGTATAAAATAAAATATAGATGGAATTATAACTGATATTCCAGTAAAAATGAAAAATGCAACGAAAATGGATGAAGGAAAAATATCACTATTTCTCTATAATAAAAAATATGAGTGCACATTTATTTTAAAATAATGTAATGATGTTATTGTAAAATCAAAAATCATTTTTTAATGTTAAATTATAATAATAACTCCATTTAATTTAACATAATCATTGGACATGGTCTCACGCATATGAAGAACGTTTACTAACCGTGGCCAGTACAGTTAATTTTTACAAGGTTTGACTTTATTACACAGTTAATTTCAAAGTGAGTAGCTAAGTTTAAATAAAAAATAATTCCGGACAACTTCACGCTTTAGGTCAAGCTTAGAGCAACTCCAACCCATCACTAAATCACTATAATAGTGATGGATATAATATCAAATTCACTCCAATGCAACACTAAAATGGTGATCCAAGATCACCAAATGAGTTTTGGGTCACCAAATTTGGTGACAAAAGTACATTTGGTGATCCTTGGTCACCATATTTGGTGACTTTCAAAATTCCAACAATACCCCTATATTTGTTAACAAAATAACTTTTTTCCATCTATGTCATACTATTTGTTCTTGTAATTTTTTTCCAACTTATTTGTTCTCATAATTTTTAACTTTAAATTTTTATCAATTGAAACTTCTTTTCTTCTTAGCTCTTGTTAAATTTTTATCTATGTCCTACTATTTATTCCTAGCTCTTGTTAATTCTAAAATGTCGTAATTCTAAAATATCAATTTTGAACAAAATTTGGATATTGATTTTTTTTTATAAATAATTTTTATATTAATAAATTTAATATTATGCGACCATAATAATACAGTTTAAAATATAATAGATATTAATAATGTAAATTGAACAAAGTTAGAATATTCTATTTTATTGATGAAAGATTCCTTTTAGTGTCAAGTATAAGTATAGTGATCATGGGTTGGAGTGTATTTTGTGAATGGTGTAATTTTGTCACCAAAATAGTATCTCTACGATACTATTTTAGTGTCTTGAGTTGGAGATGGTCTTACTGCTTACATGTACTACAACGAATATTGCAGATGATGATCCTGTGATTGACAAGACATTCAGTTAAATTTTCTAACTAAAATTAGGGTGGATAAACGAAAATTCATAATGGATGGGTGATATTCCGGTTTTATGTTTGATATTGTTGTTGCGGTAGATTTTTTCTAAAAAATCAAAAATTGTTTTTATCTAAAAGTTGCTTTCAGCTTTCATACTTTTCAAAAAAGTGTTTTTTTTTAAATTCTTGGAAAGCAATTGGTATCTAACATCAAATATCTAAAACATTATTTTTATTAAAATTTTATATTAAGATATGAACATATCAAAAATATCAAAATATTACTGTGTCAAATAGTCTTTAACTTTTACATCAAAACTTTGTGCAAAGATGGTAGTAGGATGTTGAAATTAAAATATTTTGATGGAATTTGAAAAATACGCTAATTTTCAAAATCTAATTATTATCAAAAATGAAAGGCAAACGCGATATGTACTTGGATTCTTGGTCCAGACTCTATAGACTATGCATGTTGCGTGAACAGTACCAATCGTTGAGGAAGACGGGAGACTTTTTCAGCCATGGGGGGACAATGGAGTTATGGAAGCTAGGTAAAAGTCTTTGTGTTATGAAAATTTTACAGACATAAATACTAACATATACACACAGTAACACCACCAACACATACTGGCAGCTTCAGGGACGGACCCAGGATTTGGTTACCACCCGGACTGAGTTTGTTGGTACCAAAGCGCGCGCAGCGCGAAAAATTTTTCTAGTCAACACGCACCACCACGAAATCAATTAAGCTAACTGCTAAACTCAACTATACATATAAAATTACAAAAATTTACTCAACTAACTATTAAATAGATTGCACCTACAATATGAAATAGGGATTTTCCATTTTTTCACCCTGACGGAGTTTATATATTACATGAACCATCAGAATTTATAAAAATTTTAGTTATAAAATTTTGACAATTTTTTTCCCCGGGCTACAACCCACCCCAGCCATGGGTTGGGTCCGTCCCTGGGCAGCTTGCCGATTGCCATTGAGAAAATAAGAACTATAATGGATAAACTATTCACCCTTACCAAAAGACTGTCAAAAAATGTTGCACTAGTAATACGAGTTGTCTCTTTTCTTTTAATATTTTGAGGGGATTCATCGAGTTAAAGTTTTCTTTATTTTGGTTGATTTAACAATGTAACGTAAAGCTGCTATTTGTAATTTGTTATGAATAAATGTGTACACTTTTCAGTTTTTCACCGTCTCACTTTTACCCTACATCAATTGGTTGTTTAATTATCCTCTTTAAAACATTAAGCTCAGGCTCAGCTGCAAAATGGTACTCCCTCCTTTTACTAAATGTTTTTGCTATTTACTTTGTACATGTTTGCCAACATACATTTGATTGTTAATATTTTCAATTTCGTATTAGTATTAAATATAAAAACTTCATTGTATTAAAATATTAACAAATACGATCTAACAAGATCACTCATGACTATATTTTATCTTATAAATTATGCGTAAATTAGTAATCAATCGCTTATAATGAACAATACCAAAAATCAAAACGAGAAAATCATTCTGGAAGGGAGGAAGTAGTACTAAAAACTCTCTAGGTGCACTTTAATGTTGTGTTAGACTTTCAGTAATGCAACAGATTATTGGCTTTTTAAAATAGGGCAGCTTTTGTGTAATTTTTCTACCTAGCTCAACTTAGCTAGAGGTGTCGGTATTTTTACCCTAGATACTGAAAAATGGGGAATTAATTAGAATTTATACAATGTTTATGAAAGGACAATAGAATCTCTAAAGATTAGAGGTCATTAATGATCGACATATATTTAGTAAGAGCATATTTAATAATTGTATTAAAATAAATGGAGTTATGCTATAATTTAGTATTACTAAATCTTGTTTTAAAATAAAATGGCATTTATGTTTTTTGATTAGATAGAAAAAAAATTATATCACTTCTTTATTCATTTTTCTCATATTTTTCACTTTTTGATGAGTTATCAATTATAACTCTATCTTTTTTTAGTTCTATATTTAGGACAAATTATAACATTGTGTCATTTTAACATAATATTTAGCATACCATTATAATAATGAATTTTTATTTTTATTCTATAATTTAATTATAAAATAAGATATAATAACATACCAGCGGACATGCTTTAATTAAGTTGATAGAGTATGCGACTGTTATGATACCTATAGTAATAGCACTACTCACGAGTACACAGGATAAGTGCTCATTGCTGTCTGTTCTAGAAAATGGCAAGAGGTGTGGGTTCAATGGTAAACCATTAAATGGGTTTGAGTTTAATAATAAAATATTGAAAACGATAATTTAAAGAAAATTACTTCAAAAATATATGGTTAAAAATTAAATAATCAACTCTCTATTCTCGTTTATTTTCCTTATCCCTTCTATCCTCTTAGTGAAAATGAGAACGAAAATTTCATATAAAAATATAGCAGAACTTAATTCCTATTGTTATGAAACGGGTTGAAATTATATGATCGAAATTATTCCTAAATTTTACAAATTTGTATACTCTTTGATAAATGTTGCAATAACACAAAATGGTCTCATTATTCCCGCTACTTTGACACAAAATAACTTTTGTCACCGTAATTGCTGAATATATGAGTCAACATGTACCATCTCAGTCAACTAGCTCAGCCAATTAGCTCCTCCACGTCAGACATTCTTCACATCAGACATTCTATTTTTAACACAGTGTACTACTCCCTCTGTCTCATATTATTTTCCCTTTTTGGACTGGACATATTTGTTAAAGTACTAACAAATACGAATCCAACAAGATCACTCGTGACTATATTTAATCTTATAGATTATGTGTAAATGAATAATTTATCTCATGTAATGAACAGAACCGACATTCAGAACGGGCAACTCATTTAGAGACAGAGGGAGTATTGGAAAGAGTTAGTTAGAATCTTGACAACTAAGATGTAACAGACTCTCAAGAGTATAACTCCATCTCTCCTTCTAGTATTCATTCTGTAATTTTACACTTTCTCAAATATGTAGGTATAGTTTTTAGTTTGGATATACACAGTAGCTGTTGTTTTGTTAAACCTCCATTGATGATCAAGCTTTGTTCATAGTTTTACAGTCTTATTCATAAAGATAAAGAATTGTAACAAGGTATCAGAGCATCCGGATACGATTCTGGAGGTCTGTTGAGTTTTAATTCCTCAAAATACAGAAAATTCTCGAAAACGAAATTCGTTTCTTGAATTCTTTGAGGTATCAAACAATTTCTTTCTAATTCTCATTCAGATTTAGTACGTTTTCCACTCTATTCTTCTGAAAATTTGTTATGTTTCGATATGTTTATTCGATCTAAAAAATTTGAGATATTGATTTTTTTGTTTAACAATTTTGTTTTTTAGTGATTTGAACATTCAGTTTATTTAATTTTGGTGAAATTCTTGATTTAGTTTCACTATTTTTTTTACTGATTCTTGTTGTTGATCTGTACGGACGTTGTGTTTCTTGAAAGTTTTTTTATCATTTTTCTTTTGAAGATTGATTAGTCAAGTAATCATACGATAGATTCTTGTAAAAATGGTTGCTGCTCTGAATATTGATCCTTCACAAGATCCTTCATCTCATTTTTATCTGCATCCATCTAATTATCCGGGAATGAAACTTGTTAATGTGAAATTTGACAGTACTGCGTATTCAGATTGGAAAAGATCTACGATGATCAGTTTGAGTGCTAAGAATAAGGTAGTTTTTGTGGATGGAACGGTTATAAAACCGGCTGTTACAGATAGGAACTATAAGGCGTGGGATAGATGTTATGTTGATCTCATGGTTGTTAGGTGTTCTTGGTCAAGATATTGCTAGGAGTGTTTAGTATTTCACAACTGCAAGAGAAATTTGGTTGAATTTGGAGGAACAATTTGGTCAGGCTTCTGGTACTCTCTTGTTTGCGTTAACTCAATCATTGAATGAAATCAGGCAAGGAAGTGTTAGTGTTTCGAGTTACTATACGAAAATTAAGATGTTATGGGATTAGCTTGATTCGATTGATGCTATACCTGTATGCAGTTGCACAAATTGTACATGTAATATCACTACTAAACTGGTAAAATCTAAGGAAGACAGAAGATTAGTTGATTTTTTGATGAAATTGAATGAAGGTTTTGAAGTCATAAGAGGATCTATACTGGTTATGAATCCATTGCCAAGCATTTCTGATGCTTATCGTTTGATAATACAAGAAGAAAATCATAAAAAGTTGTATCAAGGGTCACACAATGTGGAAGATTCTTTGGCCATGGCTACTAATCAAAGATTTAGTCAATTATATAGGTTTAAATCACAATTTCAGTCTTTTAATCAAAGATCATACAATCCAGTCACAAGGACAGAGGTGGTTCTTTCTTTGTGACCATTGCAAGTTGCCAGGACATACAATTCAAAGGTGCTATAAGCTACACGGATATCCAAATAATTTCAGAAATGAAAGGATTAGAAAGCAGCTGTTGTGCAGTATGAAGAAGAACAAAATACAGATCAAAATGCACTGTTTACAGCAGCTCAATATCAACAACTCTTGAAGCTATTTGGCAAAGACCATTCTGAAGAAAAGTTAGCTGTTGATCACGATAATGTTCCTAAGTCTGCTAATGTAGCAGGTAAATTTTGCTTGACTTCATCAAATGGTTCTAAATGGATACTTGACAGTGGTGCCACTGATCATATGTGTTTTTACTTGTCTTTATTTACTCAATATAATACAATTTAAGGCAAAACAAGTTATATCACTATACCTAATGGCAAACAGTCTTTCATCACACACATTGGAACAGTTCATGTTAATGATGATATTATTTTGCAAGATGTACTTTATGTTCCAGAATTCAAGTTTAATTTGGTATATATTCCCAAGCTTTGCAAGGATATGAAGCGTTCAGTTGTCTTTAATGATGATTCTTGATTTCTCCAGAGCCCTTCAATGAGGGCACTGCATCTTGGTAGTCTCAAAGATGGACTGTACTACTTGGAGAATAAAGACTTGCCAAGAGTACAGGTTCACTCTATTCCATCTAAATAATGCCATTTCTACTAGTACAACCTGTAATAAAGAAATTGTAAATACAATAAACTATGGCATCTCATAATGCGCCATCTTTTAAAGCACATAAAGACATTGGATTCTGAAGTTGTTAGTACTTTAGATAGTATCTGTCAAATATGTCCTAAAGCTAAGCATACTATAACTCCTTTTTCCTCTAGTACTACAAGAACTACTAAGATTTTTGATCTGGTACACATTGACACACGGGGACCATACAAGGATTCTACATATAGTGGACATAAGTTTTTCCTCACTGTGGTAGATGATTTCGGTAGAATGATTTGGATATTTCTCATGAAGCATAGGTCAGAAGTAACTACTATTTTGGAGAATTTTGCTAATCATGTCACTACTCAATTTAATGGAGTTATAAAGATCATTTGGAGTGATAATGCAGCAGAATTTTGTGAAGGAAAAATGAAAGACTTTTATGCATCTAGAAGAATTGTTCATCAAAGAAGCTGTGTGAACTCACCATAAGAAAATGGTTTGGTAGAACGAAAGCATAGACATATCTTAGAAACTGCTAGGGCTTTATTTTTCGAGGCAGGTGTTCCAATTAAATACTGGGAATAATGTATTTTATCAGCTGTACATCTCATCAACAGAATGCCACTTCAAATCTTGGGTTTCATTAGCCCCTATGAGAAGCTATTCAATACTCCACCAGACTTAAGCTACTTAAAGGTGTTTGGTTGCTTATGTTTGCCAGTTCAAGTACTGTCCAAAGATCAAAGTTTGATTCCAGAGCAAAAAAATGCGTCTTTCTTGGTTTTCCTGCAGGGAAAAAAGGTTACAAAATACTGAATTTGGCTACACCACAGATTTTTAATTCCAGAGATGTTATCTTTCACGAGCAACATTTTCCTTTTCATTTCAGTAATTCTTCTCCAAACTCTAAACATCACCTTTATTTTTACCTAGCTACATTGATTGTAACAACAGCTCATGACACTACTAGTTCATTCCAGACAAATACTTTACTTGATCTATCTACTTCTGAGAACTCTTCAGACATTACTTCTCGGAATAATCAACTCAGAAGAAGCACTAGAAATGTGAAGATGCCATCTGTTTATTCTAATTTTGTTTGTGGTAATTCTCAAACTACTGACATTGATTCTCATTGGTGCAATCTGGTGGCATATTCTTCTCTACCACATTCATTTCAGGCTATGGTGGCTCAGAATACTTCTTTGGTTGAGCCAAGTTGTTATGCAGAGGCTGTCAAAGACCCTAGATGGGTTGATGCCATAAACAAAGAATTACAAGCTTTTCAGTCAAATAACACTTGGACATTGGTTGATCTTCCACCTGGCAAGAAACCTATAGACTATAAATGGGTTTATAAAATCAAACTCAAGGCAGATGGTACTGGAAAGGTTCAAGACTAGACTTGTTGCTAAATGATATAACCAAAAGTGGGGTATAGACTTTAAAGAAACCTTCTCTCCTGTTGTCAAAATGACAACAATCAGATGTCTAATTCCAGTTGCAGCTCATAAAGGACGGACTCTATATCAGTTAGATGTTAATAATGCATTTTTACATGGTGATTTATTTGGTGAAGAGTACATGCTATTTCCTAAAGGACTCTCTAATCCATACAATCAAGTTTGTAGACTTCTCAAATCCTTGTAAGGATTAAGGCAGGCATCAAGAGAATGGTTTGCTAAGCTTCTTGAAGAATTATTAAAAAAAGGTTTTGTTCAATCCAAAAACGATTATTCCCTTTTTATCAGAAATGTTAGTGGTCACATGACAATTTAGTTATGTATGTGGATGATATCATTCTCACAGGAAATGATACTCAAGGAATTTCTGATATCAAGCTACATTTGGACAAATCTTTCAGCATTAAAGATTTGGGACAGTTGAGTTTCTTCTTGGGAATTGAAATTCTTTATGTTGATTCAGGTATTGTCTTATCTGAGAAGAAATTTACCCATGAATTGCTTGATGAAGCTGGTATTTATGGAGATAAGGACGCATTTACTCCTCTATCTTTGAACTTGAAATTAAAAGCTGATGAGGGTGAACCATATTCTGAACCTAGTGTGTATAGATGTCTTGTTGGAAAACTCAATTTCTTAACACATACAAGACCTGATCTTGCATATACAGTACAACACCACAGTCAGTTTCTACAGGCACCTATAATATCTCACTACAAAGCTTAATTGCAAGTTTTGCAATATGTTTCTTCAACAGTTGGACAAGGTATTTTACTGAAAGGTTCTGAGCAACTAACTTTACAAGTTTTTTCTGACTCTGATTGGGGAGCTTGCCATGATTCTAGAAGGTCAATATCTGGCTATGTTATGTTACTTGGAAATTCACCAGTTAGTTTGAAATCGAATAAGCAAAGCACTGTTTCCAGAAGCTCTTCAGAAGAAGAATATCGATCAATGGCCTCTGCAGCATCAAAAGTTACTTGGATGGTTTGATTACTTGCAGAATTGGGAGTCACAAATCTTAAGTCTGTCACCCTGCATTGTGCATATTGCTAAGAATCCTATTCATCACGAGAACAAAACACATTGAAATAGATGTGCATTTCACACGAGACAAAGTTTTAGAAGGCTTGTTGCAGATCACCCATCTTCCAACAACCTCTCAACTTGCAGATGTTTTTACAAAAGTTTTACCTTCAACTCAGTTTTAACCTGTTAACCAAACTTGGCATGACAAATTGCCAGCCTCGCTGAGGGGGGGTGTTGAATATATGAGTGAGGATGTACCATCTCAGTCAAATAGCTCCTCCACGTTAGACATTCTCCATATCAGACATTCTATTTTTAGCACTGTTTACTATTAGAAAGAGTTAGTTATAATCTTGACAGCTAAGATGTAACAAACACTCAGGAGTATAACTCAATCTCTCCTTCTAGTATTCACTCTGTAATTTTACATTCTCTCAAATATGTAGATACAGTTTTTAGTTTGGATATACACAGTAGTTGTTACTTTGTTAAACCTCCATTGATGATCAAGCCTTGTTCATAGTTTTATAGTCTTATTCATAAAAATAAAGAATTGTAACAATAACCATATGGCATTGTGTCGATAGCTTGAATTAGGGTTGTAAACAAATTAAATTAATCGTCAAACTCGACTTGATTCGACCTAATAAAAAATTAGTTAAGGTTAACAAGAAAATATGTTCAATAAATTTATCGAGTCCATTTGAATTTTATGAATGTGCGACTCATATTCGATTCGAGATTGATTTGTATTCATACCAGGTTTAATCAATTGAAAAAATTGTAAAGGCATTGTCGCAAATTGGCATCATTTTTTGACAATTTCTTAACAACATTACAACTTTAATAAATTGATAATTAAAAATATTATGTGACATCAATTTCGACAATTTTTTAATAACTTGTACCGAAAATGCCGTAAGTAATAGCCCTATAAGTGGTTAATAAAAATGGGTAAACTGAATAATGTTAGGTCCACAAAAATGGATACATCGCAGGAGTCGAACCCCTGACCTCTTTCAAAGGAGACCAGTGACTCAACCACTGCACCAACATGTTGTTGGCATGTCAATTCTATTCTTTGATATTTGTATTATCATTTTTCATTTTTCATTTTTTTAGTTAAAATAAATATCTTCTTTTCTAAAATGTGAACGTATGTAAATTTGGTACAATTTATATGATTGTACGTTTTACATTATATTTTAACAATATAAGTTTATTATGCATAATATATATATATTTTTTTTGTAAAAAGTTTAGGTTAATAAAAATTGGTACATAGTGCATTAATATCAACATCCATTCACTTTATTTTGCTAATTGTCTCTTTTCTTTTTTATTGATTGTTTTTTAAATTTTATTTATAATATTCATTCAACATATTTGGTTTTGCGAAACATTTTTGCATATAAATTAGCTAGAAAGTAAATCCATAGCCTTTTTCTTTGAAATTAAGTAAGTATATATCTTGAATATTATATTATACATAAAATATCTATTTCTATATTATTTCACTTTATTTAATTTTATATAATATTGTTTTAGTTTTTATCTACTTTAATAATATTACTCTTTGATGTTTAATCTTTTCTTACAATATTAGTATATGTTGATAGTAAATATGGCAATTATGCAAATTTTATGTACTTTTCATTTTGCAATATATGTTTTTTACGTAATGATATATATGTCTAAATATCTTTGTGTTAGTAATTTTAAAAATTAAAATTACTTATTATTTATACCTTATATTGTCCTTTCAATTAAATTTATAACTATAATTACTAAAATTAAATTTAAAAAAATTATATATAAAGATAGATTTTTATCTTATATAAAAAATATTTTTAAAGATGGATTTTTATCATATATATGAAAATTATAAAGTAAAGATTTTTATCTAGGTCAAAAACATTAATAGTGATGGTAAATAAATAATTATGAAAAGGAAAAGAAAAAATGACTAAATAAAAGAGTTAGTGACAGATAAGATTGACAGATAAGATATTAATGCAGGGCACATCATTTTATAACTCGTTTTTTAATACAATATTATGAATGGAGCATATGTAGGGATAAATATCAAATTGATCAGGTCGTATATTAATTTATTTATTGATTGTAATAGGTATCAATTGAATTTTTAAAGTCAAAATGAATATCAAACACATATCTTTATATATCAACTAGAAAAGTAAAAATAATTTTTAATCGGGTTCAACAATTTTTTTTTTAAATGTTACTGTAACCAAATAAAAGGTTATGAATTCTATTATTTGTGATAATATATTTATATTTTAAGAAATTTAAATACTAATTACTTTTAATTAAATAAAAAATAACTATTAAACTAAAAATAAATTGTATAAAAATTTCTTAAATCCAAATATATTATCACAAGTACTATAATTATTAACCTTTTTTTGGTTATGGTAGTATTGAAAAAAAATGTTTATTATTCAATGAAAAATTATTTTAATTTTTTGATTAAATTTTAAAAATATCCATTTGAATTTACTATAATTTTAATAATTTAAATAATATTTTATTAAATTTAATTAATGATTTGATATATGATTTTCACATCAATGATCGATTTGACCTTTAAGCGGTGTGATCTATAACTCTCTTTTTTTTTGCCAGTTTGTTTCTGTAGGTACTAGAGGTATATATTCAAAAAAAGTCAAATATAATGTTGAAAAAAGCTCAAAATTTCCTAGCAAGAAAAACTAGTAGAAGTAGTAGTGGAAGATATGTGTGAGTAGGGGTCCACCGCACGCACTCAATTCATTCTGAGACGCAACATAGGAAACAGGGATGTTACACATAATTGCTATGAAAAATGAAACTCTCGCTCCCAGTGCTGCCCCTTCTTAAAATATGCAAATTTTATCTCTAGTCTTTGTCTCGCTAGTCCTACCATAAATATTTTACATGGAAACGTTTATTCCTCTCCTATGTTGTTTTATTCTTCTAGGAATTGAGGAAAACACATTATTTTAATATTTTTCCAAATTCTAAGTAAAATACAAACAAAAATAACCCATCTACTCTTAGTCCTCTAGGATTCTTAATATATTGTTTGTTCCCTATCATTTCGGAAACATACAATTTTTCTTTTGCGTCGAAAACAAAACAAAATTAGCCCATCCCCTATTCTCCCTCCGCCCATCCCCCTAGCCTACTTCTCTCTTGCACACAAAGGAAATATGTTACCTTGAGCAGTGGTTGAGCCACTGGCCTCCTTTGAAGGAGGTCAGGGGTTCGACTCCTGCGTGTGCGTGAGTTTCTTAGTTTGTATTAGGTTTCCTTTATGTATTTGTATTTCTGTATTTGTAATGGACGGGGGTCCTTCGGAAACAGCCTCCATATTGTATAGGGGCATGGTCTGCGTACAGCTACCCTCCTCAGACACCACTTTGAGTGGTATTATAACTGAGTAAGCTAAGTTTTTATTGGAGGTGTTTGGGGAAACTTTTTTTTCAGAATAAGTCAACTTATTTTAAGATAAAGTTAGAGATTTCTAACTTTCCAACTTATTTTCCAACTTATTGAATCTCAAATATACATTAAATACTTGTTTAAAAGAAAATTTTCAAAATATAAAATTTTACCCGAAAATAAGTTCAAAAGTCCTTAAAATAAGGTAAGCCAAACTGGCACATTATGTGCTAGTTTGACATTCATGTCTCAAACCATATATGGAAAATTACTTCGACGAAATGTAATGGAAATAATAATTTATTGCGTTAAAAATTGAAATGTAATGGAAATAATTGTTGTGAAGAAAAACTTGAATTTGTTTGACAAATGAATCGAATTTAATTGTTGGAAATCGTTAATTTTGCAATCTCTCTTCTTTTTCAAAATATAATAACATGTTAAGATCGAAAGTCCATATTCTATTAAATTTGAGGTTAAATTACCCCTTTCTAATGATAATGATTTATCCTTTGATGCGGTTAATTGGATTCTCGCTTAATATATCTGAAAATGAATATATATTAAATATTAATGTATTAATTATACTAAAAGATATAAAATTTCATATAAAGATAGTAAGCAAAGTAATGATATATATCTATATTATAATATTATAAGCAAAGTAGGGTATATTTGGTTGGTTGCCTGGTTGGTAGTTTGGTCACTTTATTTTGTACACTAAATAATAATCGTTAGATTATAAGACAGATAAATGAGAATCGTTGGATCTAATTCTAAAGGAATAAAATCTGAAAAACACGTACAATATAAAAAATTTTGTATAAAAATCGAAAAAAGTCTACATAACTGGATAAATTTCACGCTTTCTACTAAACAAAAGTTAAAAAAAAAACTACATTTATGTAATATTTTAATATATACGTATGTATTTTAAAGTAACAATTAAAATAAATAAATATAATAATAATTATATTCATGAGATTTATAAGTTAAAAATTAATTTTAACAATAAAAACATATATACCACTTAAAATTTTAACAATAAAATATGACTAAATAATTTACAAGCAAACGTGCATTCGTACAGATTATAGGTTAGTAAGTATAATAACGGGAGCTACTACAATTAAAATGATAGTGGAAAATCTATTGTTAGGGAGGTATGGTCATGTGTTTTATTTATCGATTTTGAGATTTCTAGTATCAGATGATTGGTAGTTGGTACGAGTTCTTACGACCTCCGACTTGCGTGTTTTTTATTTTAGGAACCAAATTCTGCATGTGGCCTTCCCTTGTGTGCACCTTTGTAACGCATGAAAAACAACAAACTTATTTTTCCTATGGGGTTATATAAGTTTAGTGGCCGCTTTGTGCGCACATATTAATATAATGTTTAAGTAATATGTTTATCAAATTTTTATACTTTTTGTCTCATAATAAGATGAGTTTCTTGTGTAATATGAATTACCTTAACATGGATTGCACACACATTTCTTTTCATATTTTATAAATTTTTATTTATAGTTTAATAATTTTTTACATTATCGTTTTAATTATCTTCTTAATAGTTGTAATAATTTTAATTTAATCATATTAATTATATTTATAATGAAATTATAATATAATTGTATAGTTTAGAAATTATAATAATAACAATATTTTTTTCATTTTAGCGTGATTTTATTAGAAGTGTAACAATTTATAATTTTAAAAAAATTGCTATTTACGGAATTCAAACAATATATTTTTTGGTAGAATAGTTTAATTATAAATTAAAATATTTATCAATCTAATTTTTTTTATCTATTTATTAAAATTATAACGATCATTTTTTATTTTTTATGATTGAGCCATACTACTAAAAAATATTCCATAGTCTACTTACTATATTTGAATAAAGATATCACTAAATAACATGTTATATATTATTTGGTAAGAATTTTAGAATTTATTTTGTGATCATGACATTGCTCATATTAGAAATTACGTAATATTTTTGATTATTTCCTTTTCTATATTTGAAAATATATCATTTATTTTCACACAATTATAAAAATAAAACTGTTCTAGAAGAGAAACAACATTTATTATTTGCCGCAATTCTCCAATTTTTAACCTCTTGAACCTTGTAACAAAAAGTAAAATAAACTAACTAGGTGAAATTGAATCTTTTATAGATCTACATTATCGGAGCTTCCGATTTTATTTATTCTACGATTCAAGCTGAGCTTGTTGGATTAGAGACTTAACCGCCTATATTGTGGTTTCGTTTGTCATATATAAGTTTTTTTTTGGATTTTCTTTTGCATTTTCAGTTTATTTTTATTTCGATTTTCGGTTTGTATTCAACAATTTGGTTTCTCTGCTTTGTGAGAGGTGAGAGGTCTGTTATTCGCTTCTTAATTGTGAGTGGAGGTCTTGATTTAGTGATGAAATTTTGTGTGGGATTGCAGTTCTCATCAATAGCTCAAACGATAGTTCCATCGAGACATGATGAAGAAGGTACCAGTAATCCAACGAGTATGCATGAAGTGGGTACTTGTATTTGTATATACATTATCTTCAAAATATCGTTTAAATGTCTCCTCATGATGAGAACAGGTAATTGTAATTTACTGTTTTTTCGACTCGATTATTGGTGTAGATACCGTATGATTTTTTTATTATTGAATTAACACCTTTATTCTTCAAATAACAATAATAATAATAATAATAATAATAATAATAATAATAATAATAATAATAATAATAATAATAATAATAATCACGAACATAGTAGTATTCATTTCATTATTATTGTGAAAAGATAGAAAAAGGTCAAAAACATGATTTGTCTTAAAATCACTAATAATCGTACAAGGTACGATTCCATCATAGCTAATCATCATCTAAAATATTTGGTCAAAATTGATAATGGTGTGCAGCTAACAATACGAATAAAAATCCGAATTATAATGAGTAGCTTCTCATTGTTTCAAAATTGTTATCACCTCTTGGTAGGCCCCACTCCAGCTTCTTCCAGGTTTCATCATTCATCTTCAGTAATACTACCGAGTACAGTTCAGTGTTTTCCAAAATTTTAATGTTGGGAATTGTTAAATCCAGAACATAATTTTTAGTTTCAGAGCAGGTTTTAAAACAATGACCAAATCAATTTTATAGAATAAACACGTACAATCCATGAATTGTTACATTCCATATAAGCAAGTACTTATTCAAATCTTTATTATTTTACCTGTGGAAGGAAATCTTCCTTTATTAGATTTGTAGTGGCAAGGTATAAGAGGGCTCCCGTAATCTATTTTATTTTCCAAATCGATTTTTGCAAATTACTGATTTATATTATATTCTTAATATTATGAACGTAATGTATTGGATGATATTTATATTCTGGAAATTATCATTATAGTGATTCAGAATTAATAAGGACAGTTTAGTCCATGAAATGAAAGTTGCTCTGGAACTTAAAATTTAGCTTTGGATTTAACAATTTCCTTTAATGTTTGCAAATTTAATTTCATATGTATATAATTTATACTATTATATAATAAGCAAATAGGGGTATAATTTGGTTGTTTGATTCAACTTGGTTCAATCATCTAAAAGAATAGTAACAGTTAGATATTTAGTAAATAGATGATAGCCGAATATTCCATAAAATCCATCTTCTAAAGATCCATGGTTCGAATCCCGTCAATAACAAATTTAAATTAAGATTTTATATTATTAGTTCTAATCAATACATATCATTTATTAAATAACTATTATTATCACTAATAATTTTATTAATTAATTACAAAGTTAAATTACATCTATAATAAATTATTATACTCTATTTTATTTAATCATATAATTTTAAAAGTATTTAAAAGTAACCCGTGTTTTGCACGGGCTATAAGCTATATATATATATTAAAGGAAAAAAACTGAGATAATAATTTGGATCCCCAATAAATTTTTGAACATAACTAATCACGTAATTTAATGCGCATCATGCCTTTGATTTTATCAAAATTATTGTACCAGTAGGAATCTATATATCAAATCTAATTTTACATCAAAAATATTAATTTTAAAATAATTATCTCCATGAAAGGATAAAACCAAAAATTATTCTGAAAATATTTATTTCCGAAGATTAAATTTGTCCAATATTGGCTCATAAGTCATAACACAAGAGTTTTTCATTTATACCTTCGGCCCTTTAGAATTCTTCTACATTAGAATAGTGTTGGTTAAAATATTATAAAAAAGTGATTGTGAAAATTTTGTTTAATTTGTAAAATGTTGTATTTCAATGGAGTCAACTATAATAATTGGCCAAATTTCAAAAATAATAAGTTAATATTATTTTAAATTATTAAAAATAGAATATATTGTTCCAATATGGAAATAGATCACTTACAATTCGTTACAGATTCGATAAATTTAACCAAGATATATAGGTTGGCTAAAATTTTAGGCAATATGAATAACCCATTAGTAGGAGTGAGCACAAAAATCTGAAAAATGGATTATCGGAATACATATTTAATTCTAATAAATAAAATTGTTTATTACTAATACAACTCAAAATACTTAAGATTCGTTAATATATATTATTAACGAACGAGAAAAATGAATATATAGGTATTCGGTTAGTTTTCGAAGATTCTCGTTTTAAAATTTCTCGAGAAAGTGAATTGTAAATTCTCAAGATGAATAGTAATTTTGATAAAACCATATTTTTGGATAATGTTATAGATTACATTATATATGTAACTTTACCCTTCTTCGATGTTAGATAATTCGACTCTGAAATATTTTATAAGGAATTTAGAACTTTTTTATATTTAATGTATCTATACTTCCAAAAATCGTAGAAAGAGATCCGTATGTCGGAATTAGGCATATAAATACTCCATGCGGAGGTAATAAAGTGAATAATATATTAAAAATATGAGAAACCAAATTCCACACTGAAAATCGTTAGGATCGAATTTTATTTGATAAAGAAATGAGCAGTATTAAGCAGAAGGGCATTTTGGTAAATTTAGAGGATGAATTATAGATATATATGGATGGATAAGCTTGTTCCTTATCATTTTGCACACCAAGATCAGCCAACCAAGTAGAGAAAAAGAAAGAATGGAAGAGAAGATCAAGTAGAAGGAAGAAAGAAAGAAAATTTTGCTAGCTTATTTCTTGATCTTGCATACGCTTATATATAGATATACACACACATAAATCCTAGCTAAATTAGTGAGATAAGTGGGGTTTAATTAGGATTTGAAGAGGTTGATTTCTTGAAGAAATTTGGGGGTTTTTGCTTGAGGATGAGATGGATTGATAATTAAAGCTTCTTTGAGGTATAAACTTGTTTATCTTTACTTAATCATTTACTTTCATGCTTATTAGTGCTATATTTTGAAAGCTTGTTACATGTTAATGTGAGGAGAATGGATTATGATTGTGTTGTTGATGAAGGTTTTGATTATGTGAGGAGGAAGTTATAAGGTGGATTGAGGGTTATTATTTTGGTTAAATTTTACGGACGCCGAAAGGCTTTCCGAGGGGCTGACTGTGAACGGTAATTCGGGGGACTGGGTTCACAGTTTTTGTTAATATTTTTACATGATAACGTTCTACTCGGAATCTAGTTTACGTAGCCGCAAACGGTGAGTGGATTGGATTAACGAGCTAGGAGTTATGGCCATTTTAGTATAGGTTGTCCATAACCTACGAATTTGGTAAACACCGAACTTTGGAAAAATGTTTCACCTAGTTAAATTCCATAATTTGAATTGAAAAAAAATATGTAAGGTGTATAGATGATTAATGAAGGTGTCGGTGAAATTTAGTAATTTTCAAACAATTTTGGAATTATTAAAAATGTTAGAGTAAAGGGTGCGCAATAGAGGGAGTTTTCTGATTTTCCTGTCGCCGGCCTATTTTTGTGGAATTATTCGAACTACTTAGGATCATGTATGGGTAGTGGATTTACTGGGTCTATAACCTACCTTGAGTCTTGTTTACAACCTCGAAAGAATCAAGTGGTTTTGTTTAGTGAGTAAGTAGTTATGATCATTTTAGTGAAATGAGTACATAAAATGCGAGTTGTTTAAACATTGAACTTTGAAGAATTGTTTCACCTGGCTAACAACCTTAGTTTGAATTGAAACTTGGAGGGATGGTATAACAATGAGTATAAAAGATCTCAAAGGTGGTTTCATGTCTGAATATTAATCCTACGATTTATAGCGAATTTTAGAGTGTAATAAAGATTAGGTCTTATGTGTTTATATAGAGTACCCGATACATGGAAGGAGCTTGGATAGAATATCACCAAGAATCATTAAAAGAAGTACAGATGCCAAGGTGAGCATTTATCAAAGCTTTGCTTTATATATATATATTACTAGAAAGAAGTACATGATTTATCAGAATATGTAGGTTTATATGATTACGTGATGAAAGTACATACACGATGACTATATTATAGTGAAATAAAGTATCACGTGATTATAAATGATTGTTATTTGAATAAATTCTCTCAAGTATGATCTTATGTGATAATTGTTATCTGCTAAATGTGATAAGTGTTATTTGAATGAGTTATCTGAAATGTGCATATACTTGATATATGAGAAAGTGTTATCAGCAACGATGAGGAGATCAGTGTCAGCACGTCATCTGCATGGGATTAAAGTGGCTAGATCTAGTCCTGAAATAAGTCACCTCTTCTTTGCGGATGACAGCATCTTCTTCGCCAGGGCAGTGCACGAGGAAGGTGTTCGTTTGAAAACAATTATTGAGGAATATTGCAAAGCATCAGGTCAAAGGGTGAACTTCGACAAGTCAGAAATCTGTTTCAGCTCAAATACCTCTCAAGAAGTGAAACTTGGAATGATGGAAATCTTTGGTGTCCGGGAAGGAGTGAAGGATGGTAAGTATTTGGGTCTCCCTTCTGCAGTTGGCAAATCAAAAAAACGAGTTTTTCAAGAAGTAGCAGAAAGAACAAAGAAAAAATTAAAAGGATGGAAGGAAAAATCTCTATCTAAAGGAGGAAAAGAAGTCACAATAAAAGCAAGCGCACAAGCTATCCCCATGTACATTATGAACACCTTCCTAATGCCGGATTCTATAATCGAAGAAATGCACAAGGCCCTCAATTTGTTTTGGTGGGGTAATGGTAAGAAGCAACACCCAATTCGATGGTGCAGGTAGGAGGATCTATGCGTCTCAAAATCTCGGGGCGGAGTGGGTTTTAGGCACTTAGGTGCCTTCAACAGGGCCATTCTAGCTAAACAGGGGTGGCGCCTGCTGAATTGCCCAAAGTCTCTGGCAGCCCGTGTGCTTAAGGCACGTTATTTTCCTAGAACGTCTTTTCTGGAGGCCAAGGTGGGACATAAGCCTAGTTTTGTATGGCGCAGTCTCATGGGTAGCAAAGAAATCATTGCAAAAGGTGCCCGCTAGAATATTGGCAATGGGTCAAAGGTGAAAATATGGGATGATTTGTGGGTTGTAGGTTGTGATGAGAAGTTAATAAGACCCCCACACTGCGATTTTAATTACGTCCGAGACTTGATGAAATCAAACAACCAAGGCTGGAATGCGGAGCTCATTTGCAATATCTTCGACAATCCAACAGCGAGGCGTATTCTAAGTATGTTTTGTTATGATGATGAAGAGGATACGTTATTCTGGGAAGGAAATCCAAACGGGGAATTCTCTGTAAAATCAGCTTATTATTCCGCAGTTGAGGATCTCATTCAATCACCTCCGGGAGTGGCTGGTGTTGACTCAAAAGTTTGGAAGGGAATTTGGCACGTTGATATTCCCTCAAAGATTAAAATCTTTGTCTGGAGGGCAATCTGTAATCGCTTACCAACTGGTTCCAATTTTGCTAAACGTGGTATGATGTTGAATAACAACGGATGCATCCAATGTGGTGATTGTGTTGAGGACACTCATCTTATTCTTTTTTCCTGCCCACATGCGAGAATTTTATGGCGTGATGTTTTCCGAAAATGGACTTCAACATTCCAGGAAGAGGATGATCTCAATTCAATCTTCGTATCTATGTCCAATGCAGGTTATGAGATATTTGCAGAATTCATTATGTTATGTTGGGGCTTATGGAATAGTAGGAACAAAAAGTTCCATGAAAACGAAGACATACAGCCTGGAACAATTATTAAACTATCGAATTCTCTGCTTAGCGACCACAGAAGAATTAATATTCCTGCATCAATGGACGACAATGTTTAAACAGCCACTTCTGTAAAGTGGAACCCCCTCCTCCTGGTGCATTCAAAGTTAACTCGGATGCAACATGGCTAGGTGCTAGCCTAAACGCTGGTCTGGGATTCGTGTGTAGAGATTCAGAAGGTAAGGTCATAGTTGCAGGCGCTAGAACTGGATTTGTGGCATCCTCAGTTTTAGAGGTAGAAGCTAGAGGGGTTTTGTTTGCTCTAGAATCAACATTACAGAGGGGAATTACAAGGTGTGTGATGGAGATGGACTCGCTTTGTCTGTTTAGAGCATTAATTGATAACAAATGCATCTTATCCATTGCGAATGTGTTGGGAGCCATAAAAAGAGCAGCGAGGTTAGCTACTTCATGCGAATGGAGTTTTGTCCGTAGAAAAGAAAATCAAGTTGCTCATGAACTAGGTGCTTGGGCTGTCCGGATGAAACAAAGTAAACTGTTTGCAGATGAACTTCCCGGAATAGTTGAAGAAGCTGTGTGTTCTGATTTAGTTTGTTTTTAGTTTCTTCCTTGTATTCTGGCGATAAAAGAAAAAAGAAAGGTGAATACATGCTCACTGTGATGTATGAGCAATGTGAATATATGATGACAATATCATTGACTTGAAAAGGGTTATTATGTGATCGATGTGGATTATATGAAAGGAAAATGTCAACGTGAATAAGTACATGGAAGGAAGAAATGAAATGGGTTATATGATGTGCATATTGTTTCATTTGTGTCCCACTAAATAAAGGCGTTGTGATTGCCAATACTTTTGTATCAGCAATGTGAATAAATGGCCTAGCTAGCCATCAACGTGAATAGGAAAGTTTTCTGGACTATAAAGCAACGTGAATAGGAAAGTCCTCTGGACTATAAAGCAACGTGAATAGAAAAAGAGCCCTTGAGGCCAAGAAATCCCGGGAGATACTAAAGTCAAGTTGGTCAATCATAACAAAGTAAAGAAACAAGGTGAAAGAAAAGAGAGTCTCATGCATATGTTGCATACATTCATAGTAATTGATTACTTGGATTTATTGAATGATGACTTGGAATTATTTGCGCGACTACGTGTTGACAAGTTGCAAAAATATGTTAAGTGAAAATATATGGCGATATTATGAATTTCTCCTATACGTGCTGGTCGTTTATGATTTCTTGAATAGTAGTGAAATGATTATCTGAAATTAATTTATGTGAGGATAAGTTGACTAGGTGTTCAAAGATATGATTGGATGATATGTACTCGTTATATATATGCGATTAGCCACAAATAGACGGATGACCATCGAGTCCGTAGATGACTTCCGGGTTATATACGGAAAATATTCAGATCTTATATATAAAATTGTTCGTTATTATAAATATGTAGATTAGAGTCGTTGAATTGATAACAGGGACAAGACTACGGAAAGATACAAGGAGAGTTGGGTAAATAAAGAGAGAATGAATTACAGGTACATGTAATGACACTATGAGTTTCTACGAGTTAACAGGTATATACAGGTATCTTTATAAAATGCGCGAAATATTGGATTGTCGGTTTAGAAATATGTAAATTTTACCGGGGTATATTATATGATGATATATGTTCACTGAGTTGCGCCTCATTAAAATCGCTCATGTTTTTCAGGTTAAGTTGCATGGTTGGCCAGCTGGATCTCCAGAGTCCCTCCTCCTCAGTATTTGCATATATAAATATGTTAAGTTTTTATTTCCGCAATTAAGATTAAATGTTGAGTTATCGTATTGTGTTGTATTGTATTGTTTTTCACCTGATCGGTTAGGACAAGTTGAACTTAGTTGTATTTGCCGTAGTTGTTCACCTGATCAGTTAGGACAGGTTGAACTTGTGGTTGTTTTTCTTAAAAGTTGGAATTGTTGTTGGGTTGTTAAATGGAATTTGGTTTGGTTTAAATTACAGGTGGATTGTCCGATTTACGAATACTTCATGCCGAAATTTTCTAAAATTCCCCTGTATCAAAGTCTATTTTATCTGATTAATTCCAATAGTTGAGAGCATGCTTTAACTGCTAAGTGTTATGTGTATAGTGAATCATACTTTCTAAAGTTTTCAGCTTCCGCATTGCAAAAGTATTTTAGAGGATTAATGTATATTCTTTTTAAAGGTAATATTGTTATTCAGGGTTTTATTTATTCCTTAAAATTATTTTTAGAAAATGACACATATAAATAAGGATATTCGAGTATTTTATTATAAAATGTATATTTTCAGTATCGGGAAGTCAAGGTGTGACAGTATGGCTGTCTTGAAAAGTGAGAATCTCCAAGAATATCTAATTGTAGTCTATAAATAGAAACTGAATGCAAACCGCTATCGATGAAGGAGAGATGAGTACACCACCTACATAATACATATAAAAAAATTATTACAATTGATTAAGAAGTTGCTAAACAACTATATAGTTTGATTTCAGAAGATGTCATTCACTATATGTACAAAAAAATAAAATTCAACATGTATACCTCAAACCATGTGGACCAGGAATAGTACCCCAAACATCAGAATTATTTAAAGTTGGAGCATGATAGGAGACAAAGAATGCAATCTAGACCAAGCCCACAACTGCAACAATAAAACACATCCAGTTGTCTCACCTTTATCTTTCTTACATGACTTGCATAATTCCATGTATAAGTATGCAAGAACAGCGGAGCCCCAAGATAACTTTCCACAAATATTAAAATCCTGGATAAGGGGAATGTACTTGCAATGAATCTAATTTCCTACGTCACCAATGAGCTGTAACAAATAAGACTATGTATAACCCTAAGCTGTACATCAGAAGCATCATCTTGAATGTAATCAACAATTGAATTTAACCAAGAAATATCAGTCTACCACCAACCAACCCACTAGAATCTTCACTAAGGCTTTCTTCAAATACATATCCAATAAAACCGCGCCATCCATCTTTAACTAGAGTAAAATTAGTAGCCGGAGGACCATTAATACGTAATCCAAGAAGAACATGTTTGGAATTATGTTGTTCTTGATGATATTTGCAAAACATCTAAAAACATAATTTGTATAAGTCATTTTGTAACTCATCAACGGATGGCATGCTTATCAGCATCCGTTGATGAGGAGTATGTAACATGCTTTGAAGTACCAACGAATAAGTTATCAGTTGAAGTAATAGTTGATAGTTCTCAAAGTCATGTTGACTATCAATGGATATGCATAATAGGTTAGCTAATTGTATATATGTTGTGTTTTGTAATTCTGTATAAGTGATGTGATACTTCAACAGATGAGGATTCTACACCAACGGATAACATTTAACATGTCAATGGATAATCAGCCTCAACGGATAATCTCTACAATAATGACTTGATCCCAGCAGTTGATAGTGACTTGACATGGCTAACAGTTCACATGGTTTGATGGACTTCAAAACAACATATAAGCCAGTATTGAAAACGAAGAAGAAAAGGAAACATTCCTTTTCTAAGAAAACAAATTGGATGATAAAATAAAAAATATCTTTCCAAGACAATCAGATAAATTGCATCACATGAAGACAAGGAATGGAGCAACAAACCTGCAAATAGTTTGACTTCGAAATATTCTATTTGTTTGTAGGGCTTGTAAATTTGGGGTATTTTAACCCAAGTGTAGTTGTGCTTTAAAATATAGAAAACATTGAGCATTCACTTAGCATTATCTAGGTTTTCTTGTAAACACACAAACACTGCAAAGCAGCTGTAAATTTTTTCACATATTATTTCTTCGAAATATAATTCTCAGGTGGAACTGAAAAACCCACCTGAAATTTTTAAAAAGTTTTGTGTTTGCTTTACTTTGATTTACTTGATTTTATTTCTCTGTTTTTGTTCACATAAACTGTTCAACCTTAAGAAATTCGAAAAAAATTTAGTCAAGATTGCATTCAATTCCCTTTGAACAATCTTGTGTTGTATTGTTGGGATTCAACAGAACATTAACATCTTGTAACGAGAACATGCACTCCCTGATCGGAAAGTGAAATGTATCGGTCTCCGACCTCCATCTCTCTACCAAAGTAGTGATCAAACCCTAATCAATCTGAATGTTTGCCATACTAGAAACTCTATCAAATTTCAAATCTTTAAGAATGTGAGCCATCCTCGATTATAAAGAAGGTAGTTTAATATTATTAGGGTTGCAACTTCGAGATCTAATATTTTCACCACCATCGACTTCCTACACAACTGATGACATATGATTAGGCTGCAAATACAAAATAGAAGGATCCCGAGGTCGATGATCATGCTCAATGTATCATCATCACCAGTAATCCGATTTTATTAATACACATGATTTTATTATATTTATATAAATCATATAAATAAAACATAAAACGATTAATCTAAATATTTTTATAACCGATTTGATACTCCTCACATTTTTCGAATAGATATCCAAACTTATACTCATAATTACAAAGAAAAGCAAAAAGGGAGAAAGGAAGAAAGAATGACATAAATACTGGGTTTTCAATCTTCATTAACCAAAATACCCAATAGACACTTTGGCGAATTCTACCCAGTCGATTACCCCAATGCAAAATGCGTATTGTATATAACTACATCCATCTCCAGATCTCCTTTCCTTCTTCGAAGTCACATACCATCAATTCTCCACCCATCTCCTCTATGAATATATGATAATATAAATATTCTAACTTAGCTGACTACATGATTAGAAGGTGAATTTGATTTAGTGAGGAAAAAATTTGAAGATTTGGATAACATGTATGAATGTATGTATATATGTGGGTAATCCATGTGTATATCTGCATTTCATGCGTATATTTGCATGGGTGAATAGCGGAAAAAGAATACGCATATGAAATGGGATTTTCAAATGATACGCATTTTTATTTTGGATATCTAACAAGATAATCCAAATACTTTTGTGTATTAATCCATTATATCTATTATACGTTAACATAGGTTTTAAGCCTATTTAGTAAATTACGATTTTGTCCTTAGATTTATATTAATGTTAAAAAATTTGAAGTTAAAAGGAATTGAACCCATGACCTTTCAACATCTATGACTTTGTGCTCACATGCACAACCATTAAATCAAATCACTTTTTTGTGTAACACTTTAAAATCATTCACTACATGCACAAATAACCCACTAATTAGCAATATTTGTTTTATAATTTATTCAGGATAAAAGTGCCCACATAATTGTACTAGCTTTAATAATTTGAATTTTGATAAGACTTAAACTTATGACATTCATATACTCATAAATTTATGCACACATTTATTTTTATGATTTATTAGGAATAACATTATTAAAATATTTTTTTATATAATAGTAAAAAATGATAGACAGGGAGAGAAAATATAAATTGACAGATATGATGTTGTCGAAGTCAGAATTAAGAAAGGTACCGAGTGACCGAAAATTGGTCAAAAAAAAAAAAATTCAAAGTGAAGAGGTAAGTGACCGAAAATAAGTAGAAGTCTATCTCAAGTAGGTAAACGGGCGGAAGTGAAAATAGATTTATAAAAATTTATTACAATATTTCTCTCTTTTAACAATTATGTCTATATATTAGTCAAATGGCTAGAATATGTTTAATTATTATTAAATTTTTATAAAAATTGATGAAAGAAGCGTATAACATATTTTTACTTGATATCAGTATAATATTTTATTTTAAGTAAGAAAGGTATTGAGGTGCCCGAAAATTGGTCAAAAAAAACATTGAAGTGAGGAGGTAGGTGACGGAAAATTAGTTGAAGTCTATCTCAATTCTCAAGTAGGTAAACGGGCGGAAGTGAAAATAGATATATAAAAAATTATAACAATATTTCTCTCTTTTAACAATTATGTTTATATTAATCGAATGGCCAGAATATTTTTTTATTAAATTAATACAAAAAATAACAAATAAAGTGTATAACATATTTTTACTCGATATCAGTATAATATTTTATTTTAAGTATATTTGCACTATATCAGTTAATCCTATTATCATCGGGTAATTCATAGATTGATTAATAATAAAGATTAAAATATTAAAAATAAGAAAGAATTTACATATGGGATTTGGATTTGGTAAAAAAATGTCAATATGGTTTTGATATCTTTAGTCCTTCGCACTATATTTTTGCAGCATTTTCGTAATATGCCAATGTTATTAGTTTCATACAAAATGAGTTTTACAACCAATGTTATTATTTTCATACAAAATGAGTGAAAATAGATGTATAAAAATGAATTTTATTGTACACGTGAACTTTTACAACATAATTCATTCGGTTATACATTAACACATCTCATTTTAAAAAACCGATTATAAGATATGACATTTTAATTTTAGTTATTCGTGTATTTGGTTGAATTTGTACATGTCTAAATATGTTTTGTCATGAAATTTGAGATATTACCTTGGATTTTTGAAAGTTCACTTATGACAATAGATGGTACAATGTGTTTGATGAAAATATTTTGTTATGGTCAATTTGCTATTGAAAGGATACATTTGAGATGATCAAATACCATGATCCTAGAAAGCACACATCATATATTTATTTTGGAAGTGCACAACTATTTGTTCTCCAAAATTGGTTGGAAAAAAGGATCCAAAAATGTTTTGTCATGAAATTTGAGATATTACATTGGGTTTTTGAAAGTTCACTTATGACAATAGATGATACACTGTATTTGAAGAAAATATTTTGTTATGGTCAATTTGCTATTGAAAGGATACATCTGAGATGGTCAAATATCATGATCCTAGAAAAGCACACATCATATATTTATTTTGGAAGTGCACAACTATTTGTTCTCCGAAATTTGGTTGGAAAAAAGGATCCAAAATTTAAAATGTGCGTTGAGATCCAAAATTGAAAATGTGCGCTGGGATTTTCTAAACTGTATTATTTTTATTTTTCCGTCACATTACATTATTTCTTACAAAATAAAATTAGAAATGATATAATATTTAATTCTTCCTCCATCCAAAAATAAATAAGTCCATCCAAAAATAAATAAGCCAACTATTTTTTCACGCATTTCAATACACCAAGATTATTGTGGTAATACTTGGCAGTTACAATTAACTCTTACTTAAGCAACAATTAACTCTTACTTACTGCTTAGTCAGTCATTCTTCTTACATTGATCAAACACAACTAAAAATATAACTCTTTCGATTCAGTATCTAATAATATTTTAAAACTATAACATCTTAAATAGATCGAAATACATGAAGTAGACTAACACGAGAAAATTTTATGAATTATTATATGGCCCGTGCTTTGCACGGGCTATCATGCTAGTTAGAATATTATTACATATACCTTGAATAGACATGTGTATTACATAATACTCCAATCATAAATGCGTGTTACACAATACTTCAATAATATATGTGTATTTCATCTAACAATTATAACCGCTATATTTTAAATTCGTTATTTATGTAATTTTTGTGCGAAAAAACGATATTTTTATAGATCACTAATGAAAGAAATTATCCTGCTCTGAGCGGGATATACTGGGTATGTTTGGTTTTTTTAATGAAAGAAATTGGGAGAGGAGTAGAGGACCTTCCCAAGGGGCATTTACACGTGATAAAAGAAAAAACCAAAAGCACTTGCATGCGTGTGTAAAAACATTCATCATCATTTTACATTTTACTCATCAACCTTCATAAATACACACATATTGTATACTACTCCTATGTATCTAATAATCTGAATCTCCCCACAAAAAAAACCCACCTTTTTATCCTCCACTTTCTAACTCCCCTCACGTTCTTTCACATAGCCCCCCCCCCCCTCCCTCTTTCATCATCATCAACCTTCTTTATGATCCCTTCATCTTTATCACTTCAAGCCCAACTCAACTCCATCTTCTTCTTCATTCAAAACCAACCCATCCTTCACTTCACTCTATCTAACTCATCTTGGGTGAGCTTAAATTATCTTTTTTTTTTTTTTTTGTTCTTTGTTTTTTTAATGTCAAAACTTAGTACATATCTATGTAAGTTAGCAGTGTAACTGAGGAAGTGTTTTTGTTTTTGTCTAGGTGTTTTTATTTGTGCAGTCATAAGGGTCTTTCACATTTATTTTTATACTTGTTGTAGCTATAGTTTTAGTACTACAGGACATCTCTGTCTTTTTTACTTGGATTGTTTCTCAGTTTAACATGGCTTTGGTTTTTGTCTAGGGACAAGCTCAATATTTCTTGCTTTGTCTCTCTCACCCCATTTCTACTATTTCATTAATATATACATATATGCCTCTGTAGCTGGCTGCTGTACACATATACCGCCCCTCTCTCTCTCTCTCTCTCTCTCTCTCTCTCTCTCTCTCTGTGTGTATTGATTTGTATAGATATTGTTCTTCTGATTCTTGGGTATTGGTAATAGAAGGGGTTTTGGGGGTAATGCCTAGTTTTGTCTCTACATACATGTTTATTCTCTATCAGTACCTCCTTTTTTACTGTAAATTTCATTTAGTCTTTTCTGAATGGAACCATGTTTATCTTGTTCTCAGACTATAAATTTGTACTTTTATGCATCTTGTAAATTTCAAAATATAATAATTAATGGGAAAATGACTGTATACACTTTCTGTTTGTTAACTTTCTTAGTTGCTGTAAAAATGGAAAGAACTGAGATTTGTGCCTCATCAAGAAAAATCAGAAATCTTGATAAAAGTGTTTGATATTGAGAATAATATATGGTATTCACGTTGCGTGTGAATGTGTTTGTAAAATCATCAATTTTTCTATATATGTTGTTTTTGTGTTACTGTCATTGATTTTGGTTAGTGGTGCTGACATAAATTCTGATCTATTTCAGGAATTTCAGTACTAAACAGCAATAAATTTGTTGAGTGTAATGAGTAAATGCAAAAAAGTTCAAGATTTCGAATGCTGAATCCGGGAAGGATCTTTGCTTTACATTGCTTTGTGTTACTTTTATCTATCAGTGGTTAAATAATAAATAGTTATCATCATCTTCCAGCATCATGCCTATTAGGCAGCTTAATGAAGGTTCCGAGAAGACTTTAGTGATCAAACCTCACTTGAAAAACTCGGTGAATCAAGTCCAGAAGCAACTTAAAACAGCTCAAAATGGCAAAAGCCCACCTGGGCAAGAAAACCAGAATGCAAAAGCTCATAACCAATCTTCGCCTCCCTCGAAAAGTAGAGGAAGGAGAAGAGGAAGAGGTGGTCGGAAATCGGATCAAGGTGATGCCTTGATGCGTCCCAGCACGCGACCGTGCACAGCAGAATATTCTCCGGCGATTCTGGTTTCTGCTCGGTCTGGTGCAGCTATTGATATAAATAATAGTAATGGAGGCACATTGTGTGAAGTAGGGAGGAATTTTCTTGCTTCAAGTAAGTCTTTGAGTTTTGCTCAAAGACCTGGGTTTGGGCAGCTTGGGACAAAATGTGTTGTTAAGGCAAACCATTTCTTTGCAGAGTTACCAGAGAAAGACTTGAATCACTATGATGTAAGATATATTCATATTTGTGTTTATAAATTATTAATCTCATTTGTTAAGTAATATGTGCCCTTTTATTAAAACAATTGGGTCCCTTAACCTGACATTTCTTCTTATTAGTGCTGTGCATATTATGAATTAAAGTTAATGGCCTTCTGTGTTTTCATTGTCCTTTCCTCTGAAATCATTAATGGAGATTTAATTATAGTCATTAATATTGTTCTTTTTGCTGTGTCCCCAGTCTGTGATATTTTTACCTTATTGCCCAAAAAATTGCAGGTTACTATTACCCCTGAGGTGTCATCAAAGTATATGAACAGAGCTATAATGGCAGAACTCGTGAAACTGTATAAAGAATCTGACCTGGGGATGAGGTTGCCTGCTTATGATGGCAGAAAGAGTCTGTACACTGCTGGTGAGCTTCCATTTGCATGGAAGGAGTTCGATATCAAACTTACAGATGAAGATGATGGAGTCAATGGTCCCAAGTACGTATTTATTGTATCTTTTACTTTGGTGTATTTTTAAATTAATTTCGTGCTAATTTTTACAATTATATTTGACATATATAGTGTATTTTCTGGTTCGCTGCCTTAGGTCATCTATGCTCAGATACTGCTTACTTAATGTCAAAGTATTAATTTAAAAAGATTGAACAAAACAACAATTTGAAAAACATGCACAGAAATGTGCGAGATTTTCTTATATATTGCGGCGGTATCTTGCGTGTGACGGTATCTCGAGGATAGAATACAACTATGTCTTGCTCATGTAAATGTCATAATTTTCTGGTGATACAGACAATTCTAGTTACGTAGCTATGGTCCTACGAATTTTAGAAGCAAACTCATAGCCGAATAGGGATAAAATACCATAAAAGACTGCGTCTTGACACGTTGCGAACATCATAATTTTTTTTACCAGATAAAGACACAATAATATAAAATTCAACATGTCCGAAGCTTAGAAAAATAGCCGCTGAATAGGGATGAAGCACATGGCATGGTCAAATTCCAAAATAAATATATAAATAAAGGAATGCATAATGCTGATTTGCAGGAATAAACCTTTTTCATGTAATTCTCATATAAATGTTCATCTCGGTATTCCTTTTTATCTAAATTAATATAGCTCATATTACTTACAGAAGGGTGCGGGAGTACAAGGTGGTGATTAAATTTGTTGCAAGGGCGAATTTGCATCATCTGGGCCAATTTTTGGCTGGCAAGCGTGCAGATGCTCCACAAGAAGCTCTTCAGATACTTGACATTGTACTTAGAGAGCTATCAAATAAGAGGTAGAAGACTTGACCATAGTCTGTGAGAGTTGATAATTTCTATACAAGCTCCTACTTTTATATTTCCTAACATTGTAACTATAAAAGGTATTGCCCTGTGGGAAGATCTTTCTTTTCTCCTAACATACGGAAACCACAACGGCTTGGTGAGGGCTTAGAGTCATGGTGTGGATTTTATCAAAGTATAAGGCCTACCCAAATGGGATTGTCCTTAAATATTGGTAATCTGAACTCAAAACATGTTACACTCATGTTTCATCTAAATGTATCATCGCAGCTAACTCCTCAATCATTTTCTTATTTAATTCAAAAGATATGGCATCAGCTGCTTTTATTGAGGCTCTCCCTGTGATAGAGTTTGTTGCACAGCTTCTTGGCAAAGATGTGCTAACGAAAACATTGTCCGATTCTGATCGTGTGAAGGTATATTGCTATATGTTTTGATGATGTCAACTAAATTTAAATATGCATTACTTATATTGTTTACATTGTTTTCCAGATTAAGAAGGCCCTAAGAGGCTTGAAAGTTGAAGTAACACATAGGGGTCATATACGAAGAAAGTATCGGGTTTCAGGAATAACATCTCAACCCACTAGAGAACTAGTGTAAGAATTATTTCAGTTAAATCTCCATATTGTTTAACATATCGCACTTCATGTTTCTTAATTATTCATTTCTATTGTTTGCTTTTCCTCATGTCTGTGATATTTTTGAAGTAAAGATTGTAATTTGCCTACATTTGCAGGTTTCCTGTTGATGACAACTCAAATATGAAGTCAGTTGTTGAATACTTTCAAGAGATGTATGGCTTCACGATTCAGCATACTCATCTTCCCTGTCTTCAAGTCGGTAACCAGAGAAAAGCAAATTATTTGCCATTGGAGGTTGGATTAGTTATATGACAACTTTTTAAGCTCCTACCTGTAAACTGAGTTGCATTATCCATGTTTTAGTTGTTCGTGCTATCTCACACTATGAGTGTTCAGGCTTGCAAGATAGTGGAGGGTCAAAGATACACAAAAAGATTGAATGAGAAGCAAATTACTGCTCTTCTGAAAGTAACATGCCAAAGACCAAGAGATCGAGAGCATGACATTTTGCAGGTATAATGATGTTATAATCCATATAGGAGAAATGGTTTTTTAGTCTGCCCCAAGTATGCTCTTTTTTTGATAGTTACTACTTTTCACAGTTTCCCATTATATAATCTTTGTTTTAGTTTTATGTTGTATGATTCATCAATGTACATATATGTATAGATGCACGCACAATAAAAGTAACATCTAAAATGATACAAAATTTCATTTCTGTGTTATCTAAGAGGATTTTGGGCCCTTCTATCCCCTTGTGCACATGCTGTTGTTGTAAAACGTTAGAAGTTCATTGAGCTGGAATGTTACTTATTATTTAATCTCCAATTACAGACGGTTCAACAAAATGCTTATGATCAAGATCCCTATGCAAAGGAATTCGGCATGAGTATTAGTGAAAAGCTTGCTTCTGTTGAGGCTCGAGTTCTCCCTGCTCCATGGGTAAAGAACTTCCCTTCAATATTATGTATGTTACCATTACGAATGTTCTCCATTTTCCATTCTCTGATTGTGTTCTATCTTCAGCTAAAATACCATGAAAATGGTAAGGAGAAGGATTGTCTGCCACAAGTTGGTCAGTGGAATATGATGAACAAGGTAATTTCCCTTTTTGACAGGAGATAGGTGGTTTTTCTTTTTTCCTTGCCGAATGTATTACATTTAATTTAATCATGTCAATAATTCAATAGCCTATTTTTCTTGAGTTAAAGCTAATTTAGTCAATATGGAAACTAATAGAATTTGTCATACTCTCGGGGTTTAGAACAATATCTACATGCTCCTGCTCTTCATGAAGCCAATGTACTGTGCATTAATCAGCCTTTCGCTGTCGATGTTTCTTAAGTTTGACCAATGTAGTAATAACATTATTTGATTGATGTTTTGTGACTATGTTAGCAGTAAGTTATATAGATGATATGCCGTTTCTACTTGTGCATCATATTTGATGTTTTCAGCTCATTTTTGGTCCTCGCATGTCTTGCAGAAAATGATCAATGGGATGACTGTTAGTCGGTGGGCATGCATCAACTTCTCAAGAAGTGTGCAAGAAAATGTTGCTCGTGGATTTTGTAGTGAACTAGCTCGTATGTGTCAAGTATCTGGAATGGTAGGTTAATATATTTCTGTATGGTAGTATGTCTAATAATTCTTGTGATGTTCTTGTCTATTGTTGAAATATTATATTCTGACCTTTGCTTAAGTAGTTATAGGAGGTTAATTTGATGCATCTCTCATGCAGGAATTCAACCCTGAACCTGTGATACCAATCTATGCAGCTTGGCCGGATGATGTAGAGAAAGCTTTGAAGCATGTTTACCATGCTTGTACGAACAAATTGAAGGGGAAGGAATTAGAACTTCTGTTAGTCATTCTGCCTGACAATAATGGGTCACTGTATGGTATGTTTATGAATTTGAAATGTTCTGCTTACATGTGAAAGTGCAATCACCATAGAACTTACATTTTATTTTCTGTTAATCTGTTGTAGGAGATCTGAAACGAATATGTGAAACTGATCTTGGTTTGATATCTCAATGCTGTCTGACAAAGCATGTCTTTAAGATTAGCAAGCAGTACTTGGCAAATGTGTCACTGAAGATTAATGTTAAGGTAACGTGTTTGATATTTTAGGCACGATCTCAGATCCTTTTTGACACGAACCTTGTGTATCAGGAGGCATATGTTTTAAGGGACAAAATTAACTATTTGTATCAACACTTCTGATCATCTTTATTTATTGCTACAAGTTATAACAGGCGTTAGAACTTTATTTTTCTGGTGCAGATGGGTGGTAGAAATACTGTTCTTCTAGATGCGATTAGCTGCAGAATACCACTAGTTAGTGACATACCAACAATTATATTTGGAGCAGACGTGACCCATCCAGAGAATGGAGAAGATTCGAGTCCTTCAATAGCTGCTGTAATTACAAGAACCATGTTTTTTTAATACATAACTATCGAAAAGGCCGTTAAGTAACTTTTTTGCTGATGTTTTTGTTTCCTCTGCAGGTAGTAGCTTCCCAGGATTGGCCTGAAGTCACAAAATATGCAGGTTTAGTTTGTGCTCAAGCTCATAGACAAGAGCTCATACAGGACTTGTATAAAACATGGCAAGATCCTGTACGGGGCACAGTGAGTGGTGGCATGATCCGGTATGTATTAGCACGTTTTTTTTAAAGACGAACATCAGCCTTTTTTTAGTTTTAAAGTATTCCCTGTACTTTTGAGTTGGGAATGGTGGCTTGTATATTTGTAATTTTAAGTTTTAACACCTTACTTTTTTTGTTTAGGGAGCTTTTGGTTTCCTTCAGGAAGGCAACTGGGCAGAAACCATTACGCATTATATTTTACAGGTAAATTTACTTATCCTTTATTTGTTTCTTTTACATGTAAGATTCATGCCATTAAATAGTTTTTCTTCTGATTTTGTTATGTATCTACTTTTGCACCCTCCTTCAATTATATCTGTCAATATTTACTTCTCCTTTTTCCCCCTTCATTACCTCACTATTTTCAAAGCACAGCTAAAACTAAAAGTAGTTGCTGTATGTCAGTTTATACTGTTGTTTCCTCCTTTCTGTTACCTGTCATCCTTCATTGTTGATATAAGGAGCAAGTGAAGTGATCTGCAAATTGAAATGATTTATTTTAGTAATTCTGGAAAATAGTTCCATCTTTTCTTTTTTATTTTTGTCAAAGATAATAGTTCCATCTTGTAAAAGAGTAATATATATTTTAATCCCCAAAAACTATTTATGGCTAAATACAGCAAAGAATCAGCATTTAGAAGTAAATGTTTGATAATTAAAAAGTTCATTATTGTCAACATTAATTGGTATCCAGGATATTGCAAACTAAATATGTAGTATGTGCACTTTTGCATCAACATATTGCAAAATATGAGGCAGGACAAGCGATTTGATGTTTTTAAGCCAAAATGATTATTAAGATATCATATCTTATGGTGTACTTTTGCAGGGATGGTGTGAGTGAAGGCCAATTTTATCAAGTTCTACTTTATGAGTTGGATGCTATACGGAAGGTTTGTGGTTTTTATCTTCTCATTATCTCTCTTTCAGCACCTAACTTTAACAAGAATGTCGGAAATAGGACACTAATCAACAAATCATGTGTAGGCCTGTGCTTCATTAGAACCCAATTACCAACCTCCAGTGACTTTCATTGTGGTGCAAAAACGACATCACACGAGGTTGTTCGCAAACAACCACAGGGATCGAAGCAGCACCGACAAAAGTGGAAACGTTTTGCCAGGTGTTATACTGTTATTCATGTCAAAGTTAGCACTTCTATTTTTACATGCAAGGGTTTGTCCCTGGTTTGAAGTTTGCTTGATCATTGCTCATTGGATAAAATTTATTTCATTCTCAGGAACGATAGTTGATACGAAGATCTGCCATCCCACAGAATTTGACTTTTATCTCTGCAGCCATGCTGGTATTCAGGTGAAAATCAAAATCCTATGCCAGAAATGTAAAAAGATGTGAAAGTGCTGATTTCTTGGTTCCACAATTGTGTACACACGCTTTCTTGTCGTCTTGAATAAATTTTCTTCCAAGAAACATTAGTATATTGTATAATTTGCCTAATAATATTTTTAGGGTATTGTGAAAGTGATGATCACCTATTATATTACAAATAAGCTTATGTATATCCCCTTTCAAATAATAACTGAAAAGTTTCAGTTACTAATACTAAATGGCACCTTCCAATATATACTTCTGTAGGTCACCTATAGTTGTGCTGGAATGGAAAGTGATTGTGCACCACTTAAGCTTGTTTAAGTTGCAGAAAGCGGAGCATGTTCTTTAACTTGTTATCTAACATTTCTTTTATTTTAATGACAGGGCACAAGTCGGCCAGCACATTACCATGTTCTTTGGGATGAGAACAATTTTACAGCAGATGGAATTCAGTCTTTGACAAACAACCTTTGCTACACATATGCGAGGTGCACGCGGTCCGTGTCTGTTGGTAAGCTGCCTTTCCTTTATATTGGTTGTCGTAGTGGATTGCGTGAGTCAACAATGACATTCTCAACCCCTCGTCCTTTCTACACAGATCCATTTTTGTATTAACCTTACCTTGGACCAAAATCTACAAGCATAATTCTTGGATTGGAACACCAAATCAATCATGAATAATGCTTTAATCCTAAATGCCAAGTTCCAGTCGTCCTAATTATCAAATCTGTAAAGTAATATCAGATGAAATTATTATGGGGGTGGGAATGAGGTATCACCAACTTTGGGAATGCAAGAATGATCAGGCTACTTCTAATTATAATCTTAAATATGGCAATTGCTAAGCTGATCAAAGTTCTGACGTGTGGAAAAAGCTAAATCGCAAGATGCTCTGTTGCTGGTCCTAACTTACATCGTAATTTAGCAGTTGATGTAATGCTGACATGCCTCGCTAAACTATTGCATTATGTTTACTCTGTTGTGCAGTTCCGCCTGCCTATTATGCACATTTAGCTGCATTTCGAGCCAGATTCTACATGGAACCGGAATTGCAGGAGAATGGATGTGGTGTTGGTCAAGCTACCAAGAATACACGTGGAGTTGGAGAGTCAGGAGTGCGTCCATTACCGGCCCTCAAGGAGAATGTGAAAAGAGTAATGTTTTATTGTTAGTACTAGTGTGGAGCAGCAAAGGGGCAGCTTTCAGCATATAATCAAGAACCCCTTTGTCCTCCTAGGATGTTTGCATGTATCTTGTTATAGTTTCTACAGTTTTAGATGACAGGTAAGCAATAGAAGGTGTGGTAGATGTAATGTTGTTTGTAATATATGTTGAATGGTAGCTAAAGTAGATTATGGTGCTGTTTGGCTGACCTTAAAGTCGGCTTATAAGATAAATAAGCCAATAAGTCCTTATCTTGAAGTGTTTGCCTACCAACTTATTTTAAGGACTTATGATCTTATAAGTTCATAAGTTGAAAGTTAGAAAGTCCCAACTTTTTCCCAGCTTATTTACTATTCACTGATCCCTCCGTTTTTAATTGGATTTTTGCCGTCAAGCGGAGATATTTTTTTCAAATCTAACTTCACCATATTTTTCTCCATCTCCCAACAATCATTTTGCATACCATATGGGTTATATTTCGACGCAATTTAGGAAATTTGTATAAAAATATTTGTTCTACAGTAAACTTATAATTTCTGATTTACCAAACACTTTACTAACTTATGAGCTCCTTATGAGCTCCGCCAAACAGACGCTTACTTATCACTTATAATCAACTTATGGGCTTAAAGTCATAAGTTACTTTTTTTAAGCTAAGCCAAACGGGCACTATATATACCTGGTTCACATCAGTAAGCGATTGCAATAGGTTCGTTCTCTCTTAAATATTGGACTAGAATAACTTAGTGCAAAGATGCATCAGACAGTGATTGAAATAGCTCAATCTTTTTCACACCTAGCTCATTAGGTAAAGCAATTGCAATAGGTTCTCTCTTGAATATCGGAGTAGATTAAATGTCGAAGTCACACTGTTATAGTATTTCTGTCTCATCAACCATTTACTTGGGGGAACAGGATGGTATCTGAATGGAGGAGGGTATGTCGGAATTTAAATGATTTGAATCTTAAAATCTAAACTAGTATGCATGGAAAATTAATTGTTCATCCAATCAGGTCATGCAGTACAATTGTCCAGGCTAGGCTCAAATCCTTTGAGATGATTGCCGGACTAGATTGCAGATTAAGGTCAAATGCGGTTCAAATATAAGAATTTCATAATTTGGAAGCGACTTTTTTTGTAACTATTAAGATTATACTCCCTCCGTCCCAAATCTTTTGTCCTGTTTGATTTTTAATGGTCAAATTGACCAAACTTTGACTTAATATTACATATATTATATATATGAAAATTATGATAAAATTTATATCATTAGAAAGAACATCTAATCTACTTTAATATGTATTTTTTAGATTTTGTAAACTATAAAAGAATGATACGTAAATATTGATCAAAGTTTAGTCAATTTGACCATAAAAAGTCAAACAAGACAAAAGATTTGGGACAGAGGGTACCAATATTTGAGAATATTAATGTACTTTAGAATGCATATGTTTCGTTTACTTAATTTGTTATATGCGTGTTTAATAATAATAATAAGAAAAATGATATTTACTCAAAAGTTAAAATGCACATCAAATAATCTCAAAAAATTTCAATGTATAACATTGAACACAATGATCTCTCTGCGACAAAATTTGGCATGATTAGAAATCAAACATGTAGCTAACCAACATGATCAATTTGATCGTAATGCATGCATCAATCCTTCTCAAGACTATCACAAAAAAGGACAGACACTATTACAAGGAAGGATGAAGAGTGTTTAATTAGACAATTCTTTTATCTGTATGGCTTGCCGGGAAAGAAAGGATGTTAAAAGTGCAATTAAGCTAATTCTCTCCTTAACGAACCTGTTCCAAAAATTGAAAAGTCTTACTCTTCATCGTAGGACAAGTGGTGATTTGTTTCAAGTTGCTGCAAGAATCTCCGACACTGGGGGCTTTAGGATAGACTGTGACTCCATGAGAAATCAAGTGTCAAGTTAGGTTCCTTCTCTTTGTTCTCAGTTGAAGTATTTGGCTAAGAAATAAGAATAGATATGAACTGTTTGTTTACGTTGGTTAATTTATCGAAATTCAAACACATTCCATGTGTTTTCAGCTCGCTTTTTAAGCTTAAAAATATGAGGAAAATGTCATGGTTGATTATTTCATTTATAACCTTTATTAATAAGCGAAATTCTCTTTTAACGGTACCTAAAATTTGGTTCGCTCTATATTTTGGTTTCACCTCTAAAATTTGGTTTTCTTTAAAATTCTATGTTGTTTTTTAAATAGAATAAAAATAGAAATCCTATTATAATTATAATATTTTTATTTGTAACTTTTTTAATAGAATCATATTTCCCCTAGAATATTATGTTCCTTTAAAAAGAATTAAAAATAGAATTCTTATGATAATTATAATTCTTTTGTTTATAATTTTTTTACTAGAAAAAGTCAACGATAAAAAATCACCAACAAATAGAGGGTAAAACACCAACGAATAAGTATACAACCTTGGATTACTTGATATAAATTGTTGTAAAATACCAACAAATACGTAGTCTGATCTTATAACATTTTATAAAGCACTAACGAATCTATAACCTTTATTAATAAATCTCTGTTTAATGGTACTTTCGTAACAAATTTGGTACCACCCTTATTTTGGTTTCATCACAGATTCCTACTCTCCTAAAATTCATATTATTTCCTAAAAATTGTTTGAAATTTTGTTATAATTCTTTTACTACAATCTTACTGAATTGTACAAATAATGAACCATGTACATATGTTATGTTTTCTTGATTGTTTAAAATATAATCTTAAATAAATAATAAATAAAATCTATATCTATAACCTTTATTAATATGTAAACTTCCTTTTTAATGTACTACTTTGTACTAAATTGGTTCGCGCCATATTTTGGTTTCACCCCGAGATTCCTATTTTCCCTAGAATTCAATGTTATTTTATAAAATAAATAAAAAAATCCTATTACAATTATAATTCTCTTATTACAATTTAATCAAAAAAAGACTACGAATACATATGTTGATCTACGGTGACATGCTTATCTATACCAAACGAAATACATTTTTAATGGTACTTCGGTACCAAAATATGTGTTCCACCCGTAAGATTCCTATTTCTCTGAGGATTCTATATTATTTTTTGATAAAATAATAACTTTTTTAATATTATTATAATTGTAATTTTTTATTATAACTTTATTCAGTTCACAAATAACGTATTTATCATAATCATTTACATTTTTACGTATATATCGAAATCATTTAGTTTTTTTTCTCGATTTTCTTAAATAAAATTAAATAAATAATATATAAAATGACCTTTATTAATAAGTAAATTCTTTGTAAATAACGTAATTTTTTATAATAAACTAAAGATCAATTTAATTAAATTTTCTCGGGCCATTATCATATAATCTATACTATTATATAAAAGCCGAAACATTGAAAGTTTTGGTACCTGTTTTTTGGTACCGAGTGAATTTAATTATTTATCCTTCATTATAAAGAAAAATAAATACACCTAAAATAAATAATAACATAATATAATTAATGGTAATTAGTAGAGATATTAGTTTTTATAAACATCTAAAGACATCAATCGTATCATACCTTTCCATCATTAGTATTTCCTTTCGAATTAAAACACGTTATAATTAATGGTAATTAGTCGATTAACATAATAAATTAATGATAATTATTCGATTGCCTTTTTCACATTAGTATAATAAAATTAATGGTAATTAGTCGATTGCCTTTTTCACATTCACTTTTAGTTAAACATGTTACCTTTTATAAACAACTAAAAACATTAATCGTATCATATCTTTCGATCATTAATATTTTTCTTTCGAATTAAAACACGTTACCTTTTTAATTTAAAACAAATCTTACAATCATTAATATATACCCGAAAATATCAAACCATGATTTTCAAGAAAAATATAACACCTAAAATAAATAATAACATAATATATTTAATGGTAATTAGTCGATTGCCTTTTTCACATTTAATTTTAGTTGAAGATATTACCTTTTATAAACACATAAAAAGATCAATCGCATCATATCTTCCAATCATTAATATTTCCTTTATAAATAACACACGTTACCTTTTTAATTTACAACAAATCTTACAATAATTAATATATACCCGAAAATATCACAGCATATTTCTCAATTATTAATAAAATATATTAAAAATCGTATACGTTGTTTATAATAAGGAAACATTAGTATAATTTATAAACATGAGCATGTTTAATTATATTAAATTAAAATTAAAAAAAATTATTAAAATAATGATTATATAAAAACATAATTATAATATTAAATAAAATTTATAATATAATATAAGTAACCCGTGCATTGCACGGGTTATAAGCTAGTATCTTATTAATAAGTGAAATCCCGTTTTAATGGTACATTCGTGTCTCCTAGAATTATTGGAATTCTGATGTAATTAAATTTTTTTATTATAAACTACTGAGTTGCATAAATAACGTAGTTTTCTTTTATTCATTTTATAAAATATTTTTTAATGATAAATAAAATAATTCTTATAAAAATTTAATAAAAATATAATCAATTTTAAAAAATTATCTCGACCCGTGCGAACATGGGTTATCATCTAGTATGTTTTAAGTATGTAAAGAAAAGATAGAAATAGAATTTCATTATAATGAAACTTTCTCTCAATTACAACAGAAAAGGGGCTTATAATACCGAAAACTATATATATCCTCATAAGGAAACCAAAATAATAATAGAAATATCTAATAATACGCTAATATTATATATGTTAACATCTCCCTCAAACTGAATCGGGAGTTTGTCAAATAAGAAACGGGACCACATATCCAAACGTATCCAAAACTGTACACCAAAAATAAAAGTATCTAAACGAATCCAAAAAGTCGGACCACAAATCCAAACGAACCCAACACTACGAATCCAAAGCTATGTCCGCAGAACAAGAGAAAAAGAAGTATCCATGTCATCCAAGAGTAAACAAGATTGTAATCCATGTGTATCCGAATCAAAACCAGAGCTAACAAGAAATCCAATCAGCAAGAGAAAAATAACAATCCATATCATTCAATAACGAACTGACAACTTCAAAATTCAAACAAATCAACAACCAACCAACAAGAAATAAAAATCCAAAGAGAACTGCAACCATCGAAAACAATACCAATACCAATACCAAAACTGAATCTAAATCTACAAACTGTATCCAAATCCAAATCGAACCCAATAACCAATCCAAACCAACTCTAAATCTAAACCTAATCTAAAACAAGAATTGAATTCAAACCTTATACAAATCTAACCAACAAACTTTATCCAATCTAACCAACAAACTTGTGTACAACTCTAATATCCGACCAAAACCAAAATCGAATCAAAATTTTAACCGAAAAAATAATTTATAATCTTAAACCAGTAGAGAGAGAAAAAAGGTATACAGATGGGTCTAGGGCTACTCCCATCATTGAACACGAGAAAGAAAGAGAAAAAGAGAAGGTATACAGATATGTCTAGGGCTACTCCCATCATTGAACTCGAGAAAGAAAGAGAAAAAGAGAAGGTATACAGATATGTCTAGGGCTACTCCCATCATTGAACACGAGAAAGAAAGAGAAAAAGAGAATATATACAGATGTGCTTAGGGCTACTTCCAACACTGAAACAATAACAAAATGAAAAGAGAAGAATAGGGAAAGAAAAAAAAATAATCTTACCAACGAGCCAATATCATCAAAGAAAGAGAAATAGAAAGTGTGTGTAGGGAGAATGGAGGAAAAAAATTATATATGAATGAATTTATTAAAAATGAATCATGTAAAACAATTTTAACACAAATTAAAGACCATGCAAACAATTCATGCCATGACACAATATATTAAATATTTCCGAAAATTAGATATATTGAATCATATATGTGTAATTGATAATGTTGACGATCCTTTCAAATTTAGGATTATATATAGTAGAGTTGCATAACGCCTTACACTAGACAAGGTACTATTATTTATATCATTTATTATAATAGTTGAGTCTATCAATGTCTAGTTAACCAATCAGAAAATTATGAATTATTTTAGGATCAATTAGAGCTAATTCCTAAATTTTAGACCAATCATATTATATTAAGAGTTATCCTTATTTACATTCTTTCCCTGCCCCATTAACCATGATTAGTAAACACTTCTCTTTAAATATAATAATAATTTTATTTAACATATCCTTAAATACATATTTTTTGAATCATAAAATATTTACTGAAAAATCACAGTTTTAATTTGAAATCTATAACGATATACTATTATATATTTTACATTAAATTTCATAATTAATCATTCATTAATCAACCACTATTTGGATATAGAGTAAATCACAATCATATTATCATACATTATAAATTGATTTTCGTAATATATATTGTACAATTAAAATTGGTTTTAAATAATTATAATTTAACTCAAGTAGAAATCTGAAAAAATCAGATTTGAAATCACTTGGATAAAATCCATACTTTCAAAGACTCAATTTTTTTTAAAAGCTCAAATATATATTTATTTTTTTATTCATAATTTGTTAATAAAATTAATTAATTAATGCATATAAGCCAACACTACAAAATCGGATTTTAATAAGATTTTAAGTAACTTGGATAAAAGATATGACGACTCGATTTTTTAAAGGCTCAAAAATATATTTATTCATAATTTGTTAATAAAATAAATTAATAAATGCATATAAACCAACACTACATATATTTTAATTACTTTATTTATTGAATATGCTAGAAGTGTATTATTATTGGTTGGTAAATAAATTACCAATCAAAAACTTAAAATTATTTTAGAGTAAATCAGAATTCACTTCTAAATTTTAAACCAATCAATTGTATGCAAATTTTTATAATTTACCATGCTTATTCTAATATACTAATCGCTGTTAAATTAAATTTACATATAATAATATGTCAATTTAATAAATTCGTATATCACAAGGTTTTTAATTTTAAAAAATTACTACTAACCGTAAATAATATTTTCTATAAATCCACATAACAACAAATTACATATGTTTATATATCTTTTAGTTATGAATTGTTTATGAACATATTTTATTATAATACTCGAATATACCACGTTTTAGTTAACCAATCAAAAGATTGTGAATTATTTTAACATCAATCAGAGTATACTAAATTTTAGACCAATTAAACTTAATGTAACATGTTTCTCTACTGGATCTAGATTCTATGTTTCAGCCAAAATTAAACTCAACTCAAGTTAAACTCAATAACAATTGATTTTTATTTTTTTATATCAATGAACTAAACGTAATGACCACTAATTTTTAATTTAACAATCAACTAATAACCAATTTATATAAATAAAATTACCTCAAATATAAAATTCTTGCAAACTAAAAAATATAATTATTATATCAATTTAAACCTTACAGAAAATCTAAGCTGCTTATTCCCTATTCCCCATCAGACCTAGCCAGCTTTGATGAACTAAGTGTCTGCATCAATTTTCTTCATGCCTAAATTATATCAATTTCGGTTAAGGTACTACTTTGTCTTTTTTTTTGTTATATGACATATTATACTTGGATAGATTATCTTTTTATTTCGATTATATATATGCATCATATGTTTCGTGTTTTTATTGTCCAATAAAATTAACAGAAAAACGATTCTGACAAAAAAATAATAGAAAACGATTTAGGTTTTCATCATCCACAAAACACAGTCCAAATTCTCGCAGAGTTACTTCCCATTAGACTATTCAGTGACCAACTCTAATAATTCTGCGACTTACTGAATTGTAGGCATCAATTCTTACCACATTACACCGATTTGTTTACATTATTAGGTGTGCCTATAGATAAATGTTTTTATACAGTATCGGGTTGCCAATGTTATCATTCATAACTTATGATAACTAAAATATTTGTTGTACCATTGTCCTTACATTTAAAAGTACGATATAGTTTTCCTCATATGTCATTTCTAGATGGGGTCGATGCTCATATAATATAAGTTTCTCGATTCCTATGAAGCAAATTTTTTGTTGATCTTGGAAGTTGATTATTGAGAAAAACACACAAGTCATATTCAATGAAAATGCATTTAATAATTTTTTTTCTTCAATACATCAGTCAAAAATCTCTTCCCTTTATCAACTTAATTATTAATGAATTTAACGTTGTATATACTACCATTTCATAACCTTAATATTCAAAGGTGCATTATGAATGACCATAACTATTCATAACCATTCAGAAGGCATCTTAAATTCATAATACGGATAAATGACCAAAGGTATGGAAATAATCTTAAAACCATTAATTGTAATTTATTTTGAACCATTTTTTATTATAATTATCATTTAAAATTAAGCCCATTCATTTTTATATAAGTGTCACTTTGATTATTTGTCCTTAAATTTATTTTGTAGTTCCTATTAATTAAAAAATCCAAGAATATAAATTCAATTAATTAGTAAGTCCATATTAAAGTTAATATTAAATTAGATTTACTAATAGTTAAATAAATGCTTTATAATTATATTTCAAAATTAGAACCATCCATTTTTTTCATTATTAACATTTTAATTATTTGTCCTTAAATTTAATTTGTGATTTACCATTAATAAAATGAAATCCAGAAATGTAAAGACAATTACTTAGTAAGTTCGCATTAAATTAATATTAAATTAGTTGTACAATTAGTTAAATATAAATAAATTTGATGTGATACATGTGTAAAAAAATATTGATTTCAAAGATATATTTAATTATTTTATGATTTCAAAATTTATAAATATTGAGATGATTCTTGGTGGAATACCTCTACGTCGAGGAGAGGGGGACGCCCCCGATCCTTGGCGGCAATGAGGAGGTCCTCAACTACCTTAGTACACCAGGAAGATCATCTGTCAAACAAGCCCCTTGCTTGGTATGGACTTCACTAATATCAGCATAAATTGTCCCAATCTAAAGGAGAACTCATAGCGGGGTCACATCAAAATTCTCTTCATTATAAGTGGTGTTAACTCCAAATAATACAAGAAGATTGCTGAAACACTTTGATTCCTCATCATATCAACAATGATAATAAGGACTCGGGGGGTAGTGCCATTACATAAACATCTCTTTTAGTGGGACATTTGAAGAATTGCAAGACAAAGCTAACACCTAGCATCGCGAGGTCGCACCTAGCGTCGCGAGGTCGCACTTAGCACTGCGAGGTCGCACCTAGCGTTGCGAGATCGCACCTAGCGTTGCGAGGCCGCACCTAGCATTGCGAGGCCGCACCTAGAATTGCGAGGCCGTACCTAGCGACGCGAGGCCGCAAACTCAACATCTTGCGATGCGAGGCCTCTCAGCCCTAGAGGCGCAATCAGGATCATTTGAAGACTCCATCAAGTATCCTAAAACACTTGGAAAAAATTTAACAGATATGGAGAGGCGTTATGGAGGAATCTATACATGCTAAAATCATGCAACATGAGTCCCTTGTGCAAGCAGATGCGAGGCCTAAAGTACATTGCAAAATTATAAACATCAAATAAAGGAACATTTGGGCTCGCCACCTCTACTTTTTAAGCCTAAGGAAGGGGAGATCCTTATTTTGTATCCAGCTGAGAGCATGCAGTAAGTGCAGTGTTAGTTTGCGAGGAGGAAATGGGTCAATACCATGTTTATTATGTCAGTAAAAGGATTCTAGATGCTGAAACTCGCTACACCAACATGGAGAAGCTCGCTTATGCCTTGGTGTTGGCCTCGCGGAAGTTGAGGCCATACTTTCAGGCTCATAAAATTGAGGCCAATTTGACATCGAGTACAAGCCTCGAGGTGCTTTGAAAGGACAACCTTTAGCAGATTTTATCTTGAAATTCCCTCTACAATCTGAAGGAAATGATTGGGCTCTCGTTCTGACCCCCATGCCAGCTGAGCCCGAGGGCAGCCAATAGAATTCAGCCTCGTGGTGGGAGCTCTATGTTGATGGAGCATCTAATAAGGAAGGAGCTGGAAACGGGATTGGGCTCGTTACCCCTGAGGGTCGCAGGTTAAGAAGCACAGTCCACTTCGCATTCGTAGCCTCAAACAATGCAGCCGAGTACGAGGCCCTAATCAATGGCCTTAAGCTCGCAATTATAATGAAGGTGGAGAATCTCAATGCTTATAGCGATTCCATGCTGGTCACATGTCATATTGGATGTGGGTGGCAGGCTAGGGGGCCTCAAATCGAGCTCTATCTGCAATGTGTGCAAAGACTTATGAAGTCATTCAAGCAGGTGAAAGTGAAATTTATCAGAAGGACAAAAAATCAAGGAGTGAATTCCCTAGCAAAGTTGGGATCACGCCGAGAGGCCACCTTACTTGGGGTTATTCCATTGGAAATCCAGACTAAGCCTAGTGTTCCTGAGTAATTTGTCATAGAGGTAGCGAGCCAGGGGCCAACATGGATGACCCCTATATGGGATTATGTGAAGAATAGGACTCTACCCGAAGAAAAGAAGGAAGGGAAGAAGATTAGGTACCAGGCGGCTCTCTATATAATTTACGATGAAGTCTATATCGAAGAGGGTTCAACACACCACTCTTGAGGTGTGTAGATGGTGAGGAGTGCAACTACATCCTAAGGGAGGTCCACGAAGGCATATGTGACAATCACTCGGGGGTAGTTCTATAGCCCAAAAGATTCTTCACCAAGGGTATTCTTGCCTACATTAAAAAGAGATGCTTTTGAGTTTACTAGGAGGTGTGACAAGTGCCAAAGGAATTCCAATTTCAATAATGCCCCAGTTGCTCATCTCACTTCTCTCATGAGCCCGTGGCCCTCTGCCATGTGGGGTATTGAACTAATTGGGGAGCTCCCCAAAGCTAAGGGATGAGTCAAGTACGTAGTGGTGGATGTGGATTATTTCACTAAGTGGGCCGAGGCTGAGCTGCCAAAAAATTGAAGGACTTTGTGTACAGGGCCATTGTGTGTCGCTATGGGATCCTATATCAGCTAATATCAGATAATGGGAAGCAATTTGATAGCAAGGAGATGAAGGAGTTCTGCGAGAACTTAGAAATCAACAATGCAAGAAGAGGACTGGGGCGATAACAGAATGTATATTGAGTGCGTGGACCACCAAGAGAACCATGAAGGACATGTGCAATGCTAGCTAGTAAATGGCGGATAGAATATTACCAAGGGTCCCGTGCAAGGATTTAAAAAAAAGGTTTATGCATGGCTCGTTTCTGGCTTTGGCGTGCGAGGACAATAAAATAAAAAATTGCATGTGAGGTGAAATAGCGCGTACCTAGCGTTGCGAGGTCGCAAGCCCGATATCTTACGATGCGAGACCACTTAACCCCATTGGTGATAATGGGTCAGTCTGTAAGTCTATACAGTGTGGAGCTATCTCTAGGCAATGTTAAAATCAGTCTATAAGCAAATTGGAGCATATGAAGACTCAATCAGGTATCCCAAAGCACTTGGGAAAATTCAAAATTATCAGTTTTCCAAGATGCATGGCCCACCAGCTAGCATATGTGAGTCGGGGCTAGAGCCCAGCAACATGATGGATGAAGTCTGTCTACAAGGCTATAAAAGAAAGTGGAATACGAGGCCATAGAATCAAGGATCAAAAGGAAGTTAAAAAGCGGGGCAGCATGATAAATTAAAATAAAAAAGACGAACAGGGATCCGCGTGTGGACTAACAGGAGCACATGTGGCTTATTAAAAAAAAGGTGTCCTAGCATATACATGTATAGAGGAGTCCTCTCATTATATCAGCAGGAGGAGGCCTCTCCACATATGAGGCCACGAGGAGTCCTCCTATTCAATCAGCAGGAGGAAGCCTCTCCAAATATGAGGCCACGAGGAGTCCTCCTATTCAATCAGTGAGGAGGCTTCTCCACATAGGAGGCCACGAGGAGTCCTTTTATAATATAAGCAAGAGTTAATAAAAATATAAGGAAGCAGCGAAAGGCGAGGAGATCTCATCCAAAGTGAAAAAAGAAATATTAAAAAAGAAAAGAAAAAAAAGTCAGCGTGGTGAAAGTACAAATACAAGGACCACGGCTCCACAAGGTTGTAAAGAAATTACAAGGCGAATAAAGAATACTTTGCAGCGCGATGCGAGAAAAAAAATGTAGCGAGGGGGCCACTGCGAGGAGACATGGGCTCGTGTTAAAATAAAAAAAAAATTTGAAAGCTGTCAAGTGAGGAGTCCAAAATAATTTTGAAGAAATTTTGAAGATCAGAAAAAATAGTTCTCCGCTACAACTGCCTGCACCGAAGAACTGGGGTACCATGTACTGCTATGAGGAGGCCTCTCAACATATGAGGCTGCGAGGAGGAGGCCTCTCAATATATGAGGCTACGAGAGGAGGCCTCACAACATATGAGGCTGCAAGGAGGCCTCTCATCATAATAACAAGGAGCAAAGGAGAGTTCTCTCATCACATTTTAAGAAGACATGAAAATATAGGTGAAAGCCTGAGCTTACACATCAGCTGGACAGAAGATATAATTATAACCATTTATGACTGCAAGGCCCTATGGGTCGCCTCTCAAGGTCCCTTCAGGACCACATTGCGCTTAGAAGGATCCCTCGAGGTCACCGTCACTTACAATTTATACTTGGCTTTGCATCAATTGGAAGACACCACTTTACTTGATTCCACATCGCATTCATAATGGCAATATGGAATCGGGGGTAGTTGTTATGCCCGAATCTCAACATAGATCTTAAACAGGCTCAAACGACTATACAAGGGGCCCACCTCACTTAATGGGTTTAAATATTGAAGAAGGATCAACAAGGCATGAGGCCCGATCAGGGATCGTCTCACCTCTATCTCTTAAATCTCTTGAAGACAACCTCTCGAAGACATGATCCCACCCTAGGGGTCACCTCACTATGACCTCCTGCTACTACTCAAGGCGTCCTCTCTTGCTAGCCTCTAGGCGTCTCACGCTAGGCCCCAAGGCATCTCACGCTAGCCCGGCCTCGAGGTCGCATCTAACAGGGCCACCTCGCTACATGGTCACCTCGCTACAGGGCCACCTCGCTACAGGGCCACCTCGCTTATGATCTCCACCAAGGGATCGCTTCATCTCTATCATCACATCTACAAACTACAACGAGATCACTATCTCACTCTTTACTGGAAGGCTTATGGCCAGACCCGAGGTCGCATGAGTAGTTGGATATAAGGGATCACTTCGCATGGCCAGATCACTCAAGGTCGCATGCTAGGTCCTGATTGATCCTTTATTGACCAATTCTATCCGTTCGAGATTATGGGCTTCCACAGCTGGGCCATAGATCATGGATAGGGTTGATGATTCACTGTCACGTCAGCCCTAAACGAGTGGGCTTGGACTTTGGCTTATCTCTTAAAACCCTAGCCCGCCTAGGTAACTTGCTGCCCAAGAACTACGTATGGCTTGATCCCTATAAATAGGGTACGTAGGCACCTTGCTATGGATACGCCTTAACTCACCCCTGACTATCTATCAACAAGATCAGCCACAAACAAACACCAATCTCCTCCCATGTTCTTCATGTTCATAGCAAAATATCCGTATTTTGCTCCATAAATCCAGCAACCTCCAATTTCGTGTTGTAACGAAATTCTCCCTACAACAACAATTTAAATTATTAGACAGGGAAAAGTTAATGTTTGTGAATGATGCTGTTTTTTTTGTAAGAGCTACTTCAATACGATGAAACTTCCATTTTACTTGACTTTATATGGAAATATTCATTTGTCATGGGTTTAAATGCTTCTAAACTTATGACTTAAGGTTTATATATCAATCACTCAATTAGTTTCTCCTTTCATAATATTATCCTTATTATAATTTCTTCATTGCGTGGGGAAAAAAATATAAACAAGCTTTCGAGGCTTTTGAGATTTTTCTTGAATTCAATCGAGACTTTTTTCTGAAATTAACAAAAGAAAAATTGAACAAGAAACCAAGTTACTAGAGGTAATTTATGTGCAATGCAGTTAGAGCTACACAACATTACGGTCTAGACTGGTAAATTACACATGATCGGGCCTATCAGTCCAAGACCCGAACCAGACCGTATATAAACGATCCAGTCTCCGGTCCTTTAAAATAAAAACAAATCCGGTATTCGATCATGTTTGGTCCAAACCCTGAACTGAACGTTCCGCAAAAGGAGCGTAAAATGTCTTAAAACTATTTAGAAAAAAAACAATAAAATAATTTATTTTTGATACTTATATATGTTTTTTGTAATTAATTAATATTTTTAGAATAGTATCTTCGGTACGTAGCACTGGTAACTATAAAAACTATAAAAACTTAGCAATTTTCTTTTTTATTTTTTGATTCAATTGATATTGTCATTGGAACAAAAAATGGGAGAGAGACTTTAACGAATTAAACATCAAATTTAGACACTTTTACTTGTTATTATTTTCTATTAAATCCTTTTTAAAAACCTTTTTAAATGTGCCAAATAATTTTTATCAAACAAGAATTATACTAGCCTGGGATGCACGGATATTTTTGAATAATATATAAATTTTTACATTAATTTGAATTATTTTTTTTAAAACATGAATTTTGGAGTCTTAAATTTTTTAATGAGATGAATTTGATAATAATTATATAAATGTTATCCGTGATATTTCTAAAAAATGAGAAATTTAGTTATAAAATATAGAAAAATGATAGATTTTAGTTGAAAAAGCTAATTGGTTAATTATTACTACCTCCGTCCCAGCCAATACTTTACATTGTGGCTGGGCACGGAGACCAAGGATAGTGTGTATAATATTGTTAAAATAAATGAAGTAGTGGGTGTAATAGTGATTTTATTATTAAAATAAGTGAAGCAGTGGGTATAATAGTGTAAAGCGTTGAAAAAGTGGAGTGAAGTAGTGGATATAATAATGTATTTTATTGTTAAAAGTTACTATTATTAGTAATGTAAAAAATTGGTGGGACGTCCCAAAAAGGAAAGTGTAAAGAAATGAGAGACAGAAGGAGTAGTAAGTATAAAATTAATATTTTATTTTATTAAATAGAATGCCCGTGATATAATTGTAAAAAGAGAGGTCTTAGTTAAATAAAATAAAAAGGTAATATGTTTTAGGCGAAAAAAGTAATTGGTTAGTTTATAGTAATTATAATTTTATTATGTATTTTATTAAATAAAATTGCTTGCAATGTCTTTAGAAAGGGATAAGTTAATGTTGTCCGTGATATTTCTAGAAAAATAGGGATTTTAGTTAGAAAATATATAAAAGATGATACATTTTAGCCGAAAAAGATAATCGATGTTAGTAATATAATATTATTATTGTATTTTATTAAATAGAAATGCCCATGATATAATTGGAAAAAAAGATATTTTAGTTAGAGAAAACAGAAAAGATAACGTGAAAATTAAAAATGTGACTTGTTTTAGGTGAAAAAGGTAATTGATTAATTTATAGCAATTATAATTTAATTATGTTATTTTATTAAATAAATTTACTTGTAGTATTTTTAGAAAATTAGAAATTAGTGTTACCCGTGATATTTATAGAAAAAAAGAAAATTAATTAGAAAAAGATAGAAGAGATGATACGTTTTAGCTAAAAAGATAATTGGTTAATTATTAGTATTATAATATTATTATTTTATTTTTAGTAAATAGAACCGTCCGTTATATAATTGGAAAAAGGGAGATTTTAGTTAGAGAAAAGAGTAAATATAATGTTTTTTGATTAAAAAAAGGTAATTGATTAGTTAATAGTAATTATAATTTAAATTTGTTATTTTATTAAACAAAATATCTCGTCGTGTTTTTAAAAAAGGAGAAATTTTAGTTAGATAAAATATAAGGGATATTGTGTTTTACCTGAAGAATGAAATTATTTAGTTATATTCAATTATGTTATTTTACTAAATAAAATTGCTCGTAGTGTTTTTAGAAAATGAGAAATTAATATTACCCGTGATATTTCTAGACAAAATGGAATTTAATTAGTAAATATAGAAAAGATGATACGTTTTAGTTGAAAAAGATAATTTGTTAATTATTAGTATTATAATATTATTATTTTATTTTTTATTAAATAGAACCACCCGTGATATAATTGTAAAAAGAGAGATTATAGTTAGAGTCTTGAGAAAAGGTAACATATTTTGGCTGTAAAGGATAATTGATTAGTTAATAGTAATTACAATATAATTATGTTAGTTTATTAAATAAAATTGCTCGTACTTTTTTTAAAAAGTGAGAACTTTTAGTCAGATAAAATATAAAAGATATTGTACTTAACCTGAAAAAGAAAATTATTTAGTTATTTAAAAATACAAAAGGTAATATGTTTAACCTCAAAAAGGAAATTGATTAGGAAAGAAGAAATTTTAGTTAAATAAAATATAAAAGATATTTTACTTTACCTGAAAAAGAAATTATTTAGTTATTGAAAAATAGAAAAGATAATATCTTAAATCTTAAAAAAGAAATTTATTAGTTAGTAGGATGAATTTTATCTTTAATTAAATAAGGGTAAATAAGTAAAATTAACAAGTACCATCAATCAACCGACCAAACTTTTAATGTTTCTGACTATTATATAATAACTAGCTTATAACCCGTGCGAAACACGGGTTTCTTTTGATAGGTTATAAAATTTATTTAACATTATAATTATGTTTTTATATAATCCTTTATTTAATAATTTTTTAATTTTAATTTAATATAAATTTATATAATGATATGCATGGTTTAAAATTTATTTTGTAAAATTCTAAATTAAAAATGTCGTTGACGGGTTCGAACTTTGAATTTTTAGTAAATTAATTTAATCGTATAATATATCTTATTATTAGATCTAACGATTCTTATTTATTACTAAAAATAATGATTTGAATATATGGTGAGATATTTTTGGGTGTATATTAGTTATCGCAAGATTAATTTTAAATTAAAAAGTAACTTGTTTTAATTACAAAAATTACTATTAAAATAATTACGGAAAGATATGGTGTGATATTTTGGATATATATTAATTATTGTAATATTAGTTTTAAATTAAATGGTAAAGTGTTTCAATTAGAAGTAAAATCTTTAGAAAAAATGGGTAACTGAGTTGTTGGAGCTGAAAAAGGAGTCCAAGTAGAAGCTCAATATGGATAAAAAAAAATTTTAATCTGAATATAATTACGTTAACCTTAGTAATTAGGTTTTTAAGTTATTTTTATAATTTAATTATCTGTGCGCAGTGTCCGTGAAGGCAACGGAGGTTTTAAATTTAGCTGTATTAGTAATGGTGTAAATATAAAATACTATTGTGTCTTTAGGACTATAGCCAATAACGGATTAAAATTGATTTATTTTATATTTAAAATTAATTAAAAATTAAATTAACCAAACCGAAAACCAAAATAAATGGGATAACCAAACCGAAAACCAAAACTTTTAATGTTTCGACTTTAATATAATAGTATAGATATAGATATGCCATCAAGATTTTAGCATATAATTATGTTTTTATGCGTAACATCATAAAGCTATCCTTTGAAGTAAGAAAACATGTCTTGGAGTTCTATCGTAGATTCAAATATTCGATGGTAAATGCAAAATATACATTATCATTATTATCTATTAAAAACTACTTTTTGGTTTTAAAGTAAATCTTGCGCATATCAGTTGTAAATTTAAACCAACTAATTTTAAATTAAGTTAACATTTTGTGTAGTTGTTCCACTTTTGATTCGTAGGAGTGTAAATGAGCTGAACTCTAGAATAATCATGTATTGTTTGTTAAAAAATTATCGATCTTGAATGCGATCTTCAATCTAAATCAAGCTAAAAACTGTGTTTAATCTTGGTTCGTTAAGAGAAAATGTCGTTCAAGAATTTATTGTGAACATGTATTATGAGTTTACTCTCGAACTTTTATTTTCGAACAACTGATTAACATTGTTCATGAGTTTATTCATGAAATTGTGCTCGCGAAAAAGTTTTAAATATTGCTCGCGAGTGTATGTCACGAACTCACTTGTAAACAATTCATAAGTTTGCGGACTCAGTTACGAATAAATCTTAAATATTGCTCGCGAGTTTAAATCTTAATATTCTATAAATCTGATGTACAAATTATATCTTTATATATAATTTAAATAAATCATTTCCTATGGCATGGTTTGCATGTGGTCGTCATGCGGGTCCCTTTTTCATATTTTTGAAAAAATTAAATATTATAAAAAATATTGTCACACAAGTAAATTTAGGTATAAACGGATATGTTTTCAAAAAAAAAAAAAGGTGTAAACGGATATAAGATATGAAATATTATATATATATATATATATATATATATATATATATATATATATATATATATGGACTGATGTGCCTGAGGGTGACCTCAGGGTTCTACCAGAGTTTAAAGATTTTCAATACAAATTTAAAGGTATTTAGGTAAATTACTGAGAACAAATTTATATTTATAAAAATGTCCATGCGGGGGCACTTATTTTATAGGCTCTTTGTATCATAACCTCAGGAGAGATCCTGAGTACAACCCCAGGCCCAATTTTATCATATATATATATATATAAAGTATTCATGTAAATATATAATCCCATTCATGATTAAAATATTTTTTTTTATAATTTTAAATGTTATAAAATGAAATAGTAATTATGTGAAAAGTTTACTATAATAAAAATTAGGAAAATAGGAATGACCAGCTAAATAAATTTTGGAAAATACATTCTTTTAAAATAGAATATAAATAGTAACCAAAATTTTTCTAAATAATGTTTCGTGCATGGCACGGGTATAAAATTATATATTTGGAATAATGACTAGAGAATATGAGAAAAAATAAAATTAATGTAAAGATGCTATTATATATAATTTAAATTAAATTTACAAATTAAATAAAATACATTCAATAATAAAATGATTGTAAAATATAGTAGTATTTTTTTCAAACTGCAATTAAAAATTATATTTAATTGACAAAATTAAAATATGTAAGCATATAATAATTAAAATATTAAAGAAAAACATCCTAATACTAAAAATATTTATTAAAATCTTAATAATTTAATTAAATTGAAGGAATAATTTAATTTATAAATCATCCCGTGCATTGCACAAGAATAAAACTAGTTTTTCAAAAACAATTATTATTGTATTTGTTGAGTTAAAATAACTCATATGTCTCTGAATTACATATTATTGCTAGTATAGCATGTTATTTCCGTTTTCAATTTTACACATCATAAAGATATATTGACACCTTTTTATATATTTAACTAGTATAATAAATTTATACATCACTAATATTTACTATTAAAATTTAGTAGTGAAAACAATTATTATTACTAAAAAGTATTAATTTAATTAACATGATAAACAATTATAATATCTAGCTTAACATATAAGATATTCTAATTAATGGAATTCAAGTAATAAGAGTTTTGAGTATATTCTAATAATCAAACATATACTATATATACAAGATTATTTATCGAATTTGTTTATGAACCGTTAATGAACTTGTGTATTAAATATGTTAACAAGCTCAATCATCTAACTGTAGAGTGGATGTCAACTCAAGTCTCACATTGTCAAGATAAAGAAGAATAATCCTGTATATGAGTAGCCAAAATAACTCCATTAATATGAGGCCTTTTGGGATGTGCCTAAAAACAAATACGTCGGACTCGACCCAAAGCGGACAATATCATATTATTGTGGAGTTAGGCCTTGCCCACGACCCAACAAGTGGTATCAGAGCTGATAGTTAAGAAGTTGATTCTGAGACTTCGGGCTATAAGTTGTGTGGTGTGGTGTGGGAGGCTCTCCAGAACTACGGTCGGAGATCTTGAACGGCTTGTGTTGAAAGTCTTCATGACACCGAGTTGGTCGAGCGACGTGTCCCGCAAGATGAGAAACCACAGATAAATAGCGGCGGTATAAGGCTAACAAGATTGATGGTTCTTAATGGAGATTGTAGAGTGAGTGTCAACCCAAGTCGCGCATCGTCAAGATAAAGAAGAATTATCCTTAATATAAGCAATCAAAATAATTCCATTTATACGAGACCGTTTGGGATGTGCCCAAAAACAAATACGCGCATGCTTGATCCAAAACAAACAAAATCATATTATTGTAGAGTTAGGGTTTGCTCATGGCCTAACAGTAACACATGTTTATGAGATATGTTTACGTGTTTGTTCACGAACTATATTCACGAATATAATAATCAAATTTCTTGATGAACTATCGAGTCGAACTTTGTCATGATCTTAAAATTATGTTTAAGATCGATTTATTTCTGAATCGAATCAAATCTGAACCAAATCCCAACCGTTCGGAAATATAACGGTTCATTTACGATCCTAACTTTCAAGTGAACCAATTTAAACTCCGTTTGTGGTTAAATAGCGATGCGACAACGATGATTGGGATCATGATTGGTTTTAATTATACAACAAAATGTTCATACATGTATTAATTTAATCAAGAATAACTATGCGTTGTAATAAACTTTTGTAATTTTGATTTTACATTATGATAATAATACAATTAGAGGATCATTTGGTTCATAAATTAATATATAACTGGAATCATGAATCAGATTAAAGTGATATGAATTTGAGATATCTTTCATGTATTTCGGTTGAGTTATGTAACAAATATATTTGATTCATAATGTTTTTGAGTTATTAATATTTTAATATATTTTTTAGTCACTGATTTAGTTTTCCAATTAAACACTCACATCATGTGAATCACATGTAATATTTGGACAAATAAGATAAATATAATAAAAATAAATTTGATTTCCGTACCCATGTTTCATACCTACCTCTCCTAGTCTCCTCAAGGATATCAAAAACTTAAATTTTGGAGATTTAAATTAAAGATTTTTTCTCAACCAAATACTTTGAAACGAACAAAATTTACTATCTACTATATATATAATAGCACTTATTTAATGTAATTTGCGTTTATGCCCCTTATAATGATATGTTATGAAAAAACTTAGTATTCAACGTAATTTACGTTTATACCCCTTATAATGATATGTTATGAAAAAACTTAGAATACTAGGGATTGCTAATTGCTAAGGATCGAACCCATGACATATCAATTCAAATGTCATTCAGTTGTCCATTATAACCATTGAGCTACACATGTATTTGGTTAAATAGTAGAATTCATTATTTATATCCATCAATGTTTTTTTCATTAGTTTGATTTTATTCCTTGTAAAATAAATATTTTAGTCCTTGATCGTATAATTAATATACATTATTTAATAATCTTATATTCAATATATTTATTTAATATCAACTTAAATATTACGTAATTAATTACAGCAAACTAATAATAATAATTATTTTTCGCAATTAGTAATTTATGTTCGTGCATATATTTATATTCGGAATTAATAATTTATATTCGTGCATATATTTATATTCGCCAGTAATCAGATTTAAATTCTCTGTTCTGAATAAAGTGAATTTAAATTCATAGTTGAAAACATAGATGACTATCTTAATAGATATTTTAAATCTTAATCATATCATGTTGAAAATGAAGCCGTTAAAAATGAAGCCCTCGAGAAGAGAGTTTGCTAAGCTATATTTAGACAACACCGCTACAAATTGAAAAGTGTCCACGACCACAAAGTTGAATTATTAAAATCCAAAATATCGCAATATTCTAGATTTTATTTAATATCATTTCACATTTATGCCTTCCAATTTCCTATGATTTTACTCTAAAACCCCTAAAGTCAGATGTTATGAAATCGTTAGTTAATCTTCATATTGTCCAGAATCAAAACTGTGACATCTCAGTTCTAAATATAATGAATTTAAATTTATAACTAAAATTATTGAACTAGATGACTAATTGATTGGATATTAGAATTTTTTTGGACACAACCTATTACAAAGTGAGAGCACTTGAAAAGAGAGTAAATTAATCTGTATTTAGGCAACATTACAACAAATTGAAGAATATTCATAATCACAACTATTAAAAATCAAAATCTCCAATAAAGCTTGAATATCTCCGTACCTTGCATGAAAAATGAAGCTAGTTCATAAATAATAATTGAACATCACGAATCAAACAACCCAACATAACTATGTACTGAAATTCCTCTTGTATACAAACTATACATAATCAATTAGATTTTCATTGTTGCTAGCCATATACATATAGGGTAAATGGCCATTTTCGTCACTGTACTATACCAAAACTTTCACTTGGGTCACCGGCCCAAAAAAGCTTTCAGACGAATTACTTAACTCAAAATAACTTTCAATTAGATCATTGTACATTAAAAATATTTCACTGCCGTTAAATTTTTGTTGACTTAACGGAAGTCCGTTAATTTCTTACACATCAACTGCCAGCTCAGTGCCATATCATCATCCATGTCATCTATCTAAAATCTAAAATATTTGCTATTTAACAAAAAAGAAGAAAAAAAACCTCCTACCCCCCTGCATACCTACATCCTCCATTTCTTTCATCCCACCTCCATTCCACCCCGTAACCATCCCCTCTCCTCCCCCAGTCACTACCACTGTTGCCTTCGTCCAATTTCCCAGCCTCCTCCGCTGCTCCCGTTCTTTTCTTCTCCCTTCACGCCACAGCCCACTTCCGTTCAACATTCACTTCACCTTTTTCCCCCATCAACACAGTCCCCCTTCATCTCCACCATTTCCACTCTTCTTCAATTCCATTCAAACCCATATCATCTCACCAGCATTCATCTCCTCTGTTCGACACCACCACTGCTCCGCCTATCACCGATGCTACCCTTATCCACCGTCCACTATCTCACCTCCACTACTCTTTCTCGACCACCAACACCATCTGCTCCTCCAAATCTCCACCTTTATCCTCCTTCCATTCCACCGTTGCCATTCAACAACCCACATCTTCCTCACATCATCGCTGCCCACATTCTCCAACACGCTCAACTCTCCTTCTCCACCTTAACCACCAACATTCTCAATTGCGCAAACAAAATCTCCCACCCATCTCCTTCTCCTCCCCTCAACCCCCATCCCACCACATGCAAACCACCATCACTTCCTCTCCTCTATCCACCACAACCACGCCATCATCTCCCCACCCATTTCCCACTTCCAGCCTCCACCCATCTTTTTCCCCAACCTCATCATCACCATCACAACCTCCCTTTTCCTCCTATATTCCTTCTCCCCACCACCTCTCAACCATCCGCCCCATCCACCCCTCCCCTATTATTCCATCCCTCTTTGTCTACTTCATCAACAGCTCCACTCACCACTACACCGCCTCCGTTTCACCCCTGCAATTCACCATCACCGCTATTCTCCCTCACCACCACTTCCAGCCCTCCCTTTTCTTCACCTACGACCAACACCACAACGCCGTCCGCTCTTCCGCCACCAAAGATCGAACCCGAACAAAACCCCAAAATTTGAAATCGTATAAAACTTGAATTAAAGACCATGGGCATGTAGATAATCGATTCCTCGTTAATTTGGTTATTTAAACTTTGATTTTGGACAACAAAATCATTGAGTAGCAAAGGTTTTTAATTTTGAAAAAAAAAAGAAGAAGAAAGAAAGAGAGTTGAGAGAGATATATAGGAGAAATCGAGAGAGAAAATATAAGAAAATGAAAATGAAAATGAAAAGGAATCTTAAAAACTATTTAACATTATAGTTTATAAGATTAAAATGTTGGAAAATATAAATTTTGAAAATTATAATTTAAAATATAAATTTAAAATGAAAATAATAATTTAGGAAATTATAAATTTAAAATTAATCGATGACCTAATTGAAAACTTATACAAAGTTCAGTGATTACTTAGCTATTGAACCATATTCGTTGTTCCACGTCAGAATCCACATCATTATTCCGTTAGTTTTTTTTAACGGAACAAATGGCAGAAATCCAATTGAAATGTTTTAGTTGTACAAGTGTTTGACTGAAAGCTTTTTTGGGCTGGTGACCCAAATGAAAGTTTTGGTATAGTACAGTGACCAAAATGGACATTTACCCTATACATATATCATGAAATAGATGAGATGAGTGATAGGCTGGATCCAATCAGTCCAGCCCAACTTCACAAGAGAACAAGGTCCAAGCCGCAAAAGTCCAACAAAATCAAGGCCTCCTAGAACGGACTCCCATACGGCACATGGCTGTCATGTGCCCCTAGGGGTGTAAATGAGCCGAGCCGAGCCGAACTCTAAAATGTTCATGTATCGTTTGTTAAGAAATTATCGAACTCGAACTCGAGCTCGAACTTGAATCGAGCCAAAAAAATATGTTTGAGCTCGGTTCGTTAAGATAAGATGTTGTTCGCGAACAGTTCACGAACAGCTCACGAACATGTCTCATGAGCTTACTCACGAACTTTTGCTTTTGAACAACTCATTAAGCTTGTTCACGAGATTGTTCATGTAATTATGCTCATGAATAAATCTTAAACATTGCTCACAAACTTATGCTCACGAGCTCACTTACGAACAACTCATAAGTTTATTTCCTTATTTTTGTATACAAAAATTTAATATTATAAAAATCAAAAAGTCCAAAATTAAATAATTAAAATTTTGTCTCAGCTCTAGAAATAATAATAAACTCGACCAATAAAATCCTCACATCTCTAACTCCAAAAAACAAACAAAGTTTGATTTAAAAATAAAGGCAAAGAAACGTAATTGTTTGATATAAATAAACTTAAGTTATTAAAACTTAATCATTTAAAAATCTGAAAGCTTGCACCAGCTTTATAATAATCAAACATATATTATATATAGGAGATTATTTATTGAATTTGTTTATGAACCTCTAATGAACTCGTATAACGAGCATGTTAACGAGCTCAATTATCGAACTTATTCACGAACATTTCATGAGCTATGTTCACGAGCCTGTTCACGAGCACATTAATCGAACTTGTTCGCGAGCTATCGAGTCGAACTTTGCCGTGATCAAGTTCAGCTCGTTTATAAATCGATCCTTAAAATCATGTTAAAGATCGACTCGTTTGTTAATCGAACCGAACACGAACCGAATTTTTTTCGAACCGAACACCGAACCGTTCGCGAGTGTATCGGTTCATTTACAGCCCTATGTGCCCCTCTCCTATAAATTCTCAAGTAACAAAAAAATAGGTTCAAAAAAATATTTCCCTACACAAATAGACTCTGGCCGAATACTAACTATTACACCCGAGGACGGGTCGAACCTCCACCGGGCATTCCACGTACCCCGAAACTCAACTCCAATCAAGTTAACAATCCTAAATCCACATCCAGCATTTTGAAGACCTAGTTTTCTAATATTCTGGAGAGCGTAAATTTTTTCGGACAATGTATTTAAAAACTATAAATTTTATAATTCAAAAGTACGTAAGAAACTATAATAATATATTAATGCAGAAGTTTCAATATGAATACAAAAAGTAATAACTTGAAACTAAAAAGTCATTAAATTATTATAATCTAGTTCAGCTAACATTTTCTTCTAAATAAACTTAAAAGTACTCCCTCCGTCCCTCTAGGTTGTTTACATTGGGATGGGCACGGAGACCAAGAAATGTATAAAAAATGAGTAAAGTTAAATGAAAAGTAGGTAAAGTAATGAGACCTATCAATATTTAATAATAGATTTGAGATAGTGGAGGAAAATAATGGGTGCAATAGTGTTTTTTATTATTAAATATGAGATAGTGGGGAAAATTAGTGGGTGTAATAATGGGAAAAACTTATTATTTATGGTGACGTAAAGAAATGAGATGGACATCCTGAAATAGTAACTGTAAAGAAATGAGAGGGACACAGAGAGTAATTTAAAGTTAAGAAGTTATTATCCTCGTTCTTTTTGTATGTACAAAATCTATAATTAAATCACTATAATCTAGTTTAGTTAACCTCTTCTATTCTATTGAATAGACTTAATTAGAGTTTCATGTATTTTTTACGATTTTACTTTCCATTATTTTAATTTGAAATAAATTTATCAATGAGTATAGTACTCCGTAGGTTGATTAACCCCAAAATGTGACGTGATTTCCACGATACCTTGGTGCATCTCTATATAGTGTCAGATACACAAATAGATATGGATATGTGCATGCATCCACAGACTTAATACGTGTGAACAAAACAAAAGCTCTGCAGCAGCTGGAGCTAAAAAAGACAAGAACGTTATTGTAATGCCAACCACAATCCACATGGCCCAGGGAGGGACCATTCCTAATAAAGAAATTTAAGAACCCTAGAATCTTACCCTTTAGTTATCATTTTACACATTTTCTATGATATAATTGATTTTTGAGAGTGACAAGAAACGTCCTTGAAACTTTAGAGTATCAAAATTTATAATCATTCACATCTTTTGTTCAGTTTTTGGGGACTGAGTAGTGTACCAAGTACCGTGAGAAATCTAATTTTGGAACAAATGTAAAAAAATAAAAAAGAAAAATCTCATATACATTCATTGTAGTGCACTCTATGTCAAACCGTTTTCTTTCAATGATTTAACAATTGTTTTGTATATTTTTCGTATTTTTGTGTAACACCATTCTGCAGTTTTTTCATGTTAATATATCTAAGAGATTTGAAATTTTCGAAATCCTAAACGCCAAACTTGTTCATCTTTAGACATGTACCCTGTCACATGTGCTTTTTACCTAAGCATGCATACTGGGTCTTTCAAATTTGTATAGCCCCCTAATAAATTATTTGTTGAAGGAGAATTGAACTCTTGACATTATGAAAGAATACAAAAGAGGATCGTGTCAATTAATTAGTTAGAACTCACCGATATATGCTGCACTTTTTTAAATATATATGAGAAAAGCGTTGAGCGACGGTTTTTGTATTATCAGCCTAATCACACTGTCAATCTTTTATTATTCTAATACAAATTATCGATATGAACAGGAATGTAATGTTGTGCTAGCGTTTTTTCTGTTTGAGTAGTGATATACATGTGTGGAAAATTCCAAAATTTGACACGAGAGACAAACGGAAATCATTGGAAAGGGTTACGTCGGTAGGCTCACATGCCACTGTTCACATTTTACAACTTGAACATGTTTAATGTGATATATGTATGTTCACTCAGCCGCCCTCTCACGGTCAGGACCTAACTGTCTTTTACTACCTACATAGTTTTTATAAGTAATTATTATTTAGTATTTCAGGTAAATTTCTTGAGATATATGAAATTTATATGTAAATTAGAATTTTTATGGGATGAACATTTTTGTAAAATCAGAAATTTTTAATTAATTCTACGACCCAATCAGATTCAAAGTATATTTTTTAAGTATCTTAGTAAAAATTCTTGAGCTCAAGATCCTTTTTCTCTATTATTTAAAGTTTCGTTATTATATAATGAATCAAAACTTTTCTAAACTTGTACTTTAATATATGTCTGCCAAAAAAATGAATAAAGAATCATAGAACATAACTAGATTTTGTTGGCTTATGACAAATTAATTTGCACCTTCTATTTGATTAGCTTTGATGTCAAATTTATATTTATATATTGCTGCATAATCCATTCGTGAATTTTGGTGGTATTCATATTTAGATTTAATTAAATAAAACTTTTAATTTTAATTTGATCTGGGAATTATCAATTTTTAATTACTGTACTTTACATATTATTAATTTAATTCATAATATTTATGAAAATCTCATTAATAAAAATTTAATAAATGTTTCAATTTTGGTAAACTTATAATTATCCCATATTATTTATAATAAATTAATATCTAACAAAACTAAATTTGAAATTAATCTATTGTACGTAATATATAAACGAAACGCACTTATTGCATTATTTAATTTATTTAATTTATCATTATTGTCAAATAATTTGTAAAATATTTGTGTGCATATCACTAGTATATAAAATGTATCAATTCTATAGTGAATTAGTTATCTATACTAAATTAGTGATCTAAACAATAAATCATTGATAATAGAATTGATAATTCTTTTTTACTTTCCATATTTTTACCTCTTAATTATTTTACACGGAGGGGAAAATGTACAGAGGGTTTAAATCGTTGATAATAGAACTGACGTTTTTTTTAATGATTTATTTATTTTCTAATAATTCACTTTATATAATGATACATCTTCCTACCCCAATTTTACATATGCTTTTATATGAATTTGGTTTTGTGCCAACAAAATTAAATTTTGAATTAATGCAAAACGTCATCGATCCCAATTTTTTTAAAGAACTAATCAATCATTGCAAAAAAAAAGGTGAAATAAAGTGATCCCCACACTTCAAAAACTCTTCCATAAGATTTTTGTTAGCACACACAAACTTCATTGAAGTGTACACACAATAAACATTAATAACTAAGCATGGATGAGGTGATTCTTCTTCATCCAGGTGCAAAAAAATGTTGGTACTCCAGATACAACTGCAGACACTTGTGTTATCAAACATATATGAGTACGTACTACTAGTCACAAGTATGAGATAATGTACTAGCTCTGTCAAGAGACTTGACGAAAATAGAAAATTAAAAATCAAATCCCAATCCCAAAATTAAACCACCGCGCGAGGACTCATAAATTGTGCACTAAATTCTTGTCAGTAATTTCAAGCTACTTATTACTACAACACACACTCATTAAGAGGAATGAAATTACTCTCCTGTGGAAAAAACTTGAAAATATACAAACCATTATTGAAAAGAAAATATAATATCATATGAAGGAAGAGAAATTAGGCACTGAATATATAGTACACTGTTCTTAAAAAATAGGGTTTCTCATGCAACAAACAACGGGTGAAGCAACCACATGATCTAATATTTCCTTGGATCGAAAACTCAAAGTTAATTAGATCATGCTGGCAGCTTCAACTATTGCCATTGCATGAATTCAAATTCTTGCCAGTATGAAGAACTAGAGATAGATTAATGCATTTCATGAACATATGTAGGTATATATGTAAAAGAGAAGAGTGTGTGTGTGGTGAGAGAGAGAGAGAGAGAGAGAGAGAGAGAGAGAGAGAGAGAGAGAGAGAGAGAGAGAGAGAGAGAGAGAGAGAGAGAGAGAGAGAGAGAGAGAGAGAGAGAGAGAGAGAGAGAGAGAGAGAGAGAGAGAGATATGATGTGTTTTTGTGATAGATGGATTATTACCAAGGAGGAGATAAGGGAGCTAGGATGAGCTAGGTGGGTATAAATAGACAAGGTGATGCAAGCTCGGTTGGAGTCTTGGAGATCAGATGATTTTGTTTGAATTTATTAAACAGAATTATCCTTTATTTTATTGTATCAATATTTTTATTTCTTTTTATTTATTTTATTATAAAAACACATACAATTTAAATTATTATAACCACGCATTCAAATTTAAAAGGTTCTAAAAAAATATATTGATCAATATTTATCACTTAACTAATTTAAAAAGGAAAGAAGGTGCCAACAAATTAAGGGTTGGCACCCTGGATGTGTAGTTTATTTAGCAAAAAAAAAAAAGGAAAGAAGGTGGTCCTTGGAAGATGAAATATTGCTTTCAAAGGGTGAGGACGGGAGGTTAGTCATGTTATTAAAACTTTAAGGTGTTAGAGGAATATATGATACGTTTTGTTACGATTACAATGCAAATAATTATTTGACACTTTTCCTTAATTATACGATACGTTTTGCTATGATTGATCAGTCAAACGGCTGACGGAACGATAAATGCAGATATTGAAGACAACAAATAAAGAATTAAATAAATGGGAACAGAGGGACTCGAACTTGAGACCCATTCTAAACCGAGCTCTGATACCATGTTAAGTAACCAGTCGTTCTAAAATCTTATAGTATCAGAGGAAGGTCCCAACAGAATTTTATGCTACAACATATATTATTTAACAATTCATGCATTATTAATCTTCTCTAAAGTTATAATATCTCTATATCATTGAGAAGTTTTGATCGATTAATATTATTAATCTCCTCTTGTGTGATATATTTTTTAAAATGATAATTTTTTTTTTATTCCAATTATGTACACTTAATCTAGGCTAGAGGAATGTCTATCCATTCATCTTTTAGAGATAGGTGGTTAGAGCATCTCCAATGGTATTGGCTAAAATTGTTGCCTAAAATAATATAAAATAATTATTAGCTAAATTTTACCGAATATGTAAGATGTTGTGCTGCAACGGGATTGGCTATATTAATAAAATTTATGTGTACAACTTTGTTACAGTTCTTGATAAGTTCGACAAATTTGGCTAACGTGGAAAGGTTGGCTATAATTATAGTCAAGAATTTTGCATGGTTGAAGATTCAAAATTTATACGAATTATCTAAAATATTTGCCATGTAGGATTTTTTTGTTAAGAGGCTCTCCCATTGAAGATGCTCTTACTAATCTTAATTCGAATTCAAAATCATTTAATTCTTGAATTTATCGTGTCTCTGAATCTTTGTTTAAAAGACTAACTAATTAATCAACTTATATATATAGTCCCGTTAGACTGGAACCACTATTCTAAAAAATGAGACAGAATTTTATTCTCCTGATACGAATTTTTTGTGCTGATATAAAATTATGAATTTACATACAAATATACATCTACAATTTTTATGTATCCGACGTCTATCAGGTCTTATATATTTGGTATAACGAATGATTTGAAATTTTATTTCTAAAAAGATTGTGAAAATAGTAACATGATTTAAGCATCTCTGCTTCTCACGAGCAGTACCTTACAAGCAAATGATACTTGAAAGTAGCTAGTGGCCACTGGAAATGTCTAGCATCTAATAGAGGATGGAGTTACTATTTTTACTTCAACAAGAGAGTATTATTTTTAACTCATTGGGGCAATATATTTAAAAAGGTTTAGAGTTTGAGAATAATGTTCCTGAGATTGATCTCATGTAATGCTAAATTCTAGCACAATTATTTAAGTTTTGTAATAATTGAATATGTCTCCTGTATTTATAAAAATAATCCTATTTTTATATTATTTTTTTATAAACTCAGAATTCTTACCTAGATAATCTCAGAAAAAGCAACCCATTAGAGTTTCGAGATTTTGAAGTAAAAAATTTTTTTCATAACATAATAGCTACTGCAGTTAAGATTTCGGATAATAACACTGCAGCACTTCGCACTGTATACAAGCAGGTAACCATGTACTGTAACTGTCCAAAAATAAATATTGGATTTATATGAGTGGGCTACATAAATATGTTCCAACGTCCGAAGATTTTAAGTATTTTTTTTTATGAAAAATGAAAGAGTTTCCAAAAATGTTTTCAAAATCTTTCCTGAATATTGAGTTGTCATTCTATTATGTTTATCATTTCACTAATAAAATGGATCCTTCGTGTGTTAATATTAATTTCACGAATAAAACGATATCACATGATATTCGAAAACATTTTTGGGATTTTTTTGGAATATGTAGCATTATTCTTTTTTTATATAAACATTTTACCGAAACATGCGAATTATTCATGAGATAGTGATTGCAAAAGAAAAAATGATTTATTTTGAATAAAGCCAAACTCTTTGACTGTTTAATCAATACAAAAATTCCATCACCTCAGGGCTTACTTTAATCCATAAATGCATTGACATAATTTACAAACTTTTACAGTAATTTTAGATTGACAAAACCCTCAGGTTGCGTCAAATACCATTTTCCATATTTCGTAGTCGTACTAAGCAGCTACATCAAGCAAAATCTTGATGGATTTGACCATTGCCACTGATGCATGAGAATGTTATCATAGTCAATACCATGAACTTGCTTCATACCTTTCATTGCTAGTCGTGCCTTATAGGTCTATACATTACCTTCCATGTCAGTTTTCTCTCTATAAAAGAAAATTCACTTGCACCCTATAAGTTTTACCCTTTTAGGTGGATCAACCAAAGTCCATACTTGATTTTTATACATGTAATCAGTCTCAGATTTCATGACCTCCAGCCATCTCTTAGAGTCTGGACTGTTCACATCAATCACATCAGTCTACACAAGCATCACATCACCATCTTGAGTTAAGAGATATCCACAATATCTCTCGAGCTCATGTCGAATCCTACTCGACCTAAGAATAACCTGTGTTTCTTGAGCAGTGTCACTATAAACATTTTCTTGTACATTCTACTCATGTTCCAACTTTAGCTCAACGTTATCTTGTGGTTCTCGAACTTTATCGAGATATACCTTTCTCCCACAATTTTTCTTAGAAATCAGATCTCTCAAGAATCACATTAGTCTGAGCAACAAACACTTTATTCTTGGAAGGATTATAGAATCAATACCCTTTTTTTTCGTTTAGGTATCCCACAAAATCTAATTTTTGGTCCTAGCTAGTTAGAGATCATACGTTTCACAAACGCTTCACATTCCCAAATTTTCATAAATGACATACTATGACATTTCTCAATCCACATCTAATAACGTTGTCTTTTGAACCGTTTAGTATGAACATCGCTTAAGTGTATATGCAGGCGTCACCAAAACGTAAACCTAAAAACTAATCGGAAGATCCACTTGACTCATCATCGATCATACCATGTCCAAAAAGGTGCGCTTACTCCTATCAGAAATATCAATTTACTATGGTGTTCCAGGAGCAGTGAGTTGTGATACAATATCACACTCCTTTTAGTAATTCAAGGCTTAGGTATTTACCTCGACGATCAGATCGTAAAGCTTTAATACTTCCTCCAATTTGCTTATCTACTTCAGCTTTTATTCTTTGAACTTTTCAAAAGATTTGAATATGTTTTTCAAACGATACACATATACGTATACACATACAAAACGCGTATAAATGTCCAAGGCATACTCAAAATATGTATCCATATTTCATTTTTGAATTCTTATACAGTTATACATAAGAAGTTTTATGCATACTGAAGAATCACAAGATTTCTTTTGGAGTGCCATTGAAGACTGCAAGGCCATCATATTCTCTTTTTTTTTCCCCAATTAAAAGACATTGCACTCGTACGAAAGTCATTGTTATTCTGTATTATATCACCACCTTGCAGTTTTCTTAGAGGTGATCACTCTCTTTCTCCTTGGCAAAATCTGCACCTTTTTCTGCAGAATGAGCTATGTATCTTAAATGAGTACAACCATTGGCCTCTTTGATCCAGTGGTATCAACCTTGTTCTCTACAACATTTCGTGGACTCGTATCTTGTCAAAGTAAGGGTGAGTGTGTTTTAAGTTTTAACTATTAAAGAAGCGTCTAATTTCCTAAAATTGGCCGCTAATGCGCTACATAAAAAAATCTACTAATTATTTAAGACCTGTCAGAGATTTTCTTTTTTTTAAAAAAAGAACAAATCTAATTTTCTAACACCATTTGAGACTTTAGATTTCACCTTTCTTATTCCTGATTACGCCACCGAGAATAACAAGTAGATATAAGATTTTCGCCTTTATCATATCCATTAAGGATGGAGGAGAGATCCCTATTTGTCTTATCATTGCCTTGATTTTGATTAGAATGATGGCAGACACCTGCACCTGTGTCTAAATCAAGGAGTATCTATTTACTTATCATTCACCATTATGTCATGTCAATATCTCCAAAGTCCAAACGTACAAAGCAAAGGGAAAGAAGAATTTACATGCAAGCATTTTATTATAGTTTTTTGAGTTGGGTCGTAATTTAATAAAACATGTCTTATTACACAAGTTCAGTACTGCTGGTATGTTCTCTTCTTACCCTCCGATCTCCCCAGTATCTTGAGAGCATAAACAATTTGGCTATGATTTTTGTTTAATTTGGTATTTGCAAGTGCATACATTTTGCTAAGTGACGGAGGTAGAGAAAAGTTATGAACATTATTAGTACATTACTCCTTACAAAATTTCAAAAATCAGCAACAAAAAAAAAAATAAGAGAGAAATTTTTTTAAGCTCCAGTACTATTTAAAAAAATAAGTGAAATTTTTAGCCCCTCTCAGGAATAAGTTCAATTTATTTATGTTGTGAAGTATTGGTTCCGCCGCTAGCCGTCCTTCTAAGATTGAGAAATAACAGGGGAAATAATGTTCAAACTGTTGAATTAAAGTGAGAAAAATAACCCCTAACCTATCAAGCTAAAGGCTTGGCATAGTGCGTAGCAAATTCAGGATGGTGGGAGACTGGGAGTAGTCAATAAAACTGTTCCTAATAATCTAATTTAAAAAATAATAAAAATTTGGGGCTTCCTTCTAGGTAAAATATTTCTTGTATAGAATACTCTACTCTCTTGAGTCTTGAGAAAACCAACCTGAGTAAGAAACTAACCATTCAAGTTCCTCACAACCAAACTCAAAACTCCACGCCACTGGTCAATGAAGGATGAACAACATTCACATTAATTTTAACTAATTCTCATCTAGAAAACACTGACTCTTGTCCGCTATTGAGTCTTCTTTGTCATTTTCAATAACATATACCAAAAAAAAATTGCTTATAGAATGATTACGTAAGAACTTGAAGATCAAACGTATTGTACACACTTCTGAAATCATCAATGAGGCATTATTAGTAAAGAAAACACTCTTGAATCAAGCAACAACCAATTGAAAGAGTTTCAAAGATAGAAAACTTGCACCATCCAACATCCCGGGTAAATCACTAAAAAATCAACTGATAAGGAAATTCAATCACATTAATACACCGAGAATACTAAGAGCTAACTTGAACATGTTAAGCATAAAGTAACGGCGACATAGGCAATACATTAACACACACACACAAACAACAAACAAAATTATGCATGTCATTCAAAAAAAAATATTTAACACAAATTGTTCAAAATTAAGAGAGTTGACAGTATACTTAAAAGTTCAGAAGTTATTACATACTACTCCCTCCGTCTCTTTAAATCTTTCCTGTTTGCCTAAAAACACGGGTTTTAAGATAGTGGGTAATGAATATTGTTTTTTAATGAAGTAGTGGATATTGAATATTGTTTTTAAGAAGTAGTGGATATTGAATATTGTTTTTAAGGAGTAGTGGGTGGAGTAGTGGATATTGAATATAGTTTTTAAAGAATAGTGGGTGGAATAGTGAATATTGAATATTGTTTTTAAAGAGTAGTGGGTGAAGTAGTGGATATTAAATATTGTTTTTAAGGAGTAGTGGGTATTGGATATTGTTTTTAAGGAGTAGTGGATGTTGAATATTATTTTATATGGCTTAAAATAGAAAGGGGAAAAGTATTTTGAATGTCCCGAAATAGTAAACAGGAAATGTTTTAAGAGACAGAGGGAGTAACTATTTCAGAAACTAATACTCCCTCCATTTCTTTTTAAGTGTCGTTTTTTGACCATGCACACTTTTTACGACTAATAGTTATTAGGTTCTTTTATTATTAATGTAATTTTATTTTCCAATTTTATCCTTCATCTATCCTTATTAATACTAATGCTTGAAGGAGTACATTTAATATTATAGTTGTAAATAAGGTATATAGGTGAAAAGGAAATTTACTTATCTTGAAAATGTAAAAACGACACTTAAATTGAAATTCAAACATAGTCAAAAAATTATACTTAAAATGAAATGGAGGGAGATTTACAATATAATGATTAGAAATTCAAGAGAATAGATCTTGAGAAATATAAGATAATGGTTAAGAATAAGGTATTTGTATCTAAGGATTCCAATCCACATAAATCATATGACATTATGCGAAAAAGTATTATTTTAGCACAAAAATTTAAATTTTTGCGTGCTAATGAGGTTCCAAGATTGGATAAACAGAGTAAAACTGCATTTCCGCATTTAATTTTAATATATCATAAATTTTAGATTGGGAAACCACTAGTACATTGTAGTTAATTTTTTTCTTGCTACGTCATTCTTGATTATTTTAACACTTCACTTGTAAAGGTAGGGAAGAAGAGAGCCAACTTGATCAGACTTCAGTTGGAAGTTCTGCAGAGAAGAAAGAAGGTTTAAGAGTACTTCTCATTCATTTCAGAGAGAGATTTTTTTTTTTTTTAGTTTCTACAGAGCTTTTTGGAAAACTTTTAAATTGAGGGTTTGGTTCAAAGACCCCTGAATTCCAAGTAGGATACTATAGTAATGTCCTCGATGCCAAGATTATGATTACATTCTTTTATATATACATTACTTATGTTCAACACTATATTTACTAAATTACTCCTAAAATTTTATCCAATGAAATCTAATGAACATCAAGACAAAAATTAACTTCTGCAACAATAAAACCTACATATAAGTTTAATCACAATCAAGAACCATCATACTAAATAGATGACAATTCTATCCACCACTGCCCTTTAATTTAAAATGATAAAAGCAAAAAAAAAATTACCAACAAGAACACTACCATAAATTTTCTTAGGGAAAATAAGGTCCAGGTATGTAAGTTCACAAACTACTAAAATGCAGGGATAAGAAGAGTCGAAAGACTTTGCATAGCAACATCTTAGTACTTTTCAAACAGAAAACAAGCCTAACCAATACAATGGATAACAATTCCTCTCTACTGCTTAAGTTCAGCTTTCTTCTTCTGCCACAAGCGATCAACTGCACTATCAGCATCTCCCTGTAGATACAAGAAAAATGAAGTATTATTACTATGTTGCTGATTTCATAACGCAAACAAGAAAAATAAAGTATTATTACTATGTTGTTGATTTCATAACGCAAACATAAAATTTACAATAGTTCATCATCACAAAAAGCTTCCAGGCTACAGGCCACTGATGTTGAAACTTATTTTAGAGCAAGAAATGGCCAAGTCAGTAACCCAAATAATATTTAGGTAATAAGGGAGCACAAGATAACAACACCAGGAGCACAACGAAAATAAAATACCATATAAGACTAGTTGTAGGTAGCCATTCAGTTTACTGATCACTACAATCGCATACACACCCAATAACTATTTAAAGGCACATCAATGGTATTGGACAGTACGCAATGGACAACATTATATTAGGGCAAACTCTTTAGTTGTGCAGTACAAAATGATTAAAGGATGAAATAGAACTTGTAAGCCATACTTACTAGAAGAACCATGCAACTCTACTTCAAAATTAAATTGTTCATTCAGAACAATGTTGCCACTTTATGTATATAAAACTAAATAATAACTTTCAAAATTGACTCGGATGTAGCAAATTAATTATATAATTTTTTACAGCACAGAAAAAGTTATACAATAAGATGGAAGCTTATATAGTACAAGTCTTATATTCCCAAAAACAATTTTCAGAAAAATCCATTCGTTATTCATAAAATGTTGCTTATCGAACACTTATCAACCACTACCACGACAAACTGGAGATGCTAGCAATAACAATCAAATTATAACAACTCAATACGATACGAAAAGAGGAAAGAACAAAGGGAGACCTGAGCACGGACGAAACCGCAAAGAGCAAAAGTGGTGAAACCGCCAGTGTAAATGCCCCTCTCATCCAAATGACCAACATTGATCTGAACAGAAGCGTGGTCCTTTGAAGTAATCAACCGATTGGTAGCAGAACTAGAATCAAATTTACATAATTAAAACACAACATTTGAGATATAATAATATATTAAAATAAAATGCGAAAAATACAAACCATTTCCCAGGGATGTAGAGATCCATGTTTTGACCTTCATCGTTCATCATCTTGACAGGATATGAGAATTACTGATTTTGCTGAAAATTATTATAAACAAAATACAATACAGTTAAATTCAATTTATATATGCAATATTATTAGTTCTAGTTAAACAATTATATATGAATTAAGTAAATGTGATATTACCTGCAACGCAACGGCGAAGGATGAGCAGAGGTATTGAGGGAGACGAAGGTGCAGAGTGAGGGCGGAGGGGACTTGGAGAGTTTGATAAAGAAGAATATTGGACTTAAACCCTAGCGATGTTAATGGACGGCCCAGTTCAATTTTTCGACTGACCCCTTACTCAGCCCATTTCTGTTAAATTGGAGTATTATTTAATTTGTCCATAAGAATACAGTCTCGCTTCTTTTTTTTTTTGAAATAAAATGAAATTGCATATTATTTATTTTTTAAAAGGTATTTAAAATTTTAGTATTCCATGTTTGTCACTTGCACATATTTATGTGACAATTATAATAAATATTTATATTATTTTTTCTGTAGAGAAAACTGGGCCTGTAGGCAACCTTAGGTATCTCCCCTAAGGTTATACGAAATATTACGTATAAAGTAAGGGGCCCCGCAGAGACATTTTTGTAAATATCAATTTTATCAGTAATTTACATAAATACCCTTAAATTTGTATTGATTTGTTTTAATAGAACCATGAGGTCAGACACATGAAACCCTTTTCTATATTAACATTGATGTTATTTCGCATAAATGCTTTAGAATTGTATTAAAATTGTGTATTTCATTTTTGACATGCTCGTAGGTCTATTTTCTTGAAAATATGAATTGGCTCCTGAATCTGGAATTTATGGAAATGGTGCCAAATCTGAATTGGATAATGTGAAACCAAATAAGATGGGCTTCTCTTGATTTTTCATATAAATGTTAGTACCAATTAAATAGATTATAACAACGAATAAAACTGATTTTAGTACCTAATTTGACATCACTACCACTACATTGATCATTAGCAGCATGAGACATGCATGCAATTCAAATTACAGTATGCACGCCCATAATACTTGTAATTAGAGGTGGTCAGCCGTGCGTGCTGTGCCGGGCTGGTCACGTGCCGAGCTGAATGAAACGGGGCACGGGCACGCACGCGCGGTTTGGACATGTTGCCATGCCGTGCATTCGATCTTACAGTTCGTGAACGACACGTGAGCTAGGCGGGCTTGGTGGGTTTTTTTTTAAGGAAAATTCGAAGGTCTACTGAAAAATTGTACATAAAATTTAAAATATTTTTTGTTAATTTAATATTTACTTTTAATATACTCAAAATATGAAATGTTTCGAATTAAAATGTTTCAAATTTGTAACTTTTTTCATCTAATTTTATTTCATATTAAAATCTTTCGAATTTTTAAGAAAATACGAATCATACGATTATATTGAAATAAAAAGAGTGAAAGAGGACGGTACCTCTATTAAATTTTATTAATTAAAAAATATTTTACAAATGGTGTGAGAGGACTCCTCTCTAAAAAAACGGAACAAACCGCATTAAACATGTTTACAAAATTACAAACAAATAAATTCTAAAATCTAAAATAAATCTAAAAATACAAGATAATACAAATTCTACACAATAATCTTCTTGTTCGGCCCCCGATTCCGATGAAGTATCCATTATCATCCACGGATCGTCTTCTCCGTCTGAATTATCCGTTTTTTTTCCTTGTTGTCTTTTTTCGGCTTGATCCCAATCTTTTTTGCAAACACATATTTTTATTGAATCGGGTGCAAGACTTGATCTCTTCTCGTCTAACACTCTTCTACCCGCACTAAAAGCGGATTCGGATGCAATTGTAGAAGCGGGGACTACTAAAATATCTTTTACAATTTTTGCTAAAACCGGAAATTGTAACTCATGATTTTTCCACCATGTTAATATATCGAACTCATCATTTAACTCATAATGATACGAAAAAAATTCATGCAACATAGTAAAAGCAGTAGTGGGAGTACTATTACTAAATTCGGAAATCATAAATTTTGGTTTTTTGTTAGTTAATATCGATGCAATTGTTTTATTAAATCTACTACCACCACTACTACTACGTTTAGGTGGCATAGAAGTTTGAGTTTTAGCATTATATATATCAACAAGACGATACAAATAATCTAAACAATTTTGAACATATAATTCGCAATTATATGAAACATTTAATGTTGCGTAATAATGTTTTAACAAGACTTCTAAACCATCCTTTCTAACACCCGGATCAAGAAGACATGCAATACCATAAATAAAAGGAAATTCACTTAAATATTGGATCCATTTTTTCTTCATTTCCTCTATAATAAAACTAAAACGAGGATTTTGTGCATAATTAGCTAAGGTGTTAACAATATTAATACATTCAATAATAACGTGATGTGCATTTGGTTCATAAAAATAAGAAAAAACCTTAGTAGCATGTGCATAACAATCAAGTATATCACGTACGGTGGATTCCAATTCCCAATCATGTTGGGCAATATATCCATTTTCATTTTGGTGATTTGGTTCGCTATTATATAATTCGGTGAAAATATCCTTATAAATAATTGCATCACTTACTAATTTATGAGTCGAATTCCATCTAGTCGGTGAAAATTCTTGTTTTTATGTTAAAACCGGTGTGTGACTCGTCCATAATACCAAAAGCAATAATTCGTTTTTGTATTAAGTAATCATTATCTATCCAATGAACCGTAACACAAATAAAAGGCTCACCTCCACTCGAACTCCAACAATCGCTAGTTAAGGAAACCATACCATCAAATGTAGCAAAATAATTAATTAAATCATTTCGTCGACTAGCATATTGATTTTGTGTGTGACGTTTAAGTGTGTTCCTAGGAATTCTTTTAAATGCCAGATTTACCGAAGTTTTCATCATATATTATAAATTAGGACTCTCACCGTGGGAGAAAGGCAACTCGTCTAATATAGTATATCTAGCAAATTCATTAACCATACGTTCTCGATTATAGTGAAAAGGCATACCTCCACCGGGTGACGAAATCATGAAACCACCGATTTATGTTTGTTGCTCCGTTGAAGTTCCGCGTGTCGTTCCACTTTCGTGACTTTCCTTCGTAATATTATGTTTAGAGTGTAAATGTCGATCAAGTGTACCCGTGCCGCTTCCCTTTCGATGAAAAAATGGATTTTGTTGTCGATTAGCTTGTATACATTATAAACAATAACATTTCGCTTCAGTAGGATCTTGTTCCGTCGGTGCCGGTACTCTATTAAAATAATTCCAAACACACGAATTTCTGCTCGTGGCAGAAGAACCACCTAAAAAACAGAATAAAAAAAGATTAATTTTCGAATCAAAAAATACGAATCAAAAACAGAATTATAAACCAAAAATTCGATTCTGTTTGAAAAAAATACTACGCAATATGAATCAAAAAACAGAATTGTAAACAAAATTAATTTTCGAATCAAAAAACAGAACATAAAAATACGAATCAAAAACCAAAAAACCAAATTATAACAAAAATCAAAAAACCAATTTATTAACCAAAAATACGAATCAAAAATCAAAAATAAACTTACCGGTCCGACAGGTGGTGGTGGCGGCATGGAGGAAGGTGCTTGGCTTGAACCTTGCGAAGATAGTGTCCCCCTTCATTCTTCCATTTTCAGCTCATCGGAAATTAAGTAAGTAAGTAGCAGAGAGAGTAAGAACAGAGAGAGTAGAAAGAGACAGTGAGACAACAGAGAGAGTGGAGAGATTAAGAACAGAGAGCTGAGAGAGAGTGAGGTTTTGGTGTGCATAAAACTTGGTATTTATAGAGACTTGGAGAGTAGCCGTTGAAGATAGCCGTTGGAGGCTTGGAGCCGTTGGAGGCTTGCAGCAGGCGTAGTACTCAGCACAGCAGTCAGCAGCAGGAAGCAGAGCAGGTGACCGTTAGAAAAGAACATAAAGCATGAACGGTCCTGAACGGGCCGAACGTGTCGAACGAGCCAAACAATAATCTACGTGCTTTGTGGTGTGCCGAATGAACGAGTTGTTGGTTTCAATTAACCGCGGGCTTTGGCGTGTCGGGCCGAACGAGCTGCGGTTCAACTAAACTGGGCTCGCACACGGCACGTCAATTAGAGCGGGCCGAACGGGCTGCGTGTTTTTTATTACTGTAGCGGGCTGAACGGTTTTTTTAACGAATAATTCACGTGCGTGCCGGACCGAACCACCCGTTTGGCCGGCTCTACTTGTAATAAACCTGAGGAATGTGGGCTTTTTAGTTCACCGATCATATATATGGATTTATGTTCTACAGAGGAAATAAAAGTAGTTAGCTTTACAGTTTTTGGAGTTTACATCTACAAGTACTGTATAAAGGATATAATGGAAAAGATGAGATCACAACTTAATATATGGTTTTACCACTGCAGTTGAAGAGTTTTTATCAGGCATTCAATAACAGCAGCATTACCTCCCCCAAGCACATCTAAACCACTAAACTTCCCTGCCTCTTCTTTTCCGGTAATCCTTCCAATACCATCATCAACTACAGGAAAAAGTATATGCAGGCCATATTTTTATCCAGTCACGTAATCTTCCTGCTCATAACCGGGCTCGGGTGTACTAGCCCAGTTCTAGACTCTGTTGTGTAGTAGCCCAGTTCTAGACTCTGTTGTAAGGTAATCTCCATTAATGATAACAGGGCTGCAGGTAGGGCTGTAAACGAACCGAACTGTTCGTTAAGCTCGCTCGAGTTCGACAAGTTCGGTTTGATCGCCTATCGAACTCGAGTTCGGACAGCATTTTGTGTTCGTTAATATTAACGAACCGAACCAAACTTTGTTCGTGTTCGACTGGTGTTCGACTCGAATTCGATCGAGTTCGACTCGAGTTCGTTAAGCTCGAGTTCGTTCGAAAATAGGCAGCTTTGTTCATCAGAAAAACCATCATATTGATTACTCATACATTAACAATATAAAATATAAATGGCCATCTAAATCCTGGAATCAAGTACATAATTAAAATATATCCATCCAATCATCCATCATCATTTCATAGATCAGATTTAGCCATTACAAAATAAATAACTATAGCCTAGGTCCTAGAAGTTGAAGCAAGCACCATGACTCCAAGATATGCTGGAGTACCAAGAGCACTGGCCACTAGCTATAGATAAAAAGGCTGTGAACATAGCACCAACATGAGCAGCTCCACTTGCAAAAAAGTAGTTAGTAGAAGTAGAGTAGAACAAGGATGCCAAAAGATAGCTGCCACGAGAGGCCCAGTCCTCCAACAAACTGCAAAAGTTCAAATGAATGTTAGTAACAATAGCAGCAGCCTATCATGGAATATACATTCTTGGCCAAGTCTGATAATTTGCTTTCTTTTATCATAAATTTCATGTGATATGACATGAATTCTTACTACAGGACATTGCAAATTAAATTTTTTACATCTTTATGGTAATCTAGTTTTTATGGTAAACCCACAAAGGAGATCAACAAGAATACAAGATGCATGTTTCTGAGTATGTGTACAGGGGGCTATGCTTCCTCACCAGTCAACTATGATTATTGATTAGCTAAGATCTGGACAATGCATTTATCTCATTATACATCTTAAATACATGTAATGGTTACCCTCCCAAGAAATGACACAAGTATGTACAAGATTAAAGCTGCATTTGTAAGGGAAAAAAAGACAAAGTTACAATTTATATGTACCAGAAGAATCTGCACTAATCATTCAGATACAGTAAGCAGAGTCCATAGATTCACATGCAGCAAGCTTTGTCAGAATTGGTATATCTTCTTGTGCAAAATGGTACAGAGATTTTCCCAACATGCAACAGCTATAAACAGAGTATAACAAACAAGCCCATGTGTTCTATACAATATCAACAATGTGATGTGCAGACAACTTCACATCATTTATGTTCTTCTTGCACTATGTAACTTCATATCAGTAAATACGAATCATTCAAATTAAATCCTGCGACATTAGGCAAAAGCAATCTTTCAAGTTGGGGATTCTAAGAAAGGATCCATTTACTGTGATACTAAAAGCAAAACAGTGTGACAATAGTAGAAATCAGTAATATCAATCACTAAAGAATTGACAATTCACAAATCACACGCTTATAAAAAAGTCCTAAACAATCATAAAGAGAATATGAAATTCATATTTTAAAAACCCTAAATTGATGATGATGAGAGAACAGAGGAAATTGATAATTAAGATTTCCGTACCTAATTCAGATTGTCGTATGTAATTGAAGAAGCCAAGAAGGGCTTGAGCTAATCTTCAACTCTCTGTCTCTCTCAGTTTCTCGTTCTCACTCTCTCTGAATTCTCTCCTCTCTCGAGTCGATATTCCTCTCTCACTACTCAGTCGATACTCGATATTCCTGAAGAACGGCGAACCCAATTTTACACAATATTTAGGGTATTAGGTTTAGGTAGGTATTAACTTAGTATAATAATTTAGTTAGGACTTGGGCTAGCTCCACCAATTAGTTTAGGTTTATGTTAAAAAGGCCTAATGGGCTTGCTAAACGAAAGCCCAAATACTGATAATACTGATAAAAACTGATTTTTTCGAGCGAACAGTTCGACCGAGTTCGAGTTCGGCTCGTTCGTCTTGTTCACGAACAAACTCGTGTTCGGTTCGAGTTTGTTCTAACTCGAGCTCGGACAGAAAATGTTGTTCAAATTTCTTAACGAACAATGTACGGTTCGTTAACATTTTGTCCGTGTTCGATAATTGTTCGTCCGAGTTCGTCCGAGTTCGGTTCGTTTACAGCCCTAGCTACAGGGCATGCTCTGTTTTCTATTGGGTGATTTTACTGAAAATGTTAAGGAGCGGGATTCAAAGATATATCATAAATATATTTGTCAGATATACTCCAAAGTCGAAACACACGTAAACTATTGTAGCCAAATCAAGCAACTGAATATTTTTTTAACTAAATAATGAAAATAAAAATGACCTCTTTCACATAACCTGCAATTTTAAAGATCTGAACCCAGTACTAGTTTCTTGACAACGATTACAATAAAAGAGGAATTTTTCCGCACCATCCTATTTTCCACCTGAAGAAGATGTAGAAAAATCTACCAAGGGTCTATGCATTTCAAAAATGGAATATTTTAATTTAGCATTGACTGCAAGGGACATGGAACAAAATGAATATTAGTGGAACACTATGAATTGTACCAGGCGAGAGAATTCGAAAGATTTTGTACATATACTGCAGTAGAATGTTGGTTCTAAGAACCTTACAGAAAGAAAAGCTAGCAACCAAAAGACGGAAGAAAAGGTAATTATAACCACTTGCCTAACATGTTTAATAGAAAGACTCAGTGACCATCTTGTTTAAGGATTTAATTGTTTTTCCTTTCATGGGAGTGAAAAAGCTATGATTCTATCTTGCAGAACATAGATGTCCTTCCAATTGTGTGCAGGTTTTAGTCTACTGTCAGAAGAAAAGTCGTTGACAAATGAGAGTTCCTCTACTAAAGAAGAACTAGTTCTGCAACTGTTCGCTAAAATCACTACGCAAGTATACGCAGTCCAAAAGCAATAAAGGGAAATAAGGATCGTTCTCACGAAGACTCGGTGATTTAAGTTAAAGTGTCTATTCAACAATGCTCGGTTAATTATAAAAGCTTGAACGAGTGATAAAGGTTGGTTTGTTTGAATTAAACAATTAACTAATGAAATATCAACTAATGTGTTTTAATTAATATGATAAAAGCATGGGGTTCTAAGTTCATGAATGCTTCATCTTGGTTCACTATCAAGATTCAATAAGTTTCAATTGTTAAAGAAGCTAGCGGGAACACTTAACTAATATGAGCCATCTTTCAATTAACTCATACCAATCCAAATAAACATCCACAAAAGAGATAGAAGTTATAAGGGCATTAATTATATCCAAAACACTATATGTCTATGTGAATGGGTAATATAATCAATTTATAAACAAGTTCCGCAATTAACTACATAGGGGAATAACGTTCTTTCGAAACTATATTCCAACACGCGGAGAAGCCGACGAAACCTATGCTAGCATGGTGAGTCCTAATCTCTAAATCCACTTTCGCATCCATTAGAGATTTGACAAAATAGATGTTAGCTACTCATCCATATGCAATTAACACAACCACACTAGGCATTCTTATAAGAAAACCACAAACTCACATTATCTATCAAGCCAACCAAGAAAATCCACAATTCACTACATTAGAACCCCATGAAAGTGTTTAGTTCATAATTAAACTTAACACCTTCATGGGTTCTATGGATAACATAATTAAACAAAATGAAACTTAAGATTAATAATTGAAATTGAATTAGACAAAAGTACTAGAAAAGAAATCACTAATAAACAAGTTATGAGTTGAGAAAAACTGAAAATTGGAGTAGAGAAATCCTGGAAATTGCTTGAACTTGAGTGAATTCCTCCTTGGATTCACCTAAGATTTTATGAGTTCTTCCTCTTGCCTCCTTCCAAGATGTTCCCCGGCTGCTGGTTTTGTTTTGCAGTGAAGAAAATGTGTTTTTATGTAACCCTAGAAGAAGCCCAACACCCAAATTTCGGCCCAGCAACAAAACCATTTTGAGCAGAATTTTTGTGCTCCGGGCGGCCGCCCGGACTCCAAGCTGCAGCCCGGAAGGAAATTCTGCTGGACTTTTTATGCCTTAGCTTATTTTCTGAGTTTTTGGCTTGCTCTTTCCTTTGCACCTTCTTGCACTTTGCATCAACTATTTTCCCTTGATCTCTAAACATTCTTTAGCTCTTCAAGATGTCGTAACAACATCACAACTCCTTCGAGATGATCCAACAACATGATCAAGCATTACCACGAACAACCAAGAATCCACAGTTTTCGCACCAAATCACCCGACTCTCGATCTTTTATGTTATTCCATGCAACCTACAAAAATAACCCGAAACGCATCAAACGATACTTGAAAACTTGAGAATATACAACAATTCTAGTCATTTGGAAGTATTAAAAGTGGATATAAAATCCACTTAACAAACCCCCAAACTTGAATCATTGCTTGTCCTCAAGCAAAGAAAAGAATGCAACTACTTAACACATGGAAAATGCATGAATGATATGAACTAAATAATCTAACTACTAAATGCATGAATGCATGAAATGCAAGATCCCCTCGCAAGACAATATTCTCGCTAGTAATTTTCTCCAAGAATGCAACAACTAATGACAAGAACCGATTACAATACAATATATGCATAGGCATAAACAAGAGCAAAGCGTGAGTGTGTGCTTGCTTCAAAAGAATACTCACTAGTGGATATGAACAAGGCAAAACATGCTTTTGAGGGAAATTTACGAGTTTAAAAATAGAATAGAGTCTATACTCTCGACAACCTAGAACAGCTCCATATTCGATCAAGGTTACACTGAATTTATTATGATCTATATATCTAAATACGCTTACTTGACCGTGCAATGGCTGAGGTCCCTAAAGACTTATGCATTAGCACCCTTGTAACGAGCTTTAGGTTAGCGGATCCCAGATTATAAAAGCCTTAGGTCACTAGGCACAAAGTCCCCAAGAACTTACTTGCTCGAGTACCAATGAGCCCAACCGTGGTCAATTATGCCTTATACACATTCAACTTTTTTTTTTTTTTTTTGAGATTGGGAATGAGTGCGTTTCGCTCCATCTCATTCCACCCCTAGACTACTCATATAAATATGAGCTGGCTACTAGCCAATTGACACCTAGCCATTACATATCATTATTATATTTCTTTTTTTTTTTTTTTTTTTAGCACGTATACCCAATGCTTTCCCCAAACTTATACTTTACTACCCTAGAGTCATAAAGAGAATAGGTAATATTCTATCGTTAAACAAGCGACTATTCCCCCATAAGCATGTAATCCTTGAACAAAATCCAAAAGCATTGAGTAACTATGAATGGTGTAAAAATATTTTAGCTACTGCACTAGTATAGCCTATTTCAACTAAGCATGAAATCGAATTCCTGTTTTTCATTATCACACTCTCTTCAAAGACTACTAATTCGAACTTGTTATTGCTATGGGATCATGAAATGTTATGATATGCAATTATATGAACTAAACAATTAAATTAATCTACATGAATGCAACTACATGTCGTGCAATATTTTTTTTTTTTTTTTTTTACATGCGAATTAAAACTACATGACATGAATGTACTAACTAGATGCAAATATGACCTTAACCCCACACCCCCAAACTTGAACAATTCAATGTCCTCATTGAAAGTAAAGGGAAAAGGTAAGAAAACGCCCCTAACCGTCTGAGTCGTCACCCTCCTCGGGCTGTGAATCTGGTGGAGTATCTGGAGGAGGATAGGGCTGATGAGCGCCATAAACCGGCCATTCGACTTGAATGCCATCTCGCTCAAAAACTCTATCAAGTGACACTGTCATATCCTGTGCAAAACGGCGATTTATATCATGCATGGCGTCCATACGCCGAAGCAACCGCCTATACTGGGTATCACTGAATCCTGCCTGTGGACCCTGGCGACCTGCGCCTCTCTCAGCCCGATCTGCTCTAACTCTCTGCGGTGGTGGCATAATTCTCGCCACCCCACCTACAATGAACCCATGACCTCGTGGGTGAGGGACGCCGCACGGCCAATCCTCCAAACGAGCAATTATAGCACTATCAATGTCGGCACTCTGGTGCTGAAGCTGTTCCTCGGCACCCCAATTAACACCGGCATTCATACACAACCGGGTGATAAGAGAAGCATGGGGAATAGCTCCTGTAGTGCGGCTAGTCATAAAACGGCACATACCCTGATAAATCAGATATGCTGGATCAATGTAATGGCCTCCCAAAATTCCATATAACAAAATGGCTCTCTCCACTGTAACGTCATGAGCGTGCGAAGAAGGCATCAATCGTGCACATATGAACATGTTCCATGCGCGAGCATACCTATTCAGGGCAGAAGCAGGGAAGTTTAAATGCTCATTAGATCCCGGCTTATACCTCCACTCGGTGCCTGGTGCACACAAATCAACCACAAGTCTATCTAAATCCACTTCTACTCGTGACATGATCGTCCAATCCTCGGCCGCCCGAGGTCGAGGTGGAAGTCTTAACACGTTCGCAATGGTTGCAAGCCGGTAATCCACCGTTACACCACGGACCCATGAATAACCATTAGCCGATTCCTTGGCATTTGCATAGAATTCCCGGACAACACCTAGGGGAACTTCCAACGGAGTGTCACAGAACACACTCCAACCCCTAACATTAACCATGCCAAGCAATTCGCCATCGGTGGCGGAAGGTTTGAATCCTCGTTCTTTAGCCACCGCCCTAGTCCGCAATCGATTATACTCATTGTGAGCAATTAATGAAACAAATCGCGATTCATCAAATGCCTCATCAACATTCGGTTGAGCACTACTACTACTGACAAATCTTGTTCTTTTTGGTGCCATAATTCTCACAGACAAATTAACAAACACCTTACGTGCAAGTCTCCTTATCAACCAATCACACAATATCCAACCAAATTAAACCAAGCAAATGCTTACAATCCACAACAAGATAAACCCTTGAAATCCTTTTCCAATCCTTGTTTTCTAATTTCTAAAAATTGTGAGATGGTGGTGAGGAGATGAAAGGATATATATATATATATATGTGTATGGATGGGTATGTAATTGTATTAGACTAGGGGAAAAGATATGGGTTTAATGATAGGAATTAAGGAATTTATGGGATTGAGAATGGGAGAATAGATATGAGTTTGGTTGTTTGTTAATTAGGATTGAAATTTATGGAAGGGATATGGTGTTTTAATGAGAGAGGTTTGGAATGGGTGGGGAGAGTTTAGGACTTACCAAATGTTAAAACAACTCAAAACACATGCTTGGTTATATTCTCTGTTCGGCAATCAATAGAACCCTGGCGCGCCCGCTTGGAGGCCGCGCGGCCGCCTGGGTGTGAATTTTACTGCCTAAACTGCAACTTGCTCGGCAGAAAGCAGAGGAGCGGGGCGCCCGCCTGTGCACGACGCGGCCGCTCGAGGCGGACAATTTCTGCTCAGCAAAACATTCCTACTTCCTGGCCTTGCTCTTGCGCGGCAGAAGTTCGAGACGCGGGGCGCCCGCCCGGGGTCTGGCGCGGCCGCCCGGGATCAAAACCTACTGTCCAGCCAAAAATTTTCAACACATTTTTTTTTTTTTCAAAAAAAATAATACTCCAAAATGCGTGGGTTGCCTCCCACGAAGCGCTTGTTTTAAATGTCACTAGCTTGACATTTCTTCGAACTTCAATCGGTAGTACCAAGAACCGCGGTTTCCGCTTCGCGATTCACAATTTCACCAAAGTATGGCTTCAACCTCTGTCCATTTACCTTGAACGACTCCTCAGGTGATTTATCAAAAATTTCCACTGCTCCATGTGGAAACACGGTTTTAACATAAAATGGCCCTGACCATCTCGACTTAAGCTTTCCTGGAAACAATCGAAGACGAGAGTTAAATAATAAAACGGATTGACCAGGAACAAATACCTTGTTTACCAGACGACGATCATGCCAGCGCTTCACTTTCTCCTTATAAAGCTTGTTATTCTCATATGCTTGCAATCGAAACTCGTCCATCTCATTGAGTTGCACCATTCTCTTTTCACCAGCAGCCTTAAGATCAAAATTTAACTTCTTTAAAGCCCAGTATGCCTTGTGTTCTAATTCTGCTGGTAAATGACAAGCTTTTCCATACACAAGTTGATATGGTGACATCCCCAACGGTGTTTTATAGGCTGTTCGATAAGCCCATGCCGCTTCATCAAGTTTCATCGACCAATCCTTTCTTGAAGGACTCACTACCTTTTCTAGAATGCGTTTGATTTCTCGATTAGACACCTCGGCTTGGCCATTGGTTTGAGGGTGGTATGCCGTAGCCACACGATGGTTGATGTTGTACTTAGCCATGAGGTTAGTAAACTTGCGATTGCAAAAGTGAGTACCTTCATCACTAATGATAACTCGAGGAGTGCCGAATCTTGTAAAGATGTTCTTGTGAAGGAAATTTATCACTACATTTGCATCATTGGTTGGAAGTGCCTTGACCTCAACCCATTTGGAAACATAGTCTACGGCTAGCAAGATGTATTGGTTGTTGCATGAAGAAATGAACGGTCCCATGAAGTCAATTCCCCAAACGTCGAAGATTTCCCCTTCCAGCATCACATTAAGGGGCATTTCATTTCTCCTTGAAATGTTTCCAACTCGTTGACAACGATCACACCTCAATACAAACTGATGAGCATCCTTAAAAAGGGAAGGCCAATAGAATCCCGCTTGAAGAATACGAGTTGCGGTCTTTTCACCTCCATAGTGGCCTCCATAAGTTGTGGCATGATAGTCCCTCAGAATAGCCTCTGTTTCACTGTGAGGTACACACCTCCTAATAACCTGATCCGCTCCTTGTCTGAATAAGTATGGTCCGTCCCAACGATACCATTTAACTTCATGCAAGAACTTCTTCTTTTGTGCATACGAGAGTTCGGGAGGAATCACTCTACTAACAAGAAAGTTCACAATGTCTGCGAACCACGGTTCTTCTTCTTGTATTCCAAACAGTTGTTCATCAGGAAAGAATTCATTAATGATCGTGCTGTCTTGGGATGTCTTCCCAAAATCTTCCAAACGAGAAAGGTGATCAGCTACTTGATTTTCTATTCCTTTTCTGTCCTTTATCTCCAAATCGAATTCTTGCAATAGAAGTACCCAACGAATCAAACGAGGTTTGGAGTCCTTCTTTGTCATCAAATATCTTATAGCTGCATGATCTGTGTAAACAATTACCTTCGTGCCAAGCAAATAGGCTCGAAATTTCTCAAAAGCATAGACGACAGCCAAGAGCTCTTTTTCCGTAGTGGTGTAGTTCAACTGTGCGTCATTAAGGGTTTTACTAGCATAGTAAACCACATGAAAAATTCTCTCTTTCCGTTGACCAAGAACAGCACCAACTGCATAGTCACTAGCGTCACACATCAGCTCAAAAGGCTCACTCCAATTAGGTGCAGTAATAACAGGTGCGGTAGTTAACTTCTTCTTCAAGAGCTCGAAGGCAACAAGACAAGCTTCGTCAAATTTGAAGGGAATGTCCTTCTCAAGTAGATTACACAATGGTTTAGAAATTTTCGAGAAATCCTTTATGAAACGTCGATAAAAACCCGCGTGCCCAAGAAAGCTACGAATCCCTTTGACTGAAATTGGAGGAGGAAGATTTGAGATTGTTTCCAATTTAGCTTTATCTACCTCAAGACCTTGATTAGAAACCTTGTGCCCGAGAATTATTCCTTCTTGTACCATTAAATGGCACTTTTCCCAATTGAGAACCAAATTGGTCTCAACGCACCTTTTAAGCACCAAGGTCAAATTCGCAAGAGTCTCATCATAAGAGGTACCAAATACTGAAAAATCATCCATAAAAACCTCCACATTAATACCAATCATGTCCGAGAATATGGCCATCATGCATCTCTGAAAAGTTGTTGGGGCACCACAAAGACCAAAAGAAACCCGACGAAAGGCAAAAGTGCCAAACGGGCAAGTAAATGTGGTCTTTTCCTGATCTTCAGGAGCAATGCAAATCTGATTATACCCCGAATATCCATCAAGAAGACAATAATATTCATGACCGGCCAATCTATCCAACATCTGATCAATGAAGGGAAGTGGGAAATGATCTTTCCTGGTGGCCTTATTGAGCTTCCGATAGTCCATGCACACTCGCCATCCTGTGACTGTTCGAGTAGGAATGAGTTCATTTTTTTCGTTTGCCACCACGGTCATGCCTCCTTTCTTAGGCACACACTGCACTGGACTGACCCATGAACTGTCTGAAATGGGATAGATTATCCCTGCATCTAGCCACTTGAGGATTTCTTTCTTTACCACCTCTTTCATGATAGGATTTAGCCGTCTTTGGTGCTCTACTGTTGGCTTACTCCCTTCTTCCAATAAAATTTTATGTTGGCAATACGAGGGACTGATTCCTTTTAGATCCGCCACAGACCAACCTATGGCTGATTTGAATTCTCGAAGAACTCTCAAGAGTTTGTCCTCCTCAGCATCTGAAAGGTTAGCGGCAATAATCACTGGTAAAGTAGATGATTCTCCAAGAGAAGCATACCGTAAATGCTCCGGTAGTGGTTTGAGCTCTAAAGTTGGAGCTTCCTCGATAGATGGTTTCAATTGCTGATGCGACCCCTTTAATTCTGGTAGACCCAATGATTCTACTGGTCTCTCAAATTTTCTTTGCCAAGGCATAGCATCCAGATATTGCAGTTGTTCATCTATATCATCTTCATCCAATGAATACTCTCCACTGAGTGCCTTTTCCAAAGTGTCATTCATGAACATGTGATCCAACTTTTCTTGCACTGTAGACTCAATCAAGTCTATCTTCAGACACTGTTCTTCTTCTGTAGGAAATTTCATAGCTGTGAAAACATTGAAAGTGACATTTTGATCGTGCACCCTCATCGTAAGTTCTCCCTTTTGGACATCAATCAATGTTTGCCCCGTCGCCAAGAATGGTCGACCAAGAATGATAGGAATCTTCTTGTCTTCTTCAAAATCTAGTATGACAAAATCAGCTGGAAAAATTAGTTTGTCCACTTTTACTAGGACATCTTCAACAACTCCTCGGGGATAGGTGATTGAGCGATCCGCTAACTGAAGTGACATGCTCGTCGGTTTTGGCTCAGGAAGGCCAAGTTGCAAGAAAACCGAATATGGCATGAGATTGATACTTGCTCCCAAATCACATAAACATTTGTCAAAAGACAAATTTCCAATGGTGCATGGAATGGTGAAACTACACTCTTCCGTCAAAGCAACGGTCTCTAACTCCTCCAGTTTCACTTTTCTCGAAAGAATGCCTTTCATGAACTTTGCATAGCTTGGCATTTGTTCTAGAGCTTCAGCAAAGGGAATGTTGATGTGTAATTTCTTAAATACTTCAAGAAATTTTCCAAATTGCTTGTCCAGTTTCTGTTTCTGCAATCGTCGAGGAAATGGTGGAGGTGGATATACATGCTCTCCTACTTCTTTAAGGACTGATTGTTTAGGAGGTGATGTATTTTTTTCTTCCTCTTGGGTTGAAATTGAAGCTTTACTCTTGTCTTCGGAGTCTCCCAAGTCCACTTTTTCTGTTTCCTCAATGGGCAGAATTCTTTCTGCTCTTGTCATTTCAGCACCTTCTGTGACTTTCCCGGACCTTAGAGTGATGGCCTTGATGTGCTCTTGATTATCCTTTCTCCCCGGATTAGCTTCGGTATCACTGGGAAGTGTTCCTTGTGGTCGGCTCATCATGAAACTAGCAAGTTGTCCCATTTGAGTTTCCAGATTTTTAATTGAAGCTGCTTGGCTTTTCCAAGCTAATCTGAGCTCATCTAACTCTGTCTTTTCACTCGAAGATGATTGCCCGGAATGTCCATAAGATTGTTGTGGTTGATGAAATCCCGGGGGCTGAAATTGTCTAGGGGCATATGGTTGTTGAAATTGATGCCCCTGTTGTTGGTGAAATCCAGATGGATTAGATTGCTTGTTTCCAAATTGCTGATTCTGAGAATTATGAAAGGGCTGATTATTCTGCTGAGCACCTCCTTGGTTGTTGCTCCAACTGAAATTTGGGTGATTTCGATTGCTTGGATGATAATTGTTAGGCGCTGGTTGTTGTTGCCTCTGAAAGTTGCTTACAAATTGCACCGATTCACTAGAAATGGCACATTGGTTGGTTTCATGTGCACCCGCACATAACTCACATATGCTAGCCACTTGCTGAAAACCTTGTGATGCCATAGAATCCACCTTCAAGCTTAGTGCTTCTAATTGAGCTGCCAGAGATGTAGCTTTGTCGACATCTAGAATTCCCGCCACCTTTTGCTGTGACATTCTATGAGTCGGATTCTGATATTCGTTCGCCGCCATCATCTCAATTAAATCATATGCTTCTTCATAACTTTTAGCCCATAAGGCTCCACCTGAAGCAGCATCAACCATTTGCCTAGATTGACCTCCAAGCCCATTATAGAAACAGTTGATCATCATCCAATCAGGCATGCCATGATGAGGGCATTTTCTCAACATTTCTTTATACCTTTCCCAAGCTTCGCATAAGGTTTCACCTGATTGCTGCGAAAACTGAGTGAGAGCATTCCGAAAAGCAGCGGTTTTAGCCATAGGAAAGAATTTGGTGAGAAATTTCTGCGCCAAATCTGCCCAAGTTGTGATGGAGCCTGATGGAAGTGAATGTAGCCAACCCTTGGCTTTGTCTCATAGAGAAAATGGAAAGAGCCTCAACTTGACAGCATCCTCTGACACATTATTGAATCTGAATGTGTCGCATATCTCGATAAAATTCCGAATATGCAAGTTAGGATCTTCAGTAGCAGTTCCCCCATATTGTACCTGATTCTGCACCATCTGAATAGTGCTAGGTTTAATTTCGAAAGTAGGAGCAGCAATTGCTGGCCGAATGATACTTGACTGGATGTCATCAATTTTTGGTTGAGAGTAATCCATGAGAGCCCTTGCTGCTGCAGGAGCAACTACTTCTCCTTCTCCGTTCATCTTTTCAGAATTTGTTAGTTCAAGAGCTTGCTTAGCTTTAAATGCTTTAGAACGTGTTAGCATAAAAGTTCAAGATCCTGAAAAACAAGTAGTCACCACACAAAAATTGTAAGATAGAATGTTCAAGTCAAACAAAATTAACTTCTATTGTAGTAAAACACATAAACAAAAATTAACACCGTAGTCCCCGGCAGCGGCGCCAAAAACTTGTTCGCTAAAATCACTACGCAAGTATACGCAGTCCAAAAGCAATAAAGGGAAATAAGGATCGTTCCCACGAAGACTCGGTGATTTAAGTTAAAGTGTCTATTCAACAATGCTCGGTTAATTATAAAAGCTTGAACGAGTGATAAAGGTTGGTTTGTTTGAATTAAACAATTAACTAATGAAATATCAACTAATGTGTTTTAATTAATATGATAAAAGCATGGGGTTCTAAGTTCATGAATGCTTCATCTTGGTTCACTATCAAGATTCAATAAGTTGCAATTGTTAAAGAAGCTAGCGGGAACACTTAACTAATATGAGCCATCTTTCAATTAACTCATACCAATCCAAATAAACATCCACAAAAGAGATAGAAGTTATAAGGGCATCAATTATATCCAAAACACTATATGTCTATGTGAATGGGTAATATAATCAATTTATAAACAAGTTCCGCAATTAACTACATAGGGGAATAACGTTCTTTCGAAACTATATTCCAACACGCGGAGAAGCCGACGAAACCTATGCTAGCATGGTGAGTCCTAATCTCTAAATCCACTTTCGCATCCATTAGAGATTTGACAAAATAGATGTTAGCTACTCATCCATATGCAATTAACACAACCACACTAGGCATTCTAATAAGAAAACCACAAACTCACATTATCTATCAAGCCAACCAAGAAAATCCACAATTCACTACATTAGAACCCCATGAAAGTGTTTAGTTCATAATTAAACTTAACACCTTCATGGGTTCTATGGATAACATAATTAAACAAAATGAAACTTAAGATTAATAATTGAAATTGAATTAGACAAAAGTACTAGAAAAGAAATCACTAATAAACAAGTTATGAGTTGAGAAAAACTGAAAATTGGAGTAGAGAAATCCTGGAAATTGCTTGAACTTGAGTGAATTCCTCCTTGGATTCACCTAAGATTTTATGAGTTCTTCCTCTTGCCTCCTTCCAAGATGTTCCCCGGCTGCTGGTTTTGTTTTGCAGTGAAGAAAATGTGTTTTTATGTAACCCTAGAAGAAGCCCAACACCCAAATTTCGGCCCAGCAACAAAACCATTTTGAGCAGAATTTTTGTGCTCCGGGCGGCCGCCCGGACTCCAAGCTGCAGCCCGGAAGGAAATTCTGCTGGACTTTTTATGCCTTAGCTTATTTTCTGAGTTTTTGGCTTGCTCTTTCCTTTGCACCTTCTTGCACTTTGCATCAACTATTTTCCCTTGATCTCTAAACATTCTTTAGCTCTTCAAGATGTCGTAACAACATCACAACTCCTTCGAGATGATCCAACAACATGATCAAGCATTACCACGAACAACCAAGAATCCACAGTTTTCGCACCAAATCACCCGACTCTCGATCTTTTATGTTATTCCATGCAACCTACAAAAATAACCCGAAACGCATCAAACGATACTTGAAAACTTGAGAATATACAACAATTCTAGTCATTTGGAAGTATTAAAAGTGGATATAAAATCCACTTAACAGCAACAAAGAAGTCTTTGGGAAGAAGACGGAGCCCCCATAGCAGTATGCTTTTATAAACCCATCAAACATTATACTGAAAGAATAGATCAGGTAAAATAAACTGTATTGCATAGAAGTAGCCGGAGAAACATATTATTTACCACCACAACAGTTCAATTGTACAAGACTGATTCTTACCAGCATTGGCAAGGATAGTCCAGATATGCTGGCAGGGATAGTCCAGATAGCCTAGCAAGAACAAAGTGAGAAAAAATTTAAGCAAGGCTCCGAAAGTTGGAGCATTACTTTGAAAGTGGCATCCATCATGGACTTTGAAAATTGTCCCTCGGGAAACTGCAGTTTAAATTTCATTGCAAGTAAGAAAAGGGTAGCAACAAAAACTATTGGTGATATAGTAAAAAATGAAGTAGAATTGGCCTAAATAATATTATGCAGCCATGGAGGCTAGTAGTTTGAGAAAAGTATGGCACAGAGGGAAGATATATGTTAAGGTTTTCGGCATATCTTGTTTTCGTAATATTACAGAAAAATAAGTACTCATTAAGACTTAAGAGGCAAAAAAAAGATTCTCCAAACAACCTTGTAATGAGAAAGTCTTCCCAAAAGAAACAGTGATATACACTATAAATCAAACCAAACCCCCGGGTTCTTTTTTTATTTTCATTGGCTCATACTTTGCTTTGTAAATTAAAAATAAATAATAAATAATTCGACCAAGATATGCCTCCTCATTGGTCTTGTAGACCAAGAAATCACTACCTTGAGCCAAAGTAATCAACAAGATAAATTAATAAATTGTTTTATTTTGTTTTGTAGGAAAACAAATAAGATTAGATTTCAAGCAGAAAAAGGTGAAAAAAGGCAAGGAAGTGGAAAATACTTGAAGTCAAAGAAATTGGAGGAAAAATCGAATACTTAACGAAGAAGAAAAAAGAAATTGAAGAAATTATATTTGACATCTGATTTGTAATCGAGGATCAAGTCCATTATTTTTCCCTATATATATGGGGCTTCTCTCACCAATTTAGACACCAAGAATTTTAATTATTATTTATTTTATTCTCTTGTTTGTTGGTGGCTATTATCCGGCATTACTCGGTTTTCGTAATTAATAAGATTTATAGTTTGTTTCTGTTCACTTCTTTTACCTACGGTTTGTTCCCTCGCTTGTCATCCAAGCTATTAGCTTTATTTAAAGTTTTAAGTTATTTAAGTTTGTTATCTGTTGTTAACGTGGCCACCTTAGCCTTTTTATTAATTTAACCATGCAAATAGCTTATATTACTTCGTGTTATCATGTTTAATATGTGTTATATTTATAATTATTTCGTTAGTTTAATAATCATGTCTAGCTAAATCTCTTGTCCTAGGATGAAGATGAAGTTAATTTAATTGCTCTTGATTTCTTCTCGTTCCTATTAATTAATTCTCATAATTTTTATTTCATAGCTTATGCTTGCACTTTGAAGTTTTGATAGGTTATTGTTAGATAACAAGTTTCATAGTATATGTTTGTCGCGTTAATTGATATATATTATTTGTGAAGAAAAGAGAATTGATTTTAGGGCGAGTTGATATTAATTGCGATTGATTAATGGATTCGGATTCTTAGGTTTTCTATATTATTTGGCGGCTTAATGGCCTTTTAGCCCTCAATGTTTCATACGAAATACCTACCAGCCCTTAATGTTTCAAAACGACCTTTTAGCCCTTGAAGTATCCGTAAAGGTCCTAATAGCCCTTAAACCGGTACAGAAAATGAAAAATAAAAAAACGGTATAACTCGGATGGGCAAAAGAGACATTTCATAAACCGATACCGATATAAGGGTCAAAAGGTATATTGAAGATACTTTGGGGGTGAAAAGGTACGAATTTATACTATGAAACTTGTTATCTAAAAATTAAAGCATGTTTTTGCTGCAGCTCCGACCATTGAAAATATTGACATTCATAAACATAATCTTTAGCAGCCTGGCGTAAATTTTGGATTCCACGACCCAAACAGGCAATTGAAGGAGTAACAGGGAAAGATTCCATAGCACATTCAATTCCATCACCACACATGATCAAGCCCGTGCAGGTAGCTCGGATTTTCTCAACAGAAACTGTTGCCTTCATTGTAGACGTTTTTACTCCAGAACCAGTAAATGCATGGACCAAATTTGATGAACCAAAAGTATTGCTGAGTACCATCGCAAACACCTTCTGTGACTGGGTAATCATAAGTTTGAGAGAAGCTGGAACAGTCTTCATGAAGGTTGACGCATGAACAACTTTTGAGAGGGATGAAGCTCCTAAAACTGCAGTTGCTCCTACCCCAACAGCCACTACTGGTTTATCAATAGGAGAGTACAGCATGCTATGTCCCAGTACGTGTTCGTCGTTACTTGTTTTTGATTCCGAAACCCATCTCTATGCTTCATCACAGCCTGCTCTGCTCAGTTTTGATATTGGCCCCCGATCGAGCACATGCATACATACATAATATACATATATCCTCAGCCTATGTTCTCGACACTATTTGTTGATGCTTTATTATTCAACATAACCATTGTGACATAGATATGAGCCTATATTAATATAAACTCGTACCAGGCATCATGGTTTTTGTGAAATGACATATTATATATTGATATAAACTCATACATTTTCGCCCCCAAAGTATCTTAAGTATACCTTTTAACCCTTATATCGGTATCGGTTTGTGAAATGTCTCTTTTGCCCATCCGAGTTATACCATTTTTTTGTTTTTTATTTTCTGTACCGGTTTAAGGGCTATTAGGACCTTTACAGATACCTCAAGGGCTAAAAGGTACATTTTGAAATATTGAGGGCTGGTAGGTATTTCGTATAAAACATTGAGGGCTAAAAGGCCAGTAAGCCTTATTTGGTAATCTTTGCTAATTAGGTTAATTAAATCTCATCTCAAATCTTATTGTCTAGTTCGCCTGAGTTAATTATTAGTGGTTTTGGAAATTCATAATCTCTGAGGATCGATCTGTATTTGCTACAACTAAACACTGTGTTATTTTACACATCAAGATGTTTTAATTGTTTTTGTTTAATTGGTTTGATACAACTGTTAAGAAATTTCCAATTTTATGTAGTGAGCACATAGAATATTGCATCAACAACCTGAAATGAGCAAGTCGTCCAAATCGAAGGGTAATTATGCCAACATTGAGGAGGTATATATATCACTTGAGTTAGCCTACAAGAAAAATATATGATTGAGTACTTGATGACTAGCTACAGTTAAAACTATGATGCACATTAGAGTTCATGCATGTTGTGATAGGACGAGCCTTTGAATTATGAAATAACCTCTGAAAGCGCATACATAGTTCTAAGAGATTTGAGATTAACTTTTGTTTGGTAAATATTTATCCTTGGTTCAGTAATTTGTTAGTGGTGATGTGGTAAAAACTGAATTATTTTGGGACATTACTATAGGCTCCTTGTATGTATACTATCGTAAATCATTATTTGCATTCTTGGAGATATATATTGATTATTTGATTGTTAAGTTCTATATTTTAATTATGAATGTTCGTATCCTCTAATTGTGTTCTAGAAGAAATTGCCAATGCTTCCTAACTTAATTCTTGACATTACCTTGTACCATAGAGAAGTTGCCTTCTATGAACTACTACTCCCTCTCCGCCAACTAACAACCAAACTGCCCAATAATATATTGTTTACTCAAACTATTCTACACAATATCCTCCATCTCATAACACTCTAAATAATCTACACAACCACAACTAGATGTCCACATCAGAGAGAGGACCAACATACTTGATATAGTACTAATACTACAATATACTTGATAAAGACATATAATGCAATCCTTATACTCCCTCCGTCCCAAAAAGATTGACACACTTTCCTTTTTTGGACGTCCCAAAACTAATGAACCTACTATACTTACTATTTTTGAACACTACTTTACACTATTACACCCACTAACTTTATCCTTTTTTATTAAACAAAAACTATAAACACTATTACACCCACTACTTTACTCCCACTATCTCAAATCTATTTTTAAATATTCATAGGTCCCACCACTTACCCACTTTTCATCTAACTTTACTCATTTTTTAACAAGTCAATTGTAAATTTCTTAATCTCCGTGAAAGTCAAACCAGCTCAAACTTTATGGGACGGAGGGAGTAGTAGCGAACATACTTTTGTTTATGATATAATGCTAATGATTAGGATATATTACAATTGTGGGGAGTACTTTTTCATCATTTCTTCCAACATAAATCCCCAATTGGAATTCCTTTTTATGCTGTGCAGTAAGTACGAATTCGAATAACATATAATCTCTATTATGAATCATTTGTGTACCTTGGTGTCCCTAAGTATCCACTCTTTTTGGTTATATACATTTGTATTTCTCTTTTTCTTTTTTAGATTTCTTTTCAAGATTGATATGTTGTCTTGCTAACAATACTTCATGTCTAAAGCAGAATGGAGTGCGGCTAATGGAGGTATTTAATGTAGTATACAAAGGTCGTAAAGAGTTAAATCCGGACCAGCAAATTGGTACAATCAAAGTTAATGATGGGGTACATGATCATTACCTCTACAATGTAAGCACAGTAGACGAGAAGATGCCATCAGTTGAACAAAATGATGAGATTGTGCTTAGTGGCCCTCATCTGTAACCACTTTCAGCTAAAGGTTGCGTTACTTTTCATGTCAAGCTCTTTTGTGATGCTTTTGAGGACACATTTACTTTATATAATTGCCCTGATAATACTTCCATCGAAAAATGTGCACCCACTGAGACTAAAATCACATCCAAAGATGGCAGAGGAGAAATTAGTTTGCTTTATGCTGTGTTTAATGATGCTACAGAAGCCCACATAGAGGTTGAGTTTATTCCCATGTCCCCTGACTTTAAGCCTGAGGTGTTTGGAGTTGTTGTCGCTAGCACAAGCGTTATTTACACTCTTGAATATTCAAGTATGCTATTTGTCAAGAAAAAGAGTAACATGACAAAAGTAGCTGGTAACAAATATCCGCTGTCAAGGTCCTTAGTAGTAGTGCCATTATGATCTGAACTCTTTCTGGATATGCACTTGAAGATGGCTGACGGAGAGTCTTTAGTTAGAGGAACTGCCACTTTCCAGGATTGCAGGGATGGTAGGTTTTCAGAAGATGTGAAGGGCAAAAACTGTTAATTCGTTGTTTAAGTAGACTGGAATTATAAGAGGAAGGCGGCCAAGCCATCCATGTAACAGGTATGTAACAGTTTGGACTACAGTTGGCAGTTGGGGGATCATTAGTTTTGGCATATAATATACATACAACTGCTTTACATCATTATTTATTAGCCATTTAGCTAGGTAATTTCATGTTAGAGTTAAATCTTAAATTGGTCACTTAAGTGAAAGCCTAATATCAATATCTTGATATTGGGGTCTCTAATGCACCACTTTGGTAGCGGATAATGATAAATTTGAGATTTAACCCTTTCATGTTCTGTGCCACATGGGGAGAGGTCAGTCAAAGCATATGAAATTGAGGAGATTTTTTATGTGATGTTTTTTAAATGAAGCACAAAACTTGTAAGTTACTCCCTCCGTCCCAAAATAAGTGTCGCTTTGACTTTTTGCACGTATTTTAAAGTGTTAAAAAAAGTGACTTCCATATAATATTTTTAAAATTTTCTTTTTCTAGATAAAAATATAACATTTAAACTTTTATTCACAAAAAAAAAATTTAAAAAATAATATGTGGAAGTCACTTTTTTTCGCACATTAAAATACGTGCTGAAAGTCAAAGCGAAACTTATTTTGGGACGGAGGGAGTATTAGAGATTTTAACAATCAGTTAGCCCAAATATAATAAAACATTAAGTTGAGATGTATGTATAGTTTATCAAACATTAAGTTGGGATGTATGCATATTGCTGACTTTTGATGTTTTTAGTGATGTATGCATAATGTTTTTCAGAACATGAATCTCTTTTAGGATTGGGTTCTTGATGTATTTTGTGTTTCTTATTTCCCTCGATTCTTTATTGAATTTTTTTATGGTGGCATAAGTCGGTAACATATCTGGTAATCTCTCATTATGTTTGAATACGTATATACTTGATCGTCTCTCTATACAATTAATAGCTAGTTGTTACAAGTGTCTAATCATTTATTCCATTTCCTTTGTTGCAGGATAGTTGGAATCTCAAAGCTAGTACGCTGAGTTGTTTTTATTATCTTGTCGGAGTGGGAATGTTTTGGCTTATCACCTTGTACTTCTGCAAGAGTTTTTGCTTAGACTCTAGACTTTATCTTCCTATATTAGCTAAACCTTTGGGCCTATTTGGATGGGGGTTGATAGGGGCTGGGTTGAGTTGGAAGAGGTTCAGATTTTAAAAACCTTGTTTGGTAAGTTTTTTGGAAGGGAGCGTTGGGGAAGGGTTAAATTGAAACTATATTTGCTGGACATTTCAACACCCCAAATCGGGGCTCCGTTGCGGTATAGTAGAGTTGTTTTGTTACTTTAGGCAGATGCTATCATATCGAGGTTAAAGACTTTGGATCAATATGAGGAGGATGCTAGCTCCAAAGAACCCACATTGTTTTTTTTTTTGAAATAGGTTGTTCTTCCATTACTTAGAATCATCCTCCAAAATACAAGTAAGATCGGGGGGAACATGCTCCCCACGAACGATACAACCTGGTGTAGAACATGACCAGCGGGCTAGAAAATCCGCCGCCCTGTTCCCAGATCGTTTAACACAGACAATATCAATATTGTTATAACATCTCAGAATGCTCCTACAATCATCTACTACACTACCGAAGGGTGAGTAAATATTTTCTTTTTTAAGCACGGCATTCACCGCCACCACACAATCAGATTCAACCGTGAACTTCTTGGGCATGCTGTACCTACTGTCCTCGGCAAGGCTGTCTAACTGCATTTTAATCCAACTCAGAGCTTCCCATATTCCAATTGCTTCAGCATGATGAATCTCCGGACATCCGCTCAAACATACGGTCTTCGCGCAAATTAACTCTCCTTTTTCATCCCTTGCTATCCAGCCCACACCAAACTGCTGCGAACCTGTGAAAATCGTGGCGTCGCAATTAACCTTAACACATCCATCATCCGGTTTAGACCATCGTTCTGTGCTTCCAGTTGAGAGAACTGGTGTTGGAGTAATAGATTTCTCCAATTTCTGAACTTTCTTCCACTGTGTAAGATACGTAATTGCACTTGTTACCACGGCTTCTTTCGTCGCGAGTTTGTTGTTCCAGACAACATCGTTTCGAGCTCTCCAGATGCCCCAACAAACCAAGCTGATTTTATCCATCTTCTCCTTCAGATTATCAAGTACAGAAGTAAACCAGCCATTGAATGTTAACTGATTGTCAGCATTAATCTCGGGGCACACTACATTCCAACAGCTTCTCGCAAAAGTGCAGTGTATGAAGCAATGTGCTGTAGTCTTCTTGTTAATTCTGCAGAAAGGGCATAATTCATCCGTCTCTATCGACCTGGTACGCAGGTTACACTTTGTGGGTAAGCATCCATTTAGAGCTCTCCATAAGAATACCTTTACCTTGTCGGGAATTTGTAGTTTCCATAGGCCTCTCCATATCTTATTCTCCCCGTCTTCAGTCCATCTGCCAAGGTTTCTCTGAAGCATCTTGTACGCACTTTTAACCGTATACTGTCCGTTTTGTTCATAACACCAATAACGAGTGTCTATGTATTGGTTCCGGCATAGTACTATACTTTGAATTGCCTCCCTGTCTCGATCATTAAACATATCTCTAAGGATATCCTCATTCCATTCTCGAGTACCTGTCTTGAATAAGCTGTTAACTGTTGCCCCCTGTAGTGCCGCGCTCTGTGTAGTAATGCACGGGTTCTGCATATCAACAAGCCAAGGTTGTTCTAAAACAGTGATACTACTTCCATCACCTATTCTCCACCTAGCTCCTCTTTTCAACAGAATTTGCGCTTCCATTATGCTTCTCCAGACATAACTGGGGTTGCTACCCAACTGAGCTGATAAGAAACTGCCACAGGGATAGTATTTCGCCTTAAAGACTCGTCCGACAAGAGAGTTTTCAAACTGAATAAGTCTCCATCCCTGTCTTCCCAGCATTGACAGATTAAAATCTCTAATGTTTTTAAACCCCAAGCCTCCATTACACTTATGTCTGCTCAATCTTTCCCACCCTCGCCAGTAGATACCCCTATTCTGTTTCGAAGATTTCCACCAGTACGTACTTAGTAACCCCTCAATATCCTGACACACCTTGTTTGGCAGCAAAAATACACTCATCGTGTAGGTGGGTATGGGTTGTAAAACCATCTTAATAAGAACTTCTTTCCCTGCCCCTGAGAACCATTTACCATCCCAACCTTGGATACGACTTCGCATCTTGTCTTTCAACTTCCCAAAAACAGCGGATTTTTTCCGTCCTATAGTACTAGGAAGGCCCAAGTACAAGCTGTTATCATCGGCCAACTGCATCGCCAAGGTATTAAGCACTGCGGCTTTAATCGCAGGCTGAGTGTTTCTGCTGAAAAAAGCCGAAGATTTCTCAAAATTAACTCTTTGCCCCGCTGCCTCCTCAAACGTTTTCAACAGCTCTAAAATCCTCCCAGCCTCTTCCACCGTTGCTCTACAATATATATAACTGTCGTCCGCAAATAGCATATGCGAGATAATCGGAGCGTCTTTCGCAATCTTACAACCATGAAGCCACTTCTCCCTTTCATATTTTCTGATCAGAGAAGAAAGACCTTCAGCACACAATATAAATAGATAGGGGGAGATAGGATCCCCTTGTCTAATACCTCGAGTAGGAACCACATCACCAAAAATCTCTCCTCCATGCGTGATAGCGTAACTAACCGAAGTAACACATTCCATTACCAACGCTACCCACTTATCACAAAAACCCATCCTTTTCATCACAGACTCGAGGAACACCCATTCGATTCTATCGTACGCCTTGCTTAAATCCAGCTTCAGAGCCATATAGCCCTTCTTTCCTTGCTGTTTCCTTTTAAGATGATGCAGAACCTCAAATGAGATCATCACATTATCGGATATTAGTCTGCCTTTCATAAAGGCACTTTGGTTTTCAGAAACAACCAAGGGAAGCAGCGTTTTTAATCGATTTGCCATGACCTTTCCGATGATCTTATACAGCACATTGCATAATGCAATAGGACGCAAGTCACCCATCCCCACTGGGCTTTTCTTTTTCGGGATAAGCACCAGCACTGTTTCATTTAGTCTATCTGGAAGCTTGCCAGTTTCGAAGAAAGCATTCACCATCTCTGTAACGTCCTTCCCTATGACAGACCAGCACTTTTGGTAAAAACCTGGAGTGTAACCATCCCTCCCAGGCGCCTTATCAGGATCCATGCTAAAAAGAGCGGCTTTAACTTCCTTCACTTCAGCCCTTTCTAATAAGCTCGCATTATGCATTTCGGTGATACCCGGTTGGATTTCTCTAAGCACTTCCTCACAGTTAGCACCCATCGATGAAAATATATCATGAAAATAGCTCTCCATCAAATCATGTAAACCAGTTTGCCGATCTCTCCACATACCAGTTTCATCCTGAAGTTTATTTACTAAATTGTTCCTTTTCCTTTTAGATGCAGAGTTGTGGAAATATTTCGTATTCTTGTCTCCACATCGAAGCCAAAGTTGTTTTGACCGCTGTCTCCAGTAAATTTCCTTCTGATGGTATATCTCGGTGAGTTGATTTCTAGCCTCCTTATACCGCCCAATCGAGTTATCATCTCTCTTGTTTCTCAATCTCCTAAGAACATCTCTACAGGCCTTGATCCTGCTATGAAAGTTTCCCGTTATTGATCGCCCCCATTCTTCCAAAATATCCTTGCAATTCTCCAAGTTTTCCTGGACTGATTTTGACCCCCCTCTACTCCAATTTTCTCGAACCAGGTCTACACATTTCGGGTCCGTTAACCAAGCGTTCTCAAAACGAAAACGTCGAGTAACGGTATGGCTTTGCACTACAATGGGCTGCATAAAAATGGGACTATGATCCGATAGAGTAATTTCCAGATTAATCAACTGAGCTGTGCGAAACGTATCCCACCACTTCGAATTAACCATGGCTCTATCAAGACGAATCTCAGTCCAGCTAGGAGAGCCCCTGCTTTTTTCCCAAGTGAATTGGTGACCCAATAAGTCTAAATCCGTGAGATCACAATCGTACACCGCTTTACTAAATCCCTCCAGTAAATAATTTGGATAGGGTCTACCCCCTCTCTTCTCCCCATTGTGCAAGATATTGTTAAAATCCCCTATCGTACACCAAGGAAGCACTGAGACATCTTTCAAATTCCTTAACAGTTGCCAGGTATTGTGACGAAGGCTGCGATTTGGCTCCCCATATATGCCAGTAAGACGCCATTCTGGCATGTTATAGATTTTAACAATCACGTCAATGTGGTTAACCGAGTAACCTATCACTTGCGCAACATTCTTCTCCTTCCACATAAAAACCAGCCCCCCACTTTGCCCTCTAGCTTCGACACAAAAACAGCCTTCGAAATCCATCTGAATGGCTAGCCTCTCCATCGTTGTTTTATTCGAACGAGTCTCACTCAAGAAAACAAAAACGGGCCGCTTTTGATACACTGTATCTTTAAGGAATTGAATGGTCTGTGGGTTCCCAAGCCCACAGCAATTCCAGCTCAACGTACTCATGATTCTAGGCGGGCCTGGACTCCAGCACCCGCCACATACCCGTTTTTTGACAGCCCATCAACTTCACAGTCCAGCCCATTCTCAAAATTACTTTCTTTATTACCTGACACAGTTCTCCTTCTTTTTGGATCAGTTATCACTAATTCTTCATGGGTCCCTGATTTTCTTCCAAATGGCCGACAATTGTATCATTTTGTGTAACTATATTCTCATCCAGCTGCATAAAGTTTGTTACTTTTGAATTTTCAACATTTTCCCTCGTACTGCGAATCCCTGACATTTCTCCACTAATCTTGCCACTTTCCCCAGTTTGCGCCCTTGACTGCTGGTCACCATTGTCGCCGTCTTTAGTCCCCTGAATGTCGGAATCTACTCCCTTATCCGGTTTCTTGCCCATTACTGGTTCTTGACGCAGCCATTTCGAACCAAAGTTAAGACTTGCCCGTTTGGGTGCTGCCCTCAGCCCTGCACCATATGGTCTCTCATTGATATCCACATCCTGTTCAAATAACTTAGGACAGAAGCGCTCCGAGTGACCGATAATTCCGCAGATAAAGCAGAATGTGGGAGCATGCTCATATTTGAAGTTTACCCATACCCATTCCCCACCTTTTTTCTTCAGTTTCATCTTCCTTTTCAATGGTTCATTGATGTCTAATCTAGCTCGAACCCTGTAGAAGTCTCTCCATGCTTCAGAGAAATTGTTCACATCAGATGTAACGAAGCCTCCAATGTAATTTCCAATGTCTTTTATCACCCTTTCTGATCTGAATCCCGCCTGTAAGTCATAAATCTGGACCCAAATATCAATGTGATTTAGTTGAATATCCTTGGGATTGATCCCCGTCTGTAGCCTTTCAAAAATTAACAGTGCTCTATTGAAGGTCCATGGACTTCCCTCTATCACCCTTTTGATATCCAACTCATGACCGAATTGGAATAAGTAAAGATTTGGTCCCAGCTCCTTCACATACAGTCCTTTCCCCGGTTTCCATAGGCCCGCCAGCGTATTTTGCATTGCGTTAAAATCAACCGGAATGTCTACTAGAAGACGACCCACCAAACTCCATCGTGTATCTATATCATTTATCTCCTCTAACTCCTCTTCATACTCAATCCCACCCTCCTCTTCTTCAGTAATGTTCAAAGCAGAATATTTGTCTTCGATCTCTTTCATGTACTTTGATTGTTGATCCATACTTAGTTGATAATGACAGAACTAATGAAATGATAGACAAGCGACTTCACGACATAAAACACATGTCAACAGACAAGACGTAGTCTTTGGTTATATAGCCACCCATAACTTGAAATTATTGGGGGTGGAGAAGAACCCACATTGTTGATCACTGCAGACACAGTATGTTATTACCATATTAATTCTTATATATTTTTCATTTGTTTCGGCACATTACTTTGATTGCCCCTATACAATGGAAGATAACATTATTACCAAATCAGAAACAATATCATTTTTTTCAAATAAGAAAAAGAAGCAATATGTTTGATATAGAAAAAATGGATTTAAATTGAGAATCAAGGCGTGCCCATGTAGTGGCAAAGGTGCTCCTATTGCTTAGAGAGGTCTAGAGTTTAATTCTAATCCACCCCCCTTCTCTTAGTTGGAGATGGGATTGCATGTGTTTATCAGCCATTCTTCTCCCATTATACTTGTAAATCCTTTGCTCTTTTTCCTTCTCCCTTCCAGTTCTCCCCCCAATCAACGCTTAAAAATGTCAACAACCAAAAAAAATAATTATTTATAAAGAAATAGGAGAAGGATACAGAGGCATACTGTTTAACCAATGGTCAAAATATTATAGAAGGATCTGTAGATGCCTAATGCCTTGTTACTTGTTAGGTAGACAATACAATTTTTAATTAAGGGGCATGCCTATCGGTGTCGCTTAACTGTTCTGTTATTATTTGTGTTACAAAAATCTATATCTAGACAGTATATAGGTTTTCACTTTTCAGCCAGTAGTACACAATTTAATCATCCAGTTTACTATAATAAGGCTATACATGAGCTCTCTCTGTAATTCATATTGCATAAACCTGTATTCATTCATATAATTCTAGCCAATCAATGGTCATTGTATCGATGCCCATGTCTCTTGTTCATGTTGTGTTGGTTGTACTACTTAAGATTTAGAAAGGTATTGTAAATGATATTAGTGGAGCATGAACCAGACATTTAGTGTTCTCTTTTAGCATGACCTACTCTTAGTAATGTTTGCTTAATAATGAATGTAATTATCAGAGATGTAACACAAAGACGTAGTTGAGTGTTCCTTGTGTTCTTTTCGCTTTATTTGGGTGCAAATGGCCTTGGTAATTTCTCCTCAGGCCAAGATAAAATATTATGTTAAGTTTTACCTTACAACTGATTGATATTGACTGCCACCATTGATTTCAGCTTGGACAGATTCATCTATCGAGTCATAGAAAGAGTGATAATCCTTCACCCAAGTTTCAATTGCTGACCAAATTTCAAGGCCATCAACAGCATAAGGGTAGTCCTCTTTTAAAAGTCGGGGCTGGCTTGTATCTGGAACTGTCATTCCTCTCAAACTAACAATTAGGTTTACTTTGCCACTCAAGAATATATGTGGTGAATTTACTATTCTCAAGGATCTGAATTACCTCTTTAGCATATTTGCCGGAAGTGACCGCTTTGTGAACCAATTCTTATGTCCAAAAGAAGACTTTTCCATCGAACATCTAGCCGGAAACACTGCCCTCTCAAGTACTCTACCAGCATTAATGAGAAACTTTCCAGCTAAGGCATTTATTTTCATTGTTTCACAAAAGTGTGGATACGGTTGAAGTACATTCAATTGTCTATTTTCTGCAATGACAAATGGCTTAATCACTGCTGGAGTGTTCAGCCTGCAGTCAGAATCGAGATATCGGGTGTGAATTACAAAGCTTCATCTCTCCGTGGGGAGCAATTCGGGGTTTACAGAAGCACTCATGCCGATCTACGAGTAATTAACTTAATTTAACCCTCTGTTTAATTAAATAAATCTAATCCTGGTTTAATCTATTGCAAATGGCAAGGTCCACAACAGAGGATAGAAAATTTTCAGATATTGAAGAACCATAATGTTACTGAATGATGATTACCTATCTCAAAAAAGAATGCATTGCCTTGTTACTTCGATAACAAAGTTTATGATGTACTCGATGAGAAGAAATTAATTGTAGCAACATATCATTTGGCACCCGGTGACTAAAAGTGCAAATGTACAAACAATGATAAGACAGAAGCTCTGGTAGCAGTCTGGTAGAGTAAGCGGGGTTGGTGGAGGAAGACGGTGAGGTAGTCTTTGATAGTGTTGAGCAACGCACAAGGCCACAACAAAGGATGGCCAATTTTCAGATTCTAAAGACCTAGGAAGAAGGGAGCTGTGAAAGAAGAAATAATGTCAAAAGAAGATCCTAGCAGAAAGAATACCTTCTTACAAACCTATATCAGCATGCCAACAAAAATCATTGTCCGTAAACATTTTATCACATCACTACTGCTAAAGCAACTTTCCCTCATGGTTCTGGTATGAATATGTGACACGGCACAATAACAATTAATGGTAAAAGAAAACAAGATTATGATGAATACAACAAGAACAATGATTATAAACCCTCGGGAGATTGAACCGTAGAACAATCTCTACCCCAAGCCATCCCCAAATTGATACATCATCAATATTCAGAGAAAAGTTTTGTGTATATAATCAAAGTCTAACTTCATAAGAAGCTAATACAAGGATATATATTGGCTGTTTACAAACCCAAACAGCTGGGTACAATAATAATTCAGCAAACAAAGTCAAGCACACAATTGAAATTACACTACTACAAAGTCAAGCACACAATTGAAATAATTATCTCAACAATATAAGTCAAGATAAAACCCAAACAGGATACACATTACTAATGATCCTTATCAACTCTCCCCGACTAGGAAAGGTTTTGCTCTGTCGAACTGAACCGTGTGTAATGCTCAAAGAGGTCAGGAGCAAGACGCTGAAACTCTGTAGCACTAATCCATGTACGCTCATCGTCTGACCTATTGCACCAATGAACTAAATTGCTAGGTCCGATAAGATTATAGAAGGGGGATTGAATACAATCTTTACCTTTTTATCGAAATTTGTCCATTAGATAATATTTTAGCAAAGACAAATTTGTGCGGAATTATTTAACACAATTTTTCAAGTTGAATATAACTGTATATTAACTTGATGTGGTGTTACAAAATCAGTATAACAACTTATCAAGATGTTAATAACTAATAACATCATTCGACATGAACTTTTCTAATTTAGTTAATAATAATCAAGATAAGAACTAGGAAACTTAATTCGCTAGTAGTACAAGAATCACAAATAGACAAGTTTTAGCGGATAGAATATTACAAAGATGAATAACTTGAATTTCTGGGAATTGTTTAAGCTTTGGTGTTCTTGGTGTTCTTGAGAGAGAATTCTGTTCTGCTGGATATTATTCTGTTTCTTGGTTATGACTTAATCTGCTGTGTTCGGTTCTTTTGTATCAGTAATAAGTCTTGCTAGCTTTCTGTATGATATTTAACTGCTCCAGCATGACTTAAACTGCTTCCAAGACTTAATTTTTCTTCATTAAGACTTACACAAACCTCCATTAAGACATAAACCTGGTCGGTATGACTTAATAAAAGTTCGGTATGACTTAAAACAGCTGGCAGGAGGTCGGTATGACTTAAACAGGATATTTGTCTCGGTAAGACATAATCTTCATAGCTCGGTAAGACATAATCTTCATAGCTCGGTAAGACATAATCTTCATAGCTAGGTAAGACATAATCTTGAATTCTGTCGATATGACATAATTTAGGTCATACCGAATTTAGCTTTACCAAGACATAATCCAACCTTCTTTCTTTAAGTCATATTGATCCATTTAATTAATTAATGATTAACCAATTCATATTTAATTGATACAATAATTAATTTAATTAAATCAACTAAATGATTTATATCAATTATAAATGAATTTAATTAAATCAATAAATAATTAATTTAATTCTTACAAACCACTGAAGGTAATAAAGAATTACCACTGACTTGTGTTGACGTTCGATGTACTGTCTGGTTCATGAACGACTAACTTCAATGATGCTTCTTCACTTTTGACTTTAGGTTGTGGTTTATTTCTTCTCTCAATTCTCTTGTACTGTAACTGACATTCAAACTTTCACTCGAAAAATATCTGTCACTGTTCAAATGAATCCATTCACTTCAATGCTATACTGGGGCTTGATCAGATAACTGAATCGTCTTCCAGTGTACGACATCAAAACTATAGATTGACTTTTCTTCTTTCTTCTAACAGATAATACTTCTTGAGATTCCTGTGACAGTTCATATGTATATTTACTTATTACAATTTGGTTTAAGTTGATTAGGTACAAATAGGCTGAGTCATATGCCTTTCAATCTCCCCCTATTTGTTTGTTAGACAATAACAAGCAAATTCCTAGAGGATACCTCAACTAATCCAACTTAACCAAATGAAAGATAAAACTTTAAATACTAAGTAAATATGAAAAAAAAAGTTCTGGTTTATATTTAACATTTGCCAGATTCAAACATGAGAGATAAATACAAGATAGATGATCCTCTAGACTGATCATATGATACAAATTCCTATCAAGATTTATCTAAACTCTAAAGATATAACATGTAGAGCAATTCTTTTTCTTCAGTTGTCTTCCCTTCTGAATTCTCCTTCTTCTGGCTCATCTGTGACTTGAAGTTTCATGTATAAATCAGAATCAACAAGACGCTCTCTTCTTGATGACAATCCTTGAGGTAAGACTAAAGGAATTCCAAGCTTCTTTCTCAGTTCACCTTGAAATTTCTTGTAATCTTTTATATTCGTTTGTGCATAGGATCGAGTGTGATCTGCAGCTATTACCTTTTCTTCAGTCAAGAATCCATGATTTCTGAGAGCATATTCAGCATATACCAAGTGTTTTGCATGATGTTCATATAACTCATCTGTCTGAAGATTGATTGAATGAAGTACCTCTCCCTTAAGAAATTTTACTAGTGGAGGATCCTTAATCACTTCTGGTCCAGCTCTTTCAGCAAATTCTTTGAACTTCTCATGTAACAACACACCTAGCTCAGAAGATGTTCTCACCTTAGGCCTAAGTACCCAAATCTCTGTCAGCGATCTGTCATAAAAGAACTGAATAGATACTCTGAAAGTTCCAACTTTATGACAATCCACAAATATTACCAGCTCATCAGATTTGGGTTCAAATGCTGTAGTTATCCTGATGACTTCTACCTTTAAGGCTTTTATATACATATCATGAATTGGATTTGCCAGTTTGAATTCCTCGAGAATTTCTCCAAGACGACGATCTTCATAATCAGAACTCTGAGGTGAATCAATTGCTTTTTGAGCACGTTCCCATTTATCACCGCTCTTTAGTCTGATATATGTCTTTCTCTTCTCAACATTTATGGCATGTAATCGTTGTAATGCTTGCTGTTCAGCTTTCTGAAGTTCTTCATTTCGTGCAATTTGATCTAATGACTTTTGAAGCTTTTCTTCTCGCATCAGCAAATTAGCTTCCCTCTGAGCAAATAATTCTTCAGATTCTTTCTCTGCTTGTTGAGCTTCAGATTCAGATATCACTGGTTCTTCTTCTTCCCAGTGACTTAAATCTGGTTCAGGTAATTTCTCACCTTCATCAGAAAAATCAAAGTCAGCAAAAACATCAAGATTACCTGGTTCATCCATGACTTGATCATCTGCAACAACTTTCTTCTTCCCCTTATTCCTCCTGTCTTCACTGTCTGTATCCGATTTATCAGATTTACCTCCTTTCTCTCCTTGTCCTTTCTCACCACCTTCTGATTTCTGTGCCTGTTGTGATTTCTCCCCCTTAGTTGAGAAATCCTCTACAGTTTTATCAGTTGCACCAGCTTCAGGATCTCGTTCATCATCATCACCATCTGTTCTTGCAAAGAATTCTCTTTCTTCAGTAGTTGGTGTGCGATTTTGACTTATCAGATGAAATAAACGCCTTAATCCTTTAGCTTGATGTGCATTTTGCTTCTCAATTTGATCTAGTCGAAAATCAGTAGAACGCTGATTTTCATACACTTCTTCCTGTAGATTGTCAACCTTGTTGGAGATTTCAGCAATAATTTTGTCTTGTGCCACAGTGACCTCACCAGAATCATCAAGAGCTTTTTCATGAGAAAGTTCGAGAGTTTTGATTTTATTAGTGAAGAATGTCTTCAAGTTGTTGATGTCACCCTTTATCGAAGTAAGCTGATTGTCAACAGAGGTGGATGGAGAAGACTGTTTATCCACTTGTGCTCGAAGTAATTTAGCTTCAACTTTACTTGCTTCCAGTTCCCTTTCCAGATCTTGTATTTTTTGTAACAATGAGAGAGTGTATGTGTCTGTGTGTGCACTCACCTGAGTTTCACTCTGAATTTCACTCACCTGATGTGCATGTGTATCACTCAATTTTGTGGTAATCCTCACATCACTCCTCTCAATTTCCTTAGCTTTTCCAGAAGCGGTACCTGCAGTTAAAATCACCCTAGCCTCCTCTGGGAAGGTCAGTAGTGGTGCAATGGGAGTTCGCAAATCCCTGTCCTCAATCAATTCCACTTGTACATTTGGATTTGTAATCTGAATTGCTTCAGTAATAGATTGATCAAGTTGCCTTCCACTTTCTTCAATCGAAACTGCGAGTGGAAACTCCCTTGAGGGATCTAGGAATGTTTCTCCTAGGAGGGGAGATGATGGTTCCATTAAAGTTGGCAGGGAACCAAGATTTCCCTCAGAAGTCTGTGAAGACTCTTCTACCGTAACTATGGTAGGCACTGTTTCAGACTCTATGTGCTCTCCTGTCAATGTGTCCTTATTTGCATCATAATCTATTTGTTCTCCCATTGTTAGTAATAACAAAGGGGTTGTGCCTGACACATTACAGGTTGCCATGGCCCTATGGCGAATTTCAATAGTATCATCCTGTTGAGAGGATGATCCTAGTAACTGTTGCATGGCCATATCAACGTCCATATCTTGTTGGGAAGATACGGATGGGCTTACAGTTGCCTCTGAATCAGTTCTACTTTTCTTTTGTAGAGGCAGAGCTGTGGGTTCACTCATTATATATCTTCTTTTCTTTGTTCTTTGAAATGGAATTTTCTTTCTAGAGTGAAAGGTTTTAAGTGATGTTGATTCAGTGTTTGGCTCTATGACCGGGGTTAGAGATTGCGGTCTTATAATCCCTTGGTCAGCCCTATCAACCACTTGGGTTCCAGAAATAGATTGAGAAGTATAAATAGTTTGAGGAACAAAAGACAATACCTGGTCAGCTGATTCTGCAATAGTCTCTGATAAGATAGGTTGATTTAATTCAGGTTCAGGAACAGATGCAGTTTCTTCGACTGGATGTTCAACAGCAAGTGCAGGTGGCTGAGGAACAATTTGCTGAGCAGGTTCAACTTGTTGATTACCTTGATCTTCATTATCAACAAGTATGTTTTCCACTGGTGGTTCAGGGTTTTGTTCAGGTTGTTCAGGTTCTGGTACAGGTTCAATGACAGGTAGTTGTATATAGTTTGACATGTATTGAGTGACAACTACAGGTATATTTGTGAATTTAGGCTTGTTGCTGTACTCAGTGAACAATCTGGTAGTAGGTTTACCTGACGCCAGTGATTCTCCATTCAGGAATTGGGCTTGGTTTTCTAGTTCCACTAGATGATTAAAAATCAATGACAGAAATCTTGGATAATAGCATGATACTTTTTCTCCATGATCAAAATTCCTCTTTGCATTAATGATTCTTCTAACCATCGGAACACACAGTAGTATACCAATATTAATTCTTCGGTTGTGTGCAACTGCATATCCAATATGCTGCATGAAGGATGGTAATACCCCGAAGTTCCCTTTAGTAGAATTGGCAAAGACTTTAGCTAAGGTGTCAAACAGATAGTCCCATTCCTGAACGAAGTTCTTTTTATTCCAGACAGTTTGATCAGGACTGTCTTGATAGAATATACCATTCAAAAAATTTATCAATTCTTGATTTGATGGTAACTCTTCGAAATTGTCAGTTGGAAAATTTAAGACCGTATTTATTGTATTTTCATTCACTGTGTACCGATTGTCTCCTACAGAAAAGACAAATGATCTGTTATCATTAGAAATGATAGCAGTAGTACACATGATTCGCAAAGGTTCAATTTTCAATGGAGCATCTAAGCTCAAAGCAGTGCGAACCAGTGAATTTTCATTTAAAAATCGAATCCACGGTCGAAAACGTTCAACTGAACATTTTTCTGGATCAAAATAACCGATTAAATTATGTTTAATAATTTCAAATCGATCAGCCATTTTAATCAAGATTTAATTTCTTTGAAAATTTCAGATTTTACAAAATTATGATTTAAAAATTAATTTTTCGAATTAATAATTAATTAAAAATTCGAAATAATTAAAATTTCTCCAAAAATTCTGAAAAATTCACATAATGATCCTTGTATACACACAAACACACGTATATTTTTAGTTTTTGCAAAATCGAAGCCAAATGATCCGAAAAACAGATCGAATTTTCGTTTTTCAATTTCGTAACTTCCTTAAAACTGAACCAAATCTTGATTTTAAACCAACAAAATGACGAGAATCAGATGGGTAATCAGTTAATGTTCTCAAATCGATGATTGGTTGTGATTTCAGTCGAAAATTTGGCAGAGTTTCGTGTGTGTATATCGTATGTATATATTATCAGAGGTTTTCTGTGACTTAACACGAGAAAGACTTAAACTACAATATGACTTAACACATTCTATCTGTTATATATATACTTATACCTACGATTATGACTTAAATAAAACTAAAACTGAATAAGACTTAAATTAGAAACCAAATAAGACTTAGAATCTATCGAATAAGACCTAAACTTAAAAACCTCGGTAAGACCTAATGTTAACAGACTCGAGAATATGACTTAATCTAACAGAAACTCGGTAAGACTTAACCTGTTTAAGTCATACCGATTTTCTTATAAGTCATATTGAGAGTTTTACCTAATTTTAAGTCATATTTATTTTAAACAAACATTAAAAACACACTAAAATATACAATTAACTTATAAAAATAATAAAAATATTATAGAAAATTAAACAAATAATAAAAATAATTATAAATACCATATGCTATCCTATTAACGAAAACAAAGCAATATTAACAGGACAAACACTACAAAACATATGATAAATTAATTATTAAAATAGAAATAAATATCTACAAATATTCTAAAAATACAGAAATATGAAGTATTAAATAATATGAATAAACAGAGTGAAAAATAACTACACAATCAAGAAAATCAGATGGTAAAATAATTATACAAATGATTTCAAACAACAAATATTCACAGAATAATCACTTGCAAAATTATTAAAGATCAAATTTCAGATATTAACAGTATTAATTACTAGGACTGTTTAACATACCTAATTCACTAACAATTTTAGTGAATGGGGATTCATTAAGTGACTTAGTAAAAATATCTGCAGTTTGATCTCCAGAGCCTACAAATAGTAGTTGCACTGTACCATTCATTACATGCTCTCTTATAAAATGATACCTTATGTCAATGTGCTTTGTCCATGAGTGCTGCACAGGATTGCTGGCGATTGCTATGGCACTTGTATTATCACATAAAATAGGGATATTTTCCAATACAATGCCATAGTCCATTAATTGATTTCTAATCCATAAGATCTGAGCACAACAGCTTCCAGCAGCTATATATTCAGCTTCGGCTGTAGAGTTGGAAACTGTTTGCTGTTTCTTACTGAACCAGGATACCAATCTTCCACCTAGGTATTGACAACTCCCAGATGTACTTTTCCTGTCTACAACACTTCCTGCATAGTCAGAATCTGTATATCCAATTAAAGTAAAACCAGATTCATTAGGGTACCAGATGCCTAAATTAGGCGTACCCTTTAGATATCTTAAGATTCTTTTGACAGCAGTGAGATGGATTTCTTTAGGGTTCGCTTGGAACCTTGCACACAAGCATGTGGCAAACATTATATCTGGTCTACTAGCAGTTAGGTTAAGCAATGAGCCAATCATACCTCTATAGCCTGTGATATCTACCTTGGTAGAACTTTCACATAAACCAATTTTGACAGCTATAGTTGATGGTGTCTTTGCTGATGAGCACTCCTCCATGTGATATTTCTTGAGGAGCTCCTTAATGTACTTGGATTGACAAATAAATATTCCATCTTGTCTCTGACTTATTTGTAATCCAAGAAAGAATTTCAGTTCTCCCATCATGCTCATTTCAAACCTACCCTGCATTAACTTAGAAAACTTCTTGCATAGAAGCTCATTAGTAGACCCAAATATAATATCGTCCACATAGACTTGGACTAGTATTATATCATTCTTATGTCTTTTAGTGAAGAGCGTTTTGTCTATGACACCTCTTATAAAACCATTTTCTAATAGAAATTCAGAGAGAGTGTCATACCATTTTCTTGGGGCTTGCTTAAGACCATAGATAGCTTTGTAAAGAAAGTAGACATAGTCCAGATGATCTTGATCTTCAAAACCAGGGGGCTGTTCTACATACACTTCTTCATCTAGCTTACCATTCAGAAAGGCACTCTTGACATCCATTTGATAAACTTTGAATCTTGAATAGGATGCAAATGCCAAGAATATTCTGATGGCCTCAAGTCTTGCCACTAGAGCATAGGTCTCGTCATAATCAATGCCTTCAGCTTGAGAATAACCTTTAGCTACCAGTCTTGCTTTGTTTCTTATCACAGTGCCATCTTCATCTAGTTTGTTTCTGAATACCCATCTTGTGTCCACCACTTTTCTATCTTTAGGTCTGGGTACCAGCTTCCATACTTCTAGTTGCTTAAATTGATTGAGTTCATCTTGCATAGCAATCACCCAATCAGGATCAGATAGAGCTTCTTCTACTTTCTTAGGTTCCATGACAGACAAGAACCCAGAATAGTTACATTGATTCTGATAAGCTCTTCTTGTTTTCACACCAACATCTGGATCACCAAGAATCAGCTCAAAAGGATGAGCTCTATTCCAAACAGTTTGTCTGGGAAGAATTGATCTTGATGATTCGCCTTGATCTTCAATATGATGTTGGTATGACTTGTTGACCCTTCATTATCTCCCTCTGAGTTGTTGCCAGTTTGACTTATTGATGGTTCAAGAGTATCAGTGGTGTCTTGAAAATTATCATTGTTTTCACCAGCATCACCTTGATCATTACCACCAACATTTGGATTATTATTATCAGCAACAACGTCAGGTTGATTGTCATCATCTGAATCTGAGTCTGACATGTCATCAAACTTAAGCTTTTCAGATGGATCTTCATTTTGGATACTTGGGAGTTTTTTGTCATCAAATGTAACATTGACACTTTCCATAGTTTTCTGTTGATCAATAAGATACACCTTGTAGGCTCTTCTAGTATAACCAATAAATATTGCTTCATGTGCTTTTTCTTCAAATTTACCACCTTGACCATCTCCTTCTTTCAGCACAAAGCATTTTGTCCCAAATACATGGAAGTACTTGAGAGTTGGTTTCTTGTCATGTAGAGCTTCATATGGTGTCTTTATTAAGTCTTTATTGATAAGTGTTCGATTCTGGGTATAGCATGCAGTGTTGACAGCTTCAACCCAAAAGCTCAATGGAAGCCTTGATTCACTTAGCATAGTACGTGCAGCTTCAATCAAGGTTCTATTCTTTCTTTCAACTACCCAATTTTGCTGAGGAGTTCTGGGAGCCGAGTATTGTCTAGTTATACCCTTTTCAGTGCAAAAGTCATTCAGAACTGCATTCTTGAATTCAGTTCCGTTGTCTGACCTTATAGCTCTTACTGGACGATTAGAGTCCAGCTCAATTAACTTAATGTGATCAACTACCAGTTGTGGAGTTTCATCTTTTGAGTTCAAAAATAGTACCCATGTGAATTTTGAGAAATCATCAACAATCACTAGAGCATATCTTTTTCTTGACATGGACATCACACTAACTGGACCAAACAAATCCATATGGAGAAGTTGTAATGGTTCAGTTATTGATGATGTGTTAATGCTCCTGTGAATTGCCCTTTTTAACTTTCCTTTTTGACAAGCATCACATAGACCTTCCTGAGTAAATTCAATCGAAGGTAAACCTCTCACTAATTCTCTTTTAACTAAAGAATTCATTGTTTTGAAGTTTAGGTGAGAAAGTTTCTTGTGCCATAACCAACTTTCATCAGTGGATGCCTTTGAATAAAAACATCTAATTTCTTCTGTGCTTCCAGAGTTCATATTGGCTATGTACAAGTTTCTTTTTCTTACTCTAGTCAACTGCGGCCTTTCATTTCTCTTGTGTGATATTAGACAATTCTTCTTGTTGAAATGAACTTCATAACCTTTGTCACAGAATTGACTAATACTGAGCAAATTGTGCTCAAGGCCGTTCACAAAAGAGACATCTTCAACGATAACATTTCCAGCTTCTAATCTGCCATATCCATCAGTTTTACCTTTGCTGTTATCTCCAAAGGTAACGACTGGGCCGGCCTTCTCCACTACATTTGTCAGCAGGGCTCTATCTCCGGTCATATGCCTTGAACATCCACTGTCCAGAATCCACATGACTCGTTCAACCTGTTTTAAACCCTGCAATGACAAATTGGTTAGACTTTCTTCGGAACCCAAATTTGATTGGGTCCGGAGTACTTAAAGAATTGGCCTTTATCAGGCAAAGCAACACTTTTTATTTTAACAACATTTTCTTCAGGTACTGGACATTTAACTCTGTAAACAGCTTTAACTTGTTTTGGTTTCAGCTTGGGTAACCATGTCTTCACCATATTCTGAGAAGGACTTGGAGTCCTAGTCTTAGAATTAGGTGGTGTTACAGTCCTGGATCTAACATGTTTATTTCTGCTCATATGCTATCTAGGAACATTCTTATCAATACATGCATGATTACCGTTAAAGTAAGCAGACATTATATTAAAAGCACAAGACATGCAATTAACAGCATTGCATTTCTTATGAGCAGTATCAATAACAGGAATAGCATGCATGGTAGATATGTTGTTGCATTTATTCATATTGTTACTTCTACTACTAGTTTTTAAGGAACTAGTAGACTCACCAACTCTTTCTGTTTTCTTAAACACAGACTTTCTATCTTCATCATTTTTAACAACTTGATTACTTTCTAAGACTACGCCATTAGCTAAATCCTCAATACGCATCTCTTCCTTAATGATTAAAGATGTTGTATCCAAAGGTTCTGCTATGGATGTCTTAAAGAGTGGGTTACTAACACCCTTAAGCACTATTGGTATACCCCTTTCTACAGCACTAACACGATTAGGGGTAATAATGCTTTTTCGTCCAATAGCTTCATTATAATCAAACCCAATTCCTACGGTTTGATTAATAGCTTGTTGGTTAAACAACTCTTTAGCCACTTTACATGAATTAGAAGTAGCACTAACCTTTATTTCTAGTTCAGCTATTGTCTAACGTTGTTGAACCACTATCAACGCTAGAGACCTCTCAAGTTCTTTTAGAATTCTTATTTCTTATTTTTGTTTATCATGGCAATTTTGTACATCGTGTAATTCTGATAATTGATTACTAAGATCGGTATTTAACAAATTGATCCTTTCAATCTCTCTATTAGCATAACCTAGTGAATCACTAAGTTGATAAATATATTGACTTTCAGAACATGATACCTCAGATGAAGTACCACTGGAGTTATCAGATTTTGCCATCAGGGCAAGATTGCCATACTCTTCTTCTTCAGAGTCTGTATCATCCCAACTCTTTCCAGCAGCCACACAGGCTTTACCTGTCTTCTTTTTCTCAGATCCAAAGTCTTTTCTTTGGTTTTGTTTTGGCTTCTGACATTCAGTAGCGAAATGTCCAAGTTCATTACAGTTGTAGCATCTAATTTTACTTCTTTCAACTGTTCCAGTTTTGTAACCTCCTCTGTTACTTGAGGATGAAGAACCTCCTCTTTGGAACCTGTTATAGTTAGATTTGTACCTGAACTTGGGATTCTTCCTGAATCTGATGTTACTGAATTTCCTTACCAACAAAGCCATGGACTCATCTTCCAACTGATCTATCTCTTCTAACGAATAGAAGTCTCCTTCATCTGGACTAGCATTCATTTGACCAACTTCAACTTCAAGCTTGCCACTGTCAACACTACAAGATTGAATAACCTTATCTTCCACTTCCTGTTTGTTCTCAACAATAAGAGCTGTAGAAGTATTAGCAACTCTTCCTTTTCCATAAATCTCCTTTTGTTGAGATTGTTCCAGTTCATAGGTTTTTAAAACGCCAAAGAGTCTTTCTACAGTAATTTCACTTAGATTCCTCGACTCTCTGATAGCTGTAATCCTATGTTCTAGATGAACAGGCATTGACAGTAGAAATTTTCTGTTGATCTCTTTCTGAGTGTAGTACTTGTCATGCATCTGTAAATTGTTGACAAGTTTGTTATATCTTTCAAACACATCTTGAATACTTTCATTGGATGCTGATCGAAAGTGTTCATACTCAGATGTCAAAATTTCTAGTCGATTCTCCTTAACTTCCTCTGTTCCTTCATTCACAGTTTTAATGGTTTCCCACATTTGCTTTGCAGTCTTGCAGTTAATCACATGACTGTACATTACAGAGTCTAGAGAATCTATTAAGATCAGTCTTAAATTAATGTCAAGTCCAGCTTCCTCTCTTTCAACAAGAGTGTATTCAGAAGAATCTTTGTGTACAAACCTTGCAGGGGCAACAACTTTTCCATCAGTAACAACTTCAGGAATTAATCCAAAAGGTATTATTGGTCCTTCTGATAAGACTTTCATGTATTTAGGATTTGCAACCTCTAGGAACATTAACATTTTGTTCTTCCACATATCATAACTGTTTTTGTCATATATGGGAATTTTCACAGTTCCAACTTTAGAAGACATGATGAATTTTTTAAGAGAGTTAAAAAATTCGGGGATGATTTTTAATCGAGTAAAATGGGATCTTTGATTTGTGTATCAATCAATCTGCTCTGATACCAATTGTTAGGTCCGATAAGATTGTAGAAGGGGGGTTGAATACAATCTTTACCTTTTTATCGAAATTTGTCTGTTAGATAATATTTTAGCAAAGACAAATTTGTGCGGAATTATTTAACACAATTTTTCAAGTTGAATATAACTGTATATTAACTTGATGTGGTGTTACAAAATCAGTATAACAACTTATCAAGATGTTAATAACTAATTAGAAAATTCGACATGAACTTTTCTAATTTAGTTAATAATAATCAAGATAAGAACTAGGAAACTTAATTCGCTAGTAGTACAAGAATCACAAATAGACAAGTTCTAGCGGATAGAATATTACAAAGATGAATAACTTGAATTTCTGAGAATTGTTTAAGCTTTGGTGTTCTTGGTGTTCTTGAGAGAGAATTCTGTTCTGCTGGATATTATATTTTCTGCTCTGTTTCTTGGTTATGACATAATCTGCTGTGTTATGTTCTTTTGTATCAGTAATAAGTCTTGCTAGCTTTCTGTAGGATATTTAACTGCTCCAGCATGACTTAAACTGCTTCCAAAACTTAATTTTTCTTCATTAAGACTTACACAAACCTCCATTAAGACATAAACCTGGTCGGTATGACTTAATAAAAGTTCGGTATGACTTTAAACAGCTGGCAGGAGGTCGGTATGACTTAAACAGGATATTTGTTTCGGTAAGACATAATCTTCATAGCTCGGTAAGACATAATCTTCATAGCTCGGTAAGACATAATCTTCATAACTAGGTAAGACATAATCTTGAATTCTGTCGGTATGACATAATTTAGGTCATACCGAATTTAGCTTTACCAAGACATAATCCAACCTTCTTTCTTTAAGTTATATTGATCCATTTAATTAATTAATGATTAACCAATCTATTATATATATAATAGGCCAACACAAGATAAAATTGGTGAGATTTTTTAATGTATTGTAATTACTAATTTATCCCTCTATTCTCAATTAATTTTAAAAAAAAATTGTGGTTGGTGGGAATTGAACTTGGGTTTCCAAGTTAGTTAACAAATCCTTTTACCATTACACCACTCAATCACATGAGTTTCAAGTCATACACATTATAGATGTATGTGTGTGTTGCAAGACTTTTTAATGTACTATGATTATTTATTTATCCCGGAATTGAACTTGGCCGGTCTTCGAGTTAATTAACAAATCCTTTTACCGCTACATCATTCAATCACATGTGTTTTAAATCATACACATACAAGATGTATGTGTGTGTTGTTTCAGTGAAAAAAAATTCTAATATTTTAATATTGCAACATATTTAATAATGTTTTGTCATGTTGCTTTTACATTTATTGATTTGGACTATAACATATTAAATTAAAATATCAATTATTGATACATAATATGTTTGATAATATCATAAAATTGTTATAACAATAATAATCAACATAATATAATAATAATAATAATTTATTATATAACGATTATTCCATTAAACAACCTAAACAATCATCTATACGTGTTTTCAATAATACACATGATATCTCTGTGTGTACCGTTTAAGCGGGGCAATATTTATTTTATATAAAGAAATAATATGAAATGCATGATGTATTTTTTATGAAAATTATTACATATATATCAAGTCAATAACTAAAGTACTTTATTACTACTTTGAAAGCACCAATTTACCCTAAGTTCCTATTAATATATAGAAGTATTATTTTTAATGGTAATCGAACGTGGATGACCGAGTTAAATTGTGCATCTTCATACCATTAGACCACATATTCACATGTATTTTAAATCATACACACAATATGTATGTGTGTGATATTGATGAAATATTATTAATTAAATATTACTGGATTTTAAATGAGTTTTGGACTCTTTAATGGTTATCATTTATCGATAAAAGAATTACGTAAAATACAAAATTGGGTTATAACCGATACTATAATTAATATGATGGATATTATCTAACAATATATTAGAGTAAAAAATATTGAGGTGTTAACGTAAAATGAAATTTGTATATTACCAATTAAGATGTAATAATTTATTAGTCAAACTATTCGGGTCGTAAAAATATCTGGTTTTAAAAAAGACGAATTCTACAAATAACACGTTACCTTTTTTATACAAATTAGTTAATGTTCAATTTAAATATGACATTTTGTGGGAAAAATGATCATATATTATATATTATTTATGGAAGTAGCTCAATGAAAGTCAGACGAAAACCGGAAGAGAAATAAAGGCAAAGAATTCTTAAAATGAAGAAATTAGAAGAAAACACATTAAAGAGTTAGAAATGTAGTTTTAAGAATTAAAACCGCAAGACCTGAGAAGTATTAGAAGATTTACGAAGGTTTTTGATTAGAATTAGGACTGAAACCTACATTCTCAGAATGCAACATCTTGAAGACTATTAAGTTTCTACTTGAATATTATTGGAGATCCAGCTAAATGGATGAATCATTTTTGAAGAAAGTTTAGGATTGTAGGTGCTCTGAAAAATCCTCTTAATTAATAATTAGACAACACCAATAAAACATTCAAATTATATTCTATGACCCATAACGAAATTAAAAACTAACATGATTGCTATCAATATTACTCATATTAGTTTAAAAATACAAATTTGAACATATTTAGGTAAGTACAAAATAACCACATAGACCAGTAACAAGATGAAATCTATGAAAATTAATCACATGTTTCAAACGGTATTGATCATGAATAGTTTAATTAAAAAATACTCCCTCTGTCCCACCCATTTCTTTACATAAAAAACTGTGTATTTGACACGCATTTTAAGGTGCATTTTAAGGATAGTTCTATAACTTATTTTATATTTTCTTTTTTTTTGTATAAAAATAAAATTGTTCTATTTTTATAAAAAAAAAAAGAAAATATCAAAAATAAGTTATGGAACTATCCTTAAAATACACCTTAAAATCCGTACCGAAAATTAATCCGCAAATGTAAAGTATTGCATGGGACGGAGAGAGTACAATTTAAGCTAGCGACCCGTGCCTCGCACGGGTTTTTATGCTAGTTCATATTTAATTGATACAATAATTAATTTAATAAATAAATTAATTCTTCTAGAATTAATTCATTTAATTAAATCAACTAAATGATTTATATCAATTATAAATGAATTTAATTAAATCAATAAATAATTAATTTAATTCTTACAAACCACTGAAGGTAATAAAGAATTACCACTGACTTGTGTTGACGTTCGATGTACTGTCTGGTTCATGAACGACTAACTTCAATGATGCTTCTTCACTTTTGACTTTAGGTTGTGGTTTATTTATTCTCTCAATTCTCTTGTACTGTAACTGACATTCAAACTATCACTCGAAAAATCTCTGTCACTGTTCAAATGAATCCATTCACTTCAATGCTATACTGGGGCTTGATCAGATAACTGAATCGTCTTCCAGTGTACGACATCAAAACTATAGATTGACTTTTCTCCTTTTTTCTGACAGATAATACTTCTTGAGATTCCTGTGACAGTTCATATGTATATTTACTTATTACAATTTGGTTTAAGTTGATTAGGTACAAATAGGCTGAGTCATATGCCTTTCATAAATACTATCGAAAACCACCGCGTCGAGTTGGCATAAATCTCTCATCTAGAACATCAATAGGCATATCTATTGTCGGTTGTGCAGAAACATAAGGAGGTGTAGGGGGTTCAAGTAGTGGAGGGTTAGATATAGGCTGACTGGGGCTAGAAAGGATAGGAACACTAGCAGGTGAAGAAAGTGAAGAAATATCAGAGGTTCCATGAAAAGGAGTGAGATCTTCCATATTAAATACAGGGCCAATAGTCACATCACTAGGAAGATCTAACTCATAAGCATTAGTACCAACCCTCTTTCGAATCCGAAATGGACCCATCCGTTTAACATGCACTTTCTTCCAAGCACCAGGAGGTAGCCTCTCTGTGCGGTGTTGCAACATGACATGATCACCTTCATTATACTCTCGAAACCTGCGATGAACATCTACAGCAGACTTATAATTTTCATTGCTTAAATTAATTTTCTGTCGTATCTCAGCATGTAATTTATGAATGTGATGTGCAAAGGACTCTGCAGACTCCCTAGACCTATATGCAGGGGGAAGGGGAACCAAATATATGGGTTTCCTAGGCTGATGACCATTGTAAGCCTGAAAAGGGCTGACTCCTGTAGATCTATTAACAGAGCTATTATATGCAAACTAAGTTGTAGGCAAAACCCTATCCCATGTAGACACATGTTCACCTACAAGACACCTAATCAAATCACCTAGACTCCTATTAACGACCTCAGTCTGTCCATCGGTCTGGGGATGATAGGCTGTAGAGAACTTAAGGCTAGTACCAAGTAATTTCCAGAGGGTCCTCCGGAAATAACTCACAAACTTGACATCTCTGTCAGAAACTATACTCAAGGGAACACCATATATCCTTACTATCTCACTAAAGAAGATCGAGGCAATACGAGCAGCGTTATCAGTCTTGCTGCATGGAATGAAATGAGCCATCTTAGTAAAACGATCCATCACAACAAAGTCTGAATCATGACTCTTATGTGTTCTAGGCAATCCTAACACAAAGTCCATGCTAACATCTTCCCAAGGAACATGGGGAACTGGAAGAGGAGTGTATAAACCCGTATTCTGCTTCCTACCCTTGGCCGTCTGGCAAGTACGACACTCCGTGACTATACGAGCAACATCCCTCTTCAAACTAGGCCAAAAGAACCTATCCTCGACAATAGCAATGGTCTTATCTCGACCAAAGTGACCAGCTAATCCTCCCGCATGTAACTCTCTCACAAGATACTCTCTCAAAGATGTGTTAGGGATACACAAACGGATTCCCCGGAACAAGTATCCATCATGAAAACAATAATCCCTCGAAGGTGGTGAACTAGGATCCTGTAAGCTAGCATAAGTCTCTCCAAAATCTCGACACAAAGGATAGTCCTGAATCATATGTGTGAACCCTACGACCTCGACACTCATAGTGTTAAGAATAAGGGTTACTCTACTAAGTGCATCAGCAACCTTGTTCTCAGTACCATCAGAAACCAATCATGTCTGAGAAAATAGCCATCATGCACCTTTGAAAAGTGGCAGAAGCACCACATAACCCAAAAGAAACTCGTCGAAAAGCAAAGGTGCCAAAAGGACATGTGAACGTGGTCTTCTCTTGATCTTCCGGAGCAATGCAAATCTGATTGTAACCTGAATACCCATCAAGAAGGCAATAGTACTCATGGCCAGCCAATCTGTCTAACATCTGATCAATGAATGGAAGAGGAAAGTGATCTTTTCTCGTGGCTTTGTTGAGCTTCCTATAGTCCATGCAAAGGTATACTCATGAAGAAACTCAAACCACTTGGTGTGTCGATGATTTAACTTTTCCTGAGAGTTAATGTACTGAAGTGCCTGGTGATCAGAATAAAGAACAAACTCCTTGGCCAATAGATAATGTCGCCAAGAACAAACTCCTTGGCCAATAGATAATGTCGCCAATACCTAAGTGCCTGTACTACAGCATAAAACTCCCTATCATATGTGGTATATTTCCTCTTGTCCTCTTTAAGCTTTTCACTAAAGAAAGCTACAGGATGACCATCTTGACTCAATACCCCGCCTATACCTACTCCCGAGGCATCACACGTGACCTCAAACACCTTACCAAAATCTGGTAATATGAGGACTAGATCTCAAAAAAGGCATTCGTTGCCGATTTAGACCACATAAACTCCCCTTTCTTCATACTATCGGTGATGGGAGCCATGATGGTACTGAAACCCCTAATGAATCGCCTATAGAAAGTAGCTAGACCATGAAAACTGCGAACCTCATGGATAGTCGAAGGTTCGGGCCATTCTCGAATAGCCTTTACCTTCTTTGGGTCAGCTGAAACTCCATCCTTGGAGACCACAAATCCAAGGAATATCACTGAATGTTGCACAAAAGAGCACTTCTACAAGTTCACATACAACTTCTCTTGTAAGAGAAGTGCCAGAACCTGACGCAAGTGGGACAAGTGCTCCTCACGCGTGGGACTATAGATGAGAATATCATCAAAATACACAACAACAAATCTGCCAATAATTGGACGAAGCACTTGGTTCATGACTCTCATGAATGTGCTGGGCGCATTGGATAACCCAAAAGGTAGAACTAACCACTCATAAAGTCCATCGGCCGTCTTAAAGGCAGTTTTCCATTTATCTCCTTTTCTAACAAAAATTTGATGATATCCAATCCGTAAGTCGATCTTAGTAAAATACTGAGCTCCCACAATCATGTCTAACATGTCATCAAGTCTAGGAATGGGGAACCTATACTTGACAGTGATCTTGTTGATAGCTCGACTGTCACAACACATCCTCAAACTACCATCAGCCTTATGAGTGAACAAGGCCGGCACTGCACAGGGGCTAAGACTCTCTCGGACAAATCCCTTCCTAATAACTCATCTACCTGTCGCCTCATCTCCATCTGCTCAGTAGGGTTCATCCTATAGTATGGTAGGTTAGGTAGAGAGGATCCAGGGACAAAGTCTATAGCATGCTGGATATCCCTGAGAGGTGGTAATCCCTCAGGTAGCTCACTAGGCATTATATCAACAAATTCGTCAAGAATCTGTTGAACATCACTAGGAATCTCAATAGCACTTCTATCATGATTGTCTCTCGCCTCTCTAGCAACTAGCATATACACAACCTTGGACTCTAAAGCACATGTCTCGAATTCCTTTCTCTTCAAAATATGGAGAGATTTAATTGGTTGTGTAGGAACACTATTTGCCTTCGCATCGCTTTTAGCAGTCTCACGTGGTCTACTAGGAAGCAATGTGATCTTTTTCCCATTGTGCGTGAACACATATGTGTTATGTCTACCATAGTGAGTCACACTACAGTCATACAACCAACGTCGTCCTAAGAGAATATGAGAAACATCCATGGGAAGGACATCACACCATATACTCCCCTTGTAATCCTCGAGATGGATTGGAACAAGACACCTATGTGTCACAGGAATAGATGTCTTGTTGACCCATGCTACACTATAAGGATGGGGATGTGGTTCTACTTTTAACTTTGACCGTGCAACTGCAAATTGTGCAACTACATTTAAACAACTCCCTCCATCAATAATGACCTTAGACGTCACCCCGTCAACTCTACTAAAGGTATGAAATATGGAAGCCCTCTTCCAATCATCCTCTTTCGAGTTGGTATACAAGCATCGCATAACACCTGCATGTCTGTCTGTCTCCTCTAGGTCTCGTAAACCATCTTTATCATCGGTGTTATGTGCTCTCTCTAGCTCACCCTCGAAAAACTCATCATCCTTTCCATAGTTCTCAAGAAGATTCAACCTTTTCTTTGGACACTCGAATGACTTATGTCCAGGCTCATGACACGTAAAACATGTCTCTAGGTTTCTAGATCGAGAGGAGGACCCTGGGGTCTGAGCTTTTGTAGGGTCCCTAGTTGTACTACTACTAGCTCCCTGAGATGTGGGAACATTCCGACTTTGTGGTAGAGCTCGAGTCATTGGCTGCCTCGAATAGGAAAATCCCCTCTGTTGGGAGAACTCCTTGAGTCGATACTCATGCTATAATGCAACCTGAAAAATGCCATCTATTGTGTTTATTTGAGTATTCATCATTTGTCATTTGAGCTCGGGTCATAACCCATTTTTGAATTTTATAATGCTGATACGAGTACTCTCTTTAAGCTCACACCTTTGAACCAACTCCCTAAATTTGCCGATATATTCAGCAACAGACAAACTACCTTGAGTTAGGTTATCAAGCTGCTCCATTAACCTATCTCTATGCCCTAAAGGTAGATAATACTGAGATAAACGCATCTTCATCTCAGCCCAATGCCTAACTGAAGGCTGTCTCGTGCGCTCTAGGTCTCTCTCGATACTACCCCAAAAGATGTTAGCTTGTTTTACAAGCTTCATCTTGGCGAATCTCACCATTCGCTCGTCACTCATCGTATGCCAATCAAAAAATTTATCCATGTTGGATAACCAATCAAAGAAAGCATCGGGATCAAATCTCCCATCAAATTCTGGGGCATCTATCTTAATCTTGAGCACATCATCTCTTCGCTCAAACCTATCATGATTCCTATAGTTATGGTATCCCTCGTCTCGACGCTCATTATCATAATAACGATCGTCATAGTCAGGTGGGTCATCCCTATAGTTGTCATGATGTCTAGGGGGTTCTATATGATTTCTACCTCCCCTATGTTCTCCCATATGTCTAGGAATAATTGCATCAACATTCTGACGCCGAGGTGGAACTATATCCTCATTATTTCTATCGGCATCCTCAATGTGTGGTTCAACATTTAAATTCCTAGCATTGTTTGGAATCTCTAAGGCCTCGACTCGATTAGTTAAACTATCAAACTTGTCATACATAGATGTAGTGAGGTCTTGGATACTTTGTAACAAATGAGCCAAAGTTGGCTCAGGAGGCTGATCTTGTGAATTACTACCAGTTCCGCTACGAGTGATAACCATGATATGACTAAATGCACAGCTGAGATATGATAGAAATTTAACTTAAACAACTATATTATATTCGACTACTGATGCTATCACCAGTTCTGAAAATATAATAAAGAAGACAAGTATATGCAACTAATATGGAATATTTTGCAAACTAAGCAAATAAAGTCATGCGAATTCAAGAGAGAGATAAATACTAAATTGTGAATTAAAACTCCTAAACATGAATATTAAGTCCTAGAATTAAAGGGAAAATCTTTTTGTTTTTTTTGAAATAAAAAGAGTTGGGTAATTGTGATGTCAAAAGAGGCAGGTCTGTATGATTAAGAGTATTAGGATATCCTAACAGGGTATAGGTTACCTCCCTTGTTTCGTAGCAACACAACAAAGGATGCATCATGTAAATGTCCAGTGAAATGAACAGCCATGGCGCAATAACTTCAGTAGCAAGACAGTGGTGACAACTTCAATGATTCCTTCTTTTCTTTTCCAGATCTGTCTTGTACGTTTGCTGTGAACAATAACTTTTTCCGGAGATGAACAATAACTTTTTCCAGTGATGAGCAGTAACTTTTCTGGTAGTTAACCAGAAGTTGATTTTTATCTTGTGGCTGGTAGTTTAGGGCTATAACTGAGGGTTCAAAAGGGTGCAGTTTTGTAGGTTTCTGGGCAGAGAATAAAAATGGAAAAATGGCACCTGGTGGTGGTGATTAAGTTTGTAACTGGTGATGAGAAGTATGGTTAGAGTTTCTGTGACAAACCAGGTTTCTGGATGATTTAGCAATGATCAGGTTTTGGATGGAAATTAGGGTGAATATAGCAGCGGATAGATAGTAACAATAGGATGAACTATAACAATGATAACAACCAGAATTTTAGCTTTGATACCAATTTGACGCAGCAATAACAATTAATGGTAAAAGAAAACAAGATTATGATGAACACAACAAGAACAATGATTATAAACCCTCGGGAGATTGAACCGCAGAACAATCTCTACCCCAAGCCATCCCCAAATTGATACATCATCAATATTCAGAGAAAAGTTTTATGTATATAATCAAAGTCTAACTTCATTAGAAGCTAATACAAGGATATATATTGGCTGTTTACAAACCCAAACAGCTGGGTACAATAATAATTCAGCAAACAAAGTCAAGCACACAATTGAAATTACACTACTACAAAGTCAAGCACACAATTGAAATAATTATCTCAACTATATAAGTCAAGATAAAACCCAAATAGGATACACATTACTAATGATCCCTATCAATATGCCTTGGTTTTCTACCTTTTCGAATGAGTCCATATCCTATTTATTTATTTATAATAATAATTAAGATGTTGTAGTCCTGCACCACAAACTCACACCCACACATGTTCTAAATTCAATTAGAACAAAACTGACTTAATTATTGAAATATATAATGGCATTGCTATACATCATCTCATTCGTTTCTCATTCTAAGATCGTCTACAGTTTTTGACACAGTCAGAAAAATAAATACAAAAATTTACAATTTCGTTAAAATTTAAACCTGATTGACATTTGATTAAACAATAAACTTTAGAATATAACACAAAACATCAATACTCATAAAACTAACAGGAGATTAACAAGTAATAGCAAGTTACACAGTTCAAAAGTCAAAGTTAAAACGTAAATAACTAACAAAATGTCAACCAGCAAGACATCAACTGACAACTAGCATATTCAAGCAAAATCAGCAAACACTAAATCATCTCCAGGATCACTTTCACCTCCCTTGTGGCTACAATTTTCGCGAGAAGTAGATAGTGTACCACTGTCAATCATCAATCCGGGGATTCTATCATTCATCCATTTCAACATCCGAGTCCGACGCTTGTAACCTCAAAGATGAAGCAGCCCACTTGATTCGTTTGAATCCTTCGAGTGAAAATAAGCTTTTCGTATACTTGAAAATTTCATCAGTTTGAAAATAAGGACCAGTGACATCTGTGGTCACTTTCTTGTTCAAGTCATACATAAACCTGTCACCATCTCTATGACTAACTAGTAAGATTTGAAAATTGTTGAAGAGGCCCTCAACAAAGCGTAGTGGCACACCTACATCAATACTGAGCACATTAGTCCACAATGCCTTGACTCCGCCACCATGAAGACATGCCTCATCGTCTAATGTCCACAATTGAATCTTACCATTGTCCACAACAAAGAATATGACAGTAATAGTATCCTCGAAGTCAATTACGCGAGTTTCAATAGAACCCGGAGCATCACCAAAAGAAGTAAAAGGAAGGTTAATATCACAAATAAACAACGCCTTGTTTAAATTGAAAGCCATCATCATACCGCTGTTTCTTCCTATGGCAAACAAAAATCCGTGAAAGCATACATGGAAACTATTACGCTGGGGAACATCACTAGGTTTGGTCTGAATAGTTTTCCAATCATTCCTGATTGAAGAATAGACCTTGGCAGAAAGATTGTGCGATAAAACTTTAACAAGTTTAAAATCCAAGTCGATGTGATCAAAACCAAAGCCCAAAGCACCATGTGCGTGGTCATCATCGGGTTTAGTATAATGTGAAATGAGCTTGGAGTGTTTAGTAGCAGGGTTCCAAACGTAAATATCATATTTCCTTTTGTTATTTCCTTTTAGGTACATAACAAATTCCTTTTTAGTAACAGGCCGATCGGATACACAAACAGAAACACAAATAATGCCACAATCCGAACCTACAAGTCTAGAGAATATATACTGAGAGGGATACTCACCTTGCGAGTAAGGAAATTTCAGATCCTCTAAAATGCGACCCGAACCGAGGTGAAAGAGGGAAAAAGTGCAGTCAACTTCTTCTTCTTCGTCCACATCATCCCGGTGTACTATAAGATTTTAATCATCTATATCAGCGGTCGCGAGGTAAGATTTAGCGAAACGATGGCTGGAAATAATGGAAAGCCATGATTTGGAAACCGATTTGAATCGAAGCAAGGACCTTTTTGGAAGGCGTGAGAGAACCACAGTCCACAAATCATCAGTAAAACTACTCATCAGCTTTTCCCAAGCTTCTGTTCTTAGATTTCTCATCTTCTTGTAATTCAAAAAGCTCTGCCCTGAATTTAGGGTTTGAAAATACACAATTTGGGGATAAATGAGTGTTTTCTTATTTAGTTTACCTACTAAATACTTTCTTCCCAAACACAGCGTGATGTAAAGTACTAGTATAAATTGCATCATTTATCACACAAAAACTCTTTTTGTGAAGTAAAAAGTATTTAAATTAAATAATTATTAAAAGTATATGTTATTTTTTAAATTTACTGTAAAAGGATGATTATTTAAAATAATTAAATAAAAAATGATTAAACTATTTTTTGACAAAAAAATTTATTAAACTTTGAAACAACAACAAAGTAAAGAACTTGATTTAAAAAAAAACAGATAGAGAAATATGTGAACATAGTTGATTGTTTGAATGTCCTTCTATTCTAACTGAAAAATAGTATAATCAACCGTGTAAGGTACGGCTGATTATTTGAACCGAAAAATATAATTGTATATGTTTTCTTCCTATGTTTTCAATTTAAAAACTAAAATGAAATACATAATTGACTCGTGTGAATGATAGATTCAAGCAATTCTTATGTAATTAATTTGTGATATTTATAAATGTCTTTTAATTTAGTGAAAATTAAAAGGAGAAAAATGTTAGTAAAATAGGACATGATTGAAGTGAATGTGATTGTGAGAGTAGTAAAGTTTCTGTCTATCTTCTAAATTATATATATGGATTGTATTTAGTACGGAGAAAATTACCAAAATACTCATATTTGAGTATGTCTTGTCCTATTTACTAACAAGACACGTTAAATCGTGTCCCGTGATATGAGGGATAATACGGAATTTCGTCTTCCGTAACAGTGCATGATACGGTACACGATATAACGTGTTCTGTGTAACACGGTGTATTGTGCCTCGTGTTAGGTGGGTGCGCAGTACAAACACGGTACACGCTCTTTCGTATCATGCATAACACGAAAGACCGTGTTCCGTATTCAGCTAATACGGTAGACCGTGTAACGTATTCAGCTAATACGGAGGCCGAAACTCCGTATCCCGTCGGTATTTCGGGCCATTTCTTCCAGAATCAGTATTTTGGGCCACTTAATCCCAAAAATGATTATTTTGGACCATCACCCTTTAGTATGAACCACTTAAATGTTGAATTTTTTGAACTACTTATATATTAAATACATTGTTCTACAATATGTAATGTAAAATTAAAATTTATATTTTTACATAATTTTCGTATTACACCACCGATCATTTACAATCTATTTCTCGAAAAATAAACATTTCCCCGGTGGATTAAACTACATTATTTGAAAAATATAAAAAGTATTCATCGAATTTGCTCTAAATAAGAATTGTAGAATCATAGGTATCAAACATCTCACAATAAATCCTCAACTCTTACACTGTGCTCACGAGTCCCAAACTGCAGAGAAGAAAAGATAAGAGAAAAGAAAATAAATTTTCTAAATTTTCTTTAGTAATGGTGCTCCCGAGTTTAGAAGAGAAACAAAGAGAAAATTTTCAAAATTTTCTTTAAAAAACTCTCTTCCCATTTTGGTATAATTGTGAATTATCTATTCACATAATCATTTTCATATTTCCCTTCTTATCCTTTTTTTTTAAAAATTTCTATTCTTTGTAACTAAAACTGGGAAACATACAGAAATTGAAAACCCTATTTTGAGAGTCAGCCGCGGCCGCCCCCTCCTTCTTTTTCCCCTTTCTCCTCCTTCACTCTTTCTCCCCTCACCTTTCCTCTTTCCTTCCTCACCCTCCTTCATCTTCATCCGTCCCCCTCATCATCCTAATCTTTTTTTTTCCTTGTTAATAAATTCAATAATCTCTATCTTTTTGGGTGGTTTATGTCTCTCCTTGTTGAGAGTTTATTTATGTCTCTCCTTTTGGAGTGTTTTGGTCCATCAAAAGTGTTTCAATTGGTATCTTGGAAGATCGGTTCAACTCGCATCGAGGCTGGGTCAGTGGTGGAAATTGTAAAAGCTCACCTTTCACAATCAAAATTTGTTCTTATTGGGAATCCCTTTTTCGGCATGTATATGGGTGCTGATTATTTTGAACATTGGGCTACAGATGATGCTTATGTGAAGGTCAATTGCGATGCTACTGGTTTCATAATTGATATTGGTTGGATTGTTCAAGGTGTCATTGTAATACTTTTTCGTTTTAAGAATTTGAATATTCTATGTGTTAAGCAATCTGTTAACAAAACGACTATTTGTTTAGCTCGTTTTTTGTTTCACAATCAGATTGTAGTTGCCAATTCGGGGGTTTGTCCCGTTTGGATTCCGATATTTTAATATATAATACTACTTGCTTTTCGTCAAAAAAAAAAAAACTGGGAAACATACAAGGCATTTCAGATTAACTTTTAATCGTTTCTTTTCTTTCACCTTATATTGGTCCCGTTTGCCGTTTCGGAAATCTTATTTTTTATAAATAAGTTATTTATTCTGGAAAAACGTACGTAAATATGTAATTTTTTTCTGAAATATGTAACTTATTTTTGTAAGATAACGAATATTAAACTCACCATACACAAGTTTACTCTAAAGAAAAATATGTAAAGAGAAAAAGGACCCTGAGATTGATCTCAGGGAACTTTTCCTGAGATGCTTTAAAAAGTATACTTTAAATCTAATTGGGCTCGCAGGACTAATTAAAAATTTCTGATTTTACGAAAATGCCCATCCCATAAATATTATTATGATTTGCATATAATTCCCATGTTTGTTAGGGAGGACGGCGTTAACCGAACGAAAGCAACATAGCCCAATCTTAAACAAACGGGCCCATCTTAAACAAACGGGCCCAAACAGAAAAGCCGGCCCAATCTCACACAACAACACAAGTATGTCGCTATAATTTTCCATACAAATAGTAGCAGCACTCGCCGCCTTCATCTTCTTCTCCGACCGTTTAAACCCTATACATAAAACTCAAAATCATACACACACATATACATACAAAAGGCCATGGCGATAGACGGAGGTATATTCAATCCATCACAAAAGTCACACAGGACTCGTCAATCAGGTCCTTCTGCTAAGAAGAACAAAAAAAAGAAGAGCAGCACCGATAATAATAATGTTCCTAATGATAAAACTCATAACCCTAAGGTCCTTTCCTATTCTCAACTCACTCATATATATCTGTGTGTGTGTTTTGTTTGTGTTGTTTTTGGTAATTAAGTGCAAAATTGTTGTGAATTTTTGTGTTTGTTGTGATTGGCCTTTGCATTTGTCGTAACTGTCGGTGCGAATAGATTACGGTTTCGATGTACGTGTCTACGTGTGTGTGTTTTATAGGTTTTTCTAGTGATGTTTGCGATAATTGATGTGAAATTTGTCGATTATTGTTGATAGGCGTTTGAGTTTGCGTTTGCATTTGACTCAATTGTTAGTGCTGAGAGATTATAGTGTTGTGATGTATAAATGTATCTAATGTATTTTGTGTATAGTTAAGATTGTATTTCTTGTGATTTTTGCGGTTTGTTGTTACCACAACTGATAAAGCTAAGTAAATAAGTGGAGAATTGTTGTGTTAATTGCAGATTGTTAATATGCATTTAACTTCTTTGTAACTTGCTAAGCTAAGAGATTATAAGTCTTCTGATATATATGACTAAGTAGTTTGTATATATTTTTAATGTTATTAAGAGGAGGATAGTTGTGAATTTTATTGATTCTTGTTAATAGGCATTTGCGTTTACCTCAACTGTTAAAGCGAAAAGATTACAATCTCGTGCTACTGAGAAAGAGCAACGAAGACTTCATCTTCCTGTCGTTAATCGCAACATTGGCGAAGAACCTCCCTTTGTAGTTGTTGTTCAAGGCCCTCCCCAGGTATGTGTGTCACCTATATGTATGTGTAGAATCCTGTGCTACTATGATACTATTGCTTCTTATGACTTTGGATACATTTTGTTCACTAGGTAGGGAAGTCGCTGGTTATTAAATCGTTGGTTAAGCATTATACCAAGCCCAACTTGCCAGAAGTTCGAGGCCCTATTACTATTGTAACAGGTTTACTTAATAATCCCTCCTTGTATAGTTTGTGTTATAACCACTCATTGTATACTTTGTGTTTCTAGTAAAATTTTAGATCTTGCTTTTGGAAAATGGTCGTATTGCCTTAATTGTACATGGTTGGTGAATGTGTTTAGGTAAGCAACGGAGGGTGCAATTTGTTGAATGTCCAAATGACATCAATGGAATGATCGATGCTGCTAAGTTTGCTGATTTAGCGTTGCTCCTAATTGATGGAAGTTATGGCTTTGAAATGGTGAGTTTTTTTTTAAAAATTTTTAAAATCAATATCTCTAGCTTAAAAAAGCACTCATTCTGTATGCAGTAATGAGGTATGCTAGATTTCGTATACATGTGTGCTATGCTCCCCAAGAATTTGGCCAGTTGGAATAAAAAAATTTACAATTTTGTTATTGAAGCCGTAATCATATTCCGCCTACATAATCTAGATTTATGCATGTATGACTTGTAAGATAGCTTGTCACTGGTTTGTTCTTATCAATTTGTTTTAATTAAACTTTAGTTTCTGATTGCTATGCAACTCCTTGGATCACGGGCGTACGTTCTGATATCCTGCTAAGCTTTTTCTATGAGAAAATTAAATTAAAAGACTGTTATTACTCATAATCAGTCCGCTTTTACTTCTTTTTGTTTTTGCTGCCATATCGTCTGTGCTTCTTATACTTCCCTATCTTTATGCATTTCCTTTCTATTCCGCAGTTCATTCACCATGTGCCCGCCCCGTTTTTTCCTTATCTCAACAAACTTAAGTGCCACCAAATAATTAATTATCAAAGAAGATGAAGTTTGCAGTCTTCTTTATTTGTTTGTATGATGTGTTCTAATATTTCTGCAGGAAACCTTCGAGTTTCTTAATATTATGCAAAATCATGGATTTCCTAAAGTTATGGGTGTTCTTACGCACCTTGATAAGTTTAAGGATGTAAAGAAACTCAGAAAGACCAAACAGAGACTCAAGCATCGTTTCTGGACTGAAATATACGACGGAGCTAAGCTATTCTATCTATCTGGTCTAATTCACGGGAAGTAAGTACCGAGATGTCTATTCATTTGTAGGTTTCTGAAATACTTTTCTTTTATTTATGCCCAAAGACCTTTTGTTTTTGTTTTACACACTTCTATGTGGGCATTACTTCTTAATTCATTGTTATTTCTGAAATTTACTAGAGAATTGCATATAAAATATTAATTGAATTGTATTTTCCAAAGTTATATTACACATGTGATTGTGAAGTGTTGAAATTTGGACCACCCTTGAAAACTTATCCGTGTTTGTTACAATGAGCAGGTATGCAAAACGAGAAGTTCATAATCTTGCAAGATTCATATCTGTTATGAAGTTTCATCCGTTGTCGTGGCGCAAGGATCATCCCTACGTTTTGGTAGATCGATTCGAAGATGTCACACCTCCGGAAAAAGTGGAGCAAAATATCAAGTGCGACAGAAATGTCACTTTGTATGGTTACTTGCGTGGCTGTAATTTGAAAAAAGATACTAAGGTTTGTATGTCATCCTTTTCTAGCCAGCTTTTATCCTTCTCATTAACAAAACTGCAACACGTGACAAAAAATTTAAGAAGTAGGTGACCCTTCTTAGGCACCTGAGGTATAGGATCCTGGAGGTTCCCCATGAAAGTAATACTTTATAGTTATAGTTGAAATTTACTAGAGAATCCTGTGGTTTAATGTTGGGTTGGCGGAAGTTATTGCTTTCTGGCAACTGTACGCAGGTCACATAATTTTCTACATGCCTCAGTTTATGCATCTACTCGTTATATCTATATTATTGGGTTAGGTTATATGAATTGTTCAACTCATTTTTTGTGTCTTTATTCAGGTACATATTGCTGGAGTGGGTGATTTCAGTGTGGCTGGTGTTACCAGCTTAGCTGATCCATGCCCTTTACCGTCAGCTGCTAAGAAGAAGGGTTTGCGTGACAAGGAAAAGCTTTTCTATGCACCTATGTCTGGATTAGGGGATCTTCTTTACGACAAGGATGCCGTATACATAAACATTAATGATCATTTCGTTCAGTTCTCTAAAGTCGATGGTGAAAGCGACGGAGTGGCAGGTAAAGGTATGTGTGTATGATCTTGAGCTTATTTTGTTCCGTTGGTGAAGTCGTTTGAGCTTGATCTTTATCATTATTTCTATCTCTCCAATATTTCTCTTTGCGTTGTGCTTAGTTGTAGTAATCGAAAAAGCCATACACCTGAGAGCTGTTTTAATTCAAACCAATTTCATTGCGTTAACTTCTGAATATGAAGTAGTCAGATGCTCTCCCCTCATTATGTTAAATAGTTATGTCTTTTTATTCCAGGAAAGGAGCGAGATATTGGTGAAAAATTAGTGGAATCATTACAAAATACAAAATACTCTATTGATGAAAAATTGGAGAAAAGCTTCATCACCCTTTTCAGCAAGAAACCCACACCGGTAGACCCAAGCAACACAAAGGATACCCAAGAAACAGTTGGCCTTACTGAAGACCAATATCAGTCAGGAGAAGAATCTGAAACTGATGAGTCGGGTGACGATGATGAGGACGACGTGAAATGCTTGGATGACGGTAGAACCCTTCAGAAGGATATTACATTAAAAACTGTAGATAGTGGCTCTGATGAAGAAAATATTAATGCAACAGAGGGTTCTCTTTCCGAAAATAAAGTGATCCAACATATCGAGTTCCGGAACGGAAGAATGAGGAGAAAGGCTGTGTTTGGAAATGAATTGGATCTTGGCAATTCTGAGGTAATGCATTCTTGTAGAAAATTTCTGATGACATTCTTTGTTCCAAGTTATTTTATTTTGAGGTTCTTGCTGCGAGCTGGTATTGGGTATTGCGAAGTGAATACTTTAGATGTGACATACTGACATTACTACTCTAAATCACTTTTGTTGCTTCAGTTTGTAATTAGATGTTTACTTTTACCCTATTATTTAGAAGAAAAGGGAAAAATGTTAGTAATTTTATATTGAATCTCAAATTAGCAAGTGTTATAAGCAAGAATTTTTTTTTAGTACATTTTAATGCATTACATTTTCAAGTATGATGAGAGCGAAGTACGAACCTTACCTTTAGATCAATCGGATGGTAAAAGCTTTCAGGAATATGTGTTTTCTATTTGTAAATTATACTAGAAATTAGTTTTAAGTAACATTTTTACAAAAGCAGATTATTGTTGTTGATTAGCAAAGAGAAGAGTATTGATGTTTGTATACACTTTTGCAAAATTGAAAATGTCAACTTAAATTAGAAATTATACTAGAATATGTGTTTTCTATTTGTAAATTATACTAGAAATTAGTTTTAAGCAACATTTTTACAAAAGCAGATTATTGTTGTTGATTAGCAAAGAGAAGAGTATTGATGTTTGTATACACTTTTGCAAAAATGAAAATGTCAACTTAAATTCTCGTGTTTTAGATGATTAAGATTTGATTTGCATAAAGTTGACAGTTTTATAAATTGGTTTCATCATGCATACATAGAATATAGATTTATAATATTTTGAATTCTTATATCATCATGTTTCAAATCTGTGTATATCCACACTACCTTCCCCCACCCGTGTCTAATAGATCACTCCAAAACATTTGAGGTTTCATAATTTCGTCATGCCTCCTCTCTCTACAATATTTTTCTGTTTTCCTATTTATTCTATTCTTGACATAACTGCCTTCATAATTAACTTGTAACTCATCCTTTCCTCAAATAGAATTATTTGAAGTTGCCCTTGTTACCCTTGGTGCCTTGTGTACCTTAAAAATATAGGAGGTGTTTGGGTAGTCTGTTACGGTTATCATGGGCAGGTACCCAGTCCGTAAAAGTAAATGCGAGGAAAGGTCAAAAATCTTCAAAGGAGAAACTTGCTTAGTGAGACTAATAAAATGTCGTGGTTAGGTTTATTGAAAAGAACGAAATTGAGAAATTATAATGTTATGAAGAGAAATTTGGATAGGAAAGAAATAATTCTTGTGTCATGCAAGGAGTAAGTCTCCACAGTCCTATTACAGGGATATTATTTCAAGTTAACTTCATCATAAAATGACTTTAAATGCTGACCCACATGCATGTTATGTGAGAGTTTTTTGTCAGGGCATATGAATTATCAGCATCAAATATGTATTTAATTAACTGATCTGTATATTGCTAAGCAGCGAAAAATTTGGAGGCATAACAGTTATATGCATGCAAGTGTATAAAATCATAGGCTCAATTTCTTCTGCTATTGTTTGTAATTAAAATGGCAATTTTCTACGCAACACAAAAACACGACACAAAAATTTTGTGTTCGGGTTTGGACTTTTAGGTACACAAAACGAAAAGGTGCACGAACACGAAGGTGCACGTCATGTTTGGTTTTTGCCTTGGGTGCACGCCATGACACGAAAGTACATGAAATAATTATATTTATAATTTAGTACTTAAAAAATTGGATGTGTATAAATATATATATATATATATATTAATAAAATATACATACACATATAATAGATAATAAATTATTTATTAGCATACACGTAAATTACACTATGCGAAAGTATGTGAAGACAAAATTATTTCATGTCATTTATGGGTTTCACATTCGATTACACGGTACACGACACGATTTCCATGCCTATATGTTATTGCATCATGTACTTTCATACAGGCACAGTGGCGGAGGGAGGTGGGGGCTTATGGGTGCACGTGCCCCCATAAGTTCCCCATAAGTTAAAGGAATTTTTTTTTATATGTTTGACCAACACAATTATAGTACTAAAATATGGATACTACTACTCCCGTGCCCCCATGCTGCTTTCCATTTTTATTTTTTATTGCTTATTTTGTTACAAATTTGAGATGTGCCCCCTTTAGTATAACATCCTGGCTCCGCCACTGTACAGGCACACACGTATGGAACATGTTTCCGTTATAATTAAATCTTCTATCACTAGATAAACTTATCTATGGCTGACTTGGCCAATTTAGTGAACGTTAACAGGTTGCATATTTGGAGGGCTTATGCATGATTCTTTTAATGATGTATTTGATTGGTTGATTAATATGATATTTACTGATCAGACCACAAACAAGAACACACCATATTAACAATGTGGGGAAGGGGATGAAAGCGTGGGCTTAACTAATGGGGTCTCATTTTATGTATAGGGTTATGTACTTAAAACTAATGTGATGCGTGCATATTCTACCAAACTTACAAGTATTCCACAAGAAATACTCATGTGCTAACTAAAAACTAACTGTATTCATTTTTTCATGAATCTTTAGTATTTGTTCTCATATTTTTGTTTTGTTTGCAGTATTCCGATGAATCTGTTGAAGACGAAGACGAAGATATGGATATGGACGGTAAAGTATCCTCCCTATCGGAGGAAGATGAAAAGAATCTCACAGATGATGGTATAACCTTAGAGTCAACATAATCATACTGTCTATAGTAAAATTATAGAGTAAACTTCAAAGTGGTGGCCAGATTTTACACTCATTTTCAAAAAAGTGGCCAGACTTTCAATTTTGCAAAATGGTGGCCAAACTTACCTTTTTCCTTTCAAAAAGGTGGCTGCAGACGATTTTCAGCTTTTTGACAAGGGTAAAATGGGAAAAAAATGCTAGAAATCCCAAAAATTGTCCACAAAAATTCCCAAATTAATATGTGTCACCATATGATTGATTATATTCGTAATAATAATAATAATAATGCCCCCATGTATGTACAACAATTCACCGAAAAATCCACAAATATGAGTTGGCAAGATTTAATTAGTCAATTTATGTGCATGCATGGGGGGCATTATTATTATTATTACGAATATAACCAATCATATGGTGATACATATTAATTTGGGGATTTTTTGGATAGTTTTTGTGATTTTTAGCATTTTTTTCCCATTTTACCCTTGTCAAAAAGCTGAAAATCGTCTGCAGCCACCTTTTTGAAAGGAAAAAGGTAAGTTTGGCCACCATTTTGCAAAATTGAAAGTCTGGCCACTTTTTTGAAAATGAGTGTAAAATCTGGCCACCACTTTGAAGTTTACTCTAAAATTATATATGAGACCATCATTATATCTTTTCTTGCTTGTATGTTAGAAATGTTATTGGTTAATATGCTGGCTAATCAAGATGGATTTGTAATATAATGTGATTAAAAGAATGCAACAATTACCTTAAATTTTTGGTTATGTATAGCAATCACTCAAATTGTATAGACAGAAACTGTTTAAAAAGTAATATTGTCCTAGATGTCTGTCAGTTTCTAATTTCCATAAATTGATGTAGAAGATAAGATCGGAAATGCTTCAAGATGGAAAGATTCTCTGAAAGAGAGGATTCATTTGGGGAAAAATAAAAATCTTAAGCAACTTATATACGGCAAGTCTGAATCAAAGTCAACTTCTTCAATTGATGGCGCACAAGGTAGCAGTGAGGATGAAGAGAGTGATGAAGGCGAATTTTTTAAGCCAAAAGGAGAGGGTAACAAGGTTGGTGTTATAGACGCTTGGTGCATATGAATATTTATTAGTTTCACTGAGTGGAAAATAGCAAATCTTTTCTCTTCTCCTGATATTACAATTGGGATTAGCTATTATATGTATGGATTTAATTCCCGTGTAACTCTCTTTAATATCTGTCCTTGTTGTAGAACGTCAGGGAAGATTTTGATGGCGATAATGTGAATAATGATGACTGTTCCAGATTTTCAAACCAGTTTGATGTAACAAACTGGATAGAGGAAGAAAAATATGAAAGGATCCGTGACCGTTTTGTCACCGGAGATTGGTCAAAAGCTGGTCGCAGTGGGCAAGACTCTGATGCCAATAGCAATGATGACGATGATGAAGGTGCTGGATTAGGTGATTTTGAAGATCTGGAAACTGGTGAAAAACATGAGAGTCGTGTAAATGGTGAAGATGATGATGCTGAACAACGTCGGTTAAAAAAGCTTGCGCTTCGTGCAAGATTTGATGCTCAATATCCTTAGCTTGATTCCTTGATATTTTTTTAATGTTTTGTAGTTGTATATGCTATAGATCCCTCCCTATCTCCTTCCTTCACTCATTGACTCTTTCTTTTAAGCAAGAAGGGGCTTGTTAATTGGTATGCAAAAGGTGAGAATAATATGACTGAGAAATTGACTCTTCTCCTAAGTTAATATTCAGTTGAAGGGGTTAAATATATAACTTGATTATGGGAAGAAGCCTAATATACCTAAGCTTTAAAAACTTTATTACGGTGGTTATTTTTACAATGATGTAAATCATAGTCGTGACGTTGTTTGGTTGGTGAAGAATAGCCTTGCAAAAGTGTTGTCATCGTGAGCCAACATCAATTGCAGCTGTCTCGAAGAACTCAAATAGTTAAATCTGAACTTGTATGGATAAATCATCATTTAACCATACATATGTTGCCTTCTATGGAAAGAGAGGCGAAGTGTTATAAGAGGAAGCAGTACAGACTTAACTATTCTTCATATTGCCATCATCTTTGTTTTTGTCTCCTGCTGATGCTTCCTTTTGTTTTGACCACTAGGTCCTAGCTCTTAATGTTATGGTCGAGTAACTTGGGTTCCTTGTAAGAGCTGTAATTCAAGTCCAAGCCTTTTCTGGCTTGTTATAGCAACAATCAATTATATTTCTCCTTGTGCTTTGTTAATTAAATAAAAATTTAACGTCAGTTATACATTGTAAGGACTCGTGAGTTTTTAGCTATAGCATCCTCTTGCTTAGCTACCCCCTTGACTTGGATGAGTTTTAGGGGTTTCTTCTAAGAGAATAAATTTCTGGATGCATAATCTTGGTCAACTCTCTGTCTTGGCAGAATGATGTGCCAGTACTCAATTGGATAGGCAATTGCTTGTGTTAAGATTCTCGTGGCACCCATTGTTTGGACTACGTACTTCATATCTTGGTTTTTGCTACACCTGCACTCAAATATATTTTTAAACTAGAAACATATTAAATTCATATTGGTGGACCTTAACTACGATATACATATGATGGGTCTGTGTCACCTGAGGAGGATAATGATACTAAGAATGAAACCAAGCATCATCATAATCAAGGCCAAGATGGTGGATTCTATGACAAGGTTTCTTTTATACTTGGTTAATCTTCTTTCTTAGATGACCTCTTCATTATTCCTACTAATTCTTGTCTGTGTTTTGGTAGGCAAAGGAGGAAGCTGAACTCATCAGACAAATGAAAATTGCAGAACTAAATGATATCGATGAGGCAACTCTTGTGGAGATGGAGGGTTATAGAACAGGGACGTATCTTAGATTGGAAATTCGTGATGTTCCTTGTGAAATGGTTGAATATTTTGATCCATGCCATCCTATTCTTCTTGGAGGTATCGGGCTTGGGGAGGAAGGTGTTGGATACATGCAGGTTTGTACCATTAACTATGTTGATGTTCCATCGGAATTTGGGTGTAGTCGCTTCTAGCTCCTTCGTAAAGTACTTAAGTGTCAGAAGCTTCAATGCATATTAAATGTATTACGGGTGAAAAGGCAGATGTTCTTAATGCCGCATTTTTCTGACTGTAAATTTTGATCAAGGCACATGCCGAAAAGTACTTTCTACTAAGCACTAACAAACGCAAAGCACAACAGCACCTTTCACCATTAATACAGAAGGTTATGGCCCGATCAGTCCGGGAAAAACAATTAATATAGTAGCTCGTTTTCATCTTGTCAGAGTAGCGCATAGTCTGTTAAGCCATTCTATTGTTTTGGTGGAGTTATTTCTGTCAGCTTTAAATTAAATTTTGGTGTTAAAGTTGCTGTTATAGCAGTTACTTTTCACTTGTCGGATATTGTTAACAACTTTGTAATTCTGCATCATTCCTTTCTTCATGAAAATGTCTCAATGATGTTTTGAATTTTCCAGGTACTGTTGAAGCGGCACAGGTGGCATAAGAAAGTGCTGAAGACTAGAGACCCAATAATTGCTTCTATAGGGTGGAGGCGCTACCAAACTACACCTATATATGCTATTGAGGACCAAAATGGGCGCCATAGGATGCTTAAGTATACACCTGAGCACATGCACTGTCTTGCTATGTTTTGGGGCCCTCTTGCACCACCAAAGACTGGGGTTGTTGCAGTTCAGAATTTAGCTAACAGTCAGGTTAACTTGTTTCCTTTCTTGTTCCGATGAATTTTCCACTGGCTATATCATTCAAATGATGCATTGTTCTATACTTCGATAGGTTCAAAGCAATGACCCTGAACAGTGTAACTTGATAGATTAATGGAAGAGTTTAAAACTAAAGATAGGAGGTGTAGAATGGTGAAGAGCATGGGGAGGTAGGGAAGGGGATTTTTGTTTGGGGGGGGGGGGGGAGCTTCAGTTGGTACTGTCAGGCTTACCCTCGTATACAACTTATATGAGTATCTCTTAATTAGCCAGGGCTTTGTTACCCGGATTCGGCTGGAAGTGTCCAACATGGATACCTATCCAAGTGTCGACATGGCAATATTTTGAAAAAAAATTTACATGTTTTTGGCCTAAAATGCATGTCCGAGTGTCCATATCCATGTCCGAGTGTCGAGTGTCCGACACGGGTATTGGAGGCAAAATGAAGAGTCTGGGTAACAGAGAGCCAGGGTACTGTCGGGCTTACTCATGTATGACTGATAGTTCTAAATGCAGATAAGCTAGAGATACAGAAAAACTGCACGAACTTCCATGCAGTTACCATAAATTTAGGATTTTAGAAAAATCAAGTTGGTTGGCCCCCCAAATTATTATAATATTCAGGATATTAATAGAATGAGCGAGAATTTTACAGTTTGGAAGGAATCTATTGTAAATATATTAAAGTAGAATGAATGGTACCTGTTGTTTGTATGTCCACTTTCTTCTAAACTACTTTTCCCTTGGTGATCATGTGCAGAAAATGCCGGTCACTTGTTAGGACTATCTTGGCCTTAATGCACACTACACATATTAGATTTTTCAATTAATGTCATCTCATGCGTACCATTGTATTTTTCACAATATTTTTACTAGCTCTGGAAAATGGTAAACAAGCCAAGAGATTTATTTTTGTTATTATTGACATTGTTTATGATTTGCTTGTTAGAATTTCGTGAATTAAATTTCATTTGGTGATTTCTTAAACAGTATATAATGTTACAACCTGATGGCTGGTTCCTTTAAGTTCAAAATTTGAGGTTATATTTATTTATATTTACTGACGTATTTCATAAAACATTTGAGTGTAGCTAACGTATAAAATTGTGTTATGATATTGAAACAATCTTGCACTAAATGTTAAACTATGAGTTTCTTTGAGATATGCCCATATTCCTTTCTTCCCATTCATCTCCCGACTACTCCTAGAACATGCCATGCCTCATTTTTTGTTAGTTTTGAGCATATAACTGTTCTGTGCATTCCCTCCCACTCTAGTTATATATACATATCAGTCTTTCTGCTCTTATTTCCTGGCCATGAGCAGTTTCATTTCTTCAGGCATCGTTTAGGATCACTGCAACTGGACAAGTCAAAGAGTCTAATCATTCTGCACGAATATTAAAGAAGATAAAGCTAGTTGGATACCCCTGCAAGATTTATAAGAAAACTGCACTCATCAGAGACATGTTCACTTCAGATCTTGAAATAGCCAGGTTTGAAGGTGCAGCTATCAAAACTGTTAGTGGAATTCGTGGACAGGTGAAGAAGGTATGACTGTGGATAAGTGGGTAGATATGCTTTAGCTTTTTACGGAATCATCCTTTTGGGCTGCAGCAGTTGCATAGCATAATTTGTCTCTCATGGTGCAACTGCATTTTTTATAATATCATTGTGAATTTGTGATGTAATGGTCACTGTCCATTACTGATATTATAAAAAATCCTTAGATGCATGAAGATTTTTTTCCCTCAATATCCCTGAAGGCTTGTTTGATTAATTTATCAATGTTGAACAGGCTGCAAAAGAAGAAATTGGTAACCAATCTACGAAAAAGGGAGGAGTTCCTAAAGAAGGAATTGCTAGGTGCACCTTTGAGGATAAAATTTTGATGAGTGACATTGTTTTTTTGCGCGCATGGACTAAAGTTGAAGTCCCTTGCTTTTACAATCCTTTGACAACAGCTTTGCAACGTCGTGACCAGCCCTGGGCAGGAATGAAAACAGTAGCTGAACTGAGGAGAGATCAAAATCTCCCAGTTCCTGTCAACAAAGACTCACTTTACAAGGTAACTTTTGATTTGTGCAACATATATTTATGTCAGTTACGTCTATGATTTCTTGATATTTGAGTCCCTGATGAACTCCTATGCTTTTCTTGTAAAACAGCCAATTGAAAGGAAGGTTAGGAAGTTCAACCCATTGGTTATCCCCAAGTCACTACAGGCAGCTCTCCCTTTTGCCTCTAAGCCAAAGAATATTCCAAGTCGAAAGCGGCCACCACTTGAAAGTCGTAGGGCTGTTGTCATGGAGCCTCATGAGCGGAAAGTTCATGCACTTGTTCAACATCTGCAGTTGATTAGAAATGATAAGGTATATGCTTGTCCTGACTAGAGCCCTTACTCATATGAGAGCTGGGAAATTCTCTCTTTTTTCTTGGTTCTCTCTTTACATCAAACTCCTTAAAATCAGGAAAAAGTGAATTTAAAGTGGTTTGGTATAATTTTTTTTACTGTATTTCCAGTCAGATATTTGTCCGTACAATTGCACCATAGATCAGTTACTAAAGTTATATATTTGTCCGTACGATATTTGTTCGTGTCAGATGAAAAAGCGAAAGCTTAAGGAAGATGTGAAGAGGAAATCCCATGAAGCAGAGAAGGCGAAGGAAGACCTGATTACTAGAAAGCGGCAGAGAGATGAAAGACGAGAGAAATATCGTCAAGAGGACAAGCTAAAGAAGAAAATGAGAAGAAATTCAGATGACTAATAACTGAAGGCAATATTTTTTCAGCAATTTTGTATTCTGCGTAGGGGTTTGCTTTCCTTGTCTGCCAATTCATATGGGTATAATGCTTTCCTATTCTGTCTTTTGATTGAGATACCTTCACACAATTTTGTACATTGTATTAATTATTGTTAGTTGATTACATATAATATTTGTATTTGTGACTCACAAAAAACATACTCAATTAACAGTTTAGAACTGAAAATGAGAAGGCAAACACTTGTGGCACATGAAATAAACGGTTTGAATCCTGACAACTTTGAAACACTCACACGCCGAAAAGATTCAGCTTCAGCTTTCACCGATAAAATTCGACTCAAATTCAGATATGAATGTTTATATTTGATTCGGTTTGACTTGATTGAGTACCGAGTAATTCGTTTTTGTATATTCGAATTCGACCAATGTAATTTTAAAAATTAAGAACATTTAAATAATTGTTTACAAGAAACTAAAATGAGCTCATTTATATAAATATTACTTTTAATATGTTGTATACCTAATTTATGAATTCTAGTCGAATATTATATCACATGCGCATATTTGAGTATTCTGAAAATATTTGAACTATTCTATATAAATCTATACTATACTATAATAAATAAAATGTGGTATAATTTGTAGTTTGGTTAACCCATATTTTTGGTTATCCCCTCATTTTTTGTTATCCCACATTCACAACTTTTAGATCTTCAACTCAAATAAATCATGACATGATTGTTAGATACAACAATACTAAAAGTTGTTATATACAGAGCTCTAAGGTTCGATTCCCGCCAACAACATCGTAATTTATATTTAATACTAAAAATTATTATATACAAAAATTAAAGGTTCGAATTCTTACAATAACACATTACAATTATTATTTATAATATTATTATACTAAACTGTAAATAAATTATAAAAAATTAAAAGTAACCCGTGCTTTGCACGGGTTATAAGCTAGTATGATTAAATATTAAAATGATGAAATTCGTCTTGATATTTGTCTGAATTATAAAACATGATTCAAATTTGAGAAAAATGGGCCTGAGATTATCCTCAGGAATCTCTGCGAGATTATATCACAAACAGGTCAGCCTATAAAATAAATGGCCCCGCAGGAACATTTTTGTAAATATCAATTTTTATCAATAATTTAATTAAATACCCTTAAATTTGTATTAAAAACTCTTTAACCTCAGGTAGAATCCTGAGATCATCCTCAGGCACATGAATCCCTTCAAATTTATTTATTTTCTTCGAATACAAATGTGACGCCCCCAGATCCGGGGTCGGAGATCTAGTCGCTCACGGTCCATTTTCCATTAATAACATACCTGTTCTTGCACATAATATATAAAACAAGAGTAAAAAGCACTTCGTGTACTTGAATTTATACGAAATCTGCACTTGGGATACTATATTTCAAAAACCCCTACTTGTAATACTGAACTTTCAAACTTTTTGCAAAGTGTGTACTTCCGTCAAATGTTACTTAACTCCGTTACTTTTCGAGGGCAAAACAGTCAGTTCGATTTTGAGGATTTACTTTTAAGTAATTATAAATACGATTATTTTTCTAATTTATCTTTTCTCTCCTCCCTCTTCCCAATCTCTCCCACCTCCCTCCTATTCCGATGTCGAAATTAGTCCCTTACATAACCAATCACACCAATCAAATGGCGATGAAGGAGGAGAGGTGCGAGGTTGGATGAATTAAACGGAAAGGAGATTAGAAGGGGGAGTGAACAGCGGATGGTCGAAGGTGAAAAAGAAGATTGGTGGTGGTGAGATGTTGGAGAAGGCAGAGGAGGTGAAGAATGAAACGGGGGATGGCTTTGGGATATGGGCGTGTGTTGCAGGTGGTGGATGGAAATGGGTGGAGGGTAGAGTTGATGGCGGTGGTGGTGTTTAAGGACTGGTGGAGTCGAGGTGGGGTGTTGGAATTGAAGGAGAAGCAGGGGAGATAAGAGATGGTTTGCAGGTGGCGGAAATGGAGGGGATGGGGCTGTTGCAGGTGGGTGTTGAAGAACGGTGGTAGCTGGATGGGGCGTACGCTGCCTTAGAGAAAGCTGGATTTGGAAAAACAGAGGAGCTTGTTTCAGAAACAGGTTGGGCGTCTCGTGGTGATGCCAATGAAGTAGGAGCTAGCGTTAAAAATGCTCAGACATATAACGGCAATTTGCGTAAAAGACTACTAAAAAGGAAGGGCACTCCATCTAGACCAAAAACACCTGTGAAGGCATATGTTTTTGCATTGTTTAATGAAAATCAGAAGCCTGGTCCAACCTCCGAAAGAAACTTTGGATTGTTTAATGGAAGCATTGAAATTTCCGGCGAGTGTTCTTGTTAATTTCATGTTTAATCTGCTCCTCTACTATTGTCAAAAGTGTTTGTGGAATCTATTTCTTTAAAAAATACGTTTAGAGCTGAAATGACCAAACTGCCCTCGCCAAAGTAACGACGTTAAAGGCAAACTGACGGAAGTACACACTTTGCAAAAAGTTTGAAAGTGCAGTATTACAAGTAGGGGTTTTTGAACTATAGTATCCCAAGTGCAGATTTCGTATAAATTCAAGTACACGAAGTGCTTTTTACTCATAAAACAACCATCGACCCCACAATAAACTCACACCGCACACACACACACACAGGTTAGAGCCTCAGAAACGTCACCACATTGATTAAGCAGAAATAAAAGTATCAGAGTTATTACAGACCGAATTAAATAGTATTTATGCTACCAGCGACACTTCGATATGAAGCGAGTTGGCGGCTTGAAAGTTTGTTACGATACACTGCCTTGCACAGGTCATACTGATAAATAAAACGAACTAACAAACGCTGCCAACCAATCCGGCTAATGGGGCCTACCGGTGGAATCTCAACTGCTGGCTCGGGTCTAGTCACCCGCTTTCGAGCAGTCTGTCTGGGTCTTGCCATTTCGCTTAGCTGTTGTGTTTGTAAAATTTGAAAACAAGCAAGAGTGAGCAACTATAGCTCAGCAAGAAATATACGTATAAGGTAAACAATATAACATTTCATATGATTAGCAGTTATTAAACTTGTTTGTATCAATCAGATATAAAATCACTTGTCATTGTTGATAAATCTCGAAGGTGCACCAATACGTGCCCTCGTTTTCAAAATAAACTTGCAGTTCTAGATACTGCACAGAGTCAACATCTTTCTCATCAAAATAGAACACTATCAGCAACTTGGCACAAAAGCCTAAGAAGCAGTGTCAAAGCATTTTTCCAAAATGGAGGAATGGGACTTAAAGAAAACATAAAACCTGACAAGGATTGACGATGATCAGTCGCCACATCCAAGTCCAATAATCCGCGGGTCTTCTCTACCGGTAGAAGGATAAAAACTACATCCGTAACTATCCCCGGGTGAAAACTACATCCGTAATCACCCTCGATGAAAACTACATCCGTAATCATCCTTCGGCAACACCTGGGCCGGAATAATAATTGATGGACCGCCTGGCTCACGGCCGCTTACACATCCCGGGAATCGTTCGTCAACGGTTCCCACACCTGCCAGAGTCCCTTTTTCTTTTTCTTTTGAAAACTTGATTTTGATTGAAAACAGAGTAATTGAGGTCCGACATCAGTCGACCGATGATTCTTGAAATCATACACGAAGCAGAACCTGACCGGGGGTTTTCGAAAATGTTTTGAGTTCGAAAGAGTTCGAGTTTGAAAGTATTAAATGTATCTTGGATTGACTTCGTCTTTAAAATAATGAACGATAATTAATAAATAATATTTTAAGGTTTAATATTAATAATTAATAAAATAATTATTCGATAAAATAAACTTTTAATCCAAGATAGGGTTTCGAGTATTTACGAAGATATGAACATAATTACTTGAGTATACGATACTCCCCGAATGACCCTTCGGGTTTTCGCAATCTAGATACGATATAATAATATACCGCTCCCCGGTCAATAGTATATACGGACCGCTACGACCTCTATTGCTAGAGTCGTTGTCCGAGGAAAACATTTCAATCTAAGTTCAAGGGGTACAAACATATATGTACTTATAAAATCTCAATTGCATCAATACTTCGATAAACATAGCATTTGATATGGTTGAAAGCTACAAACACAACAGTGAAAGTCCTTGTATATGCATAAGTTTTGAAAAGTAAACTTGCCTTGGTTTGGTTGGGGTGGTCGAGCGTGCGGAGTGGAACGATCTATACATAAGCAATAACCGCTCGTTAGTACCTTAACAATATCTCTTTAATTACGGGGTTTTAGGGGGTACGAAATTAACTTATTGACTTCATCTTATGACACTCTAGCCCCACTATAGGTTCATGTCATCACTCGATTACGCTCGTCACTTATTCGACTTAATTTAGTTACCACATTCGAATCATAACCATTACCCCTAGAATTATGCTCCACTAACGACTTTTTCCCTTGCGCGAAATTTACTCTAGCATTTTTATAAAATTCATATTTTAATCCAATTCTTTTTGGGTAGTCTTCACCACTGCATTCCCTAACTTCTCAAATTTTTCCATGATCCCACATATATTTTTAGGGGTTTAAACAAGGTTCACAAGGGGGTCACTTAGTGCAGTCCGGAATCCAGAAACACAATTTACTTCTCCGGCCATAACTTAAAATCTATACATCACCTAGTCATGAACCTTACATTTCCAGAACCTTACATTTCCAGAAAATACATTCAAATATCTTTCCAACAATATATGGTAGGACCTCAGGGGACAATATTTGGGGGTTCAAAACCATGTTACAAGACAGGTCAAGTTTCCGGAAAAATTCAGCATGCATGTTTCAGTTAGATCAACCAATATTCTTAATTCCACAACACAACCAACACCTAATTCACTTAGTTCATGCTTTATAACATTCATGGAGATACATATACTATCCATAATCATAAAAATCACAATCACAACATCAAAACTCAAGATCCATGTCATCCATTACTTATACAACCAAGATTAACACCATAACACATGGATCTATCACCAAACATCATAAACACTGCATGGCCAAAAGGGTTTATGATTTTTATACCTTCTTGAGTGCCTAGGAGCCTTGGGTAAGCCTTACAAAACTCAAGAACACCTTGAATGATCTCCTACAACCCTTATAATCCAAGATCTAAAAGAAAAACTAAACATGGTTACTATTCACAATATCTTTAACAATTTATATCTTGAAATATAATGGATGAAAGGGCTTGAAACTCTTAGTATACCTTGCTTAGATGATGGAGAGAGCCTAGGAATTATGCCTTGATTTATGAGTGAGGAGAAATGGAGGAAGAAGAAATTTTTCTTCTTCTTTTTAAGCTTGGCCGAGAGCTTCTCTTGGAGGGGGGGTGATGTTTGTGTTTTTGATTTTTGTGTTTTGGTTGAATAATTGTAGTTGGGTGATACATAATGGTGTAAGTATATGCATGGTACTAACATAGGTATGGCCTCATGTACTTCTTGTCTCCTCCTTGGAAAAAGCAATGTAACTAGTTACTATTCCTCTTCCATTTGGTTTAACTAGTTTGCTTCCTCCTAATTAGAGGTGGCCAAACGGCCGTGCCGTGCGGGCCGTGCCGGTTTGGCCACGTGCCGATCTGTTTCAAACAAGGCACGGGCACGCACATATAGTTTGGACGTGCCGTGCCGTGCCCCTAAATTTAAAACCCGTAACTGGCACGCGAGCTAGGCGGGTTGGCGGGCTTTTTTTTTTTTTTTTTTTTTAAGGAAAAATCGAATGTGGTGGACATAAAATTTGAATTTTTTTATTAATTTAATATTTACTTTTATTATTGTCAAAATATGAAATGTTTCGAATTAAAATGTTTCGAATTTGTAAATTTTTTCTTTCGAATTTTTAAGAAAATACGAATCATACAATTATATTGAAATAAAAAGAGTAAAAGAGGACGGTACCTCTATTAAATTTTATTAATTAGAAAATATTTTACAAATGGGGTGAGAGGACTCCTCTCTAAAAAAACGGAACAAACCGCATTAAACATGTTTACAAAATTACAAACAAATAAATTCTAAATCTAAAAAATAAATCTAAAAATACAAGATAATACAAAATTCTACTCACTAGTCTTCTTGTTCGGCCCCCGATTCTGATGAAGTATCCATTATCATCCACGGATCATCTTCTCCGTCCGAATCATCCGCTTTTTTTCCTTGTTGTCTTTTTTCGGCTTGATCCCAATCTTTTTTGCAAACACATATTTTTATTGAATCGGGTGCAAGACTTGATCTCTTCTCGTCTAACACTCTTCTACCCGCACTAAAAGCGGATTCGGATGCAATTGTAGAAGCGGGGACTACTAAAATATCTTTTGCAATTTTTGCTAAAACCGGAAATTGTAACTCATGATTTTTCCACCATGTTAATATATCAAACTGATCATTTAACTCATAATGATACGAAAAAAATTCATGCAACATAGTAAAAGCAGTAGTGGGAGTACTTTTACTAGATTCGGAAATCATAAATTTTGGTTTTTTGTTAGTTAATATCGATGCAATTGTTTTATTAAATCTACTACCACCACTACTACTACTTTTAGGCGGCATAGAAATTTGAGTTTTAGCATTATATATATCAACAAGACGATACAAATAATCTAAACAATTTTGAACATATAATTCACAATTATATGAAACATTTAACGTTTCGTAATAATGTTTTAACAAGACTTCTAAACCATCCTTTCTAACACCCGGATCAAGAAGACATGCAATACCATAAATAAAAGGAAATTCACTTAAATATTCGATCCACTTTTTCTTCATTTCTTCTATAATAAAACTAAAATTATCATCTTGTTCATAATTAGCTAAAGTGTTAACAATATTAATACATTCAATAATAACGTGATGTGCATTTGGTTCATAAACATAAGAAAAAACTTTAGTAGCATGTGAATAACAATCAAGTATATCACGTACGGTAGATGCCAATTCCCAATCATGTTCACTAATATGTGAATCTTCATTTTGGTGATTTGGTTCACTATTATATAATTGCATGAAAATATCCTTATAAACAAAAACATTTGGCTTCGGTGGGATCTTGTTCGGTCGGCGCCGGGACTCTATTAAAATAATTCCAAACATACGAATTTCTGCTCGCGGAAGACGAACCACCTACAAAACAAAATTAAAAACGATTAATTAACATGTAAAACTTACCAAAAATAAAATAAATCAATTTAAAAGATACAAACATAAAATAAAATAAAACGAATAAAAACAAAGTTATAAACCAAAAATACGAATAAAAAACAAAATAAACGTACCGGCTTCGACAACAGGTGGTGGTGGCGGCATGGAGGAAGTTGCTTGGCTTGAACCTTGCGAAGAAAATGTCCCCCTTCCTTCTTCCATTTAAGCTCACCGGAAATTAGTTAAGCTCACCGGAAATTAAAAATTACTATAGAGATAGAAAGTCGATAGGCTAGCCGAGATAGTAATTAAAAATTAAGGACGAAGTCGACAGAGAGAGGTTGAGAAACTGAGAACAGAGAGAGGATGAGAAATGAGAATGGAGAATGGAGACAGAGTGTGAGAAGTGAGAACAGAGAGAGTGTGACTGGTTCTATTTATAGAGTGGAGATTGAGATTGTGGCCGTTGCTGAAAGAGCCGTTGGTGAAAGAGCCGTTGGTGAAGGTCTGAAAGAGCCGTTGAAGAACAGCCGACAGCGACAGGGACAGCCGACAGGGACTTGCAGTTGCAGACCGTTAGAGCTACCACGTGCCGAACGGGCCGTGGCGTGCCGAACGGGCCGCCACGTGGAGATTTTTCGTGTTTTTTTTTTGGCTAATCGTGGTTTGTTGTATACTTGTATATTTAATATGTATATAATTTTAGTTTCAAATATATTATAAAATAATAATAAAAATTTATTAAGAACATATAATTTAATTTTTTAATTTTCTAATTTAATTTGACTCATTCTTTCATTTTTTTTAGCAAAAAAAAAAAAATATTTAAACGTGCCGAACGGGCCTCCACGTGCCGAACGTGCCGTGCTTTGTTTTTGTTTTTTTCGTTTTTTTTTTGGTAATCCTGCTTTCTTTGTTGTATACTTGTATAATGTATTTAATATGTATATAATTTTAGTTTCAAATATATTATAAAATAATAATAAAAATTTATTAAGAACATATAATTTAATTTTTTAATGTCCTTTTGCGTTAAATATTACCAAATTAGTGTATATATTATAAAATTTGTACTCCTAAAAAATTATTTATCAATTATATAATTAAATTTTCACTTGAGAAAACAAAGATTTTAAAATTATGAGACTAATTGTAATTTAATTTGATTCATTCTTTCATTTTTATTTAGCAAAAAAAAAAACATGATTTAAACGTGCCGAACGTGCCGGTCCGAACGGCCTGTTTGCTGTTTTCCTCACGGGCTTCACGTGCCGAACGTGCCGGGCTGCGGTTTACAGTTTCTGGGGTCGCGGCACGGCTCGTTCCCTGTAGCGGGCTGAACGAGCCGTGCTGAGCTCGTTACTGTAGCGGGCTGAACGGTTTTCTAGACGAATAATTCACGAACGGTCCGGTTTGAACCGCCCGTTTGGCCAGCTCTACTCCTAATTACTTGGTTGCATGGGACTTGCATGCAATACTACTCCTTGTATCATTATTCTTCCACCAATGCTTGTCACTTAAACTTTAATTCGTATCGTATCTTAATTAATCTCTCGTAATAATATTTTGTCGCGTGGAGATTTCCCCTATAATTCCTTAAGTACGTAATTGTGTAAATTCCTCGAATATCCACAATTCCTCGTCATAATCCTTAATAAATCTTTTAATATTCTAATCATTCTCAAATCCCAAGTTTTATAAATCTTACTAACAATAAGACTCTTGCCTTCACAATCTTCCTTTTATCTTACATAGTGAATGCAACAACATAATTTCTCAGACAATCAATTCTATTAATCAACAGGGATGACTAGAAAGGTTTCAAATTAGGGTTCTTACAACAAATATTATTTATTATTAACGAGTCGAATTTGGATTCAAACTCGAATTACTCGAATTCATTTTCAACCGTAACGAACATCCATTCAAAAATTTTCAAAAATTTAGATAACAAAACTGATTCCCAGAGCACCAGTGTACTGCTAACTGCATACACAGAGAATCGTAACCCAAATACAAATTTACCCAGGCTAATAAAATTATTTGAAGTCCGTATAAGTAAACATCCTTCAAACTTCAAAATCACTCTGAAAATCAAATCACACCCTATTTTTCATTTTCCCTCTCTAAGCTACTAACAAACTTTCTCTCTCTAAAACTCTCATCAAAATGCAAGCATTCAAGTAATTCATCTCTTGTATTCAAATACACAGATTAATTAATTAATTAATTATTTCACATTGTAATGTATGTTTCGATTATATCTAACGATTTGTTTGTACCGAAATGTGATTTAACGCAGATCCGAAGAACAATTGCAGCTCGTGCAGCGAGAAGAGATCGATGACGAAGAAGAGCTGTTCGAAATGATCGATAAACGTAATGATTTCGAAACTGTTATACTCAATTTTTCGTTGTTTCGTAAATGCATTGCTGTGTTTTTTGATTCGTTTAAGCTGAGATATTGTATGAGCATGTAGATCAATTGTGTTTACTTGATAATTGTGTTTAATATCGTTTTCTAGATTTTTTGATATGTTGAGCTCATCGTATTTATTTTTTCATTGTGCGATTAGTTTAGATGTGTATGTGTGAGATTCAACAGAAGCGTTGAATTCTAATTGACTTTAAATTCTAGATAGTTGCTGGCTTTTTCACTGACATGAGGTGTGTATTATTCTACTTACGATCTGTTGTATTAATTAAGTACGTGATCGGTGTTCTGTTTCTCGAGAGTCGAGAGTGTAACAAACTTGATATGTGTGACGGATGTTCTGTTTCTCGAGAGTCCAATAACAAATTTGACATGTTTAATATGTTTTATTGAAACTTAGTTATCTAAAATTATATAAACTGGTATGGAAGGATTTGGTTTAAATGCATTGCAGTCTTTTTCGAGTCATTTGAACTATAATATGTACAAGCACGTGGATAATTTGTCTGATAGTTTTTTTTTTTTAATACTTCTTTGCTGATAAAAATTTGATGTTTTTAAACACCATATGTTATCTTGTTCAAACTCATGTTTGTTTATTTGCATTAATAGAATGTGATATGTAGATAGTAGATAAAGTTTAAGATCACGGCCCAATTACTGAATTAATATAAGCAGACCTGTTATATTACTTTGTTTTGTGGTCCGATTAGTTTGGATATGGTCTATATGAGATTCATTAAAAGCGTTGACCTGTATTTTTTTCAACTTTTAGATAATTTCTAGTTTTTTGGTCTTTTTTGAAAGGTAAAGGAAGATTGTAACGAATGCATTGATGTGTGTTTTTGTTTTGTTTAAGCTAGCATATGTCTAAGCATGATCGATTGTATTTACTCGAGTTTCAGGTTAAGGTCATACATTTTTTGTTTTAATATGTTGAGATGATCAAATCTAGTTGTGTGTTGCAATTATTTTGGATGTGCTATATATGAGACTGAACAGAAGCGTTGGATTCTTTATGTTCTCAAACTTTGGATAATTGCACGCTTTTCAATGAGAGGTGATGTGTTTGTTACTTATGTGATTGATGCTGCTCTGTTTCTCAAGAGTGTGACGAACTTCATATATGCTATATAGGGAACTTTGTTATTGTCAATTTACATATCGAGAGGATTTGTTTTAAGCGCATTGCAGTGTTTTTTGTTGTGTCTAAGCTGTATATGTACAGGCATGAGATAAATTGTGTTCACCTGAATTTCAGGTTTTATATCTTTCTTTTGTTTTGTTTTAATGTGTAAAGCTGATGGTATATAGTTTGTTTGACACCAATCAGTTTGAATGGGCAATATTTAAGATTCAGCAGATGCATTGAGCTCTTATTATTTTCAAATTGTTAGTTAATTGGCAGCTTTTTCATAGTTGATGTGTTTTGGTATTATTTAACTTGAGATGTGAATTTGTTGTGTTTATAAAGCTAGCCGTTGATGCCTTTTTTTTTTCCTTATAAAGTGTAACGAATTTGATAGTATATGTTATTATGTTCTATCAAAATTGGTTATGTGCACCCAATATACTGAAAGAATTTGCTTCATAGTAAAAAGTGTAGTTCAGAATATTTGATGTATGAGCTTTGTTTTATAGGATTATTATATACTTGTGGTTTTATTGCAGGTTACTTTTTACTTTACTGCTAATAAAATTTACCATTTTGAAGCACCGCAATTGTATCCTTCAGACTCGTGTTTATTTAATTTAATCTACTATTTTATGTAGATAATAGATTAAACGTGAGACCAGGGCTTGGTTAATAAAATCATATTGTCACATCCAGTTCATTTATATGCTCATTCTTTTGGCCGTCCCTAGATGACTATATTCAATTACTTTCAATTACCTACAAGTTCTAGCTATCGGATAGATTTAGTTGCATATAAGTATTTATTAGCTGTTTTCTTTTGGCATTATTTTTTGCCAATTTTGCAGTGACTAATCATGGGATCAATGCTGGAGATGTGAAAAAGCTTCAAGATGCAGGGATCTATACCTGCAATGGCTTGATGATGCACACAAAAAAGGTGAGAGGGGAATCACTATATACTATCATTCTGCTGTTTAAGTTTTGGGCTTGAGTTCTAGTAAACTTATTATTGATGTTTATAGAATTTAACTGGGATCAAAGGGTTATCTGAAGCAAAAGTTGACAAAATATGTGAAGCTGCTGAGAAGATAGTGGTTAGTGAACCGATTTCTAGTAAGCCAAATTTATAACTTGTATCCAGTTTTTATTCTTCCCGTGTGTGTTAAAAATTGGCTTTTGTTTGGACACTATTCTCAGAATTTTGGGTATATAACTGGAAGTGATGCTCTGCTCAAAGTAAGAATCTTATGTCTTTTAACTCGAAAATTGATATTGATGTCCTCTTGTCTACAATAAAATTAAGTTTTGCCCATAAGCTTGTAACTTGGTGCAAGTTACTAGCTTTATATATATCTACAGTTCACTAAATTTGCTGAATATTGTTCTTAATCAAATCATGTTGTGAAGAGGAAATCTGTGGTTCGAATAACAACTGGAAGTCAGGCTCTCGATGAACTCTTAGGCGGTAAAACTACTTTCTTGGGAGAGTATATCCTAAATTGGTCGATTTGTAAGTAAGAACTTAACATTTTTTCGATAAATATGCTAGGTGGCATAGAAACTAACTCGATCACAGAAGCTTTTGGAGAGTTCAGGTGAGAACAGATAACACTTCATTGTCTGGTTGGAAGAAGCAAAAAACTAGTTCAAATATTAAGAATATTTGAAGTTTTTACATCTAATCTATGCTTTGTTCACTTTCAAACAGATCTGGGAAGACACAGCTTGCTCATACCCTCTGTGTTTCAACACAGGTTAGTACTTGGCAGTAAATGTTGCATCAGTTTTGCTGGAGGCCCCAACTCATTGCAGATTAAATATGGGTCTGATTTGATTATGTCCATAAATCATAATTCGAGCTATCAGTGATTAAATTATGTAGTATATGCGATAACTTGCATATACTATAACAATGAATACATGAACTTCAACAATAGTATCAGCGACAATTGTCACTTAACATAGGACCTTTAATGGATTTAGAAGAATTGATGTTAGAAAATCAGTTTAAATCTATATTGCTGAATTGAACTGACCTGGAGTAATTACTTCTATATGAACAGCTGCCTACTCATATGAAAGGAGGAAATGGAAAAGTTGCTTACATTGATACTGAAGGAACTTTGTATCCTCAAAGTTTGTTTTCATCTCGTATGAATACGCCATGTAGCATATCTGCAAGTAGCATTTAGAAATTATTTATCCTTGACAAAGTGCACTCTCAGCCGACCAGATCGAATTGTACCAATTGCTGAAAGGTTTGGCATGGATGCAGGAGCTGTCTTAGACAATGTAAGCATCTTCCTAACACCTCTTGTTATCCATCTTGAGTCATCATTATCAGATACGGAACTAGCTGTATGAGTAAATCAATTAATTAATTGTTCTATCTACTACTTGTGAAAGATCATATATGCACGCGCATATACATACGAGCACCAGTACAACCTACTTCTTGGTCTAGCAGCCAAAATGTCTGAAGAGCCTTTCAGACTTCTGGTAAATCTGTAAATGTTAAGTCTTATTTTTCCAGTGAGAAAAACATTCTAGATTGGGCTGATTTCTGTCTGGATTGGAACTTTCAGATTGTTGATTCTGTTATTGCTCTCTTCCGAGTGGATTTTACAGGAAGAGGAGAACTTGCGGATCGTCAGGTTAATGGGCTTAAAGTGCTTATCGATATTAATGAGGTCATTTGATCATTGTCTTTATGTGTTAATTCTCTCCATGGTGCTACCTATTTCCTTTTCAGCAAAAACTAGCTCAAATGTTATCCCGCTTGATCAAAATTGCTGAGGAATTTAATGTAGCAGTTTATATGACGAACCAAGGTGCGCACAGAAGTTCAAATCTTATTTACTCCCTAGTTCTAAACTATTTTTTTGAAAAATTCTTCAAACAATACATAGAGACCCCTTGTCCGAAGAATAGACGAGGGAGAGATGAAATAGAAAACCTGCAGCTCATATTACATGTCATTGACATGATGTCATATTAGACACCTTTGCTGATCTGTATGTACGACTTTGATGATTACAGTTATAGCAGATCCGGGTGGAGGAGTATTCATATCAGATCCCAAGAAGCCAGCAGGAGGGCATGTGCTTGCTCATGCAGCCACAATAAGATTGATGTTCAGGAAGGGCAAAGGCGAACAGCGTGTCTGCAAGGTGTTTGATGCACCTAACCTCCCCGAAGCTGAAGCAATATCCTTTTGAGGACACCCTACTTTACTTTTCACTGGTTCATAAAAATTCCAAGAATGCAAACAATTCGTTCAATAGCTTTCAGAATTAAGTGATTCCTTATAATATTACATAATGATCTACACATAGCCTATATTACTGGTTCATTATATACCCTATTAATCAGCATGTACTGATTTTGATTAATTTGATTACTGATGCCAATTCATCCTAAAAACTGTTGCAAAATCTGAAAAGTTGTTCTCGGCAAGATTTAATAAAATTTTTCTTGACAAGATTACGTGTTCCAGATAACAGCAGGTGGAATTGCTGATGCAAAGGACTAAAGTTCCATACTATTCTCCCCAGTTCCAACAACAAAAAGGGGTTACATGTAGCTCATTGCCTTTGCTAGAGTAGTTTACAGAACTTAACTGTCTACTTTCATTATTTACGAGTTGAAGCCTATGGGCAGAGTACTGAAGTTGAGATTTGTGGTCAAGAATTATTGCAATCTTATCATCAGCAGCTTATTTAGGCGGTTTAAGCATTTTGCAGATTGCATAGTAATTGTTTGATAAATGATAAGGTATGCTTTATTAATGTATAAGCCTATATGCATGGTAAGAATTGATACCAGTAATATGTAAATACTACTCGTTTACGTGCTTGAAGAGTAAATGGCATATCATTCGCGAGTATGTACATGATATTTGTAGAATCTTAGTTTCCGCTCAGTGTCAAACGTATGGTATTGTAGTATAGTCTTACACTGAAGATGTTGTAAGAGCTCTCTATCAGAACCCTGGAAGTTCCAACTGGTTTGTTTGAAAATCTTTAATGTGCAGTTTACCTTTGAATGAGTGCAAGTTCCATCTTCACCATGAAATCAATGCCTTTCTGTCTACATCAACCAACTCTTGAAAATTGTCCTTTCGTTATTGATTTTTTTAAAAATTCAATCAAATTCTCTAATTCTTCATCACTAGAATCCCCATCATGTATCACATTCTGTATGTTTCCGGTCCTAGCAGCTATCCACATTGTTTCACCGGTTTTGCCCAAACAAATCCCTATGAAATACTATGAATTCCATGGGAAACGGGGGTTGGGTTTGTTAAATTATATACTTATTTATTATATTAAAACTATTTTCGGTACTTTATCTTATATAGGTTTACTATATAAGTATTGAAACATGCATTATAAATTTTGGGTTAGTTATAATAATATTTTAATTTTCTCTCTACTTTAACATGATATCAAAACTCGGTTTAGTAGGATTTCAGATTTGAATATCTCCATCCCCATTAAGTTCAAAAATCTAGATAATCCCTTAACATCACTAATCTATACTCTGTATTAGTTTGGGTTTTCCGAATGATAAACTGAAAAAAACTTGGTGTAAAAAACTTAGTGAACCATATTTTTATAACCGAAAAAGATTTGGGAAATTATAAAAAATATCTGATTTTTTAATTTTTTTTTTCAAAAATATGACCAAAAGTTATAAATAAGGTTGTAAATGTTACATTTGGTGTTACAAATAAGGTTGCAAATGTTACATTTGGTGTTGCAAACTAGGTTGTACCGTATTTTAGAAAAAAAATTCTTCAACTTGAATATTTTTGAAAAAAACTCAAAAGATTTTGGGTGGGGATGGACATTTCACCCGCCCCGTCCGATCCCGATCCGATCGCCGCTCCGAACGGGATGGGGATTCTCAGGTTCAGGGCGGGGAGGGGAAAAGTTTTATAAAAAATTCGGGGATCGGGGCGGGAAAGGAGATTAGTGTCTCCTCGGCTCGCCCCGACCCGACCCTAAATCCCCCGTTCCCCATTTCCCACCCCGCTCCTTGTTACCAGATCCACATATTTAATAAAAATAATATATTTATATGTTAAATATTAAATAAATTATTAGTAAATATAATTTATACATATTTAAAATTTTAAAATAATGTTTCCATTTCAATAGTTAAAATTTTTTATGTTAGAGTACATGTGTTATTAGTTTTATCTATTATTTGAAATTATGAATAAATATTAATACGAAATAATATCTAAAATATGATATAAAATTTTAAAATTATATATATTACATATTTTGATTTATTAAATTGATTTTTTTTAAAAAACTGTTTCATATAATATTATTTTTTTAAAAAAGAAAGAATTACCCGAGGGATCTCTGCTCTCCGTTCGGGACGAGGATCGGGACGAATTCGGGGAATGAATTCGTGTTCGGGGATGGGGGATAGGGATTGTATTTCCCGGCTCCGAAGTGAACCGATGTTCATCCCTAATTTTGAGTCATCTAAAAGATCACTATATTTCATATAAAATGTACAACTTACGTGGGTCGAAGGCCAAAAAATGCTTGATTTTAATAGGATGGGATTCCAACTCTAAAAATACGTTATTTTTTTATATATTTATACACACTCACACATTCATCTTATCTATACTATATTATAAAAGATAAAATATTAAAAGTTTTGTTATCTGTTTTTTGGTACGGTATGATACAGTACTTACCTTATATAATTATTTTATTTTATTACATTTAATTATTTTAATTAATTATAAAAAAATAAAACACAATCTTTTCTTAAAATATTACACATAACTCTTCCCAACACTTCTCCTAAATAATAACGAATTACCTTTTTCAGTTATTATATTTTATAATTTTTCTAACTAAAGTATCTTCTTTCCAAAATAATGGTCGTTCTGATTAATGAAATAAACTAATAATAATATAATTACTAATAATTAACTGACTACCTTTTCCAGCTAAAAGGTAATATCTTTTCTATATTTTCTACTAAAATATCTCATTTTCTCCTAAATAATAACTAACCAATTACCTTTTTCACCTGTTACCTTTTCTAACTAACATATCTTTTTTCCAAAAATATGGTTGTTCTAATTAATGAAATAAATTAATAATATTATAATTACTAATTTTTAACTGATTACATATTCCAACTAAAAGATAATATTTTTTTCATATTTTTTAACTAAAATATCTTATTTCCGAATGATAGGTCCCAAATGTGGGTAAGATAAGCTAGAAGGGGGGGGGGTTTTGAATAGCTTATCCCCTTTTTAAAATTTGAGCTTGACATTTTTAAATTTTCCTTCTTTTAAAATTAATTACTTATAAATAAGTAATGTAAAGTGCGGAATATAAAAGAGAGAAAGATGACACGATCGATTTATCCTGGTTCGCGATGCCCGCAATCCCCTAACGGATTCGAACACCCCTACTCCAGTCCCCGAGCTCCTCCCCGGATTCGGGATTTCGTCCACTATAAGTAAACTCCTAATAGTAGGTGGAGAAAACTTTACAAATACAACTATATATTTATCTTGAAGCGTAACTCCCCGTTACCTTCTCAAAATATAAGCTAAACCGCTATATATTTATCTTGGAGGGTAACTCCCCGCTACCTCCTCAAAATATAGAGCAAACCACTAATTATTTATCTTGGAGCGTAACTCTTCGTTACTTCCTCAAAATAACTAGCAAACCACTAAAATATTTATCTTGGAGCGTAACTTCCCGTTACCTCCTCAAAATAACTAGCAAACCACTAAAATATTTATCTTAGAGCGTAACTCCAAGTTACCTCTTCAAAATATTTTAGCAAACCATAAGATAGCCTTGATGCTACCTTTGTAGATCTTGGATCTTAGGTCTTAGGTCTTGGGTCTTTCCTCCTCCTCACGGTGCGAAGACACCCAACTCCCCGTTGGCGTGTCTAAGACTTGGGTCTTAGAGCAAAGATCACCTCACTTCACTTCACCTCACTACAAAGATACAACAACAAGCTACAAGCAAACAATATGTGAGATATATATAATAAAGCCCGTGCAAAACTAGTATGTTACGGTACTAGCCACGGGAATGCTATTACGTGTTAAAATAATTGATTCGTTATTAGTTAAAGTCGAGCGAGTCACGACGTCAATCGAACGAACTACGGAACTTTAGTGGTGTGTGCAAGAGTGCTTAATTATTATTCAACTCACAAGTGTGAGGACCTTAAAAGAACGCTATTACACGTTAGATATTTGCGTAGTACGGAAAATAGTAAATAACGGCATGGGATAAGTCACACGAGGGACTTGTCACACGAGTGGTGATGCAAGACAATAAATTAAACGTGCAACAATTATATCCCTGAATGCAACACACACTAGACACGCAACATGCACAAAACACACAACAAAAATTAACTAGTTTATGACCTTTGGCTTTATCCGATGGCTTGGTTGCCTAAAGCAAAGAATTATCAAATAAGAGGTATTCTCAATGGATACGAACTAGGTTCCGGGACTAGTATGTGTAGATGTACACACACTAAACAAAAAGTAACTAACTTAGAACCACTTGAAGTCTGAAAAGAAATCAAGAAGAACAAGCTAGGATCGAAGCCTAAAAACACCACCAAACTAAGGCCAAAAGAGCACCAAATGAAGGATATTCAAGGAGTTATCAAAGGTGACTCAAGACACAAGTAAGAACACTCTAAGGGCAGTAGGAATTCGAGCTAAAGGTTGCCTAAAAGAGGTTTGGCCGAGAGGTGTATAGAAGAGCAAGAAATGACCACAAAAACACCAAAAAGTGCTACCAAAACAAGGCCACCAAGATCAATCAATGAATGATAATTTAAGGGGGACATAAGGATCCTTAAACCTCTTCCAAAGCACTTCAAGAACCCACTTTAGTCGAGCTAAAGCTTTGTCTTCGAAGTGGTCTTGGTTAGAGTTGTTTTAGAGCAAGAATTGGTGATAAAAACACTAAGTGACCTAGTTTGAGCACCAAAAGAAAGTTTGTTAGTCACAGAGGCATGCCTGTGTACATCTAATAACAAGCCCAACTATTTGTAATGCTATGCATTACTTTCATGACCTCTTGACTGAGGGAACCTCTAGCTTTAGAGTCTACTTGTTATAGTATTTGTAATAGGCATCAATTCCTATCTGTGTAACTGTAATTAAAGTCAGTGAATAATGCTTGAAAGAAGTTCCAAGGATCATGCCTCAAGCTTAAAGATCAAGACTGTCAAAATAAACATAGCTGGAATTTGAAGAATGAAGATTTGCCTAAGTATCAATTCGAGAAGTATGATTGTCATATTCAAGAAGACTAGCTTTCGAGAAGTCAGAGATTCGATTTCTCAAAAGACACTATTCGATATCTCTAAAAGTATTGATCGATATCTCATACGAGAACTCAAATATTCGACATGTCTATTACTCTATTTGAGAACTCAAGAAGTCAACAAGTCAAAACATCATTCGAGTTCTCAAGGAGCCATCAAGTCAAAGTTCCATTCGATATCTCAAGGACTAAAGAAGCTATTCGGTATCTCTGGGATTTGATAAGTCAAATGTTCTATTCGACAACTCAAGGGTTCCTGGAGAAAGGACTTATTTGAGAAGTGATTCGACATGTCAACCTCACAGCATTCGAGAACTCAGAGTTATCTAACAAATCAACTCCAGTTCTCGAATCAATCACTCAGTCACTTCTCGAATGAAATCTTGGAGACAAAATACTGAAGAATTGTACAAGTCAGAATCCTACAGCAAGCCAAAACACTTTATGGACCACATACTGTAAAGTAGTTTGGAAAAGCCTACAAAGAAGCTTAGAGAGATGTTTAAAGAGACAAGCTGCTAAAGAAGTGGATCTAAACAGAGCTAAAGGAAGTCAAATCTCAAGCCGTTTGGACATTACTCAAAAAGGATAGACACGCTAGAAAGCAATTTTAGTCTGTAACCTTATTTGTAGTAAGTAGGTTGTACTCATGCTATAAGAGTACAACCTCACTTCTCTAAGCAAAGAACAAGTTTTTCAGATGCACATCTTGTAAACACGTCTCTCTAAGAAAAACAAAGCTGAGAATACTACCATTTGTATTCACAGTTTGTAGCAAATCTTTATCTAATAAAATATTAGATTAAAGTGAGTGAACTTGTTCTAGTGTTTATATTCCGCATTTACACATTCTGAAGAACACGAATACACACTCTTGCTACACAATCAGATTCAAACACTTAAACAATCTTCAATTGAAATATTTATTTGAAGAAAAGTTTGAAAATACATTCACCCCCTCTGTATTTTCTTGTTGGTATATTCATACTCAACAAGTGGTATCAGAGCAAGCCATTGACCAAAACAGAAAATGATCATGAATATGAATACACCAAAGACAACAGGAACGGTGAAGGTCCATAAGTTTGACAAAGATAATTTCAACCTCTGGAAGATAAAAATGATGTTATTCATCAAGGCCTCTCATCCTCTGTATCCTGAGATTCTCAAGAATGGTCCCTTTGTTCCACAATAAGAGATCCCTAAAAAGACAGTTGGAACCACAACCTATCCAAGATCTTATGTGACCAAGGAGCCAACCAAATGGACAGAATCAGAGAAGGAGATGGTTGCTCTTGACAGTCATCTCATGCTGTTAATCATATACTCGATGGATATGTCAATGTTTGCAAACATTGCATCTTGTACATCTGCCAAAGAGATGTGGGATCACATTGAGGTTTTATGTGAAGGAACAGATGAGGTCAAGGAGAATAAGAAACAGATACTGGTCACACAGTATTAAGCTTTCATGGCACAGTCCAAGGAAAGCATTATTGACATGTTTGAGAGATTTCACAAGCTGGTGACTGAGTTGCAGATGAATGGAAAAGTCTACAGCACCAAAGAATTGAATATGAAGTTTCTACTGTCTTCACCAAACCATGTAGAGCAAAGGGTCATTTCTCTAAGGGAAAGAGATTTAAACAAAGTCACATATGATGTGCTCTATGGTGTACTAAAAACCCATGAGCTTGAGTTGTTACAAAAGAGGGCTATTCAAGAAAATCAGGGTAAAATGATAAACACATCATGTGCCTTGATTGTGAACAGATCTATGCAAGAACTTGAAGCCTCTACAAGCCATTTGAGGATTGAAGAAGTAGTGGATTAAGAACCAGTAGTGGAGATGCCTGAGACTGTTGCTGAGGAACAGAAAGAAGAAGGAGATGAGTTCTACACTCTTGAGGAGTTGGATGCTATGGAAAATACCTCATATGCTTTCATGGCTAGAAAATTTCCAAACATGAGATTCAAGAGAAAGCAGGCCTTCAAACCTAGACCTCAGAACCATTCGTTCAACAAGAGTAAAGCACCTGTGAAACCAAACAAGAGTAAATTCAAAACCAGCTATGTGGATAGGTCATCTATGAGATGCTATAGATGCAATGACCTAGGGCATTTTGCTAGTGAATGAAAGAAGCCTAAAAAGAAGGATAAAGAGTTTCTAGAGCTTGAAGCTAAGTATTAGGCCCTTCTCAAAAATCAAACACCAGGCACGACCTACATAACTGAAGGGAAGTGTTGGGATGATACTGATAGTGATGGAGAAGAGCAAGAATTCTGCAACTATGCCTTGATGGCTGATTCCAAGGATGAGACACCTCCATCAGACACTCAGGTACCATCTTTCACTACCATAGACATGTCTGTTTCTGAATACAAAGATATGATTGAACAACTATCTGTTGAAATGTTTAATATTCATACTAGTATGACTGCTGCTAATGAAGAGATTACTAAACTGTCTACTAGAACTGAATTGTTAAACAAAAGGAATGAGGAACTTGAGCTAACTGCTATGCAAGTAGAAAACCTTAAGAAAGAAGTTGAATATCTGCAGAATAAGGTTTTATGTGCTAGTCAGATTGAGAAGGCTCTTAGGGATGAACTAGCTGAGAATGAGTTCAAATTGAAAACCTTTAAGAACTCCTCTAGTCTATTACAGTCCTACCATGAGAAAAATCAAGCTAAACCTAAGGCTGCAATTGGTCTTAACTATGACACTCTGAAACAGAGGAAAGGCTATGCTGTCATTGAAGATGATAAGGTTGCTCATGAGGAAGTGCCTCACATTTTAAAAAAGGTTGAATCTCCAGTTTTTAAAGAATCAACATTTGAAATTGATGAGGATGCCTTACACATTAAGCAAATGTTGAGAGATGAGGATGAGGCACAATCAAATGAACAACCATCATTCTCTAAAAATGAGAGTGTCAAAGTAAAAACCAAGGAGCCAATAGGAGGTAGACCTAGACCTGAGAAATTTGTTAAGTTTATATCAGCTGGGAAGAATGAATCTGAAAAGAAAGTGGCTAAGAAAAAACAAAATAGAAATGGCAAGCTAGGGATAAACAAGGATAATAATTATGCTTATGTGCCAAATGCTCCTAGGAAAGTTTGTCAAAACTGTTTCAATACTAATCATTTAACACATGCATGTAAGAAACCTGTTGGTAGTGTGCCTAAACCTTTCTATGATTGTTCTGTGCCTTTAAGACATTGAGATGCTCCATTTTGTGATAAATTTGACTGTATGCCATGCAATATGAATGTTATGGCTAGCTGCTTCAATTTGAGAGGGCAATTCATTGATGGTTGTATCAGTCACAATTCTCACACACACTACACAAGGTCAAAGTCTTCAAGTCCTCCTAAAGCTAGGAAGGTACCCCTGTCACCTAAGTCTGAGAACTCAAGTTCTAAGACTTCCAACAATGACAAGAAGACTAGCACCAAGAAAGTTGATAAGCGTGTTGTTAATGATAAAACTGTTTCTAAGCCAAGTGGACCCAAACTTGTTTGGGTACCAAAGAAGAAGTAATACCTTTGTGTTTGCAGGGCAAAGAACAAGAAAAGAAAGTTATGTGGATTTTGAACAGTGGATGCCCAACCATATGACTGGTGATATGGCCCTACCATCACAGTATGAGGAGAAGGCTCGCCCAATGGTTGCTTTTGGAAATGACAGCATGGGTAACACATTGGGATATGGTAAATTGAAAGTTGGAAATGTCATCATTGAAGATGTAGCACTAGTCAAGGGACTCAAGCATAATCTGCTTAGTGTTGGTCAGTTTACTGACAGAGGATTCAAAGTGAATTTTGACAAGGATGAATGTTTGATCACTCACAAGAAGACTGGTGATTTTGCTCTATCTAGAGTAAGGAAAGGAAGCCTGTTTGTAGCCAATATGGATTCTGCAAGCAAGGACAAAGTTTGTTGCTTCTATTCAAAAGCATCAAATGAAGATTGTTGGCTGTGGTACAAGAAGTTATCACACTTGAACTTCAAAGCCATTAATTCTCTAGTCAAAAGAGAGTTACTGAAAGGCATGCCCACACTTGAATTCTGTCAAGAAGGAGTGTGTGAGGCCTGTCAAAAAGGGAAGATGAAAAGGTCAAGCCACAAGTCAAAGACAGTGCATCAATACCTAAGCCTCTGCAACTAATTCATATGGATTTGTTTGGGCCTGTCAATATTATGTCACTATCAAGAAAGAAGTATGCCCTGGTGATGGTTGATGACTACACAAGGTATACATGGGTGGAATTTCTAGCATCAAAGGATGAGGCTCCATAAGTAATAATTGAGCACATAAAGAAGATTGATAAGGAAGCAAAAGCCAACAATGCAAGTATGATTGCATTGAGAAGTGATAATGGAACAGAGTTCAGAAATGCCTTACTTGAAGCATTCTGCAAAGAGAATGGCATTTCACAACAATTCTCAGCTCCAAGAACTCCACAACAAAATGGAGTTGTTGAGAGAAAGAATAGAACTCTAATTGAGGCTGCAAGAACAATGTTGCTTGATGCAAAGATCCCTACATGTTTTTGGGCTGAGGCTGTGAGCTCTGCATGCTATTTTCAAAACAGAACTCTCATCAACAAGAACACTGGAAAGACACCTTACAATCTGATGACTGGAAAGAAGCCTACTCTTAAGTATGTTCATACTTTTGGAAGAAAATGCTTTGTGTTAAAAGACAATTCAGAATATGTTGGAAAGTTTGATGCAAAGGCATTTGAAGGAATTTTTCTTGGTTATTCTATGGAGAGAATTGCATACAAAGTTTATGTCATCAGTCAAAAGAAAGTTATGGAAAGCACAGATGTGACATTTGATGACAGCAAACTACCTGGATTAGAAGAAGCCAATGATGAAGATAGAGATCCATTAAAGTTTAAAAATCTGAATGATTCTGATGAAGAGATTGAAACTGAAGTTGAGACCGTAGTTCAACAAACTCAAGTGAATGATGAAGCAAGAGAAGAATTTGTGTCAATCAACAGTGAAGAGACAAGCATCCAAGACACACCTGTGAATAGTGGCAACTTCACAGGGGGAGGAAATGAAAATGATCATAACTTGGATGATGAAGCAACATCAAGGTTGAGAAATCAAACTGAGCATTCAAGAAAATGGGATAGATCACATACTGTAGATCAAATTATTGGAAATCCAAATGCAGGAGTGAGAACTAGGAGAGCAACTCAAAATGAGTGTCTCTATGGTTGCTTTCAATCTAAGATTGAGCCTAAGAAACTTGATGATGCACTGTTAGATCCAGATTGGATTATTGCTATGCAAGAGGAGCTAAATCAATTTGAAAGAAACAAAGTATGGGAGCTTGTGCCTGCACCAAAGAACGGAACCATTGTTGGAACAAAATGGGTTCTGAAAAATAAGATGGATGAAGATGGTGTAATAGTAAGAAACAAATCATGGTTAGTTGCAAAAGGATACTCTCAACAGGAAGGCATTGACCATGATGAGACTTTTGCCCCTGTTGCTAGATTGAAAGCCATCAGAATCTTCTTGGAATTTGCTGCTCACTCAAATTTCAAAGTCTATCAGATGGATGTCAAGAGTGCATTTCTGAATGGAGAGTTGGAAGAAGAAGTTTATTTGCAACAACCAACTAGCTTTGAAGGTCCACATTTCCCAGAATTTGTCTACAGATTGCTTAAGGCATTGTATGGACTTAAGCAGGCTCCACGAGCATGGTATGACACCCTATCACAATTTCTTCTTGAAAATCAATTGGACAAGACACTGTTTTACAAGAAGCATGGTGATGATATTATCCTAGTTCAGATCTATGTGGATGATATCATATTTGGCTCTACTAATGAGAGGCTGTGTGAGAAATTCTCTAAGCTCATGCAGAGCAGATATGAGATGAGCATGATGGGAGAGTTGACATTCTTTCTTGGATTGCAAGTTAGTCAAAGGAAGGATGGTATCTTTATCAGTCAAACCAAGTATATCAAGGACTTATTGAAAAAGTTTGACTTAGAAGACTGCTCACCTGCTAAGACACCCATGGCCATTGGAACTAAATTGGATGAAGATGCTAAGGGCAAGAAGGTAGATATCTCAGTCTACAGAGGCATGGTTGGTTCTCTACTCTATCTCACTGCTAGTAGTCCAGACATCATGTTTTCTACATGTCTGTGTGCAAGGTTTCAATCAAATCCTAAAGAATCACATATGACTACTATCAAAAGGATCTTTAGATATCTGAAGGGCACTCCAAACTTGGGTTTATGGTATCCTAAGGACACAGGGTTCAATCTGGTTGGTTATTCTGATGCTGATTATGCTGGATGCAGAGTGGATAGGAAAAGCACCTCAGGAAGCTGCCAGTTTCTTGGACAAAGGTTAGTCTCTTGGTATAGCAAGAAACAATAATCTGTGTCAACTTCCACAGCTGAGGCTGAATACATAGCTGCTGAGAGTTGCTGTGCTCAAGTGCTTTGGATTAGAAATCAACTTAGAGATTATGGATTTGTGTTGGAAAGAATTCCAATCATGTGTGACAACACAAGTGCAATTTCTATAGTTTCCAATCCTGTCAATCATTCTAGAACAAAGTACATTGACATCTGATATCATTTCATTAGGGAGCATGCAACCAATGGAACCATTGAGCTGCATTATGTCTCCACAAATAAACAATTAGCTGATATATTCACTAAGCCATTGGATGAAGCCACCTTCACAAGGTTGGTTGGTGAGATCGGAATGTTGAATTCTTCAGAATCTGGATAAGTGAAAATATCAACTAGATTGTTGCAGCAGTAAACACTTACTTTATCTAAATTCTCAATAATTTTGAAGTGAGTGTTGGTTGAAATATGATTTATAAATATTTCAAATCTATTGCATATGTGAAATCATATTTATTAACTTGAAATTTCTATGAAATTTTAAGAAAATCACTATTCAATTTGTTAGAATATTCTTCATTGAATATCTCTGGTGAATTTAAAAGATATTGAAAATTGAGTTTTATGAGTGAAGAGAATATTTCGTTAAATTAGACTTCTCTAATGATTTACTGCTCGACTTCTCTAACAATTCTCTTTGGAGCACTCTCGAGTTCTCGAATAAGAGTCTTGTAGAGATATTGAATAGAGATATGCTTGACTTCTCGAATATAGTAATTGAGTTCTCTAATGACTGAGTTCTCGAACACTATATTTGAGTTCTCGAATCATTTGAAAAGGCTGAATTCTCGCTGAGCGTCAGACCCTTTTTGACTTTTATCTGACAATTTTAACTCACTCATAAAAGACATATATTATTCAACTTTACATTGAATAAACTGCCAGCTGTCGGTTTTTACCTGCTCAAGTTATCGAATGTGACACATACGACATATTGAACAACTGTTGTTCACTTCTTGGATACCTGACTTGTCGGTACAAAGCATATACCTAATCGATAATTCAAGTAACCCTATTTATAACCTCCCTCAACTGCTCTACCCATTTCGATCGATATCTTAAGCATCTACCCCTTTGCGAAATAAAAAATCATAACCGCTCAAGGAAAATTTCTTCTTCAACCCTCATTATCTTCTCTCTCTCCTTGCATAAATGGCAAACATCCAACTCACCATACCTAAACAGACTAATTTCATCACTATGACCAATGATGTGGAAGCACCGAATGTAAATTTCAAGTGCTTTGTTCGATGGATGTCAGAATCATACATCAAAGATGCACTCTCAGTCAACCCAACTCTGTATCTCGACTTACTCGAACAGTTTTGGAGAACTGCAACTATGGAAGTCGTAGCTCTAGAGAATGCAATAACCTCGTACATCGTTCACTGCAAGATTCAAGATAAGGAAATTACTATCACTACTGCAGATATGAATCAAGCACTGGGGTTACAACAAAAAGTGTACGACCCACTAGCCACAAATGCTGAATTGGAAGACTTCTTTGACTTCATCAATTACTCAGATGAAATCAATCTTGGATAGTTGAATAGAATGTTCTTTCGGAAGGAGTGGAGTTATGTATTTGCTACTCTACTTCAAGTCTTCACTGCTAGGAAGTCCAGCTTTGATCAAATTAGTGCTCCTGCACAGCAGATAGGCTATGCTTTGGCCTATGGGAGAAAGATAGATGTTGGACTGATAATTCTACAGGAGTTATATGGAAGACTTGGTAAGAACTCAGCCAAGAGAGGTACTGAAATCTTCTTCCCTCGTTTTATTCAATCTGCACTTAATTCTGTAAATGATAAACTGGTTGAATTGCCTGGGATAGATAGAAATAGGATAGGCTATCCTAGATCCATGACCAAACTTATTTTTAGTAATTTGGAGACTAGAAATAATGTGGATGTAAGACTTAAAATAACTCCCCAATATGGAGAGTTTATTTAGGACTTACCCTCACAACATGCCAACATTTGATTCCAAATCACAGTTAGCACAGCCTAAGCAAGTAGAACAAAATGCTAACCCAGGGCTTGCTAACCAACCCTCTCAGCCAAACACTCTACCAAACACTGAGCCAACTGCATCACCTCTCAACAGGGTGATGCTAGTTAGAAGAAGAAGAGAACTCACACTGGTTTAAACATGTTATCAGAAGCATCATTGAGTGCTGAGTTAGGATTAAAATGTGAGGACCCAGAGTCACCCTTACTAAGGCCAAAGAAGAAGAAGAAGAAAACAAAAACCACCTCTTCAGTCACACAAATGGCTGAAGTTGTAAAATCAGGGGCAAACAGCTCACTAGATGTGCCCTCTCAACAGGGTGCATCTATAGAATTAAGCATTCTCCCCAATGCACCTTCTTGTAATGAGTCAACACAGGGGAGTGATAAGGCTGGCACTACACTGAGTGGAGAGCACATCACACTTGAAACTCCTTCTATTTCTTAGGGGGAGTTGCCAAAATCAAATATAAACAACACTTCTCTTCCAGAATCTACCACTCAAATTTCCTTGAAGCCTGCAACTCAAGAAATTGAGGAGCAAGGCATTGATCACCAAGAATTCTCTTCTCTTGGTGAGCCAATGGATTCAAGTGACTTAGTGCATGACACTTTGCTCACCACCCAGGAACCACATTTAGATGGTGAGGGAATGCAAGCTGGGGCATATCCTGATGACACCATCACAAACACAGAGGATTCACTAGTTTTTACTAGAGACTGTGCCTGTGTCAACTACTATTGTAACTCATCCCACTTCTGTGGAGACAACAATAGTAGAGTCAATCCATCCGGTTGCAGAAGTTGCATCTGTAACTGAAGAGTCTAGCTTGCCTAGCTCTAGCTCTGACTTTTTGTCACAATGGCTGAAGCCTGTGCAACATGATAGTGCTTCAGGATCAGGGTCTGCTCCACCACAATTGACGGTTGAAGCACTTCAAAGCTTAGTTCTAGATCAGATTCATGAGTTTGTCAAAATAGCCCAACATCTTGTTACATCAAATTTCTCAGATCGAGACTATGAAGTCATTCTGTTGTGTCACAGAGATGATGTAGAGATGCAAAAAGAGAAGATAATAGATGATGCTGAGAGAGATGGCAATGTAGATGCCTGGTTGCAAGGAAAATATGACATTCCTCTCAATGAAGCTCTCCAATATCTAAGAGAAGAGTACCTCACTTCACTGGGTTCAAATGCTAAATCTTTATCTCCTGGTGAAGTGTATGATGCCATAAATGACTCCCATAAGGGATTTCTCAAGATTGCTCACTACCTTGGCAAGGAAATTAAAATAAAAGTCAATAAGGTTTGTGATGCCACAACAAAAGAAGTGAGTGAAGTCAAGAAGGAATTTCTTTTAAAATTTCCTTCTCTAGATCCTGTACTTAGAACCATTCAGGAATGCAAAAATACCTGCACTAAGATGGACAATGGATTTTCCTTGGTTCAAAGTACTGTCAAGAATCTGGCAACTCAAGTACAGAACCTATCTTCTCAGATAAATGATGTCAATGCCATGATCAGAACTCTTTTTGCCAATCAATATGGAGATAAGCTAGTGACTGAAGTCCCTGTGCATGACATGACAAAGTTTGAAGTAGTGAGGCTCAAAGAACAGTCACTCTCTGGATTCAAAGCTACCGAGTTGTTCACCAAGGTGACCTCTCTAGAAGAAGAATTGAGCTCACTCAAACACTCCAATTCTGAACTTCAGGACACTGTTGCTCTGCTACATAACAAGTTGGACACTCAGGCCAACACCACAACTGATGTCCTTCTTCATCAACAACAAATGCTGTCTGCCATGATGAAGCACATGGGCCTCCCTATATCTGAAGACTCTCCCAACCCAAAGTCCCCTTCAAAAGCCTCTGTGCCTGACAACAAGCCTAAGGGGGAGAAGAGGAATTCCAAAAACCCAAAGTCTAAGGGGGAGAAGGGCATAATCATATCTGAGGGTGGTCAACCAAGAGGATTCTCAAAATCTACAACTCCTCATGTTCAAGGCAAGGGTAAAGCCAGAGTCTCTGAAACTCAAACCTCTCTACCAGTTGTCACTATGCCAGAAGTGCACATCACTACCCCTAGTGGACAGAAACAAACTATCATAACTACGGTAGTTGCAGGAAGTATGCCATCTGATAAACCTAAATCCTCCAGGATTGAAAGTGGCAAGCCTGTAGAAGTAAAGGTGGTTACTGAGGCCAAGCTACAAGAAATTTCAAATTCTAATGTCAGTCATGATGATGCATTCTTGGAGTATCTGAAAGTCTCAAGAGAACAGGTTGAGGACACACATGTATATCTGAGGAGTTTGAAGGATCAGATTGACTACTTCATTGTTGTGCCTAGAAGAAGTGATGGTGTGTAGTTCAAGGAGATAATGATGGTGACAAAGACCAAGATATGGCATCTAACTTACAACACTCTGAAAGCTCTAAAATTCTCTAAAATAGATGTACTGCTGAAACTGATTGAGAAGAGGAATGAGAACAACAACAAAAGCCTATATGATGACTTGAGGAATGAGCAACCCACCAGATTGCCTGAAGTGATTACAAATCCAAGAACAATTATCTATCAATCTACAACAAGAATTGATGACATCAAGAAATTGATCATTCCCAAGCATCTTATACCTCCGAACAGAAATCTCATCATTGCCATTATTGAGAGACTAATTAAAAAGCAAGGAATCAGAACTGCTGAAGAGTTGGAAGCACTGAACATTCTCAAAACTTTCATTGCAACTGGCATTGTCCCTGAAATGGCTAAAGAAAGAAGGAATAAGGATGATGAAGATGAAGACAAAAGTGATGGGAGGAGAAGTCATCACAGGAGCAATAAAGGAGATGAAGACAAGAAGAAGAAGAGCAACAAGGACAAGAAGAATGATGATGATCAAGGCCAAAACAAGGTCTATGAGAGGAAGAGTGGAAAACAACAAGCGCTACGCATTACTAGCTGTAACCTCACCACAACACAAGACTCTAAGTCTAGGGTGATTGCAGTTAGTAATGACCTACCAAAATCTACATATATGGCTTCTGCAACTGTTTTGCCACCTCAAGAAAAGGACTTTCAAATCAAGAAACCATGTGTATGTTTCCAAAAGCAAACTGCTAATGGTATACTACGATGGTCAAAAAGCATGGGTCACAAGTTTCTGCCAAGCAACAAAGTGAAAAAGATTAAATTCAAGCAAGCAGCAAGAAGGGTGAAGCTACCTAGGTCAAGAGCTCTAACAATCTATCCAGGATTAAAACTTCAACCTCTAGATGAAGACTTTGATGAAGACCAACTGCAATTTCTACAAGCTCAAAGAATCTACTATGCTGCCATTGTTAATGACTGCCTTGAAATCAAATACACTGATGGAAGACAGAAGAAATTCAGACAAGGGGGATGCCAAAATTGGGGCAAGTTATATGATATAGAGAGAATTATTGCACTGTTGGATTCTGAAGACAAAGTGGAGAGGGTGTGGAAGCTGGAGTTGATTGACTTTGTGAAGATGAAGAGAGACCATGCTGAGAAGATAAGAAGGGAGTGATTTGAAAATGGCTAGAAAGGGAGAAGGAGATTCATAGGCTGGAAGTTGAAGCAGAAAAGCTAATAGAAAAAGGGTTGTGTAGAGTTCAGCTCAATCCCTATGTGGTGAAATATAGGAGGAGGAATGGAGATCGTGTCAATATCAGGATGAACCTACTCAATCACTATCCTGCAAACATTCTAAAACCAGTACTTGAAGATTTCAAGAACTCAATCTTGCTTGAAGAACTGGATGCTATGGCAGCTATCATAAGAGCTATGGATGAGAATGCAAGGAAGGAAGAAGAAAGGAAAAAGAAGGCTTATGATGATCTGCAAGCCAAAGCTATGGAGATGGAAATAAATGACAATTGCTAGCACTTCATCATAGTCTGTAAGAATGCTCCTCTTGTGAATTCCATTCATAATGCTTATCAAAATTCATACATGTACTGTCAGTGTTTTATTTTTATGTATGCTAGGCTTATTATCAGACATGAAATTGTGACTAAGGGTCTTACTCACAATTTGGGGGAGATTGTTAGTCACAGAGGCATGCCTGTGTACATCTAATAACAAGCCCAACTGTTTGTAATGCTATGCATTACTTTCATGACCTCTTGACTGAGGGAACCTCTAGCTGTAGAGTTTCTACTTGTTATAGTACTTGTAATAGGCATCAACCTATCTATGTAACTATAATTAAATCAGAGAATAATGCTTGAAAGAAGTTCCAAGGATCATGCCTCAAGCTTAAAGATCAAGACTGTCAACATAAACACAGCTGAAATTTGAAGAAATAAGTATCAATTCGAGAAGTATGATTGTCATATTCAAGAAGACTAGCTTTCGAGAAGTCAGAGATTCGATATCTCAAAAGACACTGTTCGATATCTCTAAAGATCGATATCTCATACGAGAACTCAGATATTCGACATGTCTATTACTCTGTTCGAGAACTCAAGAAGTCAACAAGTCAAAGCATCATTCGAGTTCTTGTTGAGTATTGAACACACGAAAAGAATACAGAGGGGGGGGGTGAATGGATTCTTTAACTTTTGTTGTTCTTGAATCTGTTTGGTGTATGTAGCAAGATATGTGTTATGTGTGTATAGAACTATAAGTGCGGATAATGAACAACACAAGACACAATCTTCACTTTAATCTAATATTTCATTAGATAAAGATTTGCTACAAACTGTGAATACAAATGGTAGTATTCTCAGCTTCGTTTTCTCAGAGAGATGTATTTTCAATATATGTATCTCTCAAAAGCTTTTTAACTAACGAATTGAGGTTGTATTCTTATTGAACATGAATACAGCCTACTTACTACAGATAAGGTTACAGGATAAATTACTTTCTAGTATGTCTATCCTATTTGAGTAAGCATCCAAACGGCTACAGGTTTGACTTCTTGAAGTTCTGTTCAGATCCACTTCTTTAGCTCTTTGTCTCTTGTACATCTCTCTAAACTTCTTTGTAGGCTTTCCAAAGTACTTTACAGTTTGTGGTCCATAAAGTGCTTTGGCTTGTTGAAGGTTTCTGACTTGTACAATTTCTCCGGTATTTTGTCTCCAAGATTGTACTCGAGAAGTATCTTAGTGATTGATTCGAGAACTAGAATTGAGTTGATTGATAACTTTGAGTTCTCGAATACTGCAAAGCTGACATATCGAATCACTTCTCGCTTCAGGAATCCTTGAGTTGTCGAATAGAGCATTTAACTTATCGAATCCCTGAGATATCGAATAGCTTTCTGAGTCTTTGAGATATCGAATACAACTTTGACTTGTTGACTCTCAGAAAAATCGAATACCACTTTGACTTGTTGACTTCTTGAGTTCTCGAATAGAGTAATAGACATGTCAAATCTTTGAGTTATCGAATGACACTTTGACTTGTTGATTCTCAGAGATGTCGAACATTGTTTTTACCGATATCGAATCCTTGACTTGTCGAAAGCTAGACTTCTCGAATAGAACAAAACACTTCTCGAATTGGTACTTAGGCAAATCTTCATTCTTCGAATTCCAACTGTGTTTATTTTGACAGTCTTGATCTTCAAGCTTGAGGCATGATCCTTGGAACTTCTTTCAAGCATTATTCTCTGACTTTTAATTACAGTTACACAGATAGAAATTGATGCCTATTATAAGTACTACAACAAGTAGAAACTCTAGAACTATAGGTTCCCTCAGTTAAGAGGTCATGTAAGTAATGCAAAGCATTACAAATAATTAGGCTTGTTATTAGATGTATACAGGCATGCCTCTGTGACTAACAATCTCCCCCAAATTGTGAGTAAGACCCTTAGTCCCAATTTCAGGTATGATAACAATCCTAACATAGATAAAGATAGAACTTGACAGTACATGTATGAGATTGAATAACAACATGGATAGAGCTACAAAAAGTGATCTTACAGACTATGATGAAATACTAGCCTTTGTCATTTGATTCCATCTCCATTGCCTTGGATTGTAGATCATCATATGCCTTCTATTTTCTTTCTTTCTCCTTTCTTGCATTCTCATCCATAGCTTTTATGATCTATGCCATAGCATCTAGTTCTTCAATCAGAATTCAAAAACTTGTTTGCACTAATTCACGCAAGCGTACGTGGTCACAAGTAATATAGATATAAGTCAAGTTCGTCCCACAGAGATCTGGTTTAGGTTTCAATTTAGTTAATGTACTTATGCAACAATGTATGGTTTTTACTCACTGCTAAGACAATTATCAAGATTGGGTTTTGATTAACTAGAATTAACTAAAAGCAAATTAGCAAACTAAGAATTAATTAACTAAAGTGATTAGGATTGAATTACTTATGCTAGTGAAAACATGGGATCCTAACTTCATTAAATACTTCGCTTAGAGTTGATGCCTTTAATCAATGCATGTGATGGTTATGATAACTGATCGGACAACACGAAACAAGTATAAGCTACATCTCAGTATACGAATACCAAACTACTCATACATCCACAAAAGAGATAGAAGATGAATAGACACCAATTATGCTTAGACCCTATATCTCTATAGAATTTGAAAACATAAAGTTTGAAGAACAAGTTATCCATGAAGATCACATACGGCAGCATAAGTTATCTCTAATTACGCTACAAAACATGATGTCAAACATACATCAACTTATCCTATGCTAGCATGGCAAGTTCTAAATCTCAAGATCCACTCTCGCTTCACAAGAGATTAACAATTCAAATTAAATGTTAGCTACGCATCTAAAAGCATTAAGATTAACCATACGAGGATATCAAGAATTCATCACATACAAATCTTTAAAGCAAACAAACTACTAAACTACATAGATAACTCCGTTAGAATCCCATGACAACGATTAGTTCATAATCGAACCGTTCGTCATCATGGGATCTGATGAAACCATGGTATAAAACAAAGTATGAATCAAAATAATAACAATACTAAAGTAAAGAGTTAAGAAAACAAATCCAAAATCCAGAGTATCGCCTAATTTAGAAGAATACAAAAGTAGATCTAGATCTCCGAATGCTGTCACGATCTTCCGGGAATCCTTCTCCAAGTATGATTCTCTATCTCTGGCTCTCTCTGATGTTAACCTAAGTAGTTGATACATATTACAATGCTAGGGCTTGTTTTTATAGGCCCTAGAAGTCTTATCCAACAAGGAAATACCAAAATTACATCTTAAATTTGAAACAGGAAATATTGCAGAATTTATAGGAGAAAAATTGGATTTCCAGAGAACCAGCCACGCCGCAGCGCGCTCTTGCATCTGCCCAGACACGCCGCAGCGTGCCTGCTGTGCCGCAGCGCGACCCTGCGCCTTGCCGGTGCCGTTTCTTCATCGTTTCGTCATTTTGCTGCCGTTTTCTCCTCTTTCTTTCTTCGAGTAATGCCATCCTCAATCCTTGGACTCAAAATTCTCCCAAGATTTGTAGGGGAAACTTCATTCTTTATTCCAAACTTGAAATCCACCAAAAATCACGAAAATCGCCAACCCTAACCGACGATTCGCAAACCTGCACAACTAGACGAAACACATCAAAAATACAACAAACTTGAGGCCAAGTGAATCTATTTAAGCCGATATGGAACGCTCCATGTGGATATAAAATCCACTTATCACACCCCCAAACTAAAACCGATGCTTGTCCTCAAGCATCAACAAATATAACTATATACAACTAACTAGTACCACTTTCGTAGGTGATCACGGTTGCATTTGGCATATGCAACAAGCCCTTTAAACCCCTAGGTAGCCCTAGTGGACGAGTGAGGTCTCGTGAGGGCCTATAGCGAATGTACGCACAGAATCCATCTAACTAAACAATGCAGAAACAATGCAATGCATGAATACAACTAATATGAAAATGCAATGACCCCCTTAAACTAACCAAAACCAACTAGCAAGCAAATATCTCAAAGAAATGCAATACGTCCAAACAGAGCTCGACTAAGTCCCCGTATACTAACAATACATGAACAGAAACGTGGGTGTGTGCGATGCTCATCAGATATACTCCTAACACTAGATCAAAATCATATTTATTCTTCTCCAAGACAATCACAGGTTTATCAATAGAATGAACGCTAGACACTTCATAACCTAGAAACACCTCCATCATCATTTGAGTTAGACAGAATTTCATGCTTTATTACTAAACAACAACTACTACACACAATACATATGCTTATTTAACCGTGCAACGGATGAGACCCCTAAAGGCTTATACAATAATACCCATGTAGCGAGCGTTAGGTTAGTGGATCCCAGACCGAAAAAGTCTTAGGTCACTGGGCACAAAGTCCCCGCGAACTTAATTGCTCGAGTATTAAAGAGCTCACCCTGGTTAATTTTGCATTTTAACAATTCACATAACACTTTTTTTTTATATATGCAATCTGGAATGAGAATTCTCAATTCCAACCCTAGACTACTCATATAAATATGATCCGGCTACTAGCCATTTGACGCCTAGCCATTATTGACAATTAATAACAATTAGCATGAAATCCCTGGTTTCCCCCAAACTTAGACTTTAGTGTTCCTACGCCATTAAGGGAATAACGAAAATTCTAAATATAATCAAGCGATTAAATATAAAACAACCAAACAAGCATGACTCAACCTAGCCCAAAAGCAAACGATGAGACTGTGAAAAGAATTTGTTTCTGAAACATGCAAGTCAATTTCATAAGAACTATAAATCAACCCTCTATTCATCATTACCACACTCAAATAGACATCGACCTACCAATCAGAATTAGCTCATCCTAAGGGATCATGAAATATGCATGCTATACAACTAAAATGGACTCTCATGGCAAAACAAACAAAAATAACAGAATGTCGTATATGAAACAAAACATGCAATAATACGAACAAAACATGAATGAATTACACTACGCATGCAAAATATGAACTCCTACATGAACAAAGACTCAACTAACACTACTAATCCCCCAAATCACCCCCAAAATTGAAAAATTCAAATGTCCCCATTGAATGGAAGTAAATACAAGGGATAGTAGGAAACATACCTACTCATCGGCAGGGTCACCCTCCTCGGGTGATTCAGGTGGTGGGTAAACAATACGAGCTCCAAAAACTGGCCAAAGAAAACTCGCACATTGAATCCCCCAACTTTGAATTATAGAGTCCTTGAAAGCTTGAATGGAGTGAAAGTTTTGAAGTAGAGATAGGGTTGCTCCTCACTGTTTAATTTTTTTTTAACAACGAAAAACTACCGAAACACGTGGGTTGCCTCCCATGAAGCGCTGTCGTTGACGTCATTTAGCCAGACGTTACTTCCTCAAATCATGGTGGTTTCAAAAGAATAACCGAACCATCCTCAACAGAAAGACCATCCATACAAATGTTGACATCTTGTTTGCTTACTCCCAACACAACTCTTATTTCACTCTTCACCTTGACTTTTCCCCCAATCGACTTCTTCGCCTTCTTTTTCTTCCTCACAGCTTTAAGGTGTTTATCCCTTTCAGCCGACTAAATAGAACACTCTTCTACCTCATCATCAACTATCCACCTTCTTAACATATTATCATGCCCTTCTTCAAAAATCACTAACATATCATTCAAAAGGACATACCTCAAATGTGGTGGAAGTTTTCCGAGCTTTACATTTGAGAGATCTTGTGTGGAAGATTTAACAGCATCAATTTCCTCAAGCATCTTAACTGAATCAGAGTTCTTCGAAAAATTTGGAACACTAGGCACTGCATCCAATTTCAAATCACCTTTTTCTTCTTGGAAATACAATGCAAGGGATTCCACAGAAAAGCACACTTCTGGATCATCTGAAATCTTCGTAGGAGCAAACACATTAAAGGTTGCCTTATCATCTTGCACCCGTATAGTTAGCTCCCCTTTCTGCACATCAATCAATGTTTGGCCGGTAGCAAGGAATGACCTTCCGAAGATAATGGGAATCTTCTTATCTTCCTCAAAGTCTAGAATGACAAAATCAGCAGGAAAGATAAACTCATCCACCTTTACCAAGACATCCTCCACTATACCTCTAGGATATGTGATCGACCGATCAGCCAGCTGTAACGAGATATTTGTAGGTTTCGGATCAGGTAGACCAAGTTGCATGAAGATAGACAAAGGCATTAGATTGATACTAGCTCCCAAGTCACACAAACACTTGTCGAAAGATAAGTTGCCAATAGTGCACGGGATGGTGAAACTTCCCGGATCTTTAAGTTTAGGAGGCAAATTTTGCTGCAGAACAGCACTGCACTCTTCCGTCAAAGCAACGATCTCTAATTCACCGAGCTTCAACTTCCTTGATAAAATCCCCTTCATGAACTTAGCATAGCTCGGTATCTTTTATAGAGCTTCCGCAAAAGGAATATTAATGGACAATTTCTTAAAGATGTCCAAAAATTTCTGAAATTGTTTTTCTTGACTTTTCTGTAAGCGTCGAGGATACGGAGGATGCGGATAGATCTGATTGCTCTTTGTAGACTGCTTCGGAATAGACTTTTCAACAGACTTCTTACTCTTTTCCACTTCACTGTTCAACTAATCAGCCACCAAGTCAGATTTCTCAATTTATGGCTCTGCAGATTTTTTAACCTGCTGATTCTGAACTTCTTCATCTTCCTTAGCTGCTGATTTCTGCTCGGTAGTAACCTTTCCGGATCTCAAAGTTACTGCCTTCACCTGCTCATGGACTTCCCTCTTGCCCGGATTAGCCTCCGTATCACTAGGAAGAGATCCCTGTGGTCTGTTAAGTAAGGCACTTGCAATTTGCCCTATCTGATTCTCCAACATCTTGAGAGATACCGCCTGGCTTTTAACCATCAACCTCAATTCTTCCAATTCAGATTTTTCAGAAGAAGACTGCCCCGCATTTGCATGAGGCTATTGCTGAAACCCCGGAGGTTGATATGGTTGCCTTGGAGCATACTGCTACTGATAGCCTTGATTGAATGGCCTCGCTCCATATTGCTACCCCTGAAACTGTTGATAAGGCTATGGTTGATGCATACCTTGATTGTTGCTCCAGCTGAAATTGGGATGATTCCTGTTATTCAGATGATAGATGGTTGGAGCTGGTTGCGAAGGTCGCTGAAAATTGCTCACAAACTGTGTCGATTTAGAAGAGATAGTACACTGATTCGTCTCATGTGCACCTGCACAAAGCTCACACACACTTGAAACCTGCTGAACACCGTAGTTAGTTAGAGAATCCACCTTCATAGTTAAAGCCTTCAACTGAGCTGCAATAGCTGTAGCTGTGTCAACTTCCAGAATTCCTGCTACTTTGCCTGGTGTTAGTCTCTGAGTAGGATTTTGATACTCATTAGCAACTATCATCTCAATCAACTCATAAGCCTCACTATAACTCTTTGCCCACAAAGCTCCGCCAGAAGTTGCATCTAGCATAGGTCTCGTTTGTGCTCCAAACCCATTGTAGAAAGAATTTATAATCATCCAGTCAGGCATGCCATGATGAGGACACTTCCTAAGCATCTCCTTGTAGCGTTCCCAAGCTTCACATAGAGATTCTCCATATTGCTGTGCAAATTGAGTGAGCGCGTTCCTTATTGTTGCTATTTTAGCCATGGGGAAGAATTTAGTGAGAAACTACTGAGCAAGATCTTCCCATGTTGTAATGGAACCGGCTGGTAGAGAGTGCAACCAGCCCTTAGCTTTATCCCTCAAAGAGAATGGGAAAAGTCTCAATTTAACAGCATCTTCCGATACACCATTGAACTTGAAAGTGTCACAGATCTCGATAAAGTTGCGGATGTGCATGTTAGGATCTTCCGTAGGGGCACCCCCAAACTGAACCGAATTCTGCACCATCTGAATCGTGCCAGGCTTGATCTCGAAAGTATTAGCTGCAATGGCTGGCCTGACAATGCTAGACTGGATGTCATTAATTTTCGGCTAAGAATAGTCCTTCAAAGCCTTAGTTTCCGCTGCTGGTAAATCTGCCATCTTTACTGTTTATTCAAGTTTCCCTTCTACGACTTTACTCACTACTGGTTATACTGCTTCCAATTTTTCCTTACGAGTTTTAGAACGTGTTCGCATACATGCTCAAGTACCTATAACACCAAGAAAGAAACAAACTATGTAGAAAACAATCCGAGTCAGTGAATTCTAACGACCACTGATGACAAGCACATAAACTAAAAATAAAACACCGATGATCCCTGGCAGCGGCGCCAAAAACTTGTTTGCACTAATTCACGCAAGCGTATGTGGTCACAAGTAATATAGATATAAGTCAAGTTCGTTCCCACAGAGATATGGTTTAGGTTTTAATTTAGTTAATGTACTTATACAACAATGTATGGTTTTTACTCACTGCTAAGACAATTAACAAGATTGGGTTTTGATTAACTAGAATTAACTAAAAGCAAATTATCAAACTAAGAATTAATTAACTAAAGTGATTAAGATTGAATTACTTATGCTAGAGAAAACATGGGATCCTAACTTCATTAAATACTTCGCTTAGAGTTAATGCCTTTAATCAATGCATGTGATGGTTATGATAACTGATCGGACAACACGAAACAAGTATAAGCTACTTCTCAGTATACAAATACCAAACTACTCATACATCCACAAAAGAGATAGAAGATGAATAGACACCAATTATGCTTAGACCCTATATCTCTATAGAATTTGAAAACATAAAGGTTGAAGAACAAATTACCCATGAAGATCACATAGGGCAGCATAAGTTATCTATAATTATACTACAAATCATGATGTCAAACATACATCAACTTATCCTATGCTAGCATGGCAAGTTCTAAATCTCAAGATCCACTCTTGCTTCACAAGAGATTAACAATTCAAATTAAATGTTAGCTACGCATCTAAAAGCATTAAGATTAACCATACGAGGATATCAAGAATTCATCACACACAAATCTTTAAAGCAAACAAACTACTAAACTACATAGATAACTCCGTTAGAATCCCATGACAACGATTAGTTCATAATCAAACCGTTCGTCATCATGGGATCTGATGAAACCATGGTATAAAACAAAGTATGAATTCAAATTATAACAATACTAAAGTGAAGAGTTAAGAAAACGAATCCAAAATCCAGAGTAGCGCCTAATTTAGAAGAATACAAAAGTAGATCTAGATCTCCGAATGCTATCACGATCTTCCGGGAATCCGTCTCCAAGTATGATTCTCTATCTCTGGCTCTCTCTGATGCTAACCTAAGTAGTTGATACATATTACAATGCTAGGGCGTGTTTTTATAGGCCCTAGAAGTCTTGTCCAACAAGGAAATACCAAAATTACATCTTAAATTCGAAACAGGAAAGATTGCAGAATTTATAGGAGAAAAATCGGATTTCCAGAGAACCATCCATGCCGCAGCATGATAGCTACGCCGCAGCGCGCTCTTGCATCTGCCCAGACACGCCGCAGCATGCCTGCTGTGCCGCAGCGTGACCCTGCGCCTGACCGGTGCCGTTTTTTCGTCGTTTCGTCATTTTGCTGCCGTTTTCTCCTCTTTCTTTATTCGAGTAATGCCATCCTCAATCCTTGGACTCAAAATTCTCCCAAGATTTGTAGGGAAACTTCATTCTTTATTCCAAACTTGAAATGCACCCAAAATCACGAAAATTGCCAACCCTAACCGACGATTCGCAAACCTGCACAACTAGACGAAACACATCAAAAATACAACAAACTTGAGGCCAAGTGAATCAATTTAAGCCGATATGGAATGCTCCAAGTGGATATAAAATCCACTTATCAAGAATAAAGTTCTTGAAATCTTAATTCTTATATTGACATGATCTCCATTTCTTCTCCTATACTTCACCGCATAGGGGTTGAGCTGAACTCTACACAATCCTTTTGCCCTTAGCTTTTCTGCTTCAGCTTCCAGTCTATTAATTTCCTTCTCCCTTTCTAGCCATTTCTTAAAGCACCCCTTTCTTACCTTCTCAGCATAGTCTCTCTTCATCTTCACAAAATCAATCAACTCCAGCTTCCATACTCTCCCCACTTTGTCTTCAAAATCCAATAATGCAATATTTCTCTTTATCTCATATAGATTGCCCAAATTTTGACAACCCCCTTGTTTGAATTTCATCTGTCTTCCATCAGTGTATTTGATTTTAATGCAGTCATTCACAATTGCAGCATAGTAGATTCTCTGAGCTCTTAGAAATTGCAGTTGGTCTTCATCAAAATCTTCATCTAGTGGTTGGAGTTTTAATCCTGGAATGATTGTTAGGGCCCTTGTAACGCCCCGACTTCCCAATACTGAAATTATACTTTTTATAATAAAATAGACTTTGATACAGGAGAATTTTAGAAAATTTCGGCATGAAGTATTCGTAAATCGGACTATCCACCTGTATTTCAACCCAAACCAAATTCCAATTAAAAATTTCAATTAAAAATTAATACCCCAACGATTCCTCACCGAGGATCGATTCCAGGTTATGGTATGAAACAAGAATCTAAACTATACAAATTATTACAATTTCTTTCACTACTCTGAATACAATTACTATACCGTCTAATCTGTAGTTTAATTCCAATCCATGCTTACCCGCTCTGACTTCGAGATCTATCCTGTATAGAATGCCTCATCGCTCTCATTCGCAGGGATAAATGTAGTAGATCATCCTTAAACCTAACTGTAAAGGGTTAGGTAAAACAAAGCAAGAGTGAGCCAAAGAACGCTCAGCAAGTGATCAATATAGTGAAACAACGATATTACAATAATTCATTGATGAACAATACCAATGAATAATTTATCTCAAAAGAGAAATTCAATTTCCCTCATAGAATAAGAATTTTCTATTTTCTTCAACCATACTACCTCAGATAAAACTTTGAGAAAAAGAATATCAAGAAATCCCTCAATCATTCTTACTCCACTTTCAACGTACAATGTTACTCGCGAAGGGAATAACTGGGAAACTTCTATCCATCCTTAATCCCATTATTTTACTGAGTTCCCAATTTTAATCAAGATAGAAAACAACTCTGATATCCACAATTTCGAAACTGATGACCATTTGCCTTAAAACATATATATCTTGTCAAAACATTCCGTTCTTTAAATCATTTCCATCATTAAAACATACTTTTCATAAAACCTTTTAAAAACATTTTAAGCTGATTGGAGCTTTTCCTTTAACATCAGACAATATGGGTGATCAGCCACGTAAAGTCCCCATTCCTTCGAAATTGGGTTCCCAATTAGGCAACACATTGGCCTTTAATGCTGGACTAGGACCACCCTAGCCTCTTACGCTAAATAAAAATGCAGGACTAGGACCACCCTAGCCTCTTACGCTTTTCCAATTTATAAACAAATTTACTATTAATAATTAAAAACATTTCACTTTTAAGTCCATTATACTCATTGATAACAGATCAGCCCAGTATAAGGAATTTTAAAACATTTTTAACTAATTAATCCATTTTCAGTTGCAATTATAAAAGACTGAGGATCAGGGAAGCATTCGATATAAAGAATCATAAACAGTAAAGCAATAAGATTGAATTAACACAGCATGGTGCAGCAAAACAGAATCATATATAAACAAGGAGACATAAATCAATTAAAGAACGAAGCAACTGTTAAGATTCAAGGATTTAACAACCATTTATAGAATATACATGGAATAGAAAAATCTGAAGTTCAAGGAGGATTTAAGTAGGGCTGATCATTCGGTCGGTTCGGTTAAAAACCGAACCGAATTAAAAAAACCGAATAACCGAATTGCAATTTTCGTGAAACCGAACCGAACCGATTTACTTAGTAAAACCGAACCGAACCGAAATAGAATGGATCGGTTTATTCGGTTCGGTTTACTATAAAACCGAAATTTTAAAATTGCCAATTTTACACAAATTGCTATTTGCTACAGCCTTCTCAACAAAATAAAATCAAGCATTCAGTAGAATCGTAAACCGATTACATGAACTAAACACAACAGATTAGTAAGCTACGTCAACCACAACCAGTAAAATTTAACAAATTACACAAATGACATGATTTATGATTACATGAACTAAAATTTAAGTCCTTGACTGCTGAGTGCTTCTAGTGCCTGCTGGAGTGCTGGTCTGCTGCATGCCTGCATGGCTGCATCTGCATCTGCACAAAGTAACAATGCCTGCATTAAGGTCCTTGAGGATGTGTATTTACATGAGTCATGACCTTGATGAAGCCCCATCAAACTAGAGCCAAAGTTTTGGCTACCTCATACCTGCCAATAATAAAATGATGATAATAGTATCTGTTTAGAAATTTACAGAAAAACTGAAAAGCTTCCTAAGACAAGAAGAACTGGGTCAAAGTGAGTGCTGACGAAGATGCCTTATTTCTAAGAATAAAACCAGCCTTCCTGCATCTTTTGCATGTCTATTCAGATTACTCATAGTTTGCATCTTTCTACAAGCTAAAAAAAAGTTAAGCTACTTGCAAACCCCGTCCGTCAAGTGATGAAATTCGAATTACTACATCCTTTCAAGACAATATCAAATCAGAAGAAGCAGAAGTTCATATTAGTAAAAAATATCAAATTCATATTGCCAAGCTTGTGGACTAAACAATATGAAAATTATAGTGCAAAACAGATTAGTAAAAAATACAGCTGAAGGATAAGATTGCGAAGAAGCAGTATCAAATCAGTATCAAGTCCAGGGGCATTCATTGTGTTTCACAAGACATATATATTTGCATTCAATTCAAATTTCTGTGTTATTTTATTATGTAAAGCAAAAGTATAGAACATGATCACAGTGGTCAGTGGCTAAGCAGTATCAAATCAGAAGTATCAAATCAGAAGGTTGCGAACATAGAAATAGCCCTGAATTGTAGTGCAAAACCTAGTCATAGTATACAGATAGTAGCAAAATTATCTGGCAGGACAAAAGACAGAAGACAGAAGACATCTTTAGAAAATAAAAAAATAAAACAAAACAGAAGACAGTAAAATAAAAGAGCAGGACACAAAACAGAAGACATCTTTAGAAAATAAAAAAATAAAACAAAACAGAAGACAGTAAAATAAAAGAGCAGGACACAAAACAGAAGACAGAAGAGGGCAGCAGAGGGCAAAATTAAAACGAATACAAAACAGGACTAAACGGAAGAGTGCAGCAGAGGGCTGGAGGAACAAAAAAAGACAGTAAATAAAGACATAAGAGGGCAGGACAGAAGAGCATTACCTAGTTGTCAATATCCAAGTCTATGGTCGGCGCTGCATCCTTTTTCTCATTAAGAGAAAGTGCAGAAAAAGCTGTATATAACAAGATATGTTAACACTTAACTCAATTAAAATTAAATTCAAATAGTAAATTAGACAAATATTATACCTTCTTCGAATTTCTCGATATCATCCACATCTTGTTCAATCGTCTTTGGACGTTTGGCCGATCGCAACCAATCTTGAGCACAAATCAAACCCTCAACAACTTTAGGTGTCAAAGAACTCCTATATGGATCAAGGACTCTTCCACCCGTACTAAAAGCGGACTCCGATGCCACGGTGGAAATAGGAATTGCTAATACATCACGAGCAAGTTGTGAAAGGATGGGAAACCTAGTTGAATTAACCTTCCACCACTTCAAAATGTCAAACTCATCCTCATTTTTTGTAACATAGACACTCTCTCTAAGATAGATATCCAATTCACACTTGGATTCTACTTCGCCACTCGCCATTTTTTGTCTAATAAATCTAGCTCCTAATGCCGATTGTGTTCTTGAATTTATGCTTGAGGAATTACTTGAAGATTGAGTTTGTTGATTAACTTGACTAGTTTTAGGTTGACAAGTGTTTTTATACTCTTCAAATAACTCTCTCAACACTAGATTTGTGTCACTTGCCAACTTCCAACCAACATCTTTTCCATATTCTTCACAAAGTGCAAACTCAATGAACTCTAGTTTGTACCTAGGATCAACAACAACCGCCACATAGATGAGTTTGTTCATTTTGTGTACATTACCCCAATACTTGTCATATTTTTCTTTCATTCTTTCACCCATTAGCCTAACCTCAATATCCTCACTATTCATCCAATCTTTCAACAAATAATTAACATTGCTAATTTCATGATAGAACACATTCGATGTGACATACAAAGAACCCGAAATTCTCAAAGTAAGTTCATAAAAATGAACTAAGATATCCACCAACCTTCTAACATTACCCCAATCCCAAGAAGTAGGCACCCCCTCGGCCTCATTAAGCTCCTTTAGAAAGTATGGATCCATTCTTTCAAATAACTCAAATGCACTTTGAAATTTTTGAGCAACCATTAGCATTAAATAAGTGGAGTTCCATCTTGTTTTAACATCCAAACACAACATAGATTTGCAATCAATATTTTGTAAGTCAATGCACTCATTGAATTTGGCTACTCTAGCCGGAGATTGCCTCACAAACCTAACCGCCTTTCTAACTCTTACAATCGATGGATCTTGTTCTTCAAGTCCATCATTCACAATCAAATTAGCTATGTGTGCAACACATCTCATGTGCATATATTTTCCTTTCAAGAAATCACAACCCCTAGAAGAGAACCTATCTCTTAAAAAACCCATGCAAGTAGTGTTTGAACTTGCATTATCAACCGTAATCGCAAACACTTTTGCAATTCCCCATTCTTTCAAACACATGTCAATGTCCCTAGCTAAAAGTTCACCCTTATGACCCTCTATAGGACAAAAGTTAATTATTTTTTTGTGCAAGTTCCAATTTTGATCAATGTAGTGAGCCGTGATGCACATATAATTAATCTTTTGTATTGAAGTCCAAGTGTCCGTGGTGATATTAACTCTTTGACCCGACATTCTAAAATATGTAGTCAACTTTTTCTTTTCATCCAAATAAATTTGGTAACAATCACGTGCTACGGTAAAACGAGAAGGCACCTTAAAAAGTGGTTGAGTACTTTGCATAAAATCAATAAACCCCTCACCCTCAACAAATCTAAATGGGAGTTCATCAACTATAATCATGGCAGCTAATTTATGTCTAGAAACTTTTTGGTTAAAAAACCATTTCTTAAGAGTGCTCTCCTCATTTCCATTTACCGATTGCAAAGATAGTTGTGTTTGCTTCGATTCACCACTAAGTGGAAGTTTTTTACAAACTTTTAGGTGACTATTAAGTGTAGAAGTGCCATTTGTTGTACTATCGGAAGCATATACCTTATCACAGTGCTTGCACCTCGATTTTACCGAGCCATCCGTGTCCGTAAACTTGTCAAAATGATCCCACACCATAGACCTTGCTTTCATGGGCTTTCGTTTCCTTTTTGCACAGCTTGCTTGAGTAGCTTGAGTATTAGCATCATTTGAATCTTTCATTTCAGTTTCGGGATGTGATTGTGACATCGTTCAAATTTTAACGGTTAACCTGCATAAAAAAATAAAGAATCGAATATAGGTAAAGTTGTAAAGAAGCAAAACTGATTGTTCAAAAAAAGAAAAAGAATACTAATTAAACTGATTAGCAGATTAGGTAAAGTTAAACTGGTACTGAACTGAACTACTGATTAAAATTAAAGAATACTAATTGCACAAAAAATTAAAGAATCATTCAAAACTGATTAGGTAAACTGATTAAAGAATACTAATTAGAAGACCTAAATTACCTAATTAGAAGAAGAATACTAGAAAAGAATTGAAGAATAAGACCTAAATTACCTAATCAATTGAACAATCGAACAACAGTTATGAACAGCGGACACGCCGGAGTGAACGCCGGAGCGGACAGCAGAGTCGCCGGACAGCAGATGCGGTTGAGATCGACAGCGGGCGTTGAGTGAATCGGTTGTCACTTAGTCGATTGTGTTTGCGTCTGTACTCTGTACTTCTGTATGTACTTCGTGTTAAACTGTAAGACTGTAAAGGAATAAGTGATATTGATAATTGATTTGTATTAATGTATTATTAGAAAAGAGTAATAAATATAATTTAAAAATATATGTAAGTATAATTCGGTTAATTCGGTTTTAACCGAACCGATATTCTAAAAGACCGAACCAAACCGATTTTATTTCGGTTTTATCCGAAAAACCGAAATAACCGAAATTTTTGGAAAAATGCAATCCAAACCGAACCGAAATTATTCGGTTTGGTTCGGTTTTTCGGTTTCGGTTCGGTTTTGCTCACCCCTAGATTTAAGTTACTGCACTGGTCATAAACAATTGGAGAATCGAAGAACAAAACAAGGGTTAGGGTTCTAGAATTTAATTCAAGGGTTATAAAATTTGGTTTCGCTGATATGGTTTAAAGGAATAAACATAAGGCAAAAGGCTAAGATAAAGCAAGACATAAATTGTAAGTCAAGGGTTATAGTTCGACGAAAAATAGGGTAAATAATAAGGTACATGTGTTTCAATAGTAATTTATAAGGAATAAACAATAAGGTATAAAAGGTTCAAAATAATTAAAAAGGAATGACATTAAGGTATAAGAATTTAAACAACAATTCATAAGCAGTTCAAGGAATCTGAACTTAAATACAAGGCTCGAGTCACCGGCAACAAAAGAATGGGGTATAGATACAAGCAAAAGGAATTGAAAGACATATCAGATAAATAACATAAAACAGTTTCACATCACTTGAACGATAAGTGAGGTTAGTACACTTGCCTCAATACACGAAGTTTCCACTTCCAATATCTTGATCCTTTACTCGCTTTATATCAGTCTCTACTCAATCATACTCGTCAATTCTGATACTTGTCTTTCCTCTCCAAATTTCCCCTTTACACTTGTACTGGCTCGTAATCGGCCTCTCACGGGTACCTATATAAAGGTGAAGCACTATTTCAGTCCCCTATAATCCTTAACCGTCTAACTCAATTCTACCCAATTGTGTCCTATTATGTTTTACAACATAACACGTATAGTCCCTACTTATTATATTCTCACAATAGAAATGCATAACCACAAAATCACATAGCACTTATCACGTATTATTAACTTACAAATATATCTTCTAACACATATATCATATCCATTCTCAAATATTCCGTATCAACTTACTATACAAATCAAATAATAATTCTAGCAAAATTTTGACAGCACCTCTTTTAAAATATCGTCTAACCTGTCAGAATGAAATCAACCAATTCAGCAGTCGTAACGTCGATTACTTTACATTTATCTCAATACAATCTCATATCAATCACAATCATACTAACATACACTTTGACCTCTGACAATCCCGCTTCACATATACATACATACTTATATAATTCATAATCCGACAAGAATGTATTTATAGCTCCCGTTATACTTACCATCCATTTAATATCCTTAATAGTGAATTAACAATTATAATTATTAATATCAATACCGCAAATCCATAATTAATATTTAAATAACCATTTATATGACAATTAATAATATACAACTTCCCCTTTTATTCACTGTCAACGGAAATCCATTCATAAATTATAATCCCCATTCAACGACTAGTTAATAACATAATTATAATTATTCGATAAAAATGTAAATACTATTTTTAGAAAGTTAATGATTTTAGAAAATTCGGACAGCATCCCCTTTGTATGGGTATACTGCCAGTCGGAAACAACCGACACCAAAACAATCGACAATCATAATATACAATTCCAGGTACATATAATCGACTACAACAATAAAATTTTATTCGAAAATAATATGTTACATAATTAATTTATGACTCAGAATAATCATCACCGTCCACCGTCGACTCACCAAGGCTCATCGTCAACGGCGGCAAAGTCCTGAGGTACCCGATAAATTCGGGTTTCCAATCACAGACCCCACCGATGCCACAAGCATACAATTTAATAACCGGAATTCATCATAAAACTGCAATTAGGTACCGACAAAAACGTCGTTCGGTTTTTAAATAATCGAACCACAAGAACATTTGACAATCAAATTATATAGAGCAGACATGTACAGGCACCACAGCAACATTCATAATAACATAATAACTTTAACAACCTCACTGCGGTAACAGTAATGTCGAAAACAAGGAATTAACGCACACACTTACTCATCGCAGATCACATATGAATCCACACACACCAGTTCTTACACAAAATCTGCACACACACATTAACCCATTACAATACACGCGCACACAACTAATTTAACATACACCCACGCATACACAGTACACACACACGCGCACGCACACTGTTTCACGCACACACACATACCCTTTGCAACACACGCTGCCCCCCCCCAACACAGGACAGCAAAGGAGAGTACCGCGGAAAAAAGAAGAGAGGTGAACCAATGTTGAGAGTGAGAGATTTGGGCGAGAAAAATGAGAGGGAGAGAGACGAGATTGAGAGAATTAAAGAGAGAGTTCTAGAGAGATTGTAAGAGAATTCCCAGAAAATTCTAGAGAAACCCAGCTGAACTAATACAATTGGGGAAGTCTCTGCTAATTTAGGGATTGAAAAACATGGGCACTTTGGTAATTTAAAATGCTGAAAATCAATTATAAAAGCTACTAAAATCGAGATTAAATGAAAAATAAGTGAAATTTTAAAATTAATAAGTTCTAAATAAAGTTTATGAAATTACAACCATCTCCGTATTTTTAAAAAAATTTTAGGATCAAAAATGAATTAAATATGAATTTTACAAGTTTTGATCCTTTAAATGCAATAAAATTCTTAAAATCATTTTAAAATACTTACACACTCAAAATAATTCACCCAATAATTTTAAAAACTAAATAATATCATAAAGGAAATAGCACAAAAGATTTCATGATTTTTATCAACTCCTACGATTTTATAAAAATCTCAGAAGATCAATAATGCATATTTAAATAGATTTAAATCGTCAAAAATTCAAACAAAATTACACGGACCCACATTTCATATATACATCATCATATAAGCATGTAAACATGATGTCACATATATTCAATCCTAAATTTTTTTTACCTCATATAATTCACATTTAATACTAAATAATAATAATTATAAATACGAAATTTCTAAGGTGTTATATCCTTCCCCCCTTAATAGGATTCTGTCCTCAGAATCGACCGTAAGAAAACATATGACGATACTCTCAAATATTTCTCTTTCAATTTCCAAGTCATTTCTTTCATTCTAGAATTCCTTTATATCATTCCAAATCTCGCTAGGCTCGTCTTGTAAGCCCACAGATTCCAACATAAACTTAAACCTTTGATTTACATGTCTCGTTAATTCTAGATACTGATCACTCGCACGTGACGATTCTTTTCTACTGAAAATCGATCATGACCTATTCTTATAATAGACTATGCCCTGTATGAAAGTACCTCGATTACTAATCCAATCATCCATAAACAATTCCTTCATATACAATACTAAAACAAAACATTACTTGATTTGCAGCAAACATATAAGCGAAGAAATCTACCTTGACTTGAAATAATCAGGTAAATATTTAAATCTTTAAAATGAATTCACGCGACTAATAATTGATACCACTTCCACGCTCCTACTCCTAATTCAGATTGCCCCTTTCTTTGTTCATCCGGTTGCACTGACTCTGGGACGATTTTCAATCTCTTCATTGACTCCTGAAAACTTTCTCCACCTTTATCCCTTCGTTTCCTGATTTGTAGGCTTGTCCACTGCTGTAACTGTCGTGGTAAAATCTTTGGCAACCTTCGTTAGTTCCTGGATGGTCCCTCAAAGTTTTCAATCTCTGCTAACGTCTTAGGCCTTTCCCGATTCATTACTTCTTCGTCGTCACGACATTCACTTCGATCCTTTCGTCATATTCTGAAAATTATAGTTCTTCCAATTGCAAAGCTCGTACTTAGAAATCGTATATATGCTCCTCTCATGTCCTTGTCATCTGCTCCTTAACCACATTCAATTCTCCATATTATCGTATCTTGTACGCGTGTTGTCAATCCAATACGTAATCTAACTTGATATTCAATCTCTGCTTTAACCTCAATTCTCAAACCTGCTCATCCAATTCTCATTCAACATAAATGTAGCTTGGACCATTCAAAATTTCATCATCTCCATCTTTACTACTTTCAATCATTGATAAATTTTAGAAATCACAAGGGTTTATAACAAAAGGGATCAAGGAATAGACAGGTATTAACATGTATGTATATAAGATGAATTTTGTTTGATTAGAAATTTTATAAGAGAATTTAACTGAGAGATCAATATGATCATTGAACTAGTTTCATGTTGCATTTGTCACTTAGGTCAACCGCCATAGCACAAGAAGGGGGCCAGTCTTCTGTACTTTCATGACAAACACACTTAGTGGCGTCCCACCAGACATCTATCACATAGATAAGATGTTCCTGAATCCCCTATATACATAGGGTTGTTCATCCCAGTCAGAATAAATAAAGTTAGGTATTCAGAGAAAAACAAAAAGAATTCAAAAGTTTATATATATACAATGTCGAATAAGGAATAACAAATATTTCGGGAAAATAGAAAGAATTCAAGGATCTCAATAATTTATATGCATCATGTTGACTCAAGTGATCCCCTAGAAAATAGAGGTATCTCTAAAAAATAGGGATGTGTTTAAATGAATCTGAAAAAAATTCATCATCGATTGAAGTATAGTTGATTATCAAAAGTGATGGGGTATTATCAAAATAGGAAGAAAGAGGAAGAAAGGTTTAGTCTCTTTAATCAATAAATTAAATGAAATCAACGGCTAGTAGTGAATAACCACATTCTTATTCCAACACATGCCAATAACCACATTTCACACCTTTTTTTTACCGTCTTTTCGCACTTTCTATAACGTTCACGGAGTAACTAAATTCGTAGTAGAAATTCTGGAAGATACGTGAAGCTCTACGAGTAATTTCCTCCAAGTTGGTAGCTCCGGTCATCTATTTAGCATATGCTGTTCCGAATTATCTGCCTCGTCGAAAACCGAACCTTCGGATGAACCGAACTCCTGCTCGAACGATATGTAGAAATACCAAATAACGTCGCAACATTCGTCCTAATATCCTAAGGCAAATCTTATCCTAAATCGTCGTATCTAACGTCCCACTTAAATACGTATACCTAATCATCCTAACTTGTTTCAGTGACCATAACCTGTCGCTCTGATACCAACCTGTAACGCCCCGACTTCCCAATACTGAAAATATACTTTTTATAATAAAATAGACTTTGATACAGGAGAATTTTAGAAAATTTCGGCATGAAGTATTCGTAAATCGGACTATCCACCTGTATTTCAACCCAAACCAAATTCCAATTAAAAAATTCAATTAAAAATTAATACCCCAACGATTCCTCACCGAGGATCGATTCCAGGTTATGGTATGAAACAAGAATCTAAACTATACAAATTATTACAATTTCTTTCACTACTCTGAATACAATTACTATATCGTCTAATCTGTAGCTTAATTCCAATCCGTGCTTACCCGCTCTGACTTTGAGATCTATCCTGTATAGAATGCCTCATCGCTCTCATTCGCAGGGATAAATGTAGTAGATCATCCTTAAACCTAACTGTAAAGGGTTAGGTAAAACAAAGCAAGAGTGAGCCAAAGAACGCTCAGCAAGCGATCAATATAGTGAAACAACGATATTACAATAATTCATTGATGAACAATACCAATGAATAATTTATCTCAAAAGAGAAATTCAATTTCCCTCATTGAATAAGAATTTTCTATTTTCTTCAACCATACTACCTCAGATAAAACTTTGAGAAAGAGAATATCAAGAAATCCCCCAATCATTCTTACTCCACTTTCAACGTACAATGTTACTCGCGGAGGGAATAACTGGGAAACTTCTATCCATCCTTAATCCCATTGTTTTACTGAGTTCCCAATTTTAATCAAGATAGAAAACAACTCTGATATCCACAATTTCGAAACTAATGACCATTTGCCTTAAAACATATATATCTTATCAAAACATTCCGTTCTTTAAATCATTTCCATCATTAAAACATACTTTTCATAAAACCTTTTAAAAACATTTTAAGCTGATTGGAGCTTTTCCTTTAACATCTGACAATACGGGTGATCAGCCACGTAAAGTCCCCATTCCTTCGAAATTGGGTTCCCAATTAGGCAACACATTGGCCTTTAATGCTGGACTAGGACCACCCTAGCCTCTTACGCTAAATAAAAATACTGGACTAGGACCACCCTAGCCTCTTACGCTTTTCAAATTTATAAACAAATTTATTATTAATAATTTAAAACATTTCACTTTTAAGTCCATTATACTCATTGATAACAGATCAGCCCAGTATAAGGAATTTTAAAACATTTTTAACTCATTAATCCATTTTCATTTGCAATTATAAAAGACTGAGGATCAGGGAAGCATTCGATATAAAGAATCATAAACAGTAAAGCAATAAAATTGAATTAACATAGCATGGTGCAGCAAAACAGAATCATATATAAACAAGGAGACATAAATCAATTAATGAACGAAGCAACTGTTAAGATTCAAGGATTTAACAACCATTTATAGAATATACATGGAATAGAAAAATCTGAAGTTCAAGGAGGATTTAAGTTACTGCACTGGTCATAAACAATTGGAGAATCGAAGAACAAAACAAGGGTTAGGGTTCTAGAATTTAATTCAAGGGTTATAAAATTTGGTTTCGCTGATATGGTTTAAAGGAATAAACATAAGGCAAAAGGCTAAGATAAAGCAAGACATAAATTGTAAGTCAAGGGTTATAGTTCGACGAAAAATAGGGTAAATAATAAGGTACATGTGTTTCAATAGTAATTTATAAGGAATAAACAATAAGGTATAAAAGGTTCAAAATAATTAAAAAGGAATGACATTAAGGTATAAGAATTTAAACAACAATTCATAAGCAGTTCAAGGAATCTGAACTTAAATACAAGGTTCGAGTCACTGGCAACAAAAGAATGGGGTATAGATACAAGCAAAAGGAATTGAAAGACATATCAGATAAATAACATAAAACAGTTTCACATCACTTGAACGATAAGTGAGGTTAGTACACTTGCCTCAATACACGAAGTTTCCACTTCCAATATCTTGATCCTTTACTCGCTTTATATCAGTCTCTACTCAATCATACTCGTCAATTCTGATACTTGTCTTTCCTCTCCAAATTTCCCCTTTACACTTGTACTGGCTCGTAATCGGCCTCTCACGGGTACCTATATAAAGGTGAAGCACTATTTCAGTCCCCTATAATCCTTAACCGTCTAACTCAATTCTACCCAATTGTGTCCTATTATGTTTTACAACATAACACGTATAGTCCCTACTTATTATATTCTCACAATAGAAATGCATAACCACAAAATCACATAGCACTTAGCACGTATTATTAACTTACAAATATATCTTCTAACACATATATCATATCCATTCTCAAATATTCCTTATCAACTTACTATACAAATCAAATAATAATTCTAGCAAAATTTTGACAGCACCTCTTTTAAAATATCGTCTAACCTGTCAGAATGAAATCAACCAATTCAGCAGTCGTAACGTCGATTACTTTACATTTATCTCAATACAATCTCATATCAATCACAATCATACTAACATACACTTTGACCATTGACAATCCCGCTTCACATATACATACATACTTATATAATTCATAATCCGACAAGAATGTATTTATAGCTCCCGTTATACTTACCATCCATTTAATATCCTTAATAGTGAATTAACAATTATAATTATTAATATCAATACCGCAAATCCATAATTAATATTTAAATAACCATTTATATGACAATTAATAATATACAACTTCCCCTTTTATTCACTGTCAACGGAAATCCATTCATAAATTATAATCCTCATTCAACGACTAGTTAATAACATAATTATAATTATTTGATAAAAATGTAAATACTATTTTTAGAAAGTTTATGATTTTAGAAAATTCGGACAGCATCCCCTTTGTATGGGTATACTGCCGGTCGGAAACAGCCGACACCAAAACAATCGACAATCATAATATACAATTCCAGGTACATATAACCGACTACAACAATAAAATTTTATCCGAAAATAATATGTTACATAATTAATTTAGGACTCAGAATAATCATCATCGTCCACCGTCGACTCACCAAGGCTCATCGTCAACGGCGGCAAAGTCCGGAGGTACCCGATAAATTCGGGTTTCCAATCACGGACCCCACCGATACCACAAGCATACAATTTAATAACCGGAATTCATCATAAAACTGCAATTAGGTACCGACAAAAACGAAACCCATCACAATTCCAATACTCAGTCGTTCGGTTTTTAAATAATCGAACCACAAGAACATTTCACAATCAAATTATACAGAGCAGACATGTACAGGCACCACAACAACATTCATAATAACATAATAACTTTAACAACCTCACTGCGGTAACAGTAAAGTCGAAAACAAGGAATTAACGCATCAATTAGTTTTTTTTAAAGGAAAAAAACTAATTGATTCCTTTTTTAGCTAAAACGTAATATTTTTTCTAACTAAAATATCTTATTTTAATTTATTTTTTCTTACTTAATTATCCTTACTTAAATTTTTATTATTAGTAAAAACATGTAAAATTTTCTATTAACTAATTAATTTCATTTTTAGGTAAAACACATTATCTTTTATATTCTAAAAATATTACGGGCAATTGTATTTAATAAATTAATAATATTTTTATGATTACTAATAACTAACAAATTATATTTTCAGCTAAAACACGTTACCTTTCTCTTACTAAAATCTATTCTTTTTCAATAATCACGGATAATTGCATTCAATAAAATAATACCATAATACTCCCTCCGTCCCGTTGATTTCTTTACATTGTGTTTGGGCACAGAGACCAAGAATAGTGGGTGTAATATTGTTAAAATAAATGAAGTTGTGGGTGTAATAGTGATTTTATTGTTAAAATAAGTGAAGTAGAGGGTGTAATAGTGTAAAGTGTTAAAAAAGTGGAGTGAATTAATAGATGTGATAATGTATTTTATTGTTAAAAGTTACTATTTTTAGTAATGTAAAGAATTGGTGGGACGTCCAAAAAAGGAAAGTGTAAAGAAATGAGAGGGACAAATGGAGTATTTAATAATTGATTGATTACCATTTTTCAGGAAAAACATATCATCTTATCTATATCTTATAACTAAATTTTTCTTTTTTAGAAATAATATGGTCAATATATTCTAGGAAGAACAACTTATATAAAAAACAATAATGAACATCATCATAAAAATTTATTTTTCATAAAAATTGATTTGTTATGATAACAATCACAAATTTTAACAACAATAAAATTTAACATATTGAATCTAACGTAACATTTCATTCTGGGAAGAATTTAAATTTTTATACATTTAAAATAGCGTGTTATTCTATTTACGTTGAAATTTTACGTTAAAATTTTATTTTAAATTTTACGTAACAATAAAATTTTCATATATTTAAAATAGCGTGTATTCTTTTTATATATTTAAATTATTTATGTTATTTTTTTTTGCCACGAATTATTTATGTTATTTTAATGATTGTTATTTGATCTCTCGAATTCTTCAATTTAATGATTTTTATTGAATTGGCCGTACATATATTAAAAAGAGGAAAAATATTTTTATTTAAAAAAAGGTGGAACGGCCATGATAAATAACTACTTTAGTTGAAGAGAAAAAGGAACTTGAGATATATTTCATGAAAGTTTCGTGAGATACTTTAAAAAAATAAGTTTTAAAATTTACAGGACACGTAGGATTAATTAATAATATTTTAAATAAATCTTGATTTTATAAAAATGCCCTCATATTTACATATAAAATTATATATCTTAGAAATTTTACATAATAGTACATATCTTAGATTCCCTAATCTCAAATGGCATACTATGTTACCACTCAACCATAAATATGTAATCATTTACCGTATAGTATTTACCAACAACATGTTGGTGCAGTGGTTGAGCCATTGGCCTCCTTTGAAGGAGGTCAGGGGTTCGACTCCTGCGTGTGCGTGAGTTTCTTAGTTTGTATTAGGTTTCCTTTCTATATTTGTAATGGCCGGGGGTCCTTCGGAAACAGCCTCCCTATTGTATAGGGGCATGGTCTGCATACAACTACCCTCCTCAAACACCACTTTGAGTGATATTATAACTGAGTAAGTTAAGTTTTTTTATTTACCGTATAGTATTTCCTAATCAGTAATCACCAAGAAACTCTGTTTTCAAGGAGGGTGTGCTGACTAAAGTAAACCCGCCTTCCGAAAAGGTCATGATCACTTAAATTTAAATTTTTTAATTTTGAATCTTGAAAGGTTTTCAAGCAGGGTGTGCTGAGTGCTGAGGTTTGTTCTATTTTCTTTCAATAATTGTCCCATTTATTGGGTTTGGTGTGAGAGTTTTTGTTTGGTTTAGTTTGTTTTATGTCCAGGATCGCAGATCTGCGGAATGTTTGGTGTGTTAGTTCTTTTTATTATTTGAAAACGAGTTATATGGGCTTGCAATTATGGTTTGTTTTTCGAACACATCATGTTCATCAATACGCCAAATCGTTAGAAAGTCCCTTCAAAAAGGTTGTTTTTCCAGCGATGTTAGCAAGGGGCCGCTCCAGAGAGAAGATCTGCTCAACGATTGTAGCTCCGATGAAAAAAAACTTAGATCTTATCTTTGTTATGTGTTTGTTAAGTTTCAATTATTTTTGTAGATGTCGTATGACTATTATTCAATGATCAATGAACTATCTTTCCCCTAAAAAAAAAAAAAGCAAACCCGCCTTCCGAAAACGTCATGATCACTTAAACTTAAATTTTTTAATTTTGAATCATGAAAGGTATTTTACTAATAAAAAAAAATTGGAGGCATTTTTATAAATATCAAACCTTCTCAGTAATTTACCTAAATATCTTTATTTTTGTATTAAAAATCTTTTAACCACATGCTTCTACATGAGATTAGACCTGGCAATTCGTTCGTTTCGTGTACTTTCGTGTCGTGTACTTTCGTGTTTCGTGTATGTAATGTTAAATCCAAAACCGACCCGTTAAGGATTCGTTTCGTTTCGTGTTCGTGTACCTTCATTTCGTGTACGTTTCGTGTCGTATTTCGTGTATTTTTGAATAAAAATAAAAATATTTAAATATTAATTTTTTACTAGTCCAGTCTTAAGTCAATATGTCATAAGGAATGAAGTGTGCTTAAGTCTTGCGAAACTAAGATTTGAAACTATTTTGTATTTATCTTATGTAAAAATTATATATAAAATATCATTTTAAAATATGTATTCATATAATTTTAATAAAATTATTTAAATATTTATTTATTTCGTGTATTTTCGTTTCGTGTCGTGTACCCAAGGGTAAACCCAAAACCGACACTAAATTCATTCGTGTAATTTCGTGTTCGTATACTTTCGTGTTCGTGTACCGTAAAGGTCAACCCAAACCCGTAATTTTCGTGTCGTTTTCGTGTCGTGTTTTCGTGTCGTGTACGAAATTGCCGGCTCTACATGAGATTATCCTCAAGCATGTCAACATCTTACTAATATACCTACAAACAGAATTATGGAGTATAATTATTCAAAAAAAGAATTATGGAGTATAAGCTAATGTTACGGTGACATTTTCCTAAAAAAACATATTCAATGAGTTTATTTTGTATAATTATTAAAAAAAGAATTATGGAGTATAACTAATATTGTAGTGACATTTTCCTAAAAAAAAATATTCCATGAATTTATTCTGTATAATTATACAAAAAAAAAAAAGAATTATGGAATATAAGCTAATGTTGCAGTGATATTTTTCTAAAATAACATATTCCATGAATTTATTCTGTATAATTATTCAAAAAAGAATTATGGAGTATAAGCTAATGTTGCAGTGACATTTTTCCAAAAAAAACATATTCTATGAATTAATCTGTATAATTATTCAAAAAAAGAATTATGCAATATATATGCTAAAGTTGCAGTGACATTTTCCCAAAAAAAAAAAAACAAACACATTCTGTCGTTATTGGAAGCTAATCCAACAAGAACACGCTATAAAAAGAATCAAACAGAAAAGGCTTGCTATTTTACATAGGAGTAACAGAGAAACTTAATCAAAAATAAAGAAGAGATGACACCAGCAAGAGCAGCAGGGAGGCTCATGTAGTTTGCATACCTTATCCATCTCAAAGCCACATAAAGGCGATGCTGAAAATGGCAAAGCTCCTTCACAGCAAACACATTTTCATTACATTTGTTAATACAGAGTTCAACCACAAACGTTTGCTTAAATCCGGAGGACTTCAATCCGTTGAAGGCCTTGAAGGCTTTAGGTTCGAAACTATCCCTGATGGCCTACCTCCTACTGATTCTGATGTCACTCAAGACGTAGCTGCACTTGGGCTTTCCATTTTGGAAAACAAGATGTTGCCTGCATTTCAGAACCTTCTTACAAAACTCGATGCTGGAGTTCATCCGGTCACTTCCATCCTATCCGATGGTTTCATGCCATTTACAGCTGATGCTGCACGTTCACTCAGAATTCCTATTGTTTTCCTCTGGACAATTGCTGCTTGTGTATTTATGGCACTGTATCAGTTCAAAAATGCTCTTGAAAAAGGTCTAATACCTTTGAAAGGTAGGATTTTACAATTTCGCTAGTTTCAACACAATTGAACTAACATGCATGTAACTACATATATAAGTCTTCATAACTCACATGCATGTTTATAACTATATGATGCAGATGAGAGCTATCTTACAAATGGTTATTTGGACACCATTGTAGACTGGATCCCTGGAATGGGAGACATTCGTTTAAGGGATCTCCCAAGCTATATAAAAATAATGGATTCAAATGATGTAGTTTTCAACTTCTTGATGGAATCTACTCAGAGAGCAACTAATGCTACAGGAAATGTGTTTACTACTTTCGATGATCTGGAACAAGAAGTTGTGAATGTCATCTTATCTATGTTCACTAATGTTCACACAATAGGTCCTCTGCAGTTGCTGCTCGACCAAATACCATCAGATCATGAAGAGCGTCTCAAGTGCATTGGCTACAACCTTTGGGAAGAGGAAAAAACATGTATCCAGTGGCTGGATTCGAAAGCAGTTGATTCTGTTATTTATGTGAATTTTGGAAGCATAACTGTTATCTCTGCAGAACAGCTGAAGGAGTTTGGTTGGGGACTCGCTAATAGCAACTGCTGCTTCTTATGGATAATTAGGCCAGACTTGATCGTTGATGAATCTGCAACCACTTTGGGAGTAGAATTTATGGAAGCAATCAAGAACCGGGGCTTTATTACAAGCTGGTGTTCACAAGAGGAAGTCCTCAACCACGCATCAGTGGGAGGGTTCTGGACACATGGAGGATGGAACTCAATCATGGAGAGCTTATCGGCTGGAGTACCGATGCTGTGTTGGCCATATGCTGGAGATCAGCAAACAAACTGCAAGTACATGTGTAACGAATGGGAGTGCGGAATGGAGATACCTAATGATGCAAAGAGAGGTGATGTGAAGAAGCTTGTCAGATTATTAATGGATGGAGAGGAGGGCCAGAAAATGAGAGAGAAGGCTACGGAGTGGAAAAAAATGGCACAAAAGGCATGTGGTCCTGATGGATCATCCTCTCGTAACTTGGAAAATCTGGTTTCTCTTTTGAGTAACTAGAGTATTAGTAATCCATGTGTCTTGGCTTGCTCCAAGACCGCTCTGCTCTTACCTCTTATTTCCTTGCATGCGTGCTAAAGTTATGTATTGCCTGTGTACTCTCCTCAATATTCAGTAAAATTTCTCTGATTTGAACTGAAACATTAAGGTCTGAATTTTAAACTGTTAGACAATAGTTTCAACTTCTATCTGGCAACTTCAGGGTTGAATTCGAATAAAGTTTTTGTTTATTACATGCAAATACACGAAATGTCTTATGTCTTTATAATGTGTTCATTAAACAGGGAAGACCACACATGGACTATGTCATTTGTTCGCCAAACAGTTGATACACGCTACGTAAGATGCAAATCATTATTGAAAAAATGGTTCGCATCTTTTTTTTTTTTTGGATAGTGCGAGTCTGTCGTAGACAAGTTCCTGAAGCCTTTTTCATGTTATATTTAGACCCCCTTCAGAGGTGGTTGTATTTTGATCCGCAATTGTTCAGCTTATAACATACTTGCAAGTTCTTTTTTGTATCTCATTCTCATGATCTCATCTGTACTTTTTTTGTTTAAACTCCGAAAACTTAAACAGGAACACTACCCCTATTGAGCTAAAAAAAAGAACCTGCAAGGCTTTTAATTAAAATTTATTTTACTCACCTTAAAGAAAAGAAAAAACAGAAGCCCAGCATTTACATTTACATATATGAAAGCACCACAGTGGAAAGTGCTACTGTCACACTGGACTGCTTATCATAATACCATTTGCCAAAGAATTCTAACCAGTATAGAAAGGGACAATTGTCCTGCTGCTTGTGCACTCCGATCATGAATAAAATTATCAAAACACCAGATACACTTGAGTAAATTAAATATGTCATCTATGAAAGTTTGATACAAATGGGGAAAAAAACAGAGGAACGGACAAATGGATAAATAGTATTAAGCAATATCATTTTGTTCAATAGTACACAAAAGATTTCACTAAGATTGCTTCTCTGCATGGCACTTTATAAACCAGGCCTGGAAAACTTCCTATGGTGTCATTTGTCAATATACCTAGCCGTATAGCTTAAATGCGCACCTTACACACGGTTGTATGCAACTGACTTACTAAACAGTCTTCGTATATAAGCAACCTGAAGTCCGCTTGCAAGTGCCAGCAAGATGTACTCACCAACTGTATAAAATATTACACGCTTCCTTGTGCTCTCGTTAGCTACAGAAGCAGAAATCAACAAATTAATAGTTAAAACTGTAAACATAAAGGACAGCTAAAAACAAAAAGCCAGCGTGTTTCGAAACAGAGCTTCAGAAAACAATGTTAAGTTAGTTTCAATTGTATACAAAACACTATGCATACAGATAACTAGATAAAGCGTGTGTGCAGTTCTCACTGTTCTTAAAAGTTCTCACTGTTCTTAAAATATTTTTGACTAAGCTATCAAGCTGAAAAGAGTGTTAAAATGTTTTGATAATTGATCAACTGACATGATCAGTTGTAATGTGTTTATAACAGAACTAATATGACAAGTATCTTTCATAGTACTAATAAGAAAGGTCTCTGCAGTCTGCATTATGATGACCCTTCAGGATGCTATCTGACCATTAAACAAAATCATTCAACCAAAGGGGGTTTCCATTGCTGGCCTAAAATCGCGTTGCCTCAATATAGAAACTGTTTTACAACTTGAACTAGGCAGACATCATTAAAAAAATTGTGCCCCTAAACATATTACTACCTAAAATATTAATATCTTCACTTAAGGAATACAATGACTTACTGCGACGATGACGGTAGTCACGTGCCCTCAAGTACTTCTGCTCCGCTGTAACTGATTCAAGTGCCTCCCTTAACTCAGCAATTTTCACGTTAATAGGGTCTAAATGTTCTGCAAAACAAAAAGGGTAAAAACACTTATGACTTGTGAGATAATCATTTTGCGATTTTTTGTTGGAAATTTTTTTCAGAGTATCAACAGAAGCAGTGACATTGAGATCATTCATCAGGGCCTTATTCAGTTTAAACTGTCTCAACTTAAATAGAAGTAAAATCGATGAATTGTTAACTGTAGTAGATGCCATTATTAGATAACAACATATGAAGAAACCACTGCTACATCCACATGAAGTAAGAAATTAGTTTATATAGGCACAAACCATCTTTAGCAAGGTCATGTTCGTTTGGAATATGGCCAACATGTATGTAGAAAGAGACAGTCTCTGGTGTTGAGTATGAATTGTGAAAGCAGAATTTGTACATTCCACTTCGCGGTGCCTTAAACTCGAACTTGTCCCCGGATGTACCCTTCAATGTATGAACCGTATTACCTCCAGGAGATGTTACCTGTATAATAACATAAAAAATAAAATGAAAATGAAAACTCTGGTATAATTTTAGCTATGAAATCTGACTTAGCACACAGCTTTCATGTGGATTGGGATTTTTTTCCCGAAAGACATCCAAACTAAATGCCTCTATACATCTATTTCTAAATGGTAAATCAAATTCTTGAGTGAAGTTTAAAATTCCCAAGTAAAACAAGAGTTAAGTTCTGTATTTATTAAAACAGTGTTACTTGAGGTAAAAGGCAAGGCGACAAGGGTCTTCACTGATTAATCGGAAAGCGAGAAGCGAGGCATCACCCCATTTAAAGATGTGCCTTCAGGGTTACAAATATATATACACATATATCAACATCTAACAGGTATAAAAATACTTCCACCACAATTAAAAATAAAATTCAAGCGATACGACAGTCTACAAAATGAGAACCTTTGTTTTTTTGATCAACAAGACAACAAGAACGTAGAAGCATAGATGCAAAAAAAAAAATGATACTATTTTATGAATCAACAGTTTACTAAGATTATACTAATAAATAATTCATCTATGTTTCTGTTGAAAATGAAGACTCAATAACATAATAGTTTTAGAGTTTCTGAGATTAGGTTACTAGATTTTACCTCTTTTTTATTTATTTACAGTGAGAATGCTATTAGTTTTGACCTATTTAAAGGGCTCCGGGTAGTGCTACTATTCTAACTTGCTAGTTTTTTTTAGGTTGCTTCATTCAAAATTTTCCTTTATCACGACGAATGGACAAAACATATTTTCACAGAGGCGTGATTTAACAAACACCTCACCGTTTGGACTAACTGAGGGTTAGCGGAAAAGGCTATTGCAGTATTGCCTCACCTGGTTCAATTGAGCCGACAAAGACTTGCCTTTCCGTGCCTCACATCTCAGCAAGATAATCATTTTATTGCGCCTTTTACAACACTTATTTAAAATTCAGGTTAACCAAGCATATGGCTTCAGAATAGCCAAGCATATGGTTTCAGAATGCATGTTTCATGACAAAAAGTAAAAAAAGGATTCATAGGGTTCTAAAGAAAGCCTTTGAAAAGGCATAACACGGTTTGTTTTGGTTGAATGGAGAACATATCACGACTAATTGAACTAAATTATAGTACATATTCACCAATTATATCCCCAAGATAATTATATTTTTCCCACAAGTAACTAAGTCACTTGCTTCTACCATGTGAAATACATGTCACACTACAATAAAATTAAACAGTAATCGGTAATCTCATATAACTCCCTAATTGGTCTGTACATTCCACCAAAGCATCAATTTTAATTATTATAAAGTTATCCAAAACGTTCAAGAAATTGTATGAACTACTGATCCCTTGACATAAACCCTCACCTCCCACAAATCAGATAATACAATTTCCCTATTCAAACTATCTCAAATCAGCTCAACATGGATGATTCCGTGCCAAGGGATAACCTACTTCCATAAAAGACAAAACTTCACCACCAAATTTATTTTTTTCCCCAAAATTTTCATCTAAACTAAAACCCAATGAAAAGATAGCATCATTCCATTTTTTTTCCAAAATCAATCAAAAAGATCACGCATTCAACCAATCACACCACAATCAAATAAACAACACCCAACCAATTTCACCCCCCACTGTAAAAATCCAAACTTTTTCACTACTCCACCTAAAAATCCAAACTTTCGAACAAAACCAAATCAAAAACCCCTAAAAACACCAATTACACGGATCATACAAGCTAAAAACCCAAACTTTTTCACCTTTACAGCTAAAAATCCAAACTTTCACACAAAATCAAATTAAAAACATCAAAAAATTCAAAGATCAAACAAAACGAATCGAAAAGAAAGTAAAAAAAACAGATCGGAGAGTGCAATAGACTCACAATCAAGTCGATTCCAGGATGATCGGAGCCCCAAAAGATATCGTGATCAACGACGACGAAGTTACCGGAGATCGTATCGCCTTCGTAGAGAACATACTCGTAAACACACTCAACATCGTTAACAGTGATTGATAAAGCCGATAAATCGCGAATTAAAGTGAAAAAGAGAAGAAGAAACCCTAGCACACATCTCTTCCTCTCCTCCATTGAATGTATAGATACAATTAGTTGTGTGTAATTGACTCGTGCTGTTGTATGATGGACTTTGGACAAAAGATAACACAAGGGGAATGTTTAAGGCAGTGTTTGGGTTGTAAATATCATGCGTAACTCGCTTCCCTTTTTCTTTCTGAGTTTTAATTTTTAAAATATAATTGTAAAATCTAAATTGGTATCAAAAAAAATTTGTAAAACTAAATTTAAAATTTTTATTGTAAAATTATGAACTTTGAAATATTTTTGCAAAATGTTTTATTGAAATTTAAATCTAAAATATAAAATCTATGTAGCCAAAATGCAACAATTCCCTTTTTTAGAATCTCAAAGTTAAATAAATTGATTTCGAGTAAATTTGACTGTCTTCCATATTTTTAATAATATTTCTAGAATGTTACTCAATCTTTATATTTAAAAATTGATATTTAAATTTTAATATATAAAATGTACTTTTTTATTGAAACAAATATATAACATATACATAAAAGTTCTTTTACGCTCCAGGAAATAAAAAATCATTTACACTACTCATCCTGCAGATTAAAATTTCGTAATTCAAGCGCAATCCTATATAGACACAATTTTTTTTTTGAAACAAAATTAGAATTTCATTCAAGAAGCATCAAAATTACAAGTCTCGACCAAATGGGTACGAGCAGAAGTGAAAATAACAAAGCAATTAACTAAACAAGGCATTTTAGTTAGACCATGAGCTACCTCGTTAGCTTACTTTCGAATATACTTGACATTAACACTTGGCAATGATTAGAGCATAATTCTACAATGATCAACGATGTGGCCAACTTCTAAAAGAAACTTGTTCTTGTCATTGATTGCATTGACTGCTACTAGTGAGTCCGACTCCTCCGTTACCTTCCTTTCGTCCATATTCTTCACCCACGAGAGAGCTTCTCTTATACCTAAAACTTCAGCTTCCAACACATCCACAGCTTCAGGGAGAGTAACAGTTCGACCCTCAACGAATGTCCCACAATGATTTCGCAAAACCATTCCTACAGAAAAAGACTCTGCCCCCTGGATCCATGAAGCATCAACGTTAACCTTATATTCCCCAACATCTGGAGCCCTCCAATTCCTCAAGTTGCATGTTATGTGAGGGTTATGACTTGTCCCCATTGTCACACATCTGGCTTTGGCTTCCTTTCAGTCCTGCAACATTTTTAAACTACAATCCATATCTGCTCCCCCTGGAACCACTTTACCTTGTTGCGCCAATACCAGATTCCATATAATACAGTGCACACCGTCAGAATTTCACTCTGAGGAGCCAACTCCAGTTTCTCCAGAAGCCATACATTAGCATCATACATCTCGCTCGTGTCATACAATAAATTTACGTTTTGCCAATAGCTTATCGCAAAAGAACATTCAAAGAACACATGACGAAGATGCTCCACCTCAAAATTACACATGGGATAGATAATTGGAACTCCTTTACCTCTTATGTTAGAATATGCCTTGAATCTGTAATGCCCCAAATCGTTGGGATTTCGGGTAATTTCTGTTATATGCTAGGGGAGTTGTTTTCTGTTTTTCAGCCAGAGCTACGGCGCGCCCGCGCCATGGGCAGCACGCCCGCGCCATTCCGTGCAGTTCATTTTGTCTGTTTTTGGCCTAATTTTCTGGGTTTTTCTTTAACCGCCTAGAGAGTGTTATATAAACTCTCTAGGGCATAACCTAGCAGTCAGTCTGTCATAAACGTCATCTGTAATCTGAATCTGTAATCTAGATCAGAATCGGTAATCTAGATCTGAATCTGTAGTTGTAATCTGTATCCTCAAGATCAATAAAACTTTTCTCTTCTGCCTATCTGTGTTCTTTCTTTACGTTTATTATAATCTTTCTTGCTTTCGTTATAACAAACTGGTATCAAGAGCTTGGTGTTCGGTGAGATATGTTTGGGATGTCTAGTGGTATGAACGTGAAGGTCGATAAATTTACTGGGCGAAATAGTTTCAGTCTGTGGTAGATCAAGATGCATGCTTTATTAAAGCAACAGGGGCTCTGGGCGCCGTTGAACCAGAAATCGGCTGCTGCTTCTACAAGCGCTGAGATGGCCACTCTGGAAGAAAAGGCACACTCAACAATTCTGTTGTGCCTTGCAGATGATATTATTACTGAAATCGCGGAGGAGGATACCGCGTCTGGTTTGTGGTTGAAGCTTGAAAGTCTCTACATTACAAAGTCTTTAACAAATAAGTTGCTTCTGAAGCAACGCCTGTTCAGTCTGCGAATGCAGGAAGGTATGCCTCTTCGAGATCACTTAGATCAGTTAAACACAATTTTATTAGAATTGCGTAATATTTATTGTCCAGTTGAAGATGAGGATGCTGCTTTAATTCTGTTAGTTTTTTACTATTATCGTATGAGAATTTTGTACAATCGTTTATTATTGGTAAAGATACTATTTCTCTAGAGGAGGTTAGATCTTCTCTTCATACTAGAGAGCTGCGCGACAAGGCGGCTGGTACAGGTGTAGATAATCAGGCTGTTGGGTTGGTAGCTAGCGGGAGTACTTGACATAGAAATTCGGGGAAAAGTAAATCAAAAAAACTAGCTCCGAAGGGTTCGAAACCTAATGATATCTGCAATTACTATAAAGAGAAGGGACACTGGAAATCTGACTGTCCCAAGAAAAAGAAGCAACATGATAAATTGGCGGGTACTGATGCTTCAGGTATTGCTGCTGTAGCTGGTGCTACTTCTGAAGAAGATATTGCTCTTGTTGCTGCTGATCATATGCATCACTCTGATGTGTGGATTCTTGATTCTGGAGCGTCTTACCATATATGTCCGCGTAGGGAGTGGTTTACAACCTATGAGCTAACAGTTTTGCTTGTGAGACGGTTAGAATAGGCTCGATTCAAATTCGGACACATGATGGTAAATTCTGCACATTGAATGATGTTAGACATGTTCCACTTATGACAAAGAATCTGATATCTTTGAGTATGTTAGACAGCAAGGGTTTCAGTTTTCAAGGTGAAGGTGGAGTTCTACATGTCTGCAAGGGTTCTAATGTGGTTTTGAAAGGTGTTAAACGTGGTACCTTGTATCTTCTTCAAGGTTCTATGTTATCAGGTTCTGTTGTTGTCGCGTCCTCGAAGAAGATTAAGAGGCAGCGAACTGATAATGGTTTGGAATTTTGCTCATTTGAGTTTGATGAGTTATGTAAGAATGAAGGGATTTCTAGGCATCACACAATCAGGGATACACCGCAACAGAATGGTGTAGCGGAAAGTATGAATCAGACACTTCTGGAGAGAGCTAGGTGTATGCTCTCTAATGCTGGACTAACTAGAAGATTCTGGGCAGAAGCTGTTAGTACAGCATATTATCTGATAAATCACTGACCTCACACAAAAAGTGGTAGTGTTGAGAAACAGGTGGAGCAGCAAGTCACTCAAGATGAGAGTGAAGTTCAACAACCACAATCAGAGTCAGAGTTATCAGTTTCATCATTACCAGTAGCGAATCAGCACAGTTTGGCTCTTGATAGATCAAGGAGAGCTAATTATGGAGTTCCTCCCAAGAGAATTAAGGCAAACAATGCATATGAAGCTTGATGTATGCAATGGTCTGCACTAGACCCGATCTTGCACAGTCTATCAGTGTTGTTAGTAGGTTCATGGGTGATCTATGCAAGGAGCATTGGCAAGCTGTGAAGAGGGTTTTTCGGTACTTAAAAGGTACGTCTGATGTTGGTCTCATTTATGAAGGTGATACTGAGTGTTTGGTGATAGGCTTTTCTGTAACCGCCTAGAGAGTGTTATATAAACTCTCTAAGGCATAACCTAGCAGTTAGTCTGTCATAAACGTCATCTGTAATATGAATCTGTAATCTAGATCTAAATCTGTAGTTGTAATTTGCATCCTCAAGATCAATAAAACTTTTCTCTTCTGCCTATCTGTGTTCTTTCTTTACGTTTATTATAATCTTTCTTGATTCCGTTATAACATCTTAATCTCACTCTAACAGGTAAATTATTACGACAAAATCTCCAGACGAAAATTTTGAATTTGTGTGGGAGTGCTAGCTGCCAAACCTTGTGCCATCCGTTCGACTGAGGAACTGCAGAACTATCAATATTTCTGTCATGCCAATATCTGTATCCAGCTTTCATAGTATAAATTCCATCTTTGGAGCTGGACCATACTATTCTATCTTCAACTTCATGTTGTGGCACCCTAGTTGCCAGAATAGCATTAGCATCGACCATCGTGAACATCTGCTTTACTTTCCCCTCGTCCCAGGTTTTTGTTCCTGGATTGAAAAATGAATTGACATGCTCAGACCTGCCAACGTAGCCATGAAAATCCTCAACACAAAAACCAGCTTTCTCTCTTAACCAATGATCCTTGTAGCGACGATATCCTTACCGTTTCCCACTACCCATCTGTAACCATCCTTCAATCTCCTTAACTTGCCATATTCCCACCCAAACCAAACTAGAATTACTCCCTTTATCAGCGTTTAACATACTTGACTCAGGAAAGTATCTAGCTCTCAAAACTCGAGAAACCAAAAGATCGGGATAATTCACACATCTCCACACTTGTTTGCCCAGAAGAGCCACATTGAATCCATATAGACACAATTACTTTCAATTTATTTTGCACACAATAAAATCTCATGACATTGAAATTTCATCAACCCAATAAATAATTAATTATACTGTAATATGTCTACCAAAAAATTTTATCAACCACAACTGAATAGGGGCACGAGTTAGAGCAAGTCCACTCTTTAGTTGATTCCTAAAAATATAATAAAATAATGGTTTCTAATGATTAACATCAATTCTAACAACATTCCCTATATTCATTTTTTATTATTATAATGATAAATTTGAAATCAATTAAAGAATGAGATATGGACAAATATTGAAAAATGGAGGGAAATGAATTTTTTTATTGATAGAATTATAGAAATCAACTTAGGGATGGCTAGTGATTTTCCAAAAATAGGAAAAGAATAGAGATCCTTAGTATTTTAGGAAACCACTAGCACACTATTAGAGTAATATTTTGTACTAAATTACTTAAATTTTGACTTAGAAAGTAATATAAGAAAGCTGTTGAACTCACTATAACGTTAGAAACCTTTTAAATGTCATTATGATCGCCAAAAGAAGCTTCATAATTCACAATAAAGCTTCACAATAATGGTCTGTAATTACTTCCTCCTTGTATCATGTCAACTTTTTAATACTAATCTTTCTTAGAGATTCTATTTGATAGTTTTGATATTGACCATAGTTTATGGTTCTTTTTTCTTAGACAATGAATAGTGAGCTCACCATGAGGAGGATATAGCTAAACGGTGAAATTCTCGTTAGATGCGGCAACAAATGATCACAAATTTTAAGGTATCTTGCATTTTATTTGTAGAATTTATTATGCATGAAATGGTGAAAGATGTTATTTATTGGTGAAATATGCGAAACATTGATTTGGTGGTGAAATATAAGCGAAACAAGCACTAAATATTACATCGGGCTCGAGGAGTCCATGGAGCACTAGGTACTTAGGTAGCATCTCCAAATACTTAAAACAAGTTTGTAAATTTAAAAATAAAAAGTATGAGAAAAAATTGAGTTTTAAGAAATTTTTATTGGTTCTTAAAAAGTTTAATAGACTCTTCTCTCTACTTAAATCTAAAAGTTACTACGTGACTTTTAACAATTTTCTACTAGTAAAATATTTAATTACACATGATCGAATTTAAATGTTTGTAATAATAATATTTGAAATATTCATATAATATAAATTAGAAGTCAAGATAAAGAGTATTGTTATAGTTGACACAAAAATGTATGTACTAACTTACTAAAGAACCATATAATTATATTATTTTTAGATATAATCAATCTCTCTAAAGTCGGTTTCTGAAATGCATATTATATTATGGATGCATCCTAAAGTCATTCTTATTCTGAAATCCTCATCTCACAATAAGTTTGAGTATCAAAAAAAGTCACTCGTCAATCTGAAATGCAAGGGAAGAATATGTCAAGAAAACGGAAAATATAAGAAATTCAGAATGCTGGAAGAGCAGAAACATTCATAGCTACTAGTACTACATTTAGCTGGTCGAACGATTTGTCTATATCATTAGTACATCACTGCATCCACTTGTAGGAACATCAGTAGAAGTGTAGAACTACAGAATCTACATCTTAGGGAAAAAAAAGTACAGCTGCTTTCCTTTTTTTTCCCTCTTATTGTGAAGGTCTGACAAAATAAAAATATGACAAATGCATTAGTATGTCTAACCTCTTCATCTCCAAAAAAACAAGTTGTTTTTAATTTCCATTTTAAAAATAAAGGGAATCCCTCAAGTTCTAAGTAGAACAAAAACATCTACAGAGTCTTGATACATAACTTATGCGAGGCTTTGTAGAAAATGAACACCAATAAAAAGACGCCTCAATGTCATCATATTATGGCATAAAATCTGTCTAAGCTTTTACTAAATTTCTTTATGTGCAAAGCCGATTTCCATCAGATTGTGCATGCAAAGCAACGTCTTTGAGCCGGGTGGTCAGCATAATTTTACTCCCATTGTTGTCATCTGGAAAACAACTTTTAAAATCATCCCATGCCTTGGCACTCCAGATATCATCAATCACAATATGGTATCTTCGACCCTTTAAGGGACGATATAAAACATGGGCAATCATATTATCATTCATTCTAGAATCCTCATCAGTAATCACAGCGACAGAGCTTAAAATGGAAAGCAATAAATCCCTTTTATGATAAACCTGAGAACAAGTAACCCATGCTCAAACATAGAAGTAAGATACCACATAAGGATCATTATAAAGTCTTTTAGCTAAAGTAGTCTTACCAAGTCCAGCCATCCCAACAATGGAAATAACTTCAAGCTGCTTCTTTGTGATACACGCAAGTTGTTGCAGTAAAGTTCTTGCTTCCTCTTCGAATCCAACGAAAACTTCTTCTTCGTGATTCTTTCTTTTGTCAAAACAAAAGTAAATGGATACAAATTCTTCGGATAACTTCCAAAAACCTGTCGAGAAGCATTTAAAAATCAACGCCACTACAAACGCTAGTCGGTCTCCAACACGGTTGAGATCAGGAAGATCATTAAAGTTCGAAAAGTCAACAGTTGTTGAGATCAGGAAGATCATTAAAGTTCGAAAAGTCAACAGTTGTTCAGATCAGGAAGATCATTAAAGTTCGAAAAGTCAACAGTTGTTCTTGCATTTTTAAACTCAAGTACCCTACTAACTCTTGTGTATAATCGTACTTATACTTATAAGTGTTTGATGTCATAAACAGAGAAAGCAAGAGTGCATACTTCAGTCTTATTATTCAATACTGCAAACAAAGATATAAATACGAAAGCAAAACTACCGAACTCCTAGAAGCCAGTAACTGAGCTCATCTAAAACTCCTACAAAGACTCATACCTATCCACTTTATTCAATCAACTGAAACAGACTCTAACAACTGCTAGACTAATTCCACGCAGTCAACTGGCAAAACAAAACAACTAACCAATAAGTAAAACAAGTTTAATATTACTAAGCCAACATTCTCCCCCGTAATGTTAAACTTGCTTCCCCAGCTCCTTCATACCCAGCAGCTTCCTCATATGTTCAAACTTCACAGTCACCAGAGCTTTAGTCAGAATATCAGCACGCTGACTTTCACCACTTACATGTTTAACCTCGATATCACCTCGCTCAATACATTCTCTAATGAAGTGGAAACGTATATCAATATCCCGTGGAATACTGGGTTCTTGGCCAAGTCTATTGCCGACCTGTTATCAATGTATATGACAACTTGATCAAGCTGCTCACCTGTAACCTGCATTAAAACATTTCTGAGCCATATCCCTTGACATGCCGCTGCTGTAGCAGCCATAAATTCCGCCTCACAAGTAGACAATGCAACGCAGCGCTGCTTTTGTGAAACCCATGTCACTAAACTCTCATTCAGATAGAAAGCCATTGCTCCAGTACTTTTCCGATCATCCAAGTTGCCTGCTAAGTCGCTGTTTGAGTAACCAGTCAGAACATTATTTCCACCCTCCTTAGTATAGACAAGACCATAGCTTAACGTGCCCTGTATGTATCTTAAGATACGTTGCAGCATCGAGATGAGTCATAGTGGGTCGCTCCATGTGTCTGCTAACTACGCCCACTACATATGCAATGTCTGGGCGTGTGTGAACTAAATATCTAAGCCCTCCAACCAAGCTTTTGAAATATGTTGCATCAACTGCCTTCCCTGTTTCATCCTTAGTAATCATTACATTTGGATCCATAGGGTACTTGCATGGATTACACTTAGACATCCCTGCTTTTCTAACACCTTCCTAGCATAACTTGACTGCTTCAACTCAATACAATCAGAGTTTTGTTTCACCTCAATTCCAAGATAGTACGACAGTTTTCCCGTATCACTCATTTCAAAAACGCTGCTCATTTGTTTCTTAAACTCCTGAATGAGTCCAACACTTGAACCAGTTACGAGCAAATCATCCACGTAAACACCAATTATAAGAGAGTCGCCTCCCTTCCTCTTTACATACACTCCATGCTCGTACGGACATCTGGTAAATCCCATATCTTCAAGGCACTTGTTGAGCTTGGAATACCACGCACGTGGTGCCTGCCTTAGGCCATACAGAGCCTTAAAAAGCTTGTAAACATATCCTTCCTTTCCTGGCTTTACAAACCCATCAGGCTGAGAAACATAAACTTCCTCCTTCAAATCCCCATTTAGAAATGCTGTTTTGACATCCAAGTGATGCACCTGCCAGGAGTTCTTTGCTACTAAGGCAAGTAGTAATCGAACAGTTTCTAGACGTGTCACCGGGGCAAAAATCTCGTCGAAATCTACACCTTGTTCTTGAACATATCCCTTGGCCACGAGACGTGCTTTGTGTTTGATAACATTTCCGTCAGCGTCTTTCTTCAACTTGAAGATCCATTTCAAGTTAATAACCTTGTGTCCAGGTGGCAAGTTAGCTAGCTTCCAAGTGCCATTTTTCTCGATAGACGCAATTTCATTTTCCATGGCATGTCTCCAATCACTGCTCTCCTTTACTTGATTATACGAGCTTAGTTCTTCTAACCCCATGAGGAAAAGTTCCTCTTCATATTCAATCTTCTCGGTGTTCTCATACAAGTCTGATAGTCTTCTGAATTTTCTGGGTGTGTGACTGTCATCATACTCATCAGCACTAATCTCTGTACCACGTCTCTGTTCTTGCACTGGTGTTTCTATTTGCGTTTGACTTTCATCATCTGTCATGGCTCCCCCGTGGCCAGTCACCTCATCTCCCTCATGATCATATGGATTAGGAACCTCAAAGTGCCATTGCTGACTATCTTCAACCTGTAGTTGGTCCTCCCACCTCCAATATTTTCCTTCTTCGAACCTTACATCCCGACTCACGAAGACACGTTTATTCACTAGATCATATAGCCTGTAGGCCTTAGTGCCAGGCTCCTTTCCAAGGTTTACTACCATCACACTTCTGTCGTCGAGTTTCTTGGCATTAATATCAGGAACTTTCATATGTGCAATACAACCAAATACTCGAATGTGACTAAGATTTGGCTTCTGTTCCTTCAATACCTCGTACGGAGTTTTCCCGGTCAATGCCCTGGTAGGTACTCGATTTAGGATATAGATCGAATGCCTAACTGCTTCAGCCCACAAACCAGACGGGAGATTAGCATGCTTCAAAAAACTCCTCGCCATTTCCACCACAGTACGATTTCTTCGTTCAACTACGCCGTTCTGTTGAGGCGTGTACGGGGCTATGAAATGTCTCTCAATTCCTCTATCTTCACAGTATGCAGTGAATTCTTTTGACACAAATTCACCACCTCGGTCTGTTCTAAAGACACCAATTCTGTTGCATGTCCCATTTTCAACTTTTGCTTGAAATTTCTTAAACACCTCAAAGGCCTCGCTTTTGTTTTTCAACATATAAACCCACATAAACCCGCTGTAATCATCAACCAACAAAAGAAAATAACGATTACCTGCAGCAGTGCTTGGCGAAATAGGCCCACAGATGTCACCATGCACTAGTTCCAGAAATCTCGTGGCACTGAATGAAGCTTTAGATGGGAATGGCCTTCGAGTCTGCTTAGACATCATGCACCCTCCACAAACCTCCTTTGGCTGTTGTATTCTTGGCATACCCGTCACCATTCGTTGCTTGTGCATCATAGCCATTGCTGGAAAGTTGACATGTCCTAAACGGGCATGCCACAACCACGACAGATCCTCCAATTTGGCCAACAAACACAATGATTTTCCAGATTCGATAACAATTCGATATAATCTATTTGGAGATCGTTTGACATTCATCAGTAGTCTTTGATCCTCATCATAGACCTTTAGATATTCTTTATGAAGTATAACTTTATTACCTTCCTCGGACAATTGACCCAAACTAATAATGTTACTACATAAGCTGGGAATAAAGTATACCTCGTGAAGTAATTTCTCCTCGCCGTTCTTGCATTTGAGACTTACTGAGCCCTTCCCCTTTATCTCCACTATCGAACCATCCCCAAACTTCACACTTCCTGTAATCGTTTCGTCCACATGATTAAACTTGTTTCTCTGCCCTGACATATGGTTTACTTGCGCCATTTTCCAGATACCAAACGTTTGATTCCCATTTTCCTTCATTGTTGGCACCTAACAACTTTGGTTGTATCCCTCCTTCATCAATTATTTTCTCATGCTTGGCCAACAGTAACGCTGGTTCGTCATCCGTCCGAGTCAAATATGCCTCGTGTGTTTGTTCTTTTGTTCTCCTTGGCCTACGACACTCAGCTGCAAAATGGCCATACCCAAAACAATTCCAACACTTGACTCTGCTTTTGTCTTGTATACCACGATTCTTCGTCCCTGTTGATCCAGTTGCATTTCCTTGATTAGGCCTCTTAAGCCACTCGTCTCGAGTCAACAGTAACTTGCCCTCATCCTTTTCTCGTTTGAGCCATTCGTCTTCAGTCAGCATCAAATGTTCCCCACTGGTTTCACTTGGCCCCTTCAGTCTCTCCTCATGGACCTTAAGAGAACCTATTACTTCTTCGACCGTCATAGTGTTGAAGTTTCCAAATTGCTCCAAGGTTGAAGCAATTTGTAAAAATTTCGTGGGAACAGCTCGTAACAGTTTCTTGACAACGTATGACTCCTTTACTTCTTCACCCAGGGCTCGTATGTTGGTTACAAGACCATTCAATTTCATGTAGAACTCATCCAACACATCTGAGTCCTTCATCTTCAGAGCTTCAAATTCTGACTTCAGAGTTTGCACCCTAGCCGTCTTTACCCTGTCTGCCCCTTGACTCATTGTCTTGATCGCCTCCCAGGCATCCTTAGCATTCGACTTATCCGCAATAGACAATAGCAGATCCTCCGGAATTCCCTGATATATCATCGCCAATGCAACCTTATCAGTTTTCCCTTCTACCGTCGTCTTGGGATCACTAGGTTCGATTGCATCCCAAACTCCATGGGCCTGCATGAACACCTTCATTTTCATGGACCAAGCCGTATAATTTTCTTTCGTTAACATTGGATAGCTCAATCCAAACGAGTTTCCTTTCGACTTGTTTGCGTCCATCGCTGTTGCAGGTTTTGCCATACACCGACTCACAATCCTTTTTCTCTACCACGCTCTGATACCAAATCTTGTGTATAATCGTACTTATACTTATAAGTGTTTGATGTCATAAACAGAGAAAGCAAGAGTGCATACTGAAAACCTCAGTCTTATTATTCAATACTGCAAACAAAGATATAAATAGGAAAGCAAAACTACCGAACTCCTAGAAGCCAGTAACTGAGCTCATCTAAAACTCCTACAAAGACTCATACCTATCCACTTTATTCAACCAACTGAAACAGACTCTAACAACTGCAAGACTAATTCCACGCAGTCAACTGGTAAAACAAAACAACTAACTAATAAGTAAAATAAGTTTAATATTACTAAGCCAACACTAACAACATCGCTTAATGTGCTATTAGTTAACAAATGATATAGATGATTGTGATGATATGTTATGGTAAAGGTTTGAAATTCTTTAGAGAAGGAGATGAGCTGTTGATAATAAAAAGAAATTTGACATCTTTCTACTGGAAGCCAGTCAGGATATAATAGAAGCATGTTCATGTTGGGACAATCAGATCTTAGCACTGCGATTTTTGATACAATAAATTAACGAGTACGAATAGAAAAGTCACCTTGTTAACGGTTGATTCCACGCTCTTCTATTGTATTCCCAAATTCCCTTGAGCGAAGTGTGGCCTTCGTCTTCTCAAGTTAACCTCTCTTCTTGCTCCTGGGTGGCTACAAAATTTTTTCGACCAGCCCCCAACAAGAAGAGAATAAGAATATATATAGGCTACAATAGGGATCATGGACAATTAGGTTGGGCCTTCTAATTACATCTTGAGCCTAGCCCAATGTAATTAAATATTAATTCAATCCACTAAAGAATTAATATTTGCACTACCTTTCCTAATACCGTAATTTAATTAATTAATTCGCTTCCAATATTATTTGCTTATTAAATTCCCCATGTTTAAAATATCGCATGTCCATTAATTAAATAAATTACTGATAATTCATTTAATTAATATCTTTTATCCTTGATCATCCACTCAACCTTTATTTAATTATGCGGAATAAATCCACCTGCAGGGTTTCACATAATTAAATCTTTTTGAGCTTTCAAGGGGACATCATTAACCCGAATATTTTCAGGACATGGATTCCTTCAATAAATAATATCCACCATATATATTATTCCATCACCCAAAATATAATGAAATAAATCAAAAGAATTATTTCATATATAAATCAAAGCATGTAAATAATATACACGTGTCAATTACTATATCTGGATTAAGAACCTAAGCATTAATAATAACATAGAATCTTAGTTCACATTCTTAATCAGTATAAGGGAACAATTCTAAATTTGATCCTGTTCAATATACACAAAGTATACTAGTATTATTTATTAGTCAATATAAACTAATCTAAATAATACTACAGCCATTCCAGTGGATTGTCTAACACCACCTGTGCTGTGAACCATATTATATTATATAAACCGTATTTAATAATCTAATATTCTGTATCCCATTTGATACTAGATTATTCACAATATATAATATTTAGACAACATGTAAACATTTAAATGATTCTCAATAAAATAGGCCAGAAATAAATGTATATACTTCAAATAAATATTTTCAGTATACGCCAACAATCTCCCACTTATACTCAAAATATTCTATGAGTATATCAGTGTTTATTTAATCCACTATTACTCACAAAACTACTTTATAACCAAATATCTGACTCCTATCTTTCTGGAAATCTGAATCCGTAACCCCAAAGGAAATAGATCTGAGGCCTTGTAAATTAACATATACTCCTTAGTCCTTCTCTGGTACTTGAGTATAGTTTTTACTGCACTCCAATGTTCCTGACCTGGGTTCGACTGATATCTACTAACCATGCCTACAGCAAAGCAGATATCAGGCCTCGTACATAACATAGCATACATTAAGCTTCCACATGCCGAAGCATAAGGAACTGCTTTCATGCTCTCTATATCCTTAGGTGTCGAAGGACACTGCTCCTTGGATAGAGCCACTCCATGCTTAAAAGGTAGAAAACCTTTCTTAGAGTTCTGCATGTTAAAACGAGCTAATACTTCATCAATGTAGGGCTCTTGAGATAAAGCCAACATCCTTTTCTTGCGATCCCTTATTACTTTGATCCCAAGGATGTATGCCGCTTCACCTAAGTCCTTCATTTCAAATTGTTCGAACAACCATGCCTTTATTGATGACAACATCTTAACATTGTTTCCAATGAGTAAAATGTCATCTACATACAGTACTAGAAAAACCACTGCATTACCCTCACTTCTCTTATACACACATGATTCGCTTGGACTTTGATCAAATCCATATGACTGGACTGCCTGATCAAAACGAATATTCCAGTCCCTAGAAGCTTGTTTTAGTCCATAAATAGACCTCTTAAGCTTACAAACAAGATGCTCTTGGCCTTCCTTAATGAATCCTTTTGGTTGTTGCATATAGATGGTTTCCTCAAGACTTCCATTAAGGAAAGCTGTCTTGACATCAATTTGCCAAATCTCATAATCGAGATGAGCTGCTATAGATAAAAGAATCCGGATCGACTTAAGCATAACAACCGGCGAAAAGGTTTCCTCATAATCGATCCCTTCTTTCTGAGTATACCCTTTCGCAACAAGTCGTGCTTTCCAGGCTTTCACCTTTTTGTCAGATCCTCTTTTCTTCTTGTAGATCCACATACATCCAATGGGTTTTACACCTTTGGGTGGTTCCACGAGCTCCCAAACTTGATTAGAATACTTAGATTCCATCTCAGATTCCATTGCCTTTTTCCAAAGATCTGCATCTTTATCTAGAATTGCTTCTTCGTATGTCCTGGGATCCTCATTATGTTCACCAGAGACCAAGTCCGAGGACTCTCCCAAAAACATGAATCTATCAGGTTGTTGAACAACCCTCCCACTACGACGAAGCATCGGTGTGGTATTAGTGACAGATTATGCATTTTCTTGTGGTTGATCTATTTGTACTATTGGCACTTGGGGATTATCTGTCCCTCCCACTAGTTCCTCTAAAACGATACTACTCATGGGTTTGTGGTTCATTATATAGTCTTCTTCTAAGAATCTAGCATTGGTGCTAACAATGATATCTCGATCCCTAGGACTATAAAATGAATAACCTTTCGTTCCCATGGGATAGCCTACAAACAGCCTTACTTCTATACGAGATTCTAACTTGGTCGCGTTCTTGTTCAGCACATGTGCTGGACAACCCCAAATCCGAATATGTCTTAGACTTGGTTTGTTACCAGTCCACAATTCTATTGGGGTCTTGGGAACCGACTTAGAAGGTACCAAGTTTAGAAGGTAAGCCGCTGTTTCAATAGCATATCCCCAGAACGACTTGAGTAAATCTGAATAACTCATCATCGATCTAACACTTTCTAAAAGAGTCCGATTCCTTCTCTCTACTACACCATTCTGCTGAGGTGTGCTTGGTGCAGACAACTAGGATGCAATCCCATTTTCTGATAAATATTCCCTAAATTCTCCAAGCAAGTATTCGCCACCACGATCTGATCGTAGTGACTTGATACATTTTCCAAGATGTCGCTTCTCCGCACTTGCTTTGTACTCTTTGAATTTTTCAAAGCACTCAGACTTACGGCGCAACAAATAAATGTACCCATATCTAGAATAATCGTCAATAAAAGTGACAAAATACTCATAACCTCCTCTTTCTTGGATACTCATAGGTCCACATAAATCAGTATGAACCAATTCTAACACTTCTTTGGCTCTATTCCCCTTTGCTTTAAAAGGCCTATTAGTCATCTTACCTTCCAAGCAAGATTCACAAACTGGAAATGGCTCCACTGCCAACGAGCCTAATGGCCCATCTACTACCAGTCTTTGAATCCTCCTCAAGTTAATATGACCTAATCTTAAGTGCCAAAGATATGTTTGGTTCAATTCAGAAGGATTCTTTCTTTTGTTTGAGCTAGAAAGAATGTTATTAGATTCCTTTTGTTGCAGCATTGGTTGGACAGGATTAATAATATATAAATTGTCTTGCAATGTACCAGAACATATAACTCGTTTATTCATCATAATAGAAACATTACGATCCAAACAAACATTATAACCATCCATAGCAAGTTTAGAAACCGAAATCAAATTTCTTCTAAACGAAGGTACATAAAGACAATTGTTCAAAACCAAACTCCTATCATCTCCAAAAGATAATGTAATTATTCCAACTGCAACTACTGCTACTTTCGTAGCATCTCCCATGAACACATATATCTTGTAACCCTTATGTTTTGATGATTATATTTAGCAAGCGGTATTACTTGTTAATTATAAATTCAGCAAGCTAAGTTAAGATGTACAGGATTATTTCAGTCTAACAGATGTATTTCAGCAAGCTGTTTTGGAGCATTGTACATATTTCAGCAAGCTATTTCTGGGCGGCAGAAAGTGCAGAAATCAAGATATCATTCGGATTTCAAGGAGCCTCTGTGATATATAATTAGGAATATTGTTAGGGATCCTCTGAAATATTAAATCCCAACTTACCTATAATAATCATATCTCAAGACAAGTGGGAGACAACTTCTTTAAATAAGGATACACTTTTCCTTATTTAATTCATACACCAAACACACTCCATATATTATACTCCTTGTCTTTCCTTTCATAATTATGCACGCTCCTAACCATCATATTGAAAGACAAACAGCTCACTCTACTCCCCACCAATAACGCTCCATTCATACAATTCATAATGCTATTGAATTATGATCCGAATAAAGAAAATCCAAGGAGCCTCAAGAAGACTATATCCCAAATCAAATAATCTTGTTTACCTATAAAAGGAACACTCTTGATCAGTTCCTAGACAACAATTACAAGTGCAAAAACAAGATCATATACATACACAACTTCGAGCCTTCTTTGAAAAATCATTTAAACCTCTCAAACTCTCACACACACATTCGGTTATACATTTTCAGAGGGTTCTTTAGGTTGAGTTGTAATTTCATTCAAATCCTTGTATTGTTCAAGTTGTAAAAGATTAGTTGCTGTACAAGTTTTGGCTTAAGGTTTTGGGTGGGTAGAACTAGACTAGAGAAGGATACTTGGGAAGTATTGCTTAGAGAGTTGGTTCAACACAGCAATTCAGCAAGCCAAATTGTAAGCAGCTGGGTGTAAAGGGAGATATATTAGTTGATCTTGTAATCGGTTTATAGTGATCAATAATATATTCTCTTACCAAGTTGGTAAGGGACCAGGACGTAGACCATAGGGGATTAGGGGTCGAACCTGGCTAAAAGATCTTGTGTTCATTTATTTTTCTGCACATTTACATTCTGCACTGCATTCATTTTCAAATTCAGCTTGCTGTTTTCTAACTGGTCAGGTCATATCAGCAAGCCGTTTTTGGAAAATTTTTAAAACTCAACAGTTAATCAGTAACAGCCATAATACACCTATTCACCCCCCCCTCTAGGTGTGTTTTCATTTGGTATCAGAGCTTTGGTATACTAATCTTTCTGTAACAGGAAAAGTATCGATCGATATGGCTGACGATTATCCTTTCGGTTCATCAAATCACCGTGCACCTTTGCTGCTCGGAACTGAAAACTATAACTGGTGGAAAGACCGCATGAAGATGCACCTATCAAAAGAACCACTCGAATGGAGAGTTGTCAACAGAGGCCCGTATATATTTCTTGACAAAGAAAGCAAGCCGAAAGACATTGATGAGCTTACCGATGCCGAATTGGTCAAGGAAAGCTACAACACTAGGGCAATGAATACTATCATGAATGGTCTTTCTGCAAGTGAAAGTGATAAAGTCTCCTCATGCAAATCCGCCAAAGAAATGTGGGACACGTTGGAACTATATCATGAAGGTTCGACTACATTGAAGAAAGTTAAACTTAGTACGTTAATGAATGAGTTTGGAAGTTTTATTGTCAAGGAAGATGAGACTATAAGGCAAAGTCAAGCAAGATTTCAGAAAACAATGAATGGTCTCAAACTGCTTGGAAAATCAATACCTCAAGCTGAAATTAACATGAAAATATTAAGTGTCGTACCTTGGTCTTATTCACCTAAGGTAACCGCGTTGGAATCTTCCTCACAAATTGACACTATGGATACATTAGCTGTTTTTGCTGAACTTGAACACTTTGAAGCAAAAATAAATGCAAGTCAATCCAGATCGTCACAAGCTCCAGTTGCAAAGATGAAGAATTTGGCACTTCATTCGCAAAACAGCAAGCTGGAATCTGAAGGAGAGTCAGAATCAGATGAGGACTTAGCCCTCATTTCAAGGAGAATTAAAAGGCTTATTGAAAAGAAGAATCAAATGAAGAAATTTAAAGGAAATCCTTCGGACAACAGAAAAGAATTCAAGGAAGAAACGTGTTTTGAATGTGGCAAAAAGGGTCACTATCGAAGAGATTGCTACAAATTAAAGAACAAGTCAAAACAGCAAGCTGGATTCAACGAAAAAAGAAAATCCAAGGCTTTGATGACTTGGAGTGATGACTCTACCTCTGAAGAAGACTCAAGTGATGATATGGTTAATTTAGCTTTGGTTGGCTTCGATGAAGAAGATAGCACCGAAGTGGAAAGCAACGAAATAGACTCAGATGATAACAACACTAAGGTAAATTCATTTAATTCATTACCTACTAATTATGTTATAGAACAATTAACGATGCAGGAATCTTCTGAAGAATTTCTCAAAGTAAAGACAGAGAACAACAAATTGAGAGAGAAAAATACTCATCTTAAGAAATTAATCAGAGATTTAATGGAAGAAAAGGCTCTAGATGAACATGAATCTATGATTACAAGGTTGAAGGATAGCATAACACAATTAGAAGGACTCAACAAAGTAATACTCAGAAGAAATGATGTTCTGATCAAGCAACTCAGCGAGCTGAAAGCTGATATAGAAACCAGAGAAATTCAAATCAGCAAGCTGAATGATGAAATAGGATTCAAGGATATTCATATCAGCAAGTTGAAAGAAGAAACAGAAGCTTCACAGGAAGTTATTCAACAAGCTGAAAAAATGAAAGAACTCGAGGAGGAGATACAGAGGCTTAACAAAGGAATGGGAAAATTTGTTCAAGGTGAAGAAACTCTCATATCAATGATGAAGAAAGCTGCAGTTCCTATTGAAAAGGAAGGCGTTGGATTAGCATCAACTTCAAAAGAAATTGCTCTCCAGTATAATGGAACTCATGGAATCCCTTATGATTATGCAATGCCTTGGAAGATATGTAGCAAGTGTCATAAGAAGGGACATCTTGCTAAGCACTGCACAACTCAGACAAAATCAGCCTGCCGAAATGAGAAAACAGCCTACTGTTATCAGGCTGACAGAAGCAGAAAAACCAGAAATCATGAACCAAAATGGGTTCAAAAATGGATCAAGAAATCTGAATTACATGATTTATATGTTCTATCTACTAACCATACTGGACCCAACAAGATTTGGGTACCAAAAGGATAAGTTGTTCTTATTTGTGTCATAGGTATGCCTAGCCGCAAAGACGAACTCAAAGGAATGGATTTTGGATAGCGGGTGTACAAGGCACATGTGTGGAGATGAGTCTCAGTTTATCACTCTAAAAAAGAAGAAGGGTGGAAAAGTTACAATTGGTGATAGCAAAACTCTTCAAATTCTTGGAAAAGGCAAAATCGGTAACAACATGCTTTCAATTGACAAAGTTCAATTTGTTCAAGGTTTAAAGTATAATTTGCTTAGTGTAAGTCAATTATATGATGATGGTCATAATGTTGTGTTTGATAAAGAAAAATGTATTATCTATCTTGGTACTAACAAAATCCCACTAGTCGCTAGAAGGGAAGGAAATATATATATATATTGAATTTTGAGTTGCAGAAAACAGCCTACTGTTTAGCTGCAGTTGATACTTCTCCAAGTCTATGGCATAGAAGGCTAGGACATGTGCATATGGATCAACTCAGCAAGCTGATTTCAAAGAATTTAGTATGAGGTTTGCCCAAAATAAAATATGTCAAGACAGAAACATGTTCAGCTTGCCAATTAGGCAAACAAACTCGAACTCCTCACAAATCAAAGAACATGGTATCATCTATTAAACCTTTAGAACTTTTGCATCTAGACCTTTTTGGTCCAGAAGCTTATAAAAGCATTGGAGGTAAACAATATGCCTTTGTTATTGTCGATGATTATTCTAGATTCACATGGGTATTGTTTCTTAAAACAAAAGATTGTGCTTTTGATGAATTTGAGAATCTAATCAAGTTACTTGAAAATAAGTTGAATACAAGACTTGTAGGGATTCGAAGTGATCATGGAGGTGAATTTCAAAAGGAGTTCATCACCTATTGTAAAGATAGAGGTATCTCTCATGAATTTTCAGCACCCCGAACTCCACAACAAAACGGAGTTGTAGAAAGGAAGAACAGGTCTTTGCAAGAAACAGCAAGAACCCTACTTCAAGAAAGCAAGTTGCCAAGGAATTTTTGGGCAGAAGCTGTAAATACAGCTTGCTATATTCTCAACAGAGTTCTTATAAGACAAATTCTCAACAAAACTCCTTATGAATTGCTGAATAAAAGGAAGCCAAACATCAGCTATTTCAAGATATTTGGATCAAGATGCTTTGTTCTCAAAACAATTGATCGAGACGGTAAATTTGATGCTAAATCATATGAGGCTATTTTTCTTGGATATTCTCTAACTAGTAAATCTTATAGAGTATATAATTTATCTAAACAAATTGTTGAAGAGTCAATTAATGTATCTTTTCAAGAAACTAATAATGATCTGCCAAGAGAAGAGGAAGTTGATGCAGGAACAGGTACAAACAGCAAGCTGATTTCATCAGTAAAGCAAAATGAAGAAACACAAACTACACCAGTTGATGAAGAAAAACAGCAAGCTGATTTCACTATTCCTGTTGAAGAATCGTCAGAAAATCTTGAAAAATTATCCTTGGAAGAGCAAGAAGCAAATCTAAGTTCAAAAAGGGAACTTCATGCACAAGGGATTCAACCTCACAAAATGATTAAACTTGCAGAACAAGAAGTTATAGCTCAACACTCTCTTCCTAAAGCCACTAGGACGGTTAAAAATCATCCTCCACAACTTATTATTGGAGAAAGGACAGATGGCATCAAGACAAGGAAAGCTCAAGCAAATATCTGTGCATTTTCTGCCTTTCTTGCAAAAGAGGAACCGAAAAACATAAAAGAAGCTTTAAATGATGAAAATTGGCTCATAGCAATGCAAGAAGAACTAAGTCAATTCGAAAGATGTGACGTTTGGGAACTAGTGGAACCACCTAAAGATGTTTCCATTATTGGTACCAAATGGATTTTTAAGAATAAGGTTGATGAATTTGGGACGGTTACTCGAAACAAGGCTAGACTCGTAGCTCAAGGATATAATCAGCAAGAAGGGATTGATTTTGATCAAACATACGCACCTGTTGCACGTCTAGAATCTATCAGAATGCTTCTCTCCTTTGCATGCTTCAAGAAAATCAAGCTTCACCAAATGGACGTTAAGAGTGCCTTCTTAAATGGTAGGCTGAAAGAAGAAGTTTACGTAAAACAGCCTCTTGGATTTGAAAATGCTCAGTTTCCCAACCATGTTTTGAAGCTAAAAAGGGCCTTATATGGATTAAGGCAGGCTCCTAGGTCATGGTACGAACGGCTAAGTGAATTTCTGATCAAACATGGATTTCTAAGAGGTAAAATCGATCCTACCTTATTCACAAAATTGGATGGTAAAGATATCTTAGTTGTGCAAATATATGTCGACGATATTATTTTTGGCTCAACTAATGATTTAATGTGCAAGTGGTTTTTCAAACGAATGCATAGTGAATTCGATATGAGTATGATGGGCGATCTGAATTTCTTCTTGGGACTGCAAATCAAACAAACTCCAGATGGTATTTATGTTCATCAAACTAAATATGTCAACAACCTACTGAAAAAGTATGGATATGAAAACGTCAAGCCGAAATCTACTCCAATGTGCCAAAACAGCAAGCTGATTTCGGATGAAAATGGAAAAAGTGTTGACATTCGTCAATACAGAGGAATTATTGGTAGCCTCCTTTATCTAACAGCCTCACGACCTGATATTATGTATAGTGTTTGTGTATGTGCTCGGTTTCAGGCCAATCCAAAGGAATCTCATCTAAGCGCCATTAAACGAATTTTCAAATATCTTCGTGGCACAACAAATCTTGGGCTGTTTTATCCTATCACAAATTCCTTTAATCTTGTTGGATTTAGTGATGCTGACTATGCAGGAAGCCAAACTGATCGTAAAAGCACTAGTGGAGTTTGTGCAATTCTTGGACAAAGTCTAGTTTCTTGGCAAAGTAAGAAACAATCATCTGTTGCTTTGTCTACAGTTGAAGGAGAATACTTGGCAGCTGGGAGTTGTTGCTCGCAAATATTATGGATGATTCAAACTCTACGAGACTTTGGAATCAAATGTGGTCAAGTTCCAATAAATTGTGATAATACGAGTACTATCAACATATCTGAAAATCCAGTAAATCATTCACGCACCAAACATATTGATGTACGCCATCATTTTCTTCGAGACAATGTTGCTAAAGGGAAGATTCAACTGAATTTTGTTCCTACGGAATATCAGCTTGCTGATATTTTTACAAAGTCTCTTGCAACAGAACGATTCAACTTGATTCGACGAGAACTTGGAATGTGTGAAGTATAAAACAGCAAGCTGTTTTCTACATGACTGGTAATATCTTTTCTAACTCCTTTATCCTTGATTATTTTTGGTAAGTGAATATTTATTCGGTATAAATCTATCAACATGATATATTTGTTATATTGCCTAAAAATATGCCATGATTTATATGATTAAATGTTTCTTATTTTTATGCCAAGTTGTGACATGTTTTATCTACGAGTATTTATAATATTTCCTAAATTTAAGCTAAGTGGATACGTGGGTAGTTCTATTTAATATTGTCAATATTTTCCCTTATATGATTAAATTGGGCATTACCCCACTCCACTTCTCCCATTTCAATCGACAATCTAGGGTTTCTCTATCAAACTCGAACATGGCTTCTCGCACTCGCGGCTCAAAGAACAAACTCCAACTTCCGACTGCAACCTCTTCATCGACCGTTCCACTGGTCAATGACGAGTTAATGCCTATGGATGCCCAAACGGAAACCCTCTCCGATTCGACTCCATTGGGTTCTCCAGCTTCAAAGCGTATCAAACCCGTGTTCAACATCATCTCGGAAACTCTCTCTGAAAGGTTCTTTGACAACCACATTGGAACTCGACCAATTGCTCCTGGTAAGTCGATTACTCTTAAACTCTTGACTGCATGTGGTGCTAAAGATATGATAGATGCTATGGGTATGCGCTCCTTCCTACTTGATTTGCCTAAAGTGTATTATCCAGAACTGGTTCGTCAATTTTATGCAAACCTAGAAAAAGATGAGTTTGGAAATTTAACTACACTGGTTAATGAGAAATTAGTGCAATTGAACCCACCGTTTCTTGCTTCCATTCTTGATATGACTGTTCAATCATCTGTCGAAGTGTTTACTCATGGGTCTCTTAGCTTTCCTGAGTTTACACATGTTGATCAATTGAATGTGTTGGTAGCCCCTAATCGGTTAATGGAATTAACCCCTCCTACCACATCCTTGCTTAACCCAATGGCACACTTTATTTTTAAACTTTGCTGGGCAAATATTAGTCCCCGGTCAGGAGGTCGTTCGAACTTGAATTGGCAAGATGTATGCGTGTGTGCAAGAATTATGTCCAAGATGCCTTTCAATCTTCCCAAACTGATCTTGGATACAATGCTTGCGGCTGTTGGCAAGCAAAATTCTGCTTTGCCCTATGGTTGTTTGATTACTAGAATTTGTCAATCGTTTAAGGTCAACACGACTGGGTTCGAGGTTATTGCAGTTAGAGATCATATTGATGGCAAAAATTTAACTCAATCAAATTTGAGAGCTGCAAATGGCAAAATTGAACACATTGTCGACCCGGCTCCACCTGATGTTGATGTGAGTGTTGGAACTCCTAATCCTGTATCTCCTAAGTTTGTTCGAATGGTGGAAAATATTGCATCTGACACTGCTACTATAGTCGAAAATCACAATGCTTTGGTTGCCAAAATTTCTGCTCTAGAAGGTGAAATCATTGTGTTGAAAACAATGGTGTCTATGCTCATTGGAAAGGAAGTCCCTGTTGCTACTCCACATGCTAATCCAGCTGCTGCAACGGCTACTACTTCAACTCTTCAGACTCCTCCTGTTGTTATGCCTCCTGGTTCAACTGCTCCTGGTAATGGGGATGCCATAAAGGATTCTGAGAATGAAGGGTCCTTGGAGGTGGATGTGGATGCTTAAATGCCCTTTTTAATGATTAAGGGGGAGAATATATTTTAGTAGTTCTGAACTTGATATTGCTGCTGGTTTATGTTTAAGCTTTTGTTGAAAACTTAACTATTTGTTGTTTTGTTGTTGCTTGGAACTTAACTGTTTGATGATGCTTATGTTGAATTTTAGCACTCTGTGCCTTATGTGTGTTTTAAATCAGTTGTGTTGCCTGCTTAAACTTGCTTATATAACTACATGTAATATTATTGCTTAATCAAGTTTACAGGAATGCAGGAATTTAGGGGGAGAATTCTCTCCTAAAATAATGGGTTAATAATCATCAAAAAGGGGGAGATTGTAACCCTTATGTTTTGATGATTATATTTAGCAAGCGGTATTACTTGTTAATTATAAATTCAGCAAGCTAAGTTAAGATGTACAGGATTATTTCAGTCTAACAGATGTATTTCAGCAAGCTGTTTTGGAGCATTGTACATATTTCAGCAAGCTGTTTCTGGGCGGCAGAAAGTGCAGAAATCAAGATATCATTCGGATTTCAAGGAGCCTCTGTGATATATAATTAGGAATATTGTTAGGGATCCTCTGAAATATTAAATCCCAACTTACCTATAATAATCATATCTCAAGACAAGTGGGAGACAACTTCTTTAAATAAGGATACACTTTTCCTTATTTAATTCATACACCAAACACACTCCATATATTATACTCCTTGTCTTTCCTTTCATAATTATGCACGCTCCTAACCATCATATTGAAAGACAAACAGCTCACTCTACTCCCCACCAATAACGCTCCATTCATACAATTCATAATGCTATTGAATTATGATCCGAATAAAGAAAATCCAAGGAGCCTCAAGAAGACTATATCCCAAATCAAATAATCTTGTTTACCTATAAAAGGAACACTCTTGATCAGTTCCTAGACAACAATTACAAGTGCAAAAACAAGATCATATACATACACAACTTCGAGCCTTCTTTGCAAAATCATTTAAACCTCTCAAACTCTCACACACACATTCGGTTATACATTTTCAGAGGGTTCTTTAGGTTGAGTTGTAATTTCATTCAAATCCTTGTATTGTTCAAGTTGTAAAAGATTAGTTGCTGTACAAGTTTTGGCTTAAGGTTTTGGGTGGGTAGAACTAGACTAGAGAAGGATACTTGGGAAGTATTGCTTAGAGAGTTGGTTCAACACAGCAATTCAGCAAGCCAAATTGTAAGCAGCTGGGTGTAAAGGGAGATATATTAGTTGATCTTGTAATCGGCTTATAATGATCAATAATATATTCTCTTACCAAGTTGGTAAGGGACCAGGACGTAGACGATAGGGGATTAGGGGTCGAACCTGGCTAAAAGATCTTGTGTTCATTTATTTTTCTACACATTTACATTCTGCACTGCATTCATTTTCAAATTCAGCCTGCTGTTTTCTAACTGGTCAGGTCATATCAGCAAGCCATTTTTGGAAAATTTTTAAAACTCAACAGTTAATCAGTAACAGCCATAATACACCTATTCACCCCCCCTCTAGGTGTGTTTTCATATCTCACCATCTCTAAGCATTCTGGATTGCTGGAACCCCTGCATAGAGTTACAAACATGGTCAGTGGCTCCTGTATCTACACACCAAGTGCTCGTAGATATAGCCGCTATATATGTTTCTGTAACTAGAGAAAGAGACATACCAGTATTGTTTGTCTTCTTAGGAAGAGGACAATCCTGTTTCCAGTGACCTGACTGCTTGCGCCTGAAGCACTTGCCCTTAGGCTTTTTCACACCACCTTGAACTCTCACTGCATTAGCAATCTTTCCAGCTTTCTGTGTCTGAGTCTTTTTCTTCTTCTTACCTTTCGGCTTAGATGAAGAAGCTTTCTCGGCCACATTCACTTGAACATTCTGCTTAAAGAGTCCTTCAACTGCCTGAAGTTCTGTCAGAAGTTCCGCGAGACTATACATCCTTTTGTTCATGGTGTAATTCAAGCGGAACTGCTCAAAACTTTTGGGCAAGCTCATAAGGATGATATCGATCTGGGTTTCCCCATCAATATCAGCACCAAGGATCTCCATCTCATTCAGATGAGACATCATTCTGAGAACATGATCCCTTACAGGTGTTCCTTCAACCATCTGAGTGTTCATTAAAGCCTTCATTGCTACTTGCGTAGCAGCACTATTCTGTTCTCCAAAAAGTTCCTTGAGATTAAAGAGCATATCTGAAGCAGTGGGCATAGCCTGATGCTGATGCTGCAAAACACCCGACATTGCTGCCAGAATGTAACATCGCGACATCTCATCTGCTTTAACCCACCGTTTATAATACTCTTTCTCACTTTCAGGAGCATCTTCAGCAGGCTGATCTGGCTTGGGTTCATAAGTACAAAATTTGTACTCCTCAGCAGTCAACACTATGTCCAAATTACGTTTCCATTCAATATAGTTCGGTCCAGTAAGTTTGTTATCCTTAAGTATGGTGAATAGTGGATTAAGGCCCATAATGATCTAATCGTGAGAATCATACATGTAACACATAATCAGATAGTTGCATAAATCTTAAATCCTATTGGTTTCCTCTAACAATTAATTAAAATTAATGCACTAATATTTAAACACCATAAGTATCTGGTACGCCACGATGGGTGACATATATACCACTTAAATTCGTTTAAATATTACTTCGGTCCTATTACTAAATAATATGCCACGTTAGGGTGGACTATATATTATTTTTCATAGCTAAGTGTATACCATTATTTAATCTTAAATTACTAAAAAGACCGGATACCACCATTAAATATTTCCAATCAATAATCGATAATAGGATAATTCCCAGATCGGGGGGAGCATTGTCAAGAGGCATCACTTAAGACCCCTTTCTAGACAGAATCATCCTTTCTCTCTATATTGAAAATCTATATTCAATCATTAGCACCCTTCTAATTAATTGAATTCTATGAAACTTGGTACGCCACGATGGGTGGCATGTATACCTTTCAATATTCGTAATTAATTTAGGAAGTTTGTTCTAGTAATATCCATAACACTACCTGACACCATAAATCATACGCCACGATGGGTGGCATGTATATAATTTAAATTCGTCTCGGTGTTAAATTACATACAAACAATAATGGAGACTATGGGATTTAATTCCTAATTAATTCCCTCACCCACTTAGAATTTTTATTTAAAATTGAGGAATTTTTATCTAGATGCATCGCCCTATGTTATTTTTTCGAGGTCTACATGTTATAAAAATAACAATACAAAGAACACATAACATAGCAGCATGCATCATAAAATTAAAGCAATAAATAAAATTAATGTCCATGTCGTCCTAATTATGTTAAACATGCAATTAAAATTACACACATAATTAACAACACAGATAATAATTATTTAAAGCAATAATTAAAAAATTAAATAGCGGAATTAAAATTAAAAAAAACATAATTTAAATCCACTATTATGGCCCCTTGAAAAAAAATAAATTTCCAGCCCTGTGTTCTGCTGAAAAAATCTTTTTTTCTGTAAAAAACTTCTGTTGCGCAGCTTGCAGTGGCGTTACTGCCTGTTTTACCTAGTAACGCAGGCTGCTCCTGCGTTACCACCTGTTTTATCCTGTAACGCAGGACAGACCTGCGTTACACACTGTTATATCCTGTAACGCAGGACAGACCTGCGTTACTGACTTTGTCCAGAATTTTTTCTGCGCGGCTGCTCTTCTGATGCCTGTTGCTTCTTCAATTCTTCAAACTTGATCGAAAAACAAACAAAACCAGCAGCCACAATCAACTACGCAGCGGACAATTTTGTTTCTCCGTTTCGATTTCCGATCGCACGTAATTGTTACAAAATATCCGGATCTTAATAAAATCCAACAAACAATTACAAAAAAATAGATCTAATACAAAACTAATTTTGTAAATCTATTCTAACACGATCAACCCTCGTGTTTTACAACCACGATAAACCACGTGGAAACCAAACAAAATAACCACGATTAAACCACGTGGGATCCAAACACATAATTAAAATAAACATGGCCATAATAGTGGATAACAACCTGCAAAACAGAATTATACAAGCCTACCACTATATACATGCATATATAATTACGACATGGACATCGTATCAAAAATCGCAGAACCATTGAACCAGGCTCTGATACCAATTGTTGGGACAATCAGATCTTGGCACTGCGATTTTTGATACAATAAATTAACGAGTACGAATAGAAAAGTCACCTTGTTAACGGTTGATTCCACGCTCTTCTATTGTATTCCCAAATTCCCTTGAGCGAAGTGTGGCCTTCGTCTTCTCAAGTTAACCTCTCTTCTTGCTCCTGGGTGGCTACAAAATTTTTTCGACCAGCCCCCATCAAGAAGAGAATAGGAATATATATAGGCTACAATAGGGATCATGGACAATTAGGTTGGGCCTTCTAATTACATCTTGAGCCTAGCCCAATGTAATTAAATATTAATTCAATCCACTAAAGAATTAATATTTGCACTACCTTTCCTAATACCGTAATTTAATTAATTAATTCGCTTCCAATATTATTTGCTTATTAAATTCCCCATTAATTCGCTTCCAATATTATTTGCTTATTAAATTCCCCATGTTTAAAATATCGCATGTCCATTAATTAAATAAATTACTGATAATTCATTTAATTAATATCTTTTATCCTTGATCATCCACTCAACCTTTATTTAATTATGCCGGAATAAATCCACCTGCAGGGTTTCACATAATTAAATCTTTTTGAGCTTTCAAGGGGACATCATTAACCCGAATATTTTCAGGACATGGATTCCTTCAATAAATAATATCCACCATATATATTATTCCATCACCCAAAATATAATGAAATAAATCAAAAGAATTATTTCATATATAAATCAAAGCATGTAAATAATATACACGTGTCAATTACTATATCTGGATTAAGAACCTAAGCATTAATAATAACATAGAATCTTAGTTCACATTCTTAATCAGTATAAGGGAACAATTCTAAATTTGATCCTGTTCAATATACACAAAGTATACTAGTATTATTTATTAGTCAATATAAACTAATCTAAATAATACTACAGCCATTCCAGTGGATTGTCTAACACCACCTGTGCTGTGAACCATATTATATTATATAAACCGTATTTAATAATCTAATATTCTGTATCCCATTTGATACTAGATTATTCACAATATATAATATTTAGACAACATGTAAACATTTAAATGATTCTCAATAAAATAGGCCAGAAATAAATGTATATACTTCAAATAAATATTTTCAGTATACCCCAACAGTTCACTTCTCTTAACAAATGATCAATCAATATATGAACTTTTAGTGTCAAAGTACCTTCAGGTTTAGAAGCTTTCTTCATCGCCAAATGTGATACTTCCTCTTCTTGCTTTGTCTTTGCAAGCCTTGTGATTTTCTAGCAATAAAGACTTCAGTAAGTCTTTGCAAAATTGTACTTCTAACTAATTTAGCTGACAACCGTGCATGACCAAAATTAAAATATTAATAATAATAAATTAAATGAATGATAAAATTATATAATAAACAAAAATTATTTAATGAGAAAAAGGATCTTGAGATTGATCTCAGAGAACTTTTCCTAAGATACTTAACAAATATATTTTAAATTTGACTGGGCCCGCAGGGCTAATTAAAAATTCTGATTTTACAAAAATGCCCCCCCTTTTATTTACATATAAATCCCATGTATCCCAGGCAATTTACCTGAGATACATCTCAGGCTCCTTAATCTCTTATTTAATCAATATATATAAATAAAGGAGGATATGCGGGCGCTTAGGTGGCGCTCTAAGATCGTCTCAATCTATTTTTCTAATTTTTATAATTTTTCGATTTTAAACACTAATAAATATAAAAATATCTTTTAACATATTGGAAGTAGAATAGGTGTTCGAATTTATAGAGAAGACATATAATTAGAAGTTCTATTGGAAGTAAAATAGATATTTAATTACAAGACATATGATTAAAAGTTCTATTAAAAGTAGAATAGGAGTTCAGATAAATACTAATAAATATAAAAATATATTTTACCATATTAGAAGTAAAATAGGTGTTCTAATTTGTAGATGAAAAGAGTTCGAAATTATAGGAAAGACATGTAATTAGAAGTTCTATTGGAAGTATAATAAGTATTTATAAGGCATGATTACAAGTTCTATTCGAAGTAGAATATGAGTTCTAATTTATAAAAAATAAGAGTTCGGATTTATAGAAAACACATATAATTATAAGTTCTATTAGAAGTAGAGTAGAATATGAGTTCTAATTTATAAAAAATAAGAGTTCGAATTTATAGAAAACACATATAATTATAAGTTCTATTAGAAGTAGAATATGTGTTTGAATATATAAAGGAGACATATAATTAACAATTTTATTGGAAGTAGAATACAAGGACGGTGGTAACATTTTTTACAATATTCTAAAATTATATATATTTTTTATACAAGTTATTTATACTTCTATTAGGAAAATTTTTCATAAATCCAATACTAATCTCATAAAAAAGAGTCTTCGTATTTAAAAAGAAAGAACTAATGTGTTAACATAATAAAAGAACATTCTAAGACGGGGACCCTGAATAAATACATGAGTATCTATAGTATAAAGAGAAAAGATGTCTTTTTTTTTTTAGTTTTTAGAAATCCATAACTTAACACTAATAATTATAAAAATATCTTTTAACATATTAAAAGTAGAATAGGTGTTCGAATTTATAGATGAGAAGAGTTCGAATTAATAGGGAAGACATAAAATAAAAAGTTCTATTGGAAGTAGAATAGGTATTTAATTATATGGCATATGATTAAAAGTTCTATTAGAAGTAGAATAGGAGTGCGAATAAACACTAATAAATATTTTAAAAAAATCTTTTAATATATTAGAAGTAGAATAGGTGTTCGAATAGAAAAGAAGAGTTCAAATTTATAGGGAAGACATATAATTAGAAGTTTTATTGGAAGTAGAATCTATACTATTATATTAAAGCCCAAACATTGAAAGTTTTGGTTTTCGGTTTGGTTATCCTATTTATTAAAATAAATAATAACATAATATAATTAATATTAATTAACCGATTGCCTTTTTCACATTTACTTTTAGTTGAATATATTGCCTTTTATAAACACCTAAAAAATCAATCGTATCATATATTTCAATCATTAATATTTTCTTTCTAATTGAAACATGTTATCATTTTGATTTAAAACTAATCTTATAATCGTTAACATATACCCGAAAATATCATACAATATTTTTTAATTATTAATAAAATATATTAAAAATTCATATACATTGTTTATAATAGGGAAACATAAGTATATTAAATTATATTAAATTAAAATTAAAAAATATTAAAAATAATGATTATATAAAAACATAATTGTAATATTAAATAAAAATAATATTATATTAAAGCCGAAACATTGAAAGTTTTAGTTTTCGGTTTGGTTATCCTATTTATTAAAATAAATAATAACATAATATAATTAATGGTAATTAACCGATTGCCTTTTTCACATTTACTTTTAGTTGAATATATTGCCTTTTATAAACGCCTAAAAAATTAAAACATATCACATCTTTCAATCATTAATATTTTCTTTCTAATTAAAACATGTTACCATTTTGATTAAAAACTAATTTATAATCATTAATATATACCCGAAAATATCACACCATATTTTTTTAATTATAAATAAAGTATATTAAAAATCCGTATACATTGTTTATAATTGGGAAATATTAGCATAATCCGTAAACATGAGTATATTAAATTATATTAAATTAAAATTAAAAAATATTAAAATAATGATAATATAAAAACATAATTGTAATAATAAATAAAATTTATAACATAATAAAAGAAACTCGTGCTTCGCACGGGTATTGAAAGTTTATCGGTTCGATTTTCAGCACGGTCATCCTAATTATTAAAATAAATAATAAAATAATACAATTAGTGATAATTAGCTGATTGCCTTTTTTTAATTAAAAGAGGTTTACTTTTAATTGATTGATGATATTACCTTTTATAAATACCTAAAATATCGTATCTTCCAATCAATAATATTTATTTTTAAATAAAACACGTTAACTTTTATTTTAAAATATAATCTTACAATAATTAATATATACCCAAAAATATAGCACTACATCGTCTAATCTAATCACTAACAAAATATAATACAAATCTGTATACAACGAATAATGACCGTTAGATTTTTAGTAAAAAATCAGAACCGTTAGATCTATTGACTAGATATATTATATGTTTAAATTAATTTACTAAAATTCCAAGGTTCGAATTCTGTCAACGACATATTGTTTTAAAAAAATTTATGATATAAGTTTCAAACCACATAATTTTGCAATCATTACTGTATACCCAAAAATATTACACCATTTTGCTGTTAGATTTTTAGTAATTAAATAAGAACCATTAGATGTAGTTATAATGTATATTTTATGATTAAAGTACTTTACTAAAAATTCAAGTTTCGAATCCCGTCAACGACATATTTAACTTAAAATTCTAATATAAATTTTAAATCATGCATATCATTAACTAAATTTATATTAAATTATATTAAAATAATTTTTAAATAATTTTACAAAATAATGATTATATAAAAACATAGTTATAGCTTAAAATCAAATTTGTAGCATATTAAAAGAAACCCATGCATCGCACGGGTTATAAGCTAGTATGTATTTATAAGGCATATGATTAAAAGTTCTATTGGAAATAGAATCGGAGTTCGAATTTATAGAGAATAAGAGTTTGAATTTATAGAAAAACATATAATTATAAGTTCTATTGGAAGTAGAATCAGTGTTTGAATATATAAAGGAGACATATAATTAAAAAATTTAGTAGAAGTAGAATACAAGGACTGTGTGGTGGCATCTTTTACGATATATATTCTAAAATTATATATTTTTTATACAAGTTATTTATACTTCTATTAGGAAAAAAATTCATATATCCAGTACAAATCTCATAAAAAAGGTCTTCGTATTTAAAAAGAAAAGAATTGATGTGTTAACAAAATAAAAGAACATTCTTATGCGGTAATCCTAAATAAATACAGAAGCATCTATAATATAAGAGAAAATAAGATGTTTTTCTATTTTTAAAACTCCATAAATTTTAGAAAGCTTGGAGAAAATAAAAATTGGAATTCACACTATTTTTAGGTTTTGATTTTAGGGAAAAAAGTTGTATAATAATATATAATAAAGTCAAAATTTCGATCTCAAACGAGAGCGACTCGAAAGGTATTTAACGGGAAGACGGCTCACTAGAAAAGATTGTATCAGCTATTAGAATTTAAAATTGATGATAAAAATTTTATCTCATTTTTAGTATTCGATTTTTATGGATAAACATTATTATACAAGTAATATATGTAAAAGTTAGGGTTTTGTTCTTAACGAGAGAGCGATTCAAAAGGAATAACCATGTTTGACAAGAAAGCAGTTCATTAAAGAAAACAGTGCTGAATATAAAAATTTAATATTGATGATATAATGAAAAATATATATATATATATATATATATATATATATATTTTTAGAATTTTAGGATTTTAAATATTAATAACTAAAAAACTATCTTTTAACATATTATAAACATAATAGGTGTTCAAATTTATTGAAAATAAGAGTTTGAATTTATACGGAAGACATATAATTAAAAGTTTTATTTGAAGTAGAATAAGTGTTTGTAATACATATAATTAAAAGTTTTATTGTAAGTAAATATGAGTTCTAATTTATAAATAAGAAGAGTTTGAATTTATAGAAAATACATATAATTAAAAATTTTAATTGGAGGTAGAAAATATGTTTTTATATATAAAGAATATATATAATAAAATGTTTTATTGGAAATAGAATACGAGGACGATGGAAATGTACGTCTTATACGATTTTTTAAACTTTATATCTTTTTTTTCCTAATTATACTTGCATTAGAAAAATATGTCCATAAATTCAATATTATTCCCGTAATGAAAGTCTTCGCATTTAAAAAAATTGTTGTGTTAACATAACAGAAAAATAATTCCATGCGAAAGCTATAAATTAATATAGGAATATCTATAATATACAGAAAATATAAGATGTTTTTTCATCTTTGAAACTCCATAAATATTCGAAAGTTTAAAGAATGTTAAAATTAGAATTTTCTCTCTTTTAAGGTTTTAATTTTTAAGAAAAAAATGTTATTTCATAAGATAAGTGCTAATGGAGTTAGAATTTCGGTTCCAAATAAGAACGGCTCGAAACATGTTTTAAAGAGAAGACGACTCACTAGAAAAGATTGTATTAGTTATTAGAATTGGATACTAATGTCATAATTTTTATTTTTATTTTTATTTTTATTTTTAGGATTCGATTTTTATGGATAAAAATTATTATATAAGTCTTTAGAAAATATGTTAAATGTAACGAAAATCTATATTGAATTTTTTAAAAAAAATTGTAATGCCGCTGCGAAGCGCGGCTTTATCAACTAGTTATATATATAATTATAAGAAATCGAATCAAAGTTTATTAATAACCAAATTTGATACCTAGGTACTTTGGTAGTAAATTACGGGGTATTGGCCCTATATATCATAATTTCAAAGGAAACGGCCTCAAATATCACAGCTCAAAAATTTGGCCCCAAACATCACTCCAAGACACAGTATAATATAGCGTTTTAATTTTTTTAGCATAAACGCTACTTCGTGTAGCGTTCTCCTTTGTTTTTCTTTTTTATTTTCTGTTCAAGCGCTACTCCGTGTAGCGTTCTCTATTTATTTTTTTGTTCAAAATGCTAATGCGTTTAACGTTTTTGTGCAGAGGAGATTTTTTTCTTTACTAACGCTACATAGTCTTGTGTTTTAGAAAAAAAAAAACAAACGCTGCAAGATACAGCGTTTTGGAGTGATATCCAGGACCAACTTTTTTATTTGTGATATTTGAGGCCATTTGTCTTGAAATTGTGATATTGGGAGCTTTTTTTCTAAATTACGCGTCATAAGTATAAATTAGCAAGGGTGTTGTCTAGGTAGAACGTTGTTGAGATATATTTAATATTTTCAGTAATCTTATGTTGTAATATCATTTAATAACCTTTTTAATCTTAAATTTAAAGTAATTAAATGAAATGAAAAAAAATGGGCCTCGCCCTTAGTGATGAAGTTATAAGTTTTTTTTTTTTTTTTTCTAATTAAAGTTATAAGATTCTTATATGTAATGTAAAACAATAAAAGCATATTTGCAAATTGAAACCTGAATTATGTAATTACAAAAGGGTAAATGGTCAAAATCATCACTGTACTATTCGAAAACTTTCACTTGGGTCATCAGCCCAAAAAAGCTTTCAATCAAACACTTAAACTATCAAAATATTTCAAATAGGTTATCGCCGTCAGTCTCCGTTAAATTAACTAACGGAATGATCACGTGGACTCCTACGTGTCTGGCCCATTTTATTTTTGATCGGTTAAAAAAACCACCCATTCTTTCTTTCACCCTGTTTTTATTTCTCTTTCATTCTCTTATTCTTTTCTTCACCACCGTCTTTCCCTCAATCCCCACCACCATGGTAAACCACAGCTTCATCTCTCCCTCACCCCGGTAAGCCTTTCTCCTTAATCTCTCTCAATCCTTCTCTCCCCTCTTCTCGCTCCCTTTTCCACCGCCTCTCTCAATTTCTTTTAATTAGTTTAAATTCGTTCTATATCGGGTTGGTGAAGGGGAAGTGAGAAAGGAAGGGGATGGGGCGGTGATTGGCGTAGTGGCGGAGAAGGAAAGAAGAGGTGGTTTTGGAAAATATGGGTGAAGGTGTTCGATGGTAGAGGGGCGGTGGTGAACGGAATCGTTGAGAAGGGAGTCGGGTGGGTACGGGAGTTGAGAGGGGAGTTGTAGAGGAGGCAAAGAAGGGGGGAGGTGAAGGACAAAGGAGGCGATGGACGGAGTTGAACGACGATGGTGGACAGAGGAGGCGGTGGGCGGCGTTATCGTGGCTGTTGGCCGTGAAGGGGATGGTCGAAGCGGATAAGGAGTCAGAGGCGAGATTAAACGAGTGACGAGAGTAGTGAGGCAATGTCACAACGCAAGTTGTGATGAATGACGAAGTTGGGTGTCGGAGAAGAACGGAGGAGAAGAAGGTTGTTTGTTTATAAAAATTGAAACCACAGTCAGATTGTAGTTATTCTTAGCTTTGATTTGACATGTAGAACACGCAAGTTGGTTTGATATTTTGAAAAATCGTAGCTAGCCGGATTTTCTTCGATTTTTGCTGGAATTCGTTATTTCCGTTGTTGTCGTGATGTTGTGGTATCAGTGGTGTAAAAGGGCAAGTGTAGCTTGAATTTTAGACCAAAAACTAAGCAAAACGTGCAAGAAATGAGCGTAAATGGGGAGGAGCTGGCTCGTCGGTTTCTGGGAAAGGTCGTCGAATTCTGGGCCTTGACCGGAAACTTGAAAAAAAGGGAAGAATAACTATATTGTTCTTGAATTTTTATTTTTGTATAAATTGCTAAGTTGTGTTTGATCTGTTTTAGTAATGATATGGTAAAGATAATGGTTTTAACTTGGGCTTTTAACGTGGCAAGTATGTGGCAACTAGGTGGCAGGCTGATGTGAAAAAAGTTAACGGACTTCCATTAAGTCAACGAAAAATTAACGGCAGTGAAATATTTTTAATGTACAATGACCCAATTGAAAGTTATATTGAGTTAAGTAATTCGTTTGAAAGCTTTTTTGGGCTGGTGATCCAAGTGAAAGTTTTCGTATAGTACAGTGACGAAAATGGCCATTTACCCAATTACAAAATTACTCTTGTATTTTATATGAAAAATAATGTAATATCAGGACACCTAACTTCTATTATGATTTTGTTATAGAGAAAAAGGACCCTGAGATTCATCTCAAGAAAATTTCCTAAGATACTTAAAAAATAAGCTTTAAAATGCATTGGACCAACAGGACTAATTAAGTAATATTGCAAAATTTTAAACGAATTCTGATTTTACAAAATTGTTCATCCTATATTTGCATATAAAACCTATATTATCTTAGGGAACTTACCTGTATCTTAGAGCATCTCCAAGAGTCTCTTAACTCACTCTTAAATATAATATAAAATATTGGCTCCTAGTAACTTAATGTACATTCATCTCCAACAATACTCTTTATACTCACTCCTTATTTAATTTTATATTATTAAAAGTAAATGGAATTCATAAAAAGACAAAAGAAAAGTGGGGAAGAGAGAGAATGTATCTTATGAATTTAGTATAAAATATTACTTAGGAGTGGATAGGAGCTCTTACAATTGAAAGGAGAGATTACATTTTTAGTGAATTTAGGAGTGACTAAGAGTCTCTTGGAGCTCATTTTTTTCTTCTCTCTCCTCAAATCTCACTTAAGAGTCAAAATGAAGAGGCTCTTGGAGATGCTCTTAGGCTCCCTACTCTTTTTGTTATATATTTATAGAAAAATGATCCTGAGATTGATCTCAGGGAACTCTTTTCCTGAGATACTCACAGAATATACTTTCAATTTGATTGGGCCCGTAGGACTAATTAAAAAATTCTGTTTTTACTAAAATATCATTTCATGTATCTCAGGAAATTTACCTGAGATACATCTTCCCCAATCTCATACTTATATGTGATAAACCAGAAAAAAAGAGAATTATTAAACGAATTGATTATTTAATGGAGGTTCAACTGTACAGGAATCAAAGCTCTTAGAGCATCTCCAAGAGTCTCTTAACTCACTCTTAAATATAATATAAAATATTGGCTCTTAGAGCATCTCCAAGAGTCTCTTAGCTCCCTCCTAAATATATTATAAACAATTAAGCTCTTAGCAAGTTATTACATTGATTTGTGTGTCAACTCCAACAATGCTTTCTATTATGGCTCTTTATTTTATATTTTATTCATATTTCAATTCCACTTGGACAAACAATCAATGGATGAGAGAGAAGAACCCCTATTTTACTAATAAAATATTAAATTAAGAGCTACTAGTTGCTCCTAAAATAGAGGAGAGAGAAGAAGCTCTTAACTTTTTAAAGAGCCTCTAAGAGTCTCTTGGAGCTTGATTTTTATTCTCTCTCCTCATTTTTTGAGTTAAGAGCTACAATAGAGAGTCTCTTGGAGATGCTCTTAGTAACTTAATGTACATTCATCTCCAACAATACTCTTTATATTCACTCCTTATTTAATTTTATATTATTAAAAGTAAGTGAAATTCATGAAAAGACAAAAGAAAAATGGGGAAGAGAGAGAATGTATCTTATAAATTTAGTATAAAATATTAGTTAGGAGTGGATAGGAGCTTTTACAATTGTGGAGAGAGATTACATTTTTAGTGAATTTAGGAGTGACTAAGAGTCTCTTGGAACTCATTTTTTTCTTCTCTCTCCTCAAATCTCACTTAAGAGCCAAAATAAAGAGGCTCTTGGAGATGCTCTTAACCATCATTACATAAGTGTTACAACTATTGTGCCGGAAAATATTTGCCCAACTATATTGAATATCTGACCTGTTTTGACCCCATAAAATTTAACAAACCCAAATACCCAATAACAAACATTTACATGTTTTTGAACAAATTTTCAACGTACATGTTTATCAGTTTTCAAAGTTTTGTGAACCTGTGATTGACCGACCAGACATAATAGTGCTTCTGAATATTATTCCAACAATGAATTGCAAACACAACTTCTATATTGAATATTGAACAAGAAGAATAGCCAAAACACTGATCATGTTCGTAAGTTCTCTACATATGCAAACACAATTTTCTATATCGAACAACATTGATTTATAAAGGCAAAAATGACTCTCCTCCCTCACATCTGATGTATCTAGACAGATGACATCAAACTGGGCACAATGCTGCCCATCGATTTTAGCTACAGGGGATGGTTCTCCAGTTGGACATGATAGACATGCAGGCATCAGAAGACATCTGTGTTCTTTACTATTTTTTTATTATCAATATATATACATATCCAAGTGTATCAGACTCACAACTCTTCATCAGTCTGGTGCTTGTCAACCTCTCTTGCTGCATAACTAATCTGTTCAGCCAGCAAACAAAAATATCATGTAAATATTTTACTACTAGTACTGCAATTCAAACTTCTTCAATTATCACTGATCTCAATTAGCCTTATGAATAAGCAACAATTTAAATTTAATCTTAATCAATCTGATACATCATCAGATTTAGCAGCCATTTAAGAATTCTATAGTCTCTGAAAACTAGGTCAATCACGTATCCCGATCAATTAAAACCTTTTTCTGCGAGCCTACAACACAACAATTTGAACTCAGACTAAAATTGTAAATAAGACTGCCATTATCTTCAACAAGAATTAAACCTTTGCTCAGATGCTCCGTTAACTAGTGGAATATGCAACAGTCAATGACTGATAAAGCACTAATGAGCAGACTATAAAATAGTGTCAGAGAGATCAAGAATGACCACTGTGAAGGATATAACATTTATATTTCCAAATTTCTTGATTAAATTCTTAAGTTTGCGCTTACCAATCTCCTGAAATATAATTACTTCTTTTGATACCTCAATTTCTGCATAAAACATAAATTTCCTGGTTGGCATTAGATCTATCAAGCAGTTCATTTTCATTAATTTCTATCAAATTTGGCCCTCCTCCAAATACATTTTTCCAACAGCGCAAAATAAATCCAGTCATTATAATCAAAGCCACTACAAGGTCATGGGAGCGCTCAGCAATGGACATGTATTGGTCTCATACAGTTACCCAGACCCAAGAGGCAAAGATAGATATTAGTATATTTTAGTTACACAGAACCAACTGATTGATTTTAATAAACCCTTTATACATGATTTTTTTTTTTTTTTTTTTTGTTAATGCATTGTGCAATGGAAATGCATAATAACATATACTTACTTCCACAGGAATATCAACTGGAAATAGATTTATGCTTTTGGGATTAAAGCTGAAACCACTGCAGAACGACATTTGACAAGATAAACAAATCAGTAAGAGAAATATAGAAGAGCCCAGAAAAGGATATATTACTACAAGTAAAATAAATTAACACAAACTACATAAAGTTAAACAAGTGGAATGGCCTAAGTCATAAAATCAGACCACTTATATGTATTGCAAGAATGCTAATTTAAAGAGAAGTTACAAAATCAGACAGCAGTATAAGAAAACATAATCAGCATAGTGTGAGGCATCTATATATTTAAACATAGGAGAGCTATAGGGATGAAGTGTCCACGTGTATGGTCTCTGGAAAAGAACAGTGCAGGTCAAAAACACAATGACCTGAAGGGGAAAACAAGTTAGGATCAACCTGCGAGATACAACTAGCTGCCACACATATGGAACAAAGAACTCTTCAGGGTGGCTCTCTTGTTCATATGTGAAACGTAACTGAGTGAACATCTGCAAGAGAAGAGGGAGTTGTGAGGATGGGGAGGTTATAATATAGCAGAAAAAAATAGTATCATTTTATGTTACAAATGTTTCAGAAACTAAATTTGTTCATACCTTCATTCCTTCACCTCGCCATGACCGGCAATTGATGATTATGACTTGAAGTACCTTTTCCACAGACCATTCGCCTTCTTTTTTCTGGGCATCTATACGGGTATTGAAAAACTCCAAGACCTATTCAGGTAGAAATGCCATTGGGTTGGAGATGCACCATAGACTTTGTGTAACATTACAAAAAAATATCATATTTATATGGTAACATCTCATGATTCAATTATACTTTTGTTTTTTGGCTTGTTTGTGTGTGGAGGACGAGGATAAACATAAAAGGAATAAACTTGATCGTCAACATACTGTAAAAATGTTCTCAATTAGCTCATTGAACCGTGGATGACTCTTGAAAGGCTGAAAAACCTCCTGCCTGTGCATAATCGCATAAACAACCTGCCCCATGGTGTTTTGTTAAGATTAGGCAGAAAGAGCAAGAACGTTTTAATCAATATGATAAATGAGAACACATATTATTTATACAAAATAATATATGATACCTCTGGATTCCGAGGCAAAGCATAAGTTAGAATTGCATTTAATATTTCAAGAACGATTCGTAGAAAGTCAGTGTATATATGCAGTTCCGGCGACTGCAACGAAAATATCCTTAGGTTAGCATTAGAACCTCTGAATAATAAAAGGAGGATAGAAGTAGTATGATTGACTACCGCGTCTTCTGAGATGTCATCATCCTTTAGTTCACCATTGCTCAAGTGCATTATATTGTTTTTCAATTCGGCTAATTTGGAGTACCTATATTGCTCAATTACATAAAAGCTAAAACTATTAAACTGGATCCCCGATAGGTAAGCTGTCCAGAGCTTACCCTTGTAATTTGTTAGTGAAATGTACAATGTTCAAAAATATCAACAAAGACAGCAATGAGTTGCTTACTTTCGTGATAGCATATAAAAAAGGCTAACCAATCGCTGAGATGCATAAGCACTCAGGCGATGCACGTGAGGTGCCATATTTGCCAGAGTGGCAAGACAATTTGTATGGAGATATACATCCTGTTTAAACTGAAGTTGTTAGAATATACAATTAATGAAACTGTGGAAACTGCTGGTAACAAATTTCTTTTATAATAAAAATGCACATGTTGCCTAGTATTATAATCAATACTTCTATTGTTTGTTATAGCATATATCAAGTGAAGGAGCCTACTTTTTTAGATGGACATTAGATGATCTTCTGGGAGGGTGTCGGATTTGATGGGTATATTAATTGAGAGGCGGTGTGCTTCTTAATAGTTTACCCTATGCAAACTTTACCACAACGCTTATATCTAGTGCGCTATAAGAACACCCGCTCCTACATATACAGTACTTTCTGTTTGTGGACACACATGGATAAGACTAGATGCCTTTCAAGTTCAATACAGTGTTTGAAACCATAATCATTGTCAATACACTGGTTAAAATTTATATAACAAGAATAATCTGCAACACGCACTCTCAGTTAGCACAATCACAACAAACTCAAGAGGTCCATGTTGCAGGTCTTTCAATATCAGTCTGCAATTTGCTTTCAGATTACCTAATTAATTATTTGCATGCATGCGCAGGTATTATCATGTAATTATTTTTTTAATACGTTATGGGTCATACGAGGCACTCATAAGTCACAAATGATCTCAAGTACCTACAAATGAATAGTGCTTGGTCCTAAGTATTTTGTGCTGGACTTATACATCCACTAACTTATAGTTTAAGACACGCCATTATGTCAAAAGCAATTGAAATCACAGTTTTAGACAAATTACTAGTATTTTTACCGGTACATTGGAATAAAAACTATTAAAAAATTACTGACAATTGTGTAAGCACACTGATGAAATCTGACAATGATGAGTTATAGAATATACGGACTCTGTCTCTTACATCTCACACAAAGCAAACAAGGCATCATACCCGCAGCATAGATAGGTTGTACTTGACAGTCCTTATGAGGATTATGACCATGAGAGAACCAAGTGATATCTGATGAAGAATGCGCTCTTTATACCATGGAACATTAGGTAGCATCTGACCCAATAAATAATTAATAAGTAACATCCTTGATATTTTAAAACATGCCGGCAGAGAGTATCCTCACCAATTTGTGTATGCTGGCGCTGAAAGTAGAGTCCTGACTAAGTATAAGAAGGATGATTAGCACCATATATATTTGATTGGATGACCTTTTTGAAGCATTATATAGCGTTTCCAGCAAGGGCATCAACTGTTAATATCATTGAAGGAACAGATAAGATACATCTGAATGCAGTGGAGTAATTTAGGTAGTAAACATCAACGGTAAGTAGCAAAAGGGACTATGATGCCAAAAGTAATTTTAGACAAGAAGACTTTTTAGAGGTGACTGGTTCATACATTTGCTTCATCTAATGTTAGGAAGGTATTTTAAAACTAGATATACAGTTATTACAGTTTTGATACATAATCTATACATGAAAAGCACACAAATGAACAGCTGTTTCAAGTGCATGAAACCAAGTCCAGAGTTTATATTGTAAATAAGCACAAAGGAGTTACTATTTCTTTCGGTTATAGATGCAATTCTACAAGAAATTCACCACATAATATAACAGATCTACTCTTATTTATGGTCTGACAGAATCCCGAACTCGGTGTTTAGGAGCGAACTCGAAGTGGCGCCTTTTTCTGCGAAAGTTAGGGAAGGAAGGTTGAGATGGTTCGGCCACGTTCGAAGGAAGTTGGCTGAAGCCCCAGTTAGGAGGGTCGAGAGTCTGGCTATAACGCCTTAGAATTTTTGTAATATTTATAATTATTTATTTATTATTAAATGTGAATATTGGTTGAGAAGGTGATATATGTGGAATATTATATTCGTGGGTTTATTTGATGATTTATACGTGTCGTGTAGGTCCCTGTATTTTTTTTAATTGAATTTTTGTGAGTAAAAATCTATTTAAAATGTGCATTGTTAATCTTCTGAGATTTTTATAAAATCATCGGAGTATTTAAAAATCCCGAAATCTTTTGCAATATCATATTTGTATATTTATTTAGTTTCTAAAATTAGTGGGAGAATTATTTTGGGTGTTTAAGTATTTTAAAATGATTTTAAGAGTTTTATTATTTTTTTAAAGGGTCTTTTCTTGTAAAATTGATATTTAATTCATTTTGATCCTAAAAATATTTTAAAAATATGTGTGTGTTCATAATTTTATACTCTTTATTTTAAAAATGAAAAATTTTATTTTTCCCCATTTAATTTTGAATTATTAAAAGCTATCTAATTGTTTTTAAGTTAGTTTTTAGTTTTAAAATTATAAAATTCCCCAAATCCCCCTTAAATCCCTAATTTGGTCTAATTGGAAAACAGAACAAAAATCTCTCTAACTCTCTCGGTTTTTCCAGAAGCACCGAGCTCTCTCTCTCCCTCAGAAATCAATCTCTCTCTCGCTAGCACTCCAATCCTCTCCCTCTCTACACTCTCGATTACCTCTGCTCACGGTAAGCTTCGATTCTTGTGGCATAACAGTTCTTTCCCACTCCTCCCCGCTGTTTTCCCTCCTCCTTCTCCCTACCCGTTATGTATATTATACGTGTATGTATATGAGGCGAGTGGTGTGTGTTCAGCAGCTGTAATACCAAGTCGCGTGTGTGTGTATGAAATGGGTGGGTGCTAATTCGTGATGTTCTAGTATAAATCGTCTTATTTCCTGTGGGTAAGTGATTTTGAGTTGTTTAACGGTTGTTAGTATTTAGACTGGTATACTTATGTGTGCGTGTACGTGTGTGTTAATCAAGCTATGTGTGTATTAATCCGAGAGTGAGGGTGTGTGTGTTTTAAATTTCGAATTTTGGGATTATATGAAGATTTTGGTTCGTTAATTAGAAATTAATTGCTTGAGTTCTTGGTATATGATTATATATATCTCTTGGATTTTTATTTCAAATATATGATTGTTTGAGGATTCTAAAAATTCGAATTTATTTGTATAAGGATGAATTATTCGGATTATGATGAATTATGTGATTTTAGAAATTGTTTAAGTATGATTTGGTAATTTTATTCGAAAATGAATTAAATTGTTATTGGTACATAGAGATTATAATTAGAAATCCTTTGGGCTTGTAGGTGGATTTTTAATCCATCGGATGTATTTGATTATGATTTGAGTCGGTTGAACTCCGACGGGATAGTCCAATTTATAAAGGAAACTCTGCCCGATTTTTTGTTAGAATTATAGGTCATAAAATTTATAGTATAAGATTTTAAGTTGCTTTAAAGTTAAGCTGGTATTATGTATTAAATTCTTAAGTGGTTTATATGATTTCATGTCATAGATGCTATGTGTTTAGTTGCTTATCTAATAATGGTAAGTTGTTTGGTAAGTATGTATGATGTAAGTTATCTATATATATTTATATATTTAGTTATTTATGTTAGTGGTCATGGGTTAACGCAAGGGTAGATTAAGGGTAAATGTTCAAAGACGAACGTCGAGTATTTTGTAGAATTCTGAAGTAGTGTTTTTATATGTATAGATTCGAAGGACGTAGATCTCAAGAATAAAGGGAAGGCAAAGGCTGAGGGTTTTTGAGCTAGGTGACTAGCGTGGAAATATTTGGTTAAGGCAAGTAACTCGAACCTTTTATTGAAGTTAAGATTCTTTCAATTATCCACTGATTGTTGCTTAAATTCTTATAACTTACTGTTTGTTTCTTTCAAGTTAATTGTCGAACCTCTTGTACTATACTGTTAAATCATATTAACTATTGCTTAATCCTTAATACCTTCTTGTTTACTCTTATAGACTGCTGTTTAAACTATTGTACTTCTTTGCTTATTTTAATTCTCGTTGAACTGTAAACCTTGTTTTATGACATACCTTTTGTACTAGCTTGAACCATTTATGAATTGTTGATTTAATTTGCATACCTTATTGCTTATCCTTATGAATTATTGCTTCAACTTTTAAACCTTATTGTTATCCTTATTAATCATTGTTTAATTACCCAATTACTTGCTCTTATGATTGATGTTTAAACCCTTGTACTTTCTTGCTTGTACCTCTGAATAATTAATTAAACTTCCGTACCCTGTTATTTATCTTCATGAATAAATTGTTTAAACCCTCGTACCTTATCGATTGCTACCTTGAATAATTGTGTAAACCTTTGCACCTAACTATTGCACTAGTTCCTGTTCATTTATAAATCTTAAATTATAATTCGTGCTTTGTTCTGTCATAAACCTTTTCTTTTCATTAATTCCTAAATTACCTAAATAAAATCCTACTTATAATCCCTGGAACATTAACTCTAAAACCTTAACATTTACCTTACTCCTCACTAGCTCATGATCCCTTTTTATTTAATCCCGTTTTCTTAAACCTACCAGAGTTAATTATTCACATCACCTCTTTATATGATTATGTGCTTGACAAAACCTTATTCTTAAATACTTTTGAATCATACTTGAATCCCTACCTTGTGTACCTGTTGCAATTACATTTGAATGCTTCCCTGGCCCTTAATCTTTTATAAATGCAAATTAAAATGGCTTATTTATTCAAAATGTTTTAAGACTCCTTAAGCTGGGCTGATCTGTTATCAGTGAGTTTAAGGATTGCAAAGTGAAATGTTTTAATTTATTAAAAATAATTTTTCTTATAAACTGGAAAAGCGTAAGAGGCTAGGGTGGTCCTAGTCCAGCACTTTTATTTAGCGTAAGAGGCTAGGGTGGTCCTAGTCCAGCAATAGAGGCCAATGTGTTGCCTAATTGGGAACCCAATTTTCAAAGTCCAGAGGGACCTAGTGTCCGGTATGGGGACATTACGTGGCTGATCACCCGTATTGTCCGATTTTAATAAAATGCTTAAATTAATTAAAATGTTTTAAAGGTGGGAAATTTGATATAAAAAGAGAAATTCATTTCTCTCTCTCCCTATTTTTGGAATGAATTACAAATTGCCAAACTTTGGAAAAACTCAGAGAATGATTCTTATATCGTTGTATCCGTACTCTTGTTGCTGATTTTTATTTTGGCATCTGTATTGTTACTTGCTGAGCATTTGGCTCACTTATTGTTGTTTATAATCCTTTTTCAGTTAAGGAAGAAAAGGATACGACGTAGGAGCTATATCAGGAGAAGAACTTGTTGTGGGCTGTAGACAGACTAGTTTGGCTCTAGTACAAGGTTGGACTTTTGGGTATCAGTAGAAAATTGTGTAATAGTTATAGTTGGTTGTATTTATATTTGTGGAGTGTATGTATCTTTTAATTAAGGATTTAGTATTGTAATGTAATAACTTAGTTAGTAGTTGCTTGTTTCATACCACTACCTGTGAGAGATCCGGGTTAGTAGTGGGGTGTTGTGTTATGATTTAATGTCTGGTTAGCAGCTTGTATGTATTTAATTTTGGTTGTGTGCCCCGATCTTGTTTTATGATCGGGAGGGCATAGTAGTATGGTTCACCTGATCGGTTAGGACAGGTTGAACAGATGTTATTTTTTCTTAATTAGTTGGAACTGCAATTATTTTCTTTTTATGAAATTGGTTGGTTCTAAATACAGGTGGATAGTCCATATTACGAATACTTCATGCCGAAATTTTTAAAAATTCCCCTGTATCAAATTTTATTTTATTTAATTAAATCCAATAATTTATTATAAAAGTATATTTTTAGTATTGGGAAGTCGGGGCGTTACATGTTGGTATCAGAGCCTCAGGTTTTGGTCACTGAAACAAGCCAGGATTAGGTATAGGTATAGGATAGGAGCGATAGGTGTAGGTTATCATTAGGATAGTAGGTAGTAGGTTTAGGATATTCTTTTATCGCTTTAATAATTTCTTTACTCGCTATATCGTTATCGCAGATGGTGGATGATTGAGATTATCCTCGGTATTTATTTTTGTAGTAGGATGGTTAACAGTGTACCTTGAACTCTGAAACTGTTGTGTTATATTAACTTTGTTGGTACCATGACCTTTATTTTCTCGTTATCTGCACATCTTTTATTACCATTCTGAGTTACCTAAATATCTCCTGTTAGAATTACTTGCCCAAGATAATACCTATGCTTCCTTGATTCTTTACCCCATTAAAATTCTTGTGAACATAGGTAACTCAAATCCAGGATTCGAAAAACCTTATTTTATATATATTAGCCTGTTGCTTAATAAGTTTCTTGTTTTCTTATCAGAATCATGCCTCCAAAGAAGAAAACAACTGCTACAAATCCTGAAAACCAGAACACTGGCAACCAAAATCCAGCTGACCCGACTATGACTCAAATTCTCCAACTTCTTCAACAACAGACAGCCGCACTAGCTCAGCAACGACCCGCCCAACCAATTGTGACCTTTAAAGCTTTTCAAGCTGTACACCCTCCAGAGTTCAAAGGTACTGTCAACCCTATAGAAGCTAGGGCTTGGCTTAATGAAATGGAAAAAGCTTTTGCGTTGGTTAGGGTAGGAGAAGATCAGAAGACGGAATATGCTAGTTACTTCTTGAAAGCTGAAGCAAATTATTGGTGGGAGTCAACAAAACTGTTGCAAGGTGATGGAGTGATCACATGGCAGAGATTCACCGAGTTATTTCTCGAGAAGTATCTTCCAAGGTATATGCAAGATCAGCTGGAGATTCAGTTTTTAGAATTAAAACAAGAAAACATGAGCGTGGCAGAATACGAGGCAAAATTCACAGAGTTAGCAAGGTTTGTTCCTGAGTATGTCAATACTGAGGCAAAGAAAGCTAAAAGATTTCAACAGGGTCTAAAGCCATGGATACGTAGTAAGGTGGCGGTGTTTCAGTTAGAGAACTATGCAATGGTAGTGGAGAAGGCTATGATTGTTGAAGGTGAAAGTGAATTGTATCAGAAAGAGAAAGCAGGAAAGAAAAGGAAGATAGAAAGTACTGAGGGAAGTCAGAACCCAAAAGGCAATAATAATAATAAGTTCAAGCCAAGGAATGAGGGTCGGTTTGACAGGAACCGAGGTTTTCAGAAACCGAAGAATGGAAACGGTGGTCAAGGTAAACGTCTTCAGAATACCACTCAGCAGCTTGCAATCAGACCAGCCTTACCTGAATGTACAACTTGTGGGAAGAAGCACTCGGGAGTTTGCCACAGACTAAGTATTACTTGTTTTAAATGCAACAAGAAGGGACATTACGCGGGAGAGTGCCCGACTTCAAAATCAGGGATAACATGCTACAACTGCAGGAAAGTTGGTCATATTGCTAAGGATTGCAGGGAGGCAGTTCAGTCAGGAAATGTTTTAAGGATAGCCGGACCCCCATCGGCAAATGCCCTGAGGATAACTGGACCTCCATCTCAGACCCAGACGTCTCAACCTAGAGCCAGAACCTTTAACATGACTATGCAGGATGCTGTTCAAGAAATGGATGTTGTTGCAGGTACGCTTCCTGTGAATTCAATAGAGGCTAAAGTTTTAATTGATTCTGGAGCTACTAAGTCTTTCATTTCCAACAAGTTTGTTAGTAAATTGCAATGTGAAATTCGACCTTTAGAGCAAGCTTTAGTGATAGAGGTGGCAAACCAAGATAAAGTCCCTGTCAATCAAGTGTGTCCTCAGTGTAATATAGAGATAGGTGGTTACCTTTTCTATGCCAATTTGATACCCTTCGAGATGGGAGAATTCGATGTAATTTTAGGAATGGACTGGTTGGCTGATTATGATGCACAGATTGAGTGTAGAAAGAAACAGGTGAGATTAAAGGCGGAGGATGATAAGGAAGTAATATTTCAAGGACAAGGGCATGTGAAGAAATTTCTGAGTATTATGCAAGCCAAGAGGTTACTTAGACAAGGTTGTGAAGCGTATTTAGCACACGTGACGGACGTAGAGAAGCATGCACCGAAGATAGAAGATATACCAATTGTTAACGAGTTCCCCGACGTTTTTCCAGAAGAATTACCCGGTTTACCTCCAGATCGAGAAGTGGAGTTTGCTATAGACCTAGTACCTGGAGCAGAACCCGTGTCCAAAGCACCATATAGGATGGCACCGGTGGAGATGAAAGAGTTAGCAACACAATTACAAGAACTTTTAGATAAGGGAGTCATAAGACCAAGTGTATCACCGTGGGGAGCTCCTGTGCTGTTTGTCAAGAAAAAGGATGGTAGTATGAGATTGTGTATCGATTATCGAGAACTCAACAAGCTGACCATCAAGAATAGATATCCCTTACCGAGAATCGATGATTTGTTTGATCAACTTAAGGGAGCAGCTTATTTCTCGAAGATTGATTTAAGATCGGGCTATCATCAATTAAAGATCAAACCTGAAGACATTCCAAAGACGGCATTTCGCACAAGGTATGGACATTACGAATTCTTAGTGATGCCATTTGGATTAACCAATGCCCCAGCAGCATTTATGGATCTTATGAATAGAGTCTTTAGGAAGCATCTGGATAAATTTGTGATAGTTTTTATTGATGATATTTTGATATATTCCAAGACCCGGGAAGAGCATGCAGAACATTTAAGGATTGCATTAGAAATATTGAGAGCAGAGAAGTTGTATGCCAAGTTTTCAAAATGTGAGTTTTGGTTGGAAGAGGTACAGTTTCTAGGTCATATAATCAGTAGTGAAGGAATAAGAGTTGACCCCGCAAAGATAGAAGCTGTGGTGAATTGGAGCAGACCGAGAACGCCCACCGAAGTGAGAAGTTTCTTGGGATTGGCTGGTTATTATAGGAGGTTTGTTCAAGATTTTTCTAGGATCGCCTCACCATTGACCAGGTTGACTAGGAAAAATGAGAAGTTCATATGGAACGAGAAGTGTGAAGAGAGTTTCCAGGAATTAAAGAAAAGATTAGTAACAGCACCAGTGTTAGTCTTACCAGACAGTCAAGGAAACTTTGTGATCTACAGTGATGCTTCATACAAGGGATTAGGGTGTGTATTGATGCAACATGGAAAGGTGATTGCGTATGCTTCTCGACAATTAAAGCCTCATGAGCAGAAGTACCCGACTCACGATTTGGAGTTAGCAGCAATTGTATTCGCACTAAAGATTTGGAGACACTACCTATATGGTGAAAAATGTGAGATTTACACGGACCACAAAAGTCTGAAGTATATCTTCACTCAACGAGAGCTTAACATGAGACAAAGGCGATGGTTAGAGTTGATTAAGGATTATGACTGCACAATTAATTATCACCCAGGGAGAGCGAATGTAGTGGCTGACGCATTAAGTAGAAAGGAGAGACTGAACATGTTTACCATCTCAAAGGAATTGTTCAAGGAGTTTGAAAAGTTGAGATTAGAAGTCCAGACCTCGGAGTCTACCAGTGGTAAGTGTTATACCATGACCTTTCAACCCGAGTTACTTGAAAAGATACGAAGATGTCAGGAGGAAATCATGAATCAAGATATGAACACATTGACAGGTGAAGAGATTTGCACTCAGAAGGATGATAAGGGTATCTTAAGATTTTCTTCGAGGATTTGGATTCCCAACGTGCCAGAATTAAAGAATGAGATTTTGCGGGATGCTCACAGTTCAAGATATTCAATTCATCCGGGGAGTACGAAGATGTACCAAGACCTGAAGGAACATTTCTGGTGGCCTGATATGAAAAGAGAGATTGCAGAATGGGTTAGTAAGTGTTACACATGTCAAAGAGTCAAAGCTGAACATCAAAAGCCTAGTGGACTATTACAGCCATTAGATATTCCTGAGTGGAAATGGGAGCACCTAGCTATGGACTTCATAGTTGGACTACCAAGAACGAAAGCTAATCATGATGCGATTTGGGTAATCATAGACCGTCTGACTAAGTCTGCACATTTTCTTCCGATCAACGAAAGGTTCTCGCTTGATAAGTTAGTACAGTTGTATTTGAAGGAAGTAGTGATGCGTCACGGGGTGCCAGTAACTATTGTTTCTGATCGAGATCCACGTTTCAACTCCAGATTTTGGAAACAATTTCAAGAATGCTTGGGAACTGAGCTTAGGATGAGTACAGCCTATCATCCGCAGACGGACGGACAGAGTGAACGAACCATTCAAACTATTGAAGATATGCTACGAACGTGTGCATTGGATTTTAAAGGAAGTTGGGACGAGCACCTACCTTTGGTGGAATTCTCTTACAACAACAGTTATCATGCGAGTATTGGGATGCCGCCATACGAAGCTTTATATGGAAGGAAATGTAGATCTCCTGTATATTGGGATGAGGTTGGTGAGCGTAAGGTGTTAGGATCGGAACTAGTACAACAAACGAAGGAAAAGATCGAAATCATTCAGAAACGGCTAATTGCTGCCCAGAACAGACAAAAGAAGTATGCTGATCAAGCCAGGAAGGATATGAATTTTGAAGAAGGAGAGAAAGTGTTGTTGAAAGTGTCACCTTGGAAAGGAGTTACGAGGTTTGGCAAGAAAGGAAAGCTCAGTACGAGATACGTAGGACCTTTTGAGATCTTAAGACGGGTTGGAAAAGTCGCGTATGAGTTAGCCCTACCTCCACATATGAGTCATATTCACAATGTCTTCCACGTGTCAATGCTCAAGAGATATCATCCAGATTTAAGTCATGTGATCGAGTATGAGCCTATTGAGTTACAGCCAGATCTGTCGTATATAGAACAGCCTGTAGCAATTCAGGACAGAATGGATAAGAGATTGAGAAATAAGACAGTTAAGTTGGTAAAGGTTTTGTGGAGGAACCCAAGAGTTGAAGAATCAACTTGGGAACTTGAGAGCGAGATGCTAGAAAACTATCCTCATTTATTTACTTAGGTAAGATTCTGGGGACAGAATCCTTTTAAGGGGGGAAGGATATAACGCCTTAGAATTTTTGTAATATTTATAATTATTTATTTATTATTAAATGTGAATATTGGTTGAGAAGGTGATATATGTGGAATATTATATTCGTGGGTTTATTTGATGATTTATACGTGTCGTGTAGGTCCCTGTATTTTTTTTAATTGAATTTTTGTGAGTAAAAATCTATTTAAAATGTGCATTGTTAATCTTCTGAGATTTTTATAAAATCATCGGAGTATTTAAAAATCCCGAAATCTTTTGCAATATCATATTTGTATATTTATTTAGTTTCTAAAATTAGTGGGAGAATTATTTTGGGTGTTTAAGTATTTTAAAATGATTTTAAGAGTTTTATTATTTTTTAAAGGGTCTTTTCTTGTAAAATTGATATTTAATTCATTTTTGATCCTAAAAATATTTTAAAAATATGTGTGTGTTCATAATTTTATACTCTTTATTTTAAAAATGAAAAATTTTATTTTTCCCCATTTAATTTTGAATTATTAAAAGCTATCTAATTGTTTTTAAGTTAGTTTTTAGTTTTAAAATTATAAAATTCCCCAAATCCCCCTTAAATCCCTAATTTGGTCTAATTGGAAAACAGAACAAAAATCTCTCTAACTCTCTCGGTTTTTCCAGAAGCACCGAGCTCTCTCTCTCCCTCAGAAATCAATCTCTCTCTCGCTAGCACTCCAATCCTCTCCCTCTCTACACTCTCGATTACCTCTGCTCACGGTAAGCTTCGATTCTTGTGGCATAACAGTTCTTTCCCACTCCTCCCCGCTGTTTTCCCTCCTCCTTCTCCCTACCCGTTATGTATATTATACGTGTATGTATATGAGGCGAGTGGTGTGTGTTCAGCAGCTGTAATACCAAGTCGCGTGTGTGTGTATGAAATGGGTGGGTGCTAATTCGTGATGTTCTAGTATAAATCGTCTTATTTCCTGTGGGTAAGTGATTTTGAGTTGTTTAACGGTTGTTAGTATTTAGACTGGTATACTTATGTGTGCGTGTACGTGTGTGTTAATCAAGCTATGTGTGTATTAATCCGAGAGTGAGGGTGTGTGTGTTTTAAATTTCGAATTTTGGGATTATATGAAGATTTTGGTTCGTTAATTAGAAATTAATTGCTTGAGTTCTTGGTATATGATTATATATATCTCTTGGATTTTTATTTCAAATATATGATTGTTTGAGGATTCTAAAAATTCGAATTTATTTGTATAAGGATGAATTATTCGGATTATGATGAATTATGTGATTTTAGAAATTGTTTAAGTATGATTTGGTAATTTTATTCGAAAATGAATTAAATTGTTATTGGTACATAGAGATTATAATTAGAAATCCTTTGGGCTTGTAGGTGGATTTTTAATCCATCGGATGTATTTGATTATGATTTGAGTCGGTTGAACTCCGACGGGATAGTCCAATTTATAAAGGAAACTCTGCCCGATTTTTTGTTAGAATTATAGGTCATAAAATTTATAGTATAAGATTTTAAGTTGCTTTAAAGTTAAGCTGGTATTATGTATTAAATTCTTAAGTGGTTTATATGATTTCATGTCATAGATGCTATGTGTTTAGTTGCTTATCTAATAATGGTAAGTTGTTTGGTAAGTATGTATGATGTAAGTTATCTATATATATTTATATATTTAGTTATTTATGTTAGTGGTCATGGGTTAACGCAAGGGTAGATTAAGGGTAAATGTTCAAAGACGAACGTCGAGTATTTTGTAGAATTCTGAAGTAGTGTTTTTATATGTATAGATTCGAAGGACGTAGATCTCAAGAATAAAGGGAAGGCAAAGGCTGAGGGTTTTTGAGCTAGGTGACTAGCGTGGAAATATTTGGTTAAGGCAAGTAACTCGAACCTTTTATTGAAGTTAAGATTCTTTCAATTATCCACTGATTGTTGCTTAAATTCTTATAACTTACTGTTTGTTTCTTTCAAGTTAATTGTCGAACCTCTTGTACTATACTGTTAAATCATATTAACTATTGCTTAATCCTTAATACCTTCTTGTTTACTCTTATAGACTGCTGTTTAAACTATTGTACTTCCTTGCTTATTTTAATTCTCGTTGAACTGTAAACCTTGTTTTATGACATACCTTTTGTACTAGCTTGAACCATTTATGAATTGTTGATTTAATTTGCATACCTTATTGCTTATCCTTATGAATTATTGCTTCAACTTTTAAACCTTATTGTTATCCTTATTAATCATTGTTTAATTACCCAATTACTTGCTCTTATGATTGATGTTTAAACCCTTGTACTTTCTTGCTTGTACCTCTGAATAATTAATTAAACTTCCGTACCCTGTTATTTATCTTCATGAATAAATTGTTTAAACCCTCGTACCTTATCGATTGCTACCTTGAATAATTGTGTAAACCTTTGCACCTAACTATTGCACTAGTTCCTGTTCATTTATAAATCTTAAATTATAATTCGTGCTTTGTTCTGTCATAAACCTTTTCTTTTCATTAATTCCTAAATTACCTAAATAAAATCCTACTTATAATCCCTGGAACATTAACTCTAAAACCTTAACATTTACCTTACTCCTCACTAGCTCATGATCCCTTTTTATTTAATCCCGTTTTCTTAAACCTACCAGAGTTAATTATTCACATCACCTCTTTATATGATTATGTGCTTGACAAAACCTTATTCTTAAATACTTTTGAATCATACTTGAATCCCTACCTTGTGTACCTGTTGCAATTACATTTGAATGCTTCCCTGGCCCTTAATCTTTTATAAATGCAAATTAAAATGGCTTATTTATTCAAAATGTTTTAAGACTCCTTAAGCTGGGCTGATCTGTTATCAGTGAGTTTAAGGATTGCAAAGTGAAATGTTTTAATTTATTAAAAATAATTTTTCTTATAAACTGGAAAAGCGTAAGAGGCTAGGGTGGTCCTAGTCCAGCACTTTTATTTAGCGTAAGAGGCTAGGGTGGTCCTAGTCCAGCAATAGAGGCCAATGTGTTGCCTAATTGGGAACCCAATTTTCAAAGTCCAGAGGGACCTAGTGTCCGGTATGGGGACATTACGTGGCTGATCACCCGTATTGTCCGATTTTAATAAAATGCTTAAATTAATTAAAATGTTTTAAAGGTGGGAAATTTGATATAAAAAGAGAAATTCATTTCTCTCTCTCCCTATTTTTGGAATGAATTACAAATTGCCAAACTTTGGAAAAACTCAGAGAATGATTCTTATATCGTTGTATCCGTACTCTTGTTGCTGATTTTTATTTTGGCATCTGTATTGTTACTTGCTGAGCATTTGGCTCACTTATTGTTGTTTATAATCCTTTTTCAGTTAAGGAAGAAAAGGATACGACGTAGGAGCTATATCAGGAGAAGAACTTGTTGTGGGCTGTAGACAGACTAGTTTGGCTCTAGTACAAGGTTGGACTTTTGGGTATCAGTAGAAAATTGTGTAATAGTTATAGTTGGTTGTATTTATATTTGTGGAGTGTATGTATCTTTTAATTAAGGATTTAGTATTGTAATGTAATAACTTAGTTAGTAGTTGCTTGTTTCATACCACTACCTGTGAGAGATCCGGGTTAGTAGTGGGGTGTTGTGTTATGATTTAATGTCTGGTTAGCAGCTTGTATGTATTTAATTTTGGTTGTGTGCCCCGATCTTGTTTTATGATCGGGAGGGCATAGTAGTATGGTTCACCTGATCGGTTAGGACAGGTTGAACAGATGTTATTTTTTCTTAATTAGTTGGAACTGCAATTATTTTCTTTTTATGAAATTGGTTGGTTCTAAATACAGGTGGATAGTCCATATTACGAATACTTCATGCCGAAATTTTTAAAAATTCCCCTGTATCAAATTTTATTTTATTTAATTAAATCCAATAATTTATTATAAAAGTATATTTTTAGTATTGGGAAGTCGGGGCGTTACACTGGCGGTTGTTGGGGCGAGGAGGAGAGGCAGACCGAGGAGGTCGTGGGAAGAGCAGATCAGGATGGATTTGAAGGCCTTAGACTTAAATGAGACCATGCTTGCGGATAGGTGTTCTTGGAGGCGGCGTATCAGAGTGGTGGATTCCCCGTTAGGTTGTGGCTCTATTGTCGAGAGCCTCAGAGTTGGTTTGTCTCGGTTAGCGATTTTTTAGTAGTTCGGCTTTAGCATTCTCACTTCTAGTTTTTAGTGTCTTCTGTTTTCTTTATGCAGTTGCAGGAAGCTTGGCGCGGTGTTATCTCTGTGCGGGACTTGCCGTGTAGTTGGAGCGCATCAAGCTAGGAGTCTCATCATCCCCCGCAGGTAGGTAAGCCCCATGTGGAGAACGCCATGGGCCTCAGGTATATCTTTGCCCATTTCCGTTTCATTTCAGTTGTTTTTACCACTCTCTTTATTTGTTGTGCACTCAGCCGAGGGTCTTCACGGAAACAGCCTCCCCGCTCTAAAAGTGGGGGTATGGTCTGCGTACAATCTACCCTCCCCAGACCCTGCTCTGAGCGGGATATACTGGGTATGTTTGGTTTGGTTTGGTTTGGTTTTCTTATTTATGTTCTTTTAGGTACAGTTCTGAGTTCACTTCTAGACACTTATGAAAATTTGTACTACCATATAACTCAAGAAACATTATACAACCTTGACTAGCAGAAGGTCAAAAAACAAAAACTAATGGTAGCTGAATCATACCAACGTATCCAGATCAGTTCGCACCAAGACATACTCCAGAAAGTCTGCATTTTCATAAAGTAGTGAGTAAAGCAGTAATATAGCAACTTCATCAGCCAGAGACCTGAAAAAGTTTAACTTGTTATAATCAACTCCAGAAAATGAACCATGCAAATGCTTACATGACTTTGAGGAAATGTAGTAAAAAAACAGAGAATCAAAGAAGTTTGTTACAAATATCAAGCTGTGCAAAGAGATAACTCAGGCAAGAGATCACATGCATAAAGAAGATGCAGCACCCATCTATACTCTTTATTAATGTGGAAAACCGTATGTTAATGGCGCGCAATAGTACCAAAGTACCAAATTTGGTTATCATCTAACTCGGGGTTCAATTCCTTCCAACTTCATAACTATATCTATTGATTAAATTTAATTTCTTTAATTTCACCCGTGTTCGATTCCCTATAACTATATAATTAAAATAGTGTTTATTTATTATATGTTTAGGGCTGAGTTCCAATAAAAGCTTTCTTAAATACAAACTTACAAAACTTTTTTTGTTCAACACATGTACAACTTCGGTTCAACATCATTTATTAAATAATAATTAAAATTTATTGATACGCATAACTGGAAATGAAAATATATTTATAACATTTTATAATTTAATAAAAACATATTTGCAACATTTTTAACGAAAAGTCGAATTTTTTTTATAACGAATGTTCAACAGATATATAACTTGAGTTCAACGTTATCTGTTGAACAATAGTTATACTTGTGTTGAATCTAAATATATAAATTAATTTTACATTGATAGAATGCAAAAAAATTGTATTAAATTAATATTATTTCATATTTCTAATATCCTAATTTGGTATTGGTGAACCCTAAAAGGATAGTTGTGAATTAAATAATACTAGGCTAAAACTCGTGCGAAGCACGGATTTTTTTAATATTATATAAAAAAAATCATTAATTTAAATTAATTTGATAATAATTATATAAATGTTATCCGTGATATTTCTAGAAAAGGAGGGATTTTAGTTTGAAATGTAGAAAAAGATGATAGGTTTTAGTTGAAGGGGGTAATCGATTAATTATTAGTAATTATAAAATTATTACTTCATTTTATTAAATAGAATGCCCGTGATATGATTAGAAAAAGAGAGGATTTAGTTAGAGAAAATTAAAAAGGTAATATGTTATAGGTGAAAAAGGTAACTGATTAGTTTATAGTAATTATAATTTAATTACGTTATTTTACTAAATACAATTGCTCGTAATGTTTTTAGAAAAGGAGAAATTAATATTGTCCGTGATATTTCGATTAAAAGTGGGATTTTAGTTAGAAAATATAGAAAAAATGATACGTTTTAGCTTAAAAAGGTAATCGGTTAATTAATAATCTTATAATGTTATTAGTTTATTTTATTAAATAGAACTGCCCGTGATATAATTGGAAAAAGAGAGATTTTAGTAAGAGAAAATAGAATGGTAACATGAAGATAACATGATTTATGTGAAAAAAGTAGGGTGAAATCCATAAATACCCACATTTTTAAATCAAATAACCAAAATACCCATATGCACGGAGGGTCGCCAAAAATACCCAGTAGCCACGCATTTCCAACATGCGTAGCTTCATACACGCATGGCAAGCATGCGTAGTCTTTATATTTTTTTTACTAGCAGGCCACGCAAGATAAGCATGCGTTGTCTTCATAATTTTTTTTTGTTGTTCATGGAACACGCATGTCCAACATGCGTGTTTTTTTTTTCTTTTTTAAAATTAGACCACGCAATTGTATCATGCGTACAGTTCACTTGTTAATTTCTTTCACTATTTTTTTTTATTTGTTTACATGTTTTTAACTTAAAACACTACTTTAAGTGATGTTACATTTTTTTTTGCTAAATATGTATTTGCAAACCATATTTAAAAATACTAATAACTTTACGGAGTCCGGCGGCTTGATTTTTAAAAAATCGGGGGCCAGCCCCGATTTTTTAAAAATCAGGATGAATTAGGGTTTTGGGTTTTTGGGTTTTACAACCCAAAACCCTAAGTTCGTATACGGTTTATTCGTCGTTCCAAATATTTCTAAACCCAAAATGGAACTGTTGAACCCCAAATGTTAACCGTTGAAACCCTGAGGGAATACAAATAAAATTTAAAATTTTAATAAAAAAATTGAATCCGGAGGCCTGATTTTTAAACGCTAACGCGTTTAAAAATCAGGATAAGTTAGGGTTTAGGGGCGGTTTATTCGTCATTCCAAATATTTCTAAACCCAAAATGAAACTGTTGAACCCCAAAGGTTAACCATTAAAACCCCAAGGGAATACAGATAAAATTTAAAAATTTTAATAAAAAAATTGAATCTTTTTCGTGCCAAACACATATAATAGTATGTAGTGTGTATATGATTTAAATAACAATATGATTTCAAGGTGTGGGGTCAATGACAATAGTCTTGCCATTACATCAGATGTGTGTTGTTTTTGTCTTTTAATTATACGCGTTAGGCTGATAAAAAAAAAAAACTATACGCATTAGTATAATGCGCACACTGTAGACCAAAAAAAACAAAAACTATACGCATTAGTATAATGCGCACACCGTAGACCAAAAAAAAACTATACGCATTAGTATAATGCGTACACCGTGGGCATTTAGGTAGCAGTCCGCGCTAAACGGCATTTTGGGCTGTGGGATGCTGAAAAAGAGGTATTTTGGGCATTTTTTCAAAAAGTAATTGATTAATTTATAGTAATTATAATTTAATTATGTTATTTTACTAAATAAAATTGCTCATAGTTTTTAGAAAATGAGAAATTAATGTTGCCCGTTATATTTCTAGAAAAAAAGGGAATTTAATTAGAAAAAATAGAAAAGATGATATATTTTAGTTGAAAAGGTTATCGGTTAATTATTAGTATTATAATATTATTATTTTATTTTTATTAAATAGAAACACCCGTGATATAATTGGAAAAAAATGAGGTTTTAGTAAAAGAAAACGAAAAAGGTAACGTGTTTTGTTGAAAAAGGTAACCGTCCATGATATAATTGGAAAAAGAAAGATTTTAGTTAGAGTAAAGAGATCAGGTAATGTGAAAAAGGTAATTGATTAGTTAACAATAATTATAATATAATTACGTTATTTTATTAAACAAAATTGCTCGTAGTGTTTTTAGAAAGGAGAAATTTTAGTTAGATAAAATGTAAAATATATTCTAATTTACCTGGAAAAGGAAATTATTTAATTATTGAAAAATAGAAAAGGTAATATGTTTAACCCGAAAAAGGATTGATTCATAAAGGAGAAATTTTAGTTACATAAAATATAAAAGATAAATTGATTCATAAAGTAGAAATTTTAGTTAGATAAAATATAAAAGATATTGTATTTTACCAGAAAAAAGAAATTATTTTTTTCTTGAAAAATAGAAAAGATAATATGTTTAACCTGAAAAAAGAAATTGATTAGTTAGTAGATATGTAATTGAGCAAGGGTAAATAAGTAAAATCAATAGGTACCGTACCGACCGACCGACCAAACTTTTAATGTTTCGACTTTTATATAATAGTATAGATTTATTCAACAAATTTTGAACTACGGTTCAACATACCCTATATAAAACAAATAAATTTCATATTTTTATACCCAATTTTGATATTGGTGAACCCCAGAAGAATATTGAAGAATGAAAATATGTGTATTTAATAAAATTTCAATTTTTATTTGATAAATGATGTTGAACCGAAGTTATAAATGTGTTGAACAAAAAATACTTGTAAGTTTGTATTTAAGAAAAGTTTTTGATCGTGATCCTATATATTTATATCATTCAATTCTCTACAAGTTTATATTTAAATAATACTTATGAATTTTATTTATTTTTAATTTCTTTAATTTCACCAGTGTTCGATTCCCTATAACTACATAATTAAATAGTGTTTATTTACTATTATATACTTTTATCTTTAAATTCTCTACAAGTATATATTTAAATAATACTTATTAATTATATTTATTTTCGATAGTTTATTAATTATAATATTTAAATCTTGGCTCATTGCTTAGACCCGTGCCCATGCTTAGCACTGGTCATCACCTAGTAATGGTAAAGTCAAAACTTTGTTTTAGACAAATAAATAAACATATTCAAGAGACTCGTGTATGAAACTATGACTGCCGTAGAACAACCCTTATTAACGTATATGGAAATACCAACATGATGGGAATGAACTCGGAGAGAAAGCTCTTTTACCATAAGTTAGGGCTCGTAGTACAATCCCTATATTGGCATAGTGGTTACGAGGGTTTAAATTCATAGAACTAAACCATAGCTCCACAAATGGTTTCCCTTTGATGCAATCTTACATGCTTATAACCTTTTTGGATTTTCATGTAGCTATGTAAATTACTTTTCCCATCACAAATGAAACTCAATATAACTATATCACATAAAACAGCTCATTTGACACTAAAGACCAACTCTCGCCCCCTTCCTCTCCTTTCTGTTAATTACAAGCTAGTTCAAGTTCTTTAAACGCAGTCCACATTTTTCACCAAGTGTGGCAAGATACAGATATAAGCATAACTTCAACTTTAACAGGCTAACAGCTGTAATGTTCCACCAAGTGTCACCCCCTGAACCTATTCAACAATGGCCTAAATTTTAGTAATTGAGTCTGGTGTAGGACCACTCATGGCAAACAGCAAATAATGAGTAAAATGCTGATAGAAATAATTAAATACATGTCGTAGAATACTACTGCTGCATCTGTTGAAGTCGGACAAATCATTACTCTGAACCTGTTTTCTAATTTTCAGGCTGAATATTGTCCTCGTATTACTTGTGTTAAGTATAATTCTTAAAGTGGGGCCTTAATGGATCATATATTATTAAACACATTCCCTCACTCGTAAGGGTGGGTCTGATACCATGTTAAGTAACCAACTTATCTAAACTTAAGGTGTTAAGGGGAGGTCTTAAATGGATCATATATTATTCAACAACTTGCAACGGTCTCACTGGCTACCAAACCTTGCTAGTAGGAACTATATGTTTCCATATGCTTGTGTGACACAAATAAACAGCAAAAGTAACAATGAAACACTTACGTGCCAAGAGTGTCAAATAAAGAGGCAAAAGGTAATCTCACAAGTGAACCACTGAGTGCATTCCCCGCTATATTCACACGATCAACTGTAAGCAGACAAATGGGTGTCTAAGCAACAGAAGCACATCCTATGGATAATGTAAGATAAGGATAGTGGGTCTCACATTCGACATCCTTGGCATTTGCTAAGGCCTTGCAGTACGGGTTTTCTGATAAATATGTGTCTTCTTTCAAGGGAGAATCTGAAGTAGCAGTACCAACACTCATATCCTTCCCATGCTTTAGAAGAACGCATTTACGATAGTGGATAAGAGTGAGTAGAATATTAAGACTGCTGTCAGCCAATGGACTTTTGGAAGCTTCTTTAGTTGAACTGACGAGATATGTTAATGGCAACAACATAAAATTTGCTGCACACAAAATATAATAGCTAGGATTTTAATAGAAACTTAATGAAATTTCAAATGTCTGCTACGAAACAGAACATAAACATGGTGAATAGAGGTTGTAGCTACAGATAAAATGTCTTAGTTTTAATCATTTTCAGATAAAATTAGGTGCAAAACCCACAGAACACCAGTAAAACAATGACGCTATCAAGCATGATGGAGAACATTTACCATGCAAACTGAAGCTAGTACACTACTAGAGACACGGGAAAACAGGAAAGGATAATGACAATTGATAGGCCATTATTTTCACACCAAAAAATGTATTTAGTAGAGAAAATAATCATGCCAAAAACAAGTGGAGAAAAAGATGCTGAACACAAACAATCAAATATGTGTTATTTACAAATGCATACCAGCAGCAGAACCAACTCTCTGCAGAACACCAGGCTGATCTTCTAAAAATATAGCATAAGATTTAACATCCACAGGAAAATGGGGCCGCGTGACATAATTAAGTAGTAGCTTGCGAACAACCAAGCTGATTATACTGGTTTCCTGCATCCACAAAAATCATTTAGATATTTGTGCCACCTAAAATCATATATAGGTAAAGATAAAATTTAAGAATGCTAAACTTTTTCCAAATTACCTGAGATACTGCAGCATCAATAAATGGGTGGACATCACTTGGCCCTGGCGATGGCCCTGAAAGAAGCTGGGTAGACATGACAACAAGCATAAAGTCAAGCAGCCCATGGTGCAGAAGACATGTGTTGGGGCTTGACGATCAAAACAAACTAGATTAGCAAAATTGCATATCCAAAAATTGTGTGAGGTAAAATACTGAAAAATTGTGGCATACCTCACATCTACTTTACCAATATAGGTAAGAACAATATGCATCACAAAGTATTCAATGCTTTGATCTGTAAATAGTTAAAAGAAAAAACACCACTAAGTTATGCATAAGAGAATATTCTTTAAAACCGCATATATTCACAGGTCCAAGGCCCCTATGATATAACAAATTTCATTATTTGCACCCATGACCAAAAGCATAATAAAACATTGCGTAAGCTGTAACACTTTGTACTGACAAAAAAAAAATTTAGGAACTTAGGAGCTAAAACAATTTGTACTATTTGTCTGGCATGCTTTTCACTATATTGTAATTTATAAGCTGTGATTAGTTGATACATTACTGTATCCTATTATCAAAGCGAAAGTAGCATTTTGGCTGTTAAACTATTAGTTAAAAAGGCAATTATAACAACTAGTGCAAAAAACTGTTTCATGCTATCCTAGTCCACACCCTACACAGAAGATATATTAACTTTCTACTCCATATTGCTATGAACTTAGCAGTCATAATCTCAGGTACATGTCAAGCTTCCTAAAAGCAAAAGTGGTGCCGATCATGTAAAGTGTCAAAAACACAGTTAGAAGCTCGATCAACAGTGATGTAATGTTTTCAACTAATGTAAATTATTACCTAATAAGAAATTGTTTGGTAGTTCCTCGCTCTCATTTAAGGACAGGTATAACTCCTCAAAGGTATCGCTTTTGGAATTTTCAATTAAGTACTTCAGAAACACTGATGAGATGTACATTGCATTAATAGCTTTGGTAGATGCTACAGATGGCACCCCTGAATCAGAAATTAATTCTTCCAAACACCAAGCCAGGTGTATCAAAATCTTTGCTAAATGCCTTGTGGAACAATTGTTCTGTTCTGCATAATCAAAATATATTAAAGAAAAATTAAAGTAAAATAGTATGTACATGGTATAAAATATGGAAATAAAAGACACAAAGATTCACACACTTTCTGATTAGTTTAATTCTATGAGAGGACTCGACAGATTTCAAGCCCGACAAGGTATCATAAGATGGTGCTTTATACATAAGCAGAAGTTACATTTCCTAGACAAGTGAATAACTTACGTGAAAACGACATAAAACTAGCATATATATAGATTATGACATTGCAATTGTTACATGAATATCCTACAAGTATTTTGTAGTAATCGCACATAAATGTACATAATGAGAAGCTATAAACATGCAATCAGTGAACTTGACAGAAAGAAAAAACATGCAATCAGTGACTAGCCAGACCAGAAGTAAGTAAGTAACTATGGGAAGAAATAATATTAATCAATTAGATAATTAGATATGTAGATAAATACATGACATCCTTTGTACAACTCTATTGTATATTAGTTTATGTATCATAATTTTAACACGTGTATGTGTGTGTGTGAGATTTTTCATTTAACAATTCAAGAATTATCTTTCCAAATAGAGTATATAACTTTCAACAACTTTCTAATAAAACATCTTACACTGTATAGCACAAATATATAATTTTGTTAAATATTATTAGATAACCATATTAAAGTCTCCCCACAAAAATCATCTGAAATATGATATCTGTACAGTCTACCATTTTGGCATATATATAAAAAGTCAATTGGGAGTCCTGTGACCCCACTTGACCAGCTTAGCTCTGCCACCACATGCAGAAGCCAGTAACCACTACTTGCATTTCTATCAAATTAAAACTAAAATGTTGATGTTGATCAGAAGAGTACTTTACTATTTTTTAATTACAAACCCATCACTGAGCTTTAAATATCATCAAAGAGTAGAAGATATCAATAGCCTTGTACAGACTATTTAGGGGTAAAAAGACATTTTCACCACTGTACTATTTCCGGAATTGCAATTGCACTACTGTACTGCAAACGGACTACTGTACTTTAGCGTTTTTAACAAATTCACCACTCCTGTCAGTCAAATTATAACAAATTCACCACTACTGTTTTACAATTTGACTGACGGGAGTGGTGAATTTGTTAAAAACGCTAAAGTACAGTAGTCCGTTTGTAGTACAGTAATGCAATTACAATTCCGGAAATAGTACAGTGATGAAAATGTCCTTTTACCCGACTATTTAGTATGTAGTTAGACAAAACAAAATTGTCCACACACTTTATGCAAAGAGAATGAATACTCTTCTGCCAGGATCAGGTAAAAATAGAACACAAAAATGATCATTTAAGAATTCTGAAAACCTGATTAGCTCCCGGTAGTGGCACATACCAGTCAATAACTGGAATAACTGAAACCGGAGGCGAATTTGGGGGAGGGGGGTCCAGTGGCGGCTATCTATGGTAAATATTTGATTTATTGACAAATTTTGTTAAAGTAGGTAGAACTGGGACCAGGTAGGTTATAAATTGCATCTTTTTTATCACTACATTTCACTCTTTTCAGAATGAATGTTTATATTTATATCAAATTTCAATTTACCATGATAATTACATTTAGTCTTGAAAATAGAGAATATTATGTGTAGTTATAGTTTAACTCTGGACCCCGTGGAAAAATTTCTACTTCCTTCATTGAGGGGAACACATAAGATATTATAACCAAGCATCTTAAGTCTTAAGAGAGAGATAACATTAGCTTGCTCTTACAAACAATGTAGCTATCCAACATTATACCAAGCGATTTTTAGACGGATACCTTTACTGCACTTAGTTGTAAGATTTGTGAAGCACTAACAAGTGTAACTACGTATTAGATAATCTAGTTCACATCACAATTCTTAATTTTGGTTTCTCTACCTCCAATAGTGCAACCTAATCAGCTAACAAAGAGTACATACTCAAACTTCATAATAATAACATGATATAATCACATCAATACGCATTTTAATCAGCTAAGTTAAGGGAAAATTGTGCAAAACAACTATAATTACACGAAAAGTGCATTTTAAAATTAGGACAAAGTGAGCAATACAAAAAAATTGCATTTTTATAAGCTAAATTAGAAAACAATTGAGCAAACCACTATAATTACACCAAAATATGCATTTATATCAACTACATTGCGGAAAATGGACCATATCAATTTCAGAATTACGCGAAAGAATGCATTTACATCAACAAAATCAACAAAAACAGAGCAAAATAAGTAACAAAAATAAAAAAAATTAGGGAGCGAAACAAGAAATGAACTAACCGAAAACTTGGCAAGCTTGACGAACACGATGCGACGGCCAATGGAGATCAATAGGAAGCTCCAGCAATTTATTCCAGTAATCTGAGCTGATCGGCAACGATATCTCCCCGACAAATCTTCCGATCAGATACTCCGCCGTGTCTCGCGGCTGCGCATCGCTCCGGCGCGGCGACGATGGCACTGACCCCATAATTCACCAATTACAGACACTACTACGTGTTTATGTGTGTATAATTGTGTGTAATTGGATAATAATATGAGTGTGTTAATGAATTGATGAATGTGAATGGCAATGTGATTAGATTTAGAGGTGAATTAAGATAATTACAAAGTGTGTGTATAGGTGTACGTATAGATAGAAGGTGTTTAAAGACTTTTAGTTATGATGATGATTGTGCAAATTTTGAACAGGACTTGTTCAGCGATCAGCATTTTTGTCTGAGGATGACGATGACAAGCTAACTGTGGAGACACTTTTGTTTTACCCAAACTACCCTTTTTATTTTTATTTTTATCCGGTTAAATTAGAAAAATAAATTGCACCTGGATTCCATATTACTTTATAAGAAAATAAATTCAAAATTATTTAGCAAAAAAAAAAAATTCAAAACTACTAGATATTATATTTTTTGATATAGAGTTGGGTTACACAATATAAATGGAGATCACGGAGACCTATTATATTATCGTTAGATCAATTTTTATCATACGGTTGAAAATAAAAATAGCATAATAATTTTTTTACAAATATGTTAATGGATAGGATCAATGTCGAATATCGTTTACATTTTTTTTTTGCCACGGAATGAAAGATTTTATTACTGAATCAAATCATTACAAAGAACAAAATAAAATTCAACTCTGACGTTGATCTTAACACTATTCAACTCTGGAAGGTGCCACTGTTCTTGACCATCTTCTGAGGACATAAAACCCAGAAAGTGTTGGTGTATACTGAAAATATTTATTTAAAGTATATACATTTATTTCTGGCCCAGTTTTATTGAAATCATTTAAATGTTTACATGCTGTCTAATATTATATATTGTGGACAATCTAGTATCAAATGGGATACAGAATATTAGATTGTTAAATACGGTTTATATAATATAATAAGGTTCACAGCACAGGTGGTATTGGAAAATCCACTGGTATGGCTGTAGTATTATTTAGAATAGTTTATATTGACTATTAAATAATACTAGTATACTTTGTGTATATTGAACAGGATCAAATTTAGAATTGTTCCCTTATACTAATTAGGAAGGTGAACTAGGATTTTATGTTATTATTAATGCTTAGGTTCTTAATCCAGATATAGTAATTGACACGTGTATATTATTTACATGCTTTGATTTATATATGAAATAATTCTTTTGATTTATTTCATTATATTTTGGGTGATGAAATAATATACATGGTGGATATTATTTATAGAAGGAATCCATGTCCTGATAATATTCGGGTTAATGATGTCCCCTTGAAAGCTCAAAAAGATTTAATTATGTGAAACCCTGCTGGTGGATTTATTCCGGCATAATTAAATAAAGGTTGAGTGGATGATCAAGGATAAAAGATATTAATTAAATGAATTATCAATAATTTATTTAATTAATGGACATGCGATATTTTAAACATGGGGAATTTAATAAGCAAATAATATTGGAACCGAATTAATTAATTAAATTACGGTATTAGGAAAGGTAGTGCAAATATTAATTCTTTAGTGGATTGAATTATTATTAAATGACATTAGGCTGGGCTCGGAATGTCATTGGGAGGCCTAACCTAATTATCCATGATCCCTATTGTAGCCCTGTATATATTCTTATTCTTTTCTTGCTAGGGTTTGGTCAAGAAATTTTGTAGCCACCCAGGAGCAAGAAGAGAGGTTAACTTGAGAAGACGATGGCCACACTTCGCTCAGGGGAATTTGGGAATACATTAGAAGAGCGTAGAATCAACCGTTAATAAGGTGACTTTTCTATTCGTACTCGTTAATTTATTGTATCAAAAATCGCAGGGCCACGATCTGATTGTCCCAACAATTGGCATCAAGAGCCTCTTTCTATGGTGCTGCGATTTTTGATATAATGTCCATGTCGTAATTATATATGCATGTGTATGGTGGTAGGCTTGTATATTTTGTTTTGCAGGTTAGTATCCACTATTATGGCCATGTATATTTTAATTATGTGTTTGGATCCCACGTGGTTTAATCGTGGTTAATTTTTTGTTTGGTTTCCACGTGGTTTATCGTGGTTGTAAACACGAGGGTTGATCGTGTTAGAATAGATTTTATAAAATTAGTTTTGTATTAGATCTATTTTTTGTAATTGTTTAATGGATTTTGTAAAAATCCGGGTATCTTGTAACAATTACGTACGACTGGAAATCAACATCGGAGAAAAATTATATCCGCTGCGTGACTATGAAGCTGCTGGTATTTTCCTGCGGCAGTATACTGTACAAAGGCGTGTGTTCAGCACGTGGAACACACGCGCGGTGCTGGTGGACAAGAAACACACGCGGTGCTGGTGGGATTCTTTAGCCTTGGACTTTTGTTTTGGCAAGTTCAATTTGAAAAGTCATTTAGTCGCTTTCGAAGAGGCCAGCTAAATTCGAACCAAGGGCTGCAGCAAATTCAATTATGGGACCGTAATAGTGGATTTAATTATTGTTATAATTTTTTAATTCCGCTATTTATTTTTTAATTATTGTTTTAAATAATTATTATGTGTGTTGTTAATTATATGTGTAATTTTTAATTGCATGTTTAACATAATTAGGACGACATGGACATAGATATTTTATTTATTACTTTAATTAAATGTCATATGTTGTTAAATTATGTGTGTATTTTGAATGCATGCTAGATATAATTGTAACGACATAGGCCCCATTTAATTTTTAAAATTCCTCATTTTAAATAAAAATTCTAAGTGGGTGAGGGAATTAATTAGGAATTAAATCCCACGTTCTCCATTATTTTGTATGTAATATAACCTTTTAAATAATGTAGATGGTATATATGATCACCTAACGTGGCGTACTATTTACGGTATTTTAAAAGGTTGCAGAAATTACTAGAACAAAATTCTTAAATTAAATAACGAATATTGAAAGGTATATAGATCACCCTAACGTGACATACCAAGTTTCATAGAATTCGTTACGAAAATTGAAAACTCTTTTGATGTTGACTATGGAGAATTTTGTCTAGGAATTGGGTATTAAGCGAGGCCGTTGTGACTCCTCTGAGACCTGGGAATTTTCCATTAATATATCAAAAGGATGTATTTGGTTTAATTAATTTAAGATTAAATAATGGTATACACTTAGCTATGAAAAATAATATATCGTCCACCCCAACGTGGTATATATGTCACCCATCGTGGCGTACCAGATACTTATGGTGTTTAAATATTAGTGCATTAATTTTAATTAATTGTTAGAGGAAACCAATAGGTTTTAAGATTATTGCAACTCTCTGATTATGTGTTACATGTATGATTCTCAGGATTATATTATTATGGGCTTTAATCCACTATTAACCATACTAAAGGATAACAAACTTACTTGACCAAACTATATTGAATGGAAACGTAATTTGGACATAGTGTTGACTGCTGAGGAGTACAAATTTTGCACTTATGAACCCAAGCCAGATCAGCCTGCTGAAGATGCTCCTGAAAGTGAGAAGGAGTATTATAAGCGGTGGGTTAAGGCTGATGAGATGTCGTGATGTTACATTCTGGCAGCAATGTCGGGTGTTTTGCAGCATCAGCATCAGGCTATAGCCACAGCTTCAGATATGCTCTTTAATCTCAAGGAACTTTTTGGAAAACAGAACAGAGCTGCTAGGCAAGTAGCAATGAAGGCTTTAATGAACACTCAGATGGCTGAAGGAACACCTGTAAGGGATCATGTTCTCAGGATTATGTCTCATCTGAATGAGATGGAGATCCTTGGTGTTGATATTGATGGGGAAACCCAGATCGATATCATTCTTATGAGTCTGCTTAAAAGTTTTGAGCAGTTCCGCTTGAATTACACCATGAACAAAAGGATGTATAGTCTCACGGAACTTCTGACAGAACTTCAGGCAGCTGAAGGACTCTTTAAGCAGAATGTTCAAGGGAATGTGGCTGAGAAAGCTTCTTCCTCTAAGACGAAAGGCAAGAAGAAGAAAAAGGTTCAGACACAGAAAGCTGGAAAGGTTGCTAATGCAGTGGGAGTTCAAGGTGCTGTGAAAAAGCCAAAGGGCAAGTGCTTCAGGTGCAAGCAGTCAGGTCACTGGAAACATGATTGTCCTCTTCCTAAGAAGACAAACAATACTGGTATGTCTCTTTCTCTAGTTACAGAAACATATATAGCAGCTATATCTACGAGCACTTGGTGTGTAGATACAGGAGCCACTGACCATGTTTGTAACACTATGCAGGAGTTCCAGCAAACCAGAATGCTTAGAGATGGCGAGATATATGTGTTCATGGGAGATGCTACGAAAGTAGCAGTAGTTGCAGTTGGAATAATTACTTTATCTTTTGGAGATGTAGGATTTTGGTTTTGAACAATTGTCTTTATGTACCTTCGTTTAGAAGAAATTTGATTTCGGTTTCTAAACTTGCTATGGATGGTTATAATGTTTGTTTGGATCGTAATGTTTCTATTATGATGAATAAACGAGTTATATGTTCTGGTACATTGCAAGACAATTTATATATAATTAATCCTAGTCAACCAACATTGCAACATAAGGAAACTAATAACATTCTTTCTAGCTCAAATAAAAGAAAGAAACCTTCTGAATTAAACCAAACATATCTTTGGCACTTAAGATTAGGTCATATTAACTTGAGAAGGATTCAAAGACTGGTAGTAGATGGGCCATTAGGCTCGTTGGCAGTGGAGCCATTTCCAGTTTGTGAATACTGCTTGAAAGGTAAGATGACTAATAGGCCTTTTAAAGCAAAGGGGAATAGAGCCAAAGAAGTGTTAGAATTGGTTAATACTGATTTATGTGGACCTATGAGTATCCAAGCAAGAGGAGGTTATGAGTATTTTGTCACTTTCATTGACGATTAATCTAGATATGGGTACATTTATTTGTTGCGCCGTAAGTCTGAGTGCTTTGAAAAATTCAAAGAGTACAAAGCAAGTGCGGAGAAGCGACATCTTGGAAAATGTATCAAGTCACTACGATCAGATCGTGGTGGCGAATACTTGCTTGGAGAATTTAGGGAATATTTATCAGAAAATGGGATCACATCCCAGTTGTTTGCACCTGGCACACCTCAGCAGAATGGTGTAGCAGAGAGAAGGAATCGGACTCTTTTAGAGAGTGTTAGATCGATGATGAGTTATTCAGATTTACCCAAGTCGTTCTGGGGATATGCTATAGAAACAGCGGCTTACCTTCTAAACTTGGTACCTTCTAAGTCGGTTCCCAAGACTCCAATAGAATTGTGGACTGGTAGCAAACCAAGTCTAAGACATATTCGGATTTGGGGTTGTCCAGCACATGTGCTGAACAAGAACGCGACCAAGTTAGAATCTCGTACAGAAGTAAGGCTGTTTGTAGGCTATGCCATGGGAACGAAAGGTTATTCATTTTATAGTCCTAGGGATCGAGATATCATTGTTAGCACCAATGCTAGATTCTTAGAAGAAGACTATATAATGAACCATAAACCCATGAGTAGTATCGTTTTAGAGGAACTAGTGGGAGGGACAGATAATCCCCAAGTGCCAATAGTACAAGTAGAACAGCCACAAGAAAATGCAAAACTTGACACTAATACTGCACCAGTGCCTCGTCGTAGTGGGAGGGTTGTTCAACAACCAGATAGATTCATGTTTTTGGGAGAGTCCTCGGACTTGGTCTCTGGCGAACATGATGAGGATCCCAGGACATACGAAGAGGCAATTCTAGATAAAGATGCAGATCTATGGCAAAAGGCAATGGAATCTGAGATGGAATCTATGTATTCCAATCAAGTTTGGGAGCTCGTGGAACCACCCAAAGGTGTAAAACCCATTGGATGTATGTGGATCTACAAGAAGAAAAGAGGATCTGACAAAAAGGTGAAAGCTTGGAAAGCACGACTTGTTGCGAAAGGGTATACTCAGAAAGAAGGGATCGATTATGAGGAAACCTTTTCTCCGGTTGTTATGCTTAAGTCGATCCGGATTCTTTTATCTATAGCAGCTCATCTCGATTATGAGATTTGGCAAATGGATGTCAAGACAGCTTTCCTTAATGGAAGTCTTGAGGAAACCATCTATATGCAACAACCAAAAGGATTCATTAAGGAAGGCCAAGAGCATCTTGTTTGTAAGCTTAAGAGGTTTATTTATGGACTAAAACAAGCTTCTAGGGACTGGAATATTCGTTTTGATTAGGCAGTCCAGTCATATGGATTTGATCAAAGTCCAAGCGAATCATGTGTGTATAAGAGAAGTGAGGGAAATGCAGTGGTTTTTCTAGTACTGTATGTAGATGACATTTTACTCATTGGAAACAATGTTAAGATGTTGTCATCAGTAAAGGCATGGTTGTTCAAACAATTTGAAATGAAGGACTTAGGTGAAGCGGCATACATCCTTGGGATCAAAGTAATAAGGGATCGCAAGAAAAGGATGTTGGCTTTATCTCAAGGGCCCTACATTGATGAAGTATTAGCTCGTTTTAACATGCAAAACTGTAAGGCTTTCTACCTTTTAAGCATGGAGTGGCTCTATCCAAGGAGCAGTGTCCTTCGACACCTAAGGATATAGAGAGCATGAAAGCAATTCCTTATGCTTCAGCATGTGGAAGCTTAATGTATGCTATGTTATGTACGAGGCATGACATCTGCTTTGCTGTAGGCATGGTTAGTAAATATCAGTCGAACCCAGGTCAGGAACATTGGAGTGTAGTAAAAACTATACTCAAGTACCTGAGAAGGACTAAGGAGTATATGTTAATTTACAAGGCCTCAGAACTATTTCCTTTGGGATATACTGATTCAGATTTCCAATCAGATAGGGATAAGAGGAAATCAACCTCGGGATATGTTTTTACTTTGGGAGGTGGAGCCGTTATTTGGAGAAGTGTAAAGCAGAAATGCATTGCAGACTCCACCATGGAAGCCGAGTACGTGGCGGCCTCTTAGGCTGGAAAGGAGGCTTTATGGTTCAGGAACTTTCTTTTGGACTTGGATGTGGTACCTAATTTGCCTAGGAGTTTGACAGTGTATTGTGATAACACTGGTGCTGTGGCAAATTCGAAGGAACCGCGAGATCACAAAGTAGCTAAACATATTGAACGTAAGTATCATCTCATACAAGGAATCGTAAATCGAGGAGATATAGTTGTGGCTCACATATCATCAGAAGACAACCGGGCAGATCCTTTCACAAAGAGCTTGCCAGCCAAGGTTTTTGACAGGCATGTGGAAGCGATAGGAGTCAGATGGATGGACACATAGTTTAGTGTAATAGTGGATTAAATAAACACTGATATACTCATAGAATATTTTGAGTATAAGTGGGAGATTGTTGGTGTATACTGAAAATATTTATTTAAAGTATATACATTTATTTCTGGCCGAGTTTTATTGAAAATCATTTAAATGTTTACATGCTGTCTAATATTATATATTGTGGACAATCTAGTATCAAATGGGATACAGAATATTAGATTGTTAAATACGGTTTATATAATATAATAAGGTTCACAGCACAGGTGGTATTGGACAATCCACTGGTATGGCTGTAGTATTATTTAGAATAGTTTATATTGACTATTAAATAATACTAGTATACTTTGTGTATATTGAACAGGATCAAATTTAGAATTGTTCCCTTATACTGATTAGGAAGGTGAACTAAGATTTTATGTTATTATTAATGCTTAGGTTCTTAATCCAGATATAGTAATTGACACGTGTATATTATTTACATGCTTTGATTTATATATGAAATAATTCTTTTGATTTATTTCATTATATTTTGGGTGATGAAATAATATACATGGTGGATATTATTTATAGAAGGAATCCATGTCCTGATAATATTCGTGTTAATGATGTCCCCTTGAAAGCTCAAATAGATTTAATTATGTGAAACCCTGTAGGTGGATTTATTCCGGCATAATTAAATAAAGGTTGAGTGGATGATCAAGGATAAAAGATATTAATTAAATGAATTATCAGTAATTTATTTAATTAATGGACATGCGATATTTTAAACATGGGGAATTTAATAAGCAAATAATATTAGAACCGAATTAATTAATTAAATTACGGTATTAGGAAAGGTAGTGCAAATATTAATTTTTTAGTGGATTGAATTAATATTAAATGACATTAGGCTGGGCTCGGAATGTCATTGGGAGGCCTAACCTAATTATCCATGATCCCTATTGTAGCCCTATATATATTCTTATTCTCTTCTTGCTAGGGTTTGGTCAAGAAATTTTGTAGCCACCCAGGAGCAAGAAGAGAGGTTAACTTGAGAAGACGAAGGCCACACTTCGCTCAAAGGAATTTGGGAATACAATAGAAGACCGTGGAATCAACCATTAACAAGGTGACTTTTCTATTCGTACTCGTTAATTTATTGTATCAAAAATCGCAGGGCCACGATCTGATTGTCCCAACAGAAAGCTGTCGTAGTTCCTATCTTGAACAGATCGCCATTGGTTAAGAATAGAACTCGCCGAATTTACTAGCTCTGAAGATTCAATACTATGCTTTAAATATACATAAAATATTTTGTAATTGTGTTGTGAAAATATTCAATTCCAAATTCTTTTACTGATCAACGCCTCGATAGCTACATCGTTTTGGATTAGAGGATTGAAGGCGGGGGATTGAAAGCGGCAAGTTTAGAATGCATAGTGACTTGAACGATGATAGTGCGGTATTTTGTTTGATTTGTATGAGTATTAATAATCGAATGTTATACAAGTTTGTCAGATTTGTGACTTTTTGGGTTTTGTGTGATTGAGTACAAGAAGTAGTGGAGTATGAAATGCAGTACTTTCTGTAAATGCAATACTATCATTAGATCAATTTTCATCATACGGCTATAATAATTTTTTTGTAAATATGTTACATCATTTTAGGTTGGGGGATTAAAAACAGGAAGTACATAACACAGGGGATTGAAAGTGGTAAGTGCATAATGCATAGTAATTTGAACGATGATAATGTAGTACATTGTTTGATTTTGTATGAATATCAAAAATCGCATGTTATACAAGTTTTCCATTTTAGTGATTTTTTTGTTTTTGTGTAATTGAGTACAAGTAATGGGTATGAAATGCAATACCTTCTGTAAATGCAGTATGATTGGCTTGATGGATTAACAAGTTTTACAAAATGCATTGAATTGTATGGTTACTAAGTTTTGCAGATTTTTGAAATTGCAAGCAACTAATTATATTTTAAAACATGGATGTAATAGACATCGGAATCATGCGCTGCAGTCTAAAAATGATACTTCATAGATGAAATCATGCGGTGAGTCTGAAAATGATAATCCGGGCTTAATAAATTAAAATATGTATTATAAAATGGAAAAACTGAAACCATTGGATTAGATGGAAATCAATGGTTCAGATTTGGACTCCGAATCTCCACTAAATATAAGGTCTCCATAGGACTTGACTCTTTTGATATAATATTAAAAAGTATGATAAAACAAAAATTTATTCAAAAACTTCCATTTGATTGAACACAAAATTAATATATTATATACAAATCAAAAATGTTATTTTATGAAAGAAAAGAATCCTCAAATATGACACAAAATTATTAACATACAAAATAAAATGTGGTTTTAAAAATAGAGTTTGATATAATGTGTCAATTATTAATGTACCAAATTTATTCAGTTGTGTAAAATGTAGATAAGGTAAAAAAGCAAGCATATTGTTAGCAGAAGATTTTGTTTATTATGTAGCTGTTATGCAAGTTTTAGAGATCATTTATTAAATTTACACCATTTTTCTGAATAAATAAAATATTTTAACGCATGAATAATTTGAATCTTGAATGAATGATTCTATTTGATAAATAAAACATATAACATTTTCTGGATGACAAATTTTCAAACTTAAAATTAATATAATTTTTAACATTACTTCTAGAAATTATTTTTGAAATTTAAATAATAATATTGCGAATGATTAAAGTATGTAAATGAATAATAGTTTTGAATATTTAATAAATATATTATTTGATTTTTAAGTTTTGAAATTCTCAGAATTGTGATCTTGCCTTTTAATATTATGTTAAATAATTAATATTGTTATAAAACAAATGTGTACCATAATCTAAATAATTGGTTGTACAAAAAATTATAAAATTATTTAATTATGTGATAACAGAGTTGTGTTATATGAATGATCTTTTAGTTAAGACTAATTGTAGACCAGGTATTTTTACATATGTACTTTCAGTACATTGCTTCACAAGAAATCCTAGACAAATCTACGGAAAAATACTTATGTTTCTTAAATATCAAAGTGCTGCTACACTTGGTTATATAGCCCAAGTTTACAATGCTTACTAGAAACAAAATGTAGCAGTTTTCTAGGTCCAGTAAGCATGTTACTTCATTCTTTGTCCCATATAAGTCATCTAGATGCTTTGTCTTTGACTCATTTGCCTTAAAATAATCATCCAATTTGCTTGTATGGAAATAGATTGTTTCTTCTTATTCGAGGTCTCCAAGTCTTAGCTTCCATGTTATTTGAGATAATATCAACCCATGTGATCTATCAGAATTGTCATGTCACTTTCAACTGCTTAGCTTGATGAACACATTGTCCATTGAAGTAATAATCTTGACATCCGTTGATAGTCAACATGATGGATTTACTTTCAACTGCTCTTTTGAATCTTATAAGAGAACATGTTAAAAAAGAACTTATCAAAAGTGATAAGTTTCCTATTCAAGGGATCCTCTAACCACATGTCATCCGTTGTGTAGTTACAAACAATAACTTATACAAAATGTGTTAAGTGTTAGGTTATCATCAAGAACAACATAATTCCTAGCATGACTTTTATCAGAGTGAACCTTAGTTGAACAAATCATGATGCTACAAAATTAAGTTTAGAACTTTGATTAACATAAATTACAACATTTGAATCTACACCAAGTTAAACAGCTTGCACCCACTTGTTTTCAAATTTTTTTGCACAACTTTCCATTAATCAATACATGACTCTTTAAATTTGTACAAATCACTAATTATTATTTTATGAGATTTTGTTTTTTAGACCTTCTTAGCTAACAAGTAATTAGTTTGGGTTTAAAGTCTCCAAGATAATGTCATGTACTAAGTATTGTTAGGTATTTCTAAAATTATCAGTTTTGCTAAAATCTTAACGTCTCAGGAAGCGAAATTACCAGGATCATATTATATCTTAAAAAATACATATATTATTATAGGTTATAACGGTTGCAAAAGGCAGGGCCAATCTGTCACTGGTTAAAGAGTTACAAGAAAAAGATTAGACATGTAAATGGTATATCGATAATAATTTTTTAAAAATTCTTTTAAACTTTAGTACCCAGGTTTAAATCCAAAGCTGTATAAACTAAAAAAATGCAAGAAAGGTATATGCAAGTTTATTCCTTAACATATGATGCTATATGATATTTTTGGATAGATTTTTTACATTGGTGTCTAATGATTAACATAATCAAATAATTGTGACGAAAAAATCAACAAGATACGAAAATGAAATAGACTATTCAACATCAAGAATAAACAATGAATTTAATCTGGTGGAGTTTTATCTTATATTTCATAGTACATTTGCATTAGTATGTTTTGTACTCATCTTCAATTTAATTACATAATGACTCTTATAATATGGTCTTAATATATTTAGAATTTTAATGTAAATTATGATGTAATATTTAACAATTCATATGTTTAGTTGCAAAAGACCATTTTAGTAAAATTGTCATGAATTTTCTGTAACTTATTTTGAATTATTTGTAGTGATCTAGATCGTTTATAGTAGATCAAGTTGTTCCTTAATAAGGAGGGGATTGTTTGAACCTCCTCCTATAATTCTAGCGAAACAGATAATTTTAATAATTTATATTCATTTACTCGTCTCTATACTTTAATGATTTTTTCTTGATTAGTAAATCCGATTCTACTATATACTCTTTGATTGATATTTATTGTTGTGCGTTAATATGTAAATTTCATTTTAATCTTGTCTAAAATTTTGATGGAATTTCCTATGATCAAAGAAATATATTGAAAGGAATATTAACTACTTACAATTATCATTTTAGGTCTGTTTTCAAAATTAAAGAAAAAGACATTATTTTCACTAATATATGATTATCCAAAAGTTTAAATAAAATGATAACTTTCAACTTTGTATGTAATAATTTAGTCAATAAAACTGATCCATAAAAGACTAAATTAAGTATATTGTCTACACAAACAGCTTGATTCTTGTAAGATAAACCTTCACAAAATTATTAGCTGAGTAAATCCATTAGATGACGGTAAGTCTTTGTAAACCTTATTGGTTTGGATCTTAAATAAAAGATAACTTTTTAAAGTTCATTAATATGTACAAACACAAGTTCAAACAAAATGAATGATTAAATTTACTAAATATTAGTCGACTACATTATGGATAGAAAGTTTTAGTTAACTAAATATTAGTTTCAATTAACAAGTTCAAAAATAAAACACCTTGTTTGGCTTCACTTTTGTAAGTTTGCAAAGCTTATGATTACAACTTGAGAGAGCAAAAGTTAAAATTGATCTTTTCAAATGAATGTCAATTCAACATTCAGCTTGATATAAATTAAAAGTATAAATCGTAAATAGAATGTATCTAGGTTAATTTACAAATTATCTTTTTTTATCTATTAAGAGTCTCCAATGATGTTGGCTAAAATGATATAAAATAATGATTATGTAAAATTTGTTGAATCTGGAAGGTATTATCCTTCAATGGAGTTGGCTTAATGATTGATTATTTTTTAAATATAGTATATTATTGTTATTTTAAGTTCTTAAAAATAGAATATATTTTTTCGTTATGATAATAGATGATGTGGAGTTTCACTACAGGTTTTTAGAGATTCGACAAATATAGTCAATCTGACGAGGTTGTTTAAAATTTCAGCAACAGAAATGTCCCATTGGAGATGAATTGTTTTTACATATTTGCTATATTTTTTATCTATAGCATGTTACACACACTTTCAGCTAAGAGTTTATATGGTTGGAGATTCTTTAAGAGCATCTCTAATGGTCTTGCCTAAAATAATATATAGTAATGTTTAAATAATATTTGCTAAATATATAAGGTGTTATATTCTATTGTATTTGGCTATAATAACTGCTTATATTTTTAAAATATTATATTAAAATAGTTTGACAAAAAGAAATTGGTAAAAATAGAATATATTATTTCAATATGATAATAGATGATGTGGAGTTTCCAAATATAATAATTATTATTTTCTAATAATAATTATTTGTTAAAATAGACTGGCCATTATTATTATTATTTGCTAATAATAAACTTTTTTGATCCAAATATAATTGAGACCATGTATTTTTATTCACCATAAAGTAATAAACTTGACAATGTAATTTTTTGTTATTTCCAAAACTATTACTTTAAAAACTTTAAACTATACTTATGTAATTTACAATTTAAAATATTACTAGCTTATATCCATCCCGTGTTTTGTACAGATTATTATTAAATGTTTTATTATTTAAATTTTAAATTTTTTTAATTTTAATTTTGTTAATTATGTATAATATTTATTAAAAATAATAAAACATTATAATATATGTTTGACGAAAGTTTACCTTTTTTTAGTATTTTTAAAATTGATATTGTAAATGATAAATTCTAATATGTTATTGGTAATATTTGAACCTTAAATTATTTCATATAATACTTTTTAATATTTTATTTAAAGATTTTCATTAATTATATTTTAAAAATCCAAAAATTATGGATTAAATGACCAAATTCAGATGATCAGACAAAATTTTTAATTTTTAATATCCCACATCTTTAACATAATAGTAGTATGTATAGTGTAGATTAATGAATGACAAGGATTGTGTTAACATATTATTATGATGTAATACGGGAAGTTACCGTAATTATTATTAGGAAAAAGTTATAGTTTCCTTTATTACAATTAGGTATTGACTATATAAACGATCATTGTATTGTAAACGAATTAAGGCTTTATGCCTTCACGATTGAATAAACGAATATTTGCGAATATTTTATCATGGTATCAAGAGTCCAAAGTTATTAACGAAGATGACAAAAAGGCGAAACCATAACAATGATAATGAGTTTGTGGGAGAGGCTGTACCAATCCTACGACGATGCGACTACTTACAACAAGATCAGACAATCGTTTTTCGATTCAAAATGATGACGATGAACGACTATGATGATCCGTGTTAAGTTGCCAGTTCTCCTAAAATCTTAAGGTATTAGGAGTTGGGCTTACCTGGATCATATATTTATCTTAACTTACTTAACAGGGCATCAGAGCTCTGGCACGCAGAAGTCCCGGATTCGACTTTCTGCGACCCCCAATATTCTCATATTTAATATGGACACGAATGCAAGTTATGCTCCAAAGATGGGCGCCCATGATCCACTCTTCGACCCAATTAAAAATTGGCTTTCGACTGAGAGGAAGTGTTAGAATATTAATATAAGATCCTGGTAAGGCATTTCTCTAACACCTTGAGGTCAAATTGTATTGTATTCTCTTCGTCCCTCACATTTCTTTACAGTTTTTTACTGATTTCTAAGCATTTTAAGGTGTATATCGAATATACTTCCATAATTTTTATTTAAAAGGAAAAAAGTTGAAAATAATTTACTCCTATAAGACTATATTTCGTAAAAAAATATATGAATGTGTCAAATACTCTATCCTAAATACTAAATACAGTAATATAAGTTGCTGTTGAAATGAACGTACTGTGGGCCGGCCGCTGGCCTGCACGCACTACAGGCCTAGTTTTTTTTTTCTGGTTAGAACTACAGGCCCGGCTTTATATTTGAATGTGATGGAAAAACAAGCTCTGCTGCCACCTACTCTTTGCACGTGCATCTATTTCCATCTATCTATCTATTCTATATCTAATACGGCAACATGCACCTTTGTTGAGCGATTTTATTCGGTTGAAATGACATTTGTGCCCTGCATATTATCTATGTAACTCTTTGATGCGATTTGGTGCTTTTTCTCCCTCTCAAACGCTTGTGCTTCTTTCTCAGCTTTTCAACATACCCACGACCGACCGCCCATCCAGAAAAACTTTGTCCGTTCCAATTATTAGTGTTAAGTATCATTAGGCTGGTTATTATTTTTTTATTTTTTAAATTGTAGGTGTGGTGTTGGCTTCACCATCAGGTAAGCAGCCAAGAAGGTATAGAGATCACTCTATTTTCACAATTACATCTGTCACTCCTTTGATTTTGAGCATGGCATATGCTAACAATTGCAATCAACCCCTTTTCTATTTTGAAGAAAAAGAATTACAGCACTATCCCCGCTTTGACTCCTGATGACCCTCGTCTCTGTGGTGACACTGAGATATTAACCATGTATTTAACCCTTCCCCATTCTCGTGCGATTATATAATTATTACTCTGGAAAATTTCTATAGATACAATTGAACTCTTGCCTGATATATGACAAGTTGTTCCTTGGGTTTTTAGGGATTCTCTAAGCTATGTATTTTGAAAAATTAGCCCACAGAATGTTTATGGCTCAATATTTGACACATGAGAATTAGTAGTTATACTTCTAAAATGATGTTGTGATAAGCTGTGGCCTTATTTGCTTCTAGACTATTTTTTGGAGTGGCAAGGTTTTTTAAGCATTGGATCAAAATTCAATTTGGCATTATAATGCACGAAATTGTGGATGTGTGTTATTTAGCAAAAGAAAAATTGTGGATGTGTGTTATTATTGATTATAATTAGATCTTACTTTTTTTTAATCGTATGGATATGAAATTAGATCATATTTCAATGACGGATATCTTGTTCTGGATTGATAAGTTTTTCTTCGATGATGTAACATCTGTTATATAAAGGCGTGTTTCTTATTAAGCTGAGTATTTGCTGCATTTCAAGCTTACAATCTTAAGGTACAAGTCCTTTGTGATTTTTGTTTACATCTACCTTGATGATTTGTGTTTGACTATAAATCACGAAAAAGTTTGCTCGAACGCTTCTTACTTGTCTTGGGAGTTATACTTGTGCAGTGAAATCTACAGGGAAAAATTTTGCAGGTTGAGTTTAGTGATGTGACTGTTTTTGCAGACCCCTCTGCTACTGATACCATCATTTTATGATGATCCTTTTTACAAACTTTAGTAAGCAGTTAATTCATTTTTTTAGAGCAATTTCCAAGGTTTCTGATGCTCAGATCATTACCGAGCATCCTACAGTAAGGTATACATGATGTGACATCGACTTCCTTTTTCTTTTAGCTCACTTGTTGAACAAACCATCTCATCTTAATCTTAATACCTTCAAATAAATTTTTGTTGCTTTATTTAAGGATCTAAAATATAATCTTAAGTAAGGACATACAGGAAATTTTAGAGACAAAAGCACCATAGGGAGATGAAGTACCTACCAAAGGGAGATCAGAAATACAGATAGAGGTACCTACCACAGAATCTATGTCCTTATAATAAAATGAATGCAATAGCTGTCATAAGTTGTAACTAACCCATCGACGCATGCAGCTACATGGTAAACGTGTGTGCGAAAGATGGCTCGGGAAAGACAATTTTTACTATATTTAAAAAGGAAGTGGAACGGTTCATTGGAGTGCCAATAGAGAAGGTCATGGTAGAAATTGGGCAGGTATGCTTATTCTAATGTTCACATGTACATCAGGATATTACATGACAAAACTTACAAAAAAACCCCACCACGGTCTAATGCAACAAGATAAGATCGGCCCTGAAGCGCCTCCAGTTCTCAATAATATGGTGGGGAAAAAATGCCTCTCTGAAATCAAAACAAACAGCTACAATACCCCCGGGCATGACTGCTACACTGTTGCCAGACTATCTGAAACCCAGGCCCTGTGGCAAGCACTAGCCAACAATGAAAGAATGCCTTGGGAACATCAAAGAAGGCGACAACAAATAAAAAAGTAGTGAATATCTTGAAACAACACGCATAAGGACACAACACATGTTTGACTACAATAAAATATCATTTCCCCAAAGACCCTTATTCATATTAGCTGTTGTTTCACTTTATCGCTTTGCTTTGTCCTAACTTTTATATGTACTACAATGTACTATGAACTACCGTGTCTGGCCATCTGCTTTTCTTAGTAAATAATGTTAACTGATTTTAGTTGCTTTTCCTTAGCAGATCTTTCTATTAGTATAGCTTTGTGTTATTGTAATTAGTGTTATACTTTTAATGTACTATGTTTTTAATAGAAAGGCGGGAAAAAACCTTATATCTGCACACAAGTACAAACTAACTTGTATTTTATATCAGAATGATAGTGATTTTTTGTGGTAGACTGATAGACAATTGCCTGGAGGACATAATGTCATGTGGGAATTTCACAATGCTCTTAAAACTCATTATTTCAACAGCACTTTGATCAGGTTTCTTATAAATATCCTAAAACATAGCATTATTGGTGTTAAGATCAGTATTTTTTCATTGCATTTCATTGCTTATTTCAGATCAAGATTATTTCTTTATGTTGGATTGCCAATATCACTTCCATCGGAAATATCTCTGGTTATAAGGAGTCTCACAGCAGAAAAGGCCTTTTCTGCTATTTCAATTTTTTCTTGATTACTTGAGTACATTAGCCTCAAGACTCATTCTTTTAAGTATTGGACAAGGTTTTGATTGCAGAAGGATGAACGAGTATAAATCTCATTCTTAGATGTGAAATGGTGTTCTAGACAACCTTTTTCCCATACCAGGTGAATCTGAAGATCTATTCACACAAAGAGAATCATCTTATAGGGCTTCTACAGATTAAGGTGCGCAGGCAAGTCTACCATTTTTTGTCTCTAAAACTATTATGGTAGACCTTTCAAAACCACTTTTTTCTTTGCTGATATATGTATCTATTGATTCTATTCTTCCATAAATAAATTTATTTTTTAGGTTAAATGTTGTCTTTGGGATGTTGGTATGAAACTTGATGAAGTAGACCTTGCTACTTGGGTTCATGTGCAGGAACATTTCTCCAACGGTTTATCAGGCTTCCTTGCTTACAATTGAACATTTTTTGATTATTAATTTATTTTTCATTTCTGGATAAGTAATTGAGGAATATAAGAGCATAATTGGGGCATGTGGCACGGGAGCTGCAATTGGGAGGGTAAATTGCTGGGAAAAGAAGGCATTAACCACTAGAGACAGTTCATTCAGGGAGCAAAAAGGTTACAATTATAAGAAAACCATTATTTATGATTGAAGTGGTTACTCTTCTTTTTTGATAACATGACCATGTATTTACTTGTCAAGGCATGCTTTATTTTTATTTTGTTTGTGGCCCGATCTGATGCAGTTTCTTCTGATGATATATGTGTAAGTTCCCTCACAAGAAGGCATCTGTAGAAAAGGCAAACAAAGAAGATTGATGGTTGTGCATATTCTTTTAGCATCTCATGAGCAAACTACTTCTGGACGCATAAAGGTAATGTCGTTATTCTTAACAATTAAAGAATTGTTTACATGCATCAACCTCACTCGTTATCCTTCTCTTAGCCCTTAATTCTCTCAACGTTTAGCTTTATTAAATACTAAAATTGTTTTTATGATGTTTTTGCATTTTCTTATGATTTCGGAACATTAAAGCTGCAACTTCAATGTGAGAAAACTAAGGAAGGTTGGGCTACTTAGGCTTTGTTGTTGTTCTCTCCGATGGGTAATTTTAAGGTTTATACTAATTTTAACACTCTTTTTTATGATTGTTAGTTTTTCCAGTAGTTTACTCGATTTTTTACATTGAATAGTTGCATACTTTTAGAAATTTTTTTGTTATGTATATTAGATTTGTTTTTGTGTTAAATATGTATTCTTTTACATATACAATACAACATGTAGTCTCATTTGAACACTTTTATTCAAAATGAATTTATTAACCCTGATTAAAATTTCAGTACTTTTTGCATAATTATTTTTTTGAAGTGCCATGCTAGAAATTAGTATAAGAAATGCACTCAATATCATTTTAGAAGATTGTGCACCAGAAAATCGGTTGGTTCAGTTGTAATAACCCTAACTTTAGAAAGGCTACAGTGCCCAAATGAATAGTGATCTTGAGGAATCCAGGGAAATGGTGTGTAGGTATTCTATATTAGAGATGGAAAATGAACAAACAGAAACCATATTAGTGATATACTATGAAAATAAGTGACTCGAAGTGACGATGGATTTCAGAAATTCATGAATTTTGATTTTGAGGATTTTGAGCTCGAACAAACTTCTATATTTTGGATAATAAGGAGTATAGAAATATTAAAGGAATTATATATTGAGGGATTAATGAATTTAGATTAAACCAAGGGATTATTAAGTTAAGAGAATACCAAAGGAAATTGGATTCGTAAATGATTTCGAAAACCACTGAGATAATGAGATATACTCGAAACGAACCACGATTAGACGAGTATGGAAACCAAGCAACCAAGATTTGTAATCTAACAAGGATGCATACCACATTATGATTATCCAAGATTAGTAGCATAATACTTAGAAAAACAAGAAATGAGAATATTAGGTCATCTTAATGACACCATTAGTGATGTCACACTCCACTAACTCAATTTAAGGGTAAATTAGTCAAATTGCCTAGGAAAATATCAACCAAAGCTTCCAAGACAATCTAGAATACAAGATTAAGCAAGATAATTATCAAGAAACACAAAAATCTCTCTCCCCCATCCATACTACTACATTCGGCCAAAGAGGAAAAAAAAAGGAGAAAAAAGAAAAAATTTCAAAACCCTAGCTCTCTTCAATATTAAATCAAGGGATAAATCATGGGTGTTCTTGGAGGTTAGGAAGGAGCATATACAAAGTTTCATAGCAAACCAACATCATTTACCAAGGTAATAAAATCATTCAAGTTACTAGAAAAGATGATGAATAGTGTTTTCAAGTGTTAACCTTGTTTTAATGGTTCCTTTAGTTGATTCAAGCTAATTCAAGGTGGTTTAAGGATTACCCAAGGCTTGTTAAGTGTTGTTAGAGCTTCAAGAAGGTATAACTACTCTTGCCCTCTTTGTATTTATGGTGGAAATTAAGTTGGTTAGTAGTTAAGTGGTGTTAATGTTTAGTTTATAATGAGTATGTGTTATAAATGGTTTGTTTTGATGTGGAAATTGTGTTGTGGACTTGTAACCATGGCTGGTAAAGAAGACCACATGGTGTAGGTGATGATTATTGTGTTTGATAATTGATTTGGAGGAGTTGGATTTATGGAAAGTATGAAAATATAGCCGTTATAATGCCCGATTTTCGTTAGGAAGAAATCTGCCCTGTTTTGTGACCCCTGCATCCGTACGATTCCCTACTGCCTAGGTTACCAATTGACCATGTAATGATAGAGCTTAGTTCATAGATCGTTTTGATATAAGGTACGTTAAAATCTGATGAACGGTTTAGGAGAAAAGTCAGTTTTACTGAAAGCGGTTCAGAAACCGAGAAAACGTAGTTGTGTCAACTTTGAAGCAATGACTACCATACTTAAACATTTTTAAAAATTATGAAACTTTGGTATAGTGTAGTAAGGTAGTCAAAGAGTTGTTACCAGTTGACCTTGTGGTAAAATTCGAAATCCATATTTTCTGAGAATTTTTACAGTTAAGTGTGATCGTTAGGGGAAATGGTGAAAACCCCTGAAACTTCGATTAAGGTTTTAAATGGCTAAGTTCTTGAACCTTTGGGGTAATAGGAATACGTTAAACATATATTAAAGTTTCAAAGGTAATGTTATACAATAGTGTAGTGAGTAAGAGAAGTGGTATTCTAACGACAGTCCTTTTGTGTTTATAGAAACTCCGGAAGAGGGACGAGCCATACCGTCAGGATACCGAAACCGAGGCAAGATTTCTTCTATCCCTACTTGAAAAACTGTTGGGACAATCAGATCTTGGCACTGCGATTTTTGATACACTAAATTAACGAGTACGAACAGAAAAGTCACCTTGTTAACGGTTGATTCCACGCTCTTCTATTGTATTCCCAAATTCCCTTGAGCGAAGTGTGGCCTTCGTCTTCTCAAGTTAACCTCTCTTCTTGCTCCTGGGTGGCTACAAAATTTTTTCGACCAGCCCCCAGCAAGAAGAGAATAAGAATATATATAGGCTACAATAGGGATCATGGACAATTAGGTTGGGCCTTCTAATTACATCTCGAGCCTAGCCCAATGTAATTAAATATTAATTCAATCCACTAAAGAATTAATATTTGCACTACCTTTCCTAATACCGTAATTTAATTAATTAATTCGGTTCCAATATTATTTGCTTATTAAATTCCCCATGTTTAAAATATCGCATGTCCATTAATTAAATAAATTACTGATAATTCATTTAATTAATATCTTTTATCCTTGATCATCCACTCAACCTTTATTTAATTATGCCGGAATAAATCCACCTGCAGGGTTTCACATAATTAAATCTTTTTGAGCTTTCAAGAGGACATCATTAACCCGAATATTATCAGGACATGGATTCCTTCAATAAATAATATTCACCATATATATTATTTCATCACCCAAAATATAATAAAATAAATCAAAAGAATTATTTCATATATAAATCAAAGCATGTAAACGTGTCAATTACTATATCTGGATTAAGAACCTAAGCATTAATAATAACATAGAATCTTAGTTCACCTTCTTAATCAGTATAAGGGAACAATTCTAAATTTGATCCTGTTCAATATACACAAAGTATACTAGTATTATTTATTAGTCAATACAAACTAATCTAAATAATACTACAGCCATTCCAGTGGATTGTCTAACTCCACCTGTGCTGTGAACCTTATTATATTATATAAACCGTATTTAATAATCTAATATTCTGTATCCCATTTGATACTAGATTATTCACAATATATAATATTTAGACAACATGTAAACATTTAAATGATTCTCAATAAAATAGGCCAGAAATAAATGTATATACTTCAAATAAATATTTTCAGTATACACCAACAAAAACTACTTATCTTCACAAAGAAACTTGATTTCATGGAATATATATGTGATGCTATTATTACTATATTGTGAAGAAATTGTCTTCCTTGAGTATTGATATTGGAAAGAAAGATATACGAATATGGATATGTATAGAGATGTTTATGCATGATGTGAACATGCCTTATGATTAAGAGAATGGTATCAGTTGTTATCTAGAGTTATATGGTTTATAATGCTATATTTAAAATGTTCTTTTTGAATATCGGTGGTTTAATAAATATTATTTGATTATCGTCCATTACTCTTAAAACAGACAGAATATTTTATGAATATAAAAGTATATTTGATTCCTGAATATGAAAGAGATGTCTGGATCATAATCAAAGCATTATGTTATATATATATATATATATATATATATATATATATATATATTATAGAAGTAATGTGCGAGAATGGGAATGATATGAGTGAATGATATGTGGAAATGAAAGCGAGAAAATGGAAATGTGGAATGATATTTTAAAAAGGGAATAATGATGTGATAAAAAAAGGGGGATTGCAACAGACTTGCGTAAGTGGCTGTGTCAGGGCTGTGTGCGACACAGTCCAGCATTTATTATTTTTATTTCGGCACGAAGATGCCAAGGGAGGATGTTAGCAGGTGGCCTTCCTCCAGGGATGATCTTCATTCCTTCTACCAGTAGTAAAAAGAGAGCAGGTACGATTAGGCGACTGATCATCGTCCTAACGTATCAGGCGACAGCAGATATCCCCAATGTTTTTGAAAAGAAAGTGTAGACAATGGTTACAGATGAAGAAAAACTGATATTATATTATTTCAGATTTCTATACTGAAAACAGAATAATGATATAAGATGATGGAATTATGGTTACAGATGAAGAAAAACTGATATTATATTAATTTAGATTTCTTTCTTATAATAGTGAGTGGATGATGTATTATTAAATAAGAGTTTTATTCTTCCTTAAGGATTTTAATTGTTTTCTGCTATTATATACTCATATACATATATGTATACCTGTTCACATTTTTAATTCTAGTTTACAGTATTATCTTGCTGAGCTATTATAGCTCACTCTTGCTACTTATGTATATAGCAGCTAGGTCCCATGCCGATACTACGTACCACACCCCGCAAGAGGGTAATGGAAAGGCGACCTTTTGAGCGAGTGCTGGCGACCATCCCCGAGGTAGTAACAAGCGAAGGGGCTTAGTAGATTTATGTAAATTAAGTGTGTAAGTTTGTAATAAACTTTAGTTGTTGAAGTGCTTCCTGTAGAAGCTTTGTTCAACAATGTACTTAGTAAATTCTGGGCTTGTAATAACTGTTAACTTTAAACTTTTAAATATTGTGGATGTTGTTCTATGAGCATATGACTGGTGTGTGTGTGTGTGTGTATTAGTGTGGGGTCAATTGCATAAGTATTAAGTAAAAAAAAAGACTAAAGAGATATTGATATTGATCGGAAATTGGACCGTGATGACCTGGATCCTTGACCCCGGATCTAGGGGCGTCACAGATGGTATCAGAGCTAAGAGTCATAATGCTCAAGAACAAAAGTAATAATAATAAATGTATCAGTTATAATATAAATTGTGAACTTCCATCAAGTTCAAGGGTGGTATATCGCAGGTAGTATTTACTTTAAGCATATATTATAATTTTATAGACTGTTACTAATAGAAATTTATGTTTTATTATAGGGAGCGGAGATGGGTGAGCTGAGTCAGGACCCCCAGTGGCTAGGGATGTCAGAGCAGGAGCTATTAGATCTTCAGCTGGCCGGGGTAGAAGTCCCCGAGTATGCAGTTGAGGACCTTAGGGAGAGACGCCGGGCGGCGGCTAGAGAGAGATTAGAGAGAGAGGAGGCAGAGGAGCAGAGACGGAGAGATGCTGTGGCCATAGTGCCATATATGGGTAGACCTTCTACAAGATCTGATGAGGCAGGTCCTTCCAGAGTGAGATGGGAGATTCCGGAGGAGGAGAGGCCGTTACGTAAGAGGCCTAGATTGTCAGTTATAGCTGAGGAGGAGGAGGAGGAGATTGAGTGGACTGATATCCATATGATACCTACCCCTGTCCTACCTGTCCCTGTGCCATCACCAGTTCCATCTCCTCTACCGAGCCCCGATCCTTTAGAGGACCCAGCAGAGCCGTTCACTCCACCGGGACACTTTATCTTTGCAGAGGATGAGTTGGAGGAGGACCCATCTGAGGATGCGGAGACAGAGTCCATTCCTCCCTCCCTACCAGCATTTGCACCTCCACCACCTCCACCTGTTCAGGCACCTACCCCAGCTGCTGTGCCCCCTCAGGAGGCCCCCTTACCGACAGGTGACTCACTACCAGCTATTCTGTTGACGGAGTACTTTGCCCTACAGGGTCAGTTGGAGGAGTCCCGTAGGATGATAGACACTCTTTTACAGAGATCGGACAGAGGGAGGGGAGGTACTATTCCCGATGGTTTGTCTTTGGGCTTAATTAGTATTGAGTTGCGAGCACTCGGTGATATTAGGAGGTTGTTGGCAGATAGAGGGGACCCAGCATGGAGAGCTCAGATAGTAGACATAGTCACCTCTATGGTAGTGCAGATCAGGGATGTTGTCAGAGCGGCGTTACCGTGATTCGGGGTAGTAGTTTTGGTCACTAATCAGACTAGTCATCTCGTTGATGTCATTTTGGGGATTAGTTTAGGTGTTCACTGTCTTAATCCCAGTCTGATTAGAGGACGGCTAGTAGTACTTTTGTTATAGCATATTAGTATGTACAGTTATGTTTTGGGGTTTTGAACCTTGTACTCTATGGTGTATAATATTAGTAGTAAGAGGCGATGTACCCAAGTTGTAAAATATTTATGTAAATTAATGAAGTTTGTGCATTTCTATCTAAATTTTTGCTGCATTTTTATAATAAATGTTGAGACTCAAAAATATATTGATGTATAAAAGGTGATTGACTTAATGAAAAGGCTATCGTGTTAAGGGCGATACACTTACCTACTAAAGTTATGATATAACTAGATGCAAATCGCGTGATAAAGATATTGTGATGTGCAAATGAGTTAATTGATGATATAATTGTGTATATAGAAATGATGTATATTGTAACCCAAATTCGGGTAATTAATAAGGACTATTGTTATGTACAGAACTATGCCGCCTAGACGTGATAGTAGAGCGAATGCAAGGGAAAATGAGAGAGACGAAAGAAGTCGAAATATAGAAGGTACTAGACTGAACGAAAATGCTCATAATGAAGAAAATCATGAAGAAGGAGAAGAGGAATCAACTGGCCAACAAAGGAATCCGGGAGGTGATCCCTTTGCCCAATTCATGGACTTATTAAGGCAGAATTTGGCTAATCCACAGAATCCCCAACAACCACCTATTCTCCCCAATCAGGCAGCTAATTCCTTTCGTGCCTTTAAGTCATTAAAGCCCCCAGAATTTGAGGGAACCACTATCCCAGTAGTAGCTAGGGCATGGCTAAAAGAAATGGAGAAAGCTTTCGAAATACTGAGGATAGAGGAAGATCAGAAAACAGTTTTTGCAGCCTATCTCTTAAAGGGAGAGGCAAATTACTAGTGGGAAGCTAAGAAGAACCTAGAAGAAGCGGGAGTGATAACCTGGGAGCGTTTCACTAGGGTGTTCCTAGAAAAGTATTCTCCTAGGTATTTAGAAAACCAAATGGAATTAAAGTTTCTGGAGTTAAAACATGATAACCTAACAGTAGCAGAGTATGAAACTAAATTTACAGAACTGTCGAGGTTTGTTCCCGAGTTTGTGCGTACGGAAGAACAACGAGCAAAAAGGTTTTAACAAGGATTGAAACCCTGGTTACGAACGAGAGTGGCCCCATTTGAGTTGACTGATTATGCTGCAGTGGTTCAAAAGGCATCAATTATAGAGGCCGAGAGTGAACAGGCTCAAATAGGTCGAGAGAATAAGAAAAGAAGATTTGAGGGCCCAAAAGGAGGTTCAAGTGAGGGAAGCTACTTTAACAAAGGAGGTAGAGGACAAAAATCTCAATTTGTGGGAAAGTCGGGGGGTAACAAGACTACTAGTGAGATGGTGAATCAGGGTGGTAAATCTTCAGGGACATTTCAGTCCAATCAATCACGACCACCATTACCAGATTGTGACACGTGTGGTAAGAAGCATATAGGAGTCTGTAGAGTGCTGGGAGTAACTTGTTTTAAGTGTGGACAAAAAGGACACTACCTTAACCAGTGCCCATCAACTGATACAAACCCTAAAAGAGGTGTTAAGTGTTACCAGTGTGGGAAATTAGGACACATTGCTAGAGATTGCCGTTCAGGTGGGTCATACGCGCCAGGACAGAGTGGGGCTGCTTCAAATAGGCCTACTGCTAGAGTGTACAACATGACCTTAGGGGAAGCGTTGACGAAACCAGATGCGGATACAGGTACTTGTTTTTCAATTTAAATTTTGTGTGTAAGTCTTTGGTTAAGGATCGACTTAATCAATTAATGTAATAAATAAGTTAATAATATAGATAAGGAAAATCAGTATCTGTTAAGGGTTAGAAAACGTTATGAAAAGAAAAGTAGGAGTGTTTTAGGAAAACGCAAGCTCGTGGAGACGAACAGGAAACATATATTATAGGTAGTATTTTCTTACAATTGTTTTAAGGAATATTATTAGAGCTTATTTTCTGGAAAATTTTACAGAGAGGAGCTATAGGAATATTGAGGAGTTAATATTTATGTCATGATAGAGATCAGAAGATGGTCAAACCATAAGTGAGATACACTACCATTCAGGAAAGGTCAATGTGGTGGCGGATATCTTCGTCGAAAGTGGAAGGAGAGACGAGATAACATGGAATGACAGGAAACATGAGGAGATTTGTGAGGAAAAGACAGTAAAAAGGACTGCTATTGATAAACTAAATGGCATGTTGATGAATGACAAGGAAGTTATGTTGGTGTATTTCTGCGCAAACAAGATAGAAATATTACGAAGGGAAAAGGATAGAAGAAATAGGGTGGAAGTTAGAAGGTGTGAATGAGAAAGATACCCATGGACATTTTCAACATGATTCCGGGACGGAATCCTTTTAAGGGGGGAAGACTGTAATAACCTTAACTTTAGAAAGGCTACAGTGCCCAAATGAATAGTGATCTTGAGGAATCCAGGGAAATGGTGTGTAGGTACTCTATATTAGAGATGGAAAATGAACAAACAGAAACCATATTAGTGATATACTATGAAAATAAGTGACTCGAAATGACGATGGATTTCAGAAATTCCTGAATTATGATTTTGAGGATTTTGAGCTCGAACGAACTTCTATATTTTGGATAATAAGGAGTATAGAAATATTAAAGGAATTATATATTGAGGGATTAGTGAATTTAGATTAAACCAAGGGATTATTAAGTTAAGAGAATACCAAAGGAAATTGGATTCGTAAATGATTTCGAAAACCACTGAGATAATGAGATATACTCGAAACGAACCACGATTAGACGAGTATGGAAACCAAGCAACCAAGATTTGTAATCTAACAAGGATGCATACCACATTATGATTATCCAAGATTAGTAGCATAATACTTAGAAAAACAAGAAATGAGAATATTAGGTCATCTTAATGACACCATTAGTGATGTCACACTCCACTAACTCAATTTAAGGGTAAATTAGTCAAATTGCCTAGGAAAATATCAACCAAAGCTTCCAAGACAATCTAGAATACAAGATTAAGCAAGATAATTATCAAGAAACACAAAAATCTCTCTCCCCCATCCATACTACTACATTCGGCCAAAGAGGAAAAAAAAGGAGAAAAAGAAAGAAAAAATTTCAAAACCCTAGCTCTCTTCAATATTAAATCAAGGGATAAATCATGGGTGTTCTTGGAGGTTAGGAAGGAGCATATACAAAGTTTCATAGCAAACCAACATCATTTACCAAGGTAATAAAATCATTCAAGTTACTAGAAAAGATGATGAATAGTGTTTTCAAGTGTTAACCTTGTTTTAATGGTTCCTTTAGTTGATTCAAGCTAATTCAAGGTGGTTTAAGGATTACCCAAGGCTTGTTAAGTGTTGTTAGAGCTTCAAGAAGGTATAACTACTCTTGCCCTCTTTGTATTTATGGTGGAAATTAAGTTGGTTAGTAGTTAAGTGGTGTTAATGTTTAGTTTATAATGAGTATGTGTTATAAATGGTTTGTTTTGATGTGGAAATTATGTTGTGGACTTGTAACCATGGCTGGTAAAGAAGACCACATGGTGTAGGTGATGATTATTGTGTTTGATAATTGATTTGGAGGAGTTGGATTTATGGAAAGTATGAAAATATAGCCGTTATAATGCCCGATTTTCGTTAGGAAGAAATCTGCCCTGTTTTGTGACCCCTGCATCCGTACGATTCCCTACTGCCTAGGTTACCAATTGACCATGTAATGATAGAGCTTAGTTCATAGATCGTTTTGATATAAGGTACGTTAAAATCTGACGAACGGTTTAGGAGAAAAGTCAGTTTTAGTGAAAGCGGTTCAGAAACCGAGAAAATGTAGTTGTGTGAACTTTGAAGCAATGACTACCATACTTAAACATTTTTAAAAATTATGAAACTTTGGGATAGTGTAGTAAGGTAGTCAAAGAGTTGTTACCAGTTGACCTTGTGGTAAAATTCGAAATCCATATTTTCTGAGAATTTTTACAGTTAAGTGTGATCGTTAGGGGAAATGGTGAAAACCCATGAAACTTCGATTAAGGTTTTAAATGGCTAAGTTCTTCAACCTTTGGGGTAATAGGAATACGTTAAACATATATTAAAGTTTCAAAGGTAATGTTATACAAGAGTGTAGTGAGTAAGAGAAGTGGTATTCTAACGATAGTCCTTTTGTGTTTATAGAAACTCCGGAAGAGGGACGAGCCATACCGTCAGGATACCGAAACCGAGGCAAGATTTCTTCTATCCCTACTTGTAAAACTACTTATTTTCACAAAGAAACTTGATTTCATGGAATATATATGTGATGCTACTATTACTATATTGTGAAGAAATTGTCTTCCTTGAGTATTGATATTGGAAAGAAAGATATACGAATATGGATATGTATAGAGATGATTATGCATGATGTGAACATGCCTTATGATTAAGAGAATGGTATCAGTTGTTATCTAGAGTTATATGGTTTATAATGCTATATTTAAAATGTTCTTTTTGAATATCGGTGGTTTAATAAATATTATTTGATTATCGTCCATTACTCTTAAAACAGACAGAATATTTTATGAATATATTTGATTCCTGAATATGAAAGAGATGTCTGGATCATAATCAAAGCATTATGTAATATATATATATATATATATATATATATATATATATTAGAAGTAATGTGCGAGAATGGGAATGATATGAGTGAATGATATGTGGAAATGAAAGCGAGAAAATGGAAATGTGGAATGATATTTTAAAAAGGGAATAATGATGTGATAAAAAAAGGGGGATTGCAACAGACTTGCGTAAGTGGCTGTGTCAGGGCTGTGTGCGACACAGTCCAGCATTTATTATTTTTATTTCGGCACGAAGATGCCAAGGGAGGATGTTAGCAGGTGGCCTTCCTCCAGGGATGATCTTCATTCCTTCTACCAGTAGTAAAAAGAGAGCAGGTACGATTAGGCGACTGATCATCGTCCTAACGTATCAGGCGACAGCAGATATCCCCGATGTTTTTGAAAAGAAAGTGTAGACAATGGTTACAGATGAAGAAAAACTGATATTATATTATTTCAGATTTCTATACTGAAAACAGAATAATGATATGAGATGATGGAATTATGGTTACAGATGAAGAAAAACTGATATTATATTAATTTAGATTTCTTTCTTATAATAGTGAGTGGATGATGTATTATTAAATAAGAGTTTTATTCTTCCTTAAGGATTTTAATTGTTTTCTGCTATTATATACTCATATACATATATGTATACCTGTTCACATTTTTAATTCTAGTTTACAGTATTATCTTGCTGAGCTATTATAGCTCACTCTTGCTACTTATGTATATAGCAGCTAGGTCCCATGCCAATACTACGTACCACACCCCGTAAGAGGGTAAGGGAAAGGCGACCTTTTGAGCGAGTGCTGGCGACCATCCCCGAGGTAGTAACAAGTGAAGGGGCTTAGTAGATTTATGTAAATTAAGTGTGTAAGTTTGTAATAAACTTTAGTTGTTGATGTGCTTCCTGTAGAAGCTTTGTTCAACAATGTACTTAGTAAATTCTGAGCTTGTAATAACTATTAACTTTAAACTTTTAAATATTGTGGATGTTGTTCTATGAGCATATGACTGGTGTGTGTGTGTATTAGTGTGGGGTCAATTGCATAAGTATTAAGTAAAAAAAAAGACTAAAGAGATATTGATATTGATCGGAAATTGGACCGTGATGACCTGGATCCTTGACCCCGGATCTAGGGGCGTCACATCAGTGATCTTGAAGGCTCTAGGTACATTTATTATTTGTATCTTTAATATCCGCAATTCTTCTCTAGATCATAAAATATCAAATTCAGGCTTTAATTTTCTAATTTATTTTCTTCCAAATGTAGATGTTTCTATTTAAGCTTTTTTTCCAATCAAGGAGATGGAAACTAAATGTGTCCGTTCCTGGATGAATATATATATATATATATATATATATATATATATATAGTTAATCATTTTAAATAAATATTTGAACCTCCTTATGTGTATTATCAGTTAATATTTACATAATAACATTAATCAATGCATTATCCAAAATCTCATGACCATCTCGTGCATTATCATACTAGCCTGGTTTATATAATCAAAAGTAAAATATCCCATCCAAAGTCAAGAGTTAAGATCACTATTGACCGTTATAGCTTATAATCAACTCAGACAACTATTATAATTTTATAGAATCAAAGAACCATTAAAGAACCAACAAGCTCTTGTACAATATAACGAGGCCATGAATAATTTTCTTATTGCGCCTTGAAGTCGGGTGAAAAAACTAAGAGCTACATGAATTACTCTTATACATTATATCGAGGCTACTAAAAGTTTTCTTGCCTTTCATTGGGGAGGAAAACCTAAGAGCTGCAGGAATTACTGTAATTATAGGTGTTAAAGAAGACCTGTGCAAGAAGATTAATAAATCTGTTATCCATCCAGTGCTAACAAACCCTCCATTGCTCTATGGTCGAGTCCTTTACTCTGCAAAATTAATTTAGTTCTTTTGGTTTGTTAGGTATTTCCGTTGCCATGTATATAAGCTTATAAAAGGTGCGTAGCTTCTTAAATTGTGACAATCCATGTAATTTTAATTTTTTTGCTAAATGACAGTTCATGTAATTTATGTTAATGACTTAGGAAAAAGCTTGCATTTCTTTTGTAAGTGTGTTAATTTTGGAATTTATATATCATAAGCTTTGCCTTGAGGTAGTGTGCTTAAAACTTTGCTAGAAAATTGAGGTTAGTCACTGGTCCAACTGGCTTTGTATTAGGTGATTATTATAAATCTTAATGATAGTAGCAACTTAAATACTTGATTGATTTGATTGGTGATATATTGTAGGATCGTAATTACAGCTCTTTTTTTTATAGTTGCAACACACGCACACCCCAAGATTCGAACCCTTGACCTCTCTTAGATAAACCGAGAGCTCAAACCACTACAACAACACACGCACCCACGTAACTACAGCTTGATGCTTGATTCGAAATTAACACGATGATCTGATAACTAATGGTTTTGTTCTTGATTGGTTGAGATATATTGAGAGGCCAATAAAAGTCTGTGACGATAAAAGTTTGATTCTTATATGGCATAAAACTTTTAGTTCTTTTTTAATCTTAAGAACGTGCCTTGCATATAAAAAGCAAATGAAACTTTGTATTATTTAGAAATAGAATTATGTATCATTCGTTTGGAGTTACATGGATATAGGATTAGCTTAGTGTGCCTGATCTTAGTTGGTCTGCATCTATCTGTTGGAAGGACAAGCACAAATGTAAGACTGATTAAATAGTTTTATGAGCATTGTTTGGCGCTAGAAATTATATCAGGTTAAAATTTTGTGTCAGTCATTTCTATAGACTTGAAAACAAGGATTAGACTTGAAAACAATGAGTAAAATACTACATGAACATTACCAAGAACGCTCTCTAGGTAAGGCTGGATTTGATCTGCCTCTCTGTGCGCCTTCTATCACATTCACTCCCACTTCCTCTTTGAAAGGCATATGACACAGCCTATTTGTAGTTCGAGGATTCGACTCAACTTAAATTAGATTGTAATAAGTAATTAATGCTCACTGTCTCAGGAATCTCACAAAGTACTATATGCCAGAAGAAAGAAGAAAGTCAATCTATAGTTTTGATGTTTTACACTGGAAGAAGAGTCAGTTTACTGATCATGCCCCAGTTCAGCATTGAAGAAATTGGATTCGTTTAAAGTGACAGAGATTACCGTGGAGACAGCATCAGTACAGGAGTTATTAAAGAGTGCTAAGAAAGTATGTGGATCACAACTGAGAGTCAAATTGAAGAACAGATATTGGAGTTAGTCGTTCATGAACCAGACAGTACATCGAACGTCAACAATTATCCAGTGGAAGTTTCTCAAAGTTTACAGTGATTCACAAGGAGTAAGTCAATTATTAATTAACTATATTATTAATTTAATTAAACAAATTAATTCAATTCGAATTAATTAATTTAATTAATTAATTAAGTTAATTAATCTCTGATTTATTCAATCAGTAATAATATATGGATTATACTATTTCGGAGAATTTTGGTTATACTATTTCTGAATTTCAGTTGAACTATTTCTGGAAATTCAGTTATACTATTTCTGAAATAAGTGGTATACTATTTCTGGAATAATATAGATACTATTACTGCATTAGTAATAGTATACTATACTATCCCCGAATTTATACTATTACCGAAGTTATATTATTTCTGGAATTAATAGTATATTATTTCTGAAGTATTATAGATATTATTACTGATCAAGTAATAATATACTATACTATTACCGAAATATTTAAACTATACTATTACTACCAGTTATACTATTACCGAAATATTTATATTATTACCGAAGTTTTAAGTAAACTATTTCTAGGTAAATGTATATTATTTCTAAGTAAATCCATACTATTTTAAGGGAATGAGTTCTACTATCCCTAGGCTGCTATACTATCACCGTGCCAGTTATACCATCAGCGTGGCATCTATACTATCACCGTGTCAATATGTAGCAGCTCAACAGAAGCAATTGTTTTGTTTTTGTATAAAAACAAACACTTGGACAGAAGCTTCAGACAGGAAGAAACAAGAAGAAAAAAAAGAGAACCAAGAACATAAAACACTCTCATCTTCTACACACAAGTGCTCAAGCTTTAATTCACACAATAAATTCAGTTCAAGCCTATTGTAATATCTGATCCGCTGGAACTTGTTTATTGATTACTCTTGTACTACTAGCGAATTAAGTTTCCTAGTTTATATCTTGATATCTTGATTTTAATTAGCAAAATTAGAAAAGTTCATGTCGAATTTTCTAATTAGTTATTAATTTCTTGGTATTAATTTGTAACACCCGTCAAGTTAATATATTGATATATTCAACTTGAATTCTGTGTTATATTATTCCGCACAAAATTTGTTTAAAATAAATTTTATTCAAAGAACAAATTTCGAGAAAATTACAAAGATTGTATTCAACCCCCCTTCTACAATCTTATTGGACCTAACAATTGGTATCAGAGCCATTTGATTGATATACAAATCAAGATCCTATTTTTACTCAATCAAAAATCAACCTCGAATTTTTAACTCTCTTAAAAATTCATCATGTCAGCCAAAGGCAATGTTAAAATTCCTATCTTTAATAAAGATAATTATGATATGTGGAAAAATAAAATGGAGTTATTTCTTGATGTAGCAAACCCAAGATTTTTGTGGGTTTTGGAAAATGGACCAGTAACTCCCATGCAACATGATACTGAAACAGTTGTCAATGGAACTGTAACAGTCCCTGCCAAATCCTATCCAAAGGACCCTAAGAACTATACCTCTGAAGATAAGGAGGAAGCTGGATTGGATAAAAATTTGAGACTCATTCTATTGGATTCTCTAGATGCTGTAATGTATAGCCATGTGAGAAATTGTAAAACTGCTAAGCACATCTGGGAAACTATTGAGGTCATTAATGAAGGGACTGATGAAGTCAAGGAAAATAGACTACAAATTCTAACTTCTGAATATGAACACTTTAGAGCTGGCCCTAATGAAGGCATTCAGGAAGTGTTCGAAAGGTATAACAAGATAATCAACAACTTGCAAGTTCATGGCAAGCAATATACTCAGAAGGAGATCAACATGAAGTTTTTGTTAACTATGCCTACTCACTTGGAGCATAGAATCACTGCCATCAGAGAATCTAGAGATTTAACTCAGGTTGCTCTTGAAAGGCTGTTTGGTGTTCTGAAAACATATGAATTAGAACAAGTACAGCAAAAGGAATTCTATGGCAAAGGCAGAATGGCAAATTCTTCTACAGCTCTAGTGGTTGAAGTTCCTAAGGAAGTGGAAACTAAAGTTGTTCAACCTAACAGTTTCAACAAGGAACAAACTGAAGTAGAACTTGGCCAAACACCAACTACTCAGGATGGTGGAGAATTTTATTCACTTGAAGAGCTAGATCAATTAGAAGATGAATCTATGGCAATGATGGTGAGACAATTTAGTAACTTCAGATTCAGAAGAAATCCAAAGTTCAGGTTTAAGTCAAATAACAGATTTCAGAGAGGAGGTTCTTCATCCTCTAGTAACAGGGGAGGTTATAAAACTGGAACTGTTGACAGAAGCAAAATCCGTTGTTTCAATTGTAATGAGTTGGGACACTTTGCTACTGAGTGTCAGAAACCCAAGCAAGCACAGAAGAAAGATTATGCCTCTGAAAAGAAGAAAAGTGGAAGAGCTTATGTGGCTGCTGGAAAAAGCTGGGATGATACAGATAGCGAAGATGAAGAATATGGAAACTTTGCGTTGGTGGCAAATGCTGAATCTTCAACTTATTATACCACACCGGTAATTCTTACTGATGGTCAGTTAATTGATAGTTTACGTAGTTCCCTGAATAATGCACAAAGAGGGTACGAGAGAATAAGTCTTGTTAACACTAACCTTGAAAATCAAATGTTAGATTTAAAAAAGGTGCAGGTTAATCAAGATAAGAATATAGAAGAAATAGCTCGACTTAACTGCAGAGAAAAGGGTCTAGGAGAATACATGACAAAACAAGTTGATAAGATTGCTGAACAAGAAACCAAGATTAGAGAACTTGAAACACAGGTTAGAGCTTGTTATAATACTGTTAAGGTTTCTAAAGATTTCTTCAACAAACAAGCAGTAGAACGAACTGTAGGAATAGGATTTGATTACAGTCAAGCTGTTGGTTCTTTGAGTAATCATTCTCCTAATTCTATCCCAGCTAAAGAAAGAGGTATACCACATATTCTCAAGAATGTTGAAAAACCAATGTTTACAAAATCTGATGCTGGCCCACCAGATATTCGTTCTATGGTTATACAAGAAGAAATGAGAAATGAGGATAGTGCAAATGGCACAGTTCTTGTTAAGAATAAATGTGTTAAGGATAAAAATGTTAAGAACTATAATACAAAGAATGTGTCATCCAAGAAAAATGTCACAGTCTTTGTTAAGGCTAAGTCAGTTGAGGACGTTAACACAACAAATGTTTCATCCAAGAAAGATGTACCTAAAGTACCAGTCAAAGTTGTTGAATCAGCTAGTTCTTCTAAGACTGGATTAGGTAGTAACAAGTTGAAGCAGAACAATAACATGTCTAACATGAATAACATGCCAATCATTGATTCTAATCATAAAGCATGTGGTGTTGTCAACTGTATGTCTTGTGCCTTTAATGTGATGTCTGCTTACTTTAATGGTAATCATGCATGTGATTATAAGACTGCTCCTCGACAACATATGAACAGGAATAATGTTAGATCAAAGACTGCTAGTCCTCCTTATGTTAGGAGAGAGACCTTTGTACCAAAGCCTAAACAAAGTTTTATGAAGGCTGTTTACAAAGTCAAATGTCCAGTCAATGATATTGTTACTAAACAAACATGGATATCTAAACTGAAACAAAAGACTGTCAAATCTGTTTATAAAGTGAAATGTTTGTTGAATGATGATAAAGCTGTTGTTAAAATAAAGAATGTTGTTTTGCCTGACAAAGGCCAATTCTTTAAGTACTCTGGACCCAATCAAATTTGGGTTCCGAAGAAAGTTTAATCCGTTTGTCATTGCAGGGTGTTGAGCAGGTTGAACGAGTGACCTGGATCTTGGACAGTGGATGTTCAAGGCATATGACTGGAGACAGAACCCTGCTGACAAATGTGGTGGAGAAGGCCGGCCCAGTAGTTACCTTTGGAGATAACAGCAAAGGTAGAACTGATGGATATGGCAGACTTGAAGCTGGAAATGTTATCATTGATGAAGTGTCTTTTGTGAAAGGACTTGAGCACAATTTGCTCAGTGTCAGTCAATTCTGTGATAAAGGTTATGAAGTTCATTTCAACAAGAAGAATTGTCTAATTTCACACAAGAGACATGAAAAGCCACAACTGACAGGAGTTAGAAAAGGAAATCAGTACGTAGCCAATATGAACTCAGGAAGCACCGAAGAAGTCACTTGCTTCTACACTAAAGCATCTAATGACGAGAGTTGGCTATGGCACAAGAAACTTTCTCACCTCAATTTCAAAACAATGAATTCTCTAGTCAAAAGAGAATTGGTGAGAGGTTTGCCTTCAATGGAATTCACTCAAGAAGGACTTTGTGATGCATGCCAAAAAGGCAAGCTAAAGAGGGCAAGTCACAGGAGCACTGACACATCTTCAATAACTGAACCATTGCAATTACTTCATATGGATTTGTTTGGTCCAGTTAATGTGATGTCCATGTCAAGAAAGAGATATGCTCTTGTGATAGTTGATGATTTCTCAAAATACACTTGGGTCCTGTTCTTGAATTCTAAAGATGAGACTCCACAACTGGTGATTGATCACATCAAGTTAATTGAGCGAGATTCTACGTATCCAGTGAGAGCTATAAGATCAGACAATGGAACTGAATTCAAGAATGCAGTTCTAAATGATTTTTGCACTGAGAAGGGTATAACTAGACAATATTCAGCTCCAAGAACTCCTCAGCAAAATGGGGTAGTGGAAAGAAAGAATAGAACCTTGATTGAAGCTGCACGTACTATGCTAAGTGAATCAAGGCTTCCATTGTACTTTTGGGCTGAAGCCATCAATACTGCGTGTTATACCCAGAATCGAACTCTAATCAATAAAGATCAAATGAAGACACCCTATGAAATTATGGCTGATAAGAAACCTTCACTCAAATACTTTCATGTATTTGGGGCAAAGTGCTTTGTGCTTAAAGAAGGTGATGATCAAGGTGGTAAATTCGATACCAAAGCATTTGAAGCAATTTTTATTGGTTATTCAATGAGAGCATACAGGGTGTATGTGATTGATGAACAGAAGATGATGGAAAGTGTCAATGTAACATTTGATGACACTAAACTCCCTAGTATCCAAACTAAGGATCCATCTGAAAAGCTATCTTTCGATGACATGACAGATACAGATTCAGATGATGACAATGCACCTGAGATTTTTGCTGATGCTAATGACAACAATGATGATGATCAGGGTGATGGTGATGAAAGCAATGATGGTAGTCAAAATACCCCTGACTCCTCTAAACAATCATCTAGTCAACCCAGCAACAACTCAGGAGGAGATAATCAAGGGTCAACTGGTCACACACAACATCACAATGAAAATCAAGGCGAATCATCAAGATCTAATCTTCCCAGACAGACTGTTTGGAATAGAGCTCATCCTTTTGAGCTAATCATTGGTGATCCAGTTGTTGGTGTGAAGACTAGAAGAGCTTTTCAGAATCAATGTAATTACTCAGGGTTCCTGTCTGAAATGGAACCTAAGAAAACTGAAGAAGCTCTCTCTGATCCTGATTGGGTTATTGCTATGCAAGATGAACTCAATCAATTTAAACAACAAGAAGTTTGGAAGCTGGTACCCAGACCTACAGACAGACCAGTAGTTGGCACCAGGTGGGTATTCAGGAACAAACTTGATGAAGATGGTACAGTGACGAGAAATAAGGCAAGACTGGTAGCAAAAGGTTACTCACAATCTGAAGGCATCGACTATGATGAGACCTATGCTCCAGTGGCTAGACTTGAGGCCATAAGAATATTCTTGGCATTCGCTGCATTCTCAAACTTTAAAGTTTATCAAATGGATGTCAAGAGTGCTTTCTTAAATGGCAAGCTGGATGAAGAGGTCTATGTAGAACAGCCCCCTGGCTTTGAAGATCCAGATCTAATTGACTATGTCTACTTCCTTTTCAAAGCTGTCTATGGTCTTAAGCAAGCACCAAGGAAATGGTATGACACTCTCTCTGAATTTTTACTTGAAAATGATTTTGTTAGAGGTGTCATAGACAAAACTCTCTTCATTAAGAAACATAAGAATGATACTATATTAGTCCAAGTCTATGTGGATGATATAATATTTGGGTCTACTAATGATCTTTTGTGCAAGAAATTTGCTAAGTTAATGCAGGGTAAATTTGAAATGAGCATGATGGGTGAGTTGAAGTTCTTTCTTGGATTGCAAATCAGTCAAAGGACAGATGGAATATTTATCTGTCAATCCAAGTATGTCAAAGAGCTTCTCAAGAAGTATCAAATGGAGGACTCTTCTTCAGCAAGAACACCATCATCTACAGCTGTTAAGTTTGGAGCATGTGAAAATTCTGCCAAGGTAGATATCACAAGCTACAGAGGTATGATAGGCTCATTACTTTACCTCACTGCAAGTAGACCTGATATTATGCATGCTACATGCTTGTGTGCAAGGTTCCAAGCGGATCCTAGAGATGTGCATCTTATTGCTGTAAAACGAATCTTGAGATATCTTAAGGGTACTCCTAATTTGGGAATTTGGTACCCTAAAGATTCTGGTTTTAATCTTGTTGGATATACAGATTCAGATTATGCAGGAAGTGTTGTAGATAGAAAAAGCACCTCTGGGAGTTGTCAATTCCTAGGTGGCAGGTTGGTTTCTTGGTACAGTAAGAAACAACAAACAGTTTCCAACTCTACAGCCGAAGCTGAATACATAGCTGCTGGAAGCTGTTGCGCTCAGATCTTGTGGATCAGAAATCAGCTACTGGATGGATTTGTACTTGACAAGATTCCTATCTTGTGTGACAATACAAGTGCCATAGCAATCTCCAACAATCCTGTGCAGCACACAAGAACAAAGCACATTGACATCAGGTATCATTTTATTCGAGAGCATGTCATGAATGGTACCGTGGAGTTACATTTTGTTCCCACGGAAGAACAAACAGCAGATATTTTTACTAAGTCTCTTGACGAATCCACATTCACCAGAATTGTTGGTGAATTGGGTATGTTAAATAGTCCTAGTAATTAATCGGGTTAATATCTGAGGTCTGTTCTTTAATAATTTAACAAGTGATTATTTTGTGAATATTTGTTGTTTAAAATCACTTGTGTAATTATTTTATCATTAATTAATTCCACTTGCTTATTTTCGAACACTTGTCAATTATGTTAATATTTTATTTGGTCAATTATGAAATTAGAAATAATATAATTATGTGAATATCTTAATTTTATTTGTTTTGTAATGTTTGTCCTTTTGTTATTATTGTTTGATTTCGTAAAAGGGCTAACCTATGTTGATTTTTGTGTTGTAAATAAATAATTTGTTATAAATTATTATTTTATTAAGATTTCGAACTTCTGTAAATTACTAAGTGTATAACTTGTACATAACTTGTTTAATTTAATCTAGTAAATCTGTTAATGTATTTTTCAGTAATAATATAGATTATTAGCAATAATTGTTATATCTGTAAATAGTTGTTAATTCTATAAATAGTTTAGAATCTAAGAAATAGTATAGAATTTCTAATACAGTGTCGGTAATAATATAAGTGTCTATAAATAATATAGAATTATTGTTAGTAATAATAAAGTTAATTTGTAAATAATTTAAGTGTTCGGTAATAGTCTAAGGCAATAGAAATAGTATAGATTTAACCTTAGAAATAGTATAGGCCGCGGTGATAGTATAAGAGTGTCGGTGATAGTATAAGAGTGTCGGTGATAGTATAAACAGCTGCATATATAATGTCCATACTATCTCTACTATACTATCTCTACTATACTATCTCTACTATACTATCATTACCATACTATCTCTCGTGTTTAGTCACAGAGAACTCGATATAGATACACACAATATACACACATCGGGATAACGAATTGCTGCCGGATTTTAGACTGAAATCATCACTGTATCAACAATCCAAGATCTCATATCGATTCCTTGATCAAAATCATTGATTAAACTGTTCTTTAACTCGATTTTTTCGAGTTTTTGTTTTGAAAAATTGAATTTTTCGATCTGTTTTTCAAGGAGTTTGGGTTTGATTTTCAGAAAACTAAAATTACTTGGTTGTTTGTGATTGTATCTAGATCATATACTGAGATTTTGAGAATTTTTCAAGAACTTTTTTATTTTTCGAATTATTAATTTATTATTAATTCGAATTAATTAAGTTTAATTGAATTTTGTGCTAAAAATTAAAAATTTCAAAAGCTTAAAATCTGTATTAAAATGGCTATTGAATTTGAACTAGTTAAGCACAACATGGTTGGTTTTTATGATCCGGAAGAATGTATGGTTGACAGATTCAAGCCCTGGATTCGTTTCTTGAATGAACAACCAATCGTCAGTAGTGCTTTATCTCTTGACGCTCCAATGAAATTGGAACCTCTACGACTGATGTGTTCTACAGCTATTATATCTACCAATGCCTTTACATTCAAGGTTGGGAACTCACAGTTCAGAGTCAATGAATCAGTACTCAAGACAGTGTTGAATCTTCCTACTGCTGATTTTGTTGATAATCCGTCCAACACTGAATTGACTCAGTTTTTCACTGATATTAATTATCAGGGACAGTTGAAATTGAGCAACTTGCCGAAAAATGGTTTGGTAGCTGAATGGTACTTGTTGTTTGATACTTTAATTCGAGTGTTTGCTAACTGTGCTAACACTTCTTTTTCAAATATTCCTTCTCTGATTCAGTATATTGGTTATTCGGTTGTCCACAATCGAAGAATTGATATAGGTAAAATTCTTTGGAAGAACATGTTCAGAAGAATAATAAATGCTAAAAAGAATTTTAGACAGGGTGAAAAGGTGTTAATCTATTATCCTAGATTTTTCACTCTTATTTTTAATCACTTGGTTTCTGAGGAGTTACAGAATACATTTGTTGATGAGGAAGCTCAAGATTCAAAGTCTTTTCATAAGAAATTTCATACAAGAGCTGCCTCGCAACAGAATGACTACAACAACGTACCAGTGCTTGTTACTCAGTACATGTCCACATTCATACATCTTCCAATTATTCCTGGACCTGTACTTGAGCAACCAGAACCAATCATAGAACAACAAGCACTTGCTGTTGTGCATCCAGAACAAAATGCACCTGCCCTTGAACAAGCTGAGCCTGAATTTCAATCACAAGAGGCTCATGTCACTTCATCTGCTGACCAGGTATTACATTCTGATCCCTTAACTACTTCTATCTCTCAATCTTCTTCTGGAACCCAAGTGGTTGTTAGGACTGACCAAGGGATTGTAGAACCACAATCTCTATCCCAGGTCAAAGAGCCAAACACAAAGTCAAAAACAGATAATGTCTATCAAGTCAGAAAGAAGAAATCACAGCTTAAAAGAACTGAGAGAAGTAGTGAAGAAGTGAGTGAACCCACAGCTCTGCCTCTACTAAAGAAGAGTAGAAATGAACCCGAGGCAACTGTAAGCTCATCCATACCCTCCCAAAAGGATATGGACTTTGAAATGGCAAATGAACAGCTTCTGGAACCATTCTCTCAACAGGATGAGTCCATTGAATTTCGCCAGTCGGCCATGGCATCCTGTAATGTGTCAAGCACAACCCCACTGTTATTACTAACAATGGGAGAACATGTAGAACTGGATGAAAATAGGGACACATTGAGAGGAGAGCACTTAGGAACTGAAACAGTGCCTACCATAGTCACGGTAGAGGAGCCTTCACAGGCTAATGAGGGAAATCTTGACTCTCCGCCAAAATTAATAGAGTCATCATCTCCCCTCCCAGGAAAAACATTCCTGGCTCCCTCAAGGGATTTTCCACTCGCAGTTTCAACTGGAGAAAGTGGAAGGCAACTCAGTCTTTCTGTCACTGAAGCAATTCAGACTTCAATTCCAACTGACATGACAGAAATGACTGTGGATAGGGATTTGCGAACTCCCATTGCACCACCACTGACCTTCCAAGAGGAGGCTAGGGTGATTTTACCTGCAGGTACACTTTTTGGAGCAGCTAAGGAAATAGTGAGGAGTGATGTGAGGATCACCACTAAATTGAGTGAAACACATGCACGTCAGATGAGTGAAACTCAGAGTGATAATCAGGTGAGTGCACACACTGACACATACACTCGTTCATTGGAAGAAAAGATTAAAGCTCTAGAAAAGGAACTTGAGGCAACTAAAGCTGAAGCAAATTTACTTCGAGCACAAGTGGATGGACCGTCTTCTTCATCTACCTCTGTCAACAGTCAGCTTATGGGAGTGAAACATGACATTCAGATAATGAAGACTGCATTTAACACCAAGATCAATACTCTTGAACTCTCTCAACAACAGATAATCTCAGACTCCTCGGACATAACAGTTACTCAAGACAGAATTATTACGGCTCTTTCAAATAAGGTTGAAGACATTCAAACAGAAGTACATGAAAATCAGTTATCTACTGAAAGTTGTCTTAATCGGATTGAAAGCCAAAATGCACATCAAAGTCAAGGGCTAAAACACTTATATAACATGATTAGCCGCACTATCATTCCCACAACAGAAGAGGTAGAATTCTTTCAAGGAAAAGGTGGAGATGGTGATGAGCAAGACTCTGAAGATGGTGCATTTGATAAATCTGTAGAGGATTCCTCAACTAAGGGGGAGAAGTCAACAGGGGGAGCTGGTACTAAAGGGGGAGTCAAAGACAAATCAACAGGGGGAGAATTTGATAAAGGTGACAAGGGAAAGAAAGCTCAATCAGCACCGAAGGATGACACTGTAGAAGGTTATTACTACTCAGGTGAACCTGATAACCTTGATGTTTTTGCTGATTTAGACTTTTCAGATAAAGGTGAAGCATTTGGAGAACCAGATCTCAATTTCTGGGATGAGGATGAAGAAGTTGTTCCTGATCCTGCTGAACTCCAAAGAATGAATTTTGAAGCCAATCAAGAACTTGAACAAAATGAAGCTAATCTGACAATGAGAGAAGAAAGACTCAGAAAAACAATGGAACAGATGGCTCATAATGAAAGGCTTCAAAAGGCTGAACAGGAAGTACTTCAACAGCAACATTCCCAAAAGCTTCAAGCAAGAAGGATGTACATTAAGTACAAGAGTGGTGATAAGTGGGAGCGTGCTCAAAGAATCATTGATTCACCACAAACTTCTGGCTGTGATGATCGTCGGTTAGGTGATATGTTTCAAAGGTTTAAAGAGAAGAACCCTTTCCAAGACGATTATCTAAGAGCTTTGAAGTCTGAAATTTTAAGCATAACTTGTGCAAGTGATCGGATGGAAGAGTTACTAATCTTTGTTCATTGTCATAAGCTTGGAACTCAAAAGGTATCTCTTCAGTTCTTCTATGATAGATCACTTTCAGAACTTTGGGTAATGAGACTAAAAGTCAGAACTTCTTATGAACTTGGTGTACTACTTCATGAAAAATTCCTAGATTTCGCTGAAAAGGCAGGTCCTGAAGTAATTAGTAATCCTCCTCAAGTTAAAATTCTTATAGGAGATGTCATTCACACTGTTAATCTTCAGACCAAGGAACTCCGTGAACATCATGCCAGACACTTGGTGTATGTTGAATATGCTCTACGAAATCATGGTTTTGCAACTACATTGAAAAATGAAGCTGCAGATCATATTAAGTCTTATGCTCAAGACAACATGAAGAAGTACAAGTTTTATCAAGGTGAGTTAAGAAAGAAGCTGGGAATACCTCTTGAAAAACCACTAATTGGAACACCTCTAGTTCATCCAGTGTCATCATCTAGAAGAGAATTAATTACTGATGCAGAATTGCACGAGATGCTTCCAGACTTGGATGAACTTGAAGAAGGAGAGATAAGGAGAGAAGACAGCCCGAAGTGAAGAATCGCTCTACATGTTATATCTTTAGAGCTTAGATAGAACAAGATAGGTTAATGTGAAAAATGATCAGTTTAGAGGATCATCTATCTTGTATTTATCTTTTATGTTTGAATCTGGAAATGTTAAATATAAACCAGAACCATTTTCATTATTTACTTTGCAATTACAGTTTTACCTTTTACTAGTTTAAGTTGAGTTAGTTGAGTTATCCTCTAGGAATTTGCTTGTTAATTTTTAACAAACAAATAGGGGGAGATTGAAAGGCATATGACACAGCCTATTTGTAGTTCGAGGATTCGACTCAACTTAAATTAGATTGTAATAAGTAATTAATGCTCACTGTCTCAGGAATCTCACAAAGTACTATATGCCAGAAGAAAGAAGAAAGTTAATCTATAGTTTTGATGTTTTACACTGGAAGAAGAGTCAGTTTACTGATCATGCCCCAGTTCAGCATTGAAGAAATTGGATTCGTTTAAAGTGACAGAGATTACCGTGGAGACAGCATCAGTACAGGAGTTATTAAAGAGTGCTAAGAAAGTATGTGGATCACAACTGAGAGTCAAATTGAAGAACAGATATTGGAGTTAGTCGTTCATGAACCAGACAGTACATCGAACGTCAACAATTATCCAGTGGAAGTTTCTCAAAGTTTACAGTGATTCACAAGGAGTAAGTCAATTATTAATTAACTATATTATTAATTTAATTAAACAAATTAATTCAATTCGAATTAATTTATTTAATTAATTAATTAAGTTAATTAATCTCTGATTTATTCAATCAGTAATAATATATGGATTATACTATTTCGGAGAATTTTGGTTATACTATTTCTGAATTTCAGTTGAACTATTTCTGGAAATTCAGTTATACTATTTCTGAAATAAGTGGTATACTATTTCTGGAATAATATAGATACTATTACTGCATTAGTAATAGTATACTATACTATCCCCGAATTTATACTATTACCGAAGTTATATTATTTCTGGAATTAATAGTATATTATTTCTGAAGTATTATAGATATTATTACTGATCAAGTAATAATATACTATACTATTACCGAAATATTTAAACTATACTATTACTACCAGTTATACTATTACCGAAATATTTATACTATTACCGAAGTTTTAAGTAAACTATTTCTAGGTAAATGTATATTATTTCTAAGTAAATCCATACTATTTTAAGGGAATGAGTTCTACTATCCCTAGGCTGCTATACTATCACCGTGCCAGTTATACTATCAGCGTGGCATCTATACTATCACCGTGTCAATATGTAGCAGCTCAACAGAAGCAATTGTTTTGTTTTTGTATAAAAACAAACACTTGGACAGAAGCTTCAGACAGGAAGAAACAAGAAGAAAAAAAAGAGAACCAAGAACATAAAACACTCTCATCTTCTACACACAAGTGCTCAAGCTTTAATTCACACAATAAATTCAGTTCAAGCCTATTGTAATATCTGATCCGCTGGAACTTGTTTATTGATTACTCTTGTACTACTAGCGAATTAAGTTTCCTAGTTTATATCTTGATATCTTGATTTTAATTAGCAAAATTAGAAAAGTTCATGTCGAATTTTCTAATTAGTTATTAATTTCTTGGTATTAATTTGTAACACCCGTCAAGTTAATATATTGATATATTCAACTTGAATTCTGTGTTATATTATTCCGCACAAAATTTGTTTAAAATAAATTTTATTCAAAGAACAAATTTCGAGAAAATTACAAAGATTGTATTCAACCCCCCCTTCTACAATCTTATTGGACCTAACACTCTTTTATACATATATTGCGGATCAATGTTGCCTAGGTAGTTATATTCATGAACCGTATTCTTTTGGTTGATTTCGTCTCCTTCTCGCAGAATCTATTTATAATATCTATACAGTTTCACTAGAAGAGCAATGTCTACATTTTGAATAGATAAAGCATCAAAAAATTGCCAACATAATGTTGAGTTAAGGAGCTTAAAACTTCTTTATGGTGATTGATTAAGTAGTTTTATTGTTATGACAATTTTTGCTACTGAGATGTGGTAGTTCTGAATGGTATAGACATATATGTGTTACACTTTGGTTTTAGTTTCTATATTTTGAATAAGTTAAGGAGCTCCAAAATCAAATGACACACACTTACGATATTGGCTAAGTTTTTGTTTACGTTAAGAAGTTTTCTATAACTATGTTATGTGACTCTTAAAGATCAGGTACAGTACACATCTAATTGCAAATTTCAATATAAATCCATTTACACATTTTGTGTCCTTATTTGTAGATGAAGGCTTTGAGGCAGTATTATACCTTGTACCTTGTGTTGTGTCATTTTTTAATGGAAAAGTAGCACAGGTTCTCGGATTCGTCGTCGTGAACACGTAGCAGCCATGAAGCTTCGGCTATACATATTATAGCTGAATTTGTTTTGAACGATGTATTTGTTGATCTTGCATGAGGGAAAGGGAGAAGCTATTATGGTGAGGAATTAAAAAACAAGAAGACTTAAGAAGATGGAATGGGTAGAAAAGCACTCGTATAAATCATTGATTTAGCAATTTCAGTTATTTATAATTCAATAATGTCAAGCGATATTACATTCTCATCATCACTTCTATTTTCTTGTAGCCATAATTTCTTAACTTATGTTGAAAAGTTTCTTGAAACAGCTACAAATATAATGTCTAACAAAACAAATATTGTTTTCACATGCCCGCAACAATTGAAATGCGTCTAGAGCATGTCCGTGCCTTGCACGGGCTATAAAGCTAGTTATATTCTAAAGGGCTAGGGCGCTAGGCCATCTTCATAGCCCACACTTTAGTATTTCTTTTTCGAGTCTCCTCAAAAAATAAAAACGATAACATTTACACGACGAGCAGAGTAAAGCTTTTTTTATATATTTTATCGAATTTAGTAAATATTAGCTTATAAATCCTTGCAATGCATGATTACTTTTTGAATATTTATCAAAAATACAATTTTGTTTTAAGTTTTTTTACGATTTACCATCTTTTCAAAGCAAAAATACCAATCTATTTGCAAAAATACAGAAGTTGCAAATGTAATCTTATTTGCAACCTATACAATTGAAAACTGGAAGTTTAATTTTCATTTTTTTCCCAACTTCCAGTTGTATATAAGGGTTGCGCAGCAGTAAAAAATAGAAATTTAACATTCAGTTTTCAGTTACATTCAGTTGCATGTGCAACCTTTGCAACTGAATGCAACTAAAAACTGAAAGTTGAATTTCATATTTTTACTGCTGCGCAGCCCTTATATACACTGGAAGTTGGAAAAAAAAATGAAAATATAATTTTCAGTTTTTAGTTGCATTCAGTTGCATACGAGTTTGCATATATGACCACATATGTAACTGAATGCAACATGCTGCGCAGCCAAATATGCAAATTCAACTTCCAGTTACAAATAAAATGGTATTTTTGTAAATAACATTGTATTTTTGCAAATTATTTTTTTTTAAAAAAAAAATTGTAAAAAAAAATTCTAGGCAAGGGTACATATGAAAAAAGCCCTTTCTTTTTTAATATCTATATTGATATTAATTTGTTTTAATATTTATATGTTATTAATTTACATATCAAATTATTGTTGAAAATTGATATATGAAAACTTTTAACGTTCAATTTAATATTTGTGTTTTATATTAAATTCTTAAAATCTTATTTGGACGGTTCCATAGTCCGCGTGAAATAAAAAGAATATTTGTTAATTTATTGATGGTTTAAAAATTCTTTTTCAATTAAAACTACACAAAAAAAATCAAAAAAATTTAAGTTGAAAATTCTATTAAATTTATGAAATCTACTTATTTCGTTTTGATTATCAAAATGAACTTCTTTATTTGAAAAAAGATCTACTAACAACAAAATACAGTTTTAATTATAAGTGCAAAAGGGATTTTGTATAAAAATTTGTTAATTGGTAGTCTGGTCCTTAAAAATCGTTAGATTTTAAAATAAATAGATGAAAATCATTGGATCTAGCATAAAAAAATATTTCATATTATAATATGTAAACTAAAAATTGTATTTATATTGAAATACGAAAAAATGTATGCCAATGATTTAAATCATATATAATTAGCATTATTAATGTAGGTCTTCTACATTGTATGTAAAAATTCGTAATTATATTTTATCTTGAGATTCTGAGTTTTTTCATTTGGATAATAGTTATTAAATTATGAGTAAATTAAAGATAATTTTATGAGTTTCGTGTGGGCTGTAAAGTCATTCAAATACGATTTCTATATCTCAAGATAGAGTGTAATAGTAAATATGAATTTTTTTAATATTAATAAAAAATGAATAAAATTTAATTCTAATACAATCTTTCAGATTATATCCTTTTTATTTTTAAAAATATTAGATTCGATGAGTGAGATTATTTTGACGGTATAATGAACAAAATTATGGATAAGATCACTCTCACGTTTATTTTATATAAGGAAATGATAATACTAAAAATGTATTATATTTAAATTAAAATCAATAATTTTCAAAATGAGCAAATTCAATTTTTGATCAGTATTTAATTTAACTTGTTTAGCTCGATCGGTTCGAATTCTGTTACTTTGTAACTAGCTTAATTTTAATATTGTGTGAGTTATAAATATTAATTTCTTTTTCACTTAATATTTGTCAACTAAAATTCAAATTATAATCCATTTTAATTGCTATTATGTTTATTAAATATTGGATGCAAAATAAAGTGACATAATTTATAGTACCGCATTACTATTAGTTTAGTATATTGGTTTAAAACAATAAAAAATAAATGCAAGTAATTCGGGTATATTCCATGTGGGTTTAGGCTATAATTGGAGCGTGAGAGTGTGATTCCGATGTAATTCATAATTTATTTTATATATTAAATTTGGTTGAGTAAAAACTATAAATTACTTTATTAAGGTAAAATTTGATGCGACTCATGTTCGGTTCTTGTTTGATTCAACACAAATTGTTGGCAATCAAATTCGTGTTCAATTTAATTATTATCAAGTCAGTTAAAACATTTACTTTATTTCATCTATCTATTATATATCTAATACAATAACAAAGAACTTTGCTGAGCAATTTAATTTATGGATCGTTTTACCCTCATCTTTACTACTATATGTTTTTAAGGTTTTTTTGGTCTTTTAACATTAACATAATTATTACAAATAATATTCATTTATGTATAATTATTAATTATACATACATACATTTATATTTTATAATCTATTAATCTTTAGTGCATACATATATACATAAATACATACATACATACATTTATATGGATATATAATAATATATTATAATATTCACTAACATATACCATATCTCATTATACTATTATTTAGATCTACAGTAAATATTTACGAATTATATATTATAAAATATTTTATAATACAAAAAAAACTTCATATGTATATAAGTATAATACAAATTTTTATTAATATTAACTATCATAAAACTAATCAATTACATCTTTAATACGTAATTGCACAAAAATCGAATATAACAGGTCCGATCCTCAATCAAAGAACTATGTAGTACATCTTTAATACGTAATTGCATAAAACTATGTTGTTTATATAAAGCGGAACACCCCCTCTTGTGCCTAATTTTTTGTGCCTGTACATATTAAATTAGCAGAATTTAAGTCGTTTAAGTCATTTTATTAAAAATGTTACTATGATAATTGGTAAAATAACATATCGGATATTCTGATAGCTCATCCATTCCATCTTTCTTATCACAATCTGAAAATGGGTGACCTACTTCATTAATTGAGCACCTAATAGATTGCAAGTGCATTTTAATGGTTGAGAAATCTGATGTTTCTGTAATTTACTAATTCTTCTAACAGTTAGAGTAGGGATTCGTACTTATGCCTCCGGGTGTTTCTATTTTTTGGTTCTGTACCTGAAACATAAAATTTTGTCATAGGATATTGCTTTAAGCTTAAATCAGCGCATCCAAAGACATTATTTGTTGGTCCAGGTGGCCACACTAATATGTGTTAAACCATACAACTTCGAACCAATTAAAAAGAATGGATTGATCCTTCGAGGTTATATGCCGACTGTCAAAATATATTTCATTGTAATATTGCTGTAATAACTCCCCCTACATGTATTCTAACCAATTAAACCGTAAGAAAGTTAAAAAAAATGAAAATAGGAAGTTGTTACCCCCTCTCCAAATTTTTAGTAAGCTACCTGCTACCAGATTCACTGATAACACCCTTACCTCCTACCAAATTCATATATCACATTATCACCTTTCACCAACCACAACCTTCTCTTGTCAAACATGTATGATTTCATGGCTAGGGCAGAAGTTGTAGACAATGCTTACTAAATTTATTGACATGCTGCATCCTGAATGCTTATGTTATAGAATTTCTCGAGGAAGAGACAAGTGAATTGCCTAATTTACAGTTAGTTTCCAGATGGCATTTTAGTGGTTTTCTTTGTTTAAGTTCTCCACTTGATCCACTCTGTTCTAATGCTAAGATTTTTGGCAGGTTAATCTGACAAATAAGAAAAGAAAACAGGGTCCTGGTAGCGAGGATAGAATAGCTAAGAAAAAAGTATATACTAGTTCTCAATGATATCTGTTAGCTGAATTTTTATTTTGGAATATCTCTTGGACATCTAAATTTTACTTGTATGGAATGTATATAAAGCTAAAAACAAAAAAAAACTGTTTAGTTTGGTATTTCATATGAACCTTAATTAAGTACATTGGTCGTTCCATACTATACGGGGGGCCAGGGCGAAATCACAAAATGGGCCCTCATTTTTTCCCCGAAAACATAAAAATCAATAGCAATAAACCATTTTAAATAAAAATCAAAGTACTAACAAAGTTTAAATACCATACCATACACAAGTGATAAATCATAAAAAACAACTTCGTCGAGCACTTCTTGATGCGAAATCAGTGATAACGGCATCAACATTAATACTCTCTAACATATCTTTCTCAATGCATAAAATTGCGAGACCATTTAATCTTTCTTGTGACATCGATGAACGCAAATAGTTTTTCAACAATTTCAACTTGGGAAAACTTCTTTCGGCTGATGCAACACTCACGGGTGTGGACAATAAGATTCGATAAGCAAAAGCAACATTCGGAAGACAATCAAGAGACTTGACAAATTCAAGAATCTCAAGAGCGGATGTCAAATCATCTGGAACATAAAGTTTCAATACCTCTACTTCTTGTACCAATTCATCTAGTTCAAAATCTGACAACCTATTATGAGAAAAAGTAGTTACTAGATTACTAACACATTGTTTGACTTCATCATGCCTCAAAGACTTCAAAGTTGGTGGATCAAATAAAAACCCAAAAATACCTTCAAAAGTCTGTAATTGTTCAAAGCGATTCCTTAGTGAATTAATTGCAATATCCACCAATAGCACAAAAAAATCAATTCTAAAGGTCTCTTCCACTGATCTTACTTCTTCATTGGAATCATTTTCATCAAATTGTTTTTTGTAAAGACACGACGCTTTATAGGAAAAGAAGGCTCAATATCCATATTAAATGCAATTTCTTTGGCAACATTCATACTAGAGACAAACCCTTCTTCTCTATACTTTTCAAAGAATGTCATCACACTTTCTAATTGTTTCATGGTAGCACCAATGCACATTGATTTAGATTGTAAATTTTTACTAACCATGTTAATGGAAAATAAAATGTCATACCATATAACCATACCAAGTAGGAACTCAAAACTCTCAAGTAGCACTACAAGAAAAGGGTCAATAGACATCGGTTTCTGGCCGATGTCTATGTTGTTTTGCAAACGATGTCTTTGTCGGTGATGTCTATTCTAGACATCGGCCAGAAACTGATGTCAGTGCTAAAATAGACATCGATAATTCCTTAAATACACATCAGTTATTCTACAAAATATGTTAGATATAATTAATTTTATAAACAAATTACTTGCATTATATTCTAGAATATAATAAACTAAGTGATTTTTCACATACACATTGCTTTCTTTTTTTGAAAGTGATGTCTATTTAGATATTAGACATTGTAGTTTTAGTAAATAAAGTGATGGCTATTGTTATCTTAGACATCATCCTGTACTGATGTCTAATGTACTTATAAACATCAGTTTTTTCATAAAAAACCGATTTATATTATTCTCTTAGACATCACTTAGCTCCGATGTCTGTTTTGATTTTAGACATAAGATTTTATAAATAAAAAGTGATTTCTATTTGTTTCTTAGACATCAGATATTGTAGAAAAAATGGGATGTATATCTTTGTGTTATACATCACCTTTCTTCATATTAACATTTTTCTTTTATTGTTATTGTCATCTCTTTATTTTATTAAACTGTTATCTTTTTCTTGTTTAAACACAACATGTTGCATTGAATAAATATAACCATCCAAAATAAACTCATCCAAAAAATAGACAAGAATTCCTCAATTGTCATTGACAAGATAAAAATCAATGTCATCAACATCCAAATTACATAAACTGCATATCCGATGTACCAAATCCAAAGTATGTAAACATGACTACATCTCCGCAAAATCAACTAAACTAAGCAAAGTACCCATCCACAAAACAAAGTACATAACCTGCTTCAAGTCGCTACAAGTATGAAAAGTAGTCATAAAATTGACCATGTCCACCACAAACTTATATGTGAAGGTGTCGCCAAGAAAAATTGGACACTGAGTCACTCCTTCCGATCCATCAAACCAAGGTCTTCCAATCTGTAATGAGTTACAGTTAGATCAATTACATTGTACAAAAAGAAGGAGAGCAGGACCTAGTAACTAGCTAGTACTTCTGTTTACCTGTCTGATTCCATGCCAATGAATAGCAACATTTTCAGTTAACAAATTGTTCTTGAGCTCCACAATGACTGTATCACCTTGCGTCGCCCTTATTGTTGGCCCTGGACTCCTACCACTAATAGTAATCACAACTTTTTATAGCAATCCGGAGATTTATACTCATACTTCACTTCCTATTTGTAGCGATGATACCTAGATTCAACGGAAGTAATACTTGTGCAAGAAAGAAACAGGCATAAAGTTATTAGCTTTATGAACATTTTACACGGTAAGTGCAAGAAACAAACAGGCATAAAGTGCATAAAGTGCATAAAGTTACTAGCTTTACTAACTCTGTTATAAAGCTTACTGCAAAGGCTTCATTAATTTCATAATAATCAATAAATGATGAACCTTATATTAGAAGCATTGCCAGCAGTGAAGGTACCACCATTCTCTTTGAAACTTGGTCGGAGCTTTCTCAATTTTGAGCAGCAATACCACGCTCAAAGCTTTGAATGGCAAAGGTGTCCTGTATAAATTAGCCAAAAGAGTTTATTACTAGATTGTTTACCATGGTAAAAGTTCTGCAATACTGTTTCTTAGAGTCTAAACAATCAGTGTCCTTTAACAAACAAAAGCTTTTATAGAACATAATGAAAACAAAAGAATAGTGTGCCAGTGAATATTGTATTGCAAGCCAAATTTCACTAAAGAATATGGATGATCATATATGTATTCAATTAAGGACTAATCAAGACAAAAAAGTTACATATTATTTGACTCATGCGGATGGTAGATAAAACGGATAAATAATTTGGTTTATCAAAAACATATTTTCAGGACCTGTGTGTTAGTTACTCATTTAAACAAATCCTTTTTAATGTGTATATCTTACCCTCAGTTAGAAACAATAAATGCACAACCAGAAGTACAGATACAAAGTGCAGATGCATATTGTTGAAGTAATTAGCGATGCAGACCTTGCTTCTGCTACATATTTTGGGACATTAGACATACTTTCCATGCCACCAGAAACAACTATATCATTAACACCAAACCGGATACTCTGTACAGCAAGCATTATTGCTGCAAACACCAAATGATATTATTGTTTAGTTTTATATAACTAGCATGAAAATTTTTTATTCATGGAAAAGGATGAAAGACGGAATAATTTGTATCTATATGTTAACACTAAAACACGCAAGCGTACGTGGTCACAAATAATACAGATAGAAGTCAAGTTCGTTCCCACAGAGATCTTAGGTTTCAATTCAGTTTTGTACATATGCAACAATGTATGGTTATTATGCACTGCTAAGACAATTAACAATATTAAGTTTTTACTAACTATAATTAACTAGGATACAAATTAACAAACTAAAAATTACTAACTACTTATATGCAAGAAAAACATGGAATCCTAACTTCATTAAATACTTCGCTTAGATCTGACGCCTTTAATCACTATGTGCAATGGTTATGATATCTGATCGGACAACACGAAACAAGTACACGCTACCTCTCAGTGTACGTATACCAAACTAAACATACATCCACAAAAGAGATAGAAGATGAATAGACACCAATTATGCTTAGACCCTATATGTCTATAGAATTTGAAAACATAATGGTTGAAGAACAAGTTATCCATAAAGATCACACAGGGCAATATAAGTATTCTCATCTCATACTACGAATCATGTTGATAAACAATCATGAACCTATGCTAGCATGGCAAGTTCTAAATCTCAAGATCCACTTTCACTTCACAAGAGATTAACAAATTAGATGTTAGCTACGCATCTAACAATTAAGCATAACCATACGAGGATATCAAATATACATCACACACAGATCTTTAAAGCATCAAGATACTAAGCTCCATAAATAAATCCGTTAGAATCCCATGACAACGATTAGTTCATAATTGAACCTCTCGTCATCATGGGATCAAGTGAAACCATGATAACAAACAAGATATTGAAGAAAGTTATAATATTAATAAAAAAAGAGTTAAGAAAACAAATCTATGATACAAAAGATGAAGTAGATCTAGATCCGTTGCTTGTCACGAGCGTTGAATCCTTCTCTCCTTTTCTCCCTTGCAGATCTAAGCTATATTATGTACAAGATATATAATTGTCTAATTCCTAATTCTAATTGTCTAATTTACAAAGGGTTAGTTGTGTTTAAATAGGCTCCAAAAGTCTTCCCCAGCAAGAAAATACAAAAGCAGAATTATAATAGAATTTCTACAAGATACGTTTCCTAAATTGATTATGTTTTTAAGGAAAATTCGTGGCTGACTTTTCTTCAGACTTTCTGGAACGTTCCAAACGTGATTGGGTCTCTGGACCACCTTAGAATGATAGAGAATCGCGTTATCTTCGCGTGGACTGCTTACGGGCCTCAAACGGACTTCTAGAACTCAAGATATGGCCACAACAGTGTAGACTGCGCAACCCTTCTCAGAAATCCGAATTTTAATCAATTAATTCCCCAAAAATTATAGAAGCATCCACCTTAGTCAACATTCTCGTAATTCTGCACAACTAAGCAAAACACATCAAAACTACAATAAACTTAAGTCCAAGACAATCAATTTAAGCCGATATGAAGCGATCCAAGTGGATATAAATCCACTTATCACACCCCCAAACTTAAACCGATGCTTGTCCTCAAGTATAAACAATTACAACTAACTAACTACTAGTACCACTTCCGTAGGTGATCACGGTTGCATTTGGCATATGCAACAAGCCCTTTAAACCCCTAGGCAGCCCCAGTGGACGAGTAAGGTCTCATGAGGGCCTATAGCGAATGTACCCACAAAATCCATTTATCCTAATGCAATGCAATGCATGAATGCAACTAATATGAAAATGCAACGATCCCCTTCAAACTAACCAAAACCAACTAGCAAGCAAATATCTTAGAGAATGCAACTAAATCCAAATAGAACTCGACCAAGTTCCCGTATACTAACAATACATGAACAGAAACGTGCGTGTGTGCAATGCTCATCAGAAATACTCCCAAAACTAGGTCAAAGATCATACATGCTCTTCGTCAAGACAATCACAGGTTTATAAATAGAATAGACTGTAGACACTTCATAACCTAGAAACACCTCCATCCTTATCCAAGGTAGACATAATTCATGCTTTATTACTAACTACTACGACACATATATACAAGTATGCTTATTTAACCGTGCAATGGATGAGACCCCGAAAGGCTTATACAATAATACCCATGTAGCGAGCGTTAGGTTAGTGGATCCCAGACTATAAAAACCTTAGTGGATCCCAGACTATAAAAACCTTAGGTCACTAGGCACAAAGTCCCTGCGAACTTAATAGCTCGAGTATTAAAGAGCTCACCCTGGCTAATTTTGCATAAAAACACTTTAACTATTGACCCTTTTTTTTTCCTTTTTCTTTTTTTTTTTCTATTTTTTTTTTTGCAATCTGGAATGAGAATTCTCAATTCCAACCCTAGACTACTCATATAAATATGAGCCGGCTACTAGCCATTTGACACCTAGCCAACAACTAGCATGAAATCCCAATTTTCCCCCAAACTTAGACTTTAGTGCTACTACGCTATCAAGGGAATAACGAAAATTCTAAATATAAACAAGTGATTAAATCTCAAACAACCAAACAAGCATAACCTCAACCTAGCCAAAAAGCACCCAATGAGACTGTGTAATTGGTTTTGTTTCTGAAACACATAAGTCAATTTCATAGAAACTATAAGTCAACCCTCTATTCATCATTACCACACTCAATTAGACACCTACCTACCAATCAGAATTAGCTCGTCTTAAGGGATCATGAAATATGCATGCTATGCAAATGCAACTAATATGAACTCACATGGTATACGAAAAATAAAAACAGAATGTCCTATATGAAACAAACATAAATATTATGAACATACATGCATGAATTACTACTACTAATATGCAAAACATGAAATCCTACATGAACACATAATACAACAACTACTAATCCCTCAAACCACACTCAAACTTAAAATATTCAATGTCCGCATTGAATGGAAGTAAATACGAGGGAAAGTAGAAAACATACCTAACCAGCTGAATCATAACCCTCCTCGAATGAATCTGGTGGAGGACAATGCGTACGAGCTCCATAGACTGGCCACTTCCCAAATAACAAGAATACTACAAAACCCCCAATTACAAGAACACAAATTCGTAATAAAAATAATATTAGAGAAAAAGATAAACCAATTACGAATCAAAGAGGTGAACTTGTAATTAATTCCTCTTTAGAATTGAATTTAAATAAATAGAAGAGGAATTGGATTTGTATGTATGGGTGTGTATATATAATGGAGGGATTGGGTGAATAAAATTTGAACGTGTAAGGGAGAAATTTTGAGTGGGTATGAATTTGAGGTGTTACGCCATATTTTCGGCTGCCTCTAATATCTCCCAAATTTCCAAATACGAATCTAATAATAATTAACTTAACCCCCAAGTTAATTATTTCCTCTCTCTGAAACGAGGAATTATCTCCAATTAATGATAGAAAATATCTCCAAACGATATCCTTCAAATCAGGAAGGTATCCCAACGCGAATATAATTCAAAGAGATAAAATCTACTAATTCCCAAAATACATCCCTTAACAATCATAGGGATTAAAAACCAATCCTTTTAACAGAACTGCGTTGGCTTGATCCTTACAAATATAAGGTACGCAGGCATCTTGAAAAAGGATCCGACACATCTAACAAGTCGAGACACCTCTCAAGTCCAGCCCCAAACATCCAAAATCCCAAATCCCCCTATTTTCATAATTCTCTATTCCAACAACCTCCGAAATTTGTTATCACCAAATTCCTCCGTTAACAATTGGCGCTAGAAAGAGGGGATTATTTATTGATTGTGGAGGACAATCAACTCACACGCATCGGGGGTTATTATGGATCTGGAGCTGCTGTAATGGAGGAGCTAAGCGGTGGAGGCGGTGGATCTATTCTGAAATAAGATAAGTTTTCTTATGATTTTGTCCATACAAATCTGTTATCTTATAAAATTCGTAGTATATTCAATACATGTCGGATTTTGATGATTTTTAATGATTCGGAAATCTTGTTAAATTTCCTATAACTTTCGTTCTTTGAGTTTTCTCAGATTATATCTCGATCTATTCTCGAAATCACAAAAAACAATCAGATCTCGTTTTTCAGCATCGGGAAACTGATCAGCAGACGTTTTATTTAATTTCCGATTCGTTATAAGTCCGTTTTTTGATGAGCCATATATCATCGGAAATGTCTTTTCGTTCTCTACAACTTTCGTGTTTTGTGTTTTCCAAGAAAAAATCGTTTAGATGGTCAAAAACGTCAAAAACAGATCTGGGCAGAATTTGAATTGCGAAGATTTTTAAGATTTTTGGTGTAATCTTCGTGGTACATGATTTTGGAAGGCTCTTATTCGAAAGAGTTGATTGTTTTAGAAGACCCTTTCTTATGAGAATATTTTTTATATATTTTTTGAAGACCATTTGGGTGTTGCTGATATTTTTTAGAAGAACCTTCAAGTGTTGCTGATATTTTTTGGAAGAATCTTGGGATATTGATATGACTTTGGGAAGATGACCTCCTCTAAGGAGGGTCTCCCTTATTTTTTTGTGTTAGACGACCTCCTCTAAGGAGGGTCTTGTGATTTATTTAAAAGACGATCTCCTCTAAGGAGAGTCTTAGTGAAATGAAGCGAACTTCGGAAAATCCACCTCCTGTGAGGAGGGTATTTCTGGAATGGGGAGCGACCTCCTTTGAGGAGGGTATCCCAAATTATCAAAATCCTTGCAAAAACCGTACTTCCGGAGGGATGTCCATACTTCCGGCGCCTCATCAAGGTTCGAGCTTCGGAAAGTCCACCTCCTGTGAGGAGGGTATTTCTGAACAAAAACTGATCTCCTTTGAGGAGAGTACCCTAAATTACTATATCCTTGCAAAAACCGTACTTCCGGGGGGGATGTCCGTACTTCCGGCGCCTCATTAAGGTTCGAGCTTCGGAAAATCAACCTCCTGTGAGGAGGGATATCTCTGAAGCATTTATGGAAATTCTGGTGGATATGACCTTCTTTGAGGAGGATATTTTCCGGAATACGTTATGGAAACTCTAGAATACGTCCTTCTTTGAGGAGGGTATTTCTCGGAGTGCTTAATAGAGGATATTTCTTTAAATATTTGCTTTTCAGGGTATTGCTCGGAAAGTTTTGCACGACTCTTCGAATAATGTTTGGATGGCTCTCCAGGATATGTTCTCTTACACCTATAAAACTTATTTTTTTTACATCTCGCATATTGTCTCGTTTACATCTACATGCATATTACGAGCTCCTTGGTGCTCCATATTTTTTACTAATCTTCCTCTCCTAGCTGTTTCAGTGACTCAGGAAATTTGGAAGATCGAAGCATGCTTAGTTCTCCACTGCAGCAAACTGCACTGAAGAACTAGGGGGTAGTTGTTACGCCATATTTTCGGCTGCCTCTAATATCTCCCAAATTTCCAAATACGAATCTAATAATAATTAACTTAACCCCCAAGTTAATTATTTCCTCTCTCTGAAACGAGGAATTATCTCCAATTAATGATAGAAAATATCTCCAAACGATATCCTTCAAATCAGGAAGGTATCCCAACGCGAATATAATTCAAAGAGATAAAATCTACTAATTCCTAAAATACATCCCTTAACAATCATAGGGATTAAAAACCAATCCTTTTAACAGAACTGCGTTGGCTTGATCCTTACAAATATAAGGTGCGCAGGCATCTTGAAAAAGGATCCGACACATCTAACAAGTTGAGACACCTCTCAAGTCCAGCCCCAAACATCCAAAATCCCAAATCCCCCTATTTTCATAATTCTCTATTCCAACAACCTCCGAAATTTGTTATCACCAAATTCCTCCGTTAACATGAGGTAAGATAGAAAAAGGATTTAATGAAAAAAAAATTAGAATAAATATAGGTTTAGAATTTTGGAAGAGAGATGGGGGGTTTTGGAATTGAAATAGAATTAGAATTGGAATAGGTTTTGAGGAGAAAAGAATTGGGGAGTAGAAAAGAATTGGGGTTGAAAGAAAAAAGAAAGAAAAAGAAAATAATTTTTTTTATACAAACTGCTGAAAAAAACTCTGCCCTACTAGCTGTCACGCAGGCGCAGCCTGCGCAACAGCCAGCGCAACCTGCATCACGCAGGCGCAGCCTGCGCAACAGCCAGAAACGCAGGCGCAGCCTGCGCGACATATAGACACGCAGGCGCAGCCTGCGCGACACAGGCGCAGCCTGCGCGACACAGGCGCAGCCTGCGTGAAAAAACGTGTTCCAATTTTATTTTATTTTTTTGGAAAAAACACTCAAATTTTTTTTTTGCACAACACTACTACTTTTTTTTTTCACTCAATTTTTTTTCCCCTACACTAATGCGTGGGTTGCCTCCCACGAAGCGCTTCTTTAACGTCAATAGCTTGACGTTACTTCCAAGCCTCCATTAAGGATGATAATAGTTTGCCTGGTCCTCTCTTCGCGAGACTTCATCGTTATCACGGTGGCACACTTTCTGTCCCTTCTCCTCGCTTGGGCTATTCGTATAACAAATATGTCCTATTCCAATGCCTTCATCTGTTGACCCAAAATCTGTCAATTTGTAGAACAACACACACTCGCGGGCTTCGCTTGAATATAATAGAGAAGGGTAAATGTAAGTTTCTGAAGCCTTTGGTTCCTCAAAGAGAACTTCCTCCATTGGCTCTAATGCGCTACCTCCATCTTTAAACTCTGAGACAAGTAGAAGACCTGCATCTTTCCCATGTTCTTCATTCTCTTGGTTCGCACCTACCAATTCTTGAAATTTGTGCAGCTCATCAGTGTCTATCTCAAATTGTGCCCTTTCCAAATCATCCACCTCACTAGCTTGATCAAATTCCTCACATGGCTTGTGAACACTCACTTCCTCTTGGAATTTGTCTTCTTCAATTATGCATGCAGTACCTTGTTCAAAGTCATCGTTATTTTCTGGAATTGCCTCTCGTATGGATTGCTGTTTCTCTTGTTCCAAGACACTCAAAACTTAAGCAACTAGTGTCTCCATAGATTTGAGAGACTTCTCATGCCTCTCTGCAAGCATCATAATCTCCTTCCTAATCTCTTTCAAATCATCAACCTCATCTGACTGAAAAGTAGGAGTAGGTTGCTGATGTTGAAACTCTTCACTTCCAAAGAAATATGACATGTCTGGAACATCTTGCTGGTACTGTTGAGGATGGTATGGAAAATATGGTTGTTCCTCATAACTGGCATATGGATCAACTCCTTCGTAGTAACAATATTGTGAGGGATCATGAACGTCCAAACACCGCTCACATTGATAAGGCATGGATGTACTCGAATATGCCCACCATGGCAACTCCTGGCCTGCCATCTTCAAACACTCAAGTACCTGAAACACAACGAACTAAACAAGATAGATAAGAAATCCGAGTCAGTGAACGCTAACACCACTATTGACAAGCACATAAATCAAAAATAAAACATCGATGATCCTCGGCAGCGGCGCCAAAAACTTGTTAACACTAAAACACGTAAGCGTACGTGGTCACAAGTAATACAGATAGAAGTCAAGTTCGTTCCCACAGAGATCTTAGGTTTCAATTCAGTTTTGTACATATGCAACAATGTATTGTTATTATGCACTGCTAAGACAATTAACAATATTAAGTTTTTACTAACTATAATTAACTAGGATACAAATTAACAAACTAAAAATTACTAACTACTTATATGCAAGAAAAACATGGAATCCTAACTTCATTAAATACTTCGCTTAGATCTGACGCCTTTAATCACTATGTGCAATGGTTATGATATCTGATCGGACAACACGAAACAAGTACACGCTACCTCTCAGTATACATATACCAAACTAAACATACATCCACAAAAGAGATAGAAGATGAATAGACACCAATTATGCTTAGACCCTATATGTCTATAGAATTTGAAAACATAACGGTTGAAGAACAAGTTATCCATAAAGATCACACAGGGCAATATAAGTATTCTCATCTCATACTACGAATCATGTTGATAAACAATCATGAACCTATGCTAGCATGGCAAGTTCTAAATCTCAAGATCCACTTTCACATCACAAGAGATTAACAAATTAGATGTTAGCTACGCATCTAAAAATTAAGCATAACCATACAAGGATATCAAATATACATCACACACAGATCTTTAAAGCATCAAGATACTAAGCTCCATAAATAAATCCGTTAGAATCCCATGACAACGATTAGTTCATAATTGAACCTCTCGTCATCATGGGATCAAGTGAAACCATGATAACAAACAAGATATTGAAGAAAGTTATAATATTAATAAAAAAGAGTTAAGAAAACAAATCTATGATACAAAAGATGAAGTAGATCTAGATCCGTTGCTTGTCACGAGCGTTGAATCCTTCTCTCCTTTTCTCCCTTGCAGATCTAAGCTATATTATGTACAAGATATATAATTGTCTAATTCCTAATTCTAATTGTCTAATTTACAAAGGGTTAGTTGTGTTTAAATAGGCTCCAAAAGTCTTCCCCAGCAAGAAAATACAAAAACAGAATTATAATAGAATTTCTGCAAGATACGTTTCCTAAATTGATTATGTTTTTAAGGAAAATTCGTGGCTGACTTTTCTTCAGATTTTCTGGAACGTTCCAAACGGAATTGGACCTCTGGACCACCTTATAATGATAGAGAATCGCGTTATCTTCGCGTGGACTGCTTACGGGCCTCAAACGGACTTCTAGAACTCAAGATATGGCCACAACAGTGTAGACTGCGCAACCCTTCTCAGAAATCCGAATTTTAATCAATTAATTCCCCAAAAATTATAGAAGCATCCACCTTAGTCAACATTCTCGTAATTCTGCACAACTGAGCAAAACACATCAAAACTACAATAAACTTGAGTCCAAGACAATCAATTTAAGCCGATATGAAGCGATCCAAGTGGATATAAATCCACTTATCACTATACATGAAGCACTCACCTTTTATCCTTGATGCACAAACCATGTATGTTAACCTTCTCCTGCAAGCAAAACAAGGATATTACATACAGGAGGATACACAGACATGTCACACCAGTCCTTGGCTTTAATTTCTTAAATTGGGGTTTTTTAAATCAAAACCTTAATGTCAAAAGCATTGTGGTTGACAAAATCTTCAAACTGAAATTTAATGTCAAATGATTAGAATACATAGAACATTAAAAAAAAGTCCATTATCTGATTGAATGTTTGAAACTGACAAACATACCTGTATGAGGATTTTCTCCCCATAGTTCTGCTTTACTGCAGACATAAACTCCTCTAGAAGCTCGGCATATTCCTAAATGCAGGAAAATGCAAATAAGTTATGTAATAGTTGTAAATCGGAAGTAATTATTCATAAATATTTATAAATTACAGATATGAAGATAAATAGCACCTTCCCAGTTGCCCTTTTTTGTTTGAGTCCAATATAGAACTCATCATCCAGCAACTTTTGGTTATTTGTGCCGACGTCAATGGTAATGGGCAAGCACTGTAAATACAACACAAATGTACAGTTTAAGATAAGGACAATAGCAAAATGTCATAGTGTCGGCAGGTAGCTTCATGTATCCCAGGTGGCCTTGTTAAACCTTAAAGGTTAAAAAGTACAAGTGAGCATTTAAAATTAATTTTACAGGCTTTATGACAAGTGTCAAACTACTAATGGAAACAATTGAATTTCAAATTACGCTGGTACTTCTATGTATTTGATGAAACATTAATATTCGATAGTGTTTGTGAAATCTAGAACACAGTCCCTGTTGACTGGAAAATTCCCTCATCTGAGCGGAAATGTAATAAAAAACAAATCAAAACCAACAAAAATAGATAAATTACTTGACATATTTTACTAGATAACAGCCAAAGCTTCTTGTAAACACCTCAGGACATGTGAAAATTTAGGTAAATGTTATAAAATTTATAAGTCCTTAGTATCGGTGTAGAAACCTTGATGCTTCATGTTCAGTCATGCACTAAAGTCAACTTATCACATATGTCTTTTTAAAGCCAAAGAAACTCTTTTTTTGACACAAAGAATAAAGTTTCCATTAATTATAGCAAACACACAGCCGGGACAAATCCCCAACTGGCGGTACGACCAGGTTGAAAAACAAAGACAAGCTAAAACACCTAGCTGATTTGTTTCCTGACCGTTTCACAATACAGACCTGGAAAGTTCTGTTAACTGAAAATGAAATCAAAGACAACCCAATAAATCCAAATTGTATCGACATCCCTGAATACAGTAATATCACAATTGACATTAACACATAAGAACCATTGGTAGCCCATTGTTCAGGTGGAGCACCCCAGCTATCTACTTGCCGGGAACCAGCTATAGACTTGCCGTAAGTGAAAACACCCCAAGGATGAACACTATCATGTTGTGAAAGGTGAGCTCTTGCAATAATCATCACTGGCTCAGCTTCGATGCAGTCCCTCCAGATCTCTCGAGACATCAAATGAAACATTCTCCGAGGACTGAAATAAACAAACCAAACAAAACAAAACATATTAACATAAACAACACACTCCAAACGGAGAGACATACGCATAAAGCGTTACTTCGCCCAAGGCGATACAATTCGAAAAAATCAAAGATCTCAGATTGACACCAAATTTTGAAATGATGTAAGCAAGAGATTTTGAGTTTAAGAAATGTGTTAATTTTGATATTTCGAGTTCTAAATCAAGGCAGATCTGAAAAAAACTCGAATGGGTTTTTCGAAATTTTTGGAAAAATTCCGATTTATGGGAGAAATGAAAGGGATTTGTGAAGGTGGATGAAGGCTTGGTTGAAGAAGGAGGATGGGGGAAGAAAAGGAGACCTCCGGCCGGTGGATAAACCACCGCCGGAGGGGACTATCTTGACAAAAGGGACGAAGAAGTCTGGGGGAGCAGAGGGAATATGTTAGAGAGAGTGTTTACTTTATGTAAAGCCAAAGAAACTCTTAGTTACAAGAGTGACATGTAACTTTAGTGCATCAGATAATGTAACTTGTTGACCAATATAAACAGAACTATAAAAACAGAGAGGAAACCTAAAAAGTAACACTGAGTCTAATGATGCTTACCACTGAAGGACGAACTCCACCAAGTGCTGTATATAAAGAAAGCTTTCCAACAGGAATTCCCATACCCTGAATCATTTAAATATATAGTAGAGGATTGCCACAAAAATTCCAAGTCATTAGTTTTCTGTAATTAACATTAATAATAATTAAAAGAACGAACTAGAAGATACGGTCATGCACCTGAAAACCAAGATCTCCAAGTCCTAGTATCCGCTCACCATTGGTTACAACAATAACTTGGATACTCTTCTCAGGCCAATTCTTCAATACTTCCAGAATTCTCCCCCTGAAAATTTTCTAATAGTCAGAATTGTTTAAAAAACTTTAGGCAACGTGCCACAGCCCCAACCTGAGATACAGATATTATTTAACTGAAACACATTAATAGGGTAATACATAGAGTAAGAAATTTAAATATACTTCTCCTTTAAGCTGATTTAAAGACCCTGTGGATGCCTGAAAATGCTTCCGTATTTCTGACAAGCTTCACCAACTACTGGAGTGTACACAATGGGGAGTAACTCCTCAACATTATCGATTAGAAGCTTGTAAAATAACCTTTCGTTTCTTTCCTGAAAATTAGGAAAATAAAGTTTGATGAGACTTTCTTTTACCTTGAAACATCCTTGAACAATAACCAGGCATGATAAACAATAGAGTATGATCAACTTGATGTAGTATATATAAAAGATGGCATCTACAACTAGATGCAATAATTTAAATTGCCCTCCTATTTATATATTAGTGTAGGTAGAAGAACACCTGAAGATCCATCATACTATCATAGCCATGTACTTTTGTAGTGGAACTTCATAATTGCGGATATTTTGAATCATTTTCTTCTCCTGTCATGTCAAACCAAAAGAGCTCAACTAAGAAACAATTTGTATGTTATTGTTGAAAGAAATAGCTAGGCTTAGATAACATTATAAAATACTTGGAGATTTCTATACTTCAGTCATTGTTTAGTCATTAAGTGGGTTCTTAGACATCCAAAAAACATTACAATAGGCTGTGAAAGCAAAAACAACATTTACCTTTGGAGAATGTGAAAGAATTGTTGACTATAAACAGTTTATTGCAGCAAGAGCAACCTCTTTGCTACCACTTAGAATATTATTCTTAACAACATAAAGTAAAGACTGCCATCCTGAAATTATCAAAACACAAAATTTATTTCGTTAAAAACACTTCAAACTGAACACGAACTTATAGGTAGATTTATTAAGATGTAAAGCTTACTGGACCAGAAATTTCGTAAAATTCTAAGTACTGGAAAAAATGAATGCAATAGTCATGATATTCCACCAAGCACCAGCACAATCGTCTCATCCCACTGGTTAAATAGTGAGGACAGCCTTCTATAGAGAAATGGCCCTTTATCAGCTATACACTAATAAAAACAATGCCAACACAAGAAAATATCAACACCTCACTACAAGAAAAGGGTCAATATATATTAGGGTTTTGATTTAAAAAACCCCAATTTAAGAAATTAGGGTTTTGATTTAAAAATACCCCCAAATTAAAGCTTACCAATTTCAGTGGAGAAGACCCTAGAAATAGTAGAGACCCTATTCGTGCAGAGAATACCCAAATTAAAGCTTACCCATTTCGACACGAGCAAAGGAGAAACGAGCAGAGGTGATTGGTGAATGTGGTGAGTAGAGTAGGATGGAGGTGAGTAGAACAGAGATGAGTCGTGGTGGTGGTGGTGATGAGTAGAGCATAGGCTAGTGGTGGTGGAGGTGAGTTGTGGTGGTGATAGACGAGAGAGAGTTTCAGTCGAGAGAGAGATGTGAGAGAGAGAGAGAGATGAGAGTCGAGAGATGAGACTGAGAGTTTTAGTTTATTTAGTTTTGTTGAAAAGGGGCGGAAAATAATTGGTAAGGGGGAGAATATTTGGTATTAGGGGGAAATTTTGATTAAGGGGGAAATGAATTGAAGTGGGCGCGCGTTGAATTTTTTTAATCGAGCTTTAGACATCGGTTGTAAAATAACGACGTCTTAAAACAAAAAAGACATCAGTTTAACACGGGGTGATGTTATTATATCTTTTAACATCAGTGGCATTAGTAACCGATGTCTAATGTGTGATGTCTATTGAACTTTTTCTTGTAGTGTAGCCCAATCAAACTCTCGGCTTCACTAACCGACTTTGGATCATTAGAAGATTCTTTTAATTCCAACAAAGCCAACCTAATTTGTGGAGCTTGAAATCTAATTGCCTTTACACTTTTTATACGGCTTTCCCAACGGATATTACACAAAGGTTTCAAAGTTAAACCCGAAACATTGTCAAGCAAAACCTTCCATCTTTTAGGAGAACTTGAAAATAATGTATATATCCTTTGCACAACTCCAAAAAATGAAATAGCTTTAACACAAGAATTATCCGCATCATAAAGAGTAAGATTAAGACTATGAAAATCACATGGCATATATAAAGCTCTTGGGTTTACATTAAGTAACGTTTTTGAACCCCTTAATATTTTCCTTTCATATTAGAACCATTGTCATAACCTTGACCTCTAATATCATCAACATTAAGATCAAAAGACTTTAGAGCACTTATCAACTCATCAAATAACCCTAATCCGAATGTGTCGTCTACCTTTAAGAATTCAAGAAAGAACTTTTCTACTTTTATTTTGTTACTTGACATGTTCACACATCGCACAATTAGAGTCATTTATTCTTAATGACTTATATCCGGGGTGCAATCAAGGATAACCGAATAATATCTAGCCTCTTTAATAATACTCAAGATAGAATTCCTAACATTATGACCCAAGAGAGATATCAACTCATTTTGAATTTTGTGATCAAGATAATGATGATGTATATCACGATTATGGATTCTTCTAACATGGTCTTGCATTACCAAATCAAATTCCGCAATCATCTCAATTAATCCCAAAAAATTACCATTACTTTCTTGGTAAAGTTTCTCATTGGAACCTCTAAAAGCCAAATTATTTTTAACAAGACATTTCACAACCGAAATTATTTTATCAACACTTGTTTCCAACGCTCTTTTTCCTTGGATATCTCTTGTTGGAGATCTTTATCAATAGTTTGATTTTTATTCATTCTCGCGTTTAGCTCATTCCAATTATTCATGTTAGTGATATGATCAACACTATTTTCATGTTGTTTGAGTCTTTTACCAAGATGTTTCCAATCTCTCAATCCCTCATTGGCTAATGAACTTTTAATGTGATGAGATTTGAATAACTTACAACAAAAACAAAAGACCTTATCCACGGGTCTACAATAAATCAACCATTTTCTATCAATAACCTCCCCATTACTCAATCTTCTAGAATAAAAAGCATATGAAAAATGTCTTGAAGTATCATCCAATGGAAATGTAAGATTCAATTCCCTTATAGGCCCCTTTTCAACTAAAATTTCCCTTGTTGTTTAAATTATCCCAATTTCTAGGATCATAATTATCCTTAAAAGGATGATTTGGCTCATCTTCAATATTAGATAAATTGGGTACATTCTCATCCTCATTCAAAACCTCATTTTCTACATTCAAATCCTCCAAATTTTCAATACCTACTTTTGAACCCTCCAAATTTTCATTCGGTTCTTGTTTCGAAGTGTCTACTTTTTTATAACAAAGTTCTCAATAGCTTCTCTTTGTGACTCTAATAACTCATTTGCTCGTCTTTTTTTTTTCTTTTATCATTTTCGGATAGATGTTTTTTAGGTAGCATTGTACTCCACAATAATACAAAACAACTATATGATGCAAAGGTCAAAGGAAGAATAACACCTTATAGAATATTATTCAAAAGCCAAACTCTAAACCTTATATAATAAGCTTTCACTTTATATAATTTTTTTTGGAAGGTCCTTTACTTCTATGGTTTTAATTTTCTACAGATCAAAGGAATAGAGCAAGGAACGTGATAGGGAAGGTAGTGGGGATCGAGAAGGGAGTCGTGAACGAGGAAGGGATTGTGACATGAAAGATTAAGTTTAATGTAGAATTGTGGTGTAAGTCGATATGTGTTTCGACTTTAGATTTAGGTACTATATGTAAGATGATATTTTGGTACAGGCCGACCCTTTTTGGGCTTTATTGACATATATTCTGTTGGATTTGCTATCTGGGAATTTGGAAATGCATGTGATTCCTGGTTTGATATGCTTCTGTAATGGTTTATTAACATTTCAAACAGATATTGCAATTTGGACTAATACAAAGTGTTGCACGTAAATGTTGCTAAAAAAATCTAAATGTATTACAATAGGAACAGAAGTCTTGCATATAAATGTTACTAAAAAACCAAAAGCGTGACAACAGGAAAGAAAACGTTACATGAAAATGTTGTAATAAATTGACTTTGTAACACTTTCAACTAAATTATGTTACAAAATGGTGTTGCAATAGTCTATTACAACATCATAAAAGTGTCGCTATAACAGACAAAAATGTTGCACTGAAGGGTCTATTGTTATACTTGAAAAATGTTGCAATAAGTACATAAAACGTTGCTATAAGGGTCTATTGCAACGACTATCACACCCTGACTTCCCGATAAAGAAAATATACTTTTTATAATAAAATACTCGAATATCCATATAATTTGTGTCATTTTCTCAAAATCATTTTAGGGAATAAATAAAACCCTAAATAACAATATTACTTTTAAAATGATTATACATTAATCCTCTAAAATACTTTTGTAATACGGAAGCTGGAAACTTTAGAAAATGTGACTCATTATACACATAACACTTATCATTTAAGCATGCTCTAAACTATTGGAATTAATTAGATAAAATAGATTTTGGTACAGGAATATCTAATTAGTAGATGATAATAGACTTTTTAGTATCGGGAAGTCAGGGTGTGATAGCTTGGTATCAGAGCTAATACTCGGCCGGAAGTGCACTAGCATTGCCCGGGTATGGTTAGTTTGCTATGTTTTCATAGGGCACATTTTCATACATGTACATGTAATACATACATTTAAATGGTGTTCTTCATACATGTGTATGTACGAGAATATAAACATATAGATCTGCATAAGCATAAGCATTTGCATAAAGGAGCGAGGGGACAGCTGGCCAAAGTCAAGTCTATAGTGTTGCAATAAAATGAAAGAAGAATAGACCAAACAGGTAATCCTTTATTTAGAATTAAAGGAAAGTTTTAGAATGTAATAAAGTACAAATGATTGCTATGTGAAAATATTTATGAGGTGCAACAAATTGGATGTTTATATGATGTATGCCTATATGTATAAAAGATATGTGAGAAACGATCACGGGTAAAATTCTTTCGATAAATGTATTAGCTTATGCATTGTTGATTATATTTTTAATTTAGTATATAGAGATTAAGGAAGGACAAGAAAGGAAATGAGTCTACTTAAGGTTATAAGACGACTAGAAGCTTGTCTCAACGGAGATTTCAAGAACCATTATTGTTGAACGATAGGAGCGCTGAGAATTCATTTCTATTGAGAAGTACTCCTATACGTTATTAAAAGGTCTTTCTAATTTCTATTACAGGATAAAGAGTTGTTGATTCTTATCATTGAGATTGATCAAATATTTCTTCTAATTGATTCAAGAAGAAAGTTAATCATCTGATGTTGAAATTCTAGAAAGGAGTATAATTATGATATAGTAGATTTGAGAAATTTTTTGTCATATGACATAGTGAACTGCAGAGGAAAGTTCACTAGAATTCTTTCAAAATCATATTCCTCTATTCCTTCTATAAACGATTTGTCATCTGATTGGGATAAACAATACATATGGTATCTGGTGGGACGCCACCTAGCTAATTATGTGTTGCAAACCAAAAGAGTACGAAAGATTGGCCATCTTAAGTACGATTATGGTTGATTTCAGTCACATCCAACTTATTCTTGTCTCTCATTATATATTGTTGATGAGCTCATTGATTCAAGATCACTCAGATTTCTTGTTACTACTCATTGTACATTTCTTTTCAAGTTTCTATCTTGCGAGAATGTTCAGAAAGTTTTCGATCAGAATCAATAGACAAAGTTTAGCTTTAAATCTCATGGGAAGCTTACAGGAGAATCTTATATGGTATGATAGTCGAAAGTTTTGTATCGAAGATAAAGTGATGTGATGTAGAAGAAATTTTATTAGTAATTGTTAAGATTTGTAGATGCATAAGGGAATAAAGTCTACACGGAGTTAACACTACTAGGAGTCACCTTTTGAATCCAGTTATATGTGAACACGGTATGCAGAGATAAAGTAACTGCATGTTTGAGATATTTTAATAAAAGAGATGGTTAATTCAAGGTTAGTATATCGATGATAAGATGAATATTGCTCGAATACAAATGAGAATATTATGCTGATAATAAAAGAGTGGATGACTGATGGCTATATAGTATAAACTGAACCGATAAGGGTCATAAGAGATTAGTGATTGAGAAAACAAATACACTAAGGAAAGCAAGTGTGAAAGGGTGAAAGTAAAATTGATGACTAGTTGACTGGTAATAGTGGTTAAGGAGTCATAAATTATGAAAGCTAGAAATAAATAGCTGAGATCATGAGATGTTATGTAGTATAAATGGAATAAAGTGATATGAAAAATGAAGAAGCGAGTAAGTGATAAGATTTAAAATTGGATTCATTAAGTATAAATTGGCTGATTTGGTTTTTAAATAAGAAATGATAAGTGATGGAATGACTGAGTGACCATCGTGATCGAAGTATTATGAGTTTGTGGTAAAGACTATAAGGGTTAACAACGAAAGCTGTAGGATTATAAAAGTTGAAAAATGAAGTTTGTTCTTAAGAGATTGAAAGGAGAGTCTTGGAGGTTAAGTTGTCAAATATGAAAGATAATCAAACTATTGATCCATGACTGAGTTGTCACGGGAGTAAGAATGAACAACTGATAAGTGTATTTTATCTAATTAATAGATGATAATTTAACAATTCAAATTAGTAGATGATAATTTGATGAAATGATAGGGATCAACATTACAATCTGAATTATTTAATGTCATATTTCATACGATAAATCTTGACACTCACATGTTTAGAAATTATGACTACTTCACAAAAAATAAGATATGGATTTCATTTTTGAAGTTACATTAACCTGCAAAATATTTTATCCATTGAAAATTTTAAAAACAAATTAAAATATAAAAAGTAATTTTTATGTAGAAATTAACTAACTGGTCCATATCGGTTCAATCCGGGTTTTCACGACTCAGTCCCAAAATCGAATATAACAAGTCCGATCCTCGATCCAAGAAATTGAAAAAAAAAACAGTTTTAGGTACGGTCCGTGTCGATTCGGTCCGGTCCCGTGTTGATCCAGTCCAGTTTTTGACCTTTATGCAACCCTAGTACGAGGCTGTTTTATTTTAGCAGTTAGCAACTTAGCATTAGGGCTGTAAATGAGTCGATACGCTTACGAATTGTTCAACGTCCGACTTAAAAAAGTTTGACTTGAGTTCAATTCGATTTGTAAAAGTATCAAACATGAACATGATTTTGAGCTTCGTCTCGTAAATGAGCGGAACTTTTTGAGCGAAACTATTTACTTTTGTAGATGTCTTCATCAGGATCTACCGGTTTCTTACCTATGCGAGACAGATCTCCTACACCATACCCACTAGGACCTCTAGATCCTAGCTCAGGGACGGATAGTGACCCATCTGAGGAGTATATGCTGATCGTCAGTGACTCGGAGGACTCTTCTATTCGGATTCTTACACATTCTCCTCCACACGTGATAGACTTGGTAGATTCCCCTGACCAGGTCATTGAGGTAGCTGATTCTCCTATGCCAGCGATCGACCTAGAGGCTCCTACTCATGAGACTTCGACTAAAAATGAGTTTAACCAAATTCGAGAACCAAAGATTAATAACTATTGAATTTTAGAACTTATAAGGTTTTCCCGAGAACCGCCATTTAAACTGAGATAGATCTTTACAGGTATCTGAAACCTTTTTATAACTAGGAATAAGAGTAATCGTTTATAAAGAGACTAGAGAAACAACATAGTTCAGCTCGAAAGTTTGCGAACAAGTTCGATTGTATAGTTCGTGAACAAGTTCGTTAATATAGTTCGTGAACAAACTCGTGAATATGGTTTATGATTGAGTTCGTGGACAAATTCGATATATATATTCTTGTGAACATATTTAATTAAGTTTTTTACCGGAGTTCTTGACTTCACGATAGCTAGTAAATAATTTTAATGTCTACGAAATAAAAAATATGTTTATTTTGTCTGTTTATTATCTTCTTTTGTTATATCTGTACATTATTTTTATTACAAATAATGAAATTATGGCATATGTTACATCGTAAATTATAACATTAGATGTTTATGTATTAACTAAAGGGATATTTACAAAAAAATATATGTTTTTAACTTTCTTTTACATTTTTACCATCATTAACTTTCTCTTCCAATTCTATAATCTTACTTTTACAAATATACTACCAACTTTGTTTTTAACTTTTATTTTTTTTAAAATACGTTTTGCAACCTCGTTTGTAAATTCAGGGCGGCGCCAGCCGTATGAGTTGCAAATGAGGTTGCAAAAGTTGCAACTGAAAACTGGAAGTTGCAAAAGTTACAACTGAAAACTGGAAGTTGCAAATGAGGTTGCAAAAGTTGCAACTGAAAATTGGAAGTTGCAAAAGTTGCAACTGAAAACTGGAAGTTGCAAAAGTTGCAACTTCGATGCTATATATGGGAGCAGGCGAATTTCCGATTGCAAGTTCCAGTTTTTAGTTGTCATTTTCAACCAGTTTTTTGAAATCTATATATATATAGGGGCTACTCAAATGAGACCCCGGTTATAATGAGAACTGCACATTGGGCCACAAACTAAGCCCGATAAACCAAACACGCGCCTGTTGAACAACCAGTTTTTCTTTTTTAAAATCGAAAGAAAGATATTTCAGTCAAAACAAACACGATCACTAGATCAACCACTGCTACATCCTAACTTCCAAAACATCTAGTATGACCAAAAAATTATCGAATGATTCACTAGAATATATTCTAGAAAAATCACCAATATCAAGCACAATTTACCGAATTTCAACACAAATTACCGAATTTCAACTCAAATAACTAACAATTTAAAAGCATAACACCAAACTTTTAAACATAAATTACCAAAAAATTCAAATCATCAAAAATCTGAACGTAAATTCAAAGCAAATCACCAAAAAATTCAATACAAATCACCAAAATTTCTTATATAAATCACCAAATAACACCATCATCTCTGCCTCACCAAAACCAATATCACTGTCACAAATCATGCCACCATCCTAAACTCACCACCATCACTATCACTAAACCACCCTTATCACCAATCTGCCACCTACAAAAATCACCATCAGATTGCTACTATTATCACAGCATACAGAATCACCAAAATTCTGTCCAAATTACTAAAATTTCAACCCAAATCACCAAATTTCGATACAAATCACCAAATTCTTTTAAACAAATCACGTAAAGCGCTGCCTTCACCATACCTACCACCACCATCTCCACCATACATCATTCATCTTGCCCATTACAGACGTCGTAACCACCATTACCACCACTAGATGAGAGAAATCAGATCTAGATGAAAGAAATCGAATTTAAAAATTTTAAATCTAAAGCAAATCTACCTGATATGTTTATTTTCCTGACTAAATTGATTAAAAACATTTGTGTTTAGCAACCACCGGAGTGTTTAGCAATCACCGGAGGAGTAGCCATGTGAGTAACGACGATCGAGCAATGGTGGTAAATTAGCGATGACAGATCGGGGGGATACCAACGGTGGTAGGTGGCGATGTTAATTTATTCGCTGAAAATGACATTGCAGCAACGTGGAGGGAAATGAAGTGTGATTGTTGGGGGTGAAGGAAAGGGAAGATAGAAATGAAGGAGGAGAGAGAGGTAGGAGGCAGGGAATAATTTAGATCTATAATTATGTGGCTGGGATTTAATATACATATGAAATTTTTGTGGCTAACATTAAGTCTCAGTTCTCATTATAAGAGAGGGTCTCATTTGAGCACTTGCATATATATATATGCCATTGTTCTATGGAGTACCATCTTACGTGAAGAACCGTGGAGAACCACTTATTTTATAATAATTTCTGATTCTATTACAGAACCAAATTATTATTTTTTTTGGTTCTATAAAAACAAGTTGGTTCTACAAATAAAAAAAATCTGGACAAGCTGACGTGGCATGTCTACTGACGTGGTAGTGCCACGTCATCGATGATGTCATCATTGATGACATGGCACTGCCACGTCAGCAGTGATGACGTGGTAGGTGGCGTGGCAGTGCCACGTCAGCACTGCTGACGTGGCAGTGATGACGTGGCAGTTTTGAATTTATTTTTTATTTTTTTGAAAAAAAAATGGTTCTGTTACAGAATCAGAAATAAATTTAAAAAATATTGGTTCTACTACAGAATCATAGGGTTCTCCACGTAAGGTGGTTCTCCATAGAGTGCTACTATATATATATTCCAAAAAACTGGTCGAAAATGACAACTGTAAGTTGCAACTTCCAGTTTTCAGTTGCATATAAGATTGCATATGAGGTTGCTATGCAACCTCATATGCAACCTTATATGCAACTTCGATGCTAATAGGGGAGCAGACAAATTTCCGATTGCAAGTTCCAGTTTTCAGTTGTCATTTTCGACCTGTTTTTTTGAAATATATATATATATATATATATATATATATATAGGCTAGCGTTCAAATAGAAACCAACCTTAGAATAGAAACTAGAAACCTACACTAAATAAATTATATTTCATTTATTTTAATGGCCCCGCTAGGGGCACCTTCACAAAAAACGTTTAAAATTCTTGGCTGTATTCAACAAAAATATAAAAAAAAAATTTTTAAAAAAAGTTACTGTTCACGTGACACGTCATCACGTGAACAGTAACTTTTTTTTAAATATTTTTTTTGTATTTTTATATTTTTGTTGATTAGAGACAATAATTTTAAACGTTTTTTGTATTGGAGTACCCCTAATTTGGTCATTAGATTAGCTTGAAATATTTAATTTAGGTTTAGTTTCTAGTTTCTATTCTAAGTTAGTTTCTATTAGAACAAGACCCTATATATATATATATATATATATATCAAAAAATTAGTCGAAAATGACAACTGAAAACTGTAAGTTGCAACTTCCAGTTTTTAGTTTTCAATTTTCGGTTGCATATAAGGTTGCTATGCAACCTCATATGCAATCTCATATGCAACTTCGATGCTATATAGGGGAGCAGAAGAATTTGCGATTGCAACTTCCAGTTTTCAGTTGCAACTTTTGCAAATTCCAAATTTTAGTTGCAACTTCCAGTTTTAAGTTGCAACCTCATTTGCAACTTCCAGTTTTCAGTTGCAACTTCCAGTTTTCAGTTGCAACTTTTGCAACCTCATTTGCAACTCACACAGCTGGCTGGCGCTGCCCTGAATTTACAAATGAGGTTGCAAAGGTTGCAAAACGTATTTTTAAAAAAAGAATTTTAAAGAAATGTATTTTTATAAATAGTTTTAAAAGTGGTAGTATTTTTAAAAAAATAATTTGAAGGACGGATAGTTTTGAGATTATCCCTTAACTAAATCATATTTCATATTCGACTTGTTAATAAGTTTGAAGTATTTAAATTCGACTCGATAAAAATTCGAGCTCAAGTTTGAGTTCGAAATATTTATAACGAGCTGATATATGAATAGTATTGAGTTCGGCTCGATTCGATTCATTTACGAATCTATTTAGCATTGAACATATAATGAGAATGAGACTAATTTGGTTTCAGAAAAAAAAATAGAATGAGACTAATTTCAGGTCCATGCCTTACGCAGGTTCGATCCTGAAAAGCCGGTTTGTATGCCGATATTTTACGTAAATTTTGCACATTAACTGGCATTTGTGCGATTGGCGTTCATAAGCAATTGTGCAATGCGTAAGAGTACACGACAGACATGCATATAAATTTTCTTACATCATCTTGGAGTCACATAAAATAAAATGTGTACACAGTGCATAATATACGTAGTTAATTAGTAAGACTTAAGAGTCGATCTTAATTTTTAATCAACAAATTTAGATTGTCAAGTGACCAATTTAGTGGGGAAAAAACACCACAAAAGTTAAAATTACGTATTTTGCGAATTCAAATTAGCGATGCATGAAATTGATGTTGTAAATGAGCAACAAATCATAATAAAAACTTTAATATACGAGATTCGTTAATTCATGTTGCATCTATTATTCTACATGTTGAATTTGTTGATCGATATTTTATGATAAACAATAATCCTGACCGGAGTAATTTTATCTATCGAATAGACGAGTAGTTGTCCACTCCAATATCTGCATCTCGTATAAATGCACACTACATGAGATACTACTATACGACCCAAAATTCAAAATTACAATCGTAGTTTTTCACAAAAATAAACATGACCGCCGTACTACTACGTACATGAACTGACCGTTTTTAACCCACTTTAATAATTTACCCTAACAATAAAGAGAAAAGAAAAACTTGTGAAAACAAAAGGTAGACATAAAGTGATATTATTATTATTATTATTTCTTCTCGGTCCGTCCATCTATCACTCACTAGTCGATATTCTATTACAAAAACTCACCCTTTCTGTCATCTTGCAATGCAAGTGTGTGTCTGACTTTGACTCTTCCCCACACGAGATGAGGAGGATTCTACTAATAATATCAATACCCTAAGGCAGGCAATAATAGATAGCATAGCATTTAGTATTTTAGTATTTACTTACTTGCACCTTGCCTCCCCTCAGTCTTCTAAATCTCTTCATCCTTCTTTCGGTAGTCCTACCATTAATTAATTCACTCATTTAATCTCTCTGTCATCAACTTAAAGTTTAGTTTTCATCCATGGGTGTCTTACACCGTCGCAGTGTGTCTTTTACCTCTATTACTACTCTTTGTTTCGTTGTTTTCGCGGTCTCTGCGGTTGCAACTCCGACCTCTACTCATCGGAAACTCGGTAAGAAACTCGATTAACAACCTACCAACCATGACCTAAATTGGTTCGGTATTATAGTGACGTAGCCAGAAAAATACTACACAATTGTTTAGCTATGTATTATTGATTTTAAATACTATTTTGCAAATAATTTATTTTTATCGTAACCAGGGTTATATACTCCACTATCCCGTACCTAGTTTAGTTTTGCAACTAATTAATTTAAGCGGTTTATAATTTGTGTTTTTGCTAGGTGGGGGAATGAAGGAGGAAGGAGAAGATTCAAGTGTGTCTTTCGAGATTTTCGAGCGAGAGATGATGACTCGGAGAAGACTCGGTGGACCGGGATCATCACCGCCGTCTTGTAGATCCAAGTGCGGGAGGTGCTCACCGTGTAGTCCGGTTCACATACCGGTTCATCCCGGGTTCACTCTACCATTAGAGTACTACCCTGAAGCTTGGCGGTGCAAGTGTAGGAATAAGTTGTACATGCCTTAAATTAGTTGAAATATGAGTGAATTTGATATATATTATAAATTCATACTCTTGAATATATATATGCATACATCTATTTAGCTAAGTTTACATGATAATTAGAATAGAGTACTACTAGTCCAAAGATAAGGTACGAGTGTATATATTTGATGAATTTATGCTTCATCTGCATTAATTATTTATGTACTTCATTAAATTCACTTCCCGTTTAATCATTACTCCATGCTCTCTTTTTATGTAAATGCAATGTTTTCAGTTCATTTTTTAATGATTTCTAGCTTCATGTGAAAAAGCAACGCACAACTTTGTGCTTTGGAAATGTAAGTTTAGGTTGTGATTCTCAGGAGGAATCTTTGTCTCCGAATCTCCGTGTCTTTAAATATGATCCATTAAACACTTCTACTAGCACAATTTTAGTATAGTTATTATCTTAATAATCCAGGTTTACGAGAGATCTCGAGTTCGAACTTTTCCGTCTCAATATTCATATTAATTTTTTAGACTCAATTTCCCTAACAGAAGTGTGAATCTTAGTGAGACTAATTAATATGATGATCCACAAGTGCAAATTATGTATGTATATTATTAACAGGTATAAGATGCAATTAGCGATTCTGGTAGATACATTAGATGCATTTACGATTTTAGGAGGACTGATAACTTAACTCGTGATTCATATCAATATACTTGTGTGTTTATGATTATGATGAAAACCTGAGGGAAGTGACAGTCCGAGAGAATTTAAAGAAACCTGGTGCAGAGAAAATTATCAAGTAAAAAATTCATAGGATTTGGTGAAATGTAAGATGATGACCAAATGGGGGATGAAGTTCTTGAGGAAAGCAAACACATTTGTTTCATACATTCTTAATCTTACCGTGAATATATACAACAGTAGTTTAATGTACTTTTATCTCTCTGTCTCTCTGCTTTCTGGTTTTACATTTTTTTATTTTTACTTTAGAGTTTCTCTCTCTTCTGTATGTTAGAACATGGGGTGTGGGTAGAGAAAATGGGGGAGGTATTTTTGAAAAGAAAGATTTGATGGTTCACATGTGAATGAGAGATGGCTCTGAATTTCCACTCTTTCAACAGTCTTCATGTATATGTAAATTTAAGTTCAGATGGTGGAGTTAAATTTGGAACCACATTGTTTTTGCTTTCTCCTTTGTTTTTTCCCTCAAAAGTTTACCACATCTGTTTGCATTTGTGTAGGGGCAACTGTGAACTGTGCATGTATATATAATTACTTGTCCTTAGCACACGCAACACGTACAAATACATAAGTACTATGTGTTTAATTGTCTAGGGGCACATATATTAGTATTTAATGTATGTGGTTCACGGAAAACTCTTTGTGTTGTTTGTATATATGTACATATCCGTATTTCACATAACCTGGTGATTAGGAGTTCACAAGTCACAACCCTTTAAGGAAATGTTTGTCCTTTTTCTCAAGTGGTAATACACATTTTTACTTGGTTAGGAGTTGTAACTAGAAAAACCTAGTTTCCTAATGCGTATGCACTTATATGCATATGGATATATACACATACGTATGCAGCAACGGAACCAGGATTTTGAATAAGACGGACTAAAAATATGTATTGACAATTTTTGAAATTCTGGAACAACCGAAGTAGAAAATTTTCCTCCTATTTTCACCACGAAATCAAGGATTAGGAAAAGTATATCATCGATTTTTAAAGTTCATGTGGACTTTAATCTAGGCTAGCTAGCCCCGCCTTTGATTTGCGTATGAGTATATGTGTATGAAATTATCTAATATATGCAAAGTCTGAGGAAGCTAGCTGATCTGTTTTTCATATGATTCGTATATGATTCGTCTAGTAGGAAAGGTACGGGCAGGCTAGAAAATAAGAGTGAAAGCTATGTAACAATGGAAATGAATAATAATGTACATTGCTGCTGATGGTGCATTATTTTATACACACAAGAGTTTCCATTTCTATCCCTGAGGATAAAATTCATCTAAAAACATACAAAATTCAGTATCATGTCATGGTCTGAGGCACTGAGGGAAGGTCACTCGTGCAGTAAAACAGGCACCAATCCTATGTAAAGTCAAAAACATAAAAATACACTATATACCTGTTGTTTTTCATTGTGTTTCTGTTACTAAATTGTGTCACGCTCCTTCTCAATTGGTCAATTTCATCCGTTGTTAGGTTCTTGCCAGAACCAAAAATTCCTCTACTAGGCTTCCCTATATTTTTAGATATAATGTGCATCTACAGTATATAATGGATGTGTGTTCTTCACCTTACAAATTACAACCATCTAATTTTAATAGGTGACTATTGTGTTATTTTCTCATAGTCTCATGTGAAGTGATAGGGGTTTGTCTTGGGTTTTAAAATATGAAAAGGATGGCTATCTGCTTTTGAAAATTTCATCCTTTTTTCTTCCTATTTTTTAATAAAAACCAAGAACTGCAATGAACAATAGTCCCTACTACATGACAATTATTAGAAGGATGTTGGATATGTGTTGATTCATATGTGGTAGTGTTTACAATATAGCAGTAGTTTTAGGGTTAGTAGTCGAGCTCGAGCATACACAGTTTTGCAAACTGCTTTGCTAGGCTTATTTGAAAATTCACGAGTTCGAGCTTATTGTGTTTGAACTCGGTTTGAGTACGTTCAAGATTTTGTCCATGATCGAAATGCTAGTTTTAGCATACCTAGCTAGTATTCTAGGAGCTCCTCAAGGTCGAGTGGGAAGGCAAAAAAATCTGATCCGAACCTGAAACCCGAAAAAAAACCCCGATATATATATATAGGGTCTTGTTCTAATAGAAACTAACTTAGAATAAAAATTAGAAACTAAACCTAAACTAAATATTTCAAGCTAATCTAATGACCAAATTAGGGGTACTCCAATACAAAAAACGTTTAAAATTATTGTCTCCATTTAACAAAAATATAAAAAAATAAAAAAATTTTTAAAAAAAGTTACTGTTCACGTGATGACGTGGCATGTGAACAATAACTTTTTTTTAAATTTTTTTTATTTTTTTTTATATTTTTGTTGAATAGAGCCAAGAATTTTAAACGTTTTTTGTAAAGGTGCCCCTAGCGGGGCCATTAAAATAAATGAAATATAATTTATTTAGTGTAGGTTTCTAGTTTCTATTCTAAGGTTGATTTCTATTTGAACGCTAGCCTATATATATATATATATATATATATATATGTATATAATTTATACTTAAATATATTTCATAATGTAATACATTTTATATAAAAGTCATTGGTGCATCGTATAACAAATAACCTTGTATTATTAAAACCGAAATATTAAAACAATTTTAGACTCTAAGTGTTTAAGATGTATTTCATATCAAATCTATTTGATTATTTTAATGATTTAAATTCATTTAAAAATTGATTATATGTAAAATTTTATAACAAAATTAAATATTAAAATATTAAAATTAATGCACAGAATATAATTTACTTATATAATATAAATAATACTTTTTATAATGTATAAAATATTAAAGTGTGTGTTATATAAAACTTGATTGAAAATTTCGGGTTTTCGGATTTCGGGTATTATCCAAATCCAAAAATTTTCAGGTTTCGGGAATACCTGAAATTCATTGGATCGGGTTCGGGTTTCAGTTTTCGGGTATTTTCGGGTTCGGGTCGGGTTCGGGTTTTATCCAAAAAATCGAGTTTGGATTTGAATTTTGCCAAACCCGATTCGATCCGACCCGATTGCCATCCCTAATCGAGTTTGGTAAGGGAATATATCGTACTTAATTCAATATTATATTATGAACTTCGTCTTGAAATTTTAGTTTATATGAAAATAAACTTAAGGAGAATAGGGAGCCTAAGATATGTCTTAGGTAAGTTCCCTAAGATATATGGATTTTATATGCAAACATAGGGTGAACAATTTTGTAAATTCTGAATTCATTTTAAATTTTGTAATATTACTTAATTAGGCCTGCGGGCCCAATACATTTTAAAGCTTATTTTTTAAGTATCTTAAGAAATTTTCCTGAGATGAATCTCAGATTCCTTTTTCTCAAACTTAAGATACACTAATTTTTTCAGATTATCGTAAATAGATTTTAAAGTAAAAACTTTTGTGAATGCAAAAGCCACGCTTAATATACCATTCTTAAATTTTTTTTCCTTTTCGTGAAAATTATAACGAATAGATTATAATGGATTTCTGGTTAACAACAATAAATTGTTATGTATCCGCTTCCCAAACATATTACCGATCGATAAGCACCTCAAAATGTACTGTATGTGGCTCTACACTACTAGAAATATGTCAATAGACATCGGTTATAAACCGATGTCTTTTTTGAACACAAACCGATGTCTTCGCGTGTGATGTTAAAAGTCTGGAGTATTAGACATCGGTTTTTCACCGATGTCTAATACATATTTATACATCGCTTTTAAGTGTATTTCTGATGTCTTTGCCCTGAATCTATTACTAGTTTATAAAATTTTGTAATATTGGCAACTTCAATATTGTTATATTATCAAGGTTAGAGCCACTTAAACATGTAACACACAAGTTAGAAATAGACATTGACATCGATAACTATTACAGTAACGATGTCTAAGAGGTAATTTATCATCAGTTCAAATTTAGGACCGATGTTAAAGATATTCTTAGACATCACATTTATTAGACATCACATTTTTAACATCGATTTTTTGAAATATACTGATGTCTTGTTTGCTATAAACATTAGTTTAATATAGTTTCCACATCGGTTTTAAGACATCGTTTTTAAGTTAGCTGTGATGTTAATTTGAATTGTCCCTGCTTAATTATGTACACCAATTTCAGCCTTAATATATGCTACAAATATAGACATTTACCAAAAATCTCAACAAAAATACCACATGATAACTAATATTGATCATTACCAAATTCAATGTTCAAGATGAATTCACAAAATAGCTCATATGGCTACAATTCAAGGTTACCATCAATAACCAATTAGCAAAACATATATTCCAAACCTAAAACATCCGACAATATTCCACATCGATAACTTCCGAACTGTCTAACCACAAAACTAGTTAGGAAAGATGAGTTTGTTGGCCCCCATACTGCCAGCCCAAAATCAGATAACTGCATCAAATAAACAAGTGTCATTCAACAATTATAAAAATGTTTTTATACTGTATCGACATGAGTATGTGAGTACCAGTGGTTTGTAATCTTCAATGAGAAGAATGTTGGATGACTTAACATCTCTATGAATGATAGGCTGAGCACATTCATTATGTATGCAGTTAAGAGCTTCCGCAGTTCCAACAGGAAAATGTGCCCAAGATGGATCTGCATAGGTCCACCTAGATCCAGACAAGGAAAAAAAAGATAAATGAAAATGTGAATTATGCGTTCACGTTTAATTTTTGAATCAATTTTCAGTCCCGATGAATCATGCAAAATATATTTTCAAATATAGATATAACAACCAATAAGAAGACAACATGAATAACAAATAAATACACGAAAGTGGGTTAAAGAGGTAATAAACTGAAAGCAAGAAAGTAGCAGCCAGAGACTAGATATTTCTCAGCAACAATAGCATTAACCGAAATCAAAAGAGGAGCGCCTGAAATTAATAGACTTATAAGCTGTCGAACTCTAGTGTCAGCTTATTTTTGGCTGTATAAAATCAATTGACAAAGTAAGCTTGTTATAGTTGTTCTCGGATAAGCAAACTGATTCAGGCATATGTATCCTATAATAAATGAATCGGACCAGTGTGCTTCTACATGCTCATTATAATATTAGTGTGTCATATGGTGGCAATCGTATAACATACACTGCCTTTTCTAGTAAATTATTAATGAGAGTTGTTAATATCCAATTTTATGGGGGTGGTCAAACACCAACAGCATGGCATATAAATATTCATGTGCAAAAAAACTTTCTAATGAATAGTCTACCAAGTTGCATTATATGAACTATACTGCTATACACGCCAATAGCTGTGGGTCTTCTCACCGTAAGATAGCAATTCATTAACTAAAATAGACCACAAAAGCCAATAAAGGAGGCACTGATTCATATCAAAACAATAATATTAGAATGACACTTGCCAGAAGAGATAAGGAACACATGGTTACCAGAACACGTGGTTTGTGAAGTAACATCTGTTAGAGATATCAATTTCTGTCTTGAATTGGATCCTGAACTCGTTGAATCTAAACTCGAATTGGATCCTGGAGTTCCTCGGTTTTTGGCTTCCCTGACCAGAACCTTTCTGACTGAACTTCCTTTTAGGATCACTCCGGTAAGATTAATCTAAAACAAAACACATACAAAATACTATAATGATTATAAGAAGCTTGCAACAAAGTACACAAATAAAAATTGCTTTATCATCTAAACACCAACCTGCTTTTCATTACACAGCCCTTCATAATCATTTAGATAATCATCCAGAGAGTTTTTCAAAGCTCCAAACTCGCAAACCCAAAACTCCAAAGCTCCAAATCGCCAGATCTGTTGAAGAAACAAAGAAAATGAAAATCTAGGGTTTTAATTGAAGGAAAATTGAAAGAAAAGAAATTTAATTGAAAGAAAACGAAGTTCTATCAGAGTTTTAATTGAAAGGAAAGCTAGGGTTACGTTTAATTAAAAGGAAAGCTAGGGTTACCAGAGAGAGAGAGACGAGAGATAGGTTGTTTTGATTTGGGGATCGAGAGACGAGAGATAGGGCTTGTTTTGTTTTAATGATTTTTGTTTTAATGAATTTGGTTATGTATTAAGATGGGCGGGAGGGGAAATTATGTTTTAAGGGGGAAAATTTGTTGAAGGGGGAAAATTAATTGTAGAAAAAGTTCTAAGGGTGGGAAAAAGATGGGGGGAAACTAATTGTAGAAAAAGTTTTAAGGGGGGAAACTAATTCAGAATTTTTTAAAAAGAGTTTTAACATCGCTTTAAATGACAACCGATGTCTAAGTCGTTAGATAGAATTTTTTAAAAAGTTTTAGACATCGCTTTCAAAGTAAAACTGATGTCTGATTTATAAAATACATCGGTTTTAAAATTACCGATGTAAGAAAGGTTTTTAACATCGGTGGCATTTTGAACCGTTGTCTTAAGTGCGATGTCTAATCCTGTTTTTTTAGTAGTGCTAGTATACTCAAAGCCAATTACTCTCCCAATCCCATAAAAATTGACGCTTTACAAAATTTCGAAATCAAATTATTTTAATTTTAATTGATAATTAAAAATTTTTACTATACATAAAAATTATGAAAAAAATTGTTGGGACGCGCAACACCCATTACCTCCACATTAGTATGATATTATCTGTGATATTATCCGTTCTGGGCCATGGCCAAGCCCGCACAGATTTATTTTTGGACTCCTCCCAAAAGGCCTCATACTAATGGAGTTGTTTTGGCTGCTTATATTCAAGATAATTCTTCTTTTTATCTTGACAATGTGGGATTTAGGTTGACACCCACTCTACAAAAATATCATTAAAAATTGTGTTTGATTGACTATAATCTAATTTAATTATAAAGTTATAAAACTATAAATTAGTAATGCATAACTTGCGGTCAAAGTTGAACAATTTTGACTTTCAAAATTTCTATACCAACACTTTTTGAGGGACAGAGGGAGTACTTTTTAGTTCGGATTAAGCAACTTTGAGTTTGAATGGAGAGACTTGGCTTCATTATCTCCAAGAGTCTCTTGAACATCTTCAAGAATTTCTCTATTCTAGCTCCTAACTCAAAAATTGAGGAGAGTGAATAAAAATATTGCTCCAAAAATTCTTATTGGCTCTTAAAAACACTAAGAACTCTTTTCTCTTCTCAATTTTAAAAGCACACTTCCATTCTTAACTATTGTTATATTATATATTCATAATCCTATCTCTTTCACTCTCCTCTTTCTTTCCGTACTTTTTTGAATTCAAACTTTTAATAATATAAAATTGATTAAGGAGTCAATATAAAGAGAATTGTTGGAGAGGAACGCCCACTAAATCCTTAAAATTCAATAATTTATATTATTTATTAAGAGTGAACTAAGAGCATCTTTAAGAGCCTCTCTATTCTAGCTCCAAACTCAAAAATTAAGGAGAGAAAACAAAAAAGTTGCTCCAAGCGACTATTAGTAATTCTTAAAAACACTAAGAGTATCTTCTATCTCCTCAATTTTAAGAGCACACTTCCACTCTTAACTATTATTATATTATTATTCATAATCCTGTCTCTTTTTCTCTTCCCCTTCATTCTGTACTTTTTGAATTCAAACTACTTTTAATAATAGAAAATTGATTAAGGAGTTAATATAAAGAGAATTGTTGGAGATGAAGGTTCAACCCAAAGCTGAATTGAGTTGTCGTGAGTGCGGCACGCACCTTTTTCTTTGTTTCGGAGCCGTTTTGGCAGGGCGTACTAAACCCAATACAACACCCACTAAATCCTTAAAAACCAATAATTTATATTATTTATAAAGAGTGAACTAAATGACTGTTGGAGATGTTCTAAGAGACTGTTAGAGATGCTCTTAGATGGCTCATAAATATAATATAAATAATATAATTCTTAGTAAGTTATGACATAAATTTGTGTAAGAACCCAGATTTTTGGTAGAATTAAAAACTTTTCTTATATATTAACGTAATAAGGAATAGTAGTCACGACTACGATGTAACCATGGTTCTAAGGAATGATTATCTAATGGCATTGGATTTCGATTATGATGTCTCTATTCAAAGAAGGATGTAATTGGTTGAGAACCTAGATAAGAATAATCTATCTCCAAGAAAGTAAGTTAGGGTATACGAACAAAGGAGTATTCTCATGTCATCCAAATCTATATTTGTTATAAGTCCGGAGATTCCGTAAAAGAGATAAGGAACGCTCGAGGAAGCACAAGGATATTTTCTAAGTACAAGGATTAAAAAGAGAATAAGTAGTGAATAGTGTTTTTGGTGGAAATTGGAATACTATGAGACGACACTATATAGAAGTACCCGGAACGGATTTCTGAGTTCGTATTAGTGATCCAAAGGGAAAAAGAGTGTATGTAAAAGCTGTCGGATTCTGAAAAATGGCACTTTTGTTTTCTCCGAGAATTCCCTGGACACTGATAGATTTAAGGATTTAACGAAAGGATTTAAGGAATTTAAATTCGAAAGTTAGTAAAAAGGATGGAGAATGATGGTATTAATATTTAGAAAGTTTCCGGTAAAACCCTAATTAGAAATCCGTGAGATATTCCTACGAACGATCAATCGAAACGAGCAATAACCGGATAAAAGAAACAAGCAGAGGAAGCAAGAGTCATGCATAAGCTACTAGAAAATATCTAGCAACCAAGTGGACTCATGTAACTAGCACACTTAGGAAAAGGAACTAGTACTTAGAATGCAAACCATGTAGTTAGCTTAGAACCATCCAATGATCAACACATGTCTTGCCAATTTCATCATCCAATACATCATCACTTTATTAAAGCAACATAAGATGAGATATTATCTAAAACTCATCCACTTTATGCATTATTGTTCAAAGCAACCAAGCAAAAAAACATCAAACTCTCTCCACCAAGCACCCACTAGTAGAAAACTGGTCTTTTACGTCACCTAATATACGTCGGTTCCGCCTAAAGGCGACGTATATTTGTTTTTCTGGATATCTTATACGTCGGTTCCGCATAAAGGCGACGTATAAAATACTTATATACGTTGGCTTAGTTTAAGGCGACGTATAAAATGCACCTTTTACGTCGGCTTTGGTCAGGCGACATATAAGATCTATACTTTTTACGTTGGTTTAGTAGAAGGCGACGTATAAAGTTCATCTTATACGTCGGTTTCTTGTTTGCCGACGTATAAAATATTATTTTTATAAAATAAAAAATTAAAGAAAATTGTAGTCCTTTATACCCAAATTAAACTCTCTACTTCAGTTTCCCCAAATTAAACTCAGACCTAATTGCATACAACATCACCGGCTTCAACAACACCACTCCTTCAAATCAACACCCTCTCTCAACACCGTCAACAACACCGGCCCGCTCCTGAATTACTACTTCAAATGAAATTGGGGGTTTACTTCGAATTAAATTGAGAGGTCTGGCCATCTAATTGGGCTCCCGACTGCTGTTACACCGTCAACACCCGACTGCTGTTGCTTCGAAGGTAGTCTCCCTCTCTCGCTTAATCTCTCCCTCCCTCTCCTTCTCTCCTTCTCTCGCGTAATCTCTCTCTCTCTCTCTGCCTTTTCTAATTTAATAGTGTTATTTAGTTGAAGAATCTACTGTAACCACTTCTTGTTCTTCTTGATTTGTTTTAGCCACTGTTTTATACTTCAGAAGTTTTGTTTGTTTACAACAATCCCTCTATAGTAACAACGTAAAAGTAGTCTTTTCTGTATTTTATGAGATATATCGATATAATCTTTTATGAGATGTCGAGCATTCGAGTCATAAAACTTGTGGATATTAGGTAGTTGTTATACAAATTCCTCTCCCCTTTTAATGGGAAAATACTTTCTTGGGAATGAAAGAGAGTGTTTGTTTTTATAAAGATGTTCATGTGTACAAGCTTCTTTTGAATGATATAATAGTAGGGATATGATTAAGGACCACAATGAGATTAAGGTAAGAGTATATATGTTTTATATATGGTCACCAGTTTGTTATAACAACAGATTTCTTTCCTACTGAGATGTCAGTAGGGCAGTGCACACGATTTGGTTAACTGAAAATTTTCGTTTCGGTCAACTGAAATAATCCTAAAGTTTGGTTTTATTGTTCATATTGGAATTTTCAATACTTAGTTATTCCGTAATTTCAATTCAGGAACGGTATTTTCTAGATTATTTCAGCTAAGCAAACCGTAAAGTTCGCCTTAATTGTTCATATAGGATTTTTTTCATAATTTGGTAATCGCTAAACAGTTAGACCGTATAAGAACCTAACCGAATTATCTGGTATATGCATTAATACTTATCTATATTTAGGGATTTGGGTTGGGCCTGTACCTAATTATTTGGGCTACACTACTAGTAAACTACAAGTTACACCTATCAGTCTATTTAGTATTTACTAATACTATGTCCCTATTTCCTACATAAGTTATTACGTAGCCGACGTCTCACTCTCTGATCTCTCATCTTTAAGGCTATTTCTTCTTTTTTAAATCTATAGTTGTTTATTGGTCAATTTTCTCTCTAGAGGTTAATCTGTTTTGCTTGGATTGTGTATTAGTTTTTAATATATGGTTTTCAAAGAGATTTAAGTTTAACTACTATATTATTTTCTTCTATCATATATGCAGATTTTATATATGTGCGTGTATTGATGTATTCCCAAAATTGGTGTTTAATGTTTGGAATCTGAACCATGTTTTCCAATTTTTCATGTTTACACAAATTAGTTAGCTCGGATTATTCAGGTTTTCCATCCCCAAATGGTGTTCCCATATGAAAATTTGAGTTTTTTAATTTGTTTTAGTTTTCTCATTCATATATTCTTCCCTCATATGGCCTAATAAGTTAGATATAATCTTCTAGGTACTTATAGTTTGATGAGAAAGAAAACACTTTCCAAGGTTAGGTTAAACATTGTGAAGATAATGATGATAGATTTTGTCGAACTAGAAGTGTGCTACTACACGTTTTTATAGGTAAACAATAGTGCAGGTGTAGAAGCTGATGTTCTTTTTTTTTTTTATTCTTAGAAGGGAAAGAAGATCAAGGATAAATAAACCCAAAAAACCACAAGAAGATATTAATAATATCCTATTTTCTCGTCATATATGATTACATGTATTATGCTAAACCAGAAACTTCTATTTCGACTCCACTGGTATTTAAGGTGCCTGATGCACTAAAGAAAGAAGCGTATGCAGAATTTTCAATGGCTAAACAAAAGATGACCATGACTAGATCCAATAAACTTTATTATAAATATTTTAGAATCCAATGCACCAACAAAGCAAGGAAAATGAGTTCAAAATATTACTCAGTACAGTACAACAGATACTGGTGAGTTAAACTTTAGCCGTTTAACTCTGTCTCATAACAAACTCAGTGGTGAATTTCAGCTACAAAATCTCTATAGACTCAGTAATCTTACATATTTCAATCTCTCATTCAACAACCTGTCACTAGATTTAAGGCATGAGAATTCAAGCAAATTTTTGCCTCCTGTGCTCAGAGAATTGAAACTGGCGTCTTGCAGACTGCAACAGTTTCCTGACTTGAGGTACCTCCCAAGTCTAATCACTCTAGACCTTGCGGAGAACCAAATATCAGGAGATATACCAAACTGGATCTGGAATGTAGGAAATGGAGGTCTTCGATATTTAAATCTTTCGAATTGAACTGCTTGTAGATTATATCCTCAATTGTCTAGACTGCTTGAGAACAAGAATTACTTAATTAAAGTACTGAATAAAAATTTAGAGCAATAATATTGAAAAAATGTAGTGATAAAAACCAGAAAAATACGAAATGTTTTTAATTTGATTTTCACCATAAATAATGAAATCTTCTTGCTGTTAAATTATCTAACTCTCAAATTTGCCCTTTATTGCATTCTTTTAGTAATATATAATGGATCGACATACATGGATGTACACAATTTCACGTGCAACAGCCGAGTATATTGATGGTGTTAAAGAGTTCATTACTTGTGCGACGCTATACCTGGAAAACAAGCAAAAAGAAGAGGGAAAAGAACAAATGATCTTATGTCCATGTCGTGACTGTAAGAATTTTAAAATGTATCGTAGTGTTGATATAGTAGAGGATCATCTTTTCCGTCGTGGTTTTAAGGAGGGCTATGTGAAATGGATTTGGCATGGTGAAGGAGTACAGTCTACGAGGACCTCAGGTACAAAACGTGCAAGGGAGGAAGATAGTATGACGAATAATGATGAAGAATATATGGAAAACGATAGGGTACAAGAGATGATACAAGATATGGAAGAGCATTTCATGCACCAACCAGACATTTTAAATAGTTTGGTTGACGATTCTAAGAAACTTCTGTATCAAGGGTGCAAGGATCAATTTACTAGGTTGTCAACAACCTTGAAGTTGTGTAAGCTAAAAGTAAAGCATAACTGGAGTGATAAGAGTTTCACAGAGATGCTTCAGCTTTTAGAAGAAATACTTCCTACGAGTAATGAGCTCCCTACTTCTACCTATGAGGCGAAGAAGATATTGTGTCCCATGGGCATGGATGTAAAAAAGATACATGCTTGTCCGAATGATTGTGTCTTATTCCGAAATGAGCATGAAGATTTAGACATATGTCCCAAATGTGGAGCATCTCGGTACAGGCGACAAGGCAATAATGCTTGTAATGAGGATAAGAAAAGGCCTCCTGCCAAGGTAATGTGGTATTTACCTGTAGTGCAGCGATTCAAACACCTCTATGCGAGTGCAAAAGATGCAAAGCTTCTAAGGTGGCATGTAGAAGGGAGAAAATCCGATGGGATGCTCAGACACCCTGGTGACTCTCCGCAATGGAGAACGATTGATGGAAAGTTTCCAGAATTTATCGAGGAACCTAGAAATCTACGGCTGGGATTATGTGCAGATGGCATTAATCCATATCGCACTATGAGGTGTAACCATAGCACCTGGCCAGTTCTTTTGACGGTTTATAATTTGCCTCCATGGTTGTGCATGAAGCGCAAGTACATAATGTTGACGTTGTTAATCTCAGGTCCTAAGGAACCGGGGAATAACATAGATGTTTATCTTTTGCCGCTTATTGAAGACTTAAAGGTATTGTGGGATGAAGGTGTTACGGTTTATGATGCGTACATGCAATCTGATTTCACTCTGCGTGCCATGATATTTTGCACCATAAATGATTTTCCTGCCTATGGAAACCTTTCTGGGTACACTACTAAAGGAGCTAAAGCATGTCCAATTTGTGAAGAGGGTACGATTGATCGGCGCTTAAACAATTGCAAGAAAAATGTATATATGGGTCATCGAGCATTTCTTCCTTCCAATCACCCTTATCGGAAGAACAAAAAGTCTTTCGATGGAAATATTGAGTCTCGGGTTGCTCCTTTGCCTTTATCAGGAAAGCAGGTTTTTGAACGGGTCAAAGATATTGATGTTGTATTAGGAAAACTTTATAAAAATCCCATCCAAAGCAAAGTATGGAAGAAGAAATCTATTTTTTGGGATCTTCCATATTGGGAACACTTACAGGTTAGACATTGTCTTGACTTTATGCATATTGAGAAAAATGTTTGTGAAAGCATCACTGGGACATTGTTGAATATTCCTGGAAAGACAAAAGATGGCATCAATGCCAGATTAAACATGCAAGAAATGGGAATACGAACAGAATTAGCACCACAATTCACGGAAAAACGTTCATATTTGCCTCCGGCATGTTACACTCTATCTAGGAAGGAGAAACTTAGCTTTTGTGAGTGCTTATCTGGTGTTAAGGTTCCATCTGGATATTCTTCAAACATTAAAGGGTTTGTGTCGATGAAAGACTTGAAACTGGTGGGATTGAAGTCACATGATTGTCACGTGTTAATGCAACAATTATTACCAATTGCCATTCATGGGATAATGCCACAGCATGCAAGATTGGTCATCACAAAATTATGTTTCTTCTTCAATGCTATATGCAGCAAGGTGATTGATCCTTTGATGTTGGATACATTGCAAAATGATATTATAGTCACACTTTGCGAATTTGAAATGTATTTTTCAGTTGCACTCTTTGACATTATGTTTCATTTAGTCGTTCATCTGGTGAGAGAGATTAAACTATGTGGTCCATTATATCTGCGACAAATGTATCCTTTCGAGAGATTTTTTGGTATCCTGAAAGGGTATGTAAGGAACCGGTACCGGCCAGAAGGTAGCATAATTGAAGGATATTCTATTGAAGAGACTATTGAATTCTACACCGAGTATTTAGCGGCTGTTGATCCTATTGGTATTCCTAAATCTCGTCACGAGGGTAGACTTCAAGGTCAAGGAACATTGGGAAAAAAATGATCTCTCCCAATGCTGAATTGTGCGAAAGAGCCCATCTATTTGTCTTACAACACATGAGTGAAGTTGATCCTTATTTAAAAGAACATATTGCCTCAATTCGGCAAATGCATCCTTCAAAGAGTGGGAAGTGGGTTACGAATGAACACAATCGTTCGTTCAGTCGTTGGTTTAAAGAACGAGTAATGTCTCAATTGTCACATAAGCCTAACGTCATTTCCAATACATTAAAATGGTTGGCGTATGGCCCTGACATGCCTGTGAGATCTTACGAAGGTTATGATATAAATGGGTACAGTTTCAACACACAACATCAAGATGCCAAAAGTACTATACAGAATAGTGGCGTATCGGTGGAAGCTTCATCAACAGAATTTGGTAGAGGTAAAGATAGTGCATCACGAGATGTGAAGCAGTCATACTATGGGATAATTGAAGAAATTTGGGAGCTTGGTTACAAAGAATTCAATGTTGCTCTTTTTAGATGTAAATGGTTTGACAATAAGCGTGGTGTGCGGTCTGATGAGTTTGGATTTACGTTGGTCGACTTTAATCGGGTTGGCCATGAAGATGACCCATTTATATTCGCAACACAAGTGAAGCAAGTATTTTATATTCGTGACCCGGCTGATTCCTAGTGGTCCATTGTTCTTCAAGGTATGAGACGTATTCTTGGTATTGACAATGTCGAAGACGAGGATGAGTATGACCAATTTGATGAGAACCCCCCTTTCTCAATGGGATTGCCAACCCCAAATGTAAATGAGGTTATGGATGCGCATTATTTACGTAATGACCATGATGAAGGACTATGGATCAACCGCCAAGAATGAGCGGTTTTAGAATATTCTAGAATGGTATGCTTTTAAAATGATGCTTTTAAATTAAAAATAGAAAGAAATTAATTAGAAAAAAATGGTGTTGTATCCTCGTAACAATTACTTTGTTAGAAGTTGATACAGTACTATTCCTATTTTAACATTTCTTTTCGTATTATCATTATACAAATCTGAAAATGTCTTTTGTAACACTATGATCAACACGATTTAGAATTTATTGCTACAGTTACCTGTTTAAGTCATCATTACTAATTCTGCGTATGCTGTGAACTCTAGTCACTACTAGAAATCTGTTAATAGACATCACACATTAGACATCGGTTAGAAAAGTCACTGATGTTAAAAGCGTTTTGGACATCACCGAATTAAAAAGTGATGTCTTTTGAATACATGTACATCAGTCCATTGGTAAAGCGATGTCTAAGCCCTTTTTAAAAAAAACTGAAACTCACTATCCTTTGTATTTTTAATAGCTGTGCATCAGTTAATATGTAAAGCGATGTCTAAACCCTTTTTTAAAAAAATGAAACCACCGACCCCTCTATTTTCTCCCCGCCCTTAGCCAAAATTTTCACTTTTAGTTCAATTTCTCCCCCTTAACATATTTTCCACTCCCGCTCTGTCCTTTCCCAAATTAAAAACAATAAAAGACAAAAACAAAACAAAATATCAAAACAAAACATAACTCTCTCCCGTTTCTTCCCCAAAACTCTCTCTCCCGTTACTTCCCCTTTTTCAAACCCTAGAAGTCGCTGCTGGAACCAAACCCTAGAAGTTCATTTTGTTCAATTACACCTTCAATCTCGGATTACACCTTTCAATATCTTCATTTACTTTCTTTCTTTGTTTGTTTCTACTAGAATCTGGGTATATGGCGTGCTAAGACAGGGGCGATGATGATGAGTTCAATAGGCGGATCATTTAGCAAGACACCTTGTTCTTCTTGTTCCTTAATTTTTACAAGGCCAAGGCCCAGGCCTCCAACAACAACTAGTAGTTTGTTCAATCTCAAGTCATGGGCGCCAATCAAGAGGAGTTTATGTGCTGCTGCTTCTCTAGCCGCCCAAACCCAATCCCCCACCCTAATTCTCCTTCTCTTGGCCTCGCTACCCGTCCCGATTTCCCTATTCTACACCAGGTATATACATATTTTTTTAATTGCTTTTCGATTAAACTATTATCATCATGTTAACCAAATGTTTTTGAATTCGACTACCTGTCTGTTTTGCAATGCTATGGAATACCCCAACTGCTCTAATTTAATTCCTATACCGTAATAATTTCTATATGTATAATTGAATTGGATGCTATAACAAACTACCGCCTTATAGGAAATTAATGGATCCAAGCTTGTCTACCTTGATAATGCTGCAACTTCTCAGAAGCCAACTGCTGTTTTGAATGCTTTACACAACTATTACGAAGCTTACAATTCTAATGTACACTGCGGTGTTCATTTCCTCAGGTCATCGATCTTTAACAATTAATTAATACTCCGTATCTCTTATTTACCCTCATTATTACCACTACTGACTGTATTAACTTTGCTTCTTGTTGCTCCCAATGTAGTGCAAAGGCAACTGATGCATATGAATTAGCAAGAAAAAAGGTTGCTACGTTCATTAATGCATCTGATTCTAGAGAGATTGTGTTTACAAGAAATGCTACAGAGGCTATCAACCTTGTAGCATACTCTTGGGGACTTACAAATCTCAAGCCAGGCGATGAGGTAAGTTTCTTCAACTACACTTAGTTCATGCTCAAAGCAATGCTAAAACTCTCATGTTATTGTTTTAATTGTTCGATTTACTAATTTGGTTTGCTTCAAGGAGTGATTCGGCGGATTCATTTTCTTCGCCACGTTCTTCTAGTGAAGTGGTAGAAAATTCAACTCTACTATCGTTTTCAAGACGAGGAGCCGAAATGAAATAGAGTTGCGTGCAATACCTCACTCTGATGAGGGTCTTTATAACTCATCTTCTATCAGTGCACAGGTGAACACAAAACTCATTTGAATTATCTACCTACGAGCATGTTAACATAAATAGCGATAATCTGAACTTTATATCCTCACATGAATTACAATTTTAATTTTCATTTGCTTAAGATCCCTATTCCCTAGTGTCATTTGCTATCGAGGCCTTCCACAGGGTAAAGTTTAATATATATCTTACTATTGGTGTTCCATGAAGAAATCATGGCGATGTGCAGTGGCACGCCCAGAAGTTTATGCGAGGGTGGTGCATATTTCCCTGGAGCACCATTATAGAAAATTTTAATCTAGATTAAAAATATTTTTACCCTAACAAATAAGTTAATAAATGAAATTGAATTTTATTGCTGGAATTTGTTATTAAATTTTTTTGTTAATAATTTGGTAAATGAAAACAATGAAAAGATATTTTATATAAAAGTAAGCTGATAGTCATCTAATAATTCTTATTATGTTAAAGTATTTATAATTAAAAACAGGATTGTTGTATACATGTAAGTAAACAGTAAAAAAAACTAGCAAGTTCAGATTTGAATTGATAATAGTGGAAATAAACTCTAAAGTGGTAATGATGTTAGAACATTACAGTTGGCCAGCATGGTTCTCGGGAGCACGTAGCTAGCAAGCGCAGGTTCGAAACTGTCATAACTTCTTACTTTTTTTTACGGGTAACTTCTTACTTGTCCAGAAGAAAAATAACATAACCTGAAAAATTCTCGAAGTCATGGTAGTTCAAACCTTCACCAATTTAAATATAAACTTAATTAGCATTACTAACTGAAAAAAGCACACTAAACTCAGAATCTGAGAGAACCTGGGACCCCTAGATCGTCTATGAATGTGTACCAGTTTCGTAGAGATACCAGTTTAGAACCTCTTGAAGAACCTTAATCCTGTCCGCAGGAAAAAAATTGTCTGGTATCTTTGCGAGTTCTTTTTTCTTTATCTGACAATCAATATGTACTTTGCAGGATAATAAATTTGGCATCTTTGAGAGAGCTTGCAATATTTTCTGTGTTCAGGGTGGCCAGGTGAGCTAAGAACGTGTGAATACGATATTCACCTCATATGGTTTTATTTTTTGAGAAATTTTTTTCATTCGCTCTATGTTTACAGTTCCGCATCTGGGACTTCTCGGAACAGATAACGCAGTTCAGTGCAAATGACAGAAACATACCAGCTGTAGTCCTACAGAGTGAAGGGGTAGTTGTTTGCTTTGATTGTTGTTGGGATGTAGACACACACAACTGCAATGACTAGGGATTCAGCATAATTAAGTGCAAAATGTTTACAATCCATATTTCTTGAGAATAGATAAATGAATTTATTTAAGAATCAAGCCTATACATTCTCAATAAATAACTTCCAAAAAGCTGTAATAAATTCTATATTCTTTCATGTTGAACTCTGTGTCTTTTTTTTATGGAAGCTAAATTCTTTGCTTCTGTGTAGATCTTTCTGGAATTGCAATTATATGGGCTTTCACATACTAGAGTTGACTGCCAAACATCAGCTATTCTCTACAGAAAAGGTTCTGCAATAGGCCTGACTGGATTGTTGAATATTGGGAATACTTGTTTTATGAACAGCGCCATCCAGTGTTTGGTGCATACCTCAAAGTTTATTGATTATTTCCTTGGAGACTTTAAAAAAGACTTAAATTTTGAGAATCCCTTGGGCAGGACTTGTTTAGAAAACTGTGGACCCCAGGAGCAACAACAGTGGCTCCAAATATGTTTAAGTCGGCACTTGCCGATTTTGCGCCTCAATTTAGTGGCTACAGCCAACATGATTCTCAAGTTAGTGCCATATTTTTGAAAGTTGGATGGCACGTCCTTGGTGGATTAACATGATTGATGCATTATTCAAGTAACCTTGCTTCCCTTGATACAGGAATTTATTTCTTTTTTGTTGGATGGACTGCATGAAGATCTCAATCGAATCAAATGCAAGCCGTATATTGAAGTAAAAGATGCAGATGATGTTCCAGAGAATGAAGTAGCAGATGAGCACTGGAGGAATCACCTTGCTCGTAATGATTCCATCATCGTTGATGTGTGTCAAGTGAGTCTACTATCACCAAAAAAACCTTCTTGTCTGATATGCTGATAAGTTTCTTCTCTTTAAGTGATTAATTTATTGTTTTTACTAAATTAGTCACTAATGCATTATCCACATTTCCTCAACAAATCTCAGTGGCCAGCTAATGTTAGTTCAATGTAAGATGACCACGTGTTTGCTTATTAGATGGTCAATTTGCTCCTTCTATAGTGCATCTGACATGATTTCATATGCTGAACAAAGTCTTGTTTCTTTCTTATTTTAGGGTCAATTCCGATCGAAATTGGTTTGTCCTATTTGCAAGAAGGTGTCAATTACATATGATCCTTTTATGTACTTATCTTTGCCACTGCCTATAACATCAGTGAGGACTATGACTTTGACTGTCTTAAGCGGTGATGGGAGTAGTATTCCTATTCGAGTTGACCATGCTTTATTAAAATTTCTGCAAAGGTTCCATATAAACAGTTTATCAAGTCTATGATATCTTAATATTTGAACAGCCGTTATCCAAGATATGTTATTATTATCCAAGATATGTTATTATACAAAGAATTTGATAGCCCTCTCTACTTGGTAATTGCCTTTTTCTTCGTTTGACAAGATTTTGCAGTCGGGTTATTTGTTGAGGATAGGCTTAATTTCTGCTAGTGATGGTATTTTCCATTTCTGTTTTGATAAGCAAAGTTCAAAATTTTAACAATCCAAATCGGTTGCAACCCTATCATGTTCTCACATCAGCTTTGTTGTTCATTGCTGGAAAATGCAGCAAATTAACTTCTTTTTTTGGCTAAATAGCAAATTAACTTTTACTATTATTAAAAGGGAGCTGTCAATTTCGATTTTAGAACTGGTTGATTTTGACAAAACGGCCACTTATCTGGGGTCTGGGAGCATATTTTTATTGTTTTTTCGTGGTTAGCTAATGGTTAGTGATACTTCCTGCTTGTCCTATTTGGTATAAGCTTTAGCATTGCGACTACAGAATCTGAACAATTCTCTTGTATTGGATAGGTGGTTGTTTTATTGAAGGTAATAGATTACCTAATGCAGTCCGTTGGAAAGATACTATTGCTATTACAGGTTAAAGCTTCGGAAAATTCATATGCCGAGGAATCGAAACGGAAGAAAGAAATAGAAGACGCTCTAGCTAGTGGAAAAGAAGAAGTTGAAAAGCTGAAGCCCAAATTAGAGTCATCTCTGGAGTTCCAAATCAGAAATTCTGATGATATAGTGCAGGAGCTGGAACAAAAGATATTTTCAGATGTTCATCTATTGCAATGCTACAAGAAGGAACGGGATGATTTGCTTGTGGAGCGTGATAATGCAGTTAGTTTAGCTGAAGAACTGAGGAAAAAACTAGTAGAAGACACCTCAATTGCACGTGTGAGTCAGTTTTACACTGAGTTCTCTTTATCAGAAATCAAGGAAGCCACTCACAACTTTGACGCATCCTTGAAGATCGGAGAAGGAGGTTACGGAAGTATATATAGAGGTGTCCTTCGTCATACACAAGTAGCTGTAAAGGTGCTGCACTCTAATAGCTCACAAGTAGCTGTAGTTGCTTAGTTTGTTTGATCATTGTAGTTGGAGATTTTATGCTATAAGTTGGTGTACAATTTGTGGATAATGTTGTGGTTGATCTCTAGTAATTGATAATGATAGCTTGTTTAATGATTAATTTAGTTTTTGTGATGTTTACTTTTAGTGTTTGGTTTTGTTTCAATAAATCAGACATCACTTTTGCAAAAAAAAAACTGATGTTAAATATGACAAAGTAACAGCAGCACAGCTATATGCAACGACAACGATGTAAAAAGAATAGAAACACATCAGCTTCATAAAAGAAACCGATGTAATAACATACAATAGACATCGGTTTAAAAATAGAAAACGATGTAATAATATATAATAGACATCGGTTGTTTAATAAATAATCGATGTATATTATACTCATAGACATCGGTTGATAATTAAACAACGGATGTTTATGTCTTGATTTATATTACATGTCATATGTTTAAGATGATATAAATCTTGTATAAACGTAAAATTCACATGATAGGCATGACATATTACTGCAAAAACGATGTCTAAAATTACTACAGACATCAGTTCTTGATTAGAAACGATGTCTAAAACTACTACAGACATCGGTTAAAAACTGATGTCTAAGACCCCTACCTTTCTCTACACATGCGAAGACATCGGTTCTGGATTTACATAGACATCGGTTTTTAACCGATGTCTATTGACGTTTTTCTAGTAGTGAGTGTCTACTAATGTGTTAGCTTGTCTGTTACAAAAATTGCCTTATTATCACAACACTGACAGATTTTTTCTCATTGTTTTCCTCATTGTTACAAATACATTATCTTGTTGATTACATGACCTAGTGAAATATCTTTTTTTGTGATATAGATCCTGATTCAGAGGTAGTGGTGTTTGCAAAAAGAACTGTAAGAGACTTAAAGCTCCCACCCACATTTGTAACACAAGTTGCTCAATCAATACAAGTAAGCAGACCATCTTCTTTTTTTAGATGCTTCATTTTCTGGTATGCAAATTATAGGGTGTATGTTTTTATGTATTTACATAAAAAATTTCTTGCTTTGAGTAGCTTGTTGTTGATGAATTTTCACAAGATTGTTGTTTGTGTTTATAATTAGTATGTGCTGTAAAGAAATTTAGTTATGTAGAACAGGTGTAATGTGAGGATTATACTACTGAACCAAAAGACACTTGTTTAATGTAATAGAACAGTATCTTGATATCTTGATATTTGAACAACATTGTCTTCATTGATCAAATGTTGCCCATGTCCCGATAGAATAGCACGGTTACATATTTGCAAGGAATTATGTAAACAACAAATTAGAATTTAAATATCCTTCTATATTTCAAAAAAAATCTGAAAAATGAATCTGATGGGTATTGTCATATACAGATTCTTATGTACAGGCTACAGCATAACATTTTTGAAATTTATATTATTCATAAAATACTAATGACTTGCATTACAAAATTGGTCAATTTAACTAGAAAAAAGTCGGACACCATTTTTGGGATAGCTAGTAATATTTTATTAGATCACATTGGCTTACAGAGTAATTGAGCATAAAAGCAGCTTACCTCCACTGCATCCGTATCATATCTAAAGGTGTTCTTAAAAGCCAAGCCAGGTGACCCTGACCAAAAGCATGACCCAGGATATTTTTTACACCAAACGGGGGCCAATAAGGGAAAAAGGTGATATATAGCGAAAATTTAAGAATGCACGGCAAAACTTTAAATTTAGAAATATTTAAACCTGTACCAAATCCATACAGAAGTTTTATTACCATTTGCGAAAAGACATAATACACTGATAGGTTAGATTTAAATTAATTGTTTTTATCATTTTACATGTTTAAAAAGCTGGGAAAAATACAAGATTTAAACTAGATCAGCATAATATGTTGAAATGATTTCTACCGACTGATAAAACTAGATCAGCATAGTGTCCACACATGCTGCTTCTTTTTTTAAATTTTACTAGTTCAATAAATTTACAGATAAACATCACCATAGCATCTGTGTAGCAGTTTGGATTTTCTGGAGGGGACCTTTAATTTGTGTGTGAAAATGGCTGTCAGTGAAAAAGAAAAATACAGCATCTGTGTGGACAGACACTGTGTACATAAATTTCCTAGTAGAAGCAGAGGTTTTTGATAGCACTGAAGGTTTATTGTTTAGAATATGCATCTACATTCCTGCTAGTTTTCCATGTTAACTAACTTCGTATTTGCTATCGTGATGTAGCTATTTTCCATGGATGAGGATAATGGTCAGTCAAGTTCTAGTCAAGAAAACAAGAGAAAGGCTAGAGGTCCAACATTGTGCACAAAATTAAAAGACAAAATTAAAAATCAAAGAATAGACTGCAGCATTGAGTTTGATCAAGATGGTAACCCTCATGGGAATATGGCTTCCAAGTTTACGTCTTATGTTGGAACAGAGGTCCGACTACATGTTAACATAAATATAAAGAGTTGGGATTTAGTTAGCGAGGGATTGAAGAATACGATTTGGGAAGATATTCGGGTATGCAAATATATTTAAATCACAGCCTTTTGTTTGTTTTACTAATTAAAGCAGCCTTTATTCTTCATAGCCTTTATTTGTTTTATTAATTAAAATCATTTATAATAGATGCACTGGAAATTGGAGGATGATCAACTTAAAAAACCAGTCATGGAAGCTGCAGCTAAAAGTTGGAGGGATTTCAAGGGGAATCTTCGTAGACATTTTCTAAAAACAGGCAGGAATCCATGTGAAACATATCCTTACATCAGCAAAGATGATTAGGAAGCTTTTAAAAAGGCACACAAAACGGATGAGTTCCAGGTAAACATTAATAATTCCTTGAGATGAATGTTTTGCGAAGATGAATTATCAGAACATATGTGGCCAATTTTTCTTGTAATGTTCTGGAAAACTATTAAAAGATATACCAATATGGACACTGTGAGTGAGATTTAACCTATTTATGACACCCTACGTATAGATTAAAATGTACCGGTTAAAGTCGACGTTATTATACCAGATATAGGCGTTTGATAATTTGCCAGTGAGAAAAACAGCTGCAGAGTCTCTCTTTTGCTTGATGATTTTTTGTGCCTTGTAGACAAACTGATTCGGGTTAGAACATTCTTTTCCATCCAATTCTGGGACTGAGACGTGTAAGAAATCGAATTGGTTTCCTCATTGCTTCTCGGCTGCAGAAGCATCAATCATCTCAGCCACTGATGTGTAACCACCAATGTTCCTAGTATTGAGCAAGACCAGTGCTGTAGAAACTCCATTTTTCGACTCTTGGCTTGTTACATCCATGTATAATCTAGTCCCCAGAAATATTACTCCCGTAAGTACATCGTTTATTGTCTGCCAAGAAAAAAAAGAAAAATACACAATGGAAACAATTAACAGCAAGATATGACCAGATGCAACTAACATTTTGATTTCACATCTCAGTAGTTTGTTTGACACCATAACTGCAAACAAACTACTGACACCATATGCTTTTAAAATCCCTGAATCAGCGAGGCACAAAGGAATTGCGTTTTTCAAAGATGATATGAACATCTGAAATATGATATTTTACAACTGAAATTATGTTTCAATTCTCTCCCTTTTGGAATACCCTGTTTCGGTCGGATTTTAGGTACTAGGCTTCACCTGTTTCAGTGTCTTTAGTAGTACCTAAGGTCTTAAGTAGTTATTCACATGGGCTAGTTGTATTGTATAATTTGTTAATATATTTGTCCAGGCAATTGCTGGAAATATATAACTTTTAAGATATAAACAGATCATATGTAACTTTCACTTTGCTTCATATAACCGTTGTTTCTTGCTCACTTTGCATTATATATTATCTCAATCAATGCAGATTCCAACCTTGTGTCGTCTATGTCTTAAACATCCCGACAAAGGAAGGGTTGTTGTAGCAAGAGGGCAAGTTTTCCCATTGAATAGCGAGGGCGGAAATTTTATTCATGGCAAACCAATTGCGGCAAGTAATTTGAAATTATGTGTGGATGAAGTTGTAGTTGAATTTCAACTTGCCCCACTTCCGGTGCCCTGTGATGAACATGAAACTATAGGCAATGCAGCTGGTAGCTTTGTTGAGTGGCCAAAGGATCTTGTGATCTTGGGGCAGGTAATTTTAATGCTATTCAAATTCATTCATATAGTTTGCACATGCATGTTTACAAGAGTCGAACTGCTTTACAAACTTGCGAACCTGAAAATTCATAGATAATTAGAGAAAATTCTGGTTTTAACATAATTTGTTTATAATTAGGAACCTGAGAAGAAAAAAGGCCACCAGATAGCTCAACGGAAAATACTAAAGAAGGCTGTTAGTAAAGAATCAACAACACACAAGAATCAATCTTTGCATAATGAGGACAAAATAAGTGAAAAATGCCGAACTTTACGTTTCTTGGTTGATAACAGTCCTCATGATTCTTCTACTGTCGTTGTTAAAAACTTGGAGTTGTTCAAGTTTCATGAAAGTAATAAAATTCCAATATATGTCACCCCAGGAGATATCAATGAGTTTTTGAGGTTAAGTTGTAATATATCGGTTCTGCAGGTTTTTATGATGTAAGACATCAATTTCTTCCTCATTTTTTTATAAGACATAATTATATATTGATTGTTCATAACAACTAACAGTGCAGAATCCATATTACATTAAAGGTACATTCACAAATTTTGCAAGGATTTGGAAGATAATTCATTTGCATTCATGTGTCCATCTGTATTAACATTGGTATCTAAGCATCAAGATGATACATCTAGATACATGTCTGAGGTAATGAGAGATGCCAAGGAGAAACGTTTTATCCTAGCACCATACATTCAGAGGTAAGAACATTAGCTTTTGTTAAGTTCTATGATTGAATCCAAAACACACAACTACACTTTTTATTTTAAGTATGTTTAAATTGCAGTGACCACTGGATCTTGCTTTTGTTTTGTGTTCATGAAAGTGCTGTATACGTGTTTGATCCACTAAATCAAAGACGAGACCTTTATGTGAAGGCTCCTTGGAATACGTAAGCTATGAAAAAATTAAAATCTTGAAAAGTACAATAAAAATATTAATTTACTTTTCAAAGAGTTCAAAACCTTTTTTATATTTTGACATTTTTAACTCTATAACATGCAGGGCATATAAAGTATATACCAGATATGGTGGTAGGAAAAATAATCAAAATAACCTACTTTGGTACCATGAGGCTGTTCAGGTATATTTCAATACATAGCTTGATCTTCAAAGTTTTTTTTTTTGTTTTATCTCAACTTTAAATATTTTGAGTTTGTTTTGTAGTGTCCTCAACAAAAAGGAGGCACAGAATGTGGTTATTTTGTGATGAGATATATGTATGACATAGTTATGTTATCTCGTAAAGATCCTAAAGTTAAGTGGACAGAGGTACGAACTATCTGAAATGGAATTATGTAGATATTAGAAAAAATATTACTTGTATATAAAGTTAACAATTCTTTGAATTGACATGTAGGGTCTTGGAAAAAGATACACAAACCAGCAAATTGAAGAAATTCGAGATATTTGGGCAGATTATATTACTCGTGAATATATGTGATCGGGTACATGCACGACTCTTTAAGTTAAAAAAATCTATTTGTTTTCAAGAATTTTTTACATGTATTTTATATTATATGTACTTTGTGCTAACAAGTTCGAACACATAATTTTTGCAGGTGCTGGAAAGACGGAGTATGATATGAATCTTGTAGCAATCGGAAAATGGATATTATATGTTTTGGATTTATGATAGTTATTAGCACTTGTGTTGAATTAGATGTATGACATGGTTACTCGGATTAAGAATTTGTAAATATTATGGATCAATTATGTAATAATATTTGTTTTAATTTAATTAATCACTTTTTTGAGAAATTTGGGTTGCAATTTTTATTTATTATTTTGGTTTGAATAATAGGAATTCTGGTGCATATATACAGGGTAAAAATGGATATTTAGTTAACATTATACGTCGGCATTTTAAGACTTTATACGTCGGTTTTTAGACTTTAACGTCGGTTATTCTTACACTTTATACGTCGGTTCTTCGACTTTATACGTCGGTTGTATTTGGACTTTATACGTCGGTTCTTTTTAGACATTATACGTCGGTTCTTTTTAGGCCATATACGACGGTTCTTTTTAGACTTTATACTTCGGTCTTTATAACATTATACGTCGGTAAATTTTGTACATTATACGTCGGTTCTTTTTGGACATTATACGTCGGCCCTTTTTCCACATTATACGTCGGCATATTTTGACATTATACGTCGGTATTTCAGACAATATACGTCGGTTTTCAGACAATATACGACGGGACTTTTTCAGCATTATACGTCGGTTTTATTTGGATTATACGTCGGTTTTTTTCGCTTTTATACGTCGGCTTTTTATGCCATTATACGTTGGCTTTTTAGCGACGTATATAATGACTTTATACGTCGGCTTTTTAACCGACGTAAAAAACTGGTGACTTTATACGTCACCCCTCCATACGTCGCCAATTAACCGACGTAAAAGACCAATTTGACCGACGTAAAAGAACAGTTTTCTACTAGTGACCATTCGACTTTTTGCTTAATTCAAGAGAGAAATCCCACTTCCACTCCTTGTTTGATCTCAAAATTTTTATTGTGAGTCCTATATTTCATAAAACTAATCTCCTAGAAATTTCAAATCCAAATTCCATGGTTTCCATTTTCAAAGAAATCAAGAAAGATGAGGGTGAATAGTGTTTTTTATGAACTAACCTTTGATTTTCATGTTTCTTTTGATTGATCTAGCTAGATTAAGGTCACTCAAGGATAGATCAAGGCTTAGTAAGGATACATCACTCTCTAAGGAAGGTAACAAGCTCAAAAACCCTTAGTATCATTTTGAGTTTTATCAGTTTTATGGGTAATTTAGTGTTAGTATGCTATGTTATGCTTAGATCTATGTTATTAGTTGATTATGGTTGTTGTTTGGATTATGATCCATGAGATGGTTGAGATGAGATGTTGTTAGACTAGTCATGATGTTATCATGTGTTAGAATTGATGGGGTGTAGTGCTTGATTGATTCACGGTGATGTGAAAACTTTGGAAATCGCGTAAACATAGCCGTCGTAATGCCGAATTTTTGTTAATCATTAAAAACCGTGCATCACAGTAGTTTGAACTCACTGTCCAGTTTCGTATTTTGCCATGATAAGATAGATAATGTTCCAAGCTTCGTTTTGATATAAAGATCGTGTGAAATGGACTTACGGTTTGGGATTTACGGCCGATTTACTAAAAGTAGTTCGAAACCGTAAACGAGAATTCGTAACTGAAATTGAACCCTCATAAAATACGTAAGTCTGTGGCGAATCTTGGTAATTAAATACTAGAGGTAAAAAGGAAGGTGTGAGAGAAAACCTCATGTGAAACTGATCGTTTTTCGATTTTATAAAAATGTTTGAATCAAGGATAAACGCGAACGAACCACTTAAAAGTATAACTTTGGTTATAACTTAGAAAACGAGCGATAAAACTCGAGGTATAATCTTGGTTCGTAATCGATCGACTTTAGAACTTATACGACTTAAGTATATACTAAGTGTGAGTATGATGACATGTCTTAATAACGAACAAATGTCGGATCGTATCGGTAATAAAAAGAGTTACACTAAAAGGTGTATAACGAGATAATTCGAAAACATGTTTCGACGTAAGTTGATACTTAGCCTTTTAAAAAGTGTTAAGTGATTAATCTCGAATATTCTGACTATTTATAGATCGCCGAGCAGACCCGGGACACACTACCACTACCCCTACTCGTACTCGATTACCAGGCAAGTTTCCAATACCTTGGAACTGTTTTTGTGATAATATGTATATCTGTTGTTTCTGATACATATGCCATAGCATGCATGCCTATTGTCAAATTATATTATGATACTTGTTCCCTGAATTGATATTGGTTAAATAGACTAGATGCGAATTATCAGTTATAAGCCGGATTGTTTTGGTAAGACCCTTAGCGAAGGGCATATGATATTCATTCTTAAATATAGACCGGGAGTCGGTATTTTGAGATATATAGATAGTCGTGGAAACCCGGTGGGATTCCAACGGCAGATTATTATCTATCTTGAGGAATGTTATTATTAAACATTATTTATATTTCCATAAAGTATCAATTACTTGGAAATCTTTCGAGAAATGTTATTTGAGTATTATCTTAGTCGAGAGATATTAAATGAATGTTAGTTTCGAATATTCATTTAGAGTTGATCATTTAATGAATATTATTTTGATATTCATTTGAAATTCTATTCATTAAATGAATATTACCTTCGAATATTCATTTAATATTTTATTTACTTAATGAATATTACTTTAAAATATTCATTTGAAGTTCTATTTACTTAATAAATATTATTTCAAATATTCATTTAATGGTTGATTTATTTAGTGAATAATTATGCATATTTATTCGAGGATTATTGACGAGCAATATTTTATATTAAAAATATTCTGTAAATACTTATGATTTAATAAGTATTATTTGAATATTTATTTAATTCTTTTAAACTAGTTTTAAAATGATTATATTATTCAAAGATTATCTTCCACCTTCAGATATTATGTAAAATATTTCGGAGTCTTTGTATGACTATTTTATCAAGGAATGGTTCCCAACTCTTTATTTTCCATTTGAATCTATCTTAAAAGGATTTAAATGCTCGCTAAAACTTCCATATTATAGGGGAACCTTACTTGAGAAATGTTATTTATCTTGTTGACTTCCCGGTCATAAATCTTTTAAAACTATTCTTTTCACTCGCAACTTGATTGTTGTTTATCAATTGAATCTTTGAGTAACCTTCTCATCATTCAAGGGGTAAGATTATTCGAACAAGATGGTATCCTCGAACAAGCAGCAGCTTGGGAGATATGATGTTGAATTTTCCTTTCCAACTAGATACGACTACTTTGTGGAGTCTTATCAATAAGTATTATACTTGGGGAAAGGGGGACGAACTTTACGTTCAGAGTCATGAACTTCTTTTCGAACTTGGAGTCGTGTAAGAGGCCGAGTAGCGCTGGTCCATCCCATTGGCCCAACCGGTGGCCAGGGAGATCTAACAGGGCGGTAGACAAGTAAATCCGTCAGCTCTTCCTTCTACCGATAGTAAACCTAAATTGAGCTGTACAATCTGCGACTGATCATCGTAAGGATTGGAACAACGGGCGCGGTGAATACTCCAGCATTAGTTCATCATTCAAATTCATTTATTTTCTGCAACATTATCATTGTTGGCAGTATTGGTAAAGTATTCATAATTGGAATTGTAATATTTTCCTGCAAGTTCCTCTTTTATGATAAATGATAATATCTTGCTTATCTTTGACAGAGCAGATATTTCCACCTATATATACATTTTGAGTTACCTTGTAACTTCATCGTTTATGTTATACTGGCATCATTTCCGTAAATGCATGGCATATGGTTTGAAAGATACTTCTGAACTGTTATATATTATCGTTCAGTTATACATTATTATTGGTGGACTATTGCTCACCCTTGCTTTATTATTATATCACAACAACAGCTAGACCAGATGACTCGCACAAGACGCACTGGACGCTGACGAGGACGATGAGACTACCAGAGCTGAAGAGGAAGCTATTGGTAGGATAGATTCATTCTTTCAGTACCAAGTATATGGGCTAGTATGACTTAAGTAAATGGATGGCAAAGAGTATGTATTTATATTGTAATTCTTTTGGGTGGTAAGAACTCAAAATGTGATTAATAAGATTGTTACTCTGATTTCATCTCTAGGACTATAACGGGTGTGTTTTATATTGTTGTGTTGGGTCATAAAGATGTAATTTATTTTATGTTGAAGTAAGTTCAAGTATTGTGGACAGAAATGGAGACCGTAACGACCGGATCCCGGACCCCGGATTTGGGGGTGTTACAATTTGTGTATCAATTCCAACAATACTTTTTATTTTTGTTCTTAAATCATATATTATTCATATTTCAAGTTTCACAATGGCAATGATTTGAATTGAAACATGTGCAAGTGATTATTTTATTAATATAATAGAGTTAAAAACTATATAATGGCTCTTAACACTACAAGGATTTTTGCTTCAGACAACAGGCAAAACGTGTTGTCTGAATATACCAAAAACTGTTGACTATTGAGAAGTCGTCTGATACACACCTCAGACAACACACAGCAAATCGTTATCTGATCGTGTACAAGACAACATACCTCGTTCTGGAAAATGTTGTCTGATACCTAGAAACAACAACAGTCGGTTGAAAAATGCTTGTCTGTAGTCATTTCAGGCAAGTGGTTTTTAAAACATGAATGTTGTTGTTCAATAGAAAAGACAACAGAATAAAACCCTTGTTAGAGAGCATGACAGACAACGGTTTTATATAAAAAGGAATTATGTGACAACTATTTTTGCCCGTTGTCTGATACTTTTTTCTCGTCGTCTATTGAGATGCCGTCTGATACTTGTATCAGACAACGGTACACAAAACGTTGTCACAAAGGTTTTCACACAACGTGTCTAGTTATGAAAATCGTTGTCTGATACCTACAAACAACAACAGCATGTTAAAAAACTCTTGTCTAAAATCATTTCAGACAAGTGTTTTCTAAATTTCGACTGTTGTTATTCAAAAGAAAAGACAATGGTTTTTGTTATAGTGTTTGTTGTATTTCATTTAGTTAGACAATGGTTTTTCCATAGTGTTTGTTGTATTTCATTTAGTTAGCAATGGTTTCTATGTTATATACCTCAAAATGAGTCTTAGACAACACAACAAATATACATAAAAAAAAAATTATAATCCATTCTGAATCACAAACAAAAATTTCTAAAAATATCCATAGTAGTATATAATTACAACAATGTTAAAAATGTCCAAAGTTGTCAAGCACTGATGCATCTATTTTGGCCTCCACATCGACCTTGTCTGATAAATTATCTTCCCCTCCACCTTTGGTAGAAACCTTATCCAGATATGTGTCCACCATAAGCTCCATTAAGGAATCATCGTTCTCAGTAGCATATCATTGTCTAAAATAGACATTCTGCATACCAGAACACAACAACAATCATATAACAAGCTAATGCTTGCAACTGATGATATAAAGAGGGATATCTGCTCTCTATAGAAAAACCAATGATTCTAACATACTAGAAAAGAGATCAGGTAAATATAATACCAAAGTCTTGGATAAAGCTACGCTGAAATGAATTCAATGCGTTCTGGGCCAAAAGAGGTACCAAATATAATCCTTCCATTGGGGCATGAACAGCTCCTTTAAGTAATGCAACTATTAGCTAAAATGCATCTTCTTCGCACATATAAAGGAGCAACAAACCAGCTAGACACCCCATCCCCTGTGGCATAGAATCAATGATCCTACACTCGGATATTATCACAAAAACAAAATAAAATGTAATGTATCAGAAAGAACCTGCGCATAACCAACATCTCTATCGTAGACAGAGTATGCCTTTAAAACGTTGTATATGGACCTCAATCAAAAAATCAACCGTGCCTTACACCCGACAAACAAAAGCCATGCTCATAGAAAGAACTGTATTCATTTATATCTTACCCAAAGGGATGCTTCCCAATATATTTGTTTCAATGTCTTCCCCAAGCTTAGCAGCAGTCATATCAGATGCAATGAATCCCGGAGCCACTGCATTGACCTGAGTATAAAAATCCATATTAGATTTTAATCTCACTCACTAGCATCAATCAACAATTGCATCCAACTGTTTCTTCCTTATAAAGTAATACTGTGAACGACTCACATTAATGTTCCTGCTTGAATATTCTTTAGCCACAGCCTTTGTGAAACCAATCACCCCTGCTTTTGTAGCACTGTAATTTTCTTGCCCAACATTGCCAACAAGACCAACAACGGATGCAATATTTATTATCCTTCCCTGGAAAATAACAATTGATATTAAATCCAAATTCACCTTGATCCTTGTTTCAAATATGCAAGGCACGATCCATCTTAGGAAGATCATGCTCAAATGTTGAGGCTACATAATGGAAGTAACAACAGTTTTTATTGTTCACCACTCCAAAAAAATTACACCAGCCTTGTTTACACCACAGGTGCATCAATAAAGGAGAAAACTTAAACACTGTCAGAGATTAAAAGTGTATACCTTCTTTTTCTTCATCATAATATTAGCTGCAGCCTGCAAAAAACAAATTTTCTCAGATACACACAGGAAAAGCATCAATTGCTGATAAAATTGGAAACATTTATCAACCAACCTATGTGCAGATGAACACACCCGTCAGATTCAAATCAATCACCTCCTGCCACTGAGCTGTCTTCATTCTCATCAACAATCCATCCCTGGTAATACCTGACATATGTTACTAAACATTAACCATCATTAAGATAATAGGCAAACATGTCATGGGAAAAGAGCCAACAATAGCTAACCTGCATTGTTTATCAGCACATCAACAGTACCCTATGCATCAACTGCCTGCAGATACAACATTAAAACATTAACAGATCATTATTCGAACTAAACAATCAAGAGAGAGAAATGTCCTCACATTTTTTATCATTGACTCAACATCTGCTTCTTTTGAGACATCTCCCCCGAAAGTAAGAGCTTGGGCACCAGAAGCTTTAATCTGCAATTTTTAAAACAATGCACCAGGTTACAAGAGAAATCGAAACACAATTACATTACATTTTATTTTGTTTTTAAAATGTTGTATATGTATCAGTAGAATTGTTAACCAACTCTCTCCTCAGCTGCAAAGAGAAGTCATCATTAACATCATCATCATCCTAATCATCTTCCCACTGTTGCGTTACATCAATCCCAACTTCTTTCTTTTCATCGAACTCTGTTCCAACAATTGTCAATCAAAAACAATAATTGTCAATCAAAAACAATAATTTATTTATATAAATGAGACGTGAGAATGCTAATAGAAACAGTAACTGACCGTGAAGAGATGTCAAAATCGCGAATTACGCTTTCGACTTATAAAGCAAACCAGCGGCAGAGGTCTCCACGGTGCGTGACGGCTTGAAGTCGTTACCTAAGTGAATAAAATTGATGTTTTGACAATGAAGGGAGGGGAGTCGGTGACTCGTAAAGATAAGAGGTGTACGATGAGGTCGTCATCTAGAGAGAGAGAGAGAATTAGAGAGAGACAGAAAGAGTAAATCAATTGGGTCACATAGAAGAAAATGACTCCAATTTAGATGCCTGAAGCGTAGAGAGACAAAGGGCTAGAGGGACAAAGCGCTTCAATTAGGTCTATGTTTTGATAAAAGGGGGAAGTGAAATTTTAGTAAAGGGGGAAGTGAAATGAAGGGGGGAAAATCAAATATTAACAGGCGGCAATATAAATTAGTAAAGGGAGGGAAGTGAAATTTTAGATTTTGGATCATGAAATTTTAAGAAATTTAATTCGAAACAAACAAATCAAATTTTCGGAATATCAATAGAATAAATATTCATTCTAGTGTTTTGCCACAGATTATTATTTCTATTTTTGAAAAAATATTAACATCCGTACGGTTGGATCGTCGAAAAAAATTAGAAAAAATATTATTCCAAGTAGTACTTTTGGAGGATTTATATTATAAACACATACAAGAATGAATTCTTTTTTTATAATTTTTTGTTCACATCACTCAAATCATTATATATTAACATCCGTACGGTTGGATAGTCAGAAAAAAAATTAGAGAAGATATTATTCCAAAATTATACTAGTTTGACTAAGTAGTACTTTGACAGTTGACCATTAAAATATCATACAAGAATGATTTGTTTTTTTCTAAATGTTTTTACACATCAATAAAATCAGTATATAACATCATCCATACGGTTGAATCGTCGAAAAATATTTTTAAAAAAATAGATCATGTTCAATTGGTACGACACTAGTTAGAACGAGTAGTACTTTTGGAGGATTTATATTATAAACACGTACAAGAATGAATTCTTTTTTCTTAAATTTTTGTACACAGCACTCAAATCATTAGATATTAACATCCGTACGGTTGGATCGTCGAAAAAAAATTAGAAAAAATATTATTCCAAAATTATACTAGTTTGACCAAGTAGTACTTTTACAGTTGACCATTAAAATATCATACAGGAATGATTTATTTTTTTCTAATTTTTTTTACACATCACTAAAATCAGTATATAAAATCATCCATACGGTTTGATCGCCGATTTTTTTTTATAAAAAAAATAGATCATGTTCAATCGGTACGACATTAGTTAGAAGGAGTAGTACTTTTGGAGGATTTATATTATAAACACGTACAAGAATGATTTCTTTTTGTCCCATTTTATGTGAACCTCTTTTCTTTTTGGAAAGTCCCAAAAAGAAAGAACATAATATACTTACTATTTTTTAACACTACTTTTCACTATTACACCCAATACTTCTCCATTTTTTTATTAAATAAACATTGATTTTAGTGTTGTGAAAAAATAATCGAAAAATAAAAAGGTCGGGTTGTACGAGATTCTAATATATTGATACTCCTAAATTTTCAAAAAAAAAATTAATTTGGTTGGAGATCTTAGTAGATCAGTAGTATATTGACTAGTACCCGTAACTCGTGCTTCGTCACTGATTATTGTTTCTATTTTTTAAAAACTATTTCTCTACGATCCAACCATACGGATGTTAAGATATATCTAATATATTGATATTCCCAAATTTTCAAAAAATAAAAAATTAATTTGGTTGGAGATCTTAGTAGATCACTAGTATATTGACTAGTACCCGTAGCTCGTGCTTTGTCACTGAATATTGTTTCTATTTTTTAAAAACTATTTCTCTACGATCCAACGATGTTAAGATATATCTAATATATTGATATTCCCAAATTTTCAAAAAATAAAAAATTAATTTGGTTGGAGATCTTAGTAGATCACTAGTATATTGACTAGTACCCGTAACTCGTGCTTTGTCACTGATTATTGTTTCTATTTTTTGAAAACTATTTCTCTACGATCCAACCATACGGATGTTAAGATATATCTAATATATTAATATTCCCAAATTTTCAAAAAATAAAAAATTAATTTGGTTGGAGATCTTAGTAGATCACTAGTATATTGACTAGTACCCGTAACTCGTGCTTTGTCACTGATTATTGATTATATTTTTTAAAAACTATTTCTCTACGATCCAACCATATGGATGTTAAGATATATCTAATATATTGATATTCCCAAATTTTCAAAAAATAAAAAATTAATTTGGTTGGAGATCTTAGTAGATCAGTAGTATATTGACTAGTACCCGTAACTCGTGTTTTGTCACTGATTATTGTTTATATTTTTTGAAAACTATTTCTCTATTATCCAATCAGACGGATGTTAAGATATATCTAATATATTGATATTCCCAAATTTTTAAAAAATGAAAAATTAATTTGATCGGTTTGTTTAATAAAAAATTAATTTAGTCGGATTATTCTAATATATAATGCTAAATATTTTAAATATATTTATATAAATATATGATAATTATTTATGTTTAATCAAAATAATTTCAATTCCAAACCCAAATTTCAATTCCCTCCCTTCATTTCAATTCCCAATTTCAATTCCCTCCATTTATTTCAATTCCCTCCCTTCATTTCAGTTCCCTTTTTTTATCTCCTGACACAAAACACACAAACACTGGTTAAGAACACTGGCTTCGATTTTGTTTGTTCCAGTTAGGGCTTCGATGTGTTTAAATTTGGGGATGCCTATGTGCTCCGTCCACCTCCGTCCACCTGTGCTCTGTGCTCCACCTCTGAATCGTGGTGTTCACTCGATTGTGTACATCTCTCTCTCTCTCTCTCTCTCTCTCTCTCTCTCTCTCTCTCTCTCTCTATCTATCTATCTCTCTCTCTCTATCATAATTAGTACATCTTTAATTTTAATTTGGTTTGTTTAATGTATGTTGTGGGTTTTAGAGTATTAAGGTTAATTTGCTTTCTTTTCAGTTTACCAGTCAATAATGGTGTACAACTTTGTAACCGCATCCAGTTCTGGATTTACCTTACTTCGAAATACGAAAAAGATCCTGAAAACGTAAAAGCAGTTTCCAAGCAGCCTTTGAATCAAGTAGAAGACCTTCCATATACAATTGAAGCTCCAAAAAGTTTAGAGGAATTATCTCTACTTCTAAAAGATCGTTCTGAGAGTCAGATTGTTGAAGCTATCAGGCGAATTCGTACATTCAATGCAATCTCTGTTGCAGCAGAAAATCGAAAAAAGATGCAAGTATGTGCTTTTATTTTTTCCTTTTATTTTTCGAATTCTTCAATTTTGTGTTCCATTTGCTTAAGATTTGTCAAGAAATGTAAGACTTTGTTCTTTTAGATAATCTCAACTTTCCATCTGAACTTTTTTTTTTAGTATGAACAAATTCATATGTGTTCTGTTTTCACTCTGGACACTGAAGTAATCTGCCAATTTGCTACCAGATCTTTTATGGTGTATTATTGCAGTATTTCTTTGTCATGGCAAACACTAAACCATTGAACTATAAACTTCTAAATTTGCTTGTCGGGCCATTAATGAAGATAAGCACAGAAATCCCGTACTTTTCAACCATATGCGCTCGTCAAAGGCTACTTAGAACACGGACACAGTTTGTTGATGATATAAAGGAATCAGGTCTGTCCAATTGATATTGAGAAATATCTCGTACTTTGCAACTGTGGTACCTTTCCTTGGCCTAGCCAGTTGTGTAATATGTGACATTACTTTATTCTGCAGGGAGACTTTGTTGGCCATCTTTGAAGACTTTATTTCTTTTGAGGCTCTGGTCTATGATATTTCCATGCTCCGATTTTAGGCATGTCGTTATGACTCCAGCAATATTGTTAATGTGTGAATATTTAATGCGTTGCCCAATTGTTTCTGGCCGGGATATGGCAATTGGATCCTTTTTGTGCTCAATGGTCCTTTCTGTAAGTACACTTTAGCCAGTATTAAGTTTGGAACTCCTCCGGTTGACCTGTTTTATTAAATTGAGTGCTGTGATTAAAGGTAAACTTATCCTGCAGGTTACAAAACTGGATGCGGAGTACTCTTCGAAATCTCTGGATTAATCTTGTACTCAATATTTATAGCATCAGTTTAGAGTTATTAGAAATTTGTAGACTCTCTAATTTTTTTTTGTAAAGTAATAGTGGCGTCTCTACTGTATGTGATAATTTCTGCCCGCTTAGTTTAACATTATAATGATTGGTTGCTTCTTCCTCTTAACTGTTGCGTTGGTTTAGAATTTCCAAAATTATGTAACAGTTGGACGTCCTTGTTCTTATTTTTCATCTGATAGCTGATGCTTTTGTGTTTTACCTATTACTTGTATAGTTTTAAGTTTATTTTTGTGCTTTGTTCCAGGGTTCAGAGATGGTTTTTTCCCTTATGACTATCAGATTCAGGAAGTTCACAGACATGAACCTGATAATGTTGCCTCAGCATTACTGGAGGTTGGCATGCAACTCACGCCAGAAGAAGCAAGGACCTTTGCTTTTGCTCAATTACCGGGACAGAGCTCTAGGCACACTGGTTTTGCTTTTGATTCTCCCGGATACGAGTCATTTTTTGCCTTGCAACAAGGTGTGGTTGCCCCTCAAAAGACCTGGGACGTAGTCCGAAGAGCAAGTATGAAGCCTCGCAACTCCCTAGTCACCTCAAGATAGTTAAGCTAGTGGAACATATTTGTACAAAGTTCTCAGATGTTTTTTTTGGGACAGTTTAGATATTAAGCATCTGTATAATCAGCCACCACATGGTAGTTATCATTCTTTGAGTTGTTTTTTCTTGCTAGTTTGTTCACACATTCTAGTTGGCCATATATCATAGGGGTAGAAGTTGTCAGTTATAACAGCTTGTACATGATTCAACATAGCATACTTCAAATATGTACATTATGATTTGGAGTTCCAGTAGCCAAATGACCTTCAGATTTTTACTTTATTGTCTCGTGATATTCAGTGTCCCCTGTTATATTGAAGGAGTAAGAAAATGAGGCATCTGTAGAAGCAGAACTTGAGAATGACTTTTTTATGTCCAATTTTCCGGATGTTGATGGGGAAGACATGCCTACTAGATCTCGATGTTGATGAACTAATACAACTTTCGTAATGTAATAAATTAATTTGTGCTCTTTAATTTTTAACTATAACTCTTGATAGATTGTTGGTTGGTTTGTTCTCTTCTGTTTGGCCTTTGTTGATTTGTTGGATGCCAATTTTGTAGGTTAGTCATCTTTTAAATATGTTTTTTTTTTCATGTACAGTTCATTAGACAACAGTTTTAAACAGAAGACACTTGTATGAGTTGAAACACACAATAGGCAAGAACCTGTTGTGTGTTGGATTAAGTTCATACAACACTATGTAAAGCACTTGTGTTAAATATCATTACACAATACCACATTGGAAATCACTTGTCTCATTCTAACAATACTTTTTACGAAGTATTGTCTATGCTTCATTCACATAATATTTCTAAAAAATGTTGTGTGTTGGTTAACTGTCACACAACACTATGGATAACATATTGTATGACTGCTACTTAGACAACAGACCTAAAAACGCTTGTCTAATCTAAAAATATTTATGCATTTACACAACACCCCTGGTTTTGGCCCATTGTGTGAATGTAGGATTAGACAATACTTTTTCGAGTATGAAAATACTAGTTGTCTGATCAATTCGGGCAACACTTTTTTCCATGGGTGTTGTCTGATACGTGTCGTCTATTGCCAGATTTCTTGTAGTGTAAAAAGGAAGAGAGAAAAAAAGTTCTTACGAATTTTAAGAACTACCTTTTGGAGCTCCATTTTTTTATCCTCCTCTTTATATTTTGATTTAAGAGGTTATTATTTAAAGAGCATAATTGAAGATGGTGTGTAAAATTTATGGGATGAGGGAAAAAGAATGTTGCTTAATAGCACACACAACGCAGTACACACTAGTAGGGGTGAGCATCGGGTGGTTTGGGCGGTTTAGGACCGCCAAACCAACCAATCCATAAATTTCGGGTTTTTAATTTTTCAAACCATAACCAAACCAAAAACCATAACATTTTAAAAAAAACCAACCTAGTTATAACGGTTTGGTTTGGTCGGTTTCGGTTTAAAACCATTATTAAATAATAAAAAAGAGACAACAACATGTGTGAACCAATACTACAAGCAAAATTGTTATGAAATATTACTGAATGCAAGAAACTGTTGCAGGCTCAAATAGCAGGCCAATGGAAAAATCTAACAAATTTTTTATTATTAATCACATCCTGTATGATATAAGAATTTTTTGGTCTCATGTTTTTTATTTCATATAAACATAAAATTAATATTAAAACTATATATATATATATATATATATATATGTATGTATGTATGTATGTATGTATGTATGTATATATATAATATTTATATATTATTGATCTTAATGGTCGGGTTGGTTAAATCGGGTGGAAAAATTAGTAAAACCAAACCCAACCCAAAATTTTCGGTTTTTAAAAATTTAAAACCATAACCAACCCAAATCGAAAAAAGATCTAAACTTTCGGTTTGGTCGGATTGGTTTGGTCGGTTTAACCGGTCTTCGGAAAACCGTGCTCACCCCTACACACTACACACAAAGACTGAGACTTAAAAAGACTGAGACTTAAAACACTTCTGTACACATGCAACGAATCACAATTGTACGATATGCATTCACATTTAAATTTGAATAATAATCAGACCACTACATGTGTAGTTCCCACAGAAATTTGGGTCAAGCTGGGCAGTAATATCATGGAGATCTCGAAGGTGGGAAAATGGTTGCCATATGGTCCCCAAATTAAGTCAATCTTTTTCACTTGTCTTGACTTTTACATGTTTCCACTGACTATTACACTTGCGAGTCTTTCTTAATCTGCAATGATGTTTGACAATTTTGTTCTTCATGCTTGTTTTGTGCTTCACTTTCGTCATTAAACTGCTCAGTGCTCAGTGCTCAATGTTAATCAACCTTGTTGCTGCCACTGTGTTTGTTAGTCCAAGGACATCGTCAATTTTATTCAATCGACTGTTACAACATACCATACTCAGTGTAAAGTAATCTGTAGTATAAATGCATGGGATATATCACTTCTATCTTATTGCGTATAATATGTTACAAAAATTGCTTATCATGAACCATGGGCGGATACAGTATGTATTCAGTGGGTGGCTAGGACCTAGAGCTGGCAATTCGTTCGTTTCGTATACTTTCGTGTCGTGTACTTTCGTGTTTCGTGTACGTAATGCCAAATCCAAAACCGACCCGTTAAGGATTCGTTTCGTTTCGTGTTCGTGTACCTTTATTTCGTGTACATTTCGTGTCGTGTTTCGTGTAATTTATGAATAAAAATAAAAATATTTAAATAATAAATTTTTACTAGTCGAGTCTTAAGTCAATATGTCATAAAGAATCAAGTTTGCTCAAGTTTGCTCAAATCTTGTGAAACTAAAGTTTGAAACTATTTTGGAATTATCATATGTAAAAATTGTATATAAAATATTATTTTAAAATATGTATTCATATAATTTATATAAAATTATTTAAATATTTATTTATTTCGTGTATTTTCGTTTCGTGTCGTGTATCCAAAGGTAAACCCAAAACCGACACTAAATTCATCCGTGTAATTTCGTGTTCGTGTACTTTCGTGTTCGTGTACCGCAAAGGTCAACCCAAACCCGTAATTTTCGTGTCGTTTTCGTGTCGTGTTTTCGTATCGTGTACGAAATTGCCGGCTCTAGGACCCCACTGGAATTTCCATATGTACTATACAGTATGTAGTATAATTTCACAATAAATAGGCTTAGTTCAGTGGTAGGAACCCACTGAAGTTTCTTGGGACACTCGATTTCGAACCTTGCTAGCTACAATTTTGGCATTTTTTGTGAAATTTTTTTCCCCCATTTGCTAGGCACCCACTGAACTTCTTGGCTGGATCCGCCACTGTCATGAACCACTGTCCCAATATTTTTATTGTTGCAACCCGCGTAAGCCTTGAACTCTTGAAGACAACAAGACCTGTTTTTTCAATAATATAAATAATAACAGAGACGTTTCTTTAATTTTAGCGCATATAAAAAGATTTTAAGAAAGTTCTAATTTATATAAATTAAAAAGGGGGGGGGGGTGGAATTAAGCTCTAGTTAAACAGTAATTTGACAGCCCAAGACATGAGAAAAGATAGAAAATATGACAGAACATTTGGTGTGCTTTTTGGGTGGCAGCGACTGCACGAGCACCAAATTTATGCCCCTTAGATTTTGTGACACCTGCAAATGGATACTGGTCAACAATATCCTGCGAATTGTATGTTCATTTTATACACATACGTAATATGATATGTAGTATGTAATATGAAGAAAAAATTTAAGTGAAAATCAATGAATAAGTATTCAAGATGACTAGTGTGTTTTCTCACTTCTACATCAAAATTTTTGTTACTTTTCTTTTTACAAAACCACATTTTTTCCATTCTGCGCTCTTTTAATTAATCCTAACTAATCCAACAACAATGATTTCAAAGGATAGGTTATAATAGAATATAAGATGCACTTAATACACATTCATTTAATATCTTAAAATTTTAAACAAATTGATTACTTAACATTTTTCATTATCACCCATTTCATTGTCTATAAATGAAACTCAAAGTTGTCAAGGTACCTAATCGAACTTATGATAGTATATCTAAACTCAATGATTTAAGATTTCATCGGAGAGTTAAAACTATCAAATAAATTTGAAACATAATAAAATATAAATCGAATTGTTCAGTCCGTGACTAGAGCATCTCCAATGCTCCATAATCCTTATCAATAAACAAGCCACCTGGACACAAATAGGGATCAAGCATGAAAAACACAACTCCAATGGCATACAGTAGATCCTTACCTAAAATTTTTTGGGACTGGAATGTAGGGATTGAAATTGATCCTTATATGCTGATGTGGCTATCTCCCTCTCCCTCCATTGACCACAATTGTTGCTTCTTCTTCCTTTTTTATTACAAAATACTAATTAAATATTACTTTTAAAATATAGGGAACAACATTGGAGTAAAACAATTTTTTGGTTCCCTAAATTTTAGGTAATTATTATTATTTTATTATATTTTAGGGAAGCAAAATTGGGATGTCCTTGAAGATGCTCTTAGGCTAGTTACTTATAAGTACTTATAACCACTCAGAATTTGGTAACTTGAAAAACGGATTGATTAAACTCAGGGGCGTAGCCAATGTATTGGCAGCGGGTTCAATCGACCCTAGTGAAATTTGAAAAAATAGTAATTTATATGTTAAATATTTAGAAAAACAACATTAATAATGGTCGATTTCAGTTTTGACATCACTGAAAAGATATATTTACAGTAATAGATTGTATTTTGCCCTTCCTACTTCGAATTCCTGACTATGCCCCTGATTAGAGATGCACAAAAAACCCTTCGGACCGGGCTTTATCCGGGCTTTTTAACAACCGGGCCGGGCCGGGCTTTTTCAAAAATCGGGCCGGGCCGGGCCGGGCTTTCTCTAAAATATGAGGCCCGTTTTAGGCCTTCGGGCCGGGCCGGGCCGGGCCGGGCTTTTTTCGGGCTTTTTTTTAAAAAAAATTATATATATGTAATTTCTATATTTTTACAAATATTTCTCGATGATCCAACCGTACGGATGATAAGATATATCTAATTAAATGATATAAACAAATTTTCAAAAAATAAAAAATTAATTTGGTTGGAGATCTTAATAGAACATTACTATATTGTCTAGTACTCGTAACTAGTGCTCATCCCAGATTATTGTTTCTATATTTTTAAAAATATTTCTCGACGATCCAACCGTACGGATGTCAAGATATATCTAATTAAATGATATTCCCAAATTTTCAAAAAATAAAAAATTAATTTGGTTGAAGATCTTAATAGAACACTACTATATTGTCTAGTACTCGTAACTAGTGCTTCATCCCAGATTATTGTTTCTATATTTTTAAAAATATTTCTCGACGATCCAACCGTACAGATGTCAAGATATATCTAATTAAATGATATTCCCAAATTTTCAAAAAATAAAAAATAAATTTGGTTGAAGATCTTAATAGAACACTACTATATTGTCTAGTACTCGTAACTAGTGCTTCATCCCAGATTATTGTTTCTATATTTTTAAAAATATTTCTCGACGATCCAACCGTACGGATGATAAGATATATCTAATTAAACGATATAACCAAATTTTCAAAAAATAAAAAATTAATTTGGTTGAAGATCTTAATAGAACACTACTATATTGTCTAGTACTCGTAACTAGTGCTTCATCCCAGATTATTGTTTCTATATTTTTAAAAATATTTCTCGACGATCCAATCGTACGGATGATAAGATATATCTAATTAAATGATATAACCAAATTTTCAAAAAATAAAAAATTAATTTGGTTGAAGATTATAAGTTAAATTAATAAAATAAAAATTTTATCCGGGCTTTATCCGGGCTTTATCTGGGCTTCGGGTCGGGCTTTATCCGGGCCGGGCTTTAACCGGGCTTCGAACCGGGCTTTATCCGGGCTTTTTAAAAGCCCGGACTTTATCCGGGCTTTTTAAAAGCCCGGGCTTTTAACCGGGCTTTTCGGGCTTTGGGCCGGGCCGGGCTTCGTGAAAAATAGAGGGCTCATTTTAGGCCTCCGGGCCGGGCCGAACCGGGCCGGGCTTTTTTCGGGCCGGGCTTTTCGGGCTTTTTTTCGGGCCGGGCTTCGGGCTTCAGGCTTTTTGAACATCTCTACCCCTGATTACACTACATCGCGCCTAATAAATATTAGTATGACTTACATGCAAGTGTTATGCATGTACATCAGTTACTGCCATATGTGTGAAACCAATAAACATGCAAACAAACTGAAAACTGTAAAGCACTGTATAGATGTTACTGATATTAGATGAAACAGGTGGTCACAACTTAGGCAAATCAAAATGTAGCAGTGCCCAGGGGTCGTGATTATCTCATGATATGACTACTCTCTATGGCTTGTGATAACTTCCATGATTGATTACGAGTTCCGATCACTGTTTCGACTGTACATTCATTTAGATTGGATGTCTGCAAAATAATGCTTGATTGGAGTTTGGGCCGTCAAGCACTCCCTATATGAAAATAAATGATCGAAATAATGATAATGAAGCTAGGCAGTAGTCAATCAAGAGAGAAAGTATGCTATTGTAAATAAATGTGTATAGAGTGTAACACCATACATCGTAGCACACGTGACGGCCTGCAATCGTAGTGCAAGGGATGACATTTAACTCAACACTTTCTACTTTATGGTTTCATTTGCTATTTTTAATAACATATTTCGCGTACACATGCTTTTGTACACTTATGGTAAAATAGAATATTGGAAAGTAATTCAATTCTATTATATAATAATAAGAGTTTGGAAGATAATTAGTAGTATTACGGGTCTGTTTGTTAAAACTTAAAATAAGTCCTTATGGACTTATTTTCGGGTATAAATTTCATATTTTGATATTTTTTTTATACAAGTATTTAATGTATGTTTGAGATTATATAAGTTGCAAAAAAAAGTTAACTTTTTTCAGAAAAAAGTTATGAATCTCTAATTTTGTTTTAAAATAAGTTGACTTATTCTGAAAATAAGTTTTCCCAAACACCCCCTACCATAGGTCAAGGCATCATTTCCTCCCTCCAACATTTTTTTTTCTTTTGCTAATTACCCTCCAACATCCTATAAAATATTTTAAAATTACTATATTTAACAATTATATATTCAGTTTTACACACATTAAGATACAATCTCTAAAGTTAATCTTCTTAAACCTCATTGTCAGCATTATGTAATATTTGATTTATAACCGTATAAAGTTTGTTATATAAACATTCATATATTAACCTCAAATTTTAGATAAGTAAATTTTATTTAGTAGATAACGAACAAAAAAGCCTTCGTCCAAAACACATAAGTTGCAACCCAGGCATCTTGCTCACAGAAATGCTTAACATTTTAATCATGCATGAATGAACCACATTACCACAAGAAGAAGGAAAACAGTCATTACAAGTAAGAATTGTGATTTTCCGAATGAAAATCTGTTGAGTTCGCTTTGCAAGTTATCTTTTTACATCCTTATATATAATAAACATAAAAAGAATCTTATTTATAATTTTAGTCAACTAGTTTTGGTAATTGTACCGCCAAAATAATCTTAACCGTTGAATATAATATTTTTCAAAATAGTCGATGAAGATTCTATCATATTAAAAAAAAATTATAATCTAAAAAGGATAAAATTCAAAAAAGTTGTATTAGAATTGAATTTTAAAAAAAAATATGAAAAGGATATAATTAAAAAGTGATATAATTGAATTTTTTTATTTTTATATTAATAATAAAAAGTTCATATTTATTATTTGGGCTCTATCTCGAGAACTAGAAATCGGATTCGGATGATTTTACAACTCACGCGAAGCTCATAAAATCATCTTTAACTTAGTGATGATTTAATAATTATTATTGAAATGGAGACACTCAAAATCTCAGGAGAAACTATAATTACAAATTTTTATATTAATCATATTCGGTGTAGAAGACCTACATTGATAATCCTATTCAATGTAAAAAACCAAATTATATAAGATCTAAACACACATACATTTTTAATTTTTTTGTATAAATACACTTTTTAGTTTACATGTTAAAGAATAAAATATTTTTTGTATGCTAGATCCAATGTGTTTCATTTATTTATTTTATGATCTAACAGTCCTTATTTATTTTGTCGTACTAAAAACCAGACTAACGACTACCACGTTTTGGACAAAATCACTCTTACACTTATTATTTAAACTGTATTTGGTTGTTAGTAGAACTATCTTCAAATAATAAGAAGGGTCTTTTGATAATCAAAACGAAATTTAAGTAGATTTCATAAATCGACTAGAAATTTCAATGTAAAAAATCGTTAATTTCTTATATCTTTTGTTTATGTGCGTAGTTTGTAACACCCCCAGATCCGGGGTCCGGGATCCTGTCGTTACGGTCTCTATTACTGTTCACAATACTTGAACTTACTTCAACTCAAAATGAATTACATCTTTATGACCCAACACAACAATATAAAACACACCCGTTATAGTCCCAGAGATGAAATTAGAGTAACTACCAAATTTTATTAAGCACAATATGAGTTCTTACAATCCAAAAAAATTTCAATATGAATACATACTCTTTGCCATCCATTTGCATAAGTCATACTAGACCATATACTTGGTACTGAAAGAATAAATCTATCCTACCAATAGCTTTCTCTTCGGCTCTGGTAGCCTCATCGTCCTCGCCAGCGTCGAGTGCGCCTTGTACGAGTCATCTGGTCTAGCTGTTGTTGTGACATAATAATAAAACAAGGGTGAGCAATAGCCCACCAACAATAATATTTTACTGAACGATAATATATAACAGTTCAAAAGTATCTTTCAAACCATATGCCATGCATTTTACGGAAATGATGCCAGTATAATATGAACGATGAAGTTACAAGGTAACTCAAAATGTAAATATATGTGGGAATATCTGCTATGTCGAAAATAAGCAAGATATTATCATTTATCATATAAAGAGGAACTTGCAAGGAAAATATTGCAATTCCAGTTATTAACATTTTTCGAAGTCCTACAACCTGAAGGAAGTCTCTTCGATACGTGTTGCGGAAGACACCGTCAACCTGAAAGAAGTCTCTTGATACGTGTTGTAGGGAATTCCCAATTTGGGAGGTGAACCAATACTGGAGTTATCACGCGCCAGCCGTCCCACTCCCTGATGATCAGTCGGGGATGGTACAGCCCAATATATATAGTTTACTACCGGTAGAAGGAAGAACTAACGGCTCCACTTGTCGATTGCCTTTAATAGTAACTCCCTGGCCAATGGTTAGGCCTTGTGATGGACCGCGCGACTCGGCCTCTTACACACGACTCCTAGTTCGAATAAATCCACAACATTGAAACGTAGAGTTTGTCCTCCCTTCCCCAAGTGAAATACTTGTTGATAAGACTCCACAAAGTAGTCGTATCTAATTGGAAAGGAAAATTCACCAACATTTCCCAAGCTTTTGCTTGTTAATGGATATCAAATTGTTCCAACAATCTTACCCCTCGAATGATGAGAAGGTACACACAGACTTAATGAGTCCATAGCAACCAAGTTGCGAGTGAAAAGGATAAACTATGGCCGGGAAGTCAACAAGATAAATAACCTTTCTCAAGTAAGGTTCCCTTATAATTTAAGAGATAGATTCGAGTGAAGAATGGAATCTTGAGGACCTTTCTTAATATAATATTAATCGTAGGACTCCGAAATATTTTACATAATATTTGGAGGTGAAAGATAATCTCCAAATAATATAAATCACTTAAAAAAGAATTTAAAAGAATTAAATAAATATTCCAAGAATATTTATTAACTCAATAACGGAATATTATTAAATCATAATGTTGCTCGTAAGTAATCCTCGAATGAATATATAGAATTATTTACTAAATAAATTACTCCTTAAATGAATATTCAAAATAATATTCATTAATAATTAGACTCCAATAAGTATTTAAAATAATATTCAATAAATAAGTCAAACTTTAAATGAATATTTGAAAATAATATTCATTTAATAAATAGTCTTCTAAATGAATATCCAAATAATATTCCTTTAGTAATCAAAACTTTATAGGAATAATTGAAATAATATTCCTTAAGTAAATAGAACTTCCAATGGATATTTTAAAATAATATTCATCAAGTATATAAACCTTAAATGAATATTCGAAAGTAATATTCATTTAATAAATAACATTCTAATGAATATCAAAATAATATTCAATAAATAATCAACTCTAAATGAATATTCGAAACTAACATTCATTTAATATTTCTCGACTGAGATAATACTCGAATAACATTCCTCGAATTCCAAGTAATTGATACTTTATGGAAATATAAATAATGTTTAATAATAACATTCCTCAAGATAAATAATAATCTGCCGTTGGAATCCCTCCGGGTTTCCACGACTATCTATATCTCAAAATACCGACTCCCGGTCTATATTTAAGAATGAATATCATATGCCCTTCGCTAAGGATCTTATCAAAACAATCCGGCTTATAACTGATAATTCGTATTTAGTCTATAAGCCAATATCAATTCAGGGAACAGGTATCATAAACTAATTTGACAATAGGCATGCATGATATGGCATATGTATCAGAAACAACAGATATACATATTATCACAACAACAGTTCCAAGGTATTGGAAACTTGCCTGGTACTCAGGTGTGGGTGGAGATAGCGTGTCCTGGGTCTGCTCGATGATCTATAAAGAATCAGAACATTCGAGATTAACCACTTAACACCTTTTAAAAGTCTAAGTATAAACTTCACTTAAGTCGAAACACGTTTTCGAATTATCTCGTTATACACCTTTTAGAGTAACTCTTTTTATCACCGATATGATCCGACATTCGTTCAATATTAAGACATGTCATCATACCCACACTCGGTATATACTTAAGTCGTATAAGTTCTAAAGTCGATCGATTATGAACCGAGATTATACCTCGAGTTTTATCGTTCGTTTTCTAAGTTATAACCAAAGTTATACTTTTAAGGGGTTCGTTCGCGTTTAACCTTGATTCGAACATTTTTATAAAATCGGAAAATGATCCGTTCGAAATGTGGTTTTCTTTTATACCTTCCTTATGACCCCTAGTATTTATCTACCAAGATTCGCCACTGAGTAACATGCTTTACGAGGGTTCAATTGAAGTTACGAACTTTTACTTACGGTTCCGAACCAATTTTAGTAATTTGACCATAACTCCTAAACCGTAAGTCGGAATGTCTCGATTCTCATGCCAAAACGATCTATGGCTCGAGATCTACAAGGACCAGTCATAATATTATCAAGGTCTGGAACCTACATTAACTGCCATGCTTGGTTTCTATGTGTTAACAAAAATTCGGCATTACGACGGCTATAAATCAGATATTTCCAAAATCAAAACTCTCCAATAATCATAGTTTCCACTCCAAACAACACATATGCATGATTTCTAACCATGAACTGAGGCCAAGCAATGCCTTTCTGTTCATCTAACTATTTTTAACATTTATCAAAATCCCATTCATAATCATGCTTATAATAATATCATCACCAAAACTCATCTAAAACTCCATTAAAACTCAAAACAAAAACTTGGGTTCTTGAAGTTTATATCTTTCTTGGAGTGTGTACTAGCCTTACTAAGCTTGTTCTAGTCCTTGTATAGCCTTAACAAAGCTTGGATCAACCAAAGAAAACAAGAAATCAAAGATTAGTTCTTGGAAGTTACTATTCACCCTAAACTTGTAAAAATCATAGAAAATTGAAAAATAAGAATTTAGCTCTCAAATTTTTACCACATCTTGGGATCTTCATAAGCTTTGTTTTGAGTCCTAGATCATCAGATATGAAGCTTCCTAGCTAGGGTTTTGAGCCCTCTTTTTCTGCTGGACAGAAACTGGGCAGATTTGTTTCCACAACTTTGAGCATGGATTTGACTAGGCTATACTACTTTGTTGGCCATGAAATTTTGAGAGAATATTACCCATGGTGTGGAGAGACTATGGTTAAAATTTGGTGATTTTATCATGGATAGAAATGGAGATATGAATTTTTCTTTCATAGTGGTTCTTGCTGGGCAGGTTTAAGAAAATGGAGAGAGTTTGTGTTTTGCTTTGTGTTTTGGTGTTTAATGCAATAATACAAGTAATATCTATCTATATTGGATGCATCTCTTGCCTTTTGTGTTGTTAACACTCTATTGGTGCCACTTGTTGATCCATTACTTGTCCAAGTGTTGGCATTATATAAAGCAACTCCATTCTTGGTTAATTGTTTAGTTGACTTATATGTAAGTCACTTGTATCATTCTTTTTCCACCAATTGCACATGTCATCTCTTGGCCGTTTATTTGTTTCTTTGTCCGGTTATTGCTCGTTTCGATTGATCGTTCGTAGGAATATCTCACGGATTTTTAATTAGGGTTCACCGAGAATCTTCTTAATATTAATACCATCATTCTCCATCTTTCTTACTAACTTTCGAATTTATATTCCTTAAATCCCTTCGTTAAATTCTTAAGTCTTTTAGTGTCCAGGGAACTCTCGGAGAAAATAAAAGTGCGATTTTTCAGAATCCGACAGCTTTTACATACACTTATTTTCCCCCTGGATCACTAATACGAATTCGGAAATCCGTTCCGAATACTTCTATATAGTGTCGTCTCATAATATTCTCATTTCCACCAAAACACTATTCATTCTATATTCTTCCTTTATTCCCTATATTTGTGACAATGTCCTTGCTATTTCTCGGGCGTTCCTTAACCCTTTCACGGAACCACTGGACTAATCGTTTTCGATCCGGATGACACGAGAATATTCTCCGGCTTGGAATTGTCATATCTTATTCCCCTAGGAGATAGATTATTCTTACCTAAGTTGTCAACCCATAGTATTCTTCATGGCATATAAACATTTGAATCCAAATCTATTCCTTTCATTCATTATCTCAATCGTTACATCGTAGTCGTAATCACTATTCACCATTACCTCGGTACATAATAAAAAGTTTTAATTATATCCAAAATTTGGGGTTCTTACAGTCTCCCCTCCTTAAAAGGATTCCGTCCCGGAATCAGGTAGCAAGCAAAGAGTCGTTTATCTGTCGTTCAGTTTTTAGCTTCCCGGTCAAATCTTAGTCGTTCTACCCTTTCTCAGCACATCTTCCAGTGCTACAATCCATACTTTATCCTTTTTCCATCAACTTTGTCACTTTTCGTACAATACATTATCCGGGTTATGCTCTTACTCAGTCTTATCCTTATTGATACCTGCAGTAACATTGGTATCACTATCCCACTGCGAATTTGGAGGTAGCCTCGCTCGCACTGTGCATTTCCTGATCACTTTAATCTTCGCAATCTCGATCAATATAGAGAAGTGGAAAGATTTATTGAGAGATCACTATGATCAATTGAACATTTGTTATATTGCATAGCTAGTACAGAAGGGGGCCAGCCTTTAGTACTTGACAAGCAATTAAACAAGTTACGGTATTCCACTTAGACTTCTGTCACATAGACAGATAGTCACGTAGCAGTACCTCCCCTCCTTAAAGAGTTGTTCTTCTCAATTCATAAAGAAGATGAATAATAGAGAAGAAAAGAAAAGAGTTCTAAAGGATTATAGAAAGTTTTCATGATTGTAAAATATCATACTCAGAATTTACCTCTGAACTATAGAGGTTCATCAAGGAAGAAATTAATCATAATTATATCCAATACTATTTGATCGTAACCTCACGTGTTAACATATCTTGCTGCTTTGTCCACTATTCTCTGGACCTGTACTCTGGTTCAACCTTAGCAACACTTACTTTTGGAAAATCTTCGAACCTCTCAGGTTAAATCTTAGTTTCTCGCTTGACACCATTGTTACTAACATTCCATGTCGCTACTAGCTTTTTCATATCTATAATATTAACACTATCAGGTTGTCATCCCGAGAATTCATCAGAAAACCCATGTATTAATCCATTCATAACATTCATTGCTTCACATTCCATAATTATCTTCCCCATCTTTTCTTTATCAATCACATCCTCCTTATTATTTGATTCTTATTTACTTCTGTTATTTACTTCCACCTTCATCTCTTTATTGAGACATCTTTTGCACTTGGTACCTCCTTATTGGTATCCCGTCACATTTACTCTATAATCATCACATTATTCCAATTTAAACTTTCTGAAATGAATCTGGCCGGTCCCTTTAGCTTAGATCCAATATAATCTACTTCCGTCGACCTTGTTTCTCATCACTTGTTCTTTTCTACTCGTGCTTTTCCACAGGTTGTTCTTCGTAAGTCAGACTAGGTCGTATATCTACCTACTCGTACTCTTATCATCTATCGAGCATCTACATTTTACTGGTGTAGCCTTGCCACATGAAACACGCTACGATCATGCTATAAGTTTTAGGGGTAAGGCTGGCTCGAATACCACTTTCCGAACACTTTTAAACTCTCAGGTGGCCCAATAAGTCTCAGGCTCAACTGCACTTCCCTCCAAGTCTCATTAATTCTTTCCACGGGAATACATTTAGCATCATGAATCATCAACCTCATATTCTCTATCCTGTTTGCGCAGAAGTACACTAACACAAACTTGCTTGTCATTCATCAACATGCCATTTAGCTCATTAATAGCAGCACTCTCTTTATCTTTACGTTGTCATCTACTTTATTAAAAGAATCACCATCGCTTGTTGTTTACGTAGTGCGTTAATAGCTAACCATACGGGTTTCAATCCTTTAGGGAGACAAAGTAATCACTATTCCTTATCTACAAGGAACACTTCCTGAACTTGATGTAGATATTACATGAAGTAGATAAAATTGCAGAAGGGTTTTAAGCATCGCAGCTATGTCAGGTTGATGAAACTATCACTCATGCAGCTTCCATAAAAGATTGGAAACTTAACGGTTTACTTCGTCAATTTTGTATCACGGTCCTGGCTTGCCTCAAAACGGGACCTTCTAAGGTACATAATATGCTTAAGACTCCATCAGGAATCGAATCTTTACTTAACTATTATTACCTTCGATTCTTGCACAATCATCAAAAGGAATGTAAATTCCTCCACTCCGATATGACCTTCAAGGTCTTTCCAAATCTCATTTTGTTTCTTCGGTATGAACATTTGTAATTATTCCTTTATACTTAGACTGTCAGCCACCTCATTGGCCTTTTTTGATAATAATAATTTCTTATAATCAATATTCTCTGGATACGTTCCAACTCAAATTTTTCTACCTCATTCCCATCACTGTTGGGTTAAAGCATTCTCCCTTAAGCTCTGCTGAAGGAGAAAATATAACTATCAGTCTTTTTCCATAAATCATTGCTTCCACCTACCAGTGGGAACTTTATCACGTTTATTCCCAATCCTACATAGGGTACTTCTTTTCTTAGTTCTTTCCTTATCATAGGATAATCTCAACCATTATAGGTTCAATCCATACTTCCTCAGGGTTTTATACATGCCTCATCTGGCATTATTGTTACTATGTCATACATTCCTTACCAAACTTCCATTTTGAAGTTCGGAATATTACCTTTTTCCTTGTAAGGTTTCTTAGGTCATCCTCATCATTCTTCCTGTATTTTCTAGGTACAGGGTATCACAAAACGTCATTGATCAATACTCTAATAATTCTGTCTATGTTCTTTCCAGAACTCATTTTAATAATCCTTACAGGTCATTGTTGCCTTAGCAAATCCAACTCATATCATTTGAATTCACAATGTCTTTATTAGGGTTAATGCCATCCCTTGGGCATTCCCCAGGGTTTGTCTTACTTTATGGATATCTTATCCTTAATTCAACTGCCAAGGAATTCCTGCATCCTATAATTGGCAATCAAATCCTGTATCCTTAATAAAGGTCTCTTTTCAATCATTCTTATTTGATAATCGATCGGTAGCTTACTGCTAATTTCTTCTTTCAGATAGTTGTCAACCTATTTGGCCTTCCAAAAGGCAACGTATGCCTATCTGCTCTCTTACAGAACTTGGTAATGGTAGCAAGGATGTTCTGGAAGATATTGGTCGAGTTCAACGTGAATCTCTTAGTGCTTATCGTTCTTCGTAAAGGTACTTGCCTCAGACAAAATTCCTACAACATACTGTTCAATTTCTGACCATTTCTATACTCTCTTCATACACCTTCATTGTTTACCTTCCTCCGTCGTAATATATTCATGGTATTCATGATACCTTAACATCATACATCTCAAGTTACTATACTTTTATTTTTACTCGTAATCTTGGACAATCGTATACACATGAATCACTTTAGTACGGGTGACCCCATCCCAAAAAGGTCTAGTGAATTCCCAATCAAAACATGGGTTGTTCAGCAGAAGATTCCTACGATCTCATTAATGTTTCCTTTATATCAGAAGCCCTTGCAGTCGATGCTTTCTTAGAAGCAACCCTGCTTTGTCCTTTCATTGCTGGTCTAGTCACTTGATAATCCTTTGTGACTTGGCCTCAACTGGCCACACTAATAAAAAAAATATATGATTTTAGGGGTTGGCTAATTAGCATTACTTTTCTAGCAATTGCTGGCATAGTGCCTTCTTCTTTGATACCCTTCTACCTTTCCAAAAATTTACTCCATATAAGTCTTAATCAACTTCTCGGCATCGTCTCCGGTCACCTTTCCTCTACTTTTATCTTTTCAACTATTCTTATCAATCCCGCGTGCCACGCAAGCTTACCATTCCTGGCATAACAACCTTTTCACTTAAGTCAATCCCGGAGTTTCTTAGTCCGGCTGGTTTCTTACTTACATTTCCTGTTTCCGTCCAATCTCACTTCATCATTTTATCTTTGCCATCGATTGTAATACTCAGGGTCCGTCTACTAACCAATATGACAGCAACCTTACCCAATTCACAGGGTTCGCTCCAGTTTCCATTCTTTTCAATGATGTTCTCTGATAATCAGAAAGACAAGGTTTGCCAAAATTCTCCGGATTTCTTTCCAGAATCAGGGAAATTTTGGTCAATCTATCCACCTACTGGTAACATTAAGGAGACCAGTTTCGAAACCTGAAGAATAGTTCTATGAACCTCCAAGCAGGTAGAACCATAAGCAGTCATAATTAATGAAATAATCATCATCAGATTGGAAGTTTGACCTCTGGAGAGGAACCAATTATATACATTTCTTAGAAGGGAAGTCAACAGTTTCAAACTAAAACCTGTCACAACGTCCTGATACCTATATGTCCTGATATTCAATATTACCAAATATCAGTCTACTTGACTACTAGTCTCAGAAGGGACATTACCGTCGGAGTTGGTTGTTCCACAAAAATTGGCACTACTAAGGCCATCTGAACCTGGTGAATCGTGCTGTCCGAATGCATCCGCAAGTACTTTGTCGTGCTGCGCAAGCACACATCCTAATCCTTTATGCGAAGCGTCGTTGGAAGCACAAAGTCTTTTTTTTTCCATTAAGCAATGCCAACTCTTGGTCATTACCAATTTCATCTTTTAGCTCCAGGAAGATTTTCTCACATTTTTCTCTTTAACTGCTGATCGTATTACATGATCCATTATAATTCCGCGTCGGAGTAAACTTAAGGTAACTACTATAATCCATTCAAAGAAAAGAAGGAATTTAATATTCCTCTGAATCACATGCATCTAACATTTCTGGTTCATCATTTCACTGAGTTGAAATAACCCTATACTCAATCTTTGACAGTAGTCTCATCACGAGTTCATCTTGACTCACTGGTCTTATCTTCCGGTAGGTTCTGAGATTATTGTCTTGCTTACTACTTCCTTATATAACTTTATCCAATCATGTTGTCACTTCCCAATGTCTTTACTTTCTAACTGATTCATTCATAACCTGAACATTTCCCTGAATAAAACAACCTCATTAACCTCAATTTGGTTCCATAAATTACAACCTATGACATCTGCCTTCTCATGGTGAATTATTACTGACAATATTCATACTTATTCATTTATCAAATGATATGGCACTTACTGCCTCGTCTCAACTATTCCTAGGGACTCTGCTCCTCGTCTTATATCGATGCCTTTAAGAATCATACATCCCTCTAGCACTCTTTTCGTTAATATGAAAGTCTCTAATGATTCTCATCTTTTCCCGTATAAGATCTCGCGTAATTCTTCCAATCCGTCTTACTTGCTGGTACTACCTCCAGTAGTCCGGCCACGAATCCAACATGAATCTTCTGTTCTCTTGCTAATAGCTTAGTTCTTTATGCTCACTTTTCTGAGCACTATACCTTAATCATCTCAGTCTTTCCGGCTACAGCCATTATTCCTCGAGGGTAAGCTCCTTATCCTACAGGATTTTCCTTATCTGCTGGAACCTCTTCCGGGTCTCCAGTAGGGTACTCCATCGAATTTACCCGCTAATCTTCAGCATATAAAGCATTATCGCGCTGCTGCTCGTATGCCTCAAGGTCTATCGCCTTACTCGTCAATACGATATCGAGCTAAGTTACTATCATGATACTTAAGAGTTCCCATAAGGGTTTTATATGTCATCACTACATTAAGTAGTCCGACTATGAACTTGGCAAGAGTTCTTATTATCTTAGTGAATTTATTGTTTTAACGTCGCCTCATCTCTAGGGTTTATAACGTACGCTCTGATACCACTTCTGTAACACCCCCAGATCCGGGGTCCGGGATCCGGTCGTTACGGTCTCTATTACTGTTCACAATACTTGAACTTACTTCAACTCAAAATAAATTACATCTTTATGACCCAACAAAACAATATAAAACACACCCGTTATAGTCCCAGAGATGAAATTAGAGTAACTACCAAATTTTATTAAGCACAATATGAGTTCTTACAATCCAAAAGAATTTCAATATGAATACATACCCTTTGCCATCCATTTGCATAAGTCATACTAGACCATATACTTGGTACTGAAAGAATAAATCTATCCTACCAATAGCTTTCTCTTCGGCTCTGGTAGTCTCATCGTCCTGGCCAGCGTCGAGTGCGCCTTGTGCGAGTCATCTGGTCTAGCTGTTGTTGTGATATAATAATAAAACAAGGGTGAGCAATAGCCCACCAACAATAATATTTTACTGAACGATAATATATAACAGTTCAAAAGTATCTTTCAAACCATATGCCGTGCATTTTACCAAAATGATGCCAGTATAATATGAACGATGAAGTTACAAGGTAACTCAAAATGTAAATATATGTGGGAATATCTGCTATGTCGAAAATAAGCAAGATATTATCATTTATCATATAAAGAGGAACTTGCAAGGAAAATATTGCAATTCCAGTTATTAACATTTTTCGAAGTCCTACAACCTGAAAGAAGTCTCTTCGATACGTGTTGCGGAAGACACCGTCAACCTGAAAGAAGTCTCTTCGATACGTGTTGCAGGGAATTCCCAATTTGGGAGATGAACCAATACTGGAGTTATCACGCGCCAGCCGTCCCACTCCCTGATGATCAGTCGGGGATGGTACAACCCAATATAGTTTACTACCGGTAGAAGGAAGAACTAACGGCTCCACTTGTCGATTGCCTTTAATAGTAACTCCTTGGCCAATGGTTAGGCCTTGTGATGGACCGCGCGACTCGGCCTCTTACACACGACTCCTAGTTCGAATAAATCCACAGCATTGAAACGTAGAGTTTGTCCTCCCTTCCCCAAGTGAAATACTTGTTGATAAGACTCCACAAAGTAGTCGTATCTAATTGGAAAGGAAAATTCACCAACATTTCCCAAGCTTTTGCTTGTTAATGGATATCAAATTGTTCCAACAATCTTACCCCTCGAATGATGAGAAGGTACACACAGACTTAATGAGTCCATAGCAACCAAGTTGCGAGTGAAAAGGATAAACTATGGCCGGGAAGTCAACAAGATAAATAACCTTTCTCAAGTAAGGTTCCCTTATAATTTAAGAGATAGATTCGAGTGAAGAATGGAATCTTGAGGACCTTTCTTAATATAATATTAATCGTAGGACTCCGAAATATTTTACATAATATTTGGAGGTGAAAGATAATCTCCAAATAATATAAATCATTTAAAAAAGAATTTAAAAGAATTAAATAAATATTCCAAGAATATTTATTAACTCAATAACGGAATATTATTAAATCATAATGTTGCTCGTCAGTAATCCTCGAATGAATATATAGAATTATTTACTAAATAAATTACTCCTTAAATGAATATTCAAAATAATATTCATTAATAATTAGACTCCAATAAGTATTTAAAATAATATTCAATAAATAAGTCAAACTTTAAATGAATATTTGAAAATAATATTCATTTAATAAATAGTCTTCTAAATGAATATCCAAAATATTCCTTTAGTAATCAAAACTTTAAAGGAATAATTGAAATAATATTCCTTAAGTAAATAGAACTTCCAATTAATATTTTAAAATAATATTCATCAAGTATATAAACCTTAAATGAATATTCGAAAGTAATATTCATTTAATAAATAACATTCTAATGAATATCAAAATAATATTCAATAAATAATCAACTCTAAATGAATATTCGAAACTAACATTCATTTAATATTTCTCGACTGAGATAATACTCGAATAACATTACTCGAAATATTTCCAAGTAATTGATACTTTATGGAAATATAAATAATGTTTAATAATAACATTTCTCAAGATAAATAATAATCTGCCGTTGGAATCCCTCCGGGTTTCCACGACTATCTATATCTCAAAATACCGACTCCCGGTCTATATTTAAGAATGAATATCATATGCCCTTCGCTAAGGATCTTATCAAAACATTCCGGCTTTTAACTGATAATTCGTATTTAGTCTATAAGCCAATATAAATTCAGGGAACAGGTATCATAAACTAATTTGACAATAGGCATGCATGCTATGGCATATGTATCAGAAACAACAGATATACATATTATCACAACAACAGTACCGAGGTATTGGAAACTTGCCTGGTACTCAGGTGTGGGTGGAGATAGCGTGTCCTGGGTCTGCTCGATGATCTATAAAGAATCAGAACATTCGATATTAACCACTTAACACCTTTTAAAAGTCTAAGTATAAACTTCACTTAAGTCGAAACACGTTTTCGAATTATCTCGTTATAAACCTTTTAGTGTAACTCTTTTTATCACCGATATGATCCGACATTCGTTCATTATTAAGACATGTCATCATACCCACACTCAGTATATACTTAAGTCGTATAAGTTCTAAAGTCGATCGATTATGAACCGAGATTATACCTCGAGTTTTATCGTTCGTTTTCTAAGTTATAACCAAAGTTATACTTTTAAGGGGTTCGTTCGCGTTTAACCTTGATTCGAACATTTTTATAAAATCGGAAAATGATCCGTTCGAAATGTGGTTTTCTTTCATACCTTCCTTATGACCCCTAGTATTTATCTACCAAGATTCGCCACTGAGTAACATGCTTTATGAGGGTTCAATTGAAGTTACGAACTTTTACTTACGGTTCCGAACCAATTTTAGTAATTTGACCATAACTCCTAAACAGTAAGTCGGAATGTCTCGATTCTCGTGCCAAAAAGATCTATGGCTCGAGATCTACAAGGATCAGTCATAATATTATCAAGGTCGGAACCTACATTAACTGCCATGCTTGGTTTCTATGTGTTAACAAAAATTCGGCATTATGACGGCTATAAATCAGATATTTCCAAAATCAAAACCCTCCAATATCATAATTTCCACTCCAAACAACACATATGCATGATTTCTAACCATGAACTGAGGCCAAGCAATGCCTTTTCGTTCATCTAACTATTTTTAACATTTATCAAAACCCCATTCATAATCATGCTTATAATAATATCATCACCAAAACTCATCTAAAACTCCATTAAAACTCAAAACAAAAACTTGGGTTCTTGAAGTTTATACCTTCCATGGAGTGTGTACTAGCCTTACTAAGCTTGTTATAGTCCTTGTATAGCCTTAACAAAGCTTGGATCAACCAAAGAAAACAAGAAATCAAAGATTAGTTCTTGGAAGTTACTATTCACCCTAAACTTGTAAAAATCATAGAAAATTGAAAAATAAGAATTTAGCTCTCAAATTTTTACCACATCTTGGGCACTTCATAATCTTTGTTTTGAGTCCTAGATCATCAGATATGAAGCTTCCTAGCTAGGGTTTTGAGCCCTCTTTTTCTGCTGGACAGTAATTTGGCATATTTGTTTCCACAACTTTGAGCATGGATTTGACTAGGCTATACTACTTTGTTGGCCATGAAATTTTGAGCGAATATTACCTATGAAGTGGAGAGGCTATGGTTAAAATTTGGTGATTTTATCATGGATAGAAATGGAGATATGAATTTTTCTTTCATAGTGGTTTTTGCTGGGCAGGTTTAAGAAAATGGAAAGAGTTTGTGTTTTGCTTTGTGTTTTGGTGTTTAATGCAATAATACAAGTAATATCTATCTATATTGGATGCATCTCTTGACTTTTGTGTTGTTAACACTCTATTGGTGCCACTTGTTGATCCATTACTTGTCCAAGTGTTGGCATTATATCAAGCAACTCCATTCTTGGTTAATTGTAATTACACCACTCCTTTGTTAGTTGACTTATATGTAAGTCACTTGTATCATTCTTTTTCCACCAATTGCACATGTCATCTCTTGGCCGTTTATTTGTTTCTTTGTTCGGTTATTGCTCGTTTCGATTGATCGTTCGTAGGAATATCTCACGGATTTCTAATTAGGGTTCACCGAGAATCTTCTTAATATTAATACCATCATTCTCCATCTTTCTTACTAACTTTCGAATTTATATTCCTTAAATCCCTTCGTTAAATTCTTAAGTCTTTCAGTGTCCAGAGAACTTTTGGAGAAAATAAAAGTGTGATTTTTCAGAATCGGACAGCTTTTACATACACTTATTTTCCCCGCTGGATCACTAATACGAACTCGGAAATCCGTTCCGAATACTTCTATATAGTGTCGTCTCATAATATTCTCATTTCCACCAAAAACACTATTCATTCTATATTCTTCTTTTATTCCCTATATTTGTGACAATGTCCTTGCTATTTCTCGGGCGTTCCTTAACCCTTTCACGGAACCACTGGACTAATCGTTTTCGATCCGGATGACACGAGAATATTCTCCGGCTTGGAATTGCCATATCTTATTCCCCTAGGAGATAGATTATTCTTACCTAAGTTGTCAACCCATAGTATTCTTCATGGCATATAAACATTTGAATCCAAATCTATTCCTTTCATTCATTATCTCAATCGTTACATCGTAGTCGTAATCACTATTCACCATTACCTCAGTACATAATAAAAAGTTTTAATTATATCCAAAATTTGGGGTTCTTACATAGTTTTAATTGGAAAATAATTGTTAAATCATCACTAAATTAAAGATTATTTTGTTAGTTTCATGTGGGCTGTAAAATTGTCCAAATCAAATTTTAAGAATTCAGGATAGAGCATAAATAATAAATTAAACGTGTAAAATCTTATATATATATATATATATATATATATATATATATATATATATATATATATATATATATATTTTAACAATAATTTGATGTAAATTAATAAAATATAAATATTTAAAATTAAATATAATTATAAATATTAAAAAATGAACCGTACTTTTGCATAAGCTAGTCTATACTATAATATTATAAGCAAAACAACCTCTATTTGGTTGCTTGATAGTTTGGTTACTTATTTGGTACACTCAATATTAACCATTGGATTTTAAGATAGATTAATGAGAACCGTTGGATATAATATAAAAAAAATTCTTATTATACATTTATATTATATTATAAACTACTCCAATAAATAGTGTTTGTTTTTCATTCATGTTCCAACGGCGTAATTTTACAAAAACATAACCAACACTATCAAAAAGACTATCAATTAAATTTAACATATTAAATTTAACAGTTATTTATCTATTTTCAATATACAAGAAAAAGACTATCAATTAGAATACTATCAAAAACGTATAATCATATTTTATTATCTTTTATAAATTATATTATTACTAATTAATTATCAAATATTAAAATTATAAATAATCAAATAAAAATAGTAAAATAAAAATATTTAAAATGTACACTTTTTTTGTACACTCAATAGCAACCGTTGGATTTTGAGATAGGTTAGTGAAAACCGTTGGATCTAATACTAGAAGAATATTCTTTTTCTAATATTTAAAATATTCTCATGGTTTAAGTTCAAATCCCACCGAAAACATATCTTTATTAAACATATATATTATTTTATAAACTATTTTTAAGAGTTTGAGGTTCTATTCCCGTCAATATCATATTATAATCAAAAAATTTATTATTTTTTTAATAAAGTATTATTATACATTTATACATTTATACAATCTTATAAGCTACTCCCAAAAATTTTAGTCAATAACATATTATAGTTAAAAATTAAAACATTATTGTTTAAAATACTATCAAAAATGTACTATGATATTCTATTAACGTAAATAATTTATATATATATATATATATATATATATATATATATATATATATATATATATATATGAAAATATGAGTAATAAGATAAAAATTATTAAAAAAACATCCGTACATCACACGAGTTATAAATTATATAGTTAAAAATTACATAAAATCTGAAAAACACTTATAATATAAAAAAATTTGTATAAAAATCGAAAAAGATCTACATGATTAGATAAATTTCACTCTTTCTACTAAATAAAAGTTAAAAAAAAACTAATTTTATATGATATTTATATATGTATATATATATATATATATATGTATTTGAAAGTAGTAATTAAAATACATAATTAGAATAATATTTATATTCATGAAATTTATAAAATTAACAAAATATTTTAATAATAAAAACATATATACAACTTAAAATTTTAACGAAATATAATTAAACAATTTACAAGGCATCACACGAGTTATAGGTTAGTAATATATAAAAGATGTATGTCTCCGTGAGAAGGTGAGAATAATGCAAAGTGCTGGGCGTACAATGCAGGTAGCTGTTGCGGGGCGGCGATCCCGGGTGAGGGACTGCAGTGCAAGCCACGTGTCATGTAGGGAGGAGACGAGTTATCCGGGTATATATCAATTTGTTAAAATTGTTTCTGTTGGAAATAAATATATAATATAATTGGAATTCTGATGATATTAAATTTTATTGCTGCTGTAATTCAATTCACCATGTTCAATCATTACTACAAATTAAAGTTCTCTCTCTCGGTCTCAATTTGCTCTACAATTTGTAAACTTTAGCAAGTAAAATCAAAGTTAAGAGGGGGTTTGGGATTGCTTAAAATAAGTTACTTTTGATTTAATGGAAGTGTTTTTAACTTAAAGGAGAAAGTGGAGTTGTTTACTTTAAGTTGAATGAAAGTGTTTGGGTAATTTTACTTTAAGTTAAATGGGGGTTTAATAATTTTGACTTAAAGTGAAATTTGACTTAAAAAAATGTAAAATTCATAATATTTAAACTTTACAAGAATTGTGAAAAATGAAAGGAAAAAAAAAACTCCATAAATTATAAGTCATAAGTCAAAAGTACCTAAATGGAACTTATGACTTAAAACAGTTTTTTAACATAAAGCGGGCTTAAAGCCCATATTGCCAAACAGTTTAAAATCAACTTAAAGCCGCAAAAGCCAAAAGCCAGGTTGCCCAAACGGGCTCTAAATGTGTTAGCAGACCCCGTTTCACTTATAAGTTTCATAATCTATACTATTATATAATAAGTAAATAAGGATATAATTTGGTTATTTGGTTTAACTTGGTTCTACCTTCTAAAAAATACTGACCGTTAGATATTTAGTAAATAGATAATAACCGTTAGATCTAATAAAAAGAAATATTCTATATTTAAATCCCTTTTTAAAGATCCAAGATTCGAATCCCGTCAACAACAAATTTACATTAAAATTTTATATTATTTTAGTTCTAATCAATACATATCATTTATTAAATAACTATTATTGTTACTAATAATTTTATTAATTAATTACAAAGTTAAATTATATCCATAATAAATTATTATACTCTATTTTATTTTATCGTATAATTTTAAAAGTATTTCAAAGTAACATGTGATTTGCACGAACTGTCTAAGCTAGTATATATAATATTTATTTGGCTCCCAAATAGTCGAAAGTCTGATTCCGCCACTCATACAATTCAAGTATTTAACAAAATATAGAATGAAATCATGATATCAAGCTTAATAATAACTTGATGGATTTGAATTATAAGGTTATAAAGGATTAGGTACATAGATGAACAATTGACATACACACAGTGGGGAGAAACTACAAGTTCGTCGAGTCAAAAATCATACATTTACGGGACTGAGCACTTTATAAGAAAGCTGCTAGGAATAGAGAAAAGTGTGAGATGATTTGAAGTGATGTTTGATTTGACTCTGTTTGTTTTGTATTGCTGGTGAAAATGAAATTCATCCAAGGGGTATAAACAGACAGAATGCTGCATGTGTTGATTTGGTTTATACTCTTCATTATGTTAGACTGCAACAATTTACCGGACTGTCAACTTTTAATATTTACTCTATGAGGGTTTTTCTTACAGACAATCTATTTTAAGTTAAACAGATGCTCATCTTGTTGCTTAAGATTGTTTGATATAGGTGCTCGATCACTTTCTTTTATGATCAGTTGATCACCATTTAGTTGTTTCTTTTTGAACAAAGCCTGTAAATTAATAACTAGAATATATTATTTTTTGGATAAATTTCGTGATAAGTTAAAATCGAATCTAAATTAATAACTAGAATTTATTATTAACTTTGGATAAATTTTGAGAAGTTAAAATCAAATCTTAAAATTTAGAACGACATAAAATAATCTTACTACTAATACAGTAATAGGTTATCAGGTGGCATTGACTAAACTTAATTACACGTAAGTTCAAAAAGAATTATTCCATTCTAAATACGAAAAATTATTTTTAAAGATAGATGATGGTGTTTGATGAAAGAAATTAAAAAATTATAAATACATTTTCCTAATTCTCTCAAGTATAATTATCATTTTGTTCTATCCAGATAAACACTACTCCCTCTTTGCCTAAATGTTTTTTCCGTTTTGACTTTTGGTACTATTCATTCTAAGCGATTGACTACTAATTTACGCATAATTTATAAGATAAAATATAATCATGAGTGATTTTGTTTGATTCGTATTTGTGAGTACTTTAATACAGTGAAATTTTTATATTTAATACTAATACGAAATTGAAGATATTAACAATAAAAAATATGCATTGACAAACGTAATAACGATGAATGGGAAAAGTTTTTTGGGACGGAGGAAGTATAAAATTTTGAATCGAAGTGTTTTTAGGACTAAAGTATGACGAGTGTCAAGATTTGGAAGCTAACTATATTTTTTTTTTTTTGAAAGTCATGCAAATATATTAAGAAGAAGAAGCAGACACTAAGTCTGAACATACAAACTGGGATATATCACTAGGGGTACTCAGGATCCAACACTGTTCTACACCGAAGGGAACTACCCTAGCTAGGTGGTGAGCTGCTTTGTTACCATTACGGTTCACTTGAGACCATTCTAGCATGTCAAACTGGGAGCTGATATTGAGTATATCCTGCAGCAAAAAGTCTATCTCCATGTCTCCTCTCATGTTGCTCCTCACCTTGTCGACCAAGTTCTGACAGTCGAACTCGAGGATAACATGGTTGAGACCTAAAGCCTTCGCCTTCTTCAACCCAAACAGAGCCGCTCTACCCTCTGCTACTAAAGGACTCCATCGGGCACGGAGTCTCCTAACAGCCGCGAAGGACACTCTCCCCTGGTTGTTGCGCGCTACCGCACTCAGACCGATCCAACCCTCAGCAGCAGTAGAGGCGTCCACATTAATCTTCGTTATACCTTCCGGGGGCAGGGTCCAATGAGGACTGATTGCAGGTCTAGTGGAAGAGTTGATTGCTCCATAGATCCTTTTATGATAATCTTTATACTCAGACACGATTCTGGAAACATTGGTCAGGAAGTAATCATCCGTTTGATGTTCATTCTCAAAAACCATCCGATTTCTTCGACACCACAATGACCAGAGCATGAAGAAGCACCACTCTCGCTGCTCAGCACTTAGCCTATCCATCCAGATCTCTAAGACCTCCATAAAATTACCAGCATTTCCTATCTCCATGGCTTCTTTGAAGGTCGACTGATTCCATAGTGGCATGACCCTCGGGCAGTGAAAAAGAGAGTGGAGAATGGTTTCCGACTCGCCTCTGCACCATGGACATTGGTCATCGTCAATCAAATGGCGATATTTGAGGACTGCTTTGGTAGGGAGGGTGAAAGAACAACATCTCCAAAGGAAGTTTCGAACTTTAGGAGAAACCTTAGCTTTCCAAATGACCCCCCACCCCTTATGAGCACCAGCCACATCAAAAGATTTGCCATTAAAGTATGCCGATCTTACTTCATATCTACCATTCTTGGACCAGGCCCAGAACATTCTATCGCTTGGAAGACCTTCACTGATCGGAATTGATGAAATCAATCTCCTATCCCTGTCATTAAAGAGGCTATTAACGACCTCCTCTTTCCACCCATGATTTGTTTCGTCTATTAAGTCCCTTACCAGCTCATATTGACAATTCTCTGGAGCAGTACTCGTTGTGACATGACCCTGGTCATCTACTAGCCAGGGGTCTGACCAAATCTTGATTTTCCTGCCATTTCCCACTCTCCAGGCTGATCCTTCCTTCACTAGAGCTTTCGAACTCCAAATGCTACGCCACGAATAACTCAAACAGGGGCCGAGCGCTGCTTCCAGGACTGAGGAATGAGGATAATATTTAGCTTTCAAAACTCTTGCCATAAGCGAATTTTCATGATGGAGGAGTCTCCATATTTGTTTTCCTAGAAGAGCATCATTAAAGACAGCTAAGTCTCGGAATCCCATGCCACCTATGCACTTAGGTTGACACAACAGGTCCCAGCTCTTCCAGTGGATTTTCCTTCTCGTTGCATTAGACCCCCACCAAAATCTAGCCAAAACTGAATGAAGATCATTAATTAGATTAACCGGGAGTTTATAGATACTCATAATATATGTGGGAATCGCTTGTAACGCACTTTTGATAAGGACCTCCTTCCCTCCTTTAGAAAGAATTTGCTCCTTATACCCTCGGAGTTTTTTCCATACTCGATCTTTTATTACCTCAAAAACCACTTTTTTAGATCTGCCAATAATAGCCGGGAGGCCGAGATATTTATTGTGGTCGCTGACTACATTCATTTTCAATATAGTCCCTATATCCCTCTTAGAATCATTAGAAACCCCTTTGCTGAAAGAAACCTCCGACTTTGCGAAATTAATTTTTTTCCCGGAAGCCGCTTCGTATTTGTTGAGAATATCAACAATGACTGTGCATTCCTGTCGGGTGGCTCTTGTAAAAAGAAGGCTATCATCCTGAAAAACAAGTGGGTCACTTCTGGACCATTCCTACTAGCCCTTACTCCGTGGATTTGATTTCTCTCCGCCGCTAGTCTTATAAGGCCAGAGAAAGCGTCAGCAACCATAATAAACAGGTAGGGTGAAATGGGATCTCCTTGTCTGAGGCCCCGGGATGGCGTAATAGAATTTGTCGGGGACCCATTAACCATTAATGAATATGAAACCGTCTTAACAAAACTCATCACTATGTCTACCCAGGCCCCAGCAAAGCCAAGCTTTACCAACGGTCTTTCTAAAAAATTCCATTCTACTCGGTCGTAAGCTTTACTCATGTCGAGTTTCATGGCTGTCAAACCTCTCTTCCCTTTCATCCTTTTTTTCATAGTATGGAACAGTTCCAGTGCGATTAATGCGTTGTCTGTTATGAGCCTTTTCGGGACAAAAGCACTTTGATTTTCTGAGATAATTTCCTAGAGAAGCGGTCTGAGTCTATTGGCCACCGATTTGGATGCTATTTTGTAGATGACTTTACATAGAGATATCGGCCGGAATTGAGAAATTTCAGTCGGGCTTCTTATCTTTGGGATTAAAGCAACTCTTGTCGAGTTAATTTCCTACAGTGAGACTTTCCCCGATATGATGTCATTGGTGAAAGTGGTCACATCATCCCCCACCACTGTCCAAAAACGTTGGTAGAATATTGCATGAAGGCCATCTGGGCTGGGTGCTTTGCACGGCGCCATTTGGGAGAGGGTCCTATGAATTTCTGCTTTTGAATAAGGTTTCAAAAGTTTTTGGTTAATCTCAGAAGAGACCCTTGTTTCCACCCCTTCAAGAGCTTGATTCATTGCCTCCATCGAGGTATTCGCTGAAGTGAACAAATCGCTAAAAAACGAGGTTACTATCATTTCCAGCTCCTTATTTTCGACCTTCCAGACTCCGTTTGAGTCGTACAATCCAGATATGAAATTCTTCTTCTTCCTCTGGGATGCCTTATGATGGAAGTATTTAGTGTTCCTATCCCCATCCCTTACTTCCGCAGCCCTCGATCTAATATACCAGTAAGCTTCGTTCTTCTCTAGAAGGCTGTCAAATTTTGATTCGAGCGCCACACATCCCTGCATCTCCAAGGTAGAAGAACAACGGAGGCGACTAGCAGCAAGCAAATTCTCTGTCTCTCTAATCTTCTTGTCCAGGTTCTCCACTTTTTCATCTCCCCAGATTGAGAGGTTTTTTACCACTGCCACCAGCTTGGCCAACATGTCTGACTGCCCTGTACTACTCCAAGCTTCTTTGATAACATCCTCAACCCCAGCTTCTAAAAGCCAACTGGTCTCAAATTTGAAGGTTTTACTTCTCTTATTAAAAGGCCTTCGAATAGGCTCTGTTTGTAAGAATATTGCAGCATGGTCTGATTGATGTTTGGTGAGATTTCTAACCTGATAGTTAGGGAAGAGAGTGCACCAGTCCGAATTGGCTACAAATCTATCTAGCCTTTCTTGAATGCGCGTTTCTGCTGTTTTGCCTCGTTCCCAGGTGAACCCGAGACCCGAATAACCCAAGTCTCGGAGGTTACTGTCATCTAGAACATCCCTGAAATTCTGAATCAATCGCTGGTCCCTGGGAACTCCCCCTTCCTTCTCTACATTACTTAGAATTTCGTTAAAGTCTCCGCCTATAAGAATAGGATGATTTGACTCTAAGCACAACTGTCTTATCAAGTCCCATGTTTTGAATTTCTCTGAAGTCGAAGCCCATCCATAAATACCAATAAATCGCCATGTCACCCCCTCCACACTCTTCACATCACCACAAATATGGTGTCCTGAAGTCGAAACTAGGGAAAAGTCCATTTCGTCGTTCCAGAAGATACCCAGGCCTCCTGAGCGACCAATACTATCAACACCTATTACATTTTTACATCCCAGCTTCCAACTAAAAACCTCTACATTTCTCTTCTGAATCATAGTTTCCGACAAGAAAATGATGTCGGGGCAAAGACTGCTACCCCATCGCTGGAGTGCCCGAACTGATCGAGGGTTGCCACTTCCTCGACAGTTCCAACATAAGATTTTCATTGTTTTTCGCGGGACTGGTCCTCGCCAGTGCCCGCTACTTTGAAAGTGTTTTCATTTGCTCCAGAAGACGAAGACCTTCTCAATTTGCCTGCTCTGTTTCTGTTTTCATTCTCCATTGTTTCTTCCGGATTATCCTTGTAAGACCTCTTCTTCGTAGCTTCATTCCCTATCTGTTCTTTGCTTTCTATTAGCATCACATCTTGGGAACCGTATGTACCTTCTCTGGCTCTTCTTTTCCAATTCATCCCTTTGTTCTTTTTTAATAGATCATCAGACATAGGTACTACTTCAGACCCTGTTACCTCCATGCTCTGAAAATGTGCCTCATTCACTTTTTTAACCCCCCATCCCTTTTCAATGTGGCTTCGACTGCCCTTTTCATGACCGTTCCTGCTGCTTCTAGCTTCACCTGGTACAGCTGCAGCATTTATAGTATTTATATCGCTACCTGGGGGATCAAATAGAATCTTCTTTGCAATACTTGGAGGTCCTAAACGAATCACCTTCTTCTCACTATAACTTGCCCTGCGTTCAGTTTTGTCCGTTTTCAAGCTCTCCATCCATTTTCTTTCTTTTTCCACTATACTAAAAGATTTACGAGCCCTGCGGATTGGTGAAGCAATCATAAACGGACCATATTGATATACCATCTCCCGTTCATCTTCAGATCCCGTGACATGGGGACAATCTCGATCAGTGTGTCCCATTCTCCCACAAAAATAGCAAAAATCTTCAAGTCTTTCGTATTTAAAGTCTACCCATTTTGTAGAATCTTGCCAGACTCTGACTTTGATACCTCTTGGCAAAGGTTTACCCACTTCCAGATTGATCTTGACTCGCATAAACACCTCCCAGCCAACTGGATCTGAATCATCGAATTCTATGAATCCCCCTAATCTTTCCCCTATCATCATTGCAAAATTTGCGTTCCGTCTACCGAATGGCACATCCAACATCATTACCCAGAATGGTGAGTGGGTGAATCTTACATCCGATGGCTGCTCCTCACCTTTTAGCTCTTTTAATAGCAGGATTTGTCCGTCAAAGGACCACGGGCACCCGTCTAGCACTCTGTTTTTATCCGTATCACAGAAAAATTGAAAGACAAATAGATTTGTTTCGACCATTCGTACCACCACATTCATTTTCAGACTCCAGATCGATACCAATGTTCGCTTCATAGCTTCAAAATTGAATGGTTTTACTGTGAAGAGCTTGCCCACCAGTGATAAATCGATCTGGTCCTTGATTCCAGAACTGCTCTCGTCATCTGTATTGTCCCCTATAACCTCTTCTTCCTCTTCTGTTAGCTTTAGTTTCCCCCATTTTTCGCAGAGATCTTCGTTCATACTGTACTTAATGAAACTTAAAACGGATTCCCCTACCCTCAATACCCTAAATCGGGACTCACTCAACCCTAGAAAGGGACTCACTCAACCCTAGAAAGGGACTCACTCACTCAACCCTTGGAAGCTAACTATATAGTTACAAAGATGCTAGAGTGTCACTATTTTTTTCTATCTGATAGTTTATGTATGTTACTATTCGATAGGACATTCCTGGTTTCGGCCTAAACGCATATCACTAATTTTGTGGGCCTCTGGCACAACCCACTTCTAATAGAAAGCCCATTGTAGTGGAATAGTTCCCAAGGCCCATATTATTGTATTGTCATCAACTAATCTTTTTTTTTTGAAATAAAGTACTTACTTTCATTAAATGGAATCAAAACTTAGAGCATCCAACAAAACTTCAGGAGCAGTATCAATCCACTCATGTGTATCTGACATAAAATGAGTTGCTCGTGCTAACGGGTGAGCTACTTCATTCGCAGATCTATGAACAAACTGAACTAGCACATCACAAAAGTGTTTAAACAAATCTATACAATCACTAACAATAATATGGAAATAGCTTCTTCCCTGACTTCCATGGCATGCATCCACAAGCAATCTTGCATCCGTTTCAAATACACATTTCGTATAACCTGCCTCTATTTCCCAAGATAAAGCCTCCTTTAAGCTCAAGGCCTTGGCTTCCTTCGGAAGAAAGTCCGTTGCAAATTGTCTTCTTCTAGCCCGCAAAAAACAGCCCTGTTCATCCCGAACCACAGCACCCACTCCCATATGCTTTGTTTCTGCAAATATAGCCGCATCAATATTAATTTTTACATACCCCGGTGGTGGTGGACTCCATGTCCGAGAACTTGATTGTACTACTGTGTTATCCTTATGCTTCTCCTGCAATGCCTTTCTCCAATCATATAGCAAATTTCTAGCCTGTGCTTGAACTCCAAAAGATGACATTAATTCTAACGCACACCCATTTGTTCCTCCGGTTCCAAAGGCTCCAACAAATCATTACTACTTGCACAATCTGTTCTCTGTTACACCGAGCAAAGACTCTATTTAAGACGTCAAACACCATATCACCTTGCAATACCTGTATGTCCATATTCACTCTCCCATCTGTCCAAACAGACATTGCAAACGAACATTCAAACAGCACATGACTCGCAGTTTCCACAGCTTGTAAACACCATTGACAACAAATATCAACCTGCACTCTCTTTTCAGCCAAAGCTGCAGCTGTTGGAAGCCATGATCGACTTACTCTCCACAAAAAATTAGTGACCTTCCCTGGTAATTTAAGTGACCACACCGGCATAGTTTGTTCTCCCTATAACATCTGATAACAGCTTTTCACAGTAAAGATCCCCTCTGTCTCCAGGTGCCAAAACCAAGTATCTTTTCTTTCTTCCACATGTAAAGGGATTTTAAGAATCAACTCCACATCTCTAGTATTAAAAATATCATGTATAACCTCACTATCCCAAGCCATTGTATTCACTTCCATCAGACTTTGGACTGTAATATTTTCAAGTTCTTGAGGCATAATAGACGTTAAATACCAATTTTCACCACAGGGTAACCATGGCACTTTCCAAACAAAAGTATCCTGCTCATTACCAATTCGCTTCCTGCATCCCTTTTTAATACTCTCATGTGCAGCTAGAATGCTTCTCCACATAAAACTTGGGTTAGTACCAAGTTTAGCATCCAAAACCTCACATTTAGGATAGAAACGAGCCTTCATTATACTAGTTACCAGCTAGTTTCCATTATTCAACAGGCGCCATCCTTGCTTTACAAGCATTGATATATTAAACTTCTTCAAGTCCCTAAACTCTATGAACACCATTTAACTCCTTTCCCATTTCCCCCATTTTCCCACCAAAAACTATTCAACTGCTTATGAATCCCGTCACAAACCTCATTTGGCAACAAAAACAAGTTCATCCAAAAATTTGGAATGGATTGCACAACCGTTTTAAGTAATGTAAGTTTCCCAGCCCTCGAATTGCTCTTATTTCGCCAACGTTGTAACTTGCTTTTCACTCTTTCAATTAATCCATTGAACACTTCTATTTTCCTCCTTCCTATACGCATAAGCATTTCTAAGTAATTGCCTGGGATGTTGACTTCCTTTTTACCTCCAAAATTCGACACACCAAATCTCTATTTTCAGTTGTAGTGTTTTTGCTGAACACCACATTTGATTTATTAAAGTTAATAGCCTGACCAGAAATCCCCTCATATCGCAGCGGAATATTTTTCATACTAGTAGCTTCTGACTCTGAAGCTTGAAAGAAAAAAATATGAGTCATCAGCAAATAGTAAGTGTGATATTGGTGGTGCACTCCGTGCGATAGCACAACCATGTATAATCCGAGCCTCTTCACTCCGTCGAAGAATCGAGCTCAACCCCTCTGCACACAATATATACAAATACGGTGATATACGATCACCCTGTCGAATCCCTCTTTGAGGTTGAACATCACCAAACACATTCCCATCATATATGAAGCTGTATGTAACCGACTTTATACACTTTAAAACTCTATCTGTCCAAGCTTGATTAAACCCAAACTTATTCAGTATATTTTCCATAAAATTCCATTCCAGTCTATCATAGGCCTTCGAGATGTCTATTTTCCAACCAGCAACACTATGTCTCCCCTGCGTACGTCTCTTCAAATAGTGATTTAATTCAAAATTAATAAATGCATTATCAGTCAATAACCTTCCCTCAACAAATGCGCTTTGCTTATCCAAAATAAGACCAGGCAGACAACCCTTCAAATGATTGGCCATAACTTTTGATAAAATTCGAATCAAAACGTTGCATAGAGAAATTGGCCATAACTTCTGATAGGTTTCGGGGAGAAAAAAGTGCAACGAAAAGCGATAATAAACAATAAAATCCGAAACCTAACCCTAGAATCCGTGTATAAGTTGTGGTTGATTATGGAGAACAGAATCTGTACCTTAAGAAGCCTTACGATTCGGTTGTCAGATGGAGATCCTAGCTTGAATGAACACCACGTATCCCGTATGCAACGATATACGCTCTATCAGTATCCACGCAGAAGCTCGAACGAAGGATGTTGTGTACTAGCACAATACTTCGTTTTCTTTCTCTCTTTTCTCTCTACCTCTCTAACAACTAGGGTTTTGTATAAAAACGTCTAACCCTCTCCAAGCCACAAATAGATATTATATAGGAGAGTCCAAAAACGAATTCAACCATAATCCTAATTAGAGCCCATATTAATTCAGATTTCTAATCATTATCTAACTAAGACTTTCTCAATTAAATAACAACTGCACTTCTGAATTAATAATTCGAATTTCCATTTATTACATTAATTAAGTCATACTTAAATTAATAATAAATCATTCAAATTCTATCATTTAATTTAAATTCGAATTCAAATTAAATAATCCTCCGAGCATTCTTTGTGTGTGACCCGATATGTTATTATTACGTTGGCAACGATTTTAAAATCCCAATTAAAATCGTAAACAAAGAGCGGCATCTAGTAACACATCATTGCTACCCAAGTAATAATAAATAAATCAGTGAATCGATTTCTCCTTTCGTGAACAATGTTCTATGTAATATAATCCCTTAACCATGATATTATAGATTAAACTGGAGGCATGGAATGTGTCATCCTCGTTATAATTTAATCTTTATTTTCTTGATCGATGAGTAGACTATTCAAACAAATCACTATTTGAGCATGGCCATGCATTTCATAGTCTCACTCAAACAAGAGACCAATAATATCACTCCTATAATTTTATATATATTAAGGAGGGTTAAATTCCATCTAGATCATTCACATTTCTCATACGATTCATAATATACCCAAGACCACCTTTATCATTACCCGATTAAAGATAACTTTTGATAGAATCAAAATATATTAATTCTCATATAGAAATGTAATGACTTCAGGTCTAAGGATCATTACATCATTATCACATTGAGATTCATAATGACACATTTATTCATTCCATGTCGAATCTCATAGTGGGTTTATCCAGTACATCGTACTCATACATGTACCTATGCATTGACTTTAGTATCATCATACTTATGATCAATGAGAAGTGATCATCAGTCAATCAACATACTAGTCTCGATGTATTATTATTGTCCTAATAACAATAATACTTGACTAGGGATATTTAAGATTATTATACTGTATATTATCTCATAGTTATATAGTTCGTATCAATAATCTAGGGACATTTATTATACTAACAATTATATCGCAGTAAATACTAAGCATAATAAAACATCAATATGATCAAAATAGAACATAAATGTCAATGACGAAGTTTAAATAAACTGAAATGTATTGCCTCTAGGGCACCTACACTAACAATCTCCCACTTGCACTAGAGCCAATCATTCATATTCTTAATACCTATGGAACTAGTATGACTTTCGTGCTTCTGCTGCGACAGAGGCTTAGTCAGTGGATCAGCAACGTTATCATTGGTATGCACTTTACATATGTGTATATCTCCTCGCTCGTTAATCTCACGAATAAAATGATATCTTCAAGTATATGTTTCGCCCTGGAGTGCGATCTTGGTTCCTTTGCTTGTGCTATGGCTCCATTATTATCGCAATAGAGATCAATGGGATCTGCTATCGATGGAACCACACCAAGCTCAGTGATGAAGTTTCGGAACCAAACTGCCTCCTTAGCTGCTTCACAAGCAGCAATATACTCAGCCTCCATTGTAGAATCAGCTACTGTTTCTTGTTTCGAACTTTTCCAGCTAACAACACCTCCGTTGAGACAAAACCAGACTGGGATATAGAATCATCCTTGTCTGTTTGGAAACTAGAATTAGTGTAACCTTTTACAACTAGTCCCTCTTCCCCTCCATACACCAAGAACGAATCTTTAGTCCTTTTTAAGTACTTTAGAATGTTCTTGACAGCTGTCCAGTGAGCTTCACCTGGATTAGACAGAAACCTGCTCGTCATGCTTAAAGCATACGACACATCAGGACGAGTACATATCATTGCATACATGATAGATCCAATTGCAGAAGCATATGGAATCTTACTCATGCGGTCCTTTTCATCTTTCGATTTAGGACTATCTTTATCTGAGATCGTTATCCCATGAGACATAGGGACAAATCCCCGTTTTGCATCTTGCATCCCAAAACGATGCAATACTTTGTCAATGTATGTACTCTGACTTAGGCCAATCAATCTTCTTGATCTATCTCTATAGATCTTGATCCCTAATATATAGGAAGCCTCACCTAAGTCTTTCATGGAGAAATTCTTTCCTAACCATGCCTTAACAGCCTGTAGAGAAGGTATGTCATTCCCAATCAGTAATATATCATCAACATATAGAACTAGGAATGCCACAGTGCTCCCACTAACCTTCTTGTAAACACAAGGTTCATTTTCATTTTGAACGAAGCCAAACTCTTTGACTGTTTGGTCAAAACGAATATTCCATCTTCTTGAAGCTTGCTTTAGTCCATAAGTGGACCTTATTAGCTTACATATCTTTCTAGCATCCTTTGGATTTACAAAACCTTCAGGTTGTATCATATATACATCCTCTTCAAGGCTTCCATTAAGGAAGGCTGTCTTGACATCCATCTGCCAGATTTCATAATCGTTGTAAGCTGCTATCGCAAGCAAAATCCTAATGGATTTGACCATTGCTACTGGTGAAAAAGTTTCTTCATAGTCAATACCATTTATTACATTAATTAAGTCATACTTAAATTAATAATAAATAATTCAAATTCTATCATTTAATTTAAATCCGAATTCAAATTAAATAATCCTCCGAGCATTCTTTGTGTGTGACCCGATATGTTATTATTACGTTGGCAACGATTTTAAAATCCCAATTAAAATCGTAAACAAAGAGCGGCATCTAGTAACACATCATTGCTACCCAAGTAATAATAATTAAATCAGTGAATCGATTTCTCCTTTCGTGAACAATGTTCTATGTAATATAATCCCTTAACCATGATATTATAGATTAAACTGGAGGCATGGAATGTGTCATCCTCGTCATAATTTAATCTTTATTTTCTTGATCGATGAGTAGACTATTCAAACAAATCACTATTTGAGCACGACCATGCATTTCATAGTCTCACTCAAAAAAGAGGCCAATATATCACTCCTATATATTTATATATATTAAGGAGGGTTAAATTCCATCTAGATCATTCACATTTCTCATACGATTCATAATATACCCAAGACCACCTTTATCATTACCCGATTAAAGATAACTTTTGATAGAATCAAAATATATTAATTCTCATATAGAAATGTAATGACTTCAGGTCTAAGGATCATTACATCATTATCACATTGAGATTCATAATGACACATTTATTCATTCCATGTCGAATCTCATAGTGGGTATATCCAGTACATCGTACTCATACATGTACCTATGCATTGACTTTAGTATCATCATACTTATGATCAGTGAGAAGTGATCATCAGTCAATCAACATACTAGTCTAGATGTATTATTATTGTCCTAATAACAATAATACTTGACTAGGGATATTTAAGATTATTATACTGTATATTATCTCATAGTTATATAGTTTGTATCAATAATCTAGGGACATTTATCATACTAACAATTATATCGCAGTAAATACTAAGCATGATAAAACATCAATATAATCAAAATAGAACATAAATGTCAATGACGAAGTTTAAATAAACTGAAATGTATTGCCTCTAGGGCACCTACACTAACAACTTCTCTGTTGTGGCTTTTTAACTTTTGGTATAAGACAAATCAACGTCCGATTAATACCTTCTGGTAATTCTCCTGTGTTAAAGAATTTCTGACAGAGGTCGGTCACGTCCGCTCCTACTGTAATAACCCTAACTTTTAGAATGCTACAGTACCTGAATAAATAGTAATTTTGAGGATTTAGGGAAATGGTATGTAAGTATCCTATATTCGAAATGGAAAATGAATAATTGGAAACCATATTATTGTTGTACTATAAAAATGAGTGACTCGAAACGATGACGGATTTCAGAAATTCCTGAGTATAGATTTTTAAGATGCTTGATTTCAATTGAGCACTATTGTATTGGTCAATAAATAGTATGGAATATGAAAAGGGTGTATACTTTGAGGAACATGTGAAATTAGGTTAAACCAGGGGATTATTAAGTCAAGGGAATGCCAGAGGAATTTAGATTGTTAAACAATTTATAACTACTTGGAAATGAGATATTAAATTTGAGGAATTGAGAATTTAATATTTTGGAATTTTATTATATTTGATTAGAGAATTTAAAACGAACGTTCTAGAAACCGCTGAGACTTTATAACGAGATTAAGCGATCAAGTGAATGAATCATGGGTTAAGGATAATAAATATTAGAAGTCCAAGGGAGGATATATTATGAGAGGGAAAGAGGATTGAGAATATAATCCTCCTAGAGCAAAGAGAATGCAACTAGTTTGAGGACGCTTGAGAAATCGGGAGAGCAAATTCTGAAATAAAGAGAATATACCATGGATATTGGATTTAATATCTACTTGGGGATTTGAACCACCCTAACACATTAATATATGATGTGGGAAAGGATAAAATATATTCAAGAGATTTACAAAGGAGACACTATTGGAACGATCTAAATTAAACGACGAGAGAATTTTGTCCAAAGCCCAACTCAAAAGCCCTAAGGCCCAAAACCTAAGCCATGCAGGTCCAAGAGGCTCCAAGGAGCTGCAAATGCAAGTGATTAAAGAGTATGGCTCATGGAATTAGTGAAGGGGCAAGGCTATAAGGGAAATAAGAGATTAAAGGCAAGGATATGCATGTAACTTACCAAAGAAAGTGGATAACTCATTCAAACACACCCACATGTCTTGATTTCATTGATGGACTTCAAACCCACTTAATTAAGAGATAAGATCTGATGTTAAAGGGATAGAAACAAGTCACACAAGTCATTATCCAAGAGAGAAAACAAAGAAAACATCAAGCTCTTCCAAACTGCCCAGCAAGAACAAGGAGGAAAGAAAAATTCATATCTCCATTTCTATCCATGATAAAATCACCAAATTTTAAACATATCTTCTCCAATCCATGAGTATCATTCGATCAAAATTTCATGGCCAACAAAGTAGTGTAGCGTAGTCAAATCCCTTCCCCAAGTTAAAGAACCGAACCTGCCTAGTCCTTTACAGCTTCTGTCCAGTGGGAAAAACGGGATCAAAACCATAGATAGAAAGCTTTGTTTTTGGTTATCTAGCTCAAATCAAATATTATGAAGAGGCCAAGATGTGGTAAAAATTTTAGAGCCAAAATCTTATTTTTCGATTTGTTATGAATTTTACAAGATTGATGACGAATAGTAAATCTTAGAAACTAACTTTAGTTTTCTTGGTTTCTTTGAAAGATCGAAGCTATACTAAGGTGATATAAAGGTTATACAAGGTGTATTAAGGCTTGTACACACTCCAAGAAAGGTATACTACTTGAAACCCTAGCTTGAATCTTGAGTTTATGGTTGGTTTTTGGAATAAGTTAGTGTAAAATATGAAATCATGGTTATATAAATGTTTATAAGTGTTTTTATGGATCAAGGAGAGGTTTTGAGTGCTTGTAACCATGGTTGGTATGATGACCACATGGTGTAGGGTTTGGTATATGTGTTGGATGTTGGATTTTGAGGAGTTATATTATGGAAAGTAAGAAAATATAGCCGTTATAATGCCCGCTTTTCGTTAAACCAAAAGATGCCCTGTTTTTGACAACCATACTTGTACGGCTAGGGTTCTATCCAGGGTGCTAACTGACCGTGAGAGGATAGAGCTTAGTTCATAGATCGTTTTGATATAAAGTACATCAAAATCCAATGAACGGTTTAGGAGAAAAGTGAGTTTTAGTGAAAGTCTTTCGGAAACCGAGAAAATGCAATTGTGTCAACTTTGAGGCTATAATTACCATACTTAAATATCTTTAAAAGTTATAAAATTTTGAGACAATATAGTAGGGTGAATAGAGAGTCAAACCCCACTGACCTTGTGTCAAAATTCGAAATTGATAATTTATGAGAAATTTTACAGTCATGTGTGGTTAATAAGGAAATGGTGAAAAACACTGAAACTTTTATGGAATCTAATAATGGATAAGTCCTTGGAACTTTTGGTCTATAAATAGTATGTTAAATTTATATTATGTGTCAAGGGTGTTATTATATATATATTTAAGGGTTAAGTGGTTAAGTGAAATATATTCTGATGGTGGTCCTTTTCGTTTCTATAGATACTCGAGACGAACACCAGATCATTCCTCTTGGAATTAGGGATCGAGGCAAGATTTCTTTTATCCGTATTTCAATAAACTGTTTATGTTCAATGAAAAAAAATTGGTTTTGGTAGATAATATATGAATCTTATATGATGATATGGTTAGGGATATATTCCATGTTTGTTGAGATTATTGGATATGGATAAGAATATGGAAAGAGCGAATATACTCTATGATCTAAAGGGATATGAAAGGGAATGGTATCAGTTGTTATCTAGGGTTATATGGTTTATGATATTATGTTAAAGATAATCTTTAAACATTTGTGATTTAATAAATATTATTTGATTATTATTTAATACTTTTAAAATAGTTGAAATATTTTGTATATAAGAGCATATTTGACTTTATTAAATACGAAGGAGATGTCTGAGTTATAATCAAAGTATTATGATGTATGTATTTTAAAGATGATGATATATGGAAATGGAAATGGAAATGGAAATGGAAATGATATATGTGAATGGAATTGGAAACGGAAAATGGAAAATATGGAATGGTGTTTTATAAATGGAATAATGATTTGATAAAAAGGGGGATTGCAACAGCAAGCGTAAGAGGCTGTGTTCGGCACAGTCCAGCGCTTAATATTTTATTACGGCCCAAGAGATGCCGAAGGGGGATGTAGCAGAGAGCCTTCCTCCAGGGATGATGACCAGGTTGGATCATTCTTTCTACTAGTAGTAAACAGAGAGCAGGTACGATTAGGCGACTGATCATCGTCCTAACGTATTAGGCGACAGCAGATATCTCCAAGGTATTTAAAGAAAGAATTGATAATGGTTACAGATCGACATACTGAAAAAGGAAAAATGGTATGAAATTATGGAATTATTTTTATGGTTAGAAGAGAAACTGATTTTATATCATATTAGAAGAGATACTGATATTTTAATGTTCTATATTTCTTTTCTTATAAAGATAAATAGATGGTGTATTTAATAAATAAGAATTAATTCTTTTCTTAATGATTATGATGGGTCTTCCATTTATTAATATATATATATATATATATACATATATATATATATGTTTTCTTTGATGTTGGTTTACAAAATTTATCTTGCTGAGCTATTATAGTTCACTCTTGCTATTTCTTTATATAACAGCTCGATCAAATGCCGATACTTCGCACTACACCCCGGAAGAGGGTAAGGGCTTTTGAGAGGGTTCTGGCACCCATCCCTGAGGTAGCTTATATAGGTGTATGGGTATAAGTAACGTATGTAAATTAGGTGAATAAGCTTTTGTAATATACTTTTGGTTGTTGAAATGCTTCTTGTAGAAGTATTGTTCAACAACGCTGCGTAAATAGGATTCTGGATTTGTAATAACTCTTTTAACTTTAAACTGTTATTATTATGGATGTTGTTTTCTGAGCATATGACTGATGTGAAATGTTATAGTGTGGGGTCTATTGTGTGAGGATTAGCAAGTATTTATATTTCAACTGTCAAGAATATAATGTTATTAAATGGAAATTGGATCGTGATGACCTGGATCCTGACCCCGGATCTGGGGCTGTCACAGTTTGGTATCAGAGCTTAGAGTCATATTGCTCAGGAACGGGAGTGAGTAGGAGTGTGTATAGTTATGTGAGAACGTCAGAACTCATGTAGAGTTCGTGTTGGACTATTGGATATAGTACCAAGGGTTAAGTTAAGATTGAAATGCGATTTTTATTGATATGTTAAGATAGACCTCGATTCTTGTGGGTATGGATGTTTCGTAAAGAATCCTCAGAGACAAGTATTGGTTGGTAAGGGCATAGATCGCCCGAGACATGAAGTTAAGGTGATTTTAGGGGATTCATGGAAATAGTTATGTACTTCCCGAATTATAGGAAATTTCAATATGATGTTAAGGGTATTTAAATCTTCTTGAGCTGAAGGGAGTTTGAAGTAATATTGTAAGTGGATTGGTGAACAGACACTGATTGTTTCAATTTATTGCGGAGATGAAATGGTGAAACTGAGATTGGTCGGTAAAGCCAAGATATACCTTAAGGACCAAGACAGACTGAGAAATTTGGAGATTGACTTAAATGAAAAGGCTATTACGCCAAAAGTGTTAAGCTTATGTAGCATACGGGATTCATAAGAGAAATATATGGTATTTGAGGAAAACCTTCCATTATTGGGATTTGCAATTAGGCAGAGGCTATTAACGGTACCTATTTTCAAAATTTCCTAAAGCCCTGCCAGATTATATTATTGAGTTTCAAATTTTCCTCCACTGGTGAGTAATTCCAGGGTGATCTATCACCTCTTATTCAAAAAGGGCCTGTATCTTTTCAAACTTTCTGGTACCCTTGGAATGTATTTCAAAATTTTATTCGATCGATCTTAGTCAAAATATTTCTCTAAGATTATTTTCGAAAGGTGGTATATATCATCGTGATTTAAATTTTTCTTTATATTTCTTACTCCAACTAAGAGGAATAATTCTATATGTATACACAAGGACGATCTGTCTGTGTGATTGAAAGTCAGGAGGGCACGCCCTCCCTTGTGTGACATACGGGTTCTTCCATAATATTGATTTCTCAGATATCCTTTTGTTTCAAATAAAAGTTATTTAAAACTCTTAATTTTATGAATTGTTGTGGGACCCTTGCTTGTTTCTGGGTTCGTTTCAAATCAAAGTTTTTTTTTAAATTCTATCAATTATTTCGAATATAGAAGATTTCATTAATGAATGGGATAATGGAAGCAAGGTTTAGAGTATACGTGATTATACAAGGAAACTTGAGATTCCAAGGAAAATTTCGTTAAGAGATGACTAGATCTAGAAACATTTCAACACAAGAGAGGAAGGAATTTCGTGAGAAGAATTATGGGTGAAAGTTATAGAATTATGGAGAAATGCTTCATACTTTGTTAATACGGGAGAAATAAGAGTAAGGAGGTATTAATAAGGGTTAAAACCCTGGATTCAAAACAGAGTGATAATAAGAGGGAATACAATTGTTATTAATTTTCCAAGTTATTTTTAATAAAAAGGCAAGAGTGTTCATCAGGAAGTAATAGAGAATTGGATAGCCAAGTGGTGAATATACGCGACCTCTGTTATCGGATGACCGAATTTGTGGATAAAAGCATGCAAGAATATGCTACTAATTGAGAGTGAAATGGTTTGAGTATCCTAAGACTAATACTACCTGTGTCAAGTGTGTAAAAGATGACCTTAGGAAACGAGATAAGGCTTTCGGAGGTAATTGAAGGTACGCTCTAATTTAAAATTCTTAAGTGTGAATGTTTGGTTAAGGATCGACTAGATCAATGAATGGTGTAAATAAGTTGATAAATTAGATAAGAATAATCTATCTCTTAGGAAGTAAGTTATGATGTTCTAAGAAAAGAAGTTATTCTCATGTCATCCAAATCAATATCTGTTAAGGGTTAGAGGATTTTATAAAAAGGAGATTAAGGGAAGGAGCGAGAACATTGTTCAAGGATAAAGGAAGAGTATCTGCTTGTATCAGTACGAACAGGAAATAAATATTATATATATTATTTTCTTACAATTGTTTCAAGGAATAGTCTTATAGCCTATTTTCTGGAAAATTTTACAGAGATGATATATATACAAATGTTGGAGTATTAATATTTTATGTCATGATAGAGATCAAAATATAGTTAAACAATAGTGAGATACACTACCATTCAGGGAAGGCCAATGTGGTGGCCGATACCCTTAGTTAAAAGAGAAATGAGAGATGAGATAATATAGATGAGATAAGCTAAATGGCATGTGGATGAATGACAAGTTTATGTTGGTGTATTTTTGCACAGACAAGATAGAAATGTTTATGAAAGAACTAAAGGATGGAGGAAGTAATGTGAGAATTAGAGGGTGTCAGGTGAGAAAGGTATTTATCGATATTTTCAACATGATTCCGGGACGGAATCCTTTTAAGGGGGGAAGACTGTAATAACCCTAACTTTTAGAATGCTACAGTACCTGAATAAATAGTAATTTTGAGGATTTAGGGAAATGGTATGTAAGTATCCGATATTCGAAATGGAAAATAAATAATTGGAAACCATATTATTGTTGTACTATAAAAATGAGTGACTCGAAATGATGACGGATTTCAGAAATTCCTATGTATAGATTTTTAAGATGCTTGATTTCAATTGAGCACTATTGTATTGGATATTAAATAGTATGGAATATGAAAAGGGTGTATACTTTGAGGAACATGTGAAATTAGGTTAAACCAGAGGATTATTAAGTCAAGGGAATGCCAGAGAAATTTAGATTGTTAAACAATTTAGAACCACTTGGAAATGAGATATTAAATTTGAGGAATTGAGAATTTAATATTTTGGAATTTTATTATATTAGATTAGAGTATTTAGAACGAACGTTCTAGAAACCGCTGAGACTTTATAACGAGATTAAGCGATCAAGTGAATGAATCATGGGTTAAAGATAATAAATATTAGAAGTCCAAGAGAGGATATATTATGAGAGGGAAAGAGGATTGAGAATATAATCCTCCTTGAGCAAAGAGAATGCAACTAGTTTGAGGACGCTTGAGAAACCGGGAGAGCAAATTCTGAAATAAAGAGAATATACCAAGGATATTGGATTTAATATCTAATTGGGGATTTGAACCACCCCAACACATTAATATATGATGTGGGAAAGGATAAAATATATTCAAGAGATTTACAAAGGAGACACCATTGGAACGATCAAAAAATTCAATCGATGAATTAAACGATGAGAGAACTTTGTCCAAAGCCCAACTCAAAAGCCCTAAGGCCCAAAACATAAGCCATGCAGGTCCAAGAGGCTCCAAGGAGCTGCAAATGCAAGTGATTAAAGAGTATGGCTCATGGAATTAGTGAAGGGGCAAGGCTATAAGGGAAATAAGAGATTAAAGGCAAGGATATGCATGTAACTTACCAAAGCAAGTGGATAACTCATTCAAACACACCCACATGTCTTGATTTCATTGGTGGACTTCAAACCCACTTAATTAAGAGATAAGATCTGATGTTAAAGGGATAGAAACAAGTCACACAAGTCATTATCCAAGAGAGAAAACAAAGAAAACATCAAGCTCTCCCAAACTGCCCAGCAAGAACAAGGAGGAAAGAAAAATTCATATCTCCATTTCTATCCATGATAAAATCACCAAATTTTAACCATATCTTCTCCACCCCATGAGTATCATTCGCTCAAAATTTCATGGCCAACAAAGTAGTGTAGCCTATTCAAATCCCTTCCCCAAGTTAAAGAACCGAACCTGCCTAGTCCTTTACAGCTTCTGTCCAGTGGGAAAAACGGGATCAAAACCATAGATAGAAAGCTTTGTTTTTGGTTATCTATAGCTCAAATCAAATCTTATGAAGAGTCCAAGATGTGGTAAAAATATGAGAGCCAAAATCTTATTTTTCGATTTGTTATGAATTTTACAAGATTGATGATGAATAGTAAATCTTAGAAACTAATTTTAGTTTTCTTGGTTTCTTTGGAAGATCTAAGCTATACTAAGGTGATATAAAGGTTATACAAGGTGTATTAAGGCTTGTACACACTCCAAGAAAGGTATACTACTTGAAACCCTAGCTTGAATCTTGAGTTTATGGTTGGTTTTTGGAATAAGTTAGTGTAAAATATGAAATCACGGTTATATAAATGTTTATAAGTGTTTTGATGGATCATGGAGAGGTTGTGAGTGCTTGTAACCATGGTTGGTATGATGACCACATGGTGTAGGGTTTGGTATATGTGTTGGATGTTGGATTTTGAGGAGTTATATTATGGAAAGTATGAAAATATAGCCGTTATAATGCCCGCTTTTCGTTAAACCAAAAGATGCCCTATTTTTGACAACCATACTCGTATGGCTAGGGTTCTGTCCAGGGTGCTAATTGACCATGAGAGGATAGAGTTTAGTTCATATATCGTTTTGATATAAAGTACGTCAAAATCCAATGAACGGTTTAGGAGAAAAGTGAGTTTCAGTAAAAGTTGTTCGGAAACCGAGAAAATGCAATTGTGTCAACTTTTGAGACAATATAGTAGGGTGAATAGAGAGTCAAACCCCACTGACCTTGTGTCAAAATTCGAAATTGATAATTTATGAGAAATTTTACAGTCATGTGTGGTTAATAAGGAAATGGTGAAAAACACTGAAACTTTTATGGAATCTAATAATGGATAAGTCCTTGGAACTTTTGGTCTATAAATAGTATGTTAAACTTATATTATGTGTCAAGGGTGTTATTATATATATATTTAAGGGTTAAGTGGTTAAGTGAAATATATTCTGATGGTGGTCCTTTTCGTTTCTATAGATACTCGAGACGAACACCGGATCATTCCTCTTGGAATTAAGGATCGAGGCAAGATTTCTTTTATCCTTATTTCAATAAACTGTTTATGTTCAAAGAAAAAAAATTGGTTTTGGTAGATAATATATGAATCTTATATGATGATATGGTTAGGGATATATTCCCTGTTTGTTGAGATTATTGGATATGGATATGAATATGGAAAGAGCGAATATACTCTATGATCTAAAGGGATATGAAAGGGAATGGTATCAGTTGTTATCTAGGGTTATATGGTTTATGATGTTATGTTAAAGATAATCTTTAAACATTTGTGATTTAATAAATATTATTTGATTATTATTTAATACTTTTAAAATAGTTGGAATATTTTGTATATAAGAGCATATTTGACTTTATTAAATACGAAGGAGATGTCTGAGTTATAATCAAAGTATTATGATGTATGTATTTCAAAGATGATGATATATGGAAATGGAAATGGAAATGGAAATGATATATGTGAATGGAATTGGAAACGGAAAATGGAAAATATGGAATGGTGTTTTATAAATGGAATAATGATTTGATAAAAAAGGGGATTGCAACAGCAAGCGTAAGATGCTGTGTTCGGCACAGTCCAACACTCAATATTTTATTACGGCCCAAGAGATGCCGAAGGGGGATGTAGCAGAGAGCCTTCCTCCAGGGATGATGACCAGGTTGGATCATTCCTTCTACTAGTAGTAAACAGAGAGCATGTACGATTAGGCGACTGATCATCGTCCTAACGTATTAGGCGACAACAGATATCCCCAAGGTATTTAAAGAAAGAATTGATAATGGTTACAGATCGACATACTGAAAAAGGAAAAATGGTATGAAATTATGGAATTATTTTTATGGTTAGAAGAGAAACTGATTTTATATCATATTAGAAGAGAAACTGATATTTTAATGTTCTATATTTCTTTTCTTATAAAGATAAATAGATGGTGTATTTAATAAATAAGAATTAATTCTTTTCTTAATGATTATGATGGGTGTTCCGTTTATTTATATATATATATATATATATATATATATATATATATATATATATATATATATGTTTTCTTTGATGCTGGTTTACAAAATTTATCTTGCTAAACTATTATAGCTCACTCTTGCTATTTCTTTATATAACAGCTAGATCAAATGCCGATACTTCGCACTACACCCCGGAAGAGGGTAAGGGCTTTTGAGAGGGTTCTGGCACCCATCCCTGAGGTAGCTTATATAGGTGTATGGGTATAAGTAACGTATGTAAATTAGGTGAGTAAGCTTTTGTAATATACTTTTGGTTGTTGAAATGCTTCTTGTAGAAGTATTGTTCAACAACGTTGCGTAAATAGGATTCTGGGTTTGTAATAACTCTTTTAACTTTAAACTATTATTATTATGGATGTTGTTCTATGAGCATATGACTGGTGTGAAATGTTTTAGTGTGGGGTCTATTGTGTGAGGATTAGCAAGTATTTATATTTCAACTGTCAAGAATATAATGTTATTAAATGAAAATTGGATCGTGATGACCTGGATTCCTGACCCCGGATATGGGGCTGTCACACCTACAACTCGCCAATAAGCCTGGTAAAACCCTGGATTCAGACCATCAATCCTAGGTGCATTTTTAGGAAGCATTGAAAAAAACCGCATTTTTTACCTCCTCTATCGTGACTGGCACCTTAAGTTCAGCGTTCTGTTATTCACTAACTCGGTTTACATTTTCCCTTGCAGTTAGTTCCCTTACCCCTGCTGTCGTCTTGAACAACTTAGTGAAATATTCAACCACGATATTCAGAATATCCTCCTTGCTTTCCTTCCATTCACCATTTCTATTCTTTAAACCCTGTATTTGATTATTCTTTTTACGTTCCGAAGCATATTTGTGGAAGAACCTTTAGTTTTAATCTCCCTCCCTTAACCAGAATTGTTTAACCCGCTGGTTCCAATATATTTCTTGTTTTTCTAACAATTTGATATATTCCCATCGAACTTCATTATATTTATTGATACCATATATATCTCGTCTGGATTTGTACTTTCTCAACTCTCCTCTATACTTCTTAATCTGTCATCTGTGTTTGTATTTTTTTGGCTTTACCTTCCCCATTCATCTTTCTTCACAATATCTCTTTCTTCCACCTATTTCAATTTTCAACTGCTCTGCACTAAATTATAACACTCTGCTTCCCTAAACTACATATTTTCGAATTGAAATCTTTTACTTCTTGGGACATACACCTTCTTACTAACATGGAGAAACAAAGGTAGATATTTTTTTGAGTGACAGTCGTGATTGCAAATAGTTAGGCTTCATGCCTATTACGAAACAATATTGAACAGACCCGCTCTAATCCATTATAACATTACAGTAAAGTGGTTCTTTGATTTACAATATGAAATCATTATTCATGAAAAATATCGGCTCAAGCAAATACTCCCTCCAATAAACATCCACGCATATAAAAAATATAATTGTAGATTTGTAGGTAAATTATATTTATAAAAAAGTTTTTTGTATACGCAGAAATGTGTGTGAGACTTGAAAAAAATTAAAATATTTATTATGCAAGAAGAGAGTACTTTTCAAGCTATCGAGTATTTATCTATTTTTATTTGAGAGTAAATGACTTGAGTTCGGTGAGAACAACGGAGAAGCCACTCTAACGACGTTTATGCTATTTTTAACTCTTTATAATTAAATTTACAACACAATAATTTCAACCCAAAATTAGAACAATTTACTTTAACCGTGTCTGTACGTACACGTCAGATAATATTCTCCGTCACAGATAATTTCCATTTCAAAACAAATTTCCCGCGCCGTTAGCACATTCCTCGAAATACATTCCTCGAAATAACAATAACCGTAACTAACTCCATCACAAATTAACACCATCCAAATGCATACAATCACAATTACATACAAACCATACACACACGACTCCGATCTCTTCGTATTCATTAATAACATCTCTCTCTCTCTCTCTCTCCGCGAGATTTCATGGATCAAATCACAATATAAACAAATCTCTTTATATCTGAAAAAGCCTCTCCTTCAATCACCTTCGCCTCTCCCTTCAATCTCCTCCTAAACCCTAACCGCCATTGATTAAACATACATACATTCTATACATACATATAACTGATTAATTGTGAAGAGGATAATACTACTAATAATAATAATCAATGGCGTTTGCGAGCAAAGGTGCGGGATTCGATATCGAGGCGCAGACAGGGTACTTGTACCCTGGAATGATGGAGAATCCTGAGCTCCGTTGGGGATTTATTCGTAAAGTTTACGTAATTCTTTGTATTCAGTTGCTTCTCACCGTTGCTGTTGCTTCTGTTGTTGTTTTCGTTGAACCTATCAATCAATTTGTTCTTCATACACCTGCTGGCCTCGCGCTTTATATTCTCAGTGTCGTTCTCACCTTCATTAGTATGTCCTCTCGATTTCCTAGCCTCTTTTTCGTGTTTTTTGTTATTTTAATTGTCGCGATTAATCGTACATGTATGCTGTATATATTAGAATATTGATGATTGTGATGTGTTGAGATTTATTGATTTAGTTGATGATACTTATCATGTCCTTAGTGTATTCTCGATCGTCTTAATTAGAATGTTCTCAGATTCTAGCTTCTTTTGCGGTTTATTTATTAAATTGACACGATTAATTGTTAATGTGTGTTGTACTTGTATATTTTAGATATTGATTTTTGTTGAGATTTATTGATTTAGTTGATGATGTTGATCATATGTGTATGTGTATTTTGGAACTGATCGTATATTATATATTAATGATTTTGATATTGTCGAGATGTAATTGTTTATATGACATATTGCTCGTTTGTATGTGTTTATGTATCTTTTGGAAGTGTGCAGTTATGTGTCGATTGCATATGATAGATGTTCGTATTTATGTTCTCGAATTTTAGGTTTAACTGAAGATTTATTGATTACATTGACGCGAGTGATCATGAACGTATATATTTTGTGTTATAGATATTGATGATTGTGGTTTGTTGACTTGGTTGACGACGGTCATCATATGTACATGAGTATTTTGAATTGTGAAGCTCTGTATCAGTTGCATATGATAGATGTTCATATTTATCTATTGATCATTGTTTGTTGTTTGATTGAAGTTATTCACATATGTATTCACATTTTTATGTTTGTTGTTTAATGTACTGATTTATTGATGTGTAATTTGGAATTTGTGCAGTTCTGTGTCCGTTGCATATCTATCAGAAGCGTCATCCTGTGAATCTGATTCTGCTTATGGTGTTCACCCTGCTGATTTCATTCGCTGTCGGATTGACTTGTTCTGTAAATTCTGGTATGTTTTCTTCCTGGTTTTCTGTTTTATTCCCTAAATATATGTCTTTGTTTATGTGTGCTCGTGTCTATTTATTTATGTAGTGTTATGACTAATAACGTACCATTTGCAATTGGTGATATAATAGAAGGCATTTGATTTGTAAATCTATGTATATTGTATTAGAGGATAAGACATATTGTCACTGTAAATTATCTGTTGTTTCCGAAATAATTGTCCTGTTCAGATAAATTTACAATGTTAAAGAAATTTTACATGTTTTATCAAGATGAACAACTAAAGAAGCCTTTTAGGACTTTATAAGCAGGAAATGAAATTGTAGAAGATTAGATTAGATATATTTGGTTGCCAAAAAGAAATAAGGCAAGGAGAGGGGTATCCCTATGCAAGGAGAGGGGCATTCCTTATGTTCAAAGCCAAGGGATAATTACAAAAACTAAGATTTTAAATCTCTTCTTAAGCTTTGTTACTGAATGGAGGCAATGCAATCGATAGCAATTGGTGTTAAATTACAAAAAGTTGTTTGCATTCCATTCAGCTTTCTATTGAATCGCTTTCAGACTGTTCCGACCTTCATGTTTTCTGTTGACTTCGTATACACAAAGTCAGTCGTCAGAATGAGCACAGATTAACCTTACACTAGCCTTGCACCATATTCGTTTTTCACAGTTTCACATTCTTTTTCATCAGGTCATATATTTATATGCAATCATCCTTTATTTTTTTTTCTCTTCCCTGTTCTTTTTCCACACTTTGTTGTTTAAAGCTCTTATTGAGGATCTACAAGGCCAGATTACATAATACTTGAATGTTATAATGTATTTACTATCTATAAGTAATCTTTGATTGGTTGTCTCAGTCAGGCATAATAATGTGGGGATTGGGGTGGGGGACTAGAATTTTACTAGCCGTTCCCGTAAAACAGACATGTTCATGTAAATGTGGGTTAATGTTATCAGGGAAAGTTGTACTGGAGGCTGGAATTTTGACTTGTGCTGTGGTGATTAGCCTTACTCTCTACACATTCTGGGCAGCCAAGAGAGGACATGATTTCCAGTTTCTCGGGCCATTCCTATTCACTTCTCTGTTGGTGCTCTGTCTTTTTGGCTTGATTCAGGTCATTATAACTTCTTTTATCACCGTTATTTATAGACAGTACCTCACTTGTCATTTCTCTGTAATTTTTTTGCCTACCGACATTAATTACTGTAATTCAATTGCAAATACAGGTCTTTTTACCTATGGGAGGAATAGGAAAAATGATCTATGGATGCATTGGAGCCATTATATTTTCAGGATTCATCATATATGACACTGACAATCTGATCAAACGCTATAATTACGATGAATATGTTGCAGCTGCATCAGCTCTATATTTGGACATAATCAACCTGTTCATAACTATTCTTACCATTCTGCAAGGAGCAGATGACTAGATAAAATATGCTTGGATGGTCTAGCATCTCCTGACACTTATAAGAATAGATGATCGTGTACATTCTGATTAGACTATGATGGGTTTTCATTTGTTTTTGGAATATGTAACTGATACTTGGATGTCTCCTGGAGTTCAGCATACTGTTTCGTATATAATATATACCTTACGAAAACCAGAATTGTTGAAATTTTTATGTTTCCTACTTCCTATGTGTTTCTATTTTGCTCTACTTGTTCTAAACATAGATTCCTTTATGCTTAATATATCTATCAGTCCTTAGGTCATCTAAATTCAGTCTGCATATATCTGAACCTATTTGTTGCACTGAGCGTAGATGCTGTTGACTGACCTCTATCATGGAAAGGAAAACTTCATCCAGTATTTTCGTAATTGATTACATGAACACACATACAGAGGTGAGCAACTTCATTATTCAGTAGCATTCAATGCATATCTCGGCTTGAATTTAGATTAGTATGCAACATATCAACATGTGTTCATTCCTTTTTTGCCATATTGATCACTTAGGCTTAAACTCTTTCAAGAAGTTCCCCGGGGGGGGGGGGGGGGGGCGGTCCTTCACCTTTCTGCATACTTTTTAAATTATTCCATTTCGTTCTTAGCTACTACAGTATAAGTTTACAAGAACTGTGTTTTAAGGTCCATGTCAGCATACCATATCATGGATATTTATTGTAGTACGTGTAACATACGATTTTTATTTAGCAAACAAAAAAAATGATTTTTGCTGTGAATACATGAGACGGCCTATCGTTCCAAGGTTATTTACCACGATATGATATGTTGCAAACATCATTTCTTTTGGACCATTGCCCATGTTTTGAATCATATTTATTCATGTAAGTTTATTTCTTTCAAAAATTATGGGGATTTATTACATCAATGAATCATAATGAAAATACACTTTGCCACCTGAGCACACTGAAGTTCAGTAGTTCCAAAACTTTTCATTCTTTGCTCCTCTTTTTGACTGGCTTCTTACTCCAAGATTGCACTTTTCTATCCACAACAATTTTGTTATCTATAATGACTTCAGTCACATGACTAATTTCCTTTGATTTATATACACTTTACTTCTAACACTTTAAAGCATGAAACAGAGGACAAGAATTCATAGTCTCTAGGGAAAGACTAATAATTGCCTTTTCATAACTTATAATTTCCTTTCATCTTTTTACAAGAGCATGGCCCTAACATAAGAATACAACAGAGAAAAAAAAAAATCACCCCGCCATGTTTAAAAGCATTTAGTCAGTTCAAAAGCCCAAACTAAAGTCACTAGACCACAACATTCTACCAATGTACCGAGTTTCCAGTTCTAGCATTTTCCTTGTATTCATTCTATAATCTATTTTTATTGTTCTTCTCAGCAGCAAGCACCAACAAACTTGAAACGCCCTGAGTCCATATATTGTGCTCCCTCTGATTACTGCATTCAAATTCAACCACTCCACGGGATACAGTTTTAAGCGCAAAATATCTCCTGTCTTCGCCATCCTCAAGCAAGTGTCGTCCCGGCCAAGCTGGCATATCTTTCAGCACCTCCAACACTATATCTACACAATTTAAGGGATTAATTTATAGATGACATCTTGATCTTAAACTGCTTTCTTAAATCCCCAGAGGGAGTAAAGATAAAAGCATCTCCGATTCTGTAACATGTTGAAACAGAGGAACAGAGGAAATGCAGTAATAACTTACTCTTTTTCTTTTTAGTTATGGTCCCAGCGATATGTGTGCTCTTCATCTTCAGCATAACCTGAAAAAACATGTATGTTTTTCAGATGCAAAAAAATTGTAATTTGTATTGACTGACATGAAAAACACATAAAGCAGTTTCATTCATTTCTATCATGAATAACTTTTACTATTTATCTTAAATTTTCTGAACATTCCACTTTTTTCTTTCAAAAATGTAATGAAACCCCGAATGATCATGATGCAAAAGTCCACTCTGTTAATATAACCAATTTTAAAAGAATACTTTAGGACTTCTTCTTTTCTAAGCAAGGTTGCCAACTAATTCAGTTGTAAATAATAAAACGGAAAAATAAATAAAGAAAAACAAACTAACCTGTCCCATCTTGTTGATATAGACGGACACTTTTTTCCAATGAAGATCACCTGCATGAATCATAAACAATACTCAACCACCAATACAATTAACATGCCAGTACTAATTTAGCAACAGTTGTCATATTCCAGTAATTCAAACATTCATATGAACAACGTCAAATATATCTAGATTTTACAAGTTACTCAAACCAAAAAACTGCTATATATGTAATTGTGTAGTCCATATCAGGGAAGTGTAATCTCATATGATCCAAGCAGGGATTAACTACGCAACAAAATTTATACCTTTGCGTGTGCGCTTGAGAAGCTCACAACCTCTGGCAAGTAGTTCTCGACTACAAATACCAATTACATTCTCTTCGGGAACAAGTTCTCCACTGAATATACCATTACTTCCACGGTTGCCACCAATATTAGTTCCTCTTTCTACAGGTATTACAGCCGCTACATTCCAGACATCCTTCAGTGCTCTAGCCTTCAATGTAGCAACACCACGCAGAGCTACAGTGCACCAACAAAACATACCAAAATGTATCCTCATCAGTAACAAAACTAAACTAGATCCAGATATTAGTTTAAAATCAGCCTACAATACTATCAGTCAATTAGAATGCTCTATACAAACATAAAAGAAATCTGAAAGCTAATGGCAGTTTATTATCCTGCATAGTAGCTCTAGCTCTATGATTTTCACCTGTAGCAGCAACTGCTGTTAAGGTCATAATGTCTCCAGCTGACCGCACATTAACTGCTGAACCAACAACTGTTGCCAAATGATCCCGCTCTGCACCCATTGCTTCGGCTGCCTCAAAGCACTGTGCTGCAACCAGTGTCGCCGCAGAAGCCACTGCCATGTCAGTTTTTGCCACATGTTCATCTTTTCCTGTAACAGAAGAGGCAGCTGTGGCAGAAGCAATCGCTGCAACAGCTGCAGCCACCCCAGCCACCGAAACAGCAGCATGAATCTGAGCATTTTGTGCTCTTGCCTCCTCTTTCTTTTTCTCTCGCCTGTCTTTTAACCACCTTCCCACTGTCTTTCCTCCCATGGCAGGGGCAGTACCACCAGCATTTGTACTCCTATACTGGGTGTTTGCCGAATTATTCACATGAAAATACTGCACAGACAAACACACGGACGCATTAGTGTTAGTGGATAGTTCTGTATACTGTCAATGTGCTAACAACACAATTATCTTGAAAGCAACCATTCCACTTAATAATGTCCTGATAGGCTAAAAACACACCACAGCCAAGTTGTGAGGTGTGACTTGCAATTTAGTGTGCCAGATTTGTCACCACTACAAAGTTGGCATAATCTCATTAATGTTTTGGTAAACTAGGACCTACCCTATAATAACTGATTTCCTCTCATTTATCTTCTTGAAACAATATGGACCATATGGGTGGTCTATTCATCATTCAAAACATCATAATTCTTTCAGATCATACATATATCTTGGAATTTTCCGGAAATAAAATGAATTTATTAATAGGCAAGGCAAGAAGTACTGTTAGTTTCTTAATTTCTTACACCAACACAAATTTGTGAAAACAGAGGTAAAATATTATATCAGTAAAGAGAGAACAAAATCATTAAAGATAATGATAAACAGTATTTTACAGTTCACACATAATGATCAAAGAAATAATAAATATTCTGATAAGATTACAACTACAGAGGGAACAGTGAAAGCCTATAATGTCAGTACAGTTGTTGGTTCAAGAGAAAGCTAAGACATTTTTAAAACTCAGCTTTTATTTCAGAAGTCTTGCTCTGCATCCAAGTTTTTCAAAAGAAAAAAGATGAAACAATTCTCAACATGTGAACCAGAACATTATAATAGTCCACACCATCTTGGTTCAAGATATGCATCCATTTTCAGCAAAGCAAGCAATTTTCGCATAATAAGAATTAGACAAAAAAATCAATTAGTTCAAATCCATGCGCGCACACACACATATATATATATATCATATGCATGTATATAGAATTAATAGAAATATAGTAGAGGATATTGAAAGGACCTTAAGATCATGGGAGGGAGATATAGGAGGGGTATCAGTAACAGAGCTATTCAGAGGACCACTACTGTGTGACAATCTTCCAGATGTCCTTGGTGATACATCCTGTTTACACAAATTAAGCACAATTTAAATTAATCACACTACTACCTACCAAAATAAACCCTCTAATTTTGAGGAAACAATATAACATACTAATTCTTGAAGGAACATTGAGGTGCCACTATAAAAAAATGATTCATAAAAAACCCAGAGAGATACAACTTTGGTTTTACCAGAATTTGTGAATTTTCAAACTTGAATCTCCTAGGAAACATGAGTACAACTAAAGTCTTTGGTACTTGTATAAAACAGTGAAAGTAAATGGTTTTTCAGATATTGATAGTTCCAACACCACCACCTAAACAATTTGATTTTCCCCGTAAACAAACAACACCAACAAATTTTTAGGCCTCATTTACCCATTGTATCAAGAATATATTTTTCACATAAAAGGATAAATTTGAACTTTTTTTTAAAGCATCTTTGGAATAAATAAATAAATGTAATTTAAATTTATTTATTTATTTCCTTGTTTCATGAACAAAAAAAGCCAGCAAAAAGCAGAAAAATCCAACAAGTTGCAGACAAAGCTATGTCAAACCAAAACTAAACTAAACTCAAACACAAACACAACTTTGTCCGTATCTACAACAAACCAAAATATACATACAAATTTTTGTATCTATACACATGCAGAAGTACTTACAGACATTATGCGCTCCATAAGCTGCGATGTTTCCGAGGAAGCAAAAGAAAAGGGGTTACCGGAAACAGTAGCATCTTCATCATCGGCGCCGGAGATATTCTCCAAAACGGTGCCGGAGGATTTAACGGCGCCATCAGTAACGGCGTTAGCTTTGAGGGTTTTAGAAACTTCGACAGAAGAGCTACTCCATGAACGAGATAGAAACTCCATTAGCTCCATTGGAGTTTCTGGTGGCCGGAACTGAACCGGGTTCATTTTTGGGTTTTTTTTTCTGGGGAGAGAGTGAGTGGAGCTGGACCGGAGAGACTTTGAGGAGTGAGAGGAAATAGAGCGGCAGATATATAAAGACCAGAGAGAGAATGATGTTTGTAATTACATATTGTGTGACGGTGTAGTTTAATATACACGGGTCTTAATTCTTTTGGATAATATATTAAAACTTCTCATTTTAGAGTTAAAATGCCTAAATTTTAGTGATAATAGAATTAAATATTTCTATTTCTTTTTAATAAATAAATTTATACTCATTTCGTCCCACTCAAATTGGCTTGTTTGACATTTTCTAATTAAACTAATCAAAATTTGAATAATTTTTAAAAATTATTGACTTACATTGTTGTAAATCTAAAAAAATATAGGTTATAATAAAATATTTATATTTTCTTATTAATTTTTTTTCATTAATTATACTTAACATATGATATACGTAATTTAAATTATAAAATTAGTCAATTTGATCTAAATTATAAAATTAGTAATTTAAATTATAAAATTAGTTAGGGTGATTCAAGACATGTACTCCCAAGCTAGTTCTTGCGTTCGGACCCCAGTAGGGGACTCCCATTTCTTCCCTGTTGAGATGGAGCTTCATCCGGGGTCGGCCCTAAGTCCTTTTCTATTCGCCCTTATCCTTGATGTCATGTCGCGGGGGATTCAAGATGCTATCCCTTGGTGCATGCTCTTCGCGGATGATATCGTGCTAGTGGCGGAATCGAGGAGGGAGGTGAACGAGAAATTGGAGCTTTGGAGATCTACTTTGGAGTCCCAAGGGTTACGTATGAGCCGTTCTAAAACCGAGTATCTCTGGTGTAACTTCAGTGGTGAGGCCAACGTGGAAGGGGTGGAGGTTAGGATTGAAGACCAGATCGTCCCGCAGACGGATAAATTCAAGTATTTGGGTTCGATCATCCAGAAGGAAGGTGAGATTGAAGCCGATGTCACGCATCGTATCAAGGCGGGGTGGCTAAGGTGGAGGGCAGCGTCAGGGGTAATGTGCGATAAGAAAGTCCCTTTAAAGTTGAAAGGGAAATTCTATAGAGCGGCTATCCATCCTGCGATGTTATATGGCTCTGAGTGTTGGGCGGAGAAGAAGGCCCTCGTAAGAAAGTTGGAAGGGGCTGAAATGAGGATGTTGCGGTGGTCATGTGGGCGCACGATGTTGGACAGAATCCCGAACTCGGTGTTTAGGAGCGAGCTTGAAGTGGCGCCTTTTTCTGCGAATGTTAGGGAAGGAAGGTTGAGATGGTTCGGCCACGTCCGTAGGAGGCTGGATGAAGCCCCTGTTAGGAGGGTCGAGAGTCTTGCGGTTGTTGGGGTGAGGAGGAGAGGCAGGCCGAGGAGGTCGTGGGAAGAGCAACTCAGGATGGATTTGAAGGCCTTAGACTTAAATGAGACCATGCTCGCGGATAGGTGTTCTTGGAGGCGGAGTATCAGAGTGGTGGATTCCCTTTTAGGATGTGGCTCTGTTGTCGAGAGCCTCAGAGTTGCCGTGTCTCGGCTAGCCATTTTTTAGAAGTTCGGCTGTAGCGTTCTCACTTCTCATTTTTAGTGTATTCTGTTTTCTGGTTTTGCAGTTGCAGGGAGCTTGACGCGGTGTTATCTCTTTGCGGGTTTTGTCGTCTGGGTGGAGCGCATCTAGCTAGGAGTATCATAAATCCTCACAGGTATGTATGCCTCATGTGGAGAATGCCATGGGCCTCAGGTATGTCATTGTCCATTTCCGTTTCTTTTCCGTTGTATTTACCACACTATGTGTATGTCGTGCACTCAGCCGAGGGTCTTCATGGAAACAGCCTCCCTGCTATTAAAGTGGAGGTATGGTCTGCGTACAACCTACCCTCCCCAGACCCTGCTCTGAGCGGGATATACTGGGTATGTTTGGTTTGGTTTTGGTTTTAGTCAATTTGATCTAAAAGAGTCAAACAAACCAATTTGAAAATCAAACAAACCAGTTTGAACGAGACAGAGGGAATGTATCTTATGGCCTGTTTGGCTAACCTTATAATAAGGATTTATAGACTTATTTTCAGGTAAAAAAATTATATTTTGATAATTTTTTTTATATAAGTATTTAATGTATGTTTGATATTCAATAAGTTGCAAAAATAAGTTTGATAATAAGTTGGAAAGTTAGGAATCTTATCTTTCAACTTAAAATAAGTTGACTTATTCTGGAAAATAAGTTTCCCAAAACACCCCCTTAATAATAGATAAATTTTTTTGATATATTCATCGCACTCATGTTGTTCATGTGTATTTTTTATTTAATTTTGTTTTAAATATATATATTTATTAGTTAAACATGTTTGATACCGGAAAATTAATTGGAACTATAGATGGAGTATGAATCTTTTAGATACGTATTCATTATTAAATTTATTAATTAAATGTGTATCCACTAATTAACGTTTTTTGTAGCTTGAAAATTGTATAAAATAATAAAAAAAAAATCCAATTACTTTGACGTAACTCTACCGAATAGTAATAAAATGTTCATTACCTACGTTTGTACAATGATGCATGCTAGCACAATAATTATAGCAAATCATTTCGAAAGGGATTACAAATTATGTATTTCTTGATGTTCAATTGACCTTTGTTTGGATATTGAAAAACTACTATATCTAAATGGTTGAGGAATATGGTAAGAAATCATAGTCATTTTACTTTATCTCGCACAATCGTGAATAATAGATCTACATGATCCTAAGTTTCTAGATTTTGTATATCCTCAAATAAACAAACATTGGTCGGCAGTATGATTGCATAATTTACTTCTGAAAGAGGATATATATCTGTTTTAACGGTAAAATATCTATGGTAAAATATCTTTACATAAGTATCTCATTTATATTTTTATGTTTATTAAGAGAAATTTGTTAAAACCTACCTATGATGTACTGTATTTCAATAGAATAAGTTATAGGTCTTTTTTCAAAAAAAAAAAACCAAGTTGCATCGTATTTTTGAACAAAAATACCATGCAATTAACCTTGTATCTAATCCCATATGTAACTAGTTGATAAAGCCGCGCTTCGCGGTGGCGTTACAATTTTTAATTTTAAAAAAATTCAATACATTTACATTATATTATAATATTAATATTAAATTTTAATAATTAAATAATCTTCTCTAATGAATCAATTTCTTGTTAAATACGATTTTTTCGATTGAGCCGCTTTCTCGTTAAAACCGAAATCCCAACTTTTTAACATATATTATAAAGACTTATATAATATTTTTATCCATAAAATCAAACCGTAAAAATAAAAAAAATTATGACTACAGTATCAAATTCTAATAGCTAATACAATCTTTTCTAGCTAGCCGTCTTCCCGTTAAATACGTTTCGAGCCGCTCTTCTTTGAAACCGAAATTCTAACTTCACAATATAAAGAGAGTAAATTCCAATTTTTATATTCTTTAACCTTTCTAATATTTATGTAGTTTTAAAAGATGAAAATACATCTTATATTTTCTGTATATTATAGATAAACTTGTATAAAAAAGTTAAAATAAAGGTTTTTTAGGAAAAAAGATGTATAGTTTTAAAAAAAATCGTATATGACGTCTCCACCATCCGTGTATTCTACTTCCAATAAAATATTTTATTTTATGTATTATATATTTAAATTTAAACACTTTTTATACGGTCTTATTTAAAGAACCGCTTTCTTGTTAAACACGGTTATTACTATTGATCCGCTCTCTCGTTAAGACCAAAAACCTAACTTTTACATATATTACTTGTATGATAATGTTTATCCATAAAAATCAAATCCTAAAAATAAAATAAATTTATAACATCAATATGGTATTTTAATAGCTAGTACAATCTTTTATAGTGAACCGTCTTCTCGTTAAACATGTTTCGAGCCGCTCTCGTTTGGGATCGAAATTCCAACTTCATTACATATTATTGATGATACTTATCTTACACAACAATTTTTTTTCGTTAAAATCAAAACCTAAAAAATAAAGTGAATTCCAATTTATACTTTCTCTAGACTTTCTAAAAATTTTGGAGTTTTAGAAAATGAAAACACATCTTATTTTCTCTTTATATTATAGATACTCTTATATTTATTTAGGATTCTTGCATGAGATTGTTCTTTTATCATGTTAACACATCAATTCTTTTCTTTTTAAATACAGTGACTTTTTTAATGACAATAGTATTGGATTTATGAACAAATTTTCCTAATATAAGTATAATTAACTTATATAAAAAAATATATAATTTAAGAAGATCGTACTTTCTATAAAATATTTAATTATATGTCTGCTCTATATATTCAAACACATATTCTACTTCTTGTAGAACGTTTATTTATATATTTTTTCTATAAATTCGAACTCTTATTCTCTATAAATTCGAACTCCTATTCTACTTTCAATAGAACTTTTAATCGTATGCCTTATAAATACTTATTATACTTTCAATAGAACTTCTAATCATATGTCTTCCCTATAAATTCGAACTCTTCTCCTTTATAAATTCGAACACCTATTATACTTCTAGTATGCTAATTAATATTTTTATATTTATTAGTGTTTAAAATTCTAGAAAATTAAAAAAATCGATTGAGACAATATTAGAGCGCCACCTAAACTCCCGCTATCCTCCTTTATATATATATATTGATTGTTGCAAATGCAAATACTGTTTCTTTATTATTTAAAAATTTGAGTATTTTTTATAATTAAAAATAATATTTCATTATTATTTTAGCTTATCATAAATAGATTATAATATTTTAATACGGTAATAATTGACGTGAATTGCTTTAAAATTTTAGAAATTCAACAAATATAATCAATATTAATTGATTGATTAAGATTTTTAATAAAGGTAATGTTTCTTTGAACAAATAACTTTTTTATAAATTATATATAAGTTTATATAAAAGAGAATAAATACTTAGGCTGTTTAAAATCGTTTGAATCATATTTATTTTTTTCTAAAACTTTTCTAATTAAATATCAAAAATCAAAGTTTCTAATTTAATGTCCTAATTTTTAGAGAAATAAATAATTATTAACATATTCGAAATATAAATGTTTTCAAATTTGTAGGAATGAGAATTTGAATTTATCTATAATTTAAATATTAAAAACTAAATGCCCTTCTTGAATATCCTAATTTTTGGAAAAGGAAGTAGTTATAAAAGACATGTATTTAGATATACATTAAATATAATTTTAACATTTCAAATCAAAATTTGTATCGAAATCCAAACTCACACTATATTGTATTTTAAAAATAAACTCACATTCAAATCACATTTAAATTTAAAATTCCGATTTCGATAAAATCTGACATGATCGAAAGTCGCATCCATTGGATCAGATTATTTTATCAACCCTAAAATATCTTCATAGAACAAGATGTGAAATTATATATTTATTTTTTTGACTTAAATTTTTATTATTACATATGCTTTGTGTTTTATATACATTGCAACGAGAGTCAGCCTAAGAAATTGTGACACAAATCGGTATAAATGAAAAGCAATATGTGTATAGTTTATTTTATTGTCTCCGTATATTTAATTAAATATTCGAAACAAAATGGTATTCAAATTTTCAAAAAAAAAATCAAATTTAATTATAACGAGAAATATGTAATTAAAAATTTCTTTTAACATATTTGAAATGAAAAAAAATGTTAATAATTAAAATTTTCTTTAACGTTTTCAAAGTAGAAAAGACATTCAAATTCAAGGGAGATTTTAAATTTATAAGAAAGATATATAATTAATAATAAAATAAAATGTGTGAAGTATTATTGCACCCTTATATCACATAAAAGATTCGAATTTGTGTAAAAGGATTTTTCGAATTTCTGTAAAAAGACATCAAATAAAAGTTTCTTTTAACATAATTGAAATAGAAAAAATTTCAGAAAACACAGAAACTAGTTCACAAAATTTCCAAAATGAATCTTTTTTATCAAATGATGTGTATGCACATATTCAAATTATTTATTATTAGATCTAAGAATTTTCAAGAAATTAATAATTTTATGATAATATAACGGTTGTTAGTACTTCAATTTTTTATAATTACATATTGTTAATATTTTTTATCTATACACATTCATTATAACGGGTGTCGGCCTAAAAAATCGTGTCACGAAATTCGGAACTAATGAATATTTAAATTATTTATTTTATGTATATGTATATTTAATTTGTATAGTATTGTGTTCATTAATTTTTATGATATTATAGATAATTTATATTGATTTTTTCTTAAATAAATTTTTGTCTGAAACTTTTTAAAAAAAATGTCATAAGCCCGCCACGAAACGCGGCTTAATCTAGTACTATTATATAAAAGATAAGATGGACCTGGTGAGGTGATGCCTCTCAAATTGCTACGATCTTTTTTTTTTTTAATTTCTATAAATATCTGCAATTTTTAATGTTACAAATTGTAATTTCCTTTACGTTTTTTGAATTTTTAGTGTTAACTAGTTAAGAAATACAACTTCCCATTTATATGTTTGATTTTTTGATGTTAATAATTACAACTTCTCATTTTATGTTTTTTAATTAATAATTACAACTTCCCTTTATATGTTCACATTTTTAGTGGAGACTTCCTGAACTTTCTCTCGAAGTAAAATTACAAATAACTTACAAAAAATTTCTAATATAGGCGGTTCTTAAATCACTCAAATCTATTATTCTAATTTTTGTAAATATTTGCAATTTTAAATATTAATAATTACAAATGCCTTTTTCATCTCCGAATTTATAGGTAGAAAATACACTATTATAAAAAAAATTAAATTTTGTTACCTTTCTACGATGAGAAAAACTTCCTTAAATAAAATATTTTATCATATATATACACAACACAACCAACCAAATTATCTTATTAGAGCTTATACCCCTAAACTCGTGTTCTCGAACTCATTGTTCTCTAACAAATTTCATTTTTGATTTTTCAATTTATGTTATCGTTATACTACTGATTGAGATTTTTGCAATTTTTAATGTTAAAATTGTTATTTCCTTTACATTTTCCGAATTTTTAGTGTTAAGAAACACAACTTCCTTTTTTATGTTTGAATTTTCAGTGTTAATAGTTATAACTTTTCTTTTAATGGTTTTATAATTAATAAATACAACTTCCCGTTTTATGTTTGAATTTTTAGTGGAGACTTTCTGAATTTTCTCTCGAAGTATAATATTGGCGGTTTTTAAATCACTTAAATCTATTTTCTCATTTTTGTAGAGATTTGCAATATTAAATATTAATAAATATAATTTCTTTTTCATCAAATTTAGAGCTAAAAGAATACATTATTATAAACAAAGTGAATTTCGTTACCTTCTTACAATGAAAAAAACTTCCTTGGATAAAATATTTTTATCATATATATACATAACACAACCAAATTATCTTATGAGAGCTTATGTCCCAAAACTCGTGCTTCCAAGGTCATCGTTTTCTAGCAAATTTCGTTTTGATTTTATAGTCTATGCTATCGTTATACTATTAATTCGGATTTATTTTTTCGATTGCTAAAATATGAGTATTTTGTTCCCGGTAATATGAAGATGATGAAGAAGATTGGAATAAGGCTGCGAATCTACAACACCTGAACGTAAGTCATATGTGTAAATAAACCCTAAAATCTTCTTTTAAACTTTCTCTCTATTTTGTATTTGCTACGTATTAGTTGAGTAATATTTCAATCAATATGAAAGAGACAAATGTGACAATCTATAACGTCCCGAAACATAAATTTTATTTACAAATACTGCATTACTATCTTTGAAGAAACCCTAACTTGTATATATATTTTTTATCCCACGGATCGAAATTTTAATATTAATATTTTATATTTGAATGAGATAGAAAAAAATTTTTGGAAATGACGATGGAATACCAAAGAGTGACGTGACTATGTATTGTTTTTTTTAAAACGAAACTTCGGAAATTTTATTGCAAATCTTGAATAAGAACATCAATAAGGAAGGAAGGCGTATCAAGCCATTCCTTACGACCAGACATAAAATTAGATTCTCTGGCAATGACATGAGCCACTACATTTGTTGATCTTTTAACAAAATAAACTAAACACGACCCTAAGTTCTTTACAATCAAATAACAATAAGAAATAATGGATCTAAGATATGAGGAAACTTTAGTCTTGTTGTGAAAAGCTTGAACCACGCTTAGAGAATCCAATTTAATGAAGACGTAATTCAATGAAGACTTGTGTTATATGTTCATTTTTTATTCAAGACAACGCTTCTCAAAATGCCAAAGCTTCTACAATTTTCGGATCCAGAAGTACTGCTAAAATACCTCCACAGCCAGCTACAAAAGCACCATTCTCATCTCTTATCAAACAAACGAGCATACGGGCAAAACAGCAGCACATGTTCCGCTGATTCCAAGGAACAATTACAAACTGGACATATAGGGTAGACCTCCACATGTTTTCTTTTCAAATTATCAAGAAAAGGGAGGCAATTTTGGAACACTCTCTATATGAAATTTTTCACCTTCGATGGAACAAATAAGTTCCAGATAACCAGTTGAAAGCAACTACCGTTTAAAACTCTTTTTGTAAAAAAATTCGATTGACTAATTCATATAGTAATGAAATTTTTTTATTTTTTTGTATTAAAAAATAATTTGCATACTTTCATAAAATTTATAAAAATATTGCGTGAGATTAAAATATCCAATTAATCAGTTTGGACGGAGCAATTGTGACACTTCATGAATGATGGATGGGCACAAACGGGGTTGGAAGTTGAAGCAAAGAAATCAGATTGAGAAACACAACCACATTCCTCACCCTATTGTTCCCTATATCCACCTCCCATTTGATCATCGTTTAATGTAGTTTTGTACGGCTATAACGAGTCATTCAATGTATAAAGTTGAAGATATATAAACCAAACCAAACCAAACATACCCAGTATATCCCATTTAGAACGGGGTCTGGGGAGGGTAGATTGTACGCAGACCCTGCCCCTACCCTGAAAGTAGGGAGGCTGTTTCCGTGAAGACCCCCGGCTTAGTGCATAGTGCATAAAAATGAGTGATGTTTGGGACAATACCTGAGCCCGTGGCATTATACACACAGAACTAACCTCATGTCCAATACTTTTACATTATGAACCCCGCCTAGACCCACTTGAAGCAACCTCTAATACGCGAATACGTCATCTCCAAGCAGCCTTATCAAATGTCATATCACCTGTGAGATTCAAAGCTGCCATATCCAAACGCAATTGATCTTGCAACGTCCTACATGGTCTACCTCTCTTTCTCTTCCCCCTAACCAAAATACCTTCAACCCTGCGAACCGAAGCTGAAGCACATCTGCGCCAAACATGCCCATACCAACGTAACGCCCCTCCCTCAATTTCTTGGAAATAGACTCAACACCCAAAACTCGTCTAAAAGCATCATTCGGTATACAATCAAACATTATACAACCACAAATCCACAGCAACATACGCATTTCTGCCACCTCCATCCTACGCTCCTGAGCCTACCTCAATGGCCAACATTCCGAACCATATAATAATGATGGCCTAATTGCAACTCTATAGAACTTACCTTTCAACTGCAAAGGGACACTCTTATCACACAACACTCCGGTAGCAGCCCTTCATCTTACCCAACCTGATTTAATACGATGCATGACATCAGCACGAATATCCCCATTGCTCTGTATGATAGACCCAAAATACTTGAAACTATCAGTTTGTGGCACCACATCATCAGCAATAAAAACTGCAATATCATCCGAATGATTATCCTCACTGAAATTTGCCCAAAGGTATTCGGTCTTCGAACGACTCAAACGTAAGCCCTTAGTCTCCAATGCTGCTCGCCATTGTTCTAACGTGTATTAATCTCACCCTTAGTCTCTGCTATTAGCACAATGTCATCAGCAAAAAGCATACACCAAGGCACGGGAGTTTGAATGTCACGGGTAATCACATCCAAAACAACAATAAAAAGCAGAGGACTCAACCCCGACCCCTGATGAAGTCCTACCTCAACTGGAAAAAACTGAGTATCTCCTATCGGCGTCCTAACACATGTTCTGACCGCTGCATACATATCTTTAATGAGTCTTAGATACACACCTGAAACTCCTCTTGCTTCCAAACAGTGCCAAATTACCTCTTGTGGCACACTATCATAAGCCTTTTCAAGATCAATAAACACCATATGAAGATCCTTACGCCGCTCCCGATATTTTTCCATGAGACAACGAACAAGATAAATAGCATCGGTCGTTGACCTTCCAGGCATGAACCCAAATTGATTCGCTGAAATATCAATGAACTGTCTAAACCTGCATTCAATAACTCGTTCCCAGAGTTTCATCGTATGACTAAGTAACTTAATACCACGGTAATTACTACAACTTTGGGCATCACCTTTAGTTTTATAAATAGGTACAACAACACTCAACCTCCACTCACTCGGCATCTTTGCAGTTCGGAATATAACATTGAAGAAATCTGTTAACCATCTTAAACCCAATTCTGCTAGACACTGCCACACCTCAATTGGAATCTTATCCAAACCAACTGATTTACCTTTACCCATCATACCCAAGGCTGTGCGCACTTCTACAATATTAATAGGCTGAAGAATACCCACATCCGTCTCAGTAAATTGAATATTACCTTGAGCAAAAGCAAAATCTCTACCCCTAGCTGCATTAAATAACTCAGAAAGGTACCGACCCCACCTCACTTTAATATCCTCATCCTGTAGTAACACACGTGCCTCCTCATCCTTACTATAACGCACCGAACTAATATCTTGTCGCCTTCTATTACATGCCTTCGCAAGTTTAAAAATTTCATTCACCCCCTCCTTAGTGTTGAGACGCCTATACATATCCTTATACGCCTTAGCTTTGGCCTCTGCAACTGCTGTTTTAGCCATTTTATTTGCAAGTTGAAACAACGCTTTTTTTATGATCCTTTCGGGCCCATCTGGACATAACAAAAACTCCATATAACAACCTTTCTTGAACTGTACCTTCGCTTGTACCTCCTCATTCCACTACCAAGATTCTTTATAATCACGTACCTTGCCTGAAGTCACCCCTAACACCCTTCTTGCCACACTCCTAATTGAATTTGCCATGTTTGCCCACATTTGCTCAGCATCTTCCATAATATGAAAATATCCCGCTAGTTCTGCTTTAAATTCTGCTACTTTTTCTCCTCGTAAATTACGCCAAATGATTCTTGGTGTAATCACTCTCCTTCTTTCTAGTGATTGACGATTCACATATAAATCCATTGCTAAGAGACTATGTTGAGAAGCACATGCATCTTTTGGAAAAACCTGACAATCTGTAGAGAAATTTCGATCCCTATTACGAATAAGAAGATAATCAACTTGTGTGGTATGACTGCCACTCCTAAACGTAATAAGATGATCATCCCTCTTACGAAAACAAGAGTTAACAATCACCAACTCATGAGCCCTCGCAAATTCCAAAAGTGTCGAACCACTTGCATTCCTAACACCATAGCCAAAACCCCCATGTATACCATGATAACCATCTACTCGTGCACCAATGTGACCATTAAAATCACCACCAACAAATAAAAATTCATCTTGGGGAATATTTCTAACCAAATTATCCAAACAACCCCAAAAAGTCTCTGATGCAAAATCCCCCAATCCCACTTGAGGCGCATACGCACAAACCACAGTCCCAACAATTCCCGCAACAACTAAACGAATATACAGAATTCTATCACCAAATCGCTTAATCTCCACAACATTGTCTTTTAATGCTAAAGACAATAAAATACCAACACCATTACGGGAATTAACTATCCCTGAATACCACAACTTATACCCATTTGCCTCTTTCGTTCGTTCCCCCTTCCACTTGGTTTCTTGTATACAAGCAACATCTACTTTGTTTTTCCGTAGTACATCAAGCAATTCTAAAAATTTTCCAGTCAAAGACCCTATATTCAAAGTAGCCATGCGTAACCCATGCCTCCGACGATCCATAATTCTAACCCAGATGTTGTATATATCTAATTTCTTCAATTGCCGACACTAGTGAGGAAATGATCCACCCGATGAATTGAATTTGCGTGCAATCTGTATACTTACAAAGTCCCTTGGCCTTATGAAAAATGAAAGAATCGCCGTCTGGTTAACCGGAATTTAAATTATACAAAACCCCAAATCATAACATTTCAAGATTTCACAAGATACTCAATTTTTTCAGAGACCCAAATCATAAATGGCAGGCGATTGTAGTGGAAAACGATGAAAACGAAAATGAAAACGAAAAGTATAAAATTATACAAAAATTGTAGTTAGAAGATATATGTTATTAAAAAAAAAGTAAACAAAAATTGTTGCATATTTTTGAGATGATTTAATTGACAATATACTTGAAATTGAATCATCGTATCATTTAAAAAATATCATCATATATATCATAATATGAGAAAACATTGACAATCGACATCGAATTCAGAGGATTACAAGACAATTTTTGAAACTTGAAAGTATCACATAATTTCGATAATAGTGTATACCGAAAAAGAAAAGTTCCTTTTATTTTTGAACTTAATGTCAAATTTTAAAATTTTATTTTAATAACTTTTAAAAGAGTATGTATTGACATCCAACCTCAACCTAATTGGACCACTATTTAAGACTGAAAACATGAAAGCGAATATAATTTTCTTTAATTATTTTTAGTTTTTACGACGACAACTCTGCAGTAGAGCAGTGGACTAGTAAATCCCACATTCCCACCGTCCTAAAGATTTTGTGAATTGAACTAGTAAAAATTTGAATAATATGAAAATGGGCCATAGTCTTAGGAATTAGGACAGTCTAATGGGCCATCGTAAGGGCCGACTCTGATCTGGACGGACTCATTACTCAACCTCAGATGTACTGAATGACTAACTTGTTTGACTTGGACAGGTTTACATTTTATTATCTCGATTTTTCTTACATTTTTATTTTATTTTTATATATTTAATTATTTATCATTAAATTATATTTTCGATGGTTACTCGGTGAGCAGGATAAACAACAGTGTTTTCACGTCCCTTTATACAAATTAATCTCATAGATTAAAAACTTAAAATCATCGCTCTCAAAAAAAAAAAATTGAAAATTCCCTGAAGCAAATATTTTAGACCAAAATACATGAAATTCTATGAATATTCGGTTACAAAAGCTACTATCTAAATTTCATATCATTCGGAATAGATGACAACAAAATTCAAAATAATCAATAAATATAAAATAAGATTCCGAATATGCGAGTAAGATGTTCGATAATTTATAATCAGTTTTTCTAGTATGTGCCAAGAGCACACATTAGTCACTTACTTTAATGACACTTTTATGAGATGACTTTTTTTTATTAGTGAGTTTTGTGTGCATATCGGGGAGTTTATTATCTATCATTAATAAATAAGAACCAATTAAAATTTGACAACTCATTTATTACGTGCCTTAGAAAAATCCATTTATAATAAATATATAGAAAAAGAAAGGTTCATTTGTAAATTAACACATTGGTGTGAATAACCTAGATGGATAAATCCACGTAAGCGTGGGTCCGTCCGTACAGCTGTACCATTAGTATCGGTTGTAACAACTACGTAGGCGGAAGGAAAGTGTGAGTGTCACATTGTAATGTCTGTCACGTGGGCATTTGCCCCCAAGCTTATCGACTAATATTAAATGGCCATTCCATAACCATAATTACTACTATCTCTCACTTTTTTCTAAGTTTTTATGGATTTATTTTTGGATAAAATTTTATATTTTAATAATTTTTTTATAAAAGTATTTAATATATATTTTGATATTTTATAAATTGTAAAAAAAAATTAACTTTTTTTATATCGAATTTTGTTTTAAAATAAGTTGACTTATTCTTTTCTTCCAAACATACTTTATATTATCTCTCCAGTATTGTTCAGAAACTGGTGCAGCCTACAGGTTACTCCATTTCTCACGTCTCAGACCGGCAACTGCTAAAGGATGCCCCTGACATTATTTTGGGACATGCACTTTCCTTCTTTCTTTCTTCCCAATGTCTTACCGCATAAATTCCCTCAATCTTTCTTATTCGGCTTAAGAAGGGATGGAACCAAAATTTGAAATGACTCGAACTTAATTAGTACTCGAAACATTTTTTGAACTTTGAATTTTCTTTTATTAAATTTCTAATTATGTTCTCCAAGTCCCCAACTAGAAAATTAATTTTTATACGAGATGAGATTAAAACATGATTCAATCCCGACCTGGTTCCGACTCACTAATCACTTGCAACACTTACAAATTAGTGATAAATTTATCATATGCAACAGTTTAGAGCAAGTCCAACAATGTCCTAAATATTTTAATCACTTTTTGTGCTCCAACAATGTCCTAGTGGTGCCTTAAAACACTAGGACATCCATCTCATGCCCAACTTTTAAGGCACATTTATACTTGTCCTAAATCAATTTTATCAATAAAAAAATTAACTTCCCTCCTTTTCTACACTTCTCTCTCCTCTCTTTTTCCCTTCCCTCCAATTCTAATTCAAATATATTATTATTTTAATTTATAAGGCACAAGTATAAGGCATATTGTTGGAATTGATATACAAAAAGTAAGTCTTAAATTATTAGGACACTATATTTTATTATATTTATAGGGCACCAACTAGGACATTGTTGGACTTGCTCTTAGTCATAAAGATTCCAAATGACAGTATTGGCTGGGGAAATTAAATTAGTTGGCCTAGAATATATATAATAGAACACTAATCATTTTGTTTTCTTCATACGCAGCAATACACACTACACAGACACAACACATTACAATTTGATGAAACAGGGACTGACATTCTACAGAAATTATACGTACATTATTACTAGAGTAGTATTCTGCAGAGGGGGTTGGGGTATGCGCATGGGGGCGTGGCCTGAGTAGGCTGAGTACGTCATAATTTCCCTTTTCTGTATTCATTTTTCTGCTTACATAACAAAAGCTGGCTGCTAGCCTTGCACAAAACAAATGCCAGCTTTTGCTTTTCTCCCTTTCACGTTCTTTTATTTCTTCCTGCACTTCAATTCATTTGGTACTCCCAAGTAGGGGTGGAAAACGGATAATACGGATATAGATACTGCTATATCTGAATCCGGATCCGTTTTTTAAAACCGTATTCGTATTCGTATTCGAATTCGGGAATATCCGTAATTTTTTATCTGAATCCGGCAAATATTATCCGGATACGAATAATATCCGGATCCGAATCCGTTGTGCAGAAAAATGATTTTTTTTTTTGTGAAATTTGCATTATTATAAAAGAGGCATATTTTGCAAAGTAAAAAGAAAAACAGGCATATTAAAGGGATACTCGGTTCTAATTTATAAAATACAAAAACCATATACATTAGTCTTTACTCTTTATATTTTAGAAATTAGAATAGATGATCTGAATATCTGATGAAGTATGTGTATTTAAATTAAAATAAATATAAAATAAATTTTAAGAGTAAATGATAAAAAAATAAAAAATATATTATATATAATTACTTTCGGATACGGATATTTTCGGATACGGATGTACCTATATCCATATTCGTATCCTAAACTCTCAGATTCAGATACGGATAATATCCGGTTAATTCCGAATACGGATAATATCCGCTTTTTTCCGGATACGAATACAATTATTTTGGACGAATATCGGATTTTTTGGATTTTTTTTTTCCAGCCCTACTCCCAGAAGTTTAAGAACCAGCAATAGGATTGTATTTAATTATAGTAGTTTTATACGAGTGTCATGCACGTGATGCTTTGTAAATACTACACCCTCCGTTTCTTTTTAATAGTTGTTTTGATTTTTTGTACGTATTTTAAGGTGCAAAAAAATCGTATTTCTATATTTTTTTTTGAAAATTTCTGTGTTTTAAATAAAAGTTTAACATTTAAATTTTTATTCAAAAAAAGAAAATTTTAAAAATAACATATTGAAATACGATTTTGAATTGTACTAAAAGTTCGAAATTCCATCGAATCATAAATTTAAATGTAAAATTCATCTCAACAAGTATGTTACACTTGAATTATATATGCTGGAATGGTCGAATTAATAGCACTAAAATTTGATGAATACAAGAGGCCGGAGACATCAAAATCTTGAATTAGAATTTGCATAATGAATGATATATAAAGAATAAAGGGTGAAGGTGGGGTAGAGACTAATAGCACTAATGCATTTATAGGAGGGCGGCGACCGTTGAAGAATACAAGGGATATGCATGTAAATCTGTATATGGAGAGACACCTGTTAAGCTTAAGGTGAGTAAAGTAGTGGTAGTATATGGTAAAATGATGATATTTGATTAAATGTTGATGAAAACATTCCACCAACTTGGTCCATGTCCAAGGTCATGGCAGCTGCCCTATGGTCATTATCAATCACCATTTAATTTGTAGTTGCCATCACTCATGGATGGTCCTAATTATAATCAAGCAAAACTTGCGTTTAGTACTCTTCAGAATTATGAATTTTCGATTCCATATAATACGCAATATGTATGTATATTAGATTTCTCAAAATTAATTTTGTCTAAGATCTCATGAAACATGTTTCATTGTAAGAACATGTTTCAGTTTGAAATATGATTACTACTTTTTTATTTTCTTCTTTTGCTCTAATCTGTTTATGAAAATTAAGATTTCAAGACCTCTAAGATTATAGAGCTAAGCAAGAATGTAAGATAAGGTAATCCTGTTCATGTCATTGTGTCACTTTAATAGATTAATTTTTTGATTTAAAAGTGTCACATTAACTATACAAATTATAAAGAAGAGGTAAAATTGTATTCATAACTTATACTACACAATACCGCAGTCTTCGACCTCATTGTTTGGTGCTTGATTCTTATTGTTAAATTATTAAGTATTTATTCGTTGTGAAATTATAAGAGATAAGGACCAAAATACCTTAAAATGAGGTATTCATGATCCAAAATGTCTATATTTTCGGAACTGAAGGCCCTATTTATCCACGGGATACGCCGTTGCCAGTGACGTATCCCAAGCTGTGATTTTCACATAAATTAAGCAAGTCTCTCTCGGCTCTCTCGAACACACCTCGTCGCCTCTCTCGCCACTACACCTCTCCCGTCGCCGTATCTATTTTGTCTCTCGACCTGAACACAACACAGAAACGTCACGAGCACATCTGCATCTTCCTTTTTCCTTTTGGTTTCTCCGATCCAGGCCCCGCAGGGACTATGTTGAGCTTCGTCGGAAAACCGAATGTAATTTAGAGTTTCGATTTGGGGCTTCATTAATCCGGTATTAGAACTTGATTGAAAAAGGTATAGGGTTGTAAAGATGAAAAAAATGAGTCGAATGGTATATATGATGTGACTGGATAACGAGTTGATGGTGGTGAACGAACCTTCGCCGGACTTGTTGTCGGAAATCTCCCTTAAAATCGCCAGAGCTAGCGAGACTCGTGTTTTCTGTGAAAAAAGAAGAAGAAGGTGGATACGCTACTTGCAAATGCGTATCTGCGGATGCGCATTTGGAAGTAGCGTATCTCAAGCTACAGTACCCGTGGATACTCCTTCCTCAGTTGCGTGTCCCGTGGATACTCTTTCCCCAGTCACGTGTACTCTTGACACTCCTTCACCAGTAGCGTGTTTGGTTGTTGCTCCACAACCAGTAGCGTGTCTCGTGGGTATTTAGGACCGCCCAAATTGGCGGTAGGTATTTTGGTAATGGGAAGGGGAAAATGAGGTATTTTGGGCCTACACCCATTATAATGTATTGAAGAATAAATAAATAAGTAACAATTTAAGAAATAATTACTTATTTTTTAGAGATTAGCTAAAACAAATGCAAGGTCCAAATCCAATCCTAAGTTGATCTGTTTAAATTTAACAGAGATGGGCTGTAATTTAGTCGAGATGGGCCTGAGGCAAGATTATGGGCTGATTTAAGTGTCCGACAAACCTACTGATCTATATTGTTTAACTGGTTAGTTAATGAGTTTGGGCCTTTTGGACCACTGAAGAAAGAACAAAATTGTTTTAAGTACTTGTTTGTTTTGCATAAGAAAATTAATTGCTAGGAAATTGATTTTGTATGAAAATTATTTGTTTGAGTACTCGTTCCTTGGCATGCTGGGGTCTGGCTTAAAAACAGAGTTGCCCGTTGACTGGTAACACACTTACCAGACTTGCTTCGTTTAATATCAACACACACACACACTCACTTTCATCTGTTCATGACCCGCACACATTTTCACTTTGTCTTGCACATCCTGGTTGTCGAAAACATGGATATTGAGGGGGATTTTCATACTTCATGGCCTTCTCAGCTAGTGCATCTGTTATCCATTTCCGATGTGGTCCGGCACCAAATTGCTTTGCTTGCATCCAGATCTTTGTATATCATACTTAGAGATAGCGAAATTGCAAGGTCACGTAACAAAGGTGTTCTTAGCCAGTCAAAGCTGCTATGAATCTTGGTTGATCGTCGAGCTATGTTATCATCTTCAAAACGGTTTTCACGACATTTTGTGTAATAGGCCCCGAAGCTAAAGTTAGATTATTCCTTTCTAATTTCAATCTGTCCTGCAGATTGATTATATGTAGAGATTATATGTAGACTCATAGTTATTACACTCTTGGTATTCACAAGTCATATAAACAAATCAAAAAAGGTAAATTTGTAATGCAGTGATGTCCAGAATACAACAAAATGCTTACTAAGTACTATATCACCTACGTCCTCCTGGCTCCTGCTGCATGCTGCAGCTAAATTTATACTATTCCATTGGCATACACAAACCAATCAGCTGAAGAATAAGAAAGCTATCTACCAAAATCTCATAAAATCAAGCAACACAAAAATATACCAAACCTCAAAACATCTCTTTTGCTTCAACTATATACTAATTAAATAACCAAACCCAACAACATGACGACCATTGGCAACCATTTAAAGATCCCTCCTGGCATTGCAGAAGCTGCAAATATAGGAATGCATAAATTAAAGCCTCTTACAATCGAATAAAACGCCTACATCTCCATAATCCATACTTATGGATATGTATACATCTAATCTGTGTTTGCCTAACTAGATAGAGATTACATAATTTTGTTTGTTGTTAATGCCAAGATAAAGTGTGAAAAGTGAAAACAGAACAGAAAAGACATTGCAGTTATGATATGCCGAACCTTGATTATAACTTTTATCAGACAAAGTTGGGGGTGGAGAAGATGACGGTGGTTTCAATATTGAAATCCCAAGATCTGAACAGTCCGTTCCAAGTGCACCTTATAAAATATAAAATTCAGTTAATAATTATCAAAATCACACTGAACAAGAATGTGCTCGAAAAATGTCGAACATGTCTGGTTTCTTACATTCGCTCAAGCATGGCAAAGAAGTGGTATTGAGCAGATTATAGTAATTTTCTTCACATTGGCACGTGTATGTGAATTGGGATGTCTTGTTACATTTTCCTTCTCCACAGTCAGCCCAACTACAAGCTACAATAGAGCAGAATCACGGATTGAAAATGCTTAATTAAAGTATAGGAATCAGGAAATGGACAGAAGAAATTAATCACAGATCAAAGAGGTTTATTACGATCAAACACTGATGTATTTGTTGGTTTGTCTTTGTCTCCAACAAGGGCTTTTGTGTTTGTGCAAGAATAGTCCAAGCTACCTGATAATCAATAGTACTATCAGCATCAAAATAACAGCAAAATCAATTTGTATTGAAGAATTCACACACACATTGAAACTTAATCAGTTCCTGGCTACAACAGTACAAGAGTTGGACTCTGGCAAATGATTGTATTATATATTTATAACTCTAACTTGTGCTATATAATCATTCTATTCAAAAATTTCCAATAGGATTAAAATACCTAAATAATCACCTGACTTTCTTCTAATTATCTCGTTGCAGGATAGGGATCTCAAACATAAGTAGACCTGACGAGTTCTTGATCTAAAATGAAATGAAAAGTTACAGATTCCTATGTTTTCATTTTCGGATTTTGTAAAATATGATCTAACTTATTTTTCTTTACTTGTTAGTTTGCTTTCTTTGATATCTTATTGTGTGTAATTTGGCCTTCTGAGGATATATATTTACGGCATATAAAAACCAATTTGAAGAACTAATTCAAACTACTGAAGACATACCTGACAAAAAAAACTACTAAAGACATACTCTGGAGATGGACTATTGATGATTCGATATTACAACATTACAGCTAATACTAGTGATGAAAGTTTAACAGAATACGATTGTCGTCATGGCTGGCCTTCATCAAGTATGATACAAAACAATATTAACAAAATTAACCAAGAACTTTCTATCTAATACTCATGAGAAACTACTTGTAAAAAGGTCATAAACTTACTCCACTAAGCAATGAGCCTCACATATTGACCCTTCCCAGTGATTACTTTCTCTCATACTTCTTTTGAAGGCAAACATTACTTTACATGTCCACACCTCATACACATATAATATATCCCTCTGACTGCAAACAAAATATTTATATATATTGTTGTTGGAGGAATTTCGTAACACGAAATCGGAGGTTTGCTGGAATTGTAGAGCGAAATTATGAGTATGTGGTTGTTTTAGGGGATTTAGGGTATATGAAAAAAGAGGGGGCTGGACTCGGCAGGTCACTCGATTTGTCTCGTGTATCGGTCATATCTTCTGCCAAGATGCCTACGTACCTATGTTTATATAGGATCAAGCCCACGTAGTTCCGTGAATTAATTGGCCTTTTCCCGAGAGACTTAAGGGATAAGTTACGTTAATGTGGGTAATGATTGATTTTATCTGATTTAATCTTATCGTTGTGATATCTTCCTGATTTGAAGAATATCGTTTGGAGATATTTTCCGTAACTGATTGATTAAGATTGATTCTTTCCTCATTTCAGGGAGAGGATAAAACTTAGCGGTTAAGTAATAATTATTAATCTGCATTAATAATTAATATTATTAGAAATTTGGGAGATTATTAGACATGCCAAAATTGTGGCATAACAACTAGCCCCCAGTTCCTCAGTGTAGCTTGCTGCAGTGGAGAACTAAAATTCTTCAAGCTTCCAAATTTCTTGAGTCGCTGAAAAAACTGAAAATAGATGATTAGAAAAATACTTAGAGCACCACTGTGCTCGCTAGGCGTACGCGGATGCAAGTGTGATAGCATGCGATGACCACTATAAGATATATAATTGCCAAGGTTTTCAAATGTGCGAGTAAAAATAATTCGTTTGAAATCCGTTGCGATCCTTGTTGTCTAGTTAGGACCTTGGCGTTTGTATATATCCCGAACTGGCATACACGCTTTCCAAGTGTCTGATGCAACCACATAAGGATGTGTTTGATGCAATCACATAATGATGTGTCTTGCGGAGTCTTCGATGTAGATAAGATGTACATGTAGATGTACATGTACATGTAGTTATGCATAGGGATGCCTCCACCCATGCGATCTTGAGAGATCTGGCCATGGGCCTTCAATGTAATTGTGCATAGGGATGCCTCCACCCATGCAATCTTGAGAGATCTGGCCATGGGCCTTCAATAATCCAGATGGTGTTGCACTGCACTTTACTAAGCATGTAGCATTGCGAGATTTATAGCTTGTCCAGGCTACCTACTTGACAATTTAGTTCGCAAGTTTGAAAATATTTTTGACATATATGTACTACCGCGACGATATATGAAAAATCTTTTACAAATCCAAATGTAATAATAAATATGCTCTTTTAAAAATGTCGCGATATTTATTTTCTAAGAAAATAATGCTTCTTTTCTTTGTAGAAAATCTTTTCTAAATTATGCGTCTCGAATATATAATTTTTTCTCTTGAAAGCATGCAGCTCGTACGAGATTGTAAAATATCCACAATCAATTCATCAAACCATAAATATCTCGTACGATATTTTCTAAATCGTAATAATTTTACAAGGATAAAGATATATTGCTCGCACGAATTTTCTGAATAATAAATATTTTCTTGTAAAAATATTTAAAAACATGATTTAAATATGCATGCATGATATAACAATTAATTTGAAGAAAATAAAAATAAAAATAAAAGAACTTATCTTTGGAGCCGCATCACCGTGCTATGCGAACGCCAAGTTCTTCAAGTAGATGTAACTTTGCGGGCTCCATAATTTTTTTTTTGATTCTTTGTGTCATGCTTCACGTCTTGTGTCCAACTTCATTGATTTTTTATGGGTCCCACCAGAAATAACCTTCCTAGTCTTGGTTTTTGATCCTGCTTCAGTTTTGTCTTGTTGTTTTTTCCTCTTTTTTGCTTCTTTTGTTTTTTTAATTTTCCTGTTGCCAATTGCCATGCTTCGTTCCTTGGCTGTGGTTGTGGCCATTGTTTTTTTTTTCTTTGTTTTCTTTTTTCACCACCACTGTTTTGGTTTTGTCCACGACCCACAAACAGTTGCCTATTCCTCTTGGTTCTGTGCGCTCCTGTCTTGAATTTTTTTAACTTGAGCCCTCTGATTTGTGTTTGTCCGAACCCAAAAGCCCCCGATTATAATAAAACCCAAAAAATTCCGTGAAAGTGATATTCGTTTGTCCTCCACAAACGAAAATCCCCTCCTTCTAGCGCCAAATGTTGTTGGAGGAATTTCGTAACACGAAATCGGAGGTTTGCTGTATGTGGTTGTTTTAGGGGATTTAGGGTATATGAAAAAAGAGGGGGCTGGACTCGACAGGTCACTCGATTTGTCTCGTGTATCGGTCATATCTTCTGCCAAGATGCCTACGTATCTATGTTTATATAGGATCAAGCCCACGTAGTTCTGTGAATTAATTGGCCTTTTCCCGAGAGACTTAAGGGATAAGTTACGTTAATGTGGGTAATGATTGATTTTATCTGATTTAATCTTATCGTTGTGATATCTTCCTGATTTGAAGAATATCGTTTGGAGATATTTTCCGTAACTGATTGATTAAGATTGATTCTTTCCTCATTTCAGGGAGAGGATAAAACTTAGCGGTTAAGTAATAATTATTAATCTGCATTAATAATTAATATTATTAGAAATTTGGGAGATTATTAGACATGCCAAAATTGTGGCATAACATATATAAAGTTTAAAATTAAGTTACCTAAACAAGTTGACTTATTGCCGGTCATCTGATACTAACCATCTTAGCATATAAACTCAAAGAACCTTTCGAATACACATAATTATGTAAATATGATGCTATGTGAGAGGAAATCAGGGTATGTACATGTACTGAAAGTTTTGTACAAGTCAACATATGCATAGATATGCCGATGCAAACATAAATTACTAACGAATTGGCAATAAAAACAGGAATAGATGAAGGCTTATATATGAGAGAGTGATAGAGATTTACAATTTGGGATGATACAAGGTAGAAACTTGAAGTCATCGTCGGTGTCGTTAGACAAAGATTGCTTCCAACCAGGATCACACTGGCATTGAAAAAAGAAAGTGCTGTTTTTTGATGGTTTGCAACTCCCTTTCCCGCATTCTACTTCCTTGCAAATGCCATCTGCACACAATTTTACACACACCAATCAAGCACACACACTAAAACTGAAGCAAAACCATTATCCAGTTGAAAAAAGAATGGCACTGATAGAATCATCAGAACAGAATGAACAATACAAAACAGAAAAGCCCATGAAGTAGATACCAAAAATAGGAGAGAAAAGAGGAGCCAGCTGATTGAAGCCATCATTTGTGTCACACCAACAAGTTTGTAGAAAAACAAACAGTAAAGCTACAAAAATGGAACAAGTAGTATATGCCATAGCTATTAATCAGCAGATCAGTTGCTTTGCTGCGGAAGAGGACAACAAGAGGATGTACTATGTCTTTGATTTGTTTTATGCTAATAACTAATAAGTACTATAATTATGAAAATGAATCAATGACATATAGGATCTAGTCGACATATGTCACATATCTACATTTTTTTTTTTTTGAAACTAGTCGACATATCTACATGACTATACGTGTGAAAACATAAATTATATGGTTAGGAGCTGCCACATTATTAATGACACCCTTTTTTTTTTCTTGGACGCCGGAGATTATTCATTTTACCAGATTTTCTAGTGTAGCTTTCCTACCGTCCCTATTTAATAATAATGTCTTTGACATTTTTTAAGCCTTCTTTTTCAGCTTAATTTCATGTACAGGAGATTAATAGGAGCTGCTTTATTTTTTCACATGTTCATGTGGGTGCAGTGGTTGAGTCACTGGTCTCCTTTGAAGGAGGTCAGGGGTTCGACTCCTGCGTGTGCGTGAGTTTCTTAGTTTGTATTTGTATTTCTGTATTTGTAATGGCCGGGGATCCTTCGGAAACAGCCTCCCTATTGTATAGGGGCATGGTCTGCGTACAACTACACTTCTCAGACACCACTTTGAGTGGTATTATAACTGAGTAAGCTAAGTTTTTTATTTTTTCACATTTTTGAAAGCGGCAAAGCCTGAAACTTCATATGGAATTGGTTCAAGTCGTTGGAAGTTGGAATTAATTTATGAGTTTCTAAACTTGTATTTGTGCTTTTTGTTGCCAGAAAAATTTGGTACAATAATTCATATAATATCTGTAAATTTCATTTATGTGAAGTTATAAATGTTTTACATAGTATTAAATAAGTATGATAGTTTATCATATTCCCTCCGTCCCAAAATACATGTTTTTTTTGAAAAATAAATTTGTCCCGTATTATTTGTCCATTTTTTTCTTTCAATACAAACTTTAGGGCAGTTTTCCTAAATTATTCCTACATTTATTGTATCTAAAATTTTCTTTTTTTAAACATAACACTATTCTCATTTTTCAATTTCTTAATTAAGGGTATTAGTTGAAAATTTTTATCCAACTAACCTTTTTTATATGCATTTTTTACAAAAGGGACATGTAAAATGGGACGGAGAAAATAATAATTATTAGTTTTTTTATATATTCAATTAATGGTACTATAAGAGAATTTAAAATAATTTTTGGAAGGAATCCTAGATAATAGTACACGTGTCTTGTTTTGAAATAATGCCCAAAATATCCACTTTGTCCCTACCCACTGCCCAAAATACCCGTTTTTCAAAATACCGCCCAAAATATCCACAGGTCACGTCCATTGGTAAGGCGTAACCCACGAACACTGTTACAGTCGGAACCTCCTCCCGCCGGCGACATATCTCGATTTGGGGGTTTCCAATCTCGCGAATCAAACGCTATAAAACTGGTATGGATGTGTAGAGGATGAAGAGACGATTCCAATGGTATGTATAACATGATTGGAAAAACAAGGGAGGGGGATGAACGGAGGGAGAGAAAAATGAATCGCCGGAATCGCGATTTTGAATGTAAGTCATGAGATCTCGAAATCCGTAAATGAAATGGTATGAAACTTGTATAGGATTGTAGAGGAGGCGAAGGCGGTTCGATTGGTGTGTAGTTTGTGACCGGACGACCACGAGAGAATGGTGAACGAAGATGAGTGAAGTCGCCGGCAAGTGCTTCTCTCACTTTTCTCTGAAGACGAAGACGACGACGGATGCGCATTCGGAAGATGCGTATCCGAAGATGCGCCTTCCTCATTGGCGTATCCCAGCCCCCTTGCGCCTATGTGACTAGCGTGTCCTTACATTACTCTGCACCCATAGGCGTAACTCAATCAATACTACTACCCCAGAGGCGTATCCCAACTCACGTTGCTGTCAGAGGCGTATCCCATTGGTATTTTGGGCGCGCAGCGCTGAATGTGGGTATTTTGGTTAGGAAAAGATAAAAAGTGAGTATTTAGGGCACTCACCCTATTGTTTTAAACTCCTCGCTAGAATAGCATCGAGTTAGTTACGTAACTTTTTCTTCGGTCTAACTTACAATATACTATATCTTTGCATGTCAATAAGAAATAAAATCCAGAACCAGATAAAATCTCTACTTTAAGGTATGTTGATACTGTGCATGTTTTAATGCCCATTACCATGAATAATTAATTACGTGCCTTTCACAAATTTTTTTTTGCTAAACAGAAAATTTGAATCAATTTTTAATTCATATGTATTGTGAGGGAAATTTGGTACAATACTTTGTTGGAGGATTGCTAAAATAATGGAAGAGAATGCTTGATTTTCGGCTGTAAGAACAGATTCACGGGTTACAGCCTGGCATTCAATTTCTGAAATGGGTGGTTATTTGTGGCCGTTTCTGAACTGAATTTGCAAGGATTCTAGGCGTTGGGGACTGAATAATTCCTACCCAGTCAAAATAGATGCCCATAATTGTGTTTAGTCGAGTGTGCCTTTTCCCCCTGCAAATGGCCTATATACCCTTATATTTATAAGAGATCAAGTCCTATGTAGTTCTTGATAACTCAACCACCATGTGATAAGACTTATCTTCTTCAATCAAGCTGATCTTGTTAGTTATTTCACCAGCCATGATTATCCAGTTGTTTTCCTTCCATAAAAAGTTCAATTATCTTCATATTTATATGATTATCCATCATATATATATATATATATGTATATATATGTATATGTACATATCCATGTACATATCCATGTATATATAGTGATTATCCAAGTAACAATGGTTTTTAGACCGTTCCTGATGTTTAGGACTTATCCAAAAGTCAGTTGGGGCGGTATTTATCCGTTTTCCTACAATTTAGGAGGTGGGTAGTCCAATTCCCGTGATCTGTCGAGGCACGAGTGGAACCCCTGTCTGGAAGCCCTTCACCTACATTAACCCCTATCAGGCTTCCCATGTAGTGGTATCCATGTCATGGGTTCAACCACCTGAACCTCTACACGATTGAACCCCATCCTAGACGTCAAATTCCTTAACTAGCGATATTCCCAAGGCATATTGGGCCAAGGTATCCTAGACCAGCCTATCCATAAAATTCAAGATCGTAACCTCAATGGGCCTTTAATCAAGCCCAAAACGAATTTTGGGCACAATAACTACCCACGGTTCCTTGTAACTATTGAATGCAAAAGGAACCAATTACACTCCAAGATGAGGTTCAACCATATCCTTTTCATGTGACAGCCTTGCTTCACCCGTGAATTCCTAATTGAATAGATCCAAGCACCCGTTTAATAAGATCGTGTTCTTGCAAATTTCAGTTTTCCTTGAACCTATTCAACATGCATCCCGCGCTCATAAACCACTATAATTATCCAAAAGACTAATTTTCTAATGGTTTCCTCTAGGTTCAAAGTTTGAATCCATGTTCTACAACGTTCCCAGCTTTCAATTAATCCAATTCTCGATACTAAAATGAATGAGACTCCTAAAGTCAGGTTTTGATCCCAAACCTTGGTGCCAGGAATTCGCATAACTCCAACATTCGCACGTTCAAGTATCTGAACCCCCGTCTGACAAGTTTCAGGTTATTATATCTTTAAGACCTTGCTCCAAGTGAATGCTAGGAACACAACCGTGATGACCTCTATACCCAATCGTGTACCACAAAGGACCCTTGTATTTTTTAATCCAATCATATTCATGAATCCCGATATGACCCAACCCAAATCTAATCTAAATCCAATTGATAAGTGGATTTTATATCCACTTGGATCGCTTCAATTCGGCTTAAATTGATTGTCTTGGACTCAAGTTTGTTGTAGATTTGATGTGTTTGGCTTAGTTGTGCATATTTACAAGAATGTCGATTATGGGTGATGCTTCTATCGTGTTTGGAGGATTAATTGATTAAAATTCGGATTTTCCGGGAAGGTTACGCAGTCTACACTGTTTTGGCCATATCTAGTGTTCTAGAAGTCCGTTTACAGCGATCTTACAGCTCACGCGAAGCTTGAGAGATTTTCTACAACCTGGGATAGATAGCAGGTGCAGGGAGCGTGTAGTTAAAATTCGCGCACGTGTTCTTTGTGAAGCAAGGCTGAAAGATTAATGTTCTATCTCTTTTGTGGATGTATGTTTAGTTTGGTATTCGTATACTGAGAAGTAGCGTATACTTGTTTCGTGTTGTCCGATCATATATCATAACCATTGCACATAGTGATTAAAGGCGTCAGATCTAAGCGAAGTATTTAATGAAGTTAGGATTCCATGTTACTCTTGTAAACGTAATTCGATTTCAATTCTCGTTAGTTAGTTAATTCTTAGTTGTTAATTTACTTCTTAGTTAATTTAGTTAATTAAACCCAATTTGTTATTTATCTTAGCAGTGAGTAATAACCATACATTGTTGCATAGGTATAATAACTGAATTAAAACCATAACCAGATCTCTGTGGGAACGAACTCAACTTTATTCTATATTACTTGTGACCGCGTACGCTTGCGTGTATTAGTGTAAACAAGTTTTTGGCGCCGCTGCCGGGGATCATCAGTGTTTTATTTTTGGTTTATGTGCTTGTCAATAGTGGTCGTTAGAGTTCACTGACTCAGATTTTTCTTGTTTAGTTTGTTGTGCTCAGGTACTTGAGTGTTTGAAGATGGCATGCGAGGAGTTGCCATGGTGGGCATATTCGAGGACATCCATGCCTCAGCAATGTGAGCAGTGTTTGGGCGTTCATGATCCCTGACAATATTGTTACTACGAAGGAGTTGATCCATATGTCACTTATGAGGAACAACCATAATTTCAATACCATCCACAACAGTACCAGCAAGATGTTCCAGATATGTCATATTTCTTTGGAAGTGAAGAGTTTCAACATCAGCAACCTACTCCTACTTTTCAGTCAGATGAGGTTGATGTTATGGAGGAGATTAGGATGCTTGCAAAGAGTTATGAGGAGTCTACCAAATCTTTGGAGACACTAGTTGCTCAAGTTTTGAGTTCCTTGGAACAAGAGAAACAACAATTCATACTAGATGCAATTCCAGAAAATAACGATGACTTGGAGCAAGGTACTGCATGCTTAATTGAGGAAGACAAATTCCAAGGTGAGGTGAGTGTTCACAAGCCATGTGAGGAATTTGATCAAGCTAGTGAGGTGGATGATTTGGAAAAGGCACCATTTGAGACAGACACTGATGAGCTGCACAAATTTCAAGAATTGGTATGTGCGTACCAAGAGGATGATAATCATGGGACAGATGCAGGTCTTCTACTTGTCTCAAAGGGTAAAGACGGAGGTAGCGCATTAGAGCCAATTGAGGAAGTTTTTTTTGAGGAACCAAAGGCTTCAGCAACTTACATTTACCCTCCTCCATTATATTCAAGCGAAGGCCGCGAATGTGTGTTGTTCTACAAATTGACAGATTTTGGGTCAACAGATGAAGGCATTGGAATAGGACATATTTGTTATACGAATAGGCCAAGCGAGGAGAAGGGGCAGAAAGTGTGCCGCCGTGATGACGATGAAGTCTCGCGAAGAGAGGACCAGGCAAACTATTATCATCTTTAATGGAGGCTTGGAAGTAACGTCAAGCTATTGACGTTAAAGAAGCGCTTCGTGGGAGGCAACCCACGCATTAGTGTCAAAAAAATTAAAAAAAAAATAAAAAAAAATAGAAGAGTGTGAAAAAAAATGAGTGTTGTGAAAAAAAAAATTTTGAATGTTTTGAAAAAATTTTGAGTATGGTGAAAAAAAAAAATCGAGCATGTCGCGCAGGCTGCGCCTGCTGCGTTACGCAGCTGCAGCTGCGTTACTGGCTGTTGCGCAGGCTGCGCCTGCGTTACTGCACTATAGGCAAACTGCGCCTACTTTAAGCAGGCTGCGCGTGGATCAGTTTTTTCAGCCGATTTTTGTTTTTTTTCCTTTGCCTTTATGCAGCAGCTGTTGTCCTATATAAAAAAATAAAAATTTCAAACCCCAAAAAAAAAAAAAAAAAAATCCTTTTCCAATTTTATTCTATCACCCCCAAATTTTATCCTACTTCTATTTCAATTCCAAAATCCTCTCATCATTCTAAACCTATATCTATTCTAATTCATATTCTATAATTCCTTAAATCCTATTTCTTTCCTACATCAAATTTCATACCCACTCAAAAATTTCTCCCTTACACGTTCAATTTTTATTCATCCAATCCCTCCATTATATATATATACACTTATTCATACAAACCCAATTCATTCTCTAAACCTCTACATCTCTAAAAAAATTCGAGTTCAAGAAGGATTCAAGTTTGGGGGAAGTTTAATTGCAAGTTCACCTCTTCGATTCGTATTGGGTAAATCTTTTTCTCTAATCTTATTTTTATTACGAATTTGTGTTCTTGTTATTTGGGAAGTGGCCAGTCTATGGAGCTCGTACGCATTATCCTCCACCAGATTCATCCGAGGAGGGTGATGACTCAGCTGGTTAGGTATGTTTTCTACTTTCCCTCGTATTTACTTCCATTCAATGCGGACATTGAATATTTTAAGTTTGGGGGTGGTTTGAGGGTTTAGTAGTTGTTGTATTATTTATTCATGTAGGATTTCATGCTTTGCATATTAGTAGTAGTAAATTATGCATTTATGTTCGTGTTATCTACGTTTGTTTCATATAGGACATTCTGTTTTTATATTCGTATATCATGTGAGTTCATAATAGTTTGCATTTGCACCCATGCTTAATAGAAATTTTGTGTTGTTGACGCTTTTGATTGAGAAGTGATATGCTTTGTTCTTGTACACATACATACACTAGTAAGTTGAAGCTAGTAGACTTATTAAATGTTGTAAGTAATTAGAAGGACATGAATATGTGCAAGTTGATTTAGTTTGCATTCTTTGAATATAAGTAGGTGCATTAGAGAGATTTTTGCTTGGGATTGAGTATGTTTTTCCCGCCAAGTGAGCTTTTGAGCCATATTGCATATCTGTTGCAATTTTATTCGTTTGCTTGAGTGTCCACGGATTGTTTGCATTGCTAGCAGTTGTTTGAGGTCTTTCTTGAAACGCATGACATTATTTGATGATTAAAATGATAAAGGCATTTAGGAATAACCACATATTTTCCCATATTACCACACCATGTTTACATGATCAATTAGTTAACCTGTTGAGCTTAATCCTATTTTTTTTCGGTGACATACCACATTACTTGCCTAGACCTTTTTCTTGTATTGGCCTTGCATTAATTTGAACCCACATTGTCAAAGGCTAGTAGGGTGCTTAAGGGAGTAATAAGGTGTGCAAGGAGGGGTTTATTGTTGGTCATAATTTTGGGGGAAATATTGAAATTTTGGTTTGGTTGTTGCTTGATAGTCGGCATGTGTAATAAAATCGTGGGATCATTGTTATTGTCTATAATATTGTTGCTTTAGCTCTCGAGAAAAAAAAAGAGAAAAAAAAGGAAAAAAAAAGAAAAAAAAGAGAAAAAAAAGGTTATATTATGAGAGCATATTTGTGTTATTGTGATCCCACTTTAGTCGACTAGTCGAGTGTTTTTGTTGGAAGAAAAATAGTAAAAGTATGTGGGGGAAAAAATAGGTGGTTGTGTATGATTTATTATAAGTTCTTACTAGCTTTTGACACTTCACCTGTTTTGGCTTATATGACATACCTTGTCCCTAGCCCCGTTGCAACCAAAATAACGACCTTTTGATTATCGTCATTGATGTATGTTGTGTTAAGAGTTAGATTGATACCAAATGTCAAGCATGCTTATGATTTTGTTGGAATTGAGTGATACACTTACCCTTGTTCTTGAGTGAATATTCTTTTGTGAGTGGATTGTGAGTGTTTGCTTGTTTTTGCGTATGAGATCCCGAGTTTTGTCTCAAAGATGTACTCTTGTAGGCTTAGCATGTTTACTAACTTATTCTTACACTTGACATGGACTTGTGAGAACTTATGCATGTTCATTGAGTAGACTATGTGAATACTTGAACTTTCGACACCAAGACATTGCGTATTTACTTTGATTCTTAAGTTTATATGGCATGAGAGGATTTAAAGGTATGGTAGGATATTAGTACTAGATTAAATGCATTTTCATATTAGCTGCATTCATGCATTGCATTGCATTGCATTGGATTTTGTGGGTACATTCGCTACAGGCCCTCACGAGACCTTACTCGTCCACTAGGGCTACCTAGGGGTTTAAAGGGCTTGTTGCATATGCCAAATGCAACCGTGATCACCTACGGAAGTGGTACTAGTTAGTAGTTAGTTGTAATTGTTTATGCTTGAGGACAAGCATCGGTTTAAGTTTGGGGGAGTGATAAGTGGATTTTATATCCACTTGGATCGCTTCAATTCGGCTTAAATTGATTGTCTTGGACTCAAGTTTGTTGTAGATTTGATGTGTTTGGCTTAGTTGTGTAGATTTATAAGAATGTCGATTATGGGTGATGCTTCTATCGTGTTTGGAGGATTAATTGATTAAAATTCGGATTTTCCGGGAAGGTTGCGCAGTCTACACTGTTTTGGCCATATCTGGAGTTCTAGAAGTCCGTTTTCAGCGATCTTACAGCTCACGCGAAGCTTGGGAGATTTTCTACAACCTGGGACAGATAGCAGGTGCAGGGAGCGTGTAGTTAAAATTCGCGCACGTGTTCTTTGTGAAGCAAGGCTGAAAGATTACTGTTTTGCCCTTTTCTAATTCTAATTGTATTTTGGGCAGTTGTTAGTACCTAAATCGAATTCTAATTGTAATAGAAGGTAATTTCTTGCTGGGCAAGAAATCTAGAGCCTATATAAACACATCCAACCCCTTTTAAATTAGAGAATTAGACAATTAGATATCTTGTACATAATATAGCTTAGATCTGCAAGGGAGAAAATGAGAGAAGGATTCAACGCTCGTGACAAGCAACGGATCTAGATCTACTTCATCCTTTGTGTTATTCTGGATTCTAGATTTGTTTTCTCAACTCTTAGTTTTAATAATATTATTGCTTCTTTCTTCCATATCTTGTTTGTTATCATGGTTTCATCAGATCCCATGATGACGAGAGGTTCGATTATGAACTAATCGTTGTCATGGGATTCTAACGGATTTATTTATGGAGCTTTGTATCTTGATGCTTTAAAGATCTGTGTGTGACGTATATTTGATATCCTTGTATGGTTATGCTTAATTGTTAGATGCGTAGCTAACATCTAATTTGTTAATCTCGTGTGAAGTGAAAGTGGATCTTGAGATTTAGAACTTGCCATGCTAGCATAGGTTCATGATTGTTTATCAACATGATTCGTAGTATGAGATGAAAATACTAATATTGTCCTGTGTGATCTTTATGGATAACTTGTTCTTCAACCGTTATGTTTTCAAATTCTATAGACATATAGGGTCTAAGCATAATTGGTGTCTATTAATCTTTTATCTCTTTTGTGGATGTATGTTTAGTTTGGTATTCGTATACTTGTTTCGTGTTGTCCGATCAGATATCATAACCATTGCACATAGTGATTAAAGGCGTCAGATCTAAGCGAAGTATTTAACGAAGTTAGGATTCCATGTTACTCTTGTAAACGTAATTCGATTTCAATTCTCGTTAGTTAATTCTTAGTTGTTAATTTACTTTTTAGTTAATTTAGTTAATTAAACCCAATTTGTTATTTGTCTTAGCAGTGAGTAATAACCATACATTGTTGCATAGGTACAATAACTGAATTAAAACCATAACCAGATCTCTGTGGGAACGAACTCAACTTTATTCTATATTACTTGTGACCGCGTACGCTTGCGTGTATTAGTGTAAACACCAATCCAAATCCAAATCCAATCCAATCCAATCCAAATTCAAATCCAAATCTCTATCCCAATCTCAATTCAATCCAATCCAAATCCAAATCCAATCCAATCCAAATCAAATTTAATCCAAATGAAGTAGATATAAAATTTAGATTTCCTTTTATTTTTAGCCATTTTTAAATCTACATCCTGGGGGGGATGCATCTATTTATTACCCCCGGTTCATTTACATAATCAAGCATATGGTGGAAATATAAGTCAGGGGTTCATACATTTTTCAGGTAAAACATAAGAGAAACACATAAATCACGAAATATATGACCATTCATAACCAAGTATGTAAAACAAAGAAATCATTTCTAATTCATGAAAATAAATTAAATGCCTGCTCCACCCATAAGAATAGAAGGTGCACATACACTACCCTGAGAACATAAACTGAATAAATCGAACAAAATAGCAGCTAGATTCCTAAGCATAACAGTTACAACTAATAAACTACATTTATTTTGCATAACCTGAAAGAGGTCTACAGAAATATTACCTAGTAATGCCTAAAGGTAATACTTCTTTGAGTGCTCAGCATTCCAAGATCCTGGGATGAACCCCCTATCCATACATGCCAAATGATAATTGCCTTCCTTACCTGAACCTTCATCTGTTAGTTGTACGTGTTCACGTTGTCACGCCCCGCCAAAATTCAACCTCTCTAAGCGCGGAATATTCTAGAGAAAACCGGAAGGGTCCAGATGACTCTAGAATATAGTGGAACATTGTGGAGTTCTTTAGAAGGTGCTCGATAATTCAAGAAGAGTCTAAAAAATGGCGGAACGTGGTGGAGCCTCGTGAAATCTTCCGGAACCTTCAGGAGCTTGGGAGCTTTCTAGAGAAATCCTAGATGTTATGTATATACTTGTATATTCTAGATATGGTAGGATCTAGGATTATCTTGTATAGGCTTGATAGTGGAATAATCTAGAATATGTGGGATGTACATGTTCTAGAATTCTCTCCAAGTGGTGGAGGAGCCTATAAAAGGGTGAGATCCCTCATTTGGAGAGTCATAGAGAGAAATAGGAAAAGAGAGTGATAGATAGCAAAGTAAGAGCATGCAAAGAGCTAGGGAGCTTGTGAGGATTGGGTGCTAAACTTTGTAACTAGCAAGGGGATAGTGTGGGACAAGGGTTCCATTCTCTTTGTAATAGTGGTTTACTAATAAAGAAGGGTATTTGTTAGTAAAGTTTGTGGGTTCTATATCTTATTACTTGTTTATCCGCTGCACAAGTGTAGGTGACACTTGGGGTTGAGGCTAGTCTAGTAGGGCGCATAGTGGGACAAGGGCTAGATGCCGGCACGGTTGGCTTAGAAAGGGATCATATTCTAAGGCCGTGACAACGTGCTTGCTTAATTGATTTAGGCCATGTTGTAACGTTTCCCCGAATTATTTTGGTAGCCATACATACAACCAATCCCATTTGGACTCGAAAATATTATGGCTCGATGGTAAATAAAAGTTAACACTTGAATCTTTCCCAGGATGGATCTGTCTATTATCCGATTACATGATATGTCCTTACGAACAACCATAAATTTTGCAACCTGAATAGTTGACCGAGGTACCTCACCCAGAGTGGATTGTGTTTTTTTCTCCATTTCCTCATTTTTTCCTACTTTCTTTCCAACGAATTGATCCTTTCACCCATATGGTTGTTGGGCCGCGCAACACCCATTAACTCCACATTAGTATGATATTGTCCGCTCTGGGCTGTGACCACGCCCGCACGGATTTGTTTTTGGGCTCCTCCCAAAAGGCCTCATACTAATGGAGTTGCTTTGGATGCTAATATTTAACATAATTCTGAATAGTTGACCGAGGTACCTCACCCAGAGTGGATTGTGTTTTTTTCTCCATTTCTTCATTTTTTCCTACTTTCTTTCCAACGAATTGATCCTTTCACCCATATGGTTGTTGGGCCGCGCAACACCCATTAACTCCACATTAGTATGATATTGTCCGCTCTGGGCTGTGATCACGCCCGCACGGATTTGTTTTTGGGCTACTCCCAAAAGGCCTCATACTAGTGGAATTGCTTTAGCTACTAATATTTAAGATAATTATTCTTTATCTTATCGATGTGGGACTTGGGTTGTCACCCACTCTACAATCTCCCCTCAATCCAAGAACCACCAATCTTGTGACCCTTATACCGCCGTTATTCATTTGTGGCTCCTCATCTTGCGGGACACGCCGCCCGACCACCTCAGTGTCAGGAAAACTTTCGACACAAGCCGTCCAAGATCTCCAATCGCTGTTTTGGAGAGCCTCCCACACCACACCACTTGCAGTCTGCAACCCCAGGATCAACTTCTAACCATCGGCTCTGATACCACTTGTTGGGCCGCGCAACACCCATTAACTCCACATTAGTATGATATTGTCCGTTCTGGGTTGTGGCCACGCCTGGACGGATTTGTTTTTGGGCTCCTCCCAAAAGTCATCATACTAATGGAATTGTTTTAGCTGCTAATATTCAAGATAATTCTTTTTTATTTTATCAAGGTGGTACTTGGATTGTCACCCACTCTACAATGGTGAAGGTGCTCCTAGATATTTTTGTTAGTAACTTCGCCATTGGGATCATTCTCAAGTTCATTTTTGCCATTAGTTGGCTTACGATCATTAAAGGAATCATCCAACATCTTCCTTCTTAAAAGATTTAAGAAATGTGCTCCTCCTTAACGTCATAGATGTTGTGAAAAATTTGGTACAACATTTTGAGAAAATGTTGCTGAATAATATATTATGTTTTTGATTATCGGATATTGATGCAAGTTCATACGATTGTAGCTGAGGTTCAACTATCCAACATGAAAATTAGGAATGGTGTTCTATTGACTAAATTGATTAAAAATCTAAAATTTATTGTACGACAAAGTACGAATTTATTCTATAGAATTGACTGAATTTATTGTATTTGTCTATGAAATGCAAAGTACGTAAAGTAAAGAAAAGGAAGAAAAACAATTTAGAGGAAAAAAATAAAGAAAAAGAAAAGTAAAATAAAAGAAGTATTTTTTTCCAGGAAAGAAGAAAAAGAGTAGATAAAAGAACAAGCCTTCGACAATCATGTCTGGAGTCTGGACTATGTACACTTATACAAATTACACTACGTTAGTGCTTTCAAAAAAAGAAAAAATTTCATTACGTTAGTTTGGAGAATATTTTTCCTAAAATTGATATGGACAAGATAAAATTGTTTTTTTTTTACATAGATAATGTTATTAGATAAAAAGGCGAGTTTTCTTTAGGGTTAGGGCTGTTCATTAGCCCAAAACTAGATAGTCATATGCCCATGCACTATTCTCAAATTACATGCTCATTAAATTAGTGCAAAGCTCGGCCCATTACCCTACTTATACAAAATAATCCATCTGTGGACTTAATTTATTAAATGTAGTTGTTTGGTAGAAGTTGTCTTTCCCAAGGAGGCAGAAACTATAACATTTTATTGATCTCAAAACTCATTACTACTAAGAGCAACTCCAAGATACTTTTTGCAAATTTCTTAAAATAATTATAAACAATAAAATTCTTAGTAATTTAGGATAAGTTTAGGAGTAGTTACTCCAACAATACTTCTTATATATGTTTCTTATTATTATTATTATCATTATTATTATTATTATTATTATTATTATTATTATTATTATTATTATTATTATAAAGATAGAAAAAAGTTGGAAAAAGAGATAAAAAAATTGTAAAAAAAGGAGAGAAGTGAATATTTTATTGATGAAAATGAAATAAGGGAGGACTACGAGATCCTTAAAAATAAGGCATGAAAGACATATGCTAAATTTTAAGAGATCACTTAGAAGATTGTTAAAGTGCAAAATTAGATCGTATTCCTTAAATTGTTGTTTAGGAGCTCATATAAGTAGTCTTTTTGGAGTTGCTCATAAGTAGCATAAAAAACAAAGAGAAAAGATATTCATCTCAATAAATTTATCCATCCTATTGAAAATTTACTAGAGTTGTAATCCGATTAATGTTTTTTTTTTCATGCTAATTACTGTTAAACCTCGATAAATGAATATGCTTGGGATTAAAAAAATTTATTCATTAATCGAGATTATTCATTTATCGAGGTGAAAAATACACTGTCTCTATGTCGGACCGGAAAAAAGTATTCATTTGATGAGATTATTCGTTTATCGAATATTCATTTATCGAGAATTTGCCGTACTATTATTAGGAAATTTTGTCCAAAGCTACGTGAGTTTCTTACATTTTCGTTAGTTTAATAAAAAATAATAAAAAGTTGCATCATAGTCTTCTGGATGTACATGCTGTCGAAGTCACAGCCACCTACCTACCAGGATCACGGACTTATCATCGGGTACGCCTGTCAACTTATATCGCTATTCTTGTGTCTGGCTCTTGCACGGGAATATTTTAACAGGATTAATAGTGATTATAATGGTTAAATTTTTCTTATCTCAAAAAAAAAAAAATGGTTAAAATTTTCTTTTTTTTGAATCCAGCTTATAATCTAATAGGTAATATCCATTTTTTTAATAAACTAGTTGATAAAGCCGCGCTTCGCAGCGGCGTTACAATTTTTATTTTTAAAAATATTCAGTACATTTACGTTATATTATAATATTAATACTAAATTTTAATAACTAAATAATCTTCTCTAATGAATCAATTTCTTGTTAAATACGATTCTTTCGATTGAGCCGCTCTCTCGTTAAAACCGAAATCCCAATTTTTTAACATATATTATAAAGACTTATATAATATTTTTTATCCATAAAATTGAACCGTAAAAATAAAAAAAATTTATGACTACAGTATCAAATTCTAATAGCTAATACAATCTTTTCTAGCGAGTCGTCTTCCCGTTAAATACGTTTCGAGCCGCTCTTATTTGAAACCGAAATTCTAACTTCACTATATAAAGAGAGTAAATTCCAATTTTTATATTCTTTAAACTTTCTAATATTTATGGAGTTTTAAAAGATGAAAATACATCTTATATTTTCTGTATATTATAGATAAACTTGTATAAAAAAATTAAAATAAATGATTTTTTAGGAAAAAAGATGTATAGTTTTAAAAAAATCGTATATGACGTCTCCACCATCCTCGTATTCTACTTCCAATAAAATATTTTATTTTATGTATTATATATTTAAACACTTTTTATATAGTCTTATTTAATGAACCGGTTTCTTGTTAAACACGGTTATTACTATTGATCCGTTCTCTCGTTAAGACCAAAAACCTAACTTTTACATATATTACTTGTATGATAATGTTTATCCATAAAAATCAAACCATAAAAATAAAATAAAATTTATAACATCAATATGGTATTTTAATAGCTAGTACAATTTTTTATAGTGAGCCGTCTTCCTGTTAAACATATTTTGAGCGGCTCTCATTTGGGATCGAAATTCCAACTTCATTACATATTATTGATGATATTTATCTTACACAACAATTTTTTTTCCTTAAAATCAAAACCTAAAAAATAGAGTGAATTCCAATTTATACTTTCTCTAGACTTTCTAAAATTTTTGGAGTTTTAGAAAATGAAAACACATCTTATTTTCTATTTATATTATAGATACTCCCGTATTTATTTAGGATTCTTGCATGAGATTGTTCTTTTATTATGTTAACACATCAATTATTTTCTTTTTAAATACGGTGACTTTTTTTTATGACAATAGTATTGGATTTATGAATAACTATTCCTAATATAAGTATAATTAACTTATATAAAAATATATAATTTAAGAAGATCGTACTTTCTATAAAATATTTAATTATATGTCTGCTCTATATATTCAAACACCTATTCTACTTCTAGTAGAACGTTTATTTATATATTTTTTTTATAAATTCGAACTCCTATTCTACTTCCAATAGAACTTTTAATCATATGCGTTATAAATACTTATTCTGCTTCCAATAGAACTTCTAATTATATGTCTTCCCTATAAATTCAAACTGTTCTCCTCTATAAATTCGAACATCTATTCTACTTCTAATATGTTAAATGATATTTTTACATTTATTAGTGTTTAAAATTCTAGAAAAATAGATTGAGACGATTTTAGAGCGTCACCTAAGCTCCCGCATATCCTCCTTTATATACTTTTTTTATTTATATGTTTTTTCTATAAATTCGAATTCTTATTCTCTATAAATTCGAATCCATATTCTACTTCCAATAGAACTTTTAATCATATGCGTTATAAATACTTATTCTACTTCTAATAGAACTTCTAATCATATGTCTTTCCTATAAATTTGAACTCTTCTCCTCTATAAATTCGAACACTTATTCTATTTCTAATATGTTAAATGATATTTTTCTACTTCTAATAGAACTTTTATTTATATGTTTTTTCTATAAATTCGAACTCTTATTCTCTATAAATTCGAACTCCTATTCTACTTCCAATAGAACTTTTATTCATATGCATTATAAATACTTATTCTACTTCCAATAGAACTTCTAATCATATGTCTTCCCTATAAATTCGAACTCTTCTCCCCTATAAATTCGAACATCTATTCTACTTCTAATATGTTAAATGATATTATTACATTTATTAGTGTTTAAAATTCTAAAATTCTAGAAAATTAGAAAAATAGATTGAGACGATCTTAGAGCGCCACCTAAACTCCCGCTATCCTCCTTTATATATATATATTGATTTCGGGATAAGTGAGAATCGAACCTAAATTCTCGAACAATCTAAAATAAATTTTTTATCCCTTCGACTATCTAATCGCGTTAATGAATTTTTTAAATATAGATTCAGTCTGCTTTCGTAACTTACAAACATTCTGTGATCACTCTTGCATATGCATGATCTATGCTTAATAAAACTACATATGTGAGAGCGGTAGCTGCACTCTTGAGGATCCAGTGTTCAATTTGGCATTATATTTTTCAGTTTATGATTTAATATTCTTCTCGACTTACGAATCCGTAAGTCGAGTATATTACGTTAGTTCTTATATCTTGCGGTCGTTCTTCAACTTGCGTAGTTATGGTCCTAATCAATCCTTAAAAACAACTCAAACATAGCATTCGTTGCCACGGATTGTTAATCCCAGTACGGCTGTCAACATAAAACAAGCCTTGTAATTTTCTTGTGTTCGTACCAGGGAATATATTATCAGGGATTTATTGATCACGATGGTTACATATATGTACACACTGTTATTAAGGATTTTGGAGAAATTGTAACAACTAGGAGTCCAGGACCACTTGAATGAAAGCACAAATGTGGGTGCTAGTGTGCTAGATATATGGCCATATTTTACACCAAACATTACCCATACAAATTGTTAGAATCATACAAGAACACCAATATGCTACAGACAGTCATCATCAATTAAATATTGCCAAATATTATATGTACGTCTTTTGTATGTATTAACATTATATCACCATCTTATACGAGCAATGTGTTGAACTCATGGTTTGCCTCTTTTTTGCTAGACACATTGTACCTAAATGAACAAGCGAATCCAATGCACTTGTATCTCGAAGATCAGATCAGTGGTAAGAATACAGTGGACACAACATTGTATGGTAATCAAGGCCCTAAAATATTAAAAATTTGTCGAATTCACTCTTGTCTATACGATAATACGAGTATTTGTCCGAGTTTCGAATGTTTTCTTTTTCCGACATTCAAAATGCTGGTCCGAGTATTTAATAAATTTGATTGAATTTTTTGTTTTTCTCATACTCATCCAAATTAACTGATTTTTACAACATTCGTGGTGAACGATGCAAGTAAAAGGTCATCGGATCCAAATCCATTGAGGCATTGACACAAGAACCACCTTGAACAATACTATGCACAAGACAATTTAAGCTCACGCGTAATAAAATTCTATAACACCCTGCCAAAAATTGATAAATAGTTACGTTATTTGTATCCAAATTTGGAAGGCTACATTAATTACATACACTTTCCATTTTCCAATGCATTAAAAATTCGGAATGTTATGGTCCTGTGCCTTGGCTTTAAGCTTCTTCCATAACATTCTCCTAATAATACATAGGTTCAAGTTGTCCCTGTTTTGTCAAAAAATAAAATAAAATAAAATATGTTGTCCCTGACTCTATCCGGCCTCTTTCTAAGAAAAGCACAGTGCGGTCATGAAAAATATTAATTAAAAAAGCAATGCTAAAATGCTATGTACCCTGAAAGAGATCCCGAATGATATATAATTTATTTTTATTTATGGATTCTTATATATATATATATACGATGAGATCGATCCACTAATAATACAAAATGAATTTGTACAAGAGTATAAGTTCGAGATAAATGTTTTTCTCATTTAACCTTTTCTTACAGGTTTCAAAACTCATTTTTCCGGAAAGATAAAACAGGGTGATCACGGTTCGAGTTAAACCGCAAAATCCGCATAAATCGATCCGATTTTGAATCGATCCGAACCGAAACCAAAATATGATTCGTGATTCCGGTTCAACTACTACAAAAATCTGCGGGTCGTGGGTTGGTTTCGGTTTGACCTAAACCCAACCCGTCTTCAATCCGAACCGCATCTCTATACATATATACTTCAATTTTATATTTATGATTATACAACATAATATAATTTTATCTTATGGATCACAAACTAAATTGCTGCTAAATATTATCAATTACTCAATTATCAACTTATCATGCATATCAATTGATGATTACTCTTCCTCAAAATTAATGTGTAAGATTTTTGTATTATTTTATGTCTCTACAACTAAATTGATTGTCAGAAAATTAAACGTAAGATTACTAAACATATTCATTTACGAGTGATTTACTTTGTTTTGAAGCAATAATTAATTTTTTATTAATAATAGGCATTTAAAGAAATAAAATTTAAAAAGAAGAAATATTATTATATTTCCTACTTTTATTAATCAAGTTATGTTGCGAACCGCTTAAATCCGCTAATCCAAACCGATTAAAACCGAACCGAGTGGTTTAGTTTTGTTGGATTACGAGTTGCGGGTTGGTTTAAATTTTTTAAGCACCGCTACTATTCGGTTTGGTTCCGGTTTGACCTCCAACTCAAACCAAACCGGACCGCGATCACCCAATTTTTTGGCAATTCTTATAAGTTTTTAGTGCAATGCCAAAACTGACCCCCTTCCGCCCCTCGGTTGCAAAGCAGAGGCGAGGTTCCAAAAATCACTATGCCGGGTAAACCTATCTTTTAACTATTAATTAATTGACTAAATGGTATTTAATTGAAACATTAATTAAATGTATTAAAATATTTTCTTTATTTAATTTAATTTTAAAATTTTAAAATATATTTTATATAAATAAAAATATAATATCTTCATTTTATTATTAAATATGATGACTTGAATTTACCCTTTTATGTATAAATTATATTTTTATCAAAAAATTCTATTTTTAAAGTGTTTCTTAATTTGGTTCTTTTTTTAATATGTTGATCGATTAATCCGAATTAAATCCGATTAAATCCAATTAATTTTTCCTAAAATTTTAATCAATAAATCCCGCTTAAATCCGCCTAAATTCGATTAATCACCGATATTTTAAAAAAACCATTTTTTAATCAAATTTCATAAAAATTAAATAGTTTTGCATCACCTAACATCTAGGTATCGATTAAACGATCACGTAAACCAATTTTTGAACACTAAGTGCTAAACGAAGTGGGTCAAAGCCTCTAGAAATCCATGAAATCATGAACCAAGAAAAACCGAATATTTGTCATGCATTTTCTTAGTTCTTACACTCACTTGCACATGTTTTCTCAGCCTCCCCCACCTTAATAGCCTCAAAATCAATCAAAAAACACATTCTATTCTCCTAAAGCAAACTTTGACCTGTTCAAATTATAACCGCAAACTAAAACATTTCACATGTTTGTCACCAACACCGTAAGTTATTTTCTTTTAACGAAACCTGCAAACAAATTTACTTTACTTTTTCGGAGTGTCCGTTTACTGGTGTAACATTGTTAGCGGTAACAGTCATCTTTTATAAATTGAACCATTCTAAGGAACAACATTTAGAACACAAGGATGTTCATTTCATAATATTCTCATGATATTTCCTCTGTTCTTCTTCGATACACTTAAGAATTTGAAGGAAGTGACGAATATGGGGAAGGCTAGCAAGTGGCTTAAGAACTTATTCACAGGAAAGAAGAGTTCAAGCCATCAGCCAATCTCCGTTGATGCTCAACAGTATTCGAAAACTCCTACTTCCGACTCACTGGCAAGCTCAAAGGATAAAAGACGATGGAGCTTCCGAAAGGCGTTCAACACGGAAACATACCAGCACGAACTGAACATAGTTGACACAACTTCAAATATGAAAGCAACACTAGAGGCTGAGAATGAACAGAAGAGGCATGCCTTGACAGTCGCAGTGGCAACTGCAGCGGCTGCTGATGCTGCAGCAAAGGCGGCGAATGAAGCTCTGATGAGACTAACTTATTCTTCTTCTCGGATAGCTACTTCAGTTAAAGATACTGCTGTGGCTGCTGATGCTGCAGCACACATGGCGAATGAAGCTGTGGCAAGAGTAACTTATACTTCCCCTCGGGTAGCAACTTCAGTTAGAGATACTGCTGCTATCAAAATTCAATCTGTTTTCAGGTCTTATTTGGTATGTGCTGTAAATTGTTACATCACAAATTATATAATTATTTTACATGCGTCGTAGAACATAAATTAAGTCTTCAAATTTTATGTCAATTGAGTTACATTTATACTTTCACTTGTGCATAATAGATGTGAGAATTTGTAGCAACCAACGGATAGAACCTAGACCCCAGAATATCATCTACTACAACAAAAAAGTTGCATCTTGAATAGGTCATACTTTAGGCCATGTGTTACACATGAATTTTGACTAGCATTTTTTTCATTTTCACAGGCAAGAAAGGCATTGCTTGCATTGAAAGGACTGGTGAAGTTGCAGGCTCTGGTAAGGGGCCATCTAGTGAGGAAACAGGCTACTGCAACATTTCGGTGCTTGCAGGCCTTGTTGACCGCTCAGGCTCGAGCTCGTGCCCGAAGAATTAAAATGATTCACGAACCAAATCCATATAACCCAAAGGTAATCAATTTACGCATTATGTAACAAGTTCACATGTCCGACTCGATTAAGCTTCAGTATGTTTGGTCGATCACCTAAATTTTAATTAACATATCATTAACATACTTGAAAAATGTTGAATCACAATTATCTGCATGTAGTTAATCTGGAAAACTGCAACTTTGTTCACTTTTCATGACAGGATGACCACGTCAAGATTGTGGAAGTGGATATTGGTGTTACAACAGGAAGTGCAAAGAGCATGATAAGCTATTTCGACAATAAACGGACAGACAATAGTTACTCCACTCATCATCACCAATACTCGAAACAAAATCGTCAATACTTTTCACCAGCGCCGTCAGCTATCACCAAAATGAGCTCGAAATCAAATAGCGGGCATTTTAATGATTTTTTCTATAACACTCCACGCAGAAGTCCCCAATATTGTCCATTCATGGATAAACCTCATCAGTCAAAAGCTCACTTCTTATATAAACCAGAGAGTGATAGGTGTTATGAGTACCAGTTCTCCCCAAATTACATGGCCAATACAAAGTCTTCGAAGGCTAAATTCCGATCACATAGTGCACCAAAACAGCGTCCTGTAGATACGTTTCAACGCCAACCAAGCAAGCGGAGAGTATCAATGGAGGGGAAGAATTTGTCAAGAGCTGTACGGATGGAAAGATCATCTTCACTCGCTTGCTCAACTCCACAAAATTACCACCCTTGGCCAGAGCTTGATGAATCAGCAATTTCGATGAGAGATAGTGAATGTGGATCAAACAGTACATTGTTGACAAATTCCCATTACTACAGATTTTAGCCCTGTGAGTAGTTCTACAATGACAACTTAAGATAAAATTAACCGGTAGCTGATTTTGAAGCACGTTTAGTCATCCTGTTGTTTCTGTCACTGCAGGTTCAGGAAACTGGATGCAAGTTTCCTATGGACAGGTTCACGAAATTACATTATAACTGCCTGTGGACCAAGTGGAGTATGTACACACTTATAACATAAGCTACAAATATCTGATTATACTATTGGTAAACTTATGAAGAAGAGGGTCTATTTCTTGCCTTGATGGCCATTGCTTGGAGCATTGATTTAAGCAACAGTGAAAAGTGTAAAGTCTGCAGTTGGTTTTTTATTGCTATGGCTTTGAGTTGATCTCTTTTTAGATGTGTTTTACAAGGCAGTAATGCAAGACAAATGTAGTTTCAAGTTGATGTAAATTTGTAATGCTAAAATTTTCGTTTCACTAGGGATGACAACAGGAGAGTATAAATTAGATTTGGCAAACCTGAAATTTTTGATCAAGTCAAAACCCGAAAGGTTCCCTTTAAAGTTATTACTCGGTAAGGACGATAACATACAAAATGAAGGAAATTCAAGTAACTTAACAATGCAATAAAGAAAATTTAGAGATGAGAAATCAGATTGAGACTCTAATTAGTGAAAGTTAAGACCAATAATGTTAAGGAAGAAGATAATATGATTGATAAAACAAGTATCACCTCCCAAAATGTAATTAGCTAAGATGAACCTAAATGCATCACTTAAGCGTGGTCATGTTAATCATTCTCCACCACCGACATAGTTTACAATATTATGACAAGTTTGGAGATATATAGTAATTTGTTGTAACAAATTCATCACACCAGAGAAACAACCAGGGCATAGATATACCAAATTTTAGACTTAAAAATACTGAGCAGGTGTGCATGCACAAAATAGAACAAAGCTGGTCCAATCCAAAACACACTTGCCACATAACTGCTTGACTGTTTCTTCCCCTTGAAATTTGAATGATCCTACAAAAGATTAGAAGAATGTCAGTCTAAAAACTTGATAGCATTTGCGACTAGAACACCAGCTGGACAAAGTTCTTTACAGAACCATGGCTACTAAATTTGCCATTAATTAATCAAACTTCACCTTATGGCCTTGCATTTTCTATACTATATTATTAAAGCCGAAACCCTAGGTAATGAATCAATATGTTCCACATTTCATAGTGTCTGATATACTATGAAGGACTCACAAAACAGGATACTTTATTTTCAACATCAATCCTATTCCAGGAACTGAAACACAATGAGGAAATAATGTAAACCCATCAGAATGAGAAGAAATATACCGGTGGCATTGATGACAATGTTATGTTTATAATTTCAGGGCCTGATAGAGGAACAATGTATGTAAACAGATCAGAATGGGAGCAAATATATCACTAACATTATTGACAGTTCTGATTATCATTACAGGGCAGGAAAGTATTTTAATTATCTATATGATATAACTTGTAAGAAATTTTTGTAAAATTGCAAGCTCAAGATACAAACAATCTTAGACAAATAAAATGAAAGTTGCCAAGGGAATCAAGCATTCCAGCTAAATAAAGCAAGGTGGGTGAGGCACATTAGAATGTTTGCAGAAAAGGAAAAGCAAGAGAGAAAACACAAGTGAAACATATGTAATTCTATTTATAGGTATCCTTATCATTAATGTTTTTGAAAATCGCTAAGTGGTAGAGGAACCTTCTACCTGTCAAGACTAAAAAATCAGCAATCAACACCTCTTTCCTAGATTACTGCTTATTACTTGATTTTTAGAAATCAATAAGTATGAATGGGGAACACTAAAGATAGTGATATACTCCGTATGATAATACAACAGGTAATCCTGTCTAAAAGTTAAAAAACGCTACTTTTAAATGAATTATGTACTGCGTACTGAATGTACTAGCAATAACTACGTTACTACATTGATCCTTTGCTAATTAGGTAACTTCACTTCAAATACTTTGATTAAAACTAGGCTATTAATTCATTAAGATTTGCGACACAACAAACGAGCAAGTAACTTGGAGACTACATTCAACAAAAACTGAACTTGAAAAGGTAAGAAGCAATACATGTACAACTCAGTGCATTGTTCCTCCTCCCAACTTAATAGTTACTTACCACTTTACTCTTGTAGTTGAAACCCTTTGAGGGAAACAAGGCTCTCGGTGAACTTCACAACTGCATTAACATCGGTAAGATGACTTGGGAAAGGAAGCTCCTTAGTTGCTTTCTTTCTATAGTCATAAAATTTGTATCCAAAGATAAAATTTAGCCCAACAAACTGTTCAAAACCCAAATAAAGAAACACCCGATTTAGCTCCAAATCAGTTTCAAGATTGAACTTCTTAGTCCAAGAGCCACAAACACCATCTAACGTCCAAAGACTAAGAACTGAGTCATCATTAAATTTAAAGATCATAGCAACAGAGCCTTCAAAATCCAAAACATTTGACTTTTTTGTTTTTTCACAATGTAATGGCATATAATTCACATGGTTGGGAAACCAAAACACTCCGATTTCTCCAAAAACCTCATTATGCAAATCAAATGACAGTAGCCCACCATTACCTTCCAAATACAACACCCCATTTATATCAGGACCGCAAATTTTCCTCGGACCATGCCAAAAAGATTTTTCAATTTCAGGAACCTGAATCTCTTTCCAAGAATCAGCGTTTGCAGAATACAACTCTGCTTCTGCTTCAAAATTATAGCCACGCACACGTGCAATCCTAAGAATCTTGTAGTCATTTTCAATAGAATCAAATCCAAACCCGAGATAAAGCAGATTCAACTCTGCGTTTTCCTTAGGGGTAGGCAACATCTTAAACTGTCTAGTACATGGATTCCAAATACAAATAACATGACAATATTTATCAGAAAGACAAACAAGACCATTACAAGAACGAATGTAACGAACCATACCCTTGCAATGTGATGGCAGTTTAAGCCTAACTGATTCTTCACGAGTGTCAATAGAGTAAACCCTCCAAATATAAGAGGCTTTAATTACAGATGCTTGTTTCTTCTTGGAATTAGTGAGGTGGGCTTCAACAAATTGTGGGTTTGAGATAATGGAGAGCCAAGTTTTGCAAACTGATTTGAAGCGAAGAAGTGATATGACGGGAAGATATGAAAGTACGTTGAAGACCATCTCTTCAGATAAATAATGGTTAGATCTTTTGGTCGCCATTGAGCACAATGGATGATAACACAAATGGATGTTGCAGTTCTCAACCCTACTATAATACATGCAAAGGACGGACTCCTCGTTTTCCTAACTTTTTAATTAATTTGTTTTTTTTAAAATAAAGGTAAAAGTTTGTGAAATCAGAGCTGTTTTGGTTCGATGCCATTTTTGAGTCTCCTGTATTTGAATGTATTTAGCCAATCAAAAAATTATGAATTATTTTAGTACCAATCAAAAATCATTCTCAAATTTTAAATCAATTATATTATATTAAAAATTTTCCTCATTTATCATTATCTTCTTACTATACTAACCACACTTAATAATTCTAATTTAAATATAGTAGTTACTTGATTTAAGATACCTATATGTTACATATTTTTCAATGTTAAAAATACTAGCTTAAAATCCGTGCGATGCACAGTTTTTTTTAATATTATATGATTTTTTTCATTAATTTAAACAAATTTTTTTAAAACATGAATTTTAACCGGTTATTTGTTAGTAATTATAAAATTATTATTTTATTTTATTAAATAGAATGTCCGTGTATGGCTGAAAAAAGGGAGAATTTAGTTAGAGAAAATTAAAAAGGTAACATGTTCTAGGTGAAAAAGGTAATTGATTAGTTTATAGTAATTATAATTTAATTACGTTATTTTACTAAATACAATTGCTCGTAATGTTTTCAGAAGAGGAGAAATTAATATTGTCCGTGATATTTCTATTAAAAGAGGGATTTTAATTATAAAATATAGAAAAGATGATACTTGTAGCTAAAAAAGGTAATCAGTTAATTGTTAATATTATAATCTTATTAGTTTATTGTATTAAATAGAACCGCCCGTGATTTATTTGGAAAAAGAAAAATTTTGGTTAGAGAAAATAGAAAGCTAACGTGAAAATTAAAAAGGTAACATGATTTATGTAAAAAAAGGTAACTGATTAGTTTATAGTAATTATAATTTAATTATGTTATTTTACTAAATAAAATTGCTCATAGTGGTTTTAGAAAATGAATTTAATTATGTTACTTTACTAAATAAAATTGCTCATAGTGTTTTTAGAAAATAAGAAATTAATGTTGCCCGTGATATTTCTAGAAAAAATGGAATTTAATTAGAAAAAATAGGAAAGATGATACGTTTTAACTGAAAAGGTAATCGGTTAATTATGAGTATTATAATATTATTATTTATTTTTATTAAATAGAAACGTCCGTGATATAATTGGAAAAAGAGAGATTTTAGTGTTAGGTCCGTTAAGATTGTAGAAGGGGGGGTTGAATACAATCTATACCATTTTCTCAAAATTTATTCGTTAAATAATTTTGCCTTAAACGAATATTTTTGTGAAAATGGTATAGATTGTATTCAACCCCCCCTTCTACAATCTTAACGGACCTAACAACTGGTATCAGAGTTTGGTGCATTGACCTGGGATAAAGGTTGTGGATCTACAACCCCTTGGTCACTTCTCACAATCATTTGACTACTAGAAAGATGTTGAGATTGTAGTGGAGTTGAGTCAAATACCTGATCATTGACATGTACATCATCTTCATTCTGAGTGTGTTGATCCACTGGAAGTTGATGTTCAAGCACATTCAAGGGTTCAGAATCAGGTTGAGGTACTGGAACTTGTTCTGCTTCAGGCTGTGGAGCTTGTTGAACTAAAGGTACCACAGCATCTGGCTGTGGCATGACATTTGGCAAATGTATGTATGTAGACATATAAGGTGTTATGACTACAGGAACATGCAACAAGACCTTAGAAGTGTCCAGCCTGGTGTAGAACTTCTTGTTTGGTTTACCAGACCATTGAATTCGATCATTTGAAAATGGAGCAGGTTGATCCTTAGGCATTAGATGATTAAAAATTAGTGTCAAGAATCGAGGATAATGACACTTAACCGGTTTACCTTTTCCAAAGTTCTTTGTAGCCTTCTTCAATCGATTCAGCAGAATAGGCCATATCAAACTGCCAAAATTGATTCTTCTATTGTGAGCAATAGCGAAACCAATTGACTGTAACATACCTGTGATGACAGTATTGTTGCTCTTTGTAGAATTAGCAAACACCTTTGCTATGATCTCGAAGAAGATATTCCATTCTTGAACAAGATTGCTTTTGAGTGTTCGTTTCAGATTCAGTTGACCATGATAGTTGATATTTGTGAAAAATTGAGTCAACTCATCATTTGAAGGCAATTCAGCAAATCGTTCAGTAGGAAGTCCCAGAGCAGCATTGAAGACAGATTCATCCACTGTATATGTCTGGCCATTAAAATTGAATGAAAACGATCTTTCATCTGAGACAGCTGTAGTACACATTAATTTGAGTGGACCAAATTTCATTGGAACATTTGCAGTTATAGAGTGACTACAGAGATTTTGCTCATTTAGAAACTTTATCCAGGACTTGAACCGATCCACTGGGCAATCCTCGGGATTAAAGTATCCAATATAATTGTGATTCACAAGTTCAAAATTATTATAAGCACCAGCCATTGCAAATCAGGGATTAAAATTAGTAAATCTGCAAAATTCAACAATTTAACCCAATTAAATTACAAAATTCGAATTAATTAATAATTAAAAAATTCGAAAAATCAAAATCTCTATAAAAAATTCTGAAAAATTCAGACAAGGATCTTGATTGTAATACAAACACACATGTAATTTTAGTTTTTACAAAATCACAACCAATTGTTCGGATTTTTAGATCAAAAATTCGAATTTTTTTCAATCTCAAAAACCTCAAAACTCGATCAAATCTTAGATTTTCAACCTTGATTATGAAGATTATAGACTGGGTAATCAAGAAAGATCCTTAGAAACGTGTTTTGAGTAAGATTCGAGGCAGAATTTGGACAGCAATTCGTTCGAATTCTGTGTGTATATGTGTGTATATCGTTCGACAGAATTGAGTGACTTAACACGTCAATATGACAACCACAGAGATATAACTTTCAAATATAACTTAGCTATTATATATGAAATAACTGTGATATGACTATCGGGTGATAGTCATACCGATAGTTATATTACGTATAAAACGTAATATGACTACCCTAGGCACTGTAAGTTATATTGCTGTTAATATCTAATATAACTACCGAAAAAACACTCAATATAACAATCAAATCTTAGTTATACCGATAGTTATATTACTTGTTAAAACACTCAATATAACTATAAACTATTTTAACAGATATATTTAAACAAAAACAAAAACAAAGTTATATCTAATTTATTTCTAAGTTATATTACATTATTTAACACTAATATAACTAATCAAACGTTCGAATATAACAATCAAGGAGATTGTTATACCGATAGTTATATTGAAACAAATCAGTTAATATAACTAATTAACAACAGAATATCAACAGAATTTAAATCAAGAAAATTACATTAATAATTTACATAATCAAAAAATAGCAAATTAATTTATACTAAAATTATAAAACCTAATAAAAATTATAAAAACGATCATATGTGGTCCTTTTTACGAAATCAAACATTAATAACAGAAGGACAAACATTACAAATAAAATAAAATAAAATAAAATAAAACTAAATAATTATACTACATATTTACATAATTATTTCTGATGAGTTAATAAATCTATAAATTTTCTAATAAAACAATTTCCATATAGAAAATTATTCTAAAAGAAACTATGATTTATTTAAACAACAAAAATAATCAAACTGAATTAAAAACAATAACATTTTCAAGAAAAATAGATTTCTCATAAATTACAGCTTGTAAAATTCGAGAAAAATATTTTCAAAGAAAATGAATTAATCTAAAAATATAATAAGTAATTAAAAATATGTACAGAAGATAATAACAATGATTTTAAGATGAAATAAGCAAGGGTATAAGTTGATAAAATAATTATACAAGTGATTTAATAAGAAATATTAACACAATAATCACTTGTAAATTATTAAAGATCAAACCTCAGATATTAACCAGTTTAATTACTAGGACTATTTAACATACCCAATTCACCAACAATTCTGGTAAATGTGGATTCGTCAAGAGACTTAGTAAAAATATCTGCTGTTTGTTCTTCCGTGGGTACAAAAAATAACTCCACGGTACCATTCATGACATGCTCTCGAATAAAATGATACCTGATGTCAATATGCTTTGTCCTTGTGTGCTGCACAGGATTGTTAGAGATTGCTATGGCACTTGTATTATCACATAAAATTGGAATTTTATCAAGCACAAAGCCATAGTCTCTCAGCTGATTCCTGATCCACAAAATCTGTGCGCAACAGCTTCCAGCAGCTATATATTCAGCTTCAGCCGTTGAATTGGAAACTGTCTGTTGTTTCTTGCTGTACCAGGAAACTAGTCTACCACCTAGGAATTGACAACTCCCAGATGTGCTTTTTCTATCCACAACACTTCCTGCATAGTCAGAATCTGTATATCCAACAAGATTAAAACCAGAATCTTTAGGGTACCAGATGCCTAGGTTAGGCGTACCCTTAAGATATCTCAGAATTCTTTTAACAGCAATGAGATGAACATCTCTAGGATTCGATTGGAACCTTGCACACAAACACGTAGCATGCATAATATCAGGTCTACTCGCAGTAAGATAAAGTAATGAGCCTATCATACCTCTGTAGCTTGTGATATCTACCTTGGCAGAATTTTCACATGCTCCAAATTTGACAGCTGTGGATGATGGTGTCTTTGCTGAAGAAGAGTCCTCCATTTGATACTTCTTGAGAAGCTCTTTGACATACTTGGATTGACAGATAAATATCCCATCTGTCCTTTGACTTATTTGCAATCCAAGAAAGAACTTCAACTCACCCATCATGCTCATTTCAAATCTACCCTGCATTAACTTCGCAAATTTCTTGCACAAAAGATCATTAGTAGACCCAAATATTATATCGTCAACATAGACTTGGACTATAATTGTATCATTCTTATGCTTCTTTGTAAAGAGAGTTTTGTCTATGACACCTCTAACAAAATCATTTTCAAGTAAAAATTCAGAGAGAGTGTCATACCATTTCCTTGGTGCTTGCTTAAGACCATAGACAGCCTTGAAAAGGAAGTAGACATAGTCAATTAAATCCTGATCTTCAAAGCCAGGGGGCTGTTCTACATAAACCTCTTCATCTAGCTTGCCATTCAAGAAAGCACTCTTGACATCCATTTGATAAACTTTAAAGTTTGAAAATGCTGCGAATGCCAAGAATATTCTTATGACCTCAAGTCTAGCCACTGGAGCATAGGTCTCATCATAGTCAATGCCTTCAGATTGGGAGTAACCCTTTGCTACCAGTCTTGCTTTATTTCTCGTCACTGTGCCATCTTCATCAAGTTTGTTTCTGAATACCCACCTTGTGCCAACTACTGGTCTGTCTGTAGGTCTGGGTACCAGCTTCCAAACTTCTTGTTGTTTAAATTGATTGAGTTCATCTTGCATAGCAATCACCCAATCAGGATCAGAAAGAGCTTCTTCAGTTTTCTTAGGTTCCATTTCAGATAGAAACCCTGAATAATTGCATTGATTCTGAAGAGCTCTTCTAGTCTTTACACCAACAACTGGATCACCAATGATTAACTCAAAAGGATGAGCTCTATTCCAAACAGTCTGTCTGGGAAGATTGGATCTTGATGATTCTCCTTGACCTTCATTGGGATGTTGTGTGTGACCAGTTGACCCTTCATTTTCTCCCCCTGAGTTGTTGCCAGGTTGACTAGCTGATGATTGATTATTAGAGTCAGAGGAATTTTGACTACTATCATTGATTTCATCACCATTACCCTGATCATCATTGTTGTCATTAGCATCAGCAAAAATCTCAGGTGCATTGTCATCATCTGAATCTGTATCTGTCATGTCATCGAAAGATAGCTTCTCAGATGGATTCTCAATTTGGATACTAGGGAGTTTAGTGTCATCGAATGTTACATTGACACTTTCCATCATCTTCTGTTCATCAATCACATACACCCTGTATGCTCTCATTGAATAACCAATAAAAATTGCTTCAAATGCTTTGGTATCGAATTTACCACCTTGATCATCACCTTCTTTAAGCACAAAGCATTTTGCCCCAAATACATGAAAGTATTTGAGTGAAGGTTTCTTATCAGCCATAATTTCATAGGGTGTCTTCATTTGATCTTTATTGATTAGAGTTCGATTCTGGGTATAGCACGCAGTATTGACGGCTTCAGCCCAAAAGTACAATGGAAGCCTTGATTCACTTAGCATAGTACGTGCAGCTTCAATCAAGGTTCTATTCTTTCTTTCTACTACCCCATTTTGCTGAGGAGTTCTTAGAGCTGAATATTGTCTGGTTATACCCTTCTCAGTGCAAAAGTCATTTAGAACTGCATTCTTGAATTCAGTTCCATTGTCTGATCTTATGGCTCTCACTGGATACGTAGAATCTCGCTCTATTAACTTGATGTGATCAATCACCAGTTGTGGAGTCTCATCTTTAGAATTCAAAAACAGAACCCATGTGTATTTTGAAAAATCATCAACAATCACTAGAGCATATCTCTTCCTTGACATAGACATCACATTAACTGGACCAAACAAATCCATATGAAGTAATTGTAATGGTTCAGTTATTGAAGAAGTATCAGTGCTCCTGTGACTTGCCCTTTTTAGCTTGCCCTTTTGACGTGCATCACACAGTCCTTCTTGAGTGAATTCCATTGAAGGCAAACCTCTCACCAATTCTCTTTTGACCAGAGAATTCATTGTCTTGAAATTAAGATGAGAAAGTTTCTTGTGCCATAGCCAACTCTCATCATTAGATGCTTTAGTGTAGAAGCAAGTGACTTCTTCAGTGCTTCCTGAATTCATATTGGCTACGTACAGATTGCCTTTTCTAACTCCTGTCAGTTGTGGCTTTTCATGTCTCTTGTGTGAAATTAGACAATTCTTTTTGTTGAAATGAACTTCATAACCTTTATCACAGAATTGGCTGACACTGAGCAAATTGTGCTCAAGTCCTTTCACAAAAGAAACTTCATCAATGATAACATTTCCAGCTTCAAGTCTGCCATATCCATCAGTTCTACCTTTGCTGTTATCTCCAAAGGTAACTACTGGGCCGACCTTCTCCACCACATTTGTCAGTAGGGTTCTATCTCCAGTCATATGCCTTGAACATCCACTGTCCAATATCCAGGTTACTCGATCAACCTGTGCAATACCCTGCAATGACAAATGAGTTAAACCTTGTTCGGGACCCAAATTTGATTGGGTCCTGCGTACTTAAAGTATTGACCTTTGTCAGGCAAAACAACATTTTTAAGTTTAACCTCTTTAGTCAATAAACATTTAACCTTATAATCAGATTTGAAAATCTTTTGTTTAATCTTGGGTATCCATGTTTCTCTCGCAGCAGTAACACTTGTGTCATTGACTGGACATTTGACCTGGTAGACATTCTTGGTAATCTTTTGTTTAGTCTTAGGTGCAAATGTCTCTCTCCTAACTTGAGGAGGAAAAGCAGTCTTAGATCGAACATTATTGTTCCTGTTCATGTGCTGTTGAGGAGCATTCTGTTTAACACATGCATAATTACCATTAAAATAAGCACGCATATTGTTAAAAGCACAAGACATACAATTGATAATACCACATGCTTTATGATTAGAGTTAATAGTAGGCATGGTATTTTTCTGCTTTGACTTGTTACTACCTAATCCAGTCTTAGAAGTACTAGCTGATTTAACAACTTTGACTGGTACTTTAGGTACATCTTTCTTGGGTGACACATTTGTTGTGTTAACGTCCTCAACTGATTTAGCCTTAACAAATACTGTGACATTTTTCTTGGATGACACATTCTTTGTATTATAGTTTTTAGTAGTTTTATTCTTAACACATTTATTCTCAGCAAGAACTGTGCCATTTGCAACATCCTCATTTCTCATTTCTTCATGTATAACCATAGAACTAATATCTGGTTGACCAGCATCAGATTTTGTAAACATTGGTTTTTCAACATTCTTGAGAATATGTGGTATACCTCTTTCTTTAGCTGGTATAGAATTAGGGGAATGATTACTCAAAGAACCAACAGCTTGACTGTAATCAAATCCTATTCCTACAGTTTGTTCTAATGCTTGTTTGTTGAAGAAATCTTTAGAAACTTTAACAGAATTATAACACGCTCTAACCTGTGTTTCAAGTTCCCTAATGGTGGTTTCTTGTTCAGCAATCTTATCAACTTGTTTTGTCATGTATTCTCCTAGACCCATTTCTCTGCAGTTAAGTCGAGCTATTTCTTCTATATTCTTATCTTGATTAACCTGTATTTTTTTTAAATCTAGCATTTGATTTTCAAGATTAGTGTTAACAAGACTTATTCTCTCGTACCCTCTTTCTGCATTATTCAAGGAAAGACGTAAACTATCAATTAACTGAGCATCAGTAAGAATTACCGGAGTGGTATAATAAGTTGAAGATTCAGCATTTGCCACCAACGCAAAGTTTCCATATTCTTCATCTTCGCTATCTGTATCATCCCAGCTTTTACCAGCAGCCACATAAGCTCTTCCACTTTTCTTCTTTTCAGAAACATAATCTTTCTTCTGTGCTTGCTTGGGTTTCTGACACTCAGTAGCAAAATGTCCCAACTCATTACAATTGAAACAACGGATTTTGCTTCTGTCAACAGTTCCAGTTTTATAACCTCCCCTGTTACTAGAGGATGAAGAACCTCCTCTCTGAAATCTGTTATTTGACTTAAACCTGAACTTTGGATTTCTTCTGAATCTGAAGTTACTAAATTGTCTCACCATCATTGCCATAGATTCATCTTCCAATTGATCCAGCTCTTCAAGTGAATAAAATTCTCCACCATCCTGAGTAGCTGGTGTTTGGCCAAGTTCTACTTCAGTTTGTTCCTTGTTGAAACTGATAGGTTGAACCACCTTAGTTTCCACTTCCTTAGGAACCTCAACCACTAAAGCTGTAGAAGAATTTGCCATTCTGCCTTTGCCATAGAATTCCTTTTGCTGTACTTGTTCTAATTCATATGTTTTCAGAACACCAAACACTGATCCTAAATTCTCCAAACACTATCGTAGAAAGAAATTGTCATTCAAAAGAGCTATTCCCAGTAGTGATAGTGTGAGTGAAACAAGTTTGCCATCTCAAAAGAAAAGTAAAACAATGTCAAAGGCAATCTTAAACCCATTCATTCCTTCAAGCTCACCCCTGTTCCTCACAATGGGTGAAGATATTTTCGCAAATGAAGCTGAAAACATTGTTATGCAAGTGGAGCAAGTTACAGTGCCTGCCATTGTTACGGCAGAAGAACCTTCACAGGTTGATCGGGATTTGCGAAATCCCATTGCACCACTACTGACCTTCCAAGAGGAGGCTAGGGTGATCTCCAGTGCAGGTACAATGGATGCAGCTAAGGATAATGAGAGGAGTGATGTTAGAATTACTTCAAATCTGAGTGAAACACCAGCACGTGAGGTGAGTGATACTCAGAGAGCTATTGAAGTGAGAGCACACAATGACACATACACTTTATCTCTCATTACTCAACTCAATCAGATGAAAGAAAGTCTTGCTCAAGCTGAAGAGGACAACAAAAACTTGAGGTTTGATATGGACAACATGAGAACTATCTTCAACAACAAAATCAATGCACTTAAACTCTCTCAACAACAAGCAGTTGAAGACTCTGGAGATGTCACAGTGGCTCAAGATCTTATTATCTCATCTATGGCTAATCAAATTGAAGATCTTCAGAACAACATAAATGAAAATCATTTAACCACGGAACTTCGTCTCAGTCAGATTGAAAAGCAAAGTGATGATCAAGCAAAGGGGTTAAGACATTTATATAATATCATCAGCAGAACTCACTCACTTACAACAGAAGAGAAGAAATTCTTCGGAAGTAGTGATGAAAGTGACCCTGGAGCTGGAACAAGTCACAAGACTGTAGAGGATTCCTCAACTAAGGGGGAGAAATCTAGAGGGGGAGCAAGTGCAAGTAAAGAAAAATTTGAAGATAGGAGTGAAGGGAAGAAGACAACTCATCAAGCAGCAACAGAACAGGAAGATGATGATGTAGAAGGTTTTTACTATACAGGTGAACCTGATATTGATCTGTTTGCTGACTTACAGTTTCCTGATGTCAGTTTTTGGGATGATGAAGAGCAAATAATTCCTGATTCTGTTGAAACACAACAGATGAATTTTGAAGCAAACAAAGAACTCGAACAGAATGAAGCTAATCTGGCTATGAGAGAAGAAAGACTCAAGAAGACACTTGAACAGTTAGCTCATAATGAGAGACTTCAAAAGGCAGAACAGGAAGCACTTCAAAAGCAACATGCTCAGAAACTGGAAGCTAGGAAGATGTACATCAAGTACAAAAATGGTGATAAGTGGGAACGTGCTCAAAAGGTAATTGACTCACCACAAACTTCTGACTATGATGATCGTCGAATGATTGCTATCTTTGAAAGCTTTAAACAGAAGAACCCTATACATGATATGTATTTGAAAGCTTTAAAGACATAAATTGTGAGAATAACCACTGCATCTGATCCTAAGAATGGTGAGCTGCTTATCTTCGTTGAATGTCATAAGCTCGGATCTCACAAAGTATCACTTCAGTTCTTCTATGATAGATCTCTGTCAGAGCTTTGGGTGTTGAGACCAAAAGTAAGAACATCTTCTGAACTAGGCATACTGCTTCATGAAAAGTTTCAAGAGTTTGTTGAAAGAGCTGGTCCTGAAGTTATAAGTGACCCTCCACAAGTTAAAATTCTCAAGGGAGAAGTCATTCATACTGTTAATCTTCAGACAGACGAATTGTATACACATCTTGCCAGACATTTGGTATATGTTGAATATGCTCTTCGGAATCATGGTTTTGCATCACAGGAAAAGATTGAAGCTGCAAATCATATTCGATCCTATGCTCAGACCAACATTAAGAAATACAAGCAGTATCAAGGTGAGTTAAGAAAGAAGCTTGGAATACCATTGGTCTATCCTACAGATGTGGCATCCAGAAGGGATTTACTTGTTGATTCAGAAATGATCAAGAATCTACCGGACATGGATGAACAAGAAGAAGGAGAAATCAATGAGAAAGAAAGTGGTAAATGAAGATTAGCTCTACAAGTTATATCATTAGAGCTTTGATAGAACAAGATAGGATAATTGTCTTATATGATCAGTCTAGAGGATCATCTATCTTGTATTTATCTTTTCTGTTTGAATCTGGATAATGTTAATATAAACCAGAACTTTTACATTATTTACTTAGCATTTAAAGTGTTTTCTTTTACTTGTTTAATTGGGATTAGTTGAAGAATCCTCTAGGTATTTGCTTGTTATTGTGTAACAAACAAATAGGGGGAGATTGAAAGGCATATGACTCAGCCTATTTGTAGTTCGAGGATCCTAATCCAATTAAACTAGATTGTAATAAGTAAATAATATCAACTGTCACAGGAATCTCACAAGATGATAACCGTCAGAAGAAAAATCAACAAGTCAATCTATAGTTTTGATGTTTTACACTGGAAGAAGATTCAGATATCTGATCAGGCCTCAAGGTAGCATTGAAACAAGTGGATTCATTTTCGAAGACAGAGATTTCTAATTAGTGACAAGAAACAATTTCAGTACCGAATGATTGATGAGAGTGAAGAGTATAAAAGACCACAGTGTTAAAAGTCACGATGAAGAACAGAGATTGGAGTTAGTCGTTCATGAACCAGACAGTACATCGAACGTCAACATCATGCCAGTGTATGTTCCTTATTATAATTACGTGGTTTTCAGCGGAGTATTGACTATTAAAGAATTTATATTAATTCTATTTTAATTGATTAAGTCAAGTAATTAAGTTAATAAATAAATTAATTCTATCAGAATTAATATATTTGTTAAAGTGATTATTAGATTAATTAAATAAGAATTAATATGAAAAAGAATTAATTAGTTAAATGATTTTTGATAAGTCATTTAATTAATTATAAGCTGAAAAATATGATGATATAACTATCAAACTGATAGTTATACCGATAGTCATATTCAGTTAAATGGAGATAGTCATATTCAGTTAAATGGAGATAGTCATATTCAGTTAAATGGAGATAGTCATATTTCATTCAATTGGTAAGTTATACCGAATGTTATATTCATTTGGTAAGTCATACCGAATGTTATATTGACTATTTAAGTTATACCGAAAGTTATATTTAAGCTGGACAGTCATATTACATTGATTTGATAGTCATACCGATTGTCATATTAATGTAAAATGATTGTCATATCAGTTTAAATCAAGTAATATGACTATGGCTGTGTATATAAGGCAGAGGAATGCAGAAGATTAAGAACAAGTCGAACCAAGAACAAGAAAAATACACAGCAGCTGTTTTCTCTCTCTCTCTCAAGCTCAAGAACACCTTCAAATTTAATTCTGTAAATTCAAGTTCATCTCAGTTGTAATATCCTATCCATTAGAACTTGTTTACTTGTGATTCTTGTACTACTAGCGAATTAAGTTTCCTAGTTCACAAATTGATATCTTGATTTTATTAACTAAATTAGCAAAGTTCATGTTGAATTTTCTAATTAGTTATTAATCACTTGATAATCATTTGGACTGATTTTGTAACACCCCTCAAGTTAATATATTGTTATATTCAACTTGAAATTTCTGTTATATTATTCCGCACAAAAATATTCGTTTAAGGCAAAATTATTTAACGAATAAATTTTGAGAAAATGGTATAGATTGTATTCAACCCCCCTTCTACAATCTTAACGGACCTAACATTTAGTAATAGAAAAGACAAAAGGTAACGTGTTTTGGCAGAAAAAGGTAACCGTCTATGATATAATTGAAAAAGAGAGATTTTAGTAGGGAAAAGGTAACGTGTTTTTGGATGAAAAGGGTAATTGATTAGTTAATAACAAATATAATATAATTATGTTATTTTATTAAACAAAATTACTCGTACTATTTTTAAAAAAGTAGAAATTTTAGTTAGATAAAATGTAAAAGATATTGTATTTTACCTGAAAAAGGAAATTGATTAGTAAATGAGAATTTTTAGTTAGATAAAATATAAAAGTTATTGTATTTTACCTGAAAATGGAAATTATTTATTTATTGAAAAATAGAAAAGTTAATATGTTTAACTTGAAAAAGAAAATTGATTAGTTAGTAGATATGTAATTGAGTAAGGGATTAGTAAATGAGAAATTTTAGTTCCTGAAAAATGAAATTATTTAGTTATTGAAAAATAGAAAATTTAATATGTTTAACTTGAAAAAGGAAATTGATTAGTTAGTAGATATGTAATTGAGTAAGGGATTAGTAAATGAGAAATTTTAGTTAGATAACATATATAAGTGATTGTATTTTACCTGAAAAAGGAAATTATTTATTTATTGAAAATAGAAAAGTTAATATGTTTAACTTGAAAAAGGAAATTGATTAGTTAGTAGATATGTAATTGAGTAAGTTAAATAAGTAAAATCAACATGTACCGACCAACCAAACTTTTAATGTTCCGGCATTTATATAATAGTATAGAATTGAAAGGTATGGCATGATATTTTCGGTATATATTAATGATTGTAAGATTAATTTTAAATAAAAAAGGTAACGTATTTTAATTTAAAAGAAATATTAATGATTGAAAGATATGATACGATTGATGTTTTTAGGTGTTTATAAAAGGTAATATATTTAATTGAAAGTAAATGTGAAAAAGGCAATCGACTAATTACCATTAACTATATTATGTTATTATTTATTTTGGGTGTTTTAATAGTATAGATATTATATATTTTTTCCTTTGTAATGAATGGTAAATAAGTAAATTCACTTAGTACCAAAAAATAGGTACCAAAACTTTTAATGTTTCGGCTTTTATATAATAGTATAGATTTATAAATTATTTTAAACTAAAATCAATCAGGATTATTAAAATTAATCATAATTACACTAATATATATTAAGCATTAATGTTCATAAATTATTGACTAATTTACCCCTATTTTGATTTACAATTAATCATAATTACACTAATATATGTTAAGCATTAATTTTCATAAATATCTATTTGAGTCAATCATAATTAACCATTGAAATTAAAGAATAATATCACTTTCATCCTAATTTACTTATTGTGATTACTTAACAACTTGATTTTAAATACAATGATTATTTTATTAAAAAATAACATATTAATACATCTATTTTATCTATAATATATAATACTTTAACATCTCAAATTCTCAACATAAAACCATAAGATACGCTCAAATTTTATAAATTTGCTATTATTGAATTAAAAATTCCTTAAAATTTAAAATATATACCATACTGATTTAATTACGCATTCAAAAATTAAATTATATAAACCTTTAAATTAATCAATTACAAAAAAAAAAAAAGCTAGATTCATCCCATTAAAATATTAAAACAAATTTGAAACCATTTATCTTTTATTATTTTACATATGAATATTTTATTTAATATGCAATAACTAATGTGACAAACAAATTGATATTACAATATATTTGAATTATTCAAAATATTAAATATACTCTTAAATATTATCAAACTATTAGACATCAATTGTGTATAAATTATCAATCAAAAAATAAAATACATAATCAATGAAATATTGTTACTGAATTTTTCCACATTAAATTAGTCATTCCAACGCAGATTTTTTTTTATGAATTACTATTTTTTTTATACGTGATTAATTCATCAATAAAAGCACATACAACATATAATAAAAATTCAAAATTTTCCTATAAATAAAATTATGAATTATTTTAGGATCAATAAGAGGTCATCCCTAAATTTTAGGCTAATTATATTATATTAAAATTTCTCTTTATTTAACATTCTAATCCTACTATAATAAACATAATTGTTAACAATTCTAATTTAAATATAATAGTTGCTTGATTAAACATACCCATATATTATATATTTTTTAATGTAAAAAATACTATACTAAATTACTATTTTAAACTAAAATCAATCAGGATTATTAAAAATATAACATTAACTGATTTTCGAAATATGAACTAATTTACCCTTATTTCTATTTACAATGAATCATAATTGCAATAATATGTATTAAATATTATGTTTCATAAATATATATTAAAGCCAATCAGAATTAACCACTAAAATTAATACAATAATATCATTGTCATCCTAATTTACTTATTGAGGTTTCTTAAAAATTTTATTTTAAATACAATGATTATTTTATTAAAAAATAACATATTAACACATCTATTTTATCTATAATATATAATACTTTAATATCTCAAACTCTTAACATAAAATCACAAGGTACAATCTAATTTTATAAATCTGCTATATATGAATTAAAAAATTTCTTAAAATTTAAAAAATATTTACCACAGTGATTTAGTTATGCGTTCAAAATTTGAGTTATATAAACATTTAAATTAATCAATTATATAAAAAAAATTAGATTCATCAAATTAAAATATTAAAATGAATTTTAAACCAATTATCTTTTAATATTTTACTTATGAATATTTTTTTAATATGCAGTAACTAATGGAACAAACAAATTGATGTGAGAATATATTTGAATTCTTCAAAATATTAAATATACTCTTAAATATATTAGACTATTTGACATTAATTGTGTATAAATTATCAAACAAAAAATAAAAATCAATAAAGAATCAATGAAAAAATTAAAAATCAGTACAAAATTGATGTTTAAAATTATGTCTAACCGCAAGCGCACGGTGTCTATTGCTAGTACAGATGGCAAGCGGGTCGAATCCATAAGTAGACAGGTTCTACTAATTCCTTTTCAGTTATCGTTAATTGTTTCAAGGGTCAGACGAATATTGGAGAATATTAATTAACTAATAAAACAAGATTAACACTAATTAAACAGATGATAAACAAATTATTTAAAACCTAGGGCAATCAGGTCCACCATGCTTACACAATTGGCTCTTAAGCTAAAGCAATCAATGTGAACCCATAACTAGAGTATGTTAATCTCTTTCAAGCATTAACACTCTCGAAACATTCAACACAATTAACAACTTTTAGTAATTCAATCAATCAGGTAATTAGAGTCAAGTTAATCTCTTCCAAGCATTAACGCTCTCAGAAATCCAATGATGCTTCCGCACTCAAATTCAATTCTGCTAATCGTATGTGTGCCTCTAGTAAGTAAATCTCTTGATCCATACCCCTATTTGCATATAATTAATCCATGATATCGGCCGATTACACAAATTAATGATTAAAACATATCAATCAGAATTAACCATAACCAATCAAACCACTATGAAAATCATGCCAAATATTAGTGCAAACATGGCTTCCCTTTAAGCCCTAGAAATAATTACTCGCTAATAATTAAATAAGTAAAACAACTAGTAAAACAAGAAAACATAATTAAACTAATAAGAACAAAGAAAAGATTAAGAGAACAAAACCTTCAAACTTCAATGTTGTCAACCAAAAGAAGAGTCATGGTGTATCTCTACATCTCCAACTAATAATAATAATCTACTCTAAACTATATTATCTGATCTAATATTACATCCTTAATAATGTGTCCCAAGATGTGTTTATATAGGCACTCCAAGTCTTGCCCAACAAGAAAATACCAAATCAGAATTATAATCAAAGTACGTTTCCTAAACTGATTATGTTTTAAAGGAAAATTCGCAGCTGTCTTTTCTTCAGTAATTATGGAACGTTCCAACTGTAATTTGTTAAATATAATTGATGTGTTTTAATCAGTGTTTAAGTGTTACAGGGAGTTATCAGAGTTTAGCTGGAAGCAGTCAGAGTTTGCGTAAACTCTGACAGTTGGAAGCTCAACAGAGTTTGTTAAACTCTGTCTGAAGGAAGCGCGTCTACTGTTCAACAGTGATTAAAGATTAATTATGGAAGCGATATCTTTGAAGATTGGATAGCTATCAAAGAGATCGAGTTGACATAGGAGACGTGTGACAATCTGTAATTGATATCATTGTATAGCTGATTATTAGGAATATCAATTAGAGATTGTATCGTAGCTGTATGTTATATAAATACAGATAGGTTAACCCTAGAAGGGTATCGATAACGAATTATCATTATTGTAACCTAGCAGCTCTTTGTGATATTTTACATCACGAAGAGGGTTTGAAATACAAGAAGTTTTTTAAGTGCATAAACGCTTTTACTTGTTAATTTCTCATACAAAGTTGATTATTATTTGTGTAATCGGCCTAACAAGTGGTATCAGAGCCAATCTGTTACTTTATTACAGGTTAAGATCCAAACACAACAATAATCATGTCAGAAATTCCTCCACCAACACCTACTGTTTCTGAAAAGGCTCCTACTACTGTGAGTCGTTATGAACCAATCAGGGTTCCTATTCTGAGGCCATTAGAGTATGCTATGTGGAAGGTCAAGATGACTATGTTTCTGGAGGCTACAGATCCAGAATATCTTGACAGGATTTATGAAGGCCCTCACAATCCTACAAAGCTATCTGTTGCAGTTGCTGGTGAAGCAGCAAAAATGGTTCCAAAGGAGAAGAAGGACATGACTCCTGAAGATTTATCATCAATTGCTAAGGATGCAAAAGTTAGACATTTACTGCATAGTGCTTTAGACAATGTTATGTCTAACAAAGTCATTAACTGCACCACTGCAAAAGAGATATGGGATGCTCTTGAAGTCAGGTGTCAAGGAACTGCAGCTATTAAGAAGAATAGGAGAAACATACTCACACAAGAGTATGAGCATTTTGAGGCAAAACCTGAAGAGACCATGACAGAAACATTTGATAGATTCTGTAAACTGATTAATGATCTGTCATTGGTCAACAAAGAGTATGATCTAGAAGACTCGAATCTCAAGTTTCTTCTTTCTCTACCTGAAAAGTGGGATGTGAAAATAACCACTATTAGAGACAACTATGATCTTGCTGAAACAGAGATTGATGAAATTTATGGACTGCTCAAAACTTATGAATTGGAAATGGAGCGGAGAAACAGGAGATCAAGCAGAAAAGGGAAGTCTGTTGCTCTTAATGTTGAAGAGAAGCCTCAGAAGAAAGAGGCAACAAGAAGGAAAATGAAAGGAAAAGCTTTGGTCATACATTCAGAAAGTGATTCACCAAATTCTGATTATGATTCAAACTCTTCTGAATCATCTGACTCTGAGGATGATGAAGAAGAAATGAGAAAAATGGCTGTGCTGATGGTGAAGACTTTCAAGAAAATGGGCTTCAAGAATTTCAAGAAAGGAAAAAGGTTTTCTAGGGATTCAAATGAAGACAGGAAAAGCTACTGGAAGTCTGATAAGAGAGATTCTAAAGGGAAGAAGGATAAGTCTGAAATTCAATGCTACAAGTGTAAGGAGATGGGTCACTATGCTCCTGAGTGCAAGAAGGGTAAAACTGGAAAGGTACTCTACACTAAAGGCAGAGATTGGGCAGATACTTCAGATTCTGATGAAGAAGTGAACTATGCTCTCATGGCTACTACTGAATCAGAATCCTCTGAAAATCAGGTACCTCCAACTACCTATGCTTATAATATTGATGACATTGCTCAATTAAGAATTTTTCTTAAGTCATTGCATATAAGTTATAGGGATCAGACTTTAGAAAATGAGAGGATAAAAGCTGAAAATTCTGAACTTAAAGAGAGAAATAAACTTGTTGAAGAGAAACTTGAAAACATGCAACAAGTTCAGAAAGAGAGAGATGATGCTGTTTCTATAGAACAGGATTTGCTTCAGAAATATAAACAACTAGAATCTGAGTTGGAGGAAGCAAATAAGAAAATTAGGACTTGGACTAATTCTGGAAAGGACACTCAACAGATTTTTCAAACAGACACTGTTGGTCTAGGTTATAATGAGGAAGATGAACTTAGATTTCAAAATCAAGTTAAAGTCAGAACTAAATTTGTTCATGGAACCAGTAAATTTTTGTCTGAGAATGAAAAAGAAGCTGTCAAAAGTAAACCAGTAAAAACTAGTGTTAATCAGGTTAATATTGGTTCAATGACAGATAAACAACTCAAACATAAACTGAAGGAGTTAAAATCTGTTGAGAAAAAGAAAGTGTCAAACAAAAACAGAAATGGAAAAGTAGGCATTACTTCAGGAAATAAACCAATGCTTGCTAGTTATGCTCCAAGAAAGACATGTCATAACTGTGGTAGTACTAAGCATCTTGCAAATTTCTGCAAGAAAAATAAAAATATAAATTCTTTACCTACAAAGTCTGAGGTAAAGAAGGATTTTGCTAGAACTAAGCCACAGACTCTATGCACACACTGTGGAAGCACTTGGCATTCCATCTATACTTGCAGAAAATATCATGCTATCTATCATAATTACTATGAACTGAAACCCAATCTAAAATGGGTTAAAGTTGATACTGCAAGTGTAAACATTGATACTGTTAGCTCAAACTCTGATAATGTTAATTCCGCTGCAAAAGCTAACAAAGTTAAGAATGCCAAAGGATCCAAGCAAGTCTGGATCCTTAAAACTAATCCTCAGTAATTGTTTGTGATTGCAGGGTAACAGGGAGGCAACCCTAGTCGTGGACAGTGGATGTTCAGGACACATGACTGGAAATAAAACCCTGCTATCAGAATATGAGGAGAAGGCTGGCCCAAAAGTTTCCTATGGTGATGGCAATATAGGAAGAACATTGGGATATGGCAATATCAATCTTGGAAATGTCATCATCAACAATGTAGCTCATGTCCCAGGACTCAAGCATGACTTGCTATCTGTGAGTCAAATCTGTGACAAGGGATATCATGTAGATTTCCAACCTGAATATTGTGAAGTTATCAGCAAATCTACAGGAAAGGTTGTTCTAGTTGGTCACAGGCAAAACAACATTTATGAAATCAAGCTTTTGATAGACTCTGTTGGAAAAGCTGTTTGCCTGTCTACAAGAATGTCTAGTGAAGAGAGTTGGAAGTGGCACAAGAAACTCTCACATTTGAACTTGAACAACATCAATGAATTGATCAGAAAGGATCTTGTAAGAGGACTCCCAAAGACCCTGTTAAATGTTGATGGCCTATGTGACTCATGTCAGAAGGCTAAACAAAGGAAGTCATCTTTCAAGAGCAAAACAGAATCTTCTATCACTGATCCCCATCATCTTCTTCATGTTGATCTATTTGGTCCAGTAAATGTTATGTCTATTGCAAGGAAGAAATATGCTTTAGTCATTATTGATGAATACACTAGATTCACCTGGGTGTATTTTCTAGCAAAGAAGGATGAAACTGCATCAACTCTGATGGAGCATGTGAAGCTTCTGGACAAAGGATCAAGCAACAAAGTCAGAATCATCAGAAGTGATAATGGAACTGAGTTCAGAAATGCAACAATGGAAGAATTCTGCAAGGACAATGGAGTGAAACAAGAATTTTCAGCACCTGGTACACCACAACAAAATGGTGTAGTTGAAAGGAAAAATAGAACCTTAATTGAAGCTGCCAGAACTATGCTTGATGAAGCAAAATTGCCAACTTATTTCTGGGTAGAAGCTATTCAAACTGCTTGTTTTACTCAAAATGCAACACTGATCAATAAGCATGGAAAGACACCATATGAGATGGTGAAGAAAAAGAAGCCTAACCTGAAATACTTTCATATTTTCGGGTGCAAATGTTTCGTTTTGAAGACTCATCCAGAACAGTTGACCAAGTTTGAGCTAAAGGCAGATGAAGGAATTTTTGTTGGCTATCCGCTGTCAACAAAGGCATTCAGAGTTTACAATCTGAGAACTAAAGTGATCATGGAATCTATACATGTTTCTTTTGATGATAAGAAGATAACTGGACTTGAAGACAAAGACGAATATGATCAACTGAACTTTGAAAATCAAGTTTTAAACTCTGATGAAGGAAACTCTGAAGAAACAATTCTGACAGACTCTGTTGAAACAAACTCTGAACCTCTACTGGTAAATTCTGGAGAAACTTCTCAGTCACAACAAAGAGGAGAACCAGTTGAGGGGGAGCATGATCAAGATGAAGACTCAAACACTGATACCGAGTCAACTGAAAAATCTGGATCAAACTCTGATGCTTCAAACTCTGAAAATTCAAATTCTGACTCTGGACAGTCAAGTTCAGGGGGAGTCTCAGAAAACGAAAATAGATCACAACAGAATCGGGAGAGCATGGATCGAGGGGGAGGATCACATGCTGATAGAAGTCATTTGCCTTCTGCTAGGAAATGGACTAAATCACATACACCTGATTTGATAATTGGTGATCCAGATGCAAAAGTAAAGACAAGAAGTGCTACTGCAAGTGAATGTCTGTTTCATGCATTCTTGTCTAAAAATGAACCAAAGAAAGTGGAAGAAGCTCTTCAAGATGCAGACTGGATAACAGCAATGCAGGAAGAGTTAAATGAATTTGAAAGGAATGAAGTTTGGACCCTTGTACCAAGACCAAAGAACAGATCTATTGTGGGTACTAAATGGGTTTTCAGAAACAAGACTGACAGTGAAGGTGTTATCACAAGGAACAAGGCTAGACTGGTAGCAAAAGGCTATTCACAGCAGGAAGGAACAGACTATGATGAAACATTTGCTCCAGTTGCAAGATTGGAGGCAATCAGAATTTTTCTAGCATATGCCTCTCACAAGAAATTCAAAGTGTTCCAGATGGATGTGAAAAGTGCTTTTCTGAATGGAAAGCTTGAAGAAGAAAAGTGATATTCTCTGATTCTGTGGATGAAGATATTGAAGCTCTAGAGGTTGTTTCACAGCAAACACCTCCTGTTGAAGTTGAGAAGGATGTAATACCTGCAGAGGATAGAATGCCTGCAGAAGAGGATGCAAGAGATGGTGTTTCTCAAATAAATGATGTTCCTGATTCATTTATGCCACTCTCTGATCCTATCTCTAATATTGGTGTAGCTAATCAATCTACTTCTGTTCCTTCTGAAGCTATGGCATCTCATACTGAGGTAATATCTGATGCTCACCACACTGTTGAAGAAGGTGAAGAAATTGATCAGGCAACCAAAGTAACTTCTCAGTCAATGCCTGTTGCTGAGCCTGAGCAACATGAAGAAAATTCTGAAAAGCTTACAGAAGATATTGCTAAACCTATGGCTGAAGATGAACCAGTTAACGCTACAAGTGTTAAAGCTGAAGGTGATAGTAGTGCAAACTCTGATACTTCTCTGAGTGCACCAGTACAAACTGATGATAAAAATACACCTTTTCCTCAACCTTGTACTTCTCATGAAGTTGAAAGAGTACAATTTGCCAAGAATGCTGCTGAATGGTACAAAGAAGATTGTATTTTTCCAACAGGAAGAGCAGCTAAGTTTGTTAAGCAGAGTGCTGATACTATCTCTAATCCAGAGATTCTTTCTTGCTTGAAAGCAACTATAGTTCAAGTTAAAACTCTGGATAGACGATTTGATGATACTAATTTGGCAATCACTTCTTTGCGAAATGAGGTTGTAGCTAGAGAGATGATGATGGAAACACATTCAAAACTAGTGACTACAAAATTCTCTAAAGCTCAAGACAATATCTTTTCCAGACTGAGTAAAGTTGAAGAAAACCAGTCTGATTTATCTGCTAAAATTGATTCTATTGCTACTTCCCTGGAGTTAATTACTTCTATTCTTATGCCTGATGATGTCAAAAAGGGGGAGAGAGTTGTCAGAAGGGATAGTGCTGGAGATGGAGGGGCAAGTAACAAAGACAAAGGAAAGAAAAAGGCTGAGGAGGTTCAAACTCTGAGAACTAGTAAGTCATCCAAATCACAGTCTGTTGGGAGAAGTACTGATACTCAAGGAACTTCAAGGACCAAGAGTTTATTGTTATCTTCAAATCCACAAACTGATGAAGAATTGGCTGCTAAGCTATTCATTGAAGAGAATGAGGAAGGAGTAACGATTGAGGACATTGAAGCTGAGGAAAAGAGTTTACAAGAAAAATATCTTAAAGCTTTAAAGTCTGATAAGGTACAAAGAGGAAAAGCTCCTAGACCTGTTGTTAAAGGTGTTGTGATCAGAGAGAGGACTGATGTTAGTCAAAGTTCTCGGTTCTCAAAGGAAGCAATTGCAGCAGAGGCTAAACTCAAGCTAAAAGGCATTGAAGGTGAAAGCTCACATAAGAAAGTTATAACTTCTGTTGCATTTCAAGCGATGATCACACCTTTACACTCTTCACAGTTGAAATCTGTTTTTGGCAAAGGAACAATTTCTGATCCAAATGTGTTATCTGGAGTCTCAGTGAATATTTCTGATGGAAAAGCTTTATCTGGTAAGATTGGAAATAATAAGGCTGGACTAGGTTCACATAGAGACAGAAGGCAATATACTGGTCCTAGAGATCCTTCTTCACTGGCTGTTCCAGGTCGTGGTGTTCCTCAAGAGAGTCTGGATAGACTGGAATCAGTGCAGTTGGTTCATCAGAAGAGTTTAGACAAAGACTTTCTTCTTTACTTCATGGATGATGGGACAGTATTCAAAGTTGGTGAGGATGATATTGGCTTGAAATATTGGGAAGAACTAGAGTATGTTCTATATCTTCTCAAGGTGAATAGTCGAAGGACTCAATCTGTTGCTAATGTACTTAGACAGAAGATGACTCAGAATCTGGCTATTAGAGGACAGAAATACAACAGCAGATACATTCCTAAGTACAGGGATTACCAAGGCAATCTCATTGAAATGAAGAAAGGTACTGCAAAGTTAAAAACTGATTTGGGAATCACAGTACTTGACTTCAATACTCAGGCAGAAAAAGACAGATTTATCAGACTGGGTAATGAAATGAGAAGAAACAAGATTTATGATCTTAGGGCTGCTATTTACCAAACAGATGAAAGTGATCCTCAACTCAGAGAAATCAAAGAAGCAATGAAGATTGAACTTGAAAATGCAGAAAGAAGATTGCTGATTGATTATCTCAGAACCATGCCAGATCTTGAAATGATTAGAGATTAAGTTCTGTAAGAATTTTCTTATTCTCTATAGTTTTTAAGCTTAAACTCTGAATCTGTATAAACACTGTATTTATTTATTTGTTTTGACATCATCAATTACTGTCATTAACTTGTACATTTTTGCTAATGAACAAGTTGGGGGAGATTGTTAAATATAATTGATGTGTTTTAATCAGTGTTTAAGTGTTACAGGGAGTTATCAGAGTTTAGCTGGAAGCAGTCAGAGTTTGCGTAAACTCTGATAGTTGGAAGCTCAACAGAGTTTGTTAAACTCTTTCTGAAGGAAGCGCGTCTACTGTTCAACAGTGATTAAAGATTAATTATGGAAGCGATATCTTTGAAGATTGGATAGCTATCAAAGAGATCGAGTTGACATAGGAGACGTGTGACAATCTGTAATTGATATCATTGTATAGCTGATTATTAGGAATATCAATTAGAGATTGTATCGTAGCTGTATGTTATATAAATACAGATAGGTTAACCCTAGAAGGGTATCGATAACGAATTATCATTATTGTAACCTAGCAGCTCTTTGTGATATTTTACATCACGAAGAGGGTTTGAAATACAAGAAGTTTTTTAAGTGCATAAACGCTTTTACTTGTTAATTTCTCATACAAAGTTGATTATTATTTGTGTAATCGGCCTAACATAATTGGACCTCTGGACCACTTTATAATGATAGAAAATCTCGTTATCTTCGCGTGGACAGTAAGATCGTCCAAAACGGACTTCTGGAACTCAAGATATGGCCTAAACAGTGCAGCAGCCCATCTAGTCCTTATTTTTTTCTCTTTTTTTTTTTTTTTTTTTTCTGTTTTTTTGTTTTTTTTTCTGAGAGCTAAGGAATAGGCACAATGATCCATAGATATTATTATGAATTTTGACTAACAAGCATCAACCAAAATCAATATTCCCCACTGGTATGATCATCAATAACCCCCCTTTTATGAACACCTTATTACTCCCTTAAGCACGATACTAGCCTTTGACAATTTAGGTTCAAATTCAATGTAAGGCCAATAGAATAAAAAGGATAATGGCAAGTAATGTGGTGTGTCACCAAAAGAATAGGATCAAGCTCAACGGGTTAACTAATTGATCATGTATAAAAGGTGTGGAAATATGGGAAATACGAGATTAAACCTAAGTGCCTTTATCATCTCATCATCAAGTAATGTCATGCATTTCAAGAAAGATCTCAAGTAAGTGCTAGCAATGTAAACAACATGTGGACACTCAAGCAAACGAAAAATCATGCAAAAGAAATGCATATAGGCTCGAAACTCGCTTGGTGTGACAAAACATAATCAATCCCAAGTAACAAGACTCTCTAACGCACCTACTTGTACTCAAAGCATGGAAACCAAGTCATCTTGCACATATTCATGTCATTCTAATCATTTACTACATTCAATTAAGTCTACCAATTTCAACTTACTAGTGTATGTGTGTGCACAAGAACAAAGCACGTCACTTCTCATACAAAAGCATCCATAAACACAAGATTCCTACGTATACATGGGTGTATCAAGCAAAATACAACAACTAATCAAATTGCATGGCTAGAATTATTTTTGGTATTTTTCAATTTTTAAATTTTTTTTGAATTTTATAATATATAATTTTTTTGGATTTTTTTAATCATCGAAAACTCATCCCCACACTTAAGTGGTTCATTGTCCTCAATGAACAAATATATAAAAGAAAAGAAAGAAAGAAGAAAAGGAAAAAAATTATACGAAAAGATTCCTAAATAAAATAAAAAAATAATAAAAAGAAAAATAATTACAACAAATATACAAAGAAAGAAAGGTGAAGAATACTCCCCTAGTGCATAAGCATGAAGTGACCTTTGAAAATATTGAAGAAGTATGTGCTTGCTCAATTTTAATTTCTGCCCAAGGCGCGCCTTACATATCCTTCCCCATCGCAACTCAACATGCTTGTTAGGCAAAAATCCCCTTTTTGTAGCAATACCCCACTCACAAGAAGCTCCACTAATAATCTCCAAGCAATAACACACTAAAAATAGCCCAAATTCCAAGAATAATACAAAATCCAAATTTACAAGAACACAAATTCGTAATAAAATAAGATTAGAGAAGAAATAAACCAATTACGAATCAAAGAGGTGAACTTGTAATTAATTCCTCTTTAGAATTGAATATTTAGAGATTTAAATAAATAGAAGAGGAATAGGATTTGTATGTATGGGTGTGTATAAATATAAGATGATGGATAGGATGAATTTAAATTTGAATTTGTGTATGAGAGATTTGAGAGGGTATGAAATTGATATATAATAGGAATAGAATTTAGGGATGAAAGGAATTTGAATAGGGATAAAATTTGGGGAATTTTGGAGGTGAAAAACACCAAAAATTTGGGAAGGGAAAAACCTGTAACGCAGCAGCTACCTGCGTTACAGGGGAAAAAACCGTGACAGAGTGTGTAACGCAGGCGCATCCTGCGTTTCAGGGTGTAACGCAGGTGCGTCCTGCGCAACCTTTTTTTTTTTTTTTTTTCCGTTGAAACAAAACACACAGTGCACAGGCTGGACAGAAAATTTTGTGCGCGACCTCCTGGAGTGTGCGCTATGTCGCGATTTTTTTTTTTTAACAACATTTTTTTTTCCACCACACTCACAACACTCATTTTTTTTTTTTACAACAACAACTTTTTTTTTTCTTTTTTTTTTTTCACACTCTTCTCTCTCTCTCTCTCTCTCTTTTTTTTTTTTTGAGAGAAAGAAACAAAAATATACAAGGCTTACACAAGGCTTGGGTTACCTCCCAAGAAGCGCTTCTTTAACGTCAATAGCTTAACGTTACTCAAAAATACTCTGATGGAGGTGGAATATCCAATTTCTCGATCATAAACTCGCCACCACAAAAAGTATCAAGAGTGTTAGTGGTTGTCTTTATCCTGCAAAAAGTCTCCAAACAAGCATCAGTAAAATAAAATATGTCATTAATAAGCAATAGAGAGAGTGCTTGTGCAGTTTTGGAAAACTTTGTGATAAAACAACGATAAAATTCGACACCACGAAAATATTGAACTCCCTCGACATAAGGTGGAGGTTCTGGTGGTGGCTTTTCTTCACTCCTCACTTTCACTGGAGCCATTCGGACATCTTGGCTTATCACATCATTGGCTAATAAGACACTTCCATCTTCTCCCTCTTCTCGAGCTTGAAACGTAGGAGCCACTTTGTATGGATCCTCAACCAGAATTTGAGAAATATCATCTTGGACAATATTTTTTATCACATCAACCTTGAAATAAGTGTTCTTGAGCAAAGAAGCCTTGTAAGTAGAGGCTAGATCGAGAGCAAATTTATCAATACATGGTAGCTTAGGCACATATTGTGGAAGAGAAACAACAACCATCTCTGTATTGCTTTCCTTTGTAGCCTCATCATCAGTCACATTGTTCTCGGTAGCAGTAACATCATTGATCTCATCAACGGTGGCATGCTCCTTCTCTTTATCAATGGCCTTATCATCAATATACATGGAGAAACTATCATATTCCTGATCGCTTGTGAGATTGATAGTAGTCAGGTCCTCTTCGTATCGGATAGATGATGATGGTAAATAGTCGAGATTCCCTATAGTAGAAGAGTTAGCCAACTGTGCAATTTGAGATTCAGTCGCCAAACTTTGAGTTTCTAATTCTTCAGAACGCTTTAGCAGTTTACTCAAGATATCCCACATCTCATTTGTCTGATCAGCTTGCACATCTACGCTGGGTTGAGAAACATGTAGATCTTCTTGTAGAGGAGGATATTAATATTCTTGATGTGGCGGTTGCTCATATGACTGATAATATTGTTGCTCAAACTGTTGCTGATTATGATATGAAAAATTTTGAGCACCATTGTCCTGGTAGTAGAAATCTGGTTGATTCATGCATTCTTGATCAAAAGTGTTTGAATACTGATTGTACCCATATCCTTCTTCAAAAGAATTTATTTGTCCCAACTGAGCACTCTGAGAATTATAGACATTGTAAGAGCATTCAAAACCAAAAGTGACCTTGCACACCGCAAATTTGACAGAAGTTTTAAGTTTTAGGGGCCACTTGTGACATCTCATTGATACTCATTGGACGCATAGTGGGCTCTGTAGTCTTTGACATGGCAATCTCTCGAGTATGTGCCTCTACTAGGGAAGATAAGAGTGCAAAAGTATCAACTTCACCCATTGCAAACCTGTAGACACTCAACAAAGCCAAGAAAATGAAGTAAAATTTGCCTCAATTGGAACAAAGGTTCCAATGAGACAATGGAAACAATTGAAACAACTAAATTAAAATCAACAGAAACTCGCTGTCTCCCCGGCAGCGGCGCCAAAAACTTGATGTTTAAAATTATGTCTAACCGCAAGCGCACGGTGTCTATTGCTAGTACAGATGGCAAGCGGGTCGAATCCACAAGGAGATAGGTTCTACTAATTCCTTTTCAGTTATCGTTAATTGTTTCAAGGGTCAGACGAATATTGGAGAATATTAATTAACTAATTAAACAAGATTAACACTAATTAAACAGATGATAAACAAATTATTTAAAACCTAGGGCAATTAGGTCCACCATGCTTACACAATTTGCTCTTAAGCTAAAGCAATCAATGTGATCCTATAACTAGAGTATGTTAATCTCTTTCAAGCATTAACACTCTCGAAACATTCAACACAATTAACCACTTTTAGTAATTCAATCAATCAGGTAATTAGAGTCAAGTTAATCTCTTCCAAGCATTAACGCTCTCAGAAATCCAATGATGCTTCCGCACTCAAATTCAATTCTGCTAATCGTATGTGTGCCTCTAGTAAGTAAATCTCTTGATCCATACCCCTATTTGCATATAATTAATCCATGATATCGGCCGATTACACAAATTAATGATTAAAACATATCAATCAGAATTAACCAAAACCAATCAAACCACTATGAAAATCATGCCAAATATTAGTGCAAACATGGCTTCCATTTAAGCCCTAGAAATAACTACTCGCTAATAATTAAATAAGTAAAACAACTAGTAAAACAAGAAAACATAATTAAACTAATAAGAACAAAGAAAAGATTAAGAGAACAAAACCTTCAAACTTCAATGTTGTCACCCAAAAGAAGAGTCATGGTGTATCTCTACATCTCCAACTAATAATAATAATCTACTCTAAACTATATTATCTGATCTAATATTACATCCTTAATAATGTGTCCCAAGATGTGTTTATATAGGCACTCCAAGTCTTGCCCAGCAAGAAAATACCAAATCAGAATTATAATCAAAGTACGTTTCCTAAACTGATTCTGTTTTAAAGGAAAATTCGCAGCTGTCTTTTCTTCAGTAATTCTGGAATGTTCCAACTGTAATTGGACCTCTGGACCACTTTATAATGATAGAAAATCTCGTTATCTTCGCGTGGACAGTAAGATCGTCCAAAAGGGACTTCTGGAACTCAAGATATGGCTTAAACAGTGCAGCAGCCCATCTAGTCCAATAATTCCGAAATTTCATCTATTTTATCTCCAAAATAGCTCTTTTTGCTCCAAATCCTTCCAAGTCATGAATTCTTTATTTCCTACAATAAAACAATCAAATCTATTAAATAAAAATCCAAATCAATGCAAAACACAATAAATATGAGAATAAAATCATCTAAAATATATATATATAAATATATTCTATCAAAAATCAATGAAATATTGTTACTAAATATTTCCATAATAAATTAGTCAACCCGGCGCTGATTTTTTTTATAAATTACAATCTTTTTTATACGTTATTAATTCATTAATAAAAGGGCATCATCCAATCAGAATTACTATTTTTCCAATAAATTACTATTTTTTATGGGTAATTAATTCATCAATAAAACGGCATACAACATCTATAAAAATAATCAGAATTGAAAAAACACATAGTAAAATAGATCAAAACAGGATTTTCTTCATCCAATCGTTGAGAAAATCTTCAATTATTGTATATACCTCGCTTATATTACTGAATAATTACTGAAATGTACAACCTTCAGTGTTCTTGACGAGATAATTTAACAGTTTGTTGTAATCACACGGGAATATGAAATCTGATTTGTCAAAACGTATTCGAGTAACCAATCATATATAATTGCGATTCTGCACTACCCAAATCAATGAACTAATATAACAAAATCCATTATATGCGTAGATAAAATCCACCAACGGGGTACTAGACTCTCAGTAAAGAGAGATATTTGTCCAAAAATTAAGTAAAAGAAAAGGGGACTTATCATTCTGGAAATATCTGAAGAAGTGTGTCTCAGAATACTATTCTACAGTCAACCTTCTTAATCTGTCAAGAGTTGCTTTGAACCTTAATGCCCAAATTTTTTTTACCATCCTCATTGCCTACATAAGATATATAACATGGAAGTTGAGATAAATGAGGCATTACATAGATCCAAGTAAAGAAATGGTTAACTATAAAGATATACTTTCTGTTTCCAGAAGGCCTTTCTCTTTGTTGGAAATGTGAAGCGGTTGCATCAACATGCTCTTCATAACCGCTTTCGATAATATCACAGTTGTCGTCATACCCGAGAAGCACCTTCATTGTATACTCCAGTTCTCATAATTTGATTATCTTTAAAATAAAATAAAATAAAAAAATGAGGGTTCGAGACTTTACACCGGTTTTATTTTGTAGCATCTCAATGTTTTTCTCAGTTACATAGTTGCCTATTTACATAACTTGGATACGTAATAATATTCATGTAAGTGTCATATTTTTTCTATTAGCAAATTTTATTTATTTTCATGTACGCGAAGAAATTCGTGTATTTTATTGTCATTTTATGTTCGGATTTCAGGTACACGATTTTATTTCATGTCGTTTTGTGCAAGATCGTAAAGTACATGACATGAATGTACACAATACAATGATTTGTTAGGTCTACGCAAGCATTTTTTTTCTGATATATGTTGGAAAAATATACTCATTTTTAAAGTAAAATGAATTTCATTTTATTTACTTGATAATTAAATTACAAGGACGCATATATAATAATGTAATTACGTGTTTGTATACTACACACTCGATTTCAATTTTATAGGCAGTATTTTATTTTAACATGTTAGTCAGATAGAAAGAAGATAGGTGATACTCATTTTCAAATGTCTTATTTTACGAGTAAAAGAAAACTAAAATTTTATATACCATGTTTTAATAGAAAAGAATAATCCAACATACAAACTCCCAAACTGAAAATATACATTTTAAGTTGTCACTACGAACAAGCTGAGTGCAATCACCATAAACTCTAACAGTCATATCTTACTTTAAGAGCGCGATATATTGGATTTGTTTGGTTGACTCATAATATTTTTTTTATGTTATAAAGCAATTCACTAATAAAAGGACATAATTTATAAAAGTGATATGGAACAAATACATAACAACCTAGATTACATGAAAGTTTCTTTTGTCATAATTACGTTTGTTTCATGGATCTTGCATAGAGATACTTTCTCATATCGTTGAAACATGCAAACTTTTTTTGAGAGATAATTTAATGATTTATTTCGGTCGTGAGAAATAAGTATGTTTAATATGTATTCGAAAAATTGACCACGACACATACAAATATTTTCAATGAATTGATATAAATATTACTAGCTTAAACCCCGTGCGATGCACGGATTTTTTTTAATATTATATGAATTTTTTTCATTAATTTAAATTAAGTTTTTAAAACATGAATTTTTTAGGCTAAAATTTTTATATGAGATGATTTGATATTAATTATAAAAATGTTATCCGCGATATTTCTAGAGAATAAGGGATTTAATTTAGTTAGAAAATATAGAAAAGATGATAGATTTTAGTTGAAAAAGGTAATCGGTTAATTATTAGTAATTATAAAATTATTATTTTATTTTATTAAATAGAATGCTCGTGATAAGGTTTCAAAAAAAAAGGATGATTTAGTTAGAAAAAATTAAAAATGTAACATGTTCTAGGTCAAAAAGGTAATTGATTAGTTTATTGCAATTATAATTAATTACGTTATTTTACTAAATACAATTGCTCGTAATGTTTTTAGAAAAGGAGATCTTAATATTGTCAGTGATATTTCTATTAAAAGAGAGATTTTAGTTAGAAAATATAGAAAAGATAATACGTTTTAGCTGAAAAAGGTAATCGGTTAATTAGTAATATTATAATATTATTAGTATATTATATTAAATATAACCGCCCGTGATATAATTGAAAAAAGAGAGATTTTAGTTAAAGAAAATAGGTAACGTGAAAATTAAAAAGATGACATGATTTATGTGAAAAAGGTAATTGATTAGTTTATAGTAATTTTAATTTAATTATGTTATTTTACTTAATAAAATTGTTCATGGTTTTTAGAAAATGATAAATTAATGTTGCCCGTGATATTTCTAGAAAAAATTGAATTTAATTAGAAAAAATTAAAAAATGATAAGTTTTAGCTGAAAAGGTAATCGATTAATTATTAATATTATTATTTTATTATTTTATTTTTATTAAATAGAATCGCCCGTAATATAATTGGAAAAGGAGATGTTTTAGTAAGAGAAAAAGTAACGTATTTTGACTGAAAAAGCTAACCACCGTCCATGATATAATTGGAAAAAGAGATATTTTAGTTTGAAAAAAAAGGTAATGTGTTTTGACTGAAAAAGGTAATTGATTGGTTAATAGTAATTATAATATAATTATGTTATTATATTAAACAAAATTGCTCGTAGTCTTTTAAAAAAGGAGAAATCGATTTATGTGAAAAAGGTAATTGATTAGTTTATAGTAACTATAATTTAATTATGTTATTTTACCAAATAAAATTGCTCATAGTTTTTAGAAAATGAGAAATGAATGTTGCCCATGATATTTCTAGAAGAAAAAAGGGAATTTAATTAGAAAAAATAGGAAAGATGATACGTTTTAGCTAAAAAGGTAATAAGTTAATTATTAGTATTATAATATTATTATTTTATTTTTATTAAACAGAAACTCCCGTTATATAATTGGAAAAAGAGAGGTTTTAGTAGGAGAAAAGAAAAAAGATAAAGTGTTTTGGCTGAAAAAGTAATCGTCCATGATATAATTGGAAAAAGAGAGATTTTAGTTAGAGAAAAGAAAAAAGGTAACGTATTTTGACTAAAAAAGGTAATTGATTAGCCAATAGTAATTATAATATAATTATGTTATTTTATTAAACAAAATTGCTTTTAGTGTTTTTAAAAAAAGGAGAAATTTTAGTTAGATAAAATGTAAAAGATATTGTATTTTATCTGAAAAAGGAAATTATTTAGTTATTGAAAAATAAAAAAGGTAATATGTTTAACCAGAAAAAGGAAATTGATTAATAAAGGAGAAATTTTAGTTAGATAAAATATAAAAGATATTGTATTTTACCTGAAAAGGAAATTATTTAGTTATTGTAAAATAAAAAAGATAATATATTTAACTTGAAAAGGAAATTGATTAGTTAGTAGGATGGATTTTATATGTAACTGAGTAAGGGTAAATAAGTAAAATCAACAGGTACCGTACCGACCGACCGACCGACCAAACTTTTAATGTTTTGACTTTTATATAATAGTATAGATAGGGATCCATGATACTGAACATTTAAATATATCAAATTTCCAGAAGAACAAAATCCAAGATATGGGTAAAATTTTATTAAATTGGTAGAAATCTTCTCAAAGAAGAAAGAGAAATTTAATGAAAACTAAAATTAAAAAAAATAATAAAAAAGTGTTTTGGAATTTCAGCAGGGATTGTAAATGTTTTGGTGATTAGACGATAATACTAGTATTAATGTAATTGATATGAATTGACGGATAATTACTTTTATACTTAAGTTAATTTATATTCTAATAACTTTTTTCTAAATAATAATTAAAATAATATGTTTATATTAACTAATTAATACACTTTACCGGTCGATGCGTAGCACGGATAGAACGCTAGTAAACTATAATGAATAATATGCTCTTTCCGAAACAAAAATTAAAACCAAACCTCAACATAAATATGATACAATAATATTGGGTTCATGTGTGATTTTGGGTACACAAACATGAAATTACACGAATTCTTATAATGTTGATTTTATGTTTAATCTTGGGTAAATGATACGAAACGAATATACGCGAAATATATAAATAATTAAATAAAATTTATAAAATTATGTAAATGCAAATTTTAAATAAAAATTGTGTATGTTGTTTTTATGAAGTAAAAATAGAAAATAATTTCAAATTTAAGATTTAAAAAGTTTGACCACGCTTAACTCGTTATGCCTTACTAATTTAAGACTCGAGTAGTGAAATTTAATCAAAAATTTTAATTTTTAAATATTTTTATTTCACTTTTTTATTTTTTTTATTTTTTTAAAAATTGTACAAAATAGAACACGAAAAGTACACGAAGGTACACGAACTCGACATGAATGTTTAACAGGTTGTGTTTGGGCTTAACTTTCATGTACATGAAACACGAAAGTATACGAAATGAACGATTTACCAGCTCCAATAATATACTAAATTTGCAACTAATTATGAAATTGATATTGCAATGCAACTTTGATTTTAGTAGGCCCAAAACCACTTTTTGATGTTATATTATAACAATAATTATTAGTAATATTTTTGTATTTTTGTAAATGCACTGTACTCATATACTTTCCTAAGTACATACCTGGTGATATTTTTCTCTACAAAATCCTGTGTTTTACGGAATCCTAATAAATTACAAAATTCAAATAATTTTGTAGTCATTTTCAAAAGAATCAAGTCCGCATTCAATATAGGAGTAAAATGGAATCCACTTTGTATTTCTCTCATCGGTAGACAGTATCTTAAACTCGCTAGTGCACGGATTCCAAATACATATAACATCACAGTATTTGTCGAAAAGACAAACAAGAACATCAAAAACGAATTTAACGTACAATGTGATGGCAGTTTGAGCTAACTGATCATTCACAAGTGTTGACAGAGTAAAACCCTCCAATCAGAAAAGGCTTTTAGTAACAAATGCTTATTTTTTTTTCTTGGAATTAGCAAGGCGGGTTTCAACAAACCGAGGATTTGATATAATGGATAGCCAAGTTTTGCAAACGAAGTTGCAGTAAAAAATGAACGTATGTTTAAGATCATTTCTTCAGATAAATTATAACTTGTACCAGCCATTGAACACATTCCTTCATCCAAATCACACACAGCAGGCAGTTAGATGAATTTTTTTAGCACACTGCACATAGAAGTCGTCCGTATAATCCTCTTAAATAAACCTCATCCTTCAAAAGTCCACTTTTAAACAAAGGAGATGATTACAGTACATTCAAAGATAGTGAATGTGGCGTTACAAAAAAAAAAAGATAGTGAATGTGGACCAAAGAGTACATTCTCTCCAAACTCCCACTGCTGCAGATTTTAGCGGGACTCAAACATGAGAATTTTCACGATGAAAACTTTAAATACAAGTAACCAAAAGCTGATTTCAAAGCATGCTATTCAAAATTATATGTGTATAAGTTTATATCCTGTGTTTTTTTGCCACTACAGGTTCAGAATGTGCATGCTCAATTGCTCATTGCCTTTGGACAGGTTCAGGAAAATTCATACTATTTGGCCAAGGATCAGGTGGAATATACACACACTTATATAGAGGCCACATCTATGTTTGTATTTCTAGACTCAGTAATAGTATTAAAAAGAGGGTCTATTTTTAGCTTTTGATGCCATTGTTTGGAGCACAGACTTGAAGTTGTGGAACTTCTGCAATTGAGCTAATTACTATGACTTCAAATAATATCTTTAGAGATGTGTTTTACAAGGTAGGAATGCAAGACAAAAGCAGTACCAAGTTGATATAGTTATGTAAAAGCTCAAATTTCCATTTCAAGAAAAAGCACAAGTAGGAGTGACAATGGCTAGGTAGGAATCAGGTCATTACCAAAGTAATCAGGCCATTTCAAATGTTCTGACTACTACAATTTAACAAACCAAATCTGCTAGGCCTAAGTTAAGGACAGAGAACATACTTGGTGTATAAAATCTTGGAGTAAACGTCTTGCTAAATGACAATCGGTACCTAAATGCAGTTCTCTCCTAGTATATGGTTGAAAGCAACATGTAAGATTAATTCATTGTCACAAAAGAGAGCAATAGGAGTCAGGGATATGTATGTTAATTAATACTAAGAAAGAGGCCTAGCCAAGTGGTGGGAGTTGAGAAAGACACGATGGAGGAATAAGAAAAATATGATAGGCAATTAAGTGTCACCTCAAAAGAAATGTAATAAGCTACGATAATTTACATGCTCATCAGTTATTCACCTGTTCAGGTGAATTGTTCTCCTTCACCGAACATATTTTACAAATTCATGAAAAACTACGAGATAAAATAATATGTTGACATGAATTCCCTGATACTGGAGAAACAACGAATTTTACCCATCCAACTAAACATAGTTCTTACCTATACGCAAGGAACAAATCCATCTATTGTAAGGTTATAGATATACCAAAGTTTAGAACTTAAACATACAAAAACATACTTAGATGTAACTGACAATATTAGGATATTCCCCTTGTACACGCACAAAACAAACATCACAGGTGGTCCATTTTCCAATCATATACTACGCCTTTTAACCGACGCTGTAGGTCAATTTAACCGACGCTGTAGGTCCAGTCTGCACTAGTGACACTTGCCACGTTTCTGCTTTATCGTGTCTTCACCTTAATGATCCTGCAAAAGATGAACTGTCAGTCTAAATACTTGATAATACGGATACGATTTAAACACCAGCAGGACAAGTTCTCTAGAAAACCAAGGCTACTTAATTTGCAATTATTGAATAGAACCATACCGAATGGCACTGCATTATATAAACAAAGACTCTAAAGAGAACAAAAAAATAATATATAACAGATGGACAATGAGAAAAATATAGTAATAAATTTGCAAAATATAGGATATTTTAAACACCCGAAGTCCTAAACAGTGAGTATAATATTAAACAAGGAGAAAAATCTTTTTAAAGATTCCTCTTTATAAGATAATTTGGAATTTGGTTATTTAGTAACACTAGTTGCTTAAAGCATAAATAATAGTACATAAATCTTAATTAAAACTTTCATTCTGCAAATCACAGCAGCAGCATCACAGATCCATAAAAAACAAAATAATGGATCGGTACATTCCATGTTCTAGACTTTGTGATATATACTATGCCACATTCAGAAAACAGACAGAATTAGAAGAATACTTTATCTTTAACATCTCCCTAGTCCAGGAATTAACAATAAAGGAACAATGTAAACCCAACAGAATGAGATCAAAGATATCAGGGGCACAATGATAGTCTTCTGATTATAATTTAGGACCCAGTACAGGAACAATGTAAAGAGAACAGAATGGGAGAAAATATGTCTCACTGGTTAACTATATGACATTAGGATTATTTGTGTTGTTGCAAGGACATTGTAACACAAAAGCCAAAAAGCAACAGTCCAAGAAAACTCAAATGAAAGATGCCGGGAATCAAGCAAATGAAAATGTTTGCTGAGAAAAAAAACAATAGAGTAAAACACAAGCGAAACATCTGTAATCTTATTTTAAGTATACTTATCACTGGATATTTAAAAACCATGGATAAGTATGATTAGGAACAAGGAGGATAATGATATATTATTAACAGCATCTTAAACTCCCTAATGGTTAGAATTCAGAAAGTGCAAATTTTGAATGATTCGTACACTGCATATATTGCACATACTACTAATAACTATGTACATACAGTCACCAATTGTAACTTGATTCTTAAAGCTAATTTAGCTAACTTCTCTTGTTAAAATAATAAGGATATTGGTTTATTTTGACAAAACTAGTAGGGAAGTATACTATGAGATTACATTCAACAATATCTGAACTTGAAAAGGTAAAGAACAATAAATGTACAACCTTGAGCATTATTTCTTCCCCTATAATAAAGTTCCTTACTACTTTACTCTTGTAGTTGAAACCCCTTAAGGGAAACAAGGCTCTCCGTAAACTTGACAACTGACTTGACATCGGTGAGATGAGCTGGGAAAGGAAGCTTCATAGTAGCTTTCTTTCTGTAATCATAAAATTTGTATCCAAAGACAAAATTTAGTCCAACAAACTGTTCATCACCTAAATAAAGATACACCCGATCTAACTCCAGATCAGTTTCAAGATTGAACTTTTTAGTCCAAATGCCACAAACACCATCTAACATTCAAAGACTAAGAACTGATTCATTACAGGCAGATTCAAAGACCATAGCAACGGAACCTTCAAAATCTAAAACATTAGACTTTTTTTTCCTTTTACCAAGTGAAACATTTGATTTGGTATGTTGCACGTGGTTGGGAAACTTTAATACTCCAATTTCTCCAAAAACCTCGTTATGCAAATCCAACGAAAATAACCCACCCTCACCTTCCCAATACAACACCCCATTTATATCAGGACCACAAATTTTCCTTGGGCCATGCCAAAATGATCTTATTATATTCGGAACCTGAATCTTTTTCCAAGAATCAGCATTTGCAGAATACAACTCTGCTCCAAGTTCAGAACCAACAATAAAACCTAGTGGTCGCTTTGTTGCAATCCTAAGAATTTTGTAGTCCTTACCAATAGAATCAAAACCAAACCCTAGATAAAGTGGGACAGGATAATTTGCATGGTTGGGAACTGGTAGCATCTTAATCTGTCTAGTACATGGATTCCATATGTATAAAAATTTACAAGCAAAATTCGAAAGACAAACAAGACCATTACAAGTGATAAAAACTGGTATGTGTTTAACTGATGAAGCTAGAACAATGTAAGAGAAAACTATATTGATATGATATTGCTTGAATTGTTACATGACCGGATACATCTATATATATACATGAGAACTAATAGAGAAAGTCTAAAGTCCTATCTTGCTGCTGCCTAACTAGCATAGTCCATAATGTCTGCTAGTCCATTATGTCTGCTAGTCCAAGGTCGTATTTTAACACCCCCCTCAAAATTAAGATGGTTGAAAAACCAACTTAAGTTTGTCAATGAAACTATGAAAACTTCCAAGGGGATGAGCCTTTGTGAATATATCTGCCGTATTGTCAGCACTAGAGACAGCATGAACATGAACTGTGCCTTTTTCAACCTGTTGACGGGTGAAATGACAATCGATCTCAATATGTTTAGTGCGTTCATGAAAGACATCATTGTGAGCAATGTTCCTAGCACTTTTGCTATCACAATAGATGATAGTGGCTGGAGAATGAGTTCTTGTCATTTCTTGAAGTAACCATCGTAGCCAAATTAATTCCTGTGTAGTGTCAGCCAGAGCTCAATATTCTGACTTGGCACTGGATTTTGAGGCAAGGGATTGTTTCTTACTGCGCCAAGAGATAAGAGAGTCACCCAGAAAGAAGCAAAATCCTGTAGTGGAACATTTGGTAGTGGGATCACCACCCCAATCAGCATCAGAGTAGGCATGTAACTCAAGTGAGGAGTTGTGTGAATAATGTAGTCCATGAAAGATGGTGCCTTTAACATAACGAAGTATGTGAAGGACCGCCGTATAGTGAGGAGTGCGGGGAGCTGCCATAAATTGACTAACAATGTGAACGGCATGAGCAATGTCGGAACGAGTGACAGTAAGATAAATAAGACTTCCTACCAATTGACGATACAATGTAGGGTTGTCAAGTAGGTCACCATCTCTAGAGTTAAGTTTCACCCCGTATTCCAAAGGTGTAGATGTAATCTTAGTGTCGCTGATTCCGGATTTCAACAACAGATCAGATGCATACTTAACTTGAAAAAGTGTGTATCCAGTGGGTACAGAAGAAACCTCAAGACCCAAGAAGTAGCTTAATGAACCAAGATCTTTCATTTCAAATTGCTGACTGAGAAATTGTTTAAGTTCAGAAATACCTGCAGTATCATCTCCAGTGATAATCATATCATCCACATAAAGGAGTAGGAGAACAGTTCCTCGATCTGTTCGATGAATGAAGAGAGCATGATCATATGGACTAGAAGAAAATACCAGCTCATTAATGACTTTGCTAAATTTCTCGAACCAAGCTCGAGGTGCTTGTTTTAGGCCATAAAGTGCCTTGTTAAGCTTGAGCACTTGACCTGGAGAGAGATCAAAACCGGGAGGAGGTTTGAGATAAACTTCTTCATCTAAGTTGCCATTAAGGAAAGCATTTTTGACATTCATTTGCCATATATCCCACTGTTTTGATGCTCCAACAACGAGTAAACTCCGAACAGATGTAAGACGAGCAACTGGTGCAAAAGTCTCTTCACAATCAATGCCATACTCCTGGGTAAACCCTCTAGCAACTAGACGGGCTTTATATCTCTCAACAGAGCCATCAGCTTTTGTCTTAATTTTATAGATCCATCGACTCCCCACAACTGTTTTGCCAGGAGGCAAGGTAACCAGATCCCAAGTGTGATTTTTGTCTAATGCTCGAAGTTCTTCTGCCATAGCTTTCTGCCAAAGAGGATTAACACTTGCCTCTATATATGTTTGAGGCTCATGCAATGATTGTACAACAGAGTAAACATGATAATCAGAAAGATGAACAGAAGGTTTTCTTACCCGAGTAGATCGATGAGTGTGCTCATCAGAATGGGATGGTAAAGTGGGAGACTCGGTACTGGAATCCTCAGACTGGCCTGCTGTCGAAGGGATAATAGTAGATGGAGATGGTTGTGTGAGCTCAATTGAAGGATCTGTTGAATGTGTATCAAAGGAAGAGGTCGGAGATTCTATATATTTATCACTAGGATGTAGATCAACAAACGGATCTATAAAGTGAGAAATGCTAGTAGAAGTGTCAATGTGAAAATTTGACATAGATGAGAACATTTTATGCTCCCAGAAAGTAATATTTCGAGAGACACGAAGATGTTGCGAGATAGGATCCCAACAACGGTATCCTTTCTGACCACTACCATAGCCAATAAAACAACAAAGACGAGCACGTGGTTCAAGTTTTGTTCTCTCATGTTGAGGAAGAAGAACAAAACAAGCAGAACCAAACACCTTAAGAGAATCATATGAAGGAGGTTCGTCATATAATTTTTCATAAGGGGACACGTTTTTGATTACAGGAGAAAGAATCATGTTTATGGTGTGCACGGCAGTGAGTGCAGCTTCTCCCCAGAAGTATTCTGGACAAGAAGAAGAAACGAGAAGGGCTCGAATGGTGTCAAGAATGTGTTCATGTTTACGTTCAGCTCGACCATTTTGTTGAGATGTGTAAGGGTAAGAACTCTGTGCAAGGGTACCATAAGAGGCTAAAAAATGTGTAAGATCAGATTCTTTATATTCTTGGGCATTATCGGCATGAAAGAGTTTGATTTTCTTTTTAAATTGAGTGTGAATCATAGTGGCAAAATTTTTGTAAGTTTGTCCTAATTCCGAACGATGTTTCAGGATATAAATCCAAGTGAAACGAGAAAAATCATCAACAAATATCACATAATATCTCGATCCCCCCATAGTGGGAGTTGGAGAGGGACCCCAAATATCAGAATGAATAAGATCAAAAGTATTGGATGATGTTTCATAATGAATAGGAAATGGAAGTACATGTTGTTTTGCTAGTTTACATGACACACACTCAATTTTATCTTCACTTACTTTCCCTAACTGACCTTTAGAAATAAGACTATGTAAACGAGTGAAAGATGGATGGCCTAATGTTAACACAAAATTACGCAAGCGCACGTAGTCACAAGTAATATAATTTAAGTTCTTTCCGCAGAGATCTAGTTAAGTTTTAATCAATAAATATGCCTATGCAACAATGTTTGGTTTTAATCCACTGCTAAGACAAATAACAAGAATGAGGTTTTAACTATCTAAATTAACTAGGATGCAAATTATTAAGCTAAGAATAATTAACTAATGAGAATTAAATATGGATTACTTATATGAGATAAAACATGATTATCTACTTCACTTAGAGTCGCAGCCTTTAATCAATACATGTGATGGTTTTGATATCTGATCGGATAACATGAAAAAAGTAAAAGTTACCTCTCGGTATACTAGCACAAAACTACACATACATCCACAAAAGAGATAGAAGATGAGTAGACACCTATTATGTTTAGACCCTATATCTCTATAGAATTTGAAAACATAGAGGTTTAAGCACAAGTTATCCACATAGATCACATAGGGTAGCATAATATCTCTAGTTACGCCACAAATCATGATGTTAAAACATCAACCTATCCTATGCTAGCATGGCAAGTTCTAAATCTCAAGATCCACTCTCGTTTAGCAAGAGATTAACATATTAGATGTTAGCTACGCATCTAAATTCATGAAGCACAACCATACAAGGATATCAAGAATTCACCACACATAAATCTTTAAAGCATACAAACTACTAAGCTACATAGATAAATCCATTAGGATCCCATGACAACGATTAGTTCATAGTTGAACCGTTCGTCACCATGGGATTAGATGAAAACATGATATTAAACAAGATATGAAAGAAAGAAGCAATAATATTAATAAAAACAAGAGTTGAGAGAACAAATCTATAATCCAAAGTACACAAAAGATGAAGTAGATCTAGATCTTTGGTTGTCACCGAGCTTGAATCCTTCTCCACTCTTCTCTCTTGCAGTTCTACGTTACAAAAATAAAAATCCAATACAAATTACATGGTAGGATGTGTTTAAATAGACTCTAGAAGTCTTGCCCAGTAAGCAATTACCTTCTATTACAATTAGAATTCGATTAAGGTACCAAAAACTGCCCAAAATACAATTAGAATTAGAAAAAGGGCAAAACTGGAATTTTTCTGCTTGGTTTCTCATAGAACACGCGCGCGATTTTTACCAGCACGTCCCCTGCACCTACTATCTATCCCTGGTTGTAGAAAATCTCTCAAACTTCGCGTGAGCTGTAAGATCGCTGAAAACGGACTTCTAGAACTCCAGATATGGCCAAAATAGTGTAGACTGCGCAACCTTCCCGGAAAATCCGAATTTTAATCAATTAATCTTCTAAACACGATAGAAGCATCACTCATAATCGACATTCTTGTAAGTCTGCACAACTAAGCAAAACACATCAAAACTACAATAAACTTGAGGCCAAGTCAATCAATTTAAGCCGAATTTAAGCGATCCAAGTGGATATAAAATCCACTTATCACACCCCCAAACTTAAACCGATGCTTGTCCTCAAGCATAAACAATTACAACTAACTAACTAACTAGTGCCACTTCCGTAGGTGATCACGATTGCATTTGGCATATGCAACAAGCCCTTTAAACCCCTAGGCAGCCCTAGTGGACGAGTAAGGTCTCGTGAGGGCCTATAGCGAATGTACCCACAAAATCCATTTAACCTAATGCAATGCAATGCATGAATGCAACTAATATGAAAAATGCAACGATCCCCTTCAAACTAACCAAAACCAACTAGCAAGCAAATATCTTAGAGAATGCAACTAAATCCAAATAGAGCTCGACCAAGTTCCCGTATACTAACAATACATGAACAGAAACGTGCGTTTGTGCAATGCTCATCAGAAATACTCCCAAAACTAGGTCAAAAATCATACATGCTCTTCGTCAAGACAATCACAGGTTTATATATAGAATAGACTGTAGACACTTCATAACCTAAGAACACCTCCATCCTTTTCCAAGGTAGACAGAAATTCATGATTTATTACTAACTACTACGACACATATATACAAGCATGCTTATTTAACCGTGCAATGGATGAGACCCCGAAAGGCTTATACAATAATACCCATGTAGCGAGCGTTAGGTTAGTGGATCCCAGACTATAAAAGCCTTAGGTCACTAGGCATAAAGTCCCCGCGAACTTAATAGCTCGAGTATTAAAGAGCTCACCCTAGTTAATTTTACATATAAACACTTGAAAATTTTGACTTTTTTTCTGCTTTTTTTTTTCTATTTTTTCTGTTTTTTTTTTCCTATGCAATTTGGAATGAGAATTCTCAATTCCAACCCTAGACTACTCATATAAATATGAGCCGGCTACTAGCCATTTGACATCTAGCAATTATTGACAAATATTTACAATTTAGCATGAAATCCCTGTTTTCCCCCAAACTTAGACTTAAGTGTTCTAAGCCATCAATGGAATAAAGAAAATTCTAACTACAATCAAGTGATTAAATCTCAAAACATCCAAACAAGCATGACCTCAACCTAGCCCAAAAGCACCCAATGAGACTGTGTAATTAGTTTTTTTTCCGAAACACATAAGTCAATTTCATAGAAACTATAAGTCAACCCTCTATTCATCATTACCACACTCAATTAGACACCTACCTACCAATCAGAATTAGCTCGCTCTAAGGGATCATGAAAAATGCATGCCATGAAATGCAACTAATATGAACTCACATGGTATACGAAACAAAAAAAAACAGAATGTCCTATATGAAACAAACGTAAATAACACGAACATACATGAATAATTTACTACTAATAATATGCAAAGCATGAAATCCTACATGAACACATAATACAACAACTACTAATCCCTCAAACCACCCCCAAACTTAAAATATTCAATGTCCGCATTGAATGGAAGTAAATACGAGGGATAGCAGAAAACATACCTACTCGTCCTCATCCTCGGATGAATCAGTATCTGGCGGTGGATAAGGTGTACGAGCTCCATAGACGGGCCACCGGGCCTGAATACCCGCATCTCTCAAAGCTGTAGCCATATCCTCAGCATACTCCCGGTTACTAGCATGTATAGCATCCATACGCCTATACAAACGTCTAAAGTGAGCATCCAAAACCCTTGGTACTCTCGAAACCCGTGGCGGAGCGCCCGCTCACTGACCACTAGTACCAGCACCGCTAACATCATATCCGAGCCCCCTAGGATGTGGGATTCCTCCTTGCCATTCCGGCATCCGATCAATAGACACGTCAACAATGGAAGGCAAAGGTGACTGCAACTCCTCATCCGCACCCCATGTAACACCACTAACCATACACAACCCAACTATGATAGAAGCATGGGGCATCGATGACAGTGCACTAGACTTTAAACACCTGCGAATATTCTGCTGAACAATATGGACGACATCAATGTATTTTCCCTTTAGAATGCCCCAAAGAATAATCGCTCTATCAGCTGTGACCTCACCCGTATGAGAAGTAGGCATAATATTGACACAAAGAAATAGATATCATGCTCGTGCAAACTTATTCATAGCAGAAGACAGAAAAGAAAGTGGCTCATTAGTTCCCAATTATACTTCCAACTTGTACCGGGAACACAAAGTTCACGAACAATCGCCTCCATATCCACATCATCACTAGTCTTCAATGCCCAATTTTCATCCCCCACAAGCTTAGGTGGTTGTCCCAAAACTGGACGAATAGCATCTGATCTGTAATCCACCCGCTTACCACGAACCATACACACACCATTCTGCTCATCTTTAACATTCGCATAAAACTCCCTAACCAAATTCACCAGAACCGGAGTAGGTGCCTTACAAATCTCTCCCCATCGTAATTCACTAATCACCTTAACCAACCCATAATGATGAGTTGGCAAAAACCCCCTTTCCTTCGCCACCGGCCTTGACAACAATCGATTATACTCAACCTCCGCCTCCGGAGAAGAAAATCTCTCCACCCTACTACCCCTCATTCGCTTAGGAACCATTAATAATCAAAATCCCACTCAACAATAATTCCACCAACAACCACCAAGCAAAAATCACACCAAAAACACCCAAATAACAAGACTAATATAAAACCCCCAATTTACAAGAACACAAATTCATAATAAAAATAAAATTAGAGAAGAGATATACCCACTATGAATCAAAGAGGTGAACTTGTACAACTTCCCCCAAACTTGAATCCTTCTTGAACTTGAATTTTTAGAGATGTAGATATGGAGAGAGTGAATTGGGTTTGTATGTATAGGTGTATATATATAATGGAGTGATAGGATGAATTTAAATTTGATTGTGGAAAGGAGAAATTGGAATGGGTATGAATTTGATGTAGGATAGAATTAAGAATTAAGAGAAAAAGAATTAGAAAAGAATTGGGTGTAGAAATTTAGAAGAGAGATGGGAGGTTTTGGAATTAATATAGGATTAGGATTGGGTTTAGGAATATTAGTATAAGAGGAGAAAAAAAAATTGGGGAGAAAGAATTTTTTTTTTTTATAGGTAAAACAGGTGCAAAATTCGGCCAAACAATCTGTAGTCTAAGCAGACTGCGTGCGCAAGGAGCAGACTGCGCGCTACTCAGTAACGCAGGCGCAGCCTGCGTCACATACAGAAACGCAGGCGCAACCTGCGCGACATCAGTATATATATATATATATATATATATATATATATTTTTCACAACACTCATTTTTTTTTTGGAAAGACAAAGGTATACAAGGTATACAACAAATACTACATCACTTGGGTTGCCTCCCAAGAAGCGCTCGTTTAATGTCATTAGCTTGACATTCTTCCAAAAAATCACGAATAAGATAAAACTGCGGCAACCTTCTCGCGGTTCACCATTCCTCCATAATATGGCTTAAGTCTCTGTCCATTTACCTTGAAAGCATCATCCATAGAACCCCTATATATCTTTACTGCTCCATGTGGAAACACGGTTTTGACTGTAAACGGACCCGACCACTTTGATTTAAGCTTACCCGGAAAAGGTTTAAGGCGAGAATTATAAAGCAAAACCTGTTGGCCCGACACAAATGACTTATGCACCAACTTCCTATCATGCCACCTCTTCACTTTCTCCTTGTACATCTTAGCATTCTCGTAAGCCTGCTCACAAAATTCCTCGAGCTCATTTAACTGAAGTAGACGTTTGTCACCCGCAGCCGAAATATCTAAGTTTAACTTCTTCAACGCCCAATATGCCTTGTGCTCTAACTCTGCCGGCAAATGACAAGCCTTACCAAATACCAACTGATAAGGAGACATACCTAGGGGTGTCTTATAAGCAGTTCTATACGCCCAAACCGCTTCATCTAACTTCAAAGACCAATCCTTTCTTGATGGATTTACCACTTTCTCAAGAATTCTCTTGATTTCACGATTCGAAACCTCCGCTTGACCATTAGTTTGAGGATGATAAGCTGTGGCAACACGATGAGTCACATTATACCTTGTCATCATAGCAGTAAATTGACGATTACAGAAGTGTGTCCCCTCATCACTGATTATAGCTCGTGGAGTTCCAAAATGCGTGAAAATCTGTTTGTGAAGAAAATTCAGCACTACCTTAGCATCATTGGTCGGTAAAGCCTTCACCTCGACCCATTTAGACACGTAATCCACTGCTAAGAAAATGTATTGATTATTGCAAGACGACACAAACGGCCCCATGAAATCAATCCCCCACACATAAAAAATCTCAACTTCAAGAATCGTACTAAGAGGCATCGCGTTCCTCCTAGAAATATTACCAACCCTTTGACATCGATCACAACTCATCACGAACCTATGAGAATCTTTAAACATAGTTGGCCAATAGAATCCTGCTTGAAGTACTTTCTGAGCTGTTTTATCACCACCGTAATGGCCTCCATATGTGGTAGAATGACAATCATGCAGAATACCTTCCATTTCACTATACGGAATGCACCTCCTCAAAATCTGATCCACACCAAGCTTAAACAAGAATGGCTTGTCCCAACGGTACCACTTCACATCATGCAGAAACTTCTTCTTTTGAGCATAAGAAAATTCCGGAGGAATAACATTGCTAATCAAATAGTTCACATAATCTGCAAACCACGGCTCTTCATTTTGCACTCCAAAAAGCTGCTCATCTGGAAAAGATTCATTAATAAGATATTTGCCGTGTGAATCCTTACCGTGGTCCTCTAAGCGTGAGAGATGATCCGCTACTTGATTTTCCGTGCCTTTCCTATCCTTGATTTCCACATCAAATTCTTGCAAAAGAAGCACCCAACGAATAAATCTAGGCTTTTAATCCTTCTTCGACATGAGATATCGAATAGCAGCATGATCCGTATACACAATCACCTTCGTACCAAGCAAATAAGACCTGAATTTCTCGAAACCATAGACAACTGCTAGCAACTCCTTCTCCGTAGTAGTGTAGTTCAGCTGTGCATCATTGAGGGTTTTACTAGCATAGTAAACCACATGAAAAATTTTATCCTTCCTTTGACCAAGCACAGCTCCAACAGCATAGTCACTAGCATCACACATAAGTTCGAACGGTTCCTCCCAATTAGGTGCGGTAATGACTGGTGTAGTAGTCAACTTCTTCTTCAAGAGCTCAAAAGCTGCAAGACACTCATCATCAAACTTGAAAGGAACATCCTTCTCCAGCAAGTTACACAAAGGTTTAGAGATTTTCGAGAAGTCTTGAATGAATCTCCGATAGAACCCCGCATGACCAAGAAAACTGCGAATTCCTTTAACAGAGATAGGTGGAGGAAGATTTTCGATTGTCTCCACCTTCGCTTTATCCACTTCAAGCCCCTTAACAGATACCTTGTGCCCAAGAATAATTCCTTCTTGCACCATAAAGTGACACTTCTCCCAATTAAGCACCAAGTTAGTCTCCACACAACGTTTCAAAACCAAGCCAAGATTATGCAAGCACTCGTCATATGAAGTACCAAAAACTGAGAAGTCATCCATAAACACCTCCACATTCGAGCCAATCATGTCTGAGAAAATAGCCATCATGCACCTTTGAAAAGTGGCAGGAGCACCACAAAGTCCGAAAGAAACCCGTCGGAAAGCAAAGGTACCAAAAGGACATGTGAATGTGGTCTTCTCTTGATCTTCCGGAGCAATGCAAATCTGATTGTAGCCTGAATAACCATCAAGGAGGCAATAGTACTCATGTCCCGCCAACCTGTCTAGCATCTGATCAATGAATGGCAGAGGAAAGTGATCTTTTCTCGTGGCTTTGTTGAGCTTCCTATAGTCCATGCAAACTCTCCACCCCGTGACTGTTCGAGTAGGGATGAGCTCATTCTTTTCATTAGCAACAACTGTCATGCCTCCTTTCTTTGGCACACATTGAACCGGGCTTACCCAAGAACTGTCTAAGATAGGATATAATACCCGCATCAAGCTACTTTAGAATTTCCTTCTTCACCACCTCTTTCATAATTGGATTAAGTCTCCGCTGATGCTCAACAGTAGGCTTAGCTCCCTCCTCTAACAGAATTTTGTGCATGCAATAAGAAGGGCTGATTCCCTTGATATCTGCTATAGTCCAACCAATTGCTGACTTGAACTCCCTCAAAATTCGAAAAAGCTTTTCTTCCGCACTAGCTAAAAAGTTAGAGGCAATAATAACAGGTAATGTAGATGCATCACCAAGAAAAACATACCTCAAGTGTTCCGGAAGTGGTTTGAGTTCAAGTGTAGGAGCTTCCTCAATAGATGGTTTCAAGCGCCCCTCCGAATTTTTAAGTTCTGCTAACCCAAGAGATTCAAAATGCAAATCTAATCTCCTTTTCCATGGAGCTGAATTTAGCTGCTGAAGTTGCTCGGCTATTTCCTCATCTTCAAAATCAGAGTCACCAACTAAAACTTTTTCCAAAGAATCTGACTTAAGCAACTGCTCCATTTCCATAGTAACTGCAGAATCAACCCAATCCACCTTCAAACATTCTTCTTCATCTGAGGGAAATTTCATTGCATTGAAGACATTAAAAGTGACATTCTGGTCTTGCACCCTCATGGTGAGTTCCCCTTTCTGCACATCAATCAAAGTTTTTCCCGTAGCCAAGAATGGTCTTCCCAAGATTATGGGAATCTTCTTATCTTCCTCGAAATCCAAGATAACAAAATCAGCAGGAAATATGAGTTTGTCAACTTTCACCAACACATCCTCCACTATGCCTCTAGGATATGTAACTGAACGATCAGCCAACTGCAAAGAGATGTTGGTAGGCTTTGGTTCCGGTAGACTAAGTTGCATATAGACTGACAAGGGCATGAGATTGATGCTAACTCCCAAGTCACACAAGCACTTCGCAAAAGACAATTTACCAATAGTGCATGGAATAGTAAAGCTACCAGGATCCTTTAGTTTTGGAGGTAATTTCTGTTGCAGCACAGCACTGCACTCTTCCGTTAGAGCAACGGTCTCTAATTCCTCGAGCTTCAACTTACGAGAAAGAATCCCCTTCATGAACTTGGCATAGCTCGGCATCTGTTCAAGAGCTTCGGCAAAGGGAATGTTAATCTGCAACTTCTTGAACACCTCTAAGAACTTAGCAAACTTATTGTCCAAATTCTACTTCTGGAGTCTTCTATGATATGGAGGAGGAGGATAGATCTGAGTGTTCTTTGTAGACTGCTCCACAGAATTTTAAACAGGTTCCTTGCCCTTCTCCACTTCACCACCTTGCTGATCAGCCACCAAATCAGATTGAGCAATTTCGGGCACTGCATATTTTTCAACCTGCAGATTCTGAACATCTTCATCTTCTTCGGCTGCTGATTTAGGGCCTGCTGTAACTTTTCCCGATCTCAAAGTCACAGCCTTCACATGTTCTTTATTGTCCCTCCTACCTGGATTTGCTTCCGTATCCCTAGGAAGAGTTCCTTGTTGCCTACTAAGTAAGGCACTTGCAATCTGTCCCACCTGGGTTTCCAAGACCTTTTGAGAAGCTTGTGTTAGTAGTATTTTTGTTGTTCGTTCGCAGGGAAGGACTGAATGTAATATCAAGTTCAAGTATCTTATCTCTTTACGTCTAGAAGTGTGTGAGAAGAATTTTTGGGTTTGTGTTTTAACTAAATTAACCAAGAACTAATTATAAGCACTAAGAATTGATTTTAAACTGAGATTCAAATATGTTGGAAAACAATCTAAGAACTGGGGTTCTTCACTTGGTCTCAATACATGCTCAATATTAATGTGATATCTGTGTTCCTACCTTGCTGAAAACAATTCTTCTAAAGTTATACTGCACCCTCCCAGGCTACAATATAGTGCTTACAGCTACACCGTAATTGACACTCCCGTGATACAATCAAAGTATACCTATAAACTGTTATATGCCAAGAATTATATGTCTCACAATTCTCCTATTAATCTCCCGATCTAATATTCAAATTATGTCTGTTAAATCATGTACTAAGATTGCAACTTCTCTCCCAAGCTTATTACAATCCCTAGAATACAATCAAAGGTTCATGACTCCCCTAATTGTGTTAAGATCTCATTAACAAATCAGCCAGGCAGAAAATCACATAATCAAGCATGCATGAATACCAAGGAATACTACCCAATCCTCAGATTAGAGAATTAGTTACGCATATTTAATAAAGAAAACATAATAATAATGATAATGAATGAAAACATAATATTGAAGAAAGAATTGAAGATCGAAAGTACCTTGATACGATTACAAGCTATGAATTGTTATGATTTACAATGGTAAGATGTGTTTAAATAGGCTCTACAAATCTTGCCCAGCAAGATATTACCTTCTATTACAATTAGAATTCAATTCAGGTATTAAAAATTGCCTAAAATACAATTAGAACTAGAAAAGGGCAAAACAGTAATTTGTCTGCTCCCATCTATTGTAGAAAATCTCTCAAGCTTCGCGTGGACTGTAAATGGGCTGAAAACGAACTTCTAGAACTCCAGATATGGCCAAAACAGTATAAGCTGCGCAGCCCTTCTCAAAAATCCGAATTTTAATTAATTAATTCTCCAAGAACGATAGAAGCATCAACTTTAATCAACATTCTCGTAAATCTGCACAACTCAGCAAAACACATCAAAACTACAACAACTTGAGTCCAAAACAATCAATTTAAGCCAAACGGAGGCATTCCCAGTGGATATAAAATCCACTTATCAAACCCCCAAACTTAAACTTATGCTTGTCCTCAAACATAAACAATTACAACTAACTAACTAACTAGTACCACTTCCGTAGGTGATCACGGTTGCATTTGGCATATGCAACAAGCCCTTTAAACCCCTAGGCAGCCCTAGTGGACGAGTAAGGTCTCGTGAGGGCCTATAGCGAATGTACCCACAAAATCCATTTAACCTAATGCAATGCAATGCATGAATGCAACTAATATGAAAATGCAACGATCCCCTTCAAACTAACCAAAACCAACTAACAAGCAAATATCTCAAAGAATGCAACTAAATCCAAATAGAGCTCGACTAAGTCCCCGTATACTAACAATACATGACAGAAACGTGCGTGTGTGCGATGCTCATCAGAAATACTCCCAAAACTAGGTCAAAAATCATACAAATTCTTCGCCAAGACAATCACAGGTTTATAAATAGAATAGACTGTAGACACTTCATAACCTAGAAACACCTCCATCCTTATCCAAGGTAGACAGAAATTCATGCTTTATTACTAACTACTACAACACATATATACAATCATGCTTATTTAACCGTGCAATGGATGAGACCCCGAAAGGCTTATACAATAATACCCATGTAGCGAGTGTTAGGTCAGTGGATCCCAGACTATAAAAGCCTTAGGTCACTAGGACTAAGTCCCCTCAGACTTAATTACTCAAGTATTAAAGAGCTCACCCTAGTTAATTTTGCATATAAACAATTTATTGACTTTTTTTTTCTTTTTTTCTATTCTTTTTTTTTCTTTTTGCTTTTTTTTTCTGCGATCTGGAATGAGCCTTTCTCATTTCCAACCCTAGACTACTCATATAAATATGAGCCGGCTACTAGCCATTTGACACCTAGCCATTATTGACAATTATTTACAATTAAGCATGAAATCCCTGTTTTCCCCCAAACTTAGACTTTAATGCTCCTACGCCATCAAGGGAATAACGAAAATTCTAAATATAATCAAGTGATTAAATCTCAAACAACCAAACAAGCATGACCTCAACCTAGCCCCAAAAGCACCCAATGAGATTGTGTAAAAGTTGTGTTTCTGAAGCATGCAAGTCAATTTCATAAGGAATATAAATCAACCCTCTATTCATCATCAATCACACTCAATAAAACAAGTACCTACCAATCAGAATTAGCTCGTCCTAAGGGATCATGAAAAATGCATGCCATGAAAATGCAACTATAATGAACACACATGGTATACAACATAAAAACAGAATGTCCTATATGAAACAAACGTAAATAACACGAACATACATGCATGAACTATCACTAATATGCAAAGCATGAAATCCTACATGAACAAATAATACAACAACAATTACTAATCCCTCAAACGACCCCCAAACTTAAGTAATCAATGTCCGCATTGAATGGAAGTAAATACAAGGGATAGCAGAAAACATACCTACTCGTCCTCCTCCTCGGAGGAATCTGAATCTAGCGGTGGATACTGCGTACGAGCTCCATAGACTGGCCACCTTGCCTGAATACCTGCATCTCTCAAAGCTGTCGCCATATCTTGAGCATACTCCCTGTTACTAGCATGAATAGCATCCATACGCCTATACAACCGCCTAAAGTGGGCATCTAAAACTCTTGGAACTCTCTTAGCACGTGGCGGAGCGCCCGCTCCCTGACCACTAGAATCATCACCACTTACAACATAACCAAGCCCCCTCGGATGTGGAACCCCACCTTGCCATTCCGGCATTCGATCAATAGACACGTCCACAATGGAAGCCAAAGGTGACTGCAAATCCTCCTCCGCACCCCATATAACACCACTATCCTTACACAAACCAGCTATAATAGAAGCATGGGGCATCGCTGACAGTGCATGAGACTTTAAAAACCTAACAATATTTTGATAAACAATATATCCGACGTCAATGTATTTGCCCTTTAGAATTCCCCAGAGAAGAATCGCTCTATCAGCTGTTACCTCACCCGTATGAGAAGTAGGCATAATATTTGCACAGATAAATAAATACCAAGCTCGTGCAAACTTATTCAGAGCAGAAGACGGAAAATTAATCGGCTCAGTAGTTCCCAATTTATACTTCCAAACTGTACCGGGAACACATAACTCATGAACAATCACCTCCATATCCACATCCGCACTAGTCTTCCTTGCCCAATCTTCTTCCCCCACAACCTTAGGTGGTTGTCCCAAAATTGGACGAATAGCGTCTGGACTGTAATCCACCTGTTTACCTCGAACCACACTAACCCCATCCGGCTCACCTTTAGCATTCGCATAAAACTCCCTAACAACATTCAACAGAACTGGAGCAGGTGCCTTACATATCTCTCCCCAACGTAACTCACTAATCACATCAACCAACCCATAATGACGAATTGGCAAAAATCCCCTTTCTTTCGCCACTGATCTTGACAATAATTTATTATACTCAACCTCCGCATCTGGAGAAGAAAATCTCTCCACCCTAATAGAACCACCCCTCATTCGCTTAGGCGCCATAATAATCAAAATCCCTCTCAACAATAGCTTCACCAACAACCACCAAGAAATATCCCACCAAAAACCACCAAGAAATATCCCACCAAAAATACCCAAATAACAAGAATAATACAAAAAACCAATTTACAAGAACACAAATTCGTAATAAAATAAAATAGAGAAAAGAAATCCCACTACGAATCAAAGAGGTGAACTTGTACTAATCTTCCCCCAAACTTGAATTTTTAAGAGATGTAAAGGAAGAAGATAATGAATTGGGTGTGTATGTAAGGGTATATATAGGCAATGGAGTGATAGGATGAATTTTAAGAATTTTAATGGGAAAAGGAAAAAATTTTGGTGGAATTTGGAATTTGATATAGGATAGGAAAAAAATATTTAATGAATAAAAGAAAAAGAATTAGAATGGATAAAGGATTTTTGAAGAAAATATAGAGGGTTTTGGAATTGATTTAGGTGGAAAGATGAGAGTGTAAAAGATTTGGGTTTGAAAAAAAAAAAAATTTTATACAGAAGCAGCCTGCACGCGCACAGGCAAACTGCTCAAACTTCAGTGGCGCAGGCGCAGCCTGCGCAACAGACATGCAGACTGCGGCCATACCAGTAACGCAGGCGCAGCCTGCGTTACTCACCTGCAACCTGCCCCTCAGACAGAAACGCAGGCTGCGCCTGCGTTTCACTCAGAAAATTCGTTTTTTTTTTTCACACTCACAACACTCCAATTTTTTTTTTTTTTTGTGTTTTTTTTTTTACACAAAACCGTGGGTTGCCTCCCACGAAGCGCATTTGTTTAACGTCGTTAGCCCGACGCCGATTCTCAACTGATGATAAGGTCCTGGAAGTAAAGACTACTCATTCATCGCTCCACTATTTCTGCAAGCAGGTACGGCTTAAGTCTCTGCCCGTTCACCTTGAATACATCTGACCCTTCCCTAGTAATCTCACAAACTCCATTAGGATAGACCTTCACAATCTCAAAAGGTCCGGTCCATCGTGATTTGAGCTTTCCGGGAAATAAACGGAGTCTTGAATTAAACAATAGAACATGCTGCCCAACCTCAAATTCCTTATTCTGAATGTGCTTATCATGCCACAATTTGGTCTTCTCGTTGTAGATACTAGCATTTTCATAAGACTGGAGCCTAATCTCCTCAAGCTCTCCAAGTTGAAGCAAACGCTTCTCTCCCGCGGATTTTAGATCAAAATTCAAATTTCTTGTCGCCCAAAACGCCTTATGCTGAAGTTTCACCGGCAAATGACATGGCTTCCCAAAGACCAACCTGTATGGAGACATCCCAATAGGTGTTTTAAATGCCGTTCTATATGCCCAAAGAGCATCATCAAGCTTTGTTGACCAATCTTTTCTCGAACTTGCCACTGTCTTCTCCAAAATTGACTTCAGCTCACGATTCGAAATCTCAACTTGTCCACTTGTTTGCGGATGATAAGGAGTTGCCACCTTTTGTGTCACACCATACTTTTTCAAGAGATCAGCCACCTGTTTATTGCAAAAGTGCGAACCTCCATCATTGATAATAGCCCTTGGCACTCCAAATCTAGTGAACACATTTTTCTTCAGGAACTTCTTCACCACTCTAGCATCATTAGTAGGAGACGCAATCGCTTCAACCCATTTAGAGACATAATCAACTCCCACCAAAATATATTGATTTCCATAAGAAGATGGAAATGGACCCATGAAGTCCATCCCCCACACATCGAAAATCTCCACCTCAAGAATAGATTGTAAAGGCATCTCGTTCCTCCTCGAAATATTCCCAATTCGTTGACATCTATCACATTTAGCTACAAAGTCTCTAGCATCCTGATGCATGGTTGGCCAATAGAATCCTGACTGCAAAATCTTAACAACTGTCTTCATGCTACTGTTATGACCTCCACACTCTAGAGAATGACAATGCCTGAAAATATGAGGAACTTCATCATGAGGTACACATCTACGAAACATTCCATCAGCACATTCTTTGTAAAGCAGCGGTTCTTCCCAATAGTAATGCTTCACATCATAAAAGAACTTCTTCTTCTGATTATAAGAAAGATTATCCGGCACAACTCCTCCCACAATGTAATTCACAAAATCTGCATACCATGGTGTAGACAAGGACACACCTAGAAGCTGCTCTTCCGGAAATTTATCATTGATAGGTTTTTCACTTCCTACCTCTCCATCTCCTTGGTCCAACTTAGATAAATGATCAGCTACCAAGTTCTCGCACCCCTTCTTACCTCGAATCTCAAGATCAAATTCCTGAAGTAAAAGAATCCAACGAACTAGACGAGGTTTGGCATCCTTCTTCGTCATCAAGAAACGAATAGCAGCATGATCCGAATAGACAATCACCTTAGACCCAACAAGATAGGATCTGAATTTATCAAGTGCAAATACCACTGCGAGTAGCTCTTTCTCCGCAGTGGAATATTTGATTTGTGCATCATCAAGAGTCTTGCTTGCATAAGCTATCACATGCATACGCTTATCCTTCTTTTGCCCAAGAACAACACCCACAGCATAGTCACTAGCATCACACATGAGCTCAAATGGCAAGCTCCAATCGGGAGATGTAACTATGGGTGCAGAAGTAAGTTCCTTCTTCAACCTGTTAAAAGCATCAAGACAACTTTCATCAAAGTCAAAAACACGATCCTTTTCAAGAAGATTGCAGAGTGGCCGAGCTAACTTGGAGAAATCCTTGATGAACCGTTGATAAAAACCAGCATGCCCAAGAAAGCTTCGAATTCCTTTCACAGATGAAGGTGGTGGCAATTTTTCAATAACTTCAATTTTTGCTCTATCGACCTCAATGCCTTTATTAGAGATTTTATGCCCAAGCACAATGCCTTCCTTCACCATAAAGTGACATTTTTCCCAATTAAGAACAAGATTCGTTTCAGTACATCTCTGCAACACCTTTGATAAACTGGCTAGACATGATTCAAAAGAAGAACCATAAACCGTGAAGTCATCCATAAAGACCTCCATGTCTCGCCCTATAAAATCTGAGAAAATGTGGTTCATGAGCCGTTGAAACGTTGAAGGACCATTACACAAACCAAAAGGAAGCCTCCGATAAGCAAAAGTGCCATAAGGACAAGTAAAGGTGGTCTTCTCTTGATCTTCGGGTGCAATAGGAATCTGAAAGTAACCCGAGAATCCATCCAGAAAGTTGTAATACTCATTACCCGCCAACCTTTCGAGCATTTGATCAATGAATGGGAGGGGAAAGTGATCTTTGCGAGTAGCGTTATTCAACTTCCTATAATCAATGCAAACTCTCCAACCTGTTACTGTTCTCGTAGGAATCAACTCATTCTTCTCATTGTGAACAACAGTCATCCCACCTTTCTTAGGCACAACATGAATAGGGCTAACCCATTTACTGTGTGGAACCGAATATATGATACCAGCATCAAGCAACTTAGTGATTTCTTTCTTCACCACCTCTTGCAAATTCGGATTCAATCTTCTTTGTCCCTCAATCACAGGCTTATGATTATCTTCTAAGGCAATTCTATGCATGCAAAGAGCAGGGCTAATTCCCTTGATATCTTGAATTGTCCAACCAATAGCTGATTTATATTGCCGAAGAACATGTAATAACTTTTCTCTCTCATCATCAATGAGCAAAGCAGAAACTACCACAGGATATGTATCATTAGGACCAAGAAAGGCATACCTCAAATTATCAGGTAGAGGTTTAAGTTCCACCTGTGGTGCCTCTGAAAGTGTAAAAGCCATCTCAACTTCTGTGTCTCGTACAACCAGTACTTCTTCTTCTACTACATCATCCAACACCTGATCTGCTCCCACGAAGTGTTCATTCTCGAGCTGCACAATGTCATCCACTATGTCAATGGTAAAACAAGTTGCTCCAAAAGGAGGTATCTTCATTGCTTTGTTCAGATCAAATTCCACTTTGTCCTCGCCAACATTCAATGTCAATTTTCCAGCTTTAACATCGATTGTAGTGCCAGCAGTAGCCAAGAATGGCCTTCCCAAGATAATGGGTATCTCGACATCTTCATCCATCTCTAACACCACAAAATCACAAGGTATGACAAATTTATCCACTTTAACAACCACGTCTTCAATAACCCCCAATGGATACTTAACAGAACGATCCGCCAACTGAAGTGAAATCCGTGTCTTTTTAAGTTCTCCAAGACCAAGCCTTTTGCAGATTGAATATGGCATCAAACTCACACTTGCCCCTAAGTCGCACAAGGCTTTCATGTTTTCCATCTTCCCAATAGTGCAAGGCAAAGAGAAGCTTCATGGATCTTTCAATTTTTGAGGAATGGCCTTTTGGATGACTGCACTGCATTCAGCATTAAGAGTAATAGTCTCTGCATCTTCAAGTTTCCTCTTCTTTGTCAACATCTCCTTAAGAAATTTAGCATAAAGCGGCATCTGATTCAAAGCTTCAGCCAACGGAATATTAACATGCAACTGCCGGAACATAGTCAAGAACTTCTCGTACTGCTTCTCTAAATGCCTGTTGTGAAGTCTCTGTGGAAATGGAATAGGAGGAACATAAGGTGGTGGAGGAACATACGGCTTTTCTGAATCTTCTTCCTTCTTCTTCTCATCTTCTTTTTCTGACGTGTCTGCAGCAATCTCCACTGGCTTATCCTCTTTCTCAGTATCACTCTCCTTAGGCTTAAGAATCTCAACCTCGGGCAACTCTCTTCCGCTCCTCAAAGTAATTGCTTTGCATTGCTCTTTACCAGTCTGGTCGGGTTGACTAGGAAGTGATCCTTGCTCACGAACACCCATCTTTGAGGCAATCTGTCCAATCTGTGTTTCTAGCATCTTTTGAGATGATGCCATCTGATCTATTCTTGATTCCATATTAGCCAATGCCCCAGAAGTCCCTTGCATAATCTTATTTAGTGCAACCTCCCACTCAGCTGGTTCTTTCTTTGGCGGAGGTTGATACTGCTGCTGTGCTTGATACGGTGGTCGTGACTGAAAACCAGGAGGTTGATTCTGCCTTGGAAATGAATATGAAGGATTAGCCGCATGATTGTTACTATAAGAAAGATTATTGTTTGACCTTTGATTTGGATTGTAGTAAGAATTATTCTGCACAGGCCAAGGCTGTCTTCCTTGAATAAAAGATGCTTCTTCTGGAAATTGTTGAACATACGAGTTCTGACTAGCACCATAATCATGATACCCTTCCATAGGTGAAGAGATAGCATTCACATTTACCTTTTATCCTCGCACCTCCTGAGTTAGAGTATCCAACTTTTGAGCCAGCATGTTGATCATCTCAGATTCTTGTGCTGCTTTTGCTGAGCTCGTCCCACTAGGTGCCCATGAATAATTATTAGATGCTAATTCCTCAAGAAGTGCTTTAGCCTGTGTAGTTGGTGCCTTCTTGAAATTTCCACCAGCAGCCACATCCAAACTCAAACGAATATCTGCATTCATGGCCCCATAAAAAGTACTAATGACCTGCCAATCTTCTAAGCCATGATGTGGACACTTCCTTAATAGTGCCTTGAATCTCTCCCATGCCTGATATAGACCTTCACCCGGTTGTGCTTTGAAACTCATAATCATAGTCCTCAACTGTTGCATCTTGTCAGAAGGATAGTATTTGGACAAGAATGCCGTAGAAAGACTCTCCCATGTAGCAACCGAAGTGTTTGGAAGTTGCTGAAACCATTCCAAAGCTCTTCCCTTAATAGAGTAGGGAAACATATGGAGACGAATCTGATCACTTGTAACGCCAGTGATTCTGAATGAACCACATGATAAGTGGATTTTATATCTACTTAGAACGTCTTATGTCGGCTTGAATTGGTAGTTTTGGCCTCAAGTATGTCGTGTTTTGATTAGTTTTTAGTGGAAATGTGCAGGATTTTTTATCTCAGGATCGGAGTCGGTAATTGAAGATGTTATGTTGGATATAGGCCCAAGGTGTTTGTTTAAGAAGGTTTCCAGAAGAGCGAGGGAAAACGAAGCAAGGAACGACAATTACCATGAAAATCAGAAATTCCAGGAAGTTGTCCGGGCGGGCGCTCAAGATTCCAGGCGGCCGCTCAGGGGGAATTGTCCAGGCGGCAGCTCAAGATTCTAGGCGGCCGCTCAGCCTGAATTCTGGAAAATTTTACAGTTTTGCCCTTTTCGAATGTTAATGCAATTCTGAGTTGTTTCCTTGTATGATCTGGTTTTTAGGGCCTATAAAAACTCTGGTTATCATTGTAATCGAAAAAGGAGGGTTTTATTTTGTTAACATTAAGGAGTGAATGATCAATTGTTCGTGACAAGCAACGGATCAAGATCAACCTATCTTTTGTAACTTGGCATTCTTCGGATTTGTTCCTAAACCCTTATTAATTAATATTATTCTTTTCTTCATTCTAGTCATGTTTATTAGCATATTTTCATCGAACCCCATGATGATGAACGGTCCAACTATGAACTAATCACCGTCATGGGGTCCTAACGAATTTATTTGCAGAAATTAGTAGTGAATGCCTAATTGATATACATGTGGTGATTTGCGATATCCTTGCATGGTTGTGATTTAATTAAATAGATGCGTCGCGAACATCTATCTCGTTAATCTTTAGTGAAGCGACAGTGGATCTCTAGATTTAGAACTTACCATGCTAGCATATGTTCGTGATTGATTTCATGATTAGTGGTGTGATTTTAACCATCTCATACTATCTTATGTAATCCTTATGGATAACTTGCTCTTCAACCTTTAGGTTTTCAAATTCTATAGACATATAGAGTCTAGACCTAATTGGTGCCTGCATGATTTCTATCTTTTGTGGATATTGTGTAGATTGGTGTGCGTGTACTGAAAGGTAGCGTATACTTATTCCGTGTTGTCCGATTAGTTATCGTAACCACCATACAAATCGAGTAAAGGCATGATCTCTAATGAACGTATTTAATGAAGTTAGGACCCTATGTTTCTATTCATAAATTAAATCATTCTCTTTTAGTAATTAGTAAATTTGATTAGCATAATATAAAATCAAAACCCAATTTGTCTTTTGTCTTAGCATTGAACGATAATCAAACATTGTTGCTTAGACGCATAAACCAAAGTATACAATTTCTGCGGGAACGAATCTTACTTGCTTTTATATTACTTGTTGTCCACGTGCGCTTGCGTGTATTTTGTGCGAACAAGTTTTTGGCGCCGCTGCCGGGGAGTTGTTATAGTTTATGTGTTTGACATCAGTGGTCGTTAAAGTTCACTGACTCGGATTGGTTACTAATTGTTTCCTTGTTGATTCTTTGAAATTCAGGTACTTGAGCGTGTATGCGAACGCGTTCGAAAACTCGCCAAGAAAAGCTGGAAAACAAAGATCGAGAAGAGGACCGAACAGAAGAAGAACTTGAAACTTTAGAGATGGCAGAGCCAAAGCCATTGAAAGACTTCTCTCAGCCTAAGATCAATGACATTGCATCTAGCATTGTCAGGCCGGCGATCGCAGCTAATACTTTTGAGATCAAACCAGGCACGATTCAGATGGTACAGAACTCAGTGCAGTTTGGAGGTGCTCCTACTGAAGATCCAAACATGCACATTCGAAGTTTTATTGAAATCTGTGATACCTTCAAAACAAATGGTGTGTCAGAAGATGCTGTGAAGCTGAGGCTTTTCCCATTCTCTCTGAGGGATAAAGCTAAGAGCTGGTTACATTCTCTACCAGCTGGATCGATTATAACATGGGAAGACCTTGCTCAGAAATTTCTCACGAAATTCTTCCCTATGGCTAAAACAGCAGCTATCAGGAATGCCATTACTCAGTTTTCGCAACAATCTGGAGAATCTCTATGCGAGGCATGGGAAAGGTATAAGGAGATGCTCAGGAAGTGCCCACACCATGGGATGCCAGACTGGATGGTGATAAATTGCTTTTATAATGGGTTGGGTGCTCAGTCGAGACCCTTGTTAGACGCAGCATCTGGTGGAGCTCTATGGGCAAAGAGCTATGATGAGGCTTATGAACTTATTGAGATAATGGCTGCCAACGAATATCAAAATCCTACTCAGAGGTTGTCTCAAGGTAAGGTAGCTGGTGTTCTGGAAGTGGATGCAGCGACAGCTATTACAGCTCAATTGCAAGCCTTGGCTATGAAGGTGGATTCGTTGTCTAATTACGGCTTACAGCAGGTTGCTAGTGTATGTGAGTTGTGTGCGGGCGCACATGATACAACTCAATGTGCGATTTCTTCTGAATCAGCACAGTTCGTGAGTAATTATCAGAGGCCACAGCAGCCAGTGCCAGCTACTTATCATCCGAATAACCGCAATCATCCAAACTTTAGCTGGAGTAACAATCAGGGCGGTGTTCAACAACAACAACATTATCAGCAAAATCAAGGGCAACATCCTGCCTCTAGACCATTCAATCAAGGATTTCAGCAGCAGTATCAGCAGTATCAGCCTAAGCAACAATTTCAGCCACCAGGTTTCCAACAGCAATCTCAGGGGAATAGTGGTCAATATCCTAATGAAAAAGCTGAACTGGAAGAATTGCGGATGGCAGTGAAGAGTCAAGGGGCATCTCTGAAGATAATGGAAAATCAGCTCGGTCAACTTGCTAGTGCCCTGCTAAACAGACCGGCAGGAACTCTTCCTAGTGACACTGAGGCTAACCCAGGAAAGAGAGATGGTAAAGAGCATGTGAAAGCTGTCACCTTGAGATCCGGTAAGGTGACAAGCAATTCGAAGCCAGTTGTTGAAGAAGAAGAAGAGGTACAAAAGAAATCGGATACAGCAGTTGAGCAGTTGGTTAGTGAGGTTGTGCAACCGAAAAATCTGGACGAGACAGTTCTTGCAAAGAAGTCTACGGAGAATACGAAAATCTTTCCACCACCTCCATATCCAGGCAGATTGAAGAAGCAAAAAAATGATAGGCAGTTTGCCAGGTTTCTCGAGGTGTTTAAGAAACTTCAAATCAACATTCCTTTTGCGGAAGCACTGGAACAAATGCCCAGCTATGCGAGGTTTATGAAGGGAATTCTCTCTAGGAAGCTCAAACTCGAGGAGTTGGACACTGTAGCACTGACAGAAGAGTGTAGTGCCGTTCTGCAACAGAAATTGCCACCAAAGCTAAAAGATCCAGGGAGTTTCACTATTCCATGCACCATCGGAAATCTGTCTTTCGACAGATGTTTATGTGATTTGGGTGCCAGCATTAATCTTATGCCCTTGTCGGTTTTCTTACAACTGGGTTTGCCGGAACCGAGACCTACCAATATGTCTTTACAGTTGGCTGATCGTTCTATTACATACCCGAGGGGTGTAGTTGAAGATGTATTGGTCAAGGTTGATAAGCTTATCTTTCCGGCCGATTTTGTGATTCTTGATTTTGAAGAAGACAAGAAGATTCCCATAATCTTGGGAAGGCCTTTTCTAGCGACCGGCCGTACTTTGATTGATGTACAAAAGGGAGAGCTTACAATGAGGGTTCAAGATCAGATTATCACCTTCAATGTGTTTAAGGCAATGAAACTGCCCTCAGACGAGGAAGAATGCTTTCAGATGGATTGGGTAGAATCTTCAGTAAAGACGGAAGTCGGTCAGTTGTTGATGTCTGATCCGTTGGAAAGAGTTTTGACAGGTGAGTCTACTAATGAAGACGAAGAAGGAAAAGAGCAGCTTCAATTGTTGAAGGCAACTCCGTGGAGAAAAAGCTTTAAGTTGCATATCGAGTCTCTTGGGCTAGAAGAGTTAAAAAAATCACAAGCTCGTCTCAAACCATCTATTGAGGAAGCTCCGACACTTGAACTTAAGCCACTGCCGGACCACTTGAGGTATGCATTTTTAGGTGAAGCATCTTCTTTACCTGTTATTATTGCCTCTAACTTGTCAGGAAGCGAAGAGGAAAAGCTCTTAAGGATTTTGAGGGAGTTCAAAGCCGCCATTGGCTGGACCATAGCAGATATAAAGGGAATCAGTCCTTCTTATTGCATGCATAAAATTCTGCTAGAGGAAGGATATAAGCCAACGGTGGAACATCAGCGTCGTCTTAATCCGATAATGAAGGAGGTGGTGAAGAAAGAAATTCTGAAGTGGCTTGATGCGGGTATTATCTACCCGATTTCAGACAGTTCTTGGGTGAGCCCAATTCAATGTGTACCTAAGAAAGGGGGGATGACCGTGGTTACCAATGAGAAAAATGAGCTGATTCCAACGCGCACCGTCACTGGGTGGAGAGTCTGTATGGATTATCGCAAGCTGAATAAGGCTACTCGCAAGGATCACTTCCCTCTGCCATTCATCGATCAGATGTTAGACAGGTTGGCTGGTCATGAGTACTATTGCCTCCTTGATGGGTATTCTGGTTACAATCAAATTTGCATCGCACCTGAAGATCAAGAGAAGACTACCTTCACATGTCCGTTCGGCACCTTTGCATTCAGACGAGTCTCCTTCGGACTTTGTGGTGCCCCAGCCACGTTTCAGAGATGTATGATGGCTATATTTTCCGACATGATTGGTATTAATGTCGAAGTCTTTATGGATGACTTTTCAGTATTTGGATCTTCATATGAAGCATGTTTGTACAATCTGAGTCTGGTATTGAAAAGATGTGTAGAGACTAATCTGGTGTTGAATTGGGAAAAATGTCATTTTATGGTGCAGGAAGGAATCATCCTGGGGCACAAGGTTTCTAATAAAGGACTTGAGGTGGATAGAGCAAAAATTTCTACTATTGAAAATCTACCTCCACCTATCTCTGTGAGGGGGATTCGCAGTTTTTTGGGACATGCTGGTTTCTATCGTCGCTTTATCAAAGATTTCTCGAAAATTTCTAAACCTCTGTGCAATCTGTTAGAAAAGGATGTTCCTTTCAAAATGGACGAAGCCTGTCTAGCTGCTTTTGAACTATTGAAGACAAAGTTGATTACTGCACCTGTGATCACTGCACCTGACTGGAGCCAGCCTTTTGAACTAATGTGTGATGCGAGTGACTTTGCCGTTGGTGCTGTTCTTGGGCAACGGAAGGAGAAAATGTTTCTTGTGGTTTATTATGCCAGTAAAACCCTCAATGACGCTCAATTGAATTACACCACGACAGAAAAGGAACTTTTGGCGGTGGTCTACGCTTTTGAGAAGTTTCGAGCCTATCTGCTTGGCACAGAGGTAATTGTATACACAGATCATGCAGCCATCCGGTATTTAATGTCAAAGAAGGATTCAAAGCCGAGATTGATCCGATGGATTCTATTGCTTCAAGAATTTGATGTGGAGATTAAAGACAGAAAAGGAACCGAGAACCAGGTGGCGGATCATCTTTCGAGGTTAGAGGAGCACGGTAAGAATGTACAGTCTGAATCTGTGATTAACGAATTTTTTCCCGATGAACAACTTTTCAGGATACAAGAAGAGGAGCCATGGTTTGCAGATTTTGTAAATTATCTTGTTAGTGGTATTATTCCTCCGGACTTGTCATATGCTCAGAAGAAGAAGTTCTTACATGATGTGAAAGGGTATCATTGGGATGAGCCGTATTTGTTTAAACAAGGCGTTGATCAGATTATCAGACGTTGTATTCCATATGGTGAAACAGAAGATGTATTGACAGAGTGTCACTCCACTGTGTATGGGGGTCACTATGGAGGGGAGAAAACAGCAGCTCGTGTTCTTCAAGCAGGGTTCTATTGGCCTACAGTGTTTAAGGATGCTCACCAGTTCGTTTTGAGGTGTGATCGGTGTCAAAGAGTGGGGAATATCTCTCGGAGGAATGAGATGCCTCTTAACATGCTTCTCGAGGTAGAAATCTTTGATGTGTGGGGTATCGACTTCATGGGTCCATTTGTGTCTTCAGGTAATAATCAGTACATCCTTCTAGCTGTAGACTATGTCTCGAAATGGGTTGAGGTGAAAGCCTTACCAACCAACGATGCTAAGGTTGTGTTGAATTTTCTTCATAAGCAAATCTTTACCCGTTTTGGAACTCCGCGAGCTATTATTAGTGATGAGGGAACTCATTTCTGCAATCGTCAGTTCACTGCATTGTTGGCTAAGTACAAGGTAACACATCGTGTTGCAACTGCTTATCATCCTCAGACAAACGGTCAAGCGGAGGTATCTAACCGTGAAATCAAGAGGATTCTAGAGAAGGTCGTGAATCCGTCAAGGAAAGACTGGTCGATGAAGTTAGACGAAGCTGTTTGGGCTTACAGAACGGCTTATAAAACACCGTTGGGAATGTCACCGTATCAGCTGGTGTTTGGCAAGGCATGTCATTTGCCGGTGGAGCTAGAGCATAAAGCACTTTGGGCAATAAAGAAGTTGAATCTTGATACTAAAGCTGCTGGTGATAAACGGTTACTACAGTTGAATGAGTTAGAAGAGTTCCGCTCGCAGGCCTACGAGAACCACAAGATTTATAAGGAGAAAGTTAAGAGGTGGCACGACAAAAGGTTGATTCAGAAGACTTTTGTTCCTGGTCAACTAGTCTTGCTGTACAATTCCCGTCTCAAACTCTTTCCGGGGAAGCTCAAGTCAAGGTGGTCGGGGCCGTTCACTGTGAAAACCGTATTCCCGCATGGAGCGGTTGAAATTTTTGAGACATCACCTGAGTTGGCGTTTAAGGTGAATGGACAGCGTTTGAAACATTATCATATCGGGGATCCATTGAACCGTGAAACGGAATCCGTCGTTTTGACGGAAACGTAACGTCCGCAAATCAAGTCAAGCTAGTGACGGTAAAAGAGCGCTTCGTGGGAGGCAACCCACGCGAGGATACGTTGTAGTATTATTCTTTTCTTCAAATTAAAAAAAAAAAAAAAAATAGAAAATCAGTGCGCAGGCTGGGCGGGCGCGCGCCAGGCTGGGCGACCGCTCAAGGTTCCTACTGTCAGTTCTGGGCGGGCGCTCAAGCTTCTGGGCGGCCGCTCGAGCAACCCCCTGGTCAGTTTTTTTTCCCCACGTTTTTGTGTTTTAAAACCTCTCCCAACCTCATAATTTAGGTCTAGGTTCATTCCCTACTCCCTATTGCCCTCATATATTTTCCCTAACCCTAATTCACCCCTAGATTACAATCCCATCTCATATCTCTCCATTTATCTTCCATATATATACATACACTCCACCCTATCTAAACTCATCTTGCTTAACCCTAACCCTAGCAACAAGGATTTTCACTCAAATTAGGGAAGTTTTTAAAGCAATTCACCTCTCGGATTCGTGTGGGTAACTTTCTTTTCTCATTATTGATTAATTTCATTACATACGAATTGTGAATTTGCCAATTGGGGGTTAGTTGTGGATTTGTTATCGTCATTGGTGATTGTGAAATAAAGAGTTATTTTGTTAATTGATCATGGCACCAAAGCGTCAAAGGGTTGTTGAGAGGAGTGCGGGGAGCAGTAGTAATCACCCCTCCTCGGGTTCAGATTCAAGTTTGGGGGAGGTTGAGAAGTTTATATCACCGGAGGCTCAAAGTGAATATAATAGGTTAATGACAAGGACGGTGATTAGAGAGAGGGGATTCTTGCCGTTTCAGGCAGGGGAGTTGCGTGCTTTGGTAGAGGAGTTGGGCTGGGCACCGTTTTGTGAATCTCCTACAGCAGCCCCGTTGAGCATAGTTCGAGAATTTTACGCTAATGCTAAGGGGGAGACGAATGGGTACTCAGTGGTTCGGGGGTTGACTGTTGATTATACTCCAGGTGCGATTCGTCAAGTCTTGCTGCAATCGAATAGAGGAAGACGGGTTGAGGATTGGACGCATAAGACCAAGGCCGATGTGGATCTTCAGGATATTGTGGAGCAGTTGTGTGTTCCGGGCACCGTTTGGAAGACTAGGGCCGGGACTAATGAGCCTCGTTCGTTTCCATCTTCGGCTTTGAACCGCTATGCTAGGGCTTGGAATCTGTTTGTATGTGCGTCTATCTCACCATCATCTCATTCTCATGATGTGATAGTTGAGAGGGCCATTTTGCTCTGGGCTATTATTAATGGACATTACATTGATTTGGGTCACATCATTCATCAGAATATTATCAGGTTTTTGCGTTCGGGGGCCACAATGTCGATTCCTCATCCTTCTCTAGTTACTGAGTTATGTCGGGCAGTTGGTGTGAGGTGGGATGAGGACGAGCCGGTGTTGATGCCGTTGGGGGCTATTGATGACGCCCTTATTGAGCGGATGGTGGAATGGCCAGGCGGCGTTCCCCATGGCCGTGGGTTAGGCTACATTATTACTGCGGCTGAGCGAGGCGGTATGCCACCACGAGTGCCGCAGGTTCCTAGGGTTCCGCGAGCTCGCGCTAGTTCGTCTCATGGTGATGCGTTGTCAGTTGGATTTATGGAAGCTCAGTTCCGTCGCTTGAATAGGCGCATTGACGCTATGCATGAGAGCAACCGTCAATATGCGGAGGATATGACTTCTGCTTTGATCTCAGCAGGTATTTCCGCTCAGTGGCCTGTTTATGGTGCTCGCACTGTCTACCCACCCCCTGATTCTGATGAGGAGGGGGATGATGATGATTCAGCAGAGTTGTAGGTATGTTGCTAACCCTTGTATTTTCTTCCATGAGGGCATGGCAGATTTTAAGTTTGGGGGGAGATTTCAAGGTTAGTAATGTTGTCTGTTTTCATATAGAATGTCATATTGCATCATATTTGTATGTGTAGAAGTAGTAGCATGCATAATATCTGTCATATAAGAGCATTCTGTTGCATGTGTCGTATATTGTATGTGAGTCCACTTAGTTGCATTACATGCATTTTCATGATCCCTTAGGACGAGCTGATTCTGATTGATAGGTCGATGTTAATTTGAGTGTGGTATTGATGAATAGAGGGATGATTTATAGTCTCTATGAAATTGACTTGCATGCTTCAGAAATTAAAATTTTACAAAAGTCTCATTAGGTTGCTCTTGGACTAGGTTGAAGTTATGCTGGTTCGCTTGTTTTGAGATTAATCAATTGTTTATGTCTAGAATTTTCTTTATTCCCTTGAATGCCTAGAACACCAAAGTCTAAGTTTGGGGGAACACAAGGATTTCATGCTTCATTGTATTTAGTGTTAATAAATGTTAGTTGTCAAAGGCGAAGCCGCTCATACTTGCTATGAGTAGTCTAGGGTTGGAGATGAGAATTCTCACTCCAGATGGCATAAAAAAAAAAAGAAAAAAAAAGAAAGGAAAGAAAAAAAAAAAAGTTATTTTAAATGCAAAATTAACCAGGGTGAGCTCTTTAATACTCGAGCTATTAAGTACGAGGGGACTTGTGCCTAGTGACCTAAGGCTTTTATAGTCTGGGATCCACTGACCTAACGCTCGCTACATGGGTATTATTGTATAAGCCTTTTGGGGTCTTATCCATTGCACGGTTAAATAAGCATGTCTGTATATTATGAGTCATAGTTAGAAATAAAAGCATGAATTCTTGTCTAGCTCAGATGAAGGTGGAGGTGTTTCGAAGTTATGAAGTGTTTAGCGCCTATTCTGTTTATAAACCTGCGATTGTCTTGACAAAGTATTAGTATGATTTTTTATCTTGTATGGGAGTATAACTGATGAGCATAGCACACACGCACGTTTCTGATCATGTAGAGTTAATATACGGGGATTTAGTCGAGCTCTGTTTGGACGTATTGCACTTCTTGAGATGTTTGCCTGTTGGTTGGTTTTGGTTAGTCTAAAGGGGGTCCTTGCATTTTCATATTAGTTGCATTCATGCATTGCATTGTTGAGTCGTTTGTGTCAGTTGGATTTTGTGGGTACATTCACTATAGGCCCTCACGAGACCTTACTCGTCCACTAGGGCTGCCTAGGGGTTTAAAGGGCTTGTTGCATATGCCAAATGCAACCGTGATCACCTACGGAAGTGGTACTAGTTAGTTTGTATATTGTTTATGCTTGAGGGCAAGCATCGGTTCAAGTTTGGGGGTGTGATAAGTGGATTTTATATCTACTTAGAACGTCTTATGTCGGCTTGAATTGGTAGTTTTGGCCTCAAGTATGTCGTGTTTTGATTAGTTTTTAGTGGAAATGTGCAGGATTTTTTATCTCAGGATCGGAGTCGGTAATTGAAGATGTTATGTTGGATATAGGCCCAAGGTGTTTGTTTAAGAAGGTTTCCAGAAGAGCGAGGGAAAATGAAGCAAGGAACGACAATTACCATGAAAATCAGAAATTCCAGGAAGTTGTCCGGGCGGGCGCTCAAGATTCCAGGCGGCCGCTCAGGGGGAATTGTCCAGGCGGCAGCTCAAGATTCTAGGCGGCCGCTCAGCCTGAATTCTGGAAAATTTTACAGTTTTGCCCTTTTCGAATGTTAATGCAATTCTGAGTTGTTTCCTTGTATGATCTGGTTTTTAGGGCCTATAAAAACTCTGGTTATCATTGTAATCGAAAAAGGAGGGTTTTATTTTGTTAACATTAAGGAGTGAATGATCAATTGTTCGTGACAAGCAACGGATCAAGATCAACCTATCTTTTGTAACTTGGCATTCTTCAGATTTGTTCCTAAACCCTTATTAATTAATATTATTCTTTTCTTCATTCTAGTCATGTTTATTAGCATATTTTCATCGAACCCCATGATGATGAACGGTCCAACTATGAACTAATCACCGTCATGGGGTCCTAACGAATTTATTTGCAGAAATTAGTAGTGAATGCCTAATTGATATACATGTGGTGATTTGCGATATCCTTGCATGGTTGTGATTTAATTAAATAGATGCGTCGCGAACATCTATCTCGTTAATCTTTAGTGAAGCGACAGTGGATCTCTAGATTTAGAACTTACCATGCTAGCATATGTTCGTGATTGATTTCATGATTAGTGGTGTGATTTTAACCATCTCATACTATCTTATGTAATCCTTATGGATAACTTGCTCTTCAACCTTTAGGTTTTCAAATTCTATAGACATATAGAGTCTAGACCTAATTGGTGCCTGCATGATTTCTATCTTTTGTGGATATTGTGTAGATTGGTGTGCGTGTACTGAAAGGTAGCGTATACTTATTCCGTGTTGTCCGATTAGTTATCGTAACCACCATACAAATCGAGTAAAGGCATGATCTCTAATGAACGTATTTAATGAAGTTAGGACCCTATGTTTCTATTCATAAATTAAATCATTCTCTTTTAGTAATTAGTAAATTTGATTAGCATAATATAAAATCAAAACCCAATTTGTCTTTTGTCTTAGCATTGAACGATAATCAAACATTGTTGCTTAGACGCATAAACCAAAGTATACAATTTCTGCGGGAACGAATCTTACTTGCTTTTATATTACTTGTTGTCCACGTGCGCTTGCGTGTATTTTGTGCGAACACCACACATCTGCACAAAACGCTCTAGATGTCTGTGTGGATCTTCTAATTCAATGTCTCCTTCAAAAGCTTGATTGCTGATCATCTGAATTAAGCTCGGATTAATATGGAACTGAGCTGCACCAATCTCTGGAGTTTTGTACATGCAATTGGCTGGATTCGGTGTCTCATGGTCCCAAATAGAAGACTGATCAACATTAACAGCTGGTCGAGGTTCTGGATCTCCCATCTTAGCTTTATCTTTTCTTAGCTTTCTCAAAGTACGCTCGATTTCAGGGTCAAATTCCAATTTTCTAGCGCAAGATGAACGTAGCATACACCTTAAAATCACCAACAAAACAACTTTTGGAACCAATTAAAATCTAAACAATAAGAAACAATTAACCTAAACTCAACTATGCTGCCTTCCCCGGCAGCGGCGCCAATGTGTTAGTAGTATTTTTGTTGTTCGTTCGCAGGGAAGGACTGAATGTAATATCAAGTTCAAGTATCTTATCTCTTTACGTCTAGAAGTGTGTGAGAAGAATTTTTGGGTTTGTGTTTTAACTAAATTAACCAAGAACTAATTATAAGCACTAAGAATTGATTTTAAACTGAGATTCAAATATGTTGGAAAACAATCTAAGAACTGGGGTTCTTCACTTGGTCTCAATACATGCTCAATATTAATGTGATATCTGTGTTCCTACCTTGCTGAAAACAATTCTTCTAAAGTTATACTGCACCCTCCCAGGCTACAATATAGTGCTTACAGCTACACCGTAATTGACACTCCCGTGATACAATCAAAGTATACCTATAAACTGTTATATGCCAAGAATTATATGTCTCACAATTCTCCTATTAATCTCCCGATCTAATATTCAAATTATGTCTGTTAAATCATGTACTAAGATTGCAACTTCTCTCCCAAGCTTATTACAATCCCTAGAATACAATCAAAGGTTCATGACTCCCCTAATTGTGTTAAGATCTCATTAACAAATCAGCCAGGCAGAAAATCACATAATCAAGCATGCATGAATACCAAGGAATACTACCCAATCCTCAGATTAGAGAATTAGTTACGCATATTTAATAAAGAAAACATAATAATAATGATAATGAATGAAAACATAATATTGAAGAAAGAATTGAAGATCGAAAGTACCTTGATACGATTACAAGCTATGAATTGTTATGATTTACAATGGTAAGATGTGTTTAAATAGGCTCTACAAATCTTGCCCAGCAAGATATTACCTTCTATTACAATTAGAATTCAATTCAGGTATTAAAAATTGCCTAAAATACAATTAGAACTAGAAAAAGGCAAAACAGTAATTTGTCTGCTCCCATCTATCTGCTGGTCGTGCTTCCTGGGCTCACCACACGCGGCCTGGTCGTGTGAAACCTATCCCATATTGTAGAAAATCTCTCAAGCTTCGCGTGGACTGTAAATGGGCTGAAAACGGACTTCTAGAACTCCAGATATGGCCAAAACAGTATAAGCTGCGCAGCCCTTCTCAAAAATCCGAATTTTAATTAATTAATTCTCCAAGAACGATAGAAGCATCAACTTTAATCAACATTCTCGTAAATCTGCACAACTCAGCAAAACACATCAAAACTACAACAACTTGAGTCCAAAACAATCAATTTAAGCCAAACGGAGGCATTCCCAGTGGATATAAAATCCACTTATCAGCTTGCAGGTTCTTCACCATCATCACAAATCATCCCTTTCTGATTTTTCATTAGATGATTGCCCCGCATGAGCCTGGGGTTGTTGCTGCTGAAATCCCGGAGGCTGATATGCTTGCCTTGGAGCATACTGCTGCTGATAACCTTGATTGAATGGCCTTGCTTGCTGACCCTGAAACTGCTGATAGGGCTGCTGAGGTTGTTGAGCACCTTGGTTGTTGCTCCAGCTAAAGTTAGGATGATTCCTGTTGTTTGGATGATAGGTGGTTGGAACTGGTGCAGCAGGTCTCTGAAAATTACTTACAAACTGTGCTGATTCAGAAGAGATAGCACACTGATTCGTCTCATGTGCGCCCGCACATAGCTCACAAATACTAGCAACCTGCTTAACTCCATAATTAGCAAGAGAATCCACCTTCATCGTAAGAGCCTTCAACTGTGCTGCAATAGCTGAAACTGTGTCAACTTCAAGAACACCTGCTATCTTACCTTGAGAAAGCCTCTGTGTTGGATTCTGATATTCATTAGCAGCCATTATCTCAATAAGATCATAAGCTTCATCATAGCTCTTCGCCCACAGAGCTCCACCTGATGCTGCATCTAGCAAAGGCCTAGACTGTGCTCCCAACCCATTGTAAAAACCATTAATAACCATCCAATCAGGCATGCCATGATGAGGACACTTTCGTAGCATCTCCTTATACCGTTCCCAAGCCTCACACAAAGACTCGCCAGATTGCTGTTGAAATTGAGTTAATTGGTTCCTTATTGCTGCAGTTTTCGACAAAGGGAAGAATTTAGTAAGGAACTTCTGAGCAAGATCCTCCCATGTAGTAATGGAACCAGCTGGTAGAGAGTGTAACCAGCCCTTAGCCTTAACCCTTAAAGAAAATGGAAAAAGCCTCAACTTGATAGCATCATCCGACACACCATTAAATTTGAAAGTGTCGCAGATCTCGATAAAGTCCCGGATGTGCATGTTAGGATCCTCTGTCGAATCACCCCCAAACTGAACCAAATTCTGCACCATCTGAATTGTGCTCGGCTTGATCTCAAAGTTGTTCGCTGCAATAGCTGGCCTGAAAATACTAGATTGTATGTCATTGATCTTCGGCTGTGAATAGTCCTTCAAAGCCTTGACTGCTGCTGGTAAATCTGCCATCTCTACAGTAGTTTCAAGTTCCTCTTCTACCAGTTTTTCCTTACGAGCCTACAAACGTGTTCGCATACACGTTCAAGTACCTAAAAACACCACGAAGCAAATAACTAAGTAAGAAATCCGAGTCAGTGAACGCTAACGACCACTGATGACAAGCACATAAACTAAACAAAACACCGATGATCCTCGGCAGCGGCACCAAAAACTTGTTAACACAAAATTAAGCAAGCGCACGTAGTCACAAGTAATATAATTTAAGTTCGTTCCGCAGAGATCTAGTTAAGTTTTAATCAATAAATATGCCTATGCAACAATGTTTGGTTTTAATCCACTGCTAAGACAAATAACAAGAATGAGGTTTTAATTATCTAAATTAACTAGGATGCAAATTATTAAGCTAAGAATAATTAACTAATGAGAATTAAATATGGATTACTTATATGAGATAAAACATGATCCTAATTTCATTATCTACTTCACTTAGAGTCGCAGCCTTTAATCAATACATGTGATGGTTTTGATATCTGATCGGATAACACGAAACAAGTAAAAGTTACCTCTCGGTATACTAGCACCAAACTACACATACATCCACAAAAGAGATAGAAGATGAGTAGACACCTATTATGTTTAGACCCTATATCTCAATAGAATTTGAAAACATAGAGGTTTAAGCACAACTTATCCACATAGATCACATAGGGTAGCATAATATCTCTATTTACGCCACAAATCATGATGTTAAAACATCAACCTATCCTATGCTAGCATGGCAAGTTCTAAATCTCAAGATCCACTCTCGTTTAGCAAGAGATTAACATATTAGATGTTAGCTACGCATCTAAATTCATGAAGCACAACCATACAAGGATATCAAGAATTCACCACACATAAATCTTTAAAGCATACAAACTACTAAGCTACATAGATAAATCCATTAGGATCCCATGACAACGATTAGTTCATAGTTGAACCGTTCGTCACCATGGGATTAGATGAAAACATGATATTAAACAAGATATGAAAGAAAGAAGCAATAATATTAATTAAAACAAGAGTTGAGAGAACAAATCTATAATCCAAAGTATACAAAAGATGAAGTAGATCTAGATCTTTGCTTGTCACCGAGCTTGAATCCTTCTCCACTCTTCTCTCTTGCAGTTCTACGTTACAAAAATAAAAATTCAATACAAATTACATGGTAGGATGTGTTTAAATAGACTATAGAAGTCTTGCCCAGTAAGCAATTACCTTCTATTACAATTAGAATTCGATTAAGGTACCAAAAACTGCCCAAAATACAATTAGAATTAGAAAAAGGGCAAAACTGGAATTTTTCTGCTTGGCTTCTCATAGAACACGCGCGTGATTTTTACCAGCACTTCCCCTGCACCTGCTATCTATCCCAGGTTGTAGAAAATCTCTCAAGCTTCGCGTGAGCTGTAAGATCGCTGAAAACGGACTTCTAGAACTCAAGATATGGCCAAAACAGTGTAGACTGCGCAACCTTCCCGGAAAATCCGAATTTTAATCAATTAATCTTCTAAACACGATATAAGCATCACCCATAATCGACATTCTTGTAAGTCTGCACAACTAAGCAAAACACATCAAAACTACAATAAACTTGAGGCCAAATCAATCAATTTAAGCCGAATTTAAGCGATCCAAGTGGATATAAAATCCACTTATCACCTAACCTAGAATGCCAAGTATTGGATGAAACCGCACAAGCTAGATGAGTTGATGATTTTGGTGTAGGTAGATGGAGAGAAATAAGCTCAAACAACTTTCCACAACTACGTCCTGTCCCAAGCGTTTGTTTTGTCTGAGTATCCTGTACCTGACAACCAGAAGATGTAAAAATAATGTTAAGACCGAGATCACATAACTTACCAATGGAAATAAGATTAAGTGAAAGATTAGGAACTAAGAAGCACTGACTCGGATACGGCGACATGGGATACGGGTACGGGGACTTGGGGATTCGCCAATCATCGAAGAGTCTTGGATACGGGACTCGGTAAATAAAATAATAATATATATATTTATAAATAAATAATATATATATATATATATATATATATATTCATGATAACTGATAAGATTTGTATATGTAAAATGCATTGCCACCTGACATTCCCTCCCTTCTTTCCACTTTCTCTATAATTCTTACATATCGCCACAAAGGATAATTATTATTTTCTTCTTCATTGACACTTGTGTTGCTGTTAGCACTTGAACTCCCTGAAGCGCTCATTAGAAACAGAAATGGGTATGTATATATATGGGTGTGGGTGTGTGTATATATATGGGTGTATGTGGGTGTGAATTGATATGGGTTCAAGATTGATTTTGAGTGGGTGTTAGAGAGAAAAAACGTTTTAGATTGTATAAATATACAAAACATGTATGTATATGTGGTCGCGGCTGTCTTTAAAAGTGGGTTATAAAGATAATGGGCTGGGTTTTTTACTTGGGCCGAGTCCATGCCGAGTCCAAGCCGAGTCCATTCCAAGTCCAACCACATTTTCGTCCCGACTCTCCACCTGGCGAGTTCGATACGCACTCAGCCGAGTCGGGGCCGAGTCGGGCGAGTCGGACTCGCATACGGCAGCCAAAATGAAGAGTCCGTGCTTCCTAGATTAGGAACAAAGTATGTGTCAGGAAGAGAGATATCTTCTGTGGATATGGTTCCAATATGTGACACTTTCATTGTTGAACCATCAGCACTTTGAATAGTTGGAAGGCATGAACTCTCCATTTTCGTGGTAAATATGGATGAATCATTTGTCATATGATTGCAACATGCAGAATCGAAATACCAAGAAGTACCTGGAGTAACCGAGAATGTAGTGGGGGGAGAGTTCCTTTTAAGTAAAAACTGTTTAATTAAAGATTCAAGCTCGAGGGCTGACATAGCTGGTGCAGAGTCTGATGTAGATTCAGAGGTTACAACGGAAGACTGAGAGAATTTATTTGGATGGAAAGATGGCCTTTTCTTGCAGAATTGCATTGAGTAGTGACCCTTTTGGTGGCAATGTTGGCATGTGTGATTGCGAAGAGCTGCACAATCCTTAGTTACATGTCCATTTTGACGACAAAACCTACAAAAAAGTTTGTCATAAGTGGGTACTGGAGGTACCGCTAGGACGGTATCAGTCGCTGGACTGATTTTGCCGATGCCAAGTCGAGTTTCTTCAGAAATAATTTCGGTTAAAGCACTTTCCAAAGAGGGTAGCGGAACGCGATGGAGAAGAACAGCTCTAACTGGTTCAAAGTCCTGAGTAAGAGCCATAAAAAACTGGATGAGTCGCTGTTGGTCACGGTATGTGTGATAAAGTGCGGCATCCTCTGTGTGTTTCCACTTTGGTTTAGATAATGTTAGCTGGTACCAAAGTGCTTGGATTTGAGAGAGAAAATTAGCTACCAGTTGGCCGGAAGCTTGTTTCTGTTTGTTTAGAGAACTCATGATCTGATATTGATGTGCAAGATCGGATGTAGTGTACCGAGATGCCAATAGATCCCAAATTTCCTTTGTAGTCTCAAAGTTCCCGAACTAAAGATTAATTTTAGAAACTGAAGAGTTTCTAAAAAATGTGATAGCCTGATGATTTTTGACATCCCAATCTTCAATGCGATCTTGAAACTTTGACTCGTCTTCATTCTGATCTTTTGTTGGAATTGTAATATCACCACTTACATATCGCCAGATTCTTTTACCCTTAAGAAAACTACGCATAGCTTGAGACCAAGCCAAGTAGTTGGAGCCATTCAAAATTGTTTGAATAGGCGAACTACTTTCTTTTTCCATGATATATATTGGGTTCAAGGATAAAAGATGTAACTTGTGGGTTTAATTTGTTAGAATCTGAAACTGTAAGGACTGGACTGTGTATATTTAAAAAATCAAGGCTTTATTTAGAAGACAAGTAAAACCTCGGGTACTGAAGTGTAATATTCAAAAATATTTGAATGACCGTGTATTAGTTTGGCCCAATAAAATGTATGAGTTTGGCCCAATAGAAGTTAGAGGACTTGTTTATACATCCCAAATATTATTACGACTTGTTTAAAAACACAGCATATGACCATTAGCAGAGATTACATACAAAACAAGTACACAACAACATGTTTAGATTTGAAAGGATAAGTGAGATTTAGGCTTACCCAGTGTATTACAGATGTAGAGAGCTTCGGTGATGACGCTGAGCTTTGGTTACTGAAACAGGTGGGTTTAGTAACTCGTGATTGAGTTAGCGAGTTACCGAGTCGAATCGGACTAATTGGAAAGATTAGAGGCTGGTGGTTTGTGTTTGGTGTATATTGTTGATATTAAGTAAACTTCAGAGGGGTTGATAACTTACTGCGTTGACACACAAAGTGTTTGTGTATATGTTACAACGAGCTGGCTTGCCGGAAAAGATGGCTTCGCCGGAGAGGATGGTTTACACCGGTGACAGAGGAGGTCAGGAGCTTAAAGCTTTGATACCATGATAAAAACTAGTACGTGTTTAACTGATGAAGCTAGAACAATGTAAGAGAAAACTCTTGTATTGATATGATATTGCTTGAATTGTTACATAACCGGATACATCTATATATATACATGAGAACTAATAGAGAAAGTCTAAAGTCCTATCTTGCTGCTGTCTAACTAGCATAGTCCATAATGTGTGCTAGTCCATCATGTCTACTAGTCCAAGGCCGTATTTTAACAATAAGAACGAATGTAACGAACCATACCATTGCAATGTGATCGCAGTTCTAGCCTAACTGATTCTTCATGAGTGTCAACAGAGTAAACCCTCCAATTATAAGAGGCTTTTAGTACAGATGCTTGTTTCTTCTTGGAATTAGTGAGGTGGGCTTCAACAAATTGTGGGTTTGAGATAACGGAGAGCCAAGTTTTGCAAACTGATTTGAACCGGAGAAGTGAAATTACAGGAAGATTATGTTGAAAATCATTTCTTCAGATAAATAATAATTAGTTCTTTTGGTCGCCATTGAGCACAATTTTTTTTTTCTTTTAAACAAGGCAAACTGTGTGGTACAACCTACGAGCATTGTGAAATTTGGTGCGATTTTGACTAAAATAATAACAAAAACAAATAGGAATTAGAATTGTTATAGGGAGAATATTGTATAACAATATTTTGGAGGTTTGCTGGATTATCGGAGCAAAATACGGATATTTTGCTAACAAAAGAAGAACAAAGGATTAGGGTTTGTGTGTGTATGAATGTGGCTGAGCTTGATAGGTGTTTTTCAGGTAAACTGTTTCTCATCCGTATCAAGGTGCCTACGTACCCTATTTATAGGGATCAAGCCTGACGTAGTTCTTGGGCCACAAGTTACCTAGGCGGGCTAGGGTTTTAAGAGATAAGCCAAAGTCCAAGCCCCTGTAGCTAGGGCTGACGTGGCAATGAGTCATCAATCCTATCCATGATCCATGGTCTAGCTGTAGAAACCCATGGCCTCGAATGGATAGGTTTGGAATAAAAGATCCAACAGTGCCCTTGCATGCGACCATGAGAGGCCTGGCCATGCGAAGCGACCCCTGTGCTTAGCTACTCATGCGACCTTGAGTCTGGCCATGAGTCTTCCAGAGAAGAGGAGATGATGATCCGCTGTGAGTTACATATGTTAGACAAAAGCGAAGCGAGGCGCTACATAGCGAGGCGCTATGATGCGAGGCGCAATCATGTAGCGAGCGAGGCGCTCCTGTAATGGAGATATTATGTCCAAGGCATGCTGGGCTGATTCCAATAATGGGCTTTGGTGACCCAATGTCCATCTTCTAGGACCATCATAGATTATGAAGCATCAATCTAGCTAATCAAATCAATTCAGCCATTATGCCGGATTTGGGCATAACAACTACCCCCCGAGTCCATATTGCCATTGGAGATGCGATGTGGACTCAAAGAATACGAGTTGTCACTGCGAAGCGAGCCCAAGAACAGATATAATCATTGAAGTAGTCGCGACCCCAAGAATTTGAAAGGTTTTGACAGCTGTTGTGTCTCGAGATGTGTGTCCAACGGACGAGATTTCAACACGTGTCCCATGTCTTTCTCTCTCCTGATGACTATATATACTCCTGTCACTATCATTTCCTTTTTTATTCTCACGAACACATTATTGAAGTGCTGTCAGTTTGCTCCCGGATCAAACGCAAAGAATTCTCAGGCCCTTTCACCAGCGACCCCAAGTTTCTTTCGATTTCTTCAATCTTCTTCTTCAAAAAGTAAGTCTTTTTTCTCTTCTTGCATTTAAATGTTTATTCTTCATTGTAATTGCATGATTAAATGTCTTAAATTTCATGCGATGCGAACCCAAATAACTGCGATCCCAAAATGTCAATTTTATGATGCGACCCGTCTTCGCTATTGTTGGAGTGCGATCTGTAATTACTTAGATAGAAACATAGGTTAAGACCGTTAGCCTTTCCCTTAGGATTGCGACCCCCCATATTCTCTGTGAACGACGCGAGAACACATAGAGCCTTTCTGTCCGCTTGTTTCTTTCCTCCCTCATTGGTTTTCTGTAAGGACACACACTTAATCATTTCACCCTTTTCAGATGTCTCAAGACGATAGCTCAAGGACACCTTCTCCTATGCCTGATATACAAATCAGCGATGCTGCAGCAGCCAACATCGCAAAAGCTACGAGCACCAGTGAGAGCTCGTTCAAACTATACTTCGACCCTTTATGGTCTAACGAGGAATATACCCGCGAAGTGCCTCTGATTTCATGGAGAACCAAGCACCCTTCCAGCTCGCGGGATCAATCTCTGGATGTATTCCCGACTGAGGACGAGCCTCACACTATGACTGATATCGAACATGACATCGCAACTTTGACAAAGAAAGGGGATGAATTCAGCGCTAGGGCAGCGGAAATTCTCTCCAAAGCGCCTCCACAACGAACCATGCCTCCATCACAAACTGTGTCACCCATTCACATAAGTGACTCTCCAACAGATTCATTAGGCGATGCCTATTACGACATCGAGGGAGGTGCTGATAACGAGGCCAACTCTGATGATTCTGACTACGAAGAGCCTTCCTCTGATGATGGCGGCCTCGATGAAGTAGCCAAAGTCGTTAATTTCACTGATTACAATTATGTTCCAGAAGCTTCCCCTGAACCTTACGAACCAACTCCTCAACCTGAGTTAGAAGGAACCATTTATGTTGGCGGTCCTCGTCCTGAAGACATCGAGCCAGGCTCGAAAGTGAAACTCGGCCAACCTCGTGTCTTAGGCTGCAGAGATTTGTCAACGACCCTAGATACAGAATCTTTATCTAAGGCGGTCGACATTTTCAGGCCAGAAGGCAAAATTATTCTTCCTAAATCTGCGATGCGATGCTACCGCTTCGATCATCGAGAGAATGGTGGCAGAGTGCCTCGTATGGTTCTGACCTCGGCCATGATGAAGATAGGCGTATCCTCTCCCCTTCACCCTTTTATTAGGGATGTTTGTGAAACGTACCATCTTGCCCCAATCCAAATAAATCCCAATGGCTACAGAGCCATGATTGCTCTTTACATCCTTTACCACAAGCTCGGCTACCCTGAGTTGGATGCGAGGACCATGGGCTATTTTTTGCAATTGAAGCGATGCGGGGCATCAGACTTTGGCTACTTTTATTTTTCCATGTGGCCAGAGTTCAACAAGAAGGAACTATACCACAGTGCCCCAAGTAATGCCGGCTCGTGGAAAGGTCCTTATTTTTATGTCCACGACGTGCCCAGAGTCAAGACCTCTTTTAACTATCTTCCAGGTATGGAACTTAACCTTTTAATTTCATCCCCCTTTCATTCAATCCATGAGCTAACTCGTCCTTCCTGAGATCGCAGTTGGTCAAGTGCGAACCGTCCTGAAGGGCGAAGAGAAGCAACGTGCTGACGACGTGCTGAAGACCCCACGGGAGGCTCGCAACATTAGGACTCTGCTTTCCCTCGAGAACCTAATCGAGTGCGGTTTTTTGAAAGAAGGAGTCGGTCTTCCTTCTAAAACGAGGCCCTCAGGAGCGAGGAAGACCTCCTTAAAGAGAAAGGCTCGCGAGGAGGCCTCGTCCTCTCGAGTTGTTGTTTCCATTGACGAGGGTATTCTCCTCGTTATAACATGACCATTATTCTGTCCTCGCTAACTTTAACACTGCATTCATCTTTGCTGTTCTCGCATTTGCATAACTTGTATTATTATCATGCTTCTAATATCATTTTACTTCTATTTTTCAGGCATGTCGGGTAAGAGTGGTCGTAGACCTCCTTTTCTCCAGAAGAGCTGTAACACCCCCAGATCCGGGGTCCGGGATCCGGTGGTTACGGTTTCCAATTCTGTCCATAACAATTGAACTTTCATTAACATAAAATAAATTACGTCTCTATAACCCAACACAACAATATAAAACACACCCGTTATAGTCCCAGAGATGAAATCAGAGTAACAATCAAATTTTTTTATTAATCGCATTATGAGTTCTTACAATCCAAAAGAATTTCAATATAAATACATACTCTTTGCCATCCATTTACATAAGTCATACTAGACCATATTCTTGGTACTGGAAGAATAAATATACCCTACCAACAGCTTCTTCTTCAGCTCTGGTAGTCTCATCGTCCTCGCCCGCGTCGAGTGCGCCTTGTGCGAGTCATCTGGTCTAGCTGTTGTTGTGATATAATAATAAAGCAAGGGTGAGCAATAGCCCACCAACAATAATATATAACTGAACGATAATGTATAACAGTTCAAAAGTATCTTTCAAACCATATGCCATGCATTTACGGAAATGATGCCAGTATAATATGAACGATGAAGTTACAAGGTAACTTAAAGTATTTGTTTGTAGAAATATCTGCTACATCAAAAGTAAGCATGATATTCTCATTGTCATTAAAAGAGGAACTTGCATGAAAAGATTGCAATTCCAGTTATGAACACTTTTCCAGCTCTGCCAACAGTAATCATGTTGCAGGAAATAAATAAGTTTGGATGATGAACCAATGATTGAGTATTCACCGCGCCCGCTGTTCCAATCTTGATGATCAGTCGAGATCGTACAGCTCAATTTAGATTTACTACCGGTAGAAGGAAGAACTGACGGCTTTACTTGTGTACCGCCTTACTAGCTCTCCCCGGCCAACGGTTGGGCCAAAGGGGATGGACCGGCGCTACTCGGCCTCTTACACGACTCCTAGTTCAAATAGAATTCATGATTCTGAATGTAACGTTCGTCCCCCTTTCCCCAAGTATAATACTTGTTGATAAGACCCCACAAAGTAGTCGTATCTAGTTGGAAAGGAAAATTTACCAATAACTCCCAAGCTATTACTTGGTAACGGATATCAACTTGTTCCAACATTTTACCCCTCGAAAGATGAGAAGGTAAACAATGACTTAATAAGTCAATAACATCCGAGTTGCGAGTGGAGAGAATACTTTATGACCGGGAAGTCGACAAGATAATTAACATTTTTCCAAGTAAGGTTCCCTTATTATTAGGGAGATAGACTCAAAGAAGAATGATGTCTGAGAACCTTTCTTGATATATGATTAATAATAATATGACTCCGAAATATTTTCTGTAATAATCGAAGAAGATAAACCTTATCGAGGTTATTCTAAGTATGGAATAAATATTCAGAGAATATTTATTGAATTAAAATATTTTACAGAATATTTAGGAATATGAAAGAATATCTTTAATCAGAGTATTTCTCAAATAATCCTTGAAGAAATATCAAGAGAATATTTATTGCATAATTAAATATTCAAATGAATATTCAAAATAATATTCATTAATTAATAAGACCTGAAAGGAATATTTAAAATATTTAAAATAATATTCGATGATTAAATAGAACCCTGGATGAACATTCAAAATAATATTCATAATTAATTAGGAATTTAAATGAATATTGATAAAGTAATATTCATTTAATGGATAATATTCTAAATGAATATCAAGTAATGTTCATTTAGTAATCCAAGCTTTAAAGGAATATTCGAGATAAGACTCGATAAATAAATCAAGTTTCAGATGAACATTAAAATAATATTCGACAGGTAATTACTATCTTAAATGAATACTCAAAAGTAATATTCATTTAATGAATAATATTCTAAATGAATATCCAAATAATATTCATTTAGTAGTCCAACCTTTAGAAGAATATTCGAAATAATAATCGATAAATAATTCGACTCTGAATGAATATTAAAAATATTATTCGTCGAATAGTTACGTTCAAATAATTATTTGAAGTAAAGATCGTTAAAATAAATAATCTCGAACGAATATTCAAATAATATTCGTCGCCTGAATAATGGAAAATATTTACTTAAATATTTTCCTCCGAGGTAATCTCGATATATCAAGAAATATTGACTCCCGGTCTATATTTGATGAATAAGATGTATACGCCCTTCTATGAGGGTCTTACAATAACCGGCTTATAGTTGATACGATAGCTATCTAATTTATAAGCCAATAACAATCAGGGAACAAGCATAGTGATATAACTTGAATGTAGGCATGCATGCTATGGCATATGTATAACAGAAAACATATATATATATTTATTCAATCACAACAACAGCCTAAAAGAAGGGAATTGAAACTTGCCTGGTAGTCGAGTACGGTAAGGGGTAGTGGTAGCGGGTCCCGGGTCAGCTTGGTGATCTATAAATAGCCAAGACATTCGGGATTAATCACTTAACATCTTAAGAGTTAAGTTATACTTAAATCGAAACACATTCTCGAGTTATCTCGTTATACCCCTTTTAGTGTATTTCTTTTATCATCGATCCGACCCGACATTCGTTCGTTAATACGACATGTCATTGTACTTATACTTGGAATATACTTAAGTCATACGAGTTCTAAGGTCGATCGTTACGAACCAATATTATACTCCGAGTTTTATCGCCCGTTTTCTAAGTGTTTTACTGAAGTTATAAAAGAGTCGTCTTTTAGGGGTTCGTTCGCGTTTAACCTCGACTCGAACATTTTTAATAAATCGAAAAATGATCCTTTTGACATACGGTTTTCTTTCACACCTTCCTTTTTACCTCTAGTATTTATTTACCAAGATTCGCCATGACGTTACATAGTTTACGAGGGTTCAATTTCAGTTACGAACTTTCGTTTACGGATTCGAACTACTGTTATGAATTTTATCGTAACTCCTAAACCGTAAGTCCTTTTCACGTGATCTTTATATCAAAACGAAGCTTATAACATAAGCTATCCTAACATGGCAGAAAAGTTTCTGGACAGTAGGGTCTTGATGTGAAAAATGGCATACAAAACATGATATTGTAAAATCGGACATTATAACGGCTATGTTTACTCGTTTTCCCAATTTTTTACACTTTATCTCGATCCAACAAAGATCGATCCAACCACACAAACACATGATAATCATCATGACTAGTCTATCAACAACTCATCTTAACCATCTCATGGATCACAATCCAAACAACAACCATAATCAACTAATAACATAGATCTTAGCATAACATAACATACTAACACTAAATCATCCATAAAACTCATAACATCTCAAAATGGTACCAAGGGTTTTCAAGTATTATACCTTCCTTAGAGTGTGATATAGCCTTAGTAAGCCTTGTATGGTCCTTGGATAGCCTTAACTTAGCTAGGATCAACCATGAAAACAAGAAAAACAAGGATTAGTTCATAAGAACACTATTCACCCTCATCTTTGTTGATTTTTTTGAAAATGAAAACAAAGGAATTTGGGCTTGAAATTTCTAGGAGATTAGTTTTATGAAATATAGGACTCACCATAAAAATTACAAGATCAAATGATGGCTGGAAGTGGGATTTCCCCCTTGGAATTTATGCAAAATTCGAATGGAAGCAAAGGAGAGAGTGAAGTGTTTTGCTTGGTTTGTTTTGTTCAATTATGCATCAAGTGGATGAGCCTTGGATAATATCTCATCTCTTTTTACTTTAATAAAGTGATGATGCACTAGATGATGTATTTTGCAAGACATGTGTTGTGTTTTGGATGGTTATAAGCTAACTAAATGGTTTGCTTTCTAAGTACTAGTTTCCTTGCTAAGTATGCTAGTTGCATGAGTCATCACTTGGTTTGCTAGATATTTTCCACCACTACATGCATGTATCTTGATTCCCTGCTTGTTTCTTTGTCCGTTTATTGCTCAATTCATTGATCGTTCGGACGAATAACTAAGTAGTTTCACCTCTAGGGTTTACCGGGAAATTTCTCGATATTCATAATACCTTCCCCCATCCTTAATATAATCCTCGTGATGACCATGTAGGATATTTAATCTCGATACGAACTTAATCCGTAATCTAGGATTCGTTCGCTTTATTGATTAATCTCGTTATAACGTTTTAGCGGTTTCTAGAACGCTTGTTTCACTGCCTCAGTGGTTTCCTACCTTCATTCTTAAATCAAATATAATAACATCCCAAAATATCAAATCCTCAAAGTTAATATCTCAATTCTTGGATTATAATAATATTTAATCCACTACCCGGTCAAATAATATACTGAAAAAGAATTTGGAATTTCTGAATTCCGATCGTCTCTACATTCACTTATTTCCTCCGCGTATTACTAATATGACTTCGAAACATCCATATCACGTCCCGTACATAGGGTGGCGTGAAAAGTTTTCCAACTTACAAAATCACTATTCATCCACCAAATTACTATGCACGTATAGGAAACACTATGCACGTACGGGAAACACTATGCACGTACGGGAAATACTATGCACGTACGGAAACACTATGCACGTACGGGAAATACTATGCACGTATAGGAAATACTATGCACGTACTCATTTCCCTTCAAGGATCCATTAGCTTCTTCCTGGATGGTAGATTATTCTTATCTAGGTCCTCAACCATCGAATTTCTCTATTCTGACAATATACCAATGCATCAGGATCATTGTCCAAAGCAATATCCATTCATTACAATCATTGTTCTTTGAAACCACCATTCATTAGAGCTGGTGACCTTGTTGTCGGAATCATTGTTCCTCGTTTTATCATTACTTAATAAAAAGTTTTAATTATATCCAAAATTTGGGGTTCTTACAGTCTCCCCTCCTTAAAAGGATTCCGTCCCGGAATCAGGTAGGAAGCAAAGAGTCGTTCGCCTGTCGTTCCCTTTTTAGCTTCCCGGTCAATTCTTAGTCGTTCTACCCTTCCTCAGCACATCTTCTAGTGCTACAATCCATACTGTATCCTTTTTCCATCAACGTTGCTACTTTTCGTACAACTCACCATCCGGGTTATACTCTTACTCAGTCTTATCCTTATTGATACCTGCAGTAACATTGGTATCACTATCACCCTACGAATTCGGAGGTAACTTCGCTCGTACTGTGCATTTCCTGATTGCTTTAATCTTCGCAACCTCGATCAATATAGAGAAGTGGAAAGATTGATTGAGAGATCACTATGATCAATTGAACATTTGTTATATTGCATAGTTAGTACAGAAGGGGGCCAGCCTTTAGTACTTGACAAGCAATTAAACAAGTCATGGTATTCCACTTAGACTTCTATCACATAGACAGATAGTCGCGTAGCAGTACCTCCCCTCCTAAAAGGGTTGTTCTTCTCAATTCATAAAGAAGATGAATAAGAGAGAAGAAGAGAAAAGAGTTCTAAAGGATTATAGAAAGCTTTCATGATTGTAGAATATCATACTCAGAATTTACCTCTGAACTATAGAGGTTTATCAAAGAAGAAATTAATCATAATTATATCCAATACTATTTGATCGCAATCTCACGTGTCAACATATCTTGCTGCTTTGTCCATTATTCTATGGACAAGTACTCTTGTTCAATCTTAGCGATACTCACATTCGGGAAATCCTTCAACCTTTCAGGTTAAATCTTAGATTTCTTACTTGACATCATTATTACTGCCATCCCATATCATGTTACTAGCTTTTTCATAACTATAATATTGACACTATCAGGTTGTCATCCTGAGAATTCATTAGAAAACCCATTCATAACATTCCTTGCTTCTCATTCCATAGTTGCTTTCCCAGCCTTTTCTTTATCAATCACATCCTTCTTATTATCTGATTCTTACTCATTTCTATTATTTACTTTCACCTTCACCTCTTTATTGAGACACCTTTTTGCACTTGGTACCTCCTTATCGGTATTCCGTCACATTTATTCTATAATCATCACGTTATTCCAATTTAAACTTTCCGAAATGAATCTGGCCCGATCCCTTTAACTTAGATTCATATAATCTACTTCTGCCAACCTTATTTCTCATCACTTGTTCTTTTCTATCCGTGGTTTTCCACAGGTTGTCTTTCGTAAGTCAGACCAGGTCGTATATCTACATGCTCGTACTCCTATCATCTGTTGAACATCTGCATTTTACTGGCGTAGCCTGGCCACATGAAAACCCGTTATGACCGTGCTATAAGTTTTAGGGGTAAGGCTGGCTCGAATACCGCCGTCCGAACACTTTAAACTCTCAGGTGGCCCAATAAGTCTCGGGCTTAACCGCCCTTCCCTCCAAGTCTCATTAATTCTTTCCATGGGAATATCTTTAACATCATGAATTACCAACCTCATATTCTCTATCTTGTTTGCGCAGAAGTACACTAACATAAACTTGTTTGTCATTCATCAACATGCCATTTAGTTAATCAATGGCAGCACTTTCTTTATCTTTACATTGTCATCTACTTTCTTAGAAGAATCACCATCGCTTGTTGTTTACATAGTGCATTAATAGCTAACCCTACGGGTTTCAAATCCCTTAGGGAGACAAAGTAATCACTATTCCTTATCCATAAGGAACACTTCCTGAACTTGATGTAGATATAACATGAAGTAGATAGAATTGCAGAAGAGTTTCAAGCATCGCAGCTAGATCCGGTTGATAAAACTATCACTTATGCATCTTCCATAAAAGACTGGAAACTTAACGGTTTACTTCATCAATTTTGTACCATGGTCCTGGTTTGCCTCAAAACGGGACCTTCTAAGGTACGTAATATGCTTAAGACTCCATCAGGAATCGAATCTTTACTTAAACTATTATTACCTTCGATTCTTGCACAATCATCAAAAGGAATGTAACTTCCTCCACTTCAATATGACCTTCAAGGTCTTTCCAAATATCATTTTGTTTCTTCGGTATGAACATTTATAATTATTCCTTTATACTTAGACTGTCGGCCACCTCATTGGCCTTTCCTGATAATAATAATTTCTGGTAATCCTTGTTCTCTGGATATATTCCAATTCAAACATTTCTACCTCATTCCCATCATTGTTGGGTGAAAGCATTCTCCTTTAAGCTCTGCTGATGGAGAAAAATATATTTATCAGTCTTTCTCCATAAGTCATTGCTTCCACCTACCCGTGGGAACTTTATCACGTTTATTCCCAATCCTACTTAGGATACTTCTCTTCTTAGTTCTTTCCTTATCTTAGGATAATCTCAACCTTTATAGGTTCAATCCATACTTCCTCAGGGTTTCATACATGCCTCATCTGGCATTATTGTTACGATGTCATACATTCCTTACCAAACTTCCATTTTGAAGTTCGGAATATTACCTTTTTCCTTGTAAGGTTTCATAGGCCATCCTTATCATTCCTCCGGTATTTTCTGGGTACCGGGTATATCAAAATGTCATTGATCAATACTCTAATAATTCTATCTATGTTCTTTCCAGAACTCTTTTTAATAATCCTTACCGGTCATTGTTGCCTTAGCAAGTCCAGCTCATATCATCTGAAGTCATATTGTCGTTATTAGGGTTAATGCCACCCCTTGTGCATTCCCCAGGGTTTGTCTTAATTTATGGATATCCTATCCTTAATTCACTGCCAAGGAATTCTTGCATCTTATAATTGGCAATCAGATCATGTATCCTTAATAAAGGTCTCTTTCCCATCATTCTCATTTGATAATCGATCGGTGGTTTAATGCCACCCTCTTCTTTCAGATAGTTGTCAGCCTATCTGGCCTTCCAAAAAGGCAACGTATGCCTATCTCCTCTCTTACAGAACTTGGTAATGGCAACAAGGATGTTTTGGAAGATATTGGTCGAGTTCAACGTGAATCTCTTAGTACTTATCGTTCTTCTCAAATGTACTTGCCTTAGACAAAATTTCTACAACATACTGATCCATCTCTGACCATTTCTATACCCTCTTCATAAACCTTCGTTGTTTACTTCCCTAGTCGTAATATGTTCATGGTATTCATGATACCCTAACATCATACATCTCAAGTCACTATACTTCCATTTTACTCGTAATCTTGGACAACCATATACACATGAGTCACTTTAGTACGGGTTACCCCATCTCAAAAAGGTCTAGTAAATTCCCCATCAAAACATGGGTTGCAAAGGGTTTAGTAGAAGACTCCTACGATCTCATTAATATTTCCTTTATATCAGAAGCCCTTGCAGTCGGTGCTTACTTAGAAGCAACCCTGCTTTGTCTTTTCATTGCTGGTCTAGTCACTTTAGTCCGTTGTGACTTGGCCTCAACTGGCCACACTAAAATAAAAATATATGATTTTAGGGGTTGGCTAATAGCATTACTTTTCTAGCAATTGCCGGCATAGTGCCTTCTTCTTTGATACCTTTCTACCTTTCCAAAACTTTACTCCATATAAATCTTAATCGACTACTCGGCACCGTCTCCGGTCACCTTTCCTCCACTTTTATCTTTTCAACTATTCTTATCAATCCCGCGTGCCACGCAAGCTTACCATTCCTGGCATAACAGCCTTTTCACTTAAGTCAATCCCGGAGTTTCTCCGTCCGGCTAGTTTCTTACTTACATTTCCTGTTTTCGTCCAATCTCACTTCATCATTTTATCACTACCGTCGATTGTAATGCTTAGGGTCCGTTTACTAACCCATTTTACAGCATCCTTACCCAAATCACAGGGTTTGCTCCAGTTTCAACTCTCTTCCATGACATTCTCTGATAATCAGAAAGACAAGGTTTGCCAAAATTCACCGAATTCCTTTCCAGACTCAGGGAAATTTTAATCAATCTACCCACCTACTGGTAACATTAAGGAGACCAGTTTCGAAACCTGAAGAATAGTTCTATGAACCTCCAAGCAGGTGGAATCATAAGCAGTCATAGTTAACGAAATAATCATCATCAGATTGGAAGTTTACCCACTGGAGAGGAATCAATTATATCCATCCCTTAGAAGGGAAATCAATAGTTTCAAACTGAAACCTGTCACCACGTCCTGATACCTATACGTCCTAATATTCAATATTACCAAATGTCGGTCTACCTAACCCTTTATGCGAAGCGTCGTTGGAAGCACAAAGTCTCCCTTTTCCATCAAGCAATGCCAGCTCTTGGTCATTACCAATTTCACCTTTTAGCTCCAGGAAGATTTTCTCACATTTTTCTCTTTAACTGCTGATCGTATTACTTGATCTATTATAATTCCGTGTCGGAGTAAACTTAAGGTACTACTATAATCCATTCAAAGAGAAGAAGGAATTTAATATTCCTCTGAATCACATGCATCTAACGTTTCTGGTTCATCATTTAACTGAGTTGAATTAACTCTATACTCAGTCTCTGGCAGTAGTCTCATTACGAGTTCATCTTGACTCACTGGTCTTATCTTCCGATAGGTTCTGAGATCATTGTCTTGCTTACTACTTCCTTATATAACTTTACCAAATCATGCTGTCACTTCCCAATGTCTTTACTTTCTACTGATTCATTCATGAACATTTCCCTGAATAAAACCACCTCATTAACCTCACTTTGGTTTCGTAAATTATAACCTATGACATCTGCCTTCTCGTGGCGAATTATTACTGACAATATTCATGCTGATTCATTTATCAAATGATATGGCACTTACTGCCTCATTCTCAGCTATTCCTAGGGACTCTGCTCCTCGTCCTATATCGCTGTCTTTGATAATCATACATCCCTCTAGCTCTTTCTTTGTTAAGATGAAAATCTCTAAGGATTCTCATCTATTTCCGTATAAGATCTCAAGTAATTCTTCCAATCCTTCTTTCTTGCTGGTACTACATCTGGTAGTCCGGCTATGAATTCAACATGCATCTTCAGATCTCTTAATAATATCTCGGTTCTTTATACTCACTTTTCTGAGCACCATATCTTAATCATCACAGTCATTCTGGCTGCGATCCTCATTACCCATGGGTAAGCTCCTTATCCTAACAGGATTTTCCTTATCTGCTGGAACCTCTTCCGGGTCTCCAGTAGGGTACTCCATCGAATTACCCGCTGATCTTCAGCATATAAAGCATCATCGCGCTGCTGCTCGTATGCCTCAAGGTCTGTCGCCTTACTCGTCGATACAATATCGAGCTAAGTTACTATCATGATACTTACGAGTTCCCATAAGGGTTTTATATGTCATCACTACATTAAGTAGTCCGACTATGAACTTGGCAAGAGTTCTTATTATCTTATTGAATTTATTGTTTTAACGTCACCTCATCTCTAGGGTTTATAACGTACGCTCTGATACCACTTCTGTAACACCCCCAGATCTGGGGTCCGGGATCCGGTGGTTACGGTTTCCAATTCTGTCCACAACAATTGAACTTTCATTAACATAAAATAAATTACGTCTCTATAACCCAACACAACAATATAAAACACACCCGTTATAGTCCCAGAGATGAAATCAGAGTAACAATCAAATTTTTTTATTAATCGCATTATGAGTTCTTACAATCCAAAAGAATTTCAATATAAATACATACTCTTTGCCATCCATTTACATAAGTCATACTAGACCATATTCTTGGTACTGGAAGAATAAATATACCCTACCAACAGCTTCTTCTTCAGCTCTGGTAGTCTCATCGTCCTCGCCCGCGTCGAGTGCGCCTTGTGCGAGTCATCTGGTCTAGCTGTTGTTGTGATATAATAATAAAGCAAGGGTGAGCAATAGCCCACCAACAATAATATATAACTGAACGATAATGTATAACAGTTCAAAAGTATCTTTCAAACCATATGCCATGCATTTACGGAAATGATGCCAGTATAATATGAACGATGAAGTTACAAGGTAACTTAAAGTATTTGTTTGTAGAAATATCTGCTACATCAAAAGTAAGCGTGATATTCTCATTGTCATTAAAAGAGGAACTTGCATGAAAAGATTGCAATTCCAGTTATGAACACTTTTCCAGCTCTGCCAACAGTAATCATGTTGCAGGAAATAAATAAGTTTGGATGATGAACCAATGATGGAGTATTCACCGCGCCCGCTGTTCCAATCTTGATGATCAGTCGAGATCGTACAGCTCAATTTAGATTTACTACCGGTAGAAGGAAGAACTGACGGCTTTACTTGTGTACCGCCTTACTAGCTCTCCCCGGCCAACGGTTGGGCCAAAGGGGATGGACCGGCGCTACTCGGCCTCTTACACGACTCCTAGTTCAAATAGAATTCATGATTCTGAATGTAACGTTCGTCCCCCTTTCCCCAAGTATAATACTTGTTGATAAGACCCCACAAAGTAGTCGTATCTAGTTGGAAAGGAAAATTTACCAATAACTCCCAAGCTATTACTTGGTAACGGATATCAACTTGTTCCAACATTTTACCCCTCGAAAGATGAGAAGGTAAACAATGACTTAATAAGTCAATAACATCCGAGTTGCGAGTGGAGAGAATACTTTATGACCGGGAAGTCGACAAGATAATTAACATTTTTCCAAGTAAGGTTCCCTTATTATTAGGGAGATAGACTCAAAGAAGAATGATGTCTGAGAACCTTTCTTGATATATGATTAATAATAATATGACTCCGAAATATTTTCTGTAATAATCGAAGAAGATAAACCTTATCGAGGTTATTCTAAGTATGGAATAAATATTCAGAGAATATTTATTGAATTAAAATATTTTACAGAATATTTAGGAATATGAAAGAATATCTTTAATCAGAGTATTTCTCAAATAATCCTTGAAGAAATATCAAGAGAATATTTATTGCATAATTAAATATTCAAATGAATATTCAAAATAATATTCATTAATTAATAAGACCTGAAAGGAATATTTAAAATATTTAAAATAATATTCGATGATTAAATAGAACCCTGGATGAACATTCAAAATAATATTCATAATTAATTAGGAATTTAAATGAATATTGATAAAGTAATATTCATTTAATGGATAATATTCTAAATGAATATCAAGTAATGTTCATTTAGTAATCCAAGCTTTAAAGGAATATTCGAGATAAGACTCGATAAATAAATCAAGTTTCAGATGAACATTAAAATAATATTCGACAGGTAATTACTATCTTAAATGAATACTCAAAAGTAATATTCATTTAATGAATAATATTCTAAATGAATATCCAAATAATATTCATTTAGTAGTCCAACCTTTAGAAGAATATTCGAAATAATAATCGATAAATAATTCGACTCTGAATGAATATTAAAAATATTATTCGTCGAATAGTTACGTTCAAATAATTATTTGAAGTAAAGATCGTTAAAATAAATAATCTCGAACGAATATTCAAATAATATTCGTCGCCTGAATAATGGAAAATATTTACTTAAATATTTTCCTCCGAGGTAATCTCGATATATCAAGAAATATTGACTCCCGGTCTATATTTGATGAATAAGATGTATACGCCCTTCTATGAGGGTCTTACAATAACCGGCTTATAGTTGATACGATAGCTATCTAATTTATAAGCCAATAACAATCAGGGAACAAGCATAGTGATATAACTTGAATGTAGGCATGCATGCTATGGCATATGTATAACAGAAAACATATATATATATTTATTCAATCACAACAACAGCCTAAAAGAAGGGAATTGAAACTTGCCTGGTAGTCGAGTACGGTAAGGGGTAGTGGTAGCGGGTCCCGGGTCAGCTTGGTGATCTATAAATAGCCAAGACATTCGGGATTAATCACTTAACATCTTAAGAGTTAAGTTATACTTAAATCGAAACACATTCTCGAGTTATCTCGTTATACCCCTTTTAGTGTATTTCTTTTATCATCGATCCGACCCGACATTCGTTCGTTAATACGACATGTCATTGTACTTATACTTGGAATATACTTAAGTCATACGAGTTCTAAGGTCGATCGTTACGAACCAATATTATACTCCGAGTTTTATCGCCCGTTTTCTAAGTGTTTTACTGAAGTTATAAAAGAGTCGTCTTTTAGGGGTTCGTTCGCGTTTAACCTCGACTCGAACATTTTTAATAAATCGAAAAATGATCCTTTTGACATACGGTTTTCTTTCACACCTTCCTTTTTACCTCTAGTATTTATTTACCAAGATTCGCCATGACGTTACATAGTTTACGAGGGTTCAATTTCAGTTACGAACTTTCGTTTACGGATTCGAACTACTGTTATGAATTTTATCGTAACTCCTAAACCGTAAGTCCTTTTCACGTGATCTTTATATCAAAACGAAGCTTATAACATAAGCTATCCTAACATGGCAGAAAAGTTTCTGGACAGTAGGGTCTTGATGTGAAAAATGGCATACAAAACATGATATTGTAAAATCGGACATTATAACGGCTATGTTTACTCGTTTTCCCAATTTTTTACACTTTATCTCGATCCAACAAAGATCGATCCAACCACACAAACACATGATAATCATCATGACTAGTCTATCAACAACTCATCTTAACCATCTCATGGATCACAATCCAAACAACAACCATAATCAACTAATAACATAGATCTTAGCATAACATAACATACTAACACTAAATCATCCATAAAACTCATAACATCTCAAAATGGTACCAAGGGTTTTCAAGTATTATACCTTCCTTAGAGTGTGATATAGCCTTAGTAAGCCTTGTATGGTCCTTGGATAGCCTTAACTTAGCTAGGATCAACCATGAAAACAAGAAAAACAAGGATTAGTTCATAAGAACACTATTCACCCTCATCTTTGTTGATTTTTTTGAAAATGAAAACAAAGGAATTTGGGCTTGAAATTTCTAGGAGATTAGTTTTATGAAATATAGGACTCACCATAAAAATTACAAGATCAAATGATGGCTGGAAGTGGGATTTCCCCCTTGGAATTTATGCAAAATTCGAATGGAAGCAAAGGAGAGAGTGAAGTGTTTTGCTTGGTTTGTTTTGTTCAATTATGCATCAAGTGGATGAGCCTTGGATAATATCTCATCTCTTTTTACTTTAATAAAGTGATGATGCACTAGATGATGTATTTTGCAAGACATGTGTTGTGTTTTGGATGGTTATAAGCTAACTAAATGGTTTGCTTTCTAAGTACTAGTTTCCTTGCTAAGTATGCTAGTTGCATGAGTCATCACTTGGTTTGCTAGATATTTTCCACCACTACATGCATGTATCTTGATTCCCTGCTTGTTTCTTTGTCCGTTTATTGCTCAATTCATTGATCGTTCGGACGAATAACTAAGTAGTTTCACCTCTAGGGTTTACCGGGAAATTTCTCGATATTCATAATACCTTCCCCCATCCTTAATATAATCCTCGTGATGACCATGTAGGATATTTAATCTCGATACGAACTTAATCCGTAATCTAGGATTCGTTCGCTTTATTGATTAATCTCGTTATAACGTTTTAGCGGTTTCTAGAACGCTTGTTTCACTGCCTCAGTGGTTTCCTACCTTCATTCTTAAATCAAATATAATAACATCCCAAAATATCAAATCCTCAAAGTTAATATCTCAATTCTTGGATTATAATAATATTTAATCCACTACCCGGTCAAATAATATACTGAAAAAGAATTTGGAATTTCTGAATTCCGATCGTCTCTACATTCACTTATTTCCTCCGCGTATTACTAATATGACTTCGAAACATCCATATCACGTCCCGTACATAGGGTGGCGTGAAAAGTTTTCCAACTTACAAAATCACTATTCATCCACCAAATTACTATGCACGTATAGGAAACACTATGCACGTACGGGAAACACTATGCACGTACGGGAAATACTATGCACGTACGGGAAACACTATGCACGTACGGGAAATACTATGCACGTATAGGAAATACTATGCACGTACTCATTTCCCTTCAAGGATCCATTAGCTTCTTCCTGGATGGTAGATTATTCTTATCTAGGTCCTCAACCATCGAATTTCTCTATTCTGACAATATACCAATGCATCAGGATCATTGTCCAAAGCAATATCCATTCATTACAATCATTGTTCTTTGAAACCACCATTCATTAGAGCTGGTGACCTTGTTGTCGGAATCATTGTTCCTCGTTTTATCATTACTTAATAAAAAGTTTTAATTATATCCAAAATTTGGGGTTCTTACAAGAGCGGGACCATACCCGTTGCGAAGACTGCTCCAATCCCTCCAAAACCAAAATCTGTTGAACTGCCACCTCCTCCACCCCTATCTCTGAATACTGAGATCGTTCAGCGAGCCCAGGGTACCCCTGAGGACCACATCTCCAAGAAAGCCAGAAAGGATGAATCTCTGCTCCCTGCTCCTAAGCATCCAGCCACCGCTACCCCCGTTCATCATCTTTTCGCGAAGCATGGGTATAACCATGCTACCGAAGAGGAGTGTACGAGCTGGGTGGGGGCCGAGCTGATCGATAACGCTGAATCCCTCTCCAAGTGTTTGTCTGAAGCGTTTATCCGCCAAACTTCTCATCTAAAGGAACTGAAGACCCTTGCCTCCGCTAAAACCAAACTGGAGAAGGAGGTCGCAGTCCTTAGATTCCAGAAGGAAGAGGACAAGAGATCGCTGATGAAGACTCACAGGCTCGCCCTCGAAACAGAAACTGCTTCTCTGCGATCCGAGCTCAAGAAAATAACTGATGAGAGGAATACATTCAGCAAATCCCTGAAGGAGGCAGAGGAGCTCGAGGAGACTCTTCGGAGAGAGCATGGGGAAGAGGTCGGCAAGCTGAAGAAGGAGCTTGAGGCTGCCAAGCTTGATCATGATACTGTAGTGGAGGCTGCCCAGGTTGAATTTATGAAGACCTTCATTCGAAGGGTTCCTGACTTCGACTGGGAGAAGCTCGGGCCTGGAAATGCTGAGTTCGCAGAGTCTCTTCGTAAGGAAATCGAAGAAGAGGATGCGAAGGAGGCGGCCAGGCTTGCTAGCGAGGCCACACAATCCAAAGCAGCTGAAGCCACCAAGCCTTAAATAATTTCTCTATTTTTGAATATTGAACTGGGGATGCGGACACCCCTTGAATGTCTCGCAATCATGTAATATTGTTTTGTTTAACTCCGATAACCTTTTAACTCTGCCAACTGCATTGGGATCGCATAGCGACCCTCTAATTATGAATTGACATCTCTTGCAATTTTATAACATATTTGCCTTGTTATTTTTGCATATAACATATTTGCACAAGTAATTTAGCTTCGCTTGCTTAGTACCTTGACTTCGAAATTATATCTTTACTTTTCATCTTTGCATGTTGAATTGTCTTGAATAGTACTAGATTTGCATGACTTTGCTTAGGTTCCTTAGATAGTTGTAGCAGTAACTTCAAATGCGATCCTTGCATCGTTGAGATGGCTTGGACCTTAGAATGTTAATGTTAACAAACAGGCAAGTAAAATGTACAATAAAAAGTAATTCATAAAGAAATTGAACTTTTATATTGATAAACGGGGCGAAGCCCAAACAAGTTGACAAGCGGGGCGAGGCCCGATAATTGATAAGTGGGGCGAGGCCCAATAAATGATAAGTGGGGCGAGGCCCAAACAAGTGGTAAGTGGGGCGAGGCCCAATGCCATTACATCATAAAGGGAAGGTGTCTATACGACCACTACCCCCCAATATTTTGTATGGATTTATTCATGCGAAATAGATAGAAACTACCAGAAGCGATGCCTTCACTGATAGTATTTGCGCAAATGTTCCGCATTCCAAGCTCGCGGAATGACCTTATCCTTCATGTCAGTGAGGTAATAAGTCCCTTCTGAGAGAGTAGCATAGATTTTGTAAGGCCCTTCCCAATTAGCACCAAAAACACCATGGCTCGGGACCTTAGTATTAGGCATGACTCTCCTAAGCACGAGGTCACCTGTCTTTAAAGAACTTGCTTTGACCTTTCCATTATAGTACCTCGCTGTCCGCTGTTGGTAAGCCGCGAGGCGAAGCTGAGCCTCGCTTCTTGTTTCTTCTATCATGTCTAGGTACAATCTATGATTCACCTCGTTTGCATCGGGATCGTAGTGTTCCCTTCTAAACGACCCGGAGCCTACTTCAACGGGGACCATAGCCTCGCAGCCATATGTTAAGGAAAAGGGAGTCTCCCCAGTTGTGGTCCTTGGGGTAGTGTTGTACGACCACAAGACCCTTGGTAGTTCTTCAGGCCAATTGCCTTTGCTCTCCTCTAACTTGGCCTTCAAAGTATGTTTGATGATTTTGTTGATGGCCTCAGTTTGACCATTTGTCTGGGGGTGGCTCACAGCTGAAAAACTCTTCTTGATCCCCAGGTTCCCACAGAACTCTTTCATGTCTTTGCTATCAAATTGCTTTCCGTTATCTGATATGAGCTGATAAGGAATCCCATAGCGACACACAATTGCCCTGTACACGAAGTCCTTGAGTTTCTTTGCAGTAATAGTGGCAAGTGGCTCGGCCTCGGCCCATTTGGTGAAATAATCAACGGCCACCACTGCATACTTGACACCTCCCTTGGCCTTAGGTAGCTCCCCAATTAAATCAATGCCCCACATAGCGAAGGGCCATGGGCTCGTTAGCGAGGTGAGGTGCGAGACAGGAGCGTTGCTATAATTAGCGATCCTTTGGCAGTTGTCACACCTTCTAGCGAACTCAAAAGCCTCTCTCTTCAAAGTAGGCCAGTAGTACCCTTGGCGAAGAATCTTTTGGGCTAGAGAACTACCCCCCGAGTGATTGCCACATATTCCTTCATGAACTTCTCTGAGAATGTAATTGCATTCTTCTCCATCCACACATCTTAGGAGCGGGGTGTTGAACCCTCTTCGATATAGGACCTCGTCATAGATGACATAGCGAGCCGCCTGATATTTGATTTTTCTTGCCTCTTTTTTGTCTTGAGGCAGGGCTCCACTTTTCACATACTCCCATATGGGGGTCATCCAGGTCGACCTTGGGGTCGCTATCTCCATAACAAACTCCTTTGGCACACTGGGCTTTGTCTGAATTTCCAGTGGAATGATTCCAAGTAGGGTGGCCTCGCGACGCGACCCCAACTTTGCTAATGCATCAGCCCCTTGATTCTTTTCTCTTCTAATATGAACCACTTTGATATTGTTGAACTTTTTCATCAACTTCTGTGCACATCGCAGATATAGTTCAATCTGCTCACCTCTAGCTTGCCACCCACTCCAGAGCTGATATGTCACTAGCATGGAATCGCTGTAAGCTGTTAGATTCTCCACCTTCATCTCCAATGCAAGTTTAAGACCAATGATGAGGGCCTCGTACTCTGCTGCATTATTAGTGGCCTCGAAGGCGAAGTGTACTGCACTTTGTATCTTGCGACCTTCTGGAGTTACCAACTCGATGCCAGCCCCAGCTCCTTCCTTATTTGATGCTCCATCAACATATAGTTCCCACCACGAGGCGGAATTTTCTTTTTTAACCTCGCTAGATGCGGTCTCTGGGATCGGTATGATAGCCATTTTATCTTCCTCAGATTGAGGAGGGAATTCCAGAATGAAGTCTGCAAGTGCCTGACCTTTAATGGGACCACGAGGCTTGAACTCAATATCAAATTGGTTGAGTTCCACTGTCCATTTCAACAATCTCCCCGAGGATTCTGGCTTATGCATTACCTGCCTCAATGGATAGGCTGTGCGAACCTCAATGCTATGGGCCTGAAAGTAGGGCCTCAATTTCCGCGAGGCCAGCACCAGGGCATAGGCTAGCTTCTCCATGTTGGTGTAGCGAGTCTCAGCATCTAGCATCCTTTTGCTAACATAGTACACAGGATACTGAACTTTCCCCTCCTCGAGAACTAGCACTGCACTGACCGCATGTTCTGACACCGCGAGGTAGACAATGAGCGTCTCCCCGTCCTTGGGCTTAGATAATACTGGTGGCGAGCCCAGTTGCTCCTTGATGTTCTGAAAAGCCTCCTCGCATTGAGGGCTCCACTCAAAGTTTTTTCCAACCTTTTTAATTGCCTTGAAGAACTCGTGGCATTTATCTGATGATTTAGAGACGAATCGGTTAAGGGCTGCGATCCGTCCCGTTAAACTCTGAACTTCCTTCACACTTCTTGGGGATCGCATTTCCATTAAGGCCTTTATTTTTGCAGGGTTCGCTTCGATTCCCCTATGATTGACAATGAACCCCAAGAACTTTCCAGACTCAACTCCAAAGACACACTTCTGTGGATTGAGCTTCATTCTGTACTTCCTCAGTATATCAAACATTTCAGCGAGGTGGGCGATGTGATCCCCAGCCTCTTTGGATTTTACCAGCATGTCATCTACATAGACTTCCATTGTCTTCCCAATCTGCTTCTCAAACATCATATTAACGAGCCTTTGATAGGTAGCCCCAGCATTGAGGAGACCGAAGGGCATCCCTATGTAGCAATAGAGACCTCTATCCGTGATAAACGAGGTGTGCTCTTGATCAGGACCGTACATGGGTATCTGATTGTACCCAGAATAAGCATCCATGAAAGAGAGGAGTGCATGCCCTGCTGTTGCATCCACTAACTGATCAATCCTTGGCAATGGGAAACTATCCTTTGGGCAATGCTTGTTGAGATCAGTGAAATCCACACAGGTTCTTCATTTTCCGTTTGGTTCCTTCACGAGGACAGGGTTCGCGAGCTAGTCAGGGTAGAATGATTCCCTAACGATCCCGACCTTGAGTAGTCTTTCCACTTCTTCTTTGAGAGCCTCGGCTCGCTCTCCACTTATTGGTCGCCTTTTCTGTCTAACACCTTTTTTGCTTGGATCCAAGTTGAGCCTATGGCACATCACATTAGGATCGATCCCAATCATGTCTTCATGCGACCAGGCGAACACGTCAAGGTTGGCCTTCAGAAAAGTGACCAATCTCTCTCTCAGATCAAGGTTGAGTTGCGACCCTATTTTCAACACCTTTGAAGGGTCCTGCACATCAACAAGAATAGGGATCGTGTCTTCAGCTGCCCCCGCTCGCTCCACATGCTCTGGGATGCGAGGATCCAAGTCTAGATCATATTCACGAGCCTGACTAGATTCCGCCTCGCAGGGGTTGACACCTGCGTGCCCAAACTCCTTAACAACAGTTGTTGTCTGTGTGATACCATTTGGCAGTTCTGTCAGTGTAGATGTTTCTTTGCGAACCCATTTACCCTTTCGGGCTCGCACAGCGGCCTGCTCTGGGCTCTCCTCGCTATCACTATCTGTAACCTCTTCAACAATCCCTTCCTGGAGAACCATTACTGGCTGCGAGGTTTCCATCATTAAAGCACCTGGTACTGGTTCTACCTGAATTCCCAAATTATCAAAATAACCAGCTGGGAGTTCCTCGATTGATATGATGTTGCATTCATTTGAGGGTCGCGAGGCCGATTTGCGAGCCCTATCTTCCTCCTCGCTCTCCATCCTGTCTACCATAGATATGCTACCCTTTTCAGCGGACTTAAGGGCCTTGTTGTAACATTCTCGTGATTCATGTTGCGCCCCCTTGACACATCCCACTCCATTTGGGGTAGGAAACTTCATGGAAAGATGATAGATAGAAGTGACTACCCTCATTTCCTTAAGTATAGGCCTCTCTACAATAGCATTGTATGCTGAAGGTTGGTCCACCACCATGAAGTCTGCGATCTGGGTAGTGATGCAGGGCTCGTCTCCTAAAGTCACAGGAAGTCGTATGAGACCTTTGACACTCACTGAGGCTCCAGTAAAACCATACAAGTGTCCCACAGTTGGGATGAGATCTTTATCCACGTAGCCCATCTTTTGATAGACTTCGTATGTCAGGAGATTCACAGCACTCCCATTATCAACCAGAACTCTGTAGACATTCTGCGATCCAATGCGAATTCGAACAACGAGGGCATCAGAATGAGGGTGATGAACCCACTTCGCATCCTCCTCAGTGAACATGATGTTTGTATCTTCCCCCTTGAAGAGCTTTGGGGGTCGTTCTTGCAAGTGATGTACATTAGTGAGGGGTCGCTCCCTGGCCTCGTGAGCATACCTCTCTCTAGCTTTATTGCTGTCTCCCCCGATGTGGGGTCCTCCAATTATCACATGAATACTTCCGCCTCGCGCTTCCCTTTCTTTGATGACTGGGTTCTGTTCAGGTGGGGGGGGCTTGATTATACCCAAGGCCAGACTTGGGATTATGTTTCTTCACTTCGCGAACGGCCCACTCAGTTAACTTTCCTTCACGAATTAACTGATCCACTTGTTGCTTCAGCTCTCGGCAGGTTGATGTATCATGCCCCGTTTGTTCATGAAAGGCACAATACCTGCTCGTGTTTGCAGTCCCTTTCAGACCCATCGGTGTAGGTTTCCTGAATATCTCCTTGCTTTCATTGACTGCATAAATGTGATCAATTGGGGCGACCAGAGGGATATACTTGTCTCCATCCCTCGCGGGGCGAGATCTCGGTGGGGATCGCCTCAAGGGATCGCGATCTCTCCTTTTTGGGCTGGGGCTACGACTTCGATCCCGTCCTCGCCTCGGACTCCTGGAATCCTTTCTTTTTACCCCCCGATTCCTATTCCAACTGCCACTCCTTTCATTGTTCTTCTTCAAATCTGCGAGTGACTTCTCAACACGCTTGAAAGGCTCAGCGATCTTGTGCAATTCAGAGAGAGTGCTAGGGGTTTGTTCTTGTAGCTTCTTCCAAAATTCTGTACCTTCCCTTACTCCAGCGATGAGGAAATTTTTCACAGCTTCGTCATTTGCACCTCGCACGCGAGGCACCTCAGCATTGAACCTTTTGAAGTAATCATGAAGGGTTTTGCCTCTGTTTTATGTTTGCTAAGGTGGACACAGGGGGTGCATAGAGCATCGAGGACTGGAACTGTTTGATAAAGATGTCCACGAGTTACTCCCAAGAATCGATGACAATCAACGCCCCTAGCTTTGAAAACCACTGCTGAGCACTTCCCCTGAGCGAGGCCGCAAATAGTCTACACCTCGCTAGTAATGAAACCTGATAAACATCCATCTCGTTATTAAATCGAATCACGAACTCCGCTGGATCAGTGTCGCCATTATAGGTCATATCATGCTGATGGCCTCGGAACACTACAGGAAGCGGAGCGGTTCGAATTTCGTGAGTAAAGGGCGATGACGAGCCCATAGTGCTAAAGATCCCTTTCTCACTATTCATCGCGTCCAGGGCCTTCTTCAACTCCTCCAGCTTATAGTCTCCTACCTTGACCTCCTTTTCAGCCTCCTTTTTACCCCCTGTGCTTCCATGATGAGACTGGGTCTTTTTTAGGACACTGGACTCCTCTTGGTCATTCCCGCGATCCTTCTTTTTACGATCTTCTTCAAGATATTGAGATCGTGCCTGGTCTCGATGAGATGGGGGTCTGTCATCGCGACGATGGGACCGCTCACGCTCTCTACGGAGAGAGGGGGGTCTGTCATCGCGACGATATGACCGCTCGCGATCTCGAGGAGACAATTGTCGATGTGTGCCCTTACTCCTGTTCTTAGATCCTTCATGACGAGGCGCATTAGCCTTTTCCAACTTTAGACGAAGGTCGTGCTCAGTTAGCTTCTTTCCGAGACGATCAAAAACGCTGACCGATCTCCCTTCAGATGAGGCGACCTTGTCATGCGATCCCCCTTTCTGTCCGAGCGAGTCCTCCCCCTCATTCCAGTCAGGGTTGGTTTGATCTGTTAGGACATCATCGAAGTCATCAACAAGTTTCTTAGGGGGGAGTTTGCTTCCTTCCCCAGGTGCTCTACCGCCTGTCCTTGCATTCCTCTTCGATCCTCTAGAACTATAGCGCCTCTCTACCTTTGCGACCCTTTCATGCACAGCGGTCACCTGCTCACCGAGGCCTTTCAGGAAAGACATGACCTCGCTGTTCAATGTCACCCTCTGTGCTGGGGGAGTGTGCTCCTCCCTGTTCCCAGTCTGAGAGTTGCCCTTGGACGCTTCGTCCTCTGGGGGGCCTCTTGTCAGCGGATCGTCCTTGTTCACCTTATGCGACCCCGGGGTCTCACCATCGTTCCTCTTTTTGTGTGATTTAGTCATCGTTCTCCCAATTCAATGACCTAGTGCCCTCCTTCTAGCGCCAAATGTTATAGGGAGAATATTGTATAACAATATTTTGGAGGTTTGCTGGATTATCGGAGCAAAATACGGATATTTTGCTAACAAAAGAAGAACAAAGGATTAGGGTTTGTGTGTGTATGAATGTGGCTGAGCTTGATAGGTGTTTTTCAGGTAAACTGTTTCTCATCCGTATCAAGGTGCCTACGTACCCTATTTATAGGGATCAAGCCTGACGTAGTTCTTGGGCCACAAGTTACCTAGGCGGGCTAGGGTTTTAAGAGATAAGCCAAAGTCCAAGCCCATGTAGCTAGGGCTGACGTGGCAATGAGTCATCAATCCTATCCATGATCCATGGTCTAGCTGTAGAAACCCATGGCCTCGAATGGATAGGTTTGGAATAAAAGATCCAACAGGGCCCTTGCATGCGACCATGAGAGGCCTGGCCATGCGAAGCGACCCCTGTGCTTAGCTACTCATGCGACCTTGAGTCTGGCCATGAGTCTTCCAGAGAAGAGGAGATGATGATCCGCTGTGAGTTACATATGTTAGACAAAAGCGAAGCGAGGCGCTACATAGCGAGGCGCTATGATGCGAGGCGCAATCATGTAGCGAGCGAGGCGCTCCTGTAATGGAGATATTATGTCCAAGGCATGCTGGGCTGATTCCAATAATGGGCTTTGGTGACCCAATGTCCATCTTCTAGGCCCATCATAGATTATGAAGCATCAATTTAGCTAATCAAATCAATTCAGCCATTATGCCGGATTTGGGCATAACAAGAATTAATAAAAAATGTCAAAAATATCATTGTTTTTCTAGACCGACAACAGAATAGAAATACTCATCCTGAAAATTTTTGTCAAAAATATCAATATTTGAAGAATGAGTATCACCTACAAAAACTTAAAATGCGACACTTATTTTGCAAATGTGTATCGCCTGCAACTAAAAGTGACACACGTATGTATTGGTGATATTCAATTGCATATTACATTGATGAAAATGAATAATTTTTTCAAAATGAATGTTGTGTTCTTTTTAAGCGAGATGGACATTCTTCTATAAATGAAAATATAGAATAAATCTTATTTTAGTTCATCACTTAATGGAAAAAAATCTTTTACTACTAATCTACTATGAATGAAGTTGTTCAATGTTTGACACATAAAAAATTCTATAATACTTTTTTTCTATTTTTTTGTTGTCATATCCCATATCCGGGACTTTTTTCTAGTCAATGAATTCCCGTGTCCCCTGATCCGTATCCTTATCCCGTGTAGCCATATCCATGTCCGTGCTTCCTGGAGTCCACTAGAAGCTATATAGATTTTGTCCCTGGATGCTCTGGGAGAACCCACTGGACCTTTTTCAGCTCATCAGCATAACAGCCTCTAGTACTCCTTTTTTTACATAAAAATCCGGTACATTTTTCTAGGAACACGTCCAAGGCCACACAGCTTGCATGGTTGCTTGCTTCTTTCTTTGATAATTTTGGAGCATCAATTTCTTTTTCTTCATTTCTCACAAAATTTAAATAACTTGGGAGACAGGCAATAGTAAGAGCAGGTTCAACACTGTCGTGTTGCTTCTCCTGCAACCCAAAATATGTTGGCCCCTCTTGGTGGAGATGTTTCTTGATGCATCCACTTATAATTTGCAATTCTGAATAGCATTGTTGTACAGTCTAATGTCTAGACTTCATCCATATTGTTTTTTTACTGAAAATTCTTTTCAGATTTTTGATTGCCTTCAAGGCCGCCCACGCTATTGTTTGTTGCAGAAAGTATTTCTCTGTATTGTATAGGCTTTGTGTTCCTCTTTTCTTCCTTTTCCTAATATTGATCATGCCATTTTTTTGTTTTTGGCTTCCCATTTCTTTGTTTTTTAATATCCTCGAAGCTCTTTACTTATCATCCTCTTCCATGTGATTCCCGGATTAATACAAGCATTTTCCAGTCCTTAAAAAGTTTGGAGGTAGAGTAAACCAAATATATATTTGCTGATTTGTACTGTTGTTCTGAATTATTCTGTGTCTGAGTCTACAGGTTCGTCAGGCTGAATTGAGTCAAATCATACCACTTAGCTTTTGTCCAGCTGTGCACACACTTTTCGTTGATTTTCGTTGAATGTGACCTAAGGCCCTGTTTTCTGATCAAAGCCCCAGTTGCTGAAACAAGTAGATGACATGTAGGATAGCAGTCAGGAGATAAAACAGCCTCAACCTCAGGTGGCCTTGGCTTGGAGCATGTTACTGATGTAGTGATGTTGATAACATACAATGTTAGGAGGAGGGCCAGTCGGCCAGATCTTGTTGAATGGGAGCCAAAGTTTATTGTACCAGTGTCTTTCTTTCGGAGATTCAGACATGGTTTTTTTCGGTCTGTTTAAACTGTATTTGAAGCTTCACATACTCTTTGTATACGGGTATGTTTCTCCCTAGACAACATCATCATTCCGCTCCCTTACATGTAGCCCGTAGCCACATCTCATTACCGATAATCATGATTTAGAAATCCTACCATTCAGTTAGGCAAAAGACCTCATAACATCCACGCAGCGACTTATATAACAGCCCATGCAAACCTTGGGTAGTGAATGTTAAGTTGACTCGACTGAGTCATGATTTTTATTGATGTCTTCATCTTTCAGAACGACACGCCCTTGTTCACGTGAATCTGCTGGTCTTGCTTCTTCTTTTAGTTTGCATTTTTTTCCCATTGACCTTGCAGCTTCTTTCTTTTTTACAGGTTTTATGCCAAGTCTCCGACATTGAGCAAGGAAACGTTTGCTTCTCTTTTTTTTTTCATGGTCTAGAATCTTGTGACACCTTTTAAATTTCTTCTTAAGCCATATAAAAGCAAATATTTTAAAATTACATGATGGTTAGTACTAACCGACGCAAGGTCCAGCAAAAATGCCAAATATGTATCGCTCAAGCTTTGCACGGACGCATAAATGAGATCCAGTAAACATAAATGATAAAGGAAAATGTTAAAGATCCCAAAATTTTTACCAAAAAATTTACCAAATGCTTACGTGTCATTGGTATACTCCTGATAACTCGCTAATAATAATATATGATCCCACGTGTATACATATGCGCACATAAATTAAAACATGTCATATGTCATGCCACATCATTTGGGAAAAGATTTGGAATTTTTTTAGGAACACCTAGGACTACTCAATGATAAAAGTGTTACCTTTAGACTAATGATTACATTCATTTTAAGCTCAAACTTAAAAAATAGACGCATTTTACCCAAAATCAGCTTTCCAGTTTTCAAGACAACAATTGTGGTCGTATAAATGTTGCCTTAAAACAAGGTATAAATGCTTTTGCTTTCAGAGTGTAGGAAAATGATGTCTAACGGACTCAAATCTATTGGCTTTTGCCAACGAGGAAGAAAGAATGGACGTATCCTGGCACTGAAGAAGCACTTGAGCAAACAAATTCTTCACTCCCATACATTCGACGCATCACAGAAAGATATTCATCAGAAATAATCTCTGCACACTGTTCATTCATCTTCAGAGGATGAAATAAAAGATCATAAAGGACATCAGGAAAAAAAAAATATCAACAAGCATCTTTGTCAGAATACAGAAAGATATTCAACATCTTAACCAACTGCATGTTTAATGCTCTTCACTAAAATCCTATGAAAGAATAGTACAAAAATTTTCACTATGCAATACAAGTCTCAACAAAAAAGCAATCGAACCACACCCAAAAATGCAAAAATAAAATATTAAATGGAAGTACAAGCTTGACCTCGAGAAGCACTTTCTTTCATACGATTTGCATGCAAATATATGACTTTAAGACTTGGTATTAAAAGTAATGCTCGTATGGTCTCTTTCTCTTGCTCTGTTAGCCCAACAACAATCTCTGAGGGGTTACCAAGCCAAGTAATATACCAGCATAAGTAGGATCATGTGTCCTTAAATATACGAGGAAACACTTCATGAACACTAATGTCTAGAGCCACCGGATCCCTGCACAGATATGAAGTTACTGAGAAGCGCCATTGACATCATATGGACATCATTCATGACAAAATAAAATTTAATTTTGTACAACAGCCTTCTCAATTTAGATATTTTAATACGAAATTAAAAGTGGATAAATAGTCTCTCTCAACCTATATCTCAAAAGCAACTTACCTGAAAAGGTAAACTGCTCTATGATGAACAGCAGACTGGGGTTAAACTTAGATAAGAGTATGAGTTCAAACTCAATTCAGCAAATAATTTTCCAAAATCTCGGTTTTAGATGAGCCACTGGCTATCTCTATTCAAATCGCTTATTTCAGATGTATCATTACAGTATATGTGTCAGGTTCTTCAAAAAGGATTATACAAATCTATGAGAAAACTACATAAAAAGTTTTGAGAGAGAGACCTGCACAATACTTGTCCCTTCTCATTGGAGCTGGGAATAAACCACAGTTTTCTCACTAAAGGTGATTCGAATTGTACAAAGAATCCATCACTTTGACCATGCTTCCATTTCCTTGATCCCTGACCTTTCCAGACCTAGGGGCAAAAATTGCATACGCGTAATTAATTAATGATAAGCTTCTTATTCTGACAAAAAAAAAATTGATAAGCTTCTTATAATACAGTAATAGATTTTTAAGTAGTCAGTAGTCACTAGCTATGTTAACATTTAGGATATTTAATAACAATCATGCTCATGTAGGGAGTGAATAGGCTACTTAGATTAATGTTTTCAGAACTACAAATCCCAAGGGTGATAAAATAATTCTACAGCAGCGACTTCTAATATAATTCTCAGAAGCAAACTACAAGTACTCATGGTTTAAACTGGAATAATTTAACTGAACAATACTCCGAGAACCTCTCGTAAAGCTTATATTGAGTTAATGAAACAGTTACCAACCAATAAACCTAGAAAGCAGGGATACTTCATCAGGTGGAAGAACTGCGTATCCCGTGCGTTGTAGTGCGGGGATACGCGGGGATACGTACGGGATACGCCACGTGGCGTATCGGTGACGTCAGAGACGGGGATACGCGGGGATACGTAAATGGGGGTGCGGGGATACGTCAGAATAGCAAAAAAAATAAAAACAAATCGATGAGTTATGTGTATATGTGTCTATCAGCTTCTCTGCTTTGTGTGTATATATGTGTGTATATTTGTATAAATATTGTCTGCTAGTGTTTGTATATATCTTGGTCGTTTGATTTATAATTGTAATAAGGCAAGTAATTATTTAATTGATTAATTGGATTGTGGTAATAATCAATTTAATTTAATTGATTGATTACTTTATGGAAACATGTTACTAAAATTGCATGTATTTGGCTATTTAGGAAGTTGAACTTATTTATTTGATTACTTTGTTTAATTAAAATGCAACTCTTAAATTATATATATATGATATAAAATATATATAATATATATTTTTAATATTTTAATATTTGCCGTATCCCCCCGCACCCGAATCCCCATATTTTTGAATTTTCCGAACTCCCGTATCCCCGTACCACGCACCCGCACCCCCGCACCCGCACTCATGCTTCCTAGCAATAAACAAAACAAATCCAAGCTGTAAATCGTAACTAAGAGTTCTGGAACGTTCATATGGAAAATTTTGGGCAGTTTTCTAATAGATCTTATACATTGAAGGCGGAAGGTAATGGAAAGGTAGCTTTATTTATATTTTAAATCATTCGTACTACCAACTAAAACATACATACAAAATAAGATTTCGCACTACTTTAATCACCTACTTACATTAAATGGTACATTACATTTTCCAACTCATTATTCTTGACATAACCAAATACAGAGTTGGGGATAAAGAAACACGTCAAGTTTACCTGAGGGTAAGATATAATACTTTTAGGTGCTATCAAGCATGCTGCCCGTGAGAAAGAATCCACTGCATACTGCCTGAGAAATGATAAACAGGTCCCATGTGTCTCGGGCGATTCAAAAGCCTAAAAAAATGATAAAATATAATGGCATCATTAGCACATAAGAAGCAGACATGTAAACTGAATCCCGAAGTGAAATGGTAATGTACATAAAATAGGCATCAAAATAAAAATGAAACAGGCAGTAGGAAAATTTTGGAACAAGCAGCTGACATAGAAAGTTTCAGACCTTTTCAATATTGACAACTGGGGCATATTTTTCGGTATCTGTCTTCTCCTTATCAAGAAGGAAATAAACTCTCCCATCCACCTTAGATGTTTCATGCCATGATTTTACAGCTGCCTCCATTGTTTCAACAAGGAAAGAGAAAAGTACCTTCCAGCTTTCTTCGTCTTTATGCTTAGCAGACTGCAAATGGAGACTAGTTAAAGGATCCTAATGCAATATGATCACCGAAGTTCTGATATATGCAATACCTATTTTATTCATTAATCTACAACCTTATGAAACAATATAATAACAAGTCTCAACCAGAAATCTAACATATATAGAATACATATATAGCAATTGAGGATAAATGTGAAAATCGCGAGTTCGTAATTATTAGTATGACAAACAACGCTTACCAGTTCTGATTTAAAGATATCAACGTGTTTTCCCATATCAATGTTGGACCTCAAATTTTGCACTTCATCGGCTCGTTGTTTCTCTTTAGCCAATTGAGTAAGCTTCTTAATTTTCTTTGCCACCTCTGAACTTTGCGGATTGTACTTCAGTGCTATATTAAAAGCATCTGAAGCCTACAGCACAAATACACAGTCGGAACATCAGGACTAGACAAGAAATTCACATCTAAAAGCAGATTATAAAAATGATTATTCTTCACACATACCTCATCATATCGTTCCATTGCCTCTAAAACACACCCTTTCCTGAAATATCCCTGCATGATCAAAGATAAGTAAATTTCAAATAAAGTTGCTGAAAACCGAACACTTGGAGGGGAAGACCATAAGATACCTTTTCCCAGTTGGGGTTTAAAGTGATTGTTGTCTCAGCATCAGCAAGTGCCTTTTGAAGCTTGACTAGATGCAAAAATGCAGCAGCACGGTTGCTATAATTAACATGATAGAAGGGAAAAAAAAGACAGTTAGTGATGATTAATTTAAAGAGGTTTTTTGAAAAATACTTGCTATAGAAAAAAATTTTGCAAAAATACCTTTTCAATTTTGCAAAAATATGTTTTTCCCGAAAAAGTTGCAAAAATACGAATTTTCTAAAAATAATTTGCGAAAATACGGTTTGCAACTTTGCAACCAGATTTACAAATGAAATCAACCAAATCAACTAAATACAACTGTAAATTTTAAAGTAATCGAAATTGTGTTTAGTTGCATAATAGGTTGCAACCCCATATGCAACTGTTTACAACCTGTTGCGCAACCACATATGCAAATTCTTAACAGATTCATATTTCCTCTAATTTTACACACACACACATATATATAAACACACACAAACACAAATTTATACCTATTCAATCATAATTGTGAACTGAGGAATTTCAAAACACTTGTATCTTTGAAACTAAATCAATTCTGACTACTCGAACCAATATTACCACCATCTTTATTTATATGTGTGTATATATATATGTATATATTATGAGTGTATAGGAAGATTATGTTAATAGAAATAGAAGAGAGATGGAAGTGTAAAGATGGATAAAAGTGAAGATCGAATTAGGAAAGCAGAAAAGATAAGAATGAGTGTTGGTAATAGGGTAAAAGAATGAACGTATATGTAAAAACAAAAGTTAAAAAAAGGAAAGAAGACCGTAAATATACAAATAAAATAGAAAGAACGTATAACTGCAAACATGTTTAAAAAAAACCGTATATTTAGCAAATTCTTTAATTTAAATATGTGGGAAAATATTCATATCAATTCACTGATATAAGTACTTAGACTGATCCAAACACAAAGACATAAGACTGCTGGCCACTGAGGTTTTAGCAACTTAGAAAATTGAAGGAAGTGCAATGTGCAAGTGAATAAATATTACTGTTTTACCCAATAAAATAATAATCATAGCATTTAAATATAGGTTCAGAGAAATCTATAACACGTCGGGACAAAAATCAAGCAGACATGATGTGGAACATATATATTAACTATTCTTCTGCTAATCTGTGGTTACAACGCACAAGAGATGTGCATTTAATAGTAACTCAATGATTACTGTCAACAAAACAGCATCTAGTTCTATACATTTAACATCATATGTGCTATTTATTTTTAAAAAAAAATAAGTTCATGATTGGACTAACCACACTAACATCTCTAATGCATTATTTATTAACAAAAAGGCTATGCGGTCATTGGTCCATAGAAGTACAGAATAAAAATAAGACGGATTAGTCAATGCCCAGTCCTGCCTTTAAGAGATTAAAATCACATTTTTAGTAACAAAAACGCCTTTTTTAAAATTCAAATATACCAATCATTCCCCTGTCATTTATATTTAGCCCTGGAGATAGTATTTGCATTATGTCTCACTCTTTCTTCATGAAGGATGGCTTTCAATTACTATAAACGCTATCTCAGTGCTGTAACTCCGATACAGGGGCTTATAATTGTACATAACAAGTCATCCTATATGTCATTCCTTTCAAAACATATGATGTTCTTTTCAAAAGAATAATAGTAGATGAGATTATGTTTTAAATCCATAGAGCTAAACTCCTAGGGCTATGATCCTTTGCGAGAAAACATAGCTTTGTGTAAGCCAGAGTAAAGTGTTTCTTTTTGTAACATTGTGTAAGGTGACATCAATATTCAACTAAAGAACAAAGATTATACCTCGAACGAGATTGATAATGTGTCGCATTAATCTAACATATTACACAGTTATCATACATTTACATATATATCATAAAGATTACTCAACTAAGGAGTACATATGTTTATCACATGTCTTGTCACTCTTATTACAGGCCTCCTTCAACTCGCACAGTGGTCACTAGCTAATAAATATAACTGTAAAACCACAACAAAATGAAACTATAAACGAGCAACGATCCCCGAACATTCAAATTCATACTATCGAAAGTCATTGGTCATTAAACATTAGCATTAGAGACCATTTTTTCACTTCAAGTCAATATTAATCCAAAATACGCAATTATCTCTCTTTTCAAAGCAAGAATCAACCCATTTACATGAAATACATAAATAACAAACTAAACATCATATGACATAGTAAAACATGTCTAAAAATCAAAAACCCCCAATACAACTACAGAACACAAATTAAGTTGGGTCAAGCAAAAACACACAAAATAAAAAGCAAAATAAAATAGATACAAAGAATGTAAGTAACGAAACCTGTAAAGGGTAGGATTAGAAGGGTCTTTCTTGATAGCCTGAGTGTATAAAGCAGCAGCCTTTAAATAATTTCCAGCTTTAAAGAACTCATTGCCTTGTTCTTTCAAAGAAAGCTCTTTTTTCAATTCAGATTCCACCATTTTAGTGTTCAGTTTTTCAAGGGGTTTAGCAAATTAGTTAGCTAGGGTTTTAAACAATTTTAATTTTGAGTGTTTTGATTTGAGTGTTTTGATGGCATTTATTATTATTGGAGATCCAGGATCAAAATGTCGGGTTTTAAACTGGTATTGACCCGACCCATGATTCTATTAGGCAATGATTTTGGTTTTGCCTTGCAAATTGTACTCACGAGTTTTGCTCCATTTTTAATTTTTATTTTATTTTTTAATGTATATTTACTGGGACATGAGTACATAGGCCTTTGCTTCATACAGAACATTTATATATAACAACAACAAAGAACACCTTAGAGCATTCACATCCCATTCCCCATCCCCAACCCCAAAAATTTACTAAAAATAATAAATCCCCAAATAAAAATAGTAAATCCCCAAAATTATCAAAAAGTTTCTACATCCCATTCCCCATTTTCCATTCCCCTATCCCTATATTCTTTTTTATATTACTTCTTTCTCTCTCTTTCACTTACAATTTTAACTACCAAAACTCACCCACTATTATAAATACAATTTAATATTATTATATGAGGAGAGAGAGTGTATGAGGATGGGGATGAGGCATCAACTTTGGTCCCTAAGAGCATTCACATCCCATCCCCATCCCCAACCCCATCCTTATAATTTGAGGATTTGTTCAACTTTTCTTCTAAAACACTCCTCCATCCCATTCCCCATTTTGGGGTTTGATTTAGGGACCAAAGTTTGAGTCCCCATATTTAGGGACCAAAGTTGATGCCTCATCCCCATCCTCATACACTCTCTCTCCTCATATAATAATATTAAATTGTATTTATAATAGTGGGTGAGTTTTGGTAGTTAAAATTATAAGTGAAAGAGAGAGAAAAAAATAATATAAAAAAGAATATAGGGATAGGGGAATGGAAAATGGGGAATGGGGAATGGGATGTAGAAACTTTTTGATAATTTTGGGGATTTACTATTTTTATTTGGGGATTTACTATTTTTAGTAAGTTTTTGGGGTTGGGGATGGGGAATGGGATGTGAATGCTCTAAGAGCATTCACATCCCATCCCCCATCCCCAACCTCATCCCTATAATTTAAGGATTTGTCCAAATTTTCTTCTAAAACACTCCTCCATCCCATTCCCCATTTTAGGGATTAATTTTGGGGACAAGTTTTGAATCCCCATATTTGGGGACTACTATTTTGAACCCCAAATCATCTCTCTCCTCTTTTAAATATATTTAATTGTAGTGGGTGAGTTTTGGTAGTTAAAATTGTAAGTGAAAGAGAGAGAAAGAAGTAATATAAAAAAGAATATAGGGATAGGGGAATGGAAAATGGGGAATGGGATGTAGAAACTTTTTGATAATTTTGGGGATTTACTATTTTTATTTGGGGATTTACTATTTTTAGTAAGTTTTTGGGGTTGGGGATGGGGGATGGGATGTGAATGCTCTAAATATGGGGACTCAAACTTTGGTCCCTAAATCAAACCCCAAAATGGGGAATGGGATGGAGGAGTGTTTTAGAAGAAAAGTTGGACAAATCCTTAAATTATAAGGATAAGGATGGGGTTGGGGATGGGGGATGGGATGTGAATGCTCTTAGATCTATTAGATCCTTTAGCCCCGCCAGGGGCACCCAATACAAAAATTATTATTTTTTACCCTCTATCAAGTCTGCAAAAAAAAAAAAAATTGAAAATTACTGTTCACTGATGATGTCATCAATGAACAATAAATTTTCAAAATTTTTTTTTTTTTTTTCTGGTTTGCTAGAGGGTAAAAAAATAATAACTTTTTGTATTGGGTGCTATGACGGAACTCTTAAATTATATTAGATATGAGGTGTTCTTTATTGTTTGTTATATAAAGTGTTTGTTATGGAGTGCAACTCTAAGTATATATTACATTATTTATTGTGCGATGAATAAATTTTTTGAAATTTTATTTACATCATCCAACCATTTGGTAAATTTTGAAAATTGTATTTGAGGTTTGACCTGTTATTTTACCATACACTACATAAAAGTAATTTAATAATTGGATAATTAAGAACTGAATTTATAATTACGCGTTTATGATTTTACCTGAAAAACTTTTCAATTTTATAGTTGCTTTCTAAAAATGGGATCAAGTCCATTTTACTCAAAGTTATATAAATATAATATTGAAACCTTTAACTTGGAATTTTTCAAAAATATTACTTTAGTTGATGGATTAATGCACACATGCGTGATTTTTGTGACAAAATCTGGCTACAAGGTCGATTTGAAATTAAAATAATGAAATTTAGAAAAGAAATTTTATTTTATTTTTAAAATATTTAATTTATATAATTCACAAATGAGCATCTATTCTAAAAAATTTAGAGATAATCAAGAATCGAACCAGAAACGACAAGAAAAATAAGCCTATATAAGAAATTCCTCAAAAATACATAAAAGTAGATTTGTAAATTCAGGAATTAATTTTAGTAATTGGCATTAAAATTGTAGAGGATTATGTTATACCTAAGGAGAGTTACAAGATCATCCTCATGCCCATTTTTCACTTACCTTTTATTAGTTTTATAGATTTGAATTCTTCCACAACCTTCGTCAAAACGAGGGTTTAAGAGCATTTTCAAATTTCAATCTATCCCTCTTCTTATCTATATTTAAGTCATATAAACAATTATATTGTTCAGAAAATCATCTCCAATTCTCATAGTTCTTACATCGAACAAGTCGGGTGTGACAACCCTAGATCCGGGGTCAAGGATCCAGGTCATCGCGGTCCAATTTCCGATCAATATTAATATCTCTTTAGTCCTTTTTTTTTAAAACTTAATAATTATGCAATTGACCCCACACTAATACACACACACCAGTCATATGCTCATAGAACAACATCCACAATATTTAAAAGTTTAGAGTTAACAGTTATTACAAGCCCAGAATTCTACTAAGTACATTGTTGAATAATACTTCTACAGGAAGTATTTCAACAATCAAAAGTTTATTACAAACTTACACACTTAATTTACATAAGTCTACTAAGCCCCTTTCGCTTATCACTACCTCGGGGATAGTCGCCAGCACTCGCTCAAAAGGTCTTCTTTCCCTTACCCTCTTGCGGGGTGTAGTGCGTAGTATCGGCATGGGACCTAGCTGCTATATACATAAGTAGCAAGAGTGAGCTATAATAGCTCAGCAAGATAATATTGTAAACTAGAATTTAAATTGTGAACAGGTATACATATATATGCATATGTAAGCGGAAACCAATTATAAACTTTAAGGAAGAATAAAACTCTTATTTAATAACACATCATCCATTTACTATTATAAGAAAGAAATCTAGGATAATATAGTATCAGTTTCTCTTCATCTGTAACAATAATTCCATCATTTCATATCATTATTCTGTTTTCAGTATAGAAATCTGAAAACCATTTTCAATTCTTTCTTTCAAGTTTTGGGGATTTTCACTGTTGCCGAATACGTGAGGCACGATGATCAGTCGTCCTCCGTACCCGTCCCTTTTACTACCGGTAGAAGGAGGAAGGTACACCACTACATCCCCCGGAGGAAGGTACACCACTACATCCTCCTTCGGCAACTCTTGGGCCAAAATAAAATATTGATTGCTGTACTGTGCCGCACACAGCCTCCTACGCTTTTTGTTGCTATCCCCCTTTTTGTCAAATCATTATTCCATTTATAAAATATCATTCCACATTTCCATTTTCTCGCTTTCATTACCACATATCATTCACTCATATCATTTCCATTCTCGCACATTACTTCTATAAAATATATATATATATATATATATATATATAAATCATTATTCCATTTATAAAATATCATTCCACATTTCCATTTTCTCGCTTTCATTACCACATATCATTCACTCATATCATTTCCATTCTCGCACATTACTTCTATAAAATATATATATATATATATATATATATATATATATATATATATATCATAATGCTTTGATTATGCTCCAGCCATCTCTTTCATATTCAAGAAATCAAATATACTTTTATATTCATAAAATATTCCGTCCATTTACGAGTAGTAAATAGTAACCAAATAATATTCATTTAAACCACTAATACTCAAAAAGAATATTTATAATATAGTATTATAAACCATATAACCCTAGATAACAACTGATACCATTCTCTTTCATCTCTTTTACCCTAGAGCATATTCGCTCCATTCGTAATCATCTCTATATTCATATTTCAGAAATCATTTCCATCTCTCTTTAATTTCCCAAAATCAAGGGAATATATTCATTGCAATATAGCCACAATAGCATCACATATATATACATATTCCATGATATCATTTTATTCCGAAGATAAATAATTTTCAAAGTAGGGATAGAAGGTTCTTGCCTGGATCTCTAAAGCGAGTAGGTATGATCCTGTGTTCGTCTCCCGTCTCTATCGAAACGAAAGGATCACTGTTAGTATATATCCCACTTAAACACTTAACCCTTATATAATAACACCCTTGACACCTAATATATGTTTAACATAGCCTTTATGTACCAAAAGTTCAAAGGACTTAACCACTTTTAAATTCGATCAAAGTTTCAACGATTTACGCCATTTTCTTAACAACCACTCTCGACTTTAAAAATTCTCATAAATAATAAATTTCGAATTTTGACATAAGGTCAGTTGGTAATGTCTCTCTGACCACCCTACTACAATATCCCAAAATTTCATAATATTTAAAAATGTCTAAGTAGGTTGATTATAGCCTCAAAGTTAATACAATTACAGTTTCCCGGTTTTCGAACACCTTTCACTAAAACTCACTTTTCTCCTAAACCGTTCATCAGATTTTGATGTACTTTATATCAAAACGATCTACGAACTATGCTCTACCCTACCATGGTCACTTAGCACTCTGGACAGTAAGGTACCGTACGGCCTGGTGTCCCAAAAACAGGGCAGTTTGTGATTCTAACGAAAAACGGACATTATAACGGCTATAATTTTATACTTTCCAAATTTTTCTCACCTCCAAATCCATCACCAAACACATACATCTAACCTACACCATGTGGTCATCATACCAACCATGGATTTCCAACACAAAACACTTCTATATCTAACTCAAACCACTTACAAACACATAAATCACTATAATCTTAACATTTATACTACTTAACCACTACTACATCAATATCCATCATGAATACAAAAGGGGCAAGAGTATTTATACCTTCTTGATGCTCTAACAACACTTAACAAACCTTGGGTAATCCTTAACAACCTTACAATAGCTTGAATCAACTAAAGGAAACCATAAAAACATGTTAACACTTAGAAAACACTATTCATCATCTTTTCTAGTAACTTGAATGATCTAATTACCTTACTAAATGATGTTGGTTGGCTATGAAACTTGGTGAATGATCATTTCTATCCTCCAAGAAGCTCCATGAATTTTCCCTTGAATTATGATTGATTTTTGCTAGGGTTTTGATTTTCCTTTTCTCTTTTTTTTTTCTTGAAGCCGAATGGAAGAATGGATGGGGTGGAGAACTTTTCTTTGGCTTCTTTGCTAATCCTCATCTCATCTTATCCTAATTCTAAAGTTTTGTAGAAAAATCCCATGGTTTAAAGACTAATTTGCCCTTAATTTGTGTTAGTGGAAGATGATGCAAAGGATGATGTCATTGGATGCATCCTTTTATTCTTTTCTTGATTTTCCTAGGTGAAATGCTAATAATCTTGGTAATTACTAATGTGATATAATCCTTGTTATATTATTAATCTTGGTTGTTTGGTTTCCATACTCGTCTAATTGTGGTTCGTTTTGAATATATCTCACTATCCAGTGGGTTTTGAAATCGTTTATAAAATCCAAATTCCCTTAGCATTCTCTTAACTTAAAAATCCCTTGGTTTAACTTAAATTCACTAATTCCTCAATATATAATTCCTTTAATATTTCTATACTCCTTAATATCCAAGATATAGAAGTTCGTTCGAGCTCAAAATCCTCAAAATCAAAATTCAGGAATTTCTGAAATCCATCGTCATTTCGAGTCACTTATTTTCATAGTATATCACTAATATGGTTTCTGTTTGTTCATTTTCCATCTCTAATATAGAGTACCTACACACCATTTCCTTAGATTCCTCAAGATCACTATTCATTTGGGCACTGTAGCCTTTCTAAAGTTAGGGTTATTACATCCTTCCCCCTTAAAAGGATTCCGTCCCAGAATCATGTTGAAAATACTAATGAATACCTTTCTTACTTGACAAACTCCCAACTCTCACACTACTTCCTTTATCCTTTAGTTCCTTCATAACAACTCTATCTTGTTCGCGCAAATACACCAACATATACTTGTTTATCATTCATCAACATTCCATTTAGCTTATCAATAGCAGTACTTTCACTATCCTCTTCTTGCAAATCTCCTCCTGTTTCCAGTCATTCTATATTATCTCATTCCTCCTTTCTCTTTTAACTAAGGTATCGGCCACCACATTGGCTTTTCCTGAATGGTAGTGTATGTCATTTATGGTTTGGCCATATTCTGATCTCTATCATGACATAAAATATTAGTACTCCATCTTAATACATCTCGTCTCTGTAAAATCCTCCAGAAACTAGTCTTATAATGCTATTCCTTGAAACAATTGTAAGAAAATATTATTTATAATATATATTTCATGTTCGTGTCCTACAAGGTTGTGTTTTTCCCACAAAATACCCTTATTCTTTCTCACTGAATCAGCATATCTTACTTCTTAACAGATAAATTATTCTTATCTATTTTATTAACTTATTTACCCTATTAATGAATTAAGTCGATCCTTAACCAAACACTTACACTAAAATTTTAAATCGAAATTAAGTACCTGTGTCTGCATCTGGTTTCTTCAACGCTTCTCCTAAGGTCATGTTGTACACCCTGGCGTTAGGTCTATTTGAAGCAGTCATACTTTGTCCTGGCGCGGACGACCCACCAGAACGACAATCTCTAGCCATGTGTCCTAGTTTCCCACATTGGTAACACTTGATCTCACCTCGAGGGTTCGTATCAGCTGATGGACACCTGTCCTGAAAATGTCCTTTCTGTCCACACTTGAAGCAAGTTACCCCCAACATCCTACACACTCCCGAATGCTTCCTACCACACACGTTACAATCTGGGAATGGTGGTTGTGGTTGATTGGACTGAAATGTTCCTGAAGATTTACCACCTTGATTTACCGTCTCACTAGTAGTCTTGTTACCCCCCAACTTTCCCACAAATTGAGATTTTTGTCCTCTACCTACTTTGTTAAAGTAGCTTCCCTCACTTGAACCTCCTTTCGGGCCCTCAAATCTTCTTTTCTTATTCTCTCGGCCTATTTGGGTTTGTTCACTCTCGGCTTCTATAATAGATGCCTTTTGGACCACTGCAGCATAATCAGTCAATTCAAATGGTGCCACTCGCGTCCGTAGCCATAGTTTCAATCCTTGTTGGAACCTTTTCGCTCGTTGTTCTTCAGTACGCACAAATTCGGGAACAAACCTCGACAGTTCTGTAAATTTAGTTTCATACTCTGCCACTGTTAGGTTATCATGTTTTAGTTCCAGAAACTTTATTTCCATTTGGTTCTCCAGGTACCTAGGGGAATATTTATCTAGAAATACCCTAGTGAAACGCTCCCAGGTTATCACTCCCGCTCCTTCTAGATTCTTTTTAGCTTCCCACCAGTAATTTGCCTCTCCCTTTAAGAGATAGACTGCAAAAACTGTTTTCTGGTCTTCCTCTATCCTCAATATCTCAAAAGCTTTCTCCATCTCTTTCAGCCATGCCCTGGCTACTACTGGGTTAGTGGTTCCCTTAAATTCTGGGGGTTTCAATGACTTAAAAGCACGAAATGAAGTAGCTGCTTGGTTCAGGGGAACCGGTGGTGGTTGGGGATTCTGCTGATTAGCTAAATTCTGCCTAAGCTTGTTGACCATCTTGTTCGTCTATTTCTTCTTCTTCGTGATTTTCTTCATTATGAGCATTTTCATTCAGTCCATTACCTCTTATATTTTGACTTTCGTCATCTCTCTCATTTCCCCTTGCATTCGCTCTATTATCATGTCTAGGCGGCATAGTTCCGTACATAACAATATTCTTTATTAATTACCCAAATCAGGGTACAATATTCATCATTCATATGCATTAGTAATAACATTATTCTCCCATTTATACAACCATATATATAGATTCAAGTAATTAACATCAAGTTATATCATCATTTATACGAAATATATAAACTCACTACCTTTAACACGATAGCCTTTACATTTAAGTCAATCACCTTATACACGTCAATATTTGAATCTCAACATTTAATACCGAAATACGATAAAAATTTAAACGAAATACATAAACTTCATTAATATACATAAATATTTTACAACTTGGGTACAACGTCTTTAACTACTAATATTTTACATCATAGAGTACATGGTTCGAAACCTACAAACATAATCGTACATACTAATCTGCTACAACAAAAGTACTACTAGCTGTCCTCCAATCAGACTGGGATTAAAACAGTAACCAACTAAACTAATCCCCCAAAATGACATCAGTAAGATGACTAGTCTGATTAGTGACGAAGACTACTACCCCGACTCACAGTCCTGCTCTAATAATGTCTCGGATCTGGACTACCATAGACGTGACTGTATCTAATATCGCTGCCCTCCATGCTGGGTCTCCTCTACCAGCTAACAGCCTCCTAAGGTCCCCTAGGGCCCGCAGCTCCACACTCACTAATCCCAGTGACATACCGTCCGGAATAATACCTCCCCTCCCTCTCTCTGACCTCTGCATCAATGTATCTATCACCCGACGTGACTCCTCCAACTGACCCTGCAGGGCAAAGTACTCTGTCAACAGAATGGCTGGGAGTGAATCACCCATCGGTAGGGGTGCCTCCTGAGGGGGCACAGCAGTAGGGAAAGGTGCATGTATCGGTGGAGGTGGTGGTGGTGCAAATGGTGGGGATGGAGGAACCGGCTCTGTCTCAGTATCCTCTGAAGGATCCTCCTCCTCCTCAGAAAACCAAAATGCCCTGGAGAGGTAAACTGCTCAAAAGGATCATCTATAGGGTCAAGACTAGGTAAGGGAGATGGGACTGGTGATGGTACTGGAATAGGCAAGGCAGGGGTAGGTATCATATGGATATTGGTCCACTCAATCTCCTCCTCCTCCTCCTCAGCTATGACTGACAACCTAGGCCTCTTACGTAATGGCTTCTCCTCCTCCGGAATCTCCCATCTCACTCTAGAAGGACCTGCCTCATCAGATCCTGTAGAAGGTCTACCAATGTATGGCACAATGGCTAAAGCATCTCTCTGTCTACGCTCCTCTGCCTCCTCTCTCAGTCTCTGCTCATATCTCTCTCTGGCTGCTGCTCGACGTCTCTCGACTTTAAAAATTCTCATAAATAATAAATTTCGAATTTTGACATAAGGTCAGTTGGTAATGTCTCTATGACCACCCTACTACAATATCCCAAAAGTTCATAATATTTAAAAATGTCTAAGTAGGTTGATCATAGCCTCAAAGTTAACAAAATTACAGTTTCCCGGTTTTCGAACACCTTTCACTAAAACTGACTTTTCTCCTAAAGCGTTCATCAGATTTTGATGTACTTTATATCAAAACAATCTACGAACTATGCTCTACCCTACCATGGTCACTTAGCACTCTGGAAAGTAAGGTACCGTACGGCCTGGTGTCCCAAAATCAGGGCAGTTTGTGATTCTAACGAAAAACGGACATTATAACGGCTATAATTTCATACTTTCCAAATTTTTCTCACCTCCAAATCCATCACCAAACACATACATCTAACCTACACCATGTGGTCATCATACCAACCATGGATTTCCAACACAAAACACTTCTATATCTAACTCAAACCACTTACAAACACATAAATCACTATAATCTTAACATTTATACTACTTAACCACTACTACATCAATATCCATCATGAATACAAAAGGGGCAAGAGTATTTATACCTTCTTGAAGCTCTAACAACACTTACCAAGCCTTGGGTAATCCTTAACAACCTTACAGTAGCTTGAATCAACTAAAGGAAACCATAAAAACAAGTTAACACTTAGAAAACACTATTTATCATCTTTTCTAGTAACTTGAATGATCTAATTACCTTACTAAATGATGTTGGTTGGCTATGAAACTTGGTGAATGATATTTTCTAACCTCCAAGAAGCTCCATGAATTTTCCCTTGAATTATGATTGATTTTTGCTAGGGTTTTGATTTTCCTTTTCTCTTTTTTTTTTCTTGAAGCCGAATGGAAGAATGGATGGGGTGGAGAACTTTTCTTTGGCTTCTTTGCTAATCCACATCTCATCTTATCCTAATTCTAGAGTTTTGTAGAAAAATCCCATGGTTTAAAGACTAATTTGCCCTTAATTTGTGTTAGTGGAAGATGATGCAAAGGATGATGTCATTGGATGCATCCTTTTATTCTTTTCTTGATTTTCCTAGGTAAAATGCTAATAATCTTGGTAATTACTAATGTGATATAATCCTTGTTATATTATTAATCTTGGTTGTTTGGTTTCCATACTCGTCTAATTGTGGTTCCTTTCGAATATATCTCACTATCCAGTGGGTTTTGAAATCGTTTATAAAATCCAAATTCCCTTAGCATTCTCTTAACTTAAAAATCCCTTGGTTTAACTTAAATTCACTAATTCCTCAATATATAATTCCTTTAATATTTCTATACTCCTTAATATCCAAAATATAGAAGTTCGTTCGAGCTCAAAATCCTCAAAATCAAAATTCAGGAATTTCTGAAATCCATCGTCATTTCGAGTCACTTATTTTCATAGTATATCACTAATATGGTTTCTGTTTGTTCATTTTCCATCTCTAATATAGAGTACCTACACACCATTTCCCTAGATTCCTCAAGATCACTATTCATTTGGGCACTGTAGCCTTTCTAAAGTTAGGGTTATTACATCGGGAGAATGCAGAGTGCATGCTTTGTTCGAGTTCGTTATGATTTCAGAATTATTACTTATGAGACATGTCTATTGGCATCAAACACATCTGTTAGAATGAGATGTGTCTATTGGGAAAAGACACATCCTGAGATGTGTCTATTAGCATTGGACATGACTGTTGGAAATGAGATGTGTCTTTTGGCAAAAGACACATCTTGAGATGTGTCTATTGGCAAAAGACACATATGTTGACATCTATAAATAGGTGTGGCTTTGATCATTTTCAGAATAGGTTCATTTTGGAAATACACAGCAAAAACACATTCTCTCTTCTTGCAGAATTTCTGACTTTATCCGATTGAATTATTTGGGTGAACCACAAATAACTTCAATCTGAAAGTGTTCACACGACTTCAGAAAAATCCAAGTAATCACCCAATTCCCCAACACTTATTACACAAACAAACATTTTTTTAACTTAAATTCAAAAATTATTTAAGCGGGAAATTTAAGCCCTAGCAGTCTCACTTATTTTTTTACCCATATAGATAGATTCTCCGGTTTTTTGTTACGAGTAGTGCTAGAGGTTCCAAATTAGGTACCAAAATTTGTTACCAAATGACATGACATCAATTACTTGACATTTTGGGATGTTTTAATTGGATGACCTGGCGGATCCATTAGAATTATAACCAATCAAAACAATATCACATCAGTTTGTAACAATTTTTTGTACCCAATTTGGTAGATCTAGCATTTTTCTTTTGTACCTTAATAGATACTCCAGATTTTTGTTAATTCGAAATGACATTAGAGTTGCTTATTTTAGACGACAAACAAGAGTAGTAGGATTGATTGTACATACAATTGTATGTAAATTCTATTAATGTGCGACACATATTAGAAAATGGACCATGTAGTACAATCGAGAAAATAAAAGAAGAAGGAAGTTGTGGTGCTCCATTTCTTATAGCATTCCTATCCCATTCCCCATCCCCATCCCCAAAAACTTACTAAAAATAGTAAGTTCCCAAACAAAAATAGTAAATCCCCAAAATTATCAAAAAAATTTCTACATCCCATTCCCCATTTTCCATCCCCATATCCCTATATTCTTTTTTATATTACCTCTTTCTCTCTCTTTCACTTACAATTTTAACTACCAAAACCCACCCACTATTATAAATACAATTTAATATTATTATATGAGGAGAGAGAGTGTATGAGGATGGGGATGAGGCATCAACTCTAGTCCCTAAATATGGGGACTCAAAAATTTTCTGCAAAATGAAACTCCAAAATGGAGAATGGGATGGAGGAGTGTTTTAGAAGAAAAATTGAACAAATCCTCAAATTATAGGGATGGGGATAAGGATGGGGGAAGGGATGTGAGTGCTCTTAGCGCTACGGAGTATTAGTCTACTTTGAGAATGACTTTGCATTTTGTTGTTGATATATATGCCACTGTTTTCTAATGATAAGATAATGCTGTCTGACTTTGCAGAATTTTAATTTAAAGGAACTCTTGTACAAAGTCTGCAATACCAAAAATTTCACAAAATATATATGTACGTACAACATTTGGATTGGTATTAAAATTATAAGCTTTATGTGAATTGAGTTAGAAAAACTTAAATCAATCTCCTCTGTAAATAAAAACTCTGCTCTTAAATATTGCTTTAAGGATACAGTATACTTCCATCATTCCATTAAAAAAAACCGTTGTTTTGAAAGTTGGGTAAATGGCATTTTTCGTTCTAATCTATATTTTGTGGTACTAGTTTTATATACAAATTGTTGTGGAGTTTAGATTATAAATGATAAAAGTCAATTAGATTAATTTAATTTTTTTTTTGTAAATTTACATTGGAGATATATATGGATAATTATTGTTGGGAAAAAAACTTCCAAAAGGGAGTACTACGGGCCTTGGTTTCAAAGTAGTCATTCTAACTTTTTATACGTGTTTTAAGGTATATAAAAAAGATTAATTCAAATATTTTTACTAATTTATTTTAAAGTTTACATATTAGACTCTTATTCAGAAAGAAAGGAAAACCGGAGTTAAGATGAAGTGAAGTGTGGAAAACTGGACATGACTGTGAGACATGTTGTATTTGATTATGTTGGCTTATATGCCTGTTGTATTTGATTATGTTGGCTTATATGCCTTACAATTTTAGTATATGTTCTAAGATAATTCTTGAGATGAGTGAGAGTCGAATTCATGACGTGAGACGACGGAGGATACACCTTTTATCACTTGAACTATCCAATCACGCTCGGACATGTTGTATTTTGTTAAAGGGGAAAGATCTAAGTTTGCATGCGAATGGATTATTAAGAGGTCAAGTTGAAGATTAAAGTGCAATCGAACCTTTGAAGCAAAGGATAAACATACCACATGGCACATGGAATGTGGAATAAAATTAAGCAATCAACCTTACCCCCAAAACACCAAGTAGTTTTCATCTCATCTATTCGCCCACTGAATCATGCCATTATGGTTACTTTGAGTCGTGTAATTTTCCATGTTTGAATATTAGCACAGCAAACACACATTCATTAATTTCAAATTGGATGATTAACTCTTAGAAGGAAATCAAGTTATTAATTACAAGTAATTTATGTATCATTTACTGTATATAGTTCAAAGTGCAACATGCATGTTGTAAAATATAGCAACAATTTAGTGATGCTCTAATACCATTAGGTAAAATACCTTATTCGTTAGGACACAAAAGTAACAAATTGACTTGGCTACTCATTATTTCTTCGGGTTGGATGGGTATACACTTTGGCTTATAAATCAAATTTTGATTGCTTTCCATAAGAGAAATTATTGAAAAAGACAAGGAATTTCAGTTGCAATTATTTTCTGCAATGAAAAAAGTAGCCCGGAGGCTTTGTATGTAAAAGAAATATAAAATGAGTTTGAAAAATAAACTCGATTTAATCTTCCAAAAACTTGGTTAGGAAAAATTCGGGTCAGCCAAAATGTAGAATCTTTATCGTGTTTTATAGTATTGTTTTTAGAAGCTCAATACGATTCGAATTTGACAAAGATCAAGCAAGTTGTAACTGAAAACTCCAGACAAATCATGAATTTTGAAAAACTTGGAACAAAATGTAGACTTTTAAGATAGTCCGAATACCTCGTTGTTATATAAATGCATACTGTTCTAGAAATTCAGTTTTTTCATATAAAAGTTTTCAACTCGTTATGACCCCATCTCGAGTCTTTTCATGTCCACTACTAACTAGTTGAGCTACTCCAATATTTTTGGTAGAGAAAATTATATATAAAATTATAAACAAAGTTGAATAATCACGGTGAAGGCAACTACAGAAGACTTCATAATTTATAGACCCTTATTAATCTCTGTGTATTTTATTATTGGGCCAATATTATAACCCTTGCCTCAAAGTCCACCGACCAAATGGGCCTACGAACGATGTTATTACCAGGTCGGTGGATCTTGCAACTAATCGTCACCAAGCCAGCACAGCCTCAAGGGTCATCCAACGTTGTCATTTGTCAGTAGCCTATATACACATTTTTGGTGTTATATAAATTTTTTAATTAAAAGTACCTAAATAATAATTTTAATAAAAACAACACTTTGTAAATAATGCAAACCTAACAATAAATATATAAGCCGTTATATGTGGGTATAATGGAATCTAATAATACATTCACAACTGCCAAAATATTATTCATTAGTAATTGTTATATATCAAAAAATAAATATATAGTTGTTTCACTTGTTCTACTGTATACTCTACGGATGTGAATTTTTAAAGTCTCTCATGATACATCAACTTAAGAATCAAAATGAATTTGCAAAGTCTTGGTGTGGAAAGTGCAAGGATTCACATAGTTTACTTAAAGAAGCATGCAAGGGTGATTGAAAGTTCATGTCAAGTGCAAAAATTATTGGAAACCATGCTAAGTCTACAAGAGCACACCTTAGAGTCAAAACTTGAGATCTCATATGCAAAGGAAATAAGCAATACCTCACCTTTCACTCACAAAAGAATATTCACTCAAGAACAAGGGTAAGTGTATCACTCAATTCCAACAAAATAAAAAACATGCTTGACACTTGGTATTATTCTAACTTAAACACAACATACATCATTGATGACAATCAAAAGGTCTTTATTTGGATTGTAATGGGGCTAGGGATAGGGTATATCAAGTAAGGCCAAAAGAAGGTGAAGTGTCAAAAGCTAGTAATCACCATGGAAATTATGCACAACACCAAACTTCCTTCCCACACAATTATTTTCTATTTTCAACAAAAAGACTTGACTAGTCGAATGAAGGAGGATTACAAAAACATAAGTATGCTCTCATATTTATTTTCTTTTATTTCCTTTTTTTTAATGAGGGCTAAGATAAATATAAACAATCATAATCCTCCTTTAGATTTAACTTGAAAATCGACTAACAAGGTGACCAACAAAACATATATTTCCTCAAAAGTTATGAACAAAAGTAAACCCATCTCTCACACCTTATTACTCCCTCAAGTTCCTACTAGCCTTTGACAAATTGGGATCAAGTATACGTAAGGCTGTACAAGAAAAAGGTCTTAGGCGAGTAATGTGGTGTGTCACCGAAAGAATTTGATTAAGCTCAAAGGGGTAACTAATTGATCACAGAAGAATGGTGTGGATATTTTGGAAATATGGGTTATTCCTAAATGCCTTTATCATCTTATCATCAATCAATGTCATGTGTTTCAAGAAAGAACTCAAACAAGTGCTAGCAATGCAAATGACAAGTGGACACTCAAGCAAAAGAATATAAATACAAAAGATTTGCATGTAGGCTCAAAACTCACTTGGTGTGGTAGACATAATCAATCTCAAATAAAGGTATCCTCAATGCACCTACTTGTACTCAAAGCATGAAAACCAAATCATCTTACACCTAATCACGACCTCCTAATTTCTTGCATAATCCAAATAAGTCTACTAGTTTCACCTTGCTAGTGTAAGTGTGTGGACAAGAACTTAGCAAATCACTTCTCAATCAAAAGCTAAAGGAACACAAGATTATCATAGCATGTAAGGGTGTATCAAGCAACTAGCAATCAATTAACAAGACTAGAATAAGATTAACTCTACTATTTATAATTCTACAACTCTTTTTATGTTAACAAGACTAGAATAAGATTAGAACTCTACTATTTATAATTCTACAACTCTTTTTGTGATTTTTTCATTTTTTTTAATTTTTTTGGATTTTCTGATTTTATATTTACACTAAAAACCCCCCATACCTAGATCATGCATTGTCCTCAATGAATGCAAAATGAGAGAAATGATAATTGAGCGAATGAGTGGATAATGAGGAGAAAATACCTGATAAAGAATGACGGGGATTAAAAAATTCTAAAAAGCTATGAACTAAAAATAACGCGCACACACACACATATTGTAACTCCCCCAAGCCTACATTCTACTATGGGAGGTACAAAACAAATATTTACTAACCAATACCTGCTCTCGGAAAAACTATCTTTGTTATACAACCAACATATTTCAGAAACTCACCCACAAAAATAGCATAGACCACTCGAACGATCCGATTAAGCGCAAGAATAAAACTCATATTCCTAACTTCATCCATAGACCACGAAGATGCTTCTTTTTGTTGTTTAAGCAAATTAATTACGATAAGATATTGGTCATGAATATCATGAGTTTCGATGAAAGATGGAGCACGAGTGGAAAATGAAGAAATAGAAACGGGTAGGGGTGGCTCTTCGAAAAATGTTTTACCAACAGAATTAGGATCACAAGAACTATCCTTATGTTGGGTTTCCCATTTGGAACAAATATTCTTCATCTCTCCAAACATCTCTTCCGAGGTCAAATCCTTAAAAGATTCGTGAAGCTCTTGATTGGTCTCGTAATGCAATTGAAAATCTTGTTTAAGAAGAGACTCAATCTCATGATCGTCCAAATTTGAACTTGAAACAGCCTCCTTAACTAGATTAGCTCCTATTGGTTGAGTATGAAGTTCTTTGGGTTTTTCGGGAAGAGGTTTGGAAGATGAAATGAAAAGTTCACTAGAAGAAGATGATGGTTGTCTAGGTGAAGCCACAAACTCAGAATCATCGAGATTCTTCGTTTGACCTAGAGAAAGAATGATGTCAGCATTAGAATCTTCTTCGTGTGAATCACCACCGAAAGGAGTGTCAACTTGAACATTAGACCTAGGAGAAATGATATCATCGAAAGTATCGATAGGTCTTTGAGTGATAAGAAATTGAGGGTTGACCTCCGGTGGATTCGGGGTGGTTATTGTCTCATGCTCGCACATGGTGGCTAATTGATTCACTTGAAATTCTAACTTAGATAAGGCTTGAGCATTAGAGTTCAAAATTTGCCTATCACAAGTTATGGTTCGCATGAAGTTTGCTTGAGAAATCAATAAAGCCTCGATACTCTTTTCTAAGGTGTCAAGTTTCCTACTCGAATCATGAAATCCGGGTGGGTGGGCGGGTGTTTGAATTGAACTCGAATAAGGAACTTGACTCGGAATTGGATAAGAGTTCGGTTCTTGAAAATGTGGAGGCAGAGTTTGATAGCTATGACCTTGGTTCCATGAGAGATCGGGATAATCTCTCCAACCTGAATTAGAAGACGATGTAAAATGGTTATTTCGAGAGGTTGGTTGAAACATGGCATTTACTTGTTGAGAGTCGGGGCCATGTTGAAAATCGAGACTCGGAGAGTTGAAATTTGGGTGCCAAGACGTGTGTGAAGGGCCACTAATGGTTTCTAAGGCTTCGAGTCATCTAGTAAGAGCATCTAATTCAGAGTTGATTGCAATATCGTTTTCACTATAATGCAAATCACTAAAAGTACTAGACGACTTGTTATATACACTAGGTTCCCTAGTTGACTCACACCACATCGTATTATCCGCTAACTCCTCGTCAAAATCCCAACCTTGGTAATAACGCTCCCTAAATGCTACGGACATGGTAAAGATTGATCAAGGATAAAACCACGTAGCAAGTAAGTGCGAAAATGAAACACACAAAATAAATGGTGAAAAATCAAAAGAAAAATCTAACCTAGGTTCCCTAAATAAAATAACTAGACATTGCTCACAACGTTAAGACACACTAAAAATTCCGTAAATTAAGAATTATTCAGACTGATTCGGCCAGATTAGAGCAGGCATTGCCAAGAGGCCAAACTCGTCACTTAGACACCGAATCTTAACAGCCAGGTGAACCTTAGACACTCAAGGTCGTGAATAAGTCTTAATTACGTTTATTTTTAGGCACCTTTCTAATTGAGCGCGAAATCCTAGGGGCAAATGTCTAATTAATTTCATTAAAAGGCTAGGGGATGCAAAATGTTGAAAATTAATTGTTGTGGGCCAAGGAAAAAGTGATTAAATCCCTTCCCCCATGTTGCAAGTGGTTTTGCCCTTAAAATTTATTTACAAATGATGCAAACAAACCACGAGATATAAAAACTATAAACATTTATGGATGCTCTAAACTACGTGTTTTAATCTAAAGAAAATTTAACGTACCTTGGGGTCCTCCAGCGATCACCACAATTTAATAGGTATGAAAAATTAAAAACAAGAAAATAAAAAATGTAGATGATGTGATCCTAAGTGATTAAATGCATGATGCAACAATTATGTAATTTCTAACTATTTTTTTTTTTGGATTTTAAATTTTCAATTTTTTTGTGATTTTTTGAATTTTTGATTTTTTTTTTGTGATTTTCTAAAAATAAAAGGCGAAAAGAGAGAAATACGGGTTACCGAAGCACGCTTCCAAAAATTCCGATTTTTTCCAAGCTCCGTGAGAAGATTTCCCGAAATTCCAAACTTTCCTAAAAAAAGCGAAACAAAAATAAGACAAGTAAAACAAAACTAATCCGAAAAATTAAAAATTAAGGCGCGAATAATAATTAGTCCCCGGCAGCGGCGCCAAAAACTTGTTGTGCTAAAAATAAGAATTTGAAATTTGATTGCAATCGCACAATCTCGTTTTAATATTTTAGATTCGAACCACAAGGACTATTTTTTTTTGCAAACCTTAAAATTTAATTTAATCGAACTAGACAATTTGGATTTTTGAGAATTTCGATTTTAACTAATTAATTAATTTAACTAAATAATAAAAAGTGACATAATCACGAATTGCATACACGCATATCAAAACAATTAAAACAGAAAACTATAAAACTAAAATGGGTTCATAAATTTAAAGCAATAATTAACTAATAATTGGAACTATGATTAACTAATGATTAGAGTAATCTATTATATATATAATAGCCCAACAAGAGGCTATAATTGATGAGACATTTTATTCCAACTTAAATTCTTACACATTTTATTCCATCTGAAATGACTGATTTACCCTTCTTTTCATTATTTTAAAAAAATAATGCTATTTGTGGAAATTGAACCTAGGTCTCTACAATGTGTAAAAAGCTTTTTACCACCACACCACTCACTCTTATGTGTTTTTGTATAATACACATTATATGTGTGCAGGTGTGTCGTGTGATTGAAAAAATTATGGTACTTTACTTAGTGCGACATTAACAAATTTTAGGTACTTTAGCTATTGCGAGGTATTAACAATTTGGTGAAGGGAGCCTACAGTTAACTTTAGGAGAATTCCCTAAAGCTAACCATTAAATACAAGACACGTCATCAAAATCATTAATGCCCCTGTGGGACCCTTTTAAATAAAAAGTAGTGAATAATTAAAATCATATAGTTTTAAAGGTTAACTTTAGGAAATTCTTCTAAAGTTAACTTTAGGAACCTTTTTCTCTAACAAATTTTAGTCATCAATTTATTCTTACATTCAATGATTCGAATTATCATATATTATATTAAAAAATAGATTAATGATATATAAATTTTGGTTTGGTTATGCTAGACCAATCAATCACATGTGTTTTAAATCTACAAATTAAAGATGTGTGTGTGTTGCTTGAGTGAAACAAAATTTAATATGATAATTATTGCGACATATTCGCAGTCTTTGGTCATAATTTTATTTTTATATTTATTGATTTGGATCATAATAAATTATATTATATCAAAATATCAATTAGTGATACATAATATATAGTTTGTTTATACATTTTATAATAATAATAACAATAATAATAATAATAATAATAATAATAATAATAATAATAATAATAATAATAATAATAATAATAATAATAATAATAATAATAATAATAATATTTGTAGGGTCACCGATTTAATTCACACATCTTTCTATCACTAGACCACTCAGCCACATGTGTTTTAAATCATACACATTATAGATGTGTGTGCATGTTACTTGAGTGAAACAAACTTTAATATTTTTAATTATTGTAACATACTAACAATTTTTGACTATATTTTATTTTTACATTTATTGATTCGGATTATAGTATATTATGTTATATCATTTATTAATATTATTCTCTATCGATGTCAATATTTAGAACTATACAAATTATTTATTTAACGAATTTATTGATTTATCAAATATTTATTTACCAAGATACAATTGATTAAAATGTAAATTTTTTAGAATTTTTTTAAATAATTTAAACATCAATTAAAAAATTATGATGAATTTTAGAAAATAAGTAAAGCTAGAGGCTCGTAATTCGCTAAAAGAAACAACACACGCATTCAAGTCTTTGGTCTATCTGTTCACTCCAATTAGTATCTTTGGATGAAGCTGTATTTGAAAAAAGAAAGGATGAATTCATTGTCAAAGCACGAACATAAGACCTATGAGCAACTTCAACTTATGATAATAGAAGTACGAAAAAATATTCTAAAGTGTGATAAACTTGTATTTACACAAGATATATTCACTTAGTCAATTAGAATATCTGGTGTTTTAAAAGTCTAACGGACAGAGGAAGAGGAAAGGGCAAATGATGCTTAAAATGAAGAAATTAGAAGAAAAGAGATGAAAGAATTAGAAAGATAGTTTTAAGAAGTGAAAGCGCAAGGCTTGAGTAGAGTATTAGAAGATTTACGAAGTTTTTGATTAAAATCAAGAGTAAAACCTACACTCTCATAATGCAATATCTTGAAGGCTATTTAGTTTGTATCTTGAATATTATTGGAGATCCAACTAAATGGATGTATCATTTTCGAAGAAGTGGAAGACCAATTTAGTATTGTAAGTGTTTTGAAAAATCATCTTAATTAAACGATGCCCATAAAACACTCAAATTCTATTCTATGACTTTTAAAAAAAAACTGATATGACTATTATCAATATTACTCATATTATTTTTCAGATTACAAACTTGAACATACTTAAATAAGTACACAATAGTCACATATGCCATTAACAAGCAAAATTTCACTAAAATCAATCACATACTTTAAAAAATATTGATCATGCACAATTTAATTTAAAAATACAATTTAAGATAGCGACATGTGCCTCGCACGGGTTTTTATGCTAGTTGCTATGTAATGATTGAACTATGATGACAATAAGAATGAGTATGAAAGAAAATCAAACAAACCAAGGTAAGCATGCTTGCGGACTAAAGCTATGTGGACTAAAACAGGAAATGGGCCACCTAATTAACATGGGCCAGAGGTTGAAATGGGTTTGAAATGGATTTGGGCCTGGCTAGCAAATGTGGAGATGGGTCAGGAATTAAGTAAACAAATTGAATAAATAAACTTCATAACACGCAAGCAAGTAGTACTAATAAACTGGAAATTTAATTACACTAATTAATACTATACCACTTAATATTAATGACAATTTAATTAACTCTAATTAATACGAATGCTAATTCTAACAGTATGCTAAAAATTATACTAAGTGATCGGTTAATAAATAAGTCATACTATTTATTAAACTAGTGCGAAGCGAGGTGAATGTAGTGAGCATAATATGTGAAAAACAAATGTTAACACGCTACTTAACCAAGTATTAATAAAATATAAAATAAATTGCTCAAACAAAGAAATAACGTAATTGAAAAAACAGGGAGCCGGAAATAAATGCTAACAGCGAACGTCACAACAGCTGTCAGACGTAAAGAAATCAGCATCAGAAAAGTAATATCAACGGAGAATCAAAACCAATACATGAAAGTAGATCTAGAACATTAAACGAATGATAAAAGTAAATCTAAAGGGCTCCTTTCATACAAAAAATATAAATTTCATTGTAAAAGGAAAGTTTTCATAGCCAAAATGTAGAGGGAGGAATAAGATCTAAATAAAAAGAGAAAATTTGCATAAAAAAAGTGTTTACATGATTTGAAACTACAAAACAAGAAATTAAATCTACCCTAAAATCTAGACTATACAATACAAGGGGGATGAGGGGGTATTTATAGGATAGGAATTAGGGTTTTGGGGTGTGTTGGTTTAATCTTGGCCCTACACCTTCTAAATGTGGTGGAGCAATCCTAGCCATCTATTTATTCCTTCCCCTTTAAGCTTTAAAGAGTTGATCTTGGTCATACACTTATGTAGTGTGTTGGGATGATCTCCACCTTCCACATGTCCTCCAAGATTCCCTTTCCACCAAGCTCCTAATTCTTTTTCCTCTTTTCATTTAAGTCTTTTTTCTTCCTCCTTTTCCCTTCCTTGCTCTTTATTTCTTTATTTTGCCATTTCTTTATTTATTCACAAATTTCCTAAAATGCAACAAAATAAATTATTAAAATACGAGTTCAAGCAATAAATAGGTAATAAAAATATGCAAAAAAATGCACTTATCATCCTACCACATTCAAGCTATTTCCTACCACATTCAAGCCATTTCCCAGAAAAATGATGAATGTGGTAGGAAATAGTTGGTAGGAAATGGACAATAATGGTAGGAATTGATTGGTAGGAAATGCCAATTTACATGGCTTCTCTTATAAAACCTACCAAATTGACTTGCCTTCCGTTGGTAGGAAATAGTCATTGACTTTGGTCAATGGCCTATTTCCTACCAATGTTGGTAGGAAATGGGTCATTGACCAAAGTAAAAAATGACCTATTTACTACCAATTTTTGTCGGAAATAGTCATTGACTAAAGTTAGAAATGACGTGGCCTCGTCCCATATGACACGTCAATAATTGGGGTCCATTTTCGGATGACGTGGCATGTGACATGTCATGTGACGTGTCTGGGTCCCATGCCACGTGGCAACCCATGTGGCGAGCCACTTGGGCAGCCACATGGCATGTGGGGCCTTTTGGAAAAAAGCTAGCAATTTTGACCAAATAGCAATTCCGACTGGAGCAATTCCTACCATTCGAATTGGTCGGTTTTGACCTCAATTCCGACCAAAAAATGGCCAAAACCGACCAATCGCGTGGTCGGTTTTGGCCTTTTTTCTTGTAGTGAAATTAGTGGGTAGCCCTTACCTAAGGTTAATCGCGTGGTCGGTTTTGGCCTTTTTTCTTGTAGTGAAATTAGTGGGTAGCCCTTACCTAAGGTTTGGTATCCATATTTAGGTTTGGACAAGATTTTGTATTGATTTTGACCCACTGGATAATCCATTTTTAGTTTGGTATCCATATTATGTTTGGGAAAGATCCAAATTCATTGTTTGACCCGTTGTTAATTAAAGAAATTTTGTATACAAATTTAAATACTATTACTATATTCTCTTAATATAAAGGATTACTATATTCTCTTAATATTTATGGTAAGATTATTGATGAAAATTTGAATAATATTTTAGTTTTGGTAAGCTTATTAATACATATTATCACATAACATATATAGAAAATCTAAATAAATTTATCTTTGATTGCATTTGTTATAATATAGAAATATAATATTTTATTAATATTATTTCTTTCAATATTAATTTATTTGATCTTAAATATAAAGTTATTTTCTTTATTTAATCGTTATTATTATATATCATAATTATTATGAAATTTAAATTTAAACTACCGTGTGCGTAGCACAAGCTATAATCTAGTGTATTATAAATTAGTGGATAGCCCTTACCTAAGGTTTGGTATCATATTTAGGTTTGGACAAGATTTTGTATTAATTTTGAACCACTGGATAATTCATTTTTAGGTTTGGTATCCATATTACGTTTGGAAAAGATCCAAATTCATTATTTGACCCATTGTTAATTAAAGAAAGTTTGTATACAAATTTAAATACTATTAATATATTCTCTTAATATTTATGGAAAGATTATTAATGAAAATTTAAATAAATCTTTTAATTTTGGTAAGCTTATTAATACATATTATCAGATAACAAATATCGAAAATCTAAATAATTTTATCTTTGATTGCATTTGTTATAATACAGAAAAATAATCTTTTATTAATATTATTTCTTTCAATATTAATTTATTTGATCTTAAATATAAAGTTATTTTCTTTATTTAATAGTTATTATTATATATCATAATTATTATGAAATTTAAATTTAAACTACCGTATGCGTAGCACGGGCTATAATCTAGTACTAAGCTTAATTTCTCATGTTTTGTTCTTATTAAAAATTAATGAAGTGTTTTCTCGTATTTTAATATTATTTAATTAATAAATGCATTTTATAGCTTAGCATATTGTGATAAAATTAATAATATGAATATTTTTGTTTTGTTACAATTATACTGTTATTTGTATGTAATAAGTTTCATATTAACACCATTTACTTAAATAAGTGTTAACCCACTAATTTTATTCAAAATATTACTTCCTCGTCCTAATTTATTATAATATAATCATAGTTATGCTTAAAAAATTTGCTTAAGTAGTCGAATAATCCTGAGCTGAAGTGCTAAAATGTGCTTCCACACTCAACTCAACCTTTTCTGGAACAAAATATTTATTTATGATTATACAAATTAAAATTACATTATTATAGTATCTTTTTAATTAAATATTATGAAATATGGAATCAATTAATTTAACAAAAAACATCAAATAAATGTATTTATATTTTGTACATACCATTATCATGAACTAGCACATTATTGATTTTGTTTATAATTATATAACCATATTAATTAAGTCAATAATTATCATATTTACATTCAATATTATCAAAATATGCAAACATAAAATATATTTATAAAATTGCAGAAACACATACAAAAGTTAAAAGTTTGAGTAGGATTAAAACACTTTATATAATGAGAAATAACCAAATAATTTTTATTCATTGTTAGGAACTTTTTAATCTAAATGAAAGTTAGGGTGTGCAACCATGTGTGCATATATAACTACCCAAAAAAAATGCTAGTAAAAATTATAATCAGTGATTAGCAGCTCACGATTCATTCTCAATTACTTTTAGCCTACAAATTTCCAACTAGAGCTGGTAACTTGTTTATTTTTACGATTTAAAGAATATTTATTGACAGTATAGTTTCCGTTAAAACATGTTTGTTATAATGTCCCAATTTTGTTTTACAGAAAATGCTATTTAATTATTCAGATAAGAACTTAAAATAAAATATTTCATCGCATATAAACGTGTTAGATATAGTATAACACATTTACACCAATTTGTACAAATTTTGTCACAAGTAGAAAACATTTAATAATTTGTTTTTATAATAAATTTGGGTAAGAGAATATAAAATTTAAATAATAAGGGGGGTTTTCTTTTTAATTATCCTTAGTGTTTTTCATCACTATAAATCAATTTTTGGAGTGATATTTTTTTAATATTTTATCTTCATTTTTTTGTCATTCTTTCATAAAGAATCTAGTCAATACATAAGAGGGAGAAATAAAGTTTTTTTAATGTCTTTCTCTTTCAAGGTATATTTAAGAATACAATCATAAAATAAATGAGTCGTATGACATATTTATTCATATTTCAGTTATAATTTTGACAACTCAATAAACATGTTATTTACCCACGTAATGTTTCACAATAAAAATGTTGTCCAATTAGTATATAAAAAACTAATTGCATAATTTAAAATTTTATCTTTTTAGGCAAATAAATTTAACTACCTCATAGTACTATATAATGTGATTGATCGATCATTATATTTTGTCTATGTGCATGCTATGCAATATACTATTTTCTAAGATATTTGTTAACTTGACTGTATTTTTAATCATTTTTAGAATTTATTTTGAATTTTTTAATATTCTTTCCAACCAAAATTTCTTTATGTGTATTATACGACTTTTAATCGATGTACATATGATATTAACTGATTCCTATATTTTGTATTATTATATTGATAGGGGCTGAAAGTAAGCCCTAAAGACATATTTAATACAACATTAAAAAGACCTCGGTTGGTCCAAGGTTGAAACACATTTATGGGGCCCAAAACCCTAATTAATTGTTAAATTCGTAATTAATTATTCAGCTGATTTTAGGACTCCAATATTGAGTCCAATGAGGAGCCAAATTCTCCAAGGAGTGGCCTCCAAGTCATATGAGTCCAATAGAAATCAGCCTTCCTCATGGAAGGATCCAGAAGTCCATCTAAAACGAGTATATTGTCCACCAAGACACCAAACCCTACCCTAATTCCAAGGCACCCAACGCCTATATAAGGGCCTGACCCCTCATAACTCAGAGGGACGGTTTTGGGGCACAACTCCATACGCCACCCACCACGTTTTAAGCTTAATCCCCGAACAAGGACATACAAGCCACTACGTCACTACGCCGTGAGGGCGCATCAAGCCACGTAGGCAAATCTAGAACTACGTTTTGGCTTGATTCTTGATATTCATCAAGGTACGTAGGCATCTTGTTAGGATCGAGTTAGTCCCCGACAACAATAGCAGCCACCATTAAAGCCCCAGGAGTGGGCTCTCAACCATTGATTACTGGAGCGGGCTCCCAACCACTGGTCATTCAGCCCCAAGGGACTGAAGCACAAACTCATGTATCGTTACCCCTAGTGACGAATTCCTCCAACCCAAAGACGAATCCCCTGCAGATGGTAGTCTCCCCTCTCGGAGGCCAATCCGTCACTCCTAGAGCCCAGATCTCCACTACCTTGATTCCTGCAAGCAAGAGCCCGGTGTATGGGTTGCCCAATTATCACCCGTACCAGGCTGTACCAAGCGGTCATGCCCTTCAGATACATGAGCTACCTTACATCAGGGGGCTAGGACCCGAACAAGGCCAATAATACCGCGACTACTCCGGCCCGTATTCTGACGATTCATCCTCGGAGGAAGGGGATAGGGATGAAGCCCCAAGGAGGTGACGTCCGAGCAAGGAACCTATGGGACAAAATGGATATGACGATCCACCAGCCTCACTGCGCGTTCTGACCACCGTTGCTGGAACTCACCCAACACATACCGATATTCAAGGGTTGAACCTTCTTAGAACAGGAATTTAAATGAGTCTCCAAGAAGCTGGAGTCCAAAGAACGATTTTAATCTCTCCAGGGGCGGATCCCCAATCCTAGGCATGATTATGCCCATAATAGGAAAACATGATTACAAATCTCTACCATGGTGCTTCCACCACTAACAGATGAGAACCCAATTTATGGGATTCGGATTCCACCCCAACGAGAGGATGACTCACCCCGTATTTAAGGCCTGAAACCTCCGCATATAGCAGGAGGAAGAAGTCTCGATCGTGCATTAACGATGATGAAAGAACAATCAGACTGATGATCCACTCCCCTAGACTTCCAATCAAGGAACGACTTCCCCAAAGACTCGTCTCCAAGGGGTGATCCCCAAAGGGTGATCCCAAATCCACTAACTCAAAGAGAGAATCCCGAATTGCAGATGGTGGTTTTACCATTGTCTAATGGAGCACAAGGAGCACGGATTGTCACCACCGTCATGCTAATTCCAATAACTCGATACCCCATTTATGGGTTGTCACCGTTCCCAACTGCTGATAGAACTGTCGATCTACTCATGAGAAGTGTGTGCCTCGATACATTGAAGGCTTGGTCCCCTTGTTGGAGGACACCAAAATTTCTCTGGATAATACACCAAAGATGACTCCTCATCGAAAGAATATGAAGAAGAGGACGTCCGTTATAACAAAAGACGTCAAGGCAAGGAGCCCGTCAATCTCAACCCCGAGGGACTCAAAGAACGGCTCTACAGGCAATAGAAGAATGGATTTAGGGGCTCAAATTACCAATCCACAGCAGTCGGATGTGGGTTCAATGAATTCAGGGACGAATCCCCATCTCTGTCGTTACACAATGAACTTAGGTCCCCACTAATGGGATGTCGTTCATCGATGGTAGAAGTGGCCAGCAACGCAAGACAAACGTGCCTCTACGCATTCAAGGCCTGGAAATCCCATGAATGAGTAATGATTTTTCCGGACCCTCTACTGTTAATAATTCATCATCCACTGATGAAGATACCTATCTCAGAAAGAGAAGACCAGGAAAGAAGCTCGAAGGAGGGTCAGGGCCTTCTCAGCCCCGTGGATCCAAAGGACTGGCTCCCAAGACTTTAGAAGGGACGATACTCGTTCATAAAGCACATACCTGAGAATTGAAGTAAGATATGAAAATGCAACAAGCTAGGCAGCCCCCAATGGCTTGGTACCCCAATGTTTTTAATACAAGTGATACCCCTATTGTAATAACCTTAACTTTAGAAAGGCTACAGTGCCCAAATGAATAGTAATCTTGAGGAATTTAGGGAAATGATGTGTAGGTACTCTATATTGGAGATGGAAAATGAACAAACAAAAACCATATTAGTGATATACTATGAAAATAAGTGACTCGAAATGACGATGGATTTCAGAAATTCCTGAATTTAGATTTTGAGGATTTTGAGTTCGAACGAGCTTCTAGTTATTGGATATTAAGGAGCATAGAAATATTAAAGGAATTATATATTGAGGAATTAGTGAAATTAGGATAAACCAAGGAGTGATCAAGTCAAGGAAATGCCAAGGGAATTTAGATTGTTAAACGAGTTTGAGAATGCTTGAGAACCCGAGAGATAACCGGGAGAGCAACTTATGAGAAAAAGAGAATATACCAAGGATATTGAATCTAATACCTACTTGAGGATTAGAATCACCCTAACACATTAATATATGATGTGGGAAAGGATAAAATATATTCAAGAGATTTACAAGAGAAAAACCACTGAGACGATCGCAGAAATCGTTCGATGAATCAGATGACGAGAGAACTTTGTACAAAACCCAAACAAAAGCCCAAGGGCATGGGGAGAAGCCCAAATTCGGCCCAACCCAAGCATGGAGCTGATATTAAGTGATATTAGAGTGTAAGGGAAGGAATCCCATTGGTGCAAACATTAAAACCAAAGTGGAAGAGGAGTAAACTTGTCAAACTTGAGTACTAAGTAGCATTTTGCATGGTAAGGTGTTTAGATGACCAACAATTGGCTCTTTCCCATTGGTGGACTTCAAAGACTTTTATTATAAGACTACACAACTGATATATTGGATAGATAAAAGGTGAAAAACGTTTTCAAAGGCAAAGAAGCAAGATAAACACAAAGCTCTCCAATCTGCCAAACAAGAACACAACTCAAAGAAAAATTCATATCTCCATTTCTATCCATGATAAAATCACCAAATTTTAACCACAGATCCCTCATAATATGGAGAACATTCTCTCAAAATTTCATGGCAAGATGATGAGTATAGCCTAGGCAAATACCATCCCCAAGAGAAGAAACCAAACTATCCAGGAGGATTGACAATTTCTGGACCGATCTTCAAACGGCCATATCTCCTTCATTACTCAATGAAATTTTGTGTTCTATATATGGTTAGAAATCTGTTAAGATGCTCTATAACTTTCCTTTAGATGCCTCATCCAGAAAACGTAGGTAAGGCCTTCGTTTTTGCGATTCTTTCAACTGGTGTCCAGTGAATCCGAATTACTAACTTTGTTTCTATGATTTCTTTAGTTAATCCAAGCTATTATAAGGTTGTTTAAGGATTACCCAAGGCTTGTTAATTGTTGTTAGAGCTTCAAGAAGGTATAAATATTCTTACCCTTTCTTATTTATGATGGATATTGATTGGGTTAGTGATTAAGTGGTGTAAATTACAAGATTATGGTGATTTATGTGTTTGTAAGTAGTTTGAGTTAAATATGGAAGTGTTTTGTGTTGGAAATCCATGGTTGGGATGATGACCACATGGTGTAGGTTTGATGTATGTGTTTGATAAATGGAAAGAAATGATTTGATAAAAAGGGGAATAGCAACATAAAGCGTAAGAGGCTGTGGGTTGTACAGTCCAGCATTCAATATTTATTTCGGCCCAAGAGTTGCCGAAGGGGGATGTAGCAGAAGAGCCTTCCTCAAGGGGGATGTAGCAGAAGAGCCTTCCCCCAGGGATGATTGTCATGGAGGATGTAGCAGAAGAGCCTTCCTCCAGGGATTATTATCATTCCTTTTACTAGTAGTAAACAGAGAGCAGGTACGGATAGGCGACTGATCATCGTCCTACGTATCTGGCGCTAGCAGATATCCCCAAAATTTGAAAGAAAGAATTGAAAATGGTTTTCAGATTTCTATACTGAAATCAGAATAATGATATGAAATGACGGAATTATTGTTACAGATGAAGAGAAACTGATTTTATATGAATTTATATAATTGTTGCATAAGAAGGAAATGAGAAGATGATAGTGAGAGATTTGTTCAAATATCCATATTATCTTGAAATATTACACTGAACGGGTATATTGATTGTTATATTAATTAAGAAGAGAAACTGATACTATATTATCCTAGATTTCTTTTCTTATGATAGTAAGTGGATGATGTATTATTAAATAAGAATTTTATTCTTTCGTAAGGTTTATAATTGGTTTTCGGTTATATATATATTTATACATGTTTAAAATTTTGATTTCTAGTTACAATATTATCTTGCTGAGCTATTATAGCTCACTCTTGCTATTTTATTTATATAACAGCTAGATCAGGTGCTGAAACGTCGCAGTACAACCCGGAAGAGGGTAAAGAGGAAGTCTACCTTATGAGAAAGTATCGACACCTGTTCTCAAGGTAGTATATACTTATATATGGGTATAATAGATGGTATTCTGGGATTGTAACAACAGTTTATCTCTAAACTTTTAATATTGTGGATGTTGTTCTCTGAGCATATGACTGGTGTGTGTGTGTATTAATGTGGGATCAATTGTTTAAGTATTAAATAGTACTAAAAAAACCCAAGAGATATTGATATTGAATGGAAATTGGACCGTGATGACCTGGATCCTTGACCCCGGATCTAGGGGTGTCACAGATGGTATCAGAGCTAAGAGTCATAATGCTCAGGAACAAAAGTGATAATAAGAATTGTATCAGTAATAATATAAATTGTGAACTCTCATCGAGTTCTAGGGTGGTATATCGCAGGTAGCATTTATTTTAAGTAGTGATTATAATTTTATAGATTATTACTAATAAAAGTTTATGTTTTACTATAGGGAGGGGAGACGGGTGAGACGAGTTACGAACGAGAGAGTAGGAGTGTGTATGGTCATGTGAGAAAGTCAGAACCTATGTAGAGTTCGTGTTGGACTATTGGATATAGTACCAATGGTTAAGTTAAGATTGAAATGCGATGTGAGGGATATGTTGAGATAGACCTCGTTTTATTTTGTGGTAATGGATGTCTATTAAAGAATCCATAGAGACAAGTGTGGTCGACAAGGACATGGACTGCCTGAGATATGAATTTAAGGTGATGTTAGGGGATTCCTAGAAATAGTTATGTACTCCTTGAACTATAGGAAATTTCAATATGATGATGAAGGATGAAAAGTTGGCATATGGTATTATGATAATGAGGTGTTGAGATTGACTTAAATGAAAAGGCTATTATGCCAAAAGTGTTAAGCTTATGCAGCACACGGAATTGATATGAGAAAGGGAATATTTGACGTATCGGGAAGTGTATGTTAGATAATCTCGTGAGTATGCGTGGTATGTTAGAATATACAATTTAGAAGTATAGTTTGAAGGGTCCTTGATACCGGAGCAGTGTTAGGCTAAGACGAGCAATATTACGTAAGTATATCGATTAGAAGGTTGTGATCTACTATGGGTAAAGGCAGAAAGTATTGAGCCAAGTCACGACTAGGTAAATGACGATAATTGGGAATACTAGACGATAGGTTAAGGATAAATAGTGAGTACTAAGTTTAAGAAATTTTGGAAAGTACGCAGTCTAAGATATAAATGGTATTTGAGGAAAACCTTCCATTATTGGGATTTTCAATTGGACAGAGGCTATTAACAGTAACTACTTTCAAATTTCCTAAAGTCCTGCTAAATTATATTATTGAGTTTCAAATTTTCCTCCACTGTTGGGTAATTATTCATTAAGGGCCAGTATTTTTTTTAAAACTTTCTGGTACCCTTGAAATGTGTTTCAAAATTGTATCTATCTTAGCCAAAATATTCCTCTAAGATTATTTTCGGAAGATGGTATTTATCATCGCGATTTATATTTTCTTTATATTTCTTACTCCAATTAAGAGGAACAATCCTATATATATACGCAAGGACGATCTGTCTGTGTGATTGAAAGTCGGAGGGGACGCCCTCACTTGTGTGATATAGGGGTTCCTCCCTCATATTGATTTCTCAAATATTCTTTTGTTTCAAATAAAAGCTCTTTAAAACTTTTAATTTTATAAATTGTTGTGGGACCCTTGCTTGTTTCTGGGTTCGTTTCAATTCAAAATCTTTTAAATTCTATTAGTCATTTCGAATATAGAAGATTTCATTAATGGATGGAAGCAATGTTTATAGTATACGTGATTATACAAGGAAACTTGAGATTCCAAGGGAAATTTCAATAAGAGATAATTAGAACTAGAAGCGTTTCAATATAAGAGAGGAAGGAATTTCGTGAGAAGGAATGGGTATATTTGATGATTAGCAAGAGAAAAGAATATGAGGAATCTTAAGGCATAATTGAGATTTACTATTGAGAGTAAGGTGTATTTTGAGGATAGAGTCAGAATAAGGATAAACAAAAGAAGTGGGGATAATTAATGAAGGATTCGAGGTGTAATAACTATTAGTGGGGGAAAGGCCAATTTTTTGACTAATACCCTAAGTAGAGAGAAAGATTAAAGATGTTAAGTATTCAAAGGATTAATCCAAAAAGGTGTGAATGAGTAAAACTTGAGGTAAAGATTTTGATGAGAATAATAAAAGGAAATTATAGAGGTGGAATAGATAGTATATCATGAAGGAACTAAGTGGATCAGCAAGATGTAAAGAGCGTATAGTGAACAATAGACATATGGGATAAGGTATCCGGAGGAAATTGCAGGTGCGCGCTAATTTAACCTCTTAAGTGTAAATGTTTGGTTAGGGATCGATTAAGTCAATGAATGGTGTAAATGGGCTAATAATATAGATAAGAATAATCTATCTGTGAGAAAGTAAACTATGGTGATATAAGAAAGTGAGTTATTCTCGTGTCATCCAAATCAATATCTGTTAAGAGTCAGAGAACTCTATAAAAAAGGAGATTTGTGAATAATGGGGAAAGTGCAAGGATAATTCTTAGAATGAAAGGAAAGTATTTGCTCGTATAAGTATGAACAGGAAATATATATTATAAATAATATTTTCTTACAATTGTTTCAAGGAATAGCATTATAAGATGTAAGAACCCTAATTTTTGCAATATTTTCTTTTATTTAATATCATGTGGCATTGGCAATTTGGAACCTTTCTAGTCATCCCTGTTGTTTAATGGAATTTATTGTCTGAGAAACTATGTTGTTACATTCACTATGTAAGATAAGAGAGAAGATTGTTGAGGGCAAGAGTCTTATTGTTAGTAAGATTTATAAAACTTGAGATTTGAGAATGATTAGAGTATTAAAAGATTTATTAGGATTATGACGAGGAATTATGGATATTCGAGGAATTTACACAATTAAGTACTTAAGGAATTACTAGGGAAATCTTTACGCGACAAAATATTATTACGAGAGATTAATTAAGATACGATACGAATTAAAGATTAAGTGACAAGCATTGGTGGAAGAATAATGATACAAGGAGTAGTATTGCATGCAAGTCCCATGCAACTAAGTAGTTAGGAAAAAGCAAACTAGTTAAACCAAATGGCAAGAGGAATAGTAACTAGTTGCATTTCTTTTTCCAAGGAGGAGACAATAGTACAAGGAAACCATACCTAGGTTAGTACCATGCATATACATACACTAATATGTATCACCCAATCACTTTATCAATTATTCAACCAACCACAAAAATCAAAACAACAAAACACTTCTCCCCCCCCCCCTTTGAGCAAGCTCTCGGCCAAGACCAAAAAAAGGGAAGAAAAATTCTTCCTTCCTCCATTTCTCCTCACTCATAATTCAAGGCATAATTCCTAGGCTCTCTCCATCATCTAAGAAAGGTATACTAAGAGTTTCAAGCCCTTTCATCCATTAACTTTCAAGATATTAATTGTTAAAGAAATTGTGAATAGTAACCATGTTAAGTTTTTCTTATAGATCTTGGATTATAAGGATAGTAGGAGCTTATTCAAGGTGTTCTTGAGATTTGTAAGGCTTACCCAAGGCTCCTAGATACTCAAGAAGGTATAAAAATCATAACCCCTCTTGGCCATGTAGTGTTTATGATGTTTGGTGATAGATCCATGTGTAATGGTGTTAATCTTGGTTGTATAAGTGGTGGATGATATAGATCTTGAGTTTAAGGGTTGTGATTGTGATTTTTATGATTGTGGTTAGTATATGTATCTCCATGAATGTTATAAAGTATGAACTAGGTGAATTAGATGTTGGTTGTGTTGTGGAAGTAAGAATCTTGGTTGATTTAAGTGAAACATGCATGCTGAGTTATTCCCGATATTTGACCTGTCTTGTAACATGGTTTTGAACCCCCAAATCTTGTCCCCTGAGGTCCTACCATATATTGTTGGAAAGGTATTTGAATTTAGTTTCTGAAAATATGAGGTTCATGACTAGGTGATGTATAGATTTTAAGTTATGGCCGGAGAAGTAAAATGTGTTTCTGGATTCCGGACTGCACTAAGTGACCCCCTTGTGAACCTTGTTTAAACCCCTAAAAATTTATGTGGGATCGTGGAAAAATTTGAGAATCTAGGAAATGCAGTGGTGAAGGATACCCAAAAAGAATTGGATTAAAATATTAATTTTTCTATTTTATAAAAATGCTAGAGTAAAATTCGCGAAAGGGAAAAAGTCGTTAAATGGAGTATAATTCTAGGGGTAATGGTCATGACTCGGATATGGTAACTAAATTAAGTCGAATAAGTGACGAGCGTAATCGAGTGGTGACATGGACCTATAGTGGGGCTAAAGTGTCATAAGACGAAGTCGTTAAGTTAATTTTGTATCCCCTAAAACCCCGTAATTAAAGAGATATTGTTATGGTACTAACGAACGATCATTGCTTATGTATAGATCGTTCCACTCCGCACGCTCGACCACCCCAACTAAACCAAGGCAAGTTTACTTTTCAAAACTTATACATATACAAGGACTTTCACTGTTGTGTTTGTAGTTTTCAATCATATCAAATGTTATGTTTATCGAAGTATTGATGCAATTGAGATTGTATAAGTACATATATGTTTGTACCCCTTGAACTTAGATTGAAATGTTTTTCCTCGGACAACGACTCTAGCAATAGAGGTCGTAGCGGTCCGTATATAATATTGACCGGGGAGCGGTATATTATTATATCGTAACTAGATTGCGAAAACCCGAAGGGTCATTCGGGGAGTATCGTATACTCAAGTAATTATTTTCATATCTTCGTAAATACTCGAAACCCTATCTTGGATTAAAAGTTTATTTTATCGAATAATTATTTTATTAATTATTAATATTAAATCTTAAAATATTATTTATTAATTATTGTCCATTATTTTAAAGATGAAGTCAATCCAAGATACATTTATTACTTTCAAACTCGAACTCTTTCGAACTCAAAACATTTTCGAAAACCCCCGGTCAGGTTCTGCTTCTTGTATGATTTCAAGAATCATCGGTCGACTGATGTCGGACCTCAATTACTCTGTTTTCAATCAAAATCAAGTTTTCAAAAGAAAAAGAAAAAGGGACTCTGGCAGGTGTGGGAACCGTTGATGAACGATTCCCGGGATGTGTAAGCGGCCGTGAGCCAGGCGGTCCATCAATTATTATTCCGACCCAGGTGTTGCCGAAGGATGATTACGGATGTAGTTTTCATCGAGGGTGATTACGGATGTAGTTTTCACCTGGGGATAGTTACGGATGTAGTTTCTATCCTTCTACCGGTAGAGAAGACCCGCGGATTATTGGACTTGGATGTGGCGACTGATCATCGTCAATCCCTGTCAGGTTTTATGTTTTCTTTAAGTCCCATTCCTCCATTTTGGAAAAATGCTTTGACACTGCGTCTTAGGCTTTTGTGCCAAGTTACTGATAGTGTTCTATTTTGATGAGAAAGATGTTGACTCCATGCAGTATCTAGAACTGCAAGTTTATTTTGAAAACGAGGGCACATATCGTTGCACCTTCGGAATTTATCAACAATGACAAGTAATTTTATATCTGATTGATACAAACGAGTTTAATAACTGTTAATCATATGAAATTTTATATTGCTTACCCTATACATATATTGTTTGCTGAGCTATAGTTGCTCACTCTTGCTTGTTTTCAAATTTACAAACACAACAGCTAAGCGAAATGGCAAGACCCAGACAGACTGCCCGAAAGCAGATGACTAGACCCGAGCCAGCAGTTGAGATTCCGTCGGTAGGCCCCATTAGCCGGATTGGTTGGCAACTTTTGTTAGTTCGTTTTATTTTTCAGCATGACCTGTGCAAGGCAGTGTACCGTAACAAACTTTCAAGCCGCCAACTTCGCTTCATATCGAAGTGTTGCTGGTAGCATAAATACTATTTAATTCGGTCTGTAATAACTCTGATACTTTTATTTCTGCTTAATCAATGCTGTGACGTTTCTGAGACTCTAACCTGTGTGTGTGTGTGTGTGTGCGGTGTGAGTTTATTGCGGGGTCGATGGCTGTTTTATATGTTATGTGCAAGAACAGGTATGTTATTAATGGAAAATGGACCGTGAGCGCCTAGATCTCCGACCCCGGATCTGGGGGCGTCACATAAGACTAGTTTCTGGAGGATTTTACAGAGACGAGATGTATTAAGATGAAGTACTAATATTTTATGTCATGATAGAGATCAAAATATGACCAAACCATAAGTGAGATACACTACCATTCAGGAAAGGCCAATGTGGTGGCCGATACCTTAGTTAAAGGAGAAAGGAGGAATGAGATAATATAGGATGACTGGAAACAGGAGGAGATTTGCAAGAAAGGGATAGTGAAAGTACTGCTATTGATAAGCTAAATGGAATGTTGATGAATGACAAACAAGTGTATGTTGGTGTATTTGCGCGAACAAGGTAGAGATGTTATGAAGGAACTAAAGGATAAAGGAAGTTGTGTGAGAATTTGGAATTTGTCAAGTAAGAAAAGTATTCATTAGTATTTTCAACATGATTCCGGGACGGAATCCTTTTAAGGGGGGAATGATGTAATAACCCTAACTTTAGAAAGGCTACAGTGCCCAAATGAATAGTAATCTTGAGGAACTTAGGGAAATGATGTGTAGGTACTCAATATTGGAGATGGAAAATGAACAAACAAAAACCATATTAGTGATATACTATGAAAATAAGTGACTCGAAATGACGATGGATTTCAGAAATTCCTGAATTTAGATTTTGAGGATTTTGAGTTCGAACGAGCTTCTAGTTATTGGATATTAAGGAGCATAAAAATATTAAAGGAATTATATATTGAGGAATTAGTGAAATTAGGATAAACCAAGGAGTGATCAAGTCAAGGAAATGCCAAGGGAATTTAGATTGTTAAACGAGTTTGAGAATGCTTGAGAACCCGAGAGATAACCGGGAGAGCAACTTATGAGAAAAAGAGAATATACCAAGGATATTGGATCTAATACCTACTTGAGGATTAGAATCACCCTAACACATTAATATATGATGTGGGAAAGGATAAAATATATTCAAGAGATTTACAAGAGAAAAACCACTGAGACGATCGCAGAAATCGTTCGATGAATCAGATGGCGAGAGAACTTTGTACAAAACCCAAACAAAAGCCCAAGGTATGTTATATATTATGTGCAAGAACATGTATGTTATTAATGGAAAATGGACCGTGAGTGCCTAGATCTCCGACCCCGGATCTGGGGGCGTCACAGAAATGGTATCAGAGCGAGGTTACAGTTCTCAGAAACGATAGTAATTTAAGAAAGCAACCCTAATAATAATAACAATAATAATAACCCTAACAACAACCCTAATAATACTTAGAACTCTCATCGAGTTTGCAGTCGGGTTATCGGATATAGCCCTGACTTTAAGGCCCGTGAGGGAACTACTCCTTAAACCTTTCTTTATGGTTAGTGACCCACCTTATTTCCCTTGTGTAGATGGAGGAGATACCAGACCCTGAGGCTTTCGAGAGAGAGCATGATGAGGCACTGATGCGAGATACCGAGGATCCTGAGGAGGATATGGGTGCTGACTCTGAGCTTGGCCCCTGGATTACGCTGATAGGAGATACTGATGATGAGGATCCCGTTGAGGAGCCCTTTGAGCCTGAGCCTGAGCCAGAGCCTGTTACCCCATCTCCTGCAGCTACTGATGAGGAGAGTGTGAGATCCGGTGAGGGTCGTGTTGTGTCACCCCCACCTTCTCCGCAGTCATCGAGCCCTGTTTCATCGGACGGTGACTCCGAGGATGATACTTCTGGAGAGGAGGAGCTTGACCCTACCCCTGCTACTGCTCCTGCTACTGCTACTGCACCTGCTCCTGTTCCTGTCATACCACCTCCACCGATGGACCTACCCCCAGTGTCGGGTACTGAGCACGCTTACGTGGTGCAGTTCCTGACCCGGGACTTACTTTCTGTAGAGGCCCGACTTAACGAGGCGAGGCGGGCATTAGTGGAGGAGCGCGAGACGTGCTTGAGGATCCAGGCTGAGATGAGGACCGCTGTTGCTAGGAGGACTAGGGCTCGACTCCATAGGATTGAGAGGAGGAGTCGCGAGAGGATTCTTGGATTAGGGATCCGCGGGGGCGGAGTGATTCAGGCTAGGGATGCTAGGCGTGTTGTGCGTCGTGCATTTTCCCGAGTGAGGACCTTGCTCCGCCGCGGTGCGGCCCCGTGATGTGTTACTGATAGCTCAGTCCCCTAGGTTCAGATGACATTAGTGTGTCGATTTTGCGGGATAGTTGACTTGTGCAGTGGTATCCTTTCTGACCAGTGGATGAGTAGACTGACCTACAGATATGTAGTCGTGATTTCGGATAGTATGTATGGATGTAGCCCTATTTTTGTGTAGCTCTGACTATTCAGATGATGTACTTGTTATTGTTCCACTTTTGCTAGACTTTGACATCGGAACTATGTATTTGGCTCTAACATCCAAACTTTGTGATAACCCTTGTACCGTACTTATTTAGTTTCAGTTTCCTTGATATTGTCTCAACTGCTTTACTTTCCGATGCCATGCTTTACCGTTTTGATATACAACTGTGAATATATACAATTGCTACAAGCCACAAATACAACCATGTTGTTTCAAATTTACGATATGCGAATTTCAAATTGTTCTCTACAAATTTCCAAAATGTTCCTACAATTTTAAAATAAATTTTCTTCAAAAAAAAAATAAAATTTGAGGTTTCGAAATCTTGAAAACTCTTGCAAATGTTTTCGCATCCCATAGAGATTTTTCAAAAATGTTTTGACGATTTATCTCCAGCATCGGGTTATTAAAACTTTTGCAACTTCCACCCTTATGAGGAGGAACGATACGTTCCTGACCCGTGAACGCTGTCAGGTAATTGGAAAACCCTAACCCATTTCTTGTTTCATTATCAGAATCATGCCACCCAGAAGAATGAACACTCGAGCTCACCCGATCAGTTCTGAAGGCCAGGGTAGCCACCATGGGACCGGAGGCCACCAGAACCATGAAGGGGAGAATGTCAACCTGAGTGAGAATGAGGACAACGATCATAACTTGTTTGATGACTCTGAGTATGAAGAAGAAGAAGCTGGTGATGACACCCGAGAGGTAGAACATCCTAGGGGAGGCCCTATGGAACAGTTCATGGAACTACTTAGGCAGAACTTGGACCGTCCCCCAGTTCAGCAACCACCCAGCAATGCTAATGCAAATGCTTTCCGGAACTTCAAATCCCTGAAACCCCCAGAATTTAAAGGAACTGCCGATCCGGTCGAGGCAAGAGCCTGGCTGAAGGAAATGGAAAAATCTTTCGAGATACTAGGTGTCGCTGAGGAGCAGACGACTGTTTTCGCCACTTACCTTCTGAAGGGTGAGGCAAACTATTGGTGGGAAGCTAAGAAGAATTTGGAAGGAAGAGGTGTGGTGACCTGGGAGAGGTTTAGCGAGCTGTTTTTGGAAAAGTACTTTCCTAGGTTCATGGAGACACAACTGGAGCTGAAGTTTCTGGAACTAAAGCAAGGTAACATGACGGTGGCCGAGTATGAGGCCAAATTTACTGAGTTGTCGAGGTTTGTGCCGGAATATGTGAACTCTGAGGCAAAGAGGGCCCGAAGGTTTCAATTAGGGCTAAAGCAATGGATTCAGAATCGTGTGGCGGTTCTTGAGCTGACAGACTATGCCACCCTGGTACCGAAAGCATCAATTGTTGAGGCTGGGAGTGAACAGATGCAGAAGGAGAGGGAAGGAAAGAAGAGGAAGTTTGATAATCGAAAGGGAAACTCTGCGGGAGGGAGCTTTCCGAGCAAATTAAGCGAGGAACGATGTCCCAACCCAGCGGAAACTTTGGAACCAAGAGAGCTGAAAGTTGGAGTGTGGGCCAGAGCGTCCGACCACAGGGATCGTCTTACTTTACCCCATCCCGAGCCCTACCCCCAGAATGCAATAAATGTGGAAGGAAACATGCGGGCGTGTGCAACCTACAGGATGTGAAGTGCTTCAAGTGTGGGCTGACAGGACATTATGCTAACGCCTGTCGAGGAACTAGTAACAACACCAGTGCCGGAGGCAATTGCTTCAAGTGTGGGAAACCAGGGCACCGAATGAGGGAATGTATGTCCTCTGGCCCAGCTGCATCAAGAGTGAGTGAAACTGCTTCTAACAAGGCCCCTACTGCAAGAACTTTTAACATGACGGTGAAGGATGCCGTGAGGAACACGGATGTGATTGCAGGTACTCTACTACTCAACTCAGTTAAGACAAATGTTTTATTTGATTCGGGAGCTACCAAGTCTTTCATATCTCTAGATTTTGTATGTCAGTTAGGCCTTAAGACTGAACCATTGAAAGACAGACTGCAAATAGAGATAGCTAATCACGAAATTATTCATGTTAGCCAAGTATGTCCAGGTTGTGACCTAGAAATAGAAGGGCGACACTTTCTGGTAGACTTAATACCTTTTAAACTAGGGGAGTTTGACGTAATAGTAGGTATGGATTGGTTAACAACCCACGGAGCCCAGATTGATTGTGTAAATAAGAAAGTAAGTTTGAGACTGCCAGGGGACGAGGAAGTAGTGTTTAGTGGAAAACGGCAAAACCAAAAGTTCCTGACTATGATTCAAGCTAAGAAGCTGTTACGTAAAGGATGCGAAGCCTATTTAGCCTATGTGAAGGATACCAGGAAGGAGGCACCAACCCTATAGGAAATCCCTATCGTTAATGAGTTCGCGGACGTATTTCCGGATGATCTTCCGGGACTACCACCTGATAGAGACATCGAGTTCGCTATAGATTTAGTTCCGGGTACGGCCCCAATTTCGAAAGCCCCCTATCGGCTAGCCCCAGTGGAGATGAAAGAGCTGGCCACTCAGTTACAAGAGTTGTTGGATAAAGGGATGATGAGACCCAGTGTGTCACCGTGGGGAGCCCCGGTGTTATTCGTGAAAAAGAAGGATGGTAGTATGAGATTATGTATAGACTACAGGTAGTTGAACAAGGTGACTATAAAGAATAAGTATCCCTTGCCCAGGATAGATGACCTGTTTGATCAATTAAAGGACGCAGTTTATTTTTCTAAAATTGATTTGAGGACCGGGTATCACCAGTTAAAGATTAAACCAGAAGATATACCAAAGACGGCCTTTCGCACCCGGTACGGACACTATGAGTTCCTAGTGATGTCATTTGGGTTAACGAATGCCCCTGCAGCTTTCATGGATTTAATGAATCGAGTCTTCAAGAAGTACTTGGACAAGTGTGTTATAGTCTTCATCGATGACATCTTGATTTATTCCAAGACGAAGGAGGAACATGCAGAGCACTTGAGGATTGTATTGGGAGCATTGAGAGGAGAAAAGTTGTACGCTAAGTTCTCGAAGTGTGAATTTTGGTTGAAAGAAGTTCAGTTTTTAGGGCATGTGATTAGCGAACAAGGCATTCTAGTGGACCCAGCCAAAATAGAGGCTGTATCAAATTGGGAGAGACCAACCACTCCGACAGAGGTGAGAAGTTTTATAGGATTGGCTAGCTACTATAGAAGGTTTGTCCAAGACTTTGCCAAGATAGCAGCCCCTTTGACCCGACTAACTCGCAAGACCGAGAAGTTTGTGTGGACTGAAAAATGCGAAGAGAGCTTCCAAGAGTTGAAAAAGAGGTTGGTGACAGCACCGGTACTAGCCCTACCTGATGATAAGGGAGATTTTGTGATTTATAGCGACGCATCCCATAAAGGTTTAGGGTGTGTGCTTATGCAGCACGGTAAAGTGATTGCGTATGCGTCCAGACAACTTAAGGAGTACGAGATAAGATACCCCACCCATGATTTGGAATTAGCAGCGATAGTTTTCGCTTTGAAGATCTGGAGACATTATCTTTACGGAGAAAAGTGTGAAATCTACACGAATCACAAGAGCTTAAAGTACATATTCACTCAGAAAGAGTTAAACATGAGGCAGAGGAGATGGCTAGAGCTAATTAAAGATTATGATTGTGAGATTCATTATCACCCAGGGAAGGCCAACGTGGTGGCCGATGCACTTAGCCGAAAGGAGAAACTCAAGATGATAACGTCAGTGGACGAGTTGATCAAGGACCTTGAGAAACTGGAGATTGAAGTGAGGTTACCAGGAATTGGATAAGAGAGTCTAATGGAAATAAGAGTCCAACCACCGCTATTGGAAAAGATTAAGTTATGCCAGGAAAAGAAGATAGAAGAAGAAAAGAACTCGATGGAGAAAATTTTGACTGGCGAGGAAATTAAGTGTGAGAAGGACGGGAATGGAATTATGAGGTACGCATCTAGGATATGGATCCCGAACGTTCAAGAATTAAAAGACGGGATTTTGCAAGAGGCTCATAGTTCGAGGTACTCAATTCACCCTGGAGGCACTAAGATGTATAGAGATTTGAGAGAATACTATTGGTGGCCAAATATGAAGAAGGACGTGGCAGAGTGGGTAAGTAAATGCTTGACATGTCAAAGAGTAAAGGCCGAACACCAGAGGCCCAGTGGATTGTTGCAACCCTTAGAGATACCCGAGTGGAAGTTGGAGCATATTGCGATGGACTTTGTGGTCGGACTACCAAGGACCAAGACTAATCATGACGCCATTTGGGTAATCATCGATAGATTGACCAAGTCGGCACATTTTCTTCCAATCAACTAGAGATACACTGTCGACAAGCTGTCAGATATTTACTTAAAGGAGATTGTGGTTAGGCATGGGGTTCCTGTGAGCATTGTATCAGATAGAGACCCAATATTCAACTCCAGGTTCTGGAGGAGTTTTCAAGATTATGTGGGGACCAAGTTGAGCATGAGTACTGCATACCATCCCCAAACAGACGGACAGAGTGAGAGAACCATCCAGACCATCGAGGACATGTTGAGAGTATGTGCCATAGATTTTAAGGGGAGCTGGGATGACCACTTGCCATTGATCGAATTTTCCTACAACAACAGTTACCATGCGAGTATAGGCATGCCCCCATATGAAGCTTTATATGGACGAAGATGTCGGTCTCCCTTGTGTTGGGAAGAGGTTGGAGAGCGGAAGATTTTAGGGCCTGAACTGGTCCAACAGACAAGAGAAACCATCGAGCTCATAAGAGGGCGGCTGGTAGCGGCCCAAGACAGACAGAAGAAGTATGCGGACCAGACCTGCAAGGACAAAGAATATGAGGTAGGAGAGTTTGTGATGTTAAAGGTATCGTCGTGGAAGGGATTGATGAGATTTGGTAAGAAGGGGAAACTAAACCCAAGATTTATTGGACCTTTTGAGATCTTGAGACGAGTTGGAAAGTTAGCCTATGAATTGGCTTTACCCCCGAGCTTGCAGCAAGTACATAATGTGTTCCATGTGTCCATGCTACGACCCTACCATACCGACTTCCGGCACATGATAGAACATGATCAAGTGGATCTGCAGCCAGACTTAACCTATGTGGAGCAACCCGTAGAAATCATGGATAGAAAAGAACAGGTGCTGAGGAACAAGGTTGTCAAACTAGTGAGAGTTTTGTGGAGGAACCAGAATGTCGAAGAATCAACATGGGAACTAGAGAGTGCGATGCGTGAAAAGCACCCCCAACTGTTTTCAACCTGATTCCGGGACGGAATCCTTTTAAGGAGGGGAGGCTGTAAGAACCCTAATTTTTGCAATATTTTCTTTTATTTAATATCATGTGGCATTGGCAATTTGGAACCTTTCTAGTCATCCCTGTTGTTTAATGGGATTGATTGTCTGAGAAACTATGTTGTTACATTCACTATGTAAGATAAAAGAGAAGATTGTTGAGGGCAAGAGTCTTATTGTTAGTAAGATTTATAAAACTTGGGATTTGAGAATGATTAGAGCATTAAAAGATTTATTAGGATTATGACGAGGAATTATGGATATTCGAGGAATTTACACAATTAAGTACTTAAGGAATTACTAGGGAAATCTTTACGCGACAAAATATTATTACGAGAGATTAATTAAGATACGATACGAATTAAAGATTAAGTGACAAGCATTGGTGGAAGAATAATGATACAAGGAGTAGTATTGCATGCAAGTCCCATGCAACTAAGTAGTTAGGAAAAAGCAAACTAGTTAAACCAAATGGCAAGAGGAATAGTAACTAGTTGCATTTCTTTTTCCAAGGAGGAGACAATAGTACAAGGAGACCATACCTATGTTAGTACCATGCATATACATACACTAATATGTATCACCCAATCACTTTATCAATTATTCAACCAACCACAAAAATCAAAACAACAAAACACTTCTCCCCCCCCTTTGAGCAAGCTCTCGGCCAAGACCAAAAAAAGGGAAGAAAAATTCTTCCTTCCTCCATTTCTCCTCACTCATAATTCAAGGCATAATTCCTAGGCTCTCTCCATCATCTAAGAAAGGTATACTAAGAGTTTCAAGCCCTTTCATCCATTAACTTTCAAGATATTAATTGTTAAAGAAATTGTGAATAGTAACCATGTTAAGTTTTTCTTATAGATTTTGGATTATAAGGATAGTAGGAGCTTATTCAAGGTGTTCTTGAGATTTTTAAGGCTTACCCAAGGCTCCTAGATACTCAAGAAGGTATAAAAATCATAACCCTTCTTGGCCATGTAGTGTTTATGATGTTTGGTGATAGATCCATGTGTAATGGTGTTAATCTTGGTTGTATAAGTGGTGGATGTTATAGATCTTGAGTTTAAGGGTTGTGATTGTGATTTTTATGATTGTGGTTAGTATATGTATCTCCATGAATGTTATAAAGTATGAACTAGGTGAATTAGATGTTGGTTGTGTTGTGGAAGTAAGAATCTTGGTTGATTTAAGTGAAACATGCATGCTGAGTTATTCCAGATATTTGACCTGTCTTGTAACATGGTTTTGAACCCCCAAATCTTGTCCCCTGAGGTCCTACCATATATTGTTGGAAATGTATTTGAATGTAGTTTCTGGAAATATGATGTTCATGACTAGGTGATGTATAGATTTTAAGTTATGGCCGGAGAAGTAAAATGTGTTTCTGGATTCCGGACTGCACTAAGTGACCCCCTTGTGAACCTTGTTTAAACCCCTAAACATTTATGTGGGATCATGGAAAAATTTGAGAATCTAGGAAATGCAGTGGTGAAGGCTACCCAAAAAGAATTGGATTAAAATATTAATTTTTCTATTTTATAAAAATGCTAGAGTAAAATTCGCGAAAGGGAGAAAGTCGTTAAATGGAGTATAATTCTAGGGGTAATGGTCATGACTCGGATATGGTAACTAAATTAAGTCGAATAAGTGACGAGCGTAATCGAGTGGTGACATGGACCTATAGTGGGGCTAGAGTGTCATAAGACGAAGTCGTTAAGTTAATTTCGTACCCCCTAAAACCCCGTAATTAAAGAGATATTGTTAAGGTACTAACGAAAGGTCATTGCTTTTGTATAGATCGTTCCACTCCGCACGCTCGACCACCCCAACCAAACCAAGGCAAGTTTACTTTTCAAAACTTATACATATACAAGGAATTTCACTGTTGTGTTTGTAGTTTTCAATCATATCAAATGTTATGTTTATCGAAGTATTGATGCAATTGAGATTGTATAAGTACATATATGTTTGTACCCCTTGAACTTAGATTGAAATGTTTTTCCTCGGACAACGACTCTAGCAATAGAGGTCGTAGTGGTCCGTATTGACCGGGGAGCGGTATATTATTATATCGTAACTAGATTGCGAAAACCCGAAGGGTCATTCGGGGAGTATCGTATACTCAAGTAATTATTTTCATATCTTCGTAAATACTCGAAACCCTATCTTGGATTAAAAGTTTATTTTATCGAATAATTATTTTATTAATTATTAATATTAAATCTTAAAATATTATTTATTGATTATTGTCCATTATTTTAAAGATGAAGTCAATCCAAGATACATTTAATACTTTCAAACTCGAACTCTTTCGAACTCAAAACATTTTCGAAAACCCCCGGTCAGGTTCTGCTTCTTGTATGATTTCAAGAATCATCGATCGACTGATGTCGGACCTCAATTACTCTGTTTTCAATCAAAATCAAGTTTTCAAAAGAAAAAGAAAAAGGGACTCTGGCAGGTGTGGGAACCGTTGATGAACGATTCCCGGGATGTGTAAGCGGCCGTGAGCCAGGCGGTCCATCAATTATTATTCCGGCCCAGGTGTTGCTGAAGGATGATTACGGATGTAGTTTTCATCGAGGGTGATTACGGATGTAGTTTTCACCCGGGGATAGTTACGGATGTAGTTTCTATCCTTCTACTGATCATCGTCAATCAGGTTTTATGTTTTCTTTAAGTCCCATTCCTCCATTTTGGAAAAATGCTTTGACACTGCTTCTTAGGCTTTTGTGCCAATTTACTGATAGTGTTCTATTTTGATGAGAAAGATGTTGACTCTATGCAGTATCTAGAACTGCAAGTTTATTTTGAAAACGAGGGCACATATCGTTGCACCTTCGGAATTTATCAACAATGACAAGTGATTTTATATCTGATTGATACAAACGAGTTTAATAACTGTTAATCATATGAAATTTTATATTGCTTACCCTATACATATATTTTTTGCTGAGCTATAGTTGCTCACTCTTGCTTGTTTTCAAATTTACAAACACAACAGCTAAGCGAAATGGCAAGACCCAGACAGACTGCCCGAAAGCAGGTGACTAGACCCGAGCCAGCAGTTGAGATTCCACCGGTAGGCCCCATTAGCCGGATTGGTTGGCAACTTTTGTTAGTTCGTTTTATTTATCAGCATGACCTGTGCAAGGCAGTGTACCGTAACAAACTTTCAAGCCGCAAACTTCGCTTCATATCGAAGTGTTGCTGGTAGCATAAATACTATTTAATTCGGTCTGTAATAACTCTGATACTTTTATTTCTGCTTAATCAATGTTGTGACGTTTCTGAGACTCTAACCTGTGTGTGTGTGTGTGCGGTGTGAGTTTATTGCGGGGTCGATGGCTGTTTTATATATTATGTGCAAGAACAGGTATGTTATTAATGGAAAATGGACCGTGAGCGCCTAGATCTCCGACCCCGGATCTGGGGGCGTCACATAAGACTAGTTTCTGGAGGATTTTACAGAGACGAGATGTATTAAGATGAAGTACTAATATTTTATGTCATGATAGAGATCAGAATATGACCAAACCATAAGTGAGATACACTACCATTCAGGAAAGGCCAATGTGGTGGCCGATACCTTAGTTAAAGGAGAAAGGAGGAATGAGATAATATAGAATGACTGGAAACAGGAGGAGATTTGCAAGAAAGGGATAGTGAAAGTACTGCTATTGATAAGCTAAATGGAATGTTGATGAATGACAAACAAGTGTATGTTGGTGTATTTGCGCGAACAAGGTAGAGATGTTATGAAGGAACTAAAGGATAAAGGAAGTAGTGTGAGAATTGGGAATTTGTCAAGTAAGAAAAGTATTCATTAGTATTTTCAACATGATTCCGGGACGGAATCCTTTTAAGGGGGGAAAGATGTAATAACCCTAACTTTAGAAAGGCTACAGTGCCAAAATGAATAGTAATCTTGAGGAACTTAGGGAAATGATGTGTAGGTACTCTATATTGGAGATGGAAAATGAACAAACAAAAACCATATTGGTGATATACTATGAAAATAAGTGACTCGAAATGACGATGGATTTCAGAAATTCCTGAATTTAGATTTTGAGGATTTTGAGTTCGAACGAGCTTCTAGTTATTGGATATTAAGGAGCATAGAAATATTAAAGGAATTATATATTGAGGAATTAGTGAAATTAGGATAAACCAAGGAGTGATCAAGTCAAGGAAATGCCAAGGGAATTTAGATTGTTAAACGAGTTTGAGAATGCTTGAGAACCCGAGAGATAACCGGGAGAGCAACTTCTGAGAAAAAGAGAATATACCAAGGATATTGGATCTAATACCTACTTGAGGATTAGAATCACCCTAACACATTAATATATGATGTGGGAAAGGATAAAATATATTCAAGAGATTTACAAGAGAAAAACCACTGAGACGATCGCAGAAATCGTTCGATGAATCAGATGACGAGAGAACTTTGTACAAAACCCAAACAAAAGCCCAAGGGCATGGGGAGAAGCCCGAATTCGGCCCAACCCAAGTATGGAGATGATATTAAGTGATATTAGAGTGTAAGGGAAGGAATCCCATTGGTGCAAACATTAAAACCAAAGTGGAAGAGGAGTAAACTTGTCAAACTTGAGTACTAAGTAGCATTTTGCTTGGTAAGGTGTTTAGATGACCAACAATTGGCTCTTTCCCATTGGTGGACTTCAAAGACTTTTATTCTAAGACTACACAACTGATATATTGGATAGATACAAGGTGAAAAACGTTTTTAAAGGCAAAGAAGCAAGATAAACACAAAGCTTTCCAATCTGCCAAACAAGAACACAACTCAAAGAAAAATTCATATCTCCATTTCTATCCATGATAAAATCACCAAATTTTAACCACAGCTCCCTCATAATATGGAGAACATTCGCTCAAAATTTCATGGCAAGATGATGAGTATAGCCTAGGCAAATACCCTCCCCAAGAGAAGAAACCAAACTGTCCAGGAGGATTGACAGTTTCTGGACCGATCTTCAAACGGCCATATCTCCTTCATTACTCAATGAAATTTTGTGTTCTTTATATGGTTAGAAATCTGTTAAGATGCTCTATAACTTTCCTTTAGAAGCCTCATCCAGAAAACGTAGGTAAGGCCTTCGTTTTTGCCCAAGGCTATTATAAGGTTGTTTCTATGATTTCTTTAGTTAATCCAAGCTATTATAAGGTTGTTTAAGGATTACCCCAGGCTTGTTAAGTGTTGTTAGAGCTTCAAGAAGGTATAAATATTCTTACCCTTTCTTATTTATGATGGATATTGATTGGGTTAGTGATTAAGTGGTGTAAATTACAAGATTATGGTGATTTATGTGTTTGTAAGTAGTTTGAGTTAAATATGGAAGTGTTTTGTGTTGGAAATCCATGGTTGGGATGATGACCACATGGTGTAGGTTTGATGTATGTGTTTGATAAATGGAAAGAACTGATTTGATAAAAAGGGGAATAGCAACATAACGCGTAAGAGGCTGTGGGTTGTACAGTCCAGCATTCAATATTTATTTCGGCCCAAGAGTTGCCGAAAGGGGATGTAGCAGAAGAGCCTTCCCCCAGGGATGATTGTCATGGAGGATTTACCAGAAGAGCCTTCCTCCAGGGATGATTATCATTCCTTCTACTAGTAGTAAACAGAGAGCAGGTACGGATAGGCGACTGATCATCGTCCTACGTATCTGGCGCTAGCAGATATCCCCAAAATTTGAAAGAAAGAATTGAAAATGATTTTCAGATTTCTATACTGAAATCAGAATAATGATATGAAATGACGGAATTATTGTTACAGATGAAGAGAAACTGATTTTATATGAATTTATATAATTGTTGCATAAGAAGGAAATGAGAAGATGATAGTGAGAGATTTGTTCAAATATCCATATTATCTTGAAATATTACACTGAACGGGTATATTGATTGTTATATTAATTAAGAAGAGAAACTGATACTATATTATCCTAGATTTCTTTTCTTATAATAGTAAGTGGATGATGTATTATTAAATAAGAATTTTATTCTTTCGTAAGGTTTATAATTGGTTTCCGGTTATATATATATTTATACATGTTTAAAATTTTGATTTCTAGTTACAATATTATCTTGCTGAGCTATTATAGCTCACTCTTGCTATTTTATTTATATAACAGCTAGATCAGGTGCCGAAACGTCGCAGTACAACCCGGAAGAGGGTAAAGAGGAAGTCTACCTTATGAGAAAGTATCGACACCTGTTCTCAACGTAGTATATACTTATATATGGGTATAATAGATGGTATTCTGGGATTGATGACTTCAATTTAGTAAGTCGCTGAATTATATATTGAAGTTTGCTACTGAATATTCTATTGGGAAGTAACTTTGAGAGAATTCGGACTAGGGATGATGATAATCTAAATCGTTTTTTTTTTCAGAAACATTTTTCTGTTCAATTTATTGGACAATTAAAACATGACACATATAATACATATATACAATCGAAATAAAAAAATAATCTGTCCAAGTATAGAATGCCATATAATAAAAAATATATAAAGTAGTACCTTAACCGAAATTGATATGATTTAGCCATGAGAAGAATTGATGCATACACTTTATCATAGTTGGCCAAGTCTGATGGGGAATAGGGAATAAGCAGCTTAGATTTCCTGTAATGTTTAAATTGATATAATAATTATATTTTTTAGTTTGTAAGAATTTTATTTTATATAAATTGTTTATTAGTTAACCTTTAAAAATATCATTGAGAGTCTAGTACCCCGTTGCCCGTTGGTGGATTTTATCGACCAAAATATTAGATTTTGTACTAACTCCTTGTAAATGATAAGCCCTATTTTCTTTTCCTTGATTTTACTTTGGCTTTCACTAAATATCTCTCTTTATTGAGAGCCTAAAATATCATGTTCGTGGATTTTGTCTACTCATATATTAGATTTTTTTATATTCAATTCTGGTCGGTTGTTTGAATACGTTATGACAAATCAGATATACATATTTCTCACATTTATAACAAATTGTTAGATTATCTCGCCGAAAAGACTGTATAGTTAATTTAGTGACATAATCTAGAGATGTACCATAATTGAAGATCTGTTCAATGATTGGATAAATGAAATTAGTGAATAATTTACTATGTGCTTGTTCAATTTTAATTGTTTTTGTAGATGTTATATGACCTTTTTATTGATGATTTTTGTAACGCCCCCAAATCCACCCCGACCGGGGACTCGGGTCGTCACATTGTCTCAATATGATAACGCAATAACAATACCAAATTTTATTACAACGGAGCATAAAATGTCCCACTCCGCAGGTCCAAGATCGTCTTCACAACATAGTACAATCCAACTTGATACATCTCGAAATAATATGTTACAAAAGTTCACAACAGTAGAAATATAAAGATTCCATCTGGATCTTCTAATTATTGTCGCCATAGCCTTGCGCTTTACCCTTGCCTTTATAGCCCTGGCTGGACGTCTCGCCTCTTTCCGTCTTGACAGCTGAACAAAATGTTGAAAAGCAAGAATGAGCAACTATAGTGCTCAGCAAGTTCTCTTCTCGCTCGGTATATAAATATAATAAGGTTTACCGAAATAAATACTCAAAATTTTAATATCGAATATCACAATATGATTTGGCTCAAATTCATCTTGAAAATATCATACTCAAAAGGCTCAAAACTCATCTCAAAACAGAATACTCAAAAGACTCATTACTCATCTCAAAAAAGAATACTCGATAACTCATTTGATATAACTCTGATAACTCATGATTTAAGAATGAACTGGTCTTCCACCTCTCCGTATCTCGGTGGGGCGATCAACTAACCAACCAAGAATACCGGCCTCCAATGACACCGCACTTCGCCCGATCACGGCTACAATACGATATCAACAATAATATATATATATATATATATATATATATATATATATATATATATATATATATATATATATATATGAATGCTAGCATCATAATGGTTATCAATTCAACTAAGGCAACAAAGTGCCTAATTATTCTCGGGTCCGTAAAACGGTACACGAGTCTCTCTTTCTCTATAATGGGCCTCTTACCCAAAATTGACCAGTAGAATACAGAATCCCGAATATTTGGGTACAGATAACTTGAAATAATTCTCCCAGAAATATTTACAAATCTGGCGGACTGCCAGTATGACTCGATTTTACCACCAATCCGAACAATGGACTGATGTAAATTCTCAATAATAATAATTTCTCGGTTGACACGAACAAAATGCCAAACCTTGACAATAAAATCAACTATCTCGAATTTATGAGAATAGTCTTAAGATTGAAGTAATTGGGAGTCGTACTGAACAAATAGTACTTCTCAATATTTATAATACTCAACATTGATGAACGTTTTAATAGAATATTTTTCACTTGATCGACGAATAAAAATCTCTAACAATTATAATTTTTAAACTCCTATCGGTTAGTTCAAACGAGGAACTAACTAAAAGATAATCAATAAATAACGATTGAACTTGTACAATAAATTCAATCGAAAAGAATAAATTTAACTATCTCAGACGAATGAGATTAGTTTCACTGAATCAAAATAATAGTCGTCTCGAATTAATGAGATCGACCAGATAGCAACTAAATTATTTCTACGCTTATAGGGATTATAATTCTCAATAAACTAAATTAACAGCATAATAATATTTAACGAGAAATAATGCTCAAAATAAATTATTTCATCATACGAAGCAACAGATAAATCTCGACATATAATATCTCGAAAATAATTAAGGAATTAAATAATACGAAAAGAAATTCACAGTTTCCAAAAGTTAGGGTAGGAATGAACTTGCCTCGATCTCGAAGTGCAAATGAATGCAGATAAAAATTATACTCTACCCGTGAACTTGGCGTCGATCTACGTCTCGAGAATTATTTTCTAAAAAAATGGCAACCAGAAATACGTGAGCGAATATTCAGAATGAAAAATATTCCCGATCCGATAATATAATTAATAATAATATAATATCTCATAAAAATCTCCAGAATAAATAACGGAAATTAATTCCGGGATAAATAAATATTTCTCCGAACACAGGAATTAAATCTGGAGACTATATCCTATTTTTAATATCTCGACATCTAAATTCTTACTCAAATGAAAAATTCAAACATCCATTTTTTATTCAATTTAAAATAATCAATCTCATTTTAAAATAATTCATCAAAGAATTCCACTTTTAATAAACCTCACAAATCTTAATTTATTTAATAAAATATTAATCTCTAAATTAAATCTGACTCGATCCGGTTAACTAAAATAAACCGGAAAATATTAACAACAGATTTCCAGAATAAAAACATATATTATTCAATTTATTCACAAATATACCCCTTTTTATTTTAAATTAATAAATCTCTAATTTGTTTTCAAAATCATAATAATACTTATTTAATTAATAAATTAAATAATTCTAAATTACATTTTAAAAACTCTAAATAATTCTATTTAATGAATAAGGCAATTAAACCATTTTAATAAATTATTATCTACCAACTAATTTAAATAACGGTTCAAATAAGAAAATCTTGATTTTTAACGTTCTATCACTAAAAAAAAAAACTGTATCGTTTTTGTTATTATAATATAGTTAACATGATGTGGGCCCCACCTACCGTGTGGGTCCCACCTGCATCCCTCCTTGCGTTTCTCTCTTGCAGACAATCTCTCTGCATCTCTCTCGTTCTCTCTCTCTCTCTCTCTCTCTCTCTCGATCTCTCTCTCTGCCCGAATCTCTCTCTCCCGTACCATTCCCTCTCCCTCTCTCCATCTCCCTCAATCTCTCTCGACATCTCTCCATTCTCTCTTCTCTCTTTCAACCCACTACTACCACCACCATAAACCGGTGGTAGCTACCTCGCCAACATCGATAACAATACTCCATCCCCCTCCCCTTTTTACTCCGACAACACCCAACAACACCACACAATTCAACTCAAACAATCTCTCTCAATATCTCTGCTCTCTCTCCCGTACCCCTCTCTCTTTACCTCTCTCGATCAATCTCACTCTCCCCGTCTCTCCTCTCGACCAAAGTCGAACCCCCCCTTCGACCTCTCTTTCTCGCCATCGTCTCTCTCCGCCTCCTCTCTCCTTATCTTCTCCTCCTCTCGACCTCCCTCGCCGTCTCTCACTCATCTCTCTTCCTCCACCCCCGTATCCCTCTCTCCCTTCTTCGATCTTACTCTCGCAACTCTCTCCCGATTACAATGAAAAAAACAAACCCAATCAACACAACATTTGGAACCAAGCAATGCAAGTACTAGTTTTGGTCGAGCATAAAACATTAAAACAAAACTTAAGAAAAATAACTACCTGTTGACTCTGTTTTGTAAGTATACGAATGGTTTTGTTTGGTGAATAAAAGAGATGGTTGGTGTTGTTTTTGTTAATGGAGAGACCAGCCCCTTTTATAACAAAAATTAGGTACTGTGATTAATCATGATATTGATAATGGTTGTGATAAAAAAAATTAAAAGACTAAAACATGGAGACAAAATCATTGTAAAACATGTAGTGGTGTAATCATAATAATTTTTTTATTTAATAGGTGGGTAATTATTAAATTAAAAGAAATAAAAATGAGGGACAAATATAATGATGAAAATATTTATATAAATATTTAGTAAAAGATTTCGTTTTTCTCCCGCTGACTAATTAAAACGAGACTCTAAAATTCGGCTCAAAATTAAAAAAATAATTTGAAAATTCGTGGTTATTACAGTCTTCCCCCCTTATAGGATTCCGTCCTCGGAATCAAACTATGCACTAAACAATTCAGGATATTTATTCCGCATTTCACTTTCTAATTCCCACGTGGCTTCCTCAACTTGGTGGTTTCTCCAAAGTACTTTCACTAAATTTACTTTCTTAGTTCTTAACTCTTGCACTTTGTAATCTAGGATCTCCACTGGCTTTTCTTCGTATGTCAAATCGGGACAAATTTCCACTGGTTCGTAGGTTATAACATGCCTGAAATCAGAATGGTACTCTCTTAACGCAGAAACATGAAACACATCGTGGATATGCTGAAGGTCTGGAGGTAGGGCCAACTGATAAGCTAGTGGTCCTATCTTCTTAAGAATCTCAAAAGGTCCTATATATCTGGGGCTTAACTTGCCTTTCTTTCCGAATCTCATTACTCCTTTCCAAGGTGAAACTTTCAACATCACTTTATCTCCCACTTCAAATGCTTTGTCTTTCCTCTTTTGATTTGCATACTTCCTCTGTCGATCTTGAGCTGCAACTAACCTTTTTCGAATAACCTCGGTTGCTTGCTTAGTTTGTTGAAGTAATTCCGGTCCTAGTATCTTTCTTTCTCCTACTTCATCCCAATATAACGGTGATCTACACTTCCTTCCGTACAAAGCTTCATAAGGTGCCATACATATGCTCGAATGGTAACTATTGTTGTAAGCAAACTCGACTAGGGGCTAATGCTCATCCCAACTTCCTTTAAAATCAAGTGCGCAGGCTCTTAACATATCTTCAACTGTTTGAATCGTCCTTTCACTTTGTCCGTCGGTCTGTGGATGATATGTAGTGCTCAGATTTAACTTCGTGCCAAGACATTCTTGAAAACTTTTCCAAAATCGAGAAGTAAAACGGGCATCTCTATCAGATACAATTGAAACAGGTACTCCGTGACGAACTACAATCTCCTTTAGGTATATGTTCACCAATCTCTCAATGGAATACTTATCACTAATTGGTAGGAAATGCGCAGATTTAGTGAGTCGGTCGACAATAACCCAAATAGCATCGTGACTGGCTGTAGTTCGGGGCAATCCTACGACAAAATCCATGGTAATATGCTCCCATTTCCACTCGGGTATCTCTAAAGGTTGTAGAAGTCCACTTGGTCGTTGATGTTCTGCCTTCACTTTCTGACATGTCAAACACTTACTTACCCATTCTGAAATCTCCCTCTTCATGTTGGGCCACCAATAGTTCAACTTGATGTCTTGATACATTTTTGTGCTCCCTGGGTGAATGGAATATCTCGAGTTATGCGCTTCACTCATAATTTCTTCCTTCAACTCTGTAACATTAGGAATCCATATTCTTGATGCAAATCGCTTAATTCCCTTATCATCTTTTGAACTAAAAAATTCTTCCCCGGTCAACTATGATCTTCTTTCTTCCATTACTTGTTCTTGACAACGACGAATCTTCTCGAGTAACTCCGGTTGAAACTGAATGCTGTAAACTCTTTCATTGTTTTAGACTGGGACCTTGACTTCTAATTCCATCTTCTCAAATTCCCTAACCAATTCTTCTGAGGTTGTCAACAGGTTTAGTCTCTCCTTTCTACTTAATGCATCAGCTACAACATTAGCCTTCCCTGGGTGGTAGTTTATCGAGCAATCATAGTCCTTGATCAATTCTAACCATCTTCTCTGTCTCATGTTTAATTCCTTCTGCGTGAATATATACTTTAAGCTCTTGTGATCCGTGTAAATCTCGCATTTCTCTCCATAAAGGTAATGTCTCCAAATCTTGAGTGCGAAAACAATAGCAGCAAGTTCCAAATCGTGAGTAGGGTAACGGGACTCATACTCCTTCAATTGTCGAGAAGCATAAGCTATTACTTTTCCGTGTTGCATCAAAACACATCCTAAACCCTTGTGAGAAGCGTCGCTGAAAATTACGAAATCACCTTTCTCATCGGGTAAGGTCAACACCGGGGCAGTAATCAATCTCTTCTTCAATTCTTGAAAGCTATCTTCGCATTTGGGGGTCCATTCGAACTTTTCACTCTTTCTGGTGAGTCGAGTTAGTGGCGTAGCTATCTTTGAGAAATCCTTCACGAATCTACGATAGTATCCAGCCAATCCAAGGAAACTTCTAACTTCGGTTGGAGTCTTGGGTCTCTCCCAATCTGCTACGGCTTCTATCTTTGCGGGGTCTACAGAAATCCCTTCGCCGCTTACAATGTGTCCAAAAAATTGAACTTCTTTTAGCCAGAATTCACACTTTGAAAATTTCGCATATAACTTTTCCTTTCTCAGCGTTTCCAGAACTAAACGGAGGTGTTCAGCATGTTCCTCAGGAGACTTCGAGTATATCAGGATGTCATCAATAAATACAATCAAGAACTTGTCCAAGTACCTCTTGAACACACGATTCATCAAGTCCATAAAAGCAGCTGGCGCATTCGTCAATCCAAAAGACATGACTAAGAATTCGTAATGTCCATATCGGGTCCTAAAGGCAGTCTTAGGAATATCTTCAGGCTTGATCTTTAGTTGATGATAGCTGGATCTCAAATCAATCTTTGAAAAACATCTAGCTCCCTTAAGTTGGTCAAACAGATCGTCGATTCGAGGTAGAGGGTACTTATTCTTGATGGTCATCTTGTTCAACTCACGATAATCAATACATAGTCGCATAGATCCGTCCTTCTTCTTCACGAACAGCACTGGAGCTCCCCACGGGGATACACTTGGTCTGATTACGCCTTTGTCAAGTAATTCTTGCAGTTGGGTAGCCAACTCCTTCATCTCAACTGGAGCCATTCGGTATGGTGCTTTGGAAATTGGTGCAGTTCCCGGGGCAAGATCGATATTGAATTCTATTTCTCTGTCGGGCGGCAATCCAGGTAACTCTTCAGGGAAAACACCTTCGAATTGATTCACTACAGGGATTTCATCAATGGCAGGGGCTTGCTTCTCGTTGTCAACCACATAAGCTAAGTAGGCTTGACACCCACTCCTTAGTAGTTTCTTCGCTTGAATCATAGTTAGAAAATTACTAGTAGGTTTCCTTCCGCGAAATTGTATTCTTTTGCCGTTGGGTCCCTTTAAACTAACCCACTTACGCCGACAATTGATGTGAGCATCATAACGTGTCAACCAATCCATTCCCAGAATTATATCAAACTCCCCTAAATTAAAAGAAAGAAAGTCTGCTTCGAAACGTTGTCCTTGGATTTCGATTCCACAATCTGGACATATCTGATCTACAGGGACTTTTTCCTGATTTGCTACTTCTATAATCAATGTCTCCCCTAATGGTACGGACTGAATATCCAATTTATTCCTAAAATTCTCCGATATGAAAGATTTTGTTGCTCCCGAATCAAACAAAACACATGCATCTACAGAATTGACTAAAAGCGTACCTGCAATTACATCACTATCAGCAATAGCATCCTTCACCGTCATGTTGAAAGTACGGGCAGTTGGCTTGTTGCTGGGAGGTGCCATGAGTCTAGGTGCAGTTGTCTCCTTTGGTGGTGACTTGCAATCTCGTGCAATATGTCCTTTCTTTCCGCAATTGAAACAAGTAATGGCCTTATCCTTGCAGTGAGAAGAATAGTGCCCTTTTTGTCCACAGTTGTAACAAACAATGCTGGCAAGATTACAGGGTCCTGGGTGCTTCCTTCCACACGTTTTGCATTCGGGTAGCGGTGGCCTTCCTTGAATTAGATTGGCTGCCTGAGTGGGTCTGGACTTTTGGTTGTTTCCACTAGTGTCTTGATTCTCGGTTCTCTTTGTATCATTGCTTCTGTCTTCCCGCTTCAAAAAAGGTCTCTTTCCATTCCGATCATTTGGCTTCCTCTCAAAATTATTTCCACGATTATGAAACTTCCTTTTCTTCATATCCTTGTCCTTTGAATACAACTCAGATCCACTTTCCACAATAGATGCTTTTTGAACCACAGTAGCATAGTTGGTGATTTCTAGGACCGCAACTCGATTCTGGATCCACGGCTTCAGCCCTAGTTGAAAACGTTTAGCTCTCTTTTCGTCAGTATCCACATGGTAAGGCACAAACCTAGAGAGTTCAGAAAACTTGGCTTCATATTCAGCTACAGTCATGTTGCCTTGCTTGAGTTCCAGAAACTTGACCTCCATTTGACTCTCCAAGTATTTAAGAAAATATTTCTCCAAAAATAGCTGCGTGAACCTGGTCCAGGGTATGACTATGTTCCCTTCCATTGCTCTCTTTGATTCCCACCAATAATTCGCTTTACCTTTTAACATGTAGGCTGCAAAGATGGTTTTCTTCTCTTCTTCTACCCCTACGATCTCAAATGTCTTTTCTATTTCACGTAACCATATTCTTGCTTCAACGGGATCGGTAGTACCCTTAAACTCAGGGGGATTCAGAGATTTAAATGATTTGAAACTAACGGTAGCCTGTGTCAGTTGAGCTGGAGGTAGATTTCCTCCCACTGGATGTTGGTTCTGTTGGGGCTGAAGGTTCTGGGTATGCTGAATAAGAAAGTTCATAAGTAGACCCATCGGGTTATTTCCTTGGTTGGGATCTCGAGCGAGTTGTGGTTCTGGGTTTGGAACTTGGTTCTGAGGTGGAACCTCATTCCCTGGATTCACCATGGGTTGAGGACGAGGATTTCTTGCGGGTCTTCCTCTCTTAGGTGGCATCTTTTTCTATAAGAGCGAAAACAATAAGGTATGTTATAACTCAGGTTTGCAAGTATACGACACCATTGCTGGCACAGTTATGATAGGCATTCATAAATAAATACTCGGTCAAATTCTCGGTTCCTCGAAATAAATCATACCCAAAATCGTGATTCTCTCTGGTCTCTTTATAAACAATTACTCTTATTCTTAGTATAACTAGCAGTTCTCGGGAAACCTTATAAGTTCTAAAATTCAATCGTTATTAATCTTTGGTTCTCGAATTTTGGTTAAACTCATTTTAAATCGTAACTTTTGCAAATAAGTTGTTATCTATATCAGGGTAGCATGAGGATACAATATCACATGATACTCTACTGTAACACAATTTTCCAATAAATAAAGCAAGATAGCAGTTAACAGATCGGAATATACAATAATGAAAAGGTACAACTACTGGTACGGTACATGTCATAACACTGAATATAATACATCTCAGCTACATCAAATACATATAACAAGAAACTATGTACATCCCAATACAGAAAGATCTAATGTGACGCCATCCAGAAACTGGTTCACCGCTAGCTACTCTAGCCAAACGATGAGGATGCTCAAACGTGCAAATAGGTCATCAACGTGGGAACATCTCACCGACCCTCCTATGGAACTCTGCTACGATATCTGCAATCATGGTGGCAACTCTGGCACGGTCAATCTGCCCGGTACTCGATGACGGCAAGGCAGCAAAGTCAGTCTGTAGTCCCATCAAAACGGTAAGAACAATCTGATGCATAATCTCCATTGGGACATCTCTCACCAGTAAACTGCTTCCGTGATGCACAACAAAAGGATCAGGAACAGCCAACAATCTAAGGATACCATCCCTAGTAGCAAAGATCTCCTCATAACGAGCCCATAACCATCGATAATGCTGGAATAGGGAATGGTGAACGTGCCAAGGGACCATCTCTCCTGCCGCTCCCTCATACTCAAGGTGAATAGGTGGCATCGCAGTAGTAGTAACAGGGGCCGCAGTGGGCTGAGTCGGAGCACGAACAGGTATAGTAGGTGCCGATGGGGCAGTATCACAAGCAGGAGTATCACCGGCCTGTGGAAACATGTAGTTTGGTATTGTAGGGACTGACGGAGCCGAAACATATACTGGAACCTGGGAAGTAAACCAGTCAGCAAAAGCTGCCACTCTGGTGGGTGTATCAACTCTAGACTCTGGGGCAGCTGAACTAGGCACTACATTAGTGTGGACAGGTGAATGCAGCCTCTCATCAACCTGATCAGCAATCTCTGGCTCTGGGGTCTCAGCTCTAAACATCTCGGGGGTAAACAGTGAGGTAGTCTGCTCTATCTGCTCAGTCTCTATCTGAACCTCATGTGGAGGTGTATCTAAGTCAATCACATGTGGAGGTGAAGGTGTAAGTATTTGGACAGAAAAATCCTCCGAGTCGCTACTGATCACCATGTACTCCTCTGATGGGTCACTATCCGTCCCTGAGCTAGGATCTAGAGGTCCTAGTGGGTATGGGGTAGGGGATCTGTCTCCAGTAGGAAAGAAACGGTAGATCCTGAAGAAGACATCTACAAAAGCAAAGAGTCTCGGTCACAAACAGGTTCTAGTCGACTATAAACGCATATAAATATATAAGGGTGTAAGGCACTTGGTGCTAAAATCTCCACGTTGTATAATACCTCTATATTCTCACGTCGTGTTATAATTATAGGCTCGTACGATTCCTAAAAATATAACTAAGGCTCTGATACCAAAACTGTAACGCCCCCAAATCCACCCCGACCGGGGACTCGGGTCGTCACATTGTCTCAATATGATAACGCAATAACAATACCAAATTTTATTACAACGGAGCATAAAATGTCCCACTCCGCAGGTCCAAGATCGTCTTCACAACATAGTACAATCCAACTTGATACATCTCGAAATAATATGTTACAAAAGTTCACAATAGTAGAAATATAAAGATTCCATCTGGATCTTCTAATTATTGTCGCCATAGCCTTGCGCTTTCCCCTTGCCTTTATAGCCCTGGCTGGACGTCTCGCCTCTTTCCGTCTTGACAGCTGAACAAAATGTTGAAAAGCAAGAATGAGCAACTATAGTGCTCAGCAAGTTCTCTTCTCGCTCGGTATATAAATATAATAAGGTTTACCGAAATAAATACTCAAAATTTTAATATCGAATATCACAATATGATTTGGCTCAAATTCATCTTGAAAATATCATACTCGAAAGGCTCAAAACTCATCTCAAAACAGAATACTCAAAAGACTCATTACTCATCTCAAAACAGAATACTCGATAACTCATTTGATATAACTCTGATAACTCATGATTTAAGAATGAACTGGTCTTCCACCTCTCCGTATCTCGGTGGGGCGATCAACTAACCAACCAAGAATACCGGCCTCCAATGACACCGCACTTCGCCCGATCACGGCTACAATACGATATCAACAATAATATATATATATATGTATGAATGCTAGCATCATAATGGTTATCAATTCAACCAAGGCAACAAAGTGCCTAATTATTCTCGGGTCCGTAAAACGGTACACGAGTCTCTCTTTCTCTATAATGGGCCTCTTGCCCAAAATTGACCAGTAGAATACAGAATCCCGAATATTTGGGTACAGATAACTTGAAATAATTCTCCAATAAATATTTACAAATCTGGCAGACTGCCAGTATGACTCGATTTTACCACCAATCCGAACAATGGACTGATGTAAATTCTCAATAATAATAATTTCTCGGTTGACACGAACAAAATGCCAAACCTTGACAATAAAATCAACTATCTCGAATTTATGAGAATAGTCTTAAGATTGAAGTAATTGGGAGTCGTACTGAACAAATAGTACTTCTCAATATTTATAATACTCAACATTGATGAACGTTTTAATAGAATATTTTTCACTTGATCGACGAATAAAAATATCTAACAATTATAATTTTTAAACTCCTATCGGTTAGTTCAAACGAGGAACTAACTAAAAGATAATCAATAAATAACGATTGAACTTGTACAATAAATTCAATCGAAAAGAATAAATTTAACTATCTCAGACGAATGAGATTAGTTTCACTGAATCAAAATAATAGTCGTCTCGAATTAATGAGATCGACCAGATAGCAACTAAATTATTTCTACGCTTATAGGGATTATAATTCTCAATAAACTAAATTAACAGCATAATAATATTTAACGAGAAATAATGCTCAAAATAAATTATTTCATCATACGAAGCAACAGATAAATCTCGACATATAATATCTCGAAAATAATTAAGAAATTAAATAATACGAAAAGAAATTCACAGTTTCCAAAAGTTAGGGTAGGAATGAACTTGCCTCGATCTCGAAGTGCAAATGAACGCAGATAAAAATTATACTCTACCCGTGAACTTGGCGTCGATCTACGTCTCGAGAATTATTTTCTAAAAAAATGGCAACCAGAAATACGTGAGCGAATATTCAGAATGAAAAATATTCCCGATCCGATAATATAATTAATAATAATATAATATCTCATAAAAATCTCCAGAATAAATAACGGAAATTAATTCCGGGATAAATAAATATTTCTCCGAACACAGGAATTAAATCTGGAGACTATATCCTATTTTTAATATCTCGACATCTAAATTCTTACTCAAAATGAAAAATTCAAACATCCATTTTTTATTCAATTTAAAATAATCAATCTCATTTTAAAATAATTCATCAAAGAATTCCACTTTTAATAAACCTCACAAATCTTAATTTATTTAATAAAATATTAATCTCTAAATTAAATCTGACTCGATCCGGTTAACTAAAATAAACCGGAAAATATTAACAACAGCTTTCCAGAATAAAAACATATATTATTCTATTTATTCACAAATATACCCCTTTTTATTGTAAATTAATAAATCTCTAATTTGTTTTCAAAATCATAATAATACTTATTTAATTAATAAATTAAATAATTCTAAATTACATTTTAAAAACTCTAAATAATTCTATTTAATGAATAAGGCAATTAAACCATTTTAATAAATTATTATCTACCAACTAATTTAAATAACGGTTCAAATAAGAAAATCTTGATTTTTAATGTTCTATCACTAAAAAAAAAACTGTATCGTTTTTGTTATTATAATATAGTTAACATGGTGTGGGCCCCACCTACCGTGTGGGTCCCACCTGCATCCCTCCTTGCGTTTCTCTCTTGCAGACAATCTCTCTGCATCTCTCTCGTTCTCTCTCTCTCTCTCTCTCTCTCTCTCTCTCTCTCTCTCTCTCTGCCCGAATCTCTCTCTCCCGTACCATTCCCTCTCCCTCTCTCCATCTCCCTCAATCTCTCTCGACATCTCTCCATTCTCTCTTCTCTCTTTCAACCCACTACTACCACTACCATAAACCGGTGGTAGCTACCTCGCCAACATCGATAACAATACTCCATCCCCTCCCCTTTTTACTCCGACAACACCCAACAACACCACACAATTCAACTCAAACAATCTCTCTCAATATCTCTGCTCTCTCTCCCGTACCCCTCTCTCTTTACCTCTCTCGATCAATCTCACTCTCCCCGTCTCTCCTCTCGACCAAAGTCGAACCCCCCCCCTTCGACCTCTCTTTCTCGCCATCGTCTCTCTCCGCCCCCTCTCTCCTTATCTTCTCCTCCTCTCGACCTCCCTCGCCGTCTCTCACTCATCTCTCTTCCTCCACCCTCGTATCCCTCTCTCCCTTCTTCGATCTTACTCTCGCAACTCTCTCCCGATTACAACGAAAAAAAACAAACCCAATCAACACAACATTTGGAACCAAGCAATACAAGTACTAGTTTTGGTCGAGCATAAAACATTAAAACAAAACTTAAGAAAAATAACTACCTGTTGACTCTGTTTTGTAAGTATACGAATGGTTTTGTTTGGTGAATAAAAGAGATGGTTGGTGTTGTTTTTGTTAATGGAGAGACCGACCCCTTTTATAACAAAAATTAGGTACTGTGATTAATCATGATATTGATAATGGTTGTGATAAAAAAAATTAAAAGACTAAAACATGGAGACAAAATCATTGTAAAACATGTAGTGGTGTAATCATAATAATTTTTTTTATTTAATAGGTGGGTAATTATTAAATTAAAAGAAATAAAAATGGGTGACAAATATAATGATGAAAATATTTATATAAATATTTAGTAAAAGATTTCGTTTTTCTCCCGCTGACTAATTAAAACGAGACTCTAAAATTCGGCTCAAAATTAAAAAAATATTTCGAAAATTCGTGGTTATTACAATTTTTGCAGGTTTGATTATTTTTGTGTATGACATATGTCATTTTATTGTTGAATTAATTATCAATAAATAAATAGTGATTTATAAGAAAATTTGTGCTAAATTGACCAATTTATTATGAAAATATTCACTAACAATATTTTCATTGACTCTGTAATATTTTTTATTTTTTGATTGATAATTTATACACCAAATAATGTAAAGTACTATTTAAAAGTATATTTAATATTTTGAATAATTCAAATATACTGTCATTTTAAAATTTGTTTCCATTAATTATTGCATAGTTAAAAAATTTCATAATTAAAATGTTAAAAGATGATTGGCTTAAAATTCATTCTAACATTTTAATTAGTTGATTAGCTTTTTTTATGACTGAATTATTTAATACTTTACATAACTTAAAATTTGAATGTGTAATTAGAATAGTGTGGTAAATAGTTTATATTGTTAATAATTTTTAATTCATGATTATAATTATTCCTTATGATTTTGAATTGAAAGTTTGAGATATCAAAATATCTATTATAAATATAATATATTCATGTATTAATGTATAAATTTTTAAATTAAATAATTATTGTATTTAGAATAAAATTGTTAAGTAATCACTGAATAACATTGACAATCCAACCCTGTAAAAAAATATTTATCAATAGGCACACCTAATAATGTAAACAAATCAGTGTAATATGATAAGATAGATGCCTACAATTTAGTAAGTCGCTGAATTATATATTGAATTTTACTACTGAATATTCTATTGGGAAGTAACCTTGAGAGAATTTGGATTGGGGATGATGATAATCTAAATCGTTTTTTTTTGTCAGAAACGTTTTTCTGTTGAATTTATTGGACAATTAAAACATGACACATATAATACATATATACAATCGAAATAAAAAGATAATCTGTCAAAGTATAGAATGCCATATAATAAAAAAAATATAAAGTAGTACCTTAACCGAAATTGATATGATTTAGCCATGAGAAGAATTGATGCATACACTTAGTTTACCATAGTTGGCCAAGTCTGATGGGGAATAGGGAATAAGCGGCTTAGATTTCCTATAATGTTTAAATTGATATAATAATTATATTTTTTAGTTTGTAAGAATTTATTTTATATAAATTTTTTATTAGTTAACCTTTAAAATAAAAATTAGTAGTTATTATGTTCAATTAATTGATGTGAAAAAATAAAAATTAATTGTTACTTAGTGTAACTTTATTCGAGTTTAGTCTTGGCTGAAACGTAGAATCTAGATCCAATAGAGAAACATGTTAAATTAAGTTTAATTGATTTAAATTTAATAGATTCTGATTGATGTTAAAATAATTCACAATCTTGTGATTGGTTAACTAATACATATTCGATTCGGGTATCCTTTATTATAATAAAGGATGTTCAAAAATAATTAATAACTAAAAGATATATAACCATATGTAATATACTGTTATATAGATTTATAGAAAATAATATTTACGGTTAGTAGAAATTTTTTAAAATTAAAAACCATGTGATATGCGAAGTTATTAAATCAAGATATTTTATATTTAAATTTAATTTAACCGCAATTAGTAAATTAGAATAAGCATGGTAAATAATAAAAATTTTGTATATGATTGATTGATTTAAAGTTTAGAAGTAAATTCGATTGCCTCTAAAATATTTTTAATTTTTTGATTGGTACTTTATTCACCAACCAATAATAATACTCTTATAGCATATATTTAATAATTAAAATAAATAATATATATATAGTGTTCGTTTATATGAATTTATTATTTTATTAACAAATTGTGAATGAATATATTTTTGAACCTTTTAAAAAATCAATTTTTTAAAGATATGAATTTTATCCAAGCTATTTAAAATTTGTTCAAATCCAATTTTGTAGTGTTGGCTTATACGCATTTATTAATTAATTTTATTAATAAATTATGAATAAATATATTTTTGAGCTTATAAAAAAAATCAAAATTTTGAAGATATGGATTTTATCTAAGTTATTTAAAATCTGATTTCAAATTCGATTTTTTCTGATTTTTAGTTAAGTTAGATTATAATTATTTAATATCGATTATAATTGTACAATATATATTATAAAAATCGTATGATAATATGATTGTGATTGACTTTATATTAAAAGAGTGGTTGATTAATGAATGATTAATTATGAAATTTAATTTAAAATATATAATAGTATATCGTGATTGATTTCAAATTAAAATTTTGATTTTCTAGTAAATATTTTTTGATTTAAAAAATATGTGTTTATGGATATGTTTAATAAAATCAATAGTGTATTTAAATTTGTTTATATGAATTTATTAATTATTTTATTAACAGATTGTGAATAAATATATTTTTGAACCTTTCAAAAAATTGAGTTTTTGAAAATATGGATTTTATCCAAGCTATTTAAAATTTTTCCAAATCCGATTTTGTAGTGTTGGCTTATATGCATTTATTAATTAATTTTATTAACAAATTATGAATAAATATATTTTTGAGCTTATAAAAAATCAAATTTAAAGTTGGATTATAATTATTTAATATCGATTATAATTGTACAATATATATTATAAAAATCAATTTATAATGTATGATAATATGATTATAACTCGCTTTATATTTAAAGAGTGGTTGATTAATGAATGGTTAATTATGAAATTTAACTTAAAATATATAGTGGCTTAAAAGAGTGATTGATTAATGAATGGTTAATTATGAAATTTAACTTAAAATATATAGTGGTATATCGTGATTGATTTCAAATTAAAATTGTGATTTTATAATAAATAATTTTTGATTTAGAAAATAGGTATTTATGGATGTGTTTAATAAAATCATTATTGTATTTAAATTAGAAATGTTAACTAACCATGGTTAAAGATGTAGGGTGAGATTGTAAATAAGGAAAGGTCTAAATTTTAGGAATTAGCTCTGATCGGTCCTAAAATAATTCCTCGATTCTAATTGGTTAACTAATGTGTGGTAGACTCAAGTATTATAATAAAAGATATTAGAATATTATACTTGAATATTTGTTATTAGTTTTATATTTATTTTTAATATTATTAAATAGAAGTATTGTATATTAGAATTGTTTTTCTTACCTATTTTTTAGCATCATCGGACCTGTGACGACCAAACCATTTTCATTTTTCAGTTCCTTCTGTTAATTTTATTTCAATTTTTATTAATTCTCTATAATATCGTATGTGAATGTATTATTACATTTTAATTTCCTTAATTGAATACTTATATTTTTATTTAAGATACTTGCATATTATAAAAAGAAAAATGCTAGAGGTACCAAATTGGGTACCAAAAATTGTTACAAAATGACGTGACATTGTTTTGATTGGTTATAATTGTAATGGACCCGTCAGGGTCATCCAATTAAAACATCCCAAAATGCCAAGTAATTAATGACATGTCATTTGGCAATAAATTTTGGTACCCCATTCGGTACTTTTAGCACTACTCAAAAAACGGAATGACTAACATATGTCCCAAGGGCACAGGATAAGGAGTAATTAAGAAGTAATTAATTCTATTTGTCTACATAATTATGCCTAGTGAAACTCTATAATTTTGATGATCATACATAGGAAGCAAGCTGGGTATTTGTTCTGGACTAATATTGTTTTGCAGGTTCATTATTCATATCAATTCATAGCAAAACACAGGGCATCTCAGCTAGCTGGCAGGGCATCTCAGCTAGCTGACGGTACAACACAGCAAGCTGGCAGTCTGTCCAGAATATTCGGAATATAAAGGGGAGTACGTTTTTTATATTAAATATTGTGGAAATCAGTTGTAAGATTGGTCTACTATATTTAAACATGATATTATATATATTAGAACACTACTCAAGTAGAAGTATCATGCTAGACAACTTCCACTCATTAAAGGAATCTTTTTATTACTTTAATGCTCCACTAAAACATCCCATGTGCTTCTTTTCAATCATGCTTGTATTAATAAACAAATAGTCCATACTTTTACTAACTCCACCATCTGTTGTCATGTGAGTAGTTTCAAAAGAAAACACTTTTACTCATTATCATATTTTGTTTTCTTCATTGATGTCTAACGGATTTCTTCAAGTTTTATTTATAGAACAAAAAGCTGTGTTATTCACATTCTCATCACTACTCCACTGATTATATTCCTTTACATGAGAATCATGATATCTATTAAATCATTCTATGACAAACCTGCCATGTGAACGTTAGTAGTGGGATTAATGGAACAGATCTAAACACGTGAGAAGTGCTCTTCAAGACCGTTTCAAGTTTGCTCATTAATTCTAATCTCTTTTGTTTCACTATATAAATATATACTTGTATGGTTGTGTTTCTGAGCAGCTTACACAACAAGAGCCTTCAAGCAAAATTCAAGAACATACAACAAATAACTCTGCACCTTCATTTCATATTCAACAAACGAGCTCAAGCGTTATATTCTATATCGAGATATTAGAGTTCATAGTTTTGAGTTGTAAATCTTCATATCCATTTGTATTGTTCAACTTGTAAAGTTGGTAGTTGCTGGATTGTCAAGCTTGTGGAACAAGGGTTCAAGGAGCATTAGGCTAGAGAAGTTTATACTTGGTATAATATAGAACTTAGAGAGCTGTGTTCAGGAAACAAGGGGTTCCAGCTAGCTGCAATCAGTAACTGGGGATTGGTTTCACTGCATAACAGCAAGGGGGTCTTGGTTATCACGGAGTATTGTGCTCAAGGGGAGCTCATTGGTCTATACAACAGGTTGTTCAAGGAACTAGAGGAATTCACGAAGTGGGACTTCAAGGAATTCAGTGTTCAAGGGAGCAAGGCTGTTAGAGAGGCATTGAGGTTCAAGGGAGCTGCTTTACTCAGGGGAAAAGTTCATTCCAGCAAGCTGTTATCAGTGAATTGGGTGATATATTATTGGATCTTGTAATTGGATTTCATTGTGATCAATAATATATTCTCTTACCAAGTTGGTAAGGGACTAGGACGTAGACCATAGAAGATTAGGGGTCGAACCTAGCTAAAACTCTTGGTGTTCTTTACTTACTGCACCTTTTATCTTTCTGCATTGCATATCACAGCTAGCTGCCTATTCATTAATCTGTCGAATCTGGTTAACTCAGCTAGCTGCTTATTCACTAATTTGTTGCATCCAGCTAGCTGCCAGAATAACTTTTCAGGCAGAATTTTTATTAGGTCATTGTTAGTCATAACACCTATTCACCCCCCCTCTAGGTGTGTATTTTCATTTGGTATCAGAGCTTGGTGTACTAACATTTCTGTAACAGGATAGTACAGATCCTATGGCACACATTTATGTAGAGGGAGAATCATCGAACATGCCACCACTTCTCGTTGGTACAGAAAATTATGATTTATGGAGACTAAGGATGAAGGTGATTCTGAGCAAAAATCCACTTGAATGGTTGGTTGTTAAAGATGGTCCATTTACCTTTATGGATGAAAACGGAAAGCCAAAAGATGATGATTTTACCGAGGAAGAATTGATAAAAGCAAGCTATAATGGAAATGCCAAGTACACACTAATTTGTGGTCTTTCAGATTCTGATGTTGGCAAGGTCTCTTCGTGTGTAACAGCAAAGGAGATATGGGATACCTTAAAAATGCATTATCAAGCTTCAACAAAATTAGAAAAAGTATGTGTCAATCCAAAACAGCAAGCTGAGTGTCACAAGCAGCAAACTGCCTCAACGGATAAAAAGGAATGTAAAGCTCCAATGACATGGAGTGATGAAGAATCTAATTCCAGTGAATACTCAAGTGAAGAGATGATCAATTATGCATTGGTTGGCATTGACAATGATATGGTTCGAGGAAACACAGAAGACATTCTTGTAGAAAGCAAAGATTCGGACTTGGATGTGGAATCTAGTTCGGTAAACTCGTTTCAATTTAATACATCTTCTGAAAATAATATTTTGGAATCACTAACCATGCAGGATCATAGAAATTTATCTAATGAGTTGTTCGAAGAGTTAAAAGATGAGAATGATAAACTCAAAAAGAAGAATACTCAACTTAAGAAGATCATATCCGAGTTAATGGATGAGAAGACACCTGCTAGAAATCATGCTCAAAATCTTACTGATCTTAAGGCTGAGATATCCCAGCTTGAAGGGATAAACAAAGTACTTATCAAAAGAAATGATACTCTCATGAAGGAACTCAGCAAGCTGAGAGCAGAGATAGATGCTCAAGATACAGTTTTAGAAGCATTTAATCCAAGGGAATCATGCTCAATGGAAATATCTCAACAAGCTGAAAGAATCAAAGAGTTGGAAACTGAAATCAAGAATCTCCAGAAAGGAATGGGAAAATTCGTTCAAGGAGAAGATACACTCAAAACAATGATAAGATATGCAAAAGTTCCAATCGAAAGAAAAGATGTTGGAATGGCTTCAACATCACGTCTAAAGTATGATGGCAAACATGGAATCCCTTATGACTATGCCATGCCATGGAGAATCTGCCACAAATGTGGAAATAAAGGTCATTTGGAAAATCATTGCAAAGTTCAGAATGCTAATCCAGCTAGCTGGAACAGACAGACAGTTCACAGGCAGCTAGCTGACAGAACAGTTGGAACAAGAAACAAAGCTTCTAAAGTGGTCCAAATGTGGATCAAGAAATCTGATTTAAATGTTCTATATGTTCTATCAACTAACCATTCTGGACCCAAGCAAATATGGGTACCAAAACGTTGAGTTGGCTCTTTATTTGTTTTGTAGGTATGTCTTGTTGTCAAAGTGAGATCAAAACAATGGATTTTGGATAGTGGATGCACAAGACATATGAGTGGTGATAAATCTCAATTCCTTACTCTCAATAAGAAAAAGGGTGGAAGTGTCACCATTGGTGATAGCAAAACACTCCAGATTCTTGGGAAAGGGAAGATTGGTAATAGTGTCGTTTCTATTGATAAAGTACAATATGATCAAGGTCTTAAATATAATTTGCTTAGTGTAAGTCAGTTGTATGATGATGGACATTCTGTTCTTTTTGATAAAGAAAAGTGTACTATTATTGTTGGCACTAACAAAGTCCCCCTAGTTGCTAGAAGGGAAGGAAATATATATATTTTGGACTTTGAAATGCAGGATTCATCTTGTTGTCTAGCTGCTGTTGATTCTAATCCAGAAATTTGGCACAGAAGGCTTGGACATGCTCATATGGACTTACTCAGCAAGCTGTCTTCAAAGAAGCTAGTTAGAGGATTGCCAAAATTGAAGTATGTCAAAATGGAAACTTGTTCGGCTTGCCAATTAGGCAAACAAATCAGGACTCCACATAAATCAAAGAAAATGGTATCAACTTCTAAACCTTTAGAGCTACTTCATTTAGATTTATTTGGTCCGGAAGCATATAAAAGCATTGGAGGTAAACAATATGCATTTGTTATTGTAGATGATTATTCTAGATATACTTGGGTATTGTTTCTTCGTACTAAAGATTGTGCTTTCAGTGAATTTGAAAAGCTAATTAAGTTACTTGAGAACAAGTTTAAGTTAAGACTTGTAAGTATAAGGAGTGATCGAGGTGGTGAATTCCAAAAGGACTTTATCTCATATTGTGAAGATAGAGGCATCACACATGAATTCTCTGCTCCAAGAACCCCACAACAAAATGGAGTTGTGGAAAGAAAGAACAGGTCATTGCAAGAAACAGCTAGAACATTGCTGCAAGAGAGCAAGCTGCCAAGAAGTTTCTGGGCAGAAGCAGTCAACACAGCTAGCTACGTTCTTAACAGAGTACTAATCAGGCCTATTCTCAACAAGACTCCATATGAATTGCTAAAGAACAAGAAGCCAAACATAGGCTACTTCAAGGTCTTTGGATCCAGGTGCTTTGTACTCAAATCCATTGATAGAGATGGTAAATTTGATGCCAAATCATATGAAGCTATTTTTTTGGGTTATTCTTCAACAAGTCGTGCATATAGAGTTTATAATATATCTAAACGTACTGTTGAAGAGTCAATTGATGTCTCATTTCAAGAATCTAATGTTGATCTGTCAAGAGATGAGGAATATATTGCAGGTTCAGATGGTGCCAGCGAGCTGCCAAGGTCAGATACAGCAACTCAGCGAGCTGACAAAGAAGCAGATTCTAAAAATACAGCAACTCAGCGAGCTGCCAATGATGCAGACTCAGGAAATGCAGCAACCCAGCGAGCTGCAGTAGAAACTGAATCAAGTTCAGCTAATGATAATCAAGCTGAAATCTCTCTTCCAATAGATGAAACATGTGATAAGATGTCAAAACTCACCTTGGAAGATTCTAGAGGTCAGAGATCACAAGAAAAGATGCCAATCTATAATGGGGATGAATCCCCTCCACCATCCAAGAGAATTAGAGCCAATGAAGAAGTCATGGCTCATTACCATTTTCCAAAGTGAACAAGGACAATAAAGAACCATCCTCCAGAGTTGATTATTGGTGATAAATCAGAAGGCATCAAGACAAGGAGAAGTCAAGCTAACTTTTGTGCATTTTCTGCCTTCCTAGCTCAAGAGGAACCAAAGAATGTCAATGAAGCACTAAAAGATGAGAATTGGATCATGGCAATGCAAGAAGAACTTAATCAATGTGAAAGATGTGATGTTTGGGAACTTGTAGAGCCACCTAAAGATGCTTCAATCATTGGTACTAAATGGGTTTTCAAGAACAAGGTTGATGAAGAAGGAACGGTTACTAGGAATAAAGCAAGGCTTGTTGCACAAGGATATAATCAACAAGAAGGAATCGATTTTGATGAAACTTATGCCCCGGTTGCAAGGCTAGAGTCAATAAGGATGTTACTTTCATTTGCATGCTTCAAGAAGTTCAAGCTACATCAAATGGACGTAAAAAGTGCATTTCTTAATGGCTACTTGAAAGAAGAAGTATATGTCAAGCAACCTCCTGGATTTGAGAGTGATCAATTTCCTAATTATGTTTTCAAATTAAAGAAGGCACTATATGGATTACGACAAGCTCCTAGATCTTGGTATGAAAGGCTAAGTAAGTTTTTGATAAAGAATGGATTCATTCGAGGTAAAATCGATCCTACTTTGTTTACTAAACTTACTGGTAATGATATTCTGGTTGTGCAAATATATGTAGATGATATTATATTTGGATCAACTAATGATAAGATGTGCAAGTGGTTTTCTAAGTGCATGCATAGTGAGTTTGACATGAGTATGATGGGCGAGCTAAATTACTTCTTGGGGCTCCAAATCAAACAAACTCAAGATGGAATATATGTACATCAGTCCAAGTACATCAAGAACTTGCTAAAGAAATTTGGATATGAGAATATCAAGGCAAAATCTACACCCATGAGTTCTGCCAGCAAGCTGGCTGCAGATGAACGAGGTAAAGATGTAGATGTTCGAAAGTATAGAGGTATGATTGGAAGTTTATTATATCTTACAGCCTCTAGACCTGATATTATGTATAGTGTATGTGTGTGTGCTAGGTTTCAAGCTCAACCAAAAGAATCTCACTTGAATGCTATTAAAAGAATTTTCAAATATTTAAGTGGAACTACTACTCTTGGATTATTTTACCCCATCACAAATGCATTTGATCTTGTTGGGTATAGTGATGCAGATTATGCAGGTTGTCAAACTGATCGAAAGAGTACAAGTGGTGTTTGTGCATTTTTAGGACAGAGTTTAGTATCTTGGCAAAGTAAGAAGCAAACTTCTGTTGCATTATCCACAGCTGAAGGGGAGTATTTAGCAGCTGGAAGTTGTTGCTCTCAAATGCTATGGATGAGACAAACACTTCTAGATTTTGGAATTAAATGTGGCAAAGTCCCCATTTATTGTGACAATACAAGCACTATCAACATATCAAAGAATCCAGTGAATCACTCAAGAACAAAGCATATCGACGTTCGACATCATTTCTTGAGATACAATGTTGCAAAAGGAAAAATTGAGCTAATCTTTGTAAGTACAGAGTACCAGCTAGCTGACATCTTCACAAAGCCATTAGCCGAGGAGCGTTTCACTGTGCTGCGTCGCGAATTAGGCATGTGTAATGTCTAGCCAGCTAGCTGCCATGGGAGATCGGAAACTTTCATGACTAGCCAGCTAACTGCTATGGAAGTTTGGTACACTCTCATATGACATTATCTTACGTGTTTTACGTGCTAAATGTTGTTTTATTTTTTTGGTTAATTTAATTCATTATATGCGAACTTGATAATCCATGCTTACTTAAATTTGTATATTAAATGATTGCATGTGGATATTCTTTTTGATGAATAAGGGGGAGAAAATTCAGGATTAAAAGTATGTGTGATTTATGGGGAGTTGATATTTATTTATTCTTATAACTCTTTACTTCATGTACTTTGATGGGATCATATGGTTTAATGCTAAATGCTTAGGCGATGCCATGCGATTTTGCTATGTTGCTTGTATAGATTGATAACTCTTTACTTCATGTACTTTGATGGGATCATATGGTTTAATGCTAAATGCTTAGGCGATGCCATGCGATTTTGCTATGTTGCTTGTATAGATTGCTAATATTTTTGCAGGGGAAGCATAAATTCAGGGGGAGTATTTAACTCCTGAATATTGGTGTGTAATCATCAAAAAGGGGGAGATTGAAACCCTATTGGTTTTGATGATGACACAATGCAGCAAGCTGACTGCTTGATTTTGATGATGACACAATGCAACAAGCTAATTGCTTGTTACTAAATATATATTAGCCTGCTATCAAATTTTATTTGCAGGATGCTTTGATTGAGGGGGAGTTTTAGCTCAATCTCAAATTGGTGTATAATCATCAAAAAGGGGGAGATTGAAACTCTATAATTTTGATGATCATACATAGGAAGCAAGCTGGGTATTTGTTCTGGACTAATATTGTTTTGCAGGTTCATTATTCATATCAATTCATAGCAAAACACAGGGCATCTCAGCTAGCTGGCAGGGCATCTCAGCTAGCTGACAGTACAACACAGCAAGCTGGCAGTCTGTCCAGAATATTCGGAATATAAAGGGGAGTACGTTTTTTATAGTAAATATTGTGGAAATCAGTTGTAAGATTGGTCTACTATATTTAAACATGATATTATATATATTAGAACACTACTCAAGTAGAAGTATCATGCTAGACAACTTCCACTCATTAAAGGAATCTTTTTATTACTTTAATGCTCCACTAAAACATCCCATGTGCTTCTTTTCAATCATGCTTGTATTAATAAACAAATAGTCCATACTTTTACTAACTCCACCATCTGTTGTCATGCGAGTAATTTCAAAAGAAAACACTTTTCCTCATTATCATATTTTTTTTTCTTCATTGATGTCTAATGGATTTCTTCAAGTTTTATTTATAGAACAAAAAGCTGTGTTATTCACATTCTCATCACTACTCCACTGATTATATTCCTTTACATGAGAATCATGATATCTATTAAATCATTCTATGACAAACCTGCCATGTGAACGTTAGTAGTGGGATTAATGGAACAGATCTAAACACGTGAGAAGTGCTCTTCAAGACCGTTTCAAGTTTGCTCATTAATTCTAATCTCTTTTGTTTCACTATATAAATATATACTTGTATGGTTGTGTTTCTGAGCAGCTTACACAACAAGAGCCTTCAAGCAAAATTCAAGAACATACAACAAACAACTCTGCACCTTCATTTCATATTCAACAAACGAGCTCAAGCGTTATATTCTATATCGAGATATTAGAGTTCATAGTTTTGAGTTGTAAATCTTCATATCCATTTGTATTGTTCAACTTGTAAAGTTGGTAGTTGCTGGATTGTCAAGCTTGTGGAACAAGGGTTCAAGGAGCATTAGGCTAGAGAAGTTTATACTTGGTATAGTATAGAACTTAGAGAGCTGTGTTCAGGAAACAAGGGGTTCCAGCTAGCTGCAATCAGTAACTGGGGATTGGTTTCACTGCATAACAGCAAGGGGGTCTTGGTTATCACGGAGTATTGTGCTCAAGGGGAGCTCATTGGTCTATACAACAGGTTGTTCAAGGAACTAGAGGAATTCACGAAGTGGGACTTCAAGGAATTCAGTGTTCAAGGGAGCAAGGCTGTTAGAGAGGCATTGAGGTTCAAGGGAGCTGCTTTACTCAGGGGAAAAGTTCATTCCAGCAAGCTGTTATCAGTGAATTGGGTGATATATTATTGGATCTTGTAATTGGATTTCATTGTGATCAATAATATATTCTCTTACCAAGTTGGTAAGGGACTAGGACGTAGACCATAGAAGATTAGGGGTCGAACCTAGCTAAAACTCTTGGTGTTCTTTACTTACTGCACCTTTTATCTTTCTGCATTGCATATCACAGCTAGCTGCCTATTCATTAATCTGTCGAATCTGGTTAACTCAGTTAGCTGCTTATTCACTAATTTGTTGCATCCAGCTAGCTGCCAGAATAACTTTTCAGGCAGAATTTTTATTAGGTCATTGTTAGTCATAACACCTATTCACCCCCCCTCTAGGTGTGTATTTTCACCTAGTTATCTTTGTTTGCAATATTAATTCAAAGAGATTATTAATATCATCATTATATAGGTGCAATGTATAGACGACTCTTTCCAATAACACTATTTGATTATATGTGCTTATTTAAATATCAAAAATATTATATTTTAGTATTATATATGCATTTTGAACAAAAATTAAAAGAAAAATATTAGAGAAACTTAATTAAATATAATGGGTCACTGCATTCACATCAATATTAATTAATAAAAAAAATCTATCACATCATTTGGTAACTATTTTTGGTACATAATTTTTTCCTAATATTACTCAAAATGAAAAGATGGAAATAGTAAAATTAAAAATTATTCAACGAAATGAAAAAAGACAAGTCATTAATAAGGAAAGTAGAATTGAAAAAAATAATGGGTATAACATTAAAGAATGCATTGATGAATGTGGGAACTAAAAATATCACTAAACATTGTACTGTAAATCATAATAAATAGGGAAAATAAATTATTTCGTCCTTAAACTATATGCTGTTTTTGGTTTAGGTCCCTGCTATAAAAAAATATATCCGAATACCTAAACTTTTAAAATTTTTGATTGACATCCTTCCGTCAATCAAAATTTCACGGAATGAGGTGAAAATTTAACACGTGAATCTACGAGTGATTATAAGAACATGGGTGGTGAAATTTTTCGATTTCGAATTCACTAACATATCGAAATTTGCACTTTAATTTCAAGAACACGAAAAACAACTTACTAAAATATGCCGATTTCCATATGTTAGTGAACTCGAAATTGAAAACTTTCACCACCCGTGTTCTTATAATCACTCGTAGATTAACGTGTTAAATTTTCACCTCATTCCGTGAAATTTTGATTGACGGAAGGATGTCAATCAGAAATTTTAAAAGTTTAAGTATTCGGATATATTTTTTTATAGTTCAGGGACCTAAACCAAAAACAGCATATAGTTTAAGGACGAAATAATTTATTTACCCTAATAAATACTCCCGCCGTCTCTAATTAGTTGTCCAGTTTGACTTTTAAGTGGTCAAATTGACCAATTTTTGATCGAAGATTAAAAACTATCATTCTATTATTTTTAAAAACGAAAAAGTACATATTAAAATAGATTAGATATACTTTACAATGATATAACTTTTTTTATTTTTTTCAAAAATACAATATATGTAAATTTCAGTCAAAATTTGATCAATTTTTATCACTGAAAAGTCAAACTGGACAACTAATTAGGGACGGAGGGAGTATAGACACAGGAGCCGCTCAAAAAAAATACCAAATCCCTAAACCTTTAAAATCTATTCCCGACAAGTTAGGGTTTTGTGTCATAAATCTATTTTGCAGAGTGTGTTCCATAAATAACTGTAAATCTTCAGCAGCGCTTATTAAAGTTGAAGAATGGAGGCGGATTCACCTAATCCTGAAGAGCCTGAAGAGGAAGAGTTCCAACTCGTTGTAGTAAGTATATTGTAATGTGTGCAATTGATGATTAATTACCGTATTGTTAATTACTGAGGAGTTTGTATGTAGCCTTGGAATTAGGCCAAGCAGGTGTGTTTTTGAGTATTACTGAGCTGACTGTAAATGATGAGAATAGAGTTATGTAGTATTTTCTTTCCCTTAACCTCTTTCTTTTATTTCTCTTAATCTCTTTCTCTCCCCGGGGAAAATATAAATAGGTTTTAAATTATTTTATTTCCCTTAATCTCTTTCTCTCTCCCCGTGGTACTTCTCTCTCTCTCTACTCTGTCCTAGTTCTTGATTTTTCAACAGATTAAACCCCCTAAATCCCATGTTTTTTATATCCAAATTTTGTGTTTAAGTAACCAAAATCACCCTCTACAAAATCTCTATCTATCCATACTAACAAATTCAAGTTCTGCAACTTTTCAAAAATCGGGGTTTAGTTAGGGTTTCAATTTGTTGTAGTTGTTTATTCGTTTTGGTTGTAGATTTGTGTTAAGGAGGAGATGGGGGTTCGATTTCAAGTGAAGCCCCAAAATTTCCGAGGTGAGCTGGTGGTCGTGGATTTCGTGTGTTTGATGCGTGTAATGATAGTAGGACATATATTAATGCTTGCATGTCGTATTTGAGGAGTTTATTAAATTTCGTTTTCGTCGGAAAGTTTTGACTTAAGTGGGTTCGTTGATTGTTTATGTAATTGGTTTAGAGTTTTAGTTCAAGTAGAGATTAAAGCTGATGTTTATGATTTTTCTGGAGTTTTTGGGACCGCCGGTTTTTTTCCTTTCTTGTTGCTGCCGGCGTTGAAAGGAAAGGGGGGATTTGAGTTCGTTTGTGGTGGTAAAAATCAGTAATTTTTATTTAGTGTTAATTGGGTATAGACTTGCTGTGACATTCAGATTGAGTTGTAGAGTTTTTGCTGCCTTTTGTTGAGTCGCCATGGCCGGAAACTGGGATCATTCGAAACCCAAACATGGAAGGTAGAGAGATCACATCATAATTGATATGGATGTCGAAGGTCATCCGTTGACATCGTTGCCAACATATATAATAATTAAGTAAAGAAAAGTGTCGTTACACAGAAATACCCTTCAACATGTTAACGCCTTTTAACTTTTTTGACGGGATTCATTCAAGTGTTAAAATAATAAAAGTTTGGCTATTCATTTGGCAACTTTTATAACTGAGTCATTTTCTTGCAAAAACAAAATAGTTTTAGGCCATTTAAATTAAGTCAATATATTATGGCAAGCCAATGTAAACATCTAACCATATTAGAGTTTGTTTCCCATTTTTTCTTTGTTCTCAAATTTGACAAATTACTGAATGTTTGAAAAGAGTCACTGATTTACTAGTTTTTGTATCAATATCATTTCTAATACCTCAATCTATTGAAAAGTTTTTCAGAAAATATTATCGTTGAGGTTAATACTTTAATGGTTACTTGCTGCTATTGTTACAGGAATCATATACAACAGAAAAATACGTGGAAGGGTTGGAGGCTGCAGATTCTATACTGAATATGTATCCAAATCATGCACGTAAGTAAAACTCTATGCAATATATCTACTTACATAGCACATTACAAATCAAAGGAATACTAAAGGATCATTGTTGTGGCTGACTTTCCATCTGTAATTATGATTGACACCTTATCTGTTTTTGTCTCCCTTTATGGGTTACCAGCAACTTTGTCGATGAAGGGACTAATTTTACATTGCATGGGCTGAAAGTCAGAAGCTTATGAATTTGCCCAAAGTGGGGTGAAGATCAGGATCTTTCCTCGCTTTTTACATTAATTCTACTTGCAACGCCATTTTTTTCTTGAAGCTAAATCTTGCACTGTTTTGAACACAGAATGACTTTAAAAGTGCTGCTTGCTGGATGGTTCTTGCCTCTCTATATAGTTCCGACAGAGAGTATAGCAATGCAGTCAAATGTTTCCGAAGTGCATTGAGGAATGATCCTCGCAACATATCACTATTGAAAGAGCTGTCCATTGTACAGGTATGCTGCATTCTGATGTATTGTATGTGGACATATGGTAATAGTAGCCTATTTATAATGTGCCAAGTTCTTTTGAGATTTAATGACATTACATCTGAAATGCTTGAAATGCTTGAACCATGAGAAGATAAGTTTGGGAAACAAATGCCCAGGCTACTGTGAATTAGTGATATATAGACGGTGCAAGAATACATGTAAAAATATTTGAATTTGATGGATTATGATTAATCATTTTTCTATGCAAGCATTTCAGCACAACAAACTTCAGGCAATTAAAGCCATAGGGTGCCAAACAGTATCCATCAAACCACCAGTATTAGTATTACTCATCCGTGACATAATATTTCTCCACCAAGCTTGTTTAGTTTCTCACTTTATTAAAATATGTACTTGCATTTTAGTGTTCCTTGATAATGATTACCCTGTTAATCACATTTTGTAATTACATTGTAACACTTTTATATAGCTTTTTTTTTTCTTAAAATTAAGTTTGCTAAATTTAATGCCTTGTGGCAAACTTTTCCCTCTTATCCAGGCACAGATGAGAGATTTTGCAGGTCTTGTGGAAACTAGGCAGAACTTACTGACATCGGAACCAAATAATCGAATGAATTGGATTAGATTTGCTGTGGCCCATCATTTGAACTCAAAGTAAATATGTTCTACTACATTTTTCAATTTGAAACTGTAGGGAAATAATGTTTTCGTTAGTCTTTGGAAATTTCATGTTTGCATAAAATGATTGCTTTTTAATTAGTATGGCCAATTATTTACAATTTTATTAGCAAATAGATATTTTGTACAAACACTTATTTCTTGCTATTATAAACTTTATAGTTGTAATTGTAATCAACTCAAGAATAGCTCCCATGTCAAACTAGTTGGCTAGCCTTATGTATAGTAAACACTTATGATTAAGAATAATTATAAATTAAAATGATAACCGGATATAACAAATAATATCTTATGTTGAAAATGATCAAGTCAAATCCACAAATTGAGACATGTACAGTTGTGTTTAAATGCATGATAAATACTTTTGCCATGCATTGGTTATGAAAATATCAGGCCCATGATAAACTACTTAATATTTATGTAGTGCCAGATCCTGCTTCCTAACATTTCCTTTGAACTATTATTAGCATCTTAGTCTATATTAAGACTCTTATTAAGAGTCTTGGACAATAGTAGAGTAAAAGTCAATATACTTAGATAGATTAACTAGGTGAAGTCTTTGTTCTTGATTAAAAAAGAAGAGTCAGTGTATATACTTAGACGTGCTTGTACTCTTCGAAAATAATATAAATAAGAGAAAAGGTACTCCTGTTTGAGAATTACCACCCAACCTCTCCCTCCCTCACTCTCTCATGTGCCGTTTCTCTCTCCTAAATTTCAGCATCTGTATCTCTTAATATCTCACCTAATTATACTGTTCCTGACATGTAGAGTATACTGGGTGTGGACTGTGTATTTGCTGCTCATATTCTGTCTTTGCATCTTATTTTAACCTACGAATGACAAACAGTAAACTGAAATTGCCGTATGCCAAATTTAATGCCAGAAATTTTTTGCTTCTATTTGGGTGAAGTTGGACTCATTTAATTTATTTGAAGTTTTGGTTATGGTATGTGGAACACATATTAGTTTCAAGCATTCGTGACGGATGTAGTTAGGATTTGCTTGATTTTTCTGTGGTTGTGCAGCACCGCAGCACCAAGGACTAATTGTTATTTTCTGTGCAGTGCATCAAAAGCATTTGATATTCTTCAAATATATGAAGGGACTCTGGAGAACGATTATCCTCGAGAGAATGAACGTTTGGAGCATGAGGAAATGCTGTTATACAAGGCAAGTTACTTGACATGCAATTTCAGAATTTTTTGTCATATTGTTTTCATATGTTAAATATATTTATGTCATATATAAGTCAAAGATATTGTCAGTCTTTTGTATCTGTGCCCTTTTCTGGGAATTTGTCACTGACCAAATGCATTTCACTACAAACTTAATGACTGTCTTGTTCGAATTAATTTATGTCATATACAAGTCAAAGATATTGTCAGTCTTTTGTATCTGTGCCCTTTTCTGGGAATTTGTCACAGACCAAATGCATTTCGCTACAAACTTAATGACTGTCTTGTTCGAATTAATTTATGTAGTGAAGTTATGAATAGTTTAAGCGTGCCATATTGAAAGTATTAGGTTTTCAGTGCTTTGTTTTCGAGCGCTAGATTTACTGTACCCCACAGTCGATGATCCCGCTGCTATATTTTCAAATCCCTCATTCCTTTCTATCATTATCTACTTCCTCTTCATTTTAGGACATAGGGACTTGAACTTCGCATGTGTCACATATTCCGAACTTCGCATGTATGACATATCCCTATCAGCGAGTTGATAGAACTTCATTAGTGTCCAAGGATTTTCTTGTTAAATATGACATCTTAATTTTTTTATTACAGTAACAACATACTGTAAAACATATACAAGTCAGAACTATGTACTTGTACATTATGCTCATGCTTATATAAATTCAATACTTTCCAGGTATCCTTACTAGAGGAGTGTGACATGGTTGAGGAAGCTCTGAAAGAGTTGCACAAAAATAAATGCAAAATTGTAAGTGTGTACTATCACTTGCACGATTATCTGACTTCCAACTTGGGCATTTTATGTGGATTGGTACATGTCTTTTCAGGTTGATAAATTGTCGTACATGGAAGCGTCTCTTCTTGTGAAGCTTGGACAGTTGGAAGAGGGTGAAAAGTTGTACAAGGCGTTGCTTGCAATGAATCCTGACAATTACGGGTAATAAAATAAATTTTGTTTGTTGACAGAAATCGCACAATTGTGTAACTTAAAGCCACTATGTGCCTAGTGAAGATATATTTGTATTACTATTATGTTCGATAGTTATTTATCTTCATGCTGTGTCAATGTTTATTTGTTATTTCAATTTTTCTCATATCAATGAAAGAAGAATTCTAAGTTTAGATCAAATTTAAGATTTGATTATTTGAATTTCCAATACAAACGTTACTTCAAGATGCTTACGGTGGCTCGATGCGTAGCATGTTTCTTTGTTTGAAATAGTACTGCAGTTAATAAAACCAATTATGAATGAACACATTATACTTTTTGAATGGTTTTGAAAATAAAATTATCTAATTTGATCCAAACCTATGTCCAATTTGAGGGCTTTATTCTAGATGCCCTTGAAATCCTGTCGAAGTCCATGCAAACCAAATAAAACTTGTGTTTCGGTAATTAAGTTTTTTCCTGGCCTTGAAGAAAAGAGAAAGCGAATAAAAAAGCAGAGTCTTGAACACCTTTTGAGTTTACTGGGAAGGGTACTCGGAGTTCTAATGGCAGGACACATGTATTGTCTATCGTCTTTAAATGTTAATGCTAATTTTTTACGTATGCATGGTGATGTGGTGGATTTTCAGTTGTCAGTTTTTGAAGTTATCTTGACAAATATGGATAGCACACAATATATTATTTTTCTTTTAAAAGTGCAATATCTGCTGTAGTCTTACCTTTTCCTTTTTTCCTTTTGTTCCCTTCTGAATTCTTTAGGTACTATAAAGGTCTGCAAAAGTGTTTAGGATTATATTCAGAGAGTGCTGAATATTCCTCTAATGAAATTGTGAAGTTGGAGGCTTTGTACAAGTCACTTGGGCTGCAATACACTTGGTCATCTGCTGTTAAGGTGTAGCTACAAACTTGTGTATAAATTGTAAAATGTTTTATATATCTAGTTGGGGGAAATCTTCTTAGTTGACGTCTTTAGTCTTTTTTGGAAAATCATTACGTATGCATGGCCTTTCTTCACCACCTCCTGCAATAGTACAGATCACAAATTATAAATTTATGTTTGGTTTAAGAATACAAATGAATCACCCGTGTTAGACCATAATTGGCATATCTTAATTGACTAGCAAAAATTTTATGCCTCCAAGCTTTTATGTTTTGTTTTCTTATCAGGATTTGTTATTCTTGTTCAGTTGTATTTTTACTATTTTTTTCTTCACGGTAACTATTTTGATATGAAATTTGTGTTTCACAAATCACACGGATCTAAATTTTGATGTTATTGAACTTTTTCTTTTTCTATGCATGTTATAATATACATGTCTTCATTTAAATTATGTTATTACTGCATTCTGTTTGATCCACCTAGAGATGCTCGCCTATGTCCTTCTCCTTTCTCCTTTTTGAGACGTCTTGAGTAAAGTATGGATCAGAAGAATCTGTTTATGTTGTATTGAACTATTCCTTTTTTCTACTTTCCAGAGGATACCGCTCGACTTTCTGAATGCTGAGAAGTTTCGTGAGGCAGCCGATAATTATATCCGGACTCTTTTAGCGAAGGTACTATACTTTCTGATTCGTTTGGTTCATATCCTGTTTTCAGCACCAAACTTACACGTTATCTTTAATATTCCACTTAGGGAGTTCCATCACTATTCTCCGATCTTTCTCCGCTCTATGATCACCCTGAAAAGGTTTGTACTCTTATTAGGATCCTATGTAATGACGATAACAGTTCCCACTTTATTTGCTTCTCGCGATTAATGCATTATTACCCAATAACAAAGCTGATCTGTTTTGTCTATTCATACAGGCTGATATTTTAGAGGAATTGGCCCTTGAGATTGAGCACTACCTTAAGACGAGTGGAGTGTTTCCTGGGAGGTAAAATTACTAGTTCAAACTCTTTACCTTAACCACATTTTCCCACCGTTATCTTTATTCTGTAGCCTGTAATACTAAATACACCTCAGTGCCACCCTTTTTTTCCTTCTTATTTGGTCTTTGTACTTTGTGATCTAGTGTGAAGATTAGTCTGCAACTCCATATTTCTGTATTTTCTTATTCTGGGCACTGTCACCACTGTTTCTCTGCCAACTAAATATCAATAGGGACACTTGTCAGGAATTGGTGAGTTCCTGACTTGTTTAAGCTATTTTGGTGTTTTCTAGTTACAAAAGCTGAATTAACAAGCAAAGTAAAGATAACAACGCAGAAACAGAGAGATTAGAGAGAGTTCAGAGAGAAATAAGAGAGAGATAAGAGAGATAGAGACAGAAAATGTGAGAGATTGAGCAGAGAGAGGCAGAAGTTAGTTACAGAGAGAGAAAGTAGAGATTGGTGGAAGTGATTCCATTTTCATATCATAAACTCAAATGTACACATACGGATGCTATATATAGTCTTACAACTGAAATGACATAAAATGACTTAAATTCCCTTACTAATACTACTATTATGTAACCGTACAAGTATAACTGCTGTTCCTGACAACATTAACTTTTTTGGTAAACTCATTTATATGGTGAAGTCACCCCGTTCTTTTGGTAACTTTCCATATATGCTTAGATGTTCATGGATAAATGTTTGATGTGTTAGGCATCTATACTTGGTTGTACAGAATTATAAGATAACTGATTAGTTTAATAGGTACACTGTTTTTCTAAGGGTGCAGTTGAGAGGTAATATACTAATGTGGCATCTCCTGATGTTTTCTTCACAGAGAAACTGCAATGTAATTATTCGGTACTGGCTTTTACTAGTTAGGTCGTCAGTTGGATTTCAAATGTTCTTCAGCCATTGACCTCCTGTTTCCGTATCATTGGGCACCAACCTTTTTATTAGTTAGTTACTACTAAAATATAAGAAAGCATTGCAGTGATCAGCGCAAGTTGAATTGTACCATCACTTTCATACGAACTGTATTTTATATTTTTATAAGAATCCTGCAATGTTGAGTTATTAGAGAGTGATGACAGAATTTGCACAGAGCATGGTTTGATATTAATGATTGTGTATAGTGTTTAATATGCAGCAAGATCAAGAGTTTATTTTCAAACTAGTCACAATCATGTTGATATAATGATTTGTTTGTCATGTCTGCTGCTAATTGCTTGTATTTTTATCTTGCAGAGTGGATAAAGAGTCCCCTTCCACACTTATGTGGACTTTGTTCTATCTTGCTCAGGTTTGATGCCAAAAATTCGTAAAACTAGTGTACTTTAATTATTTATCAATTTTTATTATATTTATCGTTTTATTTTATTTTTTGCTTAGTCCATAAGTTCGTTCTTGATTTCACAGTAGCTATTTTTTTCTTCCCTTTACTGCAGAATTATGATAGACGAGGGCAGTATGCTATTGCTCTTGCTAAAATTGACGAAGCTATTGAACACACTCCAAAAGTTATCGATTTGTACTCAGTCAAGGTCTGATCATACCAGTGCTATTTATAATTTATATAATTTTTTTTGTGTGCGAATGGTGGTGGTGGTGGGGTGTTACATGATCCCGGAATTGAGTTAATCCCTCGGGCGTAGTCTGTTGTATAATTGGAAATATTTATTTTCTGTGTTAATAACGTCAGAGTCGGATATTAAAGCATGGAGGTGATTTAGCAGCTGCTGCAGCATTGGCAGATGAAGCTAGATGTTTGGATCCTACTGATCGTTGTGCAAATAGTGATTGTGTTCAACGTATGCTGCAAGCTGATCAGGTTCTACAACTGCAAATTTCTCCAGCTTGAAATTGTATTTTTCATGTGATAGGAAAGTTGATCCTTAGTAATCTAGTCTTCATCTTGCAAACTTCTCTAACATTAAATAACTTTTGCATTAAAACATTTTCAAGGTTCCCTGGCAGAAAAGACTGCTGCATTGTTCTCAAAAGATGGAGAGCAGCACAACCTCCTACATGATATGCAGTGCATGTGGTATGTGTCTGTTTGAATCCGATGCCTAAATATGTTGTGTTAATTGTTAAACGCTTAATATGGCTTGTAGCTGTTAAATTTGATTGTTAAACCATTTTTTTAAGGTATGAGCTTGCATCTGGAGAAAGTTACTTCCGCCAAGGTGAACTTGGAAGAGCTCTAAAGAATTTTTTGGCTGTCGAGAAGCATTACACAGACATCACTAAGGATCAGTCTGATTTTCTCCCTTACTGCTTAGGGCGGATGGGTCTGCATACTTCGGTTTTAAAAAAAAAAAAGATGGCCCCGCTAGCTTTTATTGATATCTTGAAATTTCAAGATGGGCTCCACCCACTTCCTTATTTTCGCAATGCTGTGGCTGGGGTTGTCAGGTGCTTTTTCTTCTATGTTCTCTAATGATATTTTACTTTTCGATTACGAGTTCTTCTTCTTGGTATGTACCTGTGAATATCTTAATAATAGTCTGCATGAGCGGTTTACCTAGAGTAATTGATTCTTAACATAGATGGTAGAGCTACTTAGCGCGTCTTTTAGTCGCAACTATTTCCGTGTTTCATCCTCTGTTGTTTACATGTTCTTTATTATTGAGTTGTAGATGCTATGTTATGCTGTATGATTCTCCTCCAAAGTCGGCGGTCAAAGAAGATGATGAAATGGAGAAATTAGCCCGAATTAAGAAAGTACTTCAATTTATTTTTTGTATGTTAGGGTGTTCTATTCTTCTTTTTGTTCATTGTGTATTCTAAAATTATGGTATTATTAGGAGGCAGAAGTGAAAAATGAGGAATCCAGTGAATATGTCTCAAATCAGGAAAACGGGTTGTTAAAGCAGTTGATCTAGATCCTCATGGAGAAAAACTGTTGCAGGTCTATCCACACCCTTCTCTATTTTCCAGAATCCAAAATTTTGAAAGATCTGTATATTATGTCTAGTACTTCTGAGTTGAGTTGGTAACAATAATGATGTAGGTGGAAGATCCTCTACTGGAAGCTACAAAGTATTTGAAACTGCTCCAGACGCACTCACCTGATTCCTTAGAGACACATCTGCTATCTTTTGAAGTGCACATGAGAAGGCATAAGATTTTGCTTGCCTTGCAGGTAAAATTTAATGTCAACTGTAGAATTGAATACGTTCGTACCTTACCTTTTGGCTTAATAAATATTAAACATGATGGGTAATTACACATAATAGTTGTTATCTTCAATCACGTACCATTGTTAATGTTTATAGTACAGGTGTGCAAAAATTATGGTCGACCTGGTTGTGGAGTTAACAAATATATGTAGGAATTTCACTTTCCCAATTAATCTTTATATTGATTTTTTATTACGAGCAATTGGTTTGGTTGAAGGCATGCAACAAAATATTACCTGCTTGATATGCCCATTGCCCGTGTAATATATCACACACACACACACCCCTGATCTATTTTCTCCACTTGGTTGAAGAAGCAAATTTGCCATTTTTTATTAATGTATTGAGTAGTATTAACAATGTAGTCTTACTAATACTGCTATTCTTCTTGTTTTTTCCATTCTTGAATTGATTGTTTTTTTCTGGATATGTTGCTATATGTACATAGGCAGGGGGGCTTGTTCATTTAATTGGCTTAATGGTTGGAATACTGATGCTATCTTTCTAATCTTTTTATCATTTTCCAATAGGCTCTAAAGCAGCTATTTCGATTGGATGCCGAAAACCAAGATTCACATTGTTGCTTGGTAATTAATTTCCCTTGATATAATGCTTGGCATTTGTTCTTTATATTAAAGCTTTCCCATAATGAAGGTGTTTGTTGTAACTTATTAGTTATTCTATAAAAATAAGGTCTAATCTCTCAGAAAAAGTACCCATTATTTGTAAATATTTTTGGAAGTACATGCTTATATTTATTGAAAATAAGATAAAACTAGATGGTACTCCTTTTTTTTGGAAAATGCGTGCTTATTTTTTAAGAATAAGCTAAAATAAACTCCCCTAATAACATCTGAAAATTTAAATTTATATCATGGATATGGTGACTTAGTGTTTTGTTGTCTTGGATCTGCTAGAACTGTGTTGGCAACCCTTCTGCACAATTATGTTTTGCTAAGTAAAGTGTTCTTTAAATTGAATTGAAACGATGCATTTAATGCAGATAAGATTCTTCCACATGGTGGCTTCTATGCCTGCTCCAGCTACTAACGTCCAACCACTTATACAGAGTGTCTTAGATGCAGAGAAACCCAGTTTCAGGTTCATTTTGATGTTTGTTTTCTCATACGTTGTTAATGTTTAGTTTAGATACAACAAGCATAGGAAATGACTAAATACTCTATTATTTGTGCGTTTTCAGTCAATTGCATGGCAAATCTCTTGTAGAGGCAAACACTTTTTTCCTTGAGAAACACAAAGGTCAATTCAATATTTCTTTGAATCTAATTTTCGTGAACACTGCACACCTCACTCTCACCTCACTTTGACATCAATATGCTTGTATTTGTTGGCAGATTCCTTGATGCATAGAGTAGCAGCAGCAAAAATGATTTGTTTTATAGAACCAAACAAGAAAGCCGAGGCCATCAAATTAATTGAAGATTCAACCAACAAGTCGGTATCAAAGTATGCCTCAAATTTAAATCCATCTAATCTATATCTACCGTTACAAGTTTTGTTGTATTCCTGCTTGAACCAGATCAAACTTTAGTTATAAATGGTGCCATTCATCTGTTCTGTATCAGTAGTAGATCTTACGAATGGAAGCTCAAAGACTGCGTGGCAGTGCACAAATTTCTAGGAACAATTTCAGATGATCATGCAGTTGCATCTAGTAAGTCACTGTTTCCACGCCCATCTTTTTCCAAACAAGTAATTCTAGAGGTCTTAATTTGGAAAGCAAATGAGCATTCAATTATATTGGTGACACACATCTGGGACTGGGTGCTCATTTGGGATTTAATGTTGGACCTTTAGCATTACCCCTATCTGATTTATTTGTTTGTTAAATGTTTGAGTTAGATTTCAACATTCATAACACAGTCTTCTATTCCCATTATCCAACACCTTTTGCTTTGTGATATCCAGTACTTGTAGATCTATAGTAATAATGCATCATTTTCTAGAACTGATAATGTTTTCCTATATTGTAGGATGGAAAGTTCGATGTAGCAGGTACTTCCCGTACTCGACATATTTTGAAGGTTGTAAGAGTTCTGTTGTTGCTCGCAACAAGGTCCAAGGAGCTGATCAAAGCCTTTCTCCTCCATCTGAAAATAAGCTCTTTCCAGCGGTATCGATTGGAGCGTTAGCGAAAGTGAAGCTCACTGTGCTCGGGTGCAAATCATATGATGATGGAATGGAAATGATTGAAAACATGTCTAAAATGTCGAAAAAACATTTTGTGACATATTCATTTCCTTGCACCGTCGACGGAGTACCCCACGTTGCTGTTGAACAACATACACGAAACATCTCTTACTCTTCAGTGGGTCAAGTTCAAGATGCCATCAGGTATTTTTTTTTAATTTGACTCTACTTTCTCTATGGCATGTTTGTTATAGTTTCGAAAACTAATTGTGTTTTTTATTTTTGGTAAGGCATTTTATGAACAATGCAATTGAACTGGAGCGGGGTCTGGTCCTCAATGCTGATTTGAGTCCGGACAATTTGGTCTTTGTCGATGCTCTTCCAAAGTTATTAAGAGCGCCACCTGCGGAATCAAAATTTGAAAACTATGAAGAATTCCGGGTGGATTTAGAGAATAGACAAAATGACTTATGCCGGTCCGTGGATAAAATAGTTGAAAGTGGCCCCGAAGGTGGCCTTGAAGCAGAGTCGTACAAGATTTTCAGAATGTTTCTTGTGAAGTCCTGCACACTGTAAGTTCTTAGCTAATATATAATCATACAACTCATTTATTTTGCTGATTTAAGCTTGCTAAATATGTTACATTGTTTATTTTGAGTTGTAACTAACTTCTGGTGGGCAATGTAACATATTTGGCAAGCTTAAATCAGCAAAATAAATGAGTTGTATGATTATATATTAGCTAAGAACTTACCGTGTGTAGGACTTCACAAGAAACATTCTGAAAATCTTGTACGACTCTGCTTCAAGGCCACCTTCGGGGCCACTTTCAACTATTTTATCCACGGACCGGCATAAGTCATTTTGTCGATTCTCTAAATCCACCCGGAATTCTTCATAGTTTTCAAATTTTGATTCCGCAGGTGGCGCTCTTAATAACTTTGGAAGAGCATCGACAAAGACCAAATTGTCTGGACTCAAATCAGCATTGAGGACCAGACCCCGCTCCAGTTCAATTGCATTGTTCATAAAATGCCTTACCAAAAATAAAAAAAGTGTTTTTTATTTTTGGTAAGGCATTTTATGAACAATGCAATTGAACTGGAGCGGGGTCTGGTCCTCAATGCTGATTTGAGTCCGGACAATTTGGTCTTTGTCGATGCTCTTCCAAAGTTATTAAGAGCGCCACATGCGGAATCAAAATTTGAAAACTATGAAGAATTCCGGGTGGATTTAGAGAATCGACAAAATGACTTATGCCGGTCCGTGGATAAAATAGTTGAAAGTGGCCCCGAAGGTGGCCTTGAAGCAGAGTCGTACAAGATTTTCAGAATGTTTCTTGTGAAGTCCTACACACGGTAAGTTCTTATCTAATATATAATCATACAATTCATTTATTTTGCTGATTTAAGCTTGCCAAATATGTTACATTGCCCACCAGAAGTTAGTTACAACTCAAAATAAATTACACAAAAATAACAAATGTATTTTGATACATATGCTGTAGAAAAATTGTTAATTTTGTCAATATTTCTAATTTATTTTGTTATAATTTTTTCCCAGCGTTGACCTACACAACATGCTATATAGTCCATACCTTTCTAAAAAAAGCAAATTCCAGTCTATTTCTTTCCGTGGCGGCTTCTATTAAGATACCCAGAGAGAAATTATTGGCATGACTTTGATACCATCATTAATGGATTCTGGAGTGATTTTAGCAGCGGGACTACATCGACAAGTTCCAAGAATTGGAAGAGAGTTCTGAAGGATTCAGATAAGGTGGACCTGATTCCAATGCTGAAAACCAGATCTACCAAATATGATGGGACACGAGTCCACATGATTGCCAAGAGTTTGTTCGCAACTCAGTTTGGCATATAAATGACAAAGGGGTAACACCCTCTCCCCCCATTTTTTTTTTTCTGGTCTTGTTAATAAATACTCCATTTGATCTTATAATAGCATACCATTTAGGTAAACGCCGCTTTCTGTTGCGACTTTCTCTTTGATCAACAGTCTTAACTCCAAATCTTTAAACAAATAATTGTTAGTCTAGTATCTAATAAAATATTTATTCTATAACTTTAGTATATGTAATGATATACAATGTTGCCTATATTTAAGCATATGTGTCATCTTGCTACCTTTGCCCTTTGCTTCTTGTAGTGCTCTTCTTTTTGATCGATAGCCTCAACTTCACTTTCATATATAAAATAATAACAAATGATTACAGATAATGTAATAATAAATTATGAGCGCAAGGAAACTAACTTATTCATTAAATAAAAAAACTCATGTTCTAACTAATCAAAATTGTCTCTTTGCACATGTACACCATATATAAATCAAGTACATTATAATTAAAATGGAAATTGCAAGCTTCAAACCATACTAATTATTTGTAAAAAAATAAATAAGATGAATATCAACCTAACAATAATAATTTAATACAAAACTTTGGACGGTAGTGATTACATTTTTTAAACATAATAGCTCAGCAAATGGAGTTCATCATGCAATTTTTTGGCTCTTTACACGAATAATTAACATGTATCACGGACAAATTAGAACAGTCTAAATTTGTAGAATTTCAGATTGTAGCATCTTTTCTTGTAATGTGCAGGAGATGTAGCAGTTGGTAAAGTAGATTTTGTCGAAATTCTGCATTACATTTCTGCAATTTTTTTATTTTTCTTCAGTTTTTTTTCAAGCCTTTTGTGCAGGTAAATAGGTACATTTAATCTTCACATTTTGATATTGTTGCAGAATTTGTACTTTCAGTGTGCAATTTTTTAATTTACTTTTCCAGCTGGATTCTGGATTTTGCTTTGTTTTGCTGTAGAATTTTATTTAGTTATTTGCAGAATTTTGTTATGTTTTGCTTGATAGGAACTAACATAATATATGAATATATTCTGCAAACCATATAAATCTGAATTTAATATTGATCTAATGTTAAATAGAGTTGATTAATCATCTTTTTTAATACGACTTTAATACAAATAATATGGTTTTTTTTTAAATTTTATAATTGTAAACTATTATTTATAATAGAGCACTACTAAAATTACAATATTTTTTTACATTAAAATAACAACAAATCATTATTATATCTTTATACATACATAAAACTTTATACTTGTTTTGCTTTTAAGTGTAGGATATCACTAAAGTGCACCCTGGAGGAGAGTTCAGTTTAGATGTGCTAGGGTTATACTTGATTTAGAGTGTTGCACGGATCGCGGGTCGATCGGGTACGTTAGTTTACATGAATCGGGTTCGTGGCTCGATATATGGATCCCTATTTAAAATTATATCTTTATTAAATATTATACTAGTATTGAGACATTATTCAGAAGTATTATGGAATCATCAAATTAAATACTACATCCCATCTCTTATTGTCTCCTTAACATATTCCTTAATATCTGTTAAATGCTTTACATGTTGTTAAACATGCTTTACATGCACATGTTGTTACATGTTTTCAGTCAAAAGAGGTTACTTCTCCCGGAGTCATTTAGTAGTAATTTATAAGAGATAATTACACATCAAAAGAGGTCAAACCTAGTGTCTTTGTCATTTTCTTTAACACTTTTGGTGGACCCCACCACTTACACTTTATACAATAATTCAACTTTATTTTACATCTTCCCAATAATAAAACATATACATACGCTGATATACATATATATATATGACTCTTCATCTTCCCAATAAGTCATCTTCTTCATTCTCTGTAAAACATATACAAACGCTGATATACATATATAAAACACAAACAATAACAACCCATCATCCATTTCTTTCTCTGTCTTCTTGTTACACTCGCCAGATATGGCGAATTCCATAGCGATCCGGATCGAGATAGACCCGTGTTCTGGAACGACCGAACTGGTTCGTAGATCCATAGGCCGTACGGAACCGGGTAAGACTGATTTAGACAGGGTTATGCTTGATTTTGACAGTAACTTGACTCAGAACTCAATAACACTATAGATCAATAAGTACAATGAATATCGGAGTGTGCAAGGGTTCTGCTTGATTTGTAATGTAATTTGGTTCTAAAATGTGAAAATAGGCCACCAATGTTTTTTCGAACACTAAAAGTTTTAATGTTTAGCGATAGAATTTTATGGGATTTTGTGGTTAGAGTCAACATATATACTAAACATTAATGGAACAAAAATATGTCAATTAGTGGAGATCAATTATAATCGAGAGAAAGGAATTGCAGAGGTTAAAACAACACAAGAAAACAAAACTGAAACAGAATATGGTTATATCAATTGCTGGAGATCAATTGTAATCCAGAAAGAGGAATTGTAGAGGCGAAAACAACAAAACAATTGGCGTGACATATGAACATAGCTAATTAAATTAGATGTAGAGAAATAGATGGAGACGGAGAACACCACCTTAATTCCGGTGGGTGGCCAGGCTTTGACGCCGTGGTGATGGAAAACTGAACAGAAGTTCCCCGGGTAGTAATAGTTCAGTCGATGTTAATATGTATCAGTGTTGGTACTTGGTAGTTAGGTATATGTTTGTTATCTATAAAGTGTTATTTTAAGAAAAAAAAGCCCGGCCTTGCACTGTTGAACCGTTGAACTTTTAATGTTTCGGCTTTAATAATATGGGTTTTGCTCAAATGAGAACCCTCACTTATTGTGAGATATGAGATCTAATCCTAGCCATATATTTTTTATATCTAAATTAAATCCTAGCCCCACAATTAATATTTAAAATTTTATTTTTTTATTATTCATTTAATTCAACATCATCTTCCACAATCATTTCTTCCATACTCCGGTCACCATTTCCGGTCACCATCTCCGGCGACAAATTCCAGCCAACCCATAAAATCACCACCGGTAAACAGAAAATCACCGCACTGCCGCCACCTCCGACCACCACCTCCGGTCACCACCAACAAAAATCACCACCTGTAAACAGAAAATCACCACACTCCGCCACCTCCGGCCACCACCACCAACAAAAATCACCAACCGTAAACAGAAAATCACCGCCTCCGACCACCACCAACAAAAATCACCACCGGTAAACAAAAATCACCACGAACAAAACCACCACAAACCACCCCATCGCCGCCACAACCTCCGGCCACCACCAACAAATCACCACCGGAACCCGAAAATCACCACAAATTACATGACTAATCAACCACAATTGAAACACTCGAACAAACCAAGGACACTACAAACACCAATACAATCACCACCGGTTTCATCTTTTCTGGTGAGTTCACCGGAAAAATTAATCACCTCCACCGTAAAAATAACTTCCATTGGAGAACGAAGGATGTATCACCACCGCATCTTCCATAACATGTCTCTGTCCACAAACAGAAGTCAATGCAAACTTCAGACCCTCTGATATTAACTCAGGACCAAAAAATCACCGCAAAATCAATAACCAACATTATTGTAATCACCCCAAACAACCTGATTATCATCCAAACAGAGTATTATATCATTCGATTTAGTTCCAGAGAACAAATTAGTGAAAGCAGAGTCCTCAAGAGTCCTCAATCGACGACAACAAGTTCACCGTCGTCGTATAATTTGATGGTGGAGATGGTGCGGTATATGGGGGATGGTGGTGGTGACGGGTGGTGATCGGAAAATTGAGAGGGGAGGGAGAGAGGGGGAGAGGGGAAGAGAGAGAGAGAGAGAGAGAGAGTTCGAATTGGAGGGTTGAAGGGGACGTCGTGGCCGGAATCGATGGTGAGGTGGTCGGAATCGGTGGTGAGGTGGTCTGGTCGGAATCGGGAGTGAGTGAGGTGTGTTGCGTGTGGTGTAACGCCCCGACTTCCCAATACTAAAAATATACTTTTATAATAAATTATTGGATTTAATTAAATAAAATAGAATTTGATACAGGGGAATTTTAAAAATTTCAGCATGAAGTATTCGTAATATGGACTATCCACCTGTATTTTGAACCAACCAAATTCATAAAAAGGAAAATAACTGCAGTTCCAACTAATTAAGAAAACATAACATCTGTTCAACCTGTCCTAACCGATCAGGTGAACCATACTACTATGCCCTCCCGATCATAAGACAAGATCGGGGCACACAACCAAAATTAAATACATACAAGCTGATAACCAGACATTAAATCATAATACAACACCCCACTACTAACCCGGATCTCTAACAGGTAGTGGTATGAAACAAGCAACTACTAGCTAAGTTATTACATTACAATACTAAATTCTTAATTAAAAGATACATACGCTCCACAATTATAAATACAACCAACTATAACTATTACACAATTCTCTACTGATACCCAAAAGTCCAACCTTGTACTAGAGCCAAACTAGTCTGTCTACAGCCCACAACAAGTTCTTCTCCTGATATAGCTCCTATGTCGTATCCTTTTCTTCCTTAACTGAAAAAGGGTTATAAACAACAATAAGTGAGCCAAATGCTCAGCAAGTAACAATATAGATGCCAAAATAAAAATCAACAACAAGAGTACGGATACAACGATATAAGAATCATTCTCTGAGTTTTTCCAAAGTTTGGCAATTTGTAATTCATTCCAAAAATAGGGAGAGAGAGAGAAATGAATTTCTCTTTTTATATCAAATTTCCCACCTTTAAAACATTTTACTTAAATTAAGGATTTTATTAAAATCGGACAATACGGGTGATCAGCCACGTAATGTCCCCATACCGGACACTAGGTCCCTCTGGACTTTGAAAATTGGGTTCCCAATTAGGCAACACATTGGCCTCTATTGCTGGACTAGGACCACCCTAGCCTCTTACGCCAAATTAAAGAGCTGGACTAGGACCACCCTAGCCTCTTACGCTAATTTAAAATAATTAATTAAATGTCCATAAAGTAAAGCAAGTTTCGATGAATGGAATTCTTAGGCAATAATTCAGAGTAGGGGATTTATTCTGTTTAACTTCAAGAATAAGTGACTGAAAGTCAAGTAAGAAATCTAATTTAATTGCATAAGGTTCGCAAGGTAGGGTTCAAGTGTGATTCACAGGTATTTAAAAATAAAGGTTTATCAAGTTATGACCATTTTAGAGGTGTAATACAAGGCGGTATCGAACAAGGTATGGCTCGGAAAAAAAAAAAGGAATTTAAGCAATAAGGGAAATTAATTAATTAGGGACTTAATAAGAATTAGGGATTTGGAGTTTAGTTCCAGGTTTATAAGGTGTATTTAGGTTAGTGCAGATTAAAGAATTAAGCATGAATTAAGGTTTGAGCTAATACAAAAGGTATAACATACAACGGGGTTTACAATTCAACAAGAATTAATATAAGGAGGGAGTACAGTAGTTGAAAAACAACAATCTATAAGGGTAACAAGAAAGTATAGAGGATTATGCAATAGTTAATAGGGTTTAAACAGTGTACTGCAAAGGATTCAACAATTTCTGGAGAGAAACAACATTAAGTTATGAGAATTTAAACAATGAATAATTAATATGGTTTAAACAGTGTAGTGCAAGGGATTCTACAATTAACTTGAAGGAAACGACAAGAAATTATGAAAATTTAAACAACAATTCATGTATAATTGAAAGAACCTGAACTGAAATAAAAGGTTCGAGTTACTTGCCTTAACCAAATATTTCCACGCTAGTCACTTAGTTCAAAAACTCTCAGTCTTTGCCTTTCCTTTATCCTTTATGTCTACGTCCTTTGAACCTACACATATAAAAACACTATTTCAGAATTCTATTAAACATTAAGCGTTCCTCTCCAAAAGTCTAATCTTAATCTACCCTTGCGATAATCCTTAATTTTATTAATTTTAATAATAATATCAACCATAACCCACTGACACACATATAATAGCAACCGATAAACATTTAGCAGGAAATCACTTAAATAAAATATAAATCAAATACCATTCCAAATTAGAAGTATATATACATATATATACTCGAGAGTGTATAATTAGAATTTTAGGGAATCAATAATTATAAAAAAAATTCGACAGCATCTCCTTTGAATATTGTACTACCTGTCGGAATACAACCGACCCAATCAAGCTTTAACAAGCATATTTGCACTATATATATATATTACCGAAACCAATAGTAAACGATTTAAGTTAAAAGTATTACAAATCTAGATTAAATCAACAACCGAATATACAATTGGTAAATTAAAACATGAACTGAAAAATATTATATAATTGATGAAATAATACTTGGCTCAGAAAATCATCATTGCCAATTTACCCTCGACTCAAATAAAATCATTGTCGAGGGGGCAAAATTTCGAGGGTACCCTAATTCGGGTTTCCGACTCGAAACTCCGCACGAAATAATTATACTGGTATATATGTGATTTCACTGAATAAATCAAATAATTATCCCATTGAGTTCAATCCGAATTGAGGACACAGTAAAATCAGTTTCATATTCGAACAACACCAGCTTCGAACCAAGACTTAACTTCCCACAGTTTTCAACAAGTACGACAAGTAAGCCACCCTCGGTGACAATATAGAACCACAGTCACAGCAAAACAACACCACGCTCACCAATTCAAACGCACACACAACAAACACACACATACTCTGCACTTAACGCGCGCGCACACACCCAGGAATACTCGACACATGAAGGCTGCAGAAAAATAGAACAGAGAACCATTACACCCAGCAACATAGACGAGTAATCATCGAACAAGGAAGGGGAATATAGGATGAATAGAGGAGGAAAAAAAATGAGGAGCCTTACCCGCAGAAATTAACCAACAGATATATATATATATATATATGAGATATTCACGGAAGAGAATGAGAGAGTTGCAAGAGAGAGTCGAGAGAGATTGTAGAAAGAAAAATCGAGAGATTTAGGGAGAGTTTAGAGAGAACCGAGAGAAGTTCTAGAGAAATCACGAACAAAACCAAGCCCAGCTATTCAATTTGGGGAAAACTGGTGGAATTAGGGATTTAAAAGAGTGAGGTCCAATTTTGTACTCATTTAATCCAAAAATTCTGATTTTAAAGCAATTTAAAATAACTTTATAAAACAAAATTTAATAGATAATAAGAGAGAAAAATCCTAAATAAATTTTTAAAATGTAAGGAATAAAATTATCCATCTCCCCCCTACTTTTAAAATATTTTTAGGATAAAAAACGAATTAAATATAAATTTTACAAAATTAAATCAATAAAACACAAATAAATTCATAAGATTATTTTAAAATCCTTAAAGATAGAAAATAATTCATCAAATATTTTTAGAAGTCAAATAAACTCATAAAGTTAATATTACAAAAGATTTCATAATTTATACTAATCCCGGTAATTTTATAAAATTCTCAGAAAATAAATAACTCATGATTTAAATAGGGCTTAATCACCAAAAATAAAAATAAAAATAGATAGACTTATCCGACACATATAAATCATCAAATAAACCCGCAAAACGAAATCATACATATTTTCACTTCCTCAAAAATAATCACGTCACATAATTCACATTTAATAATAAATAAATAATTATAAATATCACAGAAATTTCTAAGGCGTTATATCCTCCCCCCCTTAAAAGGATTCTGTCCCCAGAATCTCACCTAAGTAAATAAATGAGGATAGTTCTCTAGCATCTCGCTCTCAAGTTCCCAAGTTGATTCTTCAACTCTTGGGTTCCTCCACAAAACCTTTACCAACTTAACTGTCTTATTCCTTAGTTTCCTATCCATTCTGTCCTGAATTGCTACAGGCTGTTCTATATACGACAGATCCGGCTGTAACTCAATAGGCTCGTACTCGATCACATGACTCAAATCTGGATGATATTTCTTAAGCATTGACACATGGAAGACATTGTGGATATGACTCATATGTGGCGGTAGGGCTAACTCATACGCAACTTTTCCAACCCGTCTTAAGATCTCAAAAGGTCCTACGTATCTCGTACTGAGCTTTCCTTTCTTGCCAAACCTCGTAACTCCTTTCCAAGGTGAGACTTTCAACAACACTTTATCTCCTTCCTCGAAATTCAGATCTTTCCAATCTTGATCTGCATATTTCTTTTGTCTGTTTTGAGCAGCTATCAACCTTTTCTGAATGATTTCGACCTTTTCCTTCGTTTGTTGCACTAGTTCTGATCCTAACACCTTACGCTCACCAACCTCATCCCAATATACAGGAGATCTACATTTCCTTCCATATAAAGCTTCGTATGGCGGCATCCCAATACTAGCATGATAGCTGTTGTTGTAAGAGAATTCTACCAAAGGTAGGTGCTCGTCCCAACTTCCTTTAAAATCCAATGCACACGTTCGTAGCATATCTTCAATAGTTTGAATGGTTCGTTCACTCTGTCCGTCCGTCTGCGGATGATAGGCTGTACTCATCTTAAGCTCAGTTCCCAAGCATTCTTGAAATTGTTTCCAAAATCTGGAGTTGAAACGTGGATCTCGATCAGATACAATAGTTACTGGCACACCGTGACGCATAACCACTTCCTTCAAATACAGCTGTACCAACTTATCTAGTGAGAATCTTTCGTTGATTGGAAGAAAATGGGCAGATTTAGTCAAACGGTCTATGATTACCCAAATCGCATCATGATTAGCCTTTGTTCTCGGTAGTCCCACAACGAAGTCCATAGCTAAATGCTCCCATTTCCACTCAGGAATATCTAATGGCTGTAATAGTCCACTAGGCTTTTGATGTTCAGCTTTGACTCTTTGACATGTGTAACACTTACTAACCCACTCTGCAATCTCTCTTTTCATATCAGGCCACAAGAAATGTTCCTTCAGGTCTTGGTACATCTTCGTACTCCCCGGATGAATTGAATATCTTGAACTGTGAGCATCCCGCAAAATCTCATTCTTTAATTCGGGCACATTGGGAATCCAAATCCTCGAAGAAAATCTTAAGATACCCCTATCATCCTTCTGAGTGCAAATCTCTTCACCTGTCAATGTATTCATATCTTGATTCATGATTGCCTCCTGACATCTTCGTATCTTTTCAAGTAACTCGGGTTGAAAGGTCATGGTATAACACTTACCACTGGTAGGCTCCGAGATCTGGACTTCTAATCTCAACTTTTCAAACTCCTTGAACAATTCCTTTGAGATGGTAAACATGTTCAGTCTTTCCTTTCTACTTAATGCGTCAGCCACTACATTCGCTCTCCCTGGGTGATAATTAATTGTGCAGTCATAATCCTTAATCAACTCTAACCATCGCCTTTGTCTCATGTTAAGCTCTCGTTGAGTGAAGATATACTTTAGACTTTTGTGGTCCGTGTAAATCTCACATTTTTCACCATATAGGTAGTGTCTCCAAATCTTTAGTGCGAATACAATTGCTGCTAACTCCAAATCGTGAGTCGGGTACTTCTGTTCATGAGGCTTTAATTGTCGAGAAGCATACGCAATCACCTTTCCATGTTGCATTAATACACACCCTAATCCCTTGTATGAAGCATCACTGTAGATCACAAAGTTTCCTTGACTGTCTGGTAAGACTAACACTGGTGCTGTTACTAATCTTTTCTTTAATTCTTGGAAACTGTCTTCACACTTCTCATTCCATATGAACTTCTCATTTTTCCTAGTCAACCTGGTTAATGGTGAGGCGATCTTAGAAAAATCTTGAACAAACCTCCTATAATAACCAGCCAATCCCAAGAAACTCCTTACTTCGGTGGGCGTTCTCGGTCTGCCCCAATTCACCACAGCTTCTATTTTTGCGGGGTCAACTCTAATTCCTTCCCTACTGATAATATGACCTAGAAACTGCACCTCTTCCAACCAAAACTCACATTTTGAAAACTTGGCATACAACTTCTCTGCTCTCAATATTTCTAACGCAATCCTTAAATGTTCTGCATGTTCTTCCCGGGTCTTGGAATATATCAAGATATCATCAATAAAGACTATCACAAATTTATCCAGATGCTTCCTAAAGACTCTATTCATAAGATCCATAAATGCTGCTGGAGCATTGGTTAATCCAAATGGCATCACTAAGAATTCGTAATGTCCATACCTTGTGCGAAATGCCGTCTTTGGAATGTCTTCAGGTTTGATCTTTAATTGATGATAGCCCGATCTTAAATCAATCTTCGAGAAATAAGCTGCTCCCTTAAGTTGATCAAACAAATCATCGATTCTCGGTAAGGGATATCTATTCTTGATGGTCAGCTTGTTGAGTTCTCGATAATCGATACACAATCTCATACTACCATCCTTTTTCTTGACAAACAGCACAGGAGCTCCCCACGGTGATACACTTGGTCTTATGACTCCCTTATCTAAAAGTTCTTGTAATTGTGTTGCTAACTCTTTCATCTCCACCGGTGCCATCCTATATGGTGCTTTGGACACGGGTTCTGCTCCAGGTACTAGGTCTATAGCAAACTCCACTTCTCGATCTGGAGGTAAACCGGGTAATTCTTCTGGAAAAACGTCGGGGAACTCGTTAACAATTGGTATATCTTCTATCTTCGGTGCATGCTTCTCTACGTCCGTCACGTGTGCTAAATACGCTTCACAACCTTGTCTAAGTAACCTCTTGGCTTGCATAATACTCAGAAATTTCTTCACATGCCCTTGTCCTTGAAATATTACTTCCTTATCATCCTCCGCCTTTAATCTCACCTGTTTCTTTCTACACTCAATCTGTGCATCATAATCAGCCAACCAGTCCATTCCTAAAATTACATCGAATTCTCCCATCTCGACGGGTATCAAATTGGCATAGAAAAGGTAACCACCGATCTCTATATTACACTGAGGACACACTTGATTGACAGGGACTTTATCTTGGTTTGCCACCTCTATCACTAAAGCTTGCTCTAAAGGTCGAATTTCACATTGCAATTTACTAACAAACTTGTTGGAAATGAAAGACTTAGTAGCTCCAGAGTCAATTAAAACTTTAGCCTCTATTGAATTCACAGGAAGCGTACCTGCAACAACATCCATTTCTTGAACAGCATCCTGCATAGTCATGTTAAAGGTTCTGGCTCTAGGTTGAGACGTCTGGGTCTGAGATGGAGGTCCAGTTATCCTCAGGGCATTTGCCGATGGGGGTCCGGCTATCCTTAAAACATTTCCTGACTGAACTGCCTCCTTGCAATCCTTAGCAATATGACCAACTTTCCCGCAGTTGTAGCATATTATCCCTGATTTTGAAGTCGGGCACTCTCCCGCGTAATGTCCCTTCTTGTTGCATTTAAAACAAGTAATACTTAGTCTGTGGCAAACTCCCGAGTGCTTCTTCCCACAAGTTGTACATTCAGGTAAGGCTGGTCTGATTGCAAGCTGCTGAGTGGTATTCTGAAGACGTTTACCTTGACCACCGTTTCCATTCTTCGGTTTCTGAAAACCTCGATTCCTGTCAAACCGACCCTCATTCCTTGGCTTGAACTTGTTATTATTATTATTGCCTTTTGGGTTCTGACTTCCCTCAGTACTTTCTATCTTCCTTTTCTTTCCTGCTTTCTCTTTCTGATACAATTCACTTTCACCTTCAACAATCATAGCCTTCTCCACTACCATTGCATAGTTCTCTAACTGAAACACCGCCACCTTACTACGTATCCATGGCTTTAGACCCTGTTGAAATCTTTTAGCTTTCTTTGCCTCAGTGTTGACATACTCAGGAACAAACCTTGCTAACTCTGTGAATTTTGCCTCGTATTCTGCCACGCTCATGTTTTCTTGTTTTAATTCTAAAAACTGAATCTCCAGCTGATCTTGCATATACCTTGGAAGATACTTCTCGAGAAATAACTCGGTGAATCTCTGCCATGTGATCACTCCATCACCTTGCAACAGTTTTGTTGACTCCCACCAATAATTTGCTTCAGTTTTCAAGAAGTAACTAGCATATTCCGTCTTCTGATCTTCTCCTACCCTTACCAAAGCAAAAGCTTTTTCCATTTCATTAAGCCAAGCCCTAGCTTCTATAGGGTTGACAGTACCTTTGAACTCTGGAGGGTGTACGGCTTGAAAAGCTTTGAAGGTCACAATTGGTTGGGCGGGTCGTTGCTGAGCTAGTGCGGCTGTCTGTTGTTGAAGAAGTTGGAGAATTTGAGTCATAGTCGGGTCAGCTGGATTTTGGTTGCCAGTGTTCTGGTTTTCAGGATTTGTAGCAGTTGTTTTCTTCTTTGGAGGCATGATTCTGATAAGAAAACAAGAAACTTATTAAGCAACAGGCTAATATATATAAAATAAGGTTTTTCGAATCCTGGATTTGAGTTACCTATGTTCACAAGAATTTTAATGGGGTAAAGAATCAAGGAAGCATAGGTATTATCTTGGGCAAGTAATTCTAACAGGAGATATTTAGGTAACTCATAATGGTAATAAAAGATGTGCAGATAACGAGAAAATAAAGGTCATGGTACCAACAAAGTTAATATAACACAACAGTTTCAGAGTTCAAGGTACACTGTTAACCATCCTACTACAAAAATAAATACCGAGGATAATCTCAATCATCCACCATCTGCGATAACGATATAGCGAGTAAAGAAATTATTAAAGCGATAAAAGAATATCCTAAACCTACTACCTACTATCCTAATGATAACCTACACCTATCGCTCCTATCCTATACCTATACCTAATCCTGGCTTGTTTCAGTGACCAAAACCTGATAGCTCTGATACCAACCTGTAACGCCCCGACTTCCCAATACTAAAAATATACTTTTATAATAAATTATTGGATTTAATTAAATAAAATAGAATTTGATACAGGGGAATTTTAAAAATTTCAGCATGAAGTATTCGTAATATGGACTATCCACCTGTATTTTGAACCAACCAAATTCATAAAAAGGAAAATAACTGCAGTTCCAACTAATTAAGAAAACATAACATCTGTTCAACCTGTCCTAACCGATCAGGTGAACCATACTACTATGCCCTCCCGATCATAAGACAAGATCGGGGCACACAACCAAAATTAAATACATACAAGCTGATAACCAGACATTAAATCATAATACAACACCCCACTACTAACTCGGATCTCTAACAGGTAGTGGTATGAAACAAGCAACTACTAGCTAAGTTATTACATTACAATACTAAATTCTTAATTAAAAGATACATACGCTCCACAATTATAAATACAACCAACTATAACTATTACACAATTCTCTACTGATACCCAAAAGTCCAACCTTGTACTAGAGCCAAACTAGTCTGTCTACAGCCCACAACAAGTTCTTCTCCTGATATAGCTCCTATGTCGTATCCTTTTCTTCCTTAACTGAAAAAGGGTTATAAACAACAATAAGTGAGCCAAATGCTCAGCAAGTAACAATATAGATGCCAAAATAAAAATCAACAACAAGAGTACGGATACAACGATATAAGAATCATTCTCTGAGTTTTTCCAAAGTTTGGCAATTTGTAATTCATTCCAAAAATAGGGAGAGAGAGAGAAATGAATTTCTCTTTTTATATCAAATTTCCCACCTTTAAAACATTTTACTTAAATTAAGGATTTTATTAAAATCGGACAATACGGGTGATCAGCCACGTAATGTCCCCATACCGGACACTAGGTCCCTCTGGACTTTGAAAATTGGGTTCCCAATTAGGCAACACATTGGCCTCTATTGCTGGACTAGGACCACCCTAGCCTCTTACGCCAAATTAAAGAGCTGGACTAGGACCACCCTAGCCTCTTACGCTAATTTAAAATAATTAATTAAATGTCCATAAAGTAAAGCAAGTTTCGATGAATGGAATTCTTAGGCAATAATTCAGAGTAGGGGATTTATTCTGTTTAACTTCAAGAATAAGTGACTGAAAGTCAAGTAAGAAATCTAATTTAATTGCATAAGGTTCGCAAGGTAGGGTTCAAGTGTGATTCACAGGTATTTAAAAATAAAGGTTTATCAAGTTATGACCATTTTAGAGGTGTAATACAAGGCGGTATCGAACAAGGTATGGCTCGAAAAAAAAAAAGGAATTTAAGCAATAAGGGAAATTAATTAATTAGGGACTTAATAAGAATTAGGGATTTGGAGTTTAGTTCCAGGTTTATAAGGTGTATTTAGGTTAGTGCAGATTAAAGAATTAAGCATGAATTAAGGTTTGAGCTAATACAAAAGGTATAACATACAACGGGGTTTACAATTCAACAAGAATTAATATAAGGAGGGAGTACAGTAGTTGAAAAACAACAATCTATAAGGGTAACAAGAAAGTATAGAGGATTATGCAATAGTTAATAGGGTTTAAACAGTGTACTGCAAAGGATTCAACAATTTCTGGAGAGAAACAACATTAAGTTATGAGAATTTAAACAATGAATAATTAATATGGTTTAAACAGTGTAGTGCAAGGGATTCTACAATTAACTTGAAGGAAACGACAAGAAATTATGAAAATTTAAACAACAATTCATGTATAATTGAAAGAACCTGAACTGAAATAAAAGGTTCGAGTTACTTGCCTTAACCAAATATTTCCACGCTAGTCACTTAGTTCAAAAACTCTCAGTCTTTGCCTTTCCTTTATCCTTTATGTCTACGTCCTTTGAACCTACACATATAAAAACACTATTTCAGAATTCTATTAAACATTAAGCGTTCCTCTCCAAAAGTCTAATCTTAATCTACCATTGCGATAATCCTTAATTTTATTAATTTTAATAATAATATCAACCATAACCCACTGACACACATATAATAGCAACCGATAAACATTTAGCAGGAAATCACTTAAATAAAATATAAATCAAATACCATTCCAAATTAGAAGTATATATACATATATATACTCGAGAGTGTATAATTAGAATTTTAGGGAATCAATAATTATAAAAAAAATTCGACAGCATCTCCTTTGAATATTGTACTACCTGTCGGAATACAACCGACCCAATCAAGCTTTAACAAGCATATTTGCACTATATATATATTACCGAAACCAATAGTAAACGATTTAAGTTAAAAGTATTACAAATCTAGATTAAATCAACAACCGAATATACAATTGGTAAATTAAAACATGAACTGAAAAATATTATATAATTGATGAAATAATACTTGGCTCAGAAAATCATCATTGCCAATTTACCCTCGACTCAAATAAAATCATTGTCGAGGGGGCAAAATTTCGAGGGTACCCTAATTCGGGTTTCCGACTCGAAACTCCGCACGAAATAATTATACTGGTATATATGTGATTTCACTGAATAAATCAAATAATTATCCCATTGAGTTCAATCCGAATTGAGGACACAGTAAAATCAGTTTCATATTCGAACAACACCAGCTTCGAACCAAGACTTAACTTCCCACTGTTTTCAACAAGTACGACAAGTAAGCCACCCTCGGTGACAATATAGAACCACAGTCACAGCAAAACAACACCACGCTCACCAATTCAAACGCACACACAACAAACACACACATACTCTGCACTTAACGCGCGCGCACACACCCAGGAATACTCGACACATGAAGGCTGCAGAAAAATAGAACAGAGAACCATTACACCCAGCAACATAGACGAGTAATCATCGAACAAGGAAGGGGAATATAGGATGAATAGAGGAGGAAAAAAAATGAGGAGCCTTACCCGCAGAAATTAACCAACAGATATATATATATATGAGATATTCACGGAAGAGAATGAGAGAGTTGCAAGAGAGAGTCGAGAGAGATTGTAGAAAGAAAAATCGAGAGATTTAGGGAGAGTTTAGAGAGAACCGAGAGAAGTTCTAGAGAAATCACGAACAAAACCAAGCCCAGCTATTCAATTTGGGGAAAACTGGTGGAATTAGGGATTTAAAAGAGTGAGGTCCAATTTTGTACTCATTTAATCCAAAAATTCTGATTTTAAAGCAATTTAAAATAACTTTATAAAACAAAATTTAATAGATAATAAGAGAGAAAAATCCTAAATAAATTTTTAAAATGTAAGGAATAAAATTATCCATCTCCCCCCTACTTTTAAAATATTTTTAGGATAAAAAACGAATTAAATATAAATTTTACAAAATTAAATCAATAAAACACAAATAAATTCATAAGATTATTTTAAAATCCTTAAAGATAGAAAATAATTCATCAAATATTTTTAGAAGTCAAATAAACTCATAAAGTTAATATTACAAAAGATTTCATAATTTATACTAATCCCGGTAATTTTATAAAATTCTCAGAAAATAAATAACTCATGATTTAAATAGGGCTTAATCACCAAAAATAAAAATAAAAATAGATAGACTTATCCGACACATATAAATCATCAAATAAACCCGCAAAACGAAATCATACATATTTTCACTTCCTCAAAAATAATCACGTCACATAATTCACATTTAATAATAAATAAATAATTATAAATATCACAGAAATTTCTAAGGCGTTATATGTGGTGACTGTGAAGTCTGGTGGGGAGATGCATAAAATGGTACACGGCTGGGATTAAAAGAATAAAAAAAAATAGAGGGCTGGGATTAGATCTCAGTTCTCATTTTAATTGAGGGTTCTCACCTGAGCAAGACCCTTAATAATATAGTATATATGATAAATATAATTTTTTAAAACTTATTTCCATAAATTATATTTATTGTACTGTAAGATTCAATATTTGATTAATTTGACCATCAAATTTTAAATAGGACAGAACGAGTGGGACGCATGGAGGAATATTCATGCTTTTATAATTTTAAGCGTAATTTTGTATTTATGAAGCATAAATACAAAAAAATACTTTAAAACAAAAGTTAATAAATTTAATCATTACATCTACTATTTTAATGTGATTTTGTGAATCAACCCATTATTTGTTCTTATGATTTAATCTTTGTATAATAAAAACCTAACAGAAAAAAAATACTTTTATCATTTGCTATGTAAAATTATCTTTTTTCTCCATTTATATTATTCATATATCTATCGAAGAGCTATAGAATTCATATTAAGAAAACAACAAAATTGTTTTATATTAAGTGGACTTATATATAAACAAAAAAAGTAGTGGATGTCGTATTTTCAAAACAAAACTTATAGAAGATGTAAAAGAAATAACTATTAATAATCTCAGGTACTGGTTACTACAGTGGAGAGTATGCATGCTGATCATGAAGAGGTGTTCCCGAAATATCCAGTTGATAATTGGATATATATGCACATTAAAGGACTGAATGCATATTTTGGGTATGTACTTCAAAACTACTACTAAATCATATATAAACTATTAATTATATAAATAAATCATATAATTGATTATTTATTTTTACAGGACCGAAGAGTATGCATTTACCCTGTACAATTGTGCAAAGGAAATCACATCAACAGCTGACAAATTTTTTTTCTTACCCCCTGTTCTAAAAGCATTGAAAGTATGCTGCACCATGTTAGGTATATATACATTACTGTATTTATAACTAATTTTCCATAATTATCTGTCAACTAATGTTTTGAAATCTTTTTTGCAGCAAAATTCCATATTCATCTAGATATGCAACATACCTACCCCGTAAATTTTGCTTCAGTAAGAGCTGCTATCTCTGAACTTGAGTCTTGCATCAAGGTAATGTATAAACAAAAAGCAAGAAATACTACTGTCATCTATATTGGAGATCATGTATTATATTTGAAGTATGCAAGTTTATCATGCACCTAAGTCTTCAGGAGAAATGTTCAGGAACTCGCTCTAATTTATCCTGCACCAAAATACTTTCCCAAAATCGTCTTGCAGTAGTAGATGTCATCTCAAGTTTGTTAGTAGCGTTGCCCTTGCTAACTATGTGACATAGCTCATGACCACTTACATACACCATTAACTCATTTTATTGGTACAACCTCCCATTTAGTTTGTGAATATCAATTACTCAATATGTGCCCTGGCATACATGTATAGTAGAAAAACAAAAGATCCCTCATGCAGCCTCCATATCTTACTAATTTAACACCCAGATTTGACCTTAGATCTTACATCCACTATTGCATTCCTTCGTAATCTTCTAATTTATGACCACCTTTGCCTCGACCTCTTCAATTACCTCTTATCCCTTATATGTTCATTTAAATGTTGTTCCTATGTTGTCTCCGATCAGAGACATGTATCCTCTCTGTTCCCCTTAGTGACCATTTTCCCCATAAAACTATCATTTAACTGTACCTTGTACGCAATATCAGCAATGATAATAAGTTTCCAATCAGGTCCATGCTTGAACCAATTGATGTCGGCTTTAAAGTCATACTCATACCAATATTTGCTTCTAAGAGTCTTTTGAAAAAAAAAATCTGACTCATGTTTGTTAACAGGTGTTACAAAGCTCAGAACAGGAATCACATGACTATTGTTTGCGCAGAAACCAGAAATGTGAAGAAGATGAAATGGACAAAGTGATAAGTAAATCAGTAAGGTATTAATTTTTTTGTTTCTTTGATTATTCAGATTTTTTTGTTGCTTTGTTTCTCAACCAAAGCCATGAAATGTAGAAAATAAGTGAAGGTTTCAGACTTTTGCTTGAGAAAATAGACCCACATCGTCCTTGTGTGTCTCAGTTCTCTTCTGAGAAATTGGCCTCATCTCTATTTTGAAACCAGCAATCCTTCTGAGAATGATTTGGAATTTTGCATCTTTTACAACGAAAGTTGAATTTTTTTTTATTCATGATTTGTTTTTTTTGCAGATAATGCATTTTGAATTATTGTTTCTGTGATTATAATTGTACCTTTTTCCTCTGCCTTTCCTCTGCCTTGTGTTTGCCAATTCTGATTCCTTCCTTTCGTTGATACTTTGATTATTTTAACTACTTATCAGTAATGTTCATTTTTGCTTGAAAAGCTTGATCTAGAGGCTGATTTGAAAATTGTTGAATTCTCTCTTGTCTTTTTAACATTATGTATGCAAATTAATTTTTTTTTATTCTGCTGAACTTGCAGGATTATAATTTTTGCCCTGTCATCTCTGAAGGTGGTGCGTTTTATAGCCGGTACACATCAAGCTATCAAAATAGTAGTAGGTCAGATCAATTCTGTTTTGAGACCATTCCCTCAGTTGAAAATAGATATAACACCTAGAAGAGATGACTTGATGCGTACTACGGGCTGGCCTAAACTCGATGATGTTATGAAGATAATGGGGCGCAACTTTATCATCAGTGAAGAAGCCAACTTATCATTTGTTAATAATGTATCCATCGAGATTTCAAATTTGGTCGGCATGCTAACCAACTGATCTGATCATGTTCATTTACTTGCCTGATGGTTGGGATATTTTCGGTTTTTGTATGTATTTATCTCACAAAAGCTGGTACACATGGTATCCATACAGTAATAGCTGAGACCAATTCTGTTTTGCAACCATTCCCTCAGTTGAAAATAGATATTAAGTACTACGTGCTGGCCAAAACTCGATGATGTTTTGAAGATAATGGGGCGCAACTTTATCATTAGTGAAAAAGCCAATTTATCATTTGTTGATAAATTATCCATTGAGATTTCAAATGTGGTCGGCATGCTAACCAACTGATCATGTTCGTTTACTTGCCTGATGGTTGGGATATTTTTGGTTTTTGTACGTATTTATCTCACAAAACTAACAAACTGTATCCTCTTACCTATACTTAAGTTATTGTCAAAAAAAGTAAACATTAATTTTTAAATACTTGCTTCAGATTTAAGTTTAGAACCTGTGAAGTCAATGGTGATTGACTCCATTATAAGCAACTTATAATCTGAAAAATACGTACATTTTTCGGCTTATAAACATAATGGGCGTATATGCATATGTAGTTGTAATTGTTTCCATTACACAATGGCTTAGGTGAATGTCAACCAAAAGGTATTCCATGTGTTCCACAATTGTCAATGTTTTTTTGGTCAAGAAATCGTTGTCAAGGTTTATAAGTGAAATACAGTGTATCATCACAATGATTAAATCTATCTGAATGAGAATGGATACCACCATCTATGTTGCTCACTCTTTAATTCACTCACTCTCTATTTCACCTTATTAGAGTGGACACTCGACCCTTTGGCACACGTATTGAAACTTGCCCCCCTTAATTTCGGCAAAAACATGCAAACTACACACCCTTGAACATGTACATGATTACATAGACTACTACTGCATCATAAGGTGCAATTCCATATCAACAAATATACAAGAGTGCAAAACAATTACCCACACAACAATTGTTGGAGCAAAATCTTAAAATTCCCGATAACTAAACTTGGCTATAATGTAAGAAATTTTAACACAATAATGGTAAGCAAAACCGTTACACACAATCGAACCACGTCGCATAATTATCATCTCTGATCCTGAGCTTCAGTGCCACTCCATAGTTCATCCGTCACGGCAACCCCGCCATGAGATAGGAACAGAAGCCCGCGATCCCGAGCTTAAGTGCCACTTCATAACCTTGTGCACAGGTTCCTTCATTTTATTTTTTGCTAAATACTTATTTCTGCTTTTTATAAGTTAATGATTATGAAATGAGTTTAAATTTCATTATCATGTTCAGTATATTCTGAGTTTTCATCACAACTACATTAGTCATTTCTTACTATTGCTCAATTACAGATAATTAAATTAAATAGATGAGGGTGTGAGGACTCGCCCCTAAACCGTGCTATACTATGTTAAGTTGTCATCTTAAGATCTTAATGTGTTCTCTGATACTTGTTCGCTTCAACAGTTCTCTACACCAAGCAATCTATATTCTCCAAACTGTCGATAATAATAATAAATTTGAAAAATTTTAGATGAACTATAATCACTTTAATAATAACTTTTATCCAATCTCATTACACTATCGAATATTAGAGTAGCGTGAGAGGTAACTTGTTTTCCATTGCGCATTTGGTGTTCCTTTCAGTTAACTTGTTTTCCATTGCGCATTTGGTGTTCCGTTCAATTTTTTCTCACCGCAAATGTATGTAATAATCATGACCGGGAAAAATAGACGATAAATTTTAAAGTTGTCTATGTATCTTCAACATATATATGTATAATGAGTCGCGCTCCAATGAGAACCCTCTTTTTATGAGAACCATGACAACCCACGTAATGATGATGTCATAAATATAATTTATTTATTTAAAAAAAAAATTTGAAAAAATAATATATTTTTTCAAAAATATATTATAATATATAATTTCAAAAATTTCTTACTATTGCTCAATTACAGATAATTAAATTAAATAGATGAGGGTGTGAGGACTCGCCCCTAAACCGTGCTATACTATGTTAAGTTGTCATCTTAAGATCTTAATGTGTTCTCTGATACTTGTTCGCTTCAACAGTTCTCTACACCAAGCAATCTATATTCTCCAAACTGTCGATAATAATAATAAATTTGAAAAATTTTAGATGAACTATAATCACTTTAATAATAACTTTTATCCAATCTCATTACACTATCGAATATTAGAGTAGCGTGAGAGGTAACTTGTTTTCCATTGCGCATTTGGTGTTCCTTTCAGTTAACTTGTTTTCCATTGCGCATTTGGTGTTCCGTTCAATTTTTTCTCACCGCAAATGTATGTAATAATCATGACCGGGAAAAATAGACGATAAATTTTAAAGTTGTCTATGTATCTTCAACATATATATGTATAATGAGTCGCGCTCCAATGAGAACCCTCTTTTTATGAGAACCATGACAACCCACGTAATGATGATGTCATAAATATAATTTATTTATTTAAAAAAAAAATTTGAAAAAATAATATATTTTTTTTTGAAAGAAAAAAATTTGAAAAAAAAAAATTTTGAGGTCATATTGGTGATTTTTTACAAAATCTGATGATTTTTGTTGAATTCTGGTGATTTTTACAAAATCTGGTGATTTTTTATAGCGTTTTTTTTCTTTTTTCTCCTAAATATGTACGGTTTGTTCGTCGTTCCGAATATTTCTAAAACCCAAAATGGAAACGTTGAACCCTAAAGGTTAATCGTTGAAATCTTGAGCCAATACAGATAAAATTTAAAAATTTTAATTAAAAAATTGAATCCGGCGGCCTGATTTTTAAACGCTAACGCGTTTAAAAATCAGGATAAGTTAGGGTTTAGGGTCTAGGATTTAGGGCCTAAATCCTAAACCCTAAACCCTAAGTTCATATACGGTTTATTCGTCGTTCCGAATACTTCTAAACCCGAAATGGAAACGTTGAACCCCAAAGGTTAACCGTTGAAAACATGTGGGAATACAAATTAAATTTTTTAATTAAAATTTAATAATTTTAATTAAAATTTTTTGAATAAGTTTTCGCGTTTTGTTAGATATAAAAAAAATCACTAGATTTCGTAAAAAAATCACCAGAATTCAACAAAAATCACCAGATTTCATAAAAAATCACCAGGATGACGTCATCAGAATATTTTTTCCAGATTTTTTTTCAAAAATTTTTTTTTCCCAATTTTTATTTTTAAAAAAAATATTTATGACATTATGATGACATCATCAGGGGTGGGGTTAGTGTGTGTGTGTGAGAGTGTAGGTTATTAATGTGGGTGCTCTTAGCTGGGCCATTATATTAGATTAAAATGAAAGAATAAGATTAGATCATATCTCACCAAAATAAGTGGTTCTCATTTGAGAAAAACCTATGTATAATTATCTAGAACGGGAGAAAAAGCAGAGTGGATCAGTAATTGTTTTTCTTCTTGGCAATTGAAGCATCTTTGTTTACTTGTTATGCGTTTCATTAGAAAAGATATTTTACTTAACAGTATAAAGCATACCCTAATAGTATATTGTTTTGGCCTTTGAGGCCTCCAATTCTGCACGCCAATTTTTCCAAAGCACCTAAATTCGAAAGAATCTTATTCCATAAGCCAGCTGGAGCAGAGCACTCATTTGGAATCCTTTCGAAAAAGAAATTACAACCGACAAAATGTTAATTTTATTTCTGGAGCATTCCCCTTGTTTCTACACATTGGCACTATAGAGTTAGCAGCACATTTTGAATTTCAGTTCCTTTTCCTTCATGGCTTTTTAGAACCAGAAAGGATGAACAGATTCCCACTTTACTCGGCCAACAATAGCACAAGAATCACGGAGTGAAAATTCGAGAAAAAAAATAATCAGGAGCTGATATATCAAATAATAAATACATTCACCAACCATCGTAGATGGCCGGATGGGTAAAAGATTTCACTGATTTTATAAGATGCGACATGACTAAAACTATAATATTTTATCGATTTTCTTAGATAAGTCGGAACATTAGCCTAAGATAACCCCGCCCTTAGAATAATTACATCGCGGGTCGGCCGGGTTACAACCATTTTAGTGACCCAGCCCAGTTGGTTTGGCCTATAAAATTTCAACCCATTAACCCAAAAAAAAAAATTATACATCCCAACCCTACTGCAAGTTAGGTCGGGTCGAGTTGGGTTGAGTTGATTGGGTTGAGTAAGAATATAAATTCAGCCAAAATCATGTGCAGGTAAAATCCATCTACAACTTAAAAACAAAAAATTAAGTCTTAATTCAAAATATTACGATCATCATCTCAATAAAACATGCTGGAAAATAGTTCAGAAGTTTTTTCTTGCTTCAAACAAAAACATAAAACTGATATGGACAATCATCCACAATAATATTAATGGTCTTGGTCTTCTCATTTGATTCAGCATTGTCCTTCATTTTGCACGTATTATCTACAAAATTCAATAAAAAACTGATTAAACATACATAATTAAATCAGTAGAACACTAGATAAAATGATTTTATTAAGTATTTTTTTTACCTCCAGCTTCAACAAACTCATAAGAATGAGTTTCATCCAAATATGTATTTGATTTTATCCCACCGTGACTCCCCTTCAACCAACTTTGAGTGCATATGAGCGCCTCCAACATTTTCGGACTCAAAGAACTCCTAAATGGATCCAATATGCATCCACTTGTACCGAACACAGACTCCGAAGCAACTTTGGATACTGGAAGAACAAGTACATCTTTAGCAATCATAGATAAAGTCTTGTACCTTGTACTTGTATCCCAATTTCCTGGAAATTCCAAACAACCAGCATTAAACTAAACATTCGAAACAAAAAGAATGCTATAGCCTATAGCTATTACTCAACTCAAAAGTATGCTAAAACCTATGAACTATAACTATAATTCTATAAACTATAAACTATAGTGTTGAAGCCAATTTTCATCATGGACTAAGTTTTAATATTAAATTTATTATCGGGTATTCGAATAGAGATTGTAAGAAGAAAAGTTATGAATATTAAGAACACAATTAGGGTTTTGGGATTGAACTTGTGAGTATTATAATCAATAATGATTTTCGAATCCCCTCTCAAGGTGCCTACGTACCCTATTTATAGGGATAAGTCCACGTACTTCTATTCGATTAGAATCATATTTCTGGTAATTTATTTCCACTGTCATAAAGCATCGGGCTCAGTATTTCGTGGGCTCTTCATGTGTTGGATCAGGCTCATTATTTCGTGAGCTCTTCATGTGCTGGATCGGACTTAGCATCTGTCACGACGTTAAGCCTTCTTTCATTTATTTAATCTAGTCCTCAGACTCAACATGTTTTTGGGTTGTAGACGAAGACTTCAATATTGATGGGCTAATATTTGAACTAAATGAGCCCATAGATAAATAACCCTCGGCCGCAAATATGTACGTCCAACCTTTGGAAACACAATTGAATATATTTTGTATCAACATATAGTATATAGTAGTATATTAGTGACGCATTCTATGTTCTACTAATAAATTATAACGAATCATTAACAACTTTTTCTCCTTACAATTATTTCATTCTGATCTTTGCCTAGAGAGTCTTGTATCATACTTGTGTTTGTGATAAAGTAGGTGTGTTTTCGCCAGTAGTGCAGCATCTTTGCTGAACATCAGGCAAATTTATATATATTAAGTAGAGCCAAAACAAAGATCATATAAAAACAGTCTTTCCTTAGGCATATTTTGGGCATGTACTTCAAAACTACAACTAAATCTTATATAAACTATTAATTATATAAATGCATCATATAATTGATTATTTTTTTACAAGCACGAAGAGTACGCATTTACCCTGTACAATTGTGCAAAGGAAGTCACATCAATAGTTGACAAAACTTTTTTTCTTATCCCATGTTCTAAAAGCATTGAAAGTATGGTGCACCATGTTAGGTATATATACCTTGGTGTATTTATAATTAATTTTCCGTAATTATCTGTCAACTAATGTTGTTTTGAAAACTTTTTCGCAGCAAAATTCCATATTCATCTAGATATGCAACATACCTACCCCGTAAATTTTGCTTTAGTAAGAGCTCCTATCTCTGAACTTGAGTCTTGCATCAAGGTAATGTATAAACAAAGAGCAAGAAATACTACTGCTTTTCTCATCTATATTGGAGATCATGCATTATATTTGAAGTATGCAAGTTTACCATGCACCTATCTAAGTCTTCAGGAGAAATGTTCAGGAACTCGCTCTAGTTTATCATGCACCAAAATACTTTCCCAAAATCGTCTTGCAGTAGTAGATGTCATCTCAAGTTTGTTAGTAGCGTTGCCCTTGCTAACTATGTGACATAGCTCATGACCACTTACATACACCATTAACTCATTTTATTGGTACAACCTCCCATTTAGTTTCTGAATATCAATTACTCAATATGTGCCCTGGCATACATGTATAGTAGAAAAACAAAAGATCCCTCATGCAGCCTCCATATCTTACTAATTTAACACCCAGATTTGACCTTAGATCTTACATCCACTATTGCATCCTTTCGTAATCTTCTAATTTATGATCACCTTTGCCTCAACCTCTTCAATTACCTCTTATCCCTTCTATATTCATTTAAATATTGTTCCCATGTTGTCTCGGAAATCTGAATCAGTTGTACAACTTGCACCTTAAAACCATCAGCTATAACTCGTTCAAAAACGCATTTGCCTTAGTTAACGTTTACGCTTTAGTTCAACCAACTTAAGCAGTTCCTTCATTGTCCACTGATCCTACTCTATAAAGTACTCATTCCGTCCATTTGAGTTGTTATCGTTTGCTTTTAACACGGAGACCAAGAATTAAGATTAAAATAAGTGAAATAGTAGGTGTAATAGTGATTTTATTGTTAAAATAAGTGAAGTAGTGAGTGTAATAGTGATTTTATTGTTAAAATGAATGAAGTAGTGGGTGTAATAGTGTAAAGTATTGAAAATGTGGAGGGAAGTAGTGGATGTGATAATGTATTTTATTGTTAAAACTTACTATTTTTGGAATGTAAAGAAATGGGTGAGACGTCCCAAAAAGGAAAGTGCAAAGAAATGGGTGGGACGGAGGGAGTATAATTTACCCAAAACTCTATTCACAGAATTTCCATACCAGTTACCTAGTACTCCACTTGATTTTTTTTTTAGTTCTATCTTCCAACTATATTATAACCAGGCACCACATTCTTCATATAATCCACGAGCCAACCACAACCTCAGTAAAAGTTGAAACCCCCAAAAACCTCATATAGTGTTTAAGTATGTGAATTTTGTTTTGATTGCCTCAATTAGGATTATAAAAGCTTATAGATGTTTCCCACAAAAAATGACTACCATAAAGATGAAACCATTAAATTACTAAGCTAAATTATACATATCAAAAGCATAGAAAGTGACTTACGGAGTTACGGTCTTGAGTCTTCCCATTGAAATTAAAGGAAGATAGGTTTTAATACCAAGCCCTCTATTGGACAAAAGTACATATTGAATCCTCATGGAATTAGGAGCGCTGCATCGAGACATGTATCCTCGTTGTTCCCTTTAGTGACCATTTTTCCATAAAACTATCATTTAAGTTGGCTGGATTGAGGAGGAATGCAGAAGCCAAGGAACAGAAATTAGCTGAGAATTGGGCTGCAAAGCACTTGCATCTTGCGAAGTTTATTGAGTAGATGGGAAGTCACCAACCAAGGCTTTCTGAACCTAGTTAGAGGTCCATCGGCCCAACTGGATTAGGAGCCCATTAGTACTCGGTCATACCGAATGGGAAAGGCCCAACCAAGGGTGAAGGCCCAATTTAGCCTCCATCTGTGCAAAGCCCATTAGGGCGCACGATCTACACGATCGAGAGGGATGCACCCACGATCGGAATAACTGGAAGGAGATGGAAATATAGTAATCAGGTTTGAGGACACATTGATTCAATTAAACACACACAATCACAATACAAGCTCTCTATGTTCATTCTTACCCCTACAAAGACTAGTTAACTTATTCTCACACCGGAGGTGAATCGGGGGCACAACCCTCGCATTCTTCTCTTTGCAGGTCCGATCGAAGCCTGTGGTCATTTGCAGGTCCGATCGAAGCCTGTGACCACAGAAATCTGGTTGTAACATTTGGCGCTGTCTGTGGGATCGTAGAAATAAACTTGTGAATTAAGATACTTAATCATATGACGAACGAGGAACCACCAGTAAACGAAGAATCTTCCCTTGCTGCAAGCAAACGCCCTCAAGTTACGCCTAGGGTTCTGGATTTTGACGAAGAGGGGCCCATACCCACCCCTGAAGAACAGAAACATATGCTGTTGAATTGGAGGGAGGATCAAAAGGCCAAGGGCAAGGAGAAGGAGAACGAAAAAGGCAAGAAAGAGGCGGAGAGATTGGCCAAGCAGAGGGAAGCTGACCGTCTAAGGTTGCAAGCTCTCCGACTCTAGAGAGAGGAAATTGAACTTCAGGAAAAAGCACTCCCCGAAGTCCTAGAGACCGAAGGTCCAGAAATTGTAGACAGAAGGGGGAAGAGGGTGAGATACGATCAAGACGGGTCCTCGAACTCCGAATCATACTCGAGACGAACCCGGTCTAAGGCGATCTATGCCTCTGACTCGGAGGAGGAAGGTTCACAGATGCAGGACAGGATCCGACGAATGGAAAAGGCTATGTTCGGGGAGAGGAAAGTTAGCCATGAGCCAGTGGTGATCGAAGATGTTGAGTCGTACAGGCCACCTCGTGGGAGGCAATTCCCCAAAATGTATGAGTTTAATGGAAAATGTGATCCCGAAGACCATTGCGAAAAGTATGAGTCATTGATGACTGGTATGGGACACTGCGACGTGATGTTATGCAAGATGTTCAAGACCTATCTCAAAGGGCCAGCTAAAAGTTACGCTCGAAGCCAGCTAAAAGTTATGCCCGAAGGCTTACATTGTTCACAAAAATACAAGTTAAAATCATTTAGTCAGAGAGGTAGGTCTCAGGAGATGAACTAACTTCAAGAGGCAAATCAGGCTCCGGCGCACGAGTGATAGGATCCTCAAAGTCACCCAGGATCTTTTTGTAATCCCAACCAGCCCCGTGAACCCTATTCATAGCCTTTTCGAAACCCAGCAGCATAGCTCCGGTCCTCAGCCAAGGTCAACTTCTTGCTGGTTTTCTTCTCCCTCCGACGGGTCTTCCTCAACAATTCGGTCCTCTTTGCGAATCGGATCTCCAAAGAGTCCCGTTCGGCCCGAACCGAATCACGATCGATCTACAGGGAAGAAACCCGTTGTTTGAGGTCCCCAATCTCCGCACGAAGCCCCTCCACACTCTTCAGTTGGGCATCCATGCCCTTGACCTTTTCCTCAATAGCAACAACCCAAAGGGCAGCCTAAAAGAACAAAGGTGATAAGATTAGCGAAAGGAAATGGGTAAAAGTGTCACAACAGTTGGCAAGAAAAATAATACCATAGAAAGATGGCCCAGGAGCTCCGAACAGGCCGACACAGCCCCAACCGCATCGTACATCGGACGATCTGCTGGCATGATCATTGCCTGGAAAAAATCAGTGGCCACCTCCTTAGCTCCCGTCGGCGCCCGAGCCGCAAAGCTGTGCGTTTCTAGAATGGAACAGAAGGGACGATAAATCCGGACAGCCTCATCAGTCTGGACTCATTTTTTGGGATTCCCGGAGTTTCTTGTGTGGCTGTCTGAAGCTTCATTCTGGACAGTAGTGTCAAAGATATTCCGGGAGGAGTGGGCAATCGGCCGTGGGAAGACAAGTCATTTTGCTGAAGCTTAGCAGCTTGTTCGGCCTTCTTCTTAGCAGCCCTCTCCGCCTACCTTTCGCCATCTCTGCCTTGGTAGACACTACAATCAAGAAAATTCAAGTCAGAAAATACAACAGACATAAGTATGAATGAGGCAAAGAAAATAGCTACGTTACCGCTACCCCATTAGGACTGAATCCATGCCTTGTCCCTGCTCAAAGACAGAGGTAGCTGATTTGGGACCATCGGTCGACTGATCTTATAGTAATCGGCCAAATCCTGATGGGACATTTCTGGAGCTTTTATGGTGTTAGTATCTACCTCCCTCCAAATTCAATATTTATCCAACTTGGGATCGTTGATGTAGAACCAACGATCGTGCGTCCCCCTATTGCTAGAGTTTGTGGCAGCCCAGTCAGCCCGAACGGATCTTCGAGCCACCTGGTAAAACCCCATCGACTTGGCATTTCTCTTGAAGTCATAGTGATGGAAGAACAGGGACAACCTAGGCTCCACTTTGGCCATTAGGCATCGGTGTTGGAAGGCGTTAAAGTGTATAAAGCTATTCGGGTCTAATTGTCCTAAAGCTATCCCGGTGTAGGCCAAAAATTGACTGATGATAGGAAGGAGAGGCAGTCTAAGTCCGCAATAGAAGGCTCGTTCGGAAATGCCTACCCCGAACGTCCCGTACAACCACTCTACGGGCAGGGTGTGATGAATAAGGTCAATCTCGTCAGCGTGGTAAACTCCCCAACGAGAAGGTATGTCGTATTTGGAGAGCATTCCCATGACCTGATCTTCGTTCATCTGGGAAATCAAGTTGGCCGCCGGAAATCGTTCGGATTTGAAGTACGACATGGTCGAATATTCAGGATCGGTGTCAGAACGGTCCATATCCTGCGATCAGGAACATAAGGAGTCAGCCATGTACTCGGAACAATGAAAAGAAAATAGGCGAAACCTATTCAAACTAAGGGCCGAGTACAGAGGGCCGAAGACCGTTCAAGGGGGGTCGAAGAGTGTTCTTTAGGCTTCAAACATCCCGAAGAATGTTCTTCACCTGTAGACCAACTGCCAACTCCTTTTTTACCCAGAAAACTAAAAACTATCAACCTTATTTACCCAAAACCCCCGTTTTTGCCCCGGAACATATAAAATGACCATTACAAACCTACCAAATACACTCACTACCCTATGCTCACATCACATTCATAAAAATAGACAGGGTGGAAAAGTACAGTGGGTGAAATAGTGACAGCTACGAAATGTGGGATTCCATTCACAAGAATAAAAGGTGGAGAAGAAAGAAAAACTCACTGTCGCGAAGATAAACTGAAACTGGAATTTGGGGCTCGGAGTATCTGGATGGGAGATTATCGCACCAATCTTGGTTACCAACGCTCCTGCTTGATGATTGCTTTAAGACTAAAATTTGGGAGATATGCTGAGAAAGTAAAGAAGTACTCCCTCCGTCCCGCCCATTTGTTATCATTTTAAAACAGGGTGTCTGGCACTCATTTTAAGGTGGATTTTAAGGATAGTTCCATAACTTATTTTTGAAATTTTCTTTTTTTGTATAAAAATGGAACAATCCTATTTTTATACAAAAAAAAGAAAATTTTAAAAAAAGCTATGGAACTATCCTTAAAATCCACCTTAAAATGTGTGCCACAAAGTGACAAAAAAGGGATAGCTGTGTCCCATCACACAAGACGCATCCCTGTTACCAAGAATGACGACCGTTGGACTCTTCGGACAAGAAACAGGGATCCGTGGAAGCTTCCCGAACATGGGCCGAAGACTTTGTGGACTCCATTCACTCTACGAACGACTGAAGCCCAGGGACATGTTAGAGGTCCATCGGCCCAACTGGATTAGGGGCCCATTAGTACTCGATCATACCGAACGGGCAAGGCCCAACCAAGGGTGAAGGCCCAATTTAGCCTCCATCTGCGCAAAGCTCATTAGGGCGCACGATCTACACGATCGAGAGGGATGCACCCATGATCAGAGTAACTAGAAGGAGAGGGAAATATAGTAATCAGGTTTGAGGACACATTGATTCAATTAAACCACACACAATCACAATATAAGCTCTCTACGTTCATTCTTACCCCTACAAAGACCAGTTAACTGATTCTCACACCGGAGGTGAATCGGGGGGCACAACCCTCGCATTCTTCTCTTTGCATGTCCGATCGAAGCCTATGCCCGCAGAAATCTGGTTGTAACAAACCTAATGGGAGGTAACGAATTGGCGGCGACTTAGCTCTTGTTGTCTCGATTATTAGTATGGCCATAACCGTTTCCACCTCTTCTTCATGTTGTGCTTCTCAAGCTTTCCATATTCTTTAATTACCAATAGCTTGTAAACTAGCAATCTCTTTGTTTAATAATAAGCACATTCTCTACTGTTAATGTATAACTTATAATAGAGTATGATGAATGATTTTATCTATATATCAATTTTCCGGCTGTCTTGAGATGAGACCAGTGGTCGAGAATTATGTACAATCAACAATTCAAAATGTAGGTATCGTGGCCTTGATTTGAGGCTAATTGGAGCCATTTTCTTCTCACAAGCAGAATAGTTTCTTGATTTCAAATTTAAACGTATCATGTTCACAGCCATTGTTTTATCATCATATACGCATCTTGATTTCTTGATTTCAGTTTTCTTATATCATTCATTGTCGTATCATGGATAAGTCAGGTTTGTAAGTTATGTTTGTATATCTATATGAACTTTGTGATGTCTTTGTATTGTAAGGTTTGTTTTTTGTGTTTACCAGGACGTATGCACCTTCCTTTGGGTCCGATTTCTCATTCTTCAATACCATCTAGTATGTTTATATTGTAGTGTCTTGAAATCTTTCCATAGAAAATTATTTATGTTTACGCAAGTATACTATCTTAGGCCAAAGAAGATGCCCTGCATCTGGACGCTTTCATGGCACGCGTGGAGATGTTTCTCGGAATGATACAAGATGTAATAATGAACACAATGATCCCAATACTCAAAATTCCTCTACCAGACATAATGGTACGTCTATTACTTCATGTTCAATATCTCATTTTTTTCATTTTTTTAACGTAATATAAAGTTTATATTGTTTACGATTAATCTAGGTCATTCTAAATCTAAGTCCCTATCAGAGATAAGAACATTTTCTCAGCATCAATCCATGACTTACAACCCTAATCTATCCCAAAGTATATCAACCCTAATATCAAACACTTTTCATATAGATATGTCAAAAAGTACTACATTGTTTGCTGTTTCGTAGGGATTAGGCAAAAGAGCAATGTTACGCCTTCGCAGGCAACGTCTTCAGGTTGTAGCTCAAATTTACAAGTTCCACACGAGATAAATCTTCCAGGTTATATCTGTTGGTTCTACGTAACAAATGTATTTCCAATTTTATGGTAACTAATAGAATTTAATGTTGCATTTTTTTTCAGGATCTTCCAATATAAGCAGTAATAGTCACGGTTATCTTACTCCATCACAAAGGAGACTACATGGTGTCAATTTATATGGTAATCAATTTCTCTACTCCTTTAAAATACTATCAAACTGTAAAAAATAAAACAACATATCGCAGCTAATGCCATATGATCGAAGTGATCATATTACCAACATTTGCTTCATGTTTATATTTAGAATCTGTTGGTATTTAATTTCAGTTTCCTACCATTTTGCAGGGATTGGGAAAAAGAGCAATGTTACGCCATTGTAGGGGATGTCTTTAGATTGTAGCTCTAATTTTCAAGTTCCACGCGAGGGAAACAGTTCAGGTTATACCTGTCGGGTTCTAAATACCAACTATTTTAATCATTTTATGGTAACTAATATAATTTAATGATTGATTTTTTTTCAGGATCTTCCAATATAAGCAATGATAGTCATGGTTATCTTCCTCCACCACAGAGGAGACTACATAGCGTCAATCTGTCTAGTAATTGATTTCCGTTTCCGTACTCTTTTAAAGTAAAAGATAACTTTAACTTCATTAGAATACGAGTAATGTGTTTGATTTCAGGGTTAACTCATTAAAGTTCATTGACAAAAGTTATTAATTGCAAACCTACGACTATCACAAATGTAACCCCTTTCCAGTTACCGGCTTCAAGGATATCTCCTCAAAAGAATAAATTTGCTGCCTTCCCTAATAGACCGGTGTTGGAATCTAAACAATTTGGTAAATCAATATTCTCAGCTTCATGTACTTCATTCCATTTAAGAGCTTTGTACATTTATGTTGCACGATAACTTCCTTTATATGTGCAGAATCTATTTTTAATAGTACGTGTAAGGTGAATCTATTGAACCGTCACTCAATTGATAAAACTCAACATATTCCCTCAATTATAAATGACTTAGTGTCTGATTCCAGTAAAGGGAATAGTTCAAATTCAGACATTGTTGTTCTAACACCTGATTCCAGTAAAGGGAATCATTTAACGTTGTTGGTGAGGGTAACAGTATAGTCAATACTAAGGAGACCAATATTCTTCCTTATCAGCCCCGTATTATTCTGGTATAACATGTTAAAGCTGTAATTCACTGAATTTTATATTGTGGCTTGAAAATCACTTTTAGTCTTAGGACATAAAGCACGCACTAAAAATACACCTTTAGTGCCACCTTTAAACACTACTAAGGGAGATGCAAAACAAAAGCTCAAGGATAAGGAAAAAGTGAACATCACTCATCAAGATAGAGTTAATGAAATAGAAGGTATTATCTTACAAAATTATTAGTGTAATTGTAAATAAACTTGGATTTTTCTAAAATTTGCCTCATTACAGATCCCAGGGAAGATAGTGGCGACGATATGCATATAGGTATTATTTGCATTTCACTATTATGTGAAATCAATGATCTAACATTATATTTCCATATTTGTTTTATATGTAAATAGTCATGTATGCACTAAAATTTATTTTACCTTATCTTCAGATTATACAGATGAATTACAATTTGATGTTGAAGAGCAAGGTATTTAACTACATGAATCTTCCAAAGTTAGTATAGTCTGCTGATTTAATCTGATATGAAAACAGTGATTACCCATAATTTTCAGAAAGCAGGGGACAATATGTTTTTCACGATGAAATTGATTCCAAGATTTCCAAGCCAGGTTTCCAATTTAAGGCTTCAAAATTTATGTTTTTCAAAATTTTTACTATTACAGGATATCTTATGATTTAATTCCGGCTTATTTGATTTTCTACAAATTTTTGGAAAGGTTACATGGACCTTGGGCCACCAACAAAAATTTGTAAAAAATGTAAAGCAATCATGTGGAATGAAGAGTGCAATAATAAAGGAGCAAAATACAGTGAGCCAACCTTCTCATTGTGCTGTAGGGATGGTCAGGTAGTTCTTGAGCCGGAGAAACAACCTCCTCCTTTTTTGGCTGCCCTGTGGTCTGGAGGAGATAAGACAACACATTTTCTGAATAACATTAGAACATACAACTCTATGTTCCAATTTACTTATGTGGCCTGGAGGAGATAAGACAACACATTTTATGAATAACATTAGAACATACAACTTTATGTTCCAATTTACTTCTATCGATGGTAAAATTGATAAGAAGATCAATAATGGAAAAGGACCTTACTGCTTCAAGTTAAACGGTCAAAATTACCATTTAATTGGTACGCTCACCCCAAAAGAAGGAGAATCTCCAAAATTTTGCCAGTTATACATATATGATACAGAGAATGAGGTCCAGAATCGCATGAATGCCATTAATGGTAGTGACCAGCTTGATCCGGAAATTATTCAAGGCTTGCTTGAAATGCTTGATGAGCATAACAAATGTGCAAGAGGTTTTCGTATGGCAAGGGACCGTTTTAAACTTGAAGAACCAGATGAATTTAACCTTCAGTTGCTCTATTCCAGATCAGCATCGGGGAGGACGAATCATGTAATAGAATCTAATGATGTTGCTGCATTAATTGTTGGTGATGCAGATGATTGCTCGCCATTCAGGGATATTGTAGTCCAAACAAAACAGATGTATCTGCAACGAGTATTTGAAACGTGTTATCAATTCATGGCACTTCAATATCCACTTCTATTCCCTTACGGCGAAGAAGGTTTTCACACAGAAATTCCTCTACATAGTAAAGCACGTAACATCACTACTCAGGTGTCTTCTGATGAATATCCAGATGAGAGTAAAGCCCGAACAACTGTTTCCATGAGAGAGTATTATGCCTACAAACTCATGATACGTCCTAATGAAGGTATAAACAGTAGTTACCTTATAACATGTAATTAGTTTTTACCTAATTATTTTAAAATAACTTCTTTTGTGTATTGTCAGGAATGACACTTCATCTAGGTGGCAGGCTTTGGCAACAATTTATTGTTGATGCTTTCGCTACCGTAGAGCAATACAGGCTTGACTGGATCAAAACGCATCAACATGTCATCCGTTCATATTTGTATAGGTCAATTCGTGATCGAATACACAGAGGTGATACTGATTTAGCCAATGTTGGTCAAAATGTCATTCTGCCTGCTACATTTATAGGCTCACAGAGATATATGGATCAGTATTTCAAAGATTCCCTTGCAATTTGTCGTACCATCGGCCATCCATCGCTCTTTTTGACAATGACATGCAATACTCAGTGGCCAGAGATTTAGGAAATGCTTAAGCACAAACCTGGAGTTGATGTCAGCAATGCCCCAGATATTATTGCACGAGTTTTCAAATTGAAGCTGGATCAACTTATTGACTTAATCAAGAAAAAGAATTACTTTGGGAGATGCATTGGATGTAAGCTTTCAATATGTTTAAATTTAAATAATTTAGGCATTTTGAAAATTGTTTCAACTCTGTTTTCTAAACAGTTATGCACGTGATTGAGTTTCAAAAGTGTGGTCTACCGCATACACATATGCTTATTTGGCTCCATCCAAAGGATATACCTAAACGAATCGATCAAATTGATCAACTGATCTCAGCTGAGATACCAGACGAGAAGCTTGATCCCGTTGGTTATGAAATTGTTAAAAATTTCATGATGGTGTGGTAAAGAATTTCTGGAATTAAGCTGTATGGTCAAGGGAAGATGTATTCGACATTTCCCAAAGAGGTAAACATAATCACCATATATTGTTTTTTTACATTTATATTGTTTTTAGCTTTTATTTTATTTGAATTTGAATTCTGAAAGAATGAACAACTGGTGTTAATTGCTTTTGTGATTTAAAATTATATCACAGATAAAAAATCATGTCCTAATTGATAGTTTTATTACAGATTCAATCCATCAACATTTTTCGACGACTGTGGTTTTCCACAGTATCCCAGACGGAAGATAAATAATATTGTAAAAAGGAAAGGCGTTGATTTGGACAATCAGTACGTTGCACCATACAACAAAGATTTGCTGATACGGTTCCATTGCCATATTAATTTGGAAGTTTGCAATAGTAGCAGGTCTTTAAAGTATTTATTCAAATATTGCTTGAAGGGACATGATACCGCCACCATGATCTTGAAGAAGAAAGATAACAGTGCTACTGGTAATTCCAATAATGTGAAGAAAAATAATAATAATAATGAGATTAAACAGTATCTGGATGGTCGATATGTATGTGCGGTGGAGTTGGCTTGGAGGCTTTTCGATTTTGACATTCATGACCAGTTTCCTACTATTGAGAGGTTACCAGTACACTGTCCAGGTGAAAAAAGCGTGAATTTCAACACAAAGGATAATTTGCAAAATATTGTTGATAAAGCAAGTTCGAAGAAAAGCAAATTAGAAGGGTGGTTTATAGCCAACAAAACACTTCATGGTGCAAAGGACCATAAATTCCCTCAGTACTTCACCTGGAAAGCTGATCAAGGAAAGTGGAAATTAAGAGAAAAAGGAAATGTAATAGGCAGGCTTATCGATATTCACACATATGCGGGGGAAACGTTTTTCTTGCGCATGCTTTTAATGCAAACAAAAGGTGCAACTTCCTACAAAGACCTACGTACTGTTATTGGTAAAGTTTATACAACTTTCAAAGAAGCATGTGACGCACTAGGTCTACTCAAAGATGATAGACAGTGGCATATAGCTTTACAGGAGAATGCTCTTAGTGCAATGCTACGTCAATTAAGAGAACTTTTTGTCCACATATTGACAAATAATACAGTTGTTGATCCTTTGAGACTATGGGCTGAACATTGGAAGAGCATGTCTGAAGATATTCTTTACATTAGGAAGAGACTTAGCAGTAATTCCAGTCTTCGCCTAATAGACAGTGAAATACAAAATTGGTGTTTAGCAGGTTTATATATTATGTCAGATATTGACCATATGCATGAAAACTATATATGAATTTCTGTTATCATGATTTATTATAAAACACAAAAATAATAAGCCACTGTTCTTTAATGTTTCCCTATTTTTTTTACAGAAATTGAGAAGCTATTTAATGATGTTGATAAAAGTCTGAAGGACTACAGTACTCTCCCCTTTCTTGATGAAGAATATTTTGGAAATACTGAAAATAGGCTTATAGCTGAAGAGACCGGATATGATAAGGAGGAAATGAAAAATGAGCATGCCAGGCTTTTTTCAAATCTAAATGAAGATCAACTTCAAGCTTATAACACAATCAGTGACGATATTGAACATGATAAAGGTGGAATGTTCTTTGTTTATGGTAGCGGTGGTTGTGGAAAGGCTTTTATCTGGAATACACTTTGTTGTCGTTTTAGGAGTGAAGGGAAGATTGTTTTACCAGTTGCATCTTCTGGGATTGCTGTAACTTTACTTCCAGGAGGTAGGACTGCTCATTCTCGATTTCACATACCTTTGAAACTTGACCATATCTCAATTGCTGGTATCAAGCATGGAACCGACATTGCAGAGTTAATGCAGCAAAATAGTCTAATTATCTGGGATGAGGCTCCTATGCAGCATCGTCATGCATTTGAAAGTGTTGATCGTTGTCTTAGAGACATTATGTCTGCAGTTGATCCATCGAAATCGATACGACCTTTTGGTGGTATCACTGTCGTATTTGGTGGAGATTTTCGACAAATATTGTCTGTCATTCCAAAAGCATCGAGAGCACAAATAGTTTCAGCATATTTGAATCAGTCAAAGTTATGGCATCAATGCCAAGTATTATTATTAAAGCAAAACATGCATTTATCTGGAGGGAAATCAGCTGAAGATTTTAGACAAATATCTGAATTTAGCAAATGGGTGCTTGATGTTGATAATGGTGAGCTCCCTACTATAGAACTCGATGATACTATCTCTGATCTTCAGGTATCAATCCCTGAAAAATTCTTGATTAAATCTTCTGGCGTAGCAGTCAAGGACATTGTTGATGTTGTCTATCCAGATTTTCTGAATAATATGTCCGATGCTACCTATTTGAGGCAGAGATCCATTCTCACTCCTACAAATGCAGTTGTTGGTGATATAAATGATTATATTCTTGTTCTTATACCTAGAGATTCACATACATATTATAGTCAGGACTCCCTTGCTGAAGATTTTTGTACAGGGAATGACTTCCAGTCTGCATTTCCAGTTCAATATATTAATTCAATAAATATGCCATGCCTTCCGAGACATGATCTTAAGTTAAAAGTCGGCTCCGTGGTTATGCTTATGAGGAATCTAAATCAGATAATGGGATTGTGCAATGGAACCAGGATGATTGTGAAGAAATGTTTAAAAAATAACATTATCTGTCAAATTCTTTGCGGATCTCAAGCAGGGTCATTGCACATCATTCCGACAATTGAGATGATGCCTACAGATACTAAATGGCCATTTGACTTCAAAAGAGTGCAGTTTCCAGTACAGTTGTGCTTTGCAATGACTATCAATAAAAGTCAGGGTCAATCATTGGACAATGTTGGTCTCTATCTTCCCACTCCAGTATTCACACACGGTCAACTCTATGTTGTTGTTTCAAGAGTAACATCTGTCGCCGGTCTCCATATATTGCTTTACGGTGATGATGGTAATTCTACGTATTTAACAGCGAATGTGGTGTACGAAAAGGTCTTCTACAATTTGCCAAGTGTGTGTGGATAAATACTTAACTTTATATGTATCCATGAAATGGAATGCACTTTAGTACAATATTTTTGATAAATGAAGCATTTGTAAGCATGAGATGTTGGTTCTGTTATGACTTTATGCCTTGGTATATTACATTTTCTAAATATTCAATATTCAATTTATTTCATAACTGCTGATTACATATCATGCTATTCTTAAGTATGTATATGTTGACCTAATATTTAGCATTCTGTTACAACATATTATATATTAATCACAAGCCATATTAATGAGTAATTTCAATCTCAAACCATAATAATAGCGATTTAATTATCATATAACAATTTCTCTTTTGCTGCTCTGTTGGAACTTATGTTTTTGTAACCATTATTATAAAAGGTTTATGTCAATAATAACATTATAAAAAGAGATAAGATTTTATAAGATGTATCATTTGGAGAAGATCAAGGAAATTAAACTAATAACATCCCGAGGATCAACATTTCTGTTAAAATATGCGAATCATTTGGTGGAATTCAGAGATTTTGCAGTTGGAACATAATCTTCATACATAATTAGTTTAAATCAAAGGCTATAATAAGGATACATTATTTATGTATAAAATATAAAATAAAATGTATCAAACAGTTTTGTTATAGTTTGTGCTTATCAAACAGTTTTGAATTCTGGCGAATGGCGAATTTGGAATTAGGTTATTGCTAGCTCTCATTTTCTTCTTTTGCATAATTGATTAATCATACACATAAAGAATAGATTCACTTGCACTGCAAAGTAAACAATGTTTTTAAAGTTCTAACCACACTCTTAACACTTTGTTAACATGATTGAACTTCCACCATCATTTGTCCACAATCGATGAAACAAGAATAGATTGGATTTTGAAGGTTCGTGTGACAGGAATGTGGGTAACAGTTTCTAACGCAGGTGTTGTAGTTAGACACAACATCATCATTTTAGATTGTGAGGTAAAAAATCATAATTTATTTTATTCAGTACCTTATGGTTGTGTCATATTATTCCTTTTAATTTATCACTGCAATTTTATTTATACAGAATAAACATATGCATGCCACTATTAGTCCTCAACTTTGGCAAAATTTTCAAAACATTTTGAACAAGGATGTGGCCATCAATCTCTATCCAGGCTGCAGAGGGTAAAAACAATCTTAAAGGATATAACCTTATACTCCTGGATGATAATGTAAGCATGTCAATTCGTTATGTGTTTAACATGTAACCTTATATTGCCATTTACTTTCTTTCACTATTCTAAATTAAGATCATTTTTTTTACATTTTTTTCTTAGAATTCTCATGTACAAGCATTTGTTTATGCTGATCAATGGAATTCTATTGCTGACACAATTGAGGAAGGAAGCATAAATGTTATATCAAACTTCTATACTAAGGAGGCAACAGGATCTTTGAAGCCTGTTTCATCAAAAATTTTGATCAACTTTTCTCCTTCAACCACTGTTCAAAAATTACCAGAGGATGATTTTATGATACCACGACGCAAGTTCGAGTTTGTAGACTTGGGAGATTTATTCAGTATTGCAAGTTCTTATACTAATGTTGAATTCCCTGAATTCTCAACAGGTAACATCAAATCTTTATTATCATATTTTGTTTTTTGTAATTTAAAGCATTATACTATACTAGGTGTTTAGACTTGTAATAAGTTTATTTTTGTACGTGTAATAGACATCATTGGAGTGATCGAGGAATTCCAAAATGTTAGTTTAATCAAGACGAAATTTGGTATGAGGAACATTGTGAGGTTTAGAATCACGGATGGAAGGTAACATTGAAACAACATCATGTTCTTGGTAATTTCTGTATTTTGTGCATACATTTGATCATTTCTTGATAATTCCATCCAACTTGATCATACAAACTACATTACTTTGAGATATGATTCTTTACGAAAATGTCCAGGAACCACCATCAGGTAAGTGTTTGGGGTGATCTTGCAGTGCAAGCTGACAACTGCTACCATAAAGCTACTGAAACTCCAGTGATTGTAATTTTGACAAGCACAAGGCTCAAAATTTATAAGAGTATGCTTATTGATTCTCAAATCATTTCATATTTTTGTTTGTTACTATTGCATTTTTCCGTCATTTATCATCATCCCATTCCAATATTTGACACATAATTTAATTTTTGTTTGTTACTATTACGTTTTTCCGTCATTTATCATCATACCATTCCAATATTTGAAACATTTGACACATAATTTAATATTTTAATCCCTTTTCTGGATTCAATTTCTTAGACTCAGTGCAAATCAGTTCATTACCATCTTCAAAGGTATACATTAACATGGACAACGACTCCGTACTCGCAATGCGCTATCGGTAACCAATTTTACTTCATTCTAGATTTAACAATTGCCATACTAATTTGTTGTTGTGCAAATGAATAATTATTTATGACAACGTTACGACAATGCAGTCTGGAAGAGGAAGGCTATACTGTTAGCAAACAAAGCAATTTCACATCACCGGAAACTGTCGTGCAAAAAGTTATAGAGACGCTGAGTTTGAAAGAGCTCAGTGAGATAAATGGCACACAATACAATAAGGTTTCTAACTATAAACCATACCAACAAAAGATTACATTTTGCCTTATGTGATTATCCTGTTGTTTTGTAAACTTAACAAGTTTGATATTTCAATCTTTCCTGCAGAAACACTTCTTCTGCAATGTAAAAATTCTGAATGTGGAAGAAGGAAATTGGTGGTATGACAGCTGTAGCGATTGTGAGGGAGAGGTTGAGAAAGTAAAAGGAAAGTTCAAGTGCTCAAACTGCACAAATAAGACCATACTTGTTCCTGAAAAGAGGTTGGTTTGCAATTTTCAAAATCTTATCACTTCAGTAATGATTTCTTATTTTTAAAACATTTTTATCTCTTTCAGGTATAGGATTGTCATCCTTGCAGAAGATTCCACTGAAGCTTATAACTTCATATTAATGGATTGCGCTGCCAGAAGATTGATTGGTATGACTGCAACAAAACTGCAATCTGACATGATTAAGGTTTGATATTCAGCTTTATTACATAGTTACGTTTATTGTTTCATTGCCTATAAAATGATAATGTAATACCAACCTTTATATAATTATTCTACATATATACATGAACAGTCAAACATATCTTTCCATCCAATAATTAAGGAAATTAATGGAAAAGACATTAAGCTGAAGATACAACTTGAAGGGGATAATATCAATTCAGGCAGTCGTCTCTATTATGTAACCGATGCTTATGATTCTTCCACCTCAACTTCTGAAATGTCTCAAGCAATAATGACTTGACCAGAAGCTTCAAAATTTACAGAAGTTAGTATTTCAATTTGGTTATAGAACATGAATCAATTTTGTTAATGGTACACTAACTGTAACCATTCATAATTGTTAATGTTTTACTTAATTTCCTATGTTACAGAACAATGTGGTTGAATTGTCCGATAGTGGAACAACTCCAGGTTCAGCAAAATCTATTACCAAGAAGATTAAAATGGTTTTATCATTATCTCTCTACGAGTTCTGCCATTCTAATTTTAGTTCTTACTTAGATATTCAACCAAGTAAATCTACAAACTTATGAAGTGTTATTGTTGACAGGAGAAATGTATCACATGAATCTCTGGAGCTACTTTGATGATCTAAGAGCCTTGAAAGCATGGTCGACATATTTGTTATTTGGAGTTGATTATTGATACTTCATTTGGATAGTTTCTATTGTTTCTATGTTTTGATTATCATGGATTTTTCATTATTGCTTTGTTATGAATTTTTGGTCCAAGTACCGGATGTTTGGTTTAAATGTTGAAATTCTTAAGTTTGGTTTGTTTTTAAATCAAATATGTGCTCAACGTTACTTTAGTTCGTATGGAAGTACTAGCTCAACGTTACTATCGCACATGTGATATTATTGGTTAAAATAGTAGAAAGAATAAAAAATGAGCACCAAGTAGAAAGAACAATTACATGACCGAAATTATAAAATCACAAATCATTTATAAAATCAACAAAACAAATATCATTCCGTGTGCGAAGCACTAAGAGCATCTCCAATGGCGTTAGCTAAAAATGATTGGCTATATTACATAAAATATTGATTATGTAAATTTTGTCGAACCTGTAAGATATTGTGTTCCGAGGGTATTGGCTATAATGATTAGCTACACCCCTATTCTTAGATATTCAACCAAGTAAATCTACACACTTATGAAGTGTTATTGTTGACAGGAGAAATGTATCACATGAATCTCTGGAGCTACTTTGATGATCTAAGAGCCTTGAAAGCATGGTCGACATATTTGTTATTTGGAGTTGATTATTGATACTTCATTTGGATAGTTTCTATTGTTTCTATGTTTTGATTATCATGGATTTTTCATTATTGCTTTGTTATGAATTTTTGGTCCAAGTACCGGATGTTTGGTTTAAATGTTGAAATTCTTAAGTTTGGTTTGTTTTTAAATCAAATATGTGCTCAACGTTACTTTAGTTCGTATGGAAGTACTAGCTCAACGTTACTATCGCACATGTGATATTATTGGTTAAAATAGTAGAAAGAATAAAAAATGAGCACCAAGTAGAGAGAACAATTACATGACCGAAATTATAAATCACAAATCATTTATAAAATCAACAAAACAAATATCATTCCGTGTGCGAAGCACTAAGAGCATCTCCAATGGCGTTAGCTAAAAATGATTGGCAATATTACATAAAATATTGATTATGTAAATTTTGTCGAACCTGTAAGATATTGTGTTCCGAGGGTATTGGCTATAATGATTAGCTATATTTTAAAAATGGTATGTTATTAATATTTCAAGTTGTTATTAATGGAATATATAATTTTAATATAGAAATAAGTGATGTGGCAATTCAATACAAGTCTCTAGAGGTTCGACAAATATAGCCAACATCAAGAGATTATCTATAATTATAGATAATAGTTTTGTCCCATTGGAGTGTAAATTTTTTTACACATTCTTTATAATTCTTATTTATGGTAATTAAATTTAAAATTTACCTAAGGGGTCTCTCCCATTGGAGATGCTTAGAGCATCTCCAAGGGTAATCCCTATTTCCATTCCCTAAATTATAATAAAATAATGGTTACCTAAAATATAGGGAACCAAAAAGTTGTTTTACTCCAACCGTGTTACCTACATTCGTTACCTATAATTAAAAAAATAATATTTAATCAATATTTTAGATAATATAGAGAATGATGAGAGTGTGAGAGTGGATATATATTGTATTTTAAAGAAGGAATGATGAGGTGGCATGATGAGGTGGCATTATAGGGAAGCAAAATGGTTCCCTACATGTAGGGAAGCATTTTCTCTCACCTAAAATTTTTTAGGTAAGCGGTTATGGGTTGTAGTGCTTCAATTTGATTTGGTTCCCTATAATTGCATATGTGGCAAAATTATAGGTAAGAGCAAGTCCAATAGGTGTTTTCCTTATAAATATTATAAAATATTTGAGTTAGGAGGTTATATAAGGGAACTACTGTACTTGCTCTAAGGATGGAGATTGGTTGGAGATGCTCTAATAGATAGATAGATATAAGATATATCTCATCTTTTAAAATTAAGGCAAGACTTATATAACATATTATAATAAATGGATCGTCCCAGTATCCATACTCTCTTTTACCGCAATCAACGAGGTCCCGTCAATTTTTTTAGGTAAGACTGATTTCATGTAAATAATGTTCTAAAAATCGGAACTAATCGGTGCGAGGACCTTATAACGATTAATCAGAACATTAACTGAATATATTAAAATAATATAATTACATTTAATATATTAGGCATTTTAAATAAGTTTAAGAAATATATGCAACGATTAATCAAATTTTAAAAATCAAATCGACAAAGCACTTTTAAGTGATTAATGCCGATTTTTATAACCATGGAACTAAATACCATGATATAAAATTTGGTACACATCTGCAGATCTGCTTGTCAAACCCAAACTAGCACATGGTAAAATGGTAACTAAGAGTCATTGTCAGTCTCCATGCACTTTATAAACAGAAACATCAATCTAAGGTTGTCACCTTAACCATACATGAATCTTTGATAACTAAATTCTATCATGGGTTTTTTCAGAATGGATTAAAGAAGAATCTCATGTAAATACAGTCCTATTTATAGATATAATTCAGCAGAGATTGTAAACAGTAACCAGATTATAAATACCAAATAGGCAGATAATATTCAACATAGAAGATCATAGCTAGAGACATTCAACTCTTGATTAATCTAGAGATGCACCCATCAGTTGCACCGAAAAGCAGATGTCATGTACAAAGCATAAGCTCAAAGCCCAACCTAGGAAAGCACGTCACCAAGATAGATATAACAGAGATAAAATGAAATTACATCCGCTAACATAACTATAGCGAATGATAATTAACTAAATTATTACACTGCAGTTGAGACTTGAGTGTTCCCATACACCACATACAGTACTAAGAAACATCATCAAATTAAGGTCGTCTCCCTAACCATACATTAATATCCAAACCATCAGACATCAGTATCTGGCTAAATCTGTTTCTGGATCGTCGCTGTCCGAATTGTCACTTGGCCAATCACCATATAGAGACTGCAAATATCATGAAAGAGGACAATAACAAGTTTATAGAAACGTATATCTAAATTCCCAGCAGATAATTTATGTGCTCTAAATCAAAGGACACATTACCATAAGCAAATCAAACAAAGGTCATACCTTCTTGTATCCGTCCTCGGCTTCATAACAAAAAAGATAATCATCATCCTCTTCGTAACTATATGCAGAAAAAAAAAATGAAAAATTGTGAAATGTCCCCGACTTGGGACAAAACACCTCGCAATCACACATGAACATAATATGAATAACAATCTTTACAGAGAACTATAGTAAGAAATTGTTACTTGCAGCAGAAAATAGCAACAGTACATTTTGAACACATGTTCAATAAACCGTCAACTACTTAATAACAAAACATGTCCAACAATCATTAAATAGAGATGCAGCAAGAAAGTGCCCTTACCCTCCAAAAACGTCAGCGTACAATTGTGCTTCCATAATTCTCTTCGCCCGATCAACATTTGGCCTGGGGGACAAAACAACTGTCCTTTAAAACTCGATAGAGCACTAACAATAAACACTAAAATGTGTTAGCCAATAAAACAAACAGCTAACTTAGATGAAAGATAACTTACAGCGCAAAGCAGCCAGAGATACTAACACTTTTGTTTAGTCCAGAGTTGAACTCACTAAGTCTATATTTGTGTATTTCCAGACGTTCCAGATGCAAGTTCAATGTAGAGGAGTCAACAACAGGGGGTTCCCCGGAGTCAACAACAGGGGGTTCCCTGCGAATCTCAAACGTGTAGACATGCATGTTGGCCTTGTCAAAGGTAGTAAGGCAGAATACACCGTCTCCACAATCCGCAAAATAGATAGACAGTTCCCCATCAGGTTTGCAGGGATCAGTCTTAAATATTTCTGTGGGGGTCCCTAAACAAGTAGACGATTCGAAGTTCAATCGGCGTCCTTGTACATTTTCTCCAGAAAAGGAGATCAGAACTACGTCACTGAACCTCGGATCAAAGTAAGTGATTGCCATACCCCGGAATGGAAGTGCTCTCATGTATTTGGGTAGAAAACCATTACCAATTGACTTAGCATGGTGAAAATATGTATGGTTGTCCCTGTGTGCAGAAATACAAGTAACATTGCCAGCAACAAACCAAGCGTAGGGGGTTCTTCCTGAAACTGTTCTCTTTTTTCTTCCACAAAACCAATTATGGTAGGGATCCATTAGTGGGTCCCAAAAGTTGCCGGTCGGATTAAGAAATTCGAAACCCCAGTTATAAGCAGAGCTACTGGTATTCAACACATAGAGCCTGTTACAAATCTCAAACACCAATGGTCTTATCTTGCGGCCACGCATCTGGGGGAAATCCTCACGAGATTCATTTTTACTGACAGGATCATAAGTTATCAGTTTAAGATTATATTTGCTTCTTTTTGGTGCATTTTTTTCTCTTTCTGCATCAGAAATTCCACCAGCGAAAACAATTTTGGAATCATAAACACCACAACCCATATATTTAGAACCATAGATGATTTTTTCTAAGATGAAGTTTGGTTTTGAATCTGATTCCGCGCACATTAAATCACTCACTTTTGCGGAATAGATCATATACACATGCTTCCAAAGATGATCTCTTGCTTCAATACAAGTATACACTTTGGTCGCCTCCATTTTAAAAATTATCACTGTCACACAGAAAATTCAACTTGTGAAGAAAGGGGGGGCTTACAGTGTGAAAACCAAATAAGACCACAGCTGGGATCAATCAGAGGAATACGAGTTGGGGTGGGTGTGTATAATACCAATTTAAAAAAAAAATAAAATATGATGAAATCTCAATGCAGATAATCATATTTATCAGCTACTTTTTACAATATCTTCATCCAAGTAACATAAACTGGTCGGCTGCGCGGCTGAGAGTCGAGAACTAGGGTTGGGAATATTGGAATTATGTTTGTGACTTATTGACTCGTGTTTTTACCATTTAGAATGTTAATAGGCTGGATTCTTAATGGGCTTTGTAATGGATTGATACTTTTTAATGAGAGGTGGCAATGAAAAGGGCTCCTGAAAAGTTAGTTAGTAATATCATTTAATCACTATCGGTATGTTCCACACTAAACATTATTATAATACAATAACAGGTGGTATTATAATAGTTATAATATTAAAATAGTATTTTTTTTTTATTTAAATGATGGAAGATTGCACAATCAATGAGGGTGTTTGGCGGAACTTTTTCCCAGAATAAGTCAACTTATTTTAAGACAAAGTTAAATATCATGTACATTTAAAAATAAATAATCTTCAACAGGACATTATTGTTATCTAAAATTTTAGATAACAGAATATTTTTAAATGTATATGATGTTTAACTTTGTCCATCATGGAATATTGGAATGATAAATCCCTAAAATATCGCTTTCAAGCAGCTAAAATAATCAGGATGGATAACTTTATGTATTTCATTTTCAAACATTGTTCTTTGGCAGAAGGAACACGTTCCGGTAAAAATTTCATATTTTGATAAAAAAAATTTTATACAAGTATTTAATGTATGTTTGAGATTCTATAAGTTGCAAAAAAAAAAATTGACTTTTTTCAGAAAAAAGTTAGGAATCTCTAACTTTGTCTTAAAATAAGTTGACTTATTCTGGAAAAAAGTTCCGTCAAACACCCTCATTGATTGTGCAATCTTCCATCATTTAAATACAAAAAAAAAAAAATACTATTTTAATATTATAACTATTATAATACCACCTGTTATTATATTATAATAATGTTTAGTGTGGAACATACCGATAGTGATTAAATGATATTACTAACTTTTCAGGAGCCCTTTTCAGGATTGAATTTTAATGGGCTTTGTCCGAGAGGTTACATAAATATATGATATTGTATATAACAAATAATAATTAACATGACATTACATTAGACAGGTTATATATATATATATATATTATTTTTTATTTTGTAATCGGGTTGGGTTGGGTTGGTTAAAAAAAATTGAAACCCATACCCAATCCAATTAAATCGGGTTTATACTTTTTCAATCCAAATACATATCGGTTTTTAAAAAATCGGTTTGGATTGGTTTAAATAGTGTCGGTTTGGATTGGTTTGGTCGGGTTAGCCAACCCGTGTACACCCCTACCTTGTGCAATTCTAATTCAACTTATCTACCCACATAATAATAATAATAATAATAATAATAATAATAATAATAATAATAATAATAATAATAATAATAATAATAATAATTAAAAAACAATATGTAATCCATCTCACCTTGAAAGAGATTTTAGCGTAGATCTGAGAAGCCTCTGGTGGCGTCTTCTGCAATAAAACCCTAACGCGAGCCACTCTTTCGTGATAAGAGGTAAGGGGTAGATAAAAAGTTACTGGATGACCCACTCCGGATATTTCTTTTTCATTTGAATCGGGTTTGACCCACTCATTAAATTATTAAAATCAAAATAATACAAATGGTGAATGTAAATGTAATCTACGCTTCTTTACATATCTGTGTTTTTTTTTTTGAAGGAAAGTAGGATTTCATTACTACGAAACATCATACATAATAGCCTCCACCACACACGACGGAGGAGACGTAAATAAAACATGGCAGTAAGCTAAACAAGGATACCTAGCTAACTCATGAGTTACCCTGTTAGCAATTCGCCTAATAAACTTCAATGACACATGATCAAACTGATGGATCTTCTGATGGCAACTTTCGATAACGACACCCACCTCCAGATAGTTGATCTCATTTTTCTGAATTGCTCGAACTGTCAGTTGAGAATCAGACTCGACACAGACTCGTTTATCTTGCAACCCTCGGTCTGTAATCCAAGATAAAGCCTCACGAACACCTATCGCCTCAGCCTCAAAAATAGAATCAGGCACCTGCATACTTAGCGTTTTACCAGCAAGAAACGTCCCCTCGTGATCCCTTAAAACCATTCCCACAGCAAAAGTATCAGCCCCTGCACGAACACTAGCATCCACATTGATTTTGAAAGAGCCTGCTTCCGGAGGCTTCCACTTGCTACACGACTCAGCACCCCCATTAGATGTAGTTTTTCCCACTTCCTTCCTTGCTTCTCTCCAGTTAGCAATTGAACGAAAGCTTTCATCCATAGCAAATGATGTTGTCACCGCTTTATTGTTCCAAACTTTCTTGTTTCTCCAGAACTACAAACCCCAGAGCACTGAACAAATTTTCACTAACTCACCTGAGGAAGCCCCACTTAGTTTGTTAAGCAGCCAGTCCGATGCAAAATCCTCGTTTGAGATGTCGTAAAACAGATTAACATGATTCCAGCACTCCATGGCAAAGTCACATCCAAAAAATAGATGAAACATATCCTCAATGTCCAGGTCACACATAGGACACGACAGAGGGAGAGAAATGCCTTTCGAGCTTAATCTCATTCTAACTGGGACATTGTTCCGACAAAAACGCCAAACAAAAATTTTTACCTTATGGGGAATATCCAGCTTCCACACCTTATTCCACCCTTGGTTTTGAGGTACACTGCCAGTTCCCACCATATTATCAAACCAGAAACGATACCCTGATTTTGCTGAGTACACTCCATTAGATGTGCCAGTCCAAGCCACTCTATCCTTTACTTCTCGTTGGGGGATTGAGATGGCCAAAATAGCATTAGCATCCACCTCCACAAACAGATTAGAAACCAGACCCACATTCCAGCTCTTCGAGTTAGAATTAAACAAACTCAAGACCAATTCAGAACGACCCTCATAAATATGACTTTGTTCCACCCTAAAGTCCTTTTTATTTTTCAGCCACAGGTCCCTTGTAGCCACTATATCATTCCCATTCCCTAGCACCCACCTAAACCCCTTCTTTAATTCTTCCTTAGCCGTCCAAATCCCCTGCCAAATGAAACTTGCACCTACCCCTTTAGTTGCATTTAACACATGACCTGATGGAAAATACCTTGCTTTGAATAATCTGGAAACGAGAGATGCCGGACTACTCATAAAATTCCAGCAGTGTTTTCCCAGAAGAGCAATATTGAATCCATACACGTCTCTGAAGCCAAGACCACCTTTCTCCTTCGGTAAACCCATATTCTTCCAAGATAACCAATTAACTCCTTTATTGCCAGCCTTACCTGACTCCACCAGTAATTATTGAACATGCGCTCTATCTCTTGACACATCGACTTGGGAAGCAAGAAGCAAGACATAGTAAAAGCAGGAATGGCTTGTGCCACGTTCCTAATCAACACCGTTTTACCAACTCTCGAGATAGGTTTAGACTGCCAAGATTGAATTCTTTTACTTACTCTTTCTTTCAAATACCCAAACACTCTCTTCTTAGATCTTCCCACTAAAGAGGGGAGCCCCAAATACTTAGAATTAGATATGTCGTTAAACACACCTAAGACAGTTGAGATTTGCTGTTGCTTGTCCCTGGGTACATTTGCACTAAAGAAGACCCCAGACTTCTGAAAATTGACTGATTGTCCAGAACACCTTTCATAATTGACCAACAGGGCTTTAACACTATTAGCTTCCTCCACCGTACCTCTAAAGAACAAGAAGCTATCATCAGCAAAAAGGAGATGTGAAATAGTAAAAGCTGTAGGACTAATACAACAGCCTTGCAAGCTTCCATCTCTATTCGCTTGATCAACGGCATTCGACAGAGTTTCAACACATAACAAAAAGAGATATGGGGAAAGGGGATCCCCTTGTCTCAAACCCCTCTTCGGTACTATAGGCCCTATAGATGACCCATTCAAACAAAAATTATACGAAACAGACTTCACACACATCATCATCCAAGATGCCCACTTATCACAAAAACCCATTACTCTCAGTCTATGTCGAAGGTAACGCCAACTTACTCGATCGTAGGCCTTGCTTATATCTAGTTTCAGAGCCACCTCGCCTTCATCTCCTCTATTCTTTGTTCTCATGTGGTGAATTACTTCGAATGCAGCTAAAACATTATCCGTAATGCTTCTATTTTTCACAAAAGCCGATTGATTCTCCGAAATTATATCAGGCAACACTATTTGTAGCCGATTAGCTAGCACCTTCGCCAGAATCTTGTATAACACATTGCATAATGCTATCGGTCTCAAGTCTTTCATACAATTAGCATCTTCTTTCTTAGGGATAAGAACTACATTAGTGCTATTCAGTTCACCTGGCAGCACCGCTGACTCCAACTAACTCTTGCAATACTCATAAACATCCACCCCCATGATCGACCAAAATTTCTGGAAAAACGCAGGATTAAGCCCATCCGGTCCTGCAGATTTATCAGGATGTATTTGCTTGACTGCTGTTGAAAACTCATCGAAACTGAACTCCTCCGTTAGTCTCGTGTTTTGCTCATTCGAAACAGTTCTGGCTCCCTGCTCATGAGATAATGTGCCTTCCTCCACTTTCCCCGTAAATAACTCAGTAAAGTAGTCCCGAACCACCTCACACATCCCTTCTTGCTCCTCAATTCGAACCCCATTCTCACCCAACAAGTACGTGATCTTATTTGTTCTTCTTCTCGCAGAGGCATAGGAGTGAAAAAATCTGGTATTCTCATTACCTTCGGTTAACCAGTGAAGTTTAGCTCTTTGTTTCCAGTACACCTCCTCTTGAAGCAGCAATTCATTCAATTTGTCCCTCTCTCGCAAATATTCTTGAATGCTAACATCGTCAGTGCAGTCAACCAAACGATCTAGATTCGACTTATGAAGCTTCAGTTTTTCACGAAACTTATGGAAAAATGACTTGCCCCACCTGGCCATAAACGAAGAAACAGCAAAGAGTTTGGGAAGCAAATGTGATTTTGGCAGATTATTCCAAGTTTCTTTAACCTCTTCGATAAAAGCTGGTTCCTTCAACCACATATTCTCAAACTGAAACCTGAAAGCTTTCTTTGGAATGTCAACACGAACCAAGTTCAACAGCAAAGGCTCATGATCAGATACCGCTGAATGCAGCACTCTAAGATGACAAAACGGAAACTTACCCCACCAACTCATAGTAGCAAAGGCACGATCGAGTTTTTCTCTAACCCAAGCATCAGATCCTCAACCACGCTCCCATGTGAATTTCCCTCCAAACAACTCGATTTCTGATAACTGACAATCCCCAATTGTAGCACGAAATCCCTCCAGTAAACTCTGGGGATGAGGAACACTCCCCTGTTTATCCGACACGTACATTAGATCATTAAAATCGCCCCAGATACACCAAGGTAGGGGAGATAGATTTTCCAACCTTAGAATTAGCTCCCAAGAATTTCTCCTTTTCTCTCTCTCAGGATACCCATAGAAACACGACAAGCGCCAAGACTCTATATCATTCTCCAGAAAAACCACGTCAATATGGTTTTGAGAATAACTAGTAATTTGACATTTAATAGGAGACTTCCCCATAACAGCAAGGCCTCCACTACGATCCACTCTATCAACATAAAAACATTGATCAAATTTAAAACGAACTCTGAGCTCCTCTATTCTACTAGCAAAAGAAATGGTTTCACTTAAAAAGACGAACTTGGGATTGTGATCCTTAATAAGATCACGAAGAGTACGAACTGTACGAGGGTTTCCAAGACCTCGACAGTTCCATCCTAAGCAATTCATTTGGACTGGCTAGCTTGCCTAACAAGCGTAGCCAAAACATTAGGGGTGGTATCTGCAAAATCATTATGAGAAATAGCAGATTCCTTATGAGATTGTTGATTAAAAATAGCCGTATCAGAAAACTCATGGGCCTCGCTGCGTTGCCTTTTCCTTTCTTCTCTTTTAAGCCCATTTAACTCCTCATCCTCAGGCCCATCCGACAAATTTGAAAATTCAATTCCCTCCTTAGTATTTGAATTAATAACCATAAAATCTTTACCTCCCGAAATGATAGCTGTGTTTGTTACACTGCTCCGTTTGATAAGCTGATTATCCTCTGACCGCTTAAAATTAGGATATTGAGATCCCGTAAATTTCTCCTTGGCATTATCGTTCCCACTCCTGTTACCCCAACTTCCATCTCCTTCCTCCCTCAACCACTTGCTCCGACCACCATCTGCCGCCCTACGTGAGGGGCTCTAAGCCAACTTCCCCAATCCCTGTTAACGGACTCAGACTCCACGCTAAGTTTTTTTGGACAAAATCGCTCTGTATGTGAGAACATTCCACATACAAAACAGAAATCTCCAAGCTTTTCGTACTTACAGTTCACCACCACTTCAGACTTGTCCTTTTTATATATTTTCTTTTTCCGCTTCAAAGGCTTACGAACATCCACCTTGATGCGAATCCTCATGAACTCTCTCCAAATACTCGAGTTGTTACTCGAATCATATTGCACAAAAGAGCAAAAAAAGTTACCCAACTGCTTCCCAACTGCCTCAGACATATATCCCACCGGAAGGTCATAAACTTGGATCCAGAATTCTACCTCAAGTAACGGCACCTGTACTTGGTCCTCCCCTGCCTTGATAGTATTCAACACCAGTAATGCCCCATCAAACGACCATGGTCCCCCCTTCATAACTCATTGCATATCCTCTTTATGATAAAATTGAAACAAAAACAGACCTGGTTTTAGATCCTTGATGCTAATACCCATAGTTGGACGCCGTATGTCTACTAGCTTGGACTTCATAACTGATACATGCTAATTTTGTATATATTTTATAGCATGTTATCTCTCATTTATCCTTAATTTTGTGCTTGATTAACATTGTTAGTAGCATTTTAATTTGAATTTGATGCTAAGATATTTTTTATGTTTATAGGATAATTTTGGAAGCAAAAGGAGCCTGGTTTCAGATCATCAAGAGACCGTAGATTAAACCTGGACGAGCAATGAGGAAATTAGAATTGTCACAAAAACATTGAAAGTGATATATTCTTAAAGCAGGAATCCCGGTTGGAATTAATATAATTTTTGTTAAGCAAAAGGAATCCGGTTTCAGATCCTCAAAAGACCGCAGCTTAGGACTAAAGAATTTATTTAAATTAATAAATAGTTAATTTATTTAGAAAATTATATTTATAAATATCTAATAATATTAGATATTTATTTTTATAATTTCTGGATTTAATTAATTATTTATTAATTAAAGATTATATGCTGTGCGGATTAAAAAGCATTTCTAGGGAACCCGTTCAAAAGTAAAGGCCACGTGAATTTTTTTTTAAATGACAATGATTATGTTGATGGCAGAATGGTTTGTTGGAGAATAAACAAATAAAAGAAATATGCAATCAATTCATTCAGCAAAGCCGCCCGCCACTATGTTGTTTTATACTTTCGGCTCATTTAATTATGGTAGATGGTGTGTTAACCTTGGCTATAAATAGGAGTATTTGCAGTGAGTTGAAATCATCTCTTGTACTGAATATTCAGTTCTATTTACTATTGTTTTTCTCAGCTTCCCTTCTAAATTTTAGTTTTAAATTCAAACACTTAAATTTCTGCAAGTTTTATTTTGGTGGGAGAGCAAGGATAGAGAGGAGTTACTCCAAGCTTGTGAAATTCTTAAAGTTGTAATTTCTTCACTCTACACTCTTTTAACTTATGATTTTACTCATTAATATATGCTTATTTTCTTTATTTAGCATGAGTAGCTAATTCTATAATCCGAGAATTAGGGAGTATTCATTGGTGATATATGCTTGTTTGATTATGATAATAATTCTCTATTTTTTTTTCTAATCTATCATTGAGGGCTTAACCCAGTTAAGGGAGTAGCTAACCTTTAGTTGTATTTATAGGAATTATGATAAATCGGGAGATGATTCTTAATTCTTGTTCATGATTTGATAGACATAGTTCAATTATTGAATCGGGAGATTAATAAGAGGACAATGAAACTTATAATTCTCGGGTCTTAAAAATCTATAATTGTACTTTGATTGATCATGGGAGTGACTTTTGAGATATAATTGTAGACATTATTTTGTATCTCGGGAGAGAACATTATAAAGGTTAGAAGAATTGTTTTTAGCAAAAATATGAGAAACATAAATATTGCATTAGAACAACATTATTGAACCAATTGAAGAAACCTAGTTCTCGGGTTACTTTCCTTATCAATAAAATTTAATTTTATTTGTTTATAATTAGTTTATTCAAACACACCAATTATTTTCTACACTTCTAGATTGTAAGGAATTAAAACTTAAACTTGTATTAACAGTCCTTCCCTGCGAACAAACTTCACAAAAATAAACTTCAACAAATTGGCGCCGCTGCCGGGGAAGGCAGTAATATTAAGTTTAGGTTAATTATTTCTTATAGTTTAGATTTTATTTAGTTCAGTGTAAAAAAAAAATAAAAATAAAAAATAAAAATAAAAATAAAAATATTAGTGTAAAATATTTCCAGTATTTTATGTTCTGTATTGTTTGATTTTAATTCGAAGCATAAGTAGAGTAGCCTCGCCCTGTTTTTAAACCTGTGTATTTGTTAAATCGAACCAAAACCCAGCATTATTTTCTTCGTTACAACCTCTCCCCTGTTTTCGTTACATTCACCACACCCATATCATCTCCTCCTTCCCTCTATCTCTCCTGCAGTCTCTCCCTTTCCCAACCACCACACACCCACTGCAATCCGTACATCTTCCATCGCCTACAACTCCGTTCGCCCTTCCTTTGTTCACCACCGTCCCTCGCCATCCCCTTCTCCGTCAATCCCTCGCCTCACACGGTTTGAATTGGCTCTCCACTGATGAGAAAATGCATATGCCATAGCTCGCTCTCTCTTTACCGCTGCTTCTTCGCGAAGATGAATCCTTGCAAGAACTTCCTCCATTGTTTCAGGACCATTGCTCCATTCCACCTCGAGGTCATGAAGCTTTGTTTCAAGTTTTAATTAATGCTCTAGCTTCCTTTGTCTGATTCGGTCTTCCACTGCCATATTATTTCTCCGACTTTTGATTTCAGTTTGTAATCTGCTCCATGTGTGGAGGTATTTCAGTGTTACAGAAGCTTGCTTTCTGGAAGAAGATTCCTTTCCCACAAAAACAGTTTCCGAGTTTTAGTTGAGTCATAGTATTTGGTCCTATCTACAGCGAGTTTGTTGATGCTGAGTCGACTAAGTTCTTATCAAGTTGTGATTTTTGCAAGTTGAATAGTGGCTGTGTGTTTCCCGAATGCTGCAGAGTTACTGGGTTTTGTATCGAATTCATTGCTTAGTTTTATTTGAAGTTCTGTACATAACTGAGAATAGTATTGTGTCCGATTCGTGTCTAAATTCGCATCTTATGTCCGAGTTGGTCTTGTAGAGTCGCGAGCTTCATCGCTGTTGTGTTTTGTTCGGATTTGTTTGGTCGAATTCTGAATTGCTGAGTTTGTGGGTTAATTAGCCGATAATTGTTTGATATCTGATTGCATTGCGAGTGGTGAGTGTGAGTCGAGGTCTGCTTTTGTTGATTTTGAACCGTGTTTTGTGGCCAGCTGATGAGTTTGTATAATGCCGAGTCAAGCATTGTTTGTTGCTGTTTGGACGGAGTTGTTCTGAGTCTGCAAATGAGTTTGAGTCTGCAACTGTTAACCCCGTCTGCATTTTTGTTTGTAGTGAATCAGTTGATACCGAGTCTGTGAGAAATCTTGTTATTGTGTGCTTGGTTTCGTTTTGTTAAATTGGGTAATGAGTTTATAAGTTTTTGTGAATTGATGTTTTTGTTATGCTAAGTTTAAGTCGATTCCAGAGGTAGAGATTTTGTTTAGGTCGAGTTTTCGTTTCCCCTGTTTTGTTTTTGTTAATACGTCCACCTAGCTGCTGTTAATTTCAGTACCGAGTTGCTTGTTTGTCCGAGTTTTGCAAATTCCTGTCGAGTTATTCGAGTCAAAATTTTGTTTTCTGAGACTGAGTCCGGTTTTGAGTTAGCTGAGTGTCCGAGTTGAATTTGCTGCATTTTGTTTTCTTGCTGCGTTTTTGTTCGAATTGTTGTCTGAGTTTTCGTAGAGTTTGAGTTTTGTTTTGTTTTGTTTTTGGCGAGCTATATTTATAAACATATCATGTCCATTTTTTCTAAAATTTCCTGTTTAAAAAAAAGTAAAAAAATAAATAAAAAGTTTTAGAATAAAATCTAGTTGTTAATTTTTATAATAATTTGATTTTTGTTATTTTCTGTTTTATTTACGGTTTTGTTGTTTGTTGAAACTATAAAAAAATAAATAAAAAAATAAAAAGAGTTTTAAAAAAAATAATAAATTAAAATTTAGTTTTAATTCAAACTTAGATTTTTTAGATTAATTTAGTTTTAGTTCTGTTCAATTTTATTTGTGTTTGTTAATACATAAAGAAATAAAAAAAATAGATAATAATAATAAAAAAAAAAAGAAACTATATATAGTTCTTTTGTTTTAACTCTATCTTATTGGTGTTGTCTTTTCAGGTGCACAAACTCTTGCATGCGACGTACAGTAAGTGCTGGAAATCTAGAATTTGATCCGGAAATCGAACACACTGCTCGAATCTTAAGGCGAGAGGCAAAGCAAAGGAAAGAAAAATCTAAGATGGCTGACGAAGATCGTGAAGTTGCTATTATTGATGAGACTTCAATTTGGGACCATGAGACACCAAATCCTGCTAATTGCATGTACAAAACTCCAGAGATTGGGGCAGCCCAATTCAACATTAATCCAAGCTTAATTCAGATGATCAGCAATCAAGCTTTTGAAGGAGATATTGAACTAGAGGACCCACACAGACATCTAAAGCGTTTCGTGCAGATGTGTGGCTCATTCAGAATCAATGGTGTTACGAGTGACAAGATTCGTCTCCATATGTTTCCCTACTCTATTAAGGGAAGAGCTTTGGAATGGTTTCAACAACTTCCAGACACCACGGTTGCTACATGGGAGAGTCTTTCTACTGCATTCTTGTCCAAATATTATCCTTCTGACAAGACGCAACAATTGAGGACTATGATTATGAGTTTTAAAGCACAACCGGGTGAAGGTCTATATCAGGCATGGGAGAGATTTAAGGCATTATTGAGGAAGTGTCCACATCATGGTTTGCAAGATTGGCAGATCATTAGTACTTTTTATGGGGCCATGAATGCAGATATTCGTTTGAGTTTGGATGTGGCTGCTGGTGGAAATTTTAAGAAGGCACCAACTACACAGGCTAAAGCACTCCTTGAGGAATTGGCATCTAATAATTATTCATGGGCACCTAGTGGGACAAGCTCAGCAAAAGCAGCACAAGATTCTGAGATGATCAACATGCTGGCTCTCAAATTGGATACTCTAATTCAGGAGATGCGAGGACAAAGGGCAAACGTGAATGCTATTTCTTCACCTATGGAAGGGTATAATGATTATGGTGCTAGTCAGAACTCTTATGTGCAACAATTTCCAGAAGAAGCATCTTTTATTCAGGGAAGACAGCCATGGCCTGTTCAGAATAACTCCTACTACAATCCAAATCAAAGGTCAAACAACAATCTTTCTTATAGTAGTAATCATACGGCTAATCCTTCATATTCATTTCCAAGGCAGAATCAACCTCCTAGTTTTCAGTCACGACCACCGTATCAAGCACAACAGCAGTATCAACCACCGCCAAAGAAAGAACCTGCTGATTGGGAGGTTGCACTAAATAAAATAATGCAAGGAACCTCTGGGGCATTGGCTAATATGGAATCAAGAATAAATCAGATGGCATCATCTCAAAAGATGCTAGAAACACAGATTGGACAAATTGCCTCCAAGATGGGTGTTCGTGAGCAGGGTTCTCTTCCAAGTCAACCCGACCAGAATGGTAAGGAACAATGCAAAGCAATTACTTTGAGGAGCGGAAAAGAGTTGCCCGAGGTTGAGGCTCTTGAGTCTAAAGAGAGGGATGCGGAAAAAGAAAATGAGATAGTAGAGATTGATGCAGAAAAGTCAGAAAAAGTAAATGAAGATAAAAAGGAAGAAAAACCAGAAAAGCCGTATGTTCCTCCACCACCTTATGTTCCTCCTATTCCATTTCCACAGAGACTTCACAACAGGCAGTTAGAGAAGCAGTACGAGAAGTTCTTGACTATGTTCCGGCAGTTGCATATTAATATTCCATTTGCTGACGCTTTGGCTCAAATGCCACTCTACGCCAAATTTCTTAAGGAGATGTTGTCCAGAAAAAGGAAACTTGAAGATGTGGAAACTATTACTCTCAATGCGAAATGTAGTGCAGTCATCCAAAAAGCAATTCCACAGAAATTGAAGGATCCTGGGAGTTTCTCTTTACCATGCACTATTGGAGCAATGGAGAATATTAAAGCCTTGTATGATTTAGGGGCTAGTGTGAGTTTGATGCCACATTCCATTTGTGGAAGACTTGGTCTTGGAGAGCTCAAGAAGACAAGAATCTCACTTCAGTTGGCTGATCGTACTATCAAGTATCCTTTGGGAGTCATTGCGGATGTGCTTGTCAAAGTGGATAAATTCTTTATCCCTTGTGATTTTGTGGTGTTGGAGATGGATGAAGATGTTGAGATGCCCATTATTTTGGGAAGGCCATTTTTGGCTACTGCTGGAACCACAATTGATGTCAAAGCTGGGAAATTGGCATTAAATGTTGGTGATGAAAAGGTTGAGTTTGATCTCAACAAAGCTATGAAGATGCCTTCATTTGATGCTACATGTTTCAATGTTGACATAGTGGATGAGATCATAAGTCTTGAAGATGCAGACTTCGCAAAAGTGGAACAAACCTTAGATGATAAAGAAGTTGAAGAAGCACTTGCACTTGATATGCAAGAAAAAGATGCACCGACAATTGAGGTGGCACTTTCAATCTCGGAGGCACCTCAGGTAGAACTCAAACCTCTTCCTTCTAATCTAAGGTATGCTTTTCTTGGTCCTAATGATACATATCCTGTGATAGTGTCCGCTTTGCTCCATGATGATGAACTTGATAAATTGTTAAAGGCAATTTAAATCATCAATTGGTTGGACAATTAAAGATATCAAGGGAATTAGCCCTGCTCTTTGCATACATAGGATTTCTTTAGAAGATAATCATAAACCTGTGATTGAGGGACAAAGAAGATTGAATCCTAATTTGCAAGATGTGGTTAAGGAAGAGATAACTAAGTAGTTAGATGCTGGCATTATATACTCTGTTCCACATAGTAACTGGGTTAGTCCAATTCATGTTGTACCTAAGAAGGGTGGGATGACTGTCGTGCATAATGAAAATAATGAATTAATCCCCACTAGGACTGTAACAGGTTGGAGAGTTTGTATTGATTATAGAAAATTAAATAATGCTACTCGCAAAGATCACTTTCCTCTCCCATTTATTGATCAAATGCTCGAAAGACTTGCGGGTAATGAGTATTATAATTTTCTAGATGGATTCTCGGAATACTTTCAGATTCCCATTGCTCCCGAGGATCAAGAAAAGACAACCTTTACTTGTCTTTATGGTACTTTTGCATATCGTAGACTACCCTTTGGTTTGTGTAATGGCCCATCTACATTTCAACGACTTATGACAGCTATATTCTCAGATTTTCTAGGAAAAACCATGGAAGTCTTCATGGATGACTTTACTGTATATGGTTCTTCCTTTGATTCTTGCTTAACCAGTTTGTCTCAAGTGTTGTAGAGATGTGAAGACACTAATCTTGTTCTTAACTGGGAAAAGTGTCATTTTATGGTAAAGGATGGTATTGTGCTTGGGCACAAGATTTCTAGTAAAGGCATCGAGGTGGACAGGGCAAAAGTCGAAGTGATCGAGAAATTACCACCACCCTCATCTGTGAAGGGGATTAGAAGTTTTCTTGGACATGCCGGTTTTTACCGTCGTTTTATCAAAGATTTTTCTAAAATTTCTCGTCCTCTTTGTAATCTACTTGAAAAAGACAGTATCTTTGATTTTGACGAGAGTTGTCTTGTTTCTTTTAACAGGTTGAAGAAGGGGCTTACTTCTGCACCTATCATGTCAGCCCCTGATTGGAGCTTGCCTTTCGAGCTCATGTGTGATGCTAGTGACTATGTTGTGGGTGCTGTTTTTGGCCAAAAGAAGGAAAAACGCATGCATGTGATATACTATGCAAGCAAGACACTTGATGATGCACAAATCAATTATGCTACCACTGAAAAAGAGCTACTTGCTGTGGTTTTTGCCTTTGACAAATTCAGATCCTATCTTGTTGGGTCTAGGGTGATTGTTTATACGGATCATGCTGCGATTCGTTATTTAATGAAAAAGAAGGATGCCAAGCCTCGTCTAATTCGTTGGATTCATTTACTCCATGAGTTTGATCTTGAAATTCGAGACAAGAAAGGTTCTGAAAACTTGGTAGCTGATCATTTATACAGGTTGGACCAGGGAGATGAAGTGGTAGGAGTTAATATACCTATCAATGATGCATTTCCAGAAGAAACACTTCTTGCAGTATCTTTGTCTACACCATGGTATGCGGACTTCGTAAATTATCTTGTGGGTGGCATTGTACCAAGTGGACTGACTTATCAACAAAAGAAGAAATTCTTATTTGATGTAAAACACTACTTCTGGGAAGAACCACTTCTTTACAAGGAATGTGCTGATGGTATCATGAGGAGGTGTGTGCCACACGAGGAAATTCCTAATGTCTTGAATCATTGTCATGCTTTAGAGTGTGGTGGTCACAACAGTAGCACGAAAACTGTTGCAAAAATTTGGCAGTCTGGATTTTATTGGCCTTCAATGTATCAAGATGCCAGAAACTTTGTTGCAACTTGTGATCGATGTCAAAGAACAGGAAATATTGCAAAACGGAATGAGATGCCTTTGCAACCTATTCTTGAGGTTGAGCTCTTTGATGTTTAGGGCATAGATTTCATGGGCCCGTTCCCATCGTCTTATGGGAACAAATTTATTTTGGTGGGAGTTGATTACGTCTCTAAATGGGTGGAGGCGATTGCTAGTCCTACAAATGATGCTAGAGTAGTGAAAAAGTTCTTACAGAAGCATATCTTCACACGTTTTGGAGTGCCTAGGGCCATCATCAATGATGGAGTGTCTCACTTTTGCAATAAATTAATTGAAGATCTTTTGCGAAAGTATGGAGTGACTCATAAAGTTGCTACACCTTATCACCCTCAAACTAGCGGGCAAGTGGAGATTTCAAATCGAGAGCTGAAACAAATTCTTGAGAAAACAGTTGCTAGCTCCAGAAAAGATTGGGCAAGGAAGCTTGATGATGCTCTATGGGCTTATAGGACGGCATTCAAGACACCTATCGGTATGTCTCCGTATAGGTTGGTGTTTGGAAAATCGTGTCATTTACCCGTGGAAGTGGAGCACAAGGCACTTTGGGCGATAAGATTCTCGAACATGGAATTACAGGCTGCGGGACTTAACAGGTTGATGCAACTAAGTGAACTTGATGAATTGAGACTTAAGTCTTATGAAAATGCAGTAATATACAAGGAGAAGACAAAGAAGTGGCATGACAGGCATATTAGACCGAAAGAGTTTGAAGTTGACCAGCAAGTTCTACTGTTCAACTCAAGATGAAACTCTTTCCCGGAAAATTGAAGTCAAGATGGTCTGGCCCTTTTAAAATTGTCAAGGTATATCCGTATGGTGCTGTGGACATCACTCGAGATGGTTCCGATGTGTTTAAAGTGAATGGGCAAAGACTCAAGCCATATTTGATTGGTGATGACATTCCAAAAGGAGTCAATTGGCTTCTCTCCAGTCCTCAAGCTTAAGTTCATCACGAGAGGCGTCGAGCTAATGACGTTAAACAAGCGCTATTTGGGAGGCAACCCAAGGAATTTTGTTGATTTGAATAATATTTTTGTTTGGACTATGCAGGAGGATCTTCATTTCAAGATGGATGCCACAATGGCAGTTCTTGGTTGCACATTACCACCTCGACCATGATTCAGGGGAGTCCTCTCTTTTTCCTCGCATATTAGTCCATTGTGTGTTGTTTCTTGTGGACAAGAAACGTGATAAGTTGGGGGGTGTTCATTTAGATAGAACCTTATTGGGGTTATTTGGTGCTAAAAAAAATCAAAAAATTAAAAATCACAAAAAGAATTCTGGCCTTGTAAAAAGATCACATACACTAGCAAGTTGAAACTGGTAGACTTTTTTAAGGTTGTAAGTGATTAAAAGGACATGAATATGTGCAAGATGATTTGGTTTACATGCTTTGAGTACAAGTAGGTGCATTAGAGAGACTTTTACCTGGGATTGATTATGTTTTTCCGCACCAAGTGAGTTTTGAGCCTATATGCATATCTTTTGCATTTCATATTCGTTTGCTTGAGTGTCCACATGTTGTTTGCATTGCTAGCACTTGTTTGAGGTCTTTCTTGAAATGCATGACATTATTTGATGATAACATGATAAAGGCATTTAGGGATAACCTCATATTTCCTATATTACCACACCATTTATACATGATCAATTAGTTACCCCATTGAGCTTAATCATATTTTTTCGGTGACACACCACATTACTTGCCTAGACCTTTTTCTTTTATTGGCCTTGCTTTAACTTGAACCCAAATTGTCAAAGGCTAGTAGAGTGTTTGAGGGAGTAAAAAGGTGTGCAAAGGGAGGTTTATTGATGATCATTACTTTTGGGAAAATATTGGGTTTGGTTGTTACTTGTTAGTCGAAGTTTGTAATAATATCAATGGATCATTGTTCTTGTTTATAATTAGCTCTCTTAAAAAAAATATTATTTATATGAGAGCATACTTATGTTTTTATGATCCTTTTTCATTCGACTAGTCAAGTTACTTGTTAAAAGAGAATAAAAAGATTCAAGTGTGGGGATAATAGGGTGGAGTTGAATGAATTATGTTGTTGGGTACTAGCTTTTGACATTTAACCTGTTTTGGCTTTACTTGACATACCTTGTCACTAGCCCCATTACAACCCGAATAAAGACCTTTTGATTATCATCAGTGGTGTGTGTTGCGTTAAAGTTAGATTGATACCAACTGTCAAGCATGTTTATGATTTTGTTGGAATGGAGTGATACACTTACCCTTGTTCTTGAGTGAATATTCTTTTGTGAGTGAAAGGTGAGTTATTACCTGTATTTTGCATATGAGATCCCAAGTTTTGACTCAAAGATGTACTCTTGTGGGCTTAGCATAATTACCAACTTATTCTTACATTGACATGGACTGTTGAGAACTTATGTATCTTCTTTGAGTAGACTATGTGAATACTTGTAACTTCGACACAAGGCATTGCATTCTTCACTTTGATTCTTAAGTTGACATGGCATGAGAGAGCTTGTATATGTGGTGTTGTAGTGGCATTCGATCTTTTACACGAGCTAGATGGATTTTGTGGGTACATTCACTACAGACCCTCACGAGACCTCACTCGTCCACTAGGGCTGCCTAGGGGTTTAAAGGGCTTGTTGCATATGCCAAATGCAACCGTGATCACCTACGGAAGTGGTATTAATAAGTAGTTAGTTTGGTTTACTCGAGGACGAGCAAAAGTTAAGTTGGGGGGTATTTGATACATACTAATTTTGTATATATTTTATAGCATGTTATCTCTCATTTATCCTTAATTTTGTGCTTGATTAACATTGTTAGTAGCATTTTAATTTGAATTTGATGCTAAGATATTTTTTATGTTTATAGGATAATTTTGGAAGCAAAAGGAGCCTGGTTTCAGATCATCAAGAGACCGTAGATTAAACCTAGACGAGCAATGAGGAAATTAGAATTGTCACAAAAACATTGAAAGTGATATATTCTTAAAGCAGGAATCCCGGTTGGAATTAATATAATTTTTGTTAAGCAAAAGGAATCCGGTTTCAGATCCTCAAAAGACCGCAGCTTAGGACTAAAGAATTTATTTAAATTAATAAATAGTTAATTTATTTAGAAAATTATATTTATAAATATCTAATAATATTAGATATTTATTTTTTATAATTTATGGATTTAATTAATTATTTATTAATTAAAGATTATAAGCTGTGCGGATTAAAAAGCATTTCTAGGGAACCCGTTCAAAAGTAAAGGCCACGTGAATTGTTTTTAAAATGACAATGATTATGTTGATGGCAGAATGGTTTGTTGGAGAATAAACAAATAAAAGAAATATGCAATCAATTCATTCAGCAAAGCCGTCCGCCACTATGTTGTTTTATACTTTCGGCTCATTTAATTATGGTAGATGGTGTGCTAACCTTGGCTATAAATAGGAGTATTTGCAGTGAGTTGAAATCATCTCTTGTACTGAATATTCAGTTCTATTTACTATTGTTTTTCTCAGCTTCCCTTCTAAATTTTAGTTTTAAATTCAAACACTTAAATTTCTGCAAGTTTTATTTTGGTGGGAGAGCAAGGATAGAGAGGAGTTACTCCAAGCTTGTGAAATTCTTAAAGTTGTAATTTCTTCACTCTACACTCTTTTAATTTATGATTTTACTCATTAATATATGCTTATTTTCTTTATTTAGCATGAGTAGCTAATTCTATAATCCGAGAATTAGGGAGTATTCATTGGTGATATATGCTTGTTTGATTATGATAATAATTCTCTATTTTTTTCTAATCTATCATTGAGGGCTTAACCCAATTAAGGGAGTAGCTAACCTTTAATTGTATTTATAGAAATTATGATAAATCGGGAGATGAGTCTTAATTCTTGTTCATGATTTGATAGACATAGTTCAATTATTGAATCGGGAGATTAATAAGAGGACTATGAAACTTATAATTCTCGGGTCTTAAAAATCTATAATTGTATTTTGATTGATCATGGGAGTGACTTTTGAGATATAATTGTAGACATTATTTTGTATCTCGGGAGTGAACATTATAAAGGTTAGAAGAATTGTTTTTAGCAAAAATATGAGAAACATAAATATCGCATTAGAACAACATTATTGAACCAATTGAAGAAACCTAGTTCTCGGGTTACTTTCCTTATCAATAAAATTTAGTTTTATTTGTTTATAATTAGTTTATTCAAACACACCAATTATTTTCTACACTTCTAGATTGTAAGGAATTAAAACTTAAACTTGTATTAACAGTCCTTCCCTGCGAACGAACTTCACAAAAATAAACTTCAACAATAACCCGGGTATTGATATTCTTCTCAGTCAAGAATCTTCCCACCATGCATAACTCAAATCTGTTTACATTCTCCTCCACGCCCTCATCAATAACCAACTCCTCATTCTCCTCATTATCAATGTCCAACTCGGCCATTTGCATATCAATATCAGTCATAGTAGCCATTACAGCCACCTCTCACAAATCTAAAAGATAGGAGAGAAAAACAAAAAACCCTCTCACGTTATGGAGAGAAAAACAATTACGTATCTGTGTTTTCAAATTAAAACATTAAAAGTTTAGTACTTACTTTTCTAATTAAAACACAAACACAAATAAAATATAAGCAGCAAAAAAAAATGAAATATTAATTATATAAAAATATTTTGACACATAATATTAAATAAAATTATTATTTGTAACATCTCGGTCCCATATTGAGGAGATTGAGACTTTCTGTTAAGTTTATAAGGCAAAGTAATACAACTAAATGCAGCAATAGATCTTTTGGGACCTGTGGTGGACTTGTGGATTACCCAAGTTAATTGCATTTGAGTCAGTGTTCTTTGAATTATTTCGGATTTGGAATTGGGACTTGACCCGATTTTCAAAAAGACTCGGGATTTGATCTGGGTTGTCACATATGGTATCAGAGCTGACTCTCGAAAGCTTGATTCGTCAAGTTACCGGAGGTGGGGACACGAAGGCTGGTGGTATTATCCCACAATGGACATAGAGGCCCGGAGATGGAACACGAAGCCAGCTGGTATTATCCCACAATGGCCAGAGAGGTACGAACTTGGACCAATGGGCTATCCGTTCAGGCCTGACGAGGACGTCAAGAGTTTAAGTGGGGGAGTTTGTAACACCCCAGTCCCACATCGAGGAGATATGGGACTTTAGTTCAGTTTATAAGGCAAAGTATTACTACTAATTGCACCAACAAATCATGATATTTTGGGGGCGTGTGGTGGGCTTGTGGATTACCCAAGTTGGATGCATTTGGGCCAGTATGCTTTGTATTATTTCGGATTTGGAATCGGGACTTGACCCGAATTTCAAAAAAGACTCGGGATTTGACTCGGGTTGTCACAACAACATATTAAAAATAAATATTAATATTATTAATTCTAAATATACAAACAAATGTGTAGGGTTCGAATCTCATTAACCACATATTATTATAATTTATTTTATTTCAAATATCTTAACAATTATAATTTATTTAATTTTAAATCTATTAGCAATTATTAGATTGCTATAATTTATTTTATTTCAAATCTCTTAACAAATATAATTTATTTTATTCAAATCTCTTAACAATTATAAAATTGCTAATTGTATAATCCAACTATAAAGCCACTTTATGTAAATAAGATTTTCAGACTTATTAAGTTATTAAAATAAAAATAAAAACTATAAATATTATAGAATTCGTGCGATGCATGGGCACTAAGCTAGTTTTTATATTAATTACTAATTACATAGTTTCCGGACTTTTCTAAAAAATAAATTATATCCTTATATATAATAAGTGTAAGAGGGATCTTATCTATAAATTTGGTTTAGTCATTATCTTTTGGTCACTGTACTACCAAAATAATCTCAACCGTCGAATCTAATATTTTTAAAAATAGACGATCAAGATTATATCATATTAAAAAAGAAATTATAATCTAATTAATGGGTTCTGTGAAGAACCACTCTAAACTGAGAACCTAAGAACCAGTTGTTAAATACAATAAAGATCAATAAAAATAAATACGTTCTGCGTATGAACTTACATATTTGCATCACAAGTTCTACACATGAACGTTCTAGATCTCCGGATTCACATGTAAGACATAAACACGTTTAAATGTAGAACTTTCAAAGTTCATGTGCAAAAATAAGTACGTTCTGCGTATGAATTTAAGATTTTTTTACCAAAAAATCTTAAAATTATTTGGTTACCTTTTTCATTGATTTGTGAATATTCTACATTAATTGTCTCTGAAAAATTCTTAGCCATTAATTGAATACTGATCTAACGGTGGTTAATGGTTCTCCGGTTTTGTTTTAGATAGTGGTTCTCATTTGAATCAACCCCTATAATTATATATTAATACTTATATATTATAGGATAACAGGAATAGTCACCGAAAATATTTGATTAAAACTTAATTTTTTACATTTTAAATTATTTTTGTTAATTAGTATGCGCGTGATTAAGATATATATAATAAGTTATTAATTAAAGATAAAAAAATTTAAATGGTTACATATGTTATGATTTATGATTTTAAAATATAGGTGAAACAACTAGTTGTTAATTAATTATTTATATTGTAATCAGGGGTTTCATGTAAAATATGAAATGATATTTAAAAATTTATTCATATATCAGACTTTAAAATTTTTAATTTTCTGATTTTTAAATTTGAAATTAGTTGTATGAAAATTCTAAATTCAAGTATAACTAATTTAAACGCAACGACATATTCCTAAAAAAACAAGATTACAATCTATTACAATTTACACGTTAATTATGAAAAATTAAAATCTTAAATAAAGTTAGTGAGTATTTTTTTAAAAGAATGCCCAAAATACCCACTTTTTCCATACCCACTGACCAAAATACCCGTTTCTGAAAATTCCGCCCAAAATACCCACGGGTCACGCCATTTGGAACGGCGCAACCCTTCTCCACTGTAGCTGCCAGAAAATATCGAAACTCGCCAGAAAATTGAGAGGTTCTTAGCTGGCGACTTTGCCGTTTTTCATCGTCTTCGCCGATCTATCTCACCACATCACTTCCAACACACCACAGCACACCTCCGTGATTGCAAAGTCGTCCCCTTCCTCTTCCCCGTGACCGTTTATGTGCTACGGCCCCGCAGGGGCATGAACGAGGTCGCCGGATTATTGATGTAGGTGTGTAAATAATCGACTCACGATTCTATTGGTATATATAATGTAATGGGAAAGCTTGTGGTATAGACGAACGAAGAGAAAAGAAAAACACGCTGGAATCGCCATTTCTGGGGAGCTCTGAAGACGACGAGATGATGTCAGATACGCATTTTACAAAGGCGTATCTCCTGATACGCATTTTACAAAGGCGTATGCGGTGACATTTTCGCTGATGTCAGTGGCGTAATCTTGTGATACGCCGTTTGTGTAAGTGTATTAGCGGATGCGTCAGTTCCAACAGCGTATCAGCTAGGCATTTTGGGCAATACTTCAGCGCCGTGGGTATTTTGGTTAGAGATGATTAAAAAGTGGGAATTTAGGGCACTCACCCTCTTTTTTTTAAACCAAAAGTTATGAGCTATCAACTTATATAATCACTATGCTACGGTAAGTGGAGAAATGTAATGATGCTACGGTAAGGATAGAATTGTAATTACTCATTACTGTATGAAGCAATTTTTCACTGCATTTAGCAATTATGTTAAATTATCATAATTGCTAAATGAAGTAAAGTTTTGCTTAATGAAATGACGTGAAATTACAATTATATCCTTACTTGTTTTATGGACAAATGAATGTCTTTAATACACTAATTAATGTTCCTCATCAATTTTACGTTATTCCACGTTTTACAATGTAAAATTGTCAAATGGTGCTGCTCTTTTTTAAATTAATATTCTACAAGTTTAAATAGAATTCACTTCCGAAAAAAGTAATATTATTATTTATAATTTTTCAAATTAATACTATAATGACGTACTCCCTATATTTTTCATTTACTTTTATGTGTGTGAATATTATTTTTATATTTAAAATAAAATAGTAAAAATTAAAAGATGAAGTGTAATAATAAAATATATTCTTTGTCTAATAACTACTAAAATAATAAAGGAACATAGTTTCAATAAAAAAGAAAATTAAGAATTATAAATCATTTTTAATTTAAAATAAAAGTTAAGTGCAAATATAACAAACATAAGTAGACTTAAGGCCATCTTCAGGATACTCTTAAAACACTCTTAAATACAGTATAAATCAAATTATTTTAATAATTTATAAAAAATTCATCTACAACAGTGCTTCTTAAATTTATTTATTATTATTTTTTTATTATTAAATGTACTTAAATTCACATGAGATAAAAGATAATGGAGAGAAAAAGAAATTATTTTGATGATCATATAATATTATATTAAAAAGTGAGGAGATAAAAGACATTTTTAATGATTTTGAGAACTATTAAGAACTAGTTTAGAATCCGTGCAATCCACAGATTTTTTTAATATTATATCATTTTTTTATTAATTTATATTGATAATTTTAAGATATGAATTTGTAGGTTCGAAATTTTTAAATGATTTAATGATATAATTTATATTGATATTAGTTATTGAAAAAAATATTAAAGATAACATATTCATACATAAAAAAAGAATTTGATTAGTTATTTATAATTATAATTTGTTTCATATTTTTCAATATTTTAGCTTTAATATAATAGTATAAATAGATATAAGTAAGGATATATGGGTAAAAATATATTAATATTTATAAGTAAGAATATATATATTCATTAGCTTCATTGGCTTCATTATCCCCCATTGGCTTCAACTCCATTGGCATCATTATTCCCATTGGCTTCTCTATCAACACCATCTTCCTATTCAAGAACCCACTGATAATTTTTATATAATGAGATTAGCGGAGGATAAATAAGAATAAAGAAGAAGAAGAAGACTACCATATGTATAAGCTGAAATATATTAATGAACTACATTGTATTGATTTTGGCTAGAAATGAGAGTAAAAAGTCTTGATATATAGCCCAATTCTATTTAACTAAAATATTACTAAACTACCCCTTATATCTATTTTATTCCTTAATACTCCCCCTCAAGCTAATGAGTGAGAATGAAGTGAAACTCTTAGCTTGAAGATAGAAACTAATGCTAGTGAGAACCAATGTCCTGATAGTTTGGAGTGTGCCACTGCCATTCGAGGACTAATGCTCACAAAGCTCAACATCATGGCAATTTACTTCCATGTTTTATAATTCCATCGATTTCCCTTCTTCTTTGTCCCCAGTAATTTCTGTCTGCAAACGGTTTTTCAAGGGCTCATGGCCTACCTCAACAGAATTTAGTGGAATTTAAAAAAAGGTTCGAGGCACAACTTCAAATCCTGACAGTTGGAGTGTGCTACTGCCATTAGTGGACTACCGCTCACAGAGCTCAATATCATGGGACATGTTACTTCCATGATTTTAAAATCTCCATCGATTTCCCTTTACTCCTTTAACCATAACTCGATCTGTTAACTCAAGGCACTTCGCCTCAACAGAATCTGGTAAAGCAAAGTATCGAAGCACAACTTTTAGGCATGATCGGAGTAATCAAGGCTTCATGCCTAATCTCCACGAGTTAATAAGGTTTCACCCAATCTCGTACCATGCATTTTATAGATTGAATTATCAGCCAACTTGACAATGCAAGATAAACTGTTGATTTAGCTCGAGTACTCGTTCATTCTGCACATTTTAGAAATGAACTCTCGGCTTTTATGAAGTTCTTCTCCCCAACGACTTTTATGAGGATCTTCTCCCCAAAGTTCTGCTTGACTACGTAAATAAACTTCTCCAGAAGCATCATCAGATGTCTTCTTGGAATGATAAAAATGTTGGTCTTGCCTTTTGAAGTTTCATTGCGACATGAATTGTAACCAACCGTATACTTGCTAATTGCTATCACAGCTACAAGCTTTTATACAACAACATAACACAAGTTACTGCAACTTTGTATGCTTGTATAGCAGCAGAGTTGGAGCTTCTATTTAGAAACTTGCAAACAGATATAGCTAGTTGATAATTGGCTGGCAGGAACTCCAATACAGATTCAACCAAATCAATAAGATCTGTCAGTTTATCAAATCATTAAGGTAACAACAGTGGGCCATAGCACACTTGAAGCACCAAATTCACCAGAAAAATATCTTTCAGGATATTTAACATTTCACTAGCAGATATTATTAGTATTCCTGCCGGGTCTAGACTCTCCTTGGCTGAAACTTTCTTTGGTCGCTTCCTCCTCCTCTGGCCATCATCTTCGTCATCAGGAGCATCATCCTCCACTTTTGAATTATCTTGGGTGGTAGATATGCTGGTATCTTTATTTGCTTGCAGGCGGGCAAAGGTCTGAGCTTCCTTCACACTTCCGACAATTTCAAGGTCACTATTTTCTCCAAAAAGCATCCTTTTGTGCCACTAACTGCGAATACAGTACATAGAGTGGGGGTGGAAGCAACTCTGCCAATTGTTTCTGCTTGGTTTTCTTTGTATGAAGAACCCTAAGTTGGTACTGCACTGGCAACGATCCTTTTTTTAAGCGACTTGAGATGTGAAGAAGGCTTGACAAAATTTTCTTTCTGTTGGCGATGGTTTCAAGAAGATTTTTCTTTTGCTGCTCCAGTTTCTCGGTAAGTTTGCACAATTCCTTGCGCTGAATTAGCTCAAACTTGAGCCTCTTCGTCATCAGATTTTGTGCACTATCTTTAGATATTACAGAGTTCTTAATATCTTCCGGAGCATCTCTAAGAAATTCTTCCTCTGGCACAAGTTCAATATCAGGATATTTAGACTTGAAGTCTTTGCAAGCCTTTATAGCTTTGACATAATGATTTTTCTCATACATCAAATTCTGAAGTTGCAAGGTCATGAAGTCAATAGGGGCTTTTGCATGCTCCGTCTCTTGTTTTACATGATCTTCTTGGATCAAAATGGAACGACTTGCCTGGCGAAGAGAAACGAAATTGAGAGACATTTGAGTAACGAGTTTACCGAGTTGAGATTTAGAGAGGCCTTCTCTTTTTAATAGCGAGCATCTTAGTGATAATTGATTCAACTGAGGCCTGGCTATTTTGTAGATGATTGTACACAGTACACCGAATAGTCTATCTTGCGCTCCGATAAGATCTCGCCGGGCTCGGCCATTGTATAGGTGCCAAGAACATTTACAGCAAAGTTCAACTCATATCCTTCTGATGTTGTGATGCGATTATGCTCTCTAAATAAACATTTTTGTTTCCTGTCGTTGACTGAATTTCAGAAAGAACAGCTTCTCCCCTTTCCTTATTACGACAAACCATGTAGACAGTTGTTCCCTGTGAAGCGAGACCCTCACTAGTTGCATAACCAACGCCTGAATTTGCATATCTTCTGCTTTGAACTTCTTTGAGTGTTCCAAGAAACAAGACTTCTTTGAGACCTTCTGATCAAACACCTCATGTGTTATCCCAAAGCTCACAAATTTTTCACAACCAACCACGCAAACACTCAACAACGTATCCAACATCCCCTGGAAATTATTCACACAATTCTTCATTTTGGGGTTGTAATTCTGGGTTTTACGCGATTCTTCATTTTGGGGTTTTAATTTTGGGTTCTTATTTTGTTTTCGAAGAAATGATAGATAAGAAATTGGGTATTAATTGTTAGGCCTCAAGAACCGGATGCTCTGATACCATGATAACTTTTATATAATGAGATTAGCGGAAGATAAATAAGAATAATAAAGAAGAAGAAGACTGTCATATGTACAAGTTGAAATATATTAATGAACTACATTGTATTGATCTTGGCTAGAAATGAGAGTAAAGAGGCTTTATATATAGCCCAATTCTATTTAACTACCATATTAGTAAAGTACCCTTTATATCTATTTTATTCCTTAATACCCACCATCAACACTATCTAATATCTACAAGATTTTTTGTTTGGTGCTTTAAATCAGCTTGCATCACATTGCATTCTAATCCTTCAACCTTCCCATGATTATTCACAATTAGACTCAACGTCCCTCTTGTCAACCGAGGGACGACATCACCATCACCTTGCAAAATAGATAATAAGGCCCACATTATCCCTTTCCAGTGGTGTCGAAACTAGGGAGTCAACAAATGCAGTGAGAAAGGATTCCTGTAGAAAATAAGCCGATTCAATAGCAGTAGGCAAGTCTATTGTTACATTAACTCCTCGCTCCCAACGGTGGTTGCATTCGACTGACTCAGGTATGATGGCAAAGCCAACGACCATATTCATTAAAAGCTGATCCTTAACAGCACACCAAAACATGTGTTTGGTTCCAGAGTAAATCATAGAATAACTCACATTATTCAATTTCCTCTGTTTCACTAAGTTTAATTAAAATCTCCGTAGAAAGGTCAAGACTAATGATAATGAAACCACAATCAAAGAGACTATATCTCATGTACTGCTCACATAAAAACCACAAAAACCTATCCTTCCAAGAAAGTATATCCACAATCCACTGGTTTGAGAATCTTACGATGTCTAAGATAAGGATATATCTAAAATCTTACAAACGAACATAATTAAATTCCTATTAACGTGCCTTAACAAGTCCAAACACACACACTCATTTGGAAATATCGAGAAACCTGGTTCAAAAACAACCAGCAAATCAAACCAAAGTTCATACAATCCTATTTCAGAATTACTCATGTGCTTAAGAAGGTTAAGCAAACCCATCGAAAATTGTGAAGTAGAAACAAGTTTTTGGGAGAAATTCACATTAACTTTAACCAAGATATACCCATCATTCACAATGGATAAATCTTTTTTGAAGCAAATAAAGAGAACATTCACAGCATATCTAGAGTTCTTGAGAAAATTAGTGACTTGAAGAGTATATAAAGCATAAAGATAAAACATGTTTATCCATTACTTTAGAGATACTCACATATCCATTACTTTAGAGAAACTTACATCTCTCTGCCTTTGCAAAGCCGAAGTTGATTGCCTAATTCATCAATAGTTCTTTTCACAAGTTTCCGTAATCTGTCAAAGAGAGTTTTCAAGAGTATATTCATCTCTAGAGTGATAGTCACCATTACCACAATCCAAGGCCATTGAGTGCAAACCCAAAACAATCGAGCGATGGATAAGAAACCCATTAAAGTGTGTTAGGAATAATTCATGAGTTGTGATGTTAAGAATAGAATTTGCAGATACTTCTTGTAATATCCTGATCTTATAAAGGATTTAATACTTTGTATAGGATATATATGTTAGACAGAAATCTGTAGAGTTTAGTCAGGAACAAGGTATCGAGGACTACATTTCAGGAACTCAGAACAGATCCTGATAAGTCAAGTCAGATCCTGATGGATGTCCAGATCCTGATGGAAGTCGAATCCTGATACCATGTGCAATCCTGATATCAGTCTAATATTGATGATGTCATTATGGATGCTACAGAAACTGGAAAGTGCTAAAAAACAGGATCGTTGTTTTTGAAGAACAGCAAGAAGATATCATGAAGGAAAAAGTTTACTATTGATGGAAACTATTAACTGGACGGTAGAACATTACCATGTATTAATCATTACTTTCTGTTATTAGTTGATAGGTAGCATTATAAATACTCTCTCTATATCATTGTAAAAAGTGCGGAGGCAGAGTGTGAGATTTGTGATTATCGTGAGTATACGAGTGAATAAACAGAGAGAGAATTGTATTGTCAGCAGCTGCTAAAGGTATTTGTACACCTTTGGTAGAGTTTGTATTTGATCTTATTAATACAAACAAGTTTTGTTTAATCGTTTGTTCTTGTGTATTTATTCGAGCAAAAATCAGACACGATTACTTATACTCGTATTCAACCCCCCCCCCCCCCTTCTACAAGTATATCCGGGCTAACAAAGTGGTCACCATCGAGAATCAAGGAAGAAACCAACAAACAGTATGTAAATGTAGGACAAGGTGTAAAAGATAAAGAAGAAAGAGGGTGGCTAGGGTTTGAGGAAGAAGAGAAAGGAGAAGAAAGAGGGGGAGATAAGAGAGAAAAAGGGCAAAATCGGTAGACTCTCATTTCTAACTTAAATTTGTCTTTTGGTAGTATTGACAATGATTGTTGAGCTTATTTTACGACACTTCACAATATGTCTAGCTATAGTAGTTTTGTAACTTTGTTGGAGCACGTCTAATGCAAGATGCAAATTTCCTATAACCATTATTATAATTTGGCACCAAAAAGTATTTTTTGGTGCTAAAATATTAGAACTTCAACACTAATTTTAGTTGCATTTTGCAACCATTTTTTTTATTTTAATTAAGTTTTGTCTATCTCTTCTAAATTTTATTTTAAGCACATCATCCTACATTATTCATTTACAATAATTTGATGATGTGGTTAGATGCATATGTTAGGAATAATTCATGAGTTGTGATGTTAAGAATAGAATTTGCAGATACTTCTTGTAATATCCTGATCTTATAAAGGATTTAGTACTTTGTATAGGATATATGTGTTAGACAGTAATTTGTAGAGTTTAGTCAGGAACAGGGTATCAAGGACTACATTTCAGGAACTCAGAACAGATCCTGATACGTCGAGTCAGATCCTGATGGGATGTCAAATCCTGATAGAATGTGAAATCCTGATATCAGTTAAATACTGATAATGTCATCGTGGATGCTACAGAAACTGGAAAGTGCTAAAAAACAGGATAGTTGTTTTTGAAGAACAGCAAGAAGATATCATGAAGGAAAGAGTTTGCTATTGATGGAAACTATCAACTGGACGGTAGAACATTACCATGTATATATTATTCTTTCTGTTATTAGTTGATAGGTAGCATTATAAATACTCTCTCTATATCATTGTAAAAAGAGTGATCGAGTTTGAGAACAAGAGCTAGCATAAGGTTTGTATTCGAAAGTTCGAAACAAACAGAGAGAGATTTGTATTGTCAACAGCTGCTAAAGGTATTTGTACACCTTAGGTAGAGTTTGTATTTGATCTTATTAATACAAACAAGTTTTGTTTATTCGTTTGTTCTTATGTATTTATTCGAACAAAAATCAGACACGATTACTTATACTTGTATTCAACCCCCCTTCTACAAGTATATTCGGGCTAACAATTGGTATCAAAGCAAGTTGATTTTACATAATCAAAAAGATCTGCAATCATGTCTGGTTACAAGGATGGTAATACTAAGATCCCTATGCTCAAGAGAATCGAGTATACTCATTGGGAAGTGAAGATGTTGCATCATCTCGAGGCAACAGACCCTGATTATCTTGATAGGATAAGAGATGGACCGTTTATTCCAACAAGGGTTGTTGGTCAAGAAACTGTCGAAGGAAAGGTTGTTCCAGAACATACGATAGAGAAGCCTAAATCTGAATGGTCAGATAAGGACAAGGAGAACGTTCTTAAGGATGCTAAAGTGAGGAACATATTGTTCAATAGTCTTGATTCTGTTCTCACAAATTATGTTCTCTCTTGTAAGACTGCTAAGGAGATTTGGGAAACATTAAAGGTTCATTGTGAAGGAACTAAACCTATCAGGAAAAACATGAGGGCACTTCTCATACAACAGTACGAGTACTTTGAATCTAAGTCTGGTGAGTCACTTACTTACACCTTTGATAGGTTTACAAAACTCATCAATGAGATGTCCATGCATGGCAAGTATTATGACTTGGAGGATATGAATGCAAAGTTCATGAAAGCCTTGCCTGATTTCTATAATGAGAAGATTTCTGCCATTGAAGAAGCTAATGATTTGGATGAAATATCGTTAGAGGCAGTCTATAGAAAAATGAGGGCGTATGAACTTGATAAGCAGCAGAAGAAGAGCAGAAGTGAAGGAAAGTTGAAAACTGTTGCACTTGCTGCTCAATCTGAAACTAAGAAGCTTCCAGAAGAAAACTCTGAAACTACTGTAAGAGACTCAAGGAAGAAAAAGAGCATAGAAAGTTCTGAGTTAGAGACTACAGATATAGACTCTGATAATGATGATTCTGAATCAGAGATGCATGAACTCTTTGCTATGTTTGCTAAAGCTTTCAAGAAAGGAAGATTTAACAGGAGAAGATTTAGCAAAAGACCTTTTCAACAGAAAGAAGAGAAGAAGAGTGACAAAGGCAAGAGTACAATAATCAAGCTTGATAAGGCAAAGATTAAGTGCTTCAACTGTAGCGAGCTTGGACATTTTGCTAGTGAGTGTAAGAAGCCTAGGAATTTAGGAAAGGGAAATGCACTCATGGTCACACAGAAGGATTGGACAGATTCCAGTGATTCTGAAGATGAATTGGATTATGACAACATTGCTTTGATGGCAAGTGCTTCAGACAAATCTGGATCTCCAAAGAAGACTTCTCCATCTTCTGTTAAGGTATCACTTCACTCTCTTGATTCATTTAATAGCTTAGATTCTAATGAAATTAGATCTATTCATGTTGAATTTAAGAATCTTATGACTAATTTCAGAATTCTTACTAGTGAAAGAGATGAGCTTAAGATTAAGAATAATGAATTGGTTAGTAGTAATAATTATCTTGAATCTGAGTTAGTTCAAATGGAAGAGTATAAGATAAGTTCTGATAAAGCTAAGCATGATTATAGTGTTATTCTTGAGGCTTATGACTATGTCAGAAAAGAACTAGAAGAAGAGAGAGATAGGTTTCACACATGGAATACCTCTTGCAAAAAGACTTAGGACATTATTACAAATCAATTTTCTGGTAAAGTTATTGGCTTAGGTAGTGATAAGGCTAAAGATGATGTAGCTATTGTCACTGAGAATAGAAAGATAGAAGCTAGCACTTTTAAATCTGAAGGTAAGAAGAAAATTTCTGAACCTAAACATGTTAAGTTTGTTGATTCTAATGGTACCCCTGTAGTGCATAAGAGAATTAACAACAACAATTCAAATGTAAAAGTGTTAGAGAAACCTAAGAATGTCAACATAGGCTTTCTGTCAAAGTCTCAGATGAAACAGAGACTTGAAGGTCTTTTAGAGTCTAATAAGGTTAAGAGGAATAGGAATGGAAAAGAAGGTATTAATAAAGAGAATAATTACAAGAATGTACCTGATGCACCTAGGAAAAAATGCTATAAATGTGGTAATCATAATCATTTGGCCCTAGACTGCAATCAAAAACCTTCTTGGAAAACTGAGTCCAGATTTCCCATGACTCAGAAAATTCAGTACAAACCATAAAATGCTTGTTATCATTGTGGTAGTTTACTCCATTCTATTTACATGTGTAGAGAATATCATGAACTGTATTATGACTATTACTCTTTGAAATCTGAAACTCCTGGTCATAAACAGTTTGTGAAATCAGAGTCTAAGATTGACTTTAATACAAGTAACTCAAAAATAAAATCTTCAAAGCTTGTTGTTTCTAAGTCTAGTAAGAAAGGATCCAATCAAAGTTGGGTCCTAAAAAATTCTAACTAGTTATTTTTTGTTTGCAGGGCACAGGAAGGATGCATTCAATTATCTTGGACAGTGGATGCTCTGGACATATGACTGGAAAGAAGTCCCTGCTTACAAAGTTTGAGAGGAAAGCTGGCCCAGTAATATCTTTTGGAGATGGCAACAAAGGAGAAACTCTGGGATATGGCTCAATTGTTTTGGGGAATGTCATCATTGAAAACGTAGTACTGGTTGAAGGCTTGAAACATACTCTTTTAAGCATAAGTCAACTAGGTGATAAAGGTTACCAATCAATCTTTGACAGTGAAGGATGCAAAATCTTGAATATGAAGAATGGAGACATTGTTCTAACTGGTCAGAGACATGGTAACATTTATGAAGCCAGCTTGGGTGATACAACTAGAGGAGTTGTCAGATGTCTTTACAGTAAGGCATCATCTGATGAAAGCTGGAAATGGCACAAAAAGCTCTCACATCTTAATTTCAAGAAGCTTAATCAACTTGTTAAGCATAATCTGGTGAGAGGCCTACCTCAGGCAAATTATGTGCAAGACGGACTTTGTGATGCTTGTTAGCTTGGTAAACAAAGAAGAACTACTTTCAAGAGCAAGACTGAAAATTCAATTACTGAACCATTTCACATGCTGCATCTTGATCTATTTGGTCCAGTGAATATTATGTCTATCAGCAAGAAAAGATATGCTCTAGTGATAGTAGATGATTACACAAGGTTCACATGGGTATTCTTTCTCCACAAGAAGGATGAAACTCCTCAACAGATCATTGAGCTTGTCAAGAATATTCAGAACAGTTCTGAGTACAAAGTAAAAGTACTTAGGAGTGACAATGGAACGGAATTCAAGAATTCTAAAATGGAGGAGTATTCAGCAGAAAATGGAATTACTCAACAGTTTTCTGCACCTGGAACACCTCAGCAAAATGGTGTAGTGGAAAGAAAGAACATAACTCTCATAGAGGCAGCTAGAACAATGCTTGCAGATGCAAAGCTTCCAACCTACTTCTGGGCAGAAGCTATCAACACTTCATGTTTCATTCAAAACTGTACCTTGGTAAATAGGCATGGTAAAACTCCTTATGAGATGATTAAAGGAAAGAAGCCAAGTGTGAAACACTTTCACATCTTTGGATGCAAATGTTATGTCCTGAAAGTTCATCCAGAACAACTTGGAAAATTTGAAGCCAAATCGGATGAAGCAATCTTTCTAGGATATTCAGCAACAAAGGCCTTCAGAGTATATAATCTCAGAACTCACATTGTTATGGAATCAATTCATGTTGCATTTGATGATAAGAAATTTGGAATTCTGCAATCTGATGAAAGCCATGACAATTTGGAATTTAAAAATATTAAGGATTCTGAGATACCCTCTAGTGATGATAAAAGTTCTCCAAATGAAATCTCTATTGCTTCTCAGAGGAATGCTGTTGTTGAGGGGGAGCAAGTAAATCGAGGAGGACAAAGTTTTCATCAGGAGCAGACTAGTCATTCAGGGTCTACTCCATCAGGAACTGATCATTCAGAGTCTAACGAAGAAAGATCAGAAACTAGCAGCAGAATGGAATTTACAGATTCTACTGATCAAGGGGGAGCTTTTGAAGGTAATGAACATTCTTCTACAAAAGATACCACTAACTTAGGGGGAGAGTCTAGCAGGAGAGATCTACCACCTGTTAGAAAATGGACAAGAGATCATACTGAAGATTTAATTATTAGTGATCCAAATAGTGGTGTTCGAACTAGAAGATCAATTCAAAATGAATGCTTGTATAGTTGCTTTCTCTCAAAGAATGAACCTAAGAAGGTAGAAGAAGCCTTACAGGATCCTGATTGGGTAATAGCAATGCAGGAGGAACTAAATGAATTTGAGAGAAACAAAGTCTGGAAATTAGTACCAAGACCTGAAGATGGATCTATTGTTGGTGTAAAATGGGTTTTCAGAAACAAGCTAGATGAATCTGGTATGATTGTAAGAAACAAAGCAAGACTGGTAGCTAAAGGATACTCACAAGAAGAAGGAATTGACTATGATGAAACCATTGCTCCTGTTGCAAGATTGGAGGCAATCAGAATGTTTCTTGCATTTGCAGCTTATTCAAAATTCAAAATATACCAGATGGATGTAAAGAGTGCATTTCTAAATGGGAAGCTTGATGAGGAAGTATATGTGGAGCAAACACCTGGTTTTGTTGATCCAAAATTTCCAAATCATGTCTACAAACTCGACAAGGCACTCTATGGACTAAAGCAGGCACCAAGAGCATGGTATGAGACTTTATCTAAATTTCTTCTTGAGAATGGCTTCACAAGAGGTACAATTGACAAAACTCTTTTCTTTAGAAAGATTAAATGTGAATTGCTTTTAGTTCAAGTTTATGTTGATGACATCATATTTGGTTCTACTAATGAAAAGTTGTGTGCTAAGTTTAGCAAGCTTATGCAGTCTAAATATCAGATGAGCATGATGGGTGAACTTAATTTCTTTTTAGGTTTGGAAGTCAAACAGACTGAGACTGGTATTTTTATTAATCAGTCAAAGTACATCAAAGATCTTTTAAAAATGTTTGACTTTCAAGACTGTGCAATTGCAAAAACACCCATGGCAACAGCCACTAAGCTAGACTCTGATCCTAAGGGTAAGAGTGTTGATAACACTAGCTATAGAGGCATGATAGGCTCATTGTTGTATTTAACTGCAAGTAGACCAGATATAATGTTTTCTACCTGTTTATGTGCTATACTCCAAAGTGATCCTAAGGAATCTCATTTAATTGTTGTGAAGAGAATTTTTAGATATCTCAAAGGAACTCCAAACCTTGGTTTGTGGTATCCTAGAGAATATGATTTCTCCCTAATTGGCTATTCAGACCCTGATTATGCAGGGTGTAAAATAGACAGGAAAAGCACTACAGGTACATGTCAATTCTTGGGGAACAGATTGATTTCTTGGGCAAGCAAGAAGCAACAATCTGTCTCAACCTCAACTGCAGAAGCTGAGTACATAGCAGCAGGCAGTTGTTGTGCTCAACTCCTTTGGATAAGAAATCAGTTGATGGATTATGGTATGACACTTAGTAATATTCCTATGTTTTGTGATAATACTAGTGCTATCCAGTTCAACATTCAAGGACTAAGCACATTGATGTCAGGTATCATTTTATTAGAGAACATATTGAAAATGGTACTGTGGAACTTCATTTTGCTCCTACTGACAAACAGCTTGCAGATATTCTAACAAAACCACTTGATGAGAACACTTTCATTAGGTTGGTAAGTGAGTTAGGAATGTTAAATTTCTAGATCTTTAACATCTGCAAAAGGTAGCAAGGTATGTTGTTACAGCTTATAGACTTGATATTGTGTCAGGATCTATAATTAATTGTTAATTATTTAGCTGTAACACTTTGCCTTGATAAATTTCAGTATGATAGACTTATTGATGATTATCAGGATCAGGATTGCTATCAGGATGCTGACGTCATCAGGATTTCTGCGTCAGTATCAGGATTTTGAAAATGTTTAGTCTGGGGCTTAATGTTTCAAATCCCGATGTTCATTTTATTCAGTAGTCTAATTCTGATACTTGTTAAGTCTATTCTAGCAAGTCTTATAATATGCATACTGATGATTTATAAACTATTCAGATCTTGAAAATAAGCATTAAAGAGACATGATAGATAAACAGAAAGATATGTATTTTCATTAATCAAAATCATTACATACATGGAAATGAAATACAATCTTCTTTTCATCTAACAATAGTTACTAATCCTAGTTTTGTCTAAAGTTGTTGTTGCTTTAATCTTCAACGTTCGACTTCAGGAAAAGGAGCATCTCAAGAGTCACTTGGAGGATCTACTCTTGGATTCCTTGTCTGGGCGACTTGAATGAGAGTAACTGACTCAACTCCATGCTTATTGAGGAGAATGAATAGCATCTCCATCAAGATCAACCTCAGACTCTCGACCAAGGTCTTAATCCTCAAGTTTTGAGGAGGTTAGAGGGAGATTGTATCCAACAGATGGATGTTCTAGGAGAAGGTTCTGGACATTATTTGGATCTACTTCAGCCATGTCTAATTCGATGAGAAAAGTCATCTCTTCAAAGAGATAATCTATCAACTCTTGGTCATCAAGAACAAGTTGTTCATCGTCTGTGAGAAACCTAAAGTTTGGGTTCATATGGTTGTTTGGGTTAAAGGCCATTGTTGTTTAAGGAAGCTCTGTGTTCACAGAGAGGTTTTGTGTGTTTTTGGAGTGAAGAAAGGCAAAAGACATCAGGTGTTTATAAAGGGAAGAATGAGAAGCTGAACAGTCATTTGAAGTATTCAATGCATCAGCGTGAATATTCGTGCGCGTGACTGGCTTTCTCATATTTCCAAGATATTTTGACAATCTAACAAAATTATTTTTGCTTGGATTATTGATGTTCTTTTCAGGTTAATTTCTGACATGCCACGTATGCAACTTCATCTAGTCGCTGAAAACGGTTCAAATTTTCCGTCTAAACCCTGATTTTAATTAAATATCAATTTTGGATTTTATTTTACAAAAATCATGGGTAATTGCATTTTTCAGGGACTGACACGTATTAACCTTCGTGTAAACGTGGGTTAGTGGGTCTGAAGAATTTTTGAAATATATCATTGCTTTGAGACGCTAATTGTTTATTGCTTTCAATATTCTCATATTTTCTACGGCAAAAACACTCTCGAGCTCTCACAATCACTAATCAATTTCAAGATTTCTTAAGTTCTTTTTAGATCAAAATCAATGGCTGCTCAAAGAAGACTACCCAAATCAGTAGCTTTCAAGTTTGGTGACTTTGATTTTATGATGAACAATCATGTAGCAGCTATCACCAACAAGGAAGGGGTGTCAACTGATTTTCACCCAATTATGGACTTCATGGCATCAGGACCATTGAGTTATGCCTTGACAACATCTCCACACTCAATCAAGCTGCTGTTTCACAAGCTTGGGAGAATGCTGAGGTAATTGACTCTGTTCAGGGTCAATCAGGTAAGATTGTTCTACACTTAGGACAAGATACTTATGATATTACTGAATCTGTTGTTAATTCAGTACTTCACTTACCTGTTAGTGTGAATTTTAAGAATGTACCATCTGATGATAATATAAGAACTATGTTATCTGAATTAGGTTATAATGGACCTCTAGATAACATGAGCCAGTTAAATAGATATTTTCTTAGGAAAGAATTGTCTTTCTTCTTTGATCAAATTGCTAAATGTTTTACTGGTAAATGTAGTTCTTTTCAGCAAATTACTTCTGTTACATCACATATTGCATATAGTTTGCTTTATGACAGAGTAATTAACATTGGTCATATTATCTTAAGTCAGATGTGTATCAAGCTTGGATCAAGAGATCAAAATAGGAAAATGGTTTATTATCACAGATTCATGCAATTATTTATTAACCATTTTACTCCTAATATTGAAGCTAGATTTGGTAGAGAACACTGTGTTTCTTCTTATATACAGCATAAAAGAATTTTCTCTGATGTTATAAAGAAGGACAGTGCAAAGAATCTAGATGAGATACCTGCTATGCACTATCCACATCATGTTCAGGTATTTCTTACAACTCATCTTCCTACTATCTACACTTCTTCTTCTTTTTGTGGTGAAATAACTCAGGAACCTCAATTGGTGGAGGACCCCACTGTGTTTACCAAAGTAACCCAAAACATCAAAGTCTCTGAAACAATTCTAGAACCAATTTTGGATCCACAGCCTATTGTTTCAAAGAAACCAACCTCTGGTGTTTCTCAAAAGACATCAGTTGTAAAGAAGAGAAAATTTGTTGTTTCTAGTAGTAGTTCTAGTGAAGATGATGATAATATGTCTCTTGCTAAGAGAGCAGAATTGAAGGCCGCAATTCAACTTTCTAAGTTAGGATAAAGAGATGAAGCACCTAGTCACAGCCAGGCTGCAGTCTCCCAAAAGGTTGTAGTTCTTAAAAAGGGAAAACAGTTACTGGATACTGTCTCTCAAAAGACTGTGTCTATTGAAAAAGGATCTCATCCCAAGATCACTTCTGTGTCTACACCTCTTGAGTCTTCTCAAGATAAATCTGTTGCTCACTATTCCAGGAGAACAAGGAGAAAGATTCATTTGTCACCTACACACACAGAGTCTAGTCCAACTAACATTATGCAGGTCTCTACAAATGATGCTTTATCTAAGTCAGCAATTGACAAGAGAGATCTTGTTACCCAGTAATTAACAATTGTAGAAGGGGGGTTGAATACAATTGTATAAGATTCTCGACTTAAACAATAATAACACAAGTATGAATCAATAACAGCTTTATTAATTCTGATATAAAACTGTTACAAAAATCTCTTAAGAAATCCTTATGTTCTTAAGAGCGGCTAGGTTACAAGTATTCTCGTGTAAGCGATTACAATCATGTAAAACCTAAAACTGTGTTTATATAGCGTACACAGCTGCACTATCAATTACAAGATATACTAAATCAATTACATACAACTCTTAATACATATCTTGAATGATAGCTGTCTTCCTATAATTTAGGAACCGACAGATCAATCTTCCTTGATCTCTGGACTAATGTAAACTTCACGTAATCCTGATCAGCTTTAATACTGATGACAACTTAATACTGACGTTGCATTACTGATGACGTCAGCATCAGTATCTGATCAGTAGTAGTCCAGATCCTGATCATCACTTGAATCAATATCTAACAATCTCCCCCAATTTGTACTTTGTAAAATAAAGCACAAATTCCTTGATTCAATGATGTCAAAAACTCAAAACAAAATACTACAAAGAATCTTCAGGCTTGGTTTCAGAAATCCTCACAAAGAAATTATTCATCTGCAAGAAACTTGATAATAACTCTTCTTCTTTTTCCCAAAGAATATCAATCAGCCTTTTCTTCATATTTCTGAGTTCTTCATCTCTCTTATCAATTTGATAAATACCAGCCCTGAGATTTTGAATTGAGCTTCTTGGTAAGTCTAATTCTCCCAACAGTAAATATGCAAGATCTTTTCCATCAGGATTCAAAGATAACTGTTCTTGAAACAATACTATCTTTTTAACAGCTGAACCCTTTTGCATTTCTACCTCTTGTCCTTCTGAATTTAAGTACATGGGAGTGTAATTACCATCATACCTTGATCCTCCATCTAAATATCTGGACTTGATTGTTCTGAGAATCATAGTACACCAGTTAAGATAAACACTGGCTTCTGTATCAGGAATTCTTCTTTTCTCGAGTAGATAACGAACATATTTCAGCTCTTTTGTTGACTTGCACAATACTTCATGAATACTCAGCTTCTTGACACTCTTGTCTTTCATGAAATATAACAACTTTTCTATCTTCTTAGAGTCCACAATGCAAACAACAATTGCAACAGATTCTAATTCCCAAAGATCATCAACAGTTAAGTCATCACCAAATCTTTTAACAAGAAAATGTTGATCTGTTTGAGCTGTAGATATAAGTTCTGCATCTCTAGAACCAATACCTCCTCGAGTGTGAGGTTCCATTCCTATCAAGTCAGATTGCATCCTAGCCCATCTTGGTAGAGATTTGTTAGACTTGGAGATTTTAGCTTCCTGAAGTTCAATAGAAACTGGAGGTGATAAGACTATTCCACCAGACCTAAAAGCAATTGGTCCAGTATACTTCATTTTATCAATTTCTTTCCACTTGCTTCCTTTCTTTTTAAGCTTCGGTTCATCAGAAATTTCATCCTTAAGTGATTTGTTGATGTCATACCATAATTGTTTATCAGACTTGATAATTCTGTTCAAATATTCATTATTTGCATCATCAACAGCATCACTTCCACTCTTTTTGGTTTTCTTTTCTTCCTCAAACTCTTTTAACCTTCTTTGAATAAAATCATCAGCCTCAAAATTGTGACATTCAACCACATTGATAAGAATCATGACTTCAAGATCCTTCAAGATTTCAGCATCAATAGGATCAATGTCAGAAGCAGCAATCTGAGTTTCTTTCACAATAGATTTGCCCTTTCTAGTTTTCTCAGTGAACTTTCTTCTTCCAAATTGGAAACATCTTCAATTACATTAAATCTGTTGTCTGGAGACATTTCAAGAAGTAGTGGAGTTTTCTTCTTTTTATCATCAGAAGTCTCTTCTTTTCTGATTCCACTAGATCTTGTCTGCCTTGTACTTGCTTGAACAAATTGTCTTCCTTTGCCTCTGTTTCTACCTCCTCTACCTCTTCCTCTTCTTGCAGCAGGAGCTTCTTTTTCTTTAGAAATTTCTTCTAAGATTCTTTGTTGTTCCTTTATAATATCTTCAGTACTCATGTCAGGATTTTCTTCAGAAGTCAAAGCAATAGCCTTCCTAGCATGATACTGTTGAACTGTTTCGTCCTTGTGAAACAGTTAAAGAACTTGACCATCCCCTGTATCAAGTACATGAAACAGATTTGCAACATCTTTATCTTCTTCAATGTACACATCATCCTCAGGAATAGTTGATAGAGTTTGACTTCGACCAGACTGTTCTACTGTCAGAATTGGAGATTGTACCATCCTTCTTACTGTCTTCTTTCCAGATCCAGAAACATGAGTTGACTGCTTGGTTTGAAAACCAGATTGACTTCCCTTCAAAGCAGCATCAGAGGTTTCAGCTGTATGAGACTTAGCAGACTTAGCACCACCATCATTTCCAGAAGTATCATCATCCTTCCTTACAACTAGATCAGGTGTGCATTTTGTTTTGACTACCTTCTCCCCCTTTTTGACATCAGGATCGGTTAACAAAGATAAAATTAGTTGGAGAGATTCTTCAATGTTGTTGACTTTGTCTTCAAGAGAATCAAGTCGCTTATTAGTGCTTTCAACCTCTTTTGTCAGGATCCTAACTTGAGAATTAGTAACCAATAATGAGTACTGAGACAATAGCGATGCTCGAGTATTGGCATGAGCTTCCTTGATAGAAGCAATTTCAGACTGAAGACCTTTAGAAAGAATAGTTGAGGTCTTCACAACATACTGGAGAGGAACATTGTCAGCCAGAGTCTTGACAACATATGCAGCATGACCTTGTGCATTTTCAAAAGAAATACTATCTTTAGGAGTATCCCAGCTGTTATCCCATTCAGAACGTCTGACACGTTCAGCATTCGCACCAGTACCATCATCACGAAGAATCTGTGGATGTACTAAGCTTTTGCCAGATTCCATAAACTTACTAGAAGATCCATGAGTGGAACCAAGACTAGCATGAAGAGCTTGTTTGAGCTGAGCCTGGTCAGGATCATCCTTATCATCATCATCATCTGAGCTATCAGCAGCATCAGAAGTTCTGTCATCCACATTATCAACAGGATCCATTACACCTTTCATCCTTAAATCAACAGGTGTATCCGGAGAACCTGCAGTTTGAATATAAGCAATTCCTAAATCTCTCTGTTCTTTTAGAGTGATCTCATCACTTCTCACAATATTACCTAAGTACTTTCAATAGTAACTGCTACCTCACTAGAAATTAACAACTTCTCACTATTTTCTACCTCTCCTTTTGCCAATTCAGGAGACTGCCTCTCAACACTCTTCTTTTTCTCTAATTGTTCACTCTCAATCTCACATGAAAGGTTCTGGCTCAACAAATTCAAAGAAATAAGAGGTGGCTGAGAGGAGTGGTCTGAAGTCATACAGATAGAGGTAGTCCTTGTATCAGGTCTATCTGTAATCATACTATCAGTAGTAAAAGAAGTAGAGATAGAAGTGTTACCTGATGAAGTAGGAAGAGATTCCATTGGCCTTGAAGAAATCGGCACAATAAGCAGTGGAATATTTGGATCAGATATACTTTCATCAGGATTGACATCTGCAACTGTAGATTGACCCTCATTAGTATGTTCTACCAATGGTTCTTGTGTAGTCTGAGGTTGTGAAGCTGCTTCAACACTTTGAGTCAAAGGTTCTTGTGTGCTTCCCTCAAATGCAGTGTCTTGAATCACTTTATCACTTTCATCAATATGCAAATCATGAGCAGCTCTATCTGCCAGAATTTGAGCCAAGTTAAATTCAATTTCAGAAGCCCCTTGAGCAGTGTCAGGAAACTCCTTTGCTGATGTGATCTTGCCTGTATCTTCACTTTGAGAAGATGGTTCTTGTGGGGCAGGAATATTCTTGTCTTCACCTTCCCTTTGTGAAAGTGGTTCTTGTGGGACTATTCCTTCAGAAATGTCTGCACCCACACTTTGAGTGGGTGGTTCTTGTGTGACTGGATCTGCAGTAGCTGCTGAACTCCTTTGAAGTCCAGGTTCTTGTGGGCTTGATCCTTTCAGAGACGATGTAGTTCTCTGTTTCTTCTGTCTTGCAAAGACCTTTGCTTCAACTTGTCTCTTTACTAGAATAGGAGATGGTTGAAGACCAAGCTGAGCAGCAATAGCATTTACTTTTTCTACAGACATCTCAATAATTCTTCTTTTTGGAGATGCAGGTGCTGGAGAGTTAGAAATCTCAACAGTCTTCACAGGTGAATTATCAGGAGTAGATATGTCAGGATTGACAGTTGTATTAGGAACTGATGATCCATCAGGATTGGTAGAGATGTCAGGAATAGTCTCTGTATCATCAGTAAGATTCTGTATCTCCAAAGGAATGAAATATTTGCTTTTGTGGAGTAGCCGTCGTCTTTTCTTTGGCTTCATAGAAATAGCCACTTCTTCAGTAACAGCAGCAACAACTTCCTTTTTCTTTAACACAACTGATAGAGGCAGTGTGTCATCACCAGAATCAGAATCAACAGTCTGACTAAATTTCCTCTTTTCTCCTGTTTCTTAATACACTCCTGTTTCTTTCAAAGATGCAGCAACCACAGGATCATATTTCTCTATAACCAGGACCCCTTGTTCACCCCCTTGTGACTTCATTTTAGAGTGGGTTGGAGTGGAGAAATCCTTTGACCCTGATTGCCTTCCAGACACATCAGATCTAGCTAATTTCTTAGATTTTACAACTGATGCCTTTTGGGAGACATCAGAGGCGGCTGACTGTTTGGAAAGCTGTTTGTGTGATGTGCTTGTGTCAGGAACAGAATGTGTTTGATCCTGTCCCATAGCACCAGTTGCTGAGCCATATTGAATAGGCATTCTCTCTCGTAAAAGAGACCAGACTTCAACAGGAATATAAGGATTTCCCTCAAAACCATTTGCCTTATCAGAATCGACTAAGGCCTTTATGTTATTCTCTGAGATTTTACATATAGGCAGTATTGTATCATTCTCAAAAACAGCATGAGGACATAAGTGAGAGAATATTAATTGGAAAAATCTAAGAAAGCAAACATAACCACATTTATCTGCTTTTCTTTCACTTAACGCTTTCAGAATAAAAGACCCATAATCAAAAGAAAGATCATGAATTAGAGAGTACCCAATTTTGACTGAACCAGTGGGTAAAGCATCAAAATTTGATACTTTGTTGAGAAAGCATCTGCTGATTGTGTCGAAGAAGAAATTCCATTCTTTCTTGAGCTTTGTCCTGTATAGCTCTCCAAACTTCTTTGGGGTTCCATTATATCCTAAACTCACAGCATACTCAAGAAGTGTTGAATCAAGAACTTTGAAGACGGGCTTACCAATGATTGATGGTAAGTGAAGAGCTTCAGCTACAATTTCAGGAGTCACATAGTATGTAACACCATTGTACTCAAAGTTCATTTGTGGCTTCCCGGATGGAATTCCTTTCCCAAATTCAACTGTATTCCAAACCTGCATAACAGACTTAAAAGATATCTTGACAGGTTGGGTTTTATCAAAAAATTTTAGTTAAAGTTTTCCTATATTTAGGCTTGGGAAATATTACTTTCCTATCTTGGTTAATCGTCTTTGCGGTATTGTTTCAGATGAAGTTTATTCGTAAATTTGATTCAGAAATGAACATTATAAAATTATTTATTTAAACTAATTAATATATATAAAATAATCAAAATATTTCATTTTTGTTATATTAATCTATCCAAAATATTCATTTATAGAATTACAAACCAAAATACTTATTTTGATCCGATATTTCATATACAATGGAGTGTCAAGAGGAGTGGTACTCCACTACTCTATCAGATGTTTAGATACTCCATTACGAGTAAAGTATCCAATCTGATACTAAATCATCAGTAGTGGAGTATCTCCTTGGAAGTAGCGTGTTATAAAAATACTCCATAGTGGAGTGTCTCCATTATTGATGGAGTGTCGATGAGTATTTAGTACCATGTTTATTGAATATTGATATTTTGGGCATATTTTGCTAAAAATTAGTTATTTTAGGCCTTCACCATAAAATAAATAAAAACTTCTCATAATTTTTTTAAATATAGTGTTTATAATATAAGTAAAATAATTTTTAGATAAAATACGAGTTAATGTTAAAACTAATATATTAGATTATTTTGATTAGTGTTAAATTAATAAAATATTAATTATATATTACATTTGAAGATATAGATATGAACGTTGGAGTAGAATCGTTTTTTGATTTCTTATATTTTAAGTAATTATTATTTTAATATGTTTTAGGGATTAAAAATCGAATTGGTCATTTAAGTGAAAATCATTTACTCATATCACATTTCTCAATGATCTCAACGATATATCATTTGAATTACTAAGTCATAAAAATATCAAGTAGATTTCTCTAAATATATGTCCGAAAATTTTTTAAAAAAAATTATTGAGTTTTACACATTTTTCTTGAATGTTACCGCAACCAAATGAAAAGTTGTGATTTTTAGTATTTCAGATCATATATTTAGAATTTAAAAAGTCTATTTACTATTTATTTTTAATTAAATCAAAAAAAATAACTATAAAATTAAAAATAAATTGTAAATTTTTTTAAAAAAATCTAAATATATAATCTGAAATACTAGAATTTAACAACTTTTAATTTGGTTATGATAATATTCACAAAGAAAAATGTGTAAAACTTAATAAAGGATTATTTTTATTTACCGAACACATTAAGAGGTATTTATTTGATATTTAATATAGTTTTAGTGATGTAAATGATATTTTATTAAAATCGATGAACGAAATGATATATCATCTTTAGATTTTACTTGAGTGATCAATTTAATATTGAGAATATGGAATTTAAGATATATCCTAGGTATCATTCCTAAGATACTATATAAAATTCTGGTTAATTAATTGTAAAATCTTGTGTGTCCCTACGGAACCTACTCATACATGATCAAAACTACGTAATTTTATTTAAAAAGGTTTAGAATCTTAGGACACATACATGATCAAAGCTACGTAATTTTATTTAAAAATGTTTTAGAACCTTAGGAATGATACCTAAGATAAATCTTAGTTTGCTTTTTCTCTTTAATATTTAACCCTATATTTTAGAGATATTTACCAGGAAAGGGATTGGAGATTCAAAGAAGCTATTTTTTTTTGTTTTTTTAAAGAATTCTAAAAAACTGTATGCCAAAAGCATTTTTCATTATTTTTTTGTGAACAATTTGACAATATATAGGTGCAGTGACCTTCCTATCAAAAGTGTAAACTCAACCAAAAGTCACACACATCCTCTGAATGTTTTAGGTTTTATTGTTTTAACAATTTTTAATATCTATCGCATTTTCGGAACATACTACTCCTGTTGCTACATAAATAGGTAAATTTTTTAAAACAAACTACAATAAGTAAAGGAATACTGTTCAGCTTTTGGGATTTCGATCTGCTGGTGTTGTAATGGTGTTACTTGTGCCCTTTGTCGGAATTCTTCAATATATCATAAACAGCAGATTTGGACTTACCACTCGAATATATATAAATACCAAACCTTCCCTTGAAGATTTACAAACAACAGATTTAGATTTATGACTCAAATATATATACACCAAATATTACATTGAAGATTGACATACTTTTCTAATATGATCCCCGATTTTTAGCATGTGCATGCTATATACTGTTTAACCAACATACGGTTTTATACCCGTTGGATCAACCATCCAACGGCTCTGGTTTAAAAAAAATAAACCCCGTACCGCGGAAACTTTCCGCAGTACGGACAAATTACAAAAATGCCTCCGCCTACGAGGCCTTATGATTTGTTCATCCTCTCGCCAGTAGTAGTTTAACACAGCAAAATACACAAAAAACACCATCACAAAGGGTTCTTTTGTTCATTATGGGGAGATTTTTTGCGATTGAGAGGCGAAATCAACAGTAAAAGGGCTCTTTTTCATCGTTTTAGAGATAATTTTTTCATTCTTCCTCTATTTTTGGATGTTATAATGTGTGTATAAATGATTTTGTATGTATACTATCTATATCTTAGAGGCGATTTTTGTATGTTTGATGCATATTGTTGTGTGTATAACTGTTGTAATTCGAATTGAGGAATTTTTGTTTAATTAGGGTTTAATTTAATTCGAATTTATGTGTGTAAATAGGGTTTATTTTAATTTAAGTAGTTAAAAATTTGAATTGTGGAATTTAAATTAGGGTTTCTTAGTTTTGGTCGTATACACGATTCGAATTGGGTATATTTTTGTTGAATTTAGAGGGATTGTTTGTTGCATTTTACATATTATGATTTAGGGTTTAAGAAATTATGAGGATAATTTAAAATTCGAATTATAATTAGAATTTTTGGGTATATTCTTGTCAAAATTCGAATAGAGGATTTGTTTTGGTTATTAATTTAGTTGTTTTAATTTTTAGATAATATTTTAGAATAATTTTTGAACTTGTTTTTTTATGTAATTGACAGATAGGGACCATATCAACGATGATTTGAGTGATATTTTGTCGGGTCCTAGTAGAACGAACATTATTTGGGATAATCGCTATCATGTTAGCGAGGATGTGTGGGATGGTAGTGGTAAAGAGGAGTTGGAGTGTATTTGTGGTAATAGGGCGGTGCGGGAGTGGAAGTTAAGAAGATCACATAGGGAGCTTCTACATATGATGGGGTTTGGAATTTTTAACAACCCCTATGTTGTGTTGGGTAATGATGCGAAGCTCTTTTCTGCTTTGGTTGAGCGGTGGAGGCTTGAGACCAACACCTTCTTCATGAGGTAAGGGGAGATGACAGTTACCTTGGAGGATGTTGGTTATATCTTAGGATTGCCGGTTGTTGGTGCGGCTGTGACATGTGGGCTTATAGAGAACCGGACAAAGTTCTTTGTTCGTAACTGGTTTGAGGCTTTTACAAATGCAGATGTGGATAATGCCTTGTTTAGAGGCCATATCAAGTTGACATGGTTGTTTGACAGATATGGTAGGCAGAAGGCGGAGAAAGGTAATGCCCAGGCGATTCTCTTACATACACAGACATACTTGATATCTCTGTTTGTTACTGTTCTGTTCCCTACAAAGGACAAAACCTATGCCCATGTGAGATTCATTGTGCCTGTATAGAACATTCAGGAGATCCCTTATTATGCTTGGGGGTTGCAGTCGTGTTGGCTCATCTGTACAGAGGTTTGGAGATTGCTGCGAAAAAGAGTAGTGAGGGTGTTGTTGCTTGTGTCTGGTTATTGCACATTTGGTCTTATGAGAGATTTCCTCGCATAGGTGTGCCTCAGCTGGATCCTGGTCAGGATGATTATCTGGTTGCAGAGGGGTGGGCTTATTCGTCTCTTCAGGGTATTAATAAGAAGCGGCATTAGTCAGGCCCTCGCCACAGCCTACCATTTTATAGGGGTGGGTTTGATGGAGTTGCTAGGGATGATGTCGTGTGGAGGCCATATGCCAGATTTGATGAGGTTGTTGATTAGGAAATGGTACGGGCACAGTTAGCTGGTAATGCTCGAGTCTCCTTGATATGCTTTGATATGGTTGAGTGGCAGCATCCGGAGAGGGTGATCAGGCAGTTTGGTTGTGATCCACAGATTCCTTAGGCTCCTGCTGACATGATTCGTTATAGGCAGCTTAAGGAAGCCACTTTCTTACCTGAGGATTGGCTAGTTCGATGGTTTGTTGATATTGGGAGGTGGGCTAGATTCTGTTCTGATTTGGAGGGGCTGGTTGATTGTACTTCTAACATTGCATCTCAGGCTGACTACATGGCTATTCAGCGATTAGCCGTGCACGTGTAAGGAAGCCAGAACCTGTCCCTCAACCAAGATACAAACGAGGGAGTTGTATGATAGCGTCGAGGGATACTGAGTTGTAAGTATTCTAACTTTCCTAATTTTGTATTACACAATACACACCACATTTTTTTATTTATGTTATGTACATTGTTTTTACTTCCATCTAAAACATCATTCATACTTCCATCTGAAACATCATTCATACTTAAATCATTACGATGTAATGAATCTTCAATTTTTTTTATTTTTCGAACCAAACATACGAGCAAACAACATATCCACCATAACAAATAACAAAAATAGTAGAGAGAAATGTTATCTAAAATTTAAGAGAGAATCAAGCTTCAAAATCTGTAGAAAAGATCATTAAATTGAGAGAGAAGTGTTGTATTTTGTGGTTTGGAAATGAGGAGCAAGGTTTAACTTCGTTCTGGATAAGGATACAAGCCTCGTACCACAGAAACTTTTTACAGTACATAGGCAGGGGCATTTCGGTAATTTACCCATACCGTGAAAAGTTTCTACGGTACGGGGTTGATTTTTTTTAAACCAGAACCGTTGGATCAGGTTATAAAACCGTATGTTAGTTAAACAGTATATAGCATACGCATGCTAAAGACTGGGGGCCTTCTAATATTAGTTTTAGTTTCGCACAAATCTGATGTACCGATGGAGCTACTTACACAAATTCAGTTGATAATTACAATAGTAGTTATATTTGTATTACCTTTTACTTTATGTTCATTCTTAATATAATTCCCCAAGGGAAATACCAGAAGATGCTGAAATCAAATTATAATTTGTCATCCAAAATCTTATTTGAAATTCACTTTAATGCGTAAATTAAACAATACACAGATATGTTTGATAAATAATGCACTATATATTTTATAAAATAAAAATAATAAATAAATTTGGAAAATAAATCATAATTTTAACTTGTGCAAAGCACAGACTAATTGCTAGTTGGACCCCAAAAAGATGAAGGCGATCAACATAATAACTGATTGCAGAAACACATTTTGATTACCATACCATTATTATACAATCACATAGGTAAGCTTAAATTGCATACCCCTAACAACATAATTAACATTTTAAACTGAGGAAAATAAAAAAAATAAAAAATTACTAATAACTACAAAGAAGTTTTCTAAGAGAACAAAACTCCATTCAAGTTCATGGAAGAAACTGATTTTATCAGTGCTTAGGGGTTAGTGAAGGAAATGAAGGAATAGATTGCAGTATTAACTTACGGCTGCTTCTCTGTCCAGGAGACAATCCAATGGATTGAGGCGGAGAAACTCTCTTACTGTTTGGAGACCCTGACTTGACTCCACTGTTTGGTGAAGCATTACTCTGGAGAATCTCTGGCATATCATCTTTTTGGTCATTATGAATTTTGGCTAGAGGCTGAAGAGAATTCAGCTTTCCAAACCTTGGAGTACCATATATCCCTGAGGAGGATCCTCCAATGGAAAGAAGTGAAGATCGCGGTGGTTTCTTGCTCTTAGAGGAGAAGGGCTGAATTGATGAACTGACCAAAGAAAAAGTAATGTCAAAAGATTGTAATAACATCGCAGCCATGCAAATAACCAGTCGCAACTGTTCAACATATAATACCCGTAAATCTGTAGAGGTGTTGCCGGAAGAGCAAAACTTGTTTTCTGCTCTGCATCATTCTGGACCGTAGTTATCTGTAAGCTTCTATTAACTGCTCTCTTTTCCTGTTCAGCTTCTACTTCTTCTAGTTCAACTTCTGTTTCTGTTAAAGTAGAGCCTATGTCAGATACAAAACTTCATCCATATACTAGAGTGATGCATATCATTGATTTATGTCAACTTGGCACAAAAAAGGGAAAAAGCCCAAGTTTACTGTTATTATTAAGTAAAGAACTGAGCAAGGAAGGGGATCAAACGGGACCATAACTGCTCAATTAATACAAAAAAAGGAATAAATCTGAAACTTAAAAGTACACTCACCGTCTTTTATACCGAATGCATTTTTACAACCTTCACATCTGCAATTAATGGAGCATCCAACACCACCCTATAAATCCAAAATACTATGTCAGAACTGGCTTTAAAAAATAACACAAACACGAAAATGCACCTTGAGACAGAAACCTGATAGCATTCACAGTATTTCTTTAGGCAACCAGATTTCTTGCAGTTACATCCTCTTTTATGCCTAGCTGAAGCAGGAGTCTTGCTGGATTCCTCCTGTAAAATCAAGACATCTAAATGAAATACTATAGTTCCTAAGAAACACAATAGATACAGACAGTACATAGCAGGAGACTATTTTCTCACCCCAACTTCAATCATGGCATCAGAGTTTCTGATCACTTTTGGAGCAAATGCAAGGGGATTTCGAGATTCAATCTGCTTTCTAGTTGCAAGGACAGTATCTTCATAAATAGGTTTATTGAAGCATTCTTGGCATGAACATGGTTCCACACAGTAAACACCAGCAGCGAAGCACTCACAGTACCTACATAGAGATAGCAGCCAGTTTACTATAAACTTGTTGTGCAGCTCCTTTCTGTTCAACTTGTTAACAAGACAACATCTGCTACTGTCATGGTATTGATAAGGATTCAACCATGCAAACAGATTAACAATTCTATAAAACATTTTCGTCCTGAATCAGTTCCCCTATCATCTACAGACATTCATATATTCTTTCTTTTTTTTTTTAATTTCATGATACCTAATTACCTACCTTACGGTGTCTTAAATTATAGGTATTGTCTTGAATGGAAAACATGCCATAAATCTAAACCGATGTGCATCCAATAGCCTCATGAAACAAGATGTAAACACAGAGGACATAAGAGCATTCCTAACAAATGAATAGAGCAAAATTTGTTTAAGCTTCATACGAGCTTGGCAATAAGAATGTCTTGTATCTTGAGCAAGTTTATAATCGAGATTACGATGGATAGAGTTAAGAATAGATGCAGTAAGGCGCTAAACAATATTATTATATAAATAAATAATGATCATAATTCTAAACAATAACAGCCTAATGGATTAATGATTATTTAGAGTACAGAAGCAAGTATTATACACGCAAAAAAAAAAAAAAGTTAACTGCTCAAGGAAGTACTTTTAAAAGCGAGTAAGAACTTACAGCTTCAAACATTTTGATTTCTTACAGTTACAACGCTTACAGGCTTCAGCTTCTCCACCGCTGTCCGATCTACGCCTGAAAGAAGCAATTTTTTAGTCACACGGGTAAATTTATAAATGTAAAATTCAAGCCTGAAAGAAGCAATTTTTTAGTCACACGTACTTTTTCTTCTTTGGGCTACTGTGATCTAAAACTTCATTAACCATGTATCTTGATCCTGGAGCAGCATTTCCTGCGGTCAAATTTCCATCTTCAAGAGGACAAATATCTCTATCCGAAGAGGTAACAACCAAAGCACTGTTTGAAATTTGTTGACTATTTGACAAATTGATATAAGCATCCGATCCAGAGACACTTATTGGTTGTCCTCCAGGGGGGAATGCTTCATGTTTCACAATTTTGTGGTCCATTGATGTTGCTGCAAGTGTATTCAAGTGCAAACCAATTCCTGATAGTCTGCACTTAGGGGTATCACTTCGAGGCTTTGAAGGAACTACACATTTGTCACTGAAAGCAGTATTCTCATGAGATTGCAACAGCACGGAAGAACTGCAATTAGAGCCATCATCCAAGCATTTTCTGCGAGAACCCACCATCTCGAATACCAGACAGCGTCTTCTCATACCACGCTGCAGATTAGAAGCAATCTATGCAACCAAAAAAATAACATGTTAATGAATTAAACAGTATTCTTTAAATTTCAATCAAAAAGTATATGATAATTCACACTAATAAGCAATACATCCCAAACAAATTCTCAATGCCATGAACTGCCTCATGAAACTTCTGTTCCAAATGAAGTTCCTTTTTATTAATAGTACCCTTAAAAAAAATATCTCAAAACATAATAAATAAAATGTTACATCTCATAATGAGCAATGTTTTAGGGGAAAATGGAACAAAAAACTTTCAATACATCTCTAGTGTTTCAAAATTTATCATGTCTCTTTCTCTGGAGTGAGCGAGATGCAGCGGAAGAAAATGTTATTTAACCGGCAGTGTTTTGCAAAACTATATATGATCAAGAAAAGTCTCATCATTATAATTGAATAAAATGGGATGGTGTACTATCCCTGATAAGAAGCAACAAAGGTATATTATTTCTGATAAGCAAAGAAGGTAGTTTATTTCTGATACGAAGCAACAAACAGTTCAACATTTTCGAACAGGATCCAAAGCTGAAGATGAAATTCACATAGGAACGAAAGACTATAATTCGAGTCACACTTGAGACAAAAAAGAAAAAGGAAACATAACCAAAGCAGAAAACAGTAATGAATAAGTACATAGAGTTATAATGCAAAAGAGCGACCGCAATAGCCAAGCGCTCACCTCGTCGTCCACATTATCACTTGTGTCACCTGCTACAGGCTTGTTATGTGAAGCAAGGATGTCTTCATCCATAACTACTGTCATTTCATGGCAGCGTTCAAGCTGACAAGCATTGTTATCTGAATCAACTGCATTAACCGCTCCAGTATTTTGAAAATTATCAGTCAAAGAATTACAGAAACTCATTCCAGGTTCTATTGATCTCTGACTAGGATCAATTAAAGTCTTCGAATCATTTGGTGTATCAAACAGTAGTAGGTCACCGTCATCAGAAAACAAATTCTCCCAATCACATCCTGCAGATTCTTTATTTTCATGGTTACGGCTCGGCCCCTCAAAATGCACTTCTTTTTCTATAGATTCTTCTCCTGAGCCAATTTGTGCATATGGAACAAGTTCTGTAGAGGAGCCAGCCAATTCTGGTAAGCCGCTGGTTTCCAAGCCACAATGAGAGGTTCCAACGCAATCAGGGCTAACACATTCATAGCTTAAGATTTGTGGGAGCTCAATTGCAACACTTGTTTCATAAAGTGGCGCTGAAAATGATTTACCAACTAAGCTTTGTTTCTCAGTGTTATGAGGAACTTCCGTAGCTTTTCCACTTTTTTCCTCTTTGTCTCCATGACTAGAAGAAAACTCGGGGTTTGATGGGTCAGAGAACTGATGCCTGAAGTAAGAACATGAATGAGCAAAATCTGTGATTCCTATGTTTTAGTATGATAAAAGAAGATATTAACAATTTATCAAATATAATTCTGATTACCTCCTTAACACTCTATTATCCCTTAGAGAGCTGACATGAGGTGAAGTGAAAACAGATGGAGGAGATGAAAAAGTAAGCGAGTTAAACGTCTGAGTAATGTGTACAGACTTAACTGGATTGATAGGAGAAAGGCTATTGAGATAGTTGAAAACGGGGGAATCCTGCACATGTGTAAGAAGTAAAAAAGAAATTGAAAGCAATAGCATGCGAGAAGTAATGATTCAAATGAAACTTCACACCAAATATCAGGCTATAATTGCATTGAGTTCATTACAACCGTGAATTGTAAAAGTTGAATTCTACTTAGGCATGTAGTTTTGAATAAGCTATCTACAAAAAAACCCAACTGAACCCGAGAAGAGTCAGTTCACATCCAATTTCACAAATATACAAAAGGAACGAGAGAGACAAAATGCTAAACTGGAGTCAACACTAAACAGTGACACTGCTTGCTGAAGAACATCAGAACTCATACACCGTAATCGTCTTAAGCTTACACAGACCAGCCTAAACAGATAAAACTAGTTCCCAAAACTAGTAAACTTGCAATTGACAAGCAGATATGATGTGGAGTCTCGAAAATACCCTTCAGCAACAAAACTGGTCAACAGCAGTTTCTCCTCTCCCCCCCCCCATCACATTACACTTAACCGCAACAAAAGATGTGAAATGATTTCATTAACCCCTCTAATAAGAATTCACATCGACATTGTACTTCCCTAGGCATTGTAAACATTCAATGTACATCAGAACCGACCCCTCCCCAACACAACACTGAGTGAATTGTTTATGCAGATACACATACACATGAACACACACAAATTGAAAGTAATCTTCAACACCATTTCCCTAAGAACCTATAAATCCCCCAAATTTATCGAAAAAATCCCTAATTAACAAGCCACAAAACAGATCTTATACCAAATCACTCACAGATTCACACATTTAAGTCAACACCATTACACCACTCAAACACAAAATAATCAAATCAATCCCAAAAAATATCATAAACCAAAATCAAGACCCAAAAACAAAACATCACAAAATCAAAACCATTCATCAAATTAACAAATACCCACATCACAAAACCACCCAAATCCACCAAATCAACCACAAATTCACAACCCCAAATCTTAAAAAAAAAAAAAAAAAAAAACGAAAACCCAAACTTTAATTACAAAAAAAAAAAAAAAAATTACCTCAAATTTAGAGACTGGGGCAGTAAGCTGGTGCTTCCTCTCAGGAGTATCCATTACAATACAACCCCCCTTTTCACTATCTCTCTCTTTGTTCACACAATCTTCACCCATTTCTCTACAACCCCACAAAATAAATACACAGAGAGAAGAGAGAGTGAGAGAGAGGGGGGGGGGCCTATCTTAATCTCTATGTGTGTATGTATTTGTAAGTATATTTGAGAAGCGGGAAGGCGGGAGGAGGGGGAGAGTAAATAGACAATAGATTTTCTCGTGCTCAACCCCACCACTGGTCCAACACACACTTTCACACACACTCATTAAACAACCACTTCACAGTGGGATAGATAATGCATATGTGTGTCTATTTTTTATTTTTACTTATGTGTGTATGAATTTTTTTAAAGTGAGAAAAAAGTAACGTACACTGTAATTAATTGACAAGAGTTTTTTTTTTACTGCTAGTGGTCCTTGTTAATTAATTAAATTATTTATTTGTTTATTAACAGTTTTCTCTTTTGGTAAATTTGTAATTACAGTTTTGATGTGTAATGGTTTTTAATTTGAGAGATTGACCTTTTCAAGAGGAGTAACAATGTTAAACAAATTCTTTTGGTGTTTGGTGAGGTATGTATATCCCATTGGTTTGTGATTTATTGATCATGTCAAAAGAGGGCCCTTTTTCAAGTAAAAATGGTAACAAAAAGATGTATGTATATTTTTTACTTTATTAGTACAAATTAAGAAACAATAAATTTATTCAGGTTATGATTAATTTTTATGGATAAATGTTATTTAAATTGTGCATATTTAATGGACATTGATTTACATCTAAAAATATTGAAAATATGTTTCCTGTTAAATAGTTACTGTAACTTTCATTTAAAATATTGAAATGCAGCTTATTTTCGTTGACCTCTCCAGCTTGTCCAACAACCATTGCTTAAAAAACAAGTCCACACACGTAAGCGATAAGGATGGTTAAACAGTAGATATGTGACAGCATTTCTTGTAGTAGTATTGTTAAATGTTTGTTAGTGTAAATACGGGATAACAGGGAATCAACTAAATAACCAAAAATACAAAATAGAGAATTACAGTACTAGAAATGAGAACAAATGTCTGTATTAGCAATGGCACTGACAGCGAGTTTAGTAAATCTGTACCACAAGAACTGAGTGAAGCTCAGTGGAATAAGATTAGAAACATTTTGACTTCTTATGCACAACAACTGCCTCTTGAGTTTGGTTTTATCAAAACTTACACGAAAAACACCTAACAACAATATAAACTTATAGTACAGGCAGACAGCGGGGATATATGGAGACAGGTATGGTCATTCTACCTTACCAATCCTTATTCTGTAACATCCCGCTCGCCGCTCGGAATGTTGATTTTGAGATTTCTCGTATATATCGAACAAATTATTAGAAAATGGAAAGTTTTAAGTCTTAATTTTTTAATAATTTTTTGATGAAATTTTTAGAAACTAACAATTGTAACTTGTTCAGTTGTTCCTTGGTATAATAAAGATTAAAAATTTCATATGATCTAAGTCATTTTCTTAGTGGAATTCATAAATATATTGAGGTAAACTTGCTTGTGGTTATGTGGATTTTGTCCCATATTGATATTGTAAAAAAATGATGAGAAAATTAGCCTTGAGATCACCCTCAGGTGTCTTCTAAATTATATCAGTTTGTAGTATAAATTTTAGATAATTTTTTGTGAATATTAATACTTTTTATCTGTATTTACATAAACACCCTTATATTTGTATTAGAATAGCTTTTAAAATCAGGATGTTGCTCCATCCTCAGGAACTTATATCCAATAAAGATATCCCATCCTCAAGCACTTATATCCAATAAAGATATTGAGTACATATAGTATCTTGTGTTAGTGTTGTTTACAATTACTATTTACTAGTATAAGTTGAATGCTTGTAAGGCCCGGTGCTAGTGAGAACTTTGTATATATTTTTTTATTACTAGTTTATTTATTTAAATAGATTATTTAATTATTAATATTAAATATATGGACTAAGGATTATTTTCATAATCAAACTCTGAATATATTTTTTAATATTAATATTACTTAATCGGGATAATAAAAATAATAAATAACACTTTTGTTACTTTAGATCCCACATCGAGTAAAACAGAAGAAAAACAGATGTCTATATAGTTAGAGATGTACTTAAGATAAAAAATATAGTGCTACAGCTCTCGGTGCCTATCACGCACACACTGAATTGTTTGTCGTTATTAAACATCACCGTACTGACATAATTATTTTGTGTTATTTTATCCTCGAAAATTTATCGCGACATACCAACGTAATAAATACGATGATAGTTTCTTCAAGAATAATCGTATCTTCTCGAAAGTTCGATGACCCAACTGTTTAATTTGTTAAAGTGATGTTATAACTAAACTTTTTTTTTCTTATCCTCTTTTATATTGTTGTTAATTGCTATTATTATCTTACCTTCCTGTTTGCATTGCGCTTCTTATTTGATTATTTTTGAATTTTGCGATATTATATATAATATAATTACCTATTGTTTCCTTAGTTTCTTATTTGTCTATTTTTGAATTTGCAATATTATATAGAATATAATTATCCATTATTGCTAATATCTCCAACATAAACATAAAGATCAGAGAATATTGAAAAATTGGGTGCGGAAGAGAATGCACTTCTCTCTCGTACATCTCCATCTCCTTTATTCAACAAAAATAAAATGTTAAATTATGTATATCAAATAAAATATTATAAATTACAAAGTTTATATGCATTGTCATAACTGCAATTTAAAATCATTTCATAAAATAATTTTAGTACAAGTTTAACTATAATAAATTTTATTTTATATTTGTCTACCGTATATACAAATGTTAATCCGAATTCCGAATTAATGATTGAATTATGGTAGGAAGGGAAGGAATCATATCGTAAATAAATTTCTGCTCCTTGAATTTGCTGGAGTGGAACACATTTGTGAAAAAATTTCATATACAATCATCTAATTTTCCGGATGCAACGCTACGTTAATGTTTAATTAAGGTATGAGAAGGTGTAATTTGTAGAAAATGTGAGATGTTACAGTGGAGTGTTTGTCTATAGCATTTAACATTATCGAAACGGTTAAATAATTCAATGGAGAATTTTCTGAATATTACTTAGCTTGACTCTACCAAACTTCATTATTTTGGCGCTCTATAGTTTTGAAAAATATGTCGTAATAATCCGGTACAACTGAGGTCCATTACAAAAGAAGCTGTGAATTGAGGACTGTCGGATGTTCCTATAATACTGACTTTGACTATGAGCCAGTTTGGCCGGGGAGTAATTTTTATGTTGAAAATGTACATGCTTGTGTTGTGATATAGTGAAAAAAAAAAAAGAAGAAGAAGAAGAAGAAAATGTATGTTTATGTAATAAATTAGTTGATAAAGCCGCGCTTCGCGACGGCGTTACAATATTTTTAAAAAAATTCAATACATTTACGTTATATTATAATATTAATATTAAATTTTAATAATTAAATAATCTTCTCTAATGAATCAATTTCTTGTTAAATACAATTTTTTCGATTGAGCCGCTCTCTCGTTAAAACCGAAACCCAACTTTTTAACATATATTATAAAGACTACATGAGATTGTTCTTTTACTCATTGTTCTTTTATTATGTTAAGACATCAATTCTTTTCTTTTTAAATACGGTAACTTTTTTCATGACAATAGTATTTGATTTATGAATAAATTTTCCTAATATAAGTACAATTAACTTATATAAAAAATATATAATTTAAGAAGATCGTACTTTCTATAAAATATTTAATTATATGTCTGCTCTATATATTCAAACACCTATTCTAGTTCTAGTAGAACTTTTATTTATATATTTTTTCTATAAATTCAAACTCTTATTCTCTATAAATTCGAACTCCTATTCTGCTTCCAATAGAACTTTTAATCGTATGCCTTATAAATACTTATTATACTTCCAATAGAACTTCTAATCATATGTCTTCCCTATAAATTCGAACTCTTCTCCTTTATAAATTCGAACACCTATTCTACTTCTAATATGCTAATTGATATTTTCATATTTATTAGTGTTTAAAATTCTAGGAAATTAGAAAAATCGATTGAGACGATATTAGAGCGCCACCTAAACTCCCGCTATCCTCCTTTATATATATATATATATATATATATATATATATATATATATATATATATATATATATATATATATATATATATATATATATATATTGATATTGATTAAAAACTGATTGAAAATTAAAAATATAATTTAAAATTAGAAGTTAGTATGAAATACTTTTTCGAACAACTTAATTTATTTTGATAATTTTATTTGATAAAAATTAATATTATTATTTGAATTAATAATTTATCAAATTTATTTTATTCTAACTATTTTATTAATCCATAAGTTACCCATTATACAAAAGTAACTAAACAGATATTGATTTAAAATTTTCCTTTTGCACCCTATCACTTTACATAACTTTAAGTTATAAGTAATAATTTAAAATTTATCCAAACATGTTCTATAATATAGAAATACAAATCAACAAATGTACAATATTTATTTCAATTTCATAATTATATAACCAATAATTATATTTCGAACTTTAATTTCTTAAAACATGTATTGAAAACATATTATTGAATACAAATTTTATACACTCACTTATAAAGTACTTAAGAAATAAAGCTAGGTTGAAGGAAAAAGAAAACAAGAAAAGGCAAATAAGTTAAACAATCCATGCATGTTGCCATGTTGGTCACTTGATTTTGTGGAGTTACAATGTTGGTCGCACAGTACCATTAGAGCATCTTTAATAAACTTTCCTACGTTCATTCTTGAAAATAATAAAAATAAATAGTTTTTAATAAATTATTATATTAGTTTATGTATCAAATTTTAACAATACTCTTTGTATTAATTCTTTATTTATATTTTATTAATATATCAATACAATTATGAAAAAAAAAGTTATATAAAAATTGGAAAAAATGTCATATCTTATAAACTAAGTATCTGTTCTAACCATTCTCGGGGGTGACGGGGTGAGCGAGAATCGAACCCATGGATCGACAAAAGATATACCTGGGTTATCCAATCTTCCTCAATTAAATAATCTTTTAATTACTTTTATTCATACATATTTTACCAACACACTTTATTTTCGTTATAAATTATATATGGGTAAAGAAAACTTAAAGTTACATTTAGGTAATTTCCTAAAATTAACAACATTGATTCATCTATTTTGAACCATTTAGCACCTTGTATCATTCCAACTTAAATGCGATATGTATTTAATCATGTATTCATGGAGGTGAATTTAAATGTCTGAATTTTTAGGATGCCATCCGCATGCATATATGATATAGGGAGTAACCTTCCCGGGAGAATAAGTTATATAGATAATATGGGAGAACAAATCTTGTCCACTCATTTCTTTGCGTCTTGTAGTGGTTGGGATTAAATCCATAGTCATCTATGTAAATTAACGTTGTTCTGCGTATTAGAGAAACTAGCAACTGCTGTTTTAGTCCTATTATGAGGATAGGGTTCTAATTTCATAATTCTTTTTAAATTACGAATTTCATTTTCTATTGTGGTAGAAAATTTACTGTAAAAGGCGGGTTGCTCGTCTTTTATAGCTTCTAAATCCCAAATTAGGTATCTAGTTGCTGTTTGATTTCCAGGGGAAATAGTATTTCTAGAAGTCTCTAAGAGATGATCTAGATATTCAAGGTTAGTCATGTCTATCATGGCATTAACAAACCAAGGTTTATCATTCATGATTATAACAATAAAATGGTTTAAATACAAAATTTTTCTAAGTAGGGTTGTTGGTTTTACCAGGCTTTTCCAAATGATTTCTATCTGCATGGGAATTATTGATCTTTAAAACTTCGTTTTCTCCTTTAAACCTCCTGGTTATCATTTCTTGTCTTCAATCCTATGAGCAGCGTTTCCCTACGACCTCCTGCCTAGCGGTACTCCATGTGCTCCAAAGCGGACTCCAGAATAACTTGAAATGTAACAGAGATTTATGAAGAAAAAGACTTTTTATTGATTCATATAATTATAGAGATATAGACTCATTATGAGTCTGTTTACACTCAAAACCCCTAAGGGTTTTACTCACTCACTGATTATTTGAAAGATTTTTGTACAGTGTGTAAGCTTTGCATATTTCAAGATGCCAATACTGAAAACTTAACTCGCCTTTTATAGAATAATGTCGAGGATCTGTACAAAATTATCAACGTAAGTGATTACGTTTTTTTGCACTCCATTATTCTGCCTTTTAAAAAGATAAGATTCCTCTTATCTTGTCTTCACATGTGCTTGAAAGTGGATTCTTTTTTCTTTAATCCTCCACGTTTGCTTTTCCAGCTGCTTTAGATAGCTGCTTTAACACATTTAATTAAAGTTGATTTGCTCATTTTTCTTGTAGTGTAATTTGAGTGCATAAGAATGTATATTCTTATTAAAATGTGTGACTCACACGAATATCTAAAATATTTAATTAAATGCATACATTGCTTTAATATTTCAAAGACATTAAATATTTTCAAAAATATTTTTTTTATGCATGACTTATTACTTTTACATTAACGAATTAAAATTTTTTGAAATATGCAAATATACATATATATTTTTTTTATAAATATAATGTGGTGACATATGCTACATAAATACAATATATATAAGACATGCTCACCCATGAATATAATATTTTTAATATATAAAATATATTGAAATATGTGTCATGTATCGATATGCAAATATTTATTTTGCACCAGTTTTTCAAATAATTAAATATTAGAATGCATGTATACAATTACAATTAACGAATTACGACATAGCTATAATGACAAAGGAACACTTATCTAGCTTTGTGCTTGGCCGAGTAGATTTAGATCTCCAAATGCTTCTAGTTTGTTTCCGCGTGATATCAGCTTTCCTACATCGTCTCAGCCTCTGCTCTTGTCATTCATCTTGCCGACTCAGATGTAATTCTCTCTTTGTTCTGCAACTCTCCTCAACGGGGCTGTTGTTGCCTTCCCGTAGATGTCCTTTTAGTCTAATACGTAGAAGCTGCCACCAGTTGTGTTGACATAGCTGCCAGTGATGAACGAAACACGCCGACAACCACCATTGTCGTTGGAAAAAACCTGGAACCCATCTCATTTTTGGCCCCAGTTCTATTCTTCTCGAAGCTAAACGCTTTTTATTTGCCGACAGTGCTCCTCTCCCTCGTCGTTTTCCTTTAAGCTTTTTGTTCTTTGTCCATGCCACTGTTGCAAGCTTCCTTTTGACATCCTCTCTTTACGTTAGCCGCTGCCATAATACTGTTACGGCCCAAGAAACAAACACACGTACCTGCAAGCTTCTCATCTTGTATCTTTCTTGAAAACGAATCGATATCGTAGCCTCCATTTTTATATTTTACACCAACGGAGTTAAGGGCTGCGTTTATTCTTTTTTCCATGTGGTGCACGAACAGGTTCCATCTCCTTCTTTCCGAAGTCACCTGCATTTTCTATGCTTCTATCTTCTGGCTTCTGTTTTCGGTAGCTCATAGCAAGCATGTTCGTCGAGCAACTCTTCCTTTTCTCAACAAACCCAGCAACCTTCGTGTTTGTCGTTTCTATTTATCCCACCTTGTCCATGCTTGCTGCTGCCACTGCACTTCATTGTTGCTGTCTAACCTTATTGTATGCACAACCTTGACACCGTTCTGTAATCCGCAGCCCATAATGTTGTGCAAGAGATCGCAGGGCTACATATCCATAGCAACCACCATAGCAGTCGAAAATTCAAGGCTTAACACAGCCGGTTCATCTCCTGTGACTAATCCTGGAATAGACAAGCACTCCCACTTCGCTCTTTTGATATGTTTCATGAAGCTCTCTCACCGAAGCTTCCACCGGCATCGTTGCTTCTTTATTCTTCTTTTATGGCAGGTTGTCTCCATAGCTTTCAGAACAGCTGAACGGGTCACTATGCCGGTGAGTAACCTGTGACTTTCTTCTATGAACCATGATTTTGCAATCATTACGTTGGTACATCACATGATTTTGGACAGCCCCCAAAATCAGTACATTACGTTGCTGTCATTAAGAACACCATAAAAACAGAACCGCCAACGATCTTCTATGGTTACGTGTATGTATGAATTTTTTGTGAGAAATAGCTGGCTTGATAATCTCTATCAAGAACCTGTTAAAACCACCAGTCCATGTATATATAGATTTATCTCCGTATTTGTATGTAAACGCAAACGTGCCACCGGTATTAACCATGTCATGAACACAACCATTGTATCTCCTGCACAAAATTTTAAATTACAAGTAAAAAGGCCTTTTACAAATATAATATTGAATCATGTGTAAAAGATCCATGATGTAATACATGTGTATTATAAATATATAAGACGCATGGAACTTTAAACTTATCTTTCTCAAGTTTAACTTTAAATTGGAGATTGTCATCATGTGTGCTTTATTAATGCCTCCAGGATATGCATAACAATAAGCATTGTTGCCTTCAGGGTTATTAACCACTATGGATACATCACTGCTCCAGTTTGAATCATCTTCCATACGTCTTTTTCTGTTCAAAAGTGAAGAATATAGTTCGCGTTTTCTCCATTAAAAACCAACGTACAGCTGCACCCCTAATTGTATATGTTCATCTGAGATTCGTTTGTCCCCCACAAACGATAGACTCCCCTCCTTCTAGCACCAAATGTTGTTGGAGGAATTTCGTAACAACACATGTTCCGAGTCTTCCGTTGATCCCGGATTTTCCGATGATTCGGGATGGTTTTTGTGGTGATGCTTGGGACTGAGTTTGCAAGGTCTCCACATAATCCATGTAGAGTGAAGTGAGGTCTAACATCCAACCCCTGCAAAGTGCCTACATATCCTATATTTATAGGAATCAAGTCCCATGTAGTTCTTAGGGTTTGGACTCCTTACTTGATTGATAAGACACATTTTTTTATGTATTTTTATCCTTACTCCAATGCTGATCTAGTTAGTTATTCCACCAGCCATGATTATCAAGTAGTTATCCTTCATAAATCCATAATTATCTATATGATTTTCCATCATATATCCACATATATATACATAATCCATGTATATATAATGATTATCCATCACAACAAAGGTTGTTGGGCCAATGTATCTATACTTAGCCTAATCTATTCCTCCATATCCACATAACTCGGGCCCGTAACCTTAATGGGCCTTAAATCAAGCCCAAGACGAATTTTGGGCACAACAGTAAGGAATGAATTTAAGGATGGTTGTTGGAGTTGATACACAAAATAAAGTTCCTAAATCACTAAGAACCATTATTTTATTATATTTTTAGGAATCATTTAAGGAGCTGTTGAACTTGCTCTAAAGATAAACAAGGAAACTAATTACCCAAATTAATACTTTCTTAAGATGTGCGCTTTTTTAAAAAAAGATAACTAAAAGGGACGCAGAAAGTATATAGTAGTGTTTTTTTATGCAAGTCAATGCATATTGCCATGAAGTACCATGCTCTTTTACTAGGGGCTTCTTCGTTCTATAAAATTGAATTTTTTAAAAAATGTAAATTTGTATTTTGTACTTTTGAATTTTGTAAAGAAAAAAAACTAAAAACCTTAAAATAATCATTTGTTTAAATTTATAATATAACTACTTCTACGAACAAATAATAAGAATGTACAATTTATTATCTCATAATCTCATTTTCAAATTAATTTAATTTAGAAATTTTACCAAATATAATAATTATATAATAATGCACGTAATATATTTCAAATAGCTAGTTAACGTTTAAAAATATTTTTTTTTGTATAATTGAGTGATGACATATAAACCAATAAACATAGGAATATTTTAATAATAATAATAATAATTATTATAATTATAATAATAATAATGATAATAAGTAATCGAGTAATCAAGTTCGAGCCGAGTCTAGTTCGAATTCAAGGGAAATTGATAAGCTCGAAAAAATTTAAAAATTTAGCAAAAAAAAAAAAAGAAAAAAGAGAGCAAATACTCTTGAATTGGGGCAACTGTCCTTTAGTCTAGGTCAGATGGTCCTCTATGATCTCCATATGTATTCCCTAACAATAAAGGATGGAAAATGCTAAGGATTCCGTCCCAATCACGTGAACAATCTTTATTAACAAACTCCCAAATATATATATGTACCAACTTGTTAATTAATCACCTAATCACTCTTTCACTCCATCTTATCAGAAAAAAATATATATATATATATCCCACCACTACAAATCTCCGTTTTATATCAAACGGGTCACTGATGTCATTAAAAAGTATCAAGTAGCTCCCCAGTCTCCACGGGGACTCATTTAACCACTAAACTAAGAAATATATCATTTGCCCCCCTGCATTCACAAAAATAATACAATTTACGGTGGCCTAAGTGAGAATAATACAATCTATCCAAAATTGAACTTTTTTTGGCCACCATAAATTTTATCCAAGACACTTAGGCCACCATAAATTGTATTATTTTTGTGAATGCAGGGGCAAATGATATATTTCTTAGTTTAGTGGCTTAAATGAGTCCCCGTGGAGACTGGGGAACTACATGATACTTTTTAATGAGATCAATGGCCCGTTTGATATAAAACACAATCTCCAACTGCACAATTTATTAATGATAATACGTAAATGTACATGATGTTGCAATTGTACTTTACTTCCCCACATTCTCTGCAATAAGAAACCAGCATTGTGCTGTTATCATTGTGTTCATCCCATGCTTGGTTTTGTCACGTGACCCTTGTGCTTTGTCACGTGTCAGTAACTTCATTATTAGTCTTTATTTTTAAACAAAATTATTATTATTCCAAACCTTTGCATGAGATTTAGAACTGAACTGCCCACTATTTGTTTGTTTTTTTTCTTTCTGTAGACTTTTTGTGGTATGTCTGAGATTCCATTTGGAGTTTTACTAGTTGACTAATTACATACTCCAAACCTTAATTGAGTTGGGTTAATAGGCATTTTGGTCACTCAACTGACAGTAAACTTGCAATCGGGTCATCAAACTTAAAAAGTTTTCAATCACATCATTGTACTCTTAAAAATTTTCATTCAGATCACTAGCCGTTACACTCCGTTAAAAATTTGACAGAAAGTTGACTAAGTTTTGTGAGTTAGCTTGAATAAATCCATTGTGGCATGTACAGTCAGCTGAATTAGCGTTTTGATCACCGAACTTACTAGAAACTCAGCTGACTGCACATTAGTTGAGTGACGAAAAACGCCGCTTCAGCTGACTGCACATGCCACGGTGGATTTATTCAAGCCAACTCACAAAACTTAGTCAGTTTTCCGTCTAACTTTTAACGGATTGTAATGGCCAGTGACCTGAATGAAAATTTTTAAGAGTACAATGATGTGACTGAAAACTTTTTGAGTTTAATGACCCAATTGCAAGTTTCCAGTCAGTTGAGTGACCAAAACGTCATTTAACCCTAATTGAGTTTTACTAGTTGACTAATTACATACTCCAAACCTTAATCTTACTTTCACATCTAGATTGTTACCCCCCAAGAATTGATAATTGACAATTGATTAATTCGATGGATTGATGTGTCAGGCTATTAGTTTAAATTACATGTTCTTTTGGTAAATGTGGACAGTTGTAAATATATAATCCGACATGCAGTATTTATATACTGTACATGTGTGGTTAGAACAAGAGCTCGCTTTGATTTTGTGCTTTGGACTTTGGTAAACTGTCAAGTACGTAAGTTGAATATTAGTATTCAACTCTAAATTGTTGTACTGCGGTGACATGGAATATTTTGAGTTCATAACATTTAAGTGTTATGACTTGTGTAATGTGTATGTGTATCTCACAACGAACTAACGAAGAAGGGTATACATTTTTTATGTTTTTTTTAATCATTGATGCGGAAGCAAGGAAGGTCTTATAATTTCATTGATTTTCAAAAATTAACAAAAAATTTGTGTAAGTCATGAGTTTTGGTAAAAGGTCAGTAAATGATAATTTTAAGTTCTAACTGATCTACAAAATTTTAGAAAATTTAACCATATATTCCGACTATCTTTGATGAGAATGTAAATGAAAAAGATACGTAAATGTGAATAAACGGGAGTTTAAATATTTAATATTTACAATCTCCTTTACTATAAGCTAAACATCCAAGCAATACGTTTAAATAAAAAAGTACTAGCACATTGTATGTTAATTTTACATATTGAAGATATTAAATATAATTAAACTAAACTATGTATAACAAAGAACATGAACAAATATATACAAACCGGAAAATACATTAAAGGGTCTACATTGTATTTTGTCCCTTTCTTGATAATAATAAAGTACAAGATGCTATTTTAAATAAAAAAATTGCCCATATTGAGTGCTTATAAACTAGGCAAAACAAATCACTCACCTTCGTAAATAAACTTCACTGCTATCTTTACTTTTTCCAGACTCCTAAAATCACTCTAACAACTCACGACCATATCAAACAATGATTTCCTTGTCGTAAATAAAGAAACTAATTACCGAGTTAAAATTAATCCCAACATTCTTCCCCTTAATCTTAAACTTGTTTTACAAGATTCTTCACAAATCCTTAAGTTCCGGGATCTTGCTTTGCTTTGGACACTCTTGGCATTCACTAGGTTCCACCAACTGCCCCACACCAAATAATCACTGCACTGATGTTTCTGTAGTTTGTTGTTTGCACTCAGCAGTCAACACTTGTGTTGCTTTCGTTTGCACTCAGCAGTCAACACATGTGTTGCTTTCGACAACACTTTCATTAGCTCGTATGACTTTCTTCCTTCCTGTGCACTTAGACAAGGTTCAACACGCCCGTATGGCTTTCTTCCTGCCTACACTCAGACAACGTTCAACACGCCCGTATGACTTTCTTCCTGGCTGCACTCAGACAAGGTTCAACACGCCCGTATGGCTTTCTTCACCATCCGAAACTTCTCCTATTCCAACATCTGTACTTTCCTACCGCAAGTAAACAAATATCATCTCCTCAACCCTTCGCACAACTTGGATAGCTCTCCAAACTTCCTAAAACAGAATGTATTTCTTCTTCTAGCCTTCTATTTTGAACTTTTATGTTAAAGCTACTTTTCTTCATTTTTAAACTCCTTTTTATTTTTTCTTCTTGTTGCCCTTATTCCTTTTAAGACCGCCTGCATCCTCCCTGTGAACGTCTGATGACGATCTTTGACTCTCATTATGTTTATGATTGCTACCTTCAGGGGCTAACTTAGAGAACTTTTTAAGATCTTTGAGTCATCCTAGTTATCACCGCCACCTTTTAAAGTTATTTTCTTGTTCCATCCAAACCAGTTTTTTTTCTCCTTGGAACCATTTGATTCACAACTTTCAAATGAAGTCCCGCCACTGTTTTCGTGACCACCCAGAGCATCAGACTCCTCATCGTCACAGGGGCCCTCAGCATTCCCCATGCGTAGTGCAAAATGTAATTGCCTTCTTTCTTCAGCTATTAAAACCTCATCATGTTCAGCTCCGTTTGCTAACCTTTCTTCCTCGTTTGCTGCAAAAAGCTCTTTATCTGCCACAACACCGGGTACTTGCCTTGATTTCACGCTCACCATCACATGAAGCATATCACAGACTTTTCCCTTCCAGTTTCCTACCATCTCAGTTCTCTCCCGTCTCTGCCAATTCAGATGGGGAACAAGCTCAGCCTGAGTAACATCAATTCTAGGCCTATACATGTAAGTTTGAGGCATCAAGGCCACTTCATGAGCAACTTCTGTTTCTGATGGTTGTGCACCATCCCCCCTCAAAGCATTCGTAATTTCCTTCTCCTTGTGAGATAGCACAATTAAACAACCAGGAGGTAGTGATACATTATTCTCATCTGATGAATATCCATCCCCAAGGAAAAGAAAAGTTTGATCGGACCTTTGAATACTAATAAATGGATTTTATATCCACTTGGAGCGCTTCAATTCGGCTTAAATTGATTAACTTGGCCTCAAGTATGTCGTATTTTTGATCCGTTTTAGTGAGTTTGTGTAGGGTTACTAACTTGAGGTTGGAAGATATAAATTGCATATTTTATGGTGGATTTGAGTTCAAGAAGTGAAGAATGACAATTTGCAAAAGAAACGAAGGAAAAAGGAGTTAAAACGAAGAAAAACAGCAAAAATCAGCAACTGGCAGTGTAGGACAACGCAGGCTGCGCTACAGGAGGCGCAGGCAGCTCCATGAACAGTAGAGACAGCGCAGGCAGCGCTCAACGGGCGCAGGCAGCGCTGCTGTCGTCTGACAGATTTGCTGATTCACTATTTTTCCCATATCTTGAGTTCTACAAGTCCGTTTTGGACGATCTTACAGTCCACACAAAGTTAACGAGATTCTCTTTCATTCTAAAGTGGTCTAGATGTCCAAATACAACTAGAACGGTCCAGAAATACTGAAGAAAAGTTAGCTACGAATTTTCCTTCAAAACAGAATCAGTTTAGGAAACGTATTGGTAGTTTTTTGCTGGAAAAGACTCCTAGCGCCTATATAAACACATCCTACCATCATAAAACAAAAAAAAAAACACCCAAAAACACTTCACATAACACAGAGAGAGAGCCAAGAGACGGAGATTCGGACTTGGAGAAGGATTCCAACGCTCGTGACAAGCAACGGAGATCTAGATCTACTTTTTGTTTTCTTCTATTAGGCGAAACTCTTGGATGTTTTTGGGATTTGTTTTCTTAACTCATTACTCTAGTTTATTTTTAATCTTTAATACTTTGTTTATTATCATGGCTTCATCAGATCCCATGATGACGAACGTTCAATTATGAACTAATCGTTGTCATGGGATTCTAATGGATTTATTTACGTAGCTTAGTAGTTTGATTGCTTTAAAGATTTATGTGTGGTGAATTCTTGATATCCTTGTATGGTTGTGCTTCATGTGTTTAGATGCGTCGCGAACATCTAATTTGTTAATCTCTTGCGAAACGAGAGTGGATCTTGAAATTTAGAACTTGCCATGCTAGCATAGGATAGGTTGATGTTTTAACATCATGATTTATAGCGTAAATAGAGATATTATGCTGCCCTATGTGATCTTAATAGACAACTTGTTCTTCAACCGTTATGTTTTCAAATCTTATAGAGATATATGGTCTAAGCATAATTGGTGTCTATTCATCTTCTATCTCTTTTGTGGATGTATGTTTAGTTTGGTATTCATATACTGAGAAGTAGCGTATACTTGTTCCGTGTTGTCTGATCAGATATCAAAACCATCACATGCATTGATTAAAGGCATCAACTCTAAGCGAAGTAGATGATGAAGTTAGGATCCCATGTTTATTCTCATATAAGTAATTCGTCTTTAATTCCCATTAGTTAATTAATTGTTAGTTAATTTAGTTAATCAAAACCCAATTTTGTTAATCGTCTTAGCAGTGAGTAATAATCATACATTGTTGCATAGGTACATTAACTAATTTAAAACCTAAGATCTCTGTGGGAACGAACTTGACTTCTATCTTTATTACTTGTGACCACGTACGCTTGCGTGATTTTGTGTTAACAAATACCGAATCCATCAAAACCAGCAAGGGTCATATCAGCACGAAGGTTTGAACCACGCATCCATATGCGGTATGTGTCGGACGGAGCAATCTTACCAATGAACGGGATGGCTGAGATTTCAAAATGAAACGTAATCTTCATATAAAATTCAGGAATTCGACCGGCAGAGGCAACAATACGAGGCAGATGAAGGCACCACTTAGCCCACGCAAACGGCTGATAATGTCTAGCAATGATCATAGCAATGTTCTCCTCTCGATTATAAACTGCCTCTTATAAAGCACTTCATCCATTCTCATTCTGCACACTCCAATCAGCACCAACAACCAATAAAATCTCAGCAGAAACAGGATCCCGCATCCGCACCGCCAAATGTAAAGGGGTCTCTCTACCGAAAATGTCTCATCTATCAATGACGGAAGAAATAGCATCGGTCTCAGCCTCAACAACCACACTCTCAGCTTCCGTATTAAATTCCCCAGCTTTAGCAAGCCTAGGTATACCGGAAATAATCCTCTTCAAGGCAGCATAATTAGCGCGAGCAACTGCCAAATGAGCAGGACTATGTGCATAAATAGACCAATCCTCCATGAAATTCTCTAGTTATCCTTTGACGTAAATAAAAAACAACAAAATCTTCTTCGTGCTAACCAAAAAACATCCCCTCTAAACAAGTTCCAGGATTTGCACACACATGAAACATCTCAAAACCCATAAAATTCACCCTACAACCCTAATGTCAACATCTACGCCTGTAATATACACCTAATAACCATAAATTTCATCCCACATTGCTAAATAAACAACTTTCTTCTCTTCCCCCCCCTCTCTCTCTATATATATATATATGTATATTCAAATCTCAGATTTTGAACTCAAATAAGTTATAGGATGGTATTGTGTTGATTCGTGTAACAAATCTCAGATCTCTATAGCTATAGGTATCCCATCCCCCTATTGTATGTATGTATGTATATATGTTATTTGTTCCTTACCACAACTCGAGCTGCAGTGCTACACTTCTCCCCGAAGCCCTGTCGTACACCAATATTTTGCTTCACATCATTTCATCATTCATCATCTTTAATAACTCTACTGCCATTAAACTATCTCCATGATTCGATAGTCCCAAAACCAAAGAAGTAAAAACATGTACATCCCTACGCGACATCTCATTTAAAAATCTCTAATACCTCCTTAAAAACCCTACTTTGACATACCCATTAATAATCACACTCGACCAAAATATTTCATCAAACAACTTCATGCCAACATCTTCACACTTTACATTGCCATAACAGCCCATATACATCTCAATTTCACTCTTCATCACACACCGTCAGCAATAATATCAACATTGAACTCTCCCTTTGACACACCTAATATGTCGAATCAAAACGAACTTCACCGGTCCATATATCGACTAAAACCACATCCAGTTTGAGAGCAATAAATTGCATAAAATTTTGCATGCACCAGTGGTGCAAGCCACAAGCCACCTGATGTACTTTGCTTCACTCACCTTGTATCAGAAAAATACCAGATTGAGGCAAGGCATGTCGTCCTCCCCCAATTATTCTTTCCTCCGCAACTGGATATGTTGAAAAGATTCCTCAATCGAAAGTTCAAAGTTGTGTGCCCAATCAATTGTCGAAAAAATTATTATCGCACAAATCTGCTTCCGTCTCTATTTCACTTCGCATTGATTCTCTTCCTCGCCTCGCTGTTGTCCGCTGCGACTCCACCTCACCGCGTCACTGTCGCCCACAAAACTTACCCGCCTGAATGGAACCACCAAGGCTCCGCCTCTGTACAATTTTATCTTGACAAACAGTCCTTTAGAATCCAAAAACAATCCTTTCAAACATTTTGTCGAACACTTGGTGTGCAGCTTGAATGTACTGCAAAACGTACTGCAAATACATTATGTGGCCGGTACATTATGCGGGTCTGATACCATGTTAATTTTACATATCGAAGATATTAAATATAATTAAACTAAATTATGAATAACAAAAAATATGAACAAATATGTAAAAACTGGAAAAAAACATTAAAGGGTCTGCATTGTATTCTGTCTCTTTCTTGATAATAATAAAGTACAAGATGCTATTTTAAAGAAAAAACCGCCTATATCGAGTGGTTATAAACTAGGCAAAACAAATCACTCACCATCCTAAATAAACTCCACTGCTATCTTTATTTTTTCCAAACTCCTAAAATCACTCTAACAACTCACGAACAAATCAAGGAATGATTTTCTTGTCGTAAATAAAGAAACTAATTACCGAGTTAAGTTAAGATGAATCCCAACATTGTAGTTTTAGAAATCGAATTCTTATCTATACTATTATATAAAAGCCGAAACATTAAAAGTTTGGTTGGTCAGTCGGTCGGTCGGTCGGTCGGTTGGTCGGTACAGTACCTGTTGATTTTATTTATTTACCCTTACCCAGTTATAGATAAAATCCATCATAACTAATCAATTTCCTTTTTCAGGTTAAACATATTACCTTTTCTATTTTTCAATAAATAAATAATTTTCTTTTTCAGGTAAAATACAATATTTTTTATATTTTATCTAACTAAAATTTCTCCTTTATTAATTAATTTCCTTTTTCAGGTTAAACATATTACCTTTTCTATTTTTTCAATGACTTAATAATTTCCTAAAAATACAATATCTTTACATTTTATCTAAATAAAAATTCTTCTTTTTTAAAAACACTACGAGCAGTTTTGTTTAATAAAATAACATAAATATATTATAATTACTAATAACTAATAACTAAAATTACCTTTTTCAGCCAAAACGCGTTACCTTTTTTATTTTCTATAACTAAAATCTCTCTTTTTCTAATTATATCATGGACGGTTACCTTTTTAAGTCAAAACACGTTACCTTTTTTCTTTTCTCTTACTAAAACCTCTCTTTTTCCAATTATATCACGGGCATTTCAATTTAATAAAAATAAAATAATATTATAATACTAATAATTAACCGATTACCTTTTCAACTAAAACGTATCATATTTTCTATTTTTTCTAATTAAATACCATTTTTTTCTAAAAATATCACGGGCAACATTAATTTCTCATTTTCTAAAAAGTATGAGTAATTTTCTTTAGTAAAATAACATAATTTAATTATAATTACTATAAACTAATCAATTACCTTTTTTCACATAAAATCATGTCATCTTTTAATTTTCATGTTACCATTCTATTTTCTCTAACTAAAATTTCTCTTTTTCATATTATATCACGGACGGTTCTATTTAATACAATAAACTAATAATATTAATAATTTCCATCATAATAACTAATCAATTCCTTTTTCAGGTTAAACATATTATCTTTTCTATTTTTCAATAAATAAATAATTTCCTTTTTCAGGTAAAATACAATATCTTTCATATTTTATCTAACTAAAATTTCTCCTTTATTAATTAATTTCCTTTTTCAGGTTAAACATATTACCTTTTCTATTTTTTCAATGACTTAATAATTTCCTAAAAATACAATATCTTTACATTTTATCTAAATAAAAATTCTTCTTTTTCAAAAACACTACGAGCAGTTTTGTTTAATAAAATAACATAATTATAATATAATTAATATTAACTGAAATTACCTTTTTTAGCCAAAACGCGTTAGCTTTTCTATTTTTTCTAACTAAAATCTTTCTTTTTCCAATTATATCATGGACGGTTACCTTTTTAAGTCAAAACACGTTACCTTCTTTCTTTTCTCCTACTAAAACCTTTTTTTCCAATTATATCACGGGCATTTCTATTTAATAAAAATAAAATAATAACATTATAATACTAACAATTAACAGATTACCTTTTCAGCTAAAACATATCATCTTTTCTATTTTTTCTAATTAAATTCCATTTTTTTCTAAAAATATCTCGGACAACATTAATTTCTAATTTTCTAAAAAGTATGAGTAATTTTATTTAGTAAAATAACATAATTTAATTATAATTACTATAAACTAATCAATTACCTTTTTCACATAAATCATATCATCTTTTAATTTTCATGTTATCTTTCTATTTTCTCTAACTAAAATCTCTCTTTTTCAAATTATATCACGGACGGTTCTATTTAATACAATAAACTAATAATATTATAATATTAATAATTAACCTATTACATTTTTCAGATAAAACTTATCATCTTTTCTATATTTTCTAACTAAAATCCCTCTTTTAATAAAAATATCACAGACAATATTAATTTTTCCTTTTCTAAAAATATTACGAGCAATTGTATTTAGTAAAATAAAATAATTAAATTATAATTACTATAAACTAATCAATTACCTTTTTCACCTAGAACATGTTACCTTTTTATTTTTTCTAACTAAATCCTCTCTTTTTCTAATCATATCACGGGCGTTCTATTAAATAAAATAAAATAAAATAATAATTATATAATTATTAATAATTAACCGATTACCTTTTTCTACTAAAATCTATCATCTTTTCTATATTTTTTTAACTAAAATCCCTCATTTTATAAAAATATCACGGATAACATTTATATAATTATTATCAAATCATCTCATATAAAAATTTAAGCCTCCAAAATTCATGTTTTAAAATGGTAATTTAAACTAATGAAAAAAATTCATACAATATTAAAAAAAATCCGTGCATCGCACGGGTTTTAAGCTAGTAAAGTGTTAATATTGGCTTAATTTATTGTGTTTTGCAGCTATAATCGTTACTTTCACGACAAACCACATTGCTAAAGCTTTTGTCCGTCACCCCAGAAAGCCAAAAGGAAATTGTTTGTAGAACTTGCAATCGCTACTAAAATAAATATCATGTAAAGTCGAGGCATCATGTAAATGCCACTTCTTTGGCTTCGTTCAATGCAAACAAACAGTAAAATGCAAGCTTTAGGTTTACGTATAATTTTGAGCCAGTATGTCAGTAGTATTTGCCAAACAGAAAAGGAAGAACACAAGAAGATAAACCTTGTCACCTAATTTTGTCGTATTTTTCATACCATTCCTTTTGGTTAAATTGGTTACTCAGCATATCGAGTTTCCGCTAAGTACGTTACGTTCAGTTGCGGTGAATTATAGAACCGCTCTCTGCAAGACCATGCCTCGGCCTTGCCCTACCTAACAGTAACAGGCTAACAGCTAACATTTTTTTTTTTTTAAAGAACTAACATGAGTTCTGCAATCCGAGTATCGAACAAATGTATGTCTAAATATTTAAGTTTATTCTTGTTAACATTGCCATTACAATCAACAACGATCTTGAGGTTTACAAGATTTTAGGTAAAATCATATTTTGGAATGTTAATGTATAAAAATATGAGATTATAGGCAAAATTAAATTTTGGGATCCTAATGCATGTAAATGCTTTATATTTGAAAGTTTTATATAAAAGGATTTGAAATTTTCCCAACACTTAAATGTCGAAAACCTTAGAAACAAACTATCATTATCTTCATGTATGTCGAATATACAGCAAACTATTTTTAATTAAAAGATTTTTAGAAAGTAATTATAACATACGTTTTTCTCTTTTTTATTTTTTTTTGTCAAAAAAATGATTTTTTTTTCAACAATACAACTTTAAAACAATGCTATACGGATCATCCCAAAATGCAACTCTTTTTCCAAATATCACAAAAAAAAAAGTTGTTTTTGACTGAATTTGATTACATGTCATATTTTTCACAAAGTAGGAGGTAATAGTCTCGCAAATAAAATTTTAATAAATATAATAATATTTTTTGTAATTAATCCATTATGAAATGTTGATACAACGAAAATATAATATTGGGCTGTATTTGGTGTAGTAACTTATCATTAGCTAATAATGAGAGTAAAGCCCAAGTTCAGATAGCTCATTACCGGCTGAAAGTGTTAGGAAAATTGCAGTATCTTTAAGTAATTTTGCATAAAAAAAGAATTTGCAATAGATATTCAGTGAACCACTTCTAAATAATAATTAAAAAGTAGTCTACATGTGCAGTCGTCATAGGCTAATATCAATATTTAGCTTTCTTAAAATCGTGAATTTTAAAACAAAACAAAAGATAAGGATAATTTGTGTTTAAGAAATCTAAATTTAAAAGGTTAAACAACAAACATAAACTAAATTAGCAAAAAGGAAAACAGACGTAAACTAGAGAAACACAAAATACCATTTTAACATAGTAGATTACAACGAGTAGGTTAAAAAAAAAACTAATTACAACGAGTAAAGAAGAAGGAGAACATATTAGTACATAATTTAGGAAATTAATATGCATACATTCATAATCATATATAAATTAGGACTCCTAAAATCAACGAAAAGAGAGAGCATCAAAAATCTTAAAATGATTTTTTTTTAATTAGGACTTTGTTTAATATATTTGTTGTTTTTCCAGAACAGGAATAGTGACTACTAATCTAGTTAAAAAAACAGGACATATTAATTATTTAGTAATATGTTACATTTTATATTTTTACATATTAAAATTCATGCGTAAAATTAGTCGCCAGAAGCACTTCCAAATTCTAACTAAAGTAGAGCAAACAAGACATCTAGTCAAACTACAGAAGAGCAGTTGTTAAAGACTTGTGGTAGTCTAGTAGGAGTAGTACAGTTCTGGATTACTATTTGCTTTTGATTCGACACACAGCTACAAAGGTAAATATATTTCTGTAATTTTATCAATGTATCTTTATAATATATGTTATTGCTTGCTCTTCAAGTTCCATTCGGTTTCGTTTGTTTCAAAGTCTGCATAAATATAAGTTTGGACATTCTCATTATCATTATTCGTGGTTTTCAATCCTTCAATCTACTCTGTTGGTAAGTCTCTGCCATTCCATATAGGCGAATTTCGTTTTTTTTTTCTTCTTGTTTCAATATATATAGTTCCATGCATGAGTTTATACAGTTGTACATTGGTCATGCACTTTAAATTCCGTGTGAGAGTGTTTATTAATCCTGTTTGAATGTTGTATGCTTCGTCAGAAAACCGTTCTCTCTCTTTTTTTCGCCAGAAATTCGTGTTTCTGCTTTATTTTTACATATGATCATTTGTTGTCGACTCAAGTAAATCACTAATGTTACCTACTGATAGAAATAATCATGGACTTCAATTGTTTTGTTAGTTGTGAAATAATTATTTTTCTTAAATTTGGACTTTTTGCCATCTGTTGCAGGGGTGCTCTGAATTCAGAGTTTGCTAAACAGCATACAGGTTTCGTGTCTTTTGTTACCAAACTTATTTAGAATTGAGCAAATGGAATTAAAAAAGAGCGAAGAAAAGGGTAAAATTGAATATGGAGAAGTGGGCTTGGGGTTGAATTTAATAAGGGGAAGAGCAAAACTTAGCGAAAAGGAAACATGGGGAAGAACCACGAGGAGTCTTAGTGGCAAGGATGTGATCTTCCGCGCTGATAGAGTTGATCTTAAGAATTTGGATGTTCAGTTGGAGAAGCACCTGAACCGAGTTCGGTCAATTAACTCGAAGCCACACATGCCTACAGAAGATTGGGAGCTTGATCTGTCTAAACTGGATCTAAGATACTTTAAAGCCCGGGGCTCGTATGGTACTGTTTATAAGGGTACATATAATAAACAAGATGTTGCAGGTAAACACTACTACCACAATCTATTTTGATTTTTCTTGTGTTGTCTAACTTGTGTTTTTTTTTACCATTCTCACATTCCTTTTCTATTTTTTTTCTTATTGCAGACATTACTTGTTGAAAGTGTTACACTTATTTTTTTTTCTCTTTTTATAAAAACATAATATGATGTCCATGTTTGCTCCATTATAAATTGCAAGACTTTGTGCATGAATATGTTCAGCCTCATGCTATGCATGCCCTTCCCCTTTGTTTGTCTTAATCGATACGGAAGTGGTGATTGTATGAAGTACTATCGATGAAATTTTATTAAAAATGACTTGTTAACATTGACGCGGTCCTTTCATCTCCTTTCAGTATAAAATACAGAAAGGATTTAGGGCTAGGAAAAAAATTCGGAAAATTCGATATCCGTCCGAAATATCTGTGTTCGTATTCGGAGTCAACCGGATATTATCCGTATCTGAATCCGGGAGTTTATGATGCGGATATGGATATAGGCGCATCGGTATCCGAAAATATCCGTATCCGAAATGAATTATATATAATATATATTTTCAATATATATTTTAATATATAATTACAAAATATAAGCATGCCTATCATTCTATCAAGATAATATAATAATATAATTATCATTAATTATTAAGAATACAAATATAAGCATGTTTATACTAAGTTATGATTAATTACTAAGCAAAATGTATGTCAGTACATATACAACACTGGGAATCATATGATCACCTGTGCCTATTGAAGTAATTGTTTACATCACTTAAGGTTTACAATTCGCATCCAGTGGAAATCAAAGTAGGCCATGAGGCTAGACTGGGGACATGTTGTTGAGGAGGTAGGATCAGTGTATCATTTTATAGTCACCTCGCACTTTTTGACTGTGTGTGGCCGAGGCCTTTATCACTCCAATTGTTCGCCTGAATCACTAGCTATTGTAAAAACTAAAAAGTGAGTAAAACCAGACTTCAAGCGAAGTCAAGAAAAATTACCATAGAGTTTATTCAATGCGAACTCACAAATATGTTATGATGTATGGTTCAAATAGTCTATAAACTGGATCTGATACTGTATACATTTGTTTTGTTTGTGTTGAATAAGGCTTTATCTTATCTATAGATGGTTTCTGAGATGTGCTTATGTAATAGTTTGATGAAAGGATGTATATTACTGTATTAACTTGGTCTGGATTTGTTCAGACAAATGCTAGCTGACGTAAGGAAGAAGGTTTTCTCATGTAGGAGATGTGTGTGTACTTCATAATATTTGAGCCTTTCTAATGCAGATTTTTGGTTGTTTACAATACAATTGGATGCATCAGATCTAACCTTTAGTATTTAAATATCTTGGAAGGGTTGGCTTTTAATCGTAGTTGACACAAAAGTGAAACTAGCTATTATTTGTATACTTTACATTTTTATACCATTATATTTATCTAGAGATCTCACCATGTTGTCTTCATTTTTATATCGTAGTAAAGCTGCTGGATTGGGGAGAGGATGGGAAGGCCACTAGTGCAGAAACTGCGATCATGAGAGCAGCATTTCGACAAGAGGTTGTTATTTGGCACAAGCTTGACCATCCAAATATTACAAAGGTATACATAGCACACTTCAATTGATTGCATTTTCTACTTGCTACAAAAATTTGTTTTAACTACGTATATGTGTTGCTTCCCCTTCCAAATTTATACGACGATCCAACAATTATTTTGACCTTCTTTTTTTGTGATATTCTGAATCTTGTACCATGTATTTGAAGTCTCCAATTTGAAGTTCATCCAAATGCTTGATTGTAGTTTGTTGGTGCATCAATGGGGACTTCAGATATTAAAATTCTATCTAAAAGCTCTTCGACCAATGAGCCTGCTAACGTTCCAGCAAGGGCATGCTGTGTAGTCGTGGAATTTCTTCCTGGAGGAACATTGAAAGACTTGTTGTACAAAAATAGAAACAAAAAACTTCCTTTTAAGATCGTGGTCCAGCTTGCTTTGGATTTAGCTAGAGGGTAAGCTTTTGTTCGATGTGTACATATAAAACTTCTTAGTGGCGAGCCATAATTGTTCTTTGTTTTTACTTCTGCAGTTTGAGCTATTTACACTCAAACAAGATTGTACATCGGGATGTGAAAGCTGAAAATATGCTACTAGATTCCAGGAAAAATCTAAAAATAGCTGATTTTGGGTTCGCTCGATTTGAAGCTCTAAATCCTGAAGATATGACTGGTGAAACTGGAACAGTTGGGTACATGGCACCAGAGGTAACATTACATACCTGGCATGGATTCTTCACTTTTTTTTTGTACCACTACTATTTTTACAATGCAAAATATAAATTATAAGACACAACAGTATGAGACTAGACTTCACGGTTAACTATCACGACATTAGAAGTGTCGATACCTGCATTTTATATAATCTTCTTTTTCGAATGATGCTATTTCATTTTGTATTATCTTTTATTTGTTAAAATTAATTTCTATACCTTTAGTATCTAATACACCTTCAAAGATCATGCATTCTGTGATCCATGGATTTCCGATTGGGAAACTGTATCCAAGCTCCATATTTGATGCCATTTAGCTCTCAACTTATCTAAGTCTTAATGAGCTAAAACATTTTGTATACTGAAGTTTTGTATTAAAAAAACTGCTTGGTTGTATTAGTGAGTATCGTAAAAGGTGGGAAAGGGCCTGTTTGTTTCCTAAACTCTTAGCTTTTCTACGTAATTTCAGATTTTGGTAAACTAAATCGAATTACAAGCCTTTGTTAATATACTAGTTGTTTTCGTTTTTGTCATTACTATAATATGAACCGTCATTCCTCAATTCCCTCCTCTTAACACCTTATGTTTACCTTACGTTTTTGGGAAAATTGATTACTAAGAATTATTCATCAGGACTTTGATATAAGACTGTTAACAAGGTGTTGTTTGTAGGTTATTGATGGCAAGCCATATAACAGGAAATGTGATGTCTACAGTTTTGCTATATGTCTATGGGAGATATATTGCTGTGATCGTCCCTATGCAAATCTCAGCTTAGCTGATGCATCATCTCAAGTAGTTCAGCAGGTTAGCCTTATTAACGATTTTATTATCCGTTTTTATGTCATAGTGTTGCGAACAATTAACAAAAGACATCTTAATGGTTGCTTACTTGACCAAATTATCTATTTCCTCGCATCAAACTTGTCCAATATATAGATATTTATCTTGGCTTTATTTCAGATTTAGGAGAGCGGTGTATGGATATAATATGGATTGATATATCTAATGAAATGTTTACATTATAGCTTGTCAATGGAAGATAATTTGCTGTTAATAAATGTGACAGAATCTACGGCCTAAGATCCCAAAATGTTGTCCGACTTCATTTGCAAACATAATGCGAAGATGTTGGGATGCAAATCCAGAGAAACGACCCAACATAGACGAGACAGTGAGAATGTTGGAAGCAATTGATACTAGCAAGGATGGCGGGATGGTACCAAAACATCGAGCCAGCGGTTGTTTCTGCTTTGCTCCTGCTCCTGGTCGAGGTTGTTAAAAGCTTTTTGCATTTTGCACGGATACTAACTTTTTTTGTTTTTTTTTTCCATTGTTTACTTAGTTCAATAGAAAAGCCTTAGACTTACTAGGAGCCTCTTGCTTATTATGATATTATCAGTACAAGTTTTTAACAAAGTGTATTATTGATCCAAAGGTGTTTATTAGTTTATTATAAATTGAAAAACTAGAAACGGAGAACGGAGCACCTTTTCAAAGAAATATGGGCTTTCAGTTAGGAAACATACTTGAATGAATATTTAGATTATAGGATAATTTCTTTGTGTTAATATATGTTTTCTACTGGTTAATTTAATCTATGTTTTCATACTTTGTTTTATTCATTTGTATATTACTTTTTTTAGTAATTAGCATTTTGCATCCTTTTTTTTTTTTTTTTGGACATTTTTGCGATTCATGTCACTAGTATGTATCTTGTTATATTGCACTCTCAATTTTAAATGTCGCTTCGATTTGCACCTTTTTCGTTAATTATTTCTAACTCCGTTAAGTTTTATTTTTTTTTTCAAAATTTGACGGGGGTATTTTCGATATTTAGAAAATTGTTTTTCAGAAAAAAATGAAAAAAATTATATTTTTAAAAAAATATATTTTTAAAAATGAATGTATTTCTTTAAAAAGCAAAAATATTTTTTTTAAATAATTTTTTTCATTTTTTATGAACAGTTTTGAATTTTTTTTTTGCCAATTTGTTTTTTAAAAATGAAAATATTATTATTTTAATTTTTTTTCTGACATACAGTTTTCATTTTTGAAATATTTTTATTTTGTTTTGATTTAAAACATTATAAATAAGAAACTAATAAAAAAAGGAACATAAATAAGAAACAGATTTCATTTTTGAATTTTTTTTCAAAAGAATTATATAATTTTTCCACAAAAATATTTTTTTAAAACCATATATTTCTTAAAAACCGAAAATTATTTTTTTTAAAAACAAGGAAAATTCTCATTGGTGCCCTCCTGGAATTGGTTTTTCCAGATGGTGCTATTTCATGTTTTTGGACTTACGATTGGCACCCTGAAGTAAGTGATTACCCTAATTACGTCATTCGTTAATCAAAAAGTTAACCAAACGTTAACTTTTTAAAATAAATAATTAAATAAATAGGTATAAAGTGAATAATTAAATAAGTAATTAATTAGAGTAAATAAATCGTTTTTAAATCAGAAATTGGATTATTGAATTACAAAACTACCCACCCCTCTTTAAATCCCTAAATTGCAGTCTTCTTTTTCCCCAATTCAGTTCAACCGTTCTGTCATCTGTGTGTTTCGATTCTCTTAGTCTCTTTCTCAATCTCTCGAAGGTTCACTCTCATCTCTCTCTCGAACTCTTCTCTCCCTATCTCATTTTCTCTCGCTTAATCTCTCATCCCTCCGCTCTGTCCTACACCTGCACTGCATGTTGCTGCGTTGTGGACGAGTATGTATGCGTATACGCTGTGTGTATAGGCTGTGCGCGTTTGTATGGTGCCGAAATTGTGGGTTCTGCTGGTTATTATTTCGATTTTATTTCGAAATTGTGCAGGTTTGTTGTTGTTCTGCTGGTTGAATATTGAAAGATAAATGAGAATGGTGAGACAGGGGAGGGAGAAAACTGGTGGAGGGTGTAAAGTCAATTGTACATAACGTTTGGTTAACTTTTTATTAACGAAATGACATAATTAGTATAACCAATTACTTCAGGTGCTAGTCGTAAGCCCAAAACATGAAATGACATCATCTGGAAAAGCAAATTCCAAGAGGGTACCGTTGAGAATTTCCCAAAAAACAAATATAATAATTTGAATTTTTTTCATTTTTTCTGAAAACCAATTATTTAAATACCGAAAATATTCCTGTCAAATTTTGAAAAAAAATTCAAACTTAACGGAATTAAAAATGATTAGCGGAAAAGGTGCAAATCAAAAAAAAAGTTGAGGATGCAATATGATAAGATACATAATAATGACACGAATCGCAAAAGCGTTCAAAGAGAAGGGATGCAAAGTGCTAATTACTCTATTTTTTTAGCCATGTATTTCATATGTTAGAGTAAATATTGATGGTGTGAGTTTTTATTATAAATATATATAACTATTTAACTTACATCTTAATTGTCATATTTTCTATTGTGTGCTTTAAATACTCTTTTCCCAATTAAATTAGTGACTGATTTGTTCTTTTAACTTGCTCTAATATCAAAATTAATATAAGGAAAAGAGTATCTAAAGCACACAATAGAAAAGTTCTTTATTAATACGGTTTAAAATATGATAAATTAATTATTATTTGAACGATCCAACCGTACGGATGTTAAATTCATACAAAAATACGTGAATGTACAAATTTTCGTGTAATTTAATTATTTGGAACTATAAATTTATAGCAATAAGATTATGATAAATCTGTGTCGTTGAATATATATAGAAAATAGTATTATTATAAAAGTGATGCTCCACTATTTCAAATATAATAAAAATTTGTAAACAACGTTATTTCGACATAAACTTTTCATCCATATGGTTGGATTATCAAAAATAATAATAAAATACAAGATTTAAGGTACACTAATAAAAAACTTCTCTATTGTGTGCTTTAGAAACTCCATGCCCAATTTGATTATCATGCAGCTTTTGGGCATAAATAAAAACACACCACAGGGATTATATGAAGTCCACATTATTGGGCCTGATTTGATTATCATGTCACAAAATTATGCATGATCATAAATAGAATATTCAACCTTTACACCAATTTTTAGTGCTCAAATTTTTATACAAGGTCTCTTCCTTGAGAAATCAAGGCAAAAACATATGTATATACACTTAGGCCTGATTTGATTATCATGTCAAAAAATTATGCATGATCATAGATAGAATAGTCAACCTTTACACCAATTTTTAGTGCTCAAATTTTTATACAAGGTCTCTTAAGGCAAAAACATATGTGTATATACACCAAATAAAACCAATGTATTACGTGTGAAAGAGTTTAAGTATAGTTATAGGTTATTTTCACAAAGACCTCAACTTGAATTCAATTATGTACCACAACTGATAGGCTATAACCAATCCCGACTGGGCTCGGCCCAAGGTCGTCCTGAGACCGGCCCATACCCAGTACGGATTGGGCTCAAGCCAAATAAACCCGCGACCCAGGCCCAAGGAGCATGGGAGTATGGCAGACACGAGTCATGACTGGGGTCCTACATGACAGTGACAGATAAAGGAATCCTAGTATTGGCACAATCATGTCCCCATCAAACCACGTGCTGACATGCCATGGGCACACGCCACCACAGACAACACCTGGACATGTGGGAATTATCAGCAGCGGACAAGTGTCCCATCTACCTTGGATCCAACGCTCATGATTGCAGGTACCAACCCCTAAACCCTAATCCTTGGCCTATAAATAGACCAGGAGAAAAAGGTATAGGGGTTACATTCTCTTCAACACACACTCATATACACACACCTTCCATTATTAGGTACTCTAGTCCTTATCTTTTATTCTCCAAAGCTGCCACTTACTCTCACGCCGGAGGCGCCGCGGGGCTCAAACCCTCCTCCGGTGTTGTTTTGCAGACACCCAACCACCAGCTTCACCTCTTTCCAGGCGTGGGAACGGCGGGGGAGGCACTAGATCGGGTCCTGGAGTTATCATTGACGCTAGAAGGAGGGGGTGCTCTATCCTTTGTCTCGGTGCCACAGGACTCATCTACATCAGCAAGCTCTCGAAAGAGGGTCCGAAATAAAGTTGTAAGATCTGAAATAACCATAAAACCTTTACCAAAGATGTCACCTTTACACATTTCTTTGCTGTGTTTACACATATTCAGCGTTATTTAGCCTCTCTAGCTCAGATCTTGATAAAGTTACGATTTTTAGCCACTAGACATAGCTGATATCTAGATCTGTGCTCGTAGTTGCCTGCATATCTATTTGTATCTACCAACCCGTGAGCTTATCTGAATATTAAGTGCATACATAAGCTGCTTTGCTCGAAACTCAGCCTAGTTCTGTTATAATCGATACTTTGTGAAATACCCTGTCTGGAAACTTGAAATCATGCCAAGAGGAAACAAATCTACTCAAAGAACCAATACCCGGGCCCAAGACCCTAATCTCGTCCCGGACATGCCTTTGGTGTCGGTCGAAACATCTCCAGCTCTGGAAAGGGTAGGGATTGGCCCCGGGGATGCCCGAATTGACATTGAAGTCAACCAATACAAATACACTAATGTACTTCTGGCTGCGGTGCACATGCAAAATCTTACCCGGGACGAGTTGGAGGACGATATCCGGGCATATCGAGCAAACCGGATAGAACCACCTCCCGAACCGGAACAAGCCGAAAACTCACAAGGTTCTGAACACTCCCACCGGTCCAGAAGGTCAGTCTTCGACCGGATTGGCAACTAAGGCAAAGAAAAACAAACCGCCAACAAAGCTCAAAGCAAAAATCATGAAGTTGAGAAACTGAAAGGCTAGCTGAACTCAAAGAAAAGATCAGACAAGAGGAGGAAGCGAAGCTCGAGCTCAAAATTCAAAAAAGAATCCAGGAAGAAGAGGACCGAGTCTTGAGGAGGTCCGGCTCCAAGAGAGTTCTAAGAGAAATCAGTCCGGAACTTATCTCAGATGAAGAAGAACCTGAAGACAACCTCATGCAAATGATTCACGACTTACAGAAAAAAGTGGACCATGACTCCGAACTTAAAATTGAAGGCACTCTGACACCCTTTAGTCGTTCCTTGGAAGCTATTCCAAGATAAAAGAACCTGAAACACTATAATTTTGATTCATTTGACGGGTTGGGAGACCCTGAAGAACACATTAATTATTTCGAGCAGATTGCTCTCATCTACGACTACAATGACATTACCAAATGCAGATTCTTTGCATCAACCCTGAAAGGAGGGGCCCAAAGATGGTTCAGCCGAATCCCCTCTCGGAGCATTCACTCCTGGAAGCAGTTCTGTGAATATTTTATGAAAAGATTCAGAGCAAACCGGACACATGAGTTACACATGTGTCATCTGGAAACCATTCGACAATTTGATAACGAATCCCTTTCGGATTTTATGAGGCGTTTTCAGGAGGCAATAAATAAAATCTCGCGCTTAGATGAGCGTGAAACTCTCAGTATCTTTCGGAGAAACCTGGACCCGGACCAAAATGAAAGATATGTTTATGAACTGATCAACAAAGAGCATGAGAGCTTAGCCGCAGCATACGCCATGGCTGTGCGATTTATCAAAGAAAGTGATGTGCTCCAGGCGATGAGGATGACTCGTCAAGGAAATGCCTTGTCCCGAACTACTCAAGATGACCGCCCTCGAGGAAGGTACCAGCCCGATAAAAGATTCAAACCTAACAGACAGACCAACTATATTCAAAGTTCTGAACTCTCAGCCTCGGAAAGGGCCTCTAAACCGGTAACAATAACCGCCAAATCGGACTCAAGACCTCCGAAGCCACCCAAAGCCGATCCAAAGCCTGAACCTCAGTGGACTTGTTAACATAATATCACGCAAGTATACGTGGTCACAAGTAATACAATTAAAGTTCGTTCCACTGAGATCTGGTTAAGTTCTTTTCAGTTAATGCACCTATTCAACAATGTATGATTTTAATTCACTGCTAAGACAATTAATAAATTGAGGTTTTACTTAACTAAATTAAACAAGATGCAAATTAAGAAATTAAAAATTAATTAACTAACGAGATCTAAAATCAAATTACTTATATGAGAAAAAACATGGAATCCTAACTTCATTATCTACTTCACTTAGAGTCGATGCCTTTAATCAATACATGTGATGGTTTTGATATCTGATCGAATAACATAGAACAAGTAAAAGTTAGCTCTCGGTATACTAATACCAAACTACGCATGCATCCACAAAAGAGGTAGAAGATGGGTAGACACCAATTATGTTTAGACCCTATATCTCTATAGAATTTGAAAACATAAAGGTTTAAGCACAAGTTATCCACATAGATCACATAAGGTAGCATAATATCTCTATTTACGCCACAAATCATGATGTTAAAACATCAACCTATCCTATGCTAGCATGGCAAGTTCTAAATCTCAAGATCCACTATCGTTTAGCAAGAGATTAACATATTAGATGTTAGCTACGCATCTAAATTCATGAAGGACAACCATACAAGGATATCAAGAATTCATCACACATAAATCTTTAAAGCAATCAAACTACTAAGCTACATAGATAAATCGATTAGGATCCCATGACAACGATTAGTTCATAATTGAACCGTTCGTCACCATGGGATTAGATGAGAACATGATATTAAACAAGATATGAAAGAAAAAAGCAATAATATTAATAAAACAAAGAGTTGAGGGAACAAATCTATAATCCAAAGTATACAAAAGATGAAGTAGATCTAGATCCGTGCTTGTCACTGAGCGTTAAATCCTTCTCCACTTTTCCCTCTCTTGCAATTCTACGTTACAATAATAATAAAACGATACGAATTACAATGCTAAGATGTGTTTAAATAGGCTCTAGATTTCTTGCCCAGCAAGAAATTACCTTCTATTACTGTTAGAATTCGATTAAGGTACTAAAAACTGCCCAAAATACAATTAGATCTTGAAAAGGGCAAAACAGTAAATTCCCTGCTCCCATCAGTCTGCTTGTCGTGCTTCCTGCGCCCACCACACGCAGCCTGCGCGTGGGATTCCTATCCTAAGTTGTAGAAAATCTCCCAAGCTTCGCGTGGACAGTAAGATCGCTGAAAACGGACTTCTAGAACTCCAGATATGGCCAAAACAGTGTAGACTGCGCAACCTTCCCGGAAAATCCGAATTTTAATCAATTTATCCTCCAAAAATGATAGAAGCATCAACCATAATCGATATTCTTGCAACCCTACACAACTACACAAAACACATCAAAACTACAACAAACTTGAGTCCAAGTGAATCAATTTAAGCCGAATTGAAGCGATCCAAGTGGATATAAAATCATACATGCTCTTCGTCAAGACAATCACAGGTTTATAAACAGAATAGACTGTAAACACTTCATAACCTAGGAACACCTCCACCCTTATCCAAGGTAGACAAAAACTCATGCTTATTACTAACAACTATGACAAGTAAAAATATATACAAGCATGCTTATTTAACCGTGCAATGGATGAGACCCAAAAAGGCTTATACAATAATACCCATGTAGCGAGCGTTAGGTTAGTGGATCCCAGACTATAAAAGCCTTAGGTCACTAGGCACAAAGTCCCCGCGAACTTAATAGCTCGAGTATTAAAGATCTCACCCTGGTTAATTTTGCATATAAACAATTGAAACTTTTGACTCTTTTTTTTTATTTCTCTTTTTATTTCTATTTTTTTTCTGCTTTTTTTTTATGCAATCTGGAATGAGAATTCTCAATTCCAACCCTAGACTACTCATATAATATGAGCCGACTACTAGCCATTTGACATCTAGCAATTATTGACAATTATTTACAATTAAGCATGAAATCCCTGTTTTTCCCCAAACTTAGACTTAAGTGCTCCTACGCTATAAAGGGAATAACGAAAATTCTAAATATAAACAAGTGATTAAATCTCAAAACATCCAAACAAGCATGACCCTAACCTAGCCCAAAAGCATCCAATGAGATTGTGTAATTAGTTTTGTTTCTGAAACACATAAGTCAATTTCATAGAAACTATAAGTCAACCCTCTACTCATCATTACCAATCAGAATTAACTCGTCTTAAGGGATCATGAAATATGCATGCTATTCAAATGCAACTATATGAACTCACATGGTATAAAAACAAAATACAGAATGTCCTATTTGAAACAAACATAAATATTACGAACATACATGCATGAACTACCACTAATATGAAAAATATGATATCTATATGAACAAAATAACTACCACAAACAACTACTATACACTACTTATCCCCCAAACCACCCCCAAACTTGAAAGATTCAATGTCCGCATTAAATGGAAGTAAATACGAGGGATAGCAGAAAACATACCTACTCGTCCTCATCCTCGGATGAATCAGAATCTGGCGGTGGATACGGTGTACGAGCTCCATAGACGGGCCACCGGGCCTGAATACCCGCATCTCTCAAAGCTGTAGCCATATCCTCAGCATACTCCCGGTTACTAGCATGTATAGCATACATACGCCTATACAAACGTCTAAAGTGGGCATCCAAAACCCTTGGTACTCTCGAAACCCGTGCATTAGACTTTAAAAATCAAAGAATATTCTGATGAACAATATAGGCGACATCAATGTACTTTCCCTTTAGAATTCCCCAAAGAATAATCACTCTGTCAGTTGTTACCTCACCCGTATGAGAAGTAGGCATAATATTGGCACAAAGAAATAGATACCATCCTCGTGCAAACTTATTCATCGCAGAAGACGGAAAAGTAAGTGGCTCATTAGTTCCCAATTTATACTTCCAAACTGTACCGGGAACACAAAGTTCAAGAACAATCGCCTCCATATCCACATCCTCACTAGTCTTCAGTGCCCAATTTTCGTCCCCTACAAGCTTAGGTGGTTGTTCCAAAATCGGACGAATAGCATCTGGCCTATAATCCACCTGTTTACCACGAACAATACACACACCATTCTGCTCATCTTTAGCATTCGCATAAAACTCCCTAACCACATTCACTGGAACCGGAGCAGGTGCCTTACAAATCTCTCCCCATCGTAATTCCCTAATCACCTCAACCAACCCATAATGACGAGTTGGCAAAAACCCCCTATCTTTCGCCACCGACCTTGACAACAATCGATTATACTCAACCTCCGCCTCCGGAGAAGAAAATCTCTCCACCTTACTAGAACCACCTCTCATTCGCTTAGGAGCCATAACAATCAATTCTCAACTCAACAATATCACCGAAATCCACAAAAAACAATGAACCAAACAATTGCACACAAAAATCCCCTTTTAACAAGAACACCACAAAATCCCCAAATTTACAAGAACACAAATTCGTAATAAGAATTAAGGAAGAAATATACCAAATACGAATTGAAGAGGTGTAACTTGCAATGAAAATCCCCCAAACTTGAATCCTTCTTGCTCCTTGAACTTTGAATGGAGGTTTAGAGATTTTAAATTAGGGATTGGGTTTATATATTTGTGTAAATATAGGCATATACGGTAGGAAATTTGAATGGAGATATAGAAGAGGAGATGAAATTTGAATTAGAATAGATATAAGTTTAAGAATTTGAAGAGGAGATGGAAGGTTTTAGAATTGATATAGAATTAGATTTAGGTTTAAGGATGCGAGTATAAGAGGAGAAAAGGAATTGGGGGTGAAAGAAATTTTTTATTTTTTTTATATAGAACAGCTACAAAAATCGGGAGTATACTGCATTAGGCGCAACCTGCTTCTAGCAGGCGCAGTCTGCACAAAAGGCAGTAACGTAGGCGTAACCTGCGTTACAGAGGCGCATCCTGCACTTAATCCAGTAACGCAGGCGCAACCTACGTCACAGAGGCGCAACCTGCGCGGAGAACAGACACGCAGGCGTAGCCTGCGTGACACAGGCGCAGCTTGCGTGACACAGGCGCAGCCTGCGCAAAAATCAATTGTTTCGATTTTTTTTTTGAAATCCAAGGTATACAACAAGTACTACATCACTTGGGTTGCCTCCCAAGAAGCGCTCGTTTAATGTCATTAGCTTGACATTCTTCCGAAAAATCATGAACAAGATAAAACTGCGGCAACCTTCTCGCGATTCACCATTCCTCTATAATACGGCTTGAGTCTCTGTCCATTCACTTTGAAAGCATCATCGAAAGAACCCCTATATATCTCCACTGCTCCATGTGGAAACACGGTTTTGACTGTAAAAGGACCCGACCACTTTGACTTGAGCTTACCAGGAAAAAGTTTAATGCGAGAATTGTAAAGCAAAACCTGTTGGCCCGACACAAACGACTTATGCACCAACTTCCTATCATGCCACCTCTTCACTTTTTCCTTGTACATCTTAGCATTCTCGTAAACCTGCTCACGAAATTCCTCGATCTCATTTAACTGAAGTAGACGTTTCTCACCCGTAGCTGAAATATCTAAGTTAAACTTCTTCAACGCCCAATAGGCCTTGTGCTCTAACTCTGCCGGCAAATGACAAGCCTTACCAAATACCAACTGATAAGGAGACATACCTAGGGGTGTCTTGTAAGCAGTTCTATACGCCCAAACCGCTTCGTCTAACTTCAAAGACCAATCCTTCCTTGATGGATTTACCACTTTCTCAAGAATTCTCTTGATTTCACGATTCGAAACCTCCGCTTGACCATTAGTTTGAGGATGATAAGCTGTGGCAACACGATAAGTCACATTATACCTTGCCATCATAGCAGTAAATTGACGATTATAGAAGTGTGACCCCTCATCACTGATTATAGCTCGTGGAGTTCTAAAACGCGTGAAAATCTGCTTGTGAAGAAAATTCAGCACCACCTTAGCATCATTGGTCGGTAAAGCCTTCACCTCGATCCATTTGGACACGTAATCCACTGCTAAGAGAATGTACTGATTGTTGCAAGATGAAACAAACGGACCCATGAAATCAATCCCCCACACATCAAAAATCTCAACTTCAAGAATCGTACTAAGAGGCATCTCGTTCCTCCTAGAAATATTACCAACCTTTTGACATCGATCACAACTCATCACGAACCTATGAGAATCTTTAAACAGAGTTGGCCAATAGAATCCCGCATGAAGTACTTTCTGAGCTGTTTTATCACCACTGTAGTGGCCTCCATATGTGGTAGAATGACAATCATGCAAAATACCTTCCGTTTCACTATACGGAATGCACCTCCTCAAAATCTGATCCACACCAAGCTTGAACAAGAATGGCTCGTCCCAACGATACCACTTCACATCATGTAGAAACTTCTTCTTTTGAGCATAAGAAAATTCCGGAGGGATGACATTACTAACAAGACAGTTCACATAATCTGTAAACCATGGCTCTTCACCTTGCACCCCAAAAAGCAACTCATCGGGAAAAGATTCATTAATAAGAGATTTTCCATGTGAATCCTTAACGTGGTCCTCCAAACGTGAGAGATGATCCGCTACTTGATTTTATGTGCCCTTCCTATCCTTGATCTCCAAATCAAATTCTTGCAACAGAAGCATCCAACGAATTAACCTAGGCTTTGAATCCTTCTTCGACATGAGATATCGAATAGCTGCATGATCCGTATAAACAATCACCTTCGTACCAAGCAAATAAGATCTGAACTTCTCAAAAGCGTAGACAACTGCTAACAACTCATTCTCCGTGGTAGTGTAGTTAAGCTGAGCATTATTAAGGGTTTTACTAGCATAATAGATCACATGAAAAAATTTCTCCTTCCTTTGCCCAAGCACAGCTCCCACAGCATAGTCACTAGCATCACACATTAGCTCGAATGGTTCCTCCCAATTAGGTGTGGTAATGACAGGTGTGGTTGTCAACTTCTTCTTTAACAGCTCAAAAGCTGCTAAGCAATCATCATCAAACTTGAAAGGAACATCCTTATCCAAAAGATTGCACAAGGGTTTAGAGATTTTTGAGAAGTCTTTGATGAATCGCCGATAGAAACCCGCATGACCAAGAAAACTACGAATTCCTTTAACTGAAATAGGTGGAGGAAGATTTTCAATTATTTCCACCTTAGCCCTATCCACCTCAAGTCCTCTACCAGATACCTTGTGCCCAAGAATGATTCCTTCTTGTACCATGAAGTGACATTTTTCCCAATTAAGCACCAAATTAGTCTCCACACATCTTTTCAGCACCAAGCCAAGATTATGCAAGCACTCGTCATAAGAAATACCAAAAACAGAGAAGTCGTCCATGAAAACCTCCACATTCATGCCAATCATGTCTGAAAAAATAGCCATCATGCACCTTTGAAAAGTGGTAGGAGCACCACATAACCCAAAAGAAACTCGTCGAAAATCAAAAGTGCAAAAAGGACATGTGAATGTAGTCTTCTCTTGATCTTCCGGAGCGATGCAAATTTGATTATATCCGGAATAACCATCAAGCAAACAATAATACTCGTGACCAGCCAATCTGTCTAACATCTGATCAACGAATGGAAGGGGAAAGTGGTCTTTTCTTATGGCTTTGTTGAGCTTCCGATAATCCATGCAAACTCTCCATCCCGTGACTGTCCGAGTTGGGATGAGTTCGTTCTTCTCATTAGCAACAACTGTCATGCCACCTTTTTTTGGCACACATTACACTGGACTCACCCATGAACTGTCTGAGATAGGATAGATAATACCTGCATCTAGCCACTTTAGAATTTCCTTCTTCACCACCTCTTTCATGATAGGATTAAGTCTTCGCTGATGTTCAACAATAGGTTTGGCTCCTTCCTCTAGCAGAATTTTGTGCATGCAATAAGAAGGGCTGATTTCCTTTATATCTGCTATGGTCCAACCAATTGCCAACTTGAACTCCCTCAGAATTCGCAAGAGCTTTTCTTCCTCACTATCTGACAGGTTAGATGAAATAATAACAGGAAATGTAGATGCATCACCTAGAAAAACGTACCTCAAGTGCTCAGGCAATGGTTTGAGTTCAAGTATAGGAGCTTCTTCAATAGATGGCTTAAGACACTCCGTAGAATTTTTCAACTCCGCTAACACAAGAGATTCAAAAGGCATGTCAATTCTCCTTCTCCAAGGAGCTGAATTTAGCTGCTGTAGCTGTTCGGCTATGTCTTCCACTTCAAAATCAGAGTCACCAACTAGAACTCTCTCCAAAGAATTAGACTTTAAAAACTGCTCAATCTCCGCATTGACTGCAGAATCAACCAAATCCACCTTCAAGCATTCTTCTTCATCTGTGGGAAATTTCATCGCATTGAACACATTAAAATTGACATTCTGGTCTTGCACCCTCATGGTGAGCTCCCTTTTCTGCACATCGATCAAGGTTCTACCAGTAGCTAAGAACGGTCTTCCCAAGATTATGGGAATCTTCTTATCCTCCTCGAAATCCAAGATAACAAAATCAGCTGAAAATATAAGCTTATCAACTTTCACCAAAACGTCCTCCACTATGCCCCTTGGATATGTGATAGATCGATCAGCCAACTGCAAAGAGATGTTGGTTGGCTTTGGCTCTGGTAGACCAAGTTGCATGTAAATCGACAAGGGCATGAGATTGATACTAGCCCCCAAATCACATAAGCACTTGCTGAAAGAAAGATTGCCAATAGTACACGGGATGGTGAAACTTCCCGGATCTTTAATTTTAGGTGGCAACTTCTGCTGCAGAACTACACTACACTCTTCCGTCAAAGCAACGGTCTCCAACTCTTCGAGCTTCAACTTACGAGAGAGAATACCCTTCCTGAACATGGCATAGCTCGGCATCTGTTCAAGAGCTTCCGCAAAAGGAATCTTAATCTGCAGCTTCTTGAACACCTCTAAGAACTTAACAAATTTCTTATCCAACTGTTGCTTCTAGAGTCTTCTAGGATATGGAGGAGGGGGATAGATCTGAGTATTCTTCATAGACTGCTCCGGAGAAGCTTTTTCAATAGGTTCCTTGCTCTTTTCCATTTCACCATCTTGCTGATCAACCACCAAATCAGATTTAACAATTTCGGGCACTGCAGATTTTTCAACCTGCTGATTCTGAACATCTTCATCTTCTTCAGCTGCTGATTTAGGGCCTGCTGTAACTTTTCCCGATCTCAAAGTCACTGCTTTCACTTGTTCTTTGTTGTCTGTCCTGCCTGGATTAGCCTCCGTATTGCTAGGCAGAGTTCCTTGTTGCCTACTAAGTAAAGCACTAGCAAGTTACCCCATCTGGTTCTCCAAAGTCGTAAGAGACACTGCCTGACTTTTAACCATCAACCTTAACTCCTCTATTTCTGATTTTTCATTAGAAGATTGACCCGCACTTGCCTGAGGCTGTTGCTGAAAACCTGGAGGTTGGAAAGGTTGCCTCGGAGCATACTGCTGCTGATAGCCCTGTTGAATGGCTTAGCTCCATACTGCTGATAAGGCTGTTGTTGTTAAGCTCCTTGAGTATTGCTCCAGCTGAAATTGGGATGATTCCGATTATTAGGATGATAAGTGGCTAGAATTGGTGCAGTAGGTCTCTGGAAATTACTCACGAACTGTGCTGATTCAGAAGAGATAGCACACTGATTCGTCTCATGTGCGCCCGCACATAACTCATAAATACTAGCAACCTGTTGAATTCCACAATTAGCAAGAGAATCCACCTTCATAGTGAGAGCCTTCAACTGAGCTACAATGGCTGTAGCCGCATCAACTTCAAGAACACCTGCTACCTTGCCTTGAGAAAGCCTCTGGGTTGGATTTTGATATTCATTAGCAGTCATCGTCTCAATAAGATCATAAGCCTCCTCATAGCTCTTAGCCCACAGAGCTCCACCTGATGCTGCATCTAGCAAAGGTCTAGACGGTGCTCCCAACCCGTTGTAGAAACCGTTAATAACCATCCAATCAGGCATGCCATGATGAGGACACTTTCGAAGCATCTCCTTGTAACGTTCCCAAGCCTCACACAAAGATTCACCAGATTGCTGCTGAAATTGAGTTAGTTGGTTCCTTATTGCTGTAGTTTTCGGCATAGGGAAGAATTTAGTAAGAAATTTCTGAGCAAGATCCTCCCATGTAGTAATGGAACCGGCTGGTAAAGATTGTAACCAGCTCTTAGCCTTATCCCTCAGAGAGAATGGGAAAAGTCTCAATTTGATCGCATCATCCGGCACACCATTAAACTTGAAAGTGTCGCAGATCTCAATGAAGTCCCTAATGTGCATGTTAGGATCCTCCGTAGGAGCACCCCCAAACTGAACTGAGTTTTGCACCATCTGAATCGTGCCCGGCTTGATTTCGAAAGTATTAGCTGCAATAGCTGGTCTGACAATGCTAGACTGAATGCCATTGATCTTAGGGTGAGAATAATCCTTCAAAGCCTTAGCTGCTGCTGGTAAATCTGCCATCTCTTTTGCTGTTGCAAGTTCTTCTTCTTCCAGTTTACGAGTTTGCAAATGTGTTCGCATACACGTTCAAGTACCTGAAACACTAAGAAACAACAAACTAAGTAAGAAAATCCGAGTCAGTGAACGCTAACGACCACTGATGACAAGCACATAAAATATATTAAACACCAATGATCCCCGGCAGCGGTGCCAAAAACTTGTTAACACAATATCACGCAAGTATACGTGGTCACAAGTAATACAATTAAAGTTCATTCCATTGAGATCTGGTTAAGTTCTTTTCAGTTAATGCACCTATTCAACAATGTATTATTTTAATTCACTGCTAAGATAATTAATAAATTGAGGTTTTAATTAACTAAATTAAACAAGATGCAAATTAAGAAATTAAAAATTAATTAACTAACGAGATCTAAAATCAAATTACTTATATGAGAATAAACATGGAATCCTAACTTCATTATCTACTTCACTTAGAGTCGATGCCATTAATTAATACATGTGATGGTTTTGATATCTGATCGAATAACACGGAACAAGTAAAAGTTACCTCTCGGTATACTAATACCAAACTACGCATGCATCCACAAAAGAGATAGAAGATGGGTAGACACTAATTATGCTTAGACCCTATATCTCTATAGAATTTGAAAACATAAAGGTTTAAGCACAAGTTATCCACATAGATCACATAGGGTAGCATAATTTCTCTATTTACGCCACAAATCATGATGTTAAAACATCAACCTATCCTATGCTAGCATGGCAAGTTCTAAATCTCAAGATCCACTCTCGTTTAGCAAGAGATTAACATATTAGATGTTAGCTACGCATCTAAATTCATGAAGGACAACCATACAAGGATATCAAGAATTCATCACACATAAATCTTTAAAGCAATCAAACTACTAAGCTACATAGATAAATCGATTAGGATCCCATGACAACGATTAGTTCATAATTGAACCGTTCATCACCATGGGATTAGATGAGAACATGATATTAAACAAGATATGAAAGAAAGAAGCAATAATATTAATAAAAAAAAGAGTTGAGAGAACAAATCTATAATCCAAAGTATACAAAAGATGAAGTAGATCTAGATCCGTGCTTGTCACCGAGCGTTAAATCCTTCTCCACTTTTCCCTCTCTTACAATTCTACGTTACAATAATAATAAAACGATACGAATTACAATGCTAAGATGTGTTTAAATAGGCTCTAGATTTCTTTCCCAGCAAGAAATTACCTTCTATTACGGTTAGAATTCGATTAAGGTACTAAAAACTGCCCAAAATACAATTAGAACTTGAAAAGGGCAAAACAGTAAATTCCCTGCTCCCATCAGTCTGCTTGTCGTGCTGCCTGCGCTCACCACACGCAGCCTGCGCGTGGGATTCCTATCCTAAGTTGTAGAAAATCTCTCAAGCTTCGCGTGGACAGTAAGATCGCTGAAAACGGACTTCTAGAACTCCAGATATGGCCAAAACAGTGTAGATTGCGCAACCTTCCCGAAAAATCCGAATTTTTATCAATTTATCCTCCAAAAACGATAGAAGCATCAACCATAATCGATATTCTTGCAACCCTACACAAAACACATCAAAACTACAATAAACTTGAGTCCAAGTGAATCAATTTAAGCCGAATTGAAGCGATCCAAGTGGATATAAAATCCACTTATCAGGACTCCGCTTAGCCGAACCCGTTCTGATATCCTGAAAGAAGTCCGGGACAAGCCATACTTCTACCCACCTAAACCAATGATCACCGCCCCGGAAAACCGGCCTACTCACAAACAATGTGACTATCACGGCACTCACGATCATACCACTGAAAACTGCCTATCTCTCAAATACTTCATCGAGGATCAAATCAAAAAAGGAAACATGGGGCAATATATAGCTCGAAAAACCATGGAAAAAGGGGAAGGATCCGGAGCAGGAAAGAAGCATGTTGTCAACGTAGGGATGGGGGGTCCAGCTCTCCCCCCCAATTCGGACTCAGGTGATGAAGTAATGATGATCCAATCCTTTCCCGAACAAGTGATAACTTTCAGCGATGCCGACTTAGTCATAACGAAGCCTTGGTGGTTAGCTTAGATGCCGCAGAAAATGAAGTCAAAAGAATTCTGGTCGATAACGGATCCTCAATCAACATCATCTTCAAACATACATTCGACAGAATGCAACTGGGCAGTGTAATAATGAACGAATGCAGAGAAGACCCACTCTGCGGGTTCGGGAACAACTTAGTCCCGATTCAAGGAACTTTATATTTACCTGTCCAATTCGGAACCTACCCAAAACAAGTCACTCACATAGTGAAATTTTATGTTATCAACACCCCGTCCTCGTACAACATGATACTCGGCCGTCCAGCACTAACCAAGCTTTGGGCAATAACCTCTACACCGCATTTGAAGTTTAAATTCCCCACTCCGTCTGGAATTGGGGAAGTCAAAGGAGATTCGGAGACTGTCGGTCGATGTTATGGCCAAGCTTTGATCATGGCAAAAACCGATCCAGAAAATAAAAGAAAAACATCCTTGTACCAAAAGAACTTGAGCAGAAAGAAGCATAGAGCCTACTTTAAGAAGGAACCCGGACACGAAGTCCAAAACATTGAAAGTATCGAAGCCCAGACTAAGGAAGAACTGATTGCCAAAGCCCGAAACAATCTGGAGTCCAATACCCAGGCCCGGGTTCAACAATTCATCTCAAAGAATGATCTCGGTAAGGTAGAACCTGCGGTTGAAACTGAAATGATCGAACTAGAAGAAGGTAACCCGGGTAAAAGGATAAATATAGGATCCGGACTGGATCCAACATTCCAGAAGAACCTTATACAGCTGCTCAGAAATTATGTGGACATTTTTGCTTGGAGCCCGGAGGACATGCCCGGACTCAAAGAATCTATAACCATGCACAGCCTTGATGTCAATCCTGACAAAAAACCAGTAAAGCAGAAAAGAAAGAACTTCGCTCCGGACAGGCAGAAGGCCATCGATGAAGAAGTTGAAAAGCTTCTAAAAGCAGGAATAATTTGTGAGATAAAATATCCAGACTGGCTAGCCAATGTCATCTTAGTCAAGAAACCTAATGGGAAGTGGAGAATGTGTGTGGACTACACTGACCTCAATGCGGCATGCCCCAAAGATCCATATCCTCTTCTAAGTATTGATCAACTCATTGATGCCACTGCTGGTCATGTGATGTTCAGCTTCATGGACGCATTCTCTGGTTACAACCAAATCAAAATGAATCCGGCAGACATCGCCAAAACGGCCTTCATAACTCATAGAGCTGTCTATGCATAGAAATACATGCCTTTCGGATTGATGAATGCTGGATCAACCTACCAAAGAGCAATGGTTGAAGTGTTTAAATATCAGCTGGGCCGAAACCTAGAGTCTTATGTGGATGATATGATAGCTAAGTCAAAAATAGTAGATGAACATATCCCATATTTGCAAGAATGCTTCGAGAATCTAAGGAAGCAGGAGATGAAATTAAACCCAGAGAAGTGCACCTTCGGAGTGGGAGCGGGGAAATTCCTGGGATTCATTATAAGTCAGAGAGGGATTGAAGCCAATCCGGAGAAGATTAAAGCAATAATGGAAATGGAACCACCCCGGACTCAGAAGGAGATACAAAAACTAGCTGGCTCACTAGCTGCTTTGAGGAGATTTATCCCCAAGTTGGCCGAACAATGCTTACCCTTCTTCGAGCTGCTTAAGGGGGTGAAAAATAAGAAGGAGATAAACTGGGGTCCGGATTTCCAGAAGTCTTTCGACTCTATAAAGGAATTCCTGTCGTCTCCACCGATCCTATCAAAAGCTGAGCCCGGAGAAGCGCTGTCTCTTTACCTGGCTGCAGGTCCATTAGCTTAGGGCTGGAAAAAAAATCCGGAAAATCCGATATTCGTCTGAAATATCTGTGTTCGTATCCGGAAAAAAGCGGATATTATCCGTATCCGGAGTCAACCGGATATTATCCGTATCTGAATCCGGGAGTTTAGGATGCGGATATGGATATAGGCACATCCGTATCCGAAAATATCCGTATCCGAAATTAATTATAAATAATATATATTTTTAATATATAATTAATTAATTATATATATCATATATACTGATATACATACTATTATTTCTTTGGGCCCAGCCCACAAACACTGTTTTTCAGTGAGGTGAAAGTCAAAATGCCCTTTCTTTTTTTATCCTTAAATTCCTAAATCATGGGGTATTGTTTTTAGAGTATATAATATATTAACTTCACTTTATCCTATTCTAATTCCTATCTACCCGTGACAACCCCCAAACCCCCCACCCACAATTATTTTGTTTCACGCACAGACCCCCACCCATGTCTCTCATCTCACGTCTCTCTCTTCTCTCTCTAATCTCTCCCAAGTTCACCACAATCAATCTCTCTTTTATATATGTTATGGAGCTCCAAATTATGAGTTAGAGTAATCAAAATTCATATCTTTCAATCCTCTATCCACCCATGCTTTCAAAGCTCGGATTTGGTAATTTTTATTTTCGGCCAAAATTCAAAGTTGAATTTTAGTTGATTGTTGGTTGTTTCTGATTACGTATATGGATAGATCCTTAAATCTCTCTCAATCTCCTTCTCTCCCTCACGGTTTTTCCCCCTCGTCTATGTGCTCTACGACCTGGGTTCACGACTGTGTTGTTCTTGTGTGAGTTCGCTTTGGTAGTAATATGGTGGTTTTATGTTAATACAGAATTGGGGGCTGGGTAAGTGACGACGGAGGTTGCGCCGGGAAGAAAGGCGGCGAGGTGTCGGAGAGGTTGGGAGATAAGGGTGATGCCGGAGAGATTTGTTTTTTATAAAGATCTGATTTTTTGTACAGATCTGATTTTTTGCAAATTTCATAAATAAAAAAAATTCATTTTTTGGAAAATGGATTCGGATTCGGATATTATCCGTATCCGGATAACATTCGTCGGATTCGGATAAGATTTTTTCGGATATTCCCGGATCCGGATACGAATTCGGATACGGTTTTAAAAAACGGATTCGGATACGGATATGGCCATATCCGTATCCGAATTATCCGATTTCCACCCCTACATTAGCTGTGGGGGCAGCCTTGATCCGGGAGCAAAAACCGGTCTACTATGTCAGCCAGGTGTTAAAAGATGCGGAAACCAGATACCCCAACTTGGAAAATTTTGTTTTTGCTCTAGTGACAGCCTCCAGGAAGCTAAGGCATTATTTTCAAGGAAGAAAAATTAAAGTCGTGACTGACCAGCCTTTGAGAAGGATAATTCATAAGCCAGATGTATCTGGTAGACTCGTCAATTAGGCTATCGAGCTGAGCCAGTTCCAACTCACGTTTGTACCATGGACAACAATCAAGGCTCAAGTGCTGGCCGATTTCATTGTGGAATGCTCTTTTCCCGAACCTCGATCTGATCCTATGATTGTAGATCCGGGGGAAAAATGTAGCTATAATCCGGAAGCATGGTCTTTATATGTTGATGGATCTGCAACAAGTGAAAGGTCCGGAGCAGGTTTGGTCCTTAAAAGTCCCCACGGTTTTCAGATACAGCAAGCCATCACCTTCAAGTTCTTAGCTACCAACAACCAAGCGGAATACGAGGTGCTTTTGGCCGGACTCCGGTTGGCCAGATCCTTGAAAGTCCAGAGCCTAAATGTTTACAGTGATTCTCAGATTGTAGTGAAGCAAACGAAAGGAGAATATATTGCAAAGGATCCAAGGCTAGCTCAATACCAAGCTTTGGTTAAAAGCTACCTGACTACAATCCCAAAATTTGAAATGATGCAGATTAATAAAGAAGAAAATGCGGAAGCCGACTAATTTTCCAGGCTAGTCCAGAATGATGCTGAACTGGACAGCTCGGTCTACTTTGAAGAAATAGAGAAGCCCGCCATTGAAAATTGTAAATTGATGGAGATAGATAATCAACCCAACTGGATGACCCCTCTGATTTCATACTTGGAAAAATGGGAGTTGCCAGAATATAAGAACAAAGCTCAAAGACTCAAGGCCAAAGCTGCTAAATTTTTTGTTGAGGAAGGACAACTCTACCGTAGGACATTCTCTAGTCCGGTCTTGAAATGTGTGGGGCCTGCCGAAGCGGAGTACTGCTTGCAAGAAGTTCATGAAGGGATTTGCGGGGACCACTTATCTACAAAGGATTTGGCTTGCAAAATAATAAGGCAAGGCTATTATTGGCCAACAATTCACAATGATGCGGTGGAGTTTGTCAGAAAATGCAAGAATTGTCAGTTATTCAGCAATGTGCAAAGACAGAGTCCGGTTCTACCCTCTTCAGTTCTGTTTCCTATACCTTTTGCGGTCTGGGGAATCGACATCGTGGGTCCTTTTCCCCGGGCTAAGGGTGATTTGAGGTACTTGTTGGTGGCAATTGATTATATGACCAAGTGGGCAGAAGCCAAGGCCATGAGAACCATAAATCAGCAAGATTGTATCCGATTCATGGATAACATATTGATGAGATTTGGGCTTCCCCTGATCTTGGTTTCGGATAATGGACCTCAATTCGTTGGTTCAGACTTTGAGAATTACTTGAAGGAGAGGGGCATTAAACATATGAAATCCTCGATAGCATACCCCCAGGGAAATGGCCAGGTAGAGGTAACAAACCGAATTTTGCTAAGGGGAATAGAAAAGAGACTTCAGGAAAGCAAAAACAAATGGCCCGAAGAGCTGCCAAATGCGCTCTGGGCTTACATGACTAGCCCACGAGCAAGTACTGGAGAGACGCCTTTCAAACTAGCTTATGGGACCGAAGCAATGCTCCCAATTGAAGTGGGCTCACCTTCTCACAGGGCTATTAACTTTGAAGAGATTGCAAATGAAGAAGGACTCCGAATCAACTGGATTTGGTGGACGAAGTCCGGGATAAAGCTGTGGCAAGAATGTAAAAGTATAAGGAGAAAACAAGAGAATATTTTTGAAAGAAGGCTAGGGTCAAGAACTTTAAAGTTGGAGACCTAGTCCTTCGAGACACAGAAGCTTCCGACCCGACAAACACCGGAAAACTAATGCCTAAATGGGAAGGACCCTATAGGGTCAAAGAGATCTTCGTCCCAGAACCTATAAGCTCAGCAACATGGATGATTCGGAGGTTCCCAACACCTGGCACGGCCTCCGACTCCGGAAGTTCTATCAGTAAAGAAAAGGCCTAAGCCCGAAGAACCAATCAAAGAGCTGCTTCTGAGCCCAAAAAGTCTTCAACAGATAGATTATTCTCTGTAATGAAGCGAGAATAAGTCGTTTGTAATTTGAATATCATGATTAATAAAATCGGGCCTAGCCTTGTACTTTCCATCTCTTGTTGTAAAATTATTGTATCACTAACACACACAAGTCCCTGGCCCGGAGCCATAGGCAGAGTTGGAACCAGTGCAACAGCAATATGCAGCAACCACTCTAGTCCGGATCATTTTCTACGAAAAATATCCGGACTGGGGGCAAATACGATAAAAATTTCTAAGTAACCCAAAGTTTTCAAGCTTTGGACTTAGCTAAAAGCTACCACTCTAGTCCGGATCATTTTCTATGAAAAATATCCGGACTGGGGGCAAATACGATAAAAAAAATTCTAAGTAACCCAAAGTTTTCAAGCTTTGGACTTAGCTAGCACTCTAGTCCGGATCATTTTCTACGAAAAATATCCGGACTGGGATCAAATACGATACAAATTTCTAAGTAACCCAAAGTTTTCAAGCTTTGGACTTAGCTAAAAGCTACCACTCTAGTCCGGATCATTTTCTACGAAAAATATCCGGACTGGGGGCAAATACGATAAAAATTTCTAAGTAACCCAAAGTTCTTAAGATTTGGACTTAGCTAAAAACAACTACTCTAATCCGGACCATTTTCTACGAAAAATGCCCGGATTGGGGAACAAATACGATGAAAATTCTAGTCCAAAGTTTTCAAACTTTGGACTTAGCTAAAAACAACTACTCTAATCCGGACTATTTACTACGAAAAATGTCAGAATTAGAGGTAAAAATGATAAAAAATCAAGCTAGCCCAAAGCTTTTAAGTTTTGGACTTAGCTAAAGATCACTTATCTGGACTAGTAGTGAACGTGATAAGAAATTTTTCTACACATCACAAGGTCTTCAAATTCGGACTCAGCAACTACTTATCCGTGAAGAAAGCACGAGAAGAATGGTAGAAATACAACTTCTCGTAACAAAGACAGCGGAATCAAAAGCACATATTTATGGCTATGTTTCAAGCCATTTTCATTAATAAGAGGGGGGGTACAACTTTTATGAAAATACAAAGGCGTAAAGTAATTTTATTCAAACGGTTGTTCCTCCAGAAGCAGAAGCAGAACCGCCGGAACCCTCCCCGCCTTTGCCAGGACCGCCAGGCCTCTTCTTAGCTTCATCCGCGACCATCCGGCGAAGAGCTAGAGCATCATCGATCCTCTTGAGGACCGTGTCGATCTCGGTCATGGTGGTTGGCCCATCAAAGACCATACCATCAACGATTATTTTGTTGTTCTCATAGTCGTAAACCAGATTCTTGGGATCCATGGTGAAGAAAATGTGAAGAAGAAAGGAGAAAGCTTGAGTACTTTTGAGAGAAAATGTTATGTGAAGAAAATATATGAAAGGGGCGGTATTTATAGAGAGGGGGATGAGAAGAGGCCAAGCGATTCCAATTCTCTGTCACTTTTGGAAATCGAAACGGAATTAATGTCAGTTGACAGCGCGAGGATTAAAACATTTGACGGTGGAAATTACAATTAACGAAGTTCTACAATAAATTTTATGAAGAATCAGAGGAGCATTGGAAGACCAAAAGAAAAGCATTTATTCTCACCACAGTCCGGATCCAATCCATTGGGAACAATCCGGACTGGGGGGAAAATTCCACTAAAATTTCTTTAAGTAACTCAAGGTTTTTAACCTTGAACTTAAGGGAAATGTTTAAATTCTCACCACAGTCCGAATCCAATGCATTGGGAACAATCCGGACTGGGGGCAAAATTCCACTAAAATTTCTCTAAGTAACTCAAGGTTTTTACCCTTGAACTTAAGGGAATTATTTAAATCTTTACCACAATCCGGATTCCTTCCTTTGGGAAACAATCCGAAGTGGCGGGCAAGCTTTACAAAAATTTCTCTAAGTTACTCAAAGTTTTAAAATTTTGGACTTAAGAGAAAAACATTAACCTCCTACCACAATTCGGATTCCTTCATTTGAGGAGGAAATCCGGATTGGGGGGCAACACAAATACACAACTAAATATATGCGAATAAAAACAGAGATAATCAGAAATAAAAATTCGCAAGTTAAGAGCGCATATGGGGCGCAAATTCCAGGGTTACAAAGCACAAGTTCACAAAAGCTCAATATTCAGATTACAAAGGAACATTGTCAGAATACAATAAAAAATCAACTTTGGTCTTGATCGTTCGGATTGGAAATCTGGACAGCTGGGGCAATGATCAGGCCGGGCCCGTCATAAGGCTGAGGTTCGATCCCATCCGCATCGAAGGCTGACTCGGCCTTAACATACGCATCGGTAAACTTGTCCCATGTGGGTTCTGGATCGGTTTTCACTAGCCGTTCGGCAATCAACCAGCAGCGCAGGAGTTTGGCAGCAATAACACCGGCGACCTCTTCACTGTAGTCCTCCGATGCCTTATATTCGGCTATGATCTCTGCATCAGACTGAACTGCGAGCAACTGAGCCTGTAAGTCTTCAGCCTGTTTCTTAGCTTTTTTGGATTCAATCTCCGCAGCAGTAGCCCGGTCCGTTGTATCCTTTGCGGCGTCCTTCAACTCAGCAACATTCTTCTCCAGTTCGACAATTCTCGCATCTTTCTGAGAGCTTTCAGCCATAGCTTTTTCAAGATCGGAGATTTTTGAATCCTTATCAAGGAGCTCCTTCTCCCTTTCAGAGAGTTTCTTGTTCAGTTCTTCAATTTATTTCTCCTCCAACTCAGCATTCGCAGCAGATCCGGCCAAGGTCAATCCTTGCTGAGTGGCAAACAGAAGAAATTCAGAGAACAATCAAAACTGAAGTTGGGGAAAAATAACACAAAGAGTGATTAAAGAAAAAGTTACCTGGAACAAAATGGAAAACAGACCGGATGGCTGCATCCATTTCGGAGACAGGATTTTCGAGACATGAAGGTGAAAGAGGGAAGAGAGGCTGACTCAGCACGGTTTTAGTAAAGGTCGCGTCCAGCCTGGCCTGATCATAAGGACCAGGAATCCCGTAAGGCTGCCGATGTTTATACTGGTAGCTGAAATCGCCGTAGAAGAAGCTTTCTTCGACCTCATACGTCTTAACAAACAAGTACTCGCTATCTACCCATAACCCATCCGGACCCACAACACTTTGACCGCCACCCCGGTCCTTGGTATAAAGTTGGGTCACAACTTCCCGATTATCTTTCTTCTTCTTAGCCATAATGCACCACTCAAGATCTATTACGGAGTAGGGCTGATTAACGGAGTTAGAGCTACCAGCACTACTGTCAGAACTAATAGCGATCAGATCAGAAGGAATCTTTTGTTTCCTTGCCCGGCTTTTTCGACGTACCATAAAACCTGAAGAAATGGACAAGGTTAAATCTCTCTCTACGACTCATAAACCACATTCAGTTACAGATTTCTGTTTACGTAATCCGAATTAATTACACATGATGCCATAATCTGGATTCATATTTTAACCTATTCCAGGCAAAGGATTTTCCTAAATAGTCCGGGTTAGCGTGACAAGTCAGAGTCAGATTGAAATTCCAAATTCGGATGAACCTAAACACTATCTCTTGATCACCCGTCCGGATTGGATACTTCATCCATACAGACATTGAGTTACTAATCTGGACTAGTCACAAACCCAAACCCCATATATACACACAAACATATTGTTCGAAAAATCCAAACGCCAAAACAAGATTTAGACTTACAAATACATATATACACACAAACACACAAACTCAGAAAATCATAAACACGAAGAACACCAAACACAAACTCGAACCAACAAACAGTCAAAACCCTCCCCAATTCCAGATCTTAAACACTGAAACTCGAATTACATATAAACACAAACAACAAGCCTATCCCAAGAACACAAGAACCAAACATATACTTCTAAACACAGTTAAAGAAGATGAACAGTCGAAAAAACTGTTCCTCAAAACTACATGCAAAAAGGGATTTAAAGTAAAATAAGAAGGGGAAGAAACTTACGAGGATGAAATTACCACGGAACGACAATCGGATATCGAAAGCCATAATGTGTGAACTCCGGCGAAGGCGCAAAACCCGAAAAGAGAGAAAAAGGGTTTTCGCTTTTTGGCTCTTTGGAGAAAGGTGAGTGAAAGTACAATTGAAACTTAAAAGAAGTTATATATAACTTCTGAAAAGAAACGTCTTAGAGGGCCATGCGTCATGTTTTGATGGGCTGGGAAATAATTAGAGTCGTGGAGAGACAGGGGAGTTATTGACAAACAGCTGTTGCACGTCTTTTTAGGAAAAATGGAGTGACATAATTTCAAAATGGATAGAGGGAAAACCCCCAAATCCGCTTGGATTTCTGCAGTGTACCTCAATCCGAACTCCCTCTTTCTTCCAACAATCCGGATAGAGAGGCAAATATTCAGCAAAAAATTTTCTAAGTAAGACTACTTCAATCCGAATTGTCCCCACTTGACAACAATTCGGATTAGGAGGCAACATTCAACCAAAAAATTTCTACAAACTACTTCAATCCGAATTGTCCCTGCTTGGCAACAATTCGGATTATGAGGCAATATTCAACCAAAAATTTTCTACAAACTACTTCAATCCGAATTGTCCCCACTTGGCAACAATTCGGATTAGGAGGCAACATTCAACCAAAAATTTTCTACAAACTACTTCAATCCGAATTGTCCCCGCTTGGCAACAATTCGGATTAGGAGGCAACATTCAACCAAAAATTTTCTACAAACTACTTCAATCCGAATTGTCCCCACTTGGCAACAATTCGGATTAGGAGGCAACATTCAACCAAAAATTTTATCCTTACAAATGTTCAACTAATAAGCCATCTTCGGGGCTAATCTCGAACTCTTACTCCCCCATACGGAAAATCCACATAAGGGAGTGGGGGGCAAATGATAGGCTATAACCAATCCCAACTGGGCTTGGCCCAAGGTCATCCTGAAACCGGCCCACACCAGTCCGGATTGGGCTCAAGCCAAATAAACCCGCGACCCAAGCCCAAGGAGCATGGGAGTATGACAGACACGAGTCATGACTAGGGTCCTACATGATAGTGATAGATAATGGAATCCTAGTATTGGCACAATCATGTCCCCATCAAACCACGTGCTGACATGCCATGGGCACACGCCACCACAGACATCACCTGGATAGGTGGAATTATCAGTAGCGGACAAGTGTCCCATCTATCTCGGATCCAACGCTCATGATTGCAGGTACCAACCCCTAAACCCTAATCCTTGGCCTATAAATAGACCAGGAGAAAAAGGTGTAGAGGTTACATTCTCTTGAACACACACTCATATACACATACCCTTCATAATTAGGTACTCTAATCTTTATCTTTTATTTTCCAAAACCGCCACTTACTCTCACGCCGGAGGCGTCGCGGGGCTCAAACCCCCCTCCGGTGTTGTTTTGCAGACACTCAACCACCAGCTTCATCTCTTTCCTGGCATGGGAACAGCGGGGGAAGTACTAGATCGGGTCCTGGAATTATCAACAACTAGGATACGTTATTGCAAAACCTGGATTAGATCGTCATGATTAATGACTCAACCAGTTGCTGCCTGCCTAGCTGCTACATCTTCATCCGGGAGGACAAAAATTGATTTAATATATGTGGATAATGTGTGTGCATTGTGTTTATGGAAATAAATGCAGGCTCTGCAGGTGATGTGAAGAACACCACCAACCATGTATAGTAAACATCAAGTGGGACAAACAATTGAAATCGGGAGGTGCATCCATTTTCCTCCTGTTACATCTCTAACCCTAGCCTATTAGCCCATCTTTCTCAAGCATTTATTTTTCAAGATTATTACTCACTCTCCTTTATTACACAACACACGCAACATCTAGCAATCAGACTCAGTTTGCAGCATCTATCAACCGCTATTTTCTCGAATTTTAATATATTCGAGTTCAGATAACCTGAATTTATACTACTAATATACTTTTACACATGTACCTAGAGGTGTATTAATGCAAAAAATTTGTTAATCCTTTGAATGAATCAAGTGTCATGGAGTTTACTAATGTAATAAAAGTATTTATTGATCCGTCGGTAAAATTGAAGGATCTCGATCCGCAAAACGGTTAATCAAAAATGAGTTATTTCCAAGAAAATAAAGAGACATATATAAAGGGGGCAAAAGAAAAGCTGAAAAGACGAAACAGAGTAAGAAATTATGTGCTCCCTTTGACTGACTGCCTCCACAAAATCTTCCTATGTTCTTGCTTCAATTCACCAATGTCTGCTGAGTGGGGGTAGTTTGGGGAAGCTAAAAAGTGAAACAAATCTAAAATCTTCTTAGAATGCTTTATGCTATTTTTATGCACTGTAACTCTTGATTTGCTAGACTTCGAAATTATCATAGGTGTAATTGAACTATGGGATTTGTAGCTGCCCTTTTAATCTTTATGGTCTGGTAATAATTATGTATTGGTGACTTGCTAGTAATCAAACACACACTTTGTCATTGCCATTTGTGTGTGTATGCAACTTACCACCAATCTTAACATTCTTACCTACAAATAGTTGAAAGCATATGGAGAAGTGGAATATGAATATCAACTCATGAAGAGAAAATTAATTAAATTTATGGTCATATATATTTTAGTATTAATTACAAACGTAAGATAATTAAAAAAAATTAATTTTAATCATTCTAAATAAACAAAATCGAAGTAGGGATATATATATATATAGGGTCTTGTTCTAATAAAAACTAACTTAGAATAGAAACTAGAAACTAAACCTAAATTAAATATTTCAAGCTAATATAACGACCAAATTAGGGGTACTCCAATACAAAAAATGTTTAAAATTATTGTCTCTATTCAACAAAAATAAAAAAAATTTTAAAAAAAAAGTTACTGTTCACCTGATGACGTGGCACGTGAACAGTAACTTTTTAAAAAAATTTTTTTTTTTTTATATTTTTGTTGAATAGAGCCAAGAATTTTAAACGTTTTTTGTGAAGGTGCCCCTAGCGGGGCCATTAAAATAAATGAAATATAATTTATTTAGTGTAGGTTTCTAGTTTCTATTCTAAGATTGGTTTATATTTGAACGCTAGCCTATATATATATAGGGTCTTACTCAAATAGAAACCAAATTAAAATAGAAACTAGAAACCATACTCTAATCGAACATTTCAAGTTAATCTAATCACCAAACTAGGGGTATCCCCATACAAAAAGTGTATAATAATCTAGGCTCCATTAGAAAAATAAAATTACTATCATTGCTGACGTGACAGTGACGGTTGCATGAACAGTAATTTTTTTTTTTTTTATGAATGAAGCCTAGATTATTATACATTTTAGTGAAGGTGTCCTGGTGAGACCCTTAAAATAGATTAAATATAATTTATTTAGTGTTGTTTTCTAATTTTTATTTTAACTTTGGTTTCTATTTAATCACTAACCTATATATATATATATATATATATATATATATATATATAGTCCCACTCTATGGAGAACCATCTTACGTGGAGAATCGTGGAGAACCACTTAAAATGCATTAAAATTGCCCATTATATAAGACCCCTAGTGGGACCCCTTTACAAAAAAGTCTTATAATTCTACCCTCTATCCATTCATCCAAAAAAAATTTGCTGCCACGTCATCATTTTTAAAAAAAAATTAATTTTTTTTTTTGTAATTTTTTTTTATAAATAGATAGAGGGTAGAATTATAGACGTTTTTGTGAAGGTGCCCCTGCGGAGCCCTTATATAAAGGGCAATTTTAATACATTTTAAGTGGCTCTCCACGGTTCTCCACGTAAGATGGTTCTCCATGGAACAATGGCCTATATATATATATATATATATATATGACACAAAACCATATCAAAGTTCATATTTGAAATTTTAGAAAAATCGATAACTTTACATGTAATTTTGTTTTCAGTGATCAAAATCTCGAACTCCAAACCTAGAAGATGGTTAAAACTGAGTACTACAATCTATTCGATGAGGAGCAATGTGTTACAAAGACAAAAATTAGACATATAAAATCAATAATGACAAATATATAATTAAAAATATTAATTTCTTGCTCTTGGCCTTGGCTGCTTTTAGAGACACCGGGCTGGCTTTTTGGGAAGCTTGCACCCACCCGGCTGGCCTGCCAGGCAGAGCAAAATCTCAGAGCTGGTTGTGGCTGAAGCTGTTACTTGACTGTAGTTTGCAGATGCACAATGGACACCATTGTTTCCCTTTAAAGCCAACAATTGAAGCTGTGTTCTGTGATGCTACTGTTGTTAGCACCCTTTAGAGCTGGACAATAATAAACGTATGCATACATTATTACTGCATTACCCTAGCCTCCTATCTATTTTCCCAGTTCCCACTTTCTCGAATCAACACAAATCACAATAACATCTTACAAATATCTACATTAACAGCACTTATTTAATTAACCTAGCTAGCCTCCTTAGCTTTTGCATCTCTAACCACTTTTTTGTAGACTGATTTTTCGTAGTACTTTGTAGTATATTTTTACTTCAGCTATCATACTTCATGAGTTAATTGGCAAAAACATGATTGCGCGTCCAATACACTTTTGCGATTTTTTTCACGGGGAAACGTGCACAAATAATTGAATGAAGTCAACCTAATTGTACCGCACAAGGACGTTATTAAAGTCGGGACTGAATTTGAACAATAATTATTTTGTATGCGAGACACATAGCATGGGCTAGTACATATTCATCAATTGCTATATAATTTTTAAAAAGGATAATTTAGGAAAAATGGTTATAAATTTAAATTAGAAATTAAAAATGAACATGGATTATGGAAAAAAATTTGTTTCAAAAAAAATTACTGGATGGAGAGAGTATAAATTATTTAACTAGTGGAAATTTTTTCGTGAATAAAAAAAGTACTAAAATCCAAAAAATAAGTAGATAGAGTGACATTCACATTGATTTTTCGTGTTAAATTTATCCATAAAATATTTTCACGAATAAATGATTGTAATTATCGATAATCTGGACCCCAATCTGTATATAGGACTAGCGTTCTATCCGTGCTACGCACCCAATGACAAAAATTATTAATTAATTAATATAAATATATCATTTTAATCATCATTTAGAAAAAAAGATAATTTTATTAAAATTCAAGTATAAAATTCTCGTCAATTTATACTAATTGCATTAATATCAATATTATCAAACAATTATCATAACATTCACATCACCGCACAAACATTATAAGTCCCTCTTTATTGTTTTTTTCTTAATTTTATTTTTCGTTTGATTTCTTTCATTTTCGAGAATCTTTCAACCAAATTCATATGTTTTTTACCCATATTTTAAGTTTTGTTATTTTGAAAATTTAGTTTATTTAAATGTGCAGTACAGTGGGTTTCTATAATTTTTATTATATTAATACATTCTAAATATTTGCATGGGTCGCGATCAATTTTTCGAATACATATTAATTCATAAACACTTATTTTTAATGACCGTTATAAATCATTAGATTGTCTCTCAAAAAAAGGTTGCATGTTTCAGAGATATGAGAAAGGATCACTACTATGCAATAACTATTAAACGAACGCAGTTATGATAAAGGAAAACTTTCATCTAATCTAGAATTTCATATGTGTTTGTTCAATATCATTTTTACAAATTTTATGTTTTTTTTATTGAATTGATTTACTATAGAAAAAATAAACATTATCAATTAACCAAACAAATCCAATATATCCCGTTATTTGAGTAAGATATGAATTTTAGATTTTATGGTGATTGCACTCAGCTTATATTTAATGACAACTTAAAAATGTATATTTAATTTGGCAGTTTGTATGTTGAATTTTTCATTCTTTTATATGAGAATATGGTATATTAAATATTAGCTTTCTTTTAACCATAAATAAGGAAGGAAAATTAATTCAATCTGATGGTACTCAATCTGTACTCCGAAATTTTGGATATATTGAACCCAAAATTTTTGGATGATAGGTTTGGATATAAATTTTAAACCCAAAATAATTTTGATTTGCATTTGAATTTAAGTTGTACCGAAGCGATATCCGATCTGAAATCTGAAGCCCGATAAATAAATAGTATAATTTTATAATTTGAAATTATTTTATGTAATATTTTAGATGTAAGAAATATAATTTATTTATTTTTATTCAAATATTTCATTAATAATAGTCAATATTAATTTAGTAATTAAAACTTATATTTCTCAATTTTAAATTTTATTGATTTATTTAAGATGCAATTTTTTACTTTGCATAAAATTTTCATTTCTGTTGTACACAAAGAAATTTTTTTAACATAGTTGAAATTTTACTTAGTATGTTAATTCGTACAATATGTTATATTTGGCTACTTAATTTAATCATATTATTTTTTATTTATTGTATAAATATAATTAATATTTTTTACGTGTAGCAATTATTTTAATTACATTATTACTAATTTTGGATACAAAAAAAAAACCAGATTTAATCCAAAATCCGACGAATTTGGTTTTGGATATTGAGTTTTGGATTTGGATTTATTTTTAAAATCCAAAAATATTTGAATATGGGTTTGGATTTTATAAAATTCGGATCAAACCCATTGTCATCCCTACTCGTAAAATAAGACATTTGAAAATGAGTATCACCTATTTTTTTTCTATTTGACTAACATGTAAAGATAGAAAACTGTACATGAAACTAAAATCAAATGTGTAATATATAAACACGTAATCACATTATTATATATATGTCCTTGTAATTTAATTATCAGGTTAAAAAACATAAAATTCATTTTCGTTTAACAATGATTAAATTTTTCCGACATATATTAAAAGAAAGCGTTTACGTAGATATGAAAAATCGTTTATGTTATGTACATTTATGCCATGTGTATTTGGGGCTCTTGCATGAAAATTACATGAAATTATTTTGTGTACCCAAAATTCGAAAACAAAATGCTAATAAATTATGCAATTTTTTTTACACGAAACGAAATAATACGCGAAAAATTTTTTGGCAATTACATAAAATGTTACTCTCTGCCCAAGTTATCCAATTATGTTAATATATAATTGAAAACAATATTGAGATGCTAACAATTAAACTAAGAGTAGAGTACATAAAAATGAAGCCCTCCTGTTTTTTTAATTTTGTTTGTTGTTAATAAATATCTCTATTTGTTTAGAATCTATCTACCAAGGCATTAAATTTTTTACCTATATTTAAGGTTCTGTTAATATTAAAAATAAATATTATTAACCAACCAATAAAATTTGATATGTCTACTCTTAGAATATGATACGAGAATTGAATACCATTGCCTGAATTAAAGAATACAAAATTAAAATGGGCACCTTTTAATAGAAACAATATATAATTTATATGTATCGACCTATCTAGTTATGAATAATAGTGATTTTTAAATGTTTTCTTTAGCCATTTCTCTCTCCTCTTCCTACCCTCCAAAAAAAAATACTAAATTAAAGTTTAGGGATTGATATATGCGTTTTTATTGATGATAAGTCCCTTTTTATTGTTTCTTGATTTTGCTTTGTTTTTCAATAAATATCTCTCTTTATGGAGAGTCTAGTATACCACATTGGTGAGTTTTATCTACTGATATATTGGATTTTGTACTTTCTCCTTGTGAATGATAAATCTCGTTACTTTCCTTGATTTTACTTTATTTTCAATAAATATATTTCTTTATTGAGAGTCTAGTACCCCGTTAGTGGATTTTGTCTATCATTATATTGGGTTTTGTTCTTTCTATTTGTGAGAGTATGTTCCTTTATTTTGGCATCCGGAATCTTAGGTCTACAAGATTTTGTTATACTGGTTCATTGATTTGGATAATATAGAATTGCAGTTATGGTCAGTTGTTCGAATACGTTCTCACAAATCACATGTATATTTCTCTCACGATTTGAATAAATTGTTGGATTATCTCACGAGGGATGTACCACCAATTTAAGATCTGATCAACGATTGTAGTTTGGATTATAGAAACCTTATTACCTTGATATGATATATTTTAATATGTGTTTGTCCAATCTTGATAATTTTTGCAGATTTTTGACATTTTATTGATCAATTATCTATCAAAAAAATAATGACTTATTACAATTTTTGCGCCGAGTTGACCAATTTGCTATGAAAATATTCACTAACAATATTTTTATTGATTGTGTAATGAATTTTATTTTTTGGATTGATGATTTATACACCAAATAATGTCTAATACTATTGGAGAATTTATTCAGTATCTTTGAATAATTCAAATATATTGTCGAGTAAATTTGTTTGTCCCATTAATTCTTGCATAACTAAAAAAATACTGATAAGTAAACTGTTAATGAAAATTGCTTTAAAATTCATTTTTAATATTTTAAATGGTTGAATTTAGTTTCTTTTAATAATTGTTGAATTTAAAAATTTATATAACTAAAATTTTGAACGTGCATTTGGAATAATGTAGTAAATATTTTTTAGTTTTTAAAATATTTAATTGAATAAGAGTAGATTTATTCAAATTTGTTTGCAAGTTATAATTGTAGATCAAATGTTTGAGATATTAAAATATTATATTTTATAATATAGATAAAATAGATCCATGTATTAAAATAATATATTTTTATTAAAATTAATTAATAAATACGCAGTTTTGGAAAATGGCTATATACATAGAGAGGGGTGTAAAGAACAGATGTTCTTGTATATAATAATATAATTGTGATTGATTTTAAATTAATAATTGTGATTAATTAGTTAATAAGTATTTATAAAAATTAATCAGTAATACATAATTATATATTATATATTATAGTACGATTGTAGTTGATATTTATAAAAATTAGCTCGTACTATATAATAGTATAATTGTGATTGACTTTAAATTAAAAGATTGATAAGTTAATAAATATTGTATCACTTTAAAAAACATGTATTATGCATGTACTAAATAAAATAAGGTTTGTATTCAAAAAATTGTTAAGTAACCACGATAAGTAAATTAGGATGGGAATGATATCATTAATTTAATTTTAGTGTTAAATTCCAATTGGCTTTTATATATATTTATGAAAATTAATTCGTAATATATAATAATGCAATTATGATAATTGTAAATAAAAAAAGTGGAAAATCATATTGCGAAAATCGCTTAATATTATATATTTGTATAATATTGATTGATTTTAATTTAAAATACTAATTTATTATAAATATTTTTTGATATTAAAAAAATATGTGATACATGAATATGTTAAATCAAGTCATTACTATATTTAAATTAGAATTGTTAACTAATCATGATTAGTGTAATAGAATGAGAATGGTATATTAGGAAAACTTTCAATTTAATATGATTGGTCTAAAATTTAGAAATGACCTCTAATTGGTGCTAAAATAATTCATAATTTTCTGATTGGTTAACTGCATCTAATTGTATACTTGGATAGATATTATAATAAAGAATTAGCGGTAAATAAAGATCGATAAAAATACCTCACAACATTATTATTGAACTACTATATTTTAAGGGAAACTTCACAGTTTTACTGCAAACTACAGCTAGATTTGTAATTGTATATGCTTTTATAATGTCAATTTTTACTATGGACTATGGAGAATGTTAAACCGGAGAAATAATGAAATACACACAACAAACGGTATAAATGTAGAAATTTGAGCATGTAAGAGCATCTCCAATGGCGTTAGTTAAAAATGATCGGCTATATTACATAAAATATTGATTATGTAAATTTTGTCGAACCTGTAAGATATTGTGTTCCGACGGTATTGGCTATAACGATTGGCTATATTTTAAAAATAGTATGTTATTAATATTTCAAGTTGTTATTAATGGAATATATAATTTTAATATAGAAATAAGTGATGTGGCAATTCACTACAGGTCTCTAGAGGTTCGACAAATATAGCCAACATCAAGAGATTATCTATAATTATAGATAACAGTTTTGTCCCATTGGAGTGTAATTTTTTTTACACATTCTTTATAATTCTTATTTATGGTAATTAAATTTAAAATTTACCTAAGGGGTCTCTCCCATTGGAGATGCTCTAAATTCATGTAAAATTTTAAAAGAATGTTTCAAAATTCCCTTTAAAAAAAAAAGAATGTTTCAAATGGAATCTTTCATTCAAAGTAATCAATTTGTTTAAAATTCTATGATGTCAAAGAAAGATCCAATTAAATTTTATATTATATTTTAACGTAATTCTAATTTCTGGCACAAATATACTTGTAATTATAATTTCTTGCACAAATATATTTAGAGCATCTTCAATAGTATTGGCTAAATCAAATAAAATAGTGATTATGTAAAATATGCTGAACCTGTAGAATGTTATGTTCTAATGGTATATTGGCTATAATGTTTGATTATAATATAAATATAGTATATTATTATTATTTCATGTTGTTATAAATATAATAGATTTTTATAAAATAATATATCATATAAAATTTTTCTTACATGCCTCTAGAGATTGACCAAATATAGCCAACGAAAAGATATTATCTAAATTTTTTACTAAGGGTAATGTCTCGTTGGAGTAAGTTTTTTTTACATAATTTTTATAAATTTTATTTATGGTAATATATATGATTCTATCTAAGGGTTCTTCTTCATTGTAGATGCTCTTAGGGGTGTATTCAATCAAGATTTTAAGGAATTTTTTGGATTTTAAAAATTTAGGTATATTCAATTTGAATTTTAAGTAATCTATTAAAATCTGAAGGTATTCATTTAAGATTTTATAAAGTCCCTTAAAATTGTGGGGTATTCAATCACGATTTTAAAAATTATTTTAAAATCTGATGGTATTTAATCAAGATTTAAAACAATCTTTAAATCTGATGGTATTCAAAAATTCATGTTTTTTTTTGGATTTTAAAATGTGATAGATTTTGATGAATTTCGTAGTGTTTTTTAATATTTTGAAATCTGACCAAATTTAATGAGATTTTGGAAGATTCTACTAAAATCAGCATTCTATATAAACTATATAAACTCTATGAGATTTCATATCAAATTTGACAAACTCTGTGTAAAAATTAAAATCGAATAATAATCTTTAAAAATCTATCAAATATTATCAATCCGTTAAAATTAAAACCTAAGTTGAATTAAGTTCCTAAATTTTGGAATTTTCTTTTAGATATTAAAAAATTAGTTCACGAATAGGGTCCATACACAAGTATTGACACCATGAAAGATAAAACTAAACCAAACCAAACATACCCAGTATATCCCGCACAGAGCAGGGTCTAGGGAGGGTGAGATGTACGCAGACCATGCCCCTCCCTTTTACGGTAAGAAGGCTGTTTCCGTGAAGACCCCCAGCTTAGTGCACAGCAGAAAAATAGTGCGTGATATTTACAAAGGCTTCAAAATTTTTGGATAAGATCGCAGCTATACCTTAGCCCATGGCTTTGTACACATGGGGCTTACCTACCAGGAGATTGACTACTCCGCTCTAAAAAGCACTCAGATCTAAGAAGACACCTGGCCAAGCTCCCTGTAACTGCAAAACCAGAAAACATAAGACAATATAAAGCGGAAAGAGAGCACGAAAAAGCCGAACTTCTAGGATAAAGCTAACCGAGACAACCCAACTCTGAGTCTCTCAACAACCGAGCCGCTCCCTAATAGAGAATCCACCACTCTGATCTGACGCCTCCAAGAACACCTATCAATGATCATGGTCTCAGTTAAGTTTAAGGCCTTCAAATTCAACCTAAGTTGCTCTTCCCACGACCTCCTCGGTCTGCCTCTCCTCCTCGCCCCAATCACCGAAAGACTCTCGACCCTCCTCACTGGGGCTTCAACTAGCATCCTACGCACGTGGCCGAACCATCTCAACCTCCCTTCCCTAACTTTCGCAGAAAAAGGCGCCACCTCAAGCTCACTCCTAAAAACCACATTCGGTATTCTATCCAACATCGTGCGCCCACAAGACCACCGCAACAACCTCATTTCAGCCGCTTCCAACTTGCTCTCGAGGGCCTTCTTCGCTGCCCAACACTCTGAACCATATAACATCGCAGGACGGATAGCCGCGCTATAGAATTTTCCTTTCAACTTTAACGGGACTTTCTTATCGCACATCACCCCTGACGTTGCCCTCCACCTTAGCCACCCAGCCTTGATACGATGCGTGACATCGTCTGCAATCTCACATTCCTGCTGGATGATCGAACCCAAGTACTTGAACTTATCCGTGCGAGGGACGATCTGATCTTCAATCTTAACCTCCACCCCTTCCTCGTTGGCCTCACCGCTGAAGTTATACCAAAGATACTCGGTTTTAGACCGGCTCACGCGCAAGCCTTGAGACTCCAAAGTAGATCTCCATAACTCTAACTTCTCGTTTACCTCCCCCCTCGACTCCGCCATTAACACGATATCATCAGCAAAGAGCAGGCACCAAGGGACGACATCTTGGATCTCCTGCGACATGACATCTAGGATAAGGGCGAAAAGAAGAGGACTTAGGGCCGACCCCTGGTGTAGCCCAATCTCAACAGGGAAGAAACGGGAGTCACCAACTGGGGTCCGGACGCAGGAACTAGCTTTGGAGTACATGTCTTGAATAGCCCTAATGTACGATGACGACACTCTCCTCTCCTCAAGGATCTTCCAAATAGCTTATCGGGGGATGCTATCATAAGCCTTCTCAAGATCAATGAACACCATATGAAGGTCTTTGCGACGATCCCTGAACTTCTACATAAGGCATCTGATGAGATGAATGGCCTCGGTCGTCGATCTCCCAGGCATAAAACCAAATTGATTCTCTGAGATTTCAACTTCTCTTCTAATCCGACATTCAACCACTCTCTCCCAAAGTTTCATAGTATGATTAAGTAATTTAATACCCCGATAGTTACTACAACTCTGGGCATCGCCTTTGTTCTTGAAAAAAGGTACCACAAAACTACGCCTCCATTCAGCTGGCATCTTAGCACCTAGGAGGAGAACATTGAACAGATCTGCTAGCCATTGAACGCCAACCTCACCAAGACAAAGCCACACCTCGATTGGGATCTGATCCGGACCAACCGCCTTCCCTCTAGCCATCTTTTGAATGGCACCCTTGACTTCATCCTTGCTGATACGCTCACAGGAACCGAAAGAGAGCACCGACGGAAGAGAGACCTCTTGTTCCGCGCCGGTACCACTCCTCCTAGCCTCATTGAAAAGATTATGAAAATACGAACTCCATCTCTCCTTAATAGCATCTTCATTCACTAACACTCGGCCTGAATCATATTTAACAAACTTAACGGAGCCCAGGTCTCGCCGTCCTCTCTCCCTAGCTTTAGCTAGTTTAAAGATAGTGTTCGCTCCTTCCTTGGTATCTAGGCGCTTGTACAGCCCCTCATATGCTTCACCCTTGGCTTTCACCACAGCCTTTTTTGCCTCTCGTTTCGCCACCTTATACTCTTCCATCTTCCTAATCCTCTCCGCCCCTGTACAAATTGACCAAAGCTCTTTGAAGAGCGCAAGTTTATCCTTTACTTTCTTTTGCACCTCTTCGTTCCACCACCACGACTCCTTATGACCACTGAACTTTCGTGAGGAAACCCCCACCACCTTCTCGCCTACACACCGAATAGCCTTCGCCATGTTGGTCCACCTAAAGTTAGCATCTCCACTACGTGCAAAACAACCTTCGTTGAGCAGAGACTCCCTGAATTTGGCCGCCTTCTCGCCCTTCAAATCTTTCCAAAGGATTCTTGGTCTAGACTCTCTCGTCCTTCGAACAACTCGACCCCCCATGGATAGATCCATGGCCAACAGACGGTGCTGGGAAGCACACGCCTCACTCCGAAACGCCTTGCAGTCCACGCACGCCCTCACATCACGCCTGCGCATAAGTATGTAATCGATTTGTGTGTTGTGCCCCCACTACTAAAGGTGATGAGGTGCTCAGCCCTCTTCTGAAAAACAGAATTCACAATTACCAACTCCTGGGCAGTAGCAAACTCCAACAATGCGGACCCACCGGCATTTCTGACCCCGAAGCCGAAGCCCCCATGAGCGTTGATATAGCCATCTGCCATCTCACCAATGTGATCATTGAAATCGCCACCCAACACTAAAAATTGGTCGCCAGGAAAACTTCCAACCAACTCATCTAAACAGCCCCAGAAAGCCTCTTTCTCAAGATCGCCCAAACCGACTTGAGGGGCATACGCACACACCACGTTCACCACCTTCTCCCCAACCACAACGCTGACGGACATGATCCTGTCGTTACACCTCTTCACCTCCACGACGTTGTCTTTAAGATCTTTCGCCAAAAGAATACCCACTCCGTTCCTCGAGTTGGCAAGACCTGAGTACCACAATTTATACCCGTTCGCTTCTCTAGACTGAGCCCCCTTCCACCTAGTCTCTTGAATACAAGCCACATCCACTCTTCGCTTCTTCAGCACGTCCACTAACTCCAAAAATTTGCCCGTTAGGGTACCTAAATTCAAACTGCCAATACGCAAATTACGAGACATCGACAAAACAAACGAGCAATAACACGCAATACCCACCTAAAAGAAGGTAGAAATATGATCACAATTAATAGGCAAGACAACAATAATTAATTACAGTATAAATTTAAGAAGACCACAGCAGCATACACGACACACACATAGGACAAATTCAGCAACATAAACACGCAGAAAGAAAATATCTCGGAATTTGAATCAATATCGAGAAGGGGTTCTGGTGTTTTGAGGGGGAAAAGGAGGAGTGAAAGGGGCGAAAAGGAGGGGAACAAGCCAAAACAAAAGGGAGGTGATATGTGCACACCCTCCTCTTATAGGTGCACACCCATTGTTGGTCATGTTCACAAATTACCCTTATGCTTAATTAATATTTTTTCTTTTCCATTATCTTCTATTTTTTCAAGTTTGTTTTTTATTATTAAATTAATTAATTAGCTGTTAGTTATGTATAATTATATACCAAGATATTTGATGAATTTTTAAGTATAAATTGAAGATATGCGTATATCATTTTTCAAATTATATCATTGTGCTTACATAATAAAAATTATAGATTTTAAAAAACTTAAAACTAACTTATATATGGAGAACTCAAGCATGATTATAAAAAACATTTAGCCGTTTATAAGGTATTGGCATGTTCTGTATATGCAAAATTCATAAATTACGAAAAGTAATAAATCATTTAAAAAATTGCTTCCATGAATTGAAATACAAAAATTATAGTAATTGAAAATATTCAAAAATTTCTTAGTAATTATTTGAATTAACTATATTGAATATTTTGCTCATTCTTGCAATTCTTCATCTATATTATTTTTTTGCAAGTGTTTGTTGATATTCTCTTATATTTGCAGAAGTTTCGTATAAACAAGAATTAAGATTTAGTTAGTTAATAAATCATCTAATCTAATTGTGAAAGAGGGAATAAACACAAAATATAATTAAGGATATTTTGGACTAATTAACAATTTTGGGTGTGTAGGGTGTGCACATATCAGCTCCCAAACAAAAACTTTGTTTGCAGTAAGAAAAAATGGGGGGAATGACTGATGGGTTTTGATTAGCTGAAAACAGAGGAGAGGTTTGTTTGTTTTGTGGTTTTAATCGAAAAGAGGGCAGGTTAGAGTGAGCAGGTTAGAAGGAGAGAGTGGGAGGCTAATTAGGAGAGTTTAAAAATGTTAAGGAGATGAATAATTACAGGATGAAAATGATACAGAGAAATGATTCAATTAAAGCTCCGGCGATACGCCGGTCAGAGAGTACCGATCTTACAAAAAAGCCGTCAAGGGCTAGTTTTTAGTTAAATGAAAAGATCTTCGATGTAGGGCTTCCTTGTAATGCCCTTTAGACATAAATAATTAGCAAAATGAGGTCCTCCTCTCTTCTGCACAAAATTTTTCCTTTCGAAAATCCGTTGTACAGCATTTGTAATAGTTATTCTATTAGAATAAATCTTGGACTACACTCTCTAAAACACTATTAATATTAAAAAAAGTCTATTATAGAGTAATATACTAACCCTATAATGTAGATAGTGTTTTAGTAGTTATTCTATTAGAGTAAATCTTGGACTACACCTTCTGAAACATTATTAATATTAAAAAAGTTAATTATAGAATAATATACTAATTCTATAATCTAGATAATGTTTTAGTAATGTATAAGGGTGTATTCCAAGATTTATTCTATTACATATTAATATATTAATAGAAAAAGAAATGAGAAAGCAATGCTCTCAATTATCATATATTGCTTTTCACATCATTCTTTCTTTTTCTTTTTCGGCCAAGTTTTGGTTTTGCATCATTTAAGCAGTAGTACTCTCCTGGCCTTATGATTACTCCCATGCTATTTCCTCATTATTAATTTCCTCGAATCTCATTCACGTGTATTAGCTTCTAAACATTTGTGTATTAGGGTCCGAATATGTAATTATGGGGTACATATGGTCTCCATTAATTTCAGTTGTTAACATCTCAGTTCCTGCGTAATGTGTACAGTACATAGAGGCATTACATACAGAATATAAAAGGGATCGCTTTGGAAAAAATAATTTCACAAAAAATTTTCATGATACATGTAACTTATGTAAGTGAAATTTTTGGTATGAAAACATGAAAATTCATAATATGTATTATGATATATATAAGTGAAATTTTTGATCATTTGCCTAATATAAATATGTAGGGGATTCGGAATCCATTATTATTAATGAAAATAAACGAATCAAAAAATAAAAAATAAATTACTATTGTGTACCTGTAAGTACACATTAGAAAAATCGAAATATGTATGCCAAGCGGAAGAGCATGAACATTCGACAGAAGGGAAGAGAAAGCTTCATGCTAGGGAAGGATTACTTGGTGAAAGTGACATGGAGGGAGAAAAGAAATAATTTAGACACCGTTACATGCATCACTTTAGTTTTTAAAAATTTGACCACTAAATAACCCCACCAAGACAAGCTGGGAGTGGGGACTGGGGCGCCAGTTCAATATCATATATTCACCGATGAAGATGCGAGCAATGCAAAGATTTTAATTTATACCTATCCAAATTGTTCAACACTCGTGATTTCTAATAGGATTCGGAATTTAAAAACCGACTTATCTACTCAAGTTTATTGCTAGTATCACTAAGGTCTAAAGGGTATTTAGATTTAAGAAAATGCTAGAGTCCCCAAATTTGTTTCCGAATTTATTCTCAAATGTCACGTGTCAGAATATTTTTTGTACTAATTAAAATAATAATGATGGAATTTTATGCATTCACATAAATTTCACCAATTAAAACCTCTCAAAATGCCACGTCAGCCATGCAATGTTAGATTTAGTGAAAAATTTCTCGAACTTGGACTTGTATGTAACCAATAATATTAGAGGTCCCAAATTTGTTCCCAAAATATATTTCAAATATTACATATCATGGATTGATTGGTTATCAGACAAATAATAATAATAAATTCCCCAACATTCACATTAAATTCCATCAATAAAAACATCATAAATTACCAAATAAACAAGATACGTCATTTGAAAATAAATTTTGATATTCATTTCGGTACTGTAACATTACTTGTAAATTTCAAAATATTATGTGCAGACAGCCCTTAATATTTGACCAGGAATTTTAAGTGAGTATGCATTCGGTCGCAGAGGGACTCCGCCAAAAACTGAATGACAGGCAAACATGACTAAGGACTTGACACAAATTAAGCCTCCATGATCATCATTACTTGAATTTCGGGGCACAACAAATGGCTCCACTCTCAGTGGAGGTTGCACTATAGTTAGGTCTTTAAGTACTTGGTGGATGGTTTATGAATACATAAACATCCCATTTGCATGTCTGCTCAAGCTTTTTGGGGCCAAGTTTAGCACTTCCGCCGTTTGCTTAAGTAAAAGCTTAATTAAAAATTTAAAACCCATTTCATTAATTAATTCAACCTAATCGATTGCTAGGGGTCAACAATCATACACTTTAGACATGATTCCTATATAGAATCAAAAATTGGTCAACTATACAAATCCTCAAATCATGAAGCTAACTGATTTCCTATTTTCTGTCCATATATGTATAGAAATTTTTTATGAAGACTATTAATGTTTTTTCAATTTTTTGGTTGAAGAGTATAATGGGAGTGTTTGAGGAAACTTTTTTTCAGAATAAGTCAACTTATTATAAGACAAAATTAGAGATTCCTAACTTTTTTCTAAAAAAAGTTAACATTTTTTTGCAACTTATAGAATCTCAAATATATATTAAATACTTGTATAATTTTTTTTTTTTTATCAAAATATGAAATTTTTACCCGAAAATAAGTCCATAAGAACTTAAATTAAGTTGAGCCAAACAGGCTCAATATCTCGTTAGATCTTTCTCTATTACTTTAAAATTTAAACAGGATTGATTATTTAATTTGATTTCAGAATTCGGTTTATGGAGGGTCTCGAATTCGAGTTTTTCTATCCCCATAATTCAGATACTTTCTATTATTGAATTGATGGGTTAATTTTGTTTAATCGTATAATTGAGAATGAGTTTTCTTGTATTTGGAGTACATAGATATTTCCGCAGACCGCACAGTACCTTATAAAGGCCACTTGCATGCATGTAAATTGAAATCTGGAACAAGAGGGTGCCTCAAATTAGGGCATGAAAAAGGTGAGTCTTGGTTAAGTTATCTATGAAAAACATTCCAAACAAGGAAGCTCCTAATCATATGTAAAACTCAATTGATCAGTCAATGCCTTGTTTGACTTCCACAAATCTGGCAGCTTCTAAGGGCTAAAGAAGAAAAAAAGATGGACCACAAGACCATAAATTATGACAACTGCCCTTCATTCCAAAGGCATTGGCCTATTTTGAGCCTCACAATCACAATCGTTATTTAAACAATTTTCACACTCCCTTAACCTATAGGCTATATAATTATGATTATTATTTTTTTCTTGAAATGATAGTACTAAATACTAATTATGAACTTGGTTATTCATGTTTTGTGTAAAAAGTTTTGACCAACATTTTAACAAAGCTTCTAGTAAGTCATTCTTGCGGATGAAAAATAGGCAACATGGGTTTTATGCAGGGGTTGTTATAGGAGCCGAAATGATCTCAAGGATGAGCTACTCAAGTTGTAACTAATTTCATCTCAATATTATTTGGTTATACAGTAATATTGTCCAGATTAAAAGGAAATATTATTATAGAAAGATTATTCTTAAGCAGAAGTTTATGTATAAAAAATATTTATATAAAAAATATTAATAAATATTTATTTATTTACATATAAAAAGCACAAATTTAAACATTTATTAAGATATACGAATTTAACACAAACAAATGTACGTATATTATGCATATATATTACACATTTCGTTGATGTATATATTTATAAAATTGAAAAAGCATGTATATATTTTAATAAATTTATTATATATTTAATATAGTCTATCTTTTATATATTGTTATGTCATATATAAATGCAAGTACTTATGTATTTCGTTATCAATTCAGATTCTACATTCTCAATCAAGTTCTGACATATATAAAATTTTGATGTAACTACTACATGTTATATATAAAATATTTATACACCAAAAACATAATATAAAATATACTTACGGTATTTTATTATTATTTGAAGGTAAATTTATTAAGACTGTTCTTACAAAAAATATACTTCCTCCGTCCCTCTTTAGTTGGTACATTTGCAAAAAAAAATTGTCCCTAAATAGTTGTCACATTCCTTGTTCCAATACATATTTTTACCAATTTTTCCATATATACCCTTTTATTTCTAATACCAATGTTTGACTTTATATTTAATATACACACTCATAACTCTTCATTTAATGTTAAGATTAAGGGCAAACATGGAAACAAATTACATAATTAATTCTTTCAATATGTGTGTTTTTTGCAAATGTGTCAATTAAAAAGGGATGGAGGGAGTAAAATATTACAATGTGAAAATGAGTAATATTCATAAGTGGTGATACTTTGGGACTATAGCTTTTTATCATTGTTGGAGGTTGTTCTTATACGGAATATTCATATAAGAGGTTCTACTATAGTTGACTATTCAAATTCGAATAATAAATCTTTTGATAAAATTTGAGCTCTCAACATTCGAAACATAATGCTAATTTAAATATTAATGAAACTTGATTTTATTGAGGAAGGAACCTTGATTTTATTGACATAGACACATAGTACTCTTCGAAAGGGGCGAGAATCCTAAAGGAGAAACAAAGAAAACCATAAAAAGAATATAAAGAAAAAACTAGAGATGTACTACTTGTACAAAACATAGCTACTGTAGTCTGTACATACAATTTCTTTATCTTTAACTGCTTTTACTTTGAAGAAGGACCGTATGGTAAAAAAGAGACTACAAGATGGATACTATTACTACATCTTGGATTACACATTTACACCCCTTAGCTTTGTTGACTCAATAGGCTAAAAATTACTACTACTAAATCAGTTGCGGAGTCGTTTCATCCATTAAATACACCTAAAACGACATGTCTGTCATGTTCAGCCTTGGGTTTTGAAGTGCAAGAAAAATAGAAAAAACAAAAGAGTAGTGATACTGTGAGTCTTGTTCTCTCCTGCACTTTATTCTGTTCAAATTATATACTTTGCTGTTCCTCCTAACCAGGCTACATTTCCAGCAGAAAAAAAAAAGAAAAAAAGAGAGGACCCCACTCTCTCTCTCTCTCTCTCTCTCTCTCTCTCTCTCTCTCTCTCTCTCTCTCTCTCTCTCTCTCTCTCTCTCTCCATATATATTTGTGTGTACGCCTCATTGTCTTGTTCTTAAGTTTCAAGAATCTATTATATATTCTTACTTCTACACATACAAAAGTGTTCAGTGTCTCACTTTTGTTGAGGTTTCTTGATTTGTGTCAATGTTATTGTTTGTTTATGTTGTGATCCTATAGAGGCTAAAGAACATTGCTTTGGGGTTCAGGAAAATACCCAAGATTTTTAGTTAAGAGTGATTAGGATTTGAGGACCATTTTAAGAAAGTGTTTGAATTTGAGGTTTTTGGGTCATTTTCTTGAGAAAAATCAAGAACTTTGGGAGAAAGGGAGGGGGGTTATTAACAAGACCTGCATGAAGAAGGACCAATACTGAAACAATGAGAGATGGAAATTCCAAGAAAAGCAAGGTTTATTTTTATTAGTATTAGTATATGTCTGTTCTTTACATATTTATAAATATTGGAAATTGTGATGGTGATATTTAAGGTTGTTTGGTTGCTGACTCTGTCTTTGTGTTTGATGAAGCTCTCTTGGTCAAAATCACTTGTTAGAAAGTGGTTTAATATCAAGTGCAAAACTGAGGAATTTCAAGCAGATGATGTAAATGAAGGTGAGTACTTAATCTAAGTATCTTTTGTATATGATTCTAATATTTGGTGATAATTTCAGTCATTGGAATATTACTGTTTGCTCTAAAATTGAATATACCATGTGACATGAAAAGTCAAAGTTCATTGCTGCAGAAGTGTGTCACTACTACCCTCAGTTTTTTGCTTCATTTCTAGATTTTTGTGACAATAAAAAATAAGTGGATCATTTAACTCTTCTGTAATAATTTAGCTTTCTAATGATATGATTAGAGAAACAAACCCTATTCTTGTGTCATCAAATGACATTCTTGTTTCTTTTAGGAATTAATGTGGAGTGCAGAAATAGCTTCTCTGAAAGAGAGCCATGTACAATCAAGAAGAGTAAAACAGGTTAGTGTCATTTTTGCTTGACTCGGAACTTTTTTGAGCACCATCAAGCAAATATAGTTATTAGGAAAGAAAAAGAACAAGATAGTTGCTTGAACTTTTGATAAAATTCCTATCTGCTGAGATGAAACTAATTGTAACTATTTTGTCTAACTTTGATGCACAGAAGACTTTAGTAAGTCCTCGGATCGTGTCCGGAAAGGGAAAGTTGATCTTGATCATCCTCAGGTGATAAATGTGCAGAACTATAGGTTTGTCTACTACAACATTTGTAAACTTGTGTGCAATTCAATTCTTTGCTACTAGCTATTTAATAGTTTTCCTATTTCTTGAACTTTTAATTGGAACAGCATTTTTTCAGCTACGTGGAATGTGGGTGGAAAATCACCATCAAGTAGTATGAACCTAGATGATTGGCTTCTTGCCTCACCTCCTGCAGACATATATTTTCTTGGGTATGAGTAGTTGGTTTTGATCTTCAAATATGCTTTCGTTAACCTTTGTCACTTGATAATTAAGAAGCTTGGCATTTTTACTTTTGTCACTCAGATTTCAAGAAATAGTCCCTCTAAATGCCGGTAATATTTTGGGTGCTGAAGACAATGGTCCTGCTAAAAAATGGCTAGCTCTAATTCGCAAAACCTTAAATAATCGTCCTGGAGCAAGTGGAGGAAGTGGACGTTACACACCATCTCCTATCATTGATCCTATTGTTGAATCAGATGCTGACTTTGAGGGATCCACCAGGCAAAAGAACTCGTCTTTCTTCCATCGTAGATCATTTCAGACGCCTCGTTACTGGAAAAATGACTGTGACTATACAAGCTCGCAACCTCAACTTGATCGAAGATTCAGTGTTTGTGACCGAGTAATGTTTGGCCATAGGCCAAGTAATTATGACCCCAACTATAGGTGGGGTCAGAGGCCAAGTGATTATGCTTCGAGTCACAGGCCAAGTGACTATTCTTCAAGTCACAGGCCAAGTGATTACTCATCAAGTCGCAGGCCAAGTGATTATTCCTCAGTTCAAAGGTCAAGTGACTATTCTTCAAGTCGCAGAGCAAGTGATTATTCTTGGGGTCAGAGGCCGAGTGACTATTCCAGATGGGGATCCTCTGATGATGATTTTGGGCCTGGAGATTCACCTAGCACGGTTTTGTCCTCACCAATATTTAATGGTGTGTCTGCACCAATGGAAGATGGATACTGCTTAGTTGCAAGCAAACAAATGGTCGGGGTTTTCCTTACAATATGGGTGAGGAGTGATTTAAGGGAGCATGTCAGGAACTTGAAAGTATCTTGTGTTGGTAGAGGATTAATGGGTTATCTAGGAAATAAGGTATCCTTTGTTGTGTGTAAAAACATAGATTTAATTTTTTAGATCAAAATCTTGAAATAATCCATATTTTATGTTCAGGGGTCCATCTCAGTGAGCATGATGTTGCATCAAACAAGCTTTTGCTTTGTTTGCAGCCATTTGACCTCGGGACAGAAGGAAGGCGATGAGCTAAGGAGGAACTCTGATGTCATGGAGATCTTAAGAAAGACAAGATTTCCACAAGTTCGTGGCATCTGTATTGACAAGTCCCCGGAAACCATTCTCCAACATGAGTAAGACTCATACCTATCTATCAGCCACTATTTATTTTTCACACAAATTAGCATATATCATAGCAAGTTTCACGTTGGTGCTTGAACACCCTCTAAAAGCTAGACTATGTCAGTTTCACCATTTCATATGAGAATGTTACAGTATGAAGCTTTAGATGAATAATTATCATGATAGAGTACATAAAAGTATACTAATAAAATTTATTTTGACCAGTCGAATTATCTGGCTCGGAGACCTGAATTATCGAATTGCCCTATCCCACCGAACAGCCAGAGCACTTGTTGAGATGCAAAACTGGAGAGCTCTGTTAGAGAATGACCAGGCATGGCATACATCTCTTTGCTTTACCATCCAGGTCTACTCTGTATATTTTACAAGAACAATTATTGAAGTACCTATTTTTGCAGCTGCGCATAGAGCAGCGCAGGGGTCGTGTTTTTGAAGGATGGAAGGAAGGTAAAATATACTTCCCACCTACATACAAGTATTCAAATAATTCGGACAGATACACTGGTGAAAATATGCACCCAAAAGAGAAGCGAAGAACCCCTGCTTGGTAAGATCTCTTTGGAAAAACTCAAGTGGTTGGTTTCGCATTAGGTGAATCAAGGCACTAATCTAGTATTTGTTTCCATATTGTGAAGGTGCGATCGAATCTTGTGGTTTGGAGGAGGTCTCCATCAACTGTCATATGTGCGAGGGGAATCTAGATTCTCTGACCATAGACCAGTTTATAGCATATTTTGGGCTGAGGTTGAGTCCTCAAATAGCGGTTTGAGGAAAAGCACGAGTTGTTCAACCTCTAGGATAGAGGCAGAGGAGCTGCTGCCATACTCGAATGGATACACTGAACTTTGCTTTTTTTGACGGTTTATGCCTTTGTGGTAATTCTTGAGCTCAAATTATTTCATACAAATGCTGTCATTTAATTAATATACTTCTTTGTTGAACTTTTCTATTAAGTCTGTTCATTACTATTAACATTTAAGTATGGTACAACTCATTTTCCATAATTTGATTCTTTCTTCGATCTCTACCAGATGACTCTAACAGAACTGCTAACCTATTCCAAACTAGGAGAGATTGCATTTAAACCATTATTTCTGGTTCAACAACTTGGAGCATAGACTAACAAAGTCCCACTCTACGGCATCTCAAAGTTCCCTTCAAGTTTTTTAGGTACAATAACATTGGACTATCGTGAATACAAAATAGAATAGAAGCTAATACGACTCTCATTTATCAACAGTATATATTTGTATTGCAGGTTGAACTTAACTGACCAGAGATTGCCAAGTGGGTAACTGATGAAGAGTTTATTCAAGATTCTTTTGTGAACTGTATAAAGATAACTGACTGAAAGAGAATGGAGTTTGTAAAAATAATCATTAGGTTTGAACTTTTTGTTTTAAATGAAGAGAGAAGTGGATAAGTGATGTGTACATTATATGTCTGTGTATCTGCATACTCTTTTACTATAGTGGTAAAGAGTTTGAAAAATTTGTTTCTAAGAAGTCCTCTTGTTGTTTCTATATCTGCTGATGATCTACTGTAAAAGCTGGTTGTTGATCACTCACCATCTCCACTGTTTGTCTGCTTTTCATTTTTATTACTGCATATGTATGATGAACAAGAAACCAGAGAAAAAATAGATAGTAAAAGAAGACAGTTTCACAGAAATGGCAGTACATTGGTGGGAAGTCAGAAACATGTTTGTTTTTTCTGTTCGACTTATTATCAAATTAGGAACTTTTTGCATGCTAGGGACTCTGGATAGAAACAGAGTATATATATACATATAAAAGAGTGGGCTAAGTATTGCAGTCAGTTGTGCCTTCATGTTTGATTAAAGTAACTGTATTGCTGGTAATCTAGCATTCATAATCTGATGCATTATGTTGTAACAGAGAATATAAAAAAATTGACATTTTCCATCTGATGCATTATGCATTAAGGGTTGTCAAACAAAATGATCTTCTGGGTACATGCATAGGATACCATATATATATAACGTTAAGTTAACGTTATATATATATATGAGATAGTAGCTTGTTCTAGGTTCTTGTTACATGAATTTTAAACAAGGGTTCGGATCCTTAACAAACGATTGCTACTGGCCTACAATGTATAATGTTTGTTTTTTATGTGAATACTGGGGCTCGGTCATTATCCGTTAATCTAACGTGTTTAAGGTTAAGGTTGTAGTAGGGGTGTTCATCAAACCGCATAAACCGTACAAACCGCCCGCTCCGCACCACACCGCACCGCTCCGCGTGGTTTAAATTTTTTGTGGTGTGGTCGTGGTTTGCATTTTAGCCAAACCGTGCGGTGCGGTGCGGTTTGTGGTTTGGGATTTAATCTCGCGGTTCAAACCGCACCGCATCGCATATTATATAATATTAATATATTTATAAATATATACATATATATGATTTTTTTTTTGCCATGGTCCCTTTATTACTTATGTGTAATTTTTGGGTCAACCCACTCACTTCTTCCTTCCTCTTTGTCCTCGTCCATTTATTACTTATGTGTAACTTATATTTCATTTTGGTTTAGAAATTTATTATTATTAATTTGTTTATTTTTAAGATACTATATTATAAAAATTTGAAATAGGTAAACCGCCCACACCGCACCGCACCGCCCGCATTTTTCGCGGTGTGGTTTATGTGGTTTTAATTTTACGTGGTGCGATCGTGATTTGGAAATTTGTTCAAACCGCATGCGCGGTTTGATTTGCGGAGGAAAAAATCGCACCGACCGCACCGCAAACACCCCTAGGTTGTAGTGCCTCAGTCCTTTCAAACAATAGCATTAACTTCAAAGATATCATATGATGTAATCTTACAGGATTATTATATTCAAAATTATATACCTGTCAGATAAATTTTAAGAATTAAAGAAGATTAAGATAAAATTACAAAGCAGAAGAAAGAAAAGAGATAAACATTCTGTGCTTGTGCTCCACTTGACCACCTTGTGATGATTTGACTGAAAAAAGTTTGTCTCCTCTTGTGCTTGTCTTAATATATCCATAATTCCACTGTTACCATCACTACTGTGCATCTGTATAGATATATTATTTCTTGCTTTAGCTGGAAGCTAGATTCAGACCTTGGTGGTACTACAGTACTACATTATCTATTGAGCTTACTGCTTACAGTTAAAATAAGCTCCTTTTTTGGTTAAAGAAGTGTCTATTTCAACTTTAAAGAGCTGCAAAACAAAAGAGGTGATTGGACATTGTTTTTCCACTGTAGCAGTATATGTTTTTACATCAGGAGTTAGAACATTCACATCCCATCCCCATCCCCCATCCCCCGTCCCCAACCCCATCCCCATCCCCATCCTTATAATTTGAGGATTTGTCCAACTTTTCTTCTAAAACACTCCTTCATCCCATTCCCCATTTTGGGGTTTGATTTAGGGACCAAAGTTTGAGTCCCCATATTTAGGGACCAAAGTTGATGCCTCATCCCCATCCTCATACACTCTCTCTCCTCATATAATAATATTAAATTGTATTTATAATAGTGGGTGAGTTTTGGTAGTTAAAATTGTAAGTGAAAGAGAGAGAAAGAAGTAATATAAAAAAGAATATAGGGATAGGGGAATGGAAAATGGTGAATGGGATGTAGAAACTTTTTGATAATTTTGGGGATTTACTATTTTTATTTGGGGATTTACTATTTTTAGTAAGTTTTTGGGGTTGGGGATGGGGAATGGGATGTGAATGCTCTTAGAGCATCTCCAATGGTAATAGCTAAAATTATTAGCTATATAATGATTATTTAAAAATTTACTGAACTGTAAGATGTTTTATTCCAATGGTATTAGCTATAATGATTAGCTATATTTTAAAAATAGTATTTTATTATTATTTTAATAATATAAATATACGTAAGTAAATAAGATCGATGATGTGTCACGATATAAGTGGAGATAATGAATTATAGATATTATCTATATATTATAGATGTCCTCCAAATATAGATGATGTCAAGATGATTATCTAAAATTTTACCTAACAGGAAGTATGGTTGGAGAAGAAAAAATATAGATATCATCTAAAAATTATGCCATGTCATCAAGTTTAGCTAACAGATATGTAGCATTGGAAATGCTCTTAGGAGGCTATATTTGTACTCTATATAACACCGGATAGTGTGTAGTATCTCTACTTTTATTTTGTTCTGCTAGGCTAGCTAGTTAAAGTTAACCTGCAATGTAGATGTAGCTATCATCTCGAACATGGAGTATTGTTGGCACTTGCAGTATTTAAGATATGACATTTATTGTTTTAGATTTTTTTATTTTTTCCAAATGTATTGTGTAAGATTTCTTAGGACATTCAAAAGTTTAAGAGGGACGTGAAATTACATCTTCTGGGAAATGACGTTGTGCTCTCGAATTATGCAGATACAAATGCAGGTTGAAACTTATCTCTAAAATTATGACAAACATTAATTTTGCTTTTTCTATTATTAATTCATTTTTTTGTCTCTTAAATAAATGGTGATGGAGGGACTCGAATCCGAGATCCCTCCTAAACCGAATTGATACCAAGTTATGTAATCCGTCATTCTAAAACATTAATTTTGCTTTTTCTATTATTAATTCGCATGCAGATGGGTATGAATATATGTGATGATGTTTATATACTACAACTAAAACTCATTAATCACAAAGAAAATTGAGGTGGATTAGAAGGACATCCAGGAAAAGGAGGACAGGGAGCACCCTTTGAAAATTGGCAATGGCACTTTCCCTTGATGCATAAAGAATACACCTCTGACCTCTCCAATCCCTTTTCTACACTGAAAATTGAGGTCTTAAAGCAGGCTTGTTTTGATGGACACCCTCCATTTCCAAGAACTGTCTCACAGTCTATATCAAACTCTGCCTACACTGTAACATCATATATTTTCAACAAAATTTCATATATGACTTTCTTTTTAACGAAAATTATGTATATATTTACTGATCTATGATATTCCAATCTCAAATTATTGTATCATTTTTTTTATCGAACGAAATTCTGTGAAATTCTAAAAAGAATTTTTAAACATACTACTACCTGAGATAACTACAAGCAAGAGCAATAGTAAGGGAGCAAATAGTTTAGTGATGATCATCTTCATTTTCTTTCAACTTCAAATGGGAATTGCTAATCAGTTTTTAGGTGAGAGGTCTGATGAAATATTGATGTAATACTGAGAGGTTTATATGTTAATTAATCGAAATTTTTGGTAAGTTGAACTAAATAAGCATCAATGGAAAGAATAGTAAATTTCTTCATACGAGGGTCTACAATTTTTTTTTTGGTCAGGGGTGTCTACATTTATTTGTACATATTGGCATGATTTCATTATTCCTTGGTGACATCTTTCCTTCTATGAGCTTTTTTTAAAAAAAAAAAAAAAAACTCGTACTATAATTGTAGATTTGTTTCACATATGCTTGAGTATTTAAATATTTTACCAAAATATATGAAGAAAAAAAATGAGAAGTGGTATGAGAGCATGGCCAATGCAAAAGGCCCATTTCCCATCTTGTTGGATCCCATTAACATGCCCAGCAAGCAGAAGTTGGATAAGCTCGGCCAAGGGGTAATGAAAAAAAGTTGGTGGTACATTCTTTTTTATTCATCAAACTACTGTTGGAAATTATGACTATTACATCAACATTGAGATAGTTATAGGGTTAAATCTCAAAGTGCTCATTGAAGTGGAGGGCTGGTATCAAATTACTCACTCTAGTTATCGGCATCTCATTTGAATCATTAAAGTCATAATAAATATCAAATGGATACCTTTAAAATATACTCGAAAAATAAAAATAATTTTTCATTGATTTCTACATATTTTTCTTGAATGCTTCCATAACCAAACGAAAGGTTAATAATTCTAGTATTTCTGATAATATATTTAGATTTTTAAAAATTCACTTACTATTTATTTTTAATTTTATTATCATTTTCCTTGTTTTAATTAAAAATAAATAGTAAATAAACTTTTTAAATTCTAAATATATTATCAAAAATACTAGAATTATTAACCTTTCGTTTGGTTATGGAACTATTCAAGAAAAATGTGTAGAAATCAATGAAAAATTATTTTTATTTTTTGAGTATATTTTAAAGGTATCCATTTGATATTTATTATGACTTTAATGATTCAAATGAGATACCGATAACTAGGGTGAGCAATTTGATACTAGCCCCCCACTTCAGTGAGCACTTTGAGATTTAACCCGATAGTTATATAACGTATTTAACAAGCTAAGGTCAAGTAAACAATTAACGAAACAAAACACGAAGGTAGAAAACATGCATATCAGTAACCGTAAAAACGAAGGAAAAACAGAAGATATACCAGCAACCATAGCTTTAACAAAATCAAATATGAGAACCAGCTGAGTCGTCAGGCCTTGCTAGAAGTCCTGATTGCTCTTGAAGAGATAATCGCCCCCACTGACATTGTGTCGGGATGGTTGCAACACCTCTCCCAGGATAAAATAGCTCTGAGTAATACGATCACAGCAATAAGACTACTCGACTTCGACTAGCACCTCAGTCGCCGGAAAAACTCACAAGCAGAGAAGCTAGGCAGGAGGAGAATAGAGAGTGTCGGGAGAAGAAGAGAGAATGTAAGGGTGTGGTGTGTCTAAAATCAGCAGCTTAGCTCTCTATTTATAGTAAAGGATAAGTGTAACTGATACCACCCTGATTTCATATAAGAATTGTAACTGCCCATTTACATTTAATAAAAAATGAAATGGTCGATTTAATAAAATCGAAACAATCGTTTTACAATTAATAAAATCGTAACAGTCCACATTTCAGTTTTAATATATTAATCCGAATATATTATCCTGTCCAGGTTCATTCTAATATATAATATTATATATTTTGAATATACATCAGTTACAGCCCAACTAGTCCATCAGATTTAATATTTAAATAAATCTGATCCAGCCCAGCCCACTGATAAGATAGCCCAAATGATAAATTTATTCTAATTAAAATATTAAATCACACATAAACAAAATCCCTTGCCAAGGTCGCCTCGCGTACGCGAGATGCCGAGACATTCGCCCAAATCGCCCTTCGACTGAGCCGCGAGACGAGACGTGGCGAGGCGGGCGGCGGCGCGCACGCATGTGTGTGTATGTGTGTGCGCGTGAAGCACATAATAACACCATGCACCATCATACACCTTAGTAGTTGTACACTACCCATATGTGTGATACTATATAAAGCCACCAACCCCCTTTATTTATTTCAATGTGGGACAAATACACATTCTCATTTCAGGCTATTTCAAGCTACTAACTTCAACACTATTTCTTTATGGATTTCACTAAAAAAATCACTTAGATCCATATATGAAAATTTAAGTCCCCATGGCAAGGAACAATTTCCAATCGTTAAAATTCGGAATTAACATCAAGAACATAAAATACTTATGCTCTAAAAACTCCATTTTTTTAACAATCCCCCACAAATCCATATAGAAATGCTTCAGGTTTCTCATCACGACTTGTTTTTCAGAGTCGGTACCCTTCCGGGTTTGAACCCTCCTGAATCCCCTACTTCGGTGGCTACCTAATTCAGATGGAATGTTTCACCTTGAATCTTAATCCGTTTGGTGTAACCATGTTCCATAGACGACGACAAGTCAAAGGCTATGGTGCCAACCTACGACTTTGAGACATTAATGGTCTTGTCTCGATCCTGTTCGTCGAATGCTTCAAGGAATAACCCTTTCCTCTAATTGCGACCACACAATTACATTCGCTTAGCTGGGCATCTCCAGAGATGTACTACAACCATCTCGTCAAATGACTTTATCCCATTCAGAGTTATAATAACTCTTGCTTTACTAGCAGTTTCAGTACCTTCTAGGTTTACAGAGGATAGAATCAGATACAATAGTATCATATATGTAGCAAAGGTACTACCAATTCATCCTTACAGTTTGTTATTACCACATTGAATACACTTCAACGGATCTCCTCTCATGTGTAGTGGGTTCCCACTGATGATGAACTATGATGGGTTGACAGCCCCATCCCCAACCTCGACTTAAGGACCACTGCAGGTTCCAGTCCTTTAGTCAAAGGTCAGCTATATTATTCTGAGTTCCTATGAACTCGATAGCTATAATCCTATCAGACACTAAACCCCTTATAGACTTTAGTCTAACTTGGATGTGCCTCTTTGTTTTAGCATTATACTTTTTACTGCTAATCTTGTCGATAGTTGTTTTACTATAACAATGAATAGCAATCGCAGGAAGCGGTCTGCTTACTACAGGTATTGCGGACATAAGTCCGTGTAACCATTCAGCCTCCGTCCCCATGGCATCAACCGCACACAACTCAGCCTCAAATGTAGACCGAGTTACTAGTCTCAGCCTCAAGCGCACACAACTCAGCCTCAAAGGAATCATTATCGGAATAGGAGACATCGGGAATAATCGTTTCAAGATATCAGACGTACAACTAGTCTCAGGACTAAGGTACAATCTACTCTCGATTAGTCAACTTTGCGACAATGATTACAAGGTAATTTTCTATACTACTCATTGTTGTATTTTAGATAAAGATTGGAAATTGGTTCTTACTTTCCCCCGAAACAAAAATGTCTATACATGTGACATGAGCAAACATGAGAATGTATGCCTAATCACTACAAACGATGATCCATGTGTTAGGAATATGTTGTACTTGATGATAACTTCACAATTAATCAAATTGTATAAGGTTTTGTAGCTGTCAACGGATGAGGATTTATAACTCTATCCGTTGACAGGTAGCTCATCAACGGATGAGGTTTTGTAGCATACTGCAAGTATCTCTATGTTATCAGTTGATAGTGTTTTTATCCACAGTCATGTTGACTATCAACGGATAGGCAGAATAGGGTAGCCAATTGTAAATAAGCTATGCTATGTAATTCTGTCTAAGTGAAAGTGTATCAACAGATGAAGATAAAACTCTATCAACGGATACAACTCAAATCCACTCTATCAACGGATACAGCTCAAGTCCCAATATCAACGGATACCGCTCAATACATCATCAACGGATGTCAGTGTACAACATCAACGGATAATCATTGACACTGTCTTCTATGATTAGCTGGGGATTAGCAGTTGATAAGGACATGTTTGACTGACAGATCACATGAGTTGATAGTAGATACAAAAAGCAGTATGGTAGCCATACTTTGGAAACACAGAAGAAAGAAGCATTCTATTTACACTATGAATACAAGAAAGGTGCAGGAGACATGTCTGAACAAAAGGACAACCTTTCGGCTACATGTGTATTTGGAGTGTAGTAGCAAGTCAACTAGAATTAGATTAGTATTATCTTATTCCAGTAGTACTTGTAAAACTTGGGATATATAACCAAGTGTTGCAACTCTTTGTAGGTAAAGAAAACAGACATATTTGCTTAGGGTTTCTTGAATATCCTTAGAAGCAAAGAGTTGTAAAACGGCAGCTGTGTACATTTTGTATCACAGAGTTTTCTTCAAATAAAAGCTTCAGGTGGTGCATATTAACCACCTGATTTTATATGTGTTTGTGTTTAAATCTTACATTGCAATTATCTCTGCATAAATTTCTGGAGTTCTTATCAGAAATTTATAAATATCAAGAATTGTATTCAACCCCCCCTTCTACAATTATACAAGTGTGTAATCTGGGAATAACAATTGGTATCAGAGCGAGCTTCTAACATATTTGAAGTTTAAAGATCAACACACTTCCAACATGTCTAAGAAGGATTATGGAGTAAAGATTCCAGTTCTTGATAGAGAAAATTACTTTCACTGGAAAGTAAAAATGTGTCTACATCTCTCGTCTATTGATGAGGGTTTTGTGGATTGCATTGACAAGGGTCCTCACGTTCCAATGAAGACAGCAACAAGAGTTGGCCTGGCTGATGATGTGCCTGACACTCTCATTCCCAAACCTGTTTCTGAGTGGAGTCTTGAAGATATTGCAGAAGTCCACAAAGACAAAAAGGCCATGAATATTCTGTTCAATGGCCTAGAAACAGACATGGTTGACAATGTTATTAACTGTACTACCGCCAAGGAAGTATGGGACATTGTTCAAACCCTGTGTGAAGGAACAGAACAGGTAAGGGAAAACAAGATGCAACTACTAATCCAACAGTATGAACATTTTCACTTTAAGAGTGGAGAAACATTGAATGATACATTTAGTAGATTTCAAAAGCTACTAAATGGATTAAAACTGTATGGAAGAATCTATCAAGTTAAAGATTCTATTCTCAAATTTCTGAGATCATTGCCCAAGGAATGGAAGCCAATGACTGTTTCTCTAAGAAACACTCAAGAGTACAAGACATTTATTCTTGAAAGGCTCTATGGAACTTTAAAGACCTATGAGCTGGAAATGGAGCAGGATGAAGAGATTGAGAAGTCTCAAAAGAAAAGTGGGTCAGTTGCACTTGTTGCCAACTTGGAGCAAAAGGAGGAAAGGACAGAAACTGCTAGTTCTACACCAAACAGGGAGGTTTGTAAAGGTAGAGCAGAATCAAGCAGGAGCAAGGAAAAGGTGTCTGAGGAATTGAATGCTCTTCAGCAGGATGAATTGGATGAGATAGATGAGCACTTAGCTTTTCTCTCTAGGAGATTCTCTAAGCTGAAATTCAAGAGAAACTCTGGGATGGCCAAGCCATTTAACAAGGATTTTTCCACAAGCAACTATGTGGATAAATCCAAAATTAAATGCTACAATTGTGGAATTGCTGGTCATATGATAAGTGAATGCAGGAAACCTAGATCTGAGAACAAGGGAAAGCCAACTGAGGTTGTTGACTATAAGAAGAAATATTTTGATCTTCTCAGGCAGAAAGGAAAGACATTCTTGACCCAAGAGTATGACTGGGCTGTTGATGACAATCATTCTGATGATGATGTTGAGTTAGTCAACCTTGCTCTAATGGCTGATTCTGGAGAGCAGGAAGCAAGTTCAGCTAGCAATCAGGTATTTTCTACTAATCTCTCTGAGCTCACTAAAGAGGAATGCAATAGTGTTATAGATGAAATGTCTACTGAATTATATCACTTAATTGTTACTCTTAAATCACTTACTAAAGAGAACAATAGAATTAAAGAGTCTAATATGTTTTTAAGTGATAGAAATGCTGCTCTAGAATCTCAATTTCTAGAATTTGAGAAAATGAGAGTTGATTGCAATAATGCTAAAAGTGAACTTGAAGCTGTGTTAAAAAGAGAACTAATTTTAAAAGACCAGCTTGAAAAAGAACAAGGGATAATTGCTAAATTTCAAAGTTGTAGGAATGTTTCTCAAAACATAATAGAAGTTCAGGGAATAGAATCATTTGTGAAGGATACCTGGACTCAAAAGAAAAAGGAGCTAGAACCTGGCCTTGAGGATCTAGAGACTATTTGTGAATCAACGGATAGTGATCATCCGTTGACAGATGAACCGTCAACGGATGAGAGGTATCCGTCGACTAACAAAAAGTTTGTTAGTAAGAAGGAACTTAGGAAACTGGATATTAAGTATGGTCCAGTAAACAAGAATTTTGTTAGTGGTGAGTGCAGCAAAACCAAATCCAGTGGGAAGGCTAAGACAGGTGATTTACACAACAAAAAGGCTGTTGGTAAATCAGACAATGAAAAGGTAGAAATTGAGGGCAAAAAGAAAAAGAACAGAAATGGTAAGATAGGCATCAACAAGAAAAACAATTACTCTCCTGACAAGTTTGCTCCTAGGAAAACTTGTAGTAATTGTAATAGTGTCAATCATCTATCTTCTAATTGCAAGATTGTCAACAAGGCTCCTGTTCATGTACCTCAACCAATGCCATGTATGCCTGCAATGCCTGTTATGCCTGGTTTGTATCAAAATGCTAGTTTTTCAAATCCATATGTGAACATGCCATATATGTCTAATCCTTACTTTCAATCTATGAATGTGCCACAAATGTCATGGAACATACCTAACATGAATAATATGTATGCCAATTTTCCACACATGCATGCATCCAATATTCATGCAAATGAGCATTTGTCAAACCCCATCACTCAAGCATCTACACCTAAGTTGAAGAATGCTAAGAGTGCAAAGTCAAAGGCTAACAAGAAAGGACCCAAGGAAGCTTGGGTACCAAAATCAACTTGATTTGTTTTTGAAATGTGTGCAGGGAAACAGAAAGAATCTATGGTACCTAGACAGTGGATGCTCTAGGCACATGACAGGAGATTCAACCCTGCTCACAGAATTCAAGGAAGGAGCTAGCCCTAGAATTACCTTTGGAGATGACAGCAAAGGATATACTAAGGGATATGGCCTGATTTCAAAAGACAATGTCATCATTGAAGAAGTGGCTTTAGTTGAAGGTTTGAAGCACAATTTGCTGAGTATCAGTCAGATTTGTGACAAAGACTATGAAGTAAAGTTCACAAAAGAAGCCTGTGTTGTTTCCGCCAAGGAAGACAACAATGTGGTATTGACAGGCTTCAGAAAAGGAAATGTTTACATAGCTGACTTCAATTCAGCATGCTCAGAATCCATTACTTGTCTCTTCAGCAAAGCAAGTAAGGATGAGAGTTGGCTATGGCATAAGAAGCTGTCACATTTGAATTTTAAAGTTATGAATGATTTGGTAAGAAAGGATCTTGCTAGAGGAATCCCTCAATTGGAGTTTGTCAAAAATGGGTTATGTGATGCCTGTCAATTAGGGAAACAAAAGAAATCATCCTTCAAAAGCAAGACAGAGTCATCCATTGTTAAGCCTCTTCAATTGCTGCATATGGATTTATTTGGTCCAGTAAATGTCATGTCTATTTCAAAGAAGAAATACTGTCTGGTGATTGTAGATGATTTTTCTAAGTTCACATGGACCTTCTTCCAGCACTCCAAGGATTGTGCAAGTGAAATCATCATCAATCATCTCAGAATGCTAAACAATGGTTCTGAAGACAGAGTACAAAGAATCAGGAGTGACAATGGTACTGAATTCAAGAATTCCACAATGAAGATTTTCTGTGAAGAGAATGGAATTGTCCATGAGTTTTCTGCTGCCAGAACACCTCAACAAAATGGAGTTGTTGAAAGGAAAAACAGAACTCTCATTGAAGCAGCTAGAACAATGTTAAGTGAATCAAGGTTACCAACATATTTCTGGGCTGAAGCTGTCAACACTGCATGCTTTACTCAGAATATTTCCTTGGTCAATTAAGCTAGAGGAATGACTCCTTATCAGTTATTAACCAACAAGAAACCGACCTTAGCTTTCCTACATGTCTTTGGGTGTAAGTGTTTTGTGCTAAGGAATCATGGAGATAACTTGGGCAAATTTGAAGCAAAGGTAGATGAAGCTATTTTCGTTGGATATGCAGCAGGGAAAGCCTACAAGGTCTACAATCTAAGAACCAACATTGTTATGGAATCTGTACATGTTGTGTTTGATGATCAAAAGATTCTAGGCCTAAATGATGAAGGTTACCATGAAAAGTTGGAATTTGAGAATGAAGGTGAAGGAAGAATGTACTATGATGATGATGAGGAAAATGAAGATCATACCACAGAGATCCACCTAGAACTGTTATACCAACTAGGAGTGATGCTTACACTGAAAATGAAGCATCCGTTGACAGTCATTCTGCAGCATCCGTTGACAGTCATTCTGCAACATTCGTTGACACTATTAGAGATGCATCCGTTGACAGATATTCTCAAGCATCCGTCGACAGGCAAAATGATGCATCCATTGACAGTCAACTTCATAATTCAGCAAGGACAACAAACTCAGGGGGAGTTTCTCAAGGTCAAAATTCAATGCTAAATCAACATGATCATGGAAATGAAGCAACCTCATCAAGATCAAACCTTCCACCTGCAAGAAAATGGACTAGAAATGATCCATTTGAGTTAATCATTGGTGAATCAAATTCAAGAGTCCAAACTAGAAGGGCCACTCAAGCAGAATGTCTATACAGTAGCTTCCTATCTCAAGAGGAACCTAAGAAAGTGGAAGATGCCCTTCTAGATCCAGATTGGGTGTTAGCAATGCAAGAAGAGCTAAACCAATTTGAAAGAAATAAAGTATGGAAACTTGTGCCCAAACCTGATGATAGAAGTGTCATAGGTACTAAATGGGTTCTCAAGAATAAGACAGATGAAAATGGCATAATTGTGAGGAATAAAGCTAGATTAGTGGCAAAGGGCTACTCTCAAGAAGAAGGAATAGATTTTGATGAAACTTTTGCTCCAGTAGCAAGACTTGAGGCAATAAGAATCTTTCTAGCCTATGCAGCACATGCCAATTTCAAAGTCTATCAGATGGATGTCAAAAGTGCCTTTCTTAATGGGGAACTGGAAGAAGAGGTCTATGTCCATCAACCTCCTGGTTTTGAGGATCCAGAATTTCCAGAATATGTATATCTTCTCATGAAAGCACTTTATGGTTTGAAGCAAGCACCAAGAGCCTGGTATGACACTTTATCTCAATTTCTTTTGGAGAACCACTTCACTAGAGGTACAGTAGATAAAACCTTATTTCATAGGGATATTAATGGCTCTTCAATACTTGTTCAAATCTATGTAGATGATATTATTTTTGGGTCTACAGATGAGAAGCTTTGCAAAAAGTTTGCCAAACTTATGCAAAGTAGGTATGAAATGAGCATGATGGGTGAATTAACTTACTTTCTTGGCCTACAAGTAAAGCAAGTTAATGAGGGTATTTTCATAAGTCAAACAAAATATATTTATGATCTCTTAAAGAAATTTGACTTAATGGATTGTACATCTGCTAAAACACCTATGGCCACTGCAACTAAGCTTGAGTTGAATACTAAGGAAAAATCTGTGGACATCTCAAGCTATAGAGGCATGGTAGGTTCACTTCTATACCTAACAGCTAGTAGACCTAATATAATGTTTTCTACTTGTCTTTGTGCTAGATTTCAAGCTGACCCTAGAGAGTCTCACTTAATAGCTATTAAAAGAATTTTCAGGTATCTCAAGGGAACACCAAACCTTGGCATTTGGTACCCAAGAGAATCTGGTTTTGATCTAACTGGCTATTCAGATGCAGATTATGCAGGTTGCAGAGTTGATAGGAAAAGTACTACAGGTTCCTGTCAATTTCTAGGAAACAGGCTTGTTTCATGGTTCAGTAAGAAACAAAACTCAGTCTCCACTTCTACAGCTAAAGCTGAGTACATTGCTGCTGGAAGCTGTTGTGCACAGATTCTATGGATGAGAAACCAACTCATTGACTATGGTCTAAAAATTGAGAAGATTCCAATTTTCTGTGACAACACAAGTGCTATTGCCATCACAGGGAATCCAGTGCAACATTCGAGAACCAAGCACATTGACATCAAATACCACTTCATTAGAGAACATGTGATGAATGATACAGTAGAAATGCACTTTGTGCCAAGTGAAATGCAGCTTGCAGATATCTTCACCAAGCCTCTTGATGAATCCACATTCACAAGATTGGTAGGTGAGCTAGGTATGCTTAACTTGTCATAATTCCTAGTGATATTTGATTTCAATGAATTGAAGCTAGAAATTTGTTTTGATTTACTTGAAAGTTAAAACTTTCAGAAAAATTTTCTGCAGAAATTTTGTCTAAGGCAAAATTAGCTTATCAACGGATATCCTTTTATCCGTTGATAGTATAAACACATTACTAGATTTTTGCATGTCAACGGGTAACAGGCTATCCACGTCATCAACGGATAAACTGTATCTCAACCGTTCATTCTATATCCGTTGATATACATTTTTTTTAACCGTTGGTAACCGTGTATATCTAATCATGGCTGTACTTATTCTCTTTTTATTTATTATCTGACAGTTACTTTTGACCAATGGAGTAATTACTTTTAATTATTTCATTTTTAATTCTTGAAAAATATAAAAGGCGGACTTGTACTGTCACATCTCACTTTTATTCATTTTCAAGCATATCAAAAGTTAACTGCATCTTCTTCCCTAAAACTCTCTGTAACCAAAGTTCAATCACTTCAATGGCGCCTATTGTTAAGATGATGTCCTCCACTGGGTTTACCTATGAGAAGAACAATTTTGCGGCCTTTGTCGACACAGTGAATGCTCCAGAAGCTTACCACACTTTGATGAGTTTCGTGAAGAAATGCAAACTGTCATATGCTATGACTGCCACCACTCCCTTAATCCACGAGGTAATTGAAGAAATGTGGACATCTGCTGAGTACAATGGCACAGACGGTACAATTGCTTTTTCTTTAAAGGGTAAAAACTATGTGGTTAATTCTGATGTAATAACTGCTTGTTTAAAATTGCCTGAGAATAACTGTCTGAAAGTACCCACTGATGCTGAAATTGTTGTCATGCTTAATTCTATTAATTATGCCCTTAGTACTGAAAACTTAGGGAAAATTGTTAGAAAAGGAATGGTTAAAGAATGGAGCTATTTCTGTGATGCCTTCATTAAAACTTTTTCAGGAAAAATTAGTAATTTTGATGCTGTTACCCAGTCCATGCTAACTATGATGTGTATGCTCTTAAATGATAAATTCTATAATTTTGGCACATTAGTTATGTATGAGATAGCTGCAAAGTTGGGTAAAAAGGAAACTAGGAGCAAGAATATCTACTTTGCTAGATTTTTAATGCTTTTAGCACTGCATGTATCTGAGAATAAGCTATCCATTGCTAACCCGGATAGCAAGTTCCAATGTTTTGTTCAGGAGAAGAGAGTCTTAAGTGACCTAATTCGAATGAACCTCAATGCAGGAGTACAATTGGTATATCTACCAATTGTTCAGGTAACTATCTCTAACTCTGAAACCCCTATCTCCAACCCCCAAATTTCTTTGCCTTCTAGTGTCACAATGGAGTCTGTAGTTGTGACCAAACAGGCTCCTACCAAAGTGACCAAATCCAGAGTTCCAAAACCACATTCTAAAAAGCAAACCTCAAGTGTCTCTCAAAAGACACCTGTTGTAAAATCTACCAAACCTCTTGAGGGGAGTGTGAAGGTGGTAGTGAGTGGTGAGGGACAGGGTGAACATCAAAGAAGCCCTAAGGATAAGGAAGGAGAGATGAGTGCAACCACCATTTCAGTCTCTCAAAAGACTGCTAATGTAACTACAGGCCAAATTCTAGTTACACTCTCTCAACAGAGTGTGACTACTGAATCAAGTTCCCCACAAGGAACACTGCACAAGAGGGTTAGGGACACATATAGCCCAATCTCAAAAACCTATGGAAGAAGGGTGAAATCTAAAACCACAGGGGAATCACAGGGTGCACACACTGTACAGGAAACTGTACCTTCTCAAACTCAGTTTGATGTGGCTTCAATAAATGTGGAGTCACAGCCCCTTGATCTTAATCTTCAAATCGACACACATTACAATCCACCATCACCAACTCCATCTCTGGATGTGGATATGATATCTACATCAATTCCTGATTCTCCATCTTTAAGATTCTTGGAGAAGCCCCACTCTGAATTGGTGGTCATCATCTTTTAGATGATTTGTTGGACCATCAATCTTCCCTTCCAGAATTCTCAACACAGACTGTGGCCTCGAACTTAAAATCAATCTCCACAGATTCAGTGTTGGTTTTCTCTTCAACGGATATAATTATTCCTTCCTCAACGGATATCCTTCATCCGTTGACAAGTGTTTCTCCATCAACGGATGCGCCTCTGTCTAGCCATCCGTTGACAGCTATAACTACTCCATCAACGGATATTCCTTATCCGTTGATAACTCACTCTACCACTGCTATATCTGACATTCCTGTGTCAAGTGTGGAGGAGTTCTCAGTAGTTGAAACACTCTTAGGATTGAGGGAAGGGAGTGAGAGGCTGCCTTGTGAGCAGGTAAAAGGAGAGGTAAATAATGAGAGGCTGGCCATTTCTTCCGGTCAGGCAAAAGGAGAGTTTGAGAGTTCCACCTTAGTAGGTGAAGGTGAGGGTGTGAGAGGTGTGAGCCAAGGGGAGCCCTTGATGCAAGAAAAGAGAGATGAGGGGAGAGAAGGGACTACAGGAGAAATAAGGATGGAAGAAGCAGCCATTGCTAGTGAGTCAATGGAGGTTGAGGATGCAGCCAAGGAAATGGAATATCAAAGAGAATATCAGTCCATGATTGACTCCATTTTTTTGGATGCTGAAACCTTTACTCACCCTGTTCCTGCCTATCAAATTCTGGCACAACAGGGCAATGTGGAAGCAGAGGAGGCAATGCACCTAGTGCACACCTCACAGTCTCTACTTAGAGCTAAGGAATCTATAGCAGCTCTGCCAACCACTGCTGAGAGTGAAGAATTTGAAGATTCTGAAGATGAAGACAGCCATAGTCCTGAAGATGAAGGTGGTAGCAGTATTCATGATTTTGCATTTGCTCACAACTACACCTATCATCAACTTGATATGGAAATCATAAGGCAATATAAATCTGCCCTGGCTGAGCACCCAGAAGCAGATCCACAGAGAAAGGTTGTTCTTCAACAGGCAATTGACTCCCTTAAGTTACAAAAGATGCAAATGGTGATTCAGAGATCCAACTTAGAGGAGGTCAAACAAGAAATCAAGGATGTGAAGATCTCTGTGGATTCCAAGCTAGAGCAACTAGCTCCTACAGCCACTCAGAGGGTGTTGCAACAAAGGTTCCTCAAAGAAGACAACCTGGCTAAGTCTGTGCAACTCCTCAATTCAAGAGTGGAAAAGATGGAATCCCAGATGGAGCAATTTCTTCAACATCAGAAACTGCAAACCCAACTGCTAGAGAAGTTAGTTTCAGCCCCAACTTCTAGTCAAACCCTTGATGCTAACAAAAAGGGGGAGAAAGTGGAATAGGCTGTGGCAACTACAAGTCAAATCTTAATTTCTGAAAGCAGGGAAGCAGCAAGTGAGGGGGAGCAGCAACCTACCATAGTGGTCAATCCACAAGAATTCATTGTCACAGCTTCCCCCAGCAAATCCAAACCTGAACAAGTAGCTCTATCTGAAGAGTTTGATTTTTCAAACTTGACAGAAGAGGAAAAGCTAGCCAAAATTGAAGCTCTACAAAAGATGAAAGAGGAAAACTATGAAAGAATAATGAGGACAGAGAGATTGATTAATCAATCTATTGAATCAACTCTGTTCTCTAGCCAAACCTCAGCTCCAACAATATCTACCACAATTCTGAAGGTGCTCACTCCAGCAATTGTGGCTCCTACATTTTATGATGCTGAGCCTTCTCATGTTAAAGAGTTTGAACCCTACATCAAAACAAGACCCTACTCACCACCAAAAGCAAATGGGAAGAACAAGTTACAACTGGACTTTCCATTTCCCAAGGATGATGAAGGGAAGCTGATGGGTAAGCAAATCAAGGAATTCAAGGAGAAGACTAACAGCTGTGTAAGAGAGTGGATGGCTGTAATCATAAGGAATGGAAAAGTTCTAAACATATCCAACAGCCATCCTAGATTTGTTGAAGCCAAGAGAGAAGAGACTTCAAGGCTACTAAGAGAATCTCAACCAAGCACGGAATATCAATATGAAAACTCAGATGAGAAGCAAGCAAGGCTGGCTCAAGAGTTATTGGATGAGGTAGAGGATGAATTGAGGGAACCTGAGGAAGTCCCCAAATTCAAAAAGAAAGGGAAATCAGTCCCCAAATCCAAATCTAAGAGAATAAAATCAAAGGTAAGGAGGCCTGTCTCTCCAGAAATTGAAAACAAGGAGACAGTTGGTTCATCACAACCTATTGATGTAAAAGTATTCAACCCAGATGTGAATTTCCATGGTGAGCCTATAGTACCTAAAGAGGAACCAATGAATCTTGACTCCATTGAGGTTCCTTCATTCTTGCTGAAGCCTCAACAGAAGCCTATACAGAAGAAAAGGAAACCAAGGAAGCAACCTTCAAAGGAACCAATTCAAGTTGCTAGGGTACCTGCTATTGTCAGGCAGCCAATCTTGGAAAACAAGGATGATTTTATCTATCAGGCAGATATTGAAGAATACTCTGGCATGAATCTTTTTCTGGATGAATTGTCAGAAGTAAGAGGAATTGACAAATATAGACATTTGCCTGAAAGATTGGTCTTTGTATACAAGGGAGGAATGGAAAGGACATGGCCACTACAAAGGGTTCTTGGAGAAAATTATCATACCTTAACCAAAGTGTTCTCTGCAATCAAGAGATACACAAGGTTCTCCAAGATAGCAAAAGGGGAGATACTGGACAGAATAGAACAAATAAGGAGGGAATGGAACTCACCATCAAGTCTACCAAGGAAAATGAAGATCCCATACAATGGACAGAAAATCCACCTTCAATCTTTCTGGATGATGGAGTTCAGGGATGAAGATGGTAACAGGAGATTCTTCAGGTTAGAAGACCAACTACCAAAGGCTAGTTCTCAATACCTGAGATGGCTACAACAAAAGCTAAATCCAAAGGTAGATGAAGAAGATGCCTTCTATAGGCAACTCCAAATACAGATTGAGTCCAACTCTGCCAAAGAAGGAAAATCAAGGGTGATGCCAACAAGTGGAAAGAAACAGTCTTAAATCTGCTCAGTCTAGAGGAGCACTTCTCTATAAATTTCTCAAACTTTCAGTTTTTAATTTTTGTAGCTTAATACAATTTATGCATTGTTCTTTATATATCTTTAGGAATGTTTTGTTATCATCAAGGTCCTGAATTTATGCTTTATTGCCATCAAGTATAAATTGGGGGAGATTGTTAGGAATATGTTGTACTTGATGATAACTTCACAATTAATCAAATTGTATAAGGTTTTGTAGCTATCAACGGATGAGGATTTATAACTCTATCCGTTGACAGGTAGCTCATCAACGGATGAGGTTTTGTAGCATACTGCAAGTATCTCTATGTTATCAGTTGATAGTGTTTTTATCCAAAGTCATGTTGACTATCAACGGATAGGCAGAATATGGTAGCCAATTGTAAATAAGCTATGCTATGTAATTCTGTCTAAGTGAAAGTGTATCAACAGATGAAGACAAAACTCTATCAACGGATACAACTCAAATCCACTCTATCAACGGATACAGCTCAAGTCCCAATATCAACGGATACCGCTCAATACATCATCAACGGATGTCAGTGTACAACATCAACGGATAATCATTGACACTGTCTTCTATGATTAGCTGGGGATTAGCAGTTGATAAGGACATGTTTGACTGACAGATCACATGAGTTGATAGTAGATACAAAAAGCAGTATGGCAGCCATACTTTGGAAACACAGAAGAAAGAAGCATTCTATTTACACTATGAATACAAGAAAGGTGCAGGAGACATGTCTGAACACAAGGACAACCTTTCGGCTACATGTGTATTTGGAGTGTAGTAGCAAGTCAACTAGAATTAGATTAGTATTATCTTATTCCAGTAGTACTTGTAAAACTTGGGATATATAACCAAGTGTAGCAACTCTTTGTAGGTAAAGAAAACAGACATATTTGCTTAGGGTTTCTTGAATATCCTTAGAAGCAAAGAGTTGTAAAACGGCAGCAGTGTACATTTTGTATCACAGAGTTTTCTTTAAATAAAAGCTTCAGGTGGTGCATATTAACCACCTGATTTTATATGTGTTTGTGTTTAAATCTTACATTGCAATTATCTCTGCACAAATTTCTGGAGTTCTTATCAGAAATTTATAAATATCAAGAATTGTATTCAACCCCCCCTTCTACAATTATACAAGTGTGTAATCTGGGAATAACACCATGGCTTTGGCATCGAAGATTAGGACATGCTAATATGAAGTTGATTTAGAATATATCAACAAAAGATCATGTACGAGGTATACCAAAGTTAAATTATCAAAAGATCATACTTGCGAGGCTTACGAAATTGGAAAACAAACTCGAGCCTCTCACAAAGCAAAGTTTATGATATCTACCTCTAGACCTCTCGAGCTTTTACATATGGAACTAATTGGTCCGGTTCCTATACAAATCCTCGGAGGTTGCTCATATACGTTATTAATCGTTAATGATTATTCACGATACACATGGATGGAATTTCTCAAAAATAAAAGTGACGCTTTTGAATCTTTTTCTTCCCTATGTAAAAAGATTCAAAATCAACAAAACAATACCATAGTCTATATACGGACTGATCATGGTAAAGAATTTGAGAATTCCAGTTTTACCAATTTTTGTGATGAAAATGGTATTACACATAATTTTTCCGCTCCGCATACTCCACAATCAAATGGAGTTGTTGAAAGGAAAAATAGAACTTTACAAGAAATGGCTAGCACTATGCTTAACGAATATCGTCGACCTAAATATTTTTAGGCCGAAGCTATGTCTACCGCTTTCCATATTCTTAATCGGGTTTTGTTAAGGCCTATAAAGCAAAAGACTCCATACGAGCTTTACTTTGGCAAAACACCGAAACTAAGCTATTTTCGAGTATTTGGAAGTAAGTGCTTCATATTAAACTCGAAAGATTACCTTACTAAATTTGACCCTAAGTCAAGTGAAGGTATATTTCTTGGATACTCTACAAATAGTAAAGCCTATCGAGTATTCAATCTCAAAACACTTGTGGTGGAAGAATCAATGAATGTAGCATTTGATGAAAGCAAACCACCACCGAAGTATAAAGATCTTGTTGAAAAAGACGATGTCGAACAAGATGATGTAGAAGAAATTATTCGACAATTCGGAAATATGGATCCCGGGACCCCTGTTCCAAGAAACCCATTAGAATTAGTCGAAACAGAAGTTGAACTCCCAAAAGAAATTCCTATTATTAAAAGTTGTAAAGTATAATGTAATGTAATATGTTAAAGAGGATATATATAACTCAACTAGGATAAAAGATAAATGATATTAAATCTATACAGGGATCGTGAAATTTGAAGAACAGGCACCAACAAGGATCAAGTCGCTGAAAGAAGTTCATTAACATGTTCAAGCCTCAGTGACAGAATAAGATGTACAGATGATTCAGTTGAAGAGCCAAAAAGATTCCATGTATTTACATAATTTGAAGATACTGCTACAGGCTAATCAATTGGAATGTAACGAAGGTGTGAAGATCAAGATCAGTGCTAGTCACTTGTGAACCAGACCAGCACACTAAGTGTCAGCACATACGAGAAGGATCAACACATTAATTTTACAGAAAGAATTTCCAAAGCCTATTGACGATCAAGGACAGACATAATATTTCAAGGTATTGTCAAAAATTAATTTACTCTCTGAAAATTAAATAACTAACAGATTAATTAATTATTTATAACAAATAATTAAATTAATCTAGTACTTGAATTATTTTCAGAGATGAATTAAAATAGCAGAATAAAACAGAAAAAAGAAGCCCAAGAGATACAAAAATAGTATTACTATGCGCAATTACTATGCAAAATTACTATGTAAAGTTACTATGTAAAGTTACTATGCACGGTTACTATTTGGGGTTGGTGAAATAGTATCTGGTTACTATTTGGGGGTTGTTGGAATAGTGCTCGGTTACTATTTGGGGGTTGTTGGAATAATGTCAAATAGTGACTTTCTATAATCTATAAATAGGCCTATTGTATTTCATTTCAAAACACACGTCAACACACAACTCTCTCTTCTCTCTCTTATATCTTCTCTGTGTAAGCTGCTAGACAGTCCATCTAGTAGGAAAGCAGGCTTAGCCCGTTTTCAGGAAGTGTCGGGTAGAAGGTCCTCGTGCCTAAACTATCCTTAGAAGTGTAAGCTGCTAGACAATCCATCTAGTAGGAAAGTCGGCTTAGCCCGCTTTCAGGAAGTGTTGGGTAGAAGGTCCTCGTGCCTAAACTATCCTTAGGAGTGTTCAGGTTTTGAAGCTAATCCATTGGATTAGAAGTTGTAACACCCCTTCGAGTTTATTATCAATAAAGATATATTCTCGGAATTACTTTTTTGGTAGTATCGTATTCAACCCTCCCTTCTACTATACTTTGGGACCTAACAATGGCTCTATTGATATGAAATGAGTATGATAGGTGAATTAACTTATTTTCTTGGTTTACAAGTTAAACAAGTGAATGAGGGAATTTTTATAAGTCAAACAAAATACATTTATGATCTTTTAAAAAGGTTTGATTTAGCAGATTGCTCTTCTGCAAAAACACCCATGGCCACTGCCACTAAGCTTGAACTGAATACTAAGGAAAAGAAGGTGGACATGACAAGCTATAGGGGCATGGTTGGATCTCTTTTATACTTAACAGCTAGTGGACCTGATATTATGTTTGCTACATGTTTATGTGCTAGATTTCAAGCTGATCCTAGGGAATCTCACTTAGTAGCTATTTAAAGGATTTTCAGATATCTCAAGGGAACACCAAACCTTGGCATTTGGTACCCTAGAGATTCTGGTTTTGATCTAACTGGTTACTCAGATGCAGATTATGCAGGTTGCAAAATGGATATAAAAAGTACCATAGGAACCTGTCAATTCTTGGGAAATAAGCTGGTCTCATGGTTCAGTAAGAAGCAGAACTCAGTATCTACCTCAACTGCAGAGGCTGAATACATAGCAGCTGGGAGTTGTTGTGCACAGATTCTATGGATGAGAAATCAACTACTTGACTATGGAGTTAAGGTTGAAAAGATCCCAATTTTCTTTGACAACACTAGTGCAATTGCAATATCACAGAATCCAGTGCAGCATTCTAGAACCAAGCACATAGACATCAGATACCATTTCATCAGGGAGCATGTGATGAAAGGCACTGTGGAACTGCATTTTGTTCCTAGTGAAAAACAGTTGGCAGACATTTTTACTAAAGCTTTGGATGAAGCAACCTTTTCAAGGTTGGTAAGTGAGCTTGGTATGTTAAATTTCACATGATCTTTTAAAATGTCTGTTCAATTTGCTTGCAGCCAGTGAATTTCATTCTCTGGATTTTGTTTGTTTTATTTGCTTATCTGCATGATTATTCTGGAGATATCATTGTAGCATAATTAAATAAATATTTTATTGACATATATCAATTAATGATATTTTGTTAATTTTATGTCTATTTAATTGTGAGTTTATCTGATTATTGTGGATTAATTCTTGATTTACTGCGTGATTATTTTTAAATCCATAATAATTAGAAGTATTAAATATGTGTATATGTGTATAGGCTGATAGGTTTCGGTGGTAAGATGTTTTTCGGCTGACAGATTTCAGTGATAAGATGTTTTTTGGCTAATTAGGTTGTTAGGTGAGAAATTATTGAACGGTGTTATTTTTTTCAACATAACCTGCCACTATCACACCTAACCCACTAAACCTTGAAACCTTATAAATGATGAGTTTTTGTTTGTGTTTAACATCATCATTTTTTAGATATACAGAGCATATACACACGATTGCTGAATATTTCGAGCTTTGATCGGAAAGATCTCTCAAATCTAGCTGGTGGTTTTTAGATCGGATTTCATATTCTTGCTTTATACATCATCCTTTATAAAAACTAACCCTTGTTTTTGAATTTCCTCAAAGTTTTAAAAATGGCATTGTAGGGAAGCTTTTTAATTGCTAAAGTTAATCTTATTTCCATTCAGCAAATCAAAACCATTCTTGATGAGCAATTTCGGGCTTGGACACAATTTCTGAATGAACATTCATTAATTCGCTATGCTTTAGTTACACCAGTGCAGCTTAACCATGATGCATTGCGTGAACTATATTGCAGTGCGGTTAACACTTCTGGACAGGACGAGTGTGCAATCACATATCGACTGTTTGGTAGGTCGATTAGGGTCACTGAACGAGATGTTAGTCGAATTCTTCATTTTCCTATGGAAAATCTTATTTCTGATCCTACACCTGAACAGATTGAAATGTTCTTTCATTTTATAAGGTACCAAGATGGCAATTTCAATACTGGTAATCCTTCTAGAACGTTTCTAACTCAGTATTGGAATTTCTTCTTTCACACTCTTAACCATGTTTTTTCCTCAGATAGAACAAATCAAGATCGAATACCTGAATTTATTCAAAAAATAGGGTATGCGGTCGCCAATAATTTGAGGATTAATTTTGGAAAAATAGTGCTTGGTCAAATCATTTTAAAGATGAAACACTTGGGAACAAGAGATGTTCGGACTCAAAATGTCAAATGTCTATATCCAAGGTTTCTATAGCAAATATTAAATGATTTTTTGAATGATGAAGACAGGGTAAGCTTGGAAAATGATCAAAAGGTGGAATGTTCTTACATGAAGACGAATGTAATTAATTACATAAGCAAAAAGAACTATACGGATGTGCCTACAGTCCTAACTGAATATCTAAAGACTGTCCCACTTCCGTTGTTACCAAGACCAGTGAGAGCAGGTATACGACAAGGTAATATTTCATTCCCTGCTATTCCAACCTCTGTATTCCCTGTTGTGTCACAGGAAATACAATTTCTACAGCCCCTAGTGGCCATCTTACCCGACCAAGAGCAGGAAATCCCACCGACTCTAACACAGGTCGAAGAGCCCATTCTACAAATGCAAACACAAACACAACAAACTCGTACACCTCAATTGTCACTTAAACGACTATCCATCAACACTTTTGAGGGAGATAGTGCCTCAGCAGCACCACATAAGGAGTTAGTTACATCAACCGCTCTACCTCATTCTAAATGGAGTAAACCCAATGAACCTGAGTTAACGGCAACTGTTATTGAAACAATTCTTCCCTATCCAATGAGTGAAAATGTAAATGAGGTTGAATTGACGGGAACAACTATCTTGAGTTCCATTTCACGGAACATAAGAGTGGTTGATGATCTTTCTAAAGATCAAATGCCTTCACAGGCATCCGAGGTGGAATTACCTACCTCAATAACTGTTGGTGAATCTTCCATTTTACGTAAAGATCCATCGGTAGGTGGTTCTTTTATGAACCAAGTGTCTTCACAGACATACGAGGGAAACTTGGGTTTTGTGCCATTTAATCGATTCAAGTTTAACCTCCCAGAGGGAAAATCTCTGGATCTCTTTCGAGATTTACCACTCTTTACCAGTGGTCGGCAACTCGCTTCACGCGAGGACGGAAGCTCACGAACTTTCATTGCACCATCCGTGACCTCTGAAAAAGGGGCTAGGATGATTTCATTTGCAGGTACACTTATCGGTGGAAGCTCTGGAGGAGAGTTGAGGGAAACACGAACAGAACATGTAAGTGTCACCCAAACCACTAAACCGAGTGAATATAGAGTGTTGAGTGAAACACCTGCAGAACGTACGAGTGAGCAACCTACTCAACCACATGCATCTGTAACCAGAAAGGAATACAACAGACTCCTTACACGGGTTCAAACAATGGAGAAAGAGTTGTCAAATATCTGTAAGTCCATTGTAGAAATCAAAAATTTACAACTTATTCAACATGATGCATTCCAGGTTCAATTAAGTTTCATGGCAGCCCAGTTTAGTCATGCAATTAATCCCTTGGTAAAGACAGCTTCGTCCAATTTACTAACTCCACATCCTACTATTCTGGAGGATAACCCAACTGAGGGGGAGAAGGTGGATGGGAAAGAAGCTACTAGGTGTAATAAGGGCAGGGAAAAGGTTGTTGACACAGAATTAACTTTATTTTGGGAAAGGAAAAGCTAATGGGAGTATTGTTGCTATGTGGAAAGAAAGCAAAGGCAAACTTGAAGATATGTTCAGTCTAAAGGAACAATTGTCTTAAACTTGGTTAATTTTAGAAATCTGGAATATATATATATATATATATATATATATATGATCCAGAATACGCTTTAATATTATTTATCTTTGTATTTTATTTTTGTTGTATCAGTTGAGTTATCCTCTAGGGATTTGCTTGTCAAACCCTAACAATCAAATAGGGGGAGATTGTAAAGCATAATGTAATGTAATATGTAATAGAGGATATATATAACTCAACTAGGGTAAAAGATAAATAATATTAAATCTATACAGGGATAGTAAAATTTGAAGAACAGGCACCAACAAGGATCAAGTCACCGAAAGAAGTTCATTAACATGTTCAAGCCTCAGTGACAGAATAAGATGTACAGATGATTCAGTTGAAGAGCCAAAAAGATTCCATGTATTTACATAATTTGAAGATACTGCTACAGACTAATCAATTGGAATGTAACGAAGGTGTGAAGATCAAGATCAGTGCTAGTCACTTGTGAACCAGACCAGCGCACTAAGTGTCAGCACATACGAGAAGGATCAACACATTAATTTACAGAAAGAATTGCCAAAGCCTATTGACGATCAAGGACATACATAATATTTCAAGGTATTGTCAAAAATTAATTTACTCTCTGAAAATTAAATAAGTAACAGATTATTAATTATTTATAACAAATAATTAAATTAATCTAGTACTTGAATTATTTTCAGAGATGAATTAAAATAGCAGAATAAAACAGAAGAAAGAAGCCCAAGAGATACAAAAATAGTATTACTATGCGCAATTACTATGCAAAGTTACTATGCACGGTTACTATGCACGGTTACTATTTGGGATTGGTGTAATAGTGCCCGGTTACTATTTGGGGGTTGGTGAATAGTGCTCAGTTACTATTTGGGGGTTGTTGGAATAGTGTCAAATAGTGACTTTCTATAATCTATAAATAGGCCTATTGTATTTAATTTCAAAACACACCTCAACACACAACTCTCTCTTCTCTCTTTTATATCTTCTCTGTGTAAGCTGCTAGACAGTCCATCTAGTAGGAAAACCGGCCTAGCCCGCTTTCAGGAAGTGTCGGGTAGAAGGTCCTCGTGCCTAAACTATCCTTAGGAGTGTAAGCTGCTAGACAGTTCATCTAGTAGGAAAGTCGGCTTAGCCCGCTTTCAGGAAGTGTCGGTTAGAAGGTCCTCGTGCCTAAACTATCCTTAGGAGTGTTAAGGTTTTGAAGCTAATCCATTGGATTAGAAGTTGTAACACCCCTTCGAGTTTATTATCAATAAAGATATATTCTTGGAATTATTTTTTTGGTAGTATCGTATTCAACCCCCCCTTCTACGATACTTTGGGACCTAACAAAAGTCATCCCTTGGATAATGTTCTTGGTGACTTAAACAAAGGAGTTCAAACGCGGTCACAAGTACAAAACGTTGTGAATCATCTTAGTTTTCTATCTCAAATAGAACCTAAGACCGCGAAAGAAGCTTTGCTAGACAAAGATTGGATCTCGGCTATGCAAGATGAATTATTACAATTCACTCGTAGCAAAGTTTGGGAACTTGTTCCAAAACCCGAAGACACTTCCATAATTAGAACTGATTGGGTTTTTAGAAACAATTTAGATGAAAATGGAATGGTTGTTCGAAATAAAGCGAGATTAGTCGCTCAAGGCTACACCCAAATGGAAGGTTTAGACTTCGATGAAACTTATGCACCCGTAGCTCGAATTGAATCGATTCGAATGTTGTTAGCTTACGCGTGTCATAAAGATTTCAAAGTATACCAAATGGATGTCAAATCGGCCTTCTTAAACGGGATATTAGAAGAAGAAGTTTATGTAAAACAACCTCCCGATTTCGAAGATGCCACACATCCCGAGAATGTATATAAATTATACAAAGTTCTATATGGTTTGAAACAAGCTCCAAGAGCTTGGTATGAAAGGTTGAGCAAGTTCCTATTAGAGAATAATTTCAAAATAGGAACTGCCGATAAAACCTTATTTACGAGACAAGAAAAAGATGATATCTTACTCGTACAAATATACGTGGATGACATCATTTTTGGTTCAACCAATGATGCACTATGTAAAGAATTCTCTGATAATATGAGCAAAGAATTCGAAATGAGTATGATGGGAGAATTAAATTTCTTTCTAGGATTGCAAATTAAACAATCTGACGAAGGCATCCATATCTCTCAATCCAAGTATTGTAAAGAGATGTTAAAGAAATTCGAAATGGATAATGCCAAACCCATATCTACTCCTATGTCTACTTCTGATAAATTAACAGAAGATCCCAACGGGATTCTCGTAGATACTAAGAAATATCGGGGTATGTTAATAGTATTTTTGTTAATAGTTCGTTCTCAGGGAAGGAGTAATATGTAGAATCAAGTTCAAGTATTTTATCTCTCACAATTTAGAAGTGTAGAAGAATGTTTGGTTTGTTTATAAACTAATTAAACTAATTATCAATTGAGAATTAAATATATGAGGAAAATAAACCAAGAACTGGGGTTCTTCACTTGGTTTCAATGCACATTCAATATCTATGTGACTTCTACGTTCTTACTCTGCTGAAAACAATTCTTCTAAGGTTATAATGTTCCCTTCCAAGATACACTATAATGTCTACAACTACACCTTAATTGTCACTTCCGTGATACAATCAAAGTACAATCATAAACTATTACGCACCAAGAATTATAAGTCTCACAACTCTCCTATTAATCTTCCAATCAAAAATTCGAGTTATGTCTGTTAAATCGTGTACTAAAATTGCAACTCCTCTTCCAAGTTATCACAATTCCTAAAATCCAATCAAAGGTTCATGACTCCCCTAACTGTAGTAAGCCCTCAATAACAGATCAGCAAAGCAAGAAAATCACAGATAATTAAACATACATGAATACCAAGGAATACTACCCAATCCTCAGATTAGAGATTTAGTTACACATAATTAAAGAAGAAACCAAAACACATGAATTAATTGAAGAACTCATAATTATAATAATATAGAAAAAACCTTTAATCTTTGATCTTCAAGGAAAATAAGAGTTCTCCAGAAAAATCCTTAAAAGTTGCGTACAAAATTGGATCTCTACAAATAATGTTTTTTTTCCTTAGAAGTGTTTATATAGACTCTAGAAATCTTGCCCAGCAAGGAAACATCCTAAAATACAATTAGAATTCAATTTAGGTGCCAAAAGCTGCCCAAAATACAATTAGAATTAGAAAAAGGGCAAAACTGGAATTTCTCTGCATGGCTTATCATAGAATACGTGCGCGATTTTATTCAGCACGTCTCCAGTACCTGGTTTCTTCCTAAGGTTGTAGGAAATCTCCCAAGCTTCGCGTGAGTTGTAAGATCACTGAAAACGGACTTCTAGAACTCCATATATGGCCAAAACAGTGTAGACTGCGCAACCTTCCCGGAAAATCCGAATTTAAATCAATTAATCCCCCAAACACGATAGAAGCATCAACCTTAATCCACATTCTTGTAAATCTGCACAACTAAGCAAAATACATCAAAACTACAAGAAAATTGAGTCCAAGACAATCAATTTAAGCCGATTTAGAATGCTTCAAGTAGATATAAAATCCACTTATCAAACACCCCTAAACTTAAACTGATGCTTGTCCTCAAGCATAAACAATTACAACTAACTAACTAGTACCACTTCCGTAGGTGATCACGGTTGCATTTGGCATATGCAACAAGCCCTTTAAACCCCTAGGCAGCCCCAGTGGACGAGTAAGATCTCGTGAGGGCCTATAGCGAATGTACCCACAAAATCCATTTAACCTAACGCAATGCAATGCATGAATGCAACTAATATGAAAAATGCAACGATCCCCTTCAAACTAACCAAAACCAACTAGCAAGCAAATATCTCAAAGAATGCAACTAAATCCAAATAGAGCTCGACCAAGTTTCCGTATACTAACATTACATGAACAGAAACGTGCGTGTGTGCAATGCTCATCAGAAATACTCCCAAAACTAGGTCAAAAATCATACATGTTCTTCGCCAAGACAATCACAGGTTTATAAATAGAATAGACTGTAGACACTTCATAACCTAAGAACACCTTCATCCTTATCCAAGGTAGACAGAAATTCATGCTTTATTACTACTACTACGACACATATATACAATCATGCTTATTTAACCGTGCAATGGATGAGACCCCGAAAGGCTTATACAATAATACCCATGTAACGAGCGTTGGGTTAATGGATCCCAGACTATAAAAGCCGTAGGTCACTAGGCACAAAGTCCCCTAGAACTTAATTGCTCGAGTATTAAAGAGCTCACCCTAGTTAATTTTGCATATAAACAATTGAAACTTTTGACTCTTTTTTTTTTCTTTTTTTTTCTGCTTTTTTTTTTCTTTTCTATACAATCTGGAATGAGAATTCTCAATTCCAACCCTAGACTACTCATATAAATATGAGCCGGCTACTAGCCATTTGACGCCTAGCCATTATTGACAATTATTTACAATTTAGCATGAAATCCCTGTTTTCCCCCAAACTTAGACTTAAGTGTTACTACGCTATCAAGGGAATAACGAAAATTCTAAATATAAACAAGTGATTAAATCTCAAAAGATCCAAACAAGCATGACCCTAACCTAGCCCAAAAGCACCCAATGAGACTGTGTAATTAGTTTTGTTTCCGAAACACATAAGTCAATTTCATAGAAACTATAAATCAACCCTCTATTCATCATTACCACACTCAATTAGACACCTACCTACCAATCAGAATTAGCTCCTTCTAAGGGATCATGAAATATGCATGCCATGAAAATGCAACTAGAATGAACTCACATGGTATACGAAACAAAATATAGAATGTCCTATATGAAACAAACGTAGATAACACGAACATATATGCATGAATTACTACTACTAATATGCAAAACATGAAATCCTACATGAACACATAATACAACAACTACTAATCCCTCAAAAGCACCCCCAAACTTAAAATATTCAATGTCCTCATTGAATGGAAGTAAATAGAAGGGATAGCAGAAACATACCTACTCGTCCTCGCTGTCGTCACCCTCGTCATCCTCATCAGATGAATCAGGCGGAGGGTACGGAGTCCGAGCTCCAAATATAGGCCACTGAACAGGAGTACTAGGTGACTGAAACTTTGCTTCCAAGGCTATGCCCATGTCCTCCGAATACTGGCGACTGATAACATGCATAGCATCCATCCGCCTAGTCATTCGACGAAAATAAGATTCAAAAACGGACATATCCATCGTACTCTGCGAAGAACCTGTCATAACCACTTCCGATGCCCTTGTAACATGTGGCGGAGCGCCCGCTCCCTGACCACTAGTATCATCCACAACAAAGCCTAGACCCCGAGGATGAGGAGTGCCGCCCGGCCACTCCTTCAACCTCAACCGGTCAATAGTAGCATCCTTAATAGAAGTCATAGGTTTATGCACCGGCTCACCTTCATACCATTTGACTTTCGATGCATCACACAAGTACGAGATGATAGAAGCATATGGAATACTAGCCGAAGAATTGCTTCCCAAAAATCGAAGAATATTTTGATTAATAAGGTACCCAAGGTCAACATACTCACCTTTGAGAATACCCCATAGCAAAATAGCTCTATCAACAGTAACATCGGAAACATGGTTTGACGGAATGATATTAGAACTTATGAAAAAGAACCATGCCTTTGCAAAACCAGACAATGATGAAGCCGGGAAGGTACACTTTATCTCTGAACCTAACCTACATTTCCACTCTGTTCCCGGAACACATAGCTCACCAATGAGTGCATCAAGATCAACATCATCCCTAGACTTTTGTCCCCAATCCGTAACATCTCTAGGCTTAGGCGGTTGCCTAATCAAATTACGAATAGCACGAGACGAATAATCCACCTTCCGACCTCTAACAACCGTGGAATTATTCCTTGCTATCGAAGCATTAGCATAGAACTCCCTAACCATATCCAACGAGGCATCATTAGCAAATTCACAAAATAACGTCCAACCCCTCTCACTAATCATCGCCACCATCTCCTCATACTTACAGGGCACAAGCCTTCTTTCCTGAGTAACCCCCTTCGAAACTAACCTACCATACTCCGCCTTGGCATTCTCATTCACAAATTTTTCCACTCCATCCCCCATAACATCATTCTCATCCGAAGATGGACGAGCACTACTACTACCACCCATTAATCGTGGTCTCTTAGGTGCCATAATCAACAAATATCAAGCAAATAACAACAATCTCCAAACAATTCACCAAACAAAGAACCCCCAAATTACACACCAAGAACCCTAGCTCACAAAATTCACAAATTCAAATAAAAGATGAGATAGAATATTACCCAATTGAATCAAAGAGGTGAATTTGCTAGAGTAATCCCCAAAACTTCGAATTTGATTCCCCTTTTGCACCTTGAATGAATGAAAGTTGAGAAATTTTGGGTTATATAGAAGGGGTTGTGTATGTATAGGTGTATGTATATATATAGGAGATGTGAATATTGGAGATGAAATTTGAACTAAGTAGGAATTGGAGGTTTTTTAGGATTGAAAATCAAACTATAATAGGAGTGGGTTTTGTTTTTGGAGAAGATGTAGTAGGATATGAAAAGATATGATAAAAGATAGGAAAATAGGGTATTAACTCAAAAAAAATCGAGCAAAGCAGTATAGTCTGGTGCCTGAAGCGCTGGGCTGGCGCCTGATGCGCGCTTCGAGTCTGCGTGTCTGGGCGCTCCTGCGCGGCTTGGCGCCTGATGCACTACTGCGGTCTGCGTTATACGGCGCTCCTACGCGTGGCTGGCGCATCTGGCGCTGGCGCAACCTGCAAATTTTTTTTTTTCTTTCACAACAACTTTTTTTTTTCAGAAGACAACAAATACTACATCACTTGGGTTGCCTCCCAAGAAGCGCTCGTTTAACGTCATTAGCTTGACACCGATGATAGGGGCTTGGAGGCGAAGAATGCTCATCCCTCGCTCCACTGTTTCTCCTAGCAGGTATGGCTTAAGTCTTTGCCCGTTCACCTTGAATACATCTGACCCTTCTCTAGTAATCTCACAAACCCCATTAGGATAGACCTTCACAATCTCAAAAGGTCCGGACCATCGCTATCTGAGCTTTCCGGGGAATAAACGGAGTCTTGAATTAAACAATAGAACATGTTGCCCAACCTCAAATTCCTTCTTCTGAATGTGCTTATCATGCCACAATTTGGTCTTCTCCTTGTAGATACTAGCATTTTCATAAGACTGGAGCCTAATCTCCTCAAGCTCTCCAAGTTCAAGCAAACGCTTCTCTCCCGCGGATTTTAGATCAAAATTCAAATTTCTTGTCGCCCAAAACGCCTTATGCTGAAGTTCCACCGGCAAATGACATGGCTTCCCAAAAACCAACCTATATGGAGACATCCCAATAGGTGTTTTAAATGCCGTCCTATATGCCCAAAGAGCATCATCAAGCTTTGTTGACCAATCTTTTCTCGAACTTGCCACTGCCTTCTCCAAAATTGACTTCAGCTCACGATTCGAAATCTCAACTTGTCCACTTGTTTGCGGATGATAAGGAGTTGCCACCTTTTGTGTCACACCATACTTTTTCAAGAGATCAGCCACCTGTTTATTGCAAAAGTGCGAAACTCCATCATTGATAATAGCCCTTGGCACTCCAAATCTAGTGAACACATTTTTCTTTAGGAACTTCTTCACCACTCTAGCATCATTAGTAGGAGATGCAATCGCTTCAACTCATTTAGAGACATAATCAACTCCCACCAAAATATACTGGTTTCCATAAGAAGATGGAAATGGACCCATGAAGTCCATCCCCCACACATCGAAAATCTCCACCTCAAGAATAGATTGTAAAGGCATCTCGTTCCTCCTCGAAATATTCCCAACTCGTTGACATCTATCACATTCAGCCACAAAGTCTCTAGCATCCTGATGCATGGTTGGCCAATAGAATCCCGACTGCAAAATCATAGCAACTGTCTTCATGCTACTGTTATGACCTCCACACTCTAGAGAATGACAATGCCTGAAAATATGAGGAACTTCATCATGAGGTACACATCTACGAAACATTCCATCAGCACATTCTTTGTAAAGTAGCGGTTCCTCCCAATAGTAATGCTTCACATCATAAAAGAACTTCTTCTTCTGGTTATAAGAAAGATTATCAGGCACAACTCCTCCCACAATGTAGTTCACAAAATCTGCATACCATAGTGTATACATAGACACAACTAGAAGTTATTCCTCCGGAAATTTATCATTATAGGTATTTCACCTCCTACCTCTCCATCTCCTTGGTCCAACCTAGATAAATGATCAGCTACCATGTTCTCGCACCCCTTCTTATCTCGAATCTCAAGATCAAATTCCTGAAGTAAAAGAATCCAACGAACTAGACGAGGTTTGGCATCCTTCTTTGTCATCAAGAAACGAATCGCAGCATGATCCGAATAGACAATCACCTTAGACCCAACAAGATAGGATCTGAATTTATCAAGTGCAAATACCACTGCGAGTAGCTCTTTCTCCGTAGTGGAATAGTTGATTTGTGCATCATCAAGAGTCTTGCTTGCATAAGCTATCACGTGCATCCGCTTATCCTTCTTCTGCCCAAGAACAACACCCACAACATAGTCACTAGCATCACACATGAGCTCAAATGGCAAGCTCCAATTGGGAGATGTAACTATGGGTGCAGAAGTAAGTTCCTTCTTCAACCTATTAAAAGCATCAAGACAACTTTCATCAAAGTCAAAAACACGATCCTTTTCGAGAAGATTGCAGAGTGGCCGAGCTAACTTGGAGAAATCCTTGATGAACCGTCGATAAAAACCAGCATGCCCAAGAAAGCTTCGAATACCTTTCACAAATGAAGGTGGTGGCAATTTTTCAATAACTTCAATTTTTGCTCTATCGACCTCAATGCCTTTACTAGAGATTTTATGCCCAAGCACAATGCCCTCCTTCACCATGAAGTGACATTTTTCCCAATTAAGAACAAGATTCGTTTCAGTACATCTCTGCAACACCTTTGATAAACTGGCTAGACATAATTCAAAAGAAGAACCATAAACCGTGAAGTCATCCATTAAGACCTCCATGTCTCGCCCTATAAAATCTGAGAAAATGTGGTTCATGAGCCGTTGAAACGTCGAAGGACCATTACACAAACCAAAAGGAAGCCTCCGATAAGCAAAAGTGCCATAAGGACAAGTAAAGGTGGTCTTCTCTTGATCTTCGGGTGCAATAGGAATCTGAAAGTAACCCGAGAAACCATCCAGAAAGTTGTAATACTCATTACCCGCCAACCGTTCGAGCATTTGATCAATAAATGGGAGGGGAAAGTGATCTTTACGAGTAGCGTTATTCAACTTCCTATAATCAATGCAAACTCTCCAACCTGTTACTGTTCTCATAGGAATTAACTCATTCTTCTCATTGTGAACAACAGTCATCCCACCTTTCTTAGGCACAACATGAATAGGGCTAACCCATTGACTGTGTGGAACCGAATATATGATACCGGCATCAAGCAACTTAGTGATTTTTTTCTTCACCACTTCTTTCAAATTCGGATTCAATCTTCTTTGTCCCTCAATCACAGGCTTATGATTATCTTCTAAGGCAATTCTATGCATGCAAAGAGCAGGGCTAATTCCCTTGATATCTTGAATTGTCCAAACAATAGCTGATTTATATTGCCGAAGAACATGTAATAACTTTTATAGCTCATCATCACTAACCAAAACAGAAACTACCACATGATATGTATCATTAGGAGCCAAAAAAGCATACCTCAAATTAGCAGGTAGAGGTTTAAGTTCAACCTGTGGTGCCTCTGAAAGTGTAAAAGCCATCTCAACTTCTGTGTCTCGTACAACAAGTGCTTCTTCTTCTACTACATCATCTAACACCCGTTCTGCTCCCACGAAGTGTTCATTTTCGAGCTGCACAATGTCATCACTATGTCAATGGTAAAACAAGTTGCTCCAAAAGGAGGTATCTTCATTGCTTTATTCAGATCAAATTCCACTTTGTCCTCGCCAACATTCAATGTCAATTTTCCAGCTTTAACATCGATTGTAGTGCCAGCAGTAGCCAAGAATGGCCGTCCCAAGATAATGGGTATCTCGACATCTTCATCCATCTCTAACACCACAAAATCACAAGGTATGACAAATTTATCCACTTTAACAACCACATCTTCAATAACCCCCAATGGATACTTAACAGAACGATCCGCCAACTGAAGTGAAATCCGTGTCTTTTTAAGTTCTCCAAGACCAAGCCTTTTGCAGATTGAATATGGCATCAAACTCACACTTGCCCCTAAGTCACACAAGGTTTTCATGTTTTCCATCTTCCCAATAGTGCAAGGCAAAGAGAAGCTTCCCGGATCTTTCAATTTCTGAGGAATATCCTTTTGGATGACTGCACTGCATTCCGCATTGAGAGTAATGGTTTCTGCATCCTCAAGTTTCCTCTTCTTTGTCAACATCTCCTTAAGAAATTTAGCATAAAGTGGCATTTGATTCAAAGCTTCATCCAACGGAATATTAACATGCAACTGCCGGAACATAGTCAAGAACTTCTCGTACTGCTTCTCTAACTACCTGTTGTGAAGTCTCTGTGGAAATGGAATAGGAGGAACATAAGGTGGTGGAGGAACATACGGCTTTTCTGATTCTTCTTCCTTCTTCTTCTCATCTTCTTTTTCTGACGTGTCTGCAGCAATCTCTACTGGCTTATCCTCTTTCTCAGCATCACTCTCTTTAGGCTTAAGAACCTCAACCTCGGGCAACTCTTTTCCGCTCCTCAAAGTAATTGCTTTGCATTGCTCTTTACCAGTCTGGTCGGGTTGACTAGGAAGAGACCCTTGCTCACGAACACCCATCTTTGAGGCAATCTGTCCAATCTGTGTTTCTAGCATCTTTTGAAATGATGCCATCTGATCTATTCTTGATTCCATATTAGCCAATGCCCCAGAAGTCCCTTGCATAATCTTATTTAGTGCAACCTCCCACTCAGCTGGTTCTTTCTTTGGTGGAAGTTGATACTGCTGCTGTACTTGATATGGTGGTCGTGACTGAAAACCAGGAGGTTGATTCTGCCTTGGAAATGCATAGGAAGGATTAGCTGCATGATTATTGCTGTAAGAAAGATTGTTGTTTGGCCTTTGATTCGGATTGTAGTAAGAATTATTCTGCACAGGCCAAGGCTGTCTTCCTTGAATAAAAGATGCTTCTTCTAGAAATTGTTGCACATAAGAGTTCTGACTAGCACCATAATCATGATACCCTTCCATAGGTGAAGAAATAGCATTCACATTTACCTTTTCTCCTCGCACCTCCTGAGTTAGAGTATTCAACTTTTGAGCCAGCATGTTGATCATCTCAGATTCTTGTGCTGCTTTTGCTGAGCTCGTCCCACTAGGTGCCCATGAATAATTATTAGATGCTAATTCCTCAAGGAGTTCTTTAGCCTGTGTAGTTTGTGCCTTCTTGAAATTTCCACCAGCAGCTACATCCAAACTCAAACGAATATCTGCATTCATGGCCCCATAAAAAGTACTAATGATCTGCCAATCTTCTAAGCCATGATGTGGACACTTCCTCAATAGTGCCTTGAATCTCTCCCATGCCTGATATAGACCTTCACCCGGTTGTGCTTTAAAACTCATAATCATAGTCCTCAACTGTTGTGTCTTGTCAGAAGGATAGTATTTGGACAAGAATGCAGTAGAAAGACTCTCCCATGTAGCAACCGTAGTGTTTGGAAGTTGCTGAAACCATTCCAAAGCTCTTCCCTTAATAGAGTAGGGAAAAATATGGAGACGAATCTGATCACTCGTAACACCAGTGATTCTGAATGAGCCACACATCTGCACAAAACGCTCTAGATGTCTGTGTGGGTCTTCTAATTCAATGTCTCCTTCAAAAGCTTGATTGTTGATCATCTGAATTAAGCTCGGATTAATATGGAACTGAGCTGCACCAATCTCTGGAGTTTTGTACATGCAATTGGCTGGATTCGATGTCTCATGGTCCCAAATAGAAGACTGATCAACATTAACAGCTTGATTCTCCGCATCTCCCATCTTAGCTTTCTCTTTTATGATATTTCTCAAAGTACGTTCGATTTCAGGGTCAAATTCCAATTTTCTAGCGCACGAAGAACGTTGCATACACCTGAAAATCACCAACAAAACAACTTGTGGAACCAATTAAAATCTAAACAATAAGAAACAATTAACCTAAACTCAACTATACTGCCTTCCCCGGCAGCGGCGCCAATTTGTTAATAGTATTTTTGTTAATAGTTCGTTCTCAGGGAAGGACTAATATGTAGAATCAAGTTCAAGTATTTTATCTCTCACAATTTAGAAGTGTAGAAGAATGTTTGGTTTGTTTAAAAACTAATTAAACTAATTATCAATTGAGAATAAAATATATGAGGAAAATAATCCAAGAACTGGGGTTCTTCACTTGGTTTCGATGCACATTCAATATCTATGTGACTTCTACGTTCTTACTCTGCTGAAAACAATTCTTCTAAGGTTATAATGTTCCCTTCCAAGATACACTATAATGTCTACAACTACACCTTAATTGTCACTTCCGTGATACAATCAAAGTACAATCATAAACTATTACGCACCAAGAATTATAAGTCTCACAACTCTCCTATTAATCTTCCAATCAAAAATTCGAGTTATGTCTGTTAAATCGTGTACTAAAATTGCAACTCCTCTTCCAAGTTATCACAATTCCTAAAATCCAATCAAAGGTTCATGACTCCCCTAATTGTAGTAAGCCCTCAATAACAGATCAGCAAGGCAAGAAAATCACAGATAATTAAACATACATGAATACCAAGGAATACTACCCAATCCTCAGATTAGAGATTTAGTTACACACAATTAAAGAAGAAACCAAAACACATGAATTAATAAAAGAACTCATAATTATAAGAATATAGAAAAAACCTTTAATCTTTGATCTTCAAGGAAAATAAGAGTTCTCTAGAAAAATCCTTAAAAGCTGCGTACAAAATTGGATCTCTACAAATAATGTTTTTTTTCCCTAGAAGTGTTTATATAGACTCTAGAAATCTTGCCCAGCAAGGAAACATCCTAAAATACAATTAGAATTCAATTTAGGTGCCAAAAGCTGCCCAAAATACAATTAGAATTAGAAAAAGGACAAAACTGGAATTTCTCTGCATGGCTGATCATAGAATACGTGCGCAATTTTATTCAGCACGTCTCCTGCACCTGATTTCTTCCTAAGGTTGTAGAAAATCTCCCAAGCTTCGCTTGAGCTGTAAGATCACTGAAAACGGACTTCTAGAACTCCAGATATGGCCAAAACAGTGTAGACTGCGCAACCTTCCCGGAAAATCCGAATTTAAATCAATTAATCCTCCAAACACGATAGAAGCATCAACCTTAATCCACATTCTCGTAAATCTGCACAACTAAGCAAAATACATCAAAACTACAAGAAACTTGAGTCCAAGACAATCAATTTAAGCCGATTTAGAATGCTTCAAGTAGATATAAAATCCACTTATCAGGGTATGATCGGTAGCTTGCTCTACATAACTGCAAGTCGTCCCGATATACAATATAGCATTTGTAAGTGTGCTAGATTTCAAGTAGCACCTAAAGAATCTCATTTATCCGCGGTAAAAAGGATTTTGAGATATCTAAAAGGAACCACTGATGTAGGTCTTTGGTATCCGAAAGGAGTACCATTCGACTTAGTATGTTTTTCTGATTCGGACTATGCCGGGCATTTAGTCGACAGAAAAAGTATAAGTGATACATGTCAGTTTCTGGGAGGATGCTTGGTCTCTTGGTTTTTCAAGAAACAAAATTCGGTATCTATCTCAACAACAGAAGCTGAGTATATAGCGGCAACAAAGTGTTGTGCTCAAATATTGTGGATGAAGCAAACACTAGCCGACTATAATATTAAAGTTGATGTAATATCCATCTTATGCGATAACACGAGTGCTATTGATCTTAGCAAAAACCCCGTGTTACATTCAAGATCTAAGCATATAGATGTGAGACATCATTTCTTGCGTGATCATGTCAATAAAGGCGATATAAAAATGACTCATATCGAAACTTAGTACAATCTCGCCGACATTTTCACAAAACCATTAAATTCCGAAAGATTCGCTAAACTCCGTTTGAATTTTGGATTGTTGGAATTACCAAAATAATGGTTTATATATTTATATAAATATTATCAATATTTATATATATATATTCTGTGAAAATATTATCATAATTATCTCAAAATAAAGAGATCTTCTTGATCGAATTCTAAGGGACTCTAAAACTCAGATTCATCGATAATGATAACATATGAAACTTTATCCATCGGGTTTTATTGAGATTCTTATTATTTTATCAATTAGATAAAACTATTTGAATAAATATCTTTGAATCAATTTCGAAAATATTGTTGGGATATTATTGTGATATTTAACTTCACATACAAAGAATCAAAATATTAGAATATTTTCAAATATCTATATATTATTGAATATTATATATATATATATATATATATATATATATATATATATATATATATTTTGATTTTACAAAAATTATTTTCATAAAAATATATATTATTTTCCGATTATTTTGTGGTCAAATATTGACCCAGTCCATACAACCAAGCCCAATCCAGCTTTCTATTACATATGACCCGGTCCATATTTCTTTAACCCTATAAGATCTAAATCATGTCCATTCATATTAAAGATGAAATAATACTAGCCTTTGATTTTAGTAAATACATATACAATACTTACACGGCTCTTTCATTGTGAGTACTGTTTACCCAGCCTCTCTTGCCTCTCTAACCCTAAATCTCTCTCTCTCTTGTTCTCTCGCCGCGACTCTCTCATTTCTCTTCATTTCTCGCCTTAGAACTCTAATTCTCTTAATCTCTCCGGCGATTAAACACTATATACAGCATATATATATCTATCTCTATGTATCAGTTAATCGATTTAATTGATACTTTAAAGCTGGGATTGGTTAAATTAAAAGAACTCGAGTCTATTATCATCGATTTTCTTCATAAATCGACTGATGTATCTCGAATTCAACATATATATTACATATACATCTTCACACACACACGATTGTGAATTTACGATATGTATTTTAAAAAAAAAAACCTAACGAGTTTTTATGAGATTTTGATTGCAGGAGCTTCATTCAATCAAAAGACATGATTTAATTTGAAGAATTGTTAAGAAAGCGATGAAATCGCTACGAAATTGGCCGATCTACTTCGACTCAGTAAGTCAACTCGGATGATTCAGCTACAACTCAGTGAGTTAACTCGGAGGTTAACTCAATCCGTGATTGAGTTAACCAAGTAAGTCCTTTGAGACTACTAATCAGTCCTTAGGCTCAGGTATTCGACTTCGTCCAATTAATCTGTCTAAATGGTATAAATACTGTGTTGCATGGTCAATTGAGCAATGTGAAAACTCTAAATATTCAAGTCGGATATGCTCTCAGTGATGATTGTGGAATGACACTAGAAGTCGTATTACTTGTTTGATACATATGTTGACTTGTATTAGAAATATGTAAAGTTATATAGTTGAAAATCTTGATCTGATTTGTCCTTGGTTTATAGTTATGTTTTAAAAAAAATTGTGAGAAATTATGTGGTTCGTGTTGATTACCGAAGAAGTAAATCGAGTCTCATGTCTTGATTTAAATATATAGATCTAGCAGTAATGGTTCTTCAAAGAATATTCGAAACGTGTAATGTGCTTGTAAAAACCTTGACTTCATCTTGCTGTATTACATGTGGTTCGAATTTATACGAAATACTGATTTGAGCTAATTGTTATTCATGGATTAAGTGAGCTCTTAAATGGAATGAACATTGACCTAAATATTTTATGCTCTGCATAATTGAGGATATAAATTGTTTTACAATCCTTGACTGCTGATCTTTGCTTTTATGAAATTAGATATACTTTGATAAATAAATCTTGTGTAATGTAACCTATGATTCATATTTGAATTATTCTGTAATATTTAATTGATTGTGAGTCCTTACATGTGGTTCGAATTAGTCTAATAAATATTTGTGATAATCTTTGTTTGTCTAATCTGAATATCATACTTGACTATTGTTTGGAATTTTGACAATTATATATACTCTGGTCTGATTTCGTGAGTCTATGTTCTTTGCTGACTCAAGGATAATTTTAATATATTGACTGTATCATATCTGTGTGACAACTGTATGTCTATGTGTGTGTATCATTAGTTATATTCAATATTAAAACATGCATGTCACTACACACACATTGCCCTTACAATAAGACCTGTCTGGGAATCCCTTAGAGAATCCCAGTATCTGGATCACTGGTGTGAACGGCCACATAGATATTAGGACATTTAATTGTGCATTGTTACATTTTATTCCACATTATGTGTTGCATTTCTTATATGTTGACTGGTCTGTTTATGGTGCACTGCACTATCTTATGTGCTAACTGATACATTATGTGTGATAAAATTATGTATTGATAAGTGTGACATGATTCACAGTTGGCATATAGATTACTAAATCATATTTTGACTTTTCAAATCATCTTGCACCTTTTAAAGAGTGTCAACTTCACATCAATCATATGTACCAATATTAAATGCTTAGTACAAGTTTACAAAAGACCTGCACATTTGTTTTAAAACTTGCATGACATCACAGTGGGGTATCTGTCCTTTAACTGTCCTTTTTGCAGTCCTTGTCTGCTGTGTGCTTTCCACACTATTCCTGTAGTGTCCTATATACTATTCCTATGAAGACTTTATTCTTCTATTCCTTCTTAAATACATTCTTATATTCTCATATAATACCCATATGCATGCATTACACTGTGTGTCCAGTTATACCTACCTGTTGCCTTGGTTTTCAAAAAAAATTTCATCTTGGACTTATATTAGAAAACTCATCCGGATTTCAAAAATAGAAACCTGCTTTTGTAATAAATCACATTGCTGTCATCTAGATTTATGCATAAATAGTAACCATTTAAGAATTCAAATTTTTGTGTTTATCTATAAAAGCATGTCATTGTGTGAGTCCATTTACATACACACATATCACTCACCTGCACTCTCTTAGCTCATACACTTATCCAAAAACATGGAGTTTCATAAACTCCCTTCAAACCCTAACCCTAAACCAAACTCCTCTAGTCCAATTCTTCTTGAAGATATGGAACAAAATCAGTTCATACACTCTAGAACTTCACATTTTAAGGTCATACCCCCTAGAGTACAAAAACTCAGAAATCTCATGAAAGAAAAGACCCATTTCAAAAGCCCTTCTATACCCTTCTTCCAAAGTTCAAAGTACCAAGTCCCAAACATTACCCGCCCTAGACCAAGAAAACCCTATTGGCCAAAGGTTTATACAAGAAAACAGTTTTTAAACCCTAACCCTAAAAACATTCCAAAACCCTTACCCCCTCCTCAACTGATCAACCTGTCACACACTAAAAAGTTCAAGGACATGACCAAAAATGTCCAACCTGGAACAAACATACACTTTAGTGGTGAGGTAGAGAATGTCATAAAAAGGGCTAGATGGGAAGGCTTAGTGACTCACTTAGGAAAGAGGTATTTCACACATCTAATGGGAGAATTCTATTGTAACATGAGGATCATTAAGGGTCTAGATGGAGTCATGCATTTCACAACATGTGTCAATAAGAAAACCATTCTAGTAGACCATAAAACCATCAACATTGCACTTCATCTACCTGCATGTTTGATTGATCATGAATATCCATGCATTGACATCTTTTCACACTTCATGTTCAATAAAGATGAATTCAAACTCATGTTGTCTATTTTGTGTGAGTCTGATGTGCCTCTTGGTCTTTGTGATAAGCATTGTAGCATTCACTACAAGCATTTTACTCCTTTCTTTCAAAATCTTGCTTTGTTTATTCGAGCCAATGTCTTGCCTAAACCTAATCAAAGTAAGTATTTTGATTTCTTTGACATGAAAGTTCTATTTTTGTTGTCCCTTAACAAGATTGATTTCAACATCTCTTATGTGATTCTCTTAAATCTGATAAATGCAAACTTTGTTGGTTACATGCCCTATGGGCTCATGATATCTTCTATCTTTAACATCTGCCACATTCACACACATCTTGATCACTCAGTTGTTACTGACTCTCATATAACTCCTCCCCATGTAAGGCCTCAAGTTCCCTTAGTCTTATGTCAACCCCGGGATGTCTTTTCTACTGATCTCCCTAGAATCATTAGGAAAAGGATATTTATTTGAATAAGGCTGAATCTGCTAGAGTTATGTTTGAAGAACAAAATTTAGAGATTAGGTGGCTTAGAGCTGAAAATGAGGATATAAAAAGGAGGTTAAGTTTTATAGAAAGTCTAGCTGCCATTACCATGGGTAATAACAGGGTAAGAGACATGGAAATTCTTAATTGCATCCAAGTACAAATGGTTAATGATGCTAAAATTATAAATGAGTTAGAAACTATTAGTGCTGGTGTAGAATTACTTGATTCTAATGGTCTCCCTAACATGGTTGGTGAGTTTGGATTCGTTGCTGCTATGGAAGATGTCATTGCTTGACTATGTTGCTTGTTCTTGTGTGACTGGCTGCTGTTGTTTCTGATTCCTGCTATTGTTACTGATCAGTGTTTGCTACTTTGGTTGTACCTTGTCTGGCTGTTCTTGCTGGTTTTGCTGCCTTTTATGTTTGTAATCCATGCTGGTAATGTTGTAGTTGTTTTTGAAAGTCTGCTATGACTTAAATATACTCTTTGTTGGTTTGTAACCCTGATCTTAAGTTGGTGATTTGTAGTTGTTGGTGTATGACTTGTTTTAAGTCATAAAGTTGGTATGTAACTTAACCTGTTGTAGAACTTTGTTCTAGTTAATCAGTGTGGCACATTGATTAATATGAACAATTTTGAATTGTAATATATGTTCTGCAGTTGTCTTATTGGCTAATGTTATCACTTTTGTCATTATGTCACTATGAACCATATATTGTGAGGCATATATCTATTCTGTACTGCAATATTTTTCCTTGGTTTATCTCTACTCTCTTTACAATCTGGTAAGGCCTGCAGAAATGGGATTACACACTTAAGGTAATCACTGCTATGATTTCCATGATTGACAACAGGTTGATAATAATTTACTAATATGAATTCTCTTTATCTCAGACTTCATGCTTACATTGTATAGCTCAGTGCTATGACAGTTAGTTACAAGATTGATATCTTAGAAGTTGTATTAGTGATAGTTCATGTATTGAATTTGTTAGAAAATGTGGGTTTTAGACCCACATTGTCGAGTCATTTTGAGCTCCGATTTGAGTGTGCCTTGTGTGCGTGTTTGCAACAACTCATGCTTGGAGAGTGTTCTCCTCCGCGAGAGCTTTCCAATGCATATTTAAACACTCAAAATGACTAAGGGATGGATGAGTTATGATTACTCAAAGTTGGTCCCTTAAGAGTGGAAATTTTGTTGTTAAACTTGAAGTCCCACATTGATAAGGAAAAGGAGTTTCCTTTGCTTTATATAGTACAACACAAGAGGAGTGTTCACTTGTGTTGGTTAAGTGTTGCTCCATCTCCTACGCGGGCGCGCAGGGGGGGTGCGAATTTTGGGATTTCGAGGGGAAATTCGAGGCTTCGCAAGCCTTCGGGCTTTCCGCGTGTGCGACCTGCGAACACGAATGTAGCAGAAAATTGGGCCGAATAATCCCGGACTAGTTTTGCTAATTATTATTTCCACTGGGTTTGGGCTTAGAGATCTGACTAAATTAATTCGAATTTGGAATTAATTGTGGTAAAATAAATTCCGTTTTTATAATGAATTTTTTGCCACCGCCTTACCTTAATTAATTAACGCGGTTAATTAATAAAGGAAAATTGCCACCGACTTTTTAATTAACACAGCTAATTAATTAGGGCAATTGTGTAGCGCACAAGTTTTCCTATCCTATATATACTCGTGTAGAGCCTTAGGATTATTCATTCGAAAAACACATCCTCTCCTCTTAAACACAGCCTTTTCTTCCTTCAGTGATATTCTTGCTCGTTTCAAGCTCGCTGAGAGTGACGCTACTGTAGCCTCACTGCAATCCGTTTTATCCTGGGAGGCGTTTCGCTCGCACATACGGTGAGGGTAAATACGCTTTAAGGAGACAGTCACGCACTGGACTCGGGTTCTTACGTTATTGTCAAACTATGAACAACACGAACAAGGTGGTTGATCCCAATGCACAGATTGTAACATCTGATGGGGATCACCAACCGCCGTTAAACCCTATTGCACATATTATAATATCTGATGTGGGTGCAACGCCGGTTGGACGTGTGCCTCCAGGACATGTGCCTGTGGGACATACTGTCATTGGACAGTTTAGTGTTCCGATTGGATCGACGGTAGTACCACCATCTGGAGTGGCTACCACACATGTTGCACCTGTTGTGCCTACGGTTCCTACAGTGCCTGCTGCACATGCTAAGAAACCTGAAAAGTTCAATGGTACGAACTTCAAATGCTGGCAGCAAAAGATGCTGTTCTATCTGACCACGTTGAATATGGATCGCTACCTTAGGGAGGATCCACCGTTGCTCACCGCTGAGAGTAACACGCAAGCAGTTTATGTTGTGATGCTTGGAAGCACGCCGATTATATTTGTCGGAATTACGTGCTAAATGGTTTGGCTGACTCGTTATATAACGTGTACAGTACAAAGCCAACAGCTAAGGTCTTATGGGAGTCACTTGACCATAAGTACAAAACTGAGGATGCTGGGGCTAAGAAGTGGATTGTTGGCCGCTTTCTTGATTATAAGATGGCGGATTCTAAGACTGTGGTCAGTCAGGTGCAAGAACTGCAAGTGATCATCCATGATATTCATGCTGAAGGGATGATCATAAGTGAGTCTTTCCAAGTTGCTGCTGTGATTGAGAAGCTGTCACCTGGATGGAAAGATTTCAAGAACTACCTTAAGCATAAGCGAAAGGAGATGACTATGGAGGATCTGATCATTAGACTTCGTATTGAAGAAGACAACAGGGGATCCGAGAAGAAGATGAATGTTGCCACTGAAAAGGAAAACATGGTGGAACATAAGCCCAAGAATAACAATTCTGGTAAAGGGGCAAAGTTGGCACCTAAGGGAGGAATTTCGAAGATGAAGTTTCAAGGGAAGTGCTTTAACTGCGACAAAGTTGGCACCTAAGGAAAAGGGAGTTTCCTTTGCTTTATATAGTACAACACAAGAGGAGTGTTCAATTGTGTTGGTTAAGTGTTGCTCCATCTCCTACACGGGCGCGCAGGGGGGGTGCGAATTGTGGGATTTCGAGGGGAAATTCGAGGCTTCGCAAGCATTCGGGCTTTCCGCGTGTGCGACCTGCGAACACGAATGTAGCAGAAAATTGGGCCGAATAATCCCAGACTAGTTTTGCTAATTATTATTTCCACTGGGTTTGGGCTTAGAGATCTGACTAAATTAATTCGAATTTGGAATTAATTGTGGTAAAATAAATTCCATTTTTATAACGAATTTTTTGTCACCGCCTTACCTTAATTAATTAACGCGGTTAATTAATAAAGAAAAATTGCTACCGACTTTTTAATTAGCACAGCTAATTAATTAGGGCAATTGTGTAGCGCACAAGTTTTCCTATCCTATATATACTCGTGTAGAGCCTTAGGATTATTCATTCGAAAAACACATCCTCTCCTCTTAAACACAGTCTCTTCTTCCTTCGGTGATATTCTTGCTCGTTTCAAGCTCGCTGAGAGTGGCGCTACTGTAGCCTCACTGCAATCCGTTTTATCCTGGGAGGCGTTTCGCTCGCACATACGGTGAGGGCAAATACGCTTTAAGGAGACAGTCACGCACTGGACTCGGGTTCTTACGTTCTTGTCTCCTATTTTATTCGTTTTATTATTCTGTTATTCACACACACACGATCTACTATTTTGTACTATTTTCACAGATTGTATAACAGAATTATGGTTTTTCTGTAATAGTTCATGTATTGAATTTGTGTTTATTAGCAAACTCATATGTAATATGGTTAGAGCTAGTTAAAAGTAGTATGGTTTTTCTTGTAAACTGTCTAGATTGTATTAGGTAATTATTCATGTAACCTGTTGTAATAGTTTGAACACTAGGTGAGAATTCTGTTTTGTACTCGTCTGGATAAACACTTGCATGTATCGTTTTTTTAAGGATTAATCTCGACTACTGATTGAGTGATATATATGTCATCATGCCTTGTATATAACTGTTGCAATCCAAATAGACAGCATGCGAATTTCATGATTAGCGTTCGATCTATTAAAATTCTTCCATAAGTAATTTGCTGAAAAATGTGTTCGTTTTTATTAAAAGAAAGATCGCTTATCTGTATAAGAGTTGTACTTAAATATTATGAAAATGAACTTTGAAAATGCTAGTTCTTGATACATAACTGCTAAACTTGCCTCTATTTTACGATAGTTGGTTGTTATTTCCAAAATATATGACTTTATCATTGGATATTTATGTATTCTTGAAATATGCATGTACGAATATATTGTTAAGGGGAAGAGAGATTTTTTATATACGACTTTGTTAAAAGTGCTAGTATCCATGTTTTTCTTCCAATAAAAAATATGTGCATGCTAATAAAATGCTTCTGGAAATTATCTATTTTTTTATTATGCTATCATTTGTTAAAAAGGGGAAGAAAGATTTTCTTTCTAAAGAGAAGAGAAGTTTATTTAAACAAAAGGGGAAGAAAACTTTTTGGTACTATACCAAACAAAAGGGGAAGAGAGAATAGTATATACTATTCAACATTTTAAATTTTTGCTATATCTCTTTCTTTACACCATCTGACTATTGTTTTATTTTGCAGGAATCAATTAAAATCTTTAGAGAGGAATGTTAAGTAATATTCTCCTTAATCATTATGTGCGAAAATATTTTTCAAATATCATGCATACACTAAGGGGATGCACAAACTGTTAAAATTTAAATTTTATGTTTGTTTGGCAAATACCAAAAAGGGGAAGATTGAAAGGATATCTTCGATATAATATTTATTTTGGTATTTGTACGAATTTAACATAAAATTTAAATACACATAGAATCCTCTCCACTAGGTCATTTATTTAATTGATTCGGTCAAAAGTCAACAAGTCAATGCTAGAAAAATTTATCATCCTATTTTAAATATAAGAGATATTCCAATTTGCTGAAAAATCAAAATATATTTTATGGAATACATCTCTATATCAAGGCAATAAGATCAAAAAAGAAATATCGAGGTTTGATATTTTTTAGATCTTCGTTGCGATATTAATAAAGCGACAAGCTTGAACAAAGAATATTCGAGATTTAATATTCTTTAGAGAACTCGTGCTAAATTCAAAACGATCAGTTTTTATTCGAAAAATATTCTGTCTTCACTCTCAAAATATTTTTTTCATCCTAGAAAAGACTTTTTATTCTCAGGAATATTTTCCTCTCATACCAGAAATAATTAAAGTAAATTTTCTCCCGCTTCTCAATTATATTATATTTCGGAGAAAATTACTTTATTCGTTCAAAAATATTTTCTACACTCCCAAAATATTTTATATATTAGGAAATATATTCTAAGTACTTACTCAAGTCAAAACATTGGTCAAAAGGTTTATCTTTTTCAAGAAAAGACCAATCGTATTTTATTCGGAACCGAAAGCTGATTTAATCGTTGTAAATCCAAATAAAATACTTCCACTTACTAGAATGAATTGAAACTTGAGATTGATCATTTAAATACTATTTTATATGCTTGGTTAAAGTTTCATAATTTTTCGAGAATTTTCGTCCGGGCACGAAAATCGAGACAGTTAGTCAACAGTTGACCACGTTTGACCAAGTCAACCTTGACCAAAATTGACCAAACCTTCCAGAATATTGTTTTATAATTTTTATAAGTGCTCCATAATTTTAGAATTATTTATTGGATATTTTCGTATTTATCGGATAGTTAATTAACGATACGTGTTACGTATTTTATTATTGACCGGTACGTTAATTAAAGATATAAAAGTTGCTGGGATTTCTCTTGTCCTCTAGCTATCCACTTGCAAAGAAACACAACTTTACATGTTGGCAATCCAAGTGAAAGCCACCTCATCAATCCACACATTTTCAATCTCAACCACTCCCTTAAATCGGGTAAAATAGCTTAATCATAACTGAACTCAGCCCCAACTTGCAATTGGGTAACTAAACTAAAAAACTTTGCAATTACATAACTCAATAAATTAAAACTTGCAACTTGGGTAATAAACAAAAGTAAACTTGCAACTTGGCAACTGAATAAAAATAAACTTGCAACAGGGGCACTGAACAAAATTGAGACTGAGAATAAGCAAAATAAACTGATTGAGAGAGGAGAGAGACATAGATTCAGTTCATTTTTTATTTTAAGAAAATATTTGTTTTATAGTTTTTATATATAAAAAATCAAGATTTTAAAATAAAAAACTGAATATGAAATTTTTAAGAAAATTCAATTTTTTATAAATTAAACAAAGATTAAGATTTAAAATTAAGATTTTAAAATAAAAAACTGAATATGAATTTTATAAGAAATTCAAATTTTTTATAAATTAAACAAAGATTAAATAAAAAAATTAAGATTTTAAAATAAAAAACTAAATATGAATTTTATAAGAAAATTCGAATTTTTTATTATATCCTTATATATAATAAGCGTTAGAGGGATATTATCCATAATAAGAAGGGTATTTTGATAATCAAAAGGAAATATAAGTTGATTTCAAAAATTGAATAGATTTTCAACGTAAAAAAAATGGTCAATTTCTTCTCTCTTTTCTTTTTGCATAGTTTTAATTGGAAAATAATTGTTAAGTCATCACTAAATTAATGAATATTTTGCTAATTTCACGTGACCTGTAAAGTTGTCCAAATCAAATTTTAAGAATTCAAGATAGAGCACAAATATTAAATTGAATGTGTAAAATCTTATATATATATATATATATATATATTAATTTTTTACCAACAATTTGATATGTAAATTAATAACATATAAAAATTAAAAAAATATATATAATTAGAGATATTAGAAAAGGAGCCGTGCATTGCACGGGTTATAAGCTAGTAAATTAAAAAAAAAGATTAAGATTTAAAATATTTGTTTTATAGTTTTTATATATAAATAAAAAATTAAAATTTTAAAATAAAAAATTGAATTTTTTGTTCAGGGCCCAATTGTAAGTTTATTTTTGTTCAATACCCCAGTTGCAAGTTTTTATTAATCTAGTAATGTAAATGCAAGTTACGGATAAGTTCGGTTATGTAAGTTACAAGTTCAGTTTTTATTCTGTTAGTTAGGTTAACAGCAGTTACCTAAATGCAAGTTTTAATTTATTGAGTTATGTAATTGCAAGGTTTTTGAGTTGAGTTACCCAGCTGCAAGTTGGGGCTGTGTTCAGTTATGATTAAGCCATTTTACCCCCCTTAAATCTAAATCTCCACCATTCATTCCACCCAACTCTTTCTATAAATAAACCTCCTCCCATTTCAAACACAAGCTAAGAGCCATAGAATTGCTGGGATTTTTGAAGTAGACTCTCTCTCTCTCTCAATATTCAAACACTCTCTTCATCTACTTCATCTCAAAAACCTTTTCTCTCATAAATATATATCCATATATACAAGGTTTTTGATACACCAAGCTTAGTTCCACCCAACCAAGCTTTGTTCACCCAAGCTAGCTCATCTACCACCACTTTTCGGCCTCCCGAAGGGCTGCCCAAAGTTCGACCACCGTGCCAAAATCCGGCCGAACCTCCGGTGAATTTTTTCGGCGAACTTTCCCGATCATTTTCCAAAAGTGGTAAGTTTTAACTTCGTCCTTGTGTCATAATCGACCGTATTTATATTTGAGATTTGTGCTTAACTTCTATACTTCATCTTAATCTCTATTCTTGGATCTATTTTAAAGATCCCAAAGGTCTCTTTATAAAAGAGAAAGAAATTATCCGACAAACGTCAAGGTTGTAACGATTAAGTATTCTTACGGGTTCCAAACTAGCATCTACAGTGCTCCGTGGGATATTCTTTAAAGGAATACTTCGTTCAACATAAGCTTCTTCAAGCACAAGTTTTGCCACTTGTTTTATCACACTTATTTTTTATTTTTCGTGGCCATAAACTTATTCCGTGCAAGAAGTTAAAAGAAGATTATACTTTGACATTGACTTTATCCAAAAGCAAGTATACATCTTAAAAATCCTTAAGCATATTAGCTTAACGGACTTATATTTGACATAGGTCAAAGTTGTTACGATTAAATATTCTTACGGATTCCTAAGTAGCATCTACAGTGTTCCGTGGGACATTCTTTAAAGGAATACTTCGTATCACACAAACTTCGTGAGGAAGTTATAAACACACAAACATAACTTAATATTCTTAATTGAATATTAAAGTTTCGATCTATTCGTGCTATTGTGACAAGTCCATTTCTTGTGACAAGTCCCTTGCCGATATTTTAATTTTCCATACTATATTAACGCATAATAGCGGCCCTTATTTTATCCTATAGATAAGCGAGTTACTTTTATGTACGTGTGTGTTTATATACTTATGTGTGGTGTTTAATTTGCCTAACCATTTAAAGTGTAAATTAATAAAGACACATATTGAAATCAAGGATCCTTACGCAATGAAGCTATTTAACAAGGACTTGATATATTACTCCATCCATTTTCATATCCACTTGGAGTAATTAAAAGTATACTTTGATTATCATTTAATATCAAAGAAAGTATACTTAAAAATACAATATAACTTAATATTCTTTCACGAATATTAAAGTTACCTTTTGGATCAAGTACCGTAACATACTAATCCAACCATTTTATATATTTACCATACTTGTTTCGTAGATATTTTTTGTCTAACTTTTGTAGTGAGGTGAAGTTGAAGTGAGGTGATTCTCGTTCTAAGACCCAAGTCCTACTGACGGGGAGTTAGTAGTCTTCGCACCGTGAAGAAGAGGAAAGACCCACATATAAACTGCTAATGACTCGGTAAAAATATTTAAAAAGGGAAAATATTTTTAAAACACCTTAATAATTTTTAAATTGGTAATTAATCTATTCAACCCCCTCTTCTAGCTTAATATAGCCCTTATACGGGACCTAACAAATTCTTTTCTATAGTGTGTTTTGGAATCAACAAGTTCATCATATTTTTATGAGCACCAAAATTTAAGTGACCAAGTCTAGCATGCCATAAATTCGAAGATTCAACACAGTTAATAGATGGAGTAATATTATTAATCAAAGTTCCCAAAACGGGCTCAGCATTAATTACAAATAAACCATTTGATAAGTAACCCTTGCCAAAAAATGTACCAGTATGAATAAGAACTACTTTATTACACTTGAAAGAAACTTCAAAACCATTAGCTACTAAACAGCTGCCAGTTATTATATTTCTACGCATGTCGGGGACATGATGCACTCTCGTCAGGGATAGAACACGACCCGAAGGAAACTTCAGGTCCACGTTTCCTACTCCATGTACTTAAGCGGCACTTTCGTTCCCCATCGTCACTGTTAAGCCATGACTCTGTTGATAAGATATAAATAAACTAATGTCAGCACAAATATGAACATTAGCTCTAGTATCAATCAACCATTCATTTAGCAGATAAGTGGAAATAGTACAGAGTTGTAGGTAACATACCGGTCCACGTTGGTTTCAGAAGCCGGAGTCTCACCAACAACCATGTTTACTACAGGCCCACTTGAGGTTCCAAGCACAGCATTTGCTTGAGCTACCACCTCGGCTTTCTTCGCTTTCTTTGTAGGGCAGTCCTTACTCCAGTGCCCAACCTGCCCACAAGACCGACATAGTTTGTTTGCCTTTGGTTCCTTGGCCTTATCCTTGTCATTCTTAGGTTTATTACTATTACCCTTCTTAGAGACAGCCTTCCATTTCTGTCCTACAGTTGCTACATTCACCTTCGAGCTTCCGTGCTCAGTTGGCATCACATGTCCCTATTTGGTCTTATGTTGTTCTTGCACCGAGATATCCAACATAAGGTTGGTCCAGGTGATCTCTCTTTTCTATCTTTTCAGGGAGAGAGAGAACTCTTCCCAAGATTTTGGGAGCTTTTCAATCACACTCATCACCTTAAACTTTTCGGGGAGGTCCATTCCAGACTCCTTCAAAGCATGCACTATCTCGAACTCATATACTTGCTCAGTCATGGACTTATTGTCCACCAGCTTAAAATCAAGGAACATAGCCACAGAATACTTTTCCATACCTTTTGAGTCAGTATTATGTGTCTGGTCCAGCTTCTCCCATAAGAGTTTTATGGTGTAGGCATCAGAAGAGTACACATCAAACAAGGTGTTTGTCAGAGCAGCCAAAATGGTCGCCCTAGCCACCCCATCCTTCTCAGCCCACTTCGCAAAACTCTTAACTCTTTCAGCCTTTGCTTGATCCACAACCGGTTTCTCATACTCCACAACAGGCCATAAACCCTTTACAGTCAACCACAACTTCATCCTTTTCTGCCAACGAGAAAAGCCAGCGCCCCCATTGAATTTCTCTGGCAAGCTAGTTAATTCAACGGGTTGTGGAAAACTGTAAGTGGTCCAATCCATGACCCCAGCAGATGCAACAGAAATACCACTAACATGAACTTTAGTTTCGTTAACCATTATGCTAAATATTATATAACAGATTATCTCTTCAAGAATGTTGGAAATTATGACTATTACAGCAACATAGAGGCAGTTATATAACGTATTTAACAAGCCAAGGCCAAGCAAACAATGAACGAAACAAAACACGAAGGTAGAAAGCATGCATATCAGTAACCGTAAAAATGAAGGAAAAACAGAAGACATACCAGCATCCATAGCTTTAACAGAATCAAATATGAGAACCAGCTGAGTCGTCAGGCCTTGCTAGAAGTCCTGAATGCTCGTGAAGAGATAATCGCCCCCACTTACACTGTGTCGGGATGCTTGCAACACCTCTCCCAGGACAAAACAGCTCCGAGTAATATGATCACAACAATCAGACCACTCGACTTCGACTACCACCTCATTCGTCGGAAAAACTCACAAGCAGAGAAGCTACAGCAGGAGGAGAATAGAGAGTGTAGGGAGAAGAAGAGAGAATGTAAGGGTGTGGTGTGTCTAAAATCAGCAGCTTTCTATTTATAATAGGGGCTAAGTGTAACTGATACCACCCTGATTTAATATAAGAATTGTAACTGCCCATTTACATTTAATAAAAAATGAAACGGTTGATTTAATAAAATCGAAATAGTCGTTTTATAATTAATAAAATCGTAACAGCCCACATTTCAGTTTTAATATATTAATCCGAATATATTATCCTGTCCAGGTTCATTCTAATATATAATATTATATATTTTGAATATACATCAGTTACAGCCCAACTAGTCCATCAGATTTAATAGTTAAATAAATCTGATCCAGCCCAGCCCAGCCCACTGATAAGACAACCCAAATAATAAATTTATTCTAATTAAAATATTAAATCACACATAAATAAAATCCCTCGCCAAGGTCACCTCGCGTACGCGAGACGCCGAGACATTCGCCCAAATTGCCATTCGACCGAGCCGACCCGAGTCGAGACGAGGCGAGGCAGGCGGCGCGCGCGCGCGCGCGTGTGCGTGCGTGCGTGAAGCACATAATAACACCATGCACCATCATACACCTTAGTAGTTGTACACTACCCATGTGTGTGATACTATATAAAGCCACCAACCCCCTTTATTTATTTCAATTTGGGACAAATACACATTCTCATTTCAAGCTCTTTCAAGCTACTAACTTCAACACTATTTCTTTATGGATTTCACTAAGAAAATCACTTAGATCCATATATGAAAATTTAAGTCCCCATAGCAAGGAACAATTTCCAATCGTTAAAATTTAGAATTAACATCAAGAACATAAAATACTTATGCTCTAAAAACTCCATTTTTCTAACAACTACTTCTAACGTGGAACATATATTTTCGGTATATAAAATTGCATACAAAAATTATAATTACTAACTTATAACCCGTGCAATGCACGGTTTCCCTTTTAATATTTACAATTATATTAATTTTTTTAATTTTATATGTGATTAATTTACGTATCAAATTGTTGTTAAAATTTTGATATATATAATTAACTATGTTAAAAATTTATTTGTTATATAATAATTTTTTTCCAATTAAATCTACGCAGAAACAAAAGAGAGAAGAAATTGACAATTTTTTACATTGAAAATTCTATTTGATTTTTGAATTCTACTTATAATTCGTTTTGATTATCAAAATACCTTTGTTATTATTTGAAAATAGTTCTACTAACAACCAAATACAATTATATCCTTATATATAATAAGCATAAGAGGGATCTTATCCATAATTTTCGTCACCGTACTACCAAAATAATCTTAACCGTCGAATTTAATATTTTTAAAAATAAACGATCAAGATTATATTATATTGTAAGAGAAAAATATAATCTAAAAATGATATAAATAGAAAAGGTTGCATAGAAGTAAATTTTAAAAAGAAAATTATAATCCAAAAAGGATATAATTATAAAAGGTTTTATTAGAATTGAATTTTAAAAATAAAATCATCATCTTAAAAGGATATAATTAAAATAGATTATATTAGAATTGAATTTATTTATTTTTTATTAGTATTAAAAATAATACGTATTTACCATTTGAGCTCTATCTTAAGATCTAGAAATCAGATTTGGATGATTTTACAATCCTCACGAAACTCATAAAATTATCTTTAATTTAATAATGATTTAATAATTATATTCAAATGGAAATATTCAGAATCTCAAAAACAAACATAATTACGATTTTTTGCATTAATCCTATTCAATGTAGAAGACATACATTGATAATGCTATTCAATGTAGAAAATCTAATTATATATGATTTAAATCATTGACATACACCTTTTCGTTTTTCAATATAAATACACTTTCTAATATTTTTAAAAAATAGATGATCAAAATTATATCGTACTAAAAGAGAAAATTATAATCTAAAAAGGATATAATTAGAAAAGGTTGCATATAAGTAATTTTTAAAAGAAAATTATAATCTAAAAAGGATATAACTAAAAAAGATTGAATTAGAATTGAATTTTAAAAAGAAAATCATCATCTGAAAAGGATATAATTAAAAAAGCTTATATTAGAATTGAATGTTTTTATTTTTTTTATTAGTATTAAAACAATTCAAATTTACCATTTGAGCTCTATCTTGAGATCTAGAAATCAAATTTGGATGATTTTATAATCCACGCGAAACTCATATAATTATAGATATTAAAAAAGAAACCGTGCGTTGCACGGGTTATAAGCTAGTTTTAATAATAAGTGTAAGAAGGATTTTGTCCAAAACTTTGATTATCAGTAGTCTGGTCCTCCATACGAAAAAATAAATAAGAACCGTTAGTTCTTAAAATAAATAGATAAAATAAATAGATGAAAATCGTTGGATCTAGCATAAAAAATATTTTATATTTTAATATGTTATAAACTAATAAGTGTATTTATATTGAAATACGAAAAGATGTATGTCAATGATTTAAATCATATCTAATTAGGTTTTCTACATTGAATAGCATTATCATTGTAGGATTTCTACATTGAAGATGATTAATTTAAAAACTGGTAATTTTATTTTATCTTGAGATTCTGAGTGTTTCCATTTGAATAATAATTATTAAATTATCACTAAATTAAAGATAATTTTATGAGTTTCACGTGGATTGTAAAATCATCATAATCTGATTTCTATATTTTCATGATGGAACCCAAATAGTAAATATGAATTTTTTTAATACTAATAAAAAAATAATTAAAATTCAATTCTAATACAACCTTTTTAAATTATATCCTTTTCAGATTATAATTTTCCTTATCAAATTCAATTCTAATACAAACTTTTTTAATTATATCCCTTTTAAATTATAATTTTCTTTCTAAAAATCACTTCTAATGCAACCTTTTCTAATTATATCATTTTTAGATTATAATTTTCTTTTTATTATGATATAATCTTGATCGTCTATTTTTAAAAAGTTAGATTCAACGGTTGAGATTATTTTGGTAGTATAGTGACCAAAATTATGGATAAGATCCCTTTTACGCTTATATATAAGAATATAATATGGCCCTAGCGATGTGTCATGCCATGGATGATGTGAGGTAGACATCGAAAGAGTTGTATAGGGTAGTTCATGGACGTTTGAAAGATTTCAGCTAATTTTCGAACGTCTCAAGGTGGGGGATGATTCACATTTACTAGTTATCAACAAGCTACATCTCTGGTTCAACTGCATGGCATGAGTGCCGATTTCATGTCACAAAGAATCGTTAAAGATATTGGTAACTATCTTCACGAGTTTGTGGATTCAGACCCAAATAATTTTGTGGGAGTATCATTTTGTGGTTTTAATAACATTTTGTTGGAGATGGGGATAATTCTAGAAAATCAGGGATACATGATGATGGTATAACAACAGAAAATTATCTAAATATAGGCGTAATTTTTGGCATTAGTATATCTGGGGAAGAAAAAGAAGCTCATAAAATAATTGTCACTAATTCAAATAATTTAACTACGAGGAAAGTACTACAAATTTCAAATCTATTGGGCTTGTCATTACGAATTCGAAGAGACGTAGAATTGAAGAACTCAACTCTGACGGGCTTACTGAAAATAATAACACAGAGAACTAAAAAACCTTGATTGGGGCGGGTGCTGCAAGTCAGGCCCGTCAAGCATTATGAGTGTCCTTAGTTGGAACTGCTGAGGGATGGGCCTCCCTTGAAATATTCAGTTCTTAACAAACGTTGTAAGTCAAGAAAAGTCCGTATTTATTTTCTTATGTAAAACTATTACTCCCTCCGTCTCAAAATACTTTTCCTGTTTACTTTTGACACGTTTGTCAATACACACTTTTAATTGTTTATATCTTTAATTTTATATTATTATTAATTATAAAAACTTCACTGTATTAAAATAATAACAAATACGAATTCAACAAGATCACTCATGACTATATTTGGTCTTATAGATTATGTGTAAATTAGTAGGCAACCGCTTACAATGAACAGTGTTCGAAGTCAAAAGGAGAAAGGTTTTGTGAGACAGAGGGAGTAACAGGAGAGAAAAACTGGAGTGGGTTCGTAATAAGTTAGGGTATGAAGGCTTATTTGTAGTTGATCCTCAAGGAATGAGTGGGGGCTTGGCGATGCTGCAGAAAAAAACAAAACCAAGCAAATCTACTTAGTTATTCTCAGAGCCATATAGATATATAGATATAGAGGCGAACGTGGAGGGAATGGATATTCAGACATTAACAGGCATGTGTGGCGAACCAAACATGTCACAACGGAAGAAAACTTGGGACCTCTTAAGACACTTATGTCGTGACTTAAATTTGCCGTGGTGTGTTATTGGGGATATAAACAGTAGTTTTATAGTAGGACAACCATGGAAGAGCTCATTACTGTAGATGGCTTATACAGGCATAATGGACTAGACGAAGGTTAGACTAGATAGAGCTCTTATATCAGCATCTTGGCTGGTAATTGTTTTGGAGGCAAAACTTTACAACTTAGAGGGATCATTTTCAAATCATAGTCAGATTTTCTTAGTGCCAAAAATGGTGGAGCAGTCTACTACAACACATCATTTTAGGTTCGAAAACGCTTGGTTAACAGCACCTATGTGAAAACAAATTGTCAAAAAATGTTGCATTGGAGGTACGGGGATTGACATCCAACAGAAAGTGAGAATGTGCAGTGAGATGTTGGAGACTTGGGGGAAAGAAATAATTGGTAACTTCAGTGGCCGTATAAAGGAATGCAAGAGGGCTCTTAAACAACTTCGTAGCAAAAACAATATACAATCGTAGGAAAGATACAAAGAAACAAACAAAGACCTTCACTTAATTCTAAGCAAACATGAAATTTTTTGGAAGCAAATATCGAAACAACTATGGCTTCAATCTAGAGACCAAAATAGTAAATTATTTCATGCCTCAGCCAGTTCTAGATGTCGTACCAACCAAATTCATAAACTCAAAAATTCAGATGGACGATGGATTGATTGGAATGAAAGTTTAGCAGAGTTAATCACAGGGTTTTTCACTGAATTGTTGCGTGTTTCAAATTTTGATTGAAATGAGGTAGTTCATTCTGTTCCGATAACAAACACAAATGCTCATAATGAAGAGTTACTAAAACCAGTTGAGGAAAATGAAGTCAAAAGAGCATTATTTCAAATGCACCCTGATAAGTCACCTGGGCCAGATGGAATGACTGTAACGCCCCCAAATCCGGGGTCAGGGATTTGGTCATCACACGAAAATCCTCGACATCACATTACCTGTTTAACAACATTAAATCTCCTGTAGTCATTTAATAACTAAATTACAACATTGAGACCCCAATCACCAAGCATCTTTTAGGGTATAGGGCTAGAAACAAGAACTCAAATACTTACATTTCTCATTACACCCATTCAATTACATCGCATTGTGCCTTACAAAACTTATACTACTAGTATAACTTCGTTGAGAAGTACACCAGCAACTAATACTACTCAATACAAGGTAATACGTATATTACACATCAATATGCCTACATATAACTTACTTTAGCTATAGATTTTCTGGACCATATTGTCTTCATTAAGGGCACATGCTTCTTCCGAACTATACAGATAAGCCTCATCCGCCTACCTTCCTCTGAAAGGTTAATATTGAAAACAAGCAAGTATGAGTGAAAGAATTGCTCAGCAAGTTACTAATAGAGTTTAACAAAATATATCCCATCATACGCATGGGGTTTTCAAAATCCAACGATACTTAATATCATTTCTGAGCATTTATTACCATGAAACTTCGATAGGGGAAGTATAACGTTTGAAATTGCATCAAATGAACAAATTAAGTTCCTAGTAACAGGAATAGTCTTCATACCTTAGAAAAATAGTATACACTATAGTTTTGCTAATCTTCTAAAAAACTTTTCAAAATATGCAGTTCAATATGCTTCTATGATATTTGCTTTTCATCAAACGAAAACTGAACCATTTATAAGGTTCCAATTCAATACTACTCAAGTTTGAAAATATATACATGTGTATATCATTTTCGTCAAAACACTCGATAGATCGAGATATTATACTTCAACAATATAATAACAGTATTACAAGAATACTTTCACCCCGTTTGAAAACTGAGTCACATATGATAAATTCAGCTTTTAACAGCATAAACTTCCCTGAGTCAATTTAAAACAAGAGCGTTCAGGTTTCAAAAATCTTTTCTTGATGAGTTCAACACTGACAACACTATCGGTACTGGCGCACCTTGGCCTTCAGTACAGTGTAGCAGCACAATTCCAATTGGAAGGATGGGACTATACCGGAGCACCCCGGTACAAGGTGATCAACCATTGTACCGTACAAAACAACACTTTGCTACTAGTAGACGGGTGACGTACCTACTACAGAGGCCGTGGCCCGACCATCTATGGGTCTTAAGCTGGCTACCTGCCAGGGCAAATATCGTGATGGCTGCCGCCACCTTCGTCGATATATGCATAACCGGATGGGCTTGTTACCCGCGAGTAACCAAGTCGTTCCCATCCTAATAACCTCCAGTCCCAGAGTTATTAAACCAACTTGAAACCTTTTTAAATCGTCACTTCCGAAAGAAAACATGGAAGTATATTCATCTCATAAGTTGACCTCCGTTAACTGATTTTCTCTACTCAGGGAATTCTTTTCAAATCAACTTGGGAGTTATTCGGAGTTTTCTTTAACATTTTCAAAACCTGACCTTCCGGGTTGAGGTAGGGCCATTGCATTGGATACGCTTTAGTTTGTAGCGAAGGGAGAAAACATTTTTAATCGCTCCCAAAACTTTGGGTTCTCATGTTTTGATGAGTTCGCAAGCCGTTGGGGTGGTAATTAAGAATTACATGTAATTATAAAAATATTTGAGAACCCCCACTATTTTTAAATATTTTTCTGAAAGCCAGAAAATATTTAAAATAACTTTTAAACCTTTGAATCAATTTTTAAAGAATAAATAGGATTTTTAATAATTTTGGAATATTTAATAAATGATTAAATAATAATTATTAAGAAATAAATCCTTAATAAAATATTCTTAAACGAATATACAAACAAATATACGTTTTGCTAATAAATATTCAAAGAATATTTATTACTAAAATATAAAATATTTTATAAATCCAGATATCTCCAAATTGTAAGTAATTGGAATATTTTTAAATCATATTCAAATAACATTTCTCGAATGATATCATATTCCATAATATTCTCGAATGAGATATTATTCAAATAACATTCCTCAAATAGTACTATCGCTGGAATCCCTCCGGATTTCCACGACTATCACTATATCTCAAAATACCGACTCCCAGTTAAATAAGAAATAATACTACGAATGAAAATTCTTTTTAAATGAATATTATAATTAATACTCATTGAATTAAATAACCACTTAAATAACATATATCAATATACTAGATATTCTTAACCAAAAATATCCAATTTATAACCATTGGAATATCATTACTCCGCATTCGAAAATAATTTATCTCCGGCAATATCCCGGGTTTCCGACAGTGTTCATCAAACAAATATTAAAACACCAATAATCCTTTTTAAATGAGTAATCAAATTAATATACATTAAATTAAATAAATATTCTAGATAATATTTATACCTTCAAAATATCCAAAGTATAACATATTTTAAGTATTTTTAATCATCATTCAAATACTTCGCCTCCGGTAATCCTCCGGGTTTTCGTAAAGATACTTTATAAAATAATCCCGACTTGCAGGCTAATTTCGAAAACATAACACATGCTCTACTACCAGAGCCTTAATACACACCGGCTTATATCTGCCACCTCATAACATATTGGCCAATTCCAAATTACGAAGGTTTATATATATATATATATATATATATATATATATATATATATATATATATATATATATATATATCGAGATGTAGAATCATAAAAACATCATGACCCATCAACAGTATTATAAGTCCTGGGGTTTTGATCATTTGCATAAGCAGAATTTAATATCATTATCAAAGCCAAAAAAAAATATACTTGTTTTGGTAAGGAAACACAGGGTGGAAAAACTTGCGATTATGGATTTAAATTTACTCCACGCATTTCATATATTTAAAAATACAGATACTCTGAACGATAGAGTATGCATAAATAGACTTGCCTCTGGTCCTTAGCAAAGAACAGAAAACTGTGTATAAATCCTTCGCACCTCGTCCGAGCAATTCCACGGAGGTAATTTACCTTTCTTCATACGACGCCTCGATCCTTCCTTTTTGATGCACGTCGCTCCAACTTGATTACGCCCTAATGGTACTGTAATGGTTACGAGTACGTGTCAGTCCAACCTCGTATCTCGAGTAGACACAACTCAGAATTATCACTAAGTCACATAAAGTCAACCTATAGGTGTCCTCCCTATAGCTGACTACCCTATGACCACTTAATACACATAACACATTTAGTAAAGAAAATGAAATGGAAAAGTCCCCCTTTATAAAGTGGACACATTATAACACTACAACTTAATCAACTTCACTTAATATATACAACTACAATACCATTGACATTCTATGACACAACTTAATTAATAGATAATCCTTAAAACACAATTAACCCTCAACTTAGCACATAAATCCTCGAATTAGCACATAAATAAACAATTAATCCCCAAGACACAATTAACCTTCGACTTAGCACATAAATCCTTGAGACAACAACTTAACACATATATACACGAACAGTTAATATCCAAAGCATGCCTTTAGAATGTTGAAATCAAATAAGTTAAATAAATTAAAATGCAGGGGATTTTTAGAAAATTTCAGCATGAAGTATTCGTAAATAGGACTATTCCCCTATTTTTCATTTCAACAATCCAACTGTGTAATTACCAAGGAAAATCAAGCTGCCTCTATTTACAGCAACATAAAAGTAAACAAGTAAGAAAAGTACCCGCCCAGACATGCAGCACCTAAACACGTAAGAAAGTAAACACGTAAGAAAAGTACCCGCCCAGACATGCGGCACCTCAACATGTAAGGAAAATAAACTAACAGTTTATCCTTGATATAGATCGCATTTGAAAACTATACAACCAGTAAATGTATTCTTGTTATAAGAAAACTTTTCGAAACAGCCTTTTTGTAAGTTGGACTATCCCGGGGTCACAACCCCTCAATTTCAATCAAAACCATTACTCAACATTTACACGAAATATAAGGTTTAATCGACAATACATATAACGACCTAGAAAATTTCGAATTTAGAATTATTTATTTATTATAATTTATGAATTATATTATGTGAATATTGTTGTAAAGGTGAAAAATATGTGAAGCTGTATTTATGTGTTTACATGATGATGTGTGTAAGCCGTGTAGGTCGGTGGATTTTTATTTTTATTTTTATTTTTGAGGATTTAAATATGTTTAAATCCTGCAATATTGGCCTTCTAAAATTTTAATAAAATCATCGGGATTACTAGAAATCCTGAAATATTTTGCATTATTAACTTTATTAATTTATTTGAGTTTTAAAAATATTAGATGGAATTATTTTGATTTATAAGGATTTTAAAATGATTTTACGGATTATTTTCCATTTTATGGATTTAATCTTGTAAAATTCATATTTAATTCATTTTTGATCCGAAAAATATTTTAAAAATATGTGTGTGCTCGTAATTTTATATTCTTTATTTTAAAAATGAAAAGTATAATTTTCCGGGAGTTTTATTTAATTGTAATTTATTAGTCACTTATTAGAAGGTATTTGGGCCCGGAGTGAACTGTAGTAGTAATATTAGAATTGGGCCTAAGCCATTTAGACCAACAAACGCAGTAACACAGCAGAACAGTCGAGAGATAGAAAGAAAATTCGAGAGAAACAGTCGGGGAGAGATTAGAGATGGATTAATTGGAGTGGGTATACATATGTACATATATGAGTGGGTGTGTTTATGTAATTCGCGTGTGTGTGTAAATCGTGCGTAGTGTGTGTACTGGTGTGTGTATAGGGCAGCTGTGAAGAAGCAGGCGGGGTGGGGGAGGCGCCACCGGCCGGCGATGGCGGCCGGCGGTGGTGCAGCATCGACCAGCAGCCGGAGGGAGGCGGGGAATCGTGGTGGAGGGGAGGAATAGCTAGAGAGAGAGAGAGAGAGAGAGAGAGAGAGAGAGAGAGAGAGAGAGAGACTATTGGGAGAGAGAGAGAGAGGGGGAAGAGATTTTTGAAATTGGAATCGGAAAGGTATAAATTTTTATTTTATTTTATTTTATTTATTTATTTATTTGTTTGTTTTTCGATGTAAATATTTAATTTCCATTTTTGTTGCAAGTTGTGATTTAATTATGTAAATGGTGGTAATTTAATTAGATTTAATTGTGATATTATTGTTTTAATTTTTGTAGTTTAATTTGGAATTTATAGTTATTAGTAGTAAATATTGGGATCAAATATTGTGTGATCAATTATATGCTATTGTGATCGTTAGTTGCTAATTATTATTGTTGTATAATAATTAGAGTTATAATTTCGAAAGTTGAAATTTGGGAATTTTGACAAGTGTCGGAGTTGAATGTTTTGTTTTAGTTGCTTAATTGGTGGGTAATTTATTGTGATTGTGGTAATTTAATTGTGATTTAATTATGAAGTTGTAATTTAATTAGTTTAAATGTCAATATCATTGTTGTAATTTTGATTAGTTTTAAATTGTGAGTTATTGTTTAAGCTCCATGATTAATTCGGAGAGTATAGTGAGTAATATTATTGGTTAATTGCTAATTGTGAGCCGGTTATGTGCTCGATTTTTTGTGATGATTATTGGTTAATTATTGTCGGATGAGTTGTAATTGCTAATTTTCGTAATTAGATTAATATGGTGGATTGTGAATATTATTGGGATTTCCGTATTTTGTTCGGAGAGTCTATATTCGTGATAAATCGTAATTGTTGAGTTTAGTGATTGCTAAATGTTTAGTGCTAATTGCTAATTGATAGCTTCCAAATTGTAATTGTTAATTACTAAGTGCTAGGTGCTAATTGTTATGGTCTAATAATGTATAGTTATAAGAGTTGGCTTATCAGTAAATGTCTATGTGCTAAATGGTATAAGTCGGGTCGTAGTAATTGTCAGAAGTATAAGTGTCAACTACGTGGTGTTGACTTAAATGTGGATAAACTTAATTTACTTTCCTTAAATGTTGAGGTGCCGCATGTCTGGGCGGATACTTTTCATTATGTGCTAGGTGCCGCATGTCTGGGCGGGTACTTTTCTTATTTGTTTACTTTTATGTTGCTGCAAGTTGAGGCAGCTTTAGTTTTTATAAAAACAGGGTTATAAATTGTTTTGTTTGGCATGGAGGGGCTGAGCCCATAGTCCGATAAACGAATACTTCATGCCGAAATTTTCTAAAAATCCCCTGCAAATTTAGTTAAAAGTCTATTTCAGTTATTTGATTTCAATACTTGTAAGTATGTTATGATTTCTAAGGATTTAAGTATATATGTCAGTGGATTATTTTGAGTATATAATGTGGTTTTGAAGATTTGATGGTGTGCTATTTTGAAGTGGATATGTGACGTGTATATGTGACTTAGTAGTTATACTAAGACTACTATAAGGATATGATTAGATATGTCTATATGTAGTGGAATGTGTTTGTATATGTTGTTTATGATATGTGTATAAGTGTTATAGGACGCGTATGGGTAGAGTAGAGCAAGTAAGAGTTGCTTGATTTGACACTGAAACAGTATCTGACCTTGTAAAGGGTTGATTAGGGGACCTGGCCAAGAGCAGTGTACGGTAGAGATAAACAGAAGGACAAGTAGCAAAGCCGACGAGTACATGAAGTAAGGATTATCATGAATAAAAGTCGAGGATCAATGGTAGGATCAGGAACTCCGTGAATCGAGGCAAGTGTTCTTGCTAATCACTTATTTTTCAAGTGATACAATTTAGTTATTTGCAGTATGTGATGATTTGGTCAAGTATAGATGGCAGATGACATATATACTTTGTCAGTTAATGTGATGTTGTTTACCTCCCCAACCCATAATTCAAACACCCACTTTACAAAGAATTTTACAAATAACCTTTCTCGCTCATTATCCAATCCCTGGAATGTCATTTCTCATATTTCTTCAATTTTCGTCGAAATTGTTTAAGAATTTCCTAACTAAAGGAAATTCAAGATTTTTAAACTCCTATGAAAGCCTGCTAGCGAAACTCTTAATTCTAGCATATTTTCACCAATGGACCTCCATTTAGAAAATGTTTTCTTTCAAAATGTTCTGAACTTGTCCATATTGGAATCGTTTACAAACAAATATTTAAGCTATTTTATTTGCTTATAGAAACTCAAACTTTTCAATGTGTCTAGTGTTTGACCATATCTTCGCCTTAACTTAGAGTTTTGGTGGTTGAGAATTTTATTGCAATATTTATCTTTCATATGCTCAAGTGAAATCTCTCTTTAGATAAGTTGCTAACGTTACAAATTTCGATTATTCATATTCATCTTGTTGGTATTTATTCGCATGGTCATTCTTTATATTCCCCACCTTATGTGGTATCGAACTTGTCGATATCTGTTAAAATCTTGATTGTTTGTTTGCTCCCTGTAGTGTATCGAACTTGTCGATACTTTCTGTTATTGTTGTTTATTCAATTATTATCTTTCATTGTATCGAACTTGTCAATACTCTTTGAGATTGTCGTTCATCATGTATCACCTCCTTTGTCGTGTCGAACTTGTCGACATCTATTAACATTATCATTCTTTATTTACCCCTGTTGTTGGGTTGATCTTGTTGATACCAGTTGATGTTGATATATCATCAACGATTCGTATTTATGAATTGATATTCTAGAATGTGAATTTTCCAGTTAGTTGATGTGGTAAGGTTGTCGATTGTCCCGACACCTAGTGTGGAAGCTTTAGAATTGGAAATGTTTTTTTTTAAAAGTGGCCCATGGGGCGTAAAACCCTTCGGGGTGGGACCGTAAGGGTCGGACCAGATTCGTGGTCAGAAACTATTAAGGCCAATGTGTGCCGTGGATCCATTAAAGGACATTGCTGTGTGCGTTTGTCCGGGGTTAGTGCGTGACTGATCAGCAGCCTAACCTTATTGTTTTTTTTTTAAAAAAAAAAAAAAAAAAAAAAAAATCCAATTCTAATCTATACAGTGAGATGGAGTCATTCTGATATCCGATTCTTTTGAATCTTATTTCAAGTATATTCTCTTATCAGAACTTTTGTCAGTTCTCGTTGTTGATGAACTTTGTTTCGGTGTGCAATGTTGACTCCTCGTGATAATCAGATAATTGATTTAGTCGATTCTTTTCGAAACACTTAATTATTCATCTTGTTTGTTTGAACTTATAGCTGTTGTTGAAATTGTTATCACTGTTTGCACTTGCTGAGCATTGTTGGCTCACTCTTGCTTTGTTGTTTATTTTCTCCAGTTAATAAAAGATAATTAGTGGACCTCGTGGTTAGTTGGTATTACTTTTCCAGCAGCAAGAAGAGACATTCAGATAATGGATTTCGACAGATAGTGGTTTGGGGATGAGTCAAGGTTGGATATCTAGATAGATAGTGATTTTGTTATTCACAGAAATTGTATAATATTTTATTCGGATTCGGGTTGTAATAGTTAATTAGTAGTTGTTTCATACTGTGACCTGTGAGCGGTCTTGGTTAGTTAGAATTGATATTTATTTATGATTTTGTCAATATTATGTGGTGAGTAGATTTGAATATAGATGGATTAGTTTTGTTGATTTGGACAGGTGGTTAGTCACATTTACGAATACATCATGTCAAAATTTTCCGAAATTTTCCTGTAAAATATTGATTTACTTATAAAAAAGCCGGTATATTAATATAGTAAAGTGAGGGTGTTACAAGTTGGTATCAGAGCCACAGGTCACAGTCACTGAAACAATTAGGTAGGAGAGTTGGGATAGAGTAATAGAAAGGTTAGGGTACGCGTATAAGATGGACGTCGGGTAGAACGACTTAGGATAAGGATCGCGAAAGGATACTTCGGTAAGCGTTGCAACGTTGATCGGTCTTTCGGCATATCGCACAAGTAGAAGTTCGAATCGTTTAAGGATTGGGCTATGAGCGAAACAGCGAACCCGAAGCGACATAAGCTAAGTGGGCAGCTGGAGCTATCAGTCCGGGAGACGTTATCTCGAGATTTCTGCGTTGAATTTAGGACATTCTGCGATATTAGTTTTGATGTGAACGTTTCGGAAACGATACGAGAAGGATTAGAATGCGAAGTGAGAAGCGATTGTTAGCAAGGATCGAAAGTTAAGCATAGACGTGCACCCTTAATTAGTGTTTCGTTCGAAGTTGTTACCTGAGGAAATTTCCTATTCTTTCTTTGAATTATCGTAAATTAATTCCCGATTGGTATCGTTGCTGAGGCATTCGTTGCGCAGTGATGGTTCAAAATCGAGAATGAATTGAGATCTTCTTATTTATTTAACTCATTATTGTCAGGCCGGTTTGGCAGCTAAGTATAGTAGTGCTTAGTCGACAAGAGTGAGGTTATGAATAATTAGGAATTTCTTGAATGTTTGCTTGATCAATTGTTGATGCCTCTATTGGATACTCTCCTATTTATCAATTGATAATGATCTTTGTATGTTAGATTTATTCGAATTTAATTCCATTTCTTTCCGAAATATCTATATTTTTCCAGAGAATGCTTGATTCAATTTTACATGAAGATTTTTGAAACTCTTGAATCCCTTCCATTTCATGAATGTTTGATTTTCTTTATTCCAGCTGAGATGAACAACCTATGCAGATAGGGATTCAGGGACATCTTATCTTTGTGATAGAAGTCCAGTGGGACGCCATTGATTGTGTTTGTCATGAAGGTACTAAAGACTGGCCATCTTTATGTACTATGGTGGTTAACCAAGTGACAAATGCAACCTGAAAATAGTTCAAAGATCATATTGATCTCTCAGTTGAATTTCTTTCTAAAAGCTTTGTCAAACAAACTCAATCCATGTTCATATTTGATGCCCCATTCAATTTGTTGACTTCCTTTGTCAGAAATTCGATGTTTTCAAAAAAATTCTTAATGATGAAGAAACGTGAAGATAGACGTGACGATGTTATAAATGATTGAGATTGCAATAGCACTGATAAAGAAGTGGTTATGCAAGTTTAAGAAATTGGTGATTAAGGTGAATATGTTATGTCAAATTAAAATAAGTACTGGTTCGATGATTTACGAACAATAATTGAGGCTAATGAGAAGTGAATAAAGGAGAAAGGATAGTAAATAAGAGCCCATGATGGTAAACGCTGTTAGAGGGCGAAAGGAGAATGGAAATGGGGATGTTAGACATAAGTTGTACTAAGCTGAAGGAAGATTATTTGTAAACATCTTTTGCATGGCAGAGGTAATAAATGGAATGTCATAAATTTTGAATGTTTTAAATCCGTTGTTAGACATAAGATTTTAGAATCAAGAGGGATGACTTGAATAAGCAGAGTGAAGTAGAAAGGCGTGGTTTGTAGAATGAGGAGTAATGTTAATATGTGGAGTAAATAGCTTATGCAAGCCAGTGTAAAGTCATGATGATCAAGGATGGTGGAAAGTTGACCAAAATGGAAGAAAAAAAAAATGTTAATAAGAAGGAAGACAAAGAAATCAGAAAGTTCCAAAAAAGCGATTAAACAGAAGATAGAAATTAGTTAAGGGAAGAATGTGGAATCCCGAAGATGTGGAGCTAGAAGAGAATAAGGGCACCGTGGTTGCCTATAGAAGTAGAATTAGCAGAAATTAACGAGATCCCATGGTCAGAAAATAAGATTTCGGGAGTAGAATCCCTAGAGATTTTTTTTTTATTAAGAGAAATGTGGGAAGTTGTGGTTGTAACCAGAAAGGCAGTATGATGAAAAGTAGTAGAGTCAGAAGTCAAAGCAATGTGTGATGAGTTTGGAAAGATGGGAAATTTTCGCCGGAAATAGAATCATATTGAATCTTAGTGAAATTATGAAGAGAGTAATAAAACTACCGTTATGATTATTCAAGAATTCAGAAATTCAAGACGAGTATAAGGAAGGTTGTCAGGAAGTGGACTGCGATGACTATATAAAGAGTCAAATATGACTTGGGATTGGAATTACTTCCTACCAATGAACGGGAGATTTTAATATTAAGGATTGTAAAAAGGACGTTTGGAAATCGAAAGCAGATATAGAAGTTGTGGCAATCAAGCCGATCAAGAAATTGATATATCAAAAGAATGAAGTTGTTTAGTAAAAGTAGAAGGTGGCAGAAAGGGGATGATTAAACCAAATCAGATTTCAGCAAATAAGCTTTCAAACAGCATTCGAACGAAGAAATTAAAATGACCATAGATCACATATCAAGATGATCGAAGATTCAGGAAGCGTATGCAATCTAATGGAGAATGACCTTGAAAAGGTTCCAAGTATGCAAAATCCTAATGTGAGTGGTGTTAAACGCTGAAGATATAGCGTGTAAAGTCAAATTTGATTACTCGTCAAGTATGCAGAGTGGATAATTGAAAGCTGATTCCAGAGAAAACGAAATAACGTGTTACGAAGGAGATATGTATGATTCGAGGAGAATGGTTATCAGTTCGAAACGGACACTCAGTGAAACAATGAGATGAAGGATGGATAGAAGTTTCCGATTATTCCCTTCTTAAGTAACATTGCACGTGAAAGAGGAGTACGAATGATCGGGGAATTTCTTGATATTCTTTTTCTCAAAGTTTTAATTGAGGAAGATTTCGTTTTGAGATATATCAATAAGCGATGATGCGTATTAAGTGTATATGCGTGTTGATAAAGCGGGAACTTGTTGGGAATTGTTAAAGAATTGTATCATGATTAGTATCAAGTGAAGCTGTGACCTCAGGAATTGTTCTTTTATAGAGTGAAGTTACAGTCAAGATGACGGGTATAATAGCTTTCAAGGGCTGCAAATAATCGAGGCTATGTTTCAAAAGATTTAGCAAACCAGACTATTTTATAAGATTGAGAATCGAGTCATTAATTAAATTATGCTTGATGTGCATCTAAGGACGTATGTATTGGTTATAGTATTCAATTGCGAGGATGCGACTAAGAATGGACAAAATGATGTTAAGTTTCCAGATTGGGTACTCGGTAAAAGTATAGGACTAAAGAAAGAAAGAAACTTCTTAATTATTTCCTTCTTGATCAACATGGTACTTGAAAGTGGAGTGGAAGCGATCAGAGGATTTCTTGAGATTCTTTTCTCGAAGTTCTATTTGAAATCGTGTGGTTATGTGTAAAGCGTGAAAGTTATACCAAGGGTAGGCCGTTGTAAATTAAAGCAAATTACGTGATTGCGTTATTTCGAAGGATTGGCGTGGTGATATAGACGTTTGGAGTTAACGAGACTCGGAAACCAAGTTTAAAGTTATTACGGAATTCGAGTGTTCGCGAATGAGCTTGGTAATGATTGAGTTGGTATGGAAGAAATCCTAGAGTTGAAGGATATGACCTGGAAAGTGGAAGCAAAATGATTGAAAAGAACTGTCACTCATGTCCTTAGGAGTGATTCTGAGGACAGAATCCTATTAAGGGGGGAAGGATATAACGACCTAGAAAATTTCGAATTTGGAATTATTTATTTATTATAATTTATGAATTATATTATGTGAATATTGTTGTAAAGGTGAAAAATATGTGAAGCTGTATTTATGTGTTTACATGATGATGTGTGTAAGCCGTGTAGGTCGGTGGATTTTTATTTTTATTTTTATTTTTGAGGATTTAAATATGTTTAAATCCTGCAATATTGGCCTTCTAAAATTTTAATAAAATCATCGGGATTACTAGAAATCCTGAAATATTTTGCATTATTAACTTTATTAATTTATTTGAGTTTTAAAAATATTAGATGGAATTATTTTGATTTATAAGGATTTTAAAATGATTTTACGGATTATTTTCCATTTTATGGATTTAATCTTGTAAAATTCATATTTAATTCATTTTTGATCCGAAAAATATTTTAAAAATATGTGTGTGCTCGTAATTTTATATTCTTTATTTTAAAAATGAAAAGTATAATTTTCCGGGAGTTTTATTTAATTGTAATTTATTAGTCACTTATTAGAAGGTATTTGGGCCCGGAGTGAACTGTAGTAGTAATATTAGAATTGGGCCTAAGCCATTTAGACCAACAAACGCAGTAACACAGCAGAACAGTCGAGAGATAGAAAGAAAATTCGAGAGAAACAGTCGGGGAGAGATTAGAGATGGATTAATTGGAGTGGGTATACATATGTACATATATGAGTGGGTGTGTTTATGTAATTCGCGTGTGTGTGTAAATCGTGCGTAGTGTGTGTACTGGTGTGTGTATAGGGTAGCTGTGAAGAAGCAGGCGGGGTGGGGGAGGCGCCACCGGCCGGCGATGGCGGCCGGCGGTGGTGCAGCATCGACCAGCAGCCGGAGGGAGGCGGGGAATCGTGGTGGAGGGGAGGAATAGCTAGAGAGAGAGAGAGAGAGAGAGAGAGAGAGAGAGAGAGAGAGACTATTGGGAGAGAGAGAGAGAGGGGGAAGAGATTTTTGAAATTGGAATCGGAAAGGTATAAATTTTTATTTTATTTTATTTTATTTATTTATTTATTTGTTTGTTTTTCGATGTAAATATTTAATTTCCATTTTTGTTGCAAGTTGTGATTTAATTATGTAAATGGTGGTAATTTAATTAGATTTAATTGTGATATTATTGTTTTAATTTTTGTAGTTTAATTTGGAATTTATAGTTATTAGTAGTAAATATTGGGATCAAATATTGTGTGATCAATTATATGCTATTGTGATCGTTAGTTGCTAATTATTATTGTTGTATAATAATTAGAGTTATAATTTCGAAAGTTGAAATTTGGGAATTTTGACAAGTGTCGGAGTTGAATGTTTTGATTTAGTTGCTTAATTGGTGGGTAATTTATTGTGATTGTGGTAATTTAATTGTGATTTAATTATGAAGTTGTAATTTAATTAGTTTAAATGTCAATATCATTGTTGTAATTTTGATTAGTTTTAAATTGTGAGTTATTGTTTAAGCTCCATGATTAATTCGGAGAGTATAGTGAGTAATATTATTGGTTAATTGCTAATTGTGAGCCGGTTATGTGCTCGATTTTTTGTGATGATTATTGGTTAATTATTGTCGGATGAGTTGTAATTGCTAATTTTCGTAATTAGATTAATATGGTGGATTGTGAATATTATTGGGATTTCCGTATTTTGTTCGGAGAGTCTATATTCGTGATAAATCGTAATTGTTGAGTTTAGTGATTGCTAAATGTTTAGTGCTAATTGCTAATTGATAGCTTCCAAATTGTAATTGTTAATTACTAAGTGCTAGGTGCTAATTGTTATGGTCTAATAATGTATAGTTATAAGAGTTGGCTTATCAGTAAATGTCTATGTGCTAAATGGTATAAGTCGGGTCGTAGTAATTGTCAGAAGTATAAGTGTCAACTACGTGGTGTTGACTTAAATGTGGATAAACTTAATTTACTTTCCTTAAATGTTGAGGTGCCGCATGTCTGGGCGGATACTTTTCATTATGTGCTAGGTGCCGCATGTCTGGGCGGGTACTTTTCTTATTTGTTTACTTTTATGTTGCTGCAAGTTGAGGCAGCTTTAGTTTTTATAAAAACAGGGTTATAAATTGTTTTGTTTGGCATGGAGGGGCTGAGCCCATAGTCCGATAAACGAATACTTCATGCCGAAATTTTCTAAAAATCCCCTGCAAATTTAGTTAAAAGTCTATTTCAGTTATTTGATTTCAATACTTGTAAGTATGTTATGATTTCTAAGGATTTAAGTATATATGTCAGTGGATTATTTTGAGTATATAATGTGGTTTTGAAGATTTGATGGTGTGCTATTTTGAAGTGGATATGTGACGTGTATATGTGACTTAGTAGTTATACTAAGACTACTATAAGGATATGATTAGATATGTCTATATGTAGTGGAATGTGTTTGTATATGTTGTTTATGATATGTGTATAAGTGTTATAGGACGCGTATGGGTAGAGTAGAGCAAGTAAGAGTTGCTTGATTTGACACTGAAACAGTATCTGACCTTGTAAAGGGTTGATTAGGGGACCTGGCCAAGAGCAGTGTACGGTAGAGATAAACAGAAGGACAAGTAGCAAAGCCGACGAGTACATGAAGTAAGGATTATCATGAATAAAAGTCGAGGATCAATGGTAGGATCAGGAACTCCGTGAATCGAGGCAAGTGTTCTTGCTAATCACTTATTTTTCAAGTGATACAATTTAGTTATTTGCAGTATGTGATGATTTGGTCAAGTATAGATGGCAGATGACATATATACTTTGTCAGTTAATGTGATGTTGTTTACCTCCCCAACCCATAATTCAAACACCCACTTTACAAAGAATTTTACAAATAACCTTTCTCGCTCATTATCCAATCCCTGGAATGTCATTTCTCATATTTCTTCAATTTTCGTCGAAATTGTTTAAGAATTTCCTAACTAAAGGAAATTCAAGATTTTTAAACTCCTATGAAAGCCTGCTAGCGAAACTCTTAATTCTAGCATATTTTCACCAATGGACCTCCATTTAGAAAATGTTTTCTTTCAAAATGTTCTGAACTTGTCCATATTGGAATCGTTTACAAACAAATATTTAAGCTATTTTATTTGCTTATAGAAACTCAAACTTTTCAATGTGTCTAGTGTTTGACCATATCTTCGCCTTAACTTAGAGTTTTGGTGGTTGAGAATTTTATTGCAATATTTATCTTTCATATGCTCAAGTGAAATCTCTCTTTAGATAAGTTGCTAACGTTACAAATTTCGATTATTCATATTCATCTTGTTGGTATTTATTCGCATGGTCATTCTTTATATTCCCCACCTTATGTGGTATCGAACTTGTCGATATCTGTTAAAATCTTGATTGTTTGTTTGCTCCCTGTAGTGTATCGAACTTGTCGATACTTTCTGTTATTGTTGTTTATTCAATTATTATCTTTCATTGTATCGAACTTGTCAATACTCTTTGAGATTGTCGTTCATCATGTATCACCTCCTTTGTCGTGTCGAACTTGTCGACATCTATTAACATTATCATTCTTTATTTACCCCTGTTGTTGGGTTGATCTTGTTGATACCAGTTGATGTTGATATATCATCAACGATTCGTATTTATGAATTGATATTCTAGAATGTGAATTTTCCAGTTAGTTGATGTGGTAAGGTTGTCGATTGTCCCGACACCTAGTGTGGAAGCTTTAGAATTGGAAATGTTTTTTTTTAAAAGTGGCCCATGGGGCGTAAAACCCTTCGGGGTGGGACCGTAAGGGTCGGACCAGATTCGTGGTCAGAAACTATTAAGGCCAATGTGTGCCGTGGATCCATTAAAGGACATTGCTGTGTGCGTTTGTCCGGGGTTAGTGCGTGACTGATCAGCAGCCTAACCTTATTGTTTTTTTTTTAAAATAAAAAAAAAAAAAAAAAAAAAAAATCCAATTCTAATCTATACAGTGAGATGGAGTCATTCTGATATCCGATTCTTTTGAATCTTATTTCAAGTATATTCTCTTATCAGAACTTTTGTCAGTTCTCGTTGTTGATGAACTTTGTTTCGGTGTGCAATGTTGACTCCTCGTGATAATCAGATAATTGATTTAGTCGATTCTTTTCGAAACACTTAATTATTCATCTTGTTTGTTTGAACTTATAGCTGTTGTTGAAATTGTTATCACTGTTTGCACTTGCTGAGCATTGTTGGCTCACTCTTGCTTTGTTGTTTATTTTCTCCAGTTAATAAAAGATAATTAGTGGACCTCGTGGTTAGTTGGTATTACTTTTCCAGCAGCAAGAAGAGACATTCAGATAATGGATTTCGACAGATAGTGGTTTGGGGATGAGTCAAGGTTGGATATCTAGATAGATAGTGATTTTGTTATTCACAGAAATTGTATAATATTTTATTCGGATTCGGGTTGTAATAGTTAATTAGTAGTTGTTTCATACTGTGACCTGTGAGCGGTCTTGGTTAGTTAGAATTGATATTTATTTATGATTTTGTCAATATTATGTGGTGAGTAGATTTGAATATAGATGGATTAGTTTTGTTGATTTGGACAGGTGGTTAGTCACATTTACGAATACATCATGTCAAAATTTTCCGAAATTTTCCTGTAAAATATTGATTTACTTATAAAAAAGCCGGTATATTAATATAGTAAAGTGAGGGTGTTACAATACAATACTCTGACAACTTCAGCATCCACCAATATTTATAATTTGACTTACCTAATTTAAACCCATATACATGACCAATAACTATTTAATCACTTATAACTCAACACCAAGTAGTTGACACTTATGACATCCCACAAATACTACGACTCCGCTTATAGCACATAAACATTATCGGAACCAATTACAACAAGTAAAGCCACATAAACTCCGCATATTATACGACAATTAATAATTACTAACTCGAACATTTAATCAGACTACAATTAAACCCAACAATTATAATTAACTATACTATCTGAATTAATTCACAAAAACATGACAATATTCATAATTTACAATACTGAAAGGCATATGACTCAGCCTATTTGTAGTTCGAGGATCCTAATCCAATTAAATTAGATTGTAATAAGTAAATAATATCAACTGTCACAGGAATCTCAAAAGATGATAACCGTCAGAAGAAAAATCAACAAGTCAATCTATAGTTTTGATGTTTTACACTGGAAGAAGATTCAGATATCTGATCAGGCCTCAAGGTAGCATTGAAACAAGTGGATTCATTTAAGAAGTCAGAGATTTCTATTAGTGACAAGAAACAATTTCAGTACCGAATGATTGATGAGAGTGAAGAGTATAAAAAGACCACAGTGTTAAAAGTCACGATGAAGAACAGAGATTGGAGTTAGTCGTTCATGAACCAGACAGTACATCGAACGTCAACATCATGCCAGTGTATGTTCCTTATTATAATTACGTGGTTTTCAGCGGAATATTGACTATTAAAGAATTTATATTAATTCTATTTTAATTGATTAAGTCAAGTAATTAAGTTAATAAATAAATTAATTCTATAAGAATTAATATATTTGTTAAAGTGATTATTAGATTAATTAAATAAGAATTAATATGAAAAAGGATTAATTAGTTAAATGATTTTTAATAAGTCATTTAATTAATTATAAACTGAAAAATATGATGATATAACTATCAAACTGATAGTTATACCGATAGTCATATTCAGTTTATAGAGGAGATAGTCATATTCAGTTCAAAGGAGATAGTCATATACAGTTCAAAAGAGATAGTCATATTTCATTCAAATGGTAAGTTATACCGAATGTTATATTAACTTGGTAAGTTATACCGAATGTTATATTGACTTGATAAGTTATACCGAAAGTCATATTTAAACTAGACAGTCATATTACATTGATTTGATAGTCATACCGATTGTCATATTAATGTAAAATGATTGTCATATAAGTTTAAATCAAGTAATATGACTATGGCTGTGTATATAAGACAGAAGAATGCAGAAGGAAAAGAACCAGTCGAGCTAAACAAGAAAAATACACACAACAGCTATTTTCTCTCTCTCTCAAGCTCAAGAACACCTACAAATTTAATTCTGTAAATTCAAGTTCATCTCAGTTGTAATATCCTATCCATTGGAACTTGTTTACTTGTGATTCTTGTACTACTAGCGAATTAAGTTTCCTAGTTCACAAATTGATATCTTGATTTTATTAACTAAATTAGCAAAGTTCATGTTGAATTTTCTAATTAGTTATTAATTACTTGATAATCATTTGGACTGATTTTGTAACACCCATCAAGTTAATATATTGTTATATTCAACTTGAAATTTGTGTTATATTATTCCGCACAAAATATTCGCTTAAGTGAAAATTATTTAACGAATAAATTTTGAGAAAATGGTATAGATTGTATTCAACCCCCCCCCCTTCTACAATCTTATCGGACCTAACAATTGGTATCAGAGCCTATTGATTGATACACAAATCAAGATCCTATTTTTACTCAATCAAAAATTAAGCTCGAATTTTTAACTCTCTTAAAAATTCATCATGTCAGCCAAAGGCAATGTTAAAATTCCTATCTTTAATAAAGATAATTATGATATGTGGAAAAACAAAATGGAGTTATTTCTTGATGTAGCAAACCCAAGATTTTTGTGGGTTTTGGAAAATGGACCAGTAACTCCCATGCAACATGATACTGAAACAGTTGTAAATGGAACTGTAACAGTCCCTGCCAAATCCTATCCAAAGGACCCTAAGAACTATACCTCTGAAGATAAGGAGGAAGCTGGATTGGATAAAAATTTGAGACTCATTCTATTGGATTCCCTAGATGCTGTAATGTATAGCCATGTGAGGAATTGTAAAACTGCTAAGCACATCTGGGAAACTATTGAGGTCATTAATGAGGGGACTAATGAAGTCAAGGAAAATAGACTACAAATTCTAACTTCTGAATATGAACACTTTAGAGCTGGCCCTAATGAAGGCATTCAGGAAGTGTTCGAAAGGTATAACAAGATAATCAACAACTTGCAAGTTCATGGCAAGCAATATACTCAGAAGGAGATCAACATGAAGTTTTTACTAACTATGCCTACTCACTTGGAGCATAGAATCACTGCCATCAGAGAATCTAGAGATTTAACTCAGGTTGCTCTTGAAAGGCTGTTTGGTGTTCTGAAAACATATGAATTAGAACAAGTACAGCAAAAGGAATTCTATGGCAAAGGCAGAATGGCAAATTCTTCTACAGCTCTAGTGGTTGAGGTTCCTAAGGAAGTGGAAACTAAAGTTGTTCAACATATCAGTTTCAACAAGGAACAAACTGAAGTAGAACTTGGCCAAACACCAGCTACTCAGGATGGTGGAGAATTTTATTCACTTGAAGAGATGGATCAATTGGAAGATGAATCTATGGCAATGATGGTGAGACAATTTAGTAACTTCAGATTCAGAAGAAATCCAAAGTTCAGGTTTAAGTCAAATAACAGATTTCAGAGAGGAGGTTCTTCATCCTCTAGTAACAGGGGAGGTTATAAAACCGGAACTGTTGAGAGAAGCAAAATCCGTTGTTTCAATTGTAATGAGTTGGGACATTTTGCTACTGAGTGTCAGAAACCCAAGCAAGCACAGAAGAAAGATTATGCTTCTGAAAAGAAGAAAAGTGGAAGAGCTTATGTAGCTGCTGGTAAAAGCTGGGATGATACAGATAGCGAAGATGAAGAATATGGAAACTTTGCTTTGGTGGCAAATGCTGAATCTTCAACTTATTATACCACTCCGGTAATTCTTACTGATGCTCAGTTAATTGATAGTTTACGTAGTTCCTTGAATAATGCACAAAGAGGGTACGAGAGAATAAGTCTTGTTAATACAAACCTTGAAAATCAAATGTTAGATTTAAAAAAGGTGCAGGTTAATCAAGATAAGAATATAGAAGAAATAGCTCGACTTAACTACAGAGAAAAGGGTCTAGGAGAATACATGGTAAAACAAGTTGATAGGATTGCTGAACAAGAAACCAAGATTAGAGAACTTGAAACACAGGTTAGAGCTTGTTATAATACTGTTAAGGTTTCTAAAGATTTCTTCAACAAACAAGTAGTAGAACGAACTGTAGGAATAGGATTTGATTACAGTCAAGCTGTTGGTTCTTTGAGTAATCATTCTCCTAATTCTATCCCAGCTAAAGAAAGAAGTATACCACATATTCTCAAGAATGTTGAAAAACCAATGTTTACAAAATCTGATGCTGGTCCACCAGATATTCGTTCTATGGTTATACAAGAAGAAATGAGAAATGAGGATAGTGCAAATGGCACAGTCCTTGTTAAGAATAAATGTGTTAAGGATAAAACTGTTAAGAACTCTAATACAAAGAATGTGTCATCCAAGAAAAATGTCACAGTCTTTGTTAAGGCTAAATCAGTTGAAGATGTTAACACAACAAATGTTACATCCAAGAAAGATGTACCTAAAGTACCAGTCAAAGTTGTTGAATCAGCTAGTTCTTCTAAGACTGAATTAGGTAGTAACAAGTCAAAACAGAAAAATACCATGTTTACTATTGATTCTAATCATAAAGCATGTGGTATTATCAATTGTATGTCTTGTGCTTTTAACAATATGCGTGCTTATTTTAATGGTAATTATGCATGTGTTAAACAGAATGCTCCTCGACAGCACATGAACAGGAACAATAATGTTCGATCTAAGACTGCTTTTCCTCCTCAAGTTAGGAGAGAGACATTTGCACCTAAGACTAAACAAAAGATTACCAAGAATGTCTACAAGGTCAAATGTCCAGTCAATGACACAAGTGTTACTGCTGCGAGAGAAACATGGATACCCAAGATTAAACAAAAGATTTTCAAATATGTTTATAAGGTTAAATGTTTATTGACTAAAGAGGTTAAACTTAAAAATGTTGTTTTACCTGATAAAGGTCAATACTTTAAATACGCAGGACCCAATCAAATTTGGGTCCCGAAGAAGGTTTAACTCATTTGTCATTGCAGGGTATTGAACAGGTTGATCGAGTAACCTGGATCTTGGACAGTGGATGTTCAAGGCATATGACTGGAGATAGAACCATGATGACAAATGTGGTGGAGAAGGCCGGCCCAGTAGTTACCTTTGGAGATAACAGCAAAGGTAGAACTGATGGATATGGCAGACTTGAAGCTGGAAATGTTATCATTGATGAAGTTTCTTTTGTGAAAGGACTTGAGCACAATTTGCTCAGTGTCAGTCAATTCTGTGATAAAGGTTATGAAGTTCATTTCAACAAGAAGAATTGTCTAATTTCACACAAGAGACATGAAAAGCCACAACTGACAGGAGTTAGAAAAGGCAATCTGTACGTAGCCAATATGAACTCAGGAAGCACTGAAGAAGTCACTTGCTTCTACACTAAAGCATCTAATGATGAGAGTTGGCTATGGCACAAGAAACTTTCTCATCTTAATTTTAAGACAATGAATTCTCTGGTCAAAAGAGAATTGGTGAGAGGTTTGCCTTCAATGGAATTCACTCAAGAAGGACTGTGTGATGCATGTCAAAAGGGCAAGCTAAAAAGGGCAAGTCACAGGAACACTGATACATCTTCAATAACTGAACCATTACAATTACTTCATATGGATTTGTTTGGTCCAGTTAATGTGATGTCTATGTCAAGGAAGAGATATGCTCTAGTGATTGTTGATGATTTTTCAAAATACACATGGTTCTGTTTTTGAATTCTAAAGATGAGACTCCACAACTGGTGATTGATCACATTAAATTAATTGAGCGAGATTCTACGTATCCAGTGAGAGCTATAAGATCAGACAATGGAACTGAATTCAAGAATGCAGTTCTAAATGACTTTTGCACTGAGAAGGGTATAACCAGACAATATTCAGCTCCAAGAACTCCTCAGCAAAATGGGGTAGTGGAAAGAAAGAATAGAACCTTGATTGAAGCTGCACGTACTATGCTAAGTGAATCAAGGCTTCCATTGTACTTTTGGGCTGAAGCCATCAATACTGCGTGCTATACCCAGAATCGAACTCTAATCAATAAAGATCAAATGAAGACACCCTATGAAATTATGGCTGATAAGAAACCTTCACTCAAAAACTTTCATGGATTTGGGGCAAAGTGCTTTGTACTTAAAGAAGGTGATGATCAAGGTGGTAAATTCGATACCAAAGCATTTGAAGCAATTTTTATTGGTTATTCAATGAGAGCATACAGGGTGTATGTGATTGATGAACAGAAAATGATGGAAAGTGTCAATGTAACATTCGATGACACTAAACTCCCTAGTATCCAAACTGAGAATCCATCTGAGAAGCTATCTTTCGATGACATGACAGATACAGATTCAGATGATGACAATGCACCTGAGATTTTTGCTGATGCTAATGACAACAATGACGATCAGGGTAATGGTGATGAAATCAATGATAGTAGTCAAAATTCCTCTGACTCTCCTAATCAATCATCATCTAGTCAACCTAGCAACAACTCAGGGGGAGAAAATGAAGGGTCAACTGGTCACACTCAACATCCCAATGAAGGTCAAGGTGAATCATCAAGATCTAATCTTCCCAGACAGACTGTTTGGAATAGAGCTCATCCTTTTGAGTTAATCATTGGTGATCCAGTTGTTGGTGTAAAGACTAGAAGAGCTTTTCAGAATCAATGCAATTATTCAGGGTTTCTATCTGAAATGGAACCTAAGAAAACTGAAGAAGCTCTTTCTGATCCTGATTGGGTGATTGCTATGCAAGATGAACTCAATCAATTTAAACAACAAGAAGTTTGGAAGCTGGTACCCAGACCTACAGACAGACCAGTAGTTGGCACAAGGTGGGTATTCAGAAACAAACTTGATGAAGATGGCACAGTGACGAGAAATAAAGCAAGACTGGTAGCAAAGGGTTACTCCCAATCTGAAGGCATTGACTATGATGAGACCTATGCTCCAGTGGCTAGACTTGAGGCCATAAGAATATTCTTGGCATTCACAGCATTTTCAAACTTTAAAGTTTATCAAATGGATGTCAAGAGTGCTTTCTTGAATGGCAAGTTAGATGAAGAGGTTTATGTAGAACAGCCCCCAGGCTTTGAAGATCCAGATTTAAGTGACTATGTCTATTTCCTTTTCAAGGCTGTCTATGGTCTTAAGCAAGCTCCAAGGAAATGGTATGACACTCTCTCTGAATTTTTACTTGAAAATGATTTTGTTAGAGGTGTCATAGACAAAACTCTCTTCACAAAGAAACATAAGAATGATACAATTATAGTCCAAGTCTATGTGGACGATATAATATTCGGGTCTACTAATGATCTTTTGTGCAAGAAATTTGCAAAGTTAATGCAGGGTAGATTTGAAATGAGCATGATGGGTGAGTTGAAGTTCTTTCTTGGATTGCAAATAAGTCAAAGGACAGATGGAATATTTATCTGTCAATCCAAGTATGTCAAAGAGCTTCTCAATAAGTATCAAATGGAGGACTCTTCTTCAGCAAAGACACTATCATCCACAGCTATCAAATTTGGAGCATGTGAAAATTCTGCCAAGGTAGATATCACAAGCTACAGAGGTATGATAGGCTCATTACTTTATCTTACTGCGAGTAGACCTGATATTATGCATGCTACGTGTTTGTGTGCAAGGTTCCAATCGGATCCTAGAGATGTTCATCTCATTGCTGTTAAAAGAATTCTGAGATATCTTAAGGGTACGCCTAACCTAGGCATCTGGTACCCTAAAGATTCTGGTTTTAATCTTGTTGGATATACAGATTCAGACTATGCAGGAAGTGTTGTGGATAGAAAAAGCACATCTGGGAGTTGTCAATTCCTAGGTGGTAGACTAGTTTCCTGGTACAGCAAGAAACAACAGACAGTTTCCAACTCAACGGCTGAAGCTGAATATATAGCTGCTGGAAGCTGTTGCGCACAGATTTTGTGGATCAGGAATCAACTGAGAGACTATGGCTTTGTGCTCGATAAAATTCCAATTTTATGTGATAATACAAGTGCCATAGCAATCTCTAACAATCCTGTGCAGCACACAAGGACAAAGCATATTGACATCAGGTATCATTTTATTCGAGAGCATGTCATGAATGGTACCGTGGAGTTATTTTTTGTACCCACGGAAGAACAAACAGCAGATATTTTTACTAAGTCTCTTGACGAATCCACATTTACCAGAATTGTTGGTGAATTGGGTATGTTAAACAGTCCTAGTAATTAAACTAGTTAATATCTGAGGTTTGATCTTTAATAATTTACAAGTGATTGATGTGTTAATATTTCTTATTAAATCACTTGTATAATTATTTTTATCAACTTATACTCTTGCTTGTTTCATCTTAAATCATTGTTATTATCTTCTGTACATATTTTTAGATTAATTCATTTTCTTTGAAAATATTTTTCTCGAATTTTACAAGCTGTAATTTATGAGAAATCTATTTTTCTTGAAAATGTTATTGTTTTTAATTCAGTTTTATTATTTTTGTTGTTTAAATAAATCATAGTTTCTTTTTGAATAATTTTCTATATGGAAATTTTTTTATTAGAAAATTTATAGATTTATTAACTCATCAGAAATAATTATGTAAATATGTAGTATGATTATTTGGTTTTATTTTATTTTATTTGATTTGTAATGTTTGTCCTTCTGTTATTAATGTTTGATTTCGTAAAAGGGACTGCATATGATCGTTTTTATAATTTTTATTAGGTTTTATAATTTTAGTATAAATTAATTTGCTATTTTTTGTTTATGTAAATTATTAATGTGATTTTCTTGTTAAAATTCTGTTTTTAGTTAGTTATATTAACTGTTTTGTTAGAATATAACTATCGGTATAACAATCAACTTGATTGTTATATTCGAACTTGTGATTAGTTATATTAGTTATAAATGGTGTAATATAACTTAGCAATAAATTAGATATAATTTTGTTTTTGTTTAAATATAACTGTTAATTAGATTATAGTTATATTGTGTTTTTATAGTAATATAACTATCGGTATAACTGTGATTTTATTGTTATATTATGTGTTTTTCGGTAGTTATATTAGAGATTAAGTGTGATATAACTTACTGCCAAGGATAGTCATATTACTTTTTAAACGTAATATAACTATCGGTATGACTATCACCCGATAGTCATATCACAGTCATTTGATATTTAAGAGCTAAGTTATATTCGACAGTCATATCTTTATTTTTGTTATATTGGCGTGTTAAGTCACCCAATACAGTCGAACGATACATACACATATACACACAACTTTCGATCGAATTGCTGTCCAATTTTCATCTCAAAACACGATTCTAAGGACATTAATCGTTTACCCAGTCTATAATCTTCAAAATCACGGTTAAAATGTAAGATTTGGTCGAGGTTTTGAGTTTTTGAGTTTGAAAAGTTCGAATTTTTGATCTAAAAATCTGAACAAATGGTGATGATTTTGTAAAAACTAAAAATACATGTTTGTTTGTATTGCAATCAAGATCTTTGTCTAAATTTTTCAGAATTTTTGATAAAGATTTTGATTTTTCGAATTTTTATTTATTTATTAATTCGAATTTGGTAATTTAATTGGGTTAAATTGTTGAATTTTGCAGATTTATTAATTTTAATCCCTGATTTGCAATGGCTGGTGCTTATAATAATTTTGAGCTTGTGAATCACAATTATATTGGATATTTTAATCCCGAGGATTGCCTAGTGGATCGGTTCAAGTCCTGGATAAAATTCCTAAACGAACAAAATCTCTGTAGTCACTCTATAACTGCAAATGTTCCAATGAAATTTGGTCCACTCAAATTAATGTGTACTACAGCTGTCTTAGATGAAAGATCATTTTCATTCGACTTTAATGACAAGACATATACAGTGGATGAATCTGTTTTCAATGCTGCTCTGGGGCTTCCTACTAAACGATTTGCTGAATTGCCTTCAAATGATGAGTTGACTCAATTTTTCACAAATATCAACTATCATGGTCAACTGAATCTGAAACGACCACTCAAAAGCAATCTTGTTCAAGAATGGAATATCTTCTTCGAGATCATAGCAAAGGTGTTTGCTAATTCTACAAAGAGTAACAATACTGTCATCACAGGTATGTTACAGTCAATTGGTTTCTCGATTGCTCACAATAGAAGAATCAATTTTGGCAGCTTGATATGGCCTATTCTGCTAAATCGATTGAAGAAGGCTACAAAGAACTTTGGAAAAGGTAAACTGGTTAAGTGTCATTATCCTCGATTTTTTACACTAATTTTTAATCATCTAATGCCTAAGGATCAACCTGCTCCATTTCCAAATGATCGAATTCAATGGTCTGGTAAACCAAACAAGAAGTTCTACACCAGGCTGGATACTTCTAAGGTCTTGCTGCATGTTCCTGTAGTCATAACACCATATATGTCTACATACATACATTTGCCAAATGTCATGCCACAGCCAGATGCTGAGATTCCTTTAATTCAACAAGCTCCACAGCCTGAAGCAGAACAAGTTCCAGTACCTCAACCTGATTCTGAACCCTTGAATGTTCTTGAACATCAACTTCCAGTGGATCAACACACTCAGAATGAAGATGATGTACATGTCAATGATCAGGTATTTGACTCAACTCCTTTACAATCTCAATATCTTTCTGATAGTCAAATGATTGTGAGAAGTGACCAAGGGGTTGTAGATCCACAACCTTTATCCCAGGTCAATGCACCAAACACTGATCCTAAATTCTCCAAACAATATCGTAGAAAGAAATTGTCATTCAAAAGAGCTATCCCCAGTAGTGATATTTTGAGTGAAACAGATTTGCCATCACAAAAGAAAAGTAAAACCATGTCAAAGGCAATCTTAAACCCATTCATTCCTTCAAGTTCACCCCTGTTACTCACAATGGGGGAAGATATTTTCGCACATGAAGCTGAAAACATTGTTATGCAAGTGGAGCAAGTTACAGTGCCTGCCATTGTTACGGCTAGAAAAACCTTCACAGGTTGATCGGGATTTGCGAAATCCCATTGCACCACCACTGACCTTCCAAGAGGAGACTAGGGTGATCTCTAGTGCAGGTACAATGGATGCAGCTCAGGATTATGAGAGGAGTGATGTGAGAATTACTTCAAATCTGAGTGAAACACTAGCACGTGAGGTGAGTGATACTCAGAGAGCTATTGAGGTGAGAGCACACAATGAAACATACACTTTATCTCTCATTGCTCAACTCAATCAAATGAAAGAAAGTCTTGCTCAAGCTGAAGAGGACAACAAAAACTTGAGGTTTGATATGGACAACATGAGAACTATCTTCAACAACAAAATCAATGCACTTAAACTCTCTCAACAACAAGCAGTTGAAGACTCTGGAAACGTCACAGTGGCTCAAGATCTTATTATATCATCTATGGCTAATCAGATTGAAGATCTTCAGAACAACATAAATGAAAATCACTTGACCACTGAACATCGTCTCAGTCAGATTGAAAAGCAAATTGATCATCAAGCAAAGGGGTTGAGACACTTATATAATATCATCAGCAGAACTCACTCACTTACAGCAGAAGAGAAGAAATTCTTTGGAGGTAGTGATGGAAGTGACCCTGGAGCTGGTACAAGTCACAAGACTGTAGAGGATTCCTCAACTAAGGGGGAGAAATCTAGAGGGGGAGGAAGTGCAAGTAAAGAGAAAATTGAAGATAGGAGTGAAGGGAAGAAGAATCATCAAGCAGCAGAACAGGAAGATGATGATGTAGAAGGTTTTTACTATACAGGTGAACCTGATATTGATCTGTTTGCTGACTTACAGTTTCCTGATGTTGGTGAAGAATTTGATGAACCAGATCTCAGTTTTTGGGATGATGAAGAGCAAATAATTCCTGATTCTGTTGAAACACAACAAATGAATTTTGAAGCAAACAAAGAACTCGAACAGAATGAAGCTAATCTGGCTATGAGAGAAGAAAGACTCAAGAAGACACTCGAACAATTAGCTCATAATGAAAGACTTCAAAAGGCAGAACAGGAAGCACTTCAAAAGCAACATGCTCAAAAGCTGGAAGCTAGGAAGATGTACATCAAGTACAAAAATGGTGATAAGTGGGAACGTGCTCAAAAGGTAATTGACTCACCACAAACTTCTGACTATGATGATCGTCGGATGATTGCTATTTTTGAAAGCTTTAAACAGAAGAACCCTATACATGATATGTATTTGAAAGCTTTAAAGACAGAAATTGTGAGAATAATCACTGCATCTGATCCTAAGAATGGTGAGCTACTTATCTTTGTTGAATGTCATAAGCTCGGATCTCACAAAGTATCGCTTCAGTTCTTCTATGATAGATCCCTGTCAGAGCTTTGGGTGTTGAGACCAAAAGTAAGAACATCTTCTGAACTAGGCATACTGCTTCATGAAAAGTTTCAAGAGTTTGCTGAAAGAGCTGGTCCTGAAGTTATAAATGACCCTCCACAAGTTAAAATTCTTAAGGGAGAAGTTATTCATACTGTTAATCTTCAGACAGACGAATTGTATACACACCTTGCCAGACATTTGGTATATGTTGAATATGCTCTTCGAAATCATGGTTTTGCATCACAAGAAAAGATTGAAGCTGCAAATCATATTCGATCTTATGCTCAGACCAACATGAAGAAGTACAAGCAGTATCAAGGTGAGTTGAGAAAGAAACTTGGAATACCACTGGTCTATCCTACAGATGTGTCATCCAGAAGGGAATTACTTGTTGACTCCGAGTTGATCAAGAATCTACCTAATATGGATGAACAAGAAGAAGGAGAAATCAACGAGGAAGAAGGTGGTAAATGAAGATTAGCTCTACAAGTTATATCATTAGAGCTTTGATAGAACAAGATAGGATAATTGTCTTATATGATCAGTCTAGAGGATCATCTATCTTGTATTTATCTTTTCTGTTTGAATCTGGATAATGTTAATATAAACCAGAACTTTTACATTATTTACTTAGCATTTAAAGTGTTTTCTTTTACTTGTTTAATTGGGATTAGTTGAAGAATCCTCAAGGTATTTGCTTGTTATTGTATAACAAACAAATAGGGGGAGATTGAAAGGCATATGACTCAGCCTATTTGTAGTTCGAGGATCCTATTCCAATTAAATTAGATTGTAATAAGTAAATAATATCAACTGTCACAGGAATCTCAAAAGATGATAACCGTCAGAAGAAAAATCAACAAGTCAATCTATAGTTTTGATGTTTTACACTGGAAGAAGATTCAGATATCTGATCAGGCCTCAAGGTAGCATTGAAACAAGTGGATTCACTTAAGAAGTCAGAGATTTCTATTAGTGACAAGAAACAATTTCAGTACCGAATGATTGATGAGAGTGAAGAGTATAAAAAGATCACAGTGTTAAAAGTCACGATGAAGAACAGAGATTGGAGTTAGTCGTTCATGAACCAGACAGTACATCGAACGTCAACATCATGCCAGTGTATGTTCCTTATTATAATTACGTGGTTTTCAGCGGAATATTGACTATTAAAGAATTTATATTAATTCTATTTTAATTGATTAAGTCAAGTAATTAAGTTAATAAATAAATTAATTCTATAAGAATTAATATATTTGTTAAAGTGATTATTAGATTAATTAAATAAGAATTAATATGAAAAAGGATTAATTAGTTAAATGATTTTTAATAAGTCATTTAATTAATTATAAACTGAAAAATATGATGATATAACTATCAAACTGATAGTTATACCGATAGTCATATTCAGTTTATAGAGAAGATAGTCATATTCAGTTCAAAGGAGATAGTCATATACAGTTCAAAGGAGATAGTCATATTTCATTCAAATGGTAAGTTATACCGAATGTTATATTAACTTGGTAAGTTATACCGAATGTTATATTGACTTGATAAGTTATACCGAAAGTCATATTTAAACTAGACAGTCATATTACATTGATTTGATAGTCATACCGATTGTCATATTAATGTAAAATGATTGTCATATCAGTTTAAATCAAGTAATATGACTATGGCTGTGTATATAAGACAGAAGAATGCAGAAGGAAAAGAACCAGTCGAGCTAAACAAGAAAAATACACACAGCAGCTATTTTCTCTCTCTCTCAAGCTCAAGAACACCTACAAATTTAATTCTGTAAATTCAAGTTCATCTCAGTTGTAATATCCTATCCATTGGAACTTGTTTACTTGTGATTCTTGTACTACTAGCGAATTAAGTTTCCTAGTTCACAAATTGATATCTTGATTTTATTAACTAAATTAGCAAAGTTCCTGTTGAATTTTCTAATTAGTTATTAATTACTTGATAATAATTTGGACTGATTTTGTAACACCCATCAAGTTAATATATTGTTATATTCAACTTGAAATTTGTGTTATATTATTCCGCACAAAATATTCGCTTAAGTGAAAATTATTTAACGAATAAATTTTGAGAAAATGGTATAGATTGTATTCAACCCCCCCTTCTACAATCTTATCGGACCTAACAAATACTAAGCTAATTACGACAATTAACATATTAAACTCACAATTTAAATCTAATTAAATTACGACAATCAAATAAAGAAAATAAAATATACACATAAATGTAATTCGATAAAAATGTCTCCGAAACGGATACCATTTTCGGTGGGACCTGACTCGCCGGAAAACAACTCGCCGGAAAAGAATTCTCCCCCAAAATCTCTCCTCTCTCTCTCTCCTTCTTCTTCCTTTCTTCTTTCTTCCTTCCTACTGCTGCTATCACCATGCCTCGCCACCAGTCGACCTAGCCGGAACTAACTACCGCCGTGAGCTCGCCGGCGCCGCCTGGACAACACCACCACCGCTGCCTATACATGCATGTATGTATATATACATACACACCATCACCCTCACAATTTAACCCCCAATTTAATCCTTTCTCTCTTCCCTCTCTCTCTCTCTCTCTCTCTCTCTCTCTCTCTCTCTCTCTCTCTCTCTTCTCCCTTTCTCTCTTTCTCTCTCCCCGATGTCTCTCTCCCCTCCCCCGACTGTTTCCCTTGTGCGGTTGTGTATATTGTATGTATGTAGGTGTGCTGTGTTATTTTAACCCTAATGGGCTTGGCCCAACAACATTTAAAAGCAATACAAATAATTACTACATACCTTAAATAAAATTTAAACTAATAACTCTAATTTGTAAAAATAAAATTTCTAGCATAACTAAATTCTAGAATATTTTCAAAGACTTTTGGAGGAAGAATTAGAAGTAAATCCAATTTTTCTGAATTGATATGCATTTTACAAATTATTAATAATTTATGACAATGATTCATAAAAATAATAATTTTGATTCATAAATCACAATTTACGGAGCTTTATAAAATACCACAAATATTATTTTTTCAGTAAAATCTCAAATTCTAGATATTTATAAATTAATCGAGTAATTTCTATAAATCCTTAAATAATTAAAATAATTATTTTCCCAAGGATTTTAAAATACCAAATTATTCAGTAATTTAAAACAAAAATATTTACTGAATAATTCCACACTTTGAAAATTAAAACCTTGGCCCAAATAAACTATCGACTCGAGATATATACTCGATGAGTCATTTTAAAAAGAACCCGGTTCCACTGAACCAAAAATAACTAAATAACAAAATACAATATTAATATTAATAATAATAAATAATAACTAATAAAAATAAAAAAATTCCTCCTTATTTTAGGAAAATCATTATTATTATATAAAAATAATAATAAAATAATTCTCTGAAAATCCGGGTTATTACAATGACCCTCGCATTTTTTCAAAAACATTGGTCGATTGTTGGTAAGGATGTTGCAGAGATGGTTACAAAATTTTTTCGAGATGGTATTTTTATGCAGGGATTAAATGAGACAAATGTTGTCTTAATTTCAAAGAAAAAGTATCCAACATCGATTACTGATCTAAGGCCAATCTCTTTATGTAATGTGTTGGTGAAAATTATTACGAAAGTTGTGGCAAACCATATGAAGGATTTAATATGCTTTATTGTAGCTGAAAATCAAAGTGCGTTTATCCCAGTGAGGCTTATTACAGATAATGTCATGGTTTCATATGAAATACTACACCATTTAAAAAGAAGGAGGAGGGAAAAGGAAGGATGTATGACCCTAAAGCTCGATATGAATGAGGCGTATGATAGAATAAAGTAGGTTTATTTGAGATCTATATTCAGCAAAATGGATTTTCATGATTGGTGGGTTCATTAAATTATATAATGTGTGTGCTCTGTCTCCTATCAGATTACACATAGTAAAAGGGAAATGGGCCTTATATTTCTAAGCTGAGGAGTTAACCAAGGAGATCCTCTATCTCAATATTTGTTTATTGTTTGTGCTGAGGGTCTGTCTGCATTAATTTGAAAATATGTGGCTCAGAGGTGGATAAAAGGTATTAAAATTTGTCGTCAAGCTCCTAACATAACTCATATGTTATTTATAGACGATAGCAATCTATACTGCAAAGTTAATGAGGACAGTTCGTTGTGATTATTAAACTTACTGCATACATTTGAGATGGCCTCGGGACAGAAGGTAAACTACCTGAAATCTTTAATTTTACAACACAAATGTCCCTATTGCAGTTCGAAAGGAAATGTGCAAAATGTTGCAAATGGTAGAAGCAGAGGATAAGAGTAATTTCCTGGGATTACCTGACATGTTAGGCAGAAACAAGTCAGCTACATTAGGTTTTCAAGCAGGTAGAGAGGTTTTGATAAAGTTTGTAGTTCATATACTACCTACATACGCTATGAGCATGTTTCTTCTTCCTCTCGATATCATAAAAGATTTGGAAAGAACCTTTTCAAAGTATTAGTGTCATTTAAAAGGGGAGAATAACAAAGGAGTTCGCTGGATGATATGGGCTCGTATGACCAGACACAAGTCTGTAGGAGCCTTGACTTCCGAAATTTCAGAGATTTTAATCTTGCAATGCTTGGGAAGCAAGGCTGGAGGTTAGGTCAGATAACTTGGTTAGAGAAGTTTACAAGGCTCGTTATTTTCCTGGAGGTAATTTCTTAGAATCTTCTTTTGGTAATAATTACAGTTTTATATGGTGAAGCATCTGGGAAGCTTGCCACGTTATTGCAGCTGGTGCAAGATGGGTTATTGTTGGACAACCATGGATGGCTTATGAACATAACCCATATGCGACCTCAGTTTATCAGGGGTTGGCTAATTATAATGTTTCTTCACTCATGACGATTGATCATCGAAGCTGGGATGATCATTCAAAATATGTTTAATGAAAGGGACAAAAGATGTATACTAAATACCCCATTAGTGAGGATATCTCTTAAGATAAGTTGTATAGGAGTAATGAGAGTTCAGGGCATTACTCGGTTAGTAGTGCGTATGGTATGGCGTAAGCTATGAAGACTTAAGTAACCTCCAAAAGTTCTGATTTTTTTATGGCATACGTTATCGAATGTGTACCAAAGTAATGTTGTTCCAAAAATCTGTCCAATATGTAGGGAAGGGGAAGAAACTAGTTTCCATGTTTTAGTTGCTTGACCGTTTGCAGTCAATATTAGCAACTAGCAGGTTCAAATTTGTAGCAGTATTTTGGAGATGATTTCTATTCTTTGTTGTCTCATGTTTTGAACATAAGTGACAAAGAAAGAAAGGTGGAGACAGTCACTATTTGTTTGGAAATTTGGAAGGCTTGTAACGAGCTAGTTTGGAGTCAGAAGCACTCGTCAGCGAATTCGGTTGTTATATCAGCAAAACAATACCTTGTGCAATGGAAACAAGCCAAAAATTATTCGACCAAGGCTTTATTCCCGACTTTAATTGAGGGTGATGGAGCTGCTCATCGAATCAAATCACAGGATTAGCCAATAGTTGAAGTTGAATTTGACTGTTTGGTAGCAGTGCGGGTCGTTAGAGTAAAGTATCAATGGTGTCTCCGTTTGGTAACATTATTAAGGAGTGTCTCAGCATACTCAGGGAGTTAAACACAATTTCGTTATTTTTTATTAAACGGTATGCTAGTATGGGTGCTCATTACCCAGCGATAGAATCATATTCTTTCCCAGATCGCGTCTTCGAGTGATGTTCCTATTAGTGTTATGAATGTATTGAAGTTTGATTTAGCAAGTTAATAAAATCAATCTTTTTTAAAACAAATCACTAATTTTATTTATGATATTTATGTTAAGTCTATCAAAAAATATTTGAATAAGTTTTATATTATGGTAAGTCCATTAATACACTTGATCATAAATATGATTTGTTAGGGGTCATTTGTTAATCTGAACCATTATTTCTGAATCGTTAATATTTCTGAATGAACGATAATCTGAATGCTGGATGAGTGATGTCATTTGTTAAATATTTTTGTGAATCGTTAATTGTTTTCATATTTATGTATAACATATGTATATAGGTGTTATTTTTTCATATTTTAATTATCTAAACATTCAGGGGAAATTTGCGTGATGATAAACTTTCTTGAATGAAAAAAGTTTTTTTCGAATATTGTATTATGAACAATTTATTTATGAATTAGTTATTCATGTAAAAAAACGAAATAAAAATACTCCTTTTATTTCATTTATATTGTCCATTATTTCCAAATTCATTTTTGTAACATCCCGAATTTTCGGGACATTAAATTCTAATTACGAATCTTAAATAAACTGAATTCTTTATTCAAATAAATCAAAATTCCACGAAAGTCAAACGCAGCGGTCAAATTCAATAATTCAAAAAGATAAATTCGGAAACGCAGCTCCATAAATACAATTTTCAATAAGCACTGTCTAATAAAGTACTGACAATTTATTCAAATAATACGATAAAACTTTTCCAATAATTGCATCTAAAATAGCTAGCACGAAGGTCCACAAGTTCACATCTTATTCTCAATAAGCTTCCAAAAATCAAACCTGAAATATTAGAAAAGGGGTGAGCTACACAGCTCAGCAAGTACAAATTGACTAACAGATGTTCTTAAAAATCAGTGGGCGTTTTAATAAAACAATTTTCAAAATCAAATATAAGTTTGGAAAACATTTACGAAAACAATTTCAACCCAAAGTTTATATTTTCAAAAATCCAGAATTTAAAATAGAACAGAAGCAGAAACAGAAACAAAACGAAAATCAAAAATACCACAGTCTTACTCTACGGCCACACTTTGCCAGTGACCGGCATCTTATTCTTATTCTTATTCTTTCGCCACACTTTGCCAGTGACCGGCATCTAAAGTTCAATAATCACGCGCCCTTAATAGGTATCTAAAATTGCACACTTGTGCGCCTACTAAGGGTATCTAAGGCTAGTTCCGGAACTATAGCAAAAATTACGAACAGGTTCGAAACGTAGAGACCGAGGGTTCTAAAATCAAATACTTATATCTTATAAAGTTTCGAAACAAAATTCTTATATCTTGTACGAAAATTCGGAAATCAAGGAATCAAAATATCTTTTGCAAAATTTAAAATAAGTCAAAAGTACTTACCTCAAAGTCGACTGAACACACCGAAAATAATTGCACGAAGAAATCCTAAATCATAATATGATTAACAACTAATTAGAATTTAAAAATCATGTCATATAGTCACTTAGCTTCTATTAACAGTACATGTACAGGTCTAACACGTATACTTAAAAACTAAATTATATCTGTTCATGCAAGTGAGTTCAAAAGTGAATTAAATCAAAGACTCTAACCACATAATCATGCAAAAAGAAAGAAATGGGCTTAACAGCCCAACATGCCGCATACAGACTGTACCATTTAATGTGTAAACCAACAGAAAGGTTATTATTATTTTAATCTAACTCTTTAACCCACAACCATTGTTACACCTTATTCATGTGCATGCATTAACTAATTAATAGAATCATGAAGAACACTCCCCTGGCCACCTATACTAAAACTGGACAGTACAGCACACTAAATTCATGGCCAAAATTATTTAAAACCAACCTTGTCTATATCCACTTATTTAAAATAATCGATAAATCATATATAAATTATAGCTTGACTCAAAATTAATAAACTTTTACCACAAAATTCACATGCTAGCAAGCATATGACAATTAATAATAATAAGTCAAATTGGCTCGTTTTAAAAATAAGGTTCGTATATATAAATAAATAAATATATATATATATATATATATATATATATATATTAAAGAAAAAAAAAACTCTTATGAAATCAATTTGCTTGAAACACAGTATTTGTAAATGACAAATCAAAAGCATAAGTACACACAATCGGGACAATAGAGATCACATGGGACTGATTTAATATTATATAAAATCGGGAGTAATCATACAAGCCTTTAAACTATTAAACTCATTCTGCATGAATATGTATACAATTTATAGGACACAAGTACGCATAGTAACAGATAGGCACGAAATTATTATGATTCAAAACTCATGATAAACATAAAGAGATTACACATAAAATCATTGTTTGCTAATACTCAGTTAAGGGTCAAAACGTACCTGTCGAGACGATACGAAAAAAAACTGTACGAGTCTCTAATTTTTCTAAAGGGTTCGTTATATAGACACTCAAAACCTAAAATTAAATTGGGAAATTCTAAAACTAGCCAATAAAAATTCTACGACCTCTCCAAGTAATACCAAAATTAAAGTAATCTAATTCACACAAATATCTTAACTTAAATGATAACGATTTTCTAATATCTTTTCACACTTCTTTCCTCTAATAAAAATATCATCCTTATTCAAAATATCTTGCATAAAATAAAAAGAAATCTAAAAATTACTAAACAATTTATTTATCTAAATAAATAAAAATGACTTAAAAATCTAATATATAATAATAAAATAAAATAAAAATTAACGGGGTTTTACATTCTTCCCTCCTTAAAAGAATTTGGTCCCCAAATTCACAATAATAAAATAAAATAAATCACGAAGAAAATAAATCATACCTTAATAGTTGGTGCGACTTCCAGTGAGCTGAAATACACGTCCATTTCCGATCTTCTTTTCAGCTTCCTTCCTTGGTGGTGGGTTGTGTGGACACTCTGAAATCTTGTGACCTACTTCCCCGCAGTGAAAACAGGCTCCCGTATTCCATCGGCAATCTTTATCTGGATGGTTCTTACCGCATCTTGAACACTTGTCTCGATCACCTTGGCCTCCCATCTGAACATACACATATGGCTTCTTGAAGGGTCCCCTTTGAGACGAAAATCCACTGGTTGGAGCGAATCGCTTCTTGTTCCAGTTGCCTGATGCCTTTTCAGATTCTGCCAGACCTCTCTCGATCACCAAAGCCTTGTTGAGCACAGCCTCGTACGTCTGAAGTTCAAAGGATGCCACTGAATTCCTAATGTCGGTCCGAAGTCCCTCTTCCAATCTTCTAGCTCGACTGGTCTCGTCAGCAACTAATGTCGGTGCATACTTTGCAAGCTTTGCGAATTCTGCTTCTTATTCCACAACAATCTTTCCTCCCTGCTCGAGCCGAATGAAGTCCCTCTCTTTTTGCAGACGAATGGTTCTCGGAAAGTACTTATCTTCTAGAGCCTTCTTGAACTTTGCCCAGGTGTATGTTCCAGTTCCCCCTTCAGCGGTTGCGGTCTCGTTCTTCCTTTTCTCCATGAGCCACCAGTCATAGGCACTGCCTTGTAATTGATACACAGCTAAGGTGACCTTATGTTCTTCATTGCTTCCTAGCAGTCCGAAAGCCTTCTCCATTTCTTGTATCCACATCTCGACTATGGCCGGATCAGTCGCTCCATCAAAAGTTGGTGGGTTCAAACGCTTGAACTGAGAGACGATATTTTGTTCTCTAGGTTGCTGATTCACGAGTGTAGCCAGAGTCTCAGCTAGCTGGTCGAATACATTTCCTCCATCACCATTGTTGTTGCCATTCTGATTATCGTTGCCCTGATTGCCATTGTTGTTGCCGTTGTTACCTTCTCCCTCCATCTTTTCTAAAATAATAAAACAATTTTCTCTTACACACAAATAACAAACTTACCACAATATATAAAGAGATTAAACCACAAACACTTAATTTATTCTCACAAAATCTGAGTATCAAAACAAAATTTCAAATCATAGGGTTTCTCATAATTAAACACTTATAATAGCTAAGGTCTTATTTCAAACTATCTCTCACACTCTCGTAAATTTTAACATTTCAATCAAATCAATCGTAATCGCGTTCTAATGCTTGCTCCACGTCCTTCCGTGCATTTCTGATCCATCTACGAGTCTCCATGAATATGCTCTTCATTGCCTTCTCTTGTCCCGGACGACACCACTTTCGCAATCGCATTCCACAGACTTTGGAGATGACCCTTTCCACCGTTCTTGTTCGGATCCTCAACGTCCTGATCGCATCCTCTATCTTTTCATCGTCAAGCGCCATCCTTTCCTTATAAATCTCGAGCTCCTCTTTCAAAAGACTGATCTCTCTATCTTTTGGATCTTCTTCCATAGACCCATCAATGACTTCTTCCAGATGAGGTCGGTTGACAGAGTCGTCGCTATTATAACCAGGTGCCCCGTCCATCGAAAAATGCTCACTAGGGTCGCTAAAGGACACCTTCTTGCTAAACGAATCGTTTCCTGACATCTACAAAATTTCGAGATAACAAAAATAATATTTATATCATATATAGCACAAAATCGTAAGGCCCAAACTCACAAGTTAAACCTAAAAGGTAGTCTACAGGGTTCGAACCTAGGCTCTGATGCCAACTGTAACATCCCGGATTTTTGGGACATTAAATTCTAATTACGAAACTTAAATAAACTGAATTCTTTATTCAAATAAATCAAAATTCCACGAAAGTCAAATGCAGCGGTCAAATTCAATAATTCAAAAAGATAAATTCGGAGACGCAGCTCCATAAATACAATATTCAATAATCACTATCTAATAAAGTACTAACAATTTATTCAAATAATACGATAAAACTTTTCCAATAATTGCATCTAAAATAGCTAGCACGAAGGTCCACAAGTTCACATCTTATTCTCAATAAGCTTCCAAAAATCAAACTTGAAATATTAGAAAAGGGGTGAGCTACACAGCTCAGCAAGTACAAATTGACTAACAGATGTTCTTAAAAATCAGTGGGCGTTTTAATAAAACAATTTTCAAAATCAAATATAAGTTTGGAAAACATTTACGAAAACAATTTTAACCCAAAGTTTATATTTTCAAAAATCCAGAATTTAAAACAGAACAGAAGCAGAAACAGAAACAAAACGAAAATCAAAAATACCACAGTCTTACTCTACGGCCACACTTTGCCAGTGACCGGCATCTTATTCTTATTCTTATTCTTTCGCCACACTTTGCTAGTGACCGGCATCTAAAGTTCAATAATCACGCGTCCTTAATAGGTATCTAAAATTGCACACTTGTGCGCCTACTAAGGGTATCTAAGGCTAGTTCCGGAACTACAGCAAAAATTACGAACAGGTTCGAAACGTAGAGACTGAGGGTTCTAAAATCAAATACTTATATCTTATAAAGTTTCGAAACAAAATTCTTATATCTTGTACGAAAATTCGGAAATCAAGGAATCAAAATATCTTTTGTAAAATTTAAAATAAGTCAAAAGTACTTACCTCAAAGTCGACTGAACACACCGAAAATAATTGCACGAAGAAATCCTAAATCATAATATGATTAACAACTAATTAGAATTTAAAAATCATGTCATATAGTCACTTAGCTTCTATTAACAGTACATGTACAGGTCTAACACGTATACTTAAAAACTGAATTATATCTGTTCATGCAAGTGAGTTCAAAAGTGAATTAAATCAAAGACTCTAACCACATAATCATGCAAAAAGAAAGAAATGGGCTTAACAGCCCAACATGCCGCATACAGACTGTACCATTTAATGTGTAAACCAACAGAAAGGTTATTATTATTTTAATCTAACTCTTTAACCCACAACCATTGTTACACCTTATTCATGTGCATGCATTAACTAATTAATAGAATCATGAAGAACACTCCCCTGGCCACCTATACTAAAATTGGACTGTACAGCACACTAAATTCATGGCCAAAATTATTTAAAACCAACCTTGTCTATATCCACTTATTTAAAATAATCGATAAATCATATATAAATTATAGCTTGACTCAAAATTAATAAACTTTTACCACAAAATTCACATGCTAGCAAGCAAATGACAATTAATAATAATAAGTCGAATTTGCTCGTTTTAAAAATAAGGTTCGTATATATAAATAAATATATATATATATATTAAAGAAAAAAACTCTTATGAAATCAATTTGCTTGAACAAAGTATTTGTAAATGACAAATCAAAAGCATAAGTACACACAATCGGGACAATAGAGATCACATGGGACTGATTTAATATTATATAAAATCGGGAGTAATCATACAAGCCTTTAAACTATTAAACTCATACTGCATGAATATGTATACAATTTATAGGACACAAGTACGCATAGTAACAGATAGGCACGAAATTATTATGATTCAAAACTCATGATAAACATAAAGAGATTACACATAAAATCATTGTTTGCTAATACTCAGTTAAGGGTCAAAACGTACCTGTCGAGACGATACGAAAAAAAACTGTACGAGTCTCTAATTTTTCTAAAGGGTTCGTTATATAGACACTCAAAACCTAAAATTAAATTGGGAAATTCTAAAACTAGCCAATAAAAATTCTACGACCTCTCCAAGTAATACCAAAATTAAAGTAATCTAATTCACATAAATATCTTAACTTAAATGATAACGATTTTCTAATATCTTTTCACACTTCTTTCCTCTAATAAAAATATCATCCTTATTCAAAATATCTTGCATAAAATAAAAAGAAATCTACAAATTACTAAACAATTTATTTATCTAAATAAATAAAAATGACTTAAAAATCTAATATATAATAATAAAATAAAATAAAAATTAACGGGGTTTTACAATTTTGTCCCAAATTTATTGTCCACGTTTATTTAGGGAGTGGTATTGTATTAGGACTTTTAATGACAATTCTTTGGAGAATGATTTTAATGGATTTTATAGACTTTTAATGATTTTTAATGACTCTTGTTGAATCACCAAGATTTCCAAATACTTTTGATGACTCCTAACAAAATGACTTTTAAAAACTTTCATAGACTTTTAAATATATAGCCTATATTTAAATAAATAGATTTTGTGGTGTAGTAAGATCCTATTTTGTGGTGTAGTAAGATCATATTTGCCTATCATAGATTTTGTGGTGTAGTAAGACTATAAATACAGTGTATCAAACATTAAAGTTCTTTACAACATTGTATATAACCATAAAATGATTAGATCCACTGCTGTTGTACTCATATAGCTTTACTAATCTTTTTCATCTTCTATTGAATATCTATGTACACAGTAACTTTCTATTTCATCTTAAGTCTAGTAATAAGGTTCCTTGAAGATGAGCACATAAGCAATGCAACATATCGAAAATATAATAATTAATATATCAAATGTAAGAGCTGATTTTGCCTGGTCACTGAGCTCCAAATTCTTACCACCATGTCTGGAACAGACTCAAAATTCCAAAGTTGTTGTATGTACGGATCTTCAAATTTAATCCTCATTTTCTCTGCTTCACGGCTGGCAGTTTCCTGAGCAAGTGTCCAGTCGTAGAACCTGCGTTTCTCTTTGTCGCTCAATGTATCATAAATATCTCTTAGTTGCATAAACTTCTCTGATGCCACTTTAAGGGTGAAAGGCATATGATGTAGCCTATTTGTATTTCGAGGATACAACTCAACTTAAACAAGATTGTAATAGTTAATAGTATATAGACTGTCACAAGGAATCTCAGATTGTATTATCTGTCAGAAGAAAAAGATCAAGGTCAATCTACAGACTTGAGGAATTACTACATTGAAAGAAGTTCAGACATCTGATCAAGCCTCAGTGAAGTATTCGTTAAAGAAGTGGATTCATTTAAAGTGACAGAGATTTCAACAGTGACAGAGACAGTACAGAAGAATTAATAGAGAGAGAAGAAAAAGAAAAGAAAAGGAACCAGATTGTAAAGTCAATATATGAAGAACAGTCATTGCGGTTAGTCACTCATGAACCAGACAATACATCGAGTGTCAACATTAAACAGTGGTTGTTTATCATTAACTTCAGTGGTTCAAGCTGTCAAGACTGGTATGTTGAGAGAAGAAATAAACCACAGCTTAGAGTCAAAAATAAAGAAAAGCGGTTGGAGTTAGTCGCTCATGAACCAGACCGTACATCGAGCGTCAACAAAAATTCGGTGGTAATTCTTTATTACTTTCAGTGGTTCAAGCTATCATGACTGGTGTGGGAAGAAATCATTGTGCAAGCAACAGAGGTACTAAATTAATTAACCACAATGGTTTTGCAATCAAGACTGGCTAAGGAATAATCTTTGTGGAGGATTAGATTTATCAAAACATGGAAGATCACAAGGGTTATGCTATCAAGGAGGTATATTAATTTTATCTTAATTAATTAAGTCATTTGAATTATTTATTTGATAAATTAATTCTATCCGAATTAATTTATTCAGTAAATTATTTAAAAGATTAATTAAGTTAGAATTAATATAATTATGCTGTCAAGGAGGTATATTAATTTTCTCTTAATTAATTAAGTCATTTAATTTATTTATTTGATAAATTAATTCTATTCGAATTAATTTATTCAATAAATTAATTAAAAGATTAATTAAGTTGGAATTAATATAATTATAAAAAGACTTCATATTAATTGTCTTTTAATTAAATTAAATTAGTTGGCTAATTTATTTTATAAATTAATTCAATCAGAATTAATTTATTCTTTAAATTAATCAATAAATTAATTAAATCAGAATTAATATGAAAAAGAAATAGTTATTTAAATGATTTTTATAAATCATTTGATTAATTATAAGCTGAAAAATATGATAATATAACTATCAAATGATAGTTATATCGATAGTCATATTTAGTTCAAAGTGTGACAGTCATATTTAGTTCAAAGTGTGACGGTCATATTTAGTTCAAAGTGTGACAGTCATATTTAGTTCAAAGTGTGACAGTCATATTCAGTTCAAAAGAAGACAATCATATTCAGTTCAAAAGAAGACAGTCATATTCAGTTCAAAAGAAGACAGTCATATTCAGTTCAAAAGAAGACAGTCATATTCAGTTCAAAAGGTGACAGTCATATTCAGTTTAAACTGGATAGTCATATTTCATTCAAGAGGACAGTTATACCGATTGTTATATTGGACTGGATAGTTATACCGAAAGTTATATTGGACTGGATAGTTATACCGAAAGTTATATTGGACTGGATAGTCATACCGATTGTTATATCAAGCTCAACTGGTTGTCATATTAGCTCAATGGATTGTCATATTTAACAGAATTATGACTACAAAGGCTATAAAACAAGCAGAAGGCAGCAGAACAGAGATAGACACACGGAACATTACATTTTTACAAACACAGTAGCCTCCATCTTTCTCTCTCAAGCTCAAGAACACACCAAGAACAAATTAATTTCTGAAAAATCAAGTTCATCTCCTTTGTAATATTTTATCCGGTGGAACTTGATTATTTGTGATTCTTGTACTACTAGCGAATTAAGTTTCCTAGTTCTAATCTTGATTTTCATTAACTAAATTAGAAAAGTTCATGTCGAATTTTCTAAATTAGTTTTTATCAACTTGATTAATTTCTGTACTGGAATTGTAACACCCATCAAGTTAATATATTGCTATATTCAACTTGAAATTTGTTTCAATTTATTCCGCTCAAATTTGTTTAAAATAAAATATTATTTGAAGAACAAATTTCGATAAATTGGTAAAGATTGTATTCAACCCCTCCTTCTACAATCTTATCGGACCTAACAAAGGGGAAGTGACGTTGTGTCTGGATGATACTCTTTTGATAGTCTCCTGTATGCAGATTTGATTTCTTCTATATCAGCTTGAGCTGATACTCCTAAGAACCTGAATAATAAACATGCCCTTACAATAAGATATTCCATTCTTGTTCAGCAAATGCAGGCTGCAACATTGTTCTCTTTGGTAAGGTTGACAAAATAAACTAAGGTCATTAACGACTGAAGTTAATAATTGTACCAGAAGTCTTGGATGATCGGTGAAAATTCATTAAGGACATTTAGGAAGATATACTGGAGCCCTATAGCTGCCTCGTCTGCTATATCTTTGAGGGGATGGGAAGCTTTTTCCATCAAACAAAGCATTATTAAGCAAGTGCACAGGCAAAGGCAGGGCGTTTGGCATTGCTCTTCCTTTTTCTTACTTCCTTACAACTCTTACAATTATTAAATCCGTAAGATTTAAATTTTCAAAACTATAAACGTGAGCATACATCTCTCTCGGTATTCTACTAACATAACAAAATATGCGACTGTATTTAGTGATTAACAATGCCTGGTCAAAGTATATATAATAAATATTCGTTAGCAGTTAGCTTAAATTATCAATCGATGGCTTATCCTCATGTTAATAAGAGGTCGATAATTTGAACTTCAGTACAACTGTACGAGTGCCTGAGTAATTATAAAAACTTGGATTTTGTAGGCAAAAAAGGCTTACTGATAATGAGAATCAGTTGAACTGTTAAGCAATTCAGAGAAAAAGAAACAAGGAAAAAAATGAACCTCTTTTGGTAGGATGGAACCCTAGGGGTGAGAGCTATCGTTGAGGAAGACAATGTCTTGTCAAATCTTCTCAAAAAGGACGTGACAATTTTTGGAGAAAATATACACACTTTTTCATAAAAAGTCATAAAAAGTCTCTCACTTTTATTTTTCCACCAAAATCATTGACTTTTTGAATAACAAGTGACTTTTAACGCTTAGCAAAAAAAAAAAATAAGTGACTTTTAACAACTCTTTAAAAGTTGTAATTGAATACCTTAAACTTTTAAAGACTTTTTTAAAATCCTGATACAATACCTCCTTATTTTTAAAGAGTATTTAAAAGTATTAATTGAATACCCCTAAACTTCTAAAGTCTTTAAAAGTATTTAAAAGTCATGATACAATACCACCCCCTTAATATGGTAAATATGATAAATTGAGGGAGTAATAACTTGAAACTTTGGTCAAATCAATTTTAAAAATAATGAATAGATATTAATGTATAGATCAGTTTTTGATTGCATAGGCTACAACAGGTTATTGGGCTATACTTAAAACAGAAAATCTGGACGAGTCTACCTACTATTTTGGAAGGCACTCATCCAGAGAAATTTGTTGTCTGGTCCAGAAAATTTCCAGTCATCTAGCACAAAAACAATCACCCAAAAACCCGAACGATTCCATTCAGTCTGGTTAAGTTATTAACAAATGGCCTCTTATGGTGTGTTCACTTGGAAAGAATGGAATGAGGTAGGAATGGAATGAAAATTGTAAACAAAATTTATGAAGAAAATGGGATGTTGGGGGAAATAATGAACAAATATGAGGGAGAAGAAGTTTTTTATGATGAAGATTGTACGGAAAATGATGAAGATTGGGAATGAAGCATTCCTTCCAAAACATGTGGGTTAGAATTCTAGTTCAAATTATTTGGAGAGGAATGAAGCAAGGAATGAAATTTATAAACACTTTCCCCAATCTCCCCCAAATAATAGTATAAATTTCATTCCATTCTCCCCTCATTTCATTCAATCCAAGTTAACATAGCCTTAGTGTATTTTTTTGTCAAATTTGTTGGTACGACTTAAATGTATTAAATTAAAAAGCTTATAATAGTTTTATCATCTTTTCATATATATTTCATTAATTAGAAATCTAAAATAATCAAATAATTAAATTATTATTATTATTAAAATAGAATATGTAAAATACCTTGTGCACAACCCAAGTTATAATCTAGTAGGATTGAATAATAACAAACCAAAACAGTTTTTTGCAACAAACACACCTGCGGGCCTCAGCCCACATCCACACAACCCAAAACCCGACTAGAATTGAAAGCAGCAGCAAACAACAAAATCAGAAGCTACCCCTACAATTCTTCTTCTCCAAGACACTCTCAATTAAAAACCCTCACATCTCTCTCCCCCCAAATCAAAACAACAAAAAGCAAGCAATGGAGTGTGTGTTTGGTTTAGTTGGCAAAGATTTTGCACTGGTGGTCGCAGATTCATCTGCCGTACACAGTATACTTGTTCACAAATCTAATGAAGATAAAGTCATGGTCCTCGATTCTCACAAACTCATGGGTGCTAGTGGTGAAGCTGGTGATAGGTCTCTCTCTCTCTCTCTCTCTCTCTCTCTCTCTCTCTCTCTCTCTCTCGCCCCTCTTCAAATTAGGTTTTTCGCGTGATCTGTTTCTCGTAAAATCTCAGATAAATCAATAACCTCGATTGTTTATTACATTTTGCCTTGTGTGTTTTTAGGTCTGATTAATATCCTAAAAAATTACATTTTTAGGTCTGATCTTTTTACAGTAAAATCTCGATGAATTGATACTTGATTGGTTGATGACCCAGAATAAATAATACATTTTTGGTGTGCTAGATGTGAAATTATCATATTATTTTGCAGGATTTTACTGTTTAGTAGTTTGATTCGATTTTGTTTATGTTGGTATTAGCTGTGTGCTATTTTTGAATTTATCATCAATGTTTGAAATGAATGTGTTTTCAGAGCCCAGTTTACAGAGTTTATTCAGAAGAATGTGTCGCTGTATCAGTTCCGTAATGGTATTCCTTTGACTACCTCTGCTGCTGCTAATTTCACCCGTGGGGAGCTTGCTACGGCTTTACGTAAGGTATATAATGGTTAAATGTTTTGCACAGGTTTCTAGTTAAGGGCTATAATACAAATTAATACAAAATTTAATTACCATGTTTTAGTGTAACTGTTGCTGTTATGGAAATGTAATGTGTTGATATATTAGCAAATGTAGTGGATTAAATGTCATTACTACAAAATTTACATTACCTTTGGGACTAATACAGATTGATCAGGTGGGGATCTTTAATATATCATATTTTGAATTTTGGTAGACTACTTTACTTCCCTACTAGTAGCTGTTGGACCCACTAGTGAATCCCGAGATGCTTTAGAACTCTCTTGCTAATATAGCCCACTCACTAAATTTGAATTCCACAAGTAACGTATTGCAGTCTAATTATATCATGCCTTAAAATTTTGGACACTTATATTCTTGGAGGTGGTATCGTCCAGTTATGGTATACAAATGTCAAACAAGAACTCCACCAAGTCACGAACCACAAAAGATCCATATAGTTGAATCGAACAAGTTGCTCACGTCTCATATATTAAATGATCAATCATAATGTTACATAAATTTATTAAAAAGTATATATTATTATGAAAACTATAAAAAATATATTGGCGGATTTTACAAAAACAAAGAATAATCTATGGCTCGTGCTTGTAGTCCTAATGACTATACAAACTGACCTCTGTACGTTTTTTTCAATTGAACTGGTTAGTATTGTGTATAGAAAAAGTAATTAATGTAATTGTGTTTTGAAAATTGACTACTTGTTGAGTGTTGACGATGACATTTGAAACTGATGAATGAACCTCAAGTAATTTGCCTCAGAAAACAGAAAATACTTTAGGCGTTGGATCAACTAAACTTGTGATAAAATTGCTAGGTATCAAGTTGGAAATTATTAGTTATTTCAAGTTATTTGTACAAAACAGAGAAAGGTATATACTTATATTTACAGGGAGTAAAGGATATATTTTGGTATCACATGTGAGCCACACATCTCTGCCTTTACTTCTCCAGTGACTTCTGCCTTGTTATTTGTTAAGCAGTCACCCCAAGCACTGTGAGTAATTTATGAAAAAATGGTGGTTTGTACAGTACACCAGTGTTAGCTGTCCTACTCCTTACAATTGTCTATTAATGGAGAAGTAAACCATCGGTAAAGTAGGTTGTTGGGGTTCACTAGATCCGTGGTGAGACTGTCTAAAGTTGTAAAATATAACTCAACTCGACAGGTCCTCGACACAAATTCTTTGACACCATAGCATTTCATCTAGACCCATGTCTACGGAAACGTTTGTGTACATTTTAACTAGGTCTGCCTGCTTAGATTACATACATTACTGTTGTGTTGGACGCTCGCCAGAAACAAGATTGAACAAGATCTTGTAACTTTTATTTAGAAGAAGTTTAAGCATTGTGATGATTTTATCATTATGTCCTTGAAGTTTGCAGCATTTACTGTCGTATGTGATTTACTGTAAGGTGGTTTTCTCTCTTGGCTTGATGAATGGCTCATTGAGATGAATTACTTAAAAAATATATAATTGCATTGTTGCTTGTTATTTGTTATACTGATGTTTAATTATTAATATATAATTTGATGTTGCTAACTGTGGTGGGTTAAATTTTCAGAGCCCATACATGGTGAATATTGTGCTTGCTGGCTATGACAAGGAAACCGGCCCTTCTCTGTATTTCATCGATTACATTGCCACACTTCACAAGGTAGACAAGGCAGCCTTTGGGTATGGTGCATTCTTTTCCCTGGCCATGATGGACCGTCACTATAGGAGTGATATGACTGTTGAGGAGGCTGTTGATCTGGTAGACAAGTGCATACTTGAGATTAGGTCCAGATTGGTGGTGGCACCACCAAACTTTGTCATCAAGATTGTAGACAAAGACGGAGCACGGACTTATGCTTGGCGTGAAACTGTCAAGGAAACCCCTATGTCTGCAGCTTAACTTATTTTAACTTTCAAATATGTCTGAATCTACTTAAATTGGTATAAGCTGTGTTATGTACTATGTTTAATTTTGTTCAGTGTCGGGATTGATACAATTTGGGATGTATACAGTCATTCCCCGCTTATTAGTGACTTTGAACATGGAAGCCAGAACCTGACCGTTTTCGCACTTTAATTCTCTTGTCATTTTGCATTCCCCTATAATATGCTAAGATTGCCCTTTTTTTCTGGAAAAATAAAGGTATTTGCCCGTTACTGAGCGTGAATCCATGTTCTTACATTTGCTGCATATACTGGCAAGTGCCACTCGAGATCATTGTGTGTTAACTTAAGTCATCTTTTCTATTTGACTCTTTATGTAATATATGTAGGAAGGCAAACTATATTGATCTATTATGTAGTCAGGATGTCAGTATAATGTAACTAAGGTTCTAAGCATGGTTCTAGTGTTACTAAATGAATGTTAATTTGCTGTTAGTTATCGAAGAAGCTATGTGCGATCTGAAGGTGGTATGAAAGACATAATGAGATGTCCCGAACTTTGTGTATATGGAAGTTAGGAACGCATTTATCCATAATGGGTGAAGTAACCATATACAAGTAGTATACAAGCGCAACAGTGACAATTTATACATGTGATCGTCAATCACATGGGTAGCACTTGTGTAGGCAACATATAAGATTTCTCAAATGACCTACAAACACATTCCATCGCCCTGCTGCAATTGCAGTTTGTGTTTACTAACTCAAAATAAACAAACAGAAGGTGCAGTGTTAAAGGCAGTATATCATGGAAACAGTGAGGATTAAAGCATGTGATTTAACCCAAATGTGGTTATTAGAAAGCTGTTCTGCTGCAGATGACAAATTGTAAGAAATTACTGGTGTGACAGATTCGGAGGGCGCTTGATCAGCAGATTCTGGAGGGGCTAGATCACCAAAAGGTTTTGGCTGTGACGAGGTAATGGGAGGCAGAGAACTCCCAATATCTGCAACATCATAGAAGATATTAGTTAATTGTAATTTGTAGTATGTAATCAGATGAGTTTTGTAACTCATGGGTCCCTCTTATTCCTATTTTTTGTAGTCAAAGTAGAGTTCATCACACATAAAGATCTTTCAACATCAGTTGATCATTAGTAGAGAAACCAAGTTGGGGGAAGCATAACAAATTAGTAGTATCCAAACATTACTAAAGCTGTATCCTCAAACTGATCAAGCAAGGTGTCCCAGACTGCAGCTTGATTTTAATTTGATTGTCTAGCAACACAGAATTGTAAAGAAACAGATATGTACTGGAACAATATCTATAAAGAAAGACAAGTAGTGGTACATTACCAATATTGTGAGGTGTGGAAAACCCTGAGCCTGTTGAAGAAATGTGGATTAAATTAACTAGAAATAAGCTACAAGGATCAGAAAGTACGGTATACTGAGTTATGTGAAAATTTACCTGGTGTGCTGCTGAGAGGAGGAAGCGCAGCTGATACTGTTACATTATACAAGGTAAATATTATTAGTCACAGCAAAAAATATTGTACACTCGGATCACGTGAACCGAAAAAAAAAAAAAAAGGAAACAAGTGAACCAAACCAAATCCTATATAACTACATTACCTTGATAGTGCTCCTACAGTAATGTTGTGGCGTTATGTAATATAGACGTGCAAGATTGATTTCATACGATATTAAGGAGTTACAATCTTAATGTAAAGTTACCTAAGTAGCTTCTTAGCTATATTTCCTAATGAAGAATGGTTTTTACATTATGCAGAGGTTAAAGGACTGGCTAGTCATGTTTGAGGGACATTCTCAATTTTTCTTCTTGCCATTCTTTTTGGATATAAAAGTGAGTGTAGAACTATATACATTTCTGCTGTCTGTAACTTGAGTAAACATAGTTTACCGCTAAGCCACTCTAAATTATGGAGTAATATAGAAGAAAATCCACACAAATCACTCACAACTACATTGATGCATATGTATGATTTAATTTTGACCTAATAGTTAAAGATAGAATTCATGTGAAACTGGGAATTATACACTCTATGGTAGCCAAAAATTTATTCTGCACAACTGAAGAAAACAGAGTGAATAACAATGTGGCCCTGAGGAAAAATAAATCTTGATTAAATAGCATGTACGTTCACATAAATCGACATGGACACACAAGGCAAAATTACATTACATATAACTTAATCAAGATTTCATACTATGTACATATGATCATAGTAGCATCGTACATCACTAGATAATCATTTCCAGCTCAGAAGCAAACAAGTCGCATAAATGAGCTGCTCAGGGTTTACCTGAGCATTTCAATGATTCTTGTTCTTTTGTCTATAATTGTAGAGTGTGGACTTGCATACCTTTTTTCCCTTTCTATATTTCGAGTAGACTTAATATATGGCTAAGACACACTCTAAACTATGGAGTATTAAACAAGAAAATTCCACACGATTAGCAAACGCACACATACATGTGTAAAAGCAAGTTTTAACCTAACAATGGAGCGTATATATAATCAAATAAATTAAGATCTAATCAATGTAAATTATCAACACATTATAGTAATGATCATCATCTTACCTAAAACTGCCCAAAACAGAGTAACAATGTAGCATAACTGTTTCCACGGACAAAATATGTATCTGATTGTGTACAATTTACATTCATGTATGACTTACATTGATGATATATACACAAACGATACATCATTTTAAACAGAATTCACACCGTAAACATAACTTATGATCATATATGCTTCTTACATCACTAGATGATCAATCTCAGCTCATAATCAAACAATTCACATAAACGAGCTGCTTCTAGTTAAAATTAAACAAATTTCACACGGAAATTAATACACAACATGTTATCATATACGCATCATACATCACTCAATGATCAATTTTAGTTTATAAACAACCAATTCACATAAACAAGCTGCTTTGAATTTTAATTAAACAGTTTCCACACGGATAAATATAAAACACACTATCATATACGCATCTTACATCACTCAGTGATCAATTTCAGTTCGTAATTAAACAATTAACATCAACAAGCAGCTCCTATTCAAATTCAACTTCGCAACAATACTAATTCAAACGAAAACAAGTTTTACGAAAAATTAACAATTCAATTAACTTTCGAGATCTATATCGCAAATTAACAACAACCGAAGAGTTCCAAACCTGAGCAAATAGACTCAAGAGTACCAAGTCCTTCCGATCCACTATCACTCATCGGACAAAACGACGAGAGCGAGTACATCCTCGTAGAATTAATCGGAAATCCAAACATCAAAGCTTGACGCGCAAGGTAACAGAGACAATTGGCTTCACCAGCACGAAACGTCGACTCGTAAGTGTTACAACAGAGAAGCGAAGGCGTGTTAGTGAGATTGTTCGGTGGATTAGAAATGTAGGGAAGGCAAACGGAGAAAGCGAGAACTTGCGTTGCGCAACCGAGAGCTGGAGGCGGTGGCGGTGGATGTGATGGTGGTGGTGGTGATCGGAGACGACGACGTGGTGGTGGAGGTGGTGATTGGATTTGGAGAGGTTGTGATTGTGGTGCGGATGGTGCGGCGGAGACGAGGAGAGATGAGAGGAGAAGAAGGAGGAAGAGGAGAGGGAGTTGTGGTTTCATTTTTGAGTTGCGATTTTCTGTTACGAGTGTGTGTGTAATGTGTGTGGTGGTGGTGTTTATGTTGAATTGTTGTTTGGCGGGAAAATGAGCGTCTATGAGAGAGAGAGAGAGAGAGAGAGAGAGAGAGAGAGAGAGAGAGAGAGAGAGAGAGAGAGAGAGAGAGAGAGAGAGAGAGAGAGAGAGAGAGAGTTTGTTGAATTGTTGAAGTATTATGTTATATATAGTTGATTTGATTATTAAAGAATCGAAAATTAAAATAATCTTCGAAGTGTTGGAAGTTTAAATTTACTTAATTTTACGAGAACAGATAATTTTATGATAGTTTTACGAGAGAGATAGATATATGGATATTGGTATCACATAATTTCACGTTTCAAAAATCGCATGAAGTTACCGACTTACAATATGATATAAAGATGATTTGAATAATTTAGAATTCATGGATTTTTAAGTGAGGAGGTGAGTCGGATTTAGAATTCGGTTTAACGTGGAGATTATGCATAATTTTGTGCACGAGGATAGTGAATTTGAAGTGATTTGCTCTATGAGTTTATACTAAAACAATTGGAATGAACACTTAATAACCAAAAAACAATTGGTCGCTTTAAAATGGTATTCAAGTTCATGGTAATTAAACTCATATTAGATGATACAATTTGCTACAAGGTGCAAACTATGAGTTATAACCAACAAAGGAACACTTTGATGCAACTGCTTCTTGACTTTGTCGTCACAGTGTGATGTTACATTCCCAGAGCTATATAGGCTCGCACTTTGAGCGTCGTTGCTTCTGGGATTTTGCGGTCCTGTGATTGTTGCAGAGTTGGCTGATGTAGAATTTGATGAAGGCAATGTTGGTGAAAAAGTTGGTTGTCGTATCTCCTTTGGTAGGACTGGTGATAGCGGCAGTGACACAGGAATATCCGGTGTGAAAAGCCCTCGAATAGGAGCTATTACCAGAAATTTGTGCATATTCAGAAATTGCATATAAGATATAAATCTTACTCTGTAAAAATATTATTGTTTTGCGTTTGGGACTAAGATTAGGCATTACCTTGACACTGTGCTAGTGAAGGAACCGAAATGTAACAGCTTGGCAGGGGGATGTCAGATGGGAAATTTAAGATAGGGATGGTGGTGGAAATCGGTAGTAGCATGCACAAACAATGGAAGCCAATTTGAAGTGCTTGATTAAGGGATCTGCAACAAGATTCTGAGATCGTATATAGGTTTTGAGCACGGCATGCTTCGAGGTTTATGCCTTGAAGAAAACATCCTCCTTGCGCATTGACTTTTGAAGGTATAGTAACACAGAGAACAAACATTAGGAAACAATCAAGCCTGAAGCAAAACATCCCTTGAATACCTACAACAGCAGCTTAAAAGAGAAGGAAGTCCCTATACAAATATGCATTGTTTGAAAGCCTCAGAGTAACTTGCTCATAAGCAATTAACCATGCCATGTGCATGGAAGGTGGTTTTGCACGTTTACAACCTACTCATGTCATTCATACCGCACCTTCATACATTTATCGTTTCGACGGATCATTCTTTTTGTTTGCAAAGATAGAGAAGACTTTCTTTTCCATGTTCATACAATCGAGGAATCCTTGTAGCAAGGACACAACTTTGTTGTGCCCAGGGGCGGACCCATAGCATAAGCTATGGGTGCCAAAGAACCCACTCAACTTTTTGCTGAAGGGAAATTATAGGGTAAATTTAGTTAAAAACACACAAGAAAATTAATAAGGAACCCATTAGAAAAATTTAGGGTTAAATAGCTATTTGGTCACTGTACTATATGAAAACTTTCAATTGGGTCATGATCCCAAAAAAGTTTTCAGTCAAACACCTGTACAAGCAAAAAATTTCAATTGGGTCATTGCCGTTAACTTTCCGTTATCTTCCGTTAAACAAATGGACAGAATGCTAATCCATCACTTAACTTTATATCAATTTTCAATTAGGTCATCAATATTTTTTTGAATTTTTTAAATTTTAATTGAAGCTTAATTTTTTAAATCTAGATCGGCTATTAAAAGAAAAATTGGGATATGATCCTCTATAGGATATCCCCCCTTCAAAACCGGACGTGAAAGTTTCGTTTCATCCGGCTCAAGTAGGTACATCAAAAATCAAAAAAAGATAAGGAGTTCGAACTTTTAAATTCCAGAGCCCCCCAAAAAAAAGATTTACTCTTTACTCAAGTTCCCAGCGTTTTTGAATTTTTTTAACTTTTCAATTATGAACATACCCATTCTGTTTATATGCGTATAAATCGATACATGCGAACAATTATTTTAAGATATCATGCTTTTGCAAACTTTTCAAAGAAAAAATCTCGAATTTTTTCGAAATAAAAAATTTCAAATTTTTAAAAAAGTTTCAATCTACAGTTTTATTTTTTAAAATTTTTTAACAAAAATTTTAATTTTTTTCAATCTACAGTTTTATTTTTTTACGTCAAGTAACCTAATTGAAAGTTGATATTTTCGTTCAGTGACCTAATTGAAAGTTGATGAACAGTTTAACGGCTCTCCGTCAAAGTCAAACCATTTTTAACGGCAGTGAAATTTTTTTATAGTATAGTGATGCGATTGAAAATAATTAATGGCTCCATTATGTGATTGAAAACTTTTTTAGAATCATGACCCAATTGAAAGTTTTCATATAGTACAGTGACCAAATAGCTATTTAACCCGAAAAATTTAGGAACCAATAGACCACTAGAGAACAGCCAAATCTTAAAAAGTACATAAGTTAAAAAAGAAGCCCAAAGGTGAAATGCTCAAATCAACAACCCAAAACAAAACTAACTACTACTCCCTCCGTCCTGGTCAAACGCATTTTAAGGTAGATTTTAAGGATAGTTCCATGATTTATTTTTAAAATTTTCTTTTTTTGTATAAAAATAGAACAATCCTATTTTTATACAACAAAGAAAATTTTAAAAATAAGTTATAAAACTATCCTTAAAATTCACCTTAAAATGCGTGCCAGAAAGTGACAAAAAAAGTGTTAAGAATTGGATGGGATGGAGGGAGTAATTGTTACTAGAGAAAGCTGTGAAATTGGAAAATTTTGAACAAACCAAACGTGAAACTTATTACTTCCTCCTGATTCATCCGTTATTAATGTCTTGTGCTGATACTGTTTAAAACAAAGCACACTGTTAGATATTCACAGCACTGTTGACTCGTAAACACGCAAGTATACGCGATCACAAATAGCAAGTGATAAGTAAGATTCGTTCCGCAGAGACTAGGTGTAATGCCAATTTTAGTGCGTATGCAACAGTGTATGGTTACTTCTTAATGCTTGAACAATTATCAAAAGTGGTTGTTGATTACTGGATCTACTAAATAAACAATTATTAACTAAGATTAAATTAACAAACGAGATTATTTATGTGTGAAAAAACATGGAGTTCCAATTTCATCGAAAACTCCACTAAAGGTTGACACATTAAATAGACACGGGTGACGGACAAGATAATTAATCAGATAACACTACGATAATACGAGTTACCTTTCAATATACTCATATCAAACCACTTAACCTCCACAACAGATAGAAATCAAGAGGACACCACATTACGATCAAATCATATATGTCTATATAATCTGGAAAAGTAATTGGTTTAAGCACTAGTTATCTTTTATAATTACATGGGGCAATATGCATTGGTTAAATCATACCACTAATCATGAATAAACAAATTAATTCACGAACCCATGCTAGTATGGCAAAATCTCAACTCTTGAATCCACTTTCGCAATCAACAAGAATTAATAAATTAGATGCTAGCTAAACATCTATCAATTAAATCAACCACACTAGATTATCATAATCAAATCACCCAACAATCAATCACATGTCAAACACAATAATTACGAAATCGAATCCATTGGAACCCCATGATAGTGATTAGTTCATATTCGAACCTTTCACCATCATGGGTTCAATTGATAACATAATTAAAACACAAGAATTGAAAACAATTAATGATTGAGAATAGAATACTTGAAAGTAATTTAATAGTTAACAAAGTATAAAGTTTAGAAGATTCAGAAAAACAATAAAGAAAAAACCCTAGATCTTGAACTTGAGCGATTCTCCCTTGCTGTCACCTTGGAAGTGTTTTTATTTACTCTTCCTCTTCTCGATCTGATGTATCTCGCCTTTTACAATGATATATCGTGTTATTTTTTAAAACATAAGCCCTAGAGGTTTTGTCCAACAAGAAATAGCCTAAAAATACAATTTAATTCGAAACAGGAAAGAATTTCGAGACTTTTTAGGGGAATTTCCGAACTGATCAAATTGCTCCCGAGGCCGCATCCTGAGATCTGAGGCCGCGGCCTCAAGTCCATTCTGCCAGGACATTTTTCAGCATGCATTTCCTTCGTTTTGCCTCCGTTTCCTTTCGTTCTTTTCCTCAAAGCTTCCATACTTCAATTCCTTGCCTTGGAATCTTCATGTTGGCCCATAACAAGACTCCATTCTTCATTCCAAACTCCATTTAAACTCCAAGATCCACGAAGAACGCTCATCCCAACCGATAATTACAAACCTGCACATCTACACAAAACACATCAAAAATGCAACAAACTTGAGGCCAAGTGAATCAATTTAAGCCAATATAGGACGTTCCAAGTAGATATAAAATCCACTTATCACACCCCCAAACTTAAACCGATGCTTGTCCTCAAGCATAAACAACTACCCTAACTAACTAGTACCACTTCCGTAGGTGATCACGGTTGCATTTGGCATATGCAACAAGCCCTTTAAACCCCTAGGCAGCCCTAGTGGACGAGTAAGGTCTCGTGAGGGCCTACAGTGAATGTACCCACAACATCCATCTAACCTAATGCAATGCAATGCATGAATGCAACTACTATGAAAATGCAAAGATCCCCTCAAACTCACCAAAAACCAACTAACAAGCAGATATCTCAAGGAATGCAACAAATCCAAGTAGAGCTTGACTAAATCCCCGTATACTAACAATACATGAACAGCAACGTGCGAGTGTGCGATGCTCATCAAAAATACTCCCAAAACTAGGTCAAAAATCATACATGCTTTCCGTCAAGACAATCACAGATTTATAACTAGAATAGACTGTAGACACTCCATAACCTAGGAACACCTCCACCCTCATCCAAGGTAGACAGAAACTCATGCTCTATTACTATGACACAAAATAATATATACGATACGCATGCTTATTTAACCGTGCAATGAATGAGACCCCAAAAGGCTTATACAATAATACCCATGTAGCGAGTGTTGGGTCAGTGGATCCCAGACTGTAAAAGCCTTAGGTCACTAGGACTAAGTCCCCTCAGACTTAATTACTCGAGTATTAAAGAGCACACTCTGGTTAATTTTGCATTTAACAATTGAACTATTGACTTTTTTTCTTCTTTTTTTTCTATTCTTTTTTTTTCTTTTTTTTTTTCAATCTGGAATGAGAATTCTCAATTCCAACCCTAGACTACTCATATAAATATGAGCCGGCTACTAGCCATTTGACATCTAGCCATTATTAACAACTAGCATGAAATTCCTGTTTTCCCCCAAACTTAGATTTTAGTGCTCCTACGCCATAAAGGAAATAACGAAAATTCTAAGAATAAACAAGTGATTAAATCTCAAAACATCCCACAGGCATGACCCTAACCTAGCCAAAAAGCACCCAATGAGACTGTGTAATTAGTTTTGTTTCCGAATCATGCAAGTCAATTACGTAGGGACTGTGAATCAACCCTCTACTTATCATTGCCAAACTCAATGAAACACATACCTATCAATCAGAATCAGCTCGTCCTAAGGAATCATGCAAAATGCATGCCATGAAAATGCAACTAATATGAACTCACATGGTAAAACAAACAAAAATAACAGAATGTCCTATATGAAACAAACATAGATAAAACAAACATACATGCATGAATTACGACTAATATGCAAAACATGATATCCTACATGAACACATAATAAACTAATACTACATAAACAATACTTTTCCCCCAAACCACCCCCAAACTTAAGATATTCAATGACCTCATTGAAGGTAAATTTAAAGGGTACCAGAGATACTCCCCTACTCGTCGGCATCGTCACCCTCCTCGGGTGGTGTGTCTGGTGGTGGATAGACTGGAGGCTCCAACACAACCGTTGTTTTATTCGAAAGCAAGAAATCATGGGTTGCCTCCCACGAATCGCCTTTCTTTAACGTCTTTAGCTAGACTTGGCCACGATTTTCCTCCTTGAAAATTTTCTGCCCCGCATCTCTATAAGGCCATTTAATGATCTTTTCTGGAGCGACATCTTCAACGACCAGCTTTACCCGTATTCGCTCCTCACAAGATCTCTTAACAACATTCTCCCGCCTACCTGAAAAGTTTGCAGCAATACCAATAGCAAGCAAAGGAGATGAATTACAAGAAACATACCCCAGGTGAACTAGCAATGGTTTGAGCTCGAGTTCGGGAGCTCCTTCAACTGATGGCTTATGGTGCACCTGAGAATTCCAGAGATCTTCCACTCTAAGCAACTTATGTGGAATACGTAGCCCCACTAACCAAGGCACTGTAATCCTCAGCTGGCCATGCTTTGCCTTCTCCTTCTCCGTGTCATACTTTTTACTTTGCCCTGCATCAACCAATTTCAAGCTAAAACACTCCTCATCCTCCGCCGGTAAATTCATGGCTAGAGTTTGCTTCTGAAGCCGCTGTGGATATGGAGGAGGAAAATCGATTTGGATGATATCTGTAGTCGTCTCCGGAGTAGATTTGTCAGCAGGAGTGATGCTCTTTTCCTCTTCGGCCTCCAACTGGTCGAAGTCAGATTGCAACGGAGCGGCATTCAACAACTGAACATGCTCTTCTAATTCATCATCTTCAATGTCAAACTTTCCTTGAAAAGCACTCTCTACAGACTTTGACTTTAACGGCTGATCAACCTTCTTACGATGTTCAGTATCAACCATTACCACACTGAGACCCTCTTCATCCTTCGAAGGAAATAGCATAGCCACTTGAGCCTTGGAGTTTTCTTGATCTTGGGCTGATTCTTCAGAATTTTCAGATTGCAAAGGAAGTGGTTGCGGCTGATTATTCAGAACCGAATTTTCTGGACATTCTGAATTTTCTGATTGGTTTGCCTCCGGTTCTTCTTCCTTGTCAGCTTCATGTTCTGCTTCTTCCTCATCTTTGCCCTCAGACTCTCCTTCCTGAACTTTGATCAAGGTCCCGTGGCTAAGAAAGGCCAGTCAAGAATGATAGGAAGGTTCTTGTCCTCTTCCTCTACAGCTAGGCCTTCTGTGTCACTTGCAATTTGATTCAATGTTTTTAATGCATTTGCAATTTGACCAATCTGATCTCCTATTGTCTGTAGAGACAATGCATTGCTTTTAACCATCAACCTCAATTCTTCTAATTTAGCTTCTTCGGTCGACTGTTGGTTAGACCAAGTCTGAAATTGCTGCTGCTGAAATTCAGGAGGTTGAAAGTGTTGATGCACTGGGGCATACTGATGCTGCAATTGTTGCCCCTGTTGCTGCTGAGTTCCCCCTGGACTGTATGGCTCATCTCCAAACTGCTGATTTTGGAGCGGGTAGGATGGATATTGGGATTGCTCCATACCACTCTGATTGTAGTCCCAGCTGAAATTTGGCCGGTTTCTGTTATACTCACATTGATGAGTGTAATGTCCACCTGCACACAGCTCACACACAATTACGAAGTCCTGCTCCCAATAATCCATCAAATAAAAAAAACAGTTCAAGTCAGTAATCTATAACGACCACTGATGACAAGCACTTAAACTACAAATAACACCGAAGTCCCCGGCAGCGGCGCCAAAAACTTGTTGACTCGTAAACACGCAAGTATACGCGATCACAAATAGCAAGTGATAAGTAAATTCGTTCCGCAGAGACTAGGTGTAATGCCAATTTTAGTGCGTATGCAACAGTGTATGGTTACTTCTTAATGCTTGAACAATTATCAAAAGTGGTTGTTGATTACTGGATCTACTAAATAAACAATTATTAACTAAGATTAAATTAACAAACGAGATTACTTATGTGTGAAAAAACATGGAGTTCCAATTTCATCGAAAACTCCACTAAAGGTTGACACATTAAATAGACACGAGTGACGGACAAGATAATTAATCAGATAACACTACGATAATACGAGTTACCTTTCAATATACTCATATCAAACCACTTAACCTCCACAACAGATAGAAATCAAGAGGACACCACATTACGATCAAATCATATATGTCTATATAATCTGGAAAAGTAATTGGTTTAAGCACTAGTTATCTTTTATAATTACATGGGGCAATATACATTGGTTAAATCATACCACTAATCATGAATAAACAAATTAATTCACGAACCCATGCTAGTATGGCAAAATCTCAACTCTTGAATCCACTTTCGCAATCAACAAGAATTAATAAATTAGATGCTAGCTAAACATCTATCAATTAAATCAACCACACTAGATTATCATAATCAAATCACCCAACAATCAATCACATGTCAAACACAATAATTACGAAATCGAATCCATTGGAACCCCATGATAGTGATTAGTTCATATTCGAACCTTTCACCATCATGGGTTCAATTGATAACATAATTAAAACACAAGAATTGAAAACAATTAATGATTGAGAATAGAATACTTGAAAGTAATTTAATAGTTAACAAAGTATAAAGTTTAGAAGATTCAGAAAAACAATATAGAAAAAACCCTAGATCTTGAACTTGAGCGATTCTCCCTTGCTGTCACCTTGGAAGTGTTTTTATTTACTCTTCCTCTTCTCGATCTGATGTATCTCGCCTTTTACAATGATATATCGTGTTATTTTTTAAAACATAAGCCCTAGAGGTTTTGTCCAACAAGAAATAGCCTAAAAATACAATTTAATTCGAAACAGGAAAGAATTTCGAGACTTTTTAGGGGAATTTCCGAACTGATCAGATTGCTCCCGAGGCCGCATCCTGAGATCTGAGGTCGCGGCCTCAAGTCCATTCTGCCAGGACATTTTTCAGCATGCATTTCCTTCGTTTTCCCTTCGTTTTGCCTCCGTTTCCTTTCGTTCTTTTCCTCAAAGCTTCCATACTTCAATTCCTTGCCTTGGAATCTTCATGTTGGCCCATAACAAGACTCCATTCTTCATTCCAAACTCCATTTAAACTCCAAGATCCACGAAGAATGCTTATCCCAACCGATAATTACAAACCTGCACATCTACACAAAACACATAAAAAATGCAACAAACTTGAGGCCAAGTGAATCAATTTAAGCCAATATAGGACGTTCCAAGTAGATATAAAATCCACTTATCACCACGTAAATAGTAAAACAGTAGTACTTAATATTTATACAAGGAACCCAATCAAAAATAATCCTGGGTCCGCCACCGGTTGTGCCAAACTGCAGTGGCGCGTTGGATAGTTTTTTTGTCATTTAAATGTGATGATGTTCTGTTGATTCTGTATCCTACACTTGTCTAGGACAAGAAATGGTTTGATAAAGTTCACTAGTAAGAGCACAAGTGTCAAATATAATTAATATCAAACATGATTAAGTTTACTAGTACCAGCGCAAGTATCAGATATGTAACATACATCTAACAACATTACAAGAAAAACCAAATAAATAAATTTCGAATTCTTGACCCAAGGAACGTATAATCATGTATTTTATCTAGTAAAATACAGAACAGTAATTATAAAACTATTATATGAACAAAAATATCCACTATTCCAGACAGCCCCAATCCAGAAGAACAGTTCTGAAACTAAGTGACGTGATAATGTGAATTACAAGGGTTGCAAAAACTAGAAATAGTACTTGAAGAATGTAGTTCCAAGCACAAGTAAAAGAAATACTGGGGAAAAACTAAACAATGGGCTTGCAGCAGATGGGGTCAGAACCGGTCGGATCCCTGAATTTGTAGTTGGAGCTTCGGCTGTATCAGATGGTGGAGTTAAAGCTGGAGTTGCATCAGGTTTCGGAGTCATAGCTGGTGACTGTGCTTCAGGAACACTAGAAGCTGCTTATCACATAAGAAATAATTAGTAATGATTTTGTGAAATGGAATGATATGTTGATTGATTGACCCAGGCATGTTACCTCTTGGACTAGCAGAACCTCTTGGACTAGCAGAAGGAGAAAATCCAGGCGACAGAGTTGGAGCAAGTGCAGCCGGACCTGTCCATTGAATATCAACATATTGACCCAAAAACAATGATATAAATAATGCTAACTCTAGTATAAAAGAAGTCATAGGTAATTAGTAATTAACAACAAATTACAATAAATAAATGTGGAAGAAGTTGTGGCACACCTGGAGCTGGAAGAGGTGAGGCAGATGCTGCAATTTTCATAAGAAAAAAGAAGTTACATGGCAGTTCAACAAAACCCTACTTCATAAAAAATGAACGAGGAACAGGAAAATGAGTATTACCTTTGCATTGGAGAGGTACACCAGGCATGTTACAAGCGCGAGGGAGAGCAATGACGAGAGTACGATTAAAGGGAATCTGAAAGGGAACACTTCCAGTTACAATAAGGCAAAGGCAATCTGTACCACTACTAGTAATGGACTTGAGAGAATTGCAACAGTCGGTAGTTGGAGGAGTTCCATTGGAAGTGCTATTCGTGATAAAATTAAAGCATGAAGTGAAGTTTGTTAAGGCTGAGGGACTGCAGGCTGTATTAATCTGCCCATGAACTGGAAAAATGAGGACAATTATGGCAATGGTTAAGGCAGGGAGAGAGCGCGAAAGAGTTATGAGCTCTGCAGCCATTGGTTTTTGTTGTGGATTGTTAGCAATAAAAAGATAGTAAACGAAATGTAAGACTTGGTGGTGCAGAGAGTAGAGAGGATGTAAATTAACTTATAGATGGAGAGTTTGAAAGGCAAATGAAGTGGAGGGAAAAAATGTAGACAAGAAGGTTTTCGGGGTTCAACTACCTTAACCACCTTTGTCAAACATAAGTATTCTACGATAAGCTTAGGTAGGCTTGCTTGTTAAAGCCTCTTGTTAACAATTGTTTCTTATCTAGACTTGATTTGGGGCGTTTGATTCTGATCTTACCTGGGTATTTGAAGAAGATAAAATATATAATAGTAACTTATCCAATGCGTGTGTGTCGTACTAAGTTGAAAATGCGTGAAAGAACTAAGTTGTGACAAATTACATGTTAGACAATCAGGCACTTGTGTTATGTTTTTAGTCAAACATTTGACATTTTGGTTTTTATTGTTAGACGAACCTTACAGAATTTAGATTAATAGCACATTCATCTCAACACTGGTCGGCTAGGCACAAGTGTCTATCTCTGTGCAAATCAAGTCCCAAAAAGTATACACCTCTACCTCTTGAAACTTAGGTTGTTACTCATATTCCAAATCAATTTATAAAATAATGAGTTGGTTACCTACACAACTCTTCTGTCTTAGATTCGACATTACAAACTTCAAATTTCCCAAGGTCTAAATATCTTCCCCACAAGGTTAAAACAGACACTCATGCTAACATAAGATTCCCTAATTATAAATGCAGCTAATTGGTTTGATTGATCCTGTTGCTGTACTCTGAGCAGTACTGCAGTAGCAACAGTGCAAATTGCGACAATATATTGATCAGCATGTCTCCTAGCTTCAACTACTTTATTTGAAATTCATCAGTGTTGCCAGGTGGTGCAGCACTCAGCCACTCACTTGAGTAGCAAAGTTGAAGTCGAGGCAAGAGTGCCTGCACCGGTCATGGTTGTGTTCTTCTCTGGGCCTCGATGTCAACCAAATCGAGGCTCAGGCTTTACCTGCTACATGCAGTGTCAGAACTCCGCTTCTCAGCGGCCGTAAAAGGTAAGACCTGCAAATATTATGACCTTGGCAGAGTGAAAATATATTTACCGTCTTGGCATCTCAACTTTTTAAATTATGTTTAACAGATCGATATGATCACTTAAGGAAAACTAAACTCTCTCTCTAAAAACTAGCCGTTCTCGGCATTCTTTTGCAAATCTGGTTCCACTGACCGGCGGTTCGCCGGAACTTTAATCTAGTCACAGCGTAGCCTTTTCTGTCTGCTTTTGTCTTTTGCTTTTCTTCTCTCTTTTACTTTGTATACGTTTAGAGTCTCAGCAGGTGTTGTTTTCCGGTCTTTCGTCCTTCTTCCCCAGACTTCGGTATCTGCCGCGCGGCACTCCGTCGTCTTTTTCAGAACTTTACTTAACTCTAAACCCAACAACAACTTCTATTCCTGCTCTCCCTCTAACATTGTTTTCAAATCGTCTCCCCCTTCGTCTCGGTTCGTCCATCCTTCGCAGCAGCCCCCAATCATAACCAATCTCTAAACTCAACTCCAACTTCTACTCCTGCTCCCCATCTAACTCTGTTCTCTACGCTTCTTCTCCTTCGTATCGGCGTCTCTCACGCTTGTATTCTCCCTCCCCTCCCTTCACTCGCTTGGCCGTCTCTTGTCCTTCATCCCTCTCTCTCAACATCTACCCCGTCGACCTCACCCTATTCTTTCCCCCCCACCTTCTGTTTTCCCCTCACTGCCTCCGCCTTTTCTACACCACCCTCTCCTTCTTTTCCGTCGGGAGCTCCTCGCTTTTTAATCCCTTCGTTCATAACCCCCACCTCCTCACCCTCTCGCCGTTTTCACCGGCCTCATCAACAACACCATTCCCTCTCCCCAATCCAAACCACCTAGCTTCCTACCTTCAATCTCTCGCCGTTTTTTCGCCTCCGCCCTTCATCCTCGTTCTCCCCTTTTCCCCGTCCCCCCGTGCCCGTTCCGTCCCCCAACCCCCCCACGGCTTTTCTCCCTTCCCTTTCCTCTCCCGGCCTCCCCTATTTTTCGATTGCCTTTTTGTATTTTTTTGTAGTCGTTTTTTTATTAGTTTCGGCCTTTTTCCTTCTTTGTTGTGTTTTTCCTTTTATTTGTTTTGGTATTAGTCTTGTGGCTTGGTCGGGTCTCGCTTGTCTTTTTTTACCGTTTGCTTCTCGTTTTGATTCGGGTGTTCTTATTTTTATTCTTCTTTGTTTTGGTGTTTGTCCTGTTTTTTATATTTTTATTCGTGTGTTTTAATTGTAATTCGTTCATTTTATTTTTATTACCTCTCTGTTTGCGCTGGTTAATTAGGATTTGTCGATGTTGGGTAATTTGCGTGTTGGGAGTTTGAATTTAGGTACCTTGACTGGCAAATTTCTGGAGCTTGTGGACGTGTTGAAGAAGCGTAGAGTGGATGTGGCGTGTATCCAAGAGACGAGGTGGAAGGGGGCGCGGTCAAGAGAAGCGAACGGGTATAAATTGTGGTATTCAGGTCTTGCCAACTCGAGGAACGGAGTGGGTATTCTTTTGGCGGAAGACCTTAAAGACAACGTCGTGGAAGTGTTTAGATGTAATGACAGGGTCATGGTAGTCAAGATGGTGGTGGGGGAGATAGTGGTGAATGTGGTGTGTGCGTATGTCCCGCAAGCCGGTCTGGGTGATTCTGAGAAGGAGGCTTTTTGGGTTTGTTTAGATGGGCTGGTAGGTAGTTTCCCTGCTGATCAATTTTTAGTTTTGGGTGGCGATTTCAACGGTCACATCGGCGAGAGGTCAGATGGTTTTCCCATGGCGCATGGGGGTTTTGGCTTCGGGTCCAGGAATGTCGGTGGGTCCGCCCTGTTGGAGTTTGCCTCGGCACAGGAGTTGGTAATTGTGAATTCTGTTTTTCAGAAGAGGGCTGAGCACCTCATCACCTTTAGTAGTGGGGGTCGCAGCACCCAAATCGATTACTTACTTGTGCGCAGCCGGGACGTTAGAGCATGCGTGGACTGCAAGGTGTTCAGGAGTGAGGCGTGCGCTTCCCAGCATCGGCTGTTGGCTATGGATCTTTCCATGGGGGGTCGAGTGGCGCGCAGAAAGAGAGAGTTTAGACCTAGAATCCTTTGGAAAGACTTGAAGGGCGAGAAGGCGGCGGAATTCAGGGAGGCTTTGCTCAACGAAGGTTGTTTTTTGAGTGCTGGAGATGCTAACTTCAGGTGGTCCAACATGGCAAAGGCCATTCGGAGTGTGGGCGAGAAGGTGGTGGGGGTTTCCTCAGGTAGGTTCAGTGGTCATAAGGAGTCGTGGTGGTGGAACGAGGAGGTTCAAAAGAAGGTTAAGGCTAAACTTGCGCTCTTTAAAGAGCTTTTATCGTGCTGCGCAGGGCCGGAGAGGATTCGGAAGCTGGAAGCGTACAAGGTGGCGAGACGAGAGGCAAAAAAGGCAGTGGCGAAAGCTAAAGAGGAGGCTTATGAAGGGATGTACAAGCGCCTAGAAACCAAGGAAGGAGTGAATGCCATCTTTAAGCTAGCTAAAGCTAGGGAGAGAGGGAGGCGCGACCTGGGTTCTGTCAAGTTTGTTAAAGATGATTCAGGCCAAGTGTTGTTGAATGAAGATGCTATTAAGGACAGGTGGAGTTCGTATTTCCATAATCTTCTCAACGAGGCTAGGAGGAGTGGTGCCGGTTTGGAGCAAGAGGTCTCTCTTTCTCCTGTGTTTTCCCTCGACCCCTGTGAGCGCATCAGCAAGGATGAAGTCAAGGGTGCCTTGCAAAAGATGGCTAGAGGGAAGGCGGTTGGTCCGGATCTTATCCCAATCGAGGTTTGGCTTTGTCTTGGTGAGGTTGGCGTCTAATGGCTAGCAGATCTGTTCAATGTTCTTCTCTTGGGTGATAAGATGCCGGCTGAATGGAGGCGTAGTGTTGTGGTCCCTTTTTTCAAGAATAAAGGCGATGCTCAAAGTTGTAGTAACTACCGGGGTATTAAATTACTCAGTCATACTATGAAACTTTGGGAGAGAGTGGTTGATAGTCGGCTTAGAAGAGAAGTTGTAATCTCAGAGAATCAATTTGGATTTATGCCGGGGAGATCAACGATCGAGGCCATTCATCTCGTTAGACGCCTTATGGAGAAGTTCAGGGAACGTCGCAAAGACCTCCATATGGTGTTCATTGATCTTGAGAAGGCCTATGATAGCATCCCCCGTGTAGCTATTTGGAAGAGCCTTGAGGAGAGGGGAGTCTCATCGGCGTTCGTTAGGGTGATTCAAGACATGTACTCCCAAGCTAGTTCTTGCGTTCGGACTCCAGTGGGGGACTCCCGTTTCTTCCCGGTTGAGATGGGGCTTCATCAGGGGTCGGCCTTGAGTCCTTTTCTTTTCGCCCTTATCCTTGATGTCATGTCACGGGGGATTCAAGATGCTGTCCCTTGGTGCATGCTCTTCGCGGATGATATCGTGCTAGTGGCGGAATCGATGAGGGAGGTGAACGACAAATTGGAGCTTTGGAGATCTACTTTGGAGTCCCAAGGGTTACGTATGAGTCGTTCTAAAACCGAGTATCTCTGGTGTAACTTCAGTGGTGAGGCCAACGAAGAAGGGGTGGAGGTTAGGATTGAAGACCAGATTGTCCCGCAGACGGATAAATTCAAGTATTTGGGGTCGATCATCCAGAAGGAAGGGGAGATTGAAGCCGATGTCACGCATCGTATCAAGGCTGGGTGGCTAAGGTGGAGGGCAGCGTCAGGGGTAATGTGCGATAAGAAAGTCCCTTTAAAGCTGAAAGGGAAATTCTATAGAGCGGCTATCCGTCCTGCGATGTTGTATGGTTCTGAGTGTTGGGCGGAGAAGAAGGCTCTCGTAAGCAAGTTGGAAGGGGCTGAAATGAGGATGTTGCGGTGGTCTTGTGGGCGAACGATGTTGGACAGAATCCCGAACTCGGTGTTTAGGAGCGAGCTTGAAGTGGCGCCTTTCTCTGCGAAAGTTAGGGAAGGAAGGTTGAGATGGTTCGGCCACGTTCGAAGGAGGCTGGTTGAAGCCCCAGTTAGGAGGGTCGAGAGTCTGACGGTTGTAGGGGCGAGGAGGAGAGGCAGGCCAAGGAGGTCGTGGGAAGAGCAGCTCCGGATGGATTTGAAGGCTTTAAACTTAAATGAGACCATGCTAGCGGATAGGTGTTCCTGGCGGCGGCGTATCAGAGTGGTGGATGCCCTTTTAGGATGTGGCTCTGTTGTCGAGAGCCTCAGAGTTGCCTTGTCTCGGTTAGCGATTTTTTAGAAGTTCGGCTTTAGCGTACTCACTTTTCGTTTGAGTGCCTTTTGTTCTCTGGTTTTGCAGATGCAGGGAGCTTGGTTCGGTGTTGTCTCTGTGCGGGACTTGCCGTGTGGTTGGAGCGCTTCAAGCTAGGAGTATCTTAAACCCTCGCAGATAGGTAGGTCCCATGTGGAGAACGCCATGGGCCCCAGGTTTGTCATTGTCCATTCTCATATCATGCCCGTTGTATTTACCACACTCTATGTATGTTGTGCACTCAGCCGAGGGTCTTCACGGAAACAGCCTCCCCACTATAAAAGTGGGGGTATGGTCTGCGTACATCCTACCTTTCCCAGACCCTGCTCTGAGCGGGATACACTGGGTATGTTTGATTTGGTTTGGTTCGGTTTCCCTCTTGTAGCTGATGCTCCAAACAGCACCGCAGCTGGATAACCAGATCTCCAACCAAAGAAGCCTTCAGGAACTGCAGTTTTAACCTTTTTTGTCCGTATACACTATATAGCTCATAAACTTTTAATTTACTAAATAGTTCTTATGTTAGAAACATGCAACTGTTTGTCAGATGGAAGCTATAAGTTGGCAGTTCCATATCTTCCCCATCTTTGCATCACTTGCCTCCCCCGTCACTATGTCATACTTGTCCAGTCTAGCAGCCCATTCAAGATACTCCCTCGAACGGCAAGCTATATTCAAAAGTTCCACCTTTTCTAGTTATGTTTTAACCGGAAGTTACTTAAGGGAGGCAAATTTTCAATGTCGCCTTGCAGAACTGTAGAACAGCAAATTTTTCTTTTCCTTGTAGTGTATCTACTTGAGGTTGCACAAGGAAGGAAAATTTTGCCAAAGTTTCCCACAGAACTGCAAGATGTATTATTCTTTCAGTTTTTTTTTTTTTTTTGGTCAGAGTATTATTCTTTCAGTTAATATCTGTAGTCCATGCATTGTTTTCCTAATACTTAATTAACTTAAAATTTCTAGCTCTGACAAAACTAAATGAGGCATGAATGCTCAACAATCACAGTCATTCTTCCAACAACAGAGAATGCAACAAATGCTACAAAAGCCACCAAATAGAATAAATAAGGGCTGAAGTCCTCTAAATTGTGTATTTCTGTGGATGTGATTATACTCGCCATTTGATTGTGCAAACTACGATAGCACACCTGTTTCTGCACAATACACAACCCCCAAATACAGGACAGTAAACCTTCACATGAAAACTATCATTAAACTATATATAACAGATTTTTTTTCTCTATTCTTGATAAAAGACTAGCCATGCACAACACATTCGAGGTGTGCAATTAAGATTATAAGCTAATACTACCTTGATGCTTGTTAACAGAACTACAAGATAAATGCAACTAAATTCTACAAGAACATAGCAACTTGATGGTTGAAGAAATAAACTCATTCTCTCCCCTTCTGTGCCTTGCAGTATCCCTTATTCACGACCACATCATTCTTGCCACTAATGTCTGTCAAAAACAAACAGTTCTTGGTTCCATAGTCTCATATTATCCTGCAAAAAAGATAATGAAATAGACAGTATTTAGAAATATAATTTAATACACCAACAGAAACCTTGAGAGAAACACTTGCAAGAGTTCTTTCATGAAACAGCAAAAAGAATCATCTAGGTTGAACTTGAGACTGAATCACATGACCCAGAATTTTTTAATTAAACGCTTTGATCTTCCCTGAGTAAAATAGTAATGAAAATTCATAATGTGTACTGTCTAGGGAAACTCGAGAAAAAAAAACTTAAAAATCAATGTTTAATCAACAATTAAAAAGTTCACTGTAATTTGTAGAGAAGTAAAGTACACAGAGCCGTAAAAATTATAAGACACATTATCAAAAAATTTAGTCTTGTGTTAGGAATCCATATATACCAGCATTATACTTGTATCTAAAAACATTCTTTTTGATCATTAGTTAATATATAAAAAGACAGCATGCCAGTAATTTACCTGTGCAAGACTACGAGTAGTGATCCTACAGCCTATATTCATATCATTTCTAGAGTACAGAGTAATGGTAATTAAACATGCAAGCTCATACATCCCCAAAATGGCAATACATGAAGAGCATAAATAAATTCAACATACTTATAGGCATGGATAATTGGATATAATTCGTCAGATAATATCAACAAAATTCAGTCTGCATGATTTATTACTAAGTTTATTAGACTTCAAGTAGACTTCAGTCCTCCTTGTTTTGCTCATTAGAGCTCATCATACCTCAAGAAATTGATCTCGACCTCATGAATTCTTCCAGTCTCTCCCATACATCAAGTGCTGCAGCTCTGTCCTGGTGCCGCTTATTTCTGCCGATCTGCAGAGTGACATTGTAAGTCCATAAGATACTAACAGTACATAAGATGGTGGCGAATAGTGAGTTTATGAAATTAAAAAAAATGATTAAACATGGATGAGGCATGGATTCATATTTATGTAATTGAATAACTATTTAAATACGTCAATTATAAATTTGAGAAACTGAATCAAAATAGTTAATGAAGTTTCAATCAAGTTTTTTGGACAAAACACAAAAAGTCCATAAAGCATACTGTCCAAAAACATCACTTTAAGTCTTCAATTGACGCCGCAGACAAGGTTACCATTTACCAATTGATTTATATCTTCGAAACAGAGGAGAGAGTTATACATAGTTAATACTCTCTTACATACAGCATTTGCGCTACTTATATAAGCACCATTACTTCTCCCAAATAACCAAAGACTAAATTTACAATATTGAAATTGGATATATTTTACAATGACTATATATGTATGTATTATACTGAAAAAACTCCTCTACCACAATCCTAGACAACCAAAGACAAAACCATAGGATAAACAATGCATAGAGCTGCTACATGGAAGGAATAGTGTGAACTGTGTTCTAGATCTGCACCCTTACTTCCAGGTTTAGATTGTAAATTAGAAACATGTTAATATATAAAACAAAGCACAAAGTAGTTACAAAACAAAGATGGTGGTGCCCTAGCCAAAGGAATTAACAATTAAGTGATACAAAACTATTAGCACTCTCAGAAACTAACAAAATAAATGTTATAAGAGCTTATATAGTTAATAATCTTAAAGGAGATCAGAGTGAATAATCTTACCGAGATAACCTTCACATTCCACTGCTTTACAGTCTTTGCTGAATCCAAACTATCATCGTCAAAACGCATATAAAATCCAAGAACTGCAATGAAATTCAAATGTAATTAATTAGCTATATAATCTCCCTCTTTCCGCTCAATGAACTAATAATTGTATTTAAGTTTCTTAACAAACATCCAAGCCAAATTTTAATATCAATAGCTTTGTGATGTGAGTTACACAAAAATCCAATAAATATAATTCACATTTACGAATATAACAACCTACAAAGTAAAACAACAATAAAAACTAAACGGCAAACTCACTTACTTTTATCAAAAATCTCAACACAATCCTTAAACGGCCAATCTTTAAACTGCCATTCTTTCCCCAACACAAAAGCCGCCACCACTCTATCCCAATCTTCCGGCTTCAACCCCGACACCTTATCTCTAACCTCATAAGCCCTTACAACCCTATCCCTCCCAAACTTCTTATGCACCGTCACACAATCAGGCTTCACTCCCTCCGCCTCAAACTCATTAAATTTCACATCATTCGGAACATAAACCCCGTCCTCGAGAAACTCCTTCACATTATACAAATTAATCAAAACCTGAGAGGCATGCGGAACCAAAATAATCGGCACTCCCTCCCCAATCCTACTCCTCCCTTCCACCTCCACTTTCTTCCGTTTCTTCGACTCGTTTCTCTCCCTCTCATCATTCCGCTTATTCGCCTCAACAATCCCCCTATAAACACTATAAATTTCCTTACTCCCACATTCCGACAACATATCCCTATCTCTCAACAGCCTTTCCACATCCCTAACCGTCACAACCGAATCTTTCGCAAAAAATTTCCCCAAATTAAACTCACTTTCCCTATCAACAAACCCTACATTGTCTTGGTCTTTGCTAGCTACAACAAACTCATTGGCATGAGTTGAAGCGATTTTACCGTGGAGATAATCGATTAAATCCATTCGATCAAGATATGTAACGGGTGGAATCTTGTGTGCGGCGGCGTAGCGGATGTAATCGTGGTGGTTCAATCGGAGATTGGTTATGAAGAACACTAGGGTTTCGAGAGTGTAGAGATTGCCGTGTTTGGACCGGTAATTGGTTTCGATAGTGCAAGGAAAGGTGAACGAGTTGCTGAATCGGAAGTGAGTGTCGACTCGGACGATTTGACTCAGTGAGTCCCGGATAGTGAAGTCTCGGAGAACAGAGAGCGGGTCCATATGGATTAAACCTTTTCACTTTTCACTCAGTGAGCCCCCTTCTCTTCGTTTATATGGGAATTGAAAACCCTAGTAAGCGAGAGAAGTGCACCAAAATTACCTCTACAACCCTACATAAAGCCCACTTACCACGCGACCAATAAAACGACTTATAAGTCCGGCCCAATTATACAGTGCCTTCCCATTTAACAGCCTGGTTTGGCAATTTAGAGTCATGGCACTTAGAACTGTTTTCACACACAAGCTCATGTGAAATTTTTGCCGCACAGTAAATTTATAAAATTTTATTAATTTTATTTGTAAGGAGAAAACCCTAAATGAGAGTCGACCCCTCTCTCTCATCTCTCTCCTCATCCGCCGTCTTCTTTCCCCCTAATCTAAATAAAATAACTATAACCATCGTAGGAGACCTATTTTCTCCTTCTTTTGTTTTCTTTTTTGTTTTTCCTTCAATAATCTTCATTTTTTGGTGAGATTTTTTATTCTTACATCCATTTTTTGGGTGTTTTATGTCTCTCCTTTTCGAGTGGTTTGTGTCTATCCTTTTAGAGTATTTTTGTTGAATTTTGGTTTGTTGTCGTGTTGTTTTAAGAGTGATTTCTATGGTGTATTGGGAGATCTGAGAAGCCCGTTTCGAATCTGGAACGGTGGTGATTATCGCGAGGGCTTACCTTGCACAACGAAAGATCGTTCAATATATGGGGGCATCTGTACCCCCAACCTCAGTTGGATATGAACACTGGACGTGCGTAGGTCAATTGTGATGCTACTATTTTCAGGGATGTTGGTGTCAACTGGATTGCTCGAGAAACCTTTGTAATCATTTTTATTTTCAAGAATATTTATATTATATGTGTTAAGCGATCTGAAAACAAAACGACTATTTGTTTAACTCGTTTTTTGTTTCACAATCAGGTCGTAGTTGATAGTTCGGGAGTTTGTCCCGGTTGGGTTCCAATGTTTTAGTATTAATAAAATCTTTTTATTTTTTTTAAAAAAAAATTATTTGTATATCGAAATATTGCACCGTCTTCTTTTGTCAAGAGTTATCGAACCCTCTTATCTCTGTTCCACACTTTTAAGTTGTCAGAGCATCTCCAACCATATCAAGACCTTAACTAAAAATCTACTTGACTTTCCAAAAATAAAATTTATTTATAATATGTAAAAAAATTAGTCACTCCAATGGGACAAAACTCTTATTTATAATTATAGAAAATATCTTGATGTTGGCTATATTTGTTGAACCTCTAGAGACCTGTATTGAATTGTCACATCACTTATTTCTATATTAAAATAATATATTCCTTTAATAACAATTCCAAATATTAATAACATACCATTTTTAAAATATAGTCAATCATTATAACTAATACCCTCGGAGCACAATGTCTTACAGGTTTGACAAATTTTACATAATAATTTAGTCAATCATTTTTAGCCAATGTCGTTGGAGTTGTTCTCATGACTCTAAATTTATAAAAGTTATAAATTTATAAAAAATTTAAAAAGTCTCTCGGGAAATTTTTTTCAAAAAATTTTCCAATAATTTTTTCCCGAAATTTTTTTCATGAGAAATCATTTTAAAAACTTTTTAGGAAAAATTATGGAAAACACATTTTCCAAGGAAAATATTTTTCATGAAAATATATTATAAGAAAAACATTTTCGGGGAAAATATTTTTCTTATAAATATTTTCGAGGAAAATATTTTCCAAAATCAAGTTATTTTCCGGCAAATAAACGAATCATAATGCCAATTTCAAATGTAGCATAAACAAATGTATTATTTTTTTAGAAGGAGTTGTATTGGATTGCTTTGGTTGTAAATCATCATTTTACAAATATTTTTAGGAAATAATAGAGTCGCAAATAAATTTATAAAAGAATTTTTTGATAATTACTCTTTATATATAGAAGGGGGGTTTTTTTCCGGGAAAATATGCTGAAATAAACTATACTTATAATATAGTTAGGTCCTGTAAGTTATGGAAGGGGGCTGAATACAAACTATATTGTTTTCTCGAAATTTGTCAGATTGAATTAAGATTAGTTCAAGACAAAATTATGCAGAGTTAAATGAAACAAGATTCAAGTTGAATATAGAATTATATTAAACTTGATAGGTTGTTAAAATTTTAGTAAAGAGGAATATCTCATTAATAAAAAAATAGAAAATTCAATATAAACTTTTCTATATTTGTTAATAAAAGTCTGAATGTTTTTTTTTTTTTGAAAGTAAAAGTCTGAATGCTAAAAAGCAGTTCGAGATATAAACTAGGAGTAAAAACTCGCTAGATAGTACAAGAGTTACAAGTGAACAAGTTCTACCGGATAAATATTACAAAGGCTAAGAACTTGAATTTCTATGGAAATAAATAGCTAATGTGTTTCTGTGTTCTTGATGAGAGAGAAGAGAGAGATTTGATCTTTTGTTGGATTCTGTCTTGATATTTTGTTAAGTTACGAACAACAGCTGCCTAGAATTTCTTTTTATCAATTTACTTGTGAAGTCCCTGTCTGTTTCTTGCAAATTTACTCACGAAAGATTACTGGTAAGAGTATGAAATGCTCGGTAAGAGTATCCACTCTAATCGGTAAGAGTATCAATTATAAATACCATGGCAAGTGTGTTTAGGCTGGTAAGAGTATGGCTATTCAGAAAGGGTCTCCACCTGTTTGTCTCGGCAAAGGTATTGCTGACCTGGCAAGTATATCCATTCGGTAAGTGTATCATAAAGTACTAGTGAGAGTACTGAATATTCTCGGTAAGAGTATCCAATACTCTTACTAGTATTAATTTTGATATTATTTCTTTAATTAACTAATAGTTTGAAATTTAATTAACTTAAATAATTAATTTTTAAACAAATTAATTCTTGCAGAATAATTTATTAAATAAATCAACTAACAATATAGTTAATTAAAAAAAAGAATTATTATTAATTCTTGACAGCAAAAACTCCTTTGAACCACTGAAAATAATAAGGAGCAACCACTGAATTATTTGTTGACGCTCGATGTACTGTCTGGTTCATGAACGACTAACTTCAATGATTGTTCTTCATTCTTGACTTTAAGTTGTGGTTCTTTTCTCTTATAAACTTTTTCCTCACTCTGTCTGTACTACTGCTATCACTGCAGAAATCTCCGTAACTGTAAATAAATCCACTTCTTTGAATCCTATATTGAGGCTTGATCAAATGTCCGAACTTCTTTCAATGCAACAATTTTCCAAGTCTATAGATTGTAGATTGACTTTAATCATCTTTCCTCTGACAGATAATACTATCTGAGATTTCTGTAACAATTTATATATTATTTACTTATAACAATCTAGTTTAAGTTGAGTAGGATTCTCGAAATACAAAAAGGTTGTGTCAATGCCTTTCAATCTCCCCCTATTTGTTTTTTAGACAATAACAAGCAAATTCCTAGAGGATAACTCAACTTAAACAAGTAAAAGATAAAATATTAAGTGCAAAGTAAATAATGTAAAAGTTCTAGTATTTATAAACAATTTACAGATTCAAACATTAAGATAAATACAAGATAGATGATCCTCTAGACTGATCATATATTACATTTGTCATATCTTGATCTACCAAAGCTCTAGACATTTAAAAATTAGAGCTAATCTTCATGTAGATGTGCCTTAATCCCTTATCTCTCCTTCTTCAGGTTCTTCCATAGAGAGCTGTAAAGCTTTTAATAATTCTGGATCATAGACACGATCTTGTTCTGAGGCTAGACCTTCTGGTCTGACCGGTTGAGTTCTTGGTTTCTTCAGCTTATTCTTCAACAATGTATACCTTGGAATGTTGTCCATGCAATAAGATTGAATCAAATCAGCAGCTTCAAGTTTGTCTTGAGTATAGAATCCAGTGGCCCTTAGCATGTGTTCCATATCTACCATATGCATGGCAGGATATTGTCTCATAGACTTAGAATCAAAGTTGCAGAACTACAGTATGTTGCCGTTAAAGAATTTGACTTGATAGGGCTCTTGAACAACTTGTGGACTGACCTTATAAGCAAATTCCCTAAGTTTATCATATAGTAATTCATTCAGCTCTGAGAACCTACATACTTTCTTCATAAGAATCCATAGCTCTGACAGCATTATGTTTTCCAAAAAGTGAAGTGAGACATTATGTGACCCTTCCTTGTGACAATAAATAAAGATCATCAACTCTTCTCTAGTTATGTCAAACCCAGCCATTATTCTTGAGATTTCTATATTCAGTGGTTGCATATATATCGTGTTGTCTGGATTGGCAGTTCTATACTTGTCAAAAATTTGAAGCTGAAGATGATCATTGTCTGTACCAATTTGTGGAAGGCTCATTATCTTTCTTGATTCATCCCATTTATCACCAGTCTTTAACTCAACGTCCCTCTTTCTTGTTTGAACCTTGATATTGTGAATATGTTGTTTTTCCACAAGTTCTGCTTTTTGAAGTTCTCACTTGAGATGTTTTTTGCAACTCATCTTCTCTTCTTTTTAGATCAGCATGTTGTTTCAATAATTCTTCCTCGAATCCAGGGTCAACGGGTGCTACTTCTACCCACTTACTAAAGTCAACTTCTTCTTCATATTCAGTCTCTCCATGGAGCTTTTCCAGTTCAGCATATGCATCAAAATCAACAGCTTCTCCCATGTAGTATTCTTCAGTAGTGTCTTCTGGCATACTTTCAGTAGTAGCTACACCTTTGCATTTTCCTCCTTCTTGCTGCTTCCCCTTATCATTCCTTTCCATTCCTTTATCTTGATCTGATGTTTTCTCCCCCAATCCACTAGCTTTCTCCCCCTTAGTTGAGGAATCCTCTACAGCTTTGTCAGGTTCACCTCCAGAATTTCCATCTTCATGGTCTTTATCATCACCACCTTTACCTTCTCCTTCAAAAAATTCTCCATGTTCAGCATTGGGTGGATGAGATTGTTTTATCATGTTGTATAGATGCATCATCCCCTTATTTAGAAATTTCTTGTTGAAATCCATCTTCCCTAAGCGACCTTCAACAGCTAATTGATTTTCTTCGACTTCCTTCTGAAGATAATCCACTTTGGCAGAAATGGTTACAATATCCTTGACACTATCTAAGATGTGTTCTTGAGTAATTGTTAAGCCATTAAGGTCAACAGCTGTCTGGACCTGAGATTCGAAGATTGAGTTGATCTTAGGAACGAGTGTAGTCTTCACATTTTGGATATCATCCTTGAGCATAGCCAGTTGGTTAATGATAGAGGTGGAAGAAGAAGATCGTTCAACCACTTGTACTTTGAATGATTGAGTTTCAGCTTGTCTTTCCAATAGTTGTTTCTGCAGAGTTTCAACTTGAGCAAGTAATGGAAGAGTGTATGTGTCAGTGTGTGCACTCACCTCAATTTCTCTCGGTGTTTCACTCACCTCACGTGCATGTGTATCATTCTGTGTTTGCCTCACAACACTCTTCACTAGCTCTAGATGTGCTCTTTTAGATGTACATGCAGATGAAACCACCTTAGCCCCTTCTAGAGGGGTCAGTGGTGGTGCAATGGAAGTTCGCAAATCCCGATCCTCAATCATTTTATCAACTCATTTGGATTTGACAACTGAATTGCTTCAGTGATAGAATGACCGAGTTGTCCTCCACTTTCTTTCGATAAATCTACGAGTGGAGAATCCCTTAGGGGAGCCATAAATGTTCCTTCTTGGAGGGGAGAAAATGATCATATTAAAGGTGGCTGAGGATCAGTTTTTCCCTCTAAAGCCTGTAAAGGCTCTTCTACCGTAACTATGGTAGGCACTGTAACCAACCTAATGTGCTATCCTTGCATAGTATCCTGAGTGTCATCTATTGGTATGTTTTCCCCCATTGTAAGTAATAGGGGTGTGCTAGACTCAGTACAAGGTGCCATGGCCCGGTGACAAATTCAATAGATTCACCCTGTTGAGAGGATGAATCTGGTAACTGTTTATCGGCCATATCAATGTCCATATCCTGTTGGGAGGATATGGATGGGCTTACAGATGCCTCAGATGTAGTTCTTCTCTTCTTTTGAGGAGGCAGAGCTGTGGGTTCACTTTCTGTATCACTACTTCTATCAGATCTTCTGATAGGTAGTTATTGTCTTCGTTGAGAGGTTAGGATAGTGTTTTACTCACTATTTGGCTCTAAGACCTGAGTTAGAGGGTGTGGTTCTACAACCTCTTGGTGTTCCCTAACAACCACTTGGGTTTCAGCACCAGAAATAGATTGAGAGTGAGAAGTTTCAGAGATAGGAGTCAATACCTATTCAACAGTTGCTGTAGAAGTCCCAACAAGAGTGGGTTGATCCATTTGAGGTTCAGGTTGCTCAGGAACTGGTGCAGGTATGACAAGTAAATTTATGAAAATAGCCATATATTGAGAGATGACCACTGGTATGTTTGGAAACTATTGTTGAGTGACTACCCTAGGATGAAATTTCTTATGAGTGAAGTGAGACACTTCAGAACGAACGTTACTAAAGGACGTTGGTGCTCCTCAGAAACCAGATGATTAAATATAAGAGCAAAAAATCTAGGATAGTAACAGTAAACCTTTTTACCCAAATCATGATCTCTCTTAGCATTAATGATACGTCTTATCATGACACCCCAAAGTTGTTTGCCAACATCGATTCTTTGATTGTAAACAATCGCATAACCGATATACTGTATCAAGGATGAAATATTGGAAAAGTATTTTGAACACAATTGGTAAAGACTTTTATTAGGGTATCAAAGAAGTAATACCATTCTGCCATAACACCCTTTTTGTTCATTTTAGTTAAGTCTACCACCCTTTGACAATTAATATCATTGAAAATTGAGTCAATTCAATCTCAGATGGTAGACCAACGAAATCATCTGTTGGAAGACGTAAGACGGTTAAATAAAGGATCTCGAATCATCGGACACAACAGCAGTGGAGCACATCAGACGAAGAGGATCAACTTTCAAAGGAGCATTAAGGGTCAAAAAAGAAGAACGGAAATGTTGAAGAAAAAAGCTTACGTACCTTCACAGACCTGTCAAGAAGAAGTAGTGAAAGTGCAGAAACCAGCCAAGAAGAAGTAGTGAAAGAGAAAAGATGTACGTAAGGTATAAATACTTGCATAACATATCTTTACATATCTTTTACTTTAAATTTTTTGAATTTTTTTATTACAAATCGTTATAATTCACAAATCCATCAAAATATTGTCTAGTAAGAACAAATTTTACGTTGATGAATTTACATATAAAATCTCCCAGAAATATTTCAAAATCCATGATGATAAGTGCATATTTTTACATATTTTTATTACCTATTTATTGTTTGAACTCGTATTTTAATAAATTATTTTGTTGCATTTTAGGAAATTCGTAAATAAATAAAGAAATTGCAAAATAAAGAAATAAAAAGCAAGGAAGGGAAAAAGAGGAAGAAAAAGGACCAAAAATAAAAGAAAGAAAAGAATTAGGAGCTTGGAGCAAAAAGAATATTTCAAGACAAGTGGAAGGTGGAGAACATCCCAACACACTACATAATTGTATGACCAAGATCAACTCTTCAAAGCTTAAGGGGGAAGGAAACAAATAGATGGCTAGGATTTCAGCACCACACACCACAAATGTATGGTGGTGATTTACCCAACACCCCCCTTAACCCTAATTCCTATCCTATAAATACCCCCTCACCCCCTTGTATTTAGTAACTTAGATTTTAGGGTAGATTTAATTTCTTGTATTTTTCTTAGTTTCAAATCTTGTAAACACTTCTTTTAATTTTAATGCAATTTTCATTTTCTTTAATTTCTTGTCTTGCTCTTAACCACTTGTGAGTTGAAAGGAGCCTAGTTTTATTTTAATTTTAGATGTAGTTTTGTTTAACTTTTAGCATCTTTTTATTATTCGGGCAAGATCTACATTTTCCAACATTGTGTCCTTTTTTCGATGAAATCATTTCGTCGGCTCAAACTTGTTTTGGGTCCGGGATTTTGTTTTCCTTGTAGTCATTTGTAACTTTTTGTTCAGCGTTTTATTATTTTTACAGTCTTTATTTGTTGCTTGTTTTGCTGCCAAACTCACCTAGCTTTTAATTTTCACTTCTTACATTTTACTAAGTTATGTTTCTTGACCTTAAAACCACTTACTCTATTTAACATATGATTACTGCCGTACATTTCTTTTTTGTGATAATATCATTTCTACTACTAGCTGAGTAATTGAGTAATTGTGTCTCTATTCTTTCAGAGTTACGGCCCGGTTCCTTGTACAGTCTATTTTCTTTCAGGTTCAAGTTACTAGTTCATTTAATTTACTTGGTTTTTAATTCTAGCCCACATGCTTAAATAATTTTCATACTTTAAGTTGCTTGTTTTCTGGGTCATGACCATTTAAAAGCCCAAAATCAATTTAAAAACCCCTTATGTCCATTTTTTGTTACGTCTTTATTTGTTAGCCATGTAGTGTAATTTGGTTTAATAATAAATAAACTAATCATTAGCTAGTTATTCTATAATCATTTCCCATCATTACTTTAACTAGCAATATGGCCCGTGCTTCACACACGGGAAACTTAATTTATTTTTTCAATTAACTAATGATTAAAAAAAAAGCATGACGGTTATATGAAAACGATCATAAAAAAAACATGAAACATTGAATAAGTCATCGACATCAACATATACTTATTAACACCATATATTTACATCATCGTTCAGTATAATTAAGTTGTATCCTAAGCACAATGAGATAACTCAAATGGTAAGGGTTTATCTCTTGTCATCCCAGGGTCTTGGGTTTGATTCTCAAAAAAAAGTTATGTCCTTTTAACGCATCTCTAGTATCAACTTACGATAAAATCAGAAGGCCATTTCTTTGTCATACGAAATTTGATCCTCCATTTTATTCGGGTCAGTGCAATAGTTGATCAAACATATTTATTATTTGTAATGTGAGTAGAAGGAATATTAATTTGATACCATATCTTTTTCTTTATTATTAAATTTGATATTCATGATAAATAAAATCAGGATTAAGAAAAAAATTAGGGACATTTATGCAAAAAGATTATAAGAAATATAGAGGATCTTGTTTTTTAAATGATTTTAGGAATTAAAATGATGTTCAATTTGATTTAATTTGTTTTATAAAGGAAAAATATACAAAATTCAGTGAATAAAACTAAAAATATGTACATAGGCAGCTTTATTATTTATTATTTATATATGTATGAATTAGATATTTAATGATGTAATATAATAAATAATTAATTATATCAAATTTTACCTAAATCTATATACTATTCTATCTGAAAGAAATAAAGCTCGCCCTCAAGCCTTGGGCTGGGGTCGGCCAGGTCTTTCCCTATAGTTCTATTGTTTATCTTATCATTTCTCGTCCATGTGGGTAGCAAGTTTTTAAAGAACATGATATAAAATTTAAGTTGTACCATTAAGATTTATATAATACAATTATCTTACTAATTTATTATATTTGATACTCACACAATATAAACAATAATTAAAATGTTATCAAAAATTATCTTGCTAGGTTATGAAATCAATCGATTAAAAAAAATTTAGAAATAGTTTATAAAAAAGATTATAAGAAATATACATGATCTTGTTGTTAGATGATTTTAGTAATTATAATGTTATAATGATATTATATTTTGTATGATTTGTTTGATATAAAATTAGCCATAAAATATATGATTATGTATTTTACATAATCAAAGTTTAAGGAAATGATTATTAATATTTGATTACAATTTTGCCCACGCGCTCTGAAAATAATATTTTTTTTAAATATCAATTTAAAGATTAATGTTTATTATTGTTATTCACAATATTGATCTCGTCCAATTTATAGTCATATTATCAATGATAACTTATGGTATGCATGCGATTAAAAATTAGAAAAAATAGTTTAACAAAACATTTTAATTTTAATTTAAAAGAAATGAAAAAAATTATGTTAGATTGTAATCATATTTTTAATCGATGTCAAAAGCATCAAATAAAAACAATAACATTCGTCTCCTACTTGTCATAGCCAGTTATTTCAGAAAAGAGGTACCTAACTCCAATTCTAACTATAAAAAGATACCATATTAGATATTTCAGTAATCACATAAATATATACAAACATTTATATAAGATTCCGTTCAAAATTTCTCGTCGTCGCCTAACGGCGACTTCTCGCATTTTAAACATTTTAAAACTGAAAATTACAATTAAAAGTAAAATTTCAATTATGAAAAAGTATTTTAAGATATTTCATGACGTCATAAATGTCTAATAAGTTTATATAAAGATTTGGTTTAAGTTTACTCGCCGTCACCGTTAATTTAGATATTGTAACTAAAAAACTCAAAACGATTATGAGAAGGTATTATATCTCATATTCCATTAACTACATAGATGTCTATAATAAAAATTTATAAATTCGTACAAAGCTTTTCGTCATCGCCTAACGGCGATGACTCGCAATTTAGATATTGTAAAATTAAAAATTGCAACAAAATATAAAAATCGATTATGAAAATGTATCATATCTCATATTTTACTAATTGCATTGATGTTTATAAAAAAAAAAATTATAAATTCAGTTCAAGATTTCACAATATTATCAATTTATAGTCTTATTATCAATGATAACTTATGGTATGCATGCGATTAAAAATTAGAAAAAATAGTTTAACAAAACATTTAAATTTAAATTTAAAAGAAATAAAAAAATTATGTTAAATTGTAATCAAATTTTTAATCGATGTCAAAGGTATCAAATAAAAACAATAACATTCGTCTCCTACTTGTCATAGCCGGTTATTCCAGAAAAGAGGTACATAACTCCAATTCTAATTATAAAAAGATAGCATATTAGATATTGATTATGAAAAGATATCATATCTCATATTCCACTAATTGCATAGATGTTTATAAAAAAAATTATAAATTTAGTTCAAGATTTCTTCCCCGTCTCTTAACAACGAAGACTTTCAATTTAAATATTGTAACATTAAAAATTTTAACTAAAAAATATCAATCAATTATGAAAATTTATTATATCTCATATTTTACTAACTGCAACAATGTATATAAAAAAGTATAAATTCAGCTCTAGGTTTCTCTTTAGAATTGCAATTTTAGAATTTAGTTATTTTTATTCCTTAAATTTTAAAATTCTAAAAAGTTAATTAGAAAATTGGGCCAACAAATCTATTTGATCCTAAAAATACGTTTAAATTTAAGATTTTGAACCAGTCAAAAAGGAGATTTTGAAAAAAAATGGAAAGATAGATATATGAATAATTAATGCTAATTGATACTATATGAATGAGTTATAGTTTCCATAAATGAGTAATTATAAATTTAAAATTATTTGCAAAATATATGGGAGGGAACTGATAAGAGAAAATCAAGCAAGATTTTGAATTAATTGGGAAGATTAATGTGTATTAAATAAGTAATTTGAATTTCAAATTCTTATTACGTATTAAATGAAAAGATTGTGTTGACTTGATTACTGATAATTGAAAATGGATCAAAATATGATAAGAGAAAATCCTGAAAGATTTTAAATTAAATGAGAAGATTGTGTATTAAATAAGTAATTTGAATTTCAAATTCTTATTACGTATTAAATGAAAAGATTGTGTTGACTTGATTATAGATAATTGAAAATGGATCATAACATGGTAAGAGAAAATCAAGCAAGAATTTGAATTAATTAGGAAGATTGTGTATTAAATAAGTACTTTGAATTTCAAATTCTTATTATGTATTAAATGAAAATATTGTGTTGTTGATTATAAATAATTAAAAAATGGATCATAATATGGTTATTCCGTGATTATTATGAATTACAATGGAATACATTACATATAGAACATTGAGCAACATTTTGAATGAGTCATAGTATCCATAAATGAGTAATTATGAATTCAAAAATATTTAAAAAAATATTTGGGAGGAAACTTATAAGAGAAAATCAAGCAAGATTATGAATTAAATGGAAAGATTGTGTATTAAATAAGTAATTTGAATTTCAAATTTTATTATAAATTAAATAGAAAAATTGTTTTGACTTAATCACAAATAATTGAAAATGGGTCATAATATGGATAATCCAGGAAAAATCAAAAGAATCCAAGTACAAATGCTTCGCTTACAGTTTTGTTCTGAAGTAGGAGAAACAGGACCAAGCGGAATTCTCTTACGACCTGTTTCACAATTAAGCAAATGCTTAGATTTAAAATATAACGTAACCAACATATAAACCATGTTTGGTTGTGAAAACTTAACACAAAAATAGATTTGGTTATCATGTCTTAGGAAACATATTGCAATAAGCCAACGTCTCATTCTCGAAGTAACAATGGCTTGATGCCAAGAAGCAAGTTAAAGAAAAACCAAAGAGAAAATTAGTCAATGCTTCAAATCCTTAAATTATGAAATGCAGTTTCAGAGATGACCTGAAAATGACCAAAAGATTCAGATTTGTGAAAGGAACATACAATATATATATTGGAAATGTATAACAATTAATAAGATGTCCCAGAAAAAATGCATCAGGAAATGCAAGTCTTTGAAACATAAAAAAGCAAAAGAATCCAAGTACAAATGCTTCGCTTACAGTTTCGTTCTGAAGTAGGAAAAACAGGACCAAGCGGAATCCTCTTACGACCTATATCACAATTAAGCAAATGTCTAGATTCAAAATATAACATAACCAACACATAAACAAAAAATTTGCGTACCTGTTTTATCCATTACATTGCAGAGTTTGAGGTGTAGAATATTGTAGATGGGAAAAAGACCATTTGTAGAAGGTATATTGGAAGATCTGATGGATTAATTGGATGAAGAGTGATGATCGTGTGAATTGCATATACAGACTAAAATTTAGGAAGTTTAAAATGAAGAAATCGAAGAGAGATAACCGTGTGAATTGCATATACAGACTAAAATTTAGGAAGTTTAAAATGAAAAAATCAAAATTTAATTTTGTGTGCTAAAATCATGGAGGAGAATAATGCTTAATTATTGCCTTTCCATTACAGAATAATGCTTGAATTACCATTAACGGGTCATATCCATTTTCTAATATGGTAATTGGGTTTTGTAATAATCCAAGTATATTACTAGATGATTGCATATACATACTAAAATTTAGGAATTTTAAAATGAAGAAATTAATATTTAATTTCGTATGCTAAAATCATGGAGGAGAATAATGCTTAGTTATTGTATTTTCATAACAGAATAATGCTTAGAATTTGAATTACCACTAACGGGTCATATCCATTTTCTAATATGGTAACCGAGTTTTGTAGTAATCCAAGTATATTTTGTACTGGATGCTTGCATATACAGACTAAAATTTAGGAAGTTCAAAATGAATAAATCAAAATTTAATTTCGTGTGCTAAAATCATGGAGGAGAATAATGCTTAGTTATTGTCTTTCCGTAACAGATTAGAATTTGATTCAACACTAACGGGTCATATCCATTTTTTAATTTGGTAACCCGGTTTTGTAGTAATCCAAGTATATTTTGTACTGGATGATTGCATATACGGACTAAAATTTAGGAAGTTTAAATGCTAATTAACAACAATTTTTGTATGCTAAAATCATGGAGAAAAATGGTGTTAATTATTGTCTTTCCATAACAAAATATTGCATAAAATTTGATTTACTACTAACGGGTCATACCCATTTTCTAATATGGTAATCGGGTCTTGTACTAACCAAGTTTATTTTGTATTGAATGATTTTTAATGGGTAAACGAGTTTTATCCATTGGATCATAAAATAAGTTAATTGTCTAGAATGACCTTGCAAATAAGTAAGAAGGTAAATAATCGTTAAAAATTAAGGGATAGAATATGTAATTTTTGGAATCCTTCATGTTCATGCTTTAAGAATATATGGATTATCATTTTGTTATGACCGTATCATTATTAGCATTTATTTTTTCATTGCTCATTAAGTACTAGATTTTATTTGATTTATATGGCTTGCGTCTTTTCTTATCTTTTTTCTAGCTTATGGCCCATTTTAGTATTAGCCCAGTTCATATGTCAGCTATGTTTCTTATCCAATCCAAATCTTTCTGACCCACTTAGTAGTTTGAGTCTGCATGCACTTTCCCTTTCTATTTTGTACAAATATGCTTATCTGCCGTAGCTTGTTTAATACAATTAATTTAGAAGTTTTATTTATCTTATCTCGTTTTAAATTTTTTTTTTTGGTTTCCTTTTCTCTCATAATTTTCTTTCGTTACTATTGTTAATTATTAAAACCAAACTCACTCAAAAAAATTAATTGTCTAATTCGCCTAAATTAAAAGTTAAGGTTTGCGAAAATGTTAGTCTCCGTGGATCGATACCTAATATATTTCAACGATTGATTCGTACGCTTGTGATTTCTAATTGTCATTTATTTTAGCACATCACATGACTTTAGCAAATCTGTTGAAATTTGAATATCTTGAGATTTTGATTGATTTTTTAAAATCCGGAATGAATAACTACAAATTTTAAAAGACTTTTTAAAATCTCAATTGAATACCCACAGATTTAGAAAGATTGTTTGAAATCCGAATTGAATACCTGCAGATTTTAAAAGATTATTTAAAATCCCAAATAAATATCTGCTGATTTTGAGAATTCATTAAAATCCAATAGAATCTCAAATGGATACACCCCTCTAAATTATGGTTTGATAAACTTCTGAATTTTTGCATGATTTTTAAAACAAAAATTTTCAGGAGAAAAAAGAAATACCCCTAAAAAGTAAGGGCAAATCCAACAGTGATCCAAAAATTCAAATTTGTGACAAATTATCCCAAATTTTTCTTCAGTGGTCATCCAAATTTGGATAATTGAATTGTACAATATTAAAATAATGGTATTGTTATTTTCATATTTTTAGTTTATTAAATTTAAAATTGATTTGTAATTTTTTAATTACTTAATTAATAATAGAATGTAATTAATATGTCATAAAATTTATTTTTTAGAATAAAACTTATAATAATGAAAAAACATATTTCATTAAAATTTAAATAAAAGTACATTAAATGCATAAAATAATATTTACAATACTTGCAATAAATTAATGTTTCTATGATATTTTATATGTTGATTAATAAAAAGTTTAATATAAATTTATGTAATATAATACGTAAATAGTAATTTGGATCAAAATTTGTCCAAATTTAAATTTTTGGATCAAAAATTGCCGGAGATAACCTAAGAGGAACAATCAAAAGTAACTTTCACTGATCATGCAAGTAGCAGGAGCTCAGTTTTATTGTTGATTTTTAATTACGTGATAAAAGGAAAATTTTCAATGAAATTTTATGTTTTGACTTTTTCAAGCGATGTCATTTAGTATTTTTGACTTACGAATGATATCTTGTATATTAAATTTCATTTATATCGTATTATTCCTTTATCTAAACGTTACTCAAATGTTAAAATATAAGAATATCATATGTAGAAGTAAAAAATTAAAGGTATTTGTTGGAAAAGTTAATAATGATATTTTAAATAATTTTCTTGAATATTTTTTGATATTTTAAAATTATGGTTTATTCAGATATTTTGATAATGATGTTTATAAATGTGTTGTGGAATAAAAAGTAGGGTTATCAAAGTGCGGCTAGGGTTCGTGAGCTTCGTGCTTTAATGGCTGCACTTGTGTTACCGTGACCTAATTCGGGTCTTCACAAGATGCCTACGTATCTCAATGTCGAGAATCAAGCCAAAACGTAGTTCTAGGTGATGGTGCCCTCGAGGCTATGGCGGCGAGAGCTCACCTATGACGCAGTGACTTGTATGTCCTTATTCGAGGATTAAGCCAAAACGTGGTGGGTAACGTATGGAGCTGTGTCCAAAACGTAGTTCTGAGATGAGGGGTCTGGCCCTTTATATAGGCTGTAGGAGCCTTAGAATCGTAATAGGGTTTGGAGACTTGGTGGACAAGTCACCGTTATTGAGGAAGGTTCTGACTTCTTCCTTATAGGAATTAGTTTCCATGTTGAATTAGGTGCCTTGGAGGCTACACAATATCCCTGGGATATTCTAGAACGTTCCTGGTTTCTAGAACGTTCCCGATTTGTGGATCAGGCCCATGTTAGAAACAAGCTTATACCGGGCGTCCCCGGTTTGGGCTGTTCTTTTGGGTTTAGTCATTAACTACGAATTTAATGCCCAACTAGGGTTTCGGGCCATTATGAGCCAATAAATATTATATTAATTATGTCTTTAGGGATTATTTTTCACCCATATCATTTGCCCCCCAACTTCTAGGAAAACTTGATTTCGTAGAAGTTTAAGGTCACACCAGCCCTACCAAGGTATCGTCTTACAGTGAAGTGTGGAGCGACCTACACATTCACAACTACTAAAATTCTCTCACAAATTAATACTTAAGAAAGTTAAACGTTCCTTGGCCTCTCGAACCTTTTTCTTAAGATTTCTGGGCCTTTCGGGAATAGGATTAGTGTCGTTTCGAGCTCGTAGACACTAATCCAAGTGCAATTCGTGCATAGGATCCTTTATCATAAATTCATTAGTGCTTTGTTTCCCTCAACTTATCTAAGTTAAGGTTAATATCAGGCGGTCATTGCTCATAAGCCCTAATAAGGGCTAATTTTTTAGCAGAAGACACTAATTCGGCCCTAATCGGGGCTAAGTAACCCTAAACGGGGCTATAAAGGCCTTAATCGAGGCTAAATAACTCATCCTTGATGTATTTATTACTAGGATATTCATTCTTAACCTTAAGATAGGTTAATACTCGAGTGGAAATCCTTAAACGTCGCTAAACGAGGTTAATCACCCCCTAACTGCGATTAGTGAAATCCTAACCTCAAATTTTGAAGTCAAGCTCATATTGTAGAGATTTTTATAATCTCCTTGACGGAAAAAGAATCACGTGAAAATACCCATTTTTGAGCGTTCTAGAGCCAAACGAAATCAGCTAGGGGTCTAGGTGTTCGAAACACCTGGACCCATTTTTCCCCCAAGGTGGCCTGGTCGGCCAACCCTGGTCGGCCATTTGGCCAAGGGTGGTTGGAACCCACCCAAGACTATAGAGAATTTAATGAGCTTCGCGTGGACCATAAGATCGTCCAAATCCGATATCCGGAGCTCGAGATATGGCCCAAATAGCGTGGACAGCCCGGAGGTGTTTTCAAACCCTCCTTAAGAGTTTTGTAGTAACTTGTTCTCAAACAAATCACCTTGATTGCTTGAAACTTCATGTTCTTAAACCCTCAATCTTTCAATCATGTTTGAATCATGGATTCGTAGCTGATATTGGTTGGCTGAGGGGTGTTTCAAACATGTCAAGGGTTTCTGGTTTTCAAACCAGACCTGATTTTTTAACACCCCTAACACTTCTAACCTCAAATTTTGAAGTTGATCTTATATGATAGGGATTCTTATAATCTCCTGGTTGGAGAAAGAATCAAGTGAATATACCCATTTTTGGGTTGTCTAGGCAAGAAATACGGTCCCCTGGAAGGTGTTTGAAACACCTTCAGGGTCTTTCAACACCCTCACGGTTTCTGAACACCCCTGGCATTTCCAAACCCAAACTTTGAAGTTGAGCCTATATGGTGGGGATTCTTATAATCTCCTGGTATGAAGAAGAATCACATGAAAATAGGCATTTTTGAACGTTCTGGAGGTGAAATACCCCATGTTAAGCTGTTTTCAAACCAGGCCTTGTTCGTAACAAGGTCATCTTTTCAACTTCAAGGAAACACTTGGCCTCCTAAATAGGCTTTTAGAGGACCTTGAAAGGTTCTTGAATCTCAAATTTGATCTCAAACGGAGCATTTTTGAGCGTTCTGGAGGGTCTTGAAATCACCTAGGGGATTCAGGCCTTCATAAGACCTGACTGACCAAGGTGTTCTAGTCGGCCAACCCTGGTCGGCCATTCGGCCATGGGGACCTGATCGGCCACCCCTGGTCGGCTGGGCCCCATGATTTTTTTTTTGAATGTTTCAAACTTCTTCAGGGTCTTTCAACACCCTCACGGCTTCTGAACACCCTCCAGGTTTTGAACACCCCTGACATTTCTAAACCCAAATTTTGAAGTTGAGCTCATATGATAGAGATTCTTATAATCTCCTGGTATGAACAAGAATCACATGAAAATATGCATTTTTGAACGTTTTAGAGGCGAAATACCTCATTCTGAGCTGGTTTTCAAACCAGACCTTGTTTCAAACACCCTCCTTTTTTCAACTTCTTGAAACCATTGAGAGACCTACCTAGGCTTGTAGAGGACCTTGAGAGGTTTCCAAATCCCAAATTTGAGCTCAAACGGAGCATTTTTGAGCGTTCTAGAGGGTATTGAAATCACCTAGGGGGTTCAGGCCTTCACAAGACCTGACCAAGGTGTTCTAGTCGGCCAACCCTGGTCGGCCATTCGGTCATGGGGACCTGGTCGGCCACCCCTGGTCGGCCGGGCCCCATGATTTTTTTTTTGAATTTTGGCCAAATTTTGACTAGTTGACTTTGACCGTTGACTTTGACTTTGACCAAAATCAAAACTTGTTTCAAACTCCCCTCCTTGTTTCTAGAGTGAGTTTACAACACCTTGGTTGATTTTGTGATCCTTAACCACAAACAACATTCTTCTTAGTTTTCAGGACCTTTTGGGTTTTAACTTGTTCTTGAACTCTTAGTTTCTAATAACCTTGGGCTATACTATGGCCCTTGACTTGCTGACAGCCTTTGATACTTTCAATAGGATGTTTTGAACAACCTTGGCCTTGCCCCCCTTGCCATGGAGGTCTTTGCTCCTTTATTAGCTTATATAAGGTTTTTCTCTTGTTTTCAACACCTGACTTCAAGTCTAGGATATTTTGGTTGGGTTTTGATCCCTGATTTTGACTCAAGGACCTTAAATATCCTACCTTGTTTGTAGGACCTTGCTTTGGTTTGAATTTAACCAATGGTTCCTGATTCAAGTTGTTGAATTCAAACAACGAGCTTGATTTGAGGCGGACAGCCTTGTTGGCCATCAAGGCTTAAATTTTGTATTAGGATTTGAAATTCAAAACTTTAAGTATGGAAATACAAAGGACCTCGTATAGAGAGACCTTCGATCAATGCATATCTCAATGCTCTCACTAACAATTTTCGTGCCTCCAAGGCATTATCAGGGAGCCAACCAGTCTCAGGATGAGATTTGATGGGAATCTATCTAGCAACTTCCAATGTCGATGGGTACCAACAACTTGTGCTCTATAGTGGGGGTCTCCAAGACCTGATAGTAAACACTCCTAGCGCAATTCTCGATTTTAGACGAGGCGAACTTAGATAAGGCATCGGCCGTTATACCAGGAAGCATTCCTCGAATCATACCAACTGTGATTTTACAATCCTCAGGTATTTCACCATCGTTTTATCTTTTGCTTCAAAATCTTCATTCACTTGGGCTATCACCAGCCTTGAGTCTCCACAAACTTTAAGATTTTTGGCCCTCATGGCTATAGTCGAGCCTAGTCCGGCTATCAAGTCTTTATACCCTGCTTCGTTGTTAGTCATTGAAAACTTCAACCTCAAGGCATATTTAATCGTGAGTTCCATTTATTTTTGTTTTTGATAACCCATCAAAATAGGGCACCCAATATTCCTTCTAAACTTCATCCTTCTCTCCCTCTTGGGGTGTCTCATCTTGCCCTTGCTGGGGTGTTATGCCTTCCTGCCCCCTGACTTCTTGGTTGTCAGTTGTACATTCAACCACGAAGTCAGCAAGTGCCTATGCCTTGACGTCCATTCGAGGCTTGTACGTAATATCAAACTCCCCAAGTTATATCGCCCAATTAATTAGCCTTCCCTTGGCCTTCGGGCTTTGCAATATGCTTCTTAACTACTGGTCCGTCAGGACTTCTATTTTGTGTGCTTGGAAGTGGTGTAGCTTCCTTGGGGCTGTTACCAGTGCCAAAGCAAAATTTTCAATGGAAGAGTAATTCAACTCAGCTCCGTGCAACATCTTGCTCACGTAGTAGATAGGCTTCTGAATCTTGTTTTCCTCTCGAATAAGAACGGCACTCAGTGCTTGTTCGGATATCGCTAGGTATAAATATAGGGTCTCTCCAGGACTAGGTTTGGCCAACAACGGGGCTTTAGCCATGTACTTTTTCAACTGTTCAAAGGCCTCTTGGCTTTATGAAGTCCATTCAAAAAATTTCACCTTCTTCAAAGCCTAAAAGAAAGGCAAGCACTTGTTTCCAGACTTGGAGATGAATCTACCTAAGGCTGTAATTCTTCCAGTCAATTTCTGTACGTCCTTTATGGAACGTGGTGATTCCATATCTCGGATTGCCTTGATCTTATTAGGGTTGGATTCTGTGCTTCGATTTGAAACCATAAGACCCAAAAATTTTCCAGATCTCACGCCAAAGGCACACTTGGCTGGATTCAACATCATCTTGTGGTGCCTCAGCACTTCAAATGCCTCTCTGAGGTTCTTAATATGGCATGCCTTGATTAGGCTCCTGACTAACATGTCATCCCCGTAGACCTCCTTGGTCTTCCCGGTCAAGGGTGCAAAAATCTTGCTTGTTTATTAGCCTATGGTAAGTGGCTCTTGCAGAGTCCTCATCTTGGGTTGACATCAACCTAGAATTTTTAAAACAACCTTCCTTGGCTCGATTGGCCATAATGGCTTCAATGTTTGTCTTGGTTCCTGGGGCTTCTCTAGCGGCCTCTCGGCTGGCATGTGCTTGGCCTTAGGGCTGTTTGAGTTTTGAACGTCGATGCTCGAATGTCGATGTTCGAATGTCGAAAGTTGATGTTCGAAATTAAAGGTTTTCAACCTCAAGGAAGTTCTTTAAACTCGAACCTTGAAGTTTTGATGAAAGAGTGCATATTGGACTACCTTCACATGGTTTCAAGCAAAGTTTTGGGTGTTTTAAACCACCAAAACATCAGAGCCTCTGGTCAGCTCCTTAAGGTCGGCTGAAGGCCTCCTTGGCTTCTGGTCGATCCCATGAGGTCTTGAACCTTCCCTATGACGTTTTCAATCTCCATTTCAGGGTTAATATTCGAGTGTTCAACGCTGGTGTTAGATGTTCAATGTTGGCATTCTGGATCGAGAATCCAAAATATCAGATTGGTTTTCAAGTTTTGACTTGAAGCTTCAACCTTTGAATCTTGATTGGAGGTTCATGACCCCCTCAAGTTTGACCTTCTTGGCCTTCATGGCTAATATCTCGTGTTTCTCCACCTAGAATTCGAGGTTGATATTCACATGTTCAACGTTGGTGTTCATATGTCGACTACCAAGTATTCACGACCTTTCTTTTGGATTGATGTCAAACTAAAGTTCTCTAGGATCCCTTACTTGACTTCATGTCTTTCATGGCTTGTCTCAAACCTTTGTTCTGATTTTAGGGTTTTCAAACCTATCTTTGCTTCTCATTTTTCTTGATTCAGGTTCAAGGATTTAAGGTTGATCCTCGATTTATATTTCGAGAAATACAACCCCGTGGGCTTCTTACCTTTTAAACTTCCGAGATGAAAACTTGCTTGGGCTTCTTAATCCTTGTTCAAGGATATTCTTATATCCCTTGACCTTAGGACTATAATTCAAGGTTCTTTATTTGTTTCATCCTTGTATCTTCACTCCAGGTACTTAAAAAATATTGAAGAGTAGCTAGTTCTTAGCCTCCACAGCCTTACATGGCTTTAATTGCCAGATGTGGCTTTTTAATCATCTTGTCTTTTATCCAGGGTCCTTCAAGGACTTAAACTCTTATTTGGTTGTATTATAACCTAACTCTCGACCCATTAGGGTTTATATTAATGGTTTGTTTGTTTCCATTCGTGTATTATTTTATTTTCGGTACTTGGTCATCTTTGACTTACACACATCAGGTGCTTGGCACATAAATAAAATCACAGAATAGAGAACGAAAAACAAATTTGCATTAATAACTTGAAATGGGTTCAACCCTTACATAGAGTACTACTGTCCTACTTGGAGCAACATGCTCTGCAATAGTTTCATCGAACCTTATTTCTACTTCTACTAGATAAAACTGAAGCTAAGTCCTATTAAGATAGTTTGAACCCATCGGGGCTCTTGCAAGACTAGGCCTGCATCGCTTGATTTTGTTTTTGATGCTCCATCAAAATAGAGCACCCATTACTCCTTCCTATCTCCTCATTCTTATTCTGAAGTTCACTTCCTGCTTGGGGTACTATCTCCTGCCCCCCGACTTCTTGGTTGCCAATGGTACATTCAACCACGAAGTCAGTTGATGCCATAGCCTTAATGGCTGTTCGAGGCTCTTGTGTGATGTCCTCTGCCGACCTTTCTAGGTCTTCCTTATCACTGTGGACATCCACGTCTTCAATCGGAAGGACCTGCCCCCCGACTCCATCAGGCCTTAACGCAGCTACATAGCAGCTCCTAGAAATTTTCTGATCACCTTTTTGTTCTCCTACACCATTCCTGGTTGGAAACTTGATCTTCATGTGATAGGTTGAGGCCACAGCCTTAAAAGCGTGAAGTCCAGTCCTCCCAAGGATGACATTGTAAGTAGAAGATGCTTTGATAACCATAAAGTTCAGCATCTGCGTGGCCTCCATTGGCTTCTGTCCAATCGTGACGGGTAACTGAATAGTTCCCTCAATTTTGGATTCTACTCCATTGAATCCATATATAGGCATGTTATTGGGGGTCAACTGAGAATCATTGTACCCCATCTTCACAAACGCATCATGAAACAGAATGTCGACAGAAGCTCCATTGTCTATCAAGACTAACTTCACCTCTGAGTTTCCAATCATAGGAGTTATGACCAGTGGGTCATCGTGGGGGAACTTCACCCCTTCAAGGTCTGAATCATCAAATTCAATTGTTACTTCGGTCTTGCACGCTTTGGTGCCTCTCCGACAATATGCATCACCTCTCGGGCATAAGCCTTCCGAGAGTTCTTTGTTGTCCCGGCCGCGGTCGGGCCTCCTGAGATCATGTTGATTACTGGCCCACGGGGTTGTAGGTTGCGATCTTGATCATCGTCGCTCCTATCATACTCTCTTCCCTGATTACCACGATCTTCACCCTTAGTGAATTGACTCAGTTTCCCTCTACGGATCAAAAACTCGATCTCATCTTTGAGTTGCTTACAATCATCAGTGTCATGCCCCACATCTCTGTGGAATCTGCAATACTGATTCTTGTTTCTCTTTGCGGGATCACCCCTGAGTGGCTTCGGCCATCGGAAATCCTTATCTTTCTCAATATCCATCAGGATTTGACTCCTAGGGGCATTCAACCTCGCGTATTCAGAGAACCTTGGTCCCAAATTTTTCTTATGGGCAGAGTCGGAGTCCTTGCTAGTCCGGGGATATTTGTCCCTAGCATCGTACTCTTGCTCTTGCTTCCGCTTTCGGGAATTTCCTTTTCCTCCATTCGTTGTAGGGGCTTCTACCTTCCTCATGCTCTCTTCTGCTTTTATGTATTTACTCGCCCTTCTTTGGAGCTCAGTCATGCTCTCAGGGGGATGTTTTGCCAACGACATCTGAAAGTAGGTGTTCGTTGTTCCATTCTCCAGGGCTATCATAGCTACCTTGTTCTCCAGGTCTGGGACATTCAATGTCTCCTTGGTGAAACGCTTGAGATAATCCCTCAGGTTCTCATTCTTCCCTTGTTTCACTTGCATGAGAGATGCAGAGCTTTTTTCATGGACTTTTCCACTAACAAACTGATTGATGAAAGCAGTGCTCAACTCCTTGAAGGAGCTAATTGAGTTTGCGGGCAACTGGCTATACCATCTTTGAGCCATGCCTGCCAGGGTTTGAGGGAACGCCCTACACATAAGAGCATCGCTGGCGGGTTGTAACAACAGCGCGTTTGAGAACGTCCTGACATGATTCGAGGGATCACCCGTTCCATCGTATGGTTTTATCGTGGGCATCTTAAATTTTTGGGAAACATGAGCGTTCATCACCTCCTCAGTGAACGGGGGTGTGGGATCGTCAGGATCTCCAAGTGGCATCAGGTCTTTGGGATCACCCCTGGGGGTTTCCACCCTTGTAACTCCTCCAGTTGGGGCATCAACCCTTCTTTGTCTCCTTGAAGATCTTTCCAAATCAATAAAGGGAATCTCCCTCTAAGTTGGAGGGGGCCTATTCTGATTCAGCCTTGCTTGCTCCCTGGCTATATCGTCCTTCAGCCTTTGGATCTCAGCCTCATGGGCCTTGATTCTCTCAGCGGCTGTTTGAGGAGGTCCATCATGGATTCTTCGAGTCCTTCCCATAGGCTCCTTGATTGCACGTCGCCTCCTCGGGGCTTCATCACGATCATCATCCTCAGATGAAGAATCATCAATATAAGGTCCGGAGTAATCGTAATACCCTTGCTCAGGAGGGGCTAAACCCCTAGCATAGGGAGGCTGATATGACTCAGGTATCTGTAGAGCGTGACCACTTGGTCCAGGATCCCTACGATTTGGAGGGTAGTTAGGCAATCCGTATAATGGATCAGTGTTCACGGGGAGTGAAGTGGCGGAGATCTGAACTCCTGAGAGTGGGGGACGGCTATTTAATGGTGAGACCACCATCTGAAGCTGATTGGTCTCACGTCCTGGATGGACGTCCAATGGTAAGGTTCTCTCAACATGGGGATTCGTCCCTATGGGTTGAGAAACTTGAGGCTGAGTGGTTGTCTCTGTTAATGGGGGTACATACCCTTGCTCCGTAACAACAGGTGGAGCGGTGGAGATGGCTGGTGGATTAGAAGTTACAGGAACGTTCTCGAATGTCGTTCTTCGTGTGTTAACCATGGTTAATGTTGTCTTCCCACAAACGGCGCCAAATGTTGTGGAATAAAAAGTAGGGTTATAAAAGTGCGGCTAGGGTTCGTGAGCTTCGTGCTTTAATGGCTGCACTTGTGTTACCGTGACCTAATTCGGGTCTTCACAAGATGCCTACGTATCTCAATGTCGAGAATCAAGCCAAAACGTAGTTCTAGGTGATGGTTCCCTCGAGGCTATGGCGGCGAGAGCTCACCTAGGACGCAGTGGCTTGTATGTCCTTATTCGAGGATTAAGCAAAAACGTGGTGGGTAACGTATGGAGCTGTGTCCAAAACGTAGTTCTGAGATGAGGGGTCTGGCCCTTTATATAGGCTGTAAGAGCCTTAGAATCGTAATAGGGTTTGGAGACTTGGTGGACAAGTCACCGTTATTGAGGAAGGTTCTGACTCCTTCCTTATAGGAATTAGTTTCCATGTTGAATTAGGTGCCTTGGAGGCTACAGAATATCCCTGGGATATTCTAGAACGTTCCTGGTTTCTAGAACGTTCCCGATTTGTGGATCAGGCCCATGTTAGAAACAAGCTTATACCGGGCGTCCCCGGTTTGGGCTGTTCTTTTGGGTTTAGTCATTAACTACGAATTTAATGCCCAACTAGGGTTTCAGGCCTTATTTATGAGCCAATAAATACTATATTAATTATTTCTTTAGGGATTATTTTTCACCCATATCAAAATGCTATAGATTGTTACATGTATTAAAAGTGTAAAAATTTTAAAGTTTAAATAACTATTAAATCTATTTACTTATTTTTTTAACGTTTTTTTAACATTTGATAAACGAAATGACATAATATATGTTAAATTTGAAATTCAAGGTTTAAGGATATATCTTTTGTCAGGTCAAGAATTATTAGAACAGAAGCTTATAAGCATTTTATTGTCAAAAAAATAAAAAACACTATTTTTAAAAAATCAAAAGTGAAAAGTTACCATTGAAATTATCCAAAAATGAACTCTTCCTAAAGTAGACACTGTTACGCATATTTCTTATTTCCATTTAACTGTAAATTCATACATTTTTCAGGACTTTAAAAAGAGGAATGAACTGTAGGGGAAAAGAGAAAATACCCACAGAACAAGCAATGAAAACAGTTAACAGTAAATGTAAATATATAGACTTTTGTACTGTTCTAGACTTGTAGTGTGTACAGTAATATTTAATGTATTTTTTTTCAGTTCGAGTTCCCTTTCATTTATAAATTTTTATTTACAAGGGTACGAATCTTGAAAAGGATCAAATTAGTTTTTGCAAAGATACATACTTACATTACATAGCATGAAACTAGAAGCTTGTGATGTTTTTGTTGTGTTGCATATTAAGTGATATTATTGGTCATGAAAATCATGACAGACTGAGGACTGTTTGTATGTCTCTAGTGAGTGGTGTTTTGATTCTATTTCTAGCTGAATAAAAGCAAAAGAAATAAAATGGGGAAAATGTGGGGCATGGAGATGGGGTCCATGAAATGAAGTAGCAGTACTATGGTAATCACACTATGGTAATCATGGTGATTGAAATCAGCTTAAAGTTAGTTTGCTTTTCTCACTCTTGCAAATTGTATCATGGTGGTTTGCTGGTTTCTGATTGAAATCACTGATCATTTCATTTCAGCTTAAAGTTAGTCTCTCTCTCTCTCTCTCTCTCTCTCTCTCATGGTTTATAAGTGTATGCTCTTGAACTTATTGTGAAGTGGAACTTGATTTTTTTTATTATATATATATATATATATATATATATATATTTTTGATTCAGGGAATATTGCTAAGAAAGTGATTCAAAGGTACTAAAGTAAGCTAAGTATAATGGCAGATAATGGTTCTCCTTCATCTCCCTCAGATAAGTGTAAAAAGCCTTGCTCATCTATATTCAGTTCACCAAGGTTGTTCACTAGCTTTGCTTCAAAGGGTTTTACTGACACAGATACTATGATGAGTCCAACTTCAGTTCTTGACAGCAGATATTTTTCTGCTTTCAAAACTCCCTTATGTTCTGATAGTCAGTGTAAAAGTCCAAGAACCCAAAAACCTGAAAATAGGAATCATTGGGATATACTGAAATCCAAGAGGACTCTTGGCTTAGTTGATGTTCTAACTGATGAAGTGTCTGACCTAAAGTTATCGAAATCCGAAAGCCGGATGGTTTTATTTGGATCACAGTTAAAGATTCAAATTCCTTCCCCCTCTCCGTCTCTTCTTTCCCCTAGTGTTAATTCTCCACTGTCTCTTGGGGATTTTGGTACAAAACCTTCCCCTTTGTGTTCATTAAAAAAATCGCCATTTGGCTCTTCAAAATCTTGCTTTGAAAACTTGGATTCTCCTAGAATTTTTTCCAGTTCTCCCTCTGCTGATGAGTTGGAGCTTTCAGAGGACTATACTTGTGTTATTGCATATGGTCCTAATCCGAGGACCACTCATATATTTGATGACTGCATTATTGAGAGATGTTTGTTGGAAAATTAATTTAAACTTGTAGATTAACGTGGAGGAAAATCAGGAAACAAGTTCGTTATGGAAATAAAGTGTTGATATGTCAACATGATTTGGTCAATCGTAAGATAAGAATAAGAAATAAAGTGTTGATATGTCAACATGATTTGGTCAATCGTAAGATAAGAATAAGATAAGAGATAAGATGATATCAAATCATCGTTCTTATCCTTAGTTTGTAATGATTAGTTTTTTTTCTATTTAAACAATGTAATCATTTTCATTCAATGTATCATTAAGCCAGAAGCATAATACAATGTAGTCTTTAGAGTATTTCGGTTTTGTACATATTAGTTTTCCTCTTGCTTATTTTCATTATTGTTCTTGTTATTATGATTCAGTTATTTGTGTAATTTCAACATGGTATCAAAGCGGGCGTTCCTTGGGGCGTAGCAAATGATTTCAATCAAGAAGTTCCAGGAGCTGAGAAGGCCACAGGCGGATTCCTCAGCAAGAGGAGCAGGAAGAAGAATGATTTTGTTATTGAAGAAGAGGAACTCGTTTTTTTTTGTTGCAGCAGATGGTGTGCAGATTGTTGGAAGGAGGTAATTTCAGGTAGGCGTCGCAGAAGGATGGTGGCAAATCTGCATGTGTAGTATGGGATACATGTGTAGTATGGGGCTGCCGAGAAAGACGAGGCGATGTCGAAGAAGCTTACTGAAGGCAGAAAACGGGCTGGTGAATAAGTAGTGCCATACGGGCAAGTTAGTAATGTCAGACGGACAAGACGAAAGCCATACGGGCTGATTGCCAGATGGGCAAAGTTGATTGCCAGACGGGCAAACAAGTTCAATAGCCATACGGGCTCAGATTATTAGCCATACGGGCTCAGTTTAATAGCCATACGGGCTCAGTCGGATTAGCCATATGGGCTCAGTCGAATCAACCATACGGGCTCAGTTTAAAAGCCATACGGGCTAGAAGGATTGCACGAGACAAGTTTAGATTAAGGGAGAGATTGTTGGAAAATTAATTTAAACTTGTAGATTAACGTGGAGGAAAATCAGGAAACAAGTTCGTTATGGAAATAAAGTGTTGATATGTCAACATGATTTGGTCAATCGTAAGATAAGAATAAGATAAGAGATAAGATGATATCAAATCATCGTTCTTATCCTTAGTTTGTAATGATTAGTTTTTTTTCTATTTAAACAATGTAATCATTTTCATTCAATGTATCATTAAGCCAGAAGCATAATACAATGTAGTCTTTAGAGTATTTCGGTTTTGTACATATTAGTTTTCCTCTTGCTTATTTTCATTATTGTTCTTGTTATTATGATTCAGTTATTTGTGTAATTTCAACAATGTTGTGGTATTGTTGGGTTGTCTGCATCACTAAAGAAGGGAAATGGTTTTGCTGTTGGCCAATCATCGAGTTGTGCCTCTGAAAGCTTTTTGAGTTTCTGTTACCATTGCAAGAAGAATCTTGATCAAGGAGATGACATTTATATGTACAGGTTAGTTTTTATTTCTTATATGGTGAACATGCTTAAATTAGATGCATGAAATATGACGAACTACATTCAATTAGTTAGAAAAAAAGAAGTAGCTACATTTGATCAGTGAAAACATCTGGCATCATTAAAATTAATTCTACAGAAAAATGTAATGTCACTGATGGTTTTCCATTCCCATTATCATCAAGTTTCAGCCTTCCAGGAACATGTAGTGAATAAGTGGCCATTCTCTAATCACACTGTTTTAAGTTCGGTTAAATTACTTTTTGTGGTTCCAAGACCTCTTGCATTGTTTTTTCAGGGGCGAGAAAGCCTTTTGCAGCAGTGAGTGCCGCGACAAAGAGATTATGTCAGAGGAAGATTCTGAAAAGAGTGATGATATTTGTGGGTTTTAGTCCTAATTTCTTTCTTGTAAGCTTCACTAGGTTAATCCTATGCCATCAGTTTTCTACATATGCATGTACTTGTATATGAGCTCTAGATAGGATTAAGGTTGGACAATAGATTTGCTATCAGATTACTGGGAGTAGGAAGTGTTAGTTGTATTTAGTTGATATTTGGATCTAATTTCATTTTGATTTTCTTAATCTGTGTAACCGTGTATTTCTTCGGTATAAGAAATCCTTCAAGTTGAAGTACCGAAAGGTTGAGATGTAATTTGTAAGATTGTGTTATTGTCAAAGTTGTAATTTCAAGTCGAACTCTTGTAATATTTGTTAGCAGTTCATGAATAAAAGGTCAAGCTCAACATTGCATTCTATCGCTGTACGTCATGACTTAATGCCTTTTTATAGCATACATCAATGTCTGATGACCTCATTTGATTAGTTCTTTTTATCTGTAGTCAGTTAGTTTTACATTTACCAGAATCGTGCCATATTACTTTGCCTTTTACGTCTAAGATTCGAGTAAACTAATCGCCAAATTTCTTAGTTTATGTCACTCTGATGAAAGAAACTTAAATTGAACAACTAAAACTAATGCATGCATATCTCCAGCGTGTAATGTCTCTGATGCTTATGCCCAACCCCATAGCCTAATTTATGGATTCCTGATTTTTCAGTCTGTATTCAGACCATTTCATGAATTTTATATAGTCAATTTACAAGTTTCACTTCACTTTTAACTTCCCATACTACATAGTTTGAAGTTATTCACAAAAACATTTGTAACTTTGATATTTACAGTGCACAGAACTTCTTAGATCTTATTCTACATAGTGTATCTTAATGTGTTGCAGACCAGAGACAAACTGAGGGACCCTTCCGGGTGCAATCCTCAACTACTTGCACTTAGTGTTGAAGAAGCTATCAAGTTGGGACCATTGAAGGACTCTACATAAATTCAGGTTTCAGGGAAAACTCTTTAGCGGTTTAGCCCACAGGTTTGTAGTTTCCATTACATTTAAGTCATGTCAAGTATATGGATCATTTTACAGTCTCAACTTTTTTGAAATAGTATAAGAATCTTGCTAACTCACAGTTTCTAACCTATGCAATTAGTTTTAGATGTAGTGCCTGTTAAACTCAATTAAGGTTTACCTGATAAACATGTGTAGCTAGTAACCAACTTCATTAGATATTGGCAGAGATAGAACATAGTGAAACTAACAGCCACACTGATAATATACTGGCAACTTAATTTTCAAGATCATGGTCCATGGTATGATTTTGTTGAGCTATTAGATCCCTAGCAGTTGGTATCTTTTAGCAGAATTGGACCACTGTCATGCCAAAACTATCATGTCGTTTCAGGTGCTGAAATAAGTTACTATCATCATGTAAACGATACATCTTCAGTTTTACTTCTACAGTAAAAATGAAGAAAAGTCGGGATGAATCAGATATATGTTTCAAAAAACGGTAGATAGTAATTTCTGACAATCTGACTTTGGCTTGAATCCCTTGGGTTCCATCAAGCATTTCACCTTGTTTGCAACAGTCTTATACTTTTTCAGCTAATTAATATGCAGAGAACAGTTCTGCTATCAGCAACTACCCGGATAGAACCTTCGCCTTCTATTTGCAAAAATGGCTGGATTTATGTTAATTAAGCTTCTTCCCTTGCATATTGTACTGTTTAAATAAAGTTTGTATTGACTGTCTATTAACAAATGTGTGGTGTTGTCTTCAATGTGCCCAATGTGAGGGAATCAAAGGGGTAAGAGGGTTACATTTCTGTACAAACAAAACCTTTTATCTCTCAAGTCGTTAACTTATGACATCCTTTACAGTAACAAAATCCTTCTTCAGTCAAAAGCTTGAACGATAAGCTGACCATAGCCCACAGGCCACACCTAAAATCATGCAAGTACTCATCGTTCAATTGTATACACCATAACACCATAGCCATTTCAGCATGCAATATGATACAGAAGATGTAATTATGCAAATGAGCTAATTGCTAAAGATGGATTGGTTGCATACACGACGAAACCTATAGTTTGAGACGTGCCTATAACCCAGATGATTGAGCTTTGTGTGTTTCCTATTTGACAAATAAAGAATTCCAGAGGTTGCTCGGAACAAATGAGATGATTATCTATGCATATGAGATGTGGTGTTGTACAAGCATTCGTTACATGTTGATCGTTCTTCCAGAAGTAATCTATGAAGTTGTTAGTTCTATAAAAAGGAAGAGATGCAGAAAAACGACGAATAACATTTTAAATTTGAATCCACGAGGATGGCTGTTTAATGGTAGTGGCAGCAGTTGATGTTACAAGCAGTAGGCGACCCTCTGGACAAGCTCATGAAGTAGCAGAATGACAGTGAGAAACATTAGAAATACAGTAATACAAGCATGTTTAATTCATTTGTGAAGACCTTGTTGCCTGTTGGTTATAGTTTATTTATCAAACACTTTAATTAGGACCTCCATTCAGTCATAGTATACCGTAAATATAGTCCAGAGAACAGTCCTAGCCTCTATCAAAATTTTAATACAGTATGTAATCATTTAATTCTGGTATTCTAAACAAATGCTCCTTGAGTTTGACATTTGAGAGCTTACTTTTAGTAAGTGATCAAAAAAAGATGAAAAGAGCTTCCTTACTTCGGTGCTGTTTGGCAGAACTTCTTTTAAGGACTTGTTAACTTATTTTTGGGTAAAAATTTTATATTTTGATAATTTTCTTTTATATAAGTATTTAATGTATGTTTGAGATACTATAAGTTGCAAAAAAAAGTTGACTTATTTCAGAAAAAAGTTAGGAATCTCTAACTTTATCTTAAAATAAGTTGATTTATTCTGGAAAAAAATTTCCCCAAACACCCCTTCATCACTTTTTCTGGAAAACTTTTCAGAGAGAACACAATAAATTGAAAACATGTTCAAGTTGAATATTTTCCATACACAAAATACGGGAACTGAAACTGTTAATTTATTTTATTTAATTTCATTGTACACCGTATCACCGTGTGAGAGCATCTCCAATGAGGAAAAACCCTTAGCAATATTATCCTAGTTGGCATATTAGGTGGCATGAAATAGAGAATATGTAAAAAAAATACACTCCAATGCATAATTACCCTTAGCAAAAATTATAGATAATCCTACTTGGTTGGCTATATTTGTTGAACCAACATAAACCCTTAGCAAAAATATACACAATTTCATTATAGCTATGTTCATTGTAGTTTTACTTGCCACCCTTATGTAAAAATTTTATTATTTCCTAATTTAAAATTTTTTAAATTTTTTAACCAATCATTATACATGTTGCCATTGGAGATGCTCTGAGGCTGCCTTCCATTTGTAGTTTAACTTTCCATAAAATTTTAAATTTTAAAATCAATATCGAATCAAAAATAGACATGAGGCTTATGAAAGAAAAAATGACAAAAATAACCAATTTTTCTGATAAAAATAACAAAAATATCCCTTCTAAAAAAAGTGGCCAAATTTAACTTTTTGGATACTCCACTAGTAATAGTTGGGTATCCCATTTTGTATAAAATAAATCACTTTGGGTATCCCAATTTGTATAAGATATACGGGTAATTGGCTCAATTAATGGATAAAAAAAAGATTAAAATTGGTCGTTACCCACAAAAATGATCATTGACGCATGAAACATAAACGAAACGAAAAACGAAACTTACGTATAATATTACTCAAAGTGGTGTCTGAAGAGGGTAGATGTACGTAGACCATGCCCCTATACAATAGGGAGGCTGTTTCCGAAGGACCCCGGCCATTACAAATAATATAGAAATACAAATACAACGCAGGAGTCGAACCCCTAACCTCCTTCAAAGGAGGCCAGTGGCTCAACCACTCCACCAACATGTATGAAACATAAATGATGTAAATCATATACACGACTACACATGAAAAAAAACCACAAACAAATAATAAAACGAAGACATGGAGGGGGAGGAGAGTCTGAAAAACAAAGACATAAATATTTTGTACAAATAAAATACTGAAAAATAACAAATGGCTACGTGGACATCAACATCATCATCATCGTCAGCATCAAACATACAAAACAACTACACAATTTTCTCATGCTTCTCCCTCCCTCCTGTCTTTTCTCAGATCTGTCGGAAAAATTTCATCCCCTTCGCCGGACCTCGTAAAAAACTCCGTCGCTCTCCGCCGGAAAACATGTCCGTCACCGTTCCTGTCTCCCCGCCGTCGCCCCGCACCTACTCTGATGATCAACCTCTTCTTGATTATACCACTCGTAAGCTCTTCAATTCTATCTCTATACCTAAAATTACGGCATATGCTTGTTTGTATTTTTTTATTTATTGTTATCATGAATTTGTATGGTGTTAAGTGAATGTATTACCACAAAATCTCGATAAATGAATAATCTCGATTAGTCATTTCTCTGTACCTCAATAATTGAATAAGATTCTAGAAAAGGTATTCATTTATCGATCGAGATTTAATTATACATAACATCTAAATGTAGAGGTAAAACTTTAGATAGGAAAACTTTAGGTTTCCTAATTTACATACAAGATTAAAAGAATAGTTGAAACAGACATTTATCGATTCATAATATTTAATCTGATTTATATAGAGGTACGACCGAGTTTATATAGATATTTGTGCACTAGAATTTAAGTAAATTCTTAATGGAAAGTAAACTTATCCTTATCTATATCCAGTGGCCGAGCCAGCACAAAATTTCAGCATACTCCAAAAGAAAGATTAAGTGAGGAATTTGAACAGTCTTTTCTAAAGAATGCTTGTTTAACAGTTTAAGTAATTATTGTTAATAAAACTGCGATTCTGAATTAAACTACACCCTAATGTGGCATCCCAGGCCATTGAAGCAACCAAAGTTTTGTTTAAAAACTTTACTTGTCATGGTTTTAGCCCAAAACCCAGGGTACTCGAAGGGAACCTCTAGGTTCTTAGTGGCTCCGCCACTGTCTATATCTACTGCAAATAAGTTAGTATAATAATCAGATATGAAGGGAAGCAACTCAATTACGACTCTATTACCATAAATTTAGAATAACTGAAATATATCAGATTTTATGACCTGGATCTGTTGAGGCATTTGCTTCTTGACGTTCTTGATTAGGGGTACAAATTATTACGAGACCTAAATTTTAAAATAGCTTCTAGCCTTAAACCGTCAACACATATAGTGTGGTTTCACAGTGCCTTTAGCAACAGCTAACTTGTGAAGTCCAGTACTTGTAAATACTTGTGAGATGGTATAGTAATTTATTCTTGGAAAAAACGACAGTCAAACATTTGTTTCATAAAAACGCAACTTATAGTTACGTTAAGTTGGTTAAGAAAGCAAGATTGTGGTGCATTTATGATACGAACACCAGTCACTGTTGCGTAGGGTTGCCCATTTGCATAAAGCCCAGTGACAGAAAGAACTGCTGCCCAGTGATGCAGGACAACTTGTAGAACAATGATTTAAAGAATAAAACAATATGAAAGATAGAACTTGGGTGAACTGACCGCAGAAAATTCACAACCCCAAGGGTTTCCCAACCGCAGAAGGGAGAAAGATTATGGATTGCAGCCCATAGAGACCCAATTATAATATTCAAATATATTCCAATAATCAAGTCTAAGTATATGGTGTGGGGAATACAATGCTTATATAAGAATAGAAAACCCTAATAATATAACCTAATGGACTAAGAGACCCATAAACAATTAGGCTTTATTATAAATGAACTATTTAAGTAATATACTCCTAAACTCCACATTTAAAACATATAGATAAACATTATTTATCTCTACACTAAACAAATATAAACTATTTAATGACATAAATATTAATTCTTCATTTCCATTCCTCATCACCCAGTGAATAAATGTAAACCATATAATTGACAGTTAGTGTTGCGTTTTTGAGTTCCCAAAAGTGCCATTTTTTAGTAGTGCTTTTTTGGGCATTTTTACTTTAAATTGTGCTAAAAGGGTCCTTTTATCTTTATTCTTTGTGTGCTTGACCAAGTCTGGTATACACGGAACAAGCCACTTTCTAAATTTACGCGAAATGCATGCAGGAAAAGATGATTTAAGGACTGCACAAGTTGAAGAAGATGAATCTTCCCCTAGTAAAACTGTTCCACACAGGAAGAAATATTCTCAAAGTCCTGTAAAATGCTTTGGTGTGGACTTGACCCCAGATAACATAGCTGTTGCTATGGTGTATTTTGTCCAAGGCGTCTTAGGGTTGGCAAGGCTTGCTGTCAGCTTTTACTTGAAAGATGATCTGCATTTAGATCCTGCGGAGGTATGTCAACTTTATGGATTTATCTGATGTGTTTTTGTTCAGAAGAAACTCACTGCCTATTTCCGGTTAACAGTTTTTGCAATATTGAGTCATAGAACATGCTATCCTTTGGTAGTTTTACATATTTGCAAAGCCTTTATAGAATATTGTTCCTTAATGAATTTGAACACATTCGTCTCTTTTGAAATCAGAGATTAATTTTCTGAACACATATTCATACGTACTCTTATGAAGTTATTTTGCTTGATTAGACAGCTGTGATATCTGGGTTCTCATCGTTGCCATGGCTAATCAAGCCTATATATGGGTTTATCAGGTGCCTATTCATTCCTGGTCTTTTCATATTTGTGTACATAACTCTAGTTAACAAAAGGTTTTCCCTTTCTAGTGATTCAGTCCCACTATTTGGATATCGACGAAGGTCGTACCTGATTCTGTCAGGACTTTTAGGAGCCTTATCTTGGAGTTTGATGGCGACCTTTGTTGATGGGAAGTATGCTGCTGCTTTCTCAATACTCATGGGGTCTCTTTCTGTTGCCTTCTCAGATGTGGTAAGCTTTTACTTTCACTATTAACATTATTTAAACTGTGCTAAATGCTGTTAACATATAATACTCATTTGTTTAAGAAGCTGTGCTAAATGCCTAGTAAATGTTTTTCCCTCTTTCAGTTTTACCTTTTTGTTATGTGGTTGCTACAGTATGATATGACTTGGTAATTGCTCTGGCCGTGTTTAATTTATGGATTATTTTCAGTTCTTTGTTAGCCGGGTTGAAAGTGATCTAGAATAATTTAGTCCTTTGTCAAAGATCTTACTGAAACTATCATTTTGTCGGTGCTTCCACACGCGTAGCATAGCTTGGCCTTCCTGTACTGAAACCATCTCCCATAGTGCCACTACAAACTGGAGGTGTTTTATAAATTTTTTATATTTTAGTACTTGAGATCTTAAATCTCGTAGATAGGTTGATTGTCTCCAAAAATCAATTTTTCCTCCTAGCAGACCCTTACCAACATTATTCCCCCCTAGCAGACCCTTACCAACATTATCCCCCCCCCCCAATATACAGACACACACGCATACATGCATAGTTACACACAAACATCTGTCTGTGTCGTAACTTGTAGAGAAAAATAGCAGTTTCTGTCACATGTATGGCTGTAAGCAACTAGGCACTTACTCTTTTGTGCCTAGTTGTAGAGAAAAGATCAGTTTCTGTAATATGTATTTGTATAACATATGGATTTTTATGTCTTATATTGTCTGATGGAACGTGAAGCATATTTTAGGTGGTAGATTCAATGGTTGTAGAGAGGGCTCGTGGTGAGTCACAAAGCATGTCAGGATCTCTTCAGTCATTATGTTGGGGTTCCTCTGCTTTTGGTGGAATTGTGAGCGCTTACTTTAGTGGATCTTTAGTCGAAGCTTATGGTGTCAGGTATATGTTTGGTTGTTCTCATTCACCATAATCTGTAAACTGTTAATAGTCTTGGTCTCTTAAAATCTTCTTATTGCAGGTTTGTCTTCGGTGTCACTGCATTGCTTCCATTGTTGACAACAGCAGTTGCAGTACTTGTAAAAGAGAAACCTGTGACTGCCTTGGCATGGAGACAGAATAATAGTTTGGCTGATCCAGCCATTCTTAATACCATCAAAACTAGCATTGTTGAGTTATGGAATGCTGTCACACAACGCAGTGTGTTTCTTCCAACTTTGTTTATCTTCCTATGGCAGGCAACACCTCATTCGGATTCAGCCATGTTTTACTTTACGTATGCCTTCATTATTTACTTGCTTTCTACTTTTTTTTCTGTAATAGGATTTGTGGTAGTTCATGAATACTAATATCTTATAACCATATGTATGTCGGAACTTTGATGAAATGTGACACATTCTACAGCACGAATAAACTTGGTTTTACCCCAGAGTTTCTAGGACGAGTGAAGCTTGTTACTTCGGTCGCTTCACTTCTGGGTGTCGGACTATATAATGGCTTCCTGAAAACTGTTCCATTGCGGAAAATATTTCTCATAACTACTATTTTTGGAACAGCTCTTGGGTTGACCCAGGTTTGTGTTCCTTTTTTTTTTTTTTAATTATTTTCTGCGGTTGAGAGATCTTTTATAGTTGTTCTTACTGGAACTTTTTGGTTTCTCTATGATAGGTTTTTCTTGTAACGGGAATAAATCGGCAATTTGGCATAAGTGATGAATGGTTTGCAATCGGGGACTCTTTGATTATAACAGTTCTTGGCCAAGTAATAGATTTATACATTAGGCATTAATAGTGTACTTTACAGTTTGTTATTCTATGCATGATTGATCACTCTTCTACTATTTTTGCATTCCTTATCACTTATTAGCGATTCCATTGCAGGCTTCGTTTATGCCCGTGCTTGTGCTAGCAGCGAGATTGTGTCCAGAGGGAATGGAAGCAACACTTTTTGCAACTCTTATGTCTGTATCCAATGGAGGGAGTGTCCTGGGTGGTCTGCTTGGCGCTGGCCTCACTCAGCTCTTTGGTGTTACTAAGGACAGGTTTGACAACTTGGCCTTACTGATAATTCTTTGCAATTTGAGCTCCTTATTACCTTTACCGCTACTTGGCCTCCTTCCACGTGATAACTCCGATGCAAATTCGAAGGAGAATAATGATGTCGAGATAAAATCTAATTGAAAAGTGGTGCCTGTTTGCAACTGAGGCTAAGTTGTATACGTAATGTGAAGGATGGCCTTGAAATACCATGAGTCAGAAAAAAAAAAAAAAGAAGATACAGAATGTAGAATTTTTGCCACAGCTTTCCGGAAAAAAGATGTTTTTGATCTAGAGAAAGAGAGAGGGGAAGAGACAGAGAGAGACAGAGAAGAGAGATACTGATGTAAATATTTAATTCAAAAACTAAAGTTGAGGATGCTACTTCCTCATAACGTCTTTGAGTAAAGGAAGTAGTTGTACTAGAGTCAGCTACTATTATAGAGATGGATGTCGAGACTCATGTCGGCCATCACTTGTAAATGATATAACATCACAAACTTCCTACTTACAACAGTTTTTTTGTTCCTTTTTGGACTCTGCTCCCTTTCTCTCGTCCCTGTATGATTTTTTTTTTTTTTAATTTAGGAAAAACCTTTTGAGATCAAAATGAGGACCTGGCATCAGGTTTGGACGTTCTAGAATTTACCATCTAGTGCATAAGGTTAATTTTTACTGTTTATTGACCCTAGTCGCCCTACGAGGGCCCTCTTAATGTTGATATGCTATTGACTCTAACCTATTTACACTGAAGAATGATCATTATATATATAAAGCTGGGTCTGTGGTGTATGAGTATCCACCATCCAGTCTTGGAACCAAGGAAGGGGCTTAAATGCCCTGAATAACAATTTTCAAATAACTATTGCATAAAAAATCTCAAATGAATAATTACCAGTAAATGTGGTTTGTCAATTTAAGATACTTCACTAGCTACTAAACTATAGTGTTGTTCTTCTTCCCTCTCTCCCTCTGTAAATTTTTCAGTGTGGAAACCTTTCTCTGGTTAGTTTTGTCCGTAGTTTTCGAGTTGTATATATGAACATTTTATCATTTAAAATGATAAATTGTAAGCTGTGGTGTGGCTATATGCTTAGCCTTTGCAATGATTTTTCCTCTATGTACACTGTTTATTTATATGACATGGTGGAACTCAATTCGTGCCTTTTTGTTTAATTCTGGAACAGTTGATGTGAAGGTTTATGTCATTTGTCAACTGTTATTGATAGAAGTTGTTGAGATATTATATGCCACAAATACCAGGGATAGGAAAACACTTCCTTTCCACCTGAAGGGGACTTGAACTACTAGGGTAGGCAAGTCCCTTCCTCTTCTAACATTGAAGGGGACCTGAACAGAACCTACAACCACATGCAAAGGTCATTTATCTTAATCCTTTCTCCTTGGAAGGGGCAATTTCTGAATATATGGTCTAATTTTAAACCACATATCTACTCTGGTGACCTGTCATTTAACAGTGAGCGTAAATCACATGGTGGTTCGTATCATATAACTATTTGTACCTATAACTAACTTGTTACATTTATACGATGACTTTAATCTCAGATAATGTAGTTCCAGAATGGAAACTAATTAATACCTATTCAAACCACATAATGCATAGGTTGAGCTCGTGTCATCTATACTATCTATACTATACTATAATTTGTAGTTTGGTTATCATTTTTGGTTATCCCTCATTCACAACTGTTAGGTCTTCAACTCAAATATATCATAACCGTTAGATACAACATTATTGAAAGTTGTTAAATACAGAGGTTTTAGGTTCGATTCCCGCCAACAACTTAAGGTACAAGTTCTTTACTACACTATAAATAAATTATAAAAAATTTAAAGTAACCCGTGTTTTGCACGGGCTATAAGCTAGTTAATAAATAATAAGTCTTTGTAACAAACAAAGTTAAGGTAGGACTTGGAGTGGTTGCCTAAAAATCAAACTTTTAGAATTTCTTAAAAAGAAATCAAACTAAAAAGTACTATCAAAAAAAAAAAAAAAAGAGATCAAACTAAAAAGTGCAGCGCCTATGGTTTCATTTAGAACTCAAATTTTGAAAAGAGCCCTTTGTACAAAATTGTTACAAACTTGAAATTCAAAGTGTAGCTGGTAATTTATCGCTTTTGTGTTCTACTTTCACCCAAGCTGAACAAAGAATAAAAGAGATTCTTTTCCAAATTCCTTCTCTGAATTTCTTTACTTGTTCCACTTGCTCTTTCATTGTGTGATTGTGCATTGCTATAGAACCATAACGTGCTTAACATTAACAAAAGATTTTTCCTTTCATTAATTTTTCGGGATAATCTTTATGTTCCCTAATCTCTCTCTTCTCCCTCCTTTTTGAAGTGTGGTAGAGCACAAATATGTCATATGTAAGGTGTAGCACTATTATTAGCACTATGAACATCACTTACTAATACATAGTCACTGAAAAGGAAGTATTAAATCACATACTCATGCCTGCTAAATAGCATTTGACTCTCCACTAGATTTGTGTGCTCTATCTGGATTTGGAAGCATTGAGCTCTTTTCAAATTTTCACAATTGAGTTTAAATTGTGGTTTTATATCTAATGTCTGCTTTATCTTGACCACATGACAAGTAATTAGAACTGTTTCTTTCAGTAGTTCCTATCTTTTACGCACACACACACACAGACATTCTATATGTTGTATGTGTCTGAGTTTTGCCAAGCTATCTTCATCGCCTGGAGAGGCTGTCGGGATTCTTTGGTGTTTCAGGCAAGAGAACTAGGTCCTAGTGTTTGTTGTATGAGGATGGAAAAAAAGAAAATTTAACTGTTATCCTAATTGTTGCTGATGTTTTGATAGGTTATAATACAGCCTATAAAAATGTTCAATGAAGTTTACAGTCATTATTCCCAACTACTACATAACAGCTTTGCTTATTGTTACAAAGTATTATTGTTGATTTCGTACTTTTCATATTTTGTCATAGTTGATGCAAATTATTGAAGGCTATGAACATCTTTGTTTGCTAGTTCGAACTTTATATCCATTATCCACACGAAGGATTAATAATACTTCAGCTCTTGATATAGTTTATTTATGATGGTGATGATAAGGGACTACAATCTGACAGAGTTTTTGGTAATAATTACAAAGATGTAGTAGCAATTAGTGTAATACCTTATTGTTCTTTTGTAGTCATTCATTCATTTTTTTTTTTTTTTTTTTTTTTTGCCAGAAAAGTAAAGGTTTTCATTAAATCAACAACAAATACACCGTCGGGACAATCCCCCAACTGGAGCTACAACCAGGTTGAAAAACAGAGACAAGCTAAAACACTTAGCTGGTTTGTTTCCTGACTGTTTGACAATACAGAACTGAAAAATTCTGTTAAAAGAGAATGCAATCAAAGACAACCCAATAAATCTAAATTGCACACACATCTCTGAATACAGTAATATCACAATTGACCTTAACACGTAAAAACAATTGGTAGTCCATTGTTCGGATGGCGCACCCCAGCTATCTACTTGCCGGTATCCAGCTATAGACTTGCCGTAAGTGAAGACTCCCCAAGGTTGAACATTCTCCTGTTGTGAAAGGTGAGCTTTTGCAATAACTATTAATGCTACAGTTTTGATGCGGGCTTTCCAGATCTCTCGAGACATCAAATTAAACATCCTCGGAGGACGGGCATAACACAACCAAAACAATAATAACTGAAGACGATAACAATCGCACATAAGGCGATACACACGCCAAGAGGCGAGACAAAAAACCCAACAAAGATGAGTTTTCAAAGCACAAACTAGCTCAAGATCGGACCAGATCTGAGAAAATTCGAAAGAATTTTCGGAGCTTTATTGAATGAAAAAACTGAGGAAATTGATTAGAAGAGAAAAGGGAACGAAAATGAAAGAAAGAAGAGCACGGGCGGTGGAGAGGGGCGGTAGCGGGGGGCGGCGGAGGCGAGGGGGAGGGGGAGGGGGAAGGGAAGGGGGGGCGGCGGGGGGAGGGGGGTCGACTCTCAAAATACTATTAGTCATTCATTCATTTTAATAACAATATATCTATATAAATGTTGAATTGAAGGTCTGGTGTTCTGGGAATGAGAAAGTGGTTGTGTGGGGTAGAGAGAAGAATCTATAGTTGAAAGGTAAAAGCAATTGGAGAGCATGTGGGATGTCTTGTGAGAAAATATTGAATAGAGACTCTCCAACTCCCTAATTAGGTTTTTTACGTAGTTGCTTATGATAATAGTGTACTACAAAACAAGACCTCCATGTGCTAATAATTGAAACTTTGAACAATGAATCCTGAACTAAAACCATCTTTAGATGATTGTGCAAAAGAAGTATTCTAGTAATCCAATATTTAATCGGATTTGGTTAGCTAAACCCCATTATGAAAAACAGAAGATAATCCAGAGAGTCTGTAGATTAGTTTACACTAAGAATTTGCGGTCAAGTTTGTATATTTAATTATCTCTCACCTATTGGACCAAGTGGCTGACCTATCTTGCACACTTGGTGCTTCAACCGCCTGCAAGTTTGTTAGTTTTAACATACTTCTGTCAAATTTAATTTAGAGTACGTGTCTTTGTTTCTTCACAATCATAATATAGGCATTGTCGTAATTAATAAGTTTTTTTTTTCTCTTTTGGAATGTACTTTTACGAAACCAACTGTTCTGCTCCTTGAGCAGGGGTAAGCTATGCACATTTAACCCTCTTCAGACCCTACTTCTTAGTGAGGCATAGCGAGTAAGTTTGGTTTGGTTTCTTACAATGCCTGTACATAAGATATGTGATGTTGAGGCCTATGTAACTGCCTATAACTTACCAGACAAGAACTCACATGTTCTGAGGCTGAAGAAGATGAGTACAAAGTTTTATTGTATTTTTGGGCAAGGACGTGGACATGTTATATGGTGCATATATATAAGTTGAGGATCCCCACATGCTAGGCCATGGTTTGTCTGGGGGACCAATAATTGAAAGTTTTGGAGTGTACACAATTAGTTTTTGAAACACATTACTTTGAACTCTTCTGTCTAGACCTCTCAATGGTCCTGGAATACAACTTCATTGCTACAACTGCCTAGGGTTATCCATACATGATATTATCTATGTTTGCTAATATTGTATCAGTGCTTTAAGATTCAGTTCATTTGCTTCTCTGTCAGTAAATGTCTTGATTCGATCACATTCCGAAACCATGGTTGTGATCAAATCTTCTTTCCAAGTGCATGTGTGGTAGTTTATCCATTCCAGGATTAGCTCCGCAACTGAACATTACATGTTTGGCTAATTTACTTAATCTTGTGATTGATAAGTCTAGTTATTTTTGGATGTGTCCTACATGTGGGTTCAAGATTGCTTCAAGGTGTCAGTGGTTTCGATCAAAAGTTACATTATCAAAAAAATTTTATTGCAAGGCTGCGTATTGTCTAAGATTTCCAACAAACCATAATGCACTAATAGTCTAGTGCATTATTGACTTGCTCAATTTTTTAGTGACGCATTTTAAGATTATCAAGCTGAATTGGTATTGTACCCACCCAATTTCATGAACTTTTCCGTACTTTTTTCATTACCTACTTATTATTTTCATTAGCGGTTGGATAAACTCTGTGATGATGACTTAAGAGATGGGTTATCATTTTTATTCGAGTTCTATGTTTCGACTTTTTTCCGGTAAAACGAATAGGAGCAGAGGAGGTGAAAATCGAATTATAAACGCAACTAGCATTAGAAATTGTCGAAGTTTCGAATTTTAAATTATTTAGAACAAAGCTTGAGCCAATGGTTATGCTAAAATAGGTGTAAGAGTGATATGTTTTAGCATCAAAAATTAATTTTTTTTATGCTAAAATAGCACCATGTCTCCGATGGATAGTTCTAAAATTAAATATATCCTTTTTTTAAAGAAAATGAGGTGACAAATAATATTGCTATAATTTATTCTATATATAGCACAAAATATAGCATTATGTTATTTTAGCGGAAATGTTAGCTTACTATTGGATTAACAAAATTTTAGCGTTGTGCTAAATATACCACACTAGATAGCGCATCATTGAACATGCTCTTACAGATTGAGTATACAATATTTAGTTGATAATTGCTTCAAGGCTTCTACATGTTTCTGGATATAAGAAGAGGACAAAAACTTATCGAGTCTATATTGTCAAGTTTTCCGGTCACATTTGCAAGTTAAAACAAAGGGTCACATCTTAAATATCATGTGCGCGTCTTCTGATATGAATTATTGATGCGTTTGTATAATTGCATTGTTCTCAAATGTGGATTAAGCAGATGTTTAAGCAAAATTAGATCATAAAGTGCTTCGCTTAAGTGGCTGCGTAACTTCTCACAAGAAATTTCGCTTGTCATTTGAGATTGTTTAGCGATTTTCAGAACATGTTTAAGCACTACATTTGATACGGCGACGAACAAATATTCGAAGAGAAGCTGTATGAAAGAGTAAGTAAAAATAGAAACAAATAATGAGCTATGTCAACGACAAGTAACTGTTAAAAAACCTAATACTCCTCCCTCGATTGTATATATTGGGGGACCGGACATGACACGCATTTAAAACTTCTAAAAAATATAGTTTCATAATTTATTTTTAATTTTTTTTCTTTTGAATAAAAATTTATTTAAAAAATAAGTTATGGAAATATACTTTATAGGAGCCTTAAAATGCGTGTCAAGCAATGAAAAAACTGTATAGAAATGAGTGGGACGGAGGGAGCATAAAATTTTATGAAAAGAAATAATATTTATAAATTAGGGGAAAATTCCAAAGAAAAAGTCTAAAGTAAAGAATCCAATTCATTTTCTCCAGTTTTAAAAATTTAATTTAATAGCTTCTTTATTCTAATGATTTGATAGGGCCCCTTAACCACATTGTCTCAATTTCCACTGCCCCATGTCCCCCCTTAGAACATGGATGAAATTATGGTAGATGTCCATACTACTATATAAGATCTTCCTTTCCCTCCCTCTCTATAAAGCCAGCAGCTCCTACATGTCATTAACAAATAAAGTCTAATTCAGAAATTTATATTTCACATTCTTGCTACACTATTTATAGGCTGCAACTTTTTGATCAACTTGATCTCCAAAAGGCCATTCGAAACGAAAGAATGGAGATTGAATTGGTCAAGTGTGAGTGTTGTGGGCTAAAAGAAGATTGTACTCAAGATTACATTAATGAGGTGAAGTCGAAATTCCAAGGCAAATGGTTATGTGGATTGTGCTCGGAAGCAGTTAGAGATGAACTTAACAGAGGAAACTCCAAAGCATTTGATGTTGAAGAAGCTATGAAAGCTCACATGTCATTTTGTCGAAGATATAAATCAAATCCGGCTATTCGAGTGGCTGATGGCATGAGACAGATGCTACGTCGACGGTCTGACATGTCGTCAGACTCATCCACTTCTTCAAAGAAATATTCGAGATCATCTACCACCTCCCAAGTAGGAGATGATTCTTCCTTGTCGTATTATTAGCCTACCAAAATGATAACAAAATAATGAAAATGATCAGATGACTCTCTATGGTTGAAATAAGCTGACTGAGATAAAAGAAAGAGCCTTTTCTGGCTTTCATGCAACTTGTTTTGTACATAGGAAATCTATTTCAAATGCAACCCTAATGCCTAAATCTTTATTGTCTTCTTGTTGATCTCTTATATTTTGATTTCTCGAGGCTCTGTTTTTAGTTGTTCTTTCTCTCTAATTACAGGATTTGCAGATAAAACCATATGTCAAAAAGCTTATTCAATAAAGTCAACTGTTAAAACTAAATCATATTGGTTTCTCTAATGAGTGTAGTACTAATTAGTATACAAATCCATTAGTGCTTTTTACAGTAATTGTTTTTAAGATTACACAAGTGAAAGTGTTTTAAGGAATAAATGATAGCTGTCAATTGATCAACTAAGTTTGCTTAAATTAGTGGGTTCCTTTTAAATTGTCCCCCAACACACTTGATATATAAACCTTCTCATAGTAGCCTTTCTTTTTGGTAATACTTTACTTGTGTATTTTTTTTTTGTTTTCTTCTTCGATAATGTTTACTTGTGTAATCTCCAAGGTGGATGCTTATAAATATAAATATTACAAGCTACGGAATAACAATCGAAATATTTTATTAGGATGCGATATATACATCTGTATCGAACAATGATATCAGATTTTTGGTAGCAATGAAAAATCTATCTAACAACATGAGTCTGTCAATAATACATTTATGGACATCATCGAAAGCTCGGAATTATACTTAGATAAATGTAAGAGCATCTCGAATGAATGGTGTTAATTAAAATGATATAAAACAATAATTATATAAAATTTATTTAAAATGTCTGACACACTTTTATTTAACGATTTACATGGTTGGACCGTGGTTTTGGATTAAAATGCAAATGAACATGATTACATGAGTGCAACAAAGTTAGTCAAGCCCTAATAAATATAATGATTAGTAAATAAAGTACACGTAATTTAAATTATTAATTAATAGCATAATATACTGTAGTGACACTCAACCAATCCACAACCATAATTCAGAATCCGGGGGATTTCACTTTGTGGAAAGCAAAAGATTGCTACCAGGCCCATGAAAACGATTTGATCATATTTTCAAAATGTATGATGTCAATTGTAGTTGATTTCAAAATCTTTCCAACAAATTCTCGCCACTCCGCATCACATGCCCAAGAGGGAAGCTTTTATCTAATAATCTTGCGAAAAACAACAGTTCTATACCATAACGTTTAAAAGACAACGTCCATTTTAAATTTTGAGAATGCAACATTTTTCAGAATGTAACTTTTTGCCACCAACGATGTCCCATCTAATAACGCTACAACTTTGGTAGGCAGAATAAGTAGTTTTGCTACATAGTACAAAACAGTAATCACATCAGAATCCAGGTTTGAGCAAGAAATGTCGCGCAACATAGTTCCAGGAGGAGGCTATCTTAATATAATCACATCAGAATCCAGGTTTGTGCAAGATATAGATGAACGTGTAAAACTGACACATCGATTTCTAAACTTGATTAGCTCCCCCCCCCCCTAGGTGCCATGTGTTAGCCGAGAAGATTAATTGCGTCATATATCTGTACCAACAATTCCATAAGTACTTACTCAGAACTTTCAAGAACTCTGTTACCTCAACAAGGCAGAACTTACAGCATGGTCAAACGAAGAAGATTTCAGTTTTACAAAGACTAGCCACGTCCAACAAATATATAGTCTACATCTTTTAGACATAAATAAGTGTCTAATTAACAAACTATAGTCTAATAAGCAGTGACGAAACCAGGATTTCTAAACACAAGGGGCTGAGGACTTAAACTAACATTCTAGCTCATCAGTTGGTTTAAATATGTTTTAACAATCAAAATCATATACCATTGTATTATAATCTGAAGCAAATTGCATTATTATGTTGAACACAATACTACTCGATGCCTAAATGTATATGATGTATGATCACGAGCATGCTACTTACACGTAAGGGAGAGATTCAAAGTAATAAAAGGCATTATAACTTTATACTATATACCCAAGGCTGTCGTATAAGAATTTGTAGCCAGTCATATAGCAGACCAGCCTGAGTAATCGGCTTTCATGCCATACACATCACCCTAGTTTCTTGAGGATGAACCTGAATAACTTGACACAATTTTCGTGCATCCTGACAAGGGGAGGCCCTGCCATTTTCAAATACATATTATATACATTGGTTTTTATTCAAATGACAACCACCTAAAACAGAGTTGTGAGAAATAGTGACTGAGAAATAGTAAGTTGTATAGAACTTACCTAATATGCATTGGATAAACAAAATTTGAAAAATATAGCAGATTTGCATTGACGAAGAACAAAATATCCCATGACATATGGATTGCAAGATCTAATGGAGATGCACAATACTAAAAATACTGTCCGCTAGTTCATTTTCCATATAACTAGCACCTCAATCAATAATGTTACTATAATTAAACAGCTAAAATGAATAAAGAAAGTTTTAAAGGAAGATTGGTCCTCAAGAAGCCTCACATCTCTAAGCCAAAATGTTGTTTCAGAATCTCTTTCGAAGTTCTCATGAATCCCTTGGAAACTGCTTTCATATCCTCAAGCTTAAGTAATTCCTTTTTTATCTGATCCACTCTACTCTTGGTCAGCTGGAGCAAGACATCTGGGTCCTCGACATAAGCCAAGTGGCGTGTGATTTCAAACTTTTCCTTATCGAGTTGCTGATACAGATCTTGAATGCAACTTTTTTGTTCATACAGCCTCTCTTTTGCCATGCTGTATTCCAACTCCTGAGTCTTTTTCAGGGCTTGCAGTGTCCGATCAACATCATATTCAAGTTTTAAGGACTCCACCACAGGATCAAAATTTTCAGATACTTTCTTTGGCGAACCTTGTCCAATATCTACATACTCCTCTACTGCAGATTTAACTGCATCATTTTCGTTATTATATGCAACTCCTGTTACAATGTAAACAAACATTAAGTTAATAAAGGAAACCTTTAAGTGCAAGATCAAAAAGGCGTTAAACTGTTTGTACTGCAGAGTTTTACATAATAAAGGTGGTGCCACATCTCCTGCCTGTACATATTTTGGTTGGTGAGATACAAGTGGTAGGTACCAAATTTAAATGAATTTATGGCACCTGTTCCAGAAGTTGGAGACCACTTGATTTTCTACCCCAAAGACATCCATTGGCAACCATTTTGTTATTCAGATACCAATATGAATTAAGGTTATACCTTTCTAAAGATAGATCAAGAAGTCATCTAATAATGTCAACATGACCGGATATAGACATAAAGGAACAACATAGGGTTGAATGAAAAGCACCTTGTGCATCATTTACGTTCCAAGCATTGTCAAGTACAGTCCCAGTTTTGACCCTTGAATCGTGTTGCTGATTAAGAATCAAAATACAATAATTAAACCTTCAAGAAAAGAAACCACCAATTTTTCAGTGAAATATAACCATATACCTTTCCCATGGCCAATTCAAAAATATGCAACAACCTCTTTGCGTCACTTCTGCAGGAACCATGCAAAACACGAGATCCTAGTTTGAGAATTTTATTGATGTCATCATGAGAATCAATAGCTTCACAGATTCGTAAAAACTTCTTAATATGTGGAAGCAGATCAGTTCTTGTATCACAGCGCCGACAGTAGTACTCAACATCCAAACAGACACGTCCTCCTACTGTCCCAGCCATGTGGGACTTCAGACCACAGTCTAGATGAGCCAGATGTCCACAAGTTGCGCTATTTTCTACAGTGGCTTCACATCTGATAAAGCTATAACTCTCATTATCAGCATCAACAGTCTTGCTACATAGTATGCAGCAGCAATCACGGCAGAATCCTGGTTCACTGCAACAAATGTCACAGAACATTGTTCCAGAAGGATGCTTTCCTGGTTCAATTAAGCTGCTGCATAACTTGTTACCAGCCTTGCAACCACTAGTTTCGCGCTGCGATCCAGACCATGAATGTTCTGTATTCCACCAGATAATATAGATGAAAATGTAACACGATAGCACTATAAAAAATGTGGGAATTGTACAGGTAAAATGACAGAATCAGTAGCCATTACGTGCTTCATTAATTTATATCTGTTAGGTAGCAGCAAACCCTCAAACATAAATTGGAGTATGAAGACTCATGCTGATAAAGACACAATTATAACACTTGCTTGTAAAATGAAGTTCAAGAAATATTACCAATGACGGCTAGATCAAGAATCAAGAAAACATTAAATATGCAGGCGCGAATGCACTAAAGACAAGTATCATAGAAAAATCTAGCATATGCAAGCAAGGAAATTTATATCAAACACAAAGAATTTAATATACATCCCTCTCCTAGATTACAATCGTGTAGTATAAATTAACGAAAGATAGTTTTGAAAATCAACTAACTTGGAAGAATCAGGTATAAGAGATACTATCCGCCTACATGAACAAGAGAAAAATGAAATAACTAGTTCTTAGTGATCAAATGAGAGCAATTTAAGACATTTATAATTATTGGCATGTCCCATGAGCCTGGTGCAGAGATTTGATAGATGAATCAAGCACATGATGTCACCTAACATTGCATCAAAATTTTTTGTGCAAGAAGAAGAAGCAACTGCAATGTTTTCTTGATGCAAAAAGTAACTGCAATTTTTTGTTGGTGGACAAAGTTTTGTGTACAACACATGCAAAGAAATTGCAACCAACCTTTACTTTCAGAGGGACTTTTGTAAGGGATTTTCCAACTGAATGAATCAAAAAAGGCTTTCACATCTGTACCGGGGTACGTGCGAACATACTGTTCAACTGAAACCTTGCTCACAAAACCTCTCCCCTTATTTTTGCCCTGTAAACGTTCCGGAAGATAAAGGTGTCTATCCCAAAAGTGGTCACCAGAAGATACAGTTCTCTTGCCCACCTTCCAACGCCATTTATCACCAGGACATGGCCAATCTACTGGAGCATATGGCAAACCTTCACCTGACGTATAAGGAGCAACTGGAAATAGATGAAGACCATTTTTCCTCTCGTCAACAAGGCATCCTTTTCTTTCATCCTTGTCAATCTCCATATCTCCTAATTTGTACCAACAAAGTAGTTAATTTTCTGAAATATAGCTCAAACCTACTTGTATCATTTAGAATCACACAAAAAGGAGAACATATAAACAATAGGTGGAACTTTTCCAGACATGAAACTTTATATTTTGTCGAGGATATCAAGAGAAGAGCAATCCTTTTACTATTAAGGACTAAGCTACAAAGAGGCTAATACTGAATCCAGTTTCTGAACAGAAGAAGCGTAACCATATTGGAATTCATGACTACATGTAACATATATACCTAAAAGTTAGTGAAGGAAAATGTTCAGGATTAATATGTACTAAAATTTATATTGTTTCCATTAAGGGCTAAGCTGAATGAACTCACAGTTGCTCTAATTCACATCCAAACTTCCATAAATAAAAATCTTAATAATGTAACATTTTTTATGTTAAATAACAAACGGGCGCTCTTTTCTTAATAACTGAACACATGGTTTAATATAAAACAAAATGAGACTCTTGAGTGTTCGAGCATGTACCTGATTAAACTTTGCCTTGATGTAAATTTCCAAATCTCTTTATTTTCCAGTTGGTTCCTGAAACAAAAAACCAAAAGATTAATCAACAGGCTTGAATTTAAGGCATTCCCAAGTTCTAACTCCCAAAATGTGTTTGTATATACAACTCTTTGTGTAGATAAAAAAGCTTACAATCGATTAACAAATGAATGTTATGGAGCTGGGTGTTTGCCGTGAGTAACCCAAAAACTTTGAGATATATGCTAGGCCTAGGAGTAATATATATATATATGCACTTGTGTCAAGACTCCACAAATTTCATAACATATTTTTTCTTTTTTGGAGATATGTATACAACTTTCTATTCACTAGTACAACTTTATATTGATCACTAATACAAAAAGTATATCTTGCTTCAAAAAATAAAAATTTGAGATAGTGTTAAAGGATTCAATAAAATATTTTAGAATGGTGTATTCAATTGAGATTTTAAAGAATTTTTTTGAATTTTTAAAATTTAAGGGGGTGTATTCAATTGGGATTTTAAAGGATTTTGAGTGATTTTAGAAAGCTAAGGGTATTTAATTTGGATTTTTTTAAATCCACTAAAATCTTGAGGTATTCAATTTGGATTTCAAAATGTCATTTAAAATCCGAGGGTATTCAATTATGATTTCAAAAAGTCTTTTAAAATCTGGGTGTATTCAATCTGGATTTAAAACAATCCATTTAAATTTGATGGTATTTTAAAAAATCCATGAATTTTTTAGATTTATTAAAATGGTGGATTTTGGTGGATTTGCTAGTTGTTTTTTTAAGTTTTGAAATCTTGCAAAAATCAATGAGATTTTGATGAATTTCTAAAAAAATATTTCAAATCTCATCAATTTTACAAGATTCTTTGTAGAGTCTTTGTAGAATTTAAACATTCCGTAGATTTAAAAAATTCATTAAAATATTATCAGAAATCCATTAAAATCTCAGTTGAATACATACACCTAAGAGTATTTAATCTGATTTTGAAAAGTACTCTAAAATATGATGGTATTCAATAAAAATCATAAAAAAGTCTTTTAAAATCTGGGTTTATTCAATTTGGATTTTAAAAAATACATAAAAATCTGATGGTATTCAATTTATATTCTAAAAAATTCATTAAAATCTGACGGTATTCAAAATTCCATAGATTTTCTTGGATTTCATAAAATTGTGGATTTTGATGGATTTGTTAGTGTATTTTATATCTTTTGAAATCTTCCACGAGATTTTAAAGGATTTGCCAGAAACTTTATTTTAATCAACAAAGGTATAATTAAATTAACAATAATTTTTTAAAATTCATATATTATTATCAATTCATTTAAATAATAGTAAATATTATTATGAATGTGCTTATTTGGACAATTTTTTGTTCAAGATTAGGTATGTATCATTGAGAGAATAATACTATTTATTTTTCCCATGAAAAATGTTTATATTTTCGAAAAATATTATTTTCTAGATTGTAATTTTGCTAATGGATTGTATATATTAAAATCAATTTAAAATTTAAAAATGTTAAGTAGCATAAGTCCTACACGTTGAGTTTTACGTGTCTACAAAGGCATAAAATGTCAAGAAGTGTCTATCCCAATTATAAAGAAAAAAAAATTATGTAATAAATTATGTTATATTGGCTATTATTACAAGCAAACATCATACTTTTGGTTAATGTGACTCCTTGATTAATACTTTTCAAAAAAAAATTTGAACAACTTCCTAAAAATACCAATTCAAAAATAAAATAAGCGTAAAATAAAAATTGTTAAAGTAATTTAATAATATCTACACATTGAGTTGAGCCTATGTACCGAGAAAATTGAAATATACAAATAAAATTATTTAATTATTATTTATATAAATGCTTTAATTTATATTATAATATTATAAGCAAAAATGGATATATTTGGTTGGTTAATTAATTGTTGCTACTTTGATCCAAAATAAAATTTAAACATATCTTTAAAACCTATTTATTTTAATTATTTAAGTAATTTAGAAATTAAAATTTACTATAATGATTCTAAGTATTTATGTTACAAACATTTTTTTTTACTAAAATACAAATTTGAACAAATTCTGAACACCTAATTATTTTAATACCTACATTATTAGATTTAATTATTATATAAATCAATTATATTTGAAATATTTATAGCAAATATTAATAAAGAAAAATATGAAAAAATAAGATAAATTAATAATAAAAAAAAATTGTGCAACCTAGGATTATAGGCTAGTATGGGTATAATTTGGTATGTTGGTTAACAGATTGAGATAATGACCAGAATACATACTACAGAAAAGAAGCCGCAATTATTGTCTATTTGCAATAGAAGCTGCCCTATTTGTCCATTGATTACGCATATTGTTCATGCGTATACACCACTTGAAAAAGACAAAAAGCTGGTCCCTTTTTTTTATTTATTGACCATAGCTTTGTTATCATGCTTTCTCTTCATTGGCTTTCTTCTAGATTGCTTATAATTAGACAGCTAATCTGCTTTTAAGAGCTTATGCGCATAATAATACTTGGTATCAGAGCCTAGTTAATAATATTTTAAAATGAATCTTTAAAAAGAGAAAAATTAGATTCCTGAAGAGAAAACTTCTGATAATTTAGAAATCGAGTTTTCAGAATCAGAAAAAGGCTTTTAAGCTAGTTTTCTAATAAAACACGATTTAATTTCTAAAATAAAGAGCACAAAGCTTGATTTAAAGAAAGAAACTAATTTTAATGTTCCTTGGTTGGATCGATTAAAAAGAAAAAACAGTATCTTTTATTACGTATCTACAAAAGAAATGCATGTAGATATAAAAGATATTACAGGAAAAGTGTATTTGCCTTTAATCACTTAAGAAGAGATTAACAGACAATTACAAAAAAATGGATTCAAAGACTAGATCAACGATCTCTATGGTTCATTTAGGAGCTGTTAAGATTTTGATAAAATCTGAATTCCCTGAATGTATAGATTCTCCAATAAAAATGGCTTTGTTGGATAATCGAATTATACCAAGAAAAGATAGTATTTTAGGTGTTGCTAGAGGTAATTTAGCATACCAAAAATTCATATTTACAGTATATCCCAAATACGCTTTAGTTTGGATACTGAAAGATTTGATCAAATTTTATCTTTTATTCATGATTTTGAAAGAAAAGATTTGATGCAAAAAGGTGATAAAGTATTTAGCATTACTTATTTAGTTGCTTATGCTTTAACCAATAGTCATCACAGTATTGACTATAAGAAAAAGGAATATATCGAATTAGACGACATATTCTCTGAAGTAGGTTCAGTAGAAGATAAACAATTTGCAGAATTGACTCCTACAGACCATACTTGGGCAATTGATATTGCTAGAAATAAACCTTCTTTACAGGAAAAACCTAGAAGAAGCTTTAGAGCTAAAGGAAATCTAGCTATTAGAGACCCTTAGCAGAAAGAAACGATATGCTCCTTAGAAGCATGTCCCAAAGAATAAATGATCTATCAGACAAATTTGCTAGTATCATTTAAAAATGAGCCTTAAAGAGTTAATTGAGGATTTCAATAACAATGTTAAGCCCCAGCTAACAGAAATTTTAGCTTTGCTTAAGAAAAATGCAGATAATTATGTCAAATGTAACATTGAAGCTGCTGCTGCAAAGATAATCACAGAGTTGACAACAATTCAAGATTATCAAAGCAAAAAAGAAAACTTTTGAAGTAATTGGTAAACAACCAAAGACCTCAGAAGAAAAACAGATTGTTCTCACATCAGAACAAGGTAACAAAGATAAAGGTAAAAGCCGTTATCGACACAGTTATCCTAACCATGATGTAGGAAATGAAGAACTCGGAACAGGTAAGAATCCGAATAGTATGACTTGGCCATTTGGTTCTATTTCTAATAAGAAAATATGAACTATATGCAAGACATAGAAAAATTCTTTTGGGAAGTACTTGAATCAGAAATTCAAGATGACCAACAAGAAAAACAATTTGCTAAAGCAATGGAATTACTTGAATTAGAAGACGACGATCTGGCTAATCAACAAGTAGCAAATAATTTAGAATTACAATCATTATCTGGATTTAATTCTACTAATTATTTGAATGTCATTGAAGAATTTAGTTCACCAGAATCAGATTCTCAGGGCGCAAATTCATCAGATGAAGAGTTTGTTCAACAAACACTTAGGATGAATAAACAAGAAGAAGGTGTGTATACAAATGAAAATCCATTCGCATCTACTTCAGGAACCAAGAGACCAGTTGACAGAAAGAAAGGTAATTTCTATCCACCTACTACTGAGTTTAAAACGAATCAAAATTTATTTGGTTCGAATGTTTTAAATATCGATTGCGAATCAGGAGGAAATACCTTAATCGATATTTGGGAGAAAGAAATTAGTTTGATAATACTAACTAATCCTATTGCATACAATGACACTGAAACATTTTTGTTATTAGTTGATCACAAAACAGTGGGAGTTGTAAATCGATTTATTAAAGATGCAACATGAAATTTCGATAATTACGAACCCATAGAAGCCTTTATTACAATCATAGATGCTATCTATACTATGTTTTTAGGAATTGATTATATTCATGCTAAAGAGAAAGAAAAAGATAAAATCAAATAAAATGCTAAGATGGATGTTAGTAAAATGCAGCTATATATGTGATATATGCTTAATTGATAAATTCTTTTGTGAATATGAAAAGTATATGATCAACATAGGCGACCAAGCGGGTTATCATGTCTATGTAGAAGAATACATACGCAAGATACCATTGGTAGGAGAAAAAGTTATGATTAAGTTCTTACAAGAAAGAACAGTCTTAACTCAGCACAATTTAGCTTTTGCTCAAAGAATAATCAAAAATGAAATCAACAGTTATTGTGATTTCAGCAAGACCCAAAGGAGACTGAAAGCTTTCAGCAAGAAATGTTGCGAAAAGATTTCAGAAGAATCTTATAATTTCGGTTGTAATCCCAATTACAACAAGAAATATAAAAAGAAATATTCTAAAAAGAAAATATCTTCTAAATACAGGTTTAAGAAGAAAAAAACCTTTCAAACCAGGAAAATATGTTAAGAAGAAAACTTTTTCTACTAACAAAGAAAAGCTTTGTCCAAAAGGAAAGAAAAATTGCAGGTGTTGGATTTGTAACGAAGAAGGACATTATGCAAATGAATGCCCTAACAGGAAAAAATACCTTGACAAACTCAAGGTATTAGAAGAAATCTACTACATAGGTTATGAACCAGTAGAAGACAAATATGATGAGAAAAAAGAGGTTTTCATCATACAAGAAATTGACCCTGGACCATCGTCCGAAGAGTCAGAAGATGAATCAACAGATGAAAGTGACTGAAGATTCATATGAAGAATTAGTAATGCCAAACATTATTAATCCATCATCGATTTATATAAAAGGTACACTTAAGTTTACTGGATATAAAAAGATCGAATTACATTGTTATGTTGATACAGGTGCAAGCCTATGCATAGCAAGTAAACATGTCATTCCATCAGAACACTGGGTGAATGACGAAAGGCCTATTGAGGTAAAAATCGCTAATGGTAAAACCATTGTGATTGATAAGGTGTGTAAAGACGTTGATATTCACCTTGATATTATGATAGAAATATTTCATATTCCTACTGTTTATCAACAAGAATCAGGTATAGACTTTCTTTTAGGCAATAATTTTTGTCTAGCCTACAAACCTTTTATACAACTTGATGATAAAAGGATTATTTTCACACTCAAAGGTGAACCAGTATGGGTCAAGAAAGTTACTCAAGCAAATCGAGTAGGTTTTATTACGTTTTTGGAATCAAAGAAAAAGAATTCAAAAACAAAACCCGTCGCACCTGTTAACATTTCCCAACACAAAATCCAACTTTTAGAGAGGGGGAGAGATATGTTAAATAAATATCGAGAAATGAATTTTGCTCTAACAAATTTATCTCAAGATATTGACAGAAAATCTAAGATTGAAAAACTCTTAGCAGGGTATGCTCAGACAATCCATTGGATCCTAAGAAGACCAGGCATTGGATGAAAGCATTAATAAAGCTCAACAATCCTAAGGATATTTGCAGGGTAAAATCCATGAAGTATAGCCCTCAAGATGTTGAAGAATTTGCAGTGCAAATTAAAGAATTACTCGAGATGAAGGTAATCATCCCCAGTAAATCAGCCCACATGTCACCAGCATTCCTAGTAGAAAATGAAGCTGAGCGACGACGAGGTAAGAAAAGAATGGTTGTCAACTATAAAAGGATAAACGATCTTACTATAGGTGATGGTCATAATTTACCCAATAAGGATAGTTTACTAACCCTTATAAGAGGTAAGAAAATGTTTAGTTCATTAGACTGTAAATCAGGATTCTGGCAGGTATTGTTAGACGAAGAATCACAGCTATTGACAGCATTTACCTGTCCTCAAGGACATTATCAGTGGAGAGTGTTACCATTTGCTTTCAAACAAGCTCCATCAATATTTCAAAGACATATGCAAAACGCATTTAGATCCTTTGAAAAATTCTGTTGTATTTATGTAGATGATATTCTTATATTTTCTAACAATGAAAAAGAACATCTTATACATTTGGCAGCAGTACTGAAGAAATGCGAGAGTCTTGGCATAATCCTATCCAAGAAAAAGGCGCAGCTCTTCTAAACAAAGATTAATTTCTCAGGTTTAGAAATTGATCAAGGAACTCACTTTCCTCAAAGTCACATTCTGGAACATATTCATAAGTTTCCAGATCAAATAGAAGACATGAAACAATTGCAAAGGTTTTTAGGTATATTAACTTATGCATCTGATTATATTCCTAAACTTGCAGCTATAAGATCTCCATTGTAGGCTAAGCTCAAGAAGGAAATTCCATGGAAATGGATAGAATCTGACATTTCTTACATCAAGAAAATTAAGAAGCAGTTGGTCAATTTCCCTAAGCTCTATCATCCAAAGCCAGGAGACAAGCTTATTGTAGAGACAGACGCATCCGATAAACATTGTGGTGGACTTCTCAAAGCTATTAAGTCTGATGACAAAGAATTAATATGCCGATATGCATCAGGAAGCTTTAAAGACGCAGAAACAAGATATCATTCTAATGAGAAAGAATACTTTGCGGTCAAAAGAGCTATTACAAAATTCTCTATTTATCTAACCCTTGTTGAATTTATTGTCAGGACTGATAATAAGAATTTTACTTATTTCCTTAAAATAAAGATTGAAGGAGATAATAAGCAAGGAAGGCTTGTGCGATGGCAGCAATGGTTTTCCAGATACAGCTTCAAGGTTGAACACCTTGATGGAGTTAAGAATTGTCTTGCCGACTTCTTAACAAGGGAATATCAGCAAAAGTAAAAGGTATGGCAAATAAAACTCTACAGGGTTATGTCACATCCTATTGCAGGTATCCAAGGTATTTCAGGCCTATAAATAGAAGAGGAGTTCAGCATTTGGAAACCACACCAAACATCCTCTCTACACCAAAGATCTTTTGCTTAGATCAAAGAGCTTTGCTCTATAAAAATCTCTTTCTTTGAGATAAAGATATGGAATTTTCCATAGAAAAATTATTGGCAGAGCAAATGATTTTGCTAAAAGAATACGAATCATTGAAAAATAGACTTTCAACAATTCGAGCAAAAATAGAATTTGTGAAGAAGTATTCTCTTCATGAACAACAAAAGGTTATCTCTGAACCTTCTTCTTCAATGAACAAATCTGAGACTAGCCCGGAGGAAACGGCTACCGGTATAGGCATATCAACTCCATTGAAAGCTGTGGCTTTGCTAAAAAGCCAAAATGTAGGGAAAAATGAATTTCCTGAATCACAAAAGGTCATTTCATCACCTTCTTCAGAAATGAAAAAAGATGAGGCTAATCCTGAGCAAACGGCTCCAGGTAAAGATTCAACAAATCTGTTGAAGGCTGTAAATTTGCCAAAAATTCAAAATGAGGTACAGACCTCCACAACGTTAGTTAAACCCTCGGACTTAAGTTTGAGACCTAACGGGGGAATTCAAATCCCTAAAAAGACTGAAGGTCAAACTTCAACAATCCCTTCCGGATATAAAGGCCCTAAAGCCTACTATGTTGTGTTTAACGGTCCTAATGCAGGAATATACACTACATGGGAGATTGCAGAGAAAGCTGTTAAAGGTTTCTCTGATGTCAAGCACAAGAAGTATAAATCTTTCGCAGAAGCAAGAGTTGCTTCAAACATTTATACTACTCAATAGTCCAAGCCACCAATTGAGCTGATAAGTCACGCAGATGCATTGCAACCAACTTATGCAAATGCAGTTACTCAAAAGAAGGATTTTTCAAGCAAAATAGTGCTAGGAACAATTTCGAAAAGTCAACAAGCATTGTTGACACAACTAAATGAAGATACCATTGAAATTACATACTCAAGGTTCAATTATCTTTATCAATATGGCAGGCCAGCCACAGAATAGAAGTTCTTTGATGAACATTTCTTCACCACAGACAAGAAGAATGTCAGCTACTTCAACTTCTATCCAAATACCGATCCAGACATGGTGTATGAGGCATATCAATACGGATTATTAGCACAAATTTATCCTACTGCTAGTAATCTCTTGGAAATCTCTAGATTCCCTAAGGAATTTAGAAAAGCAGTTAAGGCATACAAAGCAAATTGTCTTAAAGGCCAAGAAGTCGACATCTTCATCAAAACTACCAGTACAATTATCTGTTGGGAAGATGAAGAAGAATATGAGTATCCAGCAAATCAACCAACTCATTATGTCCAGGTTGGTATTGCAAAGGAAAAAATCTACTTTCCAAGTCAAGCCATGGAGTCTACCTTGGAAAAGAAAGATTTAAGAGAGCTTGCTGGGCAAAAATTATTGGTTTTAATCAATAAGTTATTCAGCATTAAACCAGAAGATAAATTAAAGGTTAACCTTGCAACATGTTATTCTTTAATGACGTCTTACTCACACAAGGGACTAACTGAAGAAGACTACATCAAAATTGTAGCTTTCAAAAGACAGCTATTACACAAAGATGCTGGTGGTTCCCATAAAGATCACTTTTGCAAAAGAAAGCAGAAGGAGATAAGAAAGTTTGGCATCCAGTTTGAATGTCAACATTGCAGCCCCGCCATTAAGGAAGAAGAAGACAAGCTGTCTAAAGCAGCTGCAAAAGCAAAGGTGGAAAATTAAAGTAGAGGGAATCTACTTTCATCCAGAGAAAAAGACAGGATAGGATGAATCTTATCTCTTCAAAAGTAAGCACAGGAGAAGACATGATAAGAGGAATCTTATCTCTTCAAAAGGCAGCAATAATATACAACTTACGCATGCAGTTACGTAAGAGTTTTTGTATAGATCCTCATTCCTTAGTCTATAAAAGGATGAGTTCCATTTCAGTATAGAGCATCTTGAACTTAGCAGAGCACACGCACTGTATACTAAAGCATTAAAGAGTTCATAATGAGTGAGTAAAACCCTTAGGGGTTGTGAGTGTAAACAGGCTCATAATGAGTCTATATTTGTATAATTATATGAATCAATAAAAAGTCTTTTTCTTTATGAATCTTGGTTATATTTCAAGTTATTATGGAGTCCGCTTCGGAGCATAGGGAATACCGCTAGGCAGGAGGCCGTAAAGGAAACGCCGCTCATAGGATTGAAGATGAGGAATAGTAACCGGAAGATTCGTACGAGAAAATGAAGTTTTAAAGATCAATAATGTCCACGCAGATAGAGATCATTTTGAGAAACCTGGTAAAACTCACAATCCTACTTAGAACATTTTATATTTAAACAATTTTGATTAATTGTTATAATCATGAGTGAAAAACCATGGTTTGTTAATATTAGCGGTAATGCCATGATTTACATGTCTAACCGAGAATATCTAGATCATCTCTTAGAGACCTCTAGAAATATGGTTTCCCCCTGGAAATCAAGCAGCTACTAGATACCTAATCTGGGATTTAGAAGCGATTAAAGAAGAGCAACCCTCTTTTTATAATAATTTTTTTATATTATAGAAAATGAAATTTGTAATCTGAAAAGAATTATGAAATTGGGTTAAATGGCAGTTAGGTCACTCAACTGACTGAAAACTTTCAGTTGGGTCATCCAACTCAAAAAACTTTCAATCAGGTCACATAACAAATAAAAACTTTCAATTAACTCATTAAACACGTTAAAAACTTTCAATCAGGTCATTAAACACGATAAAATCAGGTCATTAAACACATAAAAATCAGGTCATTTAACGTGTAAAATGACTTGATTGAAAGTTTTTATTTGTTACGTGACCTGATTGAAAGCTTTTTGAGTTGGATGACCCAACTGAAAGTTTTCAGTCAGTTGAGTGACCTAACTGCCATTTAACCCTTATGAAATTAGAACCCTATCCTCGTAATAGGATTAATTTATCAGAAGCCAGTTCCTCTAATATGTCAGAATAGCATAAGTCCAACAGACCGCTACAAGACAAACAAGAAATGGGTATTTTGGATCCTTCAATATAAAAATGGGTATTTTGAACCCTTTCCTTCCAAAGAAAGGTATTTAGGGCATCCACCCTAACAGATTGTCCACAATTTTAAAAACACTAAACAGATGGTTGTCCACAATCATAAAAACAACACTGATTAAATTATTGTCAACAATAAAATAAACTCTACATCTGATAAGTATAACACTATAATTAATAAAATTAGCATCATTTAAATTTATTTGTTTATTAATAATATATAAACTCTCTTTAATTTTAATTAATTTAATATCCTATTCTAACTAGCACATATCAATATTCTAATTTAATCAAATTTTTGCAAGCAAATATAAATAAGTTGGATAACAAAATATTCATAATATATTAAACACTATTTAAATATACTAGCTTATAACCCGTGCAATGCACGGGTTTCTTATATTATATTATAAATTTTATTTAATATTATAATTATGTTTCTATATAATCATTATTTTTAATAATTTTTTTAATTTTAATTTAATATAATTTAATATACTCATGTTTATAGATTATACTAATGTTTCTTTATTATAAACAACGTATACGCTTTTTAATATATTTTATTAATAATTGAGAAATATGCTGTGATATTTTCGGGTATATATTAATTATTGTAAGATTTGTTGTAAATTAAAAAGGTAACGTGTTTTAATTATAAAGGGAATATTAATGATTGAAAGATATGATACGATTGATCTTTTTATGTGTTTATAAAAGGTAACATCTTCAACTAAAAGTAAATGTGAAAAAGGCAATCGACTAATTACCATTAAATATATTATGTTATTATTTATTTTAGGTGTTATATTTTTCTTGAAAATTATGGTGTAATATTTTTGGGTATAAATTAATGATTGTAAGATTTGTTTTAAATTAAAAAGGTAACGTGTTTTAATTCAAAAGAAAATATTAATGATTGAAAGATATGATACGATTGATATTTTTAGGTGTTTATAAAAGATAATATGTTTAACTAAAAGTAAATGTGAAAAAGGCAATCGACTAACTACCATTAATTTTATTATACTAATGTGAAAAAGGCAATCGACTAATTACCATTAATTTTATTATGTTAATCGACTAATTACCATTAATTATAACGTGTTTTAATTCGAAAGGAAATATTAATGATGGAAAGATATGATACGATTGATGTTTTTAGGTGTTTATAAAAGCTAATATCTCGACTAATTACCATTAATTATATTATGTTATTATTTATTTTAGGTGTATTTATTTTCCTTTATAATTAAGGGTAAATAAGTTAGGTGTTTATAAAATCTAATATCTCGACTAATTACCATGAATTATATTATGTTATTATTTATTTTAGGTGTATTTATTTTTCTTTATAATTAAGGGTAAATAAGTAAATTCACTCCGTACCAAAAAACAGGTACCAAAACTTTCAATGTTTCGGCTTTTATATAATAGTATAGATTTAATTCAAAGCCTTGTTCTAATTAAAACATATAATTATTATAATTTAATCATATTTTTACAATAGAAATAAAAAATAAATATAAAAGATAAAAAATAAATTTATTTAACCCCTAACTGAAACGTGGTTTTTAAGTTATTCGTACTTGTGAAACAAACAAATATCTGATGACAATCAGTACAGAGGGCTAAAACCCTGCATAATCAGCTTTCAATCTCTTTCACAGCCCCGCGTTAAATCATTATAATGGAAATGGGTATCACTCCATACTTCTCTAAACATAAAAAATCAAAGTGGAATTAATTCTGTTTGGCTTTATCATATTCAATTTTATGTGATTTTCATATAAAAAAATTTATCAGTTTCTTATGTTTTTACATGTCATGTTTATTTGTTATGTTGTGTAGAATTCTTGAATCAAGATGTCCCAGAAGAACCACTTTTGGATCAATTTAATAATATAGACAAGGCCAGAGGGTGTGATTCTGTGACTCCTTACAAAAATGCCGGTCTTTTTACTACTCTCCTTTTCTCTTGGTTATCTCCTTTACTTAAATTAGGAGTAGAGAAAACAACCTTAGAGCTTGATGATATCCCTCAACTAGGCCCTTCTAATAGCGTTTTTGGCACATATCCGTTGTTCCAAACTAAGTTTCTTCACTCATCGTCACATGTTGATACTTATGATAATGTTGATGGTAGTACTGGTGTTAGAATTGTTACTACTGAATTTGGGCTTGCTAAGACATATTTCTTGTCTTCATGGAAGGAAATTATTTGGACAGCTCTATGGTTGGTCATTTCCACACTAGCTCGTTATGTTGCTCCTTATCTTATTGATAGCTTTGTTCAATGCCTTAATGGTAGACAAGTTTTTGAAAATCAGGGTTACGTTCTTGCTTTGACCTTTAGTGCCACAACTTTTCTGGCGGTTTTCATACGGAGACATATGAACTTTAAGATGCAACAAATTGGAATTAGGCTTCGAGGAACGACAACTGTAATGCTCTACAATAAGAGTATGACCCTTCCCTCTTGGTCATTGAAATTGCAAGGCGACGAGGGTAGTGGTTGCAGTGGAGGAGAACTTGTCAATGCTGTGGCTGTTGATGTAGAGAAAATCCAAAGTTTCATCGTTGACATGCATGATACATGGTTAATCCTTTTACAAATCGGTTTAGCTTTGCTAATTTTATACAAGAAATTAGGACTGCTTGCTTCAGTTGGTGCTTTCGTTGTAACATTAATTTTTATGGTAGCAAACTCTCGATTTATGTTGTGGCAGGAGAAATTTCAAAGAAAACTGATGGAATCCAAGGATAGTAGAATGAAAGTGACTATGGAGACTTTAAGGAATATGAGAGTTCTTAGGTTTCAGGGATGGGAGCTGAGTTTCATGTCTAATATTCTTCAACTTAGAACAGTGGAGATGTAATGGTTGAAGAAATATCTATATAGTTCAGTACTGATAGATTTTTTCTATGGGATAGGTCCGACTTTTGTGGCCTTGTTCACTTTTGGTTCTTGTATATACATGGGAATCCCTCTAGAAATGGGGCAAATTTTGTCTGCACTTGCTACCTTTCAGATTCTTCAAGGGGCAATATTCCTCCTCCCGGATACATTATCCTTGCTAGTCCAAGCCAAGGTTTCCCTTGGGTGAATCGCCTCTTTCCTTTCCCTTGATGAGCTTCAAGATAATGGTTTAAAGAAGCTGCCATTGGGTAGTTCTAATACCGCAATTGAGATTGTTGATGGAAACTTCACTTGGGATAATAGTTTTTCAACTACTACTTCAGCATCATTAAAAGACATAAACTTCAAAGTTTCTCATGGTATGAAGGTCGGCATATGTGGTACCGTTGGTTCAGGTAAGTCGAGCTTACTTTCTTGCATTTTGGGTGAAATGCCTAGGATCTCAGGGGGAGTCAAGATTTGTGGGACAAAGGCTTATGTTGCTCAGTCACCGTGGATACAGAGTGATAATTGTGATCATCAAGATCATTTTAACATCTAAACTCAGAATAAGAATGAAGAAGATGAACTATAGAGATAGAAAAATTGTATCTACATTCTCTACAATCTTGAACAAGATAACTGTGTTTATTAGAATCAATCTTACTCCTCACAATACAGAGAAATCAGAATATATACAGCTCTAAAATGATATGAACATTGTTAACTAACTTTTTACTATCCTAACTAACTTTGCCACCATATGAATATTTGAAAGTCTGACTTATTCTGACTTGACTTTGACTGTATATTAACATCCCCCCTCAAGATTGAGGGTGAAACAGATTGCACACACCAATCTTGGATAAAAGGTACTGAAGAGAATGAGCTGAAAGAGACTTAGTAAACAAGTCTGCAGGTTGAGACAGAGTACCAATATGAGCTGTCTTGATCACCCCTTGTTGCAGTTTAGTACGCACAATATGACAATATATATCAATATGCTTAGTACGCTCATGAAACACTGGATTTGAAGCTATATATAAGGCAGACTTGTTGTCACAGTATAGAGTAACTGGAGTAAGTTTCACTCCACTGATTTCAAGAAATAAATTGAGTAACCATTGAATCTCACAGCATGCATCAGCCATAGCCCTATACTCAGATTCAGCAGAAGATCTGGACACAGTAGATTGCTTTTTAGCTTTCCAAGAGACAAGAGAAGAACCCAATGTTACACAATAACCAGTTAAGGATTGTCTGGTAGTGGGACAGGCAGCCCAGTCAGCATCAGCATAAGCAGTAAGAGTGAAAGGGCTGGTGGCAGATAAAAGAATTCCTTGTCCTACAGTATGCTTAAGATATCTTACAACTTTGAAGGCAGCATCCATATGACACTGTCTAGGTTGAGCTAGAAATTGAGACAGCACATGAACAGGATAAGATAGGTCTGGCCTAGTAATTGTTAAGTAAATGAGTCTTCCAACCAATTGCCTATAGGAAGAAACATTGAGAAGTAAAGGTGAAGTTTCATTGGACAACAAAGTGTGATGTTGTTCCATTGGTATAGGAGAAGATTTAGCCTCACTCAAACCCACATCTTTAATAATATCCAAGGTATACTTTCTTTGATCGAGATAGATACCCTTAGTAGACCTAGCTGCTTCAATACCAAGGAAATACTTCAGAGGCCCTAAGTCTTTAATCTTAAAGTGTTTGGCCAAATGTACTTTGACCTCAGAAATTGCAACATGATCATTTCCAGTGATTACAATGTCATCCACATAAACAAGTATAGCTACTGTGGTTTGACCCTTATGAAGAACAAATAGACTATGATCTGTATGAGCTTGAGTAAAACCATACTGAACTAAAACAGTACAGAACTTCAGAAACCACTTTCTTGGAGCTTGTTTAAGCCCATAAAGAGATTTAATCAGTTTGCATACCAAGTTAGGAATAGATTGAAGATGAGAAGGAATATGATAACCAGGAGGTATAGACATGTATACCTCTTCTTCAAGATCACCATGAAGAAAGGCATTTGTAATATCCATCTGAGTTACAGGCCAAGCAGAAGCTGCAGCAATAGCTAAAAGAACTCTAACAGTTGTCATTTTAGCAACTGGAGCAAAAGTCTCAAAGTAGTCCAAGCCTTCTGTTTGTGTAAAACCTTTGGCTACAAGTCTAGCTTTGTATCTCTCAACAGTCCCATCAGCATTATATTTAACTTTATAAAGCCATTTGCAATCTACAACATTTTTATCAGGAGGTAAAGCAACAAGTTCCCAGGTATTATTTGCTTCTAAGGCTGCCAATTCCACAGCCATGGCTTCACACCAAACCTTATACTTACTAGCTTGATGAAAGGTTTTAGGCTCATAAGTTTGATCTACATTAGCCAGAAATGCTTTGTAGGGAGAAGTAAATGTTTGATAATCTAGTAATAGAGGATAAGAGGAAGTGGTACAAGCAGTGAGATGTTTAGATGTAATGGTTGAGGGAAGACCAGTGAAATCTGAATATTTAGATGGCATCTTCCTATCTCTAACTGGTCTAGAAGGAAGAACAGTAGGAATAGGAAGTGACTGATTAGAAGAGGAAACAGGTGAAGAAGAAGATGGAAACTCTTCTATAATGGGAATATTATCAGTTGATTCAGAAGAAGATGATAAGTGAGGTAATGTTGTAGGTGTAGTTATAGTATCTTCTGATACTAAAGGACAATCTGTAGGAAACAGAGTGACAGATGAAGATAAATTCATATGTTGAAAAGGAAAAGTATCCTCAACAAATACAACATCTCTGGAAGCAAATACTTTCTTAGATTCTAAGTGCATCACCCTATAAGCCTTCTTATCAGTGGGATAGCCTAAGAAAATACATTTTAAAGCTCGATCAGAAAATTTATCTTTGTGAGGATCTTGATTTGTAGCATAACATAAAGAACCAAAAGTCCTCAGATGATTGTATTGAGGCTTACAGTGAAATAACATTTCATAAGGTGTGACTCCCTTAAGGACTACAGATGGAGTTCTGTTAATCAAATATGTGGCAGTAAGCACACAATCTCCCCAAAAAGAATATGGAAGAGCAGCTTGTAATCTTAGAGCTCTAGCAGTGTTTAAAAGAGATCTATGTTTCCTCTCAACCACACCATTCTGTTGAGGGGAGTAGGAACAACTGGTGTGATGTTGAATACCCAAAGAGTTTAAAAGATTGTGAAGAGTACTATTAACAAACTCAGCTCCATTATCAGACCTTAGTATCTTTACAGTAGCTTTAAAATGATTTTGAACATAAGCTAAGAAAGATGCAAGAATACCAGGAACCTGACTTTTGTGTACAAACAAATAAGTCCAAGTGACCCTAGATTTAGCTTCAACAATGGTAAGGAAATATGAACAATTTCCATGTGTTTTATGCCTATAAGGCCCCCAAACATCCACATGAATGAGATCAAACAATTCATCATATTGTGTAGAACTTACAGGAAAAACAGCTCTAGTTTGTTTTGCTAGATGACAAGTATCACACTTATTCAAGTCTGTTACAGTAGTAAACATATTGGAAGGTAGAAATTTCATTACTGACAAAGAAGGATGACCAAGCCTTGCATGCCAGATATCAAAGGCTTGAGTAGATACAGTTGTTGAATGACAGAGATGAGGTGTTGAATCTGATTTGTACTTCAAAAGATATAAACCATCTTGATATCTACCAATCTCTTTGACAGTCTTCAAAGAATGGTCCTGAACAAAACAACTTGTATTGTCAAAATACACTAAACAATTAAGTTGTTGAGTCAATTTGGATATAGATAGCAGATTATAGCTGAAGGTGGGGACACATAGAACTTTGTCAAGTTTCAAGTCTGGAGCTAAACATAGAGATCCAAAGTGAGTAATTGCTGCAGTGTTACCATCAGGTAATTGAAGTTGAGACTGAAACTCATGAATATCTGTTAAACAATTAAGATTTGGAGTGATGTGATCAGTGGCACCAGAATCAATTATCCAGACATTTGATTCTGAGCCACTGTAATGAGTATAATCAGCAAAATGAGTGATTATACCTGCAGCATGAACAGTATTGGCAGAAGAATTCCAGTTGACTGTTGAAGAGGAAGGAGTCATTTCTCTAATACCAGCCTGAATCATTTGCATTAGTTGCTTGCATTGACTATCAGAAAAACTGTTAGAATCCTTAGATGACATATCAGTAGCATCACTACTAGTAGTGAGATGAGTAGAAGTAGCAGTCTTATCAGAAGCAACATTATATGCTTAAAATTTGCTTGTGTGAGAGGTGAACTTTGGCTTAGGTTTAGGCTTTCCATGTAATTTATGCCAGTCAGGATATCCATGTAAACAGAAACATTTCTCCTTAGTATGACCCTGACTTTGACAGTAATCACAAAACAACTCAGAATTAGGTTTCTTAGCAGATTTAGCATTCCGATTTCCATACTCATTATATTGCTTAACTGCAAGAGCTGAATGCTCAGAAGTCAAAGAAAGAGAACCAGATTTTTCCCTCTGATGTTCTTCTTGCAACAGAATACCATAAGCTTCACTTAAAGATGGAGGAGGAGTAATCATGAGAATATGACCTCTGGTAACAGTAAAGGTATCATTCAATCCCATAAGAAACTGAGCCAACAGAGATGCTTTCACATAGACAGCCAGTTTTGTGTTCACATTACATGTGCATTTCTCACAAGAGCATTTAGGTATTTCAGATAAGGTCTCCAGTTCATCATTCAATGAACGAAATTTAGTGAAATAGGCAGATATGGACATATTGCCTTGACTGAGAGAAGCAAGTTCTCGTTTCAGGTTAAACAGTTTAGGAATATTTGTATGTGAGAAACGAGTAGCTAGATCATTCCAGATATCAGTTGCAGAGTTCATAAACATAACACTTTGCCTAATTTCTGGAGAGACAGTGTTTAGAATCCAAGAAATCACAATATCATTGCATCTATTCCAGTAAACAGATAATGGAGCAGTAATTGCAGGTTTGACATAAGATCCATCAATAAAACCTAACTTGAGTTTAGATGATAAGGCAATTTTCATCGATCGACACCATTGACTGTAGTTATGATCTGAAAGAGTGATCGTTACAAGAATCATACCTGGATGATCAGATGAAGATAGATAATACGGATGATTGCAGTCAATGATTGAACCTGATGTGGTAGAACCAGTAGCAGCAGATGAGTAGGACATAGTCATTGATGCAAATGATCAAACACTTGATAGACACTTTCAGAGATTGAAGAATTGCGGAAGAAGATTGAAGAAATTAATCACAGAGATGAACAGCAACACAACAGCGTGATCAATAAGAAGATCGTCGCTCTGATACCATGATAATTGTGATCATCAAGATCATTTTAACATCTAAACTCAGAATAAGAATGAAGAAGATGAACTATAGAGATAGAAAAATTGTATCTACATTCTCTACAATCTTGAACAAGATAACTGTGTTTATTAGAATCAATCTTACTCCTCACAATACAGAGAAATCAGAATATATACAGCTCTAAAATGATATGAACATTGTTAACTAACTTTTTACTATCCTAACTAACTTTGCCGCCATATGAATATTTGAAAGTCTGACTTATTCTGACTTGACTTTGACTGTATATTAACACAGAGTGGTACGTTTCAGGAGAACATACTGTTTGGGATGGACATGGACCAACAAAAATATGATCAAGTACTAGATGCATGTTGTCTTAAGAAGGACTTGGAGATCCTTTCTTTTAGTGATCAAACTTTTATTGGTGAGAAAGGCATCAACTTAAGTGGCGGACAGAAGCAACGAATACAAATCGCTCACGCTCTTTACCATGATGTGGATATTTATCTATTTGATGATCCTTTTAGTGCGGTGGACACTCATACTGGTTCTCATTTATTCAAGGTATTTTTTTATATCATTGTCTTGTACTACATGCAAAAAAAAAGGAAAGATTGTTAAATTTCTCATTTGGAATTACTACTTTCTGGTTTTGGATAACAGGAAGTTCTTCTTGGTCTTCTAAGAGAGAAAACTGTTATTTATATTACTCATCAAGTTAAGTTCTTAAACGACGCTGATCTAATTGTGGTGAGTTCAGTAGTAAACTTTTTTTTAATTTTATTTAACTTTGGGATCATCTAGTTCCCTAACTATCTGATATCTTATGATTCTCTTGAATTTCTTGTAAGGTCATGAAAAATGGAAGAATTGTACAAGTTGGGAAGTTTGATGACATTTTCGTTCCAGGTTCTGATTTTTTACAACTTATAGGTGCAAAAAACACAGCTCTGTCATCAGCATGTGATTTGAACAGGGCAGCACCTATTTCTACAGACAATACAAAGAGTATCATCAGTAATGGAAATGTAAATGGGAAAGTAGATGATGAGGGGGGAGCTACTGGTATAGCAACTGCAGCACAGCTAGTAAAAGAAGAAGAAAAAGAGAGTGGTAGAGTCGGGCTTTTTGTCTACTGGAAATACGTCACAACTGCATATGGAGGAGCTCTGGTGATTCTTGTGATTCTGGCCTCAATCATCTTAAATATTCTTCAGATAGGAAGCAATTACTGGTTGGCATGGGCTACACCGTCGTCAAAGGATGTAAAACCTGTTATTAGTGGATCTACACTAATGACTGTCTATGCATCCTTGGGTTTTGGCATATGTTTCTGCACCCTTGTTGTACACTCTCTTGTTGTAGCCACACAGGCTATGAAACTGCAACTATACTCTTTAAAAAAAATGCTTCAGACCATTTTCCATGCTCCTATATCCTTTTTTGATGCTACACCTGCTGGAAGAATTCTCAACCGAGTAAGTGATCATTCCCCCTACTATTTAATTTCCTGTCCGTGACTTACTGATTATAAGTCACATTCTATAAAATTGGACTTGAGTACTCGTATTAGATGTGGGTATGATGCAGGACAACGAAAACAATAATAAAGATAGTCTTGGGTGACTGAATCGCATAAAATCCACTACCCCAAGGGTTTCCCAACCGCAAAATGAAGAAAAGAGACCCAACAGTATTAGAAAATATTCTAATAATCAAGGCTAATATGATATGTGGGGATTACATCAATATATTGAGAATAGAATACCTAACCTAATGGATTAAGGCATGTTAACACTTGGGCTTATTTAAAAAAAACCTATATTTTATAAACTACTAGCCCCACATAAAACTATAAACAACTAATTTTAGTTCACTCTAAACTAAATACATTTAACTAATTAATAAAATTGTAAGACTTTGCCACTTTCGTTCCTCACTAGCGTATGTGTCCAAGTGTCAGACTTAAATATTTTATGATAATTTTCTAATGTTTGTTCTAAATGAGGTGAAATGAAGAGTTCTTGGCATGGGTAATGCATATCACAGTAGTGTACTTGCCTCTGCCTATTTTACTGACTAGTTTGATCCATTTCTCCCATATAGTGTTCTACTGATCAAAGTGTTGTGGAGACTCGGATTCCGTCCCTACTTGAGGGGCTTATATCCCTCACTATCGAACTTGTGGGAATTATTACTCTGATGTCTACAGTTGCTTGGGAAGTTTTGGTCATATTCATTCCCTTGATTTTTGCCTCCATCTTGTACCAGGTAATACTAACTTTTAAGGATGTGATCTTATATATCAGATTCCACTTCGCTGTCTTTTACACATTGTAGGATAATTTGGCTACTGCAGTTTCACTAGAACTTTCTGAGCAGATAGCCTCTTAAATAGAACAAACAAACAATTATTTAGTTATGAGATTCAATTAGCAGAATACAAAAAAACAATCATGTATATGTTAACTGGTGGGTAATTGAAGGGTCGCTTAATTAGGTTGTATATGTGATTGGGCAAGTTATATGTATCACAAATTTCAATTTCAAAACTGATAGTTGAGAAGAGTTTTCTATGTAAGAGTTGCTACTACAGTCACAGTGGCTTTTCAGTGAGGATAAATGGTGTTTTTTTATTATTGTTTTACAAAAGAGGCGAAAGCGTTGGATACATGCTGTTGGAGTATTATCATACATTCTTGTCCATCTAATTATTTGGAATTTTTAAGGTGGCTTTCTCGTGTCACTGTTGCGTCATGAATAAATCCACATGTGAAATCTAGGAATATATTTATGACTGCATGAGAAATGATGTATGCAATGTATAGTGGAAAGTGATTCCTGTGCTAAGATTTAGATAACCTCTATTTGTTGATTTTGATGTTTAAGCTCTACATTCTGTGTGTTATATATGGAATATTGGTAATAATGTATCAAATTAGGTGATTAACCCTCAATCCTATTATTTCAAGATCGGTGCATAACTACCATGTTGGATATAAATATCACTAAGTAGTCAATCATCCATCATATGCAACAATATTATATGCCTGCATCAAGAGAACTATCGCGACTGAGTCGAGTATGCGAAGCTCCGGTTATTCAATATATTTCAGAAACTATATCGGGAATAACAACTATTAGGAGTTTTGATCAAGAGTCAAGATTGCAATCAACATATATGACAATAGTGGATGCATATTCTTGCCCTGAGTTCCAACTTGCTGCTGCAATGAAATGGCTGTTGTTGCGGTTGGATGCATTCTCTTGTATTACATTTTGCTTCCTTTTTGTGACGCCCCGATTCCAAAGATGACCTCAGAAACCCGACCCGGGGACGCCAAACAAACCAAACGTCATAATGCATGCTTGCACAAACCTTAATTTAAGTAATAACCAAAAGTAGTTACAACATGATCAAGTCTTACGATAAAAGGTTACAACATATTACACGCTTCTTAACAACTTCAACATAGGCCTACTACAAAAGTATTCTTCTTAGAATTCTACAAACTTCTTATCCAACTTCAGTAGTTCAGATTATAACATCTTATCCTTTCCCGAACCTCCTCCAACTTTACTCCCTGTGGAAGTTAGTGACATAAAAGGGTGAGCTCATAGAGCCCAGCAAGCATATATCATACTATTTAACTGAGATTTTACAAAACAAGTAACTGAGTTCATCAAACAAATAATTTTTCACATAAAATGAGTATTAATACATGATAGATTCACAAGTTCTACTGATGGGGATCCCGGCCTGCTAAACAATTGGTTTAGCTTTACTTCCGATTCGGAAGCATCATCATCAATTCACAATATCAATGTAAGAATACTCAATTTTCATCAACAAATCATCGATATTTCAAAAATCGATTTAATCATTCACAACAGTAAATCAGTATAGTATATACTTACAGTACGTCACTTCTGATCTTAAACTCTTATACGAAAGTCGTCAACTTCGCTCGTTCCCTAAAATATTATCAAAAGTCACACTAGCATTATCACCACGTTTTATTTCTACTACCTAATTATTCTAATATAACTAACTTAAATATTAAATAATTAAAATAATAAATAACTAAAATAACTAGTAAATAAAATAATAAAAGAAAAAGTTCGAAGACTTACCGAACCATAGGAGATTGCAAGCACTTACTTATTTCCTAAATTTAGAAACTATACATATTTATATATGGAAAGGTTGAAACACCTTCCTGACATAGTCGATGTGGTACTGGTCCTTAGCATTAGAAAAATAAAATGGAAAGCACCTAATAGTCACCCGCTCTAAAGCCATACTTCGCCCATGAACTTCTTACCATTCTGCTGTAGACTTCTACTATATAACCTGGTATACTATCTCTTTTCTTTCCAATGTGGTAGAAAAAATAGAGGCAAGGAAACAAAAAAATAGTCTCAAGTGTTAACAAAATATCCATACATCCCACCAGCAACTAATAAGCATCACTGGTTTTCATACTCTTAATTTTCCTAATTGGAGTTTGTAGTTGAATCCATCTACATAAACTCTTTTATTATCACTATAGTTATCAATGTGGTACTAAGTCATTCTATTTACCTTATTTTGCTGGTTATCCCACATCGAGATGGTTAAGAGTGGTTCTCTATTCTCTGTCTATATAACCCAAGTTAAGTCAATGACTAAGCTACTAAAATTCCACACTCTTTCACCTTGGCTTCAATTTAGGCCGAGATTACTGGGAGTTTAAAATTTGAAAGCTATCAAGTGCAAAAATCGAAGTGTTAGTGTAAACCAAACATATTTAAACATGTCTTGAGTTCTATAAAGTGTAAGGTCGTTTGTCCCAAACTCTTTCATGTCCCACATCGATATGTAAAAGAAACCAACTCCTTTCAATTCCTATATATCCCAAGTAGTGTCACTCACTTACAAAGTTAAGGTACATAAGTTTCACCTTGGCTTTCCTAGGGAGTCGAAGTATGCATAACAACAGAAAGTTGCTAAATTAATTACTATATACCCTTTGGAAGCAAATGAAAATGTTTGAAAGCAAGAACTCCAGTTGAAGGTTTAAAACAGGAATCCCTGGTGTCCCACATCGAGTTGTTAAAGAGTAAAACTCATTCTTGGTTCTATATAACTAAGTGAGGTCCTCATCCTAAGGGAAAAATTTGTGGTATGTAATTATAACTTTGGCCCCAAATTGAGCCAGAAAATTATAAGTTCAATGTTTTGATACCCAAAAGATACAAGTCGAAGCTTTAATTATGGAGTGCAACATTCCACAAAGGCTACTGCTCCTTATACTAAGAGGTGTGAGTTTAATTTATTAAAACTGAAATGTGTTTTGTCCCACATTGAGCAGCTATACAAGTTGATGGATTTGCTTCCCTATATAAAGAACTTAAGACTTGAAGGCTAACCAAACTAAAGAATATCCAAAATCATGTTTGGTTAATTCTAAGGACTGAAATATTGTCCCACATCGAAATGGTTTCCACCAAATTTCCTTCCTTTCTCTATATATATAGAGACTTGAGATTATATGAAACAAACTATCTAATTGACTCTTCTTGTCTCCCACATCGAGGGGATTTAAGAGGAAGACTCTTATTCCTACTATATATCGGGTCTTGCTCACTTAGTAATTTCCAAGTCACAATATTCGGGCTAGTTTACAAAGGCCCGACAAAATCAGTCTAAAATTTATCCCTTTTCCTTTTGGGCCTTGATGCGCTTGCTCGGCCCATTTCCCCTTCTCCTAGTCGACTTTTATGGGAATGTCGATGTATCGACGTAGACCAAATCCTAGTCAAATTTTATGGGAGCTTCGATATCGTAGCATACCAACGAAAATATATAAATATACTTTTAAGTTACCAAGTTCTTATATATATATATATATATATATATATATATAAATAGCTATATTTTTATGAAAGCAATACAACTACATAAAATTTTAATAATTTATATCCTTCAAATAAAACTTAGTTGGGATATTACACTTTTAGTCCTCTCGATGTACTTCAGAAAAAGCATAGATCTTGGTATGTATTTTGTATTGTTTTTTTTTCCTATTATGTGTTTCCTTTTGTAGTGGTAATTCTAAAATTAAATGTTTCCTTCTCATGTACAGCAATTGCAGGGTTAGCTGTTACATATGGACTCACCTTAAATAATAATCTATGTGGATTAATATGGTTTTTATGCCATCCAAAATGATATCAGTGGAGAGAATTCTTCAATACATGACCATTCCTAGTGAAGCTCCTCTTGTCATACTAGAAAACAGGCCAGATAGTTCTTGGCCATCAAGAGGAGAAATCGATATTCATAATTTGCAGGTTCAGTATGCTCTGCATTTGCCCCTTATACTACATGGTGTGACATGCACTTTTCCGGCAGGGATGAAAATCGGTATTGTTGGAAGAACGGGAAGTGGGAAATCAACTCTAATACAAGTACTTTTTCGGGTAGTTGAACCTACAACTGGTTGTATCGTCATTGATGGCATTGATATCTCATCTATTGGACTCCAAGATTTGAGGTCAAGACTCAGTATTATTCCTCAGGAACCAACCATGTTTCAGGGAACAATATGAAGCAATTTAGACCCACTTGAGCAGTACACAGATGCACAAATATGGGATGTGAGTGTCTGTTGTCTTTTTTTTTTTTGTTTATGATAGAATGTTAACCCATGCATGTTAATTAACTTAAATGTCTTACGTTTTACTTGTAGACTTTAGATAAGTGTCAACTTGGAGACGAAGTCAGGAAGATGGAAAGAAAGTTGGATTCTAATGGTTTGTCGATATTTCTTTTTAACACACTTTTGCCTTGAATTATGTACACTGTTTATTTTATACCATACATTGATGCAAATGCCTGTTTTATTAAAACAATGCAGTTCATGAGAACGGGGAGAACTGGAGCATGGGTCAGAGACAACTAATTTGTCTCGGGCGAGTGCCACTCAAGAAAAGTAAGGTGTTAATCCTTGATGAAGCAACCGCTTCAGTTGACACAAACACTGATAATCTTATTCAACAAACTCTTAAGTATTACTTTTCGAATTGTACCCTCATCACCATTGCACATCGTATCACTTCCGTTCTTGACAGCGATATGGTGTTGCTTCTTAGTCATGGTATGATCAATTACTCTTGTTTCTCCATAAAAACACTGACACTCTATGTCTTTTTCCACCTATACTTTTAAAGTTATTTATTAAAGCTTAATTTCCCGACAACCTTTCCTTCTCTCCCTCTCCCAACCCGGACAGTGCCACACAACCTGATAGAAAGACCCCTGCAGCGGGACCACCTCCGATGGCTGCAGTCAGACCCAAGTACCCTAAGGAATAGTTTAGGCACGAGGACCTTCTATCTGGTACCAACTGTTAGGAATCTGCCCGATTCCCGGCGAATGCGGAAGCGATTTGGTAAATATGTGTGCTTAGATCCCACAAATATACGTGATAGTAATAAAGCAACAAACCAATAATACAGTAAAAGAGACAAGAGATTTAACGTGGTTCGGCCCAGCCTACATCCACAAGAGTAACAACTTCACACTTCCGGCCCCTGAATTTTATACACAAATTCAGCCCTACAATACTTATTATGTATATCCCCAACTCACTGAAGTGTTTATCTAAAAACCTCCCCCTATCACTGTTTCCCGACAACCTTTCCTTCTCTCCCTCTCCCAACCCGGACAGTGCCACACAACCTGATAGAAAGACCCCTGCAGCGGGACCACCTCCGATGGCTGCAGTCAGACCCAAGTACCCTAAGGAATAGTTTAGGCACGAGGACCTTCTATCCCGACACTTCCTGAAAGCGGGCTAAACCGGCTTTCCTACTAGACGGACTATCTAGCAGCTATATAGAGAGAGAAGAGAGAATTTGGTGTGTCTTTAGAATGAAGGGGAGATGGGGTATTTATAGTAGGAAATATGTAGTAGGTGAGGGGGTTGGTGAAGAGAGGAGTTTGGCAAGATGGCTGCCTAACAAAAGGAAATGTAGGCTGCCTAACAATCTCCCCCTCTTTCCAAACTCACAACTCTTCACTTGCATTCCATACCTGCGCCCTGTTGGCACAACTCCAACTTTTCCTCGATCCGTGTCATTCCCTATGACAAAACTCCCCCCGAGTCCAAGAATCCAAACTATACCCTAGTTTGCACATTCATTCTCGAATGCCCACTTTCTATACACACAAGTGTACCATTGACCTCTATTTGTCCAACTACATACATGTGAAGCAATCTGTTGTATACACACATACTCACTTGATTCACGTCGGCCAATCCCATATGTAGTCCATCACACCCGCAAGTGTGACCATCACACACACAAGTGTGACCATCGATCTTTCATTTACTTCCCAACTGCATATCAAACAAATCAATCTGTTGCATGGTTCACTGCTCACTTGATTCGTGTTGATCGATGCCCATATGCAGCTGCAACACACCAACTACTCGTTGATGTCGTGGAAGCCCTTCGACCAAGCATCCATCCCAGCAGTCTTTGCACCATCGTCTAGACTGGAAGGCAATACAACCGCAGGAGTATCCTTCAAGTCACTCTTCCCTCGTGCACGAGATAACCAGATTTCCGAAGTTCCAGTACGTTCTGGCCACGTACTAATCAGACGATATATTCCCCCACGTAGCTCTCCCTTCATCCGAACCACACGGCCTTTTTTGATATTCATAGCTCCCCCTACTACGGAGCATCTGTAGCCTTCTGAAGCTAACCGACCGATAGATATTAGATTCTTCCTCAGCTTAGGCACATATCTTACCCCATTCAAGCTGCGAAATATTCCATCGAACATTTTGATTTTCACAATTCCAATCCCCTTAATCTCACAAGTAGATCCATCAGCCAAAGAAACTGTTTCATTCTTTGTATCTTGGAATTTGTCGAAATGCCCCCTCTCGGAACATACATGGTAAGATGACCCTGAGTCTAATATCCATTCTCCTGGAGAACTAGTGCCTCGATTGAAGACGGTGCAAACATCTTCACAATCGAGAGTAACCATAGCCAATGATGCATCTGGATCCTTCTTATTAAGCGGACAATTCGGCCTAATATGACCCCACTCCTTGCAACCAAAGCACTGTATGCCCTTTTCACTGTATCTGGATTTACCCCTACTATTGGTAGATCCTCTCACAGCACCCCTTCCTCTATTATTTTGACTACGCAAAGCCAAAACTGTCATTCCGTCCTTGTCACCATCCTGGTTCTTCCTTGCAGCATTTGACAAAAGTGCTGACTGAACCTCCTCCATTTTTAACGTATCCTTTCCGTATAAAATGGTTGTGACCAAATGATCGAATGACTCCGGAAGCGAAGTAAGAAGAATAAGAGCCTTATCTTCTTCCTCCAATTTTACATCAACATTTTCAAGTTGATCAACAATACCATTAAACACATTCATGTGCTCAATAACATTGCCTTGAGCTGCCATCTTCAGCTTGTATAACTCGCGCTTCAGATTTAACTTTGTAGTCAAGTTCTTCCTGAGATACAATGTCTCCAACTTTGACCATAATTCCTTCGGCGTGCTTTCGTCAACAATATTATTGATAATATTATCTGCAATGCATAGTCTGATGGTACTCATGCATTGCGACTCAGCATCCTCCCAATCTTCAGCGCTCATTGTTGTTGGCTTTCCCTCCTTCCCCTTCAAAGCCCTTGCTAGCTTCTGTTGGGTTAGGATATCCTTTACCCTTCTCTGCCAAAGAGTAAAACTTCCTTTACCATCATATGGAGTCACATTGAATCCTCTAATACTTGTCATGATCTCCGTTTGTACACACAAACCAATCCAAACAACTAAGTCAATTGGCCAGGTAAGTGTAAGAAACAATGGGAGCACTTCCGTCAAAACGGCGCCTTATTAGACAACCACTTTTCTTAACGACTTTCCTTCGGCACCAATAATTTAGACACAACTAGCTCTGATGCCAACTGTTAGGAATCTGCCCGATTCCCGGCGAATGCGGAAGCGATTTGGTAAATATGTGTGCTTAGATCCCACAAATATACGTGATAGTAATAAAGCAACAAACCAACAATACAGTAAAAGAGACAAGAGATTTAACGTGGTTCGGCCCAGCCTACATCCACAAGAGTAACAACTTCACACTAGATAAAAGAGATTACAATATCCGGGTATCCGGTCCCTGAATTTTATACACAAATTCAGCCCTACGATACTTATTATGTATATCCCCAACTCATTGAAGTGTTTATCTCAAAACCTCCCCTATCACTGTTTCCCGACAACCTTTCCTTCTCTCCCTCTCCCAACCCGGACAGTGCCATACAACCTGATAGAAAGACCCCTGCAGCGGGACCACCTTCGATGGCTGCAGTCAGACCCAAGTACCCTAAGGAATAGTTTAGGCACGAGGACCTTCTATCCCGACACTTCCTGAAAGCGGGCTAAACCGGCTTTCCTACTAGATGGACTATCTAGCAGCTATATAGAGAGAGAAGAGAGAATTTGGTGTGTCTTTAGAATGAAGGGGAGATGGGGTATTTATAGTAGGAAATATGTAGTAGGTGAGGGGGTTGGTGAAGAGAGGAGTTTGGCAAGATGGCTGCCTAACAAAAGGAAATGTAGGCTGCCTAATAGTATTTTTATACTATGGTGCCTCGGTGCTGTACAATTATAGTCTTGAAAAAAAGTTCAAAATTCATTATGTGTTATTATTGCTGTTTGTGAGATGCACCCTGAGGGTCAATAGATATTATGATTAATTATGATCAGTTTTAATATTTGCCATCTTATATCGATTATAAAAACAAATATAATCTTCAAATGCTATCTGACAACAACTTGCTGGATTCGCAAGTAGATATATAAATAAATAGATGTTTGCATAATTTATGTAGTTTTGTTCTTGCTGTTACTTCTTTTTTTGGCAAATTTTGCAATTAGTGTAGCATAACATGGAAAAAATAATATTTAGCAACAATCAAGCTAGCTCGACCCTGGAGACGGATCCTAGCTAGATAATATATAGACCTTGTACGTAGTATTGCTGCAAAATTTTCACTTTTGACAAAATCTTTTTAGTTTGTAAGATTTGTTGTGGGAAAGAGAAATTATTCGATATCATGAATCAAAATCGATGAAAGAATCTCATGAATCAAAATCTTCTACATTTTTGCCGGAAAGAGGCTAATGCATTAAATTCACCATAAGAATCCATGTAATTCAAGGAGAGAACATTATAATGACCAATTAATTTGATACTATGATTAGAACATGTTGCAAACTCTCATGTTGCATTAAATCACTGTCCACAAAGAAAATATCAAAGTTTAGTTACATGGATACATTTGATAAAAAGATAAATTGTGTACCAAGCTGTATTCACTATAAACGACTTAATATAGGAACTCTGGGAGAAATTTGACAAAGTAAATGACATTTTTTTAACTACATCCTTCGGAACTTAAAGCACGGAAAGCAAGTACATCCACAAAGCATATATGTATTCTTCAAGCCTTTGACCGTATGCATATAAACATAGGATATACGAAAGAAGATCACGAAGCAGGCGGCTTATTTATCCGGCACTCTTCCTTGATCGGTATATAAGGATATGTGGCTATAACACTAAAAATCCCTAGAACTAAAACTCGATCTGCACCAAGACTCTAGCCCTTCATTCCTATAAATCTCACTCGGTAAAGAGAATATTTAATAGATATTGTAATTTTTGATATTATACAATGATAATGTTTAATGTGCTTTGCACAAATACAAATAATTAAAAAATATATATATATAAATGTGACATTTTGTTTTTTTTTTTGATAAAAATTGTGACATTTTGTTGATGCTTCATACTTCATACCAGATGTTGATATATGGAATTCATTAATAAAAACTTATGGTAGTCATGTCCCACAACACTAGATTACAAAAACAGATGTATATTGAAAAGAACAATCACACTCATCAATGACCAAAAGTAATTTCTTGAGCATTTTTCCACATGACTCATACGGAGGAAAGCTGAGTGTACTAAAACAGGTCTGTGCGCTAGGGAGATGCTCAAGTGATTCTTCATCTTGTTGCCAATTTCTTATAACAAGTGGAGGGTTTAAAGCTTCGAATCCTCCTCGTGGCAGGTATATGATTGATGTCCAAATATACAAAAGCTTCCTCTTTCTTTCATCCGACATATATTTGACACACTACAATGGAAACCAATAATGCATAATATATAAATTTTACTATCATATTTGCAAAAGAAATAGCCAAAAAGGGTAATTAAGATTAAAAAACAAACCTGCCAAAACCAACTAATTTGAGGATCAGTGTCTCTGTAACCCTCATAAGTAGTAAACTTAATCCAATCTTCCATATTTAACTCTTGGATTCCACGTATCATACAATCAAGATCTTCGAGCTTAATAATACGAAAAATCTCTGGCCTGTAAACAGAAAGGAGGTCATCAAACCCTTCGATTATCTCTCGAGTTTCTGTTTCTATGGAGACTACAAACTACTTCTGTATTTTCTCCGAAACAAATCTTTCTCTGTTTCCAAATGTTACTTGTCCTTTGGTAGGCTGAATCATTCTGTCACCGTTGTCATCGTCATCACTTTTGTCACTATCATCACTGGAGTAACTGAAATAGTAATAAGATCGAAGAAGAGTCTTAGGTGATGACTGGAGGACAATATCATACGCCTCGCACTTGCCAGGAGCTGTTGCTCTGATATCCTCCAGAGTAATTTTCTTCTCAGCTAATTGCAGAAATAGTATGTTATCTAATGTGAATCCTACTTGGTTATTGTACATTAGGGCCAGAACAATGAGTCTCCCAAAACATCTATAGAAGGCAGCATCTTTCGAAGATCCTATAAGAACAAAAACAACCATACTTGTTGAAGCTAGTTTATTTAGCTTTATAATCCGTATATGTATTAATATATTAACTACCTAGGATCATACAAAGGAAAACAACTTGAGATAATAAACATACTAAATACACAGGATCAAAACATGAACTGATACTAAAGTTGCATGAAATACAGGATGTTGCATAATTAATGAGAATGAGCATGAAGTTTCAGCAAAGGTTAACAATGTTACTTTGGAGAATAATCAGAGGCATAATTTCAAGTCTAAGATCCTGCTAGCTTTGAAGTCTCAAGTGAATAAACAAGTAGCTCAATATATGTGGACTTAGTCTTGTTATTGTAATATAGTGTTTGATTTTCCAGCTGTCATTTCTAATAGTTTGTTACAATAGTCAACTGTGGTTTGACTGAACCTATTGTATAAATACTCTAGCCTATTATCTGTTATGGCAAGTTGTTCAGATCTAATAACAAACTTTCATTCTTCATTTCTTCTTCAACTGGTTTTTGTATATACAGTTTTACATTCTCTTTTGTATAATGGTATCAGAGCTAACATGACTGTTTTACGATCTTCAAGTTTCGTTTCATCGGTCAAGTTTCATCGGCTTCTTCAATTCGTCACTTCGCCGGCGAAATCCTCTGTTTTTTCGATCTGGTGATCTCAGAATTGTGAGTTTTCTTCTCGTTTTTCATCTCGAAACCCTAGGTTTTCACAGTCATGTTGCGTAATAGTTTTGTAAACATTGTTCAAGGAATTAGTGCTTCTAATAGTGCGAATCAACAAATTCCTAATAATTCTACTGTTAATCATGATGATAATCATCAGTCACAAGAGAATTCTGGAGAGAATTCACAAATTTCTCAGACTTTTGATGTGAATTTTGTTGATAATAATTCACATCCTTTGTTTCTACACAATAATGATCATCCTGGATTCGTGTTGATTGCAAAGAAGCTAACAGGTCCAGATAACTATGCTCCATGGAGTAGGTCTATGCAAATAGCTTTAAATGCTAGAAATAAGTTCTGTATTGTTAATGGCAGCTTTGAGAAGCCTGTTTCTACTTCTCCTTTGTGTTCACAGTGGGAGAGAGTAAATGATTTGGTTATAACCTGGATACTTAATTCTGTTGCTGATCACATAAGCGATTGTTTGAATTATGTCACTACTGCTGCTGCAGTATGGAAGGAATTGGCTGAGAGATTTTCTAGTGTTAATGGACATAGAATTTATCAAATTATGAAAGATATTCATAGTTTGGAACAAGGAAATAGATCTGTGGAAGTGTATTTTCATAGGCTCAAGGGATTGTGGGATGAATATGCAGTTTTAGAGCCATCTGTGAATTGTGTGTGTGGTGCTCATAGAGTTCAAGCTGAGAGAGATCAAAAGAGACAGTTGCTACAGTTTTTGATGGGATTACATGATAGTAATTCTAATGTTAGGGGTCAAATTCTCATGATGAGTCCTCTACCAACAGTATCTCAGGCTTATGCTTATGTTAAACAAGATGAGAAAGCAAGACAAGGTTTTCAGTCCTTGATTACTGACAATAATGTCATAGCTCATTCAGTCTTGTCAAATTCCTCCACTGTTGCAGCTGCAGCTAACAAGTTTTTGAATAATAAATCCTCAGCTCAGCCTAGCAATCTTACCAGACCAGTTTTGAAATGTTCTTATTGCAATTTTAATGGTCATACTCGAGACAAATGCTACAAACTAATTGGCTATCCACCTAACTGGAAGAAGAAGGAGAAGTTAGGTGTTTTAACTGGAGGACAGAGTCAACCAGTTCAGTTCAGAAGTTTTCCAAAGGCTAATCAAGTAAATGCAGATGGATCAGCTTCTTCTATGGATTCTATTTCCAGTTCTCAGTTTTCACAAATGCAACAGCAGATTAATCAGTTGAGTACTATGATGAATATGTTTGTAGGGCCTTCAAAAGACATCAAAAGTCCAGAGGATCATTTAGCAGGTATGGTCATTTCTCGATCAAACCTTGCTTCTGCTGTTTTTACTAAGCATACTTGGTTAATTGATACTGGTGCAACGGATCACATGTGTTGTTCTAGTACCCTTTTACATAATGTTGTGGAACTTTCTGTGCCTGTATATGTAGCTTTACCTAATGGTCATTCAGTTCAAGTGACTCATACTGGTTCCATAGATATTAATGATCATATTCAACTTCAGGGTATTTTGATAGTCCCACAGTTTCAGTATAATTTGTTTTCTGTTCCTAAGTCGACTTCTGATACTGGGGGAAGCATCTTGTTTTTCCCTGATTCTTGTGTTTTTCAAGCACCACATCATTCTCATATTCTTGCCACTGGTAAGATTTCTGATGGTTTATATCAGATAGATTTCTCTTCTGTTAAATCTGTTCCCATGGTTCATTCTTCTAGTAATGTTGCTGTTTCTAAAAGACGACTCAGTGCATTTTGGCACATGCGTCTAGGTCATGCTTCTACACCTGTTTTACGTCATATTGAATCTATTTCTTCTAGCATTTCAGAGGAACATAATCAGATGTGTCCCATTTGTCCACTTTCCAAACAGACTAAACTACCTTTCACTCTCAGCACTAGTCATGCTTCTAATTCTTTTGATTTGATTCATGTGGATCTTTGGGGACCGTATGCACATGAAACTACTACTGGTTGTCGATATTTTCTCACCATTGTAGACGACCATTCCAGGGCAGTTTGGACTTTTTTACTTCCTACTAAGCAACATGTTTTCAAACAATTAGTGAATTTCTTTGCTTATGTAGAAAACAATTTTCATACCATGATAAAACAGTTTCGAAGTGATCATGGTACTGAGTTCTTCAACCATTTTCTTACTTCTTTTCTTCACAATAAGGGAGTGGTTCAACAGGCATCTCGTGTAGGGACACCTGCACAGAATGGTCGTGTAGAACGAAAACACCGACAACTTTTGTCTATAGCCAGGGCTTTTCGTTTTCAGTCAGGATTGCCTATTAAGTATTGGGGGGAGTGTCTTTTAGTTGCCACTCATGTTATTAATAGGTTACCTACACCAGTGTTACAACATAAAACCCCTTATTTCTGCTTATATAATGATCACCCTAATTATGAATCCCTTAAAGTTTTTGGCTGCTTATGCTATGCCTCCATACATGAGTCAGATAAGTTTGCCCCTCGAGCTGTTAAGTCTGTTTTTATGGGATATCCTTATGGTCACAAAGGCTATAAGTTGCTTAATCTTGAGACACATAAATTTTTTATCTCTCGACATGTTAAGTTTAGTGAAACAGAGTTTCCTTTCTTAACAAATACTGAACAATCCAAAGATTCAGATCCTCATTATGTTCAGTCTTGGTTGGTTCCTTCCGATCCACCTATTATTCATTCATCTGTTCCTGAACAACCGTTGTCTCCTTCTATATCACATATTTCACCTATATCTGTGCCTTATGTCCCTGAGCATGAAGTTTCAGATTCTTCTCATGTTCTTATATCTGAACCTTCTAGTGTGGAGTCTTGTCATGATGATTGGGCCACTTCTCCAGCTGATGGTGATACCTTAGTTAGTACTGTTGATGATGCACCTATGCCTACAGACAATGTATGTCGAAAGTCCACCAGGTTTAAAAATCGACCTGTTTGGTGGCATGATTATGATGTTACTGTTCCTCAGTCTAAGACTTCTGTTTCTAGTTCTCACACAGTTGGTGCGGTTATAACCAAATATCCTATGTCCCATTTTGTGTCCAATCATGTTTTTGCTCCAAATCATGCTTCATTTCTAGCAAAGTTAAATCTTAGCAAAGAACCTTCTTCTTATGGAAAGGAAGTTTTAGACCCTCAATGGATTGCAGCTATGCAACAGGAATTGGATGCTCTTGAGGCAAACCATACTTGGTCTTTAGTTGTTTTGCCTTCTGATAAAAAGTCTATTGGTTGTCGTTGGGTTTACAAGATCAAATATAAAGCAAATGGTGAGATTGATAGATACAAAGCACGTTTAGTAGCTAAAGGTTATACACAAGAAGAAGGGGTAGATTTTCATGATACTTTTGCCCCTGTAGCCAAGGCTGTTACTGTTAAAACTGTCATTGCTTTAGCTGCTTCTAAACAATGGTCTTTGTTTCAACTTGATATAAATAATGCTTTTTTGCATGGGGATCTTTATGAGGAGGTATATATGGATTTACCACCTTGTTATAAACTTACATCTGATACTGCACATTTGGTTTGTAAGTTACACAAGTCCATTTATGGATTGCATCAAGCCTCTAGATGCCGGAATGAGAAGTTAACAGATTTTTTACTTACCCATGGTTTCACCCAATCTTTGGCTGATTATGCTTTGTTTACTCATAGTTCTGGTGATTTGTTTACCATAGTAGTCATCTATGTTGACGACATTTTATTGACTGGTAGTAACATTTCAATGATTCAATCACTTAAAGCTGCTCTTCATGCTAAATTCAACATTAAGGATTTAGGAGAGGCTAAGTACTACTTGGGATTGCAAATTTCCAGATCAGATGCTGGTATTTTATTGAGTCAACAGAAGTTTATCTTGGATATGCTTGATTCTACTAACTTGCTTCACTCCAAACCTCTGTCTATTCCTCTTGATCAGCACATCAAATTGTACAATGATTCTAAGTCTGGTGATCTTATATCTAATCCTTCTTTATACAGGAGTTTGGTAGGGAAACTTTTATACCTCACTTTTACACGACCTGACATCAACTATTCTGTTCATCTTTTGAGCCAGTTTATGCAAGCTCCTCGAGAGAAACATTTGTCTTATGTTTATCGAGTTTTACGATATTTGAAATGTACAGCAGGATTGGGACTTTTCTTTCCAGCTTGTACTGATTTACAGCTTCAAGGTTTTTGTGACAGTGATTGGGGAGGATGTACCATGATTGGTCGTTCTGTTTCTGGTTTTTGTATAAAGCTTGGGAATGCTCTCATTTCTTGGCAGGCTAAGAAACAATCTGTTGTTTCTCAGAGTCCTGCAGAGGCAGAATATCGTGCTTTAGCTTCTATTACTACTGAGATCATGTGGTTGAAATATCTGTTGGCTGATTTGCTAGTTCCTGTTACTAAAGCAGTGCCTATTTTTTGTAACAATCAGGTTGCTATTGACATTGCTTCTAATCCTGTCCAGCATGCTCGTACTAAACACATTGAGTTGGATTGCCATTTTATCCGAGAGAAAGTACAAGCTGGAGTCATTCTTCCTGTCAAGATTTCTACAAAGTTTAATTTGGCTGATATTTTTACTAAGGCACTTGGTAGTTCTGCACATTGGTTTCTATGTTCCAAGTTGGGATTACACAATCCTTGTGTAATTACAACTTGTGGGGGGAGTAATGAGAATGAGCATGAAGTTTCAGCAAAGGTTAACAATGTTACTTTGGAGAATAATCAGAGGCATAATTTCAAGTCTAAGATCCTGCTAGCTTTGAAGTCTCAAGTGAATAAACAAGTAGCTCAATATATGTGGACTTAGTCTTGTTATTGTAATATAGTGTTTGATTTTCCAGCTGTCATTTCTAATAGTTTGTTACAATAGTCAACTGTGGTTTGACTGAACCTATTGTATAAATACTCTAGCCTATTATCTGTTATGGCAAGTTGTTCAGATCTAATAACAAACTTTCATTCTTCATTTCTTCTTCAACTGGTTTTTGTATATACAGTTTTACATTCTCTTTTGTATAAATAATAAATACTTCCGCAAGTCAATCAATCAGCAACAGTTAGCATAGGTTCCTCAAGATTTACAAGATACTGTGGATTATTGTGGTATTTTCACGACAACAGATACTTTTCTCTAATCCCATATTCATCAACTATTGTGGAAGGACAACAACAATTTTGATACATCTATTGGTCTACACACTTTAAAGCACAAAATTATAGGAATGCTACTAGCCAAATATCCAAGCAAAAATAAAATCTAGCCTAATAGTATCTCCTGATATGCACCACAAGGATATGACACAATCTATCTCTACAAATTCGATGTTCGAGAAAATATAAGACAGCGCTGGAAAAAAAAATTTGTTGTTAAGACATGTATTTTATATACTCTGGTTGCAGGGGTGGCCCTGACTATAGGCGAGGTAGTCTTGTGCCTAAGCCCCCAGAAACCAAGGGCCCCAATTTTTAGAGGTAAGTTAAGTATATCTATACATGTTATATTTGATAGTTTTTATAAAAAAAATTATATATTTTTTATTATTAAAAAAGTTATAAATATCATAAATATTTAAAAACTAGTATCTAATTGTTAAATTTATTTTATATAGAGTATTGTTTTTACTAGAAGTAGCAAAACATTAAATTCTATAATAGGAAGAGCATAAAATTAATTTATAACCTTTTGTGTATTACTTTATTAAATATTAAGTCAAAGTGAATGTATACATGACAATACATAAAGATTGAAATGACGTTAACATCTTATAGGCTACACAAAACCCTAAGAAACCCTTTATCTGATAAAATAAAAACTTAAAAATTAAATTGGGTATCGTTATTTGCTTTCAAATTCAATTGAAGAAAATTTTGGAATTTTGTGGGATTTTGAGAAACTAAATCTACGAAACGTGACAAGTTGAGAGCTTTTTGTGATAATCTCGCAAACATAATAAACCATGGTGAGATTTCTAATTTGAACGACGATGATTTGTATGAAGACTTGTGTATGTTGCATCGAAATTTGCTAGAAGATACTAGGAGGGCAATAGTTGTGTTAAGTTACATAAAAGAGATGGAAGGTAGCTATCCAAATACTTGGATTGCTTAGAGGATTCTTCTAACGATACCCGTTACAGTTGCTTATGCCGAACGAAATTTTTCAAAACTAAAGCTGATTAACCATGCCTCAAGAAAGGTTAAGTGGTTTACCTATGTTATCTATAGAAAATGATTTGGTTCAGAAACTTGATTATGCAAATTTGATTGATACTTTTGCATCCGAAAATGCAAGACGTGTTATATTTAAATAAAATAATGAGATTGTTTTATGTACTATATTTTTGTGGTTTTATTAGTAAATTTTAAGCATATATTTTGTATGTGAAAATAGAAATTTAGGGCCCCATAAATTGGATTCGCCTATGACCCCTCAAATCTCAGGACCGCCCCTGTCTTGTCACGTGTGATCACAAGAAATGAATAATTTCAATAAATATCACCACAGCCTGGTTGAATAATTCACTTTGCTAATGACTTTAAAAGAGGGGCAGAGCTTTTTCAACACACTTAAAAGGAAATAACAAAGAAATTCTATGCGAGTCTAATATAGTGATTAGTGACTCCCTACTAAACCACAACAATTGGTTAGACATTAACTACCTTAACTCAAGCAAGTCCCAACTCCCAACAGTAACTACTAGTATAAATCAAGCAACAATTAACAACAAAGGAAAGATTCTTGAAAATTTACTTTGCTTGGGATAAATGCGGGTGTAATCCTGTCTAAGTTCATCACCAGAAGTTTGAAAACCATCTCGCGATTCACCCACCAATGATGTGATCAGGGGCGGAGCCATTCAGAGGCGAGAAGCAGCGAGTGACCAAATTCTAATATTATTATATACGAGAAAATGAGATATTTTAGTTAGAAAATCTAGAAAAGTTATTAACTTTTAGTTGAAAAAGGTAATCAGTTATTATTAGTAATTATAATATTATTAATTTATTTCAATAATTAGAGCGATTATATTTTTAAAAAGAAGAGATTTTAGTTAGAAAATTTAGAAAAGGTAATAGCTGAAAAAGGTAATTGATTTAGGGAGGTGATATGTGCACACCCTATAAGTACTATACTTATAGGTGCACACCCAATATTGATGATGAGACCAAAATGTCCTTAAATTCTTTTCGTGTTCAACCAATTATTTTGTTACTAAACTACATAGTTCTATTAAAACAAAGTGCAAGCATAAGGTGAAATAAAAACAAACAAGTTGTGCTTTAAAGTTTTGTGAAATGACATATGAAAATTTCTGTAAATATATATTTGAATAATTTTATTATTATTATAAAATTAAATTTAAGATTGTACATGCAATTTAGGTAGATTCTAATAAATAAATTCTATTTAATAAAATTATAAAAACTTAATTTATGATAACTTTTAACCTTTGATTTATTTTTTTAATACCTTTTTTAACATATTACACAATATTTTAAATTAAAGTAAAAAAATGACTAGTTTAAGCCTAAATAAAACAAGTAATCTTTTCATGAATATTTTGAATATTTCAAGGTAAACTTATTTATTTGACAACTTTGAATCATATTTTTTTTTGAATATTTTACATATTTAGTTAGAAATAATAATAAGATGATCATCTAAAACTATCACAATTATTTTTAGCTAAATTAAATTTTTATTTAAAATAAATTAAAGAAATGGTTACATGGAGGGCATTTTAGTCTAGTAGTAAACATTGGGTGTGCACACATAAATGAAGGGTGTGCACATATCAGCTCCCTTGATTTATTATTATTTAGAAGAAGTGTTACGAAGAGCTGCGTGTAATATTTTGGTAAAAGATTGTGTTTTGATTTTTTATAATTAAATAAAATAATTAAGGGTAATAAAGTAAAACAATCAAATAAGGGTATTTTTTAATTAAAAAGGAAATCAGCTAATTATCATTCGTTATATTAATTTATTATTTATTTTAATAATTAGGACGATCGTGCCGAAATATGGTGTGATATTTTCGGGTATATTTTAATGTTTGTAAAATTAATTTTAAATAAAAAAGGTAACATGTTTAAATTTGAAAGGAAATATTAATGATTGGAAGATATGATACGATTGATGTTTTTAGGTATTTATAAAAGGTAATATCTTCAACTAAAAGTAAATGTTAAAAAGGTAATCGACTAATTACCATTAATTATATTATATTATTATTTATTTTAGGTGTTTTAATAGTAGATATCGTATTTTTTTTTATAATGAAGGGTAAATAATTAAATTCACTATGTACCCAAAAACAGGTACCAAAAAGAGTAAATAAGTAAATTTACGACGTATCAAAAAATAGGTACCAAAACTTTTAATATTTCGACTATTATATAAAAGTATAGATTAATTTATTTCATTAATTAGAACGGCCATATTTTTGGAAAGAATATATTTTAGTTATAAAAATTAGAAAAGGTAATGGATGAAAACGGTAATAGGTTGGTTATTATTCAGGAGAAGTGTTGGGAAGAACTTCGTGTAATATTTTGAGAAAAGATTGTGTTCTATTTTTTTATAATTAAATAATATATTTAAGGGTAATAAAGTAAAACAATTAAATAACGTAACTACCGTACCGTACCAAAAAACCGGTACCAAAACTTTTAATGTTTCGTCTTTTATGATATAGTATAGATATATTGATAAGCATAAAAGAGTTTTTATCCATAATTTTAGTTTGACCTTTTGGTTTGGTTACTGTACTACCAAAATAATCTCAACCGTCGAATTTAATATTTTTAAAAATAAACGATCAAGATTATATCATATTAAAAAAAATTAATCTAAAAAGGATATAATTAAAAAAGTTTGTATTAGAATTGAATTTCAAAAAGAAAATTATAATATGAAAAGGATATAAATAAAAAAAAGGATACAATTGAACTTTATTATTTTTTTATTAAAATAAAAAAAAGTTCATATTTACAATTTGGGCTCTATCTTTAGATCTAGAAATCAGATTTGGATGATTTTACGGCCCACGCGAAGCACACAAAATTATCTTTAATTTAGTGATGATTTAACAATTCTTAACGAAATGGAAACACTCATAATATCAAGAAAAAATATAATTATGAATTTTTACATTAATGTTATTCAATATAGAAAACTAAATTATATGATTAAATTCATTGACATACACTTTTTCGTCTGTCAATATAAATATACTTTTTAGTTTACATGTTAAAAAATAAAATATTTCCTATCCTAGATCCATCATTTTTCATCTATTTATTTTATGATCTAACGGTTCTTATTTATTTTATCGTATGGAAGATCATACTACCGACTACCAAAATTTTGGAATATCCTTATATATAATAAGCATAATAGGATTTTACTGTCCACGCGAAACTCACAAAATTATCTTTAATTTAGTGATGATTTAACAATTATTATCGAAATGGAAACACTCATAATATCAAGAAAAAATATAATTATGAATTTTTAAATTAATCATTATTCACTGTAAAAAACCTACATTGATAATCCTTTTCAATGTAGAAAACCAAATTATATGATTAAATTCATTGACATACACTTTTTCGTATGTCGATATAAATACACTTTTTAGTTTGCATGTTAAAAAATAAAATATTTTATATCCTAGATCCATCGTTTTTTATCTATTTATTTTATGATCTAATGGTTCTTATTTATTTTATCGTATGGAATATCATACTACCGACTACCAAAATTTTGGAATATCCTTATATATAATAAGCATAAGAGGGATCTTATCCATAATTTTGGTTTGGTTACTATACTACCAAAATAATCTCAACTATCGAATCTAATATTTTAAAAATAGATGATCAAGATTATATCATATTAAAAAATTTATAATAAAAAAAGTTATAATTAAAAAAGTTTGTATTAGAATTGAATTTTAAAAAGAAATTTATAATATGAAAAGGATATAATTAAAAAGGATACAATTAAATTTTATTTATTTTTTTATTAATATTAAAAAAAAGTTCATATTTATTATTTGGGCTCTATCTTGAGATCTAGAAATCAGATTTAAATGATTTTCCGGCCCACGCTAAATTCACAAAATTATCTTTAATTTAGTGATGATTTAACAATTATTATCGAAATGGAAACACTCATAATATCAAGAGAGAGATAATTACGAATTTTTAAATTGATCCTATTCAATGTAGAAGACCTGCATTGATAATCCTATTCAATGTATAAAACCAAATTATATGATTTAATTCATTAACATACACTTTTTCGTATTTCAATATAAATACACTTTTTAGTTTCATGTTAAAATATCAAATATTTTTTATGCCAGATCCATCGTTTTTCATCTATTTATTTTATGATCTAACTATTCTTATTTAATTTTGAAGACCAGACTAACAAAATCACTCTTACACTCATTATTAAAACTATGTTAGGTTGTTAGTAGAACTATCTTCAAATAATAAGAAGGGTATTTCGATAATCGAAACGAAATATAAGTAGATTTCATAAATCGAACAGAATTTTTAATGTAAAAAATCGTCAATATCTTATCTCTTTTGTTTCTTCATAGTTTTAATTGGAAAATAATTGTTAAACCATCACTAAATTAAAGATTATTTTGTTAATTTCACGTGGGCTGTAAAATCATCCAAATCAAATTTTAAGAATTCAAGATAGAGCACAAACACTAAATCGAACGTGTAAAATCATATATATATATATATATATATATATATATATATATATATATATATATATATATATATATATCAATTTTTTAACAACAATTTGATATGTAAATTAATAACGTATAAATATTAAAAAAAATTAATATAATTATAGATATTAGAAAAGGAGCCGTGCGTTGCACGAGCTTTAAGCTAGTATATATAATACACCAACAAGGGGTTTCAGTGAGAAAAATTAATCGTAAATACCTCATTAATATCTATATAATATTCATTTTACCTAATTAATACTTAATTATTTTCAATAAAATTTTTATTCAATCTAATTAATACTCTAATTAATATCTATAAATATTTATTTTATCTATCTCTCACATTAATCTCTATTTATAGTTACATTAATACTAACTCATATTAATAATATCTAACTTATTAATTTTGGGAAAATAAAAAATATCTACTCGCTAACATGAATTTAAAAATCGCAATACACGTAGTTGACGATAGTTCTACGAGAGTTTTTTTTTTAAAAAAAATAGGTTATCATTGTATGGTTAAAATGGAATACTTAATACTTAAATATCGAATCACAATTTTCAAATATCTATAATAAAATTTTAAGTTTTTCAAATTTCAAAATAATATCATGTAATAGCATTGTTGAAATTAAAATATGAACAGTGATATTAAATGATACGTTTATGAGAAAATTTTTTAGTGTATAGAAACCAAAATCATATTATGTCATATTTTATAAGACAGTAACTTATGTTGTAACTATTCATGTATTTAGTTAATAAGCAATTTCTTTTTTCATATTTTAAATATTAAATTTATAGTACAAATAAGTTTAAATTCATATGAATATAACCAAACATAAAACTCAATAAAAAATGATCAATATCTAAATACAAATTTTTACAAACACTTAATATCGTATAACTCAACTCTTCATCATACATCTAATTAATTCGATAAACATTAACAATTTATTAATATCTAGATCATGCTAATGCATTGCACGTGCTTAAAAGCTAGTTTAAACTTAAAGACATAAGATATTTTACACGTATAAACTTAAAAACATTAAAATTATAAAAGTTTGGGGGATTAAAAAGAAAGCTGAGAATTGAGACAGAGGCTAGAGTTAGACAGAAAGAGTTAAAGCCTCGGGAAAAAGAGAGAAAAAAAGATTGTTCCTGTCTTCTTCCTCCTCAACCAACAAATTTAAAGGTAAATCTAAAACTTCTTTACACTTTCTTGTATTATATATATATATATATATATATATATATAGTTTACTCATTTTGAATCTACACTAAATTAGGGCTTTCTTAGTTTTATATCCATATCAAAAGTGCTCCCATTTTACCCAATTATTAATCATTATGCTTTATTTTAGGAAAAGATGTTATGAACTGTGGATAGATATTTAATTAAAAGAAACTCGATAAATGATACCAACCAAAGTGAGCATGGTCAATCTAATTCAAGTTCTTCTCAAGGTGTTGAAGTTAATTTAGACACATTACATATAGATCCGGAAAAAAGAAAAAGTATTTATAGTTTCGATTCTAATAATAAAGAGAAGGTGAGAGGATTTTATCTACAAAAAGGTCCTTGTCAACCGAAGATTGAATTTTCTAAGAGAATGTGTGGAAATAGTGAACATAAATTTATTAAGGGTTGGTTTGAAGAATATCGTAGTTGGCTTGAATATAGTATTTCGGAGGATTCGGCATACTGTATGTATTATTATCTTTTCAAGCCTATGCATGGATCTCAAAGTGGAGGTGATACATTTGTTTCCGAAGATTTCAGTAACTATAAGCAAGTTCATAAAAAATTTCGGGAACACATGGGAGCTCACAATAGTGTTCATCGAAAGTGTGTTAAAGCCGGTCAAGATTTACTTAATCAAAAGCAACACATAGAAACTTGTATTTCTAGCCGAACTGAACAAGATCGAAAGGATTATCGAAGTTATTTGATTGCAACAATTGATGTTATTAGATTTTGCATGAGTCAAGGGCTAGCATTTCATGGGCATGATGAAACCAAAGAATCTACAAATAAGGGAAACTTTCTTTCACATTTAGAATTTCTTGCCATCACATTGAAGAAACAAAGAAAGTTGTATTGGAGAATGCTCCTGGAAATAACAAGTTGACTTCTCCGGATATTCAAAAGGATATTATTAATGCCATGGCTATTGAGACTAAAAAATTTATCCTTGATGATCTTGAAGATGACTTGTTCTCTATTTTGGTTGATGAATCCCGTGACATATCGATTAAAGAACAAATGGTAATGCTTTTGCGTTATGTCAATAAAAAAGGATGTATCGTTGAAAGTTTACTTGGAGTTGTACATGTAAGTTATATTACTTCACCATCACTTAAAGTAGGTGTGGAAGAACTTTTAAGTAAACAAGGTTTGAGCCTAACAAATGTACAAGGTCAAGGTTATGATGGAGCTAGCAACATGCAAGGAGAATTTAATGGGTTGAAGAGTTTAATTTTGAAAGATAATCCATGTGCTTTTTATGTTTATTGTTTTGCCCATCAATTGCAATTGGCACTTATTAGTGTAATGCCTAAAGACAAAGCTTCAATTTATGGAACTAAAATGGTCACTTATTACCTACTTTGAAGATGTAAGTACGGATGATGGTTTCTTAAAACTCGATGGGATTGCACAACTTGGAAGAAAAATTGTTGAAACGGGGAAATATTTGATTCATCCACTAGTTTTTAAACTAGCTTTACTTCTATCGGTGGTGACGGCGGGTGTGGAAAGAGCATTTTTGGCAATGAGAATTGTGAAGAATAGGTTACGTAATCGGATTGGGGATGATTAGCTAAATGATCTTTTGGTGACATATATTGAAATATATTTTTTCTTAGAGTAAGAAATGATGATATCATGAAACAGTTCCAAAATATGAAGAGCCGTAGAAATATTTTGTAAACATTAATCACTTTTGCTCCATTTTTGTCATAATTTTGTTATTAACTTCTACTTTTGTTACAAAAGGTTAGTCAGCCCCTAGACAGCTAAGTGATTTCTGTTAGCTTTTTTTTTTTTAAATAAATTGAATGCCTCATGTTTTTGTTTCTAACATTTGCTTATTGTTACATTCTTTTTGAAATTTATGCAGATGCTTCAAATCAGGATTAATATATGGTTATAAGTCAGGCAGTGGCAATAACTTTTCTTTTCTACCTCCAGGTTATTATTTATGTGTGTTCTAGTGATTATGTGTCAATTTTAAATGTATTGGTGTTGTACTTTTAGTTTGAACCTTGGACATTTGAATTTTAGCTTACTGAATTCAATTTTATAAGTAGATAATTTCGCTTATCCTCACTTAGAAACCTAGCTCCGCCACTGGATGTAATTCAATCCCGACGAACCCCATCACCAAACCCTGCTTCATCGACGAATCTTACCGAAACATCCCATGATAAATCATACCCCTCTGCTTCAATAATCTTGGATACCAAATCTTCCACGAGGTTCTCACGACTGATTTCTACCAGAAGTTGATCATCAATATTTTGTGGGCATGGGATATATAGGTAAGCCAGTTTTACCTTGAATTCACACCCTATCTCAAGTACCCACTTATGATCAGGACAATCCACATCAAATTTCACAGAGAAATAATTCATATTGTTAATCATGCAAACTCGAAAACTTTGCAAAATTACATCATTCTTTGGCAAAAAAAACAGAATTTGAAGGACTCTCATATGCATATCATGATTATCCGCTTGCATTAGGTTATCAAGATAGTCAAAACGAAAGTCAAAAAATTTTTAATCGCCAAAAAAAATCAAGAATGTGGGATGCTTCACAATCATTAAAAAATCCTCTATCAATTCTTCCGACAATTCTTGATTTGTAAATTCCTCTCCACTCAATGCTAATTTTTCTATCTGGGCTTCTAAATCTTGCAACATATTCATCATTCTCAGCAACACTATAATTTTGTGATCAATATTAAAACAAGACAAAGAATCAAGAAGATTTTTCATTAGGGTTTTATGGGATCGGAGGTAAATATTAGAAAACAAACAATAAAACCATAAAATTTTATGAATGAAGAAAAATACGGAGAAAGAGATTTAATGTAATAGTGAATAGTCTGTTTGTGAATATATGAGAGAGGTTTAATCCAAGAAACGGGAAGAACAGAGTCTTGAAATATATGTGCTTTAGTATTGTGTTTTTACTGGAGTTTAAGACTTACAGGAGAAGATGGTAATGACAATTTAGATGCACTAGTACAGAATAGGTTTTTAGCGTCGGTCAAAAAAGGCATTAGGCGTCGGTTATTGGGCGTAGTATATGAAGGCGACACTATAGGTATAGGCCTATAGCGTCGGTCAAAATGGCGACGCTCAAAGTCGATTATAAGCGTCGGTCAGTTAAATAACCGACGATAAAAGTCTGTTATAGGCATCGGTCATTCAAACAACCGACGCTAAAAGTCCGTTATAGGCGTCGGTCACTGAAACAACCGACGCTAAAAGTCATGTCAAAGGCGTCGGTCATTGAAACAACCGATGCTAAAAGTCATGTCAAAGGCGTCGGTCATTGAAAAAAATAAAAATAAAAATTGCAATTCTAATAAACATTCATCCAAACCATAAACACCCTATCAACCCATTATATAATACAAGCTATATGAAACAATACAAGAATTATACAAACCAATGAGATTTTATTAATATTAAAATAATATATATTATACAACTCGACAATATGTTAATTTACAATCTCCTTCAGCAAAACTGAAGGTCTAATCATGCACACTTGGAATCTTTGACAATAATGTTTCTCTCCGCTGCCGCTTAAACCTACAATTCAAAAGTACAAACTTGTGTAAGACTCATAGTTATTTTTGCGACAACACCTAAAGCACAAACAACAATAAGACATTCTGGAGCAGTGTAATTAAAAAATACAGAAAGGAAACATACTCAAGGATAGTTTGTGACTGAAAGATGCCACAACGATACTTTCTATAAGAGTAACTGACCCAATTGTTCCTCTAACAGTAGTCATGTAACTCCTCTCCACAGTCAGATACTTTAGGATTCCACTACTTATCAAGCAAAATGTTGGTTGACTTTATATCATGGTGAACAACATTAGGTTCAAGCCCCTCGTGCAAATAAATAAACCTGTAAGATATAGGGGAAACACTCAGGACATATAGTTTCTATCCAAATATAAAAAAAGGAGACAACTTGATTCTTATGTATAGACATACCATTTTTCTGTTCCACGTACATCCAAGTCAGGGAATTGGAAAGTATAAGAACCCAACCTAAACATCATAAAAATTTCAAATGTGTTTATACTGCTCATACGTTTGCAGATTGCTGCAACATCAGATACATAATATATTCAGCCATACGAAGTGGGAAGAAATATGGCAGTAAATTAACATTCATACTTAGCACTAATATAGACTGTCACCCATTCTAATGGTCAAGGCTACTATATATGAATATTATAAGCAGTCATCAAATGTATAATAACCAGCAACAAGAAGATTTTTATAATACAGTCAGCATATTTTTACAATAGTTAACCTTGGCAAAGAGGTGACAATTAGCCAACTTTAAACATAACTAACAATAGGGTAAAGCACAAAAAAGATGTAATGACTAACACATAGATGAATTGTATAAGAAAAAGATGTAAAAGTTCTGACAGTAGGGTAAAGCACAAAAAAGATGTAATAACTAACACATAGATGTATAAGAAACAAATGATGATACTGACAAGTCCGAAGTTTGGTAACTACAGCTTCTTCAATTAGACCATCCTCCGCAGAATATGTCTTCATGGTCTCTAGTACTGAGATTCGGCAATACCCTTTTGCAGAGCGAGATACTCCTAGACAATCAGCAGAACTTGAGTTAAAAAATGGAGTCATTGGATATGAAAGATGGATAATATTCCTTGTCTGGTACGTTGGTAATACTGATGAATCAACAAGAGCTTTAAGTGCATGACAAAGAAGGCAATTGCCAGGTATCAAAATTGCCATGGATGTTTGAATTTTTAAAATTGTTATACAGTTCTCTGTTTTTAAATACATCCAATTTGAGACATAATTAATATGCCTCTTTATAATATATTTTCAAAATCAAATATATGAATGTAGTTACATTGGTTATATAGCTTACAAACTACGAGTTTTAGCGGTACATGTACAAGTGAAATGGATGTAATTTCATACACTTTCCAGCATTTATACAGAGCTAAGATTGCTAAACTTTATAAAATATATATCACATATCAGTGCATGAACAAGTTTTAACCTTACTCTGCGGCAATGAGTTCATGTCATTAAGTTCTGACAATGAATTGTAACAGGTCCCTAACATGTCTATATGTTGCATACTTTATGCATATAATTGAGGTCTTTAAGTGTTTTAACTCGTAAGTGTTGGGAGCCAAGTGCGCAGGTCTTATCCGCTTATAATTAGGGTCACACTAGGCTCCAAATAATAAGAAAGCATATAAAGGGTATTAATATATAGAGAAAGTAGAATGATTTTCTTGTCTAAGGAAGACCATTATTGATAACTTTATACTTATAATATGGAAAATGTTACTGGCGGGGCTTTCTATAGGCTAACTTGTTAAGTGCAAACTAACCTTTTATATAGCTTTGTCAACTGGCATGCTTAATGGCTTAATATACTTAGCTGTCGAACACTTAGGCGATACATAAACTTAATAGTGGCTTAAGAAGAAATAACTCTAGTCATCAGACAAAAAAAGAAATACAGGACACCTAAATTTAACAAAAAGGTGATTAGCATGTAATGCCCAGAGATACAAGCACATCATATTGTACATAAATATGATGTGCTTAAAGAAGAAGACCTGTAGAAATCCGCAAATCCCAATTGCTTCCAATCGAAACCCTAATTGACTGAAGAAACTCGTGGAGACTGTCGACCCCAATTGCTCGTACTTCCAATGGAGCTCTCATTGACTATGTCCTGTAGAGAACCCTAATTACAGAACCCCATATAGAACCCTATTAAAAGAACCCATGAGAGATGAGATAGAGTTGAAAGAGTTGAGAGAGATAGAGAGACGGAGAATTGACAGAGAGTTAGTGAGTGTGAAAAGAATTGAGTGAGTGTAATTGAGCGGAGATTTGAAATAATTGGAAAAATTAAAGATTCGTTTAATTTATTTTTATTTTTTTGCCGAAAGACCCATATAATCAATTATATGAAAATTTTGAACAAATGAAAGACTCGCTTTGATAAAATAATTGACCCGTCCCAACATTTTTTTAAGAGAAATAGTTACACAGCATTCATGAAATCAATCAAAGCTGGAAAAATTATTTTTTAACAAAAGTTAAAATTTTCATAAAAGAAAAACAAAGCAAATACCACATACGGAAGTAGAAAAAGAAATCTCGGAAACAAATTCTCTAAAAAAAAATAGCTCAAGAAAAGATTTGGTAATATTTAATAGATGGGACCTTTTTTCGAACAGGGGAAGAAGAGAGGGTAGAAGGCCGTTAGATATGATTATTCAATTTTTATTTTTGATACTTGAAAGAGATAATTTAAATATGGTTTCGTATGTTAACTACGATTTGATACGACGTACGATCTATATTTCAATTATATTTTTTTTATATAAATGTGTGTATTTATACAATTTATTTACAATATATTTTTCTTTTACTTATATAAATTGCATCTAATACCACTATGTATAACATTAATAAAAATTGCTAATTTTTATTTGAATCCGTTCGTTATTGCTATTACAGACCAAGAAAAACAAACTTTTTTACCGAAAGGAACTATTGATTTTAATATCAAATCTTACCAAATTTCATTATACCAAAAAAATGCATATATCAAAAATTTTATCAAACAATTATCTGATTTTAGCAATATCATTTATTTTTTCAACACTTTTCTCTCAACAAAGCAATTCGTCAATAACAATCTCAAACAAAACCTTATTTTGGTTTGTTTAGGAAAATGGATCTCAGTATAAAAGTATATTCAGTCCATCAACTGAATCCAATCCTAATACAGCGGCATTTCCCTTACTAGCGTTCAGTCACAAAAATGCAGTTCAACGTTGTTATCACAACATTATAAAAATACTTCATTTTGATTTCTATCTTTCGAATGAGTTGATTAAATATCTTTGTCGAACTATATTTACCAAAATTTGGATTACAAATCGCATGGAAAGATGATGATTGCAACAGATCCATGACTTAGCACTCAAGGAGAAACGGATTAAATGAAAATATGAAGATTACAAAAGATCCACGACTTAGCACATAAGGGAAACATGTTAAACAAAAAAACATATTGCCGAAAAAAGTTTACCCAACAAAGCCAAACATATGGTACAATAAAGAGCGTGGGCTTAGTGAGTTGTCAATAATTCCATATTACACTTTTAGTGAGCCTATTTGATAGTATAATTAGTAATATGAACCCCGCATTTATTCGTAAAAATTCCACCAATTAAAACTTCATGTTGACAACTCAACATTGTTACATTATTTTGGAATTTTTATTTGATTATCTAACAATAATCTGAAAGAGATGGTTTAAGGTAAGATGATGTCACTAATTATCAAAACATTAGTTCTGTGTGAGTTTTATTAGATTTATTAACTTTGTAAACTTTTTACGGATATTAATTTATTGTGAATTAGAATTTTCATTTACATGTTTGATAACCTTTAACCTAAAAAATAAAGCATTGGGTCGAACTCTTCTTTGGTGTCAAGGTAATAGCTATGAATAGTCAGGCTAAATAAGATATCTTTTTTGCTTTTAAAGCGATGTGAAGGTCACAGGGGAAACCGATGACAGGAGGAATTAGTGCTGGAAGCCCTAGTAGTAAGCAGAAAAGAAAAAGTAGCCCCAAGCCTTATTCATAAGCTCAAGATAGCCAAGATGGATTCTATCTACTATTTGAATAATATCTAGTAAATATTGTTTTTTAGTTATATAATATTTGTGTTACATCTGCAAGCATATGATATATCCTTTTAGAAATTTGCAATTAATTTTCTTCTTAATAATTGTAAATATATCAATATTCAAAAGTTGAAAATGGAAATTAATCAATATTTAACTATTTTTTTAAGATAATAAATTTAAATATTTTTAATTTCATAAATCATGAATATAAATAGGTAATGTTTAAGTTAAAGAAAATATATTTTAATAAAATTAAACACATTTTAATTCAAGTTTGAATGCAAAATTTACATAATTCTGATTTTTGGCACCATATTATTGGAAAATTAATATAGGTTAAATTACCTTGAAAAAATTACGAAAAAAATTATTTTTTGATAAAAATAACAAAAATAATCATTCGGAAAAAATTGATTAATTTTAACTTTTTGATACTCCAGCAAGTTCCAATTTGTAAAAGATGCTCCATAGATAGTTAGATAACCCAAATACTCCATTGACAACTGGGTATTCCACTAAATACTGTATTGACAGTTGGTATCTCATGACTCGATATCTCAAGGATTAAAATTGACCAAAATTTAAAAAATAATTATTTTCATTTATTTTATATATAAAAAAAGTCAAAGTTCGCATTCATCCTCTTGAAAAATACTAGGCTTAATGACTTTTTGGTCCTTCAAGTTTCGACCGTTATACCCATAAACCCTTAAAATTTAAAAGCGTTCTTTTTTCATCCCTCGGGTATCAGAAATATTTCTTTTTGACACAAAACCGTCGTCTTTTTGACACAAAACTGTCACCTTTTAAATCCAAAGATGACGGTTTGTGTCAAAAAGGAACATTTCTGATATCCGAGGGACGAAAGGGAACGCTTTTAAACTTTAAGAATTTATGGGTATAACGATTCAAATTTAAAGGACGAAAAGGTCATTAAGCCAAAAAACTAACAAGATCTGTGGTATGGAGAGACCGATATACATACAACGAGTAGCACTCCAGAGAGAATCATCTTATATAGAGAACCGGAGAGAACCATGTAATTTTTGCTGATTCTATAGTAGAACCAATTTTTTTGAAAAAAAAAAAATTTCCCGCGGTCACGTGGCACTGCCACGTCAGCACTATGACATGGCAGTGCCACGCAACATTACCACATGGCAGTGTCACTGATGATGTGGCACTGCCATGCCACAAGTGCTGAGGTGACAGTACAACGTGGCAGTGGGCAATTTTTTTTTTTTTTAATAAAAAAATTTATAAAACCAAAATTTTTTTTATTGAACCAAATTTTTTTGGCCACTGCCACGTCAGCAAAGGTGCCATGTCATCATTTGGTTCTACCACAGAATCAGAAAATTGGTCTTTTTTTATTATAGACCTAAAAAAATTGGTCTTTTTTTTAGAGAACCAAAAATTAAAATTTTGATTCTATTATAGAATCAGAAAATTAGTAATTTTCTACGATTTTCTATATATAAGATGGTTTCTCTACGATTTTCTATATATAAGATGGTTCTGCAACATCATCTGCTAGCAAACTCAAATTGATATAATTTGCTGATATATTTTCCGATCAAATCAGGTATGCACCTCTTTTATTTATTTATTATATATTTAATGGAAATTATTATTTTAAATTAAGAGAAGAGGATTTAATAATCCTTGAGTATTCTAAAACGGTTTTTGCTCAAGTGAGAACCTCTTATTTTGGTGGGATATGAGATCTAATCTCATCCCTTCATTTAAACCTAATCTAATGGCCCCGCTAGGGGCACCCACACTAATAACCTACACCCTCACACACACTAACCCCACCCCCTGATGAAGTCATCATGATGTCATAAATATAATTTATTTTCTAAAAAAAAAATTTTGAAAAAATATCTGGGAAAAAAATTCTGACGTTATACTGGTGATTTTTGTTGAATTCTGGTATTTTTTACGAAATCTGGTATTTTTGTTGAATTATGGTGATTTTTTTATATCTAACAAAACGCGAAAGCCTATTCAAAAACTACCAATTTATTCTCCTAACTATGAATATTATTACATAATTTATATAAATTCTACCACATAATATAATAAGATCACGATAATAAGTGGTCTGTATATTATACAACATCCATTAATAATTTATATCAAAATAAATTTATTAACCTTAGGGGTTCAATAATTAACCTTTGGGGTTCATCATTTCCATTGTTGGGTTTTAGAAATATTTGGAATGATGAATAAACAGTATGCGAACTTAGCCCTAAACCCTAGACCCTAAACCCTAACTTATCATGATTTTTAAACGCGTTAGCGTTTCAAAATCAGGCCGCCGGATTTAATTTTTTAATTAATTTTTTTTAATTTTATTTGTATTCCCTCGTGGTTTCAACGGTTAACCTTTGGGGTTCAACAGTTCCATTTTTGGTTTAGAAATATTCGGAACAACGAATAAACCGTATACGAACTTAGGGTTTAGGGTTGTAAAACAACCCTAAAACCTAACTTATCATGATTTTTAAACGCGTTAGCGTTTAATAATCAGGTCACCAGATTCAATTTTTTAATTAAAATTTTTAAATTTTATTTGTATTCCCTCGGGGTTTCAATAGTTAACCTTTGGGGTTCAACGTTTTCATTTGGGGTTTTTAAAAATATTCGGAACGACGAATAAAGTTTATATATTTAGGAGAAAAAAATAAAAAAAAGCTATAAAAAATCACCAGATTTTGTAAAAAATCACTAGAATTCAATAAAAATCACCAGTACGACGTCGGAATTTTTTCCCCATATTTTTTTTCAAAAAAAAAAATAAAAAAGAATTTTTTTAAAAAAAAATATATTTATGACATTGTCATGACGTGGGCTCTCATAGTTCTCATAATAAGAGGTTCTCAAAGGAGCAAGACTCATTCTAAAACTTAGACTGGATTCCTAGTTAGTATAATCGGACTGGCCAATTTTGTAAAATTAATTAGTCTATGTTTTTTTGTTAATTTGTTAGATACGATTGAGATTATTATATTTAACTAGCTTATGACCCGTGCAACGCACGACTCCATTTGTTAATATTTATAATTATATTTATTTTTTAAAATTTTATATGTTATTAATTTACATATCAAATTGTTATTAAAAAATTGATATATATATATAAGGTTTTACACGTTCGATTTAATTTTTTTACTCTATCTTAAATTCTTAAAATTTGATTTGGACGATTACAGCCTACGTGAAGTTAACAAATAATTTTTAATTTAGTGATGGTTTGTTACTTTTTTTTTTTAATTAAAACAACGCAAAAACAAAGAAGAGAAGAAATTGACGATTTTTTACGCTGAAAATTCTATTTGATTTATGAATTCTACTTATAATTCGTTTTGATTATCAAAATACCTTTATAATTATATGAAAATAGTTTTACAAACAACCAAATACAATTATATCCAATTAAAACTACCAAGAAACAATATAGAGATGAATTTACATTGAAAATTCTATTCGATTTAGGAAATTTACTTATATTTTGTTTTAATTATCAAAATAACCTTTTTATTATTTGAAGATAGTTGTACTAACAACCAAATACAGTTTTAGTGATATGTAAGAGGGATTTTGTCCAAAACTTTGGTAGTTGTCCTCTGTACGATAAATTAAATAAGAACAGTCAGCTCTTAAAATAAATAGATGAAAAATGTTGGATCCAACATAAAAAAATACTTTACATTTTAACATTTAAACTAAAAAGTATATTTATATTGAAATACGAAAAAGTATATGCCATTGATTTAAATCATATATAATAAGGTTTTCTATATTAAATAGGATTATCAATGTAGGTCTTTTACACTTAATAAGATTTATGTAAAAATTCGTAATTATATTTTCTTTTGAGATTCTGAGTGTTTCCATTTGGATAACAATTGTTAAATCATCACTAAATTAAAGATAATTTTATAAGTTTCGCGTGGACTGTAAAACCATCCAAATCTAATTTATATCCCGAGATAAAGTCCAAAAGAGTAAATATGAACTTTTTTAATACTAATAAATAAATAAATAAATAAAATTCAGTTTTAATACAACTTTTTATATTCAGATTATAATTTTTTTAAATTCAATTCTAATACATCCTTTTTAATTTATATTCTTTTTAAATTATAATTTTTGTTGAGTATTGAATACAGTAAAAGAATACAGAGGGGGGGTGAATGGATTCTTTAACTTTTCTTTGTTCTTGAATCTTTGCAGCAAGATAAGTGATGAGTGTGTGAGATGTGAAGATGCGGATAATTAAAGACAAACACAACACAATATCACTTTAATCTAATATCTTATTAGATAAAGATTTTGCTACAATCTGTGAATACAAATGATAGTATTCTCAGCTTCGTTTTTCTCAGAGAGATATTTTCTGGGTATTTGAGAAACTTCAACACCTTAACAGCTAAGGAAGTGAGGCTGTATCCTTATAGACATGGATACACCCACTTACTACAAATGAGGTAGGTAAAACAAAAACACTTTCCAGTCTGTCTATCTCATTTTAGTAAGAGTCCAAACGGCTACAGATTTGACTTTGAAAAGCCTGTTTAGATCCACTTCTTCAGCTCCTTGTCCCTTGTCTTATCTCTCCAAGCTTCTTTGTAGGCTTTCCAGCATGCTTTATAGGACAGAGTCAAATAAAGCATCCTGGCTTGTTGCAGGTTTCTGACTTGTACAATTCTTCAGTATTTTGTCCTCAAGAATGTATTCGAGAAGTGACTAAGTGAGTGATTCGAGAACTGGAGTTGACTTGATCGATAACTCTGAGTTCTCGAATAGTGTTATCTTGACATATCGAATCACTTCTCGAATAGCTCTTTTCTCTGGGACTCCTTGAGATATCGAATAGAGCATTTTGACATATCGAATCCCTGAGATATCGAATAGCATATTGAGTCTTTGAGATATCGAATGTAGCATTGACTTGTTGACCCTTTGAGAACTCGAACTGTTGACTCCTTGAGTTCTCGAACCGTGTAATAGACATATCGAATCCCTGAGATATCGAATGAGATATCGAGAGATATCGAATAGTGTCTTCTGAGATATCGAACTCCAGACTTCTCGAATGCTAGACTTCTCGAATAAACAAATGTACTTCTCGAATTAGTACTTAGGCAATTTCTTCATTTCTTCAATTCTTCAAATCCCAACTGTGATTATTTGACAGTCTTCATTTCCTTGCTTGAGGCATGAACCTTAGAACTTCTTTCAAGCTTTATTCTTGACTTAGTAGGTACAGTTACACAGATAGAATTTGATGCCTATTACATAGTACAAACAAGTAGAAACTCTACAACTAGAGGTTCCCTCAGTTAAGAGGTCATGAAGGTAATGCATAGCATTACGAACTACTTGGGCTTGTTATTAGATGTATTCAGGCATGCCTCTGTGACTAACAATCTCCCCCAAATTGTGAGTAAGACCCTTAGTCATAATTTCATGTCTGATAACAAGCCTAACATACATAAAGATAAAACTTGACAGTACAGGTATGAATTTCCATTAGCAATTTGGATAGAACTACAGAGTGAGTAATCTTACAGCCTATGATGAAGAACTAGCCATTGTCTTTTGATTCCCTTTCCATAGCTTTGGCTTGAAATTCATCATATTCTTTCTCTCTTCTTTCTTTCTCCTTCCTTGTATTCTCATCCATAGCTTTTATTATTTCTGCCATAGCATCCAATTCTTCAAGCAAAATTGAGTCTTTGAAATCTTCAAGTACTGGTTCCAGAATATTTGCAGGATAGTGGTTGAGTAGATTCATTCTGATGTTGACTTGATTTCCATTTCTCCTCCTATACTTTACCATGTAGGGGTTGAACTGAACTCTACACAAACCCTTTTTCCTCAGCTTTTCTGCTTCACTTTCCAGTCTCTCAATTTCTCTCTCTCTTGCCAGCCATTTCTCAAAACACCCTTTTCTGACTTTTTCCTCATGATCTCTCTTCATTTTCACAAAATCAATTAGCTCCAGCTTCCATACTCTCTCCACTTTATCTTCTGAGCTCAACAGTGCAATGATTCTCTCTATGTCATATAGCTTGCCCCAGTGTTGACATCCTCCTTGTTTGAATTTCTCCTCCCTTCCATCAGAATATTTAATCTCAAGGCAATTATCAACAATGGCAACATGATAGATTCTTTGAGCTTGCAAAAATTGCAGTTGGTCTACATCATAATCTTCATCTAGTGGTTGGAGTTTTAGGCCTGGATAGATTGTCAGGGTTTTTGATATGGTTGGCTTTGATTTCCTTGCAGCTTGCTTGAACTTGATTCTTTTTACATGATTACTTGGCAGCAGTATGTGACCTTTGTTTGTAGACCATTGTAGTATTCCATTAGCAGTTTGCTTTTTGAAACATACAGATGGTTTCTTGACTTGAATCTTCTTCTCTTCTTGAGGTGGCAAGACAGTTGCAGAAGCCATAGATGCAAATTTTGAAAGGTCACTACTGGCAGCATTCACCCTAGACTTAGAGTCTTGCGTTGTGGTGAGGTTACTGTCAGCAATGCCTGAGGCTTGCTGTCTTCCACTTTTCCTCTCAGAGCCTTTACCTTGATCATCATCATTCTTCCTCTTCTCATCATCCTTCTTCTTCTTCTTGTCTTCATCACCCTTATTACTCCTGTGATGACTTCTCCTTCCGTCACTTTTATCTTCATCCTTGTCTTGATCTTTGCTTGGGTTGAACTTAGCAGTCTCAGATACAATGCCAGTTACAATATATGACCTGAGATAAGATATAGCTTCTAATTCTTCTGCTGTTCTTGATCCCTTCTTCTTGATCAGTTTCTCAATGATGGCTATGATGAGATTTTTATTTTGAGGAGTTAGATGCTTAGGAATGACCAGCTGCTTGATATCTTCAATTCTTGTTCCAGCCTGGTAGATAATAGTTCTAGGATCTGTGAAAACTTCAGGTAGCCTTGAAGGTTGACCATTCCTCAAGTCATCATGAAGACTCTTGTTGTTCTCATTTCCCTTCTCAATTAGTCCAAGGAGCACATTCACTTCTGAGTGCTTTAGACTCTGTAGAGTATTGATGGTTAAGTGCCATATCTTGTTCTTTCCTACCATCAATATCTCCTTGAGCCATAGATCATTAAGCCTCCTTGGTACTACAGTGAGACAGTCAATCTGACTCTTCAAACTCTCATGATATAGCAGAGCATCACCAGCCTGTTCTCTAGAGACTTTCAGAAACTCCAAGAATGCATCATCATGATAGACATTTGAGTTTGCAATTTCTTGTAGCTTGGCCTCAGTGACCACCTTCACTTCTACTGGCTTGGCACTCTTAGATATTGAGATTTGAGGCTTGTCAGATGGCATACTCCCTGCAACCACTGTGGTTGTGATAGACTGCCTTTGACCATCAGGAGTAGTGATGTGCACAGTTGGTAGAGTGACAACTGGCAGAGAAGTGGGAGGCTCATCAACTTTGTCCTTTCCTTTTCCAGGCACATGAGTAGTAGATTTCAAAGTTCTCTGATGGCCACCCTCAGTGATCTTGATGCCCTTTTCTAGTGGTCTCTCCCCCTTTGGATTTGAGTTCTTTGATATCCTCTTCTCCCCCTTAGGCTTGTTGACAGACACAGGGGCTGTAGGAGGCACCTTTGGAGTTGAAGATTCATCAGGTAGAGGGAGACCCATGTGCTTCATCATTGCAGACAACATTGATTGTTGATGCAGAAGAACATCAGCTGTGGTGGTGGCTTGAGTGTTCAACTGCTCAGTCAGAGTTGTCACAGTGTCTGTAAGATGAGCATTGGACTTGTGGAGAGAGACTACCTCCTTTTCAAGAGTATCCACTTTAATGAAGAGTTCATTGGCCTTAAAACCAGATAGGGATTGATCCTTCAGTCTCTGCACTTCGAACCTTGACATCTCATGCACAGAAACCTCAGTGACCAGCTTGTCTCCATATTGATTTGCAAAGAGGGTCCTGAGCATGACATTGGCATCAGTTGTCTGATCTGATAAGGATTGAAATTTGTGCCCCAGACCTGTGACAGCATCCTTGAGAATAGCCAAACCATTGTCCATCCTGGTGCAAGTAGCATTGCAGGTTCGAATGTCCTTGAGAACAGTCTCCAATTGAGGGAATTTAGCATCAAAAGTCCTCTTGATCTCATGCACCTCCTTGGTTGTAGCTGAACACACTTCATTAATTTCTGTCTTTAAGCCTTTACCAAGATAGTGTGCAGCCTTGAGAATGCCTTTATAGCTATCATTCATTGCTTCAAACACATCAGTAGGGTTGAGAGATTTGGCATTGGACCCTAGTGAAGTGATGTACTCTTCTCTGAGGTACTGGAGACCTTCTGAGAGAGGGATTGAATTGGTTCCTTGCAGCCAAGCATCGATATTCCCATCTCTCTCAGTTTCATCTATGATCTTCTCCTTCTGTAGCTCTACATCCTCTTTGTGACATAGGAGAATAGCTTCATAGTCTGGATTGGGCATGTTTGCAGTGAGAAGGTGCTGAGCAATTTTTGTGAACTCAGGGATCTGATCCACAACTAAGCTTTGAAGTGCTTCAACCGTCAATTGTGGTGGAACAGACCCTGATCCTGAAGCACTGTCATGTTGCACAGGCTTCAGCCATTGAGACATAAAGTTAGAGCTAGAGCTAGGCTTGTTAGGCTCCTCAGTTACAGATGCAACTTCTGCAACCGGATGAACAGACTCTACTACTGCTGTCTCCACAGAAGTGGGATGAGTTACAACAGTAGTTGACACAGGCACAGAGTCTCTAGTAAGAACTAGTGAATCCTCTGTGTTTGTGATGGTGTCATTAGGATATGCCCCAGCATGCATTCCCTGACCATCCAAATGTGGTACCTGGGTGGTGAGCAAGGTGTCATGCACCAAGTCACTTGAATTCATTGGCTCATCAAAGGAAAAGAATTCTTGATGATCAATGCCTTGCTCCTCAATTGCTTGAGTTGCAGGCTTCAAAGAAATATGAGTGGTAGATTCTGAAAGAGAAGTGTGTTGTAGACAAGATTTTGGCAACTCCCCCTGAGAAATAGAGGGAGTTTCAGTTATGATGTGCTCTCCACTCAGTGTTGTGCCAGCCTTATCACTCCCTTGTGCTGACTCTTTATAGATAGGTGCATTGGGGAGGATGCTTGATTCTATAGATGCATCCTGTTGAGAGGATACATCTAGTGAGCTGTGTGCCCCTGATTTTACAACTTCAGCCATTTGAGTGACTGAAGAGGTGGTTTTAGACTTCTTCTTCTTCTTTCGGCTTATGATAGGTGACTCAGGTGTCTCACTTTCTAACCCTAGTTCTACAGCCAAGGCTGCTTCAGTTAAGATTTCTAAAGGTTCAGAAGCAGCCTGTTTTCTCTTCTTTTTACTAACATCACCCTTTTGAGAGGATGATGCAGTTGGCTCTTTGCTGGATAGAGTGTTTGGCTGAGGGGGTTGGTTAGCAGGCCTTGGGTTAGCACTTTGTTCTCCTTGCTTAGGTTGTGCTAACTGTGATTTTGAATCAAATATTGGCATGTTGTGGGGGTAAGACCTAAACAAACCCTCCATGTGGGGATTTATGCTAAGTCTTACATCCACATCATTCCTAGTCTCCAAATTACCAAAAATGAGTTTGGTCATGGACTTAGGATAGCCTATTTTACTCTTATCTACTCCAGGCAATTCAATCAATGAAGCATTTTTAAAGTTAAGCACTGATTGAATAAAGCGAGGAAAGAAAATTTCATTACCTCTCTTGGCTGTGGTCTGACCAAGTCTCCCATAGAGTTCCTGTAGGATGAGAAGTCCAACATCTATCTTTCTCCCATGAGCCAAGGCATAGGCAAGCTGCTGCACGGGTGTACTAATCTGATCAAAGCTTGATTTCCGTGCAGTGAATACTTGAAGGAGTGTAGCAAATACAAAGCTCCATTCTTTCCTCAAGAACTTCCTATTCAACTTTCCCAGCTTGATAGTATCAGAGTAGTTGATGAAGTCAAAGAATTCTTCCAACTCATCATTGGAGGCCAGAGCATCATACGTCTCTTGCTGCATATCCAAGGCTTGATTCATGTCTGCAGTGGTGATAGTGATATCCTCTCCTTGAATCTTGCAGTGAACAATATAAGAGGTGATAGCATTCTCAAGAGCGATGACCTCCACAGTAGCAGTCCTCCAGAATTGTTCCAATAGATCTATGTACAGAGTTGGGTTGGCTGAGAGCGCACTCTTGATGTATGATTCAGACAACCACCGAACAAAGCACTTGAAATTGGCATTCGGTGCTTCCACATCACTGGAGATTGCGATGAAATTAGTTTGGGATGGTATGGTGAGTTGAGTGTTTGCCATTTGGGTAGAGAAGAAAAGAGAATTAGGATTGAAGAAGAAATTCGCAGTTAGGGTTTTTCAGAGGTTTCAGGAGTTGAGATGCTTGAGAAATCGAACGAAATGAATTGAATAGTTGTGAAGTTGTATATATATATATGAATGTCTTGAGTTGTCGATAGATAAGTGTTCTGTAGCGACAAGTCATTCGAGAAGTATGAAACAACTATTCGAGAAGTCAAGAAAGGCTTATTCGATATCTCAGGCAGTTTTTAACTCACAGCTGGCAGTGATTTAACTCAGAAAATAATTCAAAGTTAAGTAAAATATATTTTTATGAGTGAAATGAAGGTTTGAATATAAATCCAAAAAGCGATTAAGTGTCAGCGAAAAATCAGCCTTTTCAAATGATTCGATAACTCAAATGCAGCATTCGAGAACTCTATCATTAGAGAACTAAAATACTCTATTCGAGAACTCAAAGTGTGCTATTCGATTTCTCTAAAAGACACTATTCGAGAACTCAAGAGGGTTCTAGATAGGCCTATTCGAGAACTCGAGCCAAGACATAACAATGAACCATTCGAGAAGTCTGACTTATCGAACTGTATTTTTCACTCATAAAATTCAATTTCCACTATCCTTTAAAATTTACTAGAAATATTCATTGACGAATATTCTACCAAATTAAATAGTGGTTTACTCAAAATTTTTACAGAAATTTCAAGCTACATATGTATGATTTTCAACATGTGCAGCATTGGAATATTTATACATCATACTCCAGCCAATACTTACTTCAGAAATATTAGGCATTTGATAAAGTAAGTATGTACTGCTGCAACAATCTAGTTGATATATTCACTTAGCCAGAATTCGAAGAATTCAGCATTCCAATCTCACTGACCAGCCTAGTGAAGGTGGCTTCATCTAATGGCTTAGTGAATATGTCAGCTAGTTGTTTTTCTGTAGAGACATAATGCAACTCAATGGTTCCATTAGTTGCATGTTCTCTAATGAAATGATATCTGATGTCAATGTGCTTTGTCCTAGAATGATTGACAGGATTGGCAACTATAGAGATTGCACTTGTGTTGTCACACATGATAGGAATTCTTTCCAACACAAGTCCATAATCTCTAAGTTGGTTTCTAATCCAAAGCACTTGAGCACAACAACTTCCAGCAGCTATGTATTCAGCTTCAGCTGTGGAAGTTGACACAGATTGTTGTTTCTTGCTGTACCAAGAGACTAACCTTTGTCCAAGAAACTGGCAGCTACCTGATGTGCTTTTCCTATCCACTCTGCATCCAGCATAATCAGCATCAGAATAACCAACCAGATTGAACCCTGTGTCCTTAGGATACCATAACCCCAAGTTTGGTGTGCCTTTCAGATATTTGAAGATCCTTTTTATTGCTATCATGTGTGATTCCTTTGGGTTTGATTGAAACCTTGCACATAAGCATGTAGCAAACATGATATCTGGCCTACTAGCAGTGAGGTAGAGTAGAGAACCAACCATGCCTCTGTAGATTGAGATATTTACCTTTTTGCCCTTAGCGTCATCATCTAACTTGGTGGCAGTGGCCATGGGTGTCTTCGCAGGTGAACATTCTTCCAAATCAAATTTCTTCAGTAAATCTTTAATGTATTTGGTTTGACTTATAAAAATGCCATCCTTCCTTTGACTAACTTGCAGTCCAAGAAAGAATGTTAATTCTCCCATCATACTCATCTCATATCTGCTTTGCATGAGCTTAGAGAATTTTTCACACAGCTCCTCATTTGTAGAGCCAAATATGATATCATCCACATAGATTTGAACTAGGATAATATCATCACCATGTTTCTTGTAGAACAGTGTCTTGTCCAGTGTGCCTCTAGTGAATTGATTCTCCAGTAGAAATTGTGATAGTGTGTCATACCATGCCCTAGGAGCTTGCTTGAGTCCATACAATGCTTTAAGTAATCTGTAGACAAAGTGGGGAAACTGTGGATCCTCAAAGCCAGGTGGTTGTTGCACATATACTTCTTCTTCCAACTCCCCATTCAGGAATGCACTCTTGACATCCATTTGATAGACCTTGAAATTAGAATGTGCAGCAAATGCCAAGAAAATTCTGATGGCTTCTAGTCTAGCAACAGGGGCAAAGGTCTCATCATAGTCAATACCTTCCTGTTGAGAGTATCCTTTTGCAACCAACCTTGCTTTGTTTCTTATGACTACACCATTTTCATCCATCTTATTCCTCAGAACCCATTTAGTTCCAACAACGGTTCTATCCTTTGGTGCAGGCACTAGTTCCCATACTTTGCTCCTTTCAAATTGATTTAGCTCCTCTTGCATAGTAATTATCCAGTCAGGATCCAACAATGCATCATCAAGTTTCTTAGGCTCAACTTGGGATAGAAAGCAGCCATAGAGACATTCATTTATAGTTGCTCTCCTTGTCCTTACTCCTGCATTTGGATTTCCAATTATCTGATCTGCAGTGTGTGATCTATCCCATTTCCTTGTATGTTCAGATTGATTTCTCATCCTTGATGTTGCTTCATCATTTAGATCATGATCATCTACATTTCCTCCCCCTGTGAAGTTGTCACTCCTCACAGGTGTATCTTGGATGCTTGTTTCTTCATTGTTGGTTGACACAGGTTCTTCATTCACTTGAGTTTGTTGGATTATGAGTTCAGATTCACTTTCAATCTCCTCATCAGAATCATCTAGATTGTCAAACTTCAAGGGATCTTTATCTTCATCATTGGCTTCTTCTAATCCAGGTAGTTTGCTGTCATCAAATGTTACATCTGTGCTCTCCATTACTTTCTTTTGACAAATGACATAAACTTTGTATGCAATTCTTTCCATAGAATAGCCAAGAAAGATTCCTTCAAATGCCTTTGCATCAAACTTTCCAACATATTCTGAATTATCTTTTAGCACAAAGCACTTGCTTCCAAAAGTATGAACATACTTTAGAGTAGGCTTCTTTCCAGTCATCAAGTTGTAAGGTGTCTTTCCAGTGTTTTTGTTGATGAGGGTTCTGTTTTGGATGTAGCATGCAGTGCTCACAGCCTCAGCCCAAAAACATGTAGGCATCTTTGCATCAAGTAGCATTGTTCTAGCAGCCTCTATCAGAGTCCTATTCTTTCTCTCAACAACTCCATTTTGTTGTGGGGTCCTTGGAGCTGAGAATTGTTGAGAAATACCATTTTCTTTGCAGAATGCTCCAAGCATGGCATTTCTGAATTCTGTCCCATTATCACTTCTTAATGCAATCACACTTGCATTTATGGCCTTTGCTTCTTTGTCAACTTTCTTTATGTGCTCAATGATTACTTGTGGAGCCTCATCCTTTGATGCCAGAAATTCTACCCATGTATACCTTGTAAAATCATCAACCATCACTAGAGCATACTTCTTCCTTCCTAGTGACATAATATTGACAGGCCCAAACAAATCCATATGAATCAGTTGCAGGGGCTTGGTTATAGATGTCACTGTTTTTGACTTGTGGCTTGATCTTTTCATTTTTCCCTTTTGACACGCCTCACACACTCCTTCTTGACAGAATTCAAGTGTGGGCATGCCTCTCACTAACTCCCTTTTGACTAGGGAATTAATGGCTTTGAAGTTCAGGTGTGATAGCTTCTTGTGCCACAGCCAACTGTCTTCATTTGATGCTTTTGAGTAGAAGCAACAAATTGTGTCCTTGCTTGCAGAGTCCATATTGGCTACAAACAGGCTTCCCTTCCTTACTCCAGACAGAGCAAAATCACCAGTCTTCTTGTGGGTGATCAAACATTCATCTTTGTCAAAGTTCACTTTGAAGCCTCTGTCAGTGAATTGACCAACACTCAGTAGATTATGCTTGAGCCCCTTGACCAGTGCTACATTCTCAATGATGACATTTCCAATTTCCAACTTGCCATATCCCAGTGTGTTGCCAATGCTGTCATCTCCAAAAGCAACCATTGGGCCAGCCTTTTCCTCATACTGTGATAGCAGGGCCATATCACCAGTCATATGATTTGAGCATCCACTGTCCAAAATCCACATGACCTTCTTTTTACTTTCTTTGCCCTGCAAACACAAAAGTATTACTTCTCCTTTGGTACCCAAACGAGTTTGGGTCCATGTGACTTAGTGACAGTTTTATCAAAATCAGCATGCTTATCAGTTTTCTTGATGTTGGTCTTCTTGTCACTGTTGGGAGTCTTAGAATCAGGGTTCTTAGACTTAGGTGACAGAGGTACCTTCCTAACTTTAGGAGGACTTGAAGACTTTGTCCTTGTGTAGTGTGTGTGAACATTATGATTGATACAGCCCTCCATGAATTGTCTTCTCAAATTAAAACAACTAGTCATCACATTCATGTTACATGGCATACAATCAAGTTTATCACAGAAAGGAGAGTCTCTATGTCTTAAAGGCACAGAGCAATCATAGAATGGTTTAGCAACACTACCAGATGGTTTCTTGCAAGCATGAGTCAAATGATTAGAGCTAAAACAGTTTTGACAAACTTTCCTAGGGGCATTTGGCACATAAGCATAGTTGTTATCTTTGTTAATCCCTAATTTGCCATTCCTGTTTGGTCTCTTATTAGTCACTTTCTTCTTAGTCTCATAATTTCCAGCTGAAACAAAATTTACAGATTTCTTAAGTCTAGGTCTACCTCCTACTGGCTCCTTGGCTTTGGTTTTGACATTCTTACTCTCAGAGGATGCTTGTTGTTCATTTGATTGTGCCTCATCTTCATCCTCCAACATTTGCTTGATGAGTAAGGCATCCTCATCAATCTCAAGTGTTGGTGTTTTAAATATTGGATTCTCAGTCTTTTTCAAAACCTGAGGCACCTCCTCTTGAACAACAATGTCATCTTCAATGACTGCATAGCCTTTCCTCTGTTTAAGAGTGTCATAATCAAGTCCAATGGCAGCCTTAGGTCTAGCTAGATTTTTCTCATGATAAGACTGCAATAGACTAGAGGAATTCTTAAATGTCTTCAACTTAAATTCATTTTCAGCTAATTCATCCATAAGAGCTTTCTCAACTTGACTAGCACATAGAACTTTATTCTTTAGATACTCAATCTCTTGTTTAAGATTTTCTATTTGCACAGTAGTTAGCTCTAGTTCCTCATTTCTCTTATTTAACAGTTCATTCCTAGTAGACAGTTTAGCAATCTCTTCATTAGCAGCAGTCATACTAGTATGAATGTTAAACATCTCAACGGATAGTTGTTCAACCAAAGATTTATATTCAGAAACAGACATGTCTATGGTAGTGAGAGATGGTACCCGTGAGTCTGATGCAGATGGTTCTTCCTTGGAATTGGCCATCAAGGCATAGTTGCAGAATTCTTGTTCTTCCCCATCACTGTCAGAATCATCCCAACACTTCCCTTCAGCTATGTAAGCCTTACCTGGTGTCTGCTTCTTTAGAAGGGCCTCATACTTAGCTTCAAGCTCAAGAAACTCCTTATCCTTCTTTTTAGGCTTCTTGCATTCACTGGCAAAATGCCCTAGGTCATTGCATCTATAACATCTTACAGATGACCTATCCACATAGCTGGTTTTGAATCTGTTCTTGTTTGTTTTCATAGGTGCCTTGCTCTTGTTGAATGAATGATTTTGAGGTCTAGGCTTGAAGGGCTGATTCCTCTTGAATCTGATGTTTGGGAATTTTCTAGCCATAAAAGCATATGATGTATTTTCCATGCCATCCAGCTCTTCAAGAGTGTAGAACTCATCTTCTTCCTTGTCATCAGCAGGTTCAGTCACTACTTCCTCAGTTTCTTCATCATCTACTATCTCTTCTATTCTCAGCTGACTTGCAGATGCTTCCAGGTCTTGAATAGATTTGTTGACAATCAAGGCACAGGATGTGTTTATCATTCTGCCTTGGTTAGCTTGGATAGCCCTCTTTTGAAGCAACTCAAGCTCGTGTGTCTTTAAAACCCCATAGAGCACATCATACGTGACTTTGTTCAAATCTCTTTCTCTTAGGGATATGACCCTTTGCTCTAGATGGTTTGGTGACGATAGTAGAAACTTCATATTTAATTCCTTAGTGCTGTAAACCTTCCCATTCATTTGGAGCTCAGTCACCAGCTTGTGAAATCTTTCAAACATATCAGTGATACTTTCCTTGGACTGTGCCATGAACGCCTCATACTGTGTGACCAGTATCTGTTTCTTATTTTCTCTTACCTCCTCTGTCCCTTCACATAACACCTCGATGTGATTCCACATGTCCTTGGCTGATTTGCATGATGCTATGTTGGCAAACATCGACATATCCATGGAGTCTATGATTAACAACATGAGGTGGCTGTCTAGGGCAATCTTTTCCTTCTCTGAGTCCGTCCATTTGGATGGCTCTTTTGGAACGTATGATCTAGGAATGACTACTGCGCCCACTGTGGATTCAGCAACTTCTTGTTGTGGTATGAATGGACCATTCTTGAGAATGTCAGGGTAGAGAGGATTGGCAGCTTTGATGAACAACAGCATTTTTATTTTCCAGAGGTTGTAATTCTCTTTGTCGAACTTAGGGACCTTTACCGTACCTGTAGTCTTTGGTGTATTCGAACTCATGATCGTTTTCTGTTTAGATTAAACAGCCTGCTCTGATACCACTTGTTGAGTATTGAATACAGTAAAAGAATACAGAGGGGGGGGGTGAATGGATTCTTTAACTTTTCTTTGTTCTTGAATCTTTGCAGCAAGATAAGTGATGAGTGTGTGAGATGTGAAGATGCGGATAATTAAAGACAAACACAACACAATATCACTTTAATCTAATATCTTATTAGATAAAGATTTTGCTACAATCTGTGAATACAAATGATAGTATTCTCAGCTTCGTTTTTCTCAGAGAGATATTTTCTGGGTATTTGAGAAACTTCAACACCTTAACAGCTAAGGAAGTGAGGCTGTATCCTTATAGACATGGATACACCCACTTACTACAAATGAGGTAGGTAAAACAAAAACACTTTCCAGTCTGTCTATCTCATTTTAGTAAGAGTCCAAACGGCTACAGATTTGACTTTGAAAAGCCTGTTTAGATCCACTTCTTCAGCTCCTTGTCCCTTGTCTTATCTCTCCAAGCTTCTTTGTAGGCTTTCCAGCATGCTTTATAGGACAGAGTCAAATAAAGCATCCTGGCTTGTTGCAGGTTTCTGACTTGTACAATTCTTCAGTATTTTGTCCTCAAGAATGTATTCGAGAAGTGACTAAGTGAGTGATTCGAGAACTGGAGTTGACTTGATCGATAACTCTGAGTTCTCGAATAGTGTTATCTTGACATATCGAATCACTTCTCGAATAGCTCTTTTCTCTGGGACTCCTTGAGATATCGAATAGAGCATTTTGACATATCGAATCCCTGAGATATCGAATAGCATATTGAGTCTTTGAGATATCGAATGTAGCATTGACTTGTTGACCCTTTGAGAACTCGAACTGTTGACTCCTTGAGTTCTCGAACCGTGTAATAGACATATCGAATCCCTGAGATATCGAATGAGATATCGAGAGATATCGAATAGTGTCTTCTGAGATATCGAACTCCAGACTTCTCGAATGCTAGACTTCTCGAATAAACAAATGTACTTCTCGAATTAGTACTTAGGCAATTTCTTCATTTCTTCAATTCTTCAAATCCCAACTGTGATTATTTGACAGTCTTCATTTCCTTGCTTGAGGCATGAACCTTAGAACTTCTTTCAAGCTTTATTCTTGACTTAGTAGGTACAGTTACACAGATAGAATTTGATGCCTATTACATAGTACAAACAAGTAGAAACTCTACAACTAGAGGTTCCCTCAGTTAAGAGGTCATGTAGGTAATGCATAGCATTACGAACTACTTGGGCTTGTTATTAGATGTATTCAGGCATGCCTCTGTGACTAACAATTTTCTTTTTAATATGATATAATCTTGATCATCTATTTTTAAAAATGTTAAATTCGATAATTAAGATTATTTTGAGAGTACAATGACCAAAATTATGCATATGATATAATTTATTTACTATTTTCTGGCATGGATGCAAATGCGATATATCCTATATGGTCATGTAAATTTTAATAATACTCTTACAATTTTCTCCTACACTGATTAGATATAGGATATATGATTTAGAATTATATATTATTTATTAATTTTAATATAGGATATATTATGATTTAGAATTATTTAGAATTATATGATTTTGACGTAAGGTAGTACTAGTACTTATACATTATTCATCCTATTGTTATTATATATAAATTTTATTATAATAAGGCTATAATTTAACAAAAAAAAGTAGTATAGTGTATTGTATTATGTAATTAAATTTTCCTTGAATCTGATATGTATTGCTCCTAATCCAATTCGGATCCAATTCCAAGTGTGATATGGTTTCTATAATCTGTGGCTTATATATATGTATTTGTGTGAGTTCAACTTCAAGGAGGAGTTTGTATTTTGGGGAATCTGAAGACCATTTGCATGTTATTAAGTATCTTTTTCGTGACAGAAGTGATTATGCAGTTGTTGTGCTCTCTCTTACTAGAAGAGAAATTTTCGGCAATCTCGTGGACAGAAGCTTTGAAGTGATATGGGACTTCAGTGTAGACTTCGGTCTAACAAAAACCAGGCATTGGTATTATGATATACAATTTCTCTAGCTTATCACCTCATATAAGTAGCCTTGCTTATCAGTATTTGATAGTTAGTTTTCCTTATCATAACAGAATTTGTCTCGATCCTCTCATTTGTATACAGAGCCGGCTCTGAGCATGTTCAACATGTTCGATCGCACAGGGCACTCCATTTTACTAGGGCACATTCTTTTAGGTAGGTGTATATATGTATGTATATTGAGCAAAATAAGAAAATATTATAATTACACACAATTTTGCTTTCAAATTTCAACTAATACTAATTATTTTTATTGTTAACCGTGTAGACTTATCATTAAAGTTATTAAATGTTTTTGGTTGACAACTTACACATAAATATATTTTTACAATTACAATGTAATAGTTCAGTTTATCAATTATTCATTTATAGGTAATTAAGTGATTTGAAATCATATCTCTTTTTTTTTTTTGACTAATTTGAAATCATATCTATTTTAATTAATTTACATATTAAATGAATCAAGTCAATTTAAAACTAAAAATAAATTATAAAATACTTATATATTAATTTAAATACATAAAAATGAGATTTTCTATTCTAGCATAGTATTTGTTTTTATTTATTATTACTTTTTATTCTTTCATTTAAACATAATATATTAATATTTTACATGTATAATTTATTTACTTTAGATTGCTTCAAAAAATGCTAGAAGAACCATTTTTAATTAATTTGTATTATTTATGTACTGGTTACAATTTTTTTTTACAATTTTCACCTATGTTTTTATTATGTTTTAAAGTTATTTTATGAACTTGTTATGTTTTTTTACAAATTTCAGTTAATGTTTAATATTTTATGTAGTTGTTAAATTTTTTTTATTAGTATTAGGGCACTTTTTTTTTTGTTTTGCACAGGGCATTCAAAATCTCACGAACGGCTCTGTTTGTATATATGGTTGGTGACCTCTTTATAATTGAACAATTCATTTCTCTTTAACAAACAATTTGTCTTCTTCAGCTTAGTAATGGATTTATCCTTTCCACCTTAGTTACTCTTTACATTTATATTTCCTTTAATAATTGTTAATGAATCTTAAGATGGTATCAGAGCAATCTCTTCCGCTAATGTCACTCCGTACACGATCTACACGTTTCCTTTAGCGTCTCCGATCTACGCTAAGTTTTCTCGACTTTTCTTTTCGCACTTTACTCATTTTTGTGGTTGTTTTTTAGCATCTGTTAGTACGATTACTTGATCGATGTTGATAATTGTTCATTGATGATTGTTTAATCACGATCTGTTCTTCATCATTTTTCGATCTCTTAAAATAGTTGTTTGTTTTCGATCGATCTGATTGTTGTTTCTTTTGTTGATAATCTGTTGATTCCTGCACTTTGTTGTCACTTACGATTTGTAAAATGACTTCTCCATCTTATGCTGATGCTGTTGCACGACGTTCTAATTCAACAGAAACACCTATTCAAACCCATACCAACACTACCACAATGAATACCACTCCACCACAACAATATTCTTCTTCTATTGAGAATAATACACATCCCTTGTATCTTCACAATAATGATCAGCCCGGTATGATCTTAATCTCTAAAAAGCTTACCGGATCTGAAAATTTTGCTTCCTGGAAATGTTCGATGCAAATTGCTCTATCTGCAAAGAACAAACTAATTATTATTAATGGAAGCGAGTCAATGATATGGTTATTACTTGGATCATTAACACTGTCTCAGATGAAATTGGAAATAGTATGAACTATATGGATAGTGCAGTTGCAGTTTGGAATGAATTACATGAGCGTTTCTTTGCTGTTAGTGGTCACAAATATTATGAAACTCAACGTGAGCTGTTCAAACTTGAACAAGGTAATGACTCGGTAGAGTTATACTTTCACAAACTCAAAGGCTTTTCGGATGAGCTCAAAGCCCTGTCCCCTATCATTCAATGCACCTGTTCTGCTAATAAAGAATGGGATCAACAACTTAAGAAAACTCGTTTGATTCAATTTCTGATGGGCCTTCACTCTAGCTATACAGCTGCCAGAGGACAACTGTTGATGATGTCCCCATGGCCAACAGTTAATCAGGCCTTCATACTTCTCAAACAGGAAGAAAGACAGAGGCAAACTCATAATGCCACTCCATCTCCCATTTCTATGATGGTCAATGTGTCCAAACCAACTGGTTCTTCCTATATACCTAATCGTTTCAGTGACAGGCCATCACCTCCTGTCCAGGAATGCTCACATTGCCACATTAAGGGACACACAAGAGAAAAATGCTACAAGCTAGTTGGGTACCCTGCTGATCACCCTTTTCATCCCAATAATAAAGGGAAACGAAGGCCACCTCAGAATCAGAGATATCAACACTCTCAGCCCAAGGCTGCACTTCAAGCCTCTACTGTTCCTCCACTTATTTCAGATGCTCCTGATGTTTCTGCTCAGTCTAATGGTTTGTCCTCTAAAATCGAAGAGCTTCAATCACAACTACAATCCCTTATGAAAAGTATTAATCATGTTTCAAATGCTCCAACTGGTCCTACTGGCTCTACTCATGCATTTCAGAATCAGTATAGTTTGGCTACTCACTTGGCAGGTACTACATACTCCTGTTCTTACCCTACTTATATTTCTAACAATGTTTGGGTTTTAGACACGGGGGCAACGAATCACATGTGTTGTCATAAGGATTTTATGCAAAATGTTCAATCATTAGACCATCCTTTAACTGTCCAATTTCCTAATGGTGAAACTGATGTGGTCCCACATGTTGGTTCAATTTTTCTTCAACCCATATATGTGCTTATTCCTGATGTCTTACTTGTCCCCTCTTTCACTTTCAATTTACTCTCTGTTAGTAAACTCTCTTCTCAACTTAAATCCACAATTCAATTCACCTCGACTACTTGCTATTTGCAGGACCAATCCAAGATGAAGGCATTGGTTCTTGGTAAACTTCATGGAGGTCTTTACCAACTTCTCAATTTCTCAAAACATCTCCCTCCTCAAGCTTTTGTTGCCTCCATTACTCCAGCTTCTTCTCTCTGGCACAAACGTCTAGGACTCATACCTTTTAGAATTTTATCCAAAATTTTTGATGTTCCACATTCTACTGTTAAAGACCGTGAATCATGTACTATTTGTCCTTTAGCAAAACAGTGCAAGTTACCATTTTCTTTAAGTCAATCTAATGCTTCTGTATTTTTGAATTCATTCACTGTGATTTTTGGGGCCCTTATAGAGTTCCCACACACAATGGTTGTAAGTATTTTTTAACCATTTTAGATGACTATTCAAGAGCTATTTGGACCATTCTTTTACCTACAAAATAGCATGTATCACGTTCTTTACAAGATTTTTTTGCTTATGTCCGTAAACAATTTTCTGCTAGCATTAAATGTGTTCGAACTGATAATGGGGGTGAATTCATTAATCATGAGTTAAATTCTTTTTTCTTATCTCTTGGAGTTATACATCAAACCACTTGTCCTTATACTCCCCAACAAAATGGGCGGGTAGAACGACGTCACCGAAATTTACTTGAAATGTCTCGTGCACTCCTTTTTCAAGCACATCTTCCTCCCTCATTTTGGGGTGAATGCATCCTTACATCCACATATCTTATTAATCGAATACCTACTTCTATTTTGGGACATATCTCACTATATGAAAAGCTCTTTGGCATAGCCCCCTGTTATGATAATTTGAAAGTTTTTGGCTGTCTTGCCTATATGTCTCTTCATGAATCTGACAAACTATTTCCTAGAGCTTTGAAGACTGTTTTTGTAGGGTACTCTACCACTCAAAAAGGGTTATAAACTTTTTGACCCTGTTTCTCGACAAATACATATTTCTCGACATGTCATTTTCAATGAGGACATTTTTCCTTTCTTTTCTGATAGCACTATATTTTCAACTATGCCTTTTACAGTCCCTTCACCCACTTATAGTGTCATCACATCCTCTACACCACTTGATACTTTTATTTCTGATGATAATGTCTCAGATTCACAGTTGCCGCAGGGGTCTTCAACTTCTCATGATTTTTCTGATATGTCTCCTATCCTACCTACTACATCATCCATCACACAACCTACTTCATCACCTGCCATATCTGATACACAACCCACAACAGATCTACCAGAACCTAAAAGGATCTCACTTCGTCATAAAGTACAACCAACTTGGATGAAGGACTATGTGGTTCCTTCCACTATTTCTCAAGCCAACAACATTATGCTCAACTGTCCTATCGATAATCACAATCACAAATATAATTTTTCTCATTATTCCACATCAAATGGCATTTATGATTGTGCTGTTAGTTCAGCCACTGCTTTTAAGGAACCTCACACTTTTAAACAAGCTCAGACAGATCCACGATGGATGAATGCTATGCACAAAGAGTTGTCGGCCTTAGAGAGTAATGACACTTGGACCATTGTGGATGCTTTGCCAACTGGAAAACGTGTGATAGGTTGTAAGTGGGTCTTTAAAGTAAAGTACCTAGTTGATGGTTCTTTGGATAAATTTAAGGCCCGACTTGTTGCTAAGGGCTACACTCAGATTGAAGGTCAAGATTATAACAACAATTTTGCCCCTGTAGCCAAACTGGCTATAGTTCGTACCCCTTCTTGCACTGGCAACTGTCAAGAAATGGGACATTCACCAGCTGGATATTAACAATGCGTTCCTGCACGGTGACTTAACTGAGGAAATTTATATGGAACTACCTCAAGGCCATCCTTTATATGGTATTGGTGCAGTTTTCAGGCTTAACAAGTCCATCTATGGCTTGAAGCAAGCTTCACGTGTTTGGATTGAGAAATTGGCGTCTGTCTTACTTACTCTGGGTTTTGTTCAAACTGTTGCAGATTACTCTCTATTCAATTATACTAATGGTACTACTTTTGTAGTTGCTTTAGTATATGTTGACGATATTTTACTTACTGGAACAGATGTTACTTTCATCAATCACATTAAGGCAATTTTATATTCCTCATTTACAATCAAAGACTTTGGCTTGGCAAAATATTATTTGGGTCTTGAAATTCATCGTACATCTGAGGGTATGTACATTCATCAACACAAGTTCGTTTTTGACATGTTAGTTGAAGCAGGTTTAGAGGATTGCAAACCCCTATCTCTCCCTGTTGATACAAATGTTAAACTCTCACCTCATGATGGTGAATTACTTGAGGATCCTTCTATATATCGCAAGTTCGTGGGCAAACTTTTGTACTTAACAGTTTCACGACTTGATATTGCTTTTATCGTTCATCACTTGAGTCAGTTTTTACACCAACCTCGAGTCCCTCATATGACTGCTGTGCAGAGGGTTCTTCGCTATCTTAAGGCTACTTCTTTTCAGGGTCTTTTCTTTTCAGCTTCTTCACCTCTTAAGCTTGAGGCCTTCTGTGATAGTGATTGGGGTTATTGCTTGGATTCTACTGGTTTGTTGAAGAGTGTCACTGGTATATATTTGATGTTGGGCTCTTCTCTGGTTGTTTGGCATTCCAGCAAACAAAAGGTGGTTCCACGTTCTACAACAGAGGCTGAGCTACGTGCCATAGCTGATACAGCTTGTGAACTTTCTTGGTTCACTCTGCTTCTCTCTGAGTTACAAGTTCCTCAAACATTACAAGTTCAAGTTCACACTGATAACCAGGCAGCTCTTGATATTGCAGCTGATCCCGTGTTTCATCCAAAGACCAAGCATTTTGCTTTGGATTGCCACTTTGTTCGCCAGCAAGTTCAGTCCTCCCTTATACAGCCAGTCTATACTTCTAGTGCACTACAATTGGTTGATGTCTTCACAAAGGGCCTTAGTCGACATGCTCATTGGTCCATCCTTTCCAAATTGAACGTTCAGCAGCCACATTCAATTTGAGGGGGGAATATTATGATATACAATGTCTCTAGCTTATCATCTCATATAAGTAGCCTTGCTTATCAGTATTTGATAGTTAGTTTTCCTTATCATAACAGAATTTGTCTCGATCCTCTCATTTGTATATATGGTTGGTGACCTCTTTAGAATTGAACAATTCATTTCTCTGTAACAAACAATTTGTCTTCTTCAGCTTAGTAATGGATTTATCCTTTCCACCTTAGTTACTCTTTACATTTATATTTCCTTTAATAACTGTTAATGAATCTTAAGAATTGGCCCTTTGGAAGGTTTCATGTTTGGCAGTTTGTTGAGTCTATACCTTGCGTGTATGCTTGTCGAGGTGCCTGAACTTGAGCACAATTGGTTAGGTGATGTACCTTTTAAAGATGCAATTAGTCACTGCCAAGTGCCAATATATATGCGAAAAGTACAATCTTTTTTCATCTTTATTTGGTCGGTGTTTATACCCATTTGTACCAGCTTAGAGGTATGCAAATCAATCTTCTTTCTCTTATTATTTTTAATTACCAAAAATCTGTTTTGGTGAAGCTTGAAAATCATGAATAGTCAAGAATTGATGTTATATAGAGATTAAACAATAACAAACTATGTATCTTTTGTTATTATAACTTAAATTATGCATTGAGCTTGAATATTGTTGTTTACATTGTCTGTTCTAGTGATCTATGTCAATTTAAATTTGCTCCTTGGGGTCTGTGCATTTCGCCTATGTTTAGTCTAGAAAAAAAAGGCTAGGGAAAATTAGTTGCAAGTGGAAAAGGATAATATAAAGGGAGGACAAATCATCTTGTGAAAATGACAGGAAACATATTCCAGATCCCTCGAAACTCTTGAACACTTTTTTGATCAACTTCCTCTAAACCTCATGGTCATGCCTTCTTGTAACGGTGTAATTGGATTTAATACAACTTAAGTAATCACAAACTCTCAGTATGCTTACAGATCCATGACTTTATATAGGATTTTTCTTGAATGTGATTTTAGATAGAATTAGTACAGTCATTGTTAGAGATTTTGTGGTTCGTTTTATTTTTATGATTTTATTTGAGTCATTTGATATGTCTGTGTGTCTAGGGGTCTGGTTATGTGTGTCGGTGTGGTTTAGAAGACCATCTCCAATTGTGTTCTTCTGTTCATGCCCTTGCTAAATGAGAGTTGTTTTTCTCTGATCATACCAGTTTATCTCGATACAGAGGTAAGTATGCAGTGAAGCTGCTTGTCAAATGTCCAGTGGTGGGTGCATTTGACTATTCAAGCTCAACCCGGGTCGGGTTTTGGGTCTCAGTATAGGTTGGAATGGCAGGGTGTTATAAATCTAGTTTCATTGCGTATAGATTTTTATTATATTATGAGTTTCCCTACATCTTTAATATCTTAATTTGATAATGTCTTTATTTAAGCTTAATGTATGCACTATGCAAGATAGTATCCAAGTAATGTGTGTGTGCGCGCGTGTGTTAATATAGTTTTAAACATGGACCAAAAATTGTTACAAAATGATTGGTGTTGATGCGAAGGGTATTACGTTTGATTGAGTTATAACCAAAACCCGACTGGAGCTATCCTCATTTTTATGAAAAATAAATGAATGTAATTTTTTTTTAAAAAAAAAAATAGAAGTGAATGTACATGTTTTAAACCACCCCTTCCCCATTCAGAACCCTCACTTTTGCTCATGACCTTTAACCCCTCCACCAATCAGTTAGCTACCCTTCCTAAACATCCTCTTGGCATTGGGTTTGGGATTCATCTTATTGGCTTGACTTTTGATCCTTTAAAGTCAATTCACTACAAAGTTATTGGTTTAACTACATCTCGATCAGATTCTGCTGGTGACTTATATATTTACTCCTCTGAAACTGGGACTTGGAGGTCCTCTGTACAGCCTTACATTCCAGCTCCAGGAATGCGCTTCATCGGCGGTGTCTGTTGGAACGGATGTATGCATTGGTTAGCTAATTTATACCCTGCTCAAATTTACCAGAATCGTCCGTTTCTGATTGTTTGTACTTCAACATGGACGAGGAAAGGTTATAAACATTTCCGAGGCCTCCCACTTTTGTAAGTCCGACTTCAAGAAGGAGTTTGTATTTTCGGGAATCTGAAGACCATTTGCATGTTATTGAGGTTTGTCCTTATGCCACTTCACTCAGCGTGTACGAGATGAAAAGTGATTACTCAGAGTGGTTTGTCAAGTGCCAAATTGATCTTGATCCAATCTCCAAAGTTTTCCCAGAGTTGACCAAACATTAGTATCTTTTTTGTGACAAAAGTGATTATGCAGTTGCTGTGCTCTCTCTTATTAAATGAATAAAATTTCCAGGAGGATTCGTTTGTGGTTTTAGAAATACCTGGTAAGACTATACGGTACAATCTCGTGGACAGAGGCTTTGAAGTGATATGGGACTTCAGTGTAGACCTCGGTTGGCCATTTGGAAGGTTTCAAGTTTGTCAGTATGTTGAGAGTGTACTGTACGTACGCGTATGCTTGTCGAGGTGCTAGAACTTCAGCATAATTGATTTAGTAATGTACTTTTTCTAGATGCACTTAGTCACTTCCAATATATATGCAGAAGTACATTGTTTTTTCGTTTTTGTATGCTTGGTGTTTTTGCCTATTTGTACGAGCTTAGAGGCACATATATATCTTTTTTCTCTTATTGTTTGTTAATTACATAAAATCTGTCTTGGTGAAGATTGAACATATTGATGAATAGTTAAGAATTGTTTTTATATAGAGATTAGTTATTAACTCACTATTGTATCTTTTGTTTTCAAAACTTGAAATTGTGCAATAAGTTTGAATATTGTTGCTACATTATCTTTTTTATTTAGTGTTCTATGACAATTTAATTTTCTTAATTATGATTTGTTGTTTATTTTTTTATGTTTTACAAAATATGCTTGTATAAGGTGTACATATTATCTTCCATGAAAATCGCAACGCTCGTTCGTTGTGCTTTTGCTCCTAAGGGCCTTTGTGCATTTCGCGTATGTTTAGTCAAGAAAGCAAGGCAAGGAAAAATAAGTTGCAAGTCCATGGAAAAGAATAAAAAGGAAGTTAAAGGGAGGACAATATCATCTTCTGAAAATGACCGGGAAACATATTCTAGATCCATCGAAACTCTTCAACACTCTTGACTATCCTTCTCTTATCAACTTCCTCTAAACCTCATAATTAATGCCTTCTTGTTAAACAACTTAAATAATCACAAACTCCCAGTAATCAGTATACTTACAGATCCATGATTTTATATAGGGTTTTTTCAAAGGTGATGTTTAGATAGGATTCGTACAGTCAACGTTAGAGGTTTTGTGGTTTGTTGCAAATGTATATATAGGATTCCCTGTTTGTAGCCTAATATGATTTTTGTATCTTAAATACAAACCTGTGTATATATACATTTGGAGTTATACTCCACTAAAAACCAACCATGTTTGTCATGTTCGTACAACCCTAATTGATGGTAGTGATCGGTTTTTGGTTTTCATTTCCGCACACACCATTCTATATGTATATATGCTTAGTTTAGTGTTATTGAATGCGCGTCAATTTATAGGCATTGTTTTGATTTTATTTTTATATTAAATTCACTCTAGTTAAACATTCCGAAATTGGAGCGGTTCACCTCTCTGAACTCAAAAATTTTCGTTTCCAAATGTGCGTTTTCACCGACTTGTGTTCTCTATTTGTCATTTTTTGCCGCCTATGTTTTTTTATCTTGTCACGGCAAACAAAGAAAAAGTGCAAAATAAAGCCAATAGCCTATATTTATTAGTTTTTGTTGGCGGATCAGCTTCCTCATTGATAATGTAAGTGGTGAAAGAGCTTGGTGCCATTTAGGCTTTGAATTAGTATTTAAATTTATTGCACATTAATAAACAATGGTTTGCTAGGTTAAATAACCACACCTCCTTTTTACTCTCTCTCTCTCATCTATGTTAAGGCCACCATTCTCAGCTAAAATTACTAGCCTAAGAGCAAATCCAAAAGATCCCTTATATGACCTCCTAACTCAAATTATAAGGGATTATGTTTAAAATTGTGCTCCAACAGGCTCTTAACTTTTCCTTAAAAAGTTAAGAGCATCATGTAATCCCTTATCTTTAAGGGCTCCCTTATTTCACTTTTATCAATAAAATATTATTTCCTCTTCTCTTTTCAATTATTTCCCTCTTTTTTTGTTCTTGCTTCCTTCTTTTATTTATTATTTAATAATTATAAGGATCAATTATAAGGAAGCTTGTTGGAGTTGTCATACCTTATAATACCCTAAATCACTAAGAGCCTAATATTTTATAATATTTATAAGGAAAACACAAGGAGGCTCTTGGAGTTGCTCTAACAGACTCATGAAATAGTAAACAACTTAAGAAACAATGGTAAGTGGTGACAAAGTTGAAGATCCCCTAAGAGCATCTCCAAGAGTCTCTTAGCTCACTCCTAAATATATTATAAACAATTAAGCTCTTAGCAAGTTATTACATTGATTTATGTGTCAACTCCAACAATGCTCTCTATTATAGCTTTTTATTTTATATTTTATTCATATTTCAATTCGACTTGGACAAACAATCAATAGATGAGAGAGAAGAACCACTATTTTACTAATAAAATATTAAGTTAAGAGCTACTAGTTGCTCCTAAAATAGAGGAGAGAGAAGAAGCTCTTAACTTTTTAAAGAGCCTCTAAGAGTCTCTTGGAGCTTGATTTTTATTCTCTCTTTTTTGATTTAAGAGCTACAATAGAGAGCCTCTTGGAGATGCTCTAAGCTCCCAATCCATTAAGTTTTTTTTCCTCACTACAATGATTACCTGATGCTTGCTGGTTGCTTAGTGTGCTAATGTCATATTCTTGTAACGTCCAAGCCTTTCCTTTGCTTTGCTTTGTATGATTATTCTCTGGTTTTAACATGAGATATTTCTCTCACATGTTTTTCTTTTAGGCCGCCATCCGAGAAGTATTCTCCCTTGGATTGGTTTTGACCAAGAGGCTGATATTTCCATCCCAGAATCAGAAAATGTTGGTGACGCCTTTCATTTGACTCAAGATGCTTCTTTAGAAAACAAAACAAAATTCAATTTCTTGTTACAATTTATTACTTTGATGCCACTATTGTGTCTAGCCAACAACCGAAACTAAAACTGGTCGCTAATGCGCCTCATCATGTAGGTCTTTTACGTATATATACGGCAGGAAAGGAAGGACCGGTTGTCTTTTGTCTGCGTGGAGGCGGTTATTCTGGGTATGATTAGAATACACAATGTTTAATATTTACTCGCCGTATCTTGTATTTTAGCAATTCTCTAGTGACCGAAGTTTATCACCTATTGAGATGAATGCAAAACTTTGGAAAGTAGTAGAGCATGCAGCTCAGTGATTTCATTAAGATTTGTAGCAGGAAACATGAATATACCTATTACAAGGATGCCAGTTTGCCTCCAAGTCTCTAATAAAATGGAAATGCAATGTACCATGTCAGTGTATATGTAGATCTACTAGACAAAAGCAATAAACATCCAACAAACAATATGCTTTGATATAGAAACATGAAGTGGTAAACAACAACAATTGTAATGCTATTAAGTTCGTGTAGATGAGATTTTTCCATGGTTGCTTTGTCTATGCTATCTGTGCTTGTCCATTTCGGGTGGATTGGATGCTTCTTAACTCTGCCTTTCAAATTGATTTCCAATGTACGAATATTTAATAAGTTTTAGGCTGATACGAAGCTTGGTTAAAATTTGTTTTACATCATTTTTTTGTAATATGTTCTTGTTGTCTGCTTCTGGTCATTTTGCTTGCACATCTATTTATATAGGTGTTTTCTTTACAACTTAATTTTTTGGATATAAAGAAGCTTGAGACTTTTTGCTTAAAAAGAGATTGTGCTGCTGGGCGATAAATTAGATTTGGAAGAAAATGGTTTATTATCAGCAAATTTGTACCCCTGTGTTCCACAATTATATGTTGGAGAGAACAAATATCATAAGTCAAATCCGGTAACATCGGAAAATATGTGAATTTGGTGGTCTAATATGTGTTACTGATTACCTTGTTTACTTTGTCAAATTCAACATGACAAATGATAAAAACTCTGTTATGGTACGACGAAAGATCTATACCTCGTTGATGTACTCTATTAGTTACTAATTATTTAACTAATTGGTTGTCATTGTGCTATTAAGTGCTCTTATGTGCATATAAAAGCAATAGATTCATCAACTATGTAATTTATCTCCTCTATTTTTCAAGGCTATCATTTGCATTAGCAGCAAGAAAAATTAAATAGGAAGCAAGGATAGTAGCTATGGATCTGAGAGGACATGGAAAGTTATCTACTGAGAATGATTTATACCTGTCTATTGAGTGTATTCCATTAATTTGTCAGATCCAATTTTGTCTTAAAAAATATATTTGCAACACTTTGGTTTGGAACAGACTTGTGAACTATGTAATATATGCATTTTTCTCACAGGTCAAAACAAACCATCTTTTTCCAATTTGTGGCACACAAAAATTAAAGTGCTCGCTTGAAAAGACTCCACCCCATACTTTTGAAGACAATTTTCTTTTTCAAAATAAATTATTTTTAAGCGTTTGTTTTTTTTTTTTTTTTTTTTGAAGAAATAAGTACTTGCATTACTTAAATTGAATCATACACAAGATTCTCAAGAACAAACTCAGGGGGAGTACCATCCCACTCCCGCAAGTCTGACACCGAATACGTCGCCCTTGCTAATACATGAGCTACGACATTCGCAGACCTATGGACAAACTCAATTAGCACGTTTTCAAAGTGCTTACAAAAATTAACACAATCGGACACAATTGTATGAAAATAAGACTCTCCTTGAACTCTTTTGCACGCATCCACCAACTGTTTAGCATCTGTCTCAAAAACACATTTCCTATAGCCCTTCTCCTTAGCCCATGATAAAGCTTCCTTTAGACTCAATGCTTCTGCTTCTCTAGGTTGCAACAAAACATCAATTCTTCTACTTCGAGCACATAAAAACTCTCCAGCTTCATCCCGTATAACTGCGCCTATTCCGATACAATTTATATCTTCGAACCTGGCAGCATCCACGTTTACTTTAACATACCCCTGCATTGGTTTAACCCACTTTCTAGTACTCACATTGATCCTTGATGTTTGTCTACTCCTCTGCTGTTGAGCCTTTCTCCAGTCAGACATCAAGCTCATCACACTTTCTCGAACTCCAAACACAGACATATCAATCTTTTCCCAGAGCCACTTATTCCTTCGATTCCATAGGTTCCAACACAGCATTGCTATTACGACTAACTGTTCAGTATTTCCAGTGTTGAAAACTCTCTGAACTACTTCAAAAACCCCATCATTTGGATACACCTGCACCAAGTTATGCAGTCCACTAGCTACCCACACCTCCTTTGCAAACGAACACATAAACAAAACATGAATAGCATCTTCATTCTCTACTCGACACCAAGGACATTTTACATCCACTTGAACCTTTTTCGTCAAAAGAGCAACAGCTGTTGGGAGACATGAACTACACGCCCTCCAAAGGAAATTAATCACTTTTCCAGGCATTTTCAAAGCCCACAGTTTTTTCCAGAAACTAGCATATGGCGTCTCACATTCACCCTGCAACCGTCGATAACAACTCTTAACTGTAAACACCCCATTCTGATCTAGAATCCAAAACCAAGCATCCTGTTTATCATTTACAGGTAGAGGAATCTGTTTTATAAGATTCACATCCCTCTCATTACAAATATCGTTTAACACTTCCTCATCCCATCGATTCTCACCATCCACCATCAGGCCTTTAACTGTGATATTCTCAAGTTCTGGTGCCATATAGGTCGTTAAGAAACCATTTCGGAGACATGGTAACCACGGCACCTTCCAGACCGTCGTACTACCCCCATTACCAATCTTTTTTCTACATCCTTGCTTCACAATATCCTGGCTCGCTAAAATGCTCCTCCACATATAACTAGGGCTACTACCCAGCGTTGCAGTTAAAAAATCACCGTTAGGATAATACCTAGCTTTCATCAAACTAGACACCAAAGGATTCTCGTTAGTAAGCAACCTCCACCCCTGTTTTGCTAGCATTGCTAGATTAAATTGATTAAGCTCACGAAATCCCAGACCACCCCCTTCTTTACATTTACACATTCTTTCCCACGCCATCCATCTAATCCCTTTCGAACCCCCTCCACTCCCCCACCAATACCCATTCATCAACCGTTGAATCCCAGTGCTAACATCATTTGGAATCAAAAAGAGGTTCATCCAGAAATTTGGAATTGACTGGGCTGCTGTTTTTAAAAGCGTAACCTTCCCTGCTTTCGAAATAGCTTTATTCCCCCAACCTTGAAGCTTCTGACTCACCCTATCTTTCAGAAAATTGAACACCACACTCTTGTTCTTACCAACTCGCATTGGCATTCCCAGGTATTTCCCTGGATCAAACACTTCCCGTACTCCAAGCATTGCACAAATTCGAGCCCTGCTGTCAGTACTTGTATTTGGACTAAAGATCACACTTGACTTATTAAAATTAACAGCTTGACCAGACAAACTTTCGTACCTTTGAATAATATTTTTCATACTCGTTGTTTCTGCTTCTGTTGCTCGAAAGAAGAGATAACAATCATCCGCAAAGAGCAGATGTGACACAGCTGGCGCACCTCGAGCTATCTTACACCCATGAATAAGTCCAGTCTCTTCATGTCTTCTAATAATCGAACTCAATCCCTCTGCACAAAGAATGTAAAGATATGGGGAGATAGGGTCCCCTTGTCTGATACCCCGCTCTGGATGAACCTCCCCAAACTCGACACCATTTTGCAGGAAACTATATGTCACCGTTCTAATACAAGTCATAACTCTTGCAATCCATGTGTGATTAAATCCAAATTTCTTCAACATCCCCTCAATAAATCCCCATTCCAAACGATCATAGGCCTTGGAGACGTCAATTTTTAACCCCAGAACTCCATCTCTTCCCTGTCTACGCCTTTTAATATAATGGTTTAACTCAAAAGCAATCAGGGCATTGTCAGTTAACAAACGCCCCTCTACAAACGCGCTCTGTTTATCCGAAATCAGCCCTGGCAAACACCCTCGTAATCTATTAGCCAAGACTTTAGATAGGATTCTCATTAAAACATTACACAGTGAAATCGGTCTTAAATCTGTCATTCTCTTAGGGTCTTTTACCTTTGGAATCAAACACACCAGCGTACGATTAACATCCCCAAGTAACTCCCCTGTAGTGAAGAAATTTTGACAGAACGCCGTCACATCCGATCCAACTATGCGCCAATACGTCTGAAAAAACGCTGGGTTCAACCCATCTACCCCTGGTGACTTCTCAGGATGCATAGAGAATACTGCTTCCTTCACCTCCTCACTGGTAATCGGTACCTCAAGTTCCCTATTTTGCTCATCTGTAAGCGTCTGTACCTTCTCACGATCTGTCAACATATTCTCCTCTGCTGACTTTTTAAACAAGTCAGAAAAATAATCAACAATGATACCCTGGATATCTTCCTCATTATCTTTCCACTCATCATGCTTATCCATTAACCCTTTCACCTGGTTATTTCTCCTGCGTCCCGAAGCAAATTTATGGAAGAAACGAGTATTTTGATCACCCTCCTGCAACCAAAACTGTTTAGCCCGTTGCTTCCAATAAATCTCCTGTCTCTCTAGAAGCTTCAAAAATTCCTCTCTAATCTCTCTATACTTCTCCACCCCATGACTATCCCTTCGTGATCTAAACTTCTTCAACTGGCCTCTATAAAACTTTAACTTCTCTCGCATTTCGTTACTCTTCCCCCCACCCCACTCCTCCAATTTCAGACAACAATAACTAATCTTTTCCAAAATACTATTCGCACCCTCAACCCCCCAACTATCCTGAATTAGATTAAAACATTCTAATTCCTGAATCCACATGTTCTCAAAACGAAATCTCTTCCGCTTAGGGGCGTATACCACCTTATTAAGCTGAAGAAACAAAGGAAAATGATCCGATGTGGATACATCCATAACTCTTACCTCAGCTGACGGAAACAAATCCCTCCACCCTTGATTCGCTAAGCCCCTATCAAGCCTCTCTTGCATCCACCCTTCTCTCCCCCTACTCTTCTCCCAAGTAAATTTACTACCTACAAACCCCAAATCCATCAACTCACACTCACTAACAGTCTCACCAAACCCTTCCAACAGCCATCTCGGATGCATTCGCCCACCTTCTTTTTCATGAGAGAACATCATATCATTAAAATCCCCGATTATACACCACGGAAGCAACGATCGTGATGCCAATTCCCGAATTAAATTCCAAGATTCTCTACGCCTACTTCTCTCCGGACAGCCATAAAACCCGGTATACCTCCATCTACCCACTTGCTCACAGTACACTTCGAAATCTATGTAATGATTACAGATTCCCTTTATCTCGACACTTCCCTCATTCTTCCACAAAAGAGCCAGACCTCCTCCATGCCCTTGATTCTCTACCACAAAACAACCATTAAAATGAATTACTTTACAAACATTCTCTACTTTATTCCGATTAACCATAATCTCAGACAAAAAAATTAAGCTTGGCCTTAGCTGATTTACGGTTTCCTTAAGAAACCTAATTGCTCGTGGTTTGGCCAGCCCACGGCAATTCCACACTAAGAAACTCATAATCCCAGGCGGGCCTGGTGTCCAGGTCCCGCCAACAGCCCGTTTTTTGGATCCATATTATTTTGGTTTTCATTTCCATTCATCCCATCAGTTTGCATATTTACCGGCCCATTATCCTTATAGCCCAACTCCAGTTCCATCCGCCTACGTTTCGGGTCAATTACAACATTCTCCCTCTCTTTTTCTATTCCCTCCTCAACATTTGAAATTTGAACACCCTTATCCCTATCTCCATATCCCTGATTACGCTCAACAACTGTAACCACCCCATTATCCCCCCTTACTTCGCGTATGACACCATCTCTTTCCTCAAAATTCGCCGTTTTTTCCGTTCCATCTTTCTGTGCTGCCATCGAGCTTGTTCCCCCACCATGTCCATACCCTCCACCTTCCACATTACGCAACCACCTTGCTCCCGTATTTACTTTACTATTCCGATTTGGAGCTCTAAGCCATGTCCCATAAGCACGCTCAGTAACTTTTCCTGGATGTGCATAAATGATACTACAATCCCTTTCCGTATGCCCCAACACACCACACACAAAACAGAACGTTCCTAGCCTTTCATACTTAAAATTGATCCAAGACCAATCGCCTCCCTCTCTCTTAATCTTCATTCTCCGTTTCAACGGCTTCAGTACACTCATTCTTACCCGTATACGTAAAAACGGCTTCCATGTTTGGTCCAAATTCGCAGGATCTGCTTTCAGGAATGTCCCTATGAAATTCCCCACACTCTGTAATATACCTTCTGAAAAGAAACCTTTCGGAAGGTCGTATACTTGGACCCAAATATCTATATCATCAAGCAGCACTTCCTGTGGGTTTTCAGCCCCTAACAACCTACTATACACCAACGTATTATGCTCAAACGTCCATGGTCCTCCCTCTACCACCTTGTTCAAATCCATAACATGGAAGAAAACAAACGAATACCTAAACCCACCCACATCATGGATCTCCATCCCCTCTTTCGGCCTCCATAAAGACGCCATAACATTCTGCATTGCATTAAAGTTGATATTTTTATCCGTGAGAAACCTCCCAATCAACACAAAACTTTCCCTGACTCCTTGGCTAACAGATTCCGCCACTATTAACCCTCCTTCCTCTTCATCCTCTATCGACATCTTCGCGTACAAGTCCTCCAGATTTGATTTGTTATACTCCATTATGAAACAAAAGATCAGATGAAACAAAGAAATAAAATAAAACTTGTCACTTGAACAAGACAAAAAAACCTCTCAAGAGACGAGAGACGAATAGGTGTTTACTTTGCCTTAGAGCTGCCTTTATTTTTAAGCGTTTGTTTAAATACGGAAAAGTGTCTTAATTTCTGAAGTTAAAAGTGGGATTAATTTTTTATTTTTACACTGCAGAGTTTATGTGGTGATGTGCTTGCTGTTTTAAAGACAATGTATGGAGATTCTCCTCCGGCAATTTTGCTTGTTGGTCATAGGTTGGTGCCCAATTTGAGTACCTACTACTATGCAAGTTGGTTGTCTAGCTTCAGAACACCGCACAATGATGAAGTTTTAGGGGGTGTTTGGTTTAGCATATATTAGAAATTTAAGTACTTAGTCTCCAGAAGAAGTCCCTAAATAGGTACTACTAAAGCAAGTTCATTATAGTTCTCATGTCCTATGTTATTTATGTTGTGAAAATGTCATGTAAAATCATTTTTATTGTTTGCATATAGTATTAATGAGATCTACCTCCTAACTTCCATATTATAACCGGACAAGTAGAGCATGCTTAAAATAAATCTCTTCTTTCGAAATTGTATCTCTGTATTGATGTTTTCTGCACCTTTTAGTGACATACAAATTTAGCTTATGTAATGGCATATGCAGCATGGGAGGTTCAGTTGCAGTACACGTTGCAGCTAGGAAAGTAAAACCTAGTTTGGCTGGGTTGATTGTTGTGGATGTAGTAGAGGTTTGTTTATACTGAGTAGCTTCAAGGGTTCCACTTCGTGATTATTCAACAGAGTTACTGATAATTGACAAAGGACAACAAATTGGAATTTCAGGGAACAGCCATGGCTTCATTGATGCATATGCAGAAACTTTTGTCAAACAGGATGCAATGCTTTCCTACCATTGAGAAAGCGGTAATTGCACTTTACGATTTGAACAATTTCCCTTTTGCAGTTACTGTTATTATCAATTTTGTTGATCATGTGCATTTATATCCCTGGGGCTGAAGGGTTAATTTTTTATAAACATTGCTGTTTGTATGTATTAGTTAATCACCAACCATATCCAGTTACAAAGAAATTTTGTATTCATAGCTTTGTGAATGGATATTGAATCTTGATTATGCACAGAAGTGGTTTGTTGATCTGTTTGGCTGCTCCTGTGTTATATATGTGCTTAGCGATCTCTCATTTTTTTTATTTTATCTACAACAGGCTATGTATCTGCAAGGAGATTTAGCTTTATAACTGTTGAATCAATTAGCATGATTAGTCAAACATTTAAAGTCAGGATGTTGATGTAGTAACTTGATTTTTCCTATGGTTAATAATATATTAATAAGTGTAGGAATTAAGTAATAAGAAATTTAGACCTTTTAACTAATTTGTTAATGGAAAAGAAATAGAATTACACGAGTGCACGATGGAAAGTTGAAATATATTGGCACTTAAGTCCTTTTTTAATTATAAAAAGGTGGTAGAGTGGAATAACTAAGAGAAAGAGAAGTGACTGCCGAGAGGAATGAAAAAAGAAAATAAAGATAGACAATGAGAGGGAAAGAAACAACAAGAGAGACAGAGAATCCAGAAAATTAAGAGAAGAAATAGGGAAATGGTGAAGCAAATCAGAGAAAATGATTACATCTTGCAATCTGGTTGAGATCTCATTTTGCATATATTATGGCAAGTAGTTGTTTCTCTGAACTATAGTTATTTACTTACCTAAATATGTAAATATATAGAATTTTGCAGTACGTGTGTTGCGTGACCTTAATATGGACAGGAAAGTACATATTTCTAGCTTCTTAGAAATAGTGTAGCTTGAAATCACTGTTGTTTTGATTTCAAATGAGTTATGTTTAATTAAGTGACAAGTGTTCCAGATACTTGTCATTTCTTACAGGGATCATGGATTGTCCTACCGTAAACTTGGCATGTTTGTTTCTGCCTTTTTAAATGTCAATAAGTTAATATCTGCTTATACAGTATTTTTTTTTCAACTCTCTGTGTCTCTCATTATTTGTTCTTTATTTTCATTGTCTTCCATTGTGGGGGGAACCATAATATTATTCTATAAACTCGACTACCCTATGTCAGTTATGAATCTAGGCTTAGCTTCATTGTGATTTTACGTGTAATTGTTCTAATAAACTTCTGAGCAGATTGAATGGAGTGTTAAAGGAGGAACTTTAAGAAATACAGAGTCTGCATGTATATCAATTCCCAGTACAGTAAAGTACGAATACGATGACTCGAAAAAGTGGCAAGTCGCAAATTTATTTATTTATTATTATTATTATTATTTATTATTTTGCTGGAAATGTCTTTACTGTATACTCAAAAAGTGTCCTTTCCAGTTGAGCTCAACTATGACTATTCCCCAGCTTTTTGGATTGGCAATGACCTTGATATGAAACTATAAAGCTATAAACGATGTCCATATGTAAACATTAGCAAAATTCCATTTATCCCTTGCATTTTTTTTTAAAATACAATGTTTATTGTTAATTGGAATTTGCAGTCACGTTCATAGAGCACGTTTGATGGAAACAGAACAATACTGGAGAGGCTGGTATGCTTTCAGACTCTAATTTATTATGTCATTGACACGATTTAACTTGGTAAATTTCGGGCAATAGATATTTGTGCAAGGCCTTATTGGTAAAAGTTAGTTGTAGCTAGTGTTGTTTTCTCTCCAATATTAGCTACTGGATTGATATCAATTGTTGTCACTTCTAGTTTCCTTTAGGCTCAATTGTTTACCTGTTGTTTTTTCATGATATTAAATCTCATTTTTGTCTTTTGTGGCATTGGTGGTTCTGATCTGAACTTCAGATGATTTTTTTGAATGTAATAGATTCGAAAAGTATGTAGTTGCTGACCAGTAATAAAGCCAATGGACTCCTGCTGAAGTAAAATAACCTATAAATTTATATCACTTATAAAAAACTATAAAGAAATCTGTCAAAGCCGGGTGTTATTCGGGAACAACCTCTCTACTCCTAGAAGTAGAGGTAGAGGTAAGGTCTGGGTACATTTACAGGGATCGGCTCCAGTTCTGCGTACGGCATGCGCCACATGGCATGTCCAGTACGTATGTTATTCGGATAGATCTCTGGCCACCGGCGTCAATGACTACTATTGTCTTATCTATTGAGTGGTAGATGTGAATATGATTGGTCGATGAAGAGTAATCTGTTCTCATCAATGCAATATGTGAACGTTATTGTATATATTGAAGTGGATGCTCGTACTGTAATACTTACGTGAACGGAGCTGTGTAGTGTGAAGGCTAAAGAATAAAGCTAATTCCCAGGAGTTAAACTAAGTTAGTAATAGGATAGAGCATGGGTCGGTTCGGTCCGGTTTTAGGGTAAAATCGGAACCGGAACCATATATCCCCGATTTCTAAAATTGAAATCCGTAACTATCGGTTCGGGTTCGGTTTCAGTTTTTGTTTCAAAATCCCGATTCGGTTTGTAACGGTTCGGTTTCGGTTTTAAAACCGAATGAAAATAAAAATGAGAACAATATATTAGTTTATACAGCACAACTTAAAAAATGCACTGTTTTAGGTTGCATATGAACTGAAGGCCTGAAACTCCAGTCCTGTGACTCTGTGAGTATATTTATTTTTTACTTGACAATGTCTAATTGGAGTTATAATAGGGGGAATAAAAAGGCGAAGCTTCAGGAAAATGGCATGGCAATAGCTAATAAAAGGATGGATACAATTTTTAGTTCCTAGTTGATACTATTCCAAGTGAGGATTTGAATGGTGAGATACTTGATGCGGCAATTCCAAGATGACCCATTACAATATATATATAAGTTCAAGATATGAAGCCTTTGCTTATTAGTACTAAACATCTTCGCAGCATGCAACACAAGTTGCCTCTCAAATTATGTGCATGGATTGACAGTCTCGTCCTTACAAGACTCCACAACAAATGCAACCTATGTTTACTATGTAACTTTGTTTAGATTATGAGCCAGAGAATATTCATCTTTATATGTTATTAAAAATTTATATAAATTATATATATATATAAATAATCGGTTCGGTTCGGTTTTAACCTATAACCGGAACAACCGAAAGTCTCGGTTTTTAAAAATCAAAAACCGTAACCGCCGGTTCGATTTCGGTTTCGATTTTTTCGATTTGGTTTTTACCGGTTTCGGTTTCAATTCGGTTTTTTGCTTACCCCTAATTAGTTATCAAATATGTACAGTTGTGGTAGTGGAATTGGGCAAGAGTGGAGTGTACTACTATACTACACTTCTATCATACTTCTGTACTTTTCTTTCCCTTTTTTATAGCTTTATTCTTGATGAGCTTTTTACCCCTTCTAATATCAAGAAAAGTACGAGAGTTCATAAATATTAAAAAAAAATATGAAAATTCTCCTGAATACCCATTCTTGGAAAACGTATAAGCTGATGCCCAGTCTAAAAAACGTATCCAATCGGTTTAATTGGCCGAAATTTTCAAAATGAGCGTTTTTGTAAAAAAAATCTTTTGAAGGAATATAAGTATTTTTGGCCATCACCCATCTTTAATGTATAGATATGTCATGCACACCAACTGCATAAACTTTTACAACCAATATTTTCAATTGACTTTTAAAAAAAATAATAATAATACCTTTATACGATCTCTGCTATCTTAGTATCTACCATTTGGCAAAAGTAATCCATTTGAAGTTTATTACTTAAATTTCAGGTATGAAGGCCTATCAGAAAAGTTTTTGTCATCACCTGTTCCGAAGATATTACTGCTAGCTGGAGGTTTTCATCTTCTACTATCTTGAGAAAGTATCATGATGTTCTTGCTCCTCATGATCCATTCCTTATAAGATAGTTCTTAAAGGAAAGAGAGGAACGAGTGTTTGACTTCAATATATGTTTAGCTTTTATTTGTTAGCTTCCTTAATAGATAGTTCCATCTGTGTCTTCTTCCTGGGTCTGCAACATAAACTTTTTTTTCTGCGCTAGAACTATATATGATTTGTATTGGGTTTTATATCAAACGGGCCACTGATCTCATTAAAAAGTATCAAGTAGTTCCCCAGTCTCCACGGGGACTCATTTAAGCCACTAAACTAAGAAATATATTATTTGCCCCCTGCATTCACAAAACTAATACAATTTATGGTGGTCTAAGTGTCTTGGATAAAATTTATGGTGGCAAAAAAAAGTTCAATCTTGGATAGATTGTATTATTCTCACTTAGGCCACCATAAATTGTATTATTTTTGTGAATGTAGGGGGGGCAAATGATATATTTCTTAGTTTAGTGGCTTAAATGAGTCCCCGTAGAGACTGGGGAGCTACTTGATACTTTTTAATGAGATCAGTGGTCTGTTTGATATAAAACCCGATTTGTATTTGACAATGATTGCATTGCACTTGTTTCTGTTATTATAGTTCTGTACATGATTTTACATATGTTACTACTGTTTTTGCGGTCTACTTCTATCAGTTTGTTTAGACCAATAGTGTCTAAATCATCAGTTCCCTAACATACAGTCTTAAATATGCTAACATATTAACAATAATAACAGACAGTAACAATAATCTTCAGATATCTGGGTTCTGATATTTATTTATAATTTCAGAATAGTTATCCAAACGTATAAGCAGATAATGTTGAGACAAAGAGTAAAAAGTATAAAAACGAAATAGATAGTCAATTAGTCATAAACATCATAACTAGAATGCAGATTGAAGTTGGTTCAAGTTAATATATCTTACACAGATCAAGGAGTTTGTTCAAATTATTAAATCTTACATAAAGTTCAGAATGTCTAACGAAAGAAGTCTCTGAGAGGATCAAATTTGGAAAGCATCTTGGCCTTCTGTTCTTCAGAAATTTTCTTTTTCAGCTCCCATTCTAGCCTTCGCTTCTTACCCATCTCAACCTCATGTACAACTTTAGAAAGACATTCAGCTGCTTGCTTCTGTTTGGAGATCAACATGTCCACCACTTTCTTCTTCACATCAGCAGTCCTAGCTAGGTCAGCTCGCCGTAATTGCAGTGCACTAATTTGTTCATCAATCCTGTCTATATATTGTGAGATAGAATCAAGTTCCTTGTGAAGAAAATTTTCCTGTCCTTTTGATTCATTGAACTCATTCTCAAGTTTAGTCCCACATGCAATGTTGATTTTGAGATCTTCGCTGAATCTGTTAGCAGCCTCTGATATCCTCTTATCCTCTTGAAATTTCTTCCATGCTAATGGAATTTCATCAATCAATTTTAATATTCCATGTTGATTGGCATCGATGTTTGGATCAGTTTTAAGAATTGACAAGAGGTGCATAATTTCAGGAAGCTTGATTGATGAGAGAAACACATGATTATCCGTAGCAAGAAGCAACAAAAGCTTCTTTCGAGCTTCAAACATCTTTTCTTGACTGGTAGCAGATTGATCATTTACAGGACCTACATCATATGATTTAGGAAAAGACTGAGACAGGTAATTACCAGCAGAATCGAAAAGCATGTCACTATCATTAGGAATCAATTTGGATGGAATTTTTTAATAAGAATGCAATGGGTACCAGCTTTGGAACTCTGTGAACCAGTATTCTGGCTGGTTGAACTTGAGGCTCGAATATTTTCAGAATAAGTAGCACTCTCTGAATTATCAGCTGTTGACTCGCATGATCCTGTCCCATTACTCCATGAAGACAAGTCTATTACATCCTTCACTTCTTTAGGACTAAACCGAATTCTTTTTTTCGAAGAAGACTTAGACATGGCAAGCCTCCATGATCTTCTTCTGAATTCTGTTTCTCCATTTTTTTCTGATTTAGACTGTGTTTGGACCTTTTCAGGACGAGGGGTTGTTTGAGCTACCAAAAAACAGAGGCCACATCATCAGAAAACTCTAAAAATAGCCTAGTAAAAGATCAAGTTGACTGCAATTTAGTCCGCTCGAGTCAGTCAGTTTGTTTATTATTCTGTGACCACTGAATGATAAAACCTAGAATCGTTATAAATGTACATGATATCTAATACCTTGAGTCATTACTATCAATGTAGAATATGTTTCTACTCAGTTGAAAAATGCCGGTTATTGTTACAAACTTCTCTTCCCTCTAAGAAATTTTTTGATCTAGAAGGTTTGAATTACATGATTTGGAACTATAAACTGTAATGCAACATGATTAAAAGAGATTGCCTGATATATCAAAAATTGTATTTGTCTGTGGACAAATACAACTATCAGTTGGTATTGGTATATCTTAGCTGTTTAGCTTCATGAAAAGTGATTACTTGTATACTTGTATTAAAAATTGGATTTTACTTGGTCAGGTTGGCCTAGAATCCAAAAACCAATGCCAACAAGATTTGTCTGTTTATAAGTTTGAGCTTAAAAAATTTAGACTCGAATTACACCATTAATCTTAACTTAAATCGTAATAGATGTGATAATGTGAATACGAGTATAAGTAATGCTTTGTTTTTTTATTAAGAAGCCAAATGAGTAAACTAGAAACTTGCCAACAGGACCTAATTTTGCAAAATCTTTCATGATGAGCACATACCAATTTTGCAAAATCTTTCATGATGAGCACATAGATTTTGCAAAATCTTTCATGATGAGCACATACCAATTTTGCAAAATCTTTCATGATGAGCACATACCAATAGTTGCAGTTAGGAGAAGTATGTGCTTAATTTGGCTACATTTGAACAATCAAATTAGTTTGAGAATTTCAAAGGTTAAGGAGTGAGATAAGAGGAAACATATGCATCATACCTAGATTGTGAAGCTCACCAGAAGAAAGGGCACCGCTCTTATCCACTGTAGATTAAATATTTTTTTAGAATATGAAAAAAGAATATACGATTTTTGCTTTATTCAAACTAGAGAAAGGAACTCGTTAACCTTCACATAACAACGTGTAATGGTTTAGGCATCTAACATGATTCTATACTTGCACTGCAAACTTCATGGTATATTAAGGGTTTTAATCTTTAGCATATTAATCCTCTTTGTTGCAGTTTCATAGAAATGGACATCCAACATTCATAGCGAGATAAACAAATTATAAGCACAGGTCAGTGAAGGCAATTAGTCAAACAGGTTCGATAAACAAGTGTAGCAGTAAAACAGGACTCCAGAATCAAGAATCTTCAGTCATTCTGGCGACTGAGAGCAGATGATCTGGTCCATGTACCATAAAAGTTCGATTCTCTAAAGCAACAGATATCATCCATCTCAAAAGCCAAGAAAATATTAGGATTTGACTAGATGACTAGCATGTACAACAACATCAAGAGCATGATCAATTATACCACACAGCCAAGGGCTTAAGACAGAATCTAGCTACACATTACATTATACATTATAACAGAGAGTACAGTGCAAATTTTTACCTTTATTTCCAGACTTGTTGAAGTTTACGGGGACCTTCCAAGTGAAAGATTTGAAAAAGGCATCAACATCTGTCTCGGGGAATTCGGATCGGAGATAAGCTATAATGACTTTCTTGCTATCAAAATACTTCCTCTTTCCTTTTTGATGAAGCCTTTTCGGTAGAAATATAATTCTATCCCTGTAAAATCCATCCGAACTGATTCTTTTCCCCACCTTCCAAGTCCATACATCACCACGATTTGGCCAATCTACCGGAGCATACGGTAAACCTACTCCGGATTTCTCTTGAGCAGGAACTGACCCCTCATTTTTTTTCATCTCCATTATTACTTTACACTTATCCTTTCTTAACTCTATAATCAAGAATCCCAATTTACAAAATTATTTTAAAAAATCAAAAAGATAATCAAGTAAGTGTGTGAAGTGCTTACAAAAATTAAAAAATAATTATCAGACAAACCAAAATCCTTTTGCAACTATAAAAACCACATGCATGATCATTTATTGAATAAACAAAGATTAAAATGCTTAATTCTCACACATATATTTAAGTAAGGCTATAAGAGCAAAAAAATGTTTAGTTATTGAATTATCTACTAATCAAGACTCACCGGAAATGCAGAGTTGTTTTTGGCCGGCCAGAGAGAAGCAAGATGAGAGCCTAAAGACAGGTATGCATTTATCTTTGCATTGAATTTTTTACAAGTAGAAGAAGCTATGTTTGCATTAATTTACAGTGTTTGTTTTTTGTTTTTGTTTTTTTTCTCCTTTTTAGGAATGTAGGTGCACGCTTTACGGGGTTCGCAGAGTCACCATTAATATATGCATGTACACTTTGGGAGATACTACAATAAAATCTCAATAATCGATATTATGACAAAGGGCTTAATGATCTAGAACCATCATATATTTTTCTAAATAAAAAAATACATCATTAATATTTCTATAAATAAAAGGTAACAATCATATGATTTTAAAGTTTAATTTTAGGAAATTCTCCTAAAGTTAATTGTAGGAACTTTTTTCTCTATGATAAATTAATAATGCTAGTTCACTAATTTGCGTTTCGTGATAGTATTATATCATTATTATAATTTTTTAAAAGTATTTGGATCCTTTTTATAATATAAAAAATTGAGAAATTAATAATTTCAACACTATGTACATTTATCAGTTGAATCTTTTTATTAAAAGAGTTAAAACGTTAATTTCTTGTACATTTACAACAGGAGATAAAGTGAACATTACGTGTAACTACTCTACTAAAAATTATTAAACACTTTGAATGATGAAATATATATCTTGATTTTAGGCCAAAATATATAGTTTCCTAATCAAATTATTAAAATGTAAAATAAAATGTTCAAAACAAAAACATAACATTTGAAATTAATAAAAATAACAAAAGCAATCATATTATAAATATAAATATAGTCATATCATTCTTAGTATCCTATTGACACCTCCAAAAACATCCAAAAACCTTTTTTACATAAAGTATTGGCTTAAAAATTTTGATTCATTGGATGAAAAATATATATACTAGTGGAAGTTTTTCCAAAGATAGTAATACAGAAAATAAAACTTATTGTTCGGGAGCGTTATGGATTGTCACTTTTTATCTCTTCCATATTAACTGAAAAATTAATCAACTAATACGTAACAATTACAAAATAAAGAAAAATTATAAATGAAGGTTTCATAATTTATTTACATGTATCACTTACGTTCACGTGTAATGAATTCAAAAATTTTTTCCGATCTTCTTCCTAATCGTAAAACCAAATCTCAATTAGTAGTATTGAATTAGCATAAAATGCAAAATTTAAACGAAATTTGTTAGAAAACGGTAAGTTTGGTAATACGAATTTTGGGTATAAACTCTCATAATATTATTTGGTTATGTTGTGTATATATATGATAAAATATTTTATTTAAAAGGTAAAGAAATCTCTTCTGTTTATTACAATGTTTTTTCTAGCTATAAATTCGGAAATGAAAAAAAAAATTATTAATATTTCAAATTGCAGATCTCTTTAAAGATTAGAAAACTATAAAGCAATTTAATAACCGTCTATATTAGCAAATTCTTATAAGTTAATTGTAATTTTTACTTCGAGAAAAAGTTTAGAAAATCTCCTACATTAGAAAATATTTATTAGGTAATTGTAATTTTTATTATTTATTAATTAAAAAAATTGAGAAAATTAGAAGAAAATTCTAATTTGTTTTATAATATCTAACATAAAAGGGAAAATTATAGTTGTTAACACTAAAAGTTTGAAAAATAAAAAGGAAATAATAAATTTTAACATAAAAAGGAAGTTATAATTTTAATATTGAAAAAGGAAGTTCTAATTATTAATACAAAAAATTTGAAAATAATAAAGCTTTGAAAAATAATAAAAAAATAATAATTTGAACATAAAAAGGGAAGTTATAATTATTAACAATAAATATTCGAATATAAAAAATAAGTTGTATTTTGTTAACCCAAAACCATAAAAAGGGAAATTGTAATTATTAACACTAAAAATTTGAATATAAAAAGGGAAGTTGCTTTTTTTTTTAAAAACAAATGCCAAAGCTTCTATTTTATTTTATTTTTGCCACAGTAATTCTATGTATCTGTGATAGGTGATAGTTCGATAAGGCATAATCCTCATTTAGAGCTACACCATCACCCCTACCAAAGCTTCTATTGATTATCATAAACGAGAACATCGATTAAAAAGGAAGGCACAGATAACCATTCTTTATAATCATCAGACACGGAACTAACTTCTTTCGATGTGAGCAGCTATTTTCGTTGATCTTCTTACAAAATAAACACTATAGAACCTCAAGTCATTAACAATAGCTAAACAATCTAGAATGACTGATCCAAAGTACGATCGGTCATCTTCCTTCTAAAAACCTGCACAACTGTGAAAAGCATCAAGCTCTATACATACACTACTTACCCCCTGCCTTTTCAACCACGAGAGGGCTTCTCGAAAAGCCCTAGCCTCGCAATTTTCGGGTTTGTAATTCCTAGCTAAAAATTGACCACCATACCCTGCACGGACTAATGCAAGCTAAAAGAGGTGTAATGCAAACAAACACATATTAGGAGTCCTAATCCACCTAATTTTAGAGGTGTGGAACATAAGCACGTAAACCTGATCTAACTTCTTTTTTAAACAATCTATGTACTTGAATGTTTTGATGCTACAGTATTTTGCTATTATCGTACATTATAGTTATCAAGGAAATTAGTGAGTAAGTGGCCACATTAGGCTGGTATCAATCAAAAATTTAAGAGGGTTAAATATCTTGTTGGTCACTGAAGTCAGCCTAATGTATCAAGTTGGTCACTGAACTCAAAACGGTATCAATCAGGTCACTGAAGTCAGCCAGGATTATCAAGTTGATCATTTTTTTGACGGAAATTACTGTCCGCAAAATTTTGTTCGAAAAATCTCCACCAAATTTTGTGAAATTAAAGTTTGTTAATCTAGATGCTATGCGTCTCATAAAACTTGTTTAGATTTTCATTATGAGCTCTAGATTTATATGAATCGAAAAAGAAAATTCAAGAACTAGAATTGTTCTTCTTCAAAAACTGAAATAAAACTTATCAATATTGTATCTATTTTGAAGAGAATAATCTGGATAACACAAATATGGTCTCGGATTTTTTAAATGTTAAGTGAATCTGCAGTTATAAGCGTTTATGTCAATCTGCAGTCTGTTTCAGTCAAAAAAACAAAGACTTAGGCTGACTTGATACATTAGACTGACTTCAGTGACCTGTTTGAGTCGAATTTCAGTTCAGTGACCATCTTGATACATTAGGCCGACTTCAGTGACCAACAAGATATTTAACCCAAATTTAAGATGACCACAAAGAATAAATATGTATAGATTTATCTAATGTATGTGTACGGCCATAAAATAAAAGTTGATATATTTTAATTATTTTTTATTTTATTAATAGTAGAAAGATCCAATATCATATTAAGATTTTAACATAGAAAATATAATCTATCTATACTATACTATTATAAGCATAGGGTATAATTTAGTTGGTTGGTAGTTTGGTCACTTTATTTGGTACACTCAATAATAACCGTTAGATTTTAAGAAAAATAAATGAGAACCGTTGGATCTAATGCTAAAATAATATTCTTTTTTAATATTTAAAATACTTTTATAGTTTCTAGGTTCGAATCCCATCAAAAGCATATCTCTATTAAACATATATATTATTTTATAAACTACTCTAACGATTCCCGTAAACATATCTATACTATTATATAAAAATCGAAACATTAAAAGTTTGATTGGTCGTACGATACCTATTGATTTAACTTATTTACTCTTATTTAATTATATATAAAATCCATCATACTAACTAATTAATTTCCATTTTCAAATTAAACATATTACCTTTTCTATTTTCACTAACTAATTAATTTTCCTTTTCAAGTAAAACACAATATCTTTTATATTGTATCTAACTAAAATATCTCCTTTCATATAAACACTACGAGCAATTTTGTTTAATAAAATAACATAATTATATATTATAATTACTATTAACTAATCAATTATCTTTTTCAACCAAAACATGTTATCTTTTCTCTATTCGGTAATTAAAATATCTCTTTTTCTAATTATATCACGAGTGGTTCAATTTAATAAAATAAAATAATAGTATTATAATACTAATAATTACCGATTACCTTTTTTTAGCTAAAACGTATCATCTTTCCCATATTTCATAATAAAAATTCTTTTTTTCTAGAAATTTCACGGGCAACATTAATTTTTCACTATGTAAAGACACTACCAGCAATTTAATTTAATAAAATAACATAAATTAAATTATAATTACTATAAACTAATCAATTACCTTTTTCACCTAAAACATGTTACCTTTTTAAATTTCATATTACCTTTTCTGTTTTCTCTAACTTAAATCTGTTTTTTTCAATTATATCACCGGTTCTATTTAAAAAAATAAAAATAACAATATTATAATATTAATAATTAACCGATTAAGTTTTTCAGCTAAACTTTATCATTTTTTCTATATTTTCTAACTAAAATCTCTTTTTTAAAAAAAAAAAATATCACGGCCAACATGAATTTTTCCTTTTCTTAAAATATTACAAGCAATTTTATTTAGTAAAATAACAATTTTTTTGCCAAGAATTTAGTAAAATAACATAATTGAATTATAATTACTATAAACTAATCAATTACCTTTTTCACTTAAAACATGTTTTTTTTAATTTTCTTGAACTAAGACCTCTCTTTTTCCAGTTAAATCACAGCATTCTATTTAATAAAATTTAATAATAATTTTATAAGTACTTACTTATAATTAACCGACTACCTTTTTCAACTAAAATGTATCATCTTTTCAATATTTTATAACTAAAATCCCTTTTTTCCTGGAAATATCACTGATAACATTTATATAATTATTATCAAATCATCTTATTTAAAAATTTTAGCCTCAAAAATTCATATTTTGTAAAAAGTAATTCAAATTAATAAAAAAAAAACTTATAATATTAAGAAAAACCATGCATCGCACGGGTTTTAAGCTAGTTATTAATTAAAACATTATCGTTAAAAATACTATCAAACATGTATTATAATATTTTATTATCTTCCATATTTTATCGTTAAAACCATGCATCGCACGAGTTATAAGTTAGTATAGTTTATTATGTAAATATGGTCTAAAGAATAACTTACATGTATAATTATTATATAACAAATTACTTAAGAATTCCATACTTTTAAAATCGTTTGACTTGAAAAATAAATAATTTTTTAATAGTGTGCTTGCTTCATTTCAGGATATGTTATTATTCTTGATATTTTTTGTTGTATAATATAATAATTTGGATACATGAAAACCAATAAATTCATATGATCCTTTTTTTTTCTTTGAAATATCCGAATTTCGAAAAATGCATTTTATTGGGCAAAGGTCAATTCATATGACCTTTTACTTGGCTTGAAATTTGATTAAAAGAATATGACCCCCAATATACCCATTGGAGAATGATTAAAAGCACTGGTTTTTCCTCCACAATATTTTAGTGTCACTACTTCCGAATCCATAGATTTCAAAATAGAACGAAAATATTTAAGTGAACGATTTTTATAATTTTTGCTTTAAATGATAATATTTTTTCTAATTTTTTCAAATTTAGAAACTCTTTATTCTAATAAAATTTTAAATTTATCAAACTAAAATCAAATTCAAAATATTGTATATAAATTCAAAATTTTTAATTATTTATTTAAAATAATTAATTAATTTTATTAATGATAAATTATTCGCTATACATGAAGAAAATTAATTCAAGAAGAACACGAATACTAAAACAGAGACATGATTTTTTTTTTAAAGAATACTAAGAACGAAATATTCTTTATATAATAAGCTATAAATAGATTTTGGTCCTCTTGGTTCATCGTTTTACTATTAAATATAAGTTATAAAAAGTTAAGAACAAGCTTTATGTTTTCAAAATAATGAATCACAAAAATAATTTTAATAACTTATACAAGATACTAAGATTTAAAACTGAATAACATGTAAATATGTGAATATAATGCATGTAAAGACATAAAATTATACTACACGTTTGCCAACGCACATTTTTAATCATTAATATCTTTAATTTTATATTAGTTTTAAATATAAAAACTTCACTGTATTAAAGTACTCATAAATACGAATCCAACAAGATCACTCATGACTATATTTGGTTTTATAGATTAAACGTAAATTAGTAATTTGTCTCATGTTATGAACAGTCCCGACATATCAAACTAGAGAAGCATTATGAGACGGAGGGAGTATGAAATATTGTTATAAAATAAGACACTATATATAACATGTAACATTCATTATTTTAACATTATTATATAAACAAACTTGAAAATAAAAATAATATAATATTAACTAAAACTTGACAACAATAAATCATATAAAAGAATTGAATATTTCAATAACAAAAAATCGAATGAAATACAGATATTGAGCCAACTTCAAAATATTTTTAGTAAAATAATGGAAATCTAATATTTACAAAATCTGAGTAATAAAATCTTAGCAAATATACAAATTTTAAATAATAAGAGGGAATGAGATCTGATTAATAATAAAAAATTTAGCCCATCTCAATCTAATTATATAAGTTGGATTTGAATGTACAAATATTTACCATCCCGCTAATTCTTTGCATTAACATTTATTAGCATCATCAACTATCTTCAACCTCGGGCATCTATGTTAGTCACAGAGGCATGCCTGAATACATCTAATAACAAGCCTAATTGTTTGTAATGCTTTGCATTACTTACATGACCTCTTAACTGCGGGAACCTCTGGTTGTAGAGTTTCTACTTGTTTAGTACTTGTAATAGGCATCAATTTCTATCTGTGTAATTGTACTTAAAAGTCAGAGAATAATGCTTGAAAGAAGTTCCAAGGTTCATGCCTCAAGTTTGAAGAACAAGGCTGTCAAAATAAACACAGTTAGAGTTTGGAGAATGAAAATTTGCCTAAGTACCATTTCGATAAGTATGTTTGTTATATTCGAAAAGTCTAGCATTCGAGAAGTCAGGGATTCGATATCTCAAAAGACACTATTCGATATCTCATTCGATATATCATAGATTCGATATATCTTTTACTCTATTCGAGAACTCAGAAAGTCAACAAGTTAAAGCATCATTCGAGTTCTCCAGGAGTCAACAAGTCAAAGCTCATTCGATATCTCAAAGACTCAGAAAGCTATTTGATATCTCAGGGATTCGATAAGTTGAATGATCCATTCGACAACTCAAGGATTCCTGAAAAAAAGAGCTATTCCAGAAGTGATTCGATATGTCAACTTTACAGTATTCGAGAACTCAGAGTTATCGATCAAGTCAATTCGAGTTCTCGAATCAAACATTTAGCCACTTCTCGAATACAATCTTGGGGACAAAATACTGAAGGAATTGTACAAGTCAGAAACCTGCAACAAGCCAAGGTGCTTTATGGACCACAAGCTGTAAAGTACTATGGAAAGCCTACAAAGAAGCTTAGAGAGATGTACAAGAGACAACGAGCTAAAGAAGTGGATCTCAGCAGAACCTCAGTCAAACCTATAGCCATTTGGATGCTTGCTAAAAAAGGATAGACATACGAGAAAGTAATTTATCCTGTAACCTTATTTGTAGTAAGCAGGTTGTGCTCATGTTCAATAAGGGCACAACCTTACTTCTTTAGAAGTTAAGTTTTCACATACATTCTAAGAGTACATCTCTCTGAGAAAAACGAAGCTGAGAATACTATCATTTGTATTCAAAGGTTGTAGCAAACCTTTATCTAATAAAATATTAAATTAAAGTGATATCGTGTCTTGTGTTATTTATTATCTACATTCGTATTTCTGCACACACATAACACATATCTTGTTACATACTCCAAAATAGATTCAAGAACAAGAAAAGTTCAAAAATCCATTCACCCCCCATATGTATTCTTTTGTGTGTTCAATATTCAACAAGTGGTATCAAAGCAGGCTATTTATTCAAAAATAGAAAACGATCATGAATACACCAAAGACTACAGGAACGGTGAAGGTCCCTAAGTTCGACAAAGAGAACTACAACCTCTGGAAGATCAAAATGCAATTGTTCATTAAAGCTGCTAATCCTTTATATCCTGAGATACTCAAGAATGGGCCCTTTTGTTCCATAACAGGAGATTCCTGAGAAGACTGTTGGAACTGTAACCATTCCAAGATCCTATGTGGCTAAAGAACCATTTAAATGGACAGAGACAGAAAAGGAGATGGTTGCCCTTGACAGTTGATAAGTGGATTTATATCCACTTGGATCGCTTCGATTCGGCTTAAATTGATTGACTTGGCCTCAAGTTTATTGTAGTTTTGATGTGTTTTTCTTAGTTGTGCAGATTTATAAGAATATCGATTATGGTTGATGCTTCTATCGTGTTTGGAGAATTAATTGACTAAAATTCGGATTTTCCGGGAAAGTTGCGCAGTCTACACTGTTTTGGCCATATCTGGAGTTCTGTAAGTCTGTTTGAGGCCCGTAAGCTGTCCACGCGAAGCTTGGAAGATTTTCTACAACTTATGATAGGAGCCGCGCGCGCAAGCTGCGTGTGGTGGGCGCAATCTGCGCGACAAGCAGACTGATGGGAGCAGAGAATTTACTGTTTTGCCCTTTTCAAGTTCTAATTGTATTTTGGGCAGTTTTTGGTACCTAAATCGAATTCTAATTGTAATAGAAGGCAATTTCTTGCTGGGCAAGACTTGGAGTGCCTATATAAACACATCCAACCCTTTGTAAATTAGAGAATTAGGAATTAGACAATTAGATATCTTGTACATAATATAGCTTAGATCTGCAAGGGAGAAAAGGAGAGAAGGATTCAACGTTCGTGACAAGCAACGGATCTAGATCTACTTCATCTTTTGTATCATAGATTTGTTTTCTTAACTCTTATTTTATTAATATTATTACTTTTTTCCATATCTTGTCTTTTATCATGGTTTCATCAGATCCCATGATGACGAGAGGTTCGATTATGAACTAATCGTTGTCATGGGATTCTAACGGATTTATTTATGGAGCTTGGTATCTTGATTGCTTAAAGATCTGTGTGTGATGTATATTTGATATCCTCGTATGGTTATGCTTAATTGTTAGATGCGTAGCTAACATCTAATTTGTTAATCTCTTGTGAAGTGAAAGTGGATCTTGAGATTTAGAACTTGACATGCTAGCATAGGTTCATGATTGTTTATCAACATGATTCGTAGTATGAGATGAGAATACTTATATTTCCCTATGTGATCTTTATGGATAACTTGCTCTTCAACCATTATGTTTTCAAATTCTATAGACATATAGGGTCTAAGCATAATTGGTGTCTATTCATCTTCTATCTCTTTTGTGGATGTATGTTTAGTTTGGTATACGTATACTGAGAGGTAGCGTGTACTTGTTTCATGTTGTCCGATCAGATATCAAAACCACTGCATATAGAGATTAAAGGCGTCAGATCTAAGCGAAGTATTTAATGAAGTTAGGATTCCATGTTTTCTCGCATATACGTAGTTAGTATTTTTAGTTGGTTAATTTGTATCTTATTTAATTATAGTTAGTAAAAATTTAATCTTGTTATTTGTCTTAGCAGTGAATAATAATCATACATTGTTGCATAGGTGCATCTACTGAATTGAAACCTAAGATCTCCGTGGGAACGAACTTGACTTATATCTGTATTACTTGTGACCACGTACGCTTGCGTGATTTTGTGTTAACAAGTTTTTGGCACCGCTACCGGGGATCATCGGTGTTTTATTTTTGGTTTATGTGCTTGTCAATAGTGGTCGTTAGAGTTCACTGACTCAGATTTTTTCTTAACTATCTTGTTTAGTTCGTTGTGTTTCAGGTACTTGAGTGTTTGAAGATGGCATGCGAGGAGTTGCCATGGTGGGAATATTCGAGGACATCCATGCCTTATCAATTTGAGTGGTGTTTCGGCATTCATGATCCCTCACAATATTGTTACTACGAAGGAGTTGATCCATATGTCACTTATGAGGAAAAACCATATTTTCAATACCATCCTCAACATTACCAGCAAGATGTTCCAAATATGTCTTATTTCTTTGGAAGTGAAGAGTTTCAACATCAGCAATCTACTCCTACTTTTCAGTCAGATGAGGTTGATGATTTGAAGGAGATTAGGAAGGAGATTAGGATGCTTGTAGAGGGTCATGAGAAGAATCTCAAATCTATGGAGACACTAGTTGCTCAAGTTTTGAGTTTCTTGGAACAAGAGAAACAGCAATCCATACGAGAGGCAATTCCAGAAAATAACGATGACTTGGAGCAAGGTACTGCATGCATAATTGAAGAAGACAAATTCCAAGAGGAGGTGAGTGTTCACAAGCCATGTGAGGAATTTGATCAAGCTAGTGAGGTGGATGATTTGGAAAGGGCACAAGTCGGGACAGACACTGATGAGCTGCAGAAATTTCAAGAATTGGTAAGTGCGTACCAAGAGGACACTAAAGAGCTACGCAAATTTCAAGAATTGGTAGGTGCGAACCAAGAGGATGAAGAACATGGGAAAGATGCAGGTCTTCTACTTGTCTCAGAGTTTAAAGATGGAGGTAGCGCATTAGAGCCAATGGAGGAAGTTCTCTTTGAGGAACCAAAGGCTTCAGAAACTTACATTTACCCTCCTCCATTATATTCAAGCGAAGCCCGCGAGTGTGTGTTGTTCTACAAATTGACAGATTTTGGGTCAACAGCAGAAGGCATTGGAACAGGACATATTTGTTATACGAATAGGCCAAGCAAGGAGAAGGGGCAGAAAGTGTGCCGCCGTGATGACGTTGAAGTCTCGCGAAGAGAGGACCAGGCAAACTATTATCATCCTTAATGGAGGCTTGGAAGTAACGTCAAGCTATTGACGTTAAAGAAGCGCTTCGTGGGTGGTAACCCACGCATTAGTGTAGGAAAAAAAAAAATGAGTGAAAAAAAAAAGTATTGAAAAAAAACAAAAAAAAAAACAAAAAGAGTGTTGAGAAAAAGAAAAAAAAATGAGTGTTGAAAAAAAAAAGAGTGTTGTGAAAAGGAAAAAAAAAAAATTAAGTGTTGTGTTAAAAAAAAAACGGCAGAATTTTCCGCGCCACTGCGCCAAGCCCAGGACCCCGCGTACAAACTTTTCTGTCTAGTAGTCCAGGTACTAATTTGCTCCCCTGTATGTGTGTTTACGCATAATAAAAAAAAAATATTTCAACAGCCTCCACGCGCCATTGCGCCATCTGCACGCAGTATCCCATAAAAAATTCTGTCCATCCGTCTGTGGTACGAGGTAAGTATGTTTACTATATAAAAAAAAATCCAATCCCTTTTCTAATTATTTTCTCCACCTAAAATCCTAATTCTAGTCCTATATTAATTCCAAATCATTCCCAATCCATCTCCTATTTTATATTTCTTTCCCAAATCTACACAATTAAACCTCTATATATACACACCAATCCTACCCCATTCCAATTATATTTTCCTACAATCAATTTCGTGGCTTCAAGATTCAAGTTTGGGGGGATTTTTAATTGCAAGTTTCACCTCTCTGGTTCGTATTTGGGGTATATTTTTTCCTTTTATTTTGATATTACGAATTGTGTTCTTGCATTATTAGGGTTGTGTATTCTTAATTATTTGGGGGTATTTGTGAATTCAAATTTTTTGTGGATTTTGGTGAATTTTGTGATTTGGGAATTGATTCTTATGGCTCCTAAGTGTGGGAGAGGTGGTGCTACTGTTGCAAAATTTTTGTCTTAGACGGTGGAGGTTGAATTTAATTGGTTGTTGTTGAGGCCAATTGCTAAAGAAAGGGGATTTTTGCCGAATAAGTATGTTGAGTTGCGATGGGGAAGGATATGTGAAGCTTTGTAGGTTGTTTTCTACTTTCCCTCGTATTTACTTCCATTCAATGCGGACATTGAATATTTTAAGTTTGGGGGTGGTTTGAGGGATTAGTAGTTGTTGTATTATGTGTTCATGTAGGATTTCATGCTTTGTATATTATTAGTAGTAATTCATGCATGTATGTTCGTATTAATTATGTTTGTTTCATATAGGACATTATGTTTTTTATTTTTCGTATACCATGTGAGTTCATATTAGTTGCATTTGCATAGCATGCATATTTCATGATCCCTTAGAACGAGCTAATTCTGATTGGTAGGTAGGTGTCTAATTGAGTGTGGTAATGATGAATATAGGGTTGACTTATAGTTTCTATGAAATTGACTTATGTGTTTCAGAAACAAAACTAATTACACAGTCTCATCGTTTGCTTTTGGGCTAGGTTGAGGTTATGCTTGTTTGGTTGTTTGAGATTTAATCACTTGTTTATATTTAGAATTTTCGTTATTCCCTTGATGGCTTAGAACACTTAAGTCTAAGTTTGGGGGAAAACAGGGATTTCATGCTAGTTGTTGGCTAGGTGTCAAATGGCTAGTAGCCGGCTCATATTTATATGAGTAGTCTAGGGTTGGAATTGAGAATTCTCATTCCAGATTGCATAGGAAAAAAAACAGAAAAAGAAAAAAAAAACAGAAAAAAGAAAAAAAAAAGTGTCAATTGTTTATATGCAAAATTAACTAGGGTGAGCTCTTTAATACTCGAGCTATTAAGTTCGTGGGGACTTTGTGCCTAGTGACCTAAGGTTTTTATAGTCTGGGATCCACTAACTCAACGCTCGCTACATGGGTATTATTGTATAAGCCTTTCGGGGTCTCATCCATTGCACGGTTAAATAAGCATGATTGTATATATGTGTCGTAGTGGTAGTAATAAAGCATGAATTCCTGTCAAACTTGAATGAGGATAGAGGTGTTTCTAGGTTATGAAGTGTCTACAGTCTATTCTATTTATAAACCTGTGATTGTCTTGACGAAGAGCATGTATGATCTTTGACCTAGTTTTGGGAGTATTTCTGATGAGCATTGCACACACGCACGTTTATGTTCATGTATTGTTAGTATACGGGAACTTGGTCGAGCTCTATTTGGATTTAGTTGCATTCTTTGAGATATTTGCTTGCTAGTTGGTTTTGGTTAGTTTGAAGGGGATCGTTGCATTTTTCATATTAGTTGCATTCATGCATTGCATTGCATTATGTTAATTGGATTTTGTGGGTACATTCACTATAGGCCCTCACGAGACCTTACTCGTCCACTAGGGCTGCCTAGGGGTTTAAAGGGCTTGTTGCATATGCCAAATGCAACCGTGATCACCTACGGAAGTGGTACTAGTTAGTTAGTTAGTTGAAATTGTTTATGCTTGAGGACAAGCATCGGTTTAAGTTTGGGGGTGTGATAAGTGGATTTATATCCACTTGGATCGCTTCGATTTGGCTTAAATTGATTGACTTGGCCTCAAGTTTATTGTAGTTTTGATGTGTTTTTCTTAGTTGTGCAGATTTATAAGAATATCGATTATGGTTGATGCTTCTATCGTGTTTGGAGAATTAATTGATTAAAATTCGGATTTTCCGGGAAGGTTGCGCAGTCTACACTGTTTTGGCCATATCTGGAGTTCTATAAGTCTGTTTGAGGCCCGTAAGCTGTCCACGCGAAGCTTGGAAGATTTTTTACAACTTAGGATAGGAGCCGCACGCGCAAGCTGCGTGTGGTGGGCGCAATCTGCGCGACAAGCAGACTGATGGGAGCAGAGAATTTACTGTTTTGCCCTTTTCAAGTTCTAATTGTATTTTGGGCAGTTTTTGGTACCTAAATCGAATTCTAATTGTAATAGAAGGCAATTTCTTGCTGGGCAAGACTTGGAGTGCCTATATAAACACATCCAACCCCTTGTAAATTAGAGAATTAGGAATTAGACAATTAGATATCTTGTACATAATATAGCTTAGATCTGCAAGGGAGAAAAGGAGAGAAGGATTCAACGTTCGTGACAAGCAACGGATCTAGATCTACTTCATCTTTTGTATCATAGATTTGTTTTCTTAACTCTTGTTTTATTAATATTATTACTTTTTTCCATATCTTGTCTTTTATCATGGTTTCATCAGATCCCATGATGACGAGAGGTTCGATTATGAACTAATCGTTGTCATGGGATTCTAACGGATTTATTTATGGAGCTTAGTATCTTGATTGCTTAAAGATCTGTGTGTGATGTATATTTGATATCCTCGTATGGTTATGCTTAATTTTTAGATGCGTAGCTAACATCTAATTTGTTAATCTCTTGTGAAGTGAAAGTGGATCTTGAGATTTAGAACTTGCCATGCTAGCATAGGTTCATGATTGTTTATCAACATGATTCGTAGTATGAGATGAGAATACTTATATTGCCATGTGTGATCTTTATGGATAACTTGCTCTTCAACCGTTATGTTTTCAAATTCTATAGACATATAGGGTCAAAGCATAATTGGTGTCTATTCATCTTCTATCTCTTTTGTGGATGTATGTTTAGTTTGGTATACGTATACTGAGAGGTAACGTGTACTTGTTTCGTGTTGTCCGATCAGATATCAAAACCACTGCATATAGAGATTAAAGGCGTCAGATCTAAGCAAAGTATTTAATGAAGTTAGGATTCCATGTTTTCTCGCATATACGTAGTTAGTATTTTTAGTTGGTTAATTTGTATCTTAGTTAATTATAGTTAGTAAAAATTTAATCTTGTTATTTGTCTTAGCAGTGAATAATAATCATACATTGTTGCATAGGTGCATCTACTGAATTGAAACCTAAGATCTCTGTGGGAACGAACTTGACTTATATCTGTATTACTTGTGACCACGTACGCTTGCGTGATTTTGTGTTAACAACAGTCATCTCATGTTGTTGATCATAGATTCTATGGAGATGTCAATGTTTGCTAACATTGCCTCTTGCAAAACAGCAAAGGAGATGTGGGATCATATTGAGGTATTATGTGAAGGAACAGAGGAGGTCAGAGAGAACAAGAAACAGACACTGGTCACTCAGTATGAAGCTTTCATGGCACAGTCCATGGAAAGCATTACTGACATGTTTGAGAGATTTCACAAGTTGGTGACTGAGATACAAATGAATGGCAAGGTTTACAGTACTAAGGAGTTGAAAATGAAGTTTCTATTATCTTCTCCAAACCACCTAGAGTAGAGGGTCATTTCTCTGAGGGAAAGAGATTTGAACAAAGTCACATATGATGTGCTCTATGGGGTTTTAAAGACTCATGAGCTTGAGTTGCTTCAGAAGAGGGCTATCCGAACCAACCAAGGCAGAATGATAAACACATCATATGCCTTGATTAATAGCAAATCTGTTCAAGACCTAGAAGCATCTACAAGTCAGTTGAGGATAGAAGAGAGAGTAGATGATGAAGAAAATGAAGGTGAAGTGACTGAACCTGTTGAGGTGAAGGAAGAAGGAGAGTTCTATACTCTTGAGGAGCTAGATGGCATGGAAAACACTTCATATGCTTTCATGGCCAGAAAGTTTCCAAACATCAGATTCAAGAGGAACCAACCCTTCAAACCTAGACCCCAAAACCATTCATTCAACAAGAGCAAGGCACCTGTGAAAGCAAACAAGAATAAATTCAAAATTAGCCATATGGATAGGTCATCTATAAGGTGTTATAAATGCAATGACCTAGGGCATTTTGCCAATGAATGCAAGAAGCCTAAAAAGAAGGATAAGGAGTTTCTAGAGCTTGAAGCTAAGTATGAGGCCCTTCTGAAAAAGTGAACACAAGGCAAGGCCTACAAAGCTGAAGGGAAGTGTTGGGATGACTCTGATAGTGATGGAGAGGAGCAAGAATTCTGCAACTATGCCTTGATGGCTGATTTCAAGGATGAACAATCTCTATCTGACTCTCAGGTACCATCTCTCACTACCATAGATATGTCTGTTTCTGGGTATAAGTGCATGGTTGAACAACTCTCTATTGAAATGTTTAATATTCATACTAGTATGACTGCTACTAATGAAGAGATTGCCAAACTGTCTGCTAAGAATGAATTGTTAAACAAGAAGAATGAGGAACTTGAGCTAACTGCTATGCAAGTAGATAACCTTAAGAAAGAAGTTGAATATCTGCAGAATAAGGTTCTATGTGCTAGTCAGGTTCAGAAGGCTCTTAGGGATGAACTAGCTGAAAATGAATTCAAACTTAAAACCTTTAAGAACTCATCTAGTCTATTGCAGTCCTACCATGAGAAAAACCAAGCTAAACCCAAGGCTGCCATTGGACTTGACTATGGAACTCTTAAACAGAGAGAAGGCTATGCTATCATTGAAGATGACATAGTTGTTCAGGAGGAAGTGCCTCACATTTTGGAAAAGACTGAGTCTCCAATTTTTAAAGAACCAACATTTGAAATTGATGAGGATGCCTTACTCATTAAGCAAATGTTGAATGACGAGGATGAGGCACAGTTTAGTGAACAACCAGCATCCTCTAAGAGTGAGAGTGTCAAGGCAAAAGCCAAGAAGCCTGTAGGAGGTAGACCTAGACCTGATAAGTTTGTGAAGTTTGTTTCAGCTGGGAAAAATGAATCTAAGAAGAAAGTGGCTAATAAGAAACAAAACAGGAATGGCAAGCTAGGGATAAACAATAATAATAATTATGCTTATGTGCCAAATGCCCCTAGAAAAGTTTGTCAAAACTGTTTTAGCACTAATCACTTAACTCATGCATGTAAGAAACCAACTGGTAGTGTAGCTAAGCCTTTCTATGATTGCTCTATGCCTTTGAGACATAGAGATTCACCTTTCTGTGATAAACTTAACTGTATGCCATGCAACATGAATGTTATGACTAGCTGTTTTAATTTGAGAAGACAATTCATTGATGGTTGCATCAGTCACAACATTTACACACACTACACAAGGCCGGAGTCTTCAAGTCCTCCTAGAGTTAGGAAGGTACCTATGTCACCAAAGTCTAAGAATTCAGATTCTAAGACTTCTAACAGTGACAAGAAGACTTGTTAGGTCCGATAAGATTGTAGAAGGGGGGGTTGAATACAATCTATACCATTTTCTCGAAATTTATTCGTTAAACAATTTTCACTTAAACGAATATTTTGTGCGGAATAATATAACACAAATTTCAAGTTGAATATAACAATATATTAACTTGATGGGTGTTACAAAATCAGTCCAAACGATTATCAAGTAATTAATAACAAATTAAAAAATTCAACATGAACTTTGCTAATTTAGTTAATAAAAATCAAGATATCAATTTATGAACTAGGAAACTTAATTCGCTAGTAGTACAAGAATCACAAGTAAACAATTTCCAATGGATAGGATATTACAACTGAAATGAACTTGAATTTACAGAATTTAATTTGTAAGTGTTCTTGAGCTTGAGAGAGATATATATAAGCTGTTGTGTGTAATATTTCTGTGTTGCTCGACTGCCTCATTTCTTCTGCATTCTGCTTCTTTATATAACACAGCCATAGTCATATTACTTTGTTTTAACTGATATAACAATCAGTTAACACTAATATGACAATCGGTATGACTATCAATTGAATGTAATATGACTGTCCAGTTTAAATATAACTTTCGGTATAACTATCCAGCTCAATATAACATTCGGTATTACTATCCAGTTTAATATAACATTCGGTATTACTATCCTTTGAATGAAATATGACTATCCAATTGAACTGCATATGACTATCTCCTCTTTGAACTGTATATGACTATCTCCTCTTTGAACTGTATATGACTATCTCCTCTTTGAACTGTATATGACTATCGGTATAACTATCAATTGATAGTTATATCATCATATTTTTCAGTTTATAATTAATTAAATGATTTATAAAAATCATTTAACTAATTATTTCTTTTTCATATTAATTCTTATTTAATTAATCTAGTAATCACTTTAACAAATATATTAATTCTGATAGAATTAATTTATTTATTAACTTAATTACTTGATTTAATCAATTAAAATAGAATTAACATAAATTCTTTAATAGTCAATACTTCACTGCGAACCACGTAATTATGATAAGGAACATACACTGGAACGATGTTGACGCTCGATGTACTGTCTGGTTCATGAACGACTAACTCCAATCTCTGTTCTTCATCGTGACTTTAACACTGTGGTCTTTTTATACTCTTCACTCTCATCAATCATTCGGTACTGAAATTGTTTCTTATCACTTATAGAAATCTCTGTCTCTTAAATGAATCCATTGGTTTCAATGCTACCTTGAGGCCTGACCAGATATCTGAATCTTCTTCCAGTGTAAAACATCAAAACTATAGATTGACTTGTTGATTTTTCTTCTGACGGTTATCATCTTTTGAGATTCCTGTGACAGTTGATATTATTTACTTATTACAATCTAGTTTAATTGGATTAGGATCCTCGAACTACAAATAGGCTGAGTCATATGCCTTTCAATCTCCCCCTATTTGTTTGTTATACACTAACAAGCAAATACCTAGAGGATTCTTCAACTAATCCAAATTAAACAAGTAAAAGAAAACACTTTAAATGCTAAGTAAATAATGGAAAAGTTCTGGTTCATATTAACATTATCCAGATTCAAACAGAAAAGATAAATACAAGATAGATGATCCTCTAGACTGATCATATAAGACAATTATCCTATCTTGTTCTATCAAAGCTCTAATGATATAACTTGTAGAGCTAATCTTCATTTACCACCTTCTTCCTCGTTGATTTCTCCTTCTTCTTGTTCATCCATATTAGGTAGATTCTTGATCAATTCGGAGTCAACAAGTAATTCCCTTCTGGATGACACATCTGTAGGATAAACCAGTGGTATTCCAAGTTTCTTTCTCAACTCACCTTGATACTGCTTGTACTTCTTCATGTTGGTCTGAGCATAGGATCGAATATGATCTGCAGCTTCAATTTTTTCTTGTGATGCAAAACCATGATTTCGAAGAGCATATTCAACATATACCAAATGTCTGGCAAGATGTGTATATAATTCTTCTGTCTGAAGATTAACAGTGTGAATAACTTCTCCCTTAAGAATTTTAACTTGTGGAGGGTTATCTATAACTTCAGGACCAGCTCTTTCAGCAAACTCTTGAAATTTTTCATGAAGCAGTATGCCTAGCTCAGAAGATGTTCTTACTTTTGGTCTCAACACCCAAAGCCCCGAAAGAGATCTATCATAGAAGAACTGAAGAGATACTTTGTGAGATCCAAGCTTATGACATTCAACAAAGATTAGTAGCTCACCATTCTTAGGATCAGATGCAGTGGTTATTCTGACAATTTCTGTCTTCAAAGCTTTTAAGTACATGTCATGTACAGGGTTCTTCTTTTTAAAGCTTTCAAAAATAGCAATCATCCGACGATCATCATAGTCAGAAGTTTGTGGTGTGTCTATTACCTTTTGAGCACGTTCCCACTTATCACCATTTTTGTACTTGATGTACATCTTCCTAGCTTCCAGCTTTTGAGCATGTTGCTTTTGAAGTGCTTCCTGTTCAGCCTTTTGAAGTCTTTCATTATGGGCTAACTGTTCAAGTGTCTTCTTGAGTCTTTCTTCTCTCATAGACAGATTAGCTTCATTCTGTTCAAGTTCTTTATTTGCTTCAAAATTCATTCTTTGTGTTTCAACAGAATCAGGAATTATCAGCTCTTCATCATCCCAAAAACTGAGATCCGGTTCATCGAATTCTTCACCAACATCAGGAAATTGTAAGTAAGCAAACAGATCAATATCAGGTTCACCTGTATAGTAATAACCTTCTATAGCATCATCATCATTCTGTTCTGCTGCTTGATGAGTTGTCTTCTTCTTCCCCCCACTCCTATCTTCATCTTTCTCTTTACTCACACTTCCTCCCCCTCTAGATTTCTCCCCCTTAGTTGAGGAATCCTCTACAGCTTTGTGGCTTGTACCAGCACCAGGGTCACTTTCATCACTACTTCCAAAGAATTTCTTCTCTTCTGCTGTAAGTGAGTGAGTTCTGCTAATGATATTTTATAGGTGTCTCAACCCCTTTGCTTGATGATCATTTTGCCTTTCAATTTGACTGAGACGATGTTCAGTGGATAAGTGATTCTCATTTATGTTATTCTGAAGATCTTCAATTTGATTCGACATAGAAGATATAATGAGATCTTGAGCCACTGTGACATCTCCAGAGTCTTCGATTGCTTGTTGTTGAGAGAGTTTAAGTGCACTGATCTTGTTGTTGAAGATAGTTCTAATGTTATCCATATCAAACCTTAAGTTTTTATTGTCTTCTTCAGCTTGAGCAAGACTTTCTTTCATTTGATCGAGTTGTGCCATGAGAGATAAAGTGTATGTGTCATTGTGTGCTCTCACCTCAATCGCTCTCTGAGTATCACTCACCTCACGTGCTAGTGTTTCACTCAGATTTGAGGTAATTCTCACATCACTCCTCTCATATTCCTGAGCTGCATCCATTGTACCTGCACTAGAAATCACCCTAGCCTCCTCTTGGAAGGTCAGTGGTGGTGCAATGGGAGTTCGCAAATCCCGATCAACCTGTGAGGGTTCTTCTGCCGTAACAATGGCAGGCACTGTAACTTGCTCTTCTTGCATAACAATGTTTTCAGCTTCATGTAAGAAAATATCTTCCCCCATTGTGAGTAACAGGGGTGAGCTTGAAGGAATGAATGGGTTTATGATTGCCTTTGACATGGTTTTACCTTTCTTTTGTAAAGGCAAATCTGTTTCACTCAAGACATCACTACTAGGGTTAGCTCTTTTAAATGACAATTTCTTTCTGCGATAGTGTTTGGAGAATTTAGAATCAGTGTTTGGTGCATTGACCTGGGATAAGGGTTGTGGTTCTACAGCCTCTTGGTCACTTCTCACAATTATTTGACTATCAGAAAGATATTGAGATTACAAAGTAGTTGAGTCAAATACCTGACCATTGACATGTACATCATCTTCATTCTGAGTGGGTTGATCCACTGGAAGTTGATGTTCAAGAGCAATTAAGGGTTCAGGATCAGGTTGAGGTTCTGGAACTTGTTCTGCTTCAGGTTGTGGAGCTTGTTCAATTAAAGGTATCTCAGCAGCTGGCTGTGGCATAACATTTGGCAAATTTATGAATGTGGACATATATGGTGTTATGACCACTAGAACATGCGACAAAACCTTAGAAGTATCCAACCTAGTGTAGAACTTCTTGTTTGGTTTACCAGACCATTGAATTCGATCATTTGGAAAAGGAGCAGGTTGATCCTTAGGCATAAGATGATTAAAAATTAATGTCAAAAATCGAGGATAATGACACTTAACCATTTTACCTTTCCCAAAGTTCTTTCTAGCCTTCTTCACACGATTTAACAAAATAGGCCATATCAAGCTACCAAAGTTGATCCTTCTATTGTGAGCAATTGAGAAACCAATTGACTGTAACATACCTGTGATGACAGTATTGTTACTCTTGGTAGAATTAGCAAACACCTTTGCTATGATCTCGAAGAAAATATTCCATTCTTGAACAAGATTGCTTTTGAGTGGACGTTTAAGATCCAGTTGACCTTGATAGTTCAGATTTGTAAAGAATTGAGCCAACTCATCATTTGATGGCGCTTCAGCAAATTGTTCAGTAGGAAGTCTCAGAGCAGCATTGAAGACAGATTCATCCACTGTATATGTCTTATCATTAAAGTTGAAGGAAAACGATCTTTAATCTGAGACAGCTGTAGTACACATTAATTTAAGTGGACCAAATTTCATGGGAACATTTGCAGTTATAGGATGGCTACAGGTATTTTGTTCGTTTAAGAATTTTATCCAGGGCTTGAACCGATCCACCGAGCAATCCTCGGGATTAAAATTTCCAATATAATTGTGATTAACAAGCTCAAAATTATTATAAGCACCAGCCATTCCAAATCAAGGATTAAAATTAAGAAATCTGCAAAATTCAACAATTAACCCAATTAAATCACAAATTCGAATTAATAAATACTTAAAAATTCAAAAAATCAAAATCTTCACCAAAAATTCTGAAAATTTGAGGCAAAGATCTTGATAACAGTACAAACACACACATTATTTTTGTTTTTGAAAAATCACCACCAATCTCTTTGAAATTTAGATCGAAAATTCGAAATTTTTTAACCAAAATCATCAAAACTCATCTAAATCTTACATTTAAACCGTTGTTTTGATGAAAATCGACTGGGTAATTCAGTTTTGTTCTTAGAATCGAGATTACAAGGTGATTTGAGACCGAATTTGAGCAGCAATTCGACTTAGATGTGTGTATATGTATGTATGTATCGGACGAGTAAATTAGGTGACTTAACACGCTAATATGACTTAACACAATGATATAACTACTGAATATAACAATCTGTTTATATATAAAATAGCTAGATATGACTATTGGGTGATAGTCATACCGATAGTTATATTACGTTTAAACGTAATATAACTATCCTAATTTAGACAGTTATATAATAAATAAGCCTAAATATAACTATTGAAAAACAAAGGATATGACAATCGAATCAATAGTTATACCGATAGTCATATTTCGAGTAAAACACACAATATAACTATTAATATATAACAGTTATATTTACAGAAAACAAAATTATAACTATCTTATTACTAAGTTATATTATACTAATTTTAACTAATATAACTATGACAAATTCGAATATAACAATCAGATGGATTGTTATACCGATAGTTATATTTCAACAAAATAACTAATATAACTATTCTAAAAAAATCGAATATTAAAAGAATTTTAACAAGTAATAAATTCTAATAATAAAACAACTTAATTATTAACTAATATATTATAAATAACACATTAATTTACACTAGCATTAACAGACATACTAAAAATTATTAAAACGATCATAGGTAGTCCTTTTTACGAAATCAAACATTAATAACAAAAGGACAAACACTACAAATAAAATAAAATAAAATAAAATAAAATAACATACTAAATATTTACATAATTATTTCTGATAAATTAATAAATCTATAAATTTTCTAATAAAATAATTTCCATATAGAAAATTATTCAAAAAGAAACTATAATTTATTTAAACAACAAAATTAATTAAACTGAATTTAAAATAATAACATTTTCAAGAAAAATAGATTTCTCATAAATTACAGCTTGTAAAATTCGAGAAAAATATTTTTAAAGAAAATGAATTAATCCAAAAATACAAGAAGTAATTAAAAATATATAGAGAAGATAATAACAATGATTTAAGAAGAAACAAGCAAAAGTATAAGTTGATAAAATAATTATACAAGTGATTTTAATAACAAATATTAACACATCAATCACTTGTAAATTATTAAAGATCAAACCTCAGATATTAACCAGTTTAATTACTAGGACTATTTAACATACCCAATTCACCAACAATTCTGGTAAATGTGGATTCGTCAAGAGACTTGGTAAAAATATCTGCTGTTTGTTCTTCCGTAGGTACAAAAAATAACTCCACGGTACCATTCATGGCATGCTCTCGAATAAAATGATACCTGATGTCCATATGCTTTGTCCTTGTGTGCTGCACAGGATTGTTAGAAATTGCTATGGCACTTGTATTGTCACATAAAATTGGAATTTTATCAAGTACAAAGCCATAGTCTCTCAGCTGATTCCTGATCCACAAAATCTGTGCGCAACAGCTTCCAGCAGCTATATATTCAGCTTCAGCTGTTGAGTTGGAAACTGTTTGTTGTTTCTTGCTGTACCAGGAAACCAGTCTACCACCTAGGAATTGACAACTCCCATATGTGCTTTTTCTATCCACAACACTTCCTACATAGTCTGAATCTGTATATCCAACAAGATTAAAACCAGAATCTTTAGGGTACCAGATGCCTAAGTTAGGCATACCCTTAAGATATCTCAGAATTCGTTTAACAGCAATGAGATGAACATCTCTAGGATCCGATTGGAACCTTTCACACAAACACGTAGCATGCATAATATCAGGTCTACTCGCAGTAAGGTAAAGTAATGAGCCTATCATACCTCTGTAGCTTGTGATATCTACCTTGGCAGAATTTTCACATGCTCCAAATTTGACAGCAGTAGATGATGGTGTTCTTGCTGAAGATGAGTCCTCCATTTGATACTTCTTGAGAAGCTCTTTGACATACTTGGATTGACAGATAAATATTCCATCTGTCCTTTGATTTATTTGCAATCCAAGAAAGAACTTCAACTCACCCATCATGCTCATCTCAGATTTACCCTGCATTAACTTCGCAAATTTCTTGCACAAAAGATCATTAGTAGACCCGAATATTATATCGTCCACATAGACTTGGACTATAATTGTATCATTCTTATGTTTCTTTGTGAAGAGAGTTTTGTCTATGACACCTCTAACAAAATCATTTTCAAGTAAAAATTCAGAGAGAGTGTCATACCATTTCCTTGGTGCTTGCTTAAGACCATAGACAGCCTTGAAAAGGAAGTAGACATAGTCAATTAGATCTGGGTCTTCAAAACCAGGGGGTTGTTCTACATAAACCTCTTCATCTAGCTTGCCATTCAAGAAAGCACTCTTGACATCCATTTGATAAACTTTAAAGTTTGAAAATTGCGAATGCCAAGAATATTCTTATGGCCTCAAGTCTAGCCACTGGAGCATAGGTCTCATCATAGTCAATGCCTTCAGATTGGGAGTAACCCTTTGCTACCAGTCTTGCTTTATTTCTCGTCACTGTGCCATCTTCATCAAGTTTGTTTCTGAATACCCACTTTGTGCCAACTACTGGTCTGTCTGTAGGTCTGGGTACCAGCTTCCAAACTTCTTGTTGTTTAAATTGATTGAGTTCATCTTGCATAGCAATCACCCAATCAGGATCAGAAAGAGCTTCTTCAGTTTTCTTAGGATCCATTTCAGACAGAAACCCTGAATAATTGCATTGATTCTGAAAAGCTCTTCTAGTCATTACACCAATAACTGGATCACCAATGATTAACTCAAAAGGATGAGCTCTATTCCACACAGTCTGTCTGGGAAGATTAGATGTAATAACCCGAATTTTGGGTAGAATTAAAACTTTTCTTATTGTGGTTAAAGAGCACTAATGAGTGGTGGTTTCAAAGAACAATGATTGTAATGAATGGATATTGCTTTGGACAATAATCCTGATGCATTGGTATATTGTCAGAATAGAGTAATTCGATGGTTGAGGACCTAGATAAGAATAATCTACCGTCCAGGAAGAAGCTAATGGATCCTTGAAGGGAAATGAGTACGTGCATAATGTTTCCCATACGTGCATAGTGTACGTGCATAGTGTTTCCTGTACGTGCATAGTAATTTGGTGGATGAATAGTGATTTTGTAAGTTGGAAAACTTTTCACGCCACCCTATGTACGGGACGTGATATGGATGTTTCGAAGTCATATTAGTAATACGCGGAGGAAATAAGTGAATGCAGAGACGATCGGAATTCAGAAATTCCAAATTCTTTTTCGGTATAATATTTGACCAGACAGTGGATTATATATTATTATAATCCAAGAATTGAGATATTAACTTTGAGGATTTGATATTTTGGGATGTTATTATATTTGATTTAAGAATGACGGTAGGAAACCACTGAGGCAGTGAAACAAGCGTTCTAGAAACTGCTGAAACTTTACAACGAGATTAAGCAATTAAGCGAACGAATCAGGGATTAAGGATCAAGATTGTGACAAGATTAAATATCCTATATGATCATCAAGAGAATTATATCGAGTGGATTAAATTATTTAATCAAGGATTAAATCAAAACAATTTAGGAGTTAAGTGATTTAAATCACTTAAATCAAACAAGAAACAAAACAAATATCTACCAAGATTCTCCAAGACTATTTGCACAAGCCCCAAGGTGAGCCACCAGACACACACATCCAATAATATCTAGATATTATGATCAAAAGGGTGAAGAAAGGAAAAAAGCAAGCAAAAACACATTTCTCCAAAAACTGCCCAGCAGAACCAAGCTTAAGAAAAAAATTCATATCTCCATTTCTATCCATGATAAAATCACCAAATTTTAACCATAGCTTCTCTACTCCATGGGCAAGGTTCGTTCCAAATTTCATGGAAATCCAAGTAATATAGCCTAGTCAAATCCATGCTTAAAGTTGGAGGACAAAAACTGTCCAGGTTCTGATCAGTATAAAGATGGGGCTCAAAACCCTAGCTCCCATGGTTGGATTCTTGTGTTCTATAGCTCAAAATAAAGCCCTTGAAGAGTAGAAGGTGTGGTAAAAATTTTAGAACCAAACTCTTAGTTTTTTATTTTATATGATTTTTACAAGATTGACGATGAATAGTGGATCTTAGAAACTAACTTTGTTTTCATGATTTCTTTGGATGATCTAAGGTTTGATTAAGCTAGACAAGGACCATACCAAGCTTATTAAGGTTATATCATACTCCAAGGAAGGTAGATCTCTTGAAACCCTAGCATTTGATTTGAGATTTATGAATGTTTTTGATGGATTTAGCTTGGTATGATTATAGTGATAATTATAAGCATGATTATGTAATTAGTTATATGATTGAAGATGCATGATGATTTTGATGCTAAGATCAGTAGCTTCTGGACTTGTGAGATGATTATTATGTGTATAAGTTGTATTGATGCCCGGTGTGGCTTGGGTTGTTGATTGCGATTTTTGGAACGTTCGTATTATAGCCGTTACAATGCCGAAATTTCGTTAATCATTGAAAACCGTGCATCACAGTAGGTCTAATGGCTGAAAATGGACAAGTATCTAACATGCCCTTGTAGATCTTGAGTCGTAGATCATTTTGGGAAAAGAATCGAATCAAACAGACTTACGGTTTAGGATTTATGACCGATTTACTAAAAGTAGTTCGAATCCGTAAACGAAAGTTCGTAACTGAAATTGAACCCTCGTAAAATATGTAAAGTCATGACGAATCTTGGTAAATAAATACTAGAGGAAAAAAGAAAGGTGTGAAAGAAAACCGTATGTCAAAAGGATCGTTTTTCGATTTATTAAAAATATTCGAGTCGAGGTTAAACACGAACGAACCCCTAAAAGACGACTCTATTATAACTTCGGTAAAACACTTAGAAAACGGGCGATAAAACTCGGAGTATAATATTGGTTCGTAACGATCGACTTTAGAACTTGTATGACTTAAGTATGTCCCAAGTGTAAGTACAGTGACATGTCATATTAACGAACGAATGTCGGGTCGGATCAATGATAAAAGGAATCCACAAAAAGGGGTATAACGAGATAACTCGAGAACGTGTTTTGATTTAAGTATAACTTAACTTTTAAGATGTTAAGTGATTAATCCCGAATGCCTTGGCTATTTATAGATCATCAAGCTGACCCGGGACCCGCTACCACTACCCCTTACCGTACTCGACTACCAGGCAAGTTTCAATTCCCTTCTTTTAGGTTGTTGTTGTGATTGAATATATATATATATATATATATATATATATATATATATATATATATATATATATATGTTTTCTGTTATACATATGCCATAGCATGCATGCCTACTTTCAAGTTATATCGTTATGCTTGTTCCCTGATTGTTTATTGGCTTATAAATTAGATAACTAACGTATCAATTATAATCCGGTTATTGTAAGACCCTCATAGAAGGGCGTATACATCTTATTCGTCAAATATAGACCGGGAGTCAATATTTCTTGATATATCGAGATTACCTCGGAGGAAAATATTTAAGTAAATGTTTTCCATTATTTGGGCGACGAATATTATTTGAATATTCGTTCGAGATTATTTATTTAACGATCCTTACTTCAAATAATTATTTGAACGTAACCATTCGACGAATAATATTTTTCAATATTCATTCAAAGTCGAATAGATTATCGATTATTATTCCGAATATTCTTCTAAAGATTGGACTACTAAATGAATATTATTTGAATATCCATATAGAATATTATTTTATTAAATGAATATTACTTTTGAATATTCATTTAAGATATTAATTACTTGATGAATATTATTCTAATATTCATCTGAAGCTTGATTTATTTATCGAATATTATCTCGAATATTCCTTTAAAGCTCGGATTACTAAATGAATATTACTTGATATTCATTTAGAATATTATTCATTAAATGAATATTACTTTTTGAATATTCATTTAAATTCTTTATTAATTAATGAATATTATTTTGAATATTCGTGTAAATATTTATTTATTCAATAAATATTCTCCTGATATTTCATCAAGGATTATTTTGAGAAATACTATGATTAAAGATATTCTTTCATATTCCTAAATATTCTTTAAATATTTTTAATTCAATAAATATTCTCTTAATATTTATTCCCTACTTAGAATAACCTCAATAAGGTTTATCTTCTTCGATTATTACGGAAAATATTTCGGAGTCATATTATTATTAATCTTATATCAAGAAAGGTTCTCAGACATCATTCTTCTTTGCGTCTATCTCCCTAATAATAAGGGAACCTTACTTTGAAAATGATATTTATCTTATCGACTTCCCGGTCATAAAGTATTCTCTTCACTCGTAACTCGGGTGCTATTGACTTATTAAGTCGTTGTTTACCTTCTCATCTTTCGAGGGGTAAGATGGTTGGAACAAGTTGATATTCGTTACCAAGCAATAGCTTGGAAGTTATTGGTGAATTTTCCTTTCCAACTAGATACGACTACTTTGTGGAGTATTATCAACAAGTATTATACTTGGGGAAAGGGGGACGAACGTTACATTCAGAATCATGAATTCTATTTGAACTAGGAGTCGTGTAAGAGGCCGAGTAGCGCCGGTCCATCCCCTTGGGCCCAACCGTTGGCCGGGGAGAGCTAGTAAGGCGGTATACAAGTAAAGCCGTCAGTTCTTCCTTCTACCGGTAGTAAATCTAATTTGAGCTGTACGATCTCGACTAATCATCAAGATTGGAACAGCGGGCGCGGTGAATACTCCATCATTGGTTCATAATGCAAACTTATTTATTTCCTGCAACATGATTACTGTTGGCAGAGCTGGAAAAGTGTTCATAACTGGAATTGCAATCTTTTCATGCAAGTCCCTCTTTTTAATGACAATGAGAATATCACGCTTACTTTTGATGTAGCAGATATTTCTACAAACAAATACTTTAAGTTACCTTGTAACTTCATCGTTCATATTATACTGGCATCATTTCCGTAAATGCATGGCATATGGTTTGAAAGATACTTTTGAACTGTTATATATTATCGTTCAGTTATATATTATTGTTGGTGGGCTATTGCTCACCCTTGCTTTATTATTATATCACAACAACAGCTAGACCAGATGACTCGCACAAGGCGCACTCGACGCGGGTAAGGACGATGAGACTACCAGAGCTGAAGAAGAATCTATTGGTAGGATATATTTATTCTTTCAGTACCAAGTATATGGTCTAATATGACTTATGTAAATGGATGGCAAAGAGTATGTATTTATATTGAAATTCTTTTGGATTGTAAGAACTCATAATGTGATTAATAAAAATTTGATTGTTACTCTGATTTCATCTCTGGGAATATAACGGGTGTGTTTTACATTGTTTTGTTGGGTCATAGAGATGTAATTTATTTTATGTTAAGGAAAGTTCAAGTGTTGTGGACAGAATTGGAAACCGTAACGACCGGATCCCGGACCCCGGATCTGGGGGTGTTACATTAGATCTTGATGATTCGCCTTGATCTTCATTGAGATGTTGTGTGTGACCAGTTGACCCTTCATTTTCTCCCCCTGAGTTGTTGCCAGGTTGACTAGATGATGATTGTTTAGAAGAGTCAGGGGAATTTTGACTACTATCATTGTTTTCATCACCATTACCCTGATCATCATTGTTGTCATCAGCATCAGCAAAAATCTCAGGTGCATTGTCATCATCTGAATCTGTATCTGTCATGTCATCGAAAGATAGCTTCTCAGATGGATTCTCAGTTTGGATACTAGGGAGTTTAGTGTCATCAAATGTTACATTGACACTTTCCATCATCTTCTGTTCATCAATCACATACACCCTGTATGCTCTCATTGAATAACCAATAAAAATTGCTTCAAATGCTTTGGTATCGAATTTACCACCTTGATCATCACCTTCTTTAAGCACAAAGCACTTTACCCCAAATACATGAAAGTATTTGAGTGATGGTTTCTTATCAGCCATAATTTCATAGGGTGTCTTCATTTGATATTTATTGATTAGAGTTCGGTCCTGGGTATAGCATGCAGTATTGATAGCTTTAGCCCAAAAGTACAATGGAAGCCTTGATTCACTTAACATAGTACGTGCAGCTTCAATCAAGGTTCTATTCTTTCTTTCCACTACCCCATTTTGCTGAGTATTTCTTGGAGTTGAGTATTGTCTGGTTATACCCTTCTCAGTGCAGAAGTCATTTAAAACTGCATTCTTGAATTCAGTTCCATTGTCTGATCTTATAGCTCTCACTGGATACGTAGAATCTCGCTCAATTAATTTAATGTGATCAATCACCAGTTGTGGAGTCTCGTCTTTAGAATTCAAAAACAGGACCCATGTGTATTTTGAAAAATCATCAACAATCACTAGAGCATATCTCTTCCTTGACATAGACATCACATTAACTGGACCAAACAAATCCATATGAAGTAATTGTAATGGTTCAGTTATTGAAGATGTGTCAGTGCTCCTGTGACTTGCCCTTTTTAGCTTGCCTTTTTGACATGCATCATAAAGTCCTTCTTGAGTGAATTCCATCAAAGGCAAACCTTTCACCAACTCTCTTTTAACCAGAGAATTCATTGTCTTAAAATTAAGATGAGAAAGTTTCTTGTGCCATAGCCAACTCTCATCATTAGATGCTTTAGTGTAGAAGCAAGTGATTTCTTCAGTGCTTCCTGAGTTCATATTGGCTACGTACAGATTGCCTTTTCTAACTCCTGTCAGTTGTGACTTTTCATGTCTTTTATGTGAAATTATACAATTCTTCTTGTTGAAATGAACTTCATAACCTTTGTCACAGAATTGACTGACACTGAGCAAATTGTGCTCAAGTCCTTTCACAAAAGAGACTTCATCAATGATAACATTTCCAGCTTCAAGTCTGCCATATCCATCAGTTCTACCTTTGCTGTTATCTCCAAAGGTAACTACTGGGCCGGCCTTCTCCACCACATTTGTCAGCAGGGTTCTATCACCAGTCATATGCCTCGAACATCCACTGTCCAAGATCCAGGTCACTCGTTCAACCTGCTCAACACCCTGCAATGACAAACGGATTAAACCTTCTTCGGAACCCAAATTTGATTGGGTCCAGAATACTTAAAGAATTGGCCTTTGTCAGGCAAAACAACATTCTTTACTTTAACAACAGCTTTACCATTATTCAACAAACATTTCACTTTATAAACAGATTTGACAAACTTCTGTTTTATTCTAGGTATCCACGTTTCTTTAGCAGCAATAACACTTGTTTCATTGACTGGACATTTGACCTTGTAAATAGCCTTAGTAGAACTTTGTTTAGGCTTAGGTACAAATGTATCTCTCCTTACATAAGGAGGACTAGCAGTCATTGATCTGACATTTTTGTTTCTGTTCATATGTTGTCTAGGGGCAGTCTTATCAACACATGCATGATTACCAGAAAAGTAAGCAGACATGATATTAAAAGCACAAGACATACAATTGACAACACCACATGCTTTATGAGAAGAATCAATAATAGGCATAGCATGCATGTCAGACTTGTTATTGTTCTTTTTCAACTTGTTGTCACTTAACCCAATTTGAGAAGAACTAGTTAACTCAACAACCTTAACTTGTTCCTTAGTAGATTTGTCATTATCAAGGACTATGCCATTAGCACTGTCCTCATTTTTCATTTCTTCCTGAATGACAATAGAAAGCATATTGGGTGGTTCAGCAACAGATTTTTTAAACATTGGTTTTTCAGCATTCTTGAGAATATGTGGTATACCTCTTTCTTTAGCTGAAATAGGATTAGGAGAATGATTACTCAAAGAACCAACAGCTTGATTGTAATCAAATCCTATTCCTACAGTTCGTTCTACTGCTTGTTTGTTGAAGAACTCTTTAGAAACTTTAACAGTATTATAACAAGCTCTAATATGTGTTTCAAGTTCTTTAATCCTGATGTCTTGATCAGCAATCCTATCAACTTGTTTTACCATGTATTCTCCTAATGACTTATCTCTGTAATTAAGTCGAGCTATTTCTTCTATATTCTTATCTTGATTAATCTGCACCTTTTTTAAATCTAACACTTCATTTTCAAGGTTAGTGTTAACAAGACTTATTCTCTCGTACCCTTTTTGTGCATTATTCAAGCAATTACGTAAACTATGAATTAACTCAGCATCAGTAAGAGTTACCGGTGTGGTGTAATAAGTTGATGATTCAGCATTTGCCACTAGTGCAAAGTTTCCATATTCTTCATCTTCACTATCTGTGTCATCCCAGCTTTTACCAGCAGCTACATAAGCTCTTCCAGTCTTGTTCTTTTCAGAAGCATAATCTTTCTTCTGTGCTTGCTTGGGTTTCTGACACTCAGTAGCAAAGTGTCCCAACTCATTACAGTTGAAGCAATGAATCTTGCTTCTGTCAACAGTTCCAGTTTTGTAACCTCCCCTGTTACTAGAGGATGAAGAACCTCCTCTGTGAAATCTGTTATTTGACTTAAACCTGAACTTTGGATTTCTTCTGAATCTGAAGTTACTGAATTGTCTCACCATCATTGCCATAGATTCATCTTCCAATTGATCCAGCTCTTCAAGTGAGTAAAATTCTCCACCATCCTGAGTAGCTGGTGTTTGGCCATGTTCCACTTCAGTTTGTTCCTTGTTGAAGCTGATAGGTTGAACAACTTTAGCTTCCACTTCCTTAGGAACCTCAACCACTAGAACTGTAGAAGAATTTGCCATTCTGCCTTTGCCATAGAATTCCTTTTGCTGTACTTGTTCTAATTCATATGTTTTCAGAACACCAAACAGCCTTTCAAGAGCAATCTTAGTTAAATCTCTAGATTCTCTGATGGCGGTGATTCTATGCTCTAAGTGAGTAGGCATAGTCAATAAAAACTTCATGTTGATCTCCTTATGAGTATATTGCTTGCCATGAACTTGCAAGTTGTTAATTATTTTGTTATACCTTTCGAACACTTCCTGAATGCCTTCATTAGGGCCAGCTCTAAAGTGTTCATATTCAGAGGTCAAAATTTGAAGTCTATTTTCCTTGACTTCATCAGTCCCTTCATTAATGATCTCAATAGTTTCCCAGATGTGCTTAGCAGTTTTACAATTCCTTACATGGCTATACATTATAGCATCTAGGGAATCTAATAGAATGTGTCTCAAATTTTTATCCAATCCAGCTTCCTCTTTTTCTTCAGAGGTAAAGTTCTTAGGGTCCTCTGGATAGGATTTTGCAGGTATTGTTACAACTCCATTTGTAACTGTTTCAGTATCATGTTGGATAGGAATTACTGGTCCATTTTCCAAAACCCACAAAAATCTTGGATTTGCTACATCAAGAAATAACTCCATTTTGTTTTTCCACATGTCATAGTTATCTTTATTAAAGATAGGAATTTTAACATTGCCTTTGGCTGACATGATGAATTTTTAAGAGAGTTAAAAATTCGAACTTGATTTTTGATTGAGTAAAATTAGGATCTTGATTTGTGTATCAATCAATAAGCTCTGATACCAATTGTTAGGTCCGATAAGATTGTAGAAGGGGGGGTTGAATACAATCTATACCATTTTCTCGAAATTTATTCGTTAAACAATTTTCACTTAAACGAATATTTTGTGCGGAATAATATAACACAAATTTCAAGTTGAATATAACAATATATTAACTTGATGGGTGTTACAAAATCAATCCAAACGATTATCAAGTAATTAATAACTAATTAGAAAATTCAACATGAACTTTGCTAATTTAGTTAATAAAAATCAAGATATCAATTTGTGAACTAGGAAACTTAATTCGCTAGTAGTACAAGAATCACAAGTAAACAAGTTCCAATGGATAGGATATTACAACTGAGATGAACTTGAATTTACAGAATTTAATTTGTAAGTGTTCTTGAGCTTGAGAGAGAGATATATGAGCTGCTGTGTGTAATATTTCTGTGTTGCTCGACTGCCTCATTTCTTCTGCATTCTGCTTTTATATAACACAGCCATAGTCATATTACTTTGTTTTAACTGATATAACAATCATTTAACACTAATATGACAATCGGTATGACTATCAATTGAATGTAATATGACTGTCCAGTTTAAATATAACTTTCGGTATAACTATCCAGCTCAATATAACATTCGGTATTACTATCCAGTTTAATATAACATTCGGTATTACTATCCTTTGAATGAAATATGACTATCCAATTGAACTGCATATGACTATCTCCTCTTTGAACTGTATATGACTATCTCCTCTTTGAACTGTATATGACTATCTCCTCTTTGAACTGTATATGACTATTGGTATAACTATCAATTGATAGTTATATCATCATATTTTTCAGTTTATAATTAATTAAATGATTTATAAAAATCATTTAACTAATTATTTCTTTTTCATATTAATTCTTATTTAATTAATCTAGTAATCACTTTAACAAATATATTAATTCTGATAGAATTAATTTATTTATTAACTTAATTACTTGATTTAATCAATTAAAATAGAATTAACATAAATTCTTTAATAGTCAATACTTCACTGCGAACAACGTAATTATGATAAGGAACATACACTGGAACGATGTTGACGCTCGATGTACTGTCTGGTTCATGAACGACTAACTCCAATCTCTGTTCTTCATCGTGACTTTAACACTGTGGTCTTTTTATACTCTTCACTCTCATCAATCATTCGGTACTGAAATTGTTTCTTATCACTTATAGAAATCTCTGTCTCTTAAATGAATCCATTTGTTTCAATGCTACCTTGAGGCCTGACCAGATATCTGAATCTTCTTCCAGTGTAAAACATCAAAACTATAGATTGACTTGTTGATTTTTCTTCTGACGGTTTTCATCTTTTGAGATTCCTGTGACAGTTGATATTATTTACTTATTACAATCTAGTTTAATTGGATTAGGATCCTCGAACTACAAATAGGCTGAGTCATATGCCTTTCAAGACTAGTCCTAAGAAAGTTGATAAGCATGTTATTTTTGATAAATCTGTTTCTAAGCCAAGTGGACCCAAACATGTTTGGGTACCAAAGAAGAAGTAATACCTTTGTGTTTGTAGGGCAAAGAAATTGAGAAGAAGGTCATGTGGATTTTGGACAGTGGATGCTCAAATCACATGACTGGTGATATGGCCCTGCTATCACAATATGAGGAGAAGGATGGCCCAATGGTTGCTTTTGGAGATGACAGCATGGGTAACACATTGGGATATGGCAAGTTAAAAGTTGGTAATGTCATCATTGAAGATGTAGCACTAGTCAAGGGTCTCAAGTATAATCTTCTAAGTGTTGGTCAGTTTACTGATAGAGGATTCAAGGTAAATTTTGACAAAGATGAATGTTTGATCACCCACAAGAAGACTGGTGATTTTGCTCTATCTGGAGTAAGAAAAGGAAGCCTTTTTGTAGCCAATATGGACTCTGCAAACAAGGACAAAGTTTGTTGCTTCCACTCAAAAGCATCAAATGAAGATTGTTGGCTATGGCACAAGAAGTTATCACACCTGAACTTCAAGGCCATTAATTCTCTAGTCAAAAGAGAGTTAGTGAGAGGCATGCCCACACTTAAATTCTATCAAGAAGGAGTGTGTGAGGCTTGCGAAAAAGGAAAGATGAAAAGGTCAAGCCACAAGTCAAAGACAGTGACATCAATCACCAAGCCCCTGCAATTAATTCATAAGGATTTGTTTGGGCCTGTCAATATTATGTCACTCTCAAGAAAGAAGTATGCCCTAGTGATGGTTGATGACTACACAAGGTATACATGGGTGGAATTTCTAGCATCAAAGGATGAGGCTCCACAAGTAATCATTGAGCACATAAAGAAAGTTGGTAAGGAAGCAAAAGCCAACAATGCAAGTGTGATTGCATTGAGAAGTGATAATGGAACAGAGTTCAGAAATGCCTTACTTGAAGCATTTTGCAAAGAGAATGGCATTTCTCAACAATTCTCAGCTCCAAGGACTCCACAACAAAATGGAGTAGTTGAGAGAAAGAATAGAACTCTAATTGAGGCTGCTAGAACAATGTTGCTTGATGCGAAGATGCCTACATGTTTTTGGGCTGAGGCTGTGAACACTGCATGCTATATCCAGAACAGAACCCTCATCAACAAAAACACTGGAAAGACACCTTACAATTTGATGACTGGAAAGAAGCCTACTCTAAAGTATGTTCATACTTTTGGAAGCAAATGTTTTGTGTTGAAAGACAATTCAGAATATGTTGGGAAGTTTAATGCAAAGGCATTTGAAGGAATTTTTCTTGGCTATTCTATGGAGAGAATTGCATACAAAGTTTATGTCATCAGTCAAAAGAAAGTTATGGAAAGCACAGATGTGACATTTGATGACAGCAAACTACCTGGATTAGAAGAAGCCAATAATGAAAATAGAGATCCATTAAAGTTTGAAAATCTAGATGATTCTGATGAAGAGATTGAAACTGAAGTTGAGACTACAATTCAACAAACTCCAGTGAATGATGAAGCAAGAGAAGAATCTGTGCAAATCAACAGTAAAGAGACTAACATCCAAGACACATCTGTGAATAGTAGCAACTTCATAAGGGGAGGAAATGAAAATGATCATGACTTGGATGATGAAGCAACATCAAGGTTGAGAAATCAAACTGAGCACTCAAGGAAATGGGATAGATCACACACTACAGAGCAAATTATTGGAGATCCAAATGCAGGAGTGAGAACTAGAAGAGCAGCTCAAATGAGTGTCTCTATGGTTGCTTTCTATCCCCAGAATGAGCCTAAGAAACTTGATGATGCACTGTTGGATCCAGATTGGATTATTGCTATGCAAGAGGAGCTGAATCAATTTGAAAGAAACAAAGTATGGGAACTTGTGCCTGCACCAAAGAACAGAACCATTGTTGGAACAAAATGGGTTCTGAAGAATAAGATGGATGAAGATGGTGTAATAGTAAGAAACAAAGCAAGGTTGGTTGCAAAAGGATACTCTCAACAGGAAGGCATTGATTATGATGAGATATTTGCTCCTGTTGCTAGATTGGAAGGCATTGATTATGATGGGAGAGTTGACGTTCTTTCTTGGGTTGCAAGTTAGTCAGAGGAAGGATGGTATTTTTATCAGTCAAACCAAGTACATCAAGGATCTATTGAAGAAGTTTGACTTAGAAGACTGCTCACCTGCAAAGACTCCCATGGCCACTGCTACCAAATTGGATGAAGATGCTAAAGACAAGAAAGTAGATATCTCAGTCTACAGAGGCATGGTTGGCTCTCTACTCTATCTCACTGCAAGTAGGCCAGACATCATGTTCGCTACATGCGTGTGTGCAAGGTTTCAATCAAATCCAAAAGAGTCACATTTGGTTGCTATAAAGAGGATCTTTAGATATCTGAAGGGCACTCCAAACTTGGGTTTATGGTATCCTAAGGACACAGGGTTCAGTCTAGTTGGTTATTCTGATGCTGATTATGCTGGATGCAGAGTTGATAGGAAAAGCACCTCAGGTAGCTGCCAGTTTCTTGGACAAAGATTAGTCTCTTGGTACAGCAAGAAACAACAATCTGTGTCAACTTCCAAAGCTGAGGCTGAATACATAGCTGCTCGAAGTTGCTGTGCTCAATTGCTTTGGATTAGAAATCAACTTAGAGATTATGGACTTGTGTTGGAAAGAATTCCAATCATGTGTGACAACACAAGTGCAATCTCTATAGTTGACAATCCTTTCAATCATTCTAGGACAAAGCACATTGATATCAGATATCATTTCATTAGGGAGCATACAACTAATGGAACCATTTAGTTGCATTATGTCCCTACCGATAAACAGTTAGCTGATATATTCACTAAGCCATTGGATGAATCCACCTTCACAAGGTTGGTTAGTGAGATTGGAATGCTGAATTCTTCAGAATCTGGCTAAGTGAAAATATCAACTAGATTGTTGCAGCAGTAAACACTTACTTTATCTAAATTCTCAATATTTTTGAAGTAAGTGTTGGCTGAAATATGATTTATAAATATTTCAAATCTGTTGCATATGTTGAAAAATCATATTATGTCAACTTGAAATTTCTATGAAATTTTGAGAAAATCACTATTTAATTTGTTAGAATATTCTTCATAGAATATGTCTGGTGAATTTTAAAAGATAGTGAAAATTGAATTTTTATGAGTGAAAAGAATATTTCGATAAGTCAGACTTCTCTAATGATTCACTGCTCGACATCTCTAACAAGTCTCCTTGAAGCACTCTCGAGTTCTTGAATAGAGTCTTTTAGAGATATCTAATGGAGGTATTCTTGACTTCTCGAACATGGTAATTGAGTTCTCTAATGACTGAGTTCTCGAATACTGTATTTGAGTTCTCGAATAATTTGAAAAGGCTGAATTCTCGCTGAATTTCAACCAATTTTTGATTTTTGTCTAAAAACTTTAATTCACTCATAAAAATATATTTGATTTAATTTAGAATTATTTCTAAGTTAGATAACTGCCAGCTGTGAGTTACAGCCTGCTTGAGTTGTCGAATAAGCCTTTCTTGACTTATCGAATGCTTGATTTCTACTTCTCGAGTGCCTGACTTGTCGATACAAAACATACATCTAATCGACAATTCAAGTACTTCATACTTATACAATTCTACATCTATTCGTTTCATTTCATTCGATTTCTCAAGCATCTAAAGTTCCAAAACCTCTGAAAACCCTAACTTCAAAACCTAAATTTCTTCTTCGAACTTCATTCTCTTCTCTCTTTTCTCTGTATCCATGGCAACTGTGAAATTCAACACCAACTTCATCGCTCTCTCAATTGATGTCGAAGCTCCAAATGCTAACTACAAGTGCTTTGTAAAATGGATGTCTGAATCATATATCAAAGGAGCACTTACGTCCAACTCAACTCTGTATCTAGACATTCTAGAACAGTTTTGGAACACTGCAATTACTGAAACTGTTGCTCTTGAAGATGGCAGTCTGGGCTATGTCATAAACTGCAAAGTTCTGGGTAAAGAGTTTAACATCACCTCTGAGGACATGAGTAAAGCCTTGGGTCTTCACCAGAAGGAATACAACAAACTAGTAACAGATGACCAACTGGTGGAATTCTTTGACCTAATAAAGTACTCAGACACCATCAAAGTAGGAACCCTGAAAAGGGCGCATCTGAGGAAAGAGTGGAGCTATGTGTTTGCCACACTCCTGCACGTATTCAGTGGAAGGAAATCCAGCTATGACCAACTGAGTGCACCTGTTCAACAGATAGGGTACTCATTGGCCTTTGACAGAAGGATAGATGTTGGAAAGCTCATAATGTAGGAGCTCTATGGAAAACTTGGTAAGAACACAACCAAGAGAGGTAATGATATCTTCTTTCCCAGATTCATTCAGTCTGTACTTAATTATTTGGATAAGAATTTGGCTGATTTACCTGGTTTAGATAAAACTAGAATAGGCTACCCTAGGTCCATGACCAAACTTATTTTTGGTAATTTGGATACTAGGAATGATGTGGATGTTAGGCTTGTAATAACCCCTCATATGCAGAGGTTATTTGAGTCTTACCCCCACAACATGCCAACATTTGCCTCTAAATCTGAGTTAGCCAGGCCCAAGCAAGTAGAACAAAATGCTAAACCTGGGCCTGCTAACCAATCCCCTCAACCAAGCACTCTACCAAACACAGAGCCACCTGCATCATCCTCTCAACAGGGTGGTGTTAGTAAAACGGAGAAGAAGAAGAAGAGAAAACAGATTGAATTTGAACCCTTGAATATCTTGACTGAAGCAGCATTGGCTGTAGAATTAGGTCTAGAGAGTGAGGAACCTGAGTAACCCTTACAGAGACCAAAGAAGAAGAAATCCAAAGCCACCTCTTCTGTCACACAAATGGCTGAAGTTGTAAAATCAGGGGCAAACAGCTCACTAGATGTATCCTCTCAACAGGGTGCATCTATAGAATCAATCATCCTCCCCAATGCACCTACCTGTACTGAGTCAGCACAAAGGAGTGATAAGGCTGGCACAACACTGAGTGGAGAGCACATCACACTTGAAACTCCCTCTATTCCTCAGGGGGAGTTTCCAAAATCAAATCAACAAGACACTTCTCTTCCAGAATCTACATCTCAAATTTCTTTGAAGCCTGCAACTCAAGCAATTGAGGAGTAAGGCATTGATCACCAAGAATTTTCTTCTCTTGGTGAGCCAATGGACTCAAGTAACTTAGTGCATGATACTTTACTCACCACCCAAGAACCACATTTAGATGGCGAGGGAATGCAAGTTGGGGCATATCCTAATGACACCATCACAAACATAGAGGATTCACTAGTTTTCACTAGAGACTCTGTGCCTGTGTCAACTACTTTTGTAACTCATCCCACTTCTGTGGAGACAACAGTACTATAGTCATTCCATCCAGTTACAGAAGTTGCATCTGTAACTGAGGAGTCTAGCTTGCCTAGCTCTAGCTCTGACTTCATGTCACAACGGTTGAAGCACTTCAAAGCTTAGTTGTTGATCAGATTCCTAAGTTTGTCAAGATTGCACAACATCTATTTACCTCAAACATGCCAAATCCTCAATATGAAGCCATTCTGCTATGCCATAAGGAAGATGTGGTGATGCAAAAGGAGAAAATAGTAAATGAGGCTGAAAGAGATGGTAATGTAGATGCTTGGCTGCAAGGGAAATATGACATTCCTCTTTCAGATGGTCTTCAGTATGAAGCAATGAATGACACCTATAATGGAATTTTAAAGACTGCACACTATCTTGGTAAAGGCCTCAAGACAGAAGTTAATGAAGTGTGTACGGCCACAATCAAAGAGATTTAGGTAATAAAAATGGCCTTTGATGCCAAATTCCTTCAACTAGACACTGTTCTCAAGGATATTCAACTCTACAAGTCTGAATGCATCAAAATGGACAACTCAATGCTATTGGTTCAAGGGTCTATCAAAAGTATGGCTACTCATATGGAAAAATTGTCAACTCAAACAATAAAAGCCAATGCAGCCCTTAGAGTTCTTTTTTCCAACCAATATGGTGATAAATTGGTGATTGATGTTCCTCTCCATGACATGACCAAGCATGAGGTGCAGAGACTTAAGGATCAATCTCTCTCTGGTTTCAAGGCCACTGAGTTATTCACCAAGGTGGATACTCTTGAAAAGAAGGTGGTCTCTCTCAAACAATCAAATGCTTATCTTAAAGACACAGTTGCCACCCTCTCTGAGCAGTTGGACACTCAAGCCACCACCACAGCTAATGTCCTTCTTCACCAACAACAGATGCTGTCTGCAATGATGAAGCACATGGGGCTCTCTCTTCCTGATGAATCTGCCAATCCCACCTTTTCCAACCTAAAGGCCACTACTCCAGCCTCTGTGCCTGACAACAAGCCTAAGGGGGAGAAGAGGACCTTAAGGAACTCAAAACCTAAGGGGGAGAAACCGAAAGAGGAGAGACCTAAGGAGAGAGGCATTACCATAACTGAGGGTGGTCATCCAAGAACTTCAAAAGCTACAACCCATGTTCCAGGAAAAGTGAAAGCCAAAATTGATGAACCTCCAACTACTCTGCCAGTTGTTACTTATCCACCTGTGCACATCACTACTCCAAGTGGCCAACAGCAAACCATCACTACTACTGTATTTGCAGAGAGTATGCCATCTGACAAACCTCCATCCTCCAAGACTGTAAATTCCAAGCCTGTAGAAGTAAAGGTAGTTACTGAGGCCAAGCTACAAGAAGTTGCAAAGTCTAATGTCTACCATGATGATGCATTCTTGGAGTTTCTGAAAGTCTCTAGAGAACAGGCTGGCGACACTCAACTTTATCTAAGGAGTTTGAAGGAGCAGATTGACTACCTCACTGTGGTGTCTAAGAGAGTTGACAGTGTGTGGTTCAAAGAGATAGTGATGGTGGCAAGGTCCAAGATATGGCATCTAACCTACAAGACTATTCAGGCCCTAAAATTCTCTGAGGTAAATGAGTTGATCAACTTGATTGAGAAGAGGAATGAGAATAAGAACAACGAGAGTCTATATGATGACCTGAGGAATGAGCAACCCTCAAGACTGCCTGAAGTGATTACAAATCCTAGAACTATCATCTATCAATTTGGAACAAGAATTGATGAGATCAAGCAACTGGTCATCCCTAAGCATCTTATTCCTCAGAACTATAGTCTCATCATTGCCATTATTGAAAAACTAACTAAAAAGCAAGGAGTCAGGACTGCTAAAGAGTTGGAAGCACTAAATATTCTCAAAACTTTCATTGCAACTGGCATTGTTCCAGAAATGGCCAAAATTAGGAGGAATAAAGATGATGAAGATGAAGACAAGAGTGATGGGAGGAGAAGTCATCACAAGAGTGATAAGGGTGATGAAGATAAGAAGAAGAAGAAGAAAGATGGAAAGGACAAGAAAGGTGATGATGACCATGGCAAGGTCTATGAAAGGAAAAGTAGAAAACAGCAAGCCTTAGGAATTGCTAACTGTAATCTCACCATAACACAAGACTCTAAGTCTAGGGTGAATACAGTTAGTAGTGACCTACCAAAATCTACACTCATGGCCTCTGCAGCTGTTTTGCCACCTCAAGAAGAGAAGAAGATACAAATCAAGAAACCATATTTATGTTTCCAAAAGAAAACTGCTAATGGTATACTACAGTGGTCTACAAGCAAAGGTCATAAGTTTCTGCCAAGCACTGGAGTGAAAAAGGTTAAATTGAACATGCTACAAAAAGGGTGAAGTTACCTAAGTCAAGGACCCTAACTATCTATCCAGGACTGAAACTCCAACCACTAGATGAAGACTTTGATGAAGACCAACTGCAATATCTAAGAGCTCAAAGAATCTACTATGCTGCCATTGTGAATGACTGTCTTGAGATCAAATATACTGATGGAAGGGAGAAGAAATTCAAACAAGGGCAGTGTCAAAATTGGGGCAAGTTGTATGACATAAAAAGAATTATTGCACTGTTGGATGATAATGACAAAGTGGAGAGGGTATGAAAGCTGGAGTTAGTTGAGTTTGTAAAGATGAAGAGAGATCATGCAGAGAAAATCAGAAAGGGTGCTTTGAGAAATGGCTAGAAAGGGAGAAACAAATTGATAGACTGGAAGTTGAAGCAGAAAAGCTAAGGGCTAAGGGATTGTGTAGAGCTCAACTCAATCCCTATATGGTGAAGTATAGGAGGAAAAATAGAGATCATGTCAATATAAGAATGAACCTACTCAATCACTATCCTGCCAACATTCTGAAACTAGTACTTGAAGATTTCAAGAACCCTATTATGCTTGAAGAATTGGATGCTATGGCAGAAATCATAAGAGCTATGGATGAGAATGCAAGGAAGGAAAAAGAAAGAAAACAAAAGGTGTTAGGATTTATGGGTGATAGCGTAGAGACAACTTAACTAGTACTTAGTTTATTTGTATAGGCTAAGTAGAACATACTGTCACAGCCAGAGTTTGTTCTTGTAATCAAATAATTGATGAAATGTAATAAGTATGTATCTTGGAAGAAGTTCATTGATATTTTCAACCCTCAAGAGAATACATCAAATCGACAGCAATAATAAAGTTACTGTCAATACATTGATGGTAACGTTACAAGAAGACTGCATGTTGCAAGGTCACGACAGCAAGTCTCATTTGACAGCAACATTGGCTGGAGCATGGGACAACAACATTCTCACACTTGACAGCAAGTTTGGAGTTCCGACAGCAACATTGGCGAGAGCTCATACTGTCAACTACTGAATACTCCTATGACAGCAAACTTGGCGGCAAAGGTTACTGTCTCACTGAATTATTTGATTTGGGGATTTTATATCAGTCAAACCCCAGTGACAGTTTAGATGTTCGAGAAACAAAATTTCTGCAATTCGTCAAAGATTGTAACAAACCTGCAAGACTACGACAGAAGCTTGAGAGATCACAAGACGAGGCTCGACAATTCAAGAGTATGACAAGTCTGCATCTACTAGAATTGTTATAGAAAGAACCCAGAATGCCTTATGCTTAATGATAATTCTGTTTGTATAGCATTTTAGGAAAGGTCGCATGGGTGGGCAACTTGTGAGGAGCTGTCACTTGAAAACGACAACAGTTCCGCGACCCATGTGACTGAGATGCTAGAGAAAGATTAGTCTATATAGAGACACATCTCTCATTCTTTCTGAAGAGATTCTTCAAGAAGTCGAAGCTTAAGAAAACCATTTTTCTCGAGGTTGTAGCAACACATTACAAAATAAATAAAATATTTATTTTGTGAGAACATCTTGAATTACTACTTGTGTTTGCAATTCTTGTGTAGATAGTTTATAATCTTTATCATTGTTGTTGAGCTAAAGATATGAAATTATCTATATTGCATTCAACCCCCCCTTGTGCAATATACTCCGGGACCAACAACTGGTATCTGAGCGACAGATTGATATACAAACCTGAAGATCATGACGAGTGTTCAGAAGTCAAGTGGTATCAAGATTCCAGTCTTTGATAAAGAGAACTACAATTTCTGGAAAAGAAAGATCTTGTTATTTATCAAAGCTGCCCATCCACTATACATGGGAATCCTTGAGAACGGCCCCTTCATTCCTCAAAAGGAAGTAGTTGCTGCTACTGTAAATGACAAAGTCATTCCAGCCCATTGGATTGCCAAGAGGCCTTCAAAATACACAGAGACCGAAAAGGAGAAAGTAGCCTTGGATGACTACTTACAACTTATCTTGCTCGACTCTCTCACTTTAGACAAATCCATGTGTGGTAATGTCATGGGATGTTCATCTGCAAAAGAGATGTGGAGCAAAATAGAGCTGCTGTGTGAAGGAAGTGAAGAGGTCCGAGAAAATCAAAGGCAAATCTTTGTATCACAATATGAAGCCTTCATGGCCAATCCAAGCGAAGAACTCACACACATGTTTGAAAGGTTCAGTAAGCTAATAGATGGGTTACAAATTCATGGGAAGTTCTATAATAGAAAGGAGATCAACATCAAATTTCTGCTCACTCTCCCTGAGCATCTTGAGCATAAAGTCACAACCATAAGAGAAGGAAGAAACTTGAGCGATGTCTCTCTAGAAACTCTCTATGGTGTGCTCAAATCATACGAACTCGAACTCTTTTAAAAGAGAGCTATTCAAACTGGAACCAAAGGAAAATTTGCAAACATGTCAGGAGCCCTTGTAGCTCATGAACCACAAGTAGCTTATCCAAGTGAATCCTCACAAAGTTCACAACCAACACAAGTAACACCATTGAAGATTGAAGAGGTGTTGGATGACGAGGAGAAGGTGGTTCTGCAGCTCAAAGACGTTGAAGATGAAGACTTCTACACAGTAGAAGAGATTGAAAGCATGGATAATCCAACCATGGCTTATATGGCTAAGAGATTCAAGAACATCAAGTTCAGAAGGGACAAGTCATACAAGCCACAGGGTCAAACATCTAAGTTCAACAAGGGGAGTTTTTCAAAAGCTGTTGGTGGTGCCACGAGAGGTGGATACAAGACCGGGATGGTGGATAGGTCAAAGTTCAGGTGTTACAACTGCAATGAGCTAGGCCATTTTGCTACTGAATGCAGAAGACCAAAACAGAATCAAGGAAAAGGATCTGGAAATCAGTTTAAGAGGAATCAAGGTAAAGCCTATGTGGTTGAAGGAAAATGATGGGATGATTCTGAAGATGAGGAAGAAGAAGAGTTTGTAAACTTGGCCCTCATGGATAAATCTGATGATGAAGCTTCTAGTTCCTCAACTCAGGTACCATCTCTAGTGTAACACCCCCACTAGCCAACAATAATATTATAAACTCTTATATTCAATTAAACATTAACATAGGAGAAATTTTAGAAATTTCGGCATGATGTAATCATAAACTGAACTAACCACCTGCTCAAACAACTCAATAGAACTAAAACAGTTCACATGCACAAGTTATACTAAACCATAAGAAAATAAAACCATACCAACCCAGACCGCACACAGGTCACTGTATGAAACAACTACCAATAGCTATTACAACCCAGAACTTAATCAAATAATATACAACCCATTAAATATGATAATCTGCCTACAAATACAGACATAATATAAACAAAGATATATGTTCACTACCCATCCAACCACCTCGACCCTCTGACTGCCTCGGTGACTACCCCAACCAGACGGGCCACTTCTTCTAGACATCTTCAGGCTTAGCTGAGGAAACAGAATTAGCAAGCAAGTGAGCCAAATGCTCAACAAGTATATATATATATATAGTTAAAACATCAACGACTGAAATGTCTGCAAGATTGTCAAGAATCAGCAATCAACAATATATATAAGCTCAACTGAAAGTTCATCATTTGTCTAAATCATAAAATAGAAGTGGATTGGACTATCATGCATTTTTATAATAAAAACAATTATAAGGTTAGGCTGCTGATCAGTCACGCACTAACCCCGGACAAACGCACACAGCAATGTCCTTAATGGATCTACGGCACACATTGGCCTTAATAATTTCTGACCACGAATCTGGTCCGACCCTTACGGTCCACATTTTTAAAAAAAAAAACTAACAGTCCAATCCTAAACCTCAGGTGTCGGAACAATCGACCACCTCAACTGCCAAATACTCTGGACACTTTCGTTCCAGGTCAACATCTCAAATCTCACCAAGTAGAATAAGGTCAAGTAATCTCTGAATTAAATATCGACAAGTTCGATATGGCAACAGGGGTATTGATTTAAGTCAAGCTACAAAAAGGATCAACGAAAACGATATAATCAACTTGGGGTATAACAATTGAATATTCAAAATTAATGGAAATTATCAGAGCAGTTATATCAAGGGTAAATCGAATGCATAGGAATCAGGTTATGATAGTCATAATTCGTTGGAAATATAAGTGAAGTGGTTTACTTGAAAAAGAAGTGGAATAATATACTTGCAAGGAATATGGATGTAAATCAATTCATTAATAGCATCAACAACTCAGTAGAATCAATTTGGGGCATAACGATTAAGTATTCGAAATTTCGGGCAATTAATGGAACAAGTATAGCAAGAGTAATTCGAATAAGCATATGAACCAGGTTTTTATAATCATAACTCATTTAAAAGATAATTGAAGCAATTTACTTGCCTTAACTAGAAAATCACAGAATCCGAAGCGTCTTTACGTCCTCAGCTTTAGCCTTCCCTTTATCCACGGAATCTACACACAATATAACACTATTTCAGAATCCTGTTTAATACTCGCTAATCAATATAAACATTTCACTAGTCTACCCCTGCGAATAGTCCCCTAATTTGCATTTATATACTCATATAATAGCAAATTAAATATAAGCCACGTGTAGCAGCATTTAATCATATTGGCACATTAACACATACCACATAGATTTAAAATATGAAGCCCGACTCACGACTCGTATAAATTGTATAATTATACAGACTTATTCCAAGAAATGATTTTTAATATATATTTTAGTAAAATTTTGACGGCATCCCCTTTATACGGGGGACTGCCAGTCGGAATACAGCCGACACAACCAACACAAATTTCAATTACCACTCGAATCCATAATTAGTATTCAATCCCAATTCACATCTCGATTTGCATTTACAATCCTCCGATTCATAATTTAATACCATTTAAGCAATTAATAACAACTCGATAATAAATTACAATTTATTAGATAAATAATAAATATTAAATATTAAATATTTTTGGCTCAGAAAATAATCATCATCGCCAATTTTATACCCTCGACTCAAATTAAATCACCGTCGAGGGGGCAAAATCCCGAGGGTGCCCTAAATTTGGGTTTCCAACTCGGAATTCCGCACGAAAATGGTACCAATAGCTTAACATTCATTTCTCAGAATTAATCATATAAAGCTTCGAATTTTGACCATTCGAATTGCTGGACGAATCACAAATTGTACAGAATTGTAACATCAATAATCGAACCACAGCAATTGAACTGCACAACACAATGTAGCAGTTTAATCAACTAGTACATTAGTCACAACAAACCCCGACTTCGAACATTACCAAGCCGAAAAACCACAGGGAACTCAAGCATAGCCACATGGCTACACAACACACACTTACCGAATCATACCCACACACACACCAGTCGAACATACCCACACACACAAACATGTTGTTGAACAGAACATGAGGGAAAAACAGGGGAACGACGGGGAACACTAGTACAATCAAGCCTCAGTCCCACTCACACCATCACACAGATACAACCCACACACATACAATAGCAATTCGATTCATAACCAGCAATACCCATTAACAACTCACTATTGCAGAGGAGAACAAAGGAGGCTGAAGTGGCTTTACCTATCAAACCACACGGAACAGATGCAGGAGAGATTATTAGAGAAATATGAGAATGAGAGAGTGATTCGAAGGGAAGGGACTGGAGAGATCTGAGCGAGAGAGTACCAGAGATTTTTCTGGAGGAATCAAGAAACCGAGAGAGAAATGTTATGTCCTGGAAACTACACACTCAATTTAGGGATTTCGATTCTTAAAAAAAGGGGAAAGAAGATTTAAGGGAAATAATTATTTACTGAATAAACAACAACTTATTTCCCAAAATTCGAATTAATATGAAAATGGGTGAAATTTTAAATCTAAAATATTTTTAGGATTACATACGAATTAAATACGGATTTTACAAGATTAAATCCGTAAAATGAAACAGAATTCATAAAATCATTTTAAAATCGTTAAAAATCAAAACAATTCCACACAACATTTTTAAAACTCAAATAACTAATAAAATTAATAAAACAAAAGATTTCATAATTTTTACTAATTCCGTTGATTTATAAAATTCTCAGAAAGTAAATATAACGATATTAATTAGGAAATAAATCCCAAAAATATAATTAAAAACAGTCGGGCTTACATAACATATACAAAACATCAACCAAACCTCCAAACATTATTCCACAATATAATACTTCCTCAACCAATTCACACACCACATAATTTATAAAATAGATAACTTTAGTAATTAAATATTCTGAAATTTCTAAGGCGTTATATCTAGTCTTACTTGATATGTCTAAAATTGAATACAAGCATACCATTGAAGATTTAAGTGCTGAGATGTTTAACATTCATGTTAGTTTATCTGCTGCTCACAAAGAAATTGCCAAGTTAACTAAACAAAATGAAACTCTCAAATATGAAAATGAAATGTTATTGCTTAGAACCAGTCCTCTAGATTCGTTAGCTCAAGAGAATACTAGATTGAAAAATGGTATTGTCTGTGCTAAGGAAATAGAAGAATTTCTCAGGAATCAAATTGCTGAAAATGAGTTTAAACTCAAAGCATTTAGAAACTCTTCTAAGTTAGTCCAGGAATATCATGATAATCACACTGAGAATCAAAAGATAGGTATAGGCTTCGAGTATGGTAGGAGGCATGGAAAGGCAATTGCTTTTGATGATAGTGATGCTGTCAAACCTCATATTCTCAAAAGAGTTTACAAACTGATTTTCAAAAATCTTCAAGCTGATTTTGATGAAACCTCCATGTTCATCAAACAAGAGCTTCTTGATGAGGATGAGTGCGTTGATAGCACACTAGATGAAGGGAAAGATACTGTCAAGTCTCCCGTGACAGAAACTTTTCCAAGCAATCAGATAGAATGTTCTAAAGTAGCTGTCGACAAGGTTATGACAGAAACTTCAAAAGATACTGTCAAGAGAGAACCCAAGACAGCAACTTTCAAGCCTGCTGTCAAGACAGAGGGAAAGAAAGGTACCGTCAAAGGTAGCTCGACAGCAACTTCAGAACATACTGTCAAGGCAAATGCCTACAAGCCTAAGAATAGGAATGGCAAGTTAGGAATTGGCAAAAAGAATGGCTATGCTCATGTTAAAGACGCTCCTAGGAAGCTTTGCAATAATTGTGGCTCATCTCAACATTTAACATTTGTTTGTAAGAAACCCAACAAGAACAAGGTTAATGCGACCAATGTTAGTGGTAACTTACATAGAACCCCCATCATGCAAAGAGAAGTGGACGTCTATAATAATATTGACTGTATGCCATGCAAGATTGTTGTTATGAGTACTTTTTTCAATTTGCCTATTCTGTCTACTGAAAGATGTTCCTATATGCAAACTGCTGAGACTTCTAAGCCTGCCTATGTTGGTAAAAAGGCAACATCCACCAAGAGAAAGACCAAGTATAACTCTAAGCCTAAGTCGACTGTGAAAGAAGTCAAACAGGAGGTTTCTAGTGTTGATACAAATGTGAAATAGAATGATATGAATAATAATGCTATAACTGCAGGACCCAACAAAGTTTGGGTACCAGATGCAAATTAAAATCATCTGTTTTGTTGGGCAAAAAGTAGAAGCAAGTCATGTGGGTCATCGATAGTGGATGTTCCAGACACATGACAGGTGATATAGCCCTGCTATCACATTTTGTGGAAAAAGCAAGCCCAATCATAACTTTTGGAGACAACGGCAAAGGTTACACTGTGGGATATGGCTTTTTGGAAATTGGAAATGTTGTCATTGAAGACATTGCTCTTGTAGATGGATTGAAGCATAACCTACTCAGTGTCAGCCAGTTCATTGACAGGGGATTCAAGGTTGACTTTGATATGATGGTTTGTAATATCTATCACAAGAAGGATGGAAGCCTCTCCTTGAAAGGAGTCAGGAAAGGAAGCTTGTTTGTTGCAGATTTAAATTCTGTAAAGAAAGACAAGGCTTACTGTTTTTATAGTAAAGCATCAGTTGGTGAAATCATGCTTTGGCACAAGAAGCTCTCCCATCTCAATTTCAAGAATATGAATATTCTTATGAAGAAGGATTTGGTGAGAGGACTACCTCAACAGAAATTCTGTCAAGAAGGATTGTGCGAGGATTGTCAAATGGGTAAATTGAAAAGATCAGTGCACAAGTCAAAGCAAGTGAATACCAACACTGAGCCACTCAAATTAATTCATATTCATTTGTTTGGTCCAGTAAATGTTCAATCTCTTGCATGAAAGAGATATGCCCTGGTAATGGTGGATGATTACTCGAGGTACACTTGGGTAAAGTTCTTAGAGACAAAGGACGAAGCTGCTCAAGAAATCATTGATCACATAAAAGTTCTTGATTGAACCCCGAATGCAAAAATTCAATATCTAAGAAGTGACAATGGTATTGAGTTCAGAAATGCCACATTGGGAAACTTCTGCAAGGAAGAAGGCATTGTCCAACAATTCTCCACAGCCAGGACACCACAACAAAATGGAGTTGTAGAAAGGAAGAATAGAACTCTCATTGAAGCTGCGAGAAATATGTTGAATGATTCTAAATTACCAACATATTTCTGGGCAGAAGCTATTAATACAGCTTGCTACACACAGAACAAAACCTTGATCAACAAGACTCATGGAAACACTCCTTACTATCTGTTAACAGGAAAGAAACCAACTGTCAAATATTTTCATGTATTTGGGAGTAAGTGTGTTAGGTCCGGAATAACGTAGAAGGGGGGTTGAATACGTTATTTAAAAAATATTTCGATTTTTGATGTGGATATGAGATCAAAAATACTGAATCGAAATAACACAAATGTTTAGGAAATATCTTTTAATAGATAAAACCCGGAGGTTTGCTACACAATTTAATCCTATGGATTAGCTACAAAATCAAACACTCCTAAGGATAGTTTAGGCACGAGGACCTTCTACCCGACACTTCCTGAAAGTGGGCTAAGCCGACTTTCCTACTAGATGGACTGTCTAGCAGCTTACACAGAAAATATATGAGAGAGAAGAGAGAGTTGTGTGTTGAGGTGTGTTTTGAAATGAAATACAAGCAGCCTATTTATAGACTTTAGAAAAATCACTATGCTGCTAAATTACGTAACTGATTACGTCTCAGCTGGCTGCTTTTCCTTCTGCCGAATTCAAGTTTTCAACGTTCCTGAACTTTTGATTTTCAAAAGTTAGAAAATAAAACATGTGGGTCCCACCTGATGAATAGTCCTTTGGGGGACTATTCATGAATAGTAATTTTGGTTACTATTCATATGAATAGTACTATTCATATGAATAGTGATTTCGGTTACTATTCATATGAATAGTGATTTTGGATACTATTCATTTTTCCTCTTAATTTGACATCCTTAAATATGCAGCTTCCAAAATGGAGGATATCAATACTGCTCTAAACTCAATCATACCTATTAACTGTTTTTCTGAGTTAGATACCTTGATTCCTTTGTGACGTGTTGACGCCTAGTGCAACTGGTCTGGTTCACAGACGACTAACATTCACTCATGGTCTTCGTATCATGTCTTTAAGAACACTGCTAAGAATTGTGCAACCATACAAACTTTATCACTGGAATCTTTTGGCCCTTCAACTGAATCATCTGTACATCTTATTTTGTCACTGAGGCTTGATCATGTTAATGAACTTCTTTCAGCGACTTGATCCTTGTTGATGCCTGTTCTTCAAATTTCACGATCCCTGTATAGAGTTAATTTTATTTATCTTTTATCCTAGTTGAGTTATATATGTCCTCTATTACATATTACATTACATTATGCTTTACAATCTCCCCCTATTTGATTGTTAGGGTTTGACAAGCAAATTCCTAGAGGATAACTCAACTGATACAAATAAAATACAAAGATAAATAATATTAAAGTGCATTCTGGATCATATATACATTTTCCAAATTTCTAAAATTTGAACAAGTGCAAGACAATTGTTTCTCTAGACTGAACATATCTTCAAGTTTGTCTTGCTTTCTTTCCCGCATAGCACTAATACTCCATTAGCTTTTCTTTTCCCAAAATAAAGTTAATTCCGTGTCAAAAACCTTTTCCTTGCCCTTACGCCTAGTAGATTTTTCTTGATCATCCACCTTCTCCCCCTCGGTTGGATTATCCTCTAGAGTAGTAGGATGTGGAGTTGGTAAATTAGACGAAGATGGCTTTACCAAGGAGTTGATTGCATGACTAAACTGGGTTGCCATGGTGTTTAATTGAACCTGGAATACATCCTGTTGAATAAGTTGCAAATTTTTGATTTCTACAATGGACTTACAGATATTTGACAACTCTTTCTCTATTATTTGGACCCGTGTAAGGAGTCTGCTGTATTCCTTTCAGGTTACAGGTGCATGTGGTTGAGTAGGTTGCTCACTCATACGTTCTGCAGGTGTTTCACTCAACACTCTATATTCACTCGGTTTAGTGGTTTTGGTGACACTTATATGTTCTGTTCGTGTTTCCCTCAACTCTCCTCCAGAGCTTCCACCGATATGTGTACCTGCAAATGAAATCATCCTAGCCCCTTTTTCAGAGGTCACGGATGGTGCAATGAAAGTTCGTGAGCTTCCATCCTCGCGTGAAGCGAGTTGCCGACCACTGGTAAATAGTGGTAAATCTCGAAAGAGATCCAGAGATTTTTCCTCTGGGAGGTTAAACTTGAATCGATTAAATGGCACAAAACCCAAGTTTCCCTCGTATGTCTGTGAAGACACTTTCATAAAAGAACCACCTACCGATGGATCTTTCCGTAAAATGGAAGATTCACCAGCAGTTATTGAGGTAGGTAATTCCACTTCGGATGCCTGTGAAGGCATTTGATCTTTAGAAAGATCATCAACCACTCTTATGTTCCGTGAAATGGAACTCAAGATAGTTGCTCCCATCAATTCATCCTCATTTACATTGTCACTCATTTGACAAGGAAGAATTGTTTCCCTAACAGTTACAGTTACCTCAGGTTCATTTGGTTTACTTCGTTTAGAATGAGGTAGAGCTGCTGATGTAACTAACTCCTTATGTGGTGCTGCTGAGGCACTATCTCCCTCAAAAGTGTTGATGGTTGGTCGTTTAAGTGACAATTGAGGTGTAGGAGTTTGTTGTGTTTGTGTTTGCATTTGTAAAATGGGCTCTTCGACCTGTGTTAGAGTCGGTGGGATTTCCTGCTCTTGGTCGGGTAAGATGGCCACTGGGGGCTGTAGAAACTGTATTTCCTGTGACACAACAGGGAATACAAAAGTTGGAATAGCAGGGATTGAAATATTACCTTGTCGTATACCTGCTCTCACTGGTCTTGGTAACAACGGAAGTGGGACAGTCTTTAGATATTCAGTTAGGACTGTAGGCACATCCGTATATTTCTTTTTGCTTATGTAATTAATTACATTCGTCTTTATGGATGAACATTCCACCTTTTTACCATTTTCCAAGCGTACCCTATCTTCATCATTCAAAAAATCATTTAATATTAGCTGTAGAAACCTTGGATATAGACATTTGACATTTTGAGTCTGAACATCTCTTGTTCCTAAGTGTTTCATCTTTAAAATGATTTGACCAAGCACTATTTTTCCAAAATTAATCCTCAAATTATTGGCGACCGCATACCCTATTTTTTGAATATATTCAGGTATTCGATCTTGATTTGTTCTATCTGAGGAAAAAACATGGTTAAGAGTGTGAAAGAAGAAACTCCAATACTGGGTTAGAAACGTTCTATAAAGATTACCAGTATTGAAATTGCCATCTTGGTACCTTATAAAACGAAAGAACATTTCAATCTGTTCAGGTGTAGGATCAGAAACGAGATTTTCCATAGGAAAATGAAGAATTCGATTAACATCTCGTTCAGTGACCCTAATCGACCTACCAAATAGTCGATATGTGAATGCACACCCGTCCTGTCCAGAAGTGTTAACCGCACTGCAATATAGTTCACGCAATGCATCATGGTTAAGCTGCACTGGTGTAACTAAAGCATAGCGAATTAATGAATGTTCATTCAAAAATTGTGTCCAAGCCCGAAATTGCTCATCCTGAATGGTTTCGATTTGCTGAATGGAAATAGGATTAACTTTAGCAATTAAAAAGCTTCCCTGCAATGCCATTTTCAAAACTTCGAGGAAATTCAAGAACAATGGTTAGTTTTTATAAAGGATGATGTATAAAGCAAGAATATAAAATCCAATCTAAAAACCACCAACTAGATTGAGAGATCTTTCCGATCAAAGCTCGAAATATTCAGCAATTGTGTGTATATGCTCTGTATATCTGAAAAATGATGATGTTAAACACAAACAAAAACTCAACATTTATAAGGTTTCAAGGACTAGTGGGTTAGGTGAGATATTGACAGGATATGTTGAATAACACCGCTTAATAATTTCTCGCCTAATCAATCAATTAGCCGAAAAACATCTTATCACCGAAACCTGTCAGCCGAAAAACATCTTATCACCGAAATCTATCAGCCTATATACACACACACACATACAATACTTCTAATTATTATGGATTTAAAAATAATCACGCAGTAAATCCAGAATTAATCCACAATAATCAGATAAACTCACAATTAAATAGACATAAAATTAACAAAATATCATTAATTGATATATGTCAATAAAATATTTATTTAATTATGCTGCAATTAACACAATTATTCACTAACTAATTACCATAAAAGATAGCATTTATAAGCATGGCAATTAATATAGAGATAACTGTAAGATGAAGACTGAATGCAAAGTAAATTCACAAGTCCTAAAAATATGGACATTTAAAATACATGTGAATTTATAACAAATTGCAGTTATTGATTATCCAAAATTAATTAAACATATTTAACATCCCAAGTTCACCAACTAACCTGGAGAATGTGGATTCATCCAGTGGTTTAGTAAAGATGTCTGCAATTTGTTGATCTGTGGGAACAAAATATAATACCACAGTTCCATTCATGACATGCTCTCGTAAGAAATGATACCTGATATCAATGTGCTTAGTCCTGGTATGTTGAACTGGATTGTTGGCAATGGCAATGGCACTCGTGTTGTCGCATAGAATTGGAATTTTGTCCAATATGAGTCCATAATCCTGAAGTTGATTCCTCATCCACAGGATCTGAGAACAACAACTACCTGCCGCAATGTATTCTGCTTCGGCTGTCGAGGTAGATACTGAGTGTTGCTTCTTGCTGTACCAAGATACCAACCTTCTTCCTAGAAACTGACAGCTTCCAGAAGTACTTTTCCGATCAATCTTACAGCCTGCGAAGTCAGAATCTGTATAGCCAACTAGGTCAAAACCTGTTCCTTTAGGGTACCAAATCCCAAGATTGGGGGTTCCCTTAAGGTATCTGAAAATACGTTTAACAGCTATAAGATGTGACTCTTTAGGGTCAGCCTGGAATCTAGCACATAAACAAGTTGCGAACATAATATCTGGTCGACTAACAGTTAAGTATAAGAGAGAGCCGATCATACCTCGATACTTCGTGATGTCAACTGACTTACCAGATTTGTCTTGATCAAGCTTGACAGCAGTTGGCATCGGGGTCTTGGAAGTAGCTGCTTCTTCCATCCCATACTTCTTCAGAAGATCCTTTATGTATTTTGATTGGCAAATGAAAATACCATCAGACTTCTGAACAACTTGAAGTCCAAGGAAGAAGGACAACTCACCCATCATGCTCAAGCTTAGCAAATCTCTTGCATAGCAAATCATTAGTAGAACCAAATATTATATCATCCACATATACTTGCACCAGAATTATATCATTTTTATGCTTTTTATGAAAGAGAGTTTTGTCGATGATACCTCTTGTAAAACCATTTTCAAGTAAGAACTTGGAGAGAGTATCATACCAAGTTCGAGGGGCTTGCTTGAGACCATAGAGAGCTTTAAAGAGAAAGTACACAAAACCTTCAAAGTCCTTGTCTTCGAACCCAGGGGGTTGTTCAACATAGACTTCTTCTTCTAGATCTCCGTTCAAAAATGCACTCTTCACATCCATCTGAAAAACCTTAAAGTTGGAGTGTGCAGCAAATGCTAAGAACATCCTGATTGCTTCAAGCCTTGCAACTGGAGCATAAGTTGCATCATAATCAATTCCCTCTTCTTGAGAGTAACCCTTTGCTACCAATCGAACCTTGTTCCTCGTAACAATACCATTTTCATCCAGTTTATTCCTAAACACCCATCTAGTGCCAATTACAGATTTATCTTTTGGTCTTGGCACCAGCTTCCATACTTTCTGCCTTTCAAACTGATTGAGTTCTTCCTGCATTGCAGTTACCCAGTCTGGATCATCAAGAGCTTCATCAATCTTTTTAGGTTCAATTTGAGATAAAAATCTTGCAAAATTGCACTCATTCTGTGTTGCTCTTCTAGTCTTTACACCCGTGTCCGGTTCACCAATAATCTGTTCAAAGGGATGCGCTCTACTCCATATCCTTTGTCTTGGCAGATCTGATCTTGATGATTCCCAAGTTCATTATTGTGTTTAGTGTGGTGACTAGTAGATCCAAAATCATTGTTTGCTCCCCCTAAGCTGTTGCTTTCAGAGTTTGATGAATCATTAGCAACAGATGTTTCTTCACTTGATTGGGGTTCATCGTTCACTTGCTCCCCCTCAACATGTGATGCTGTCTGATCTACTGGTATAGATTGAACAATAGAGTCTAAAAGAGTATCAGAATTTTGTAGATCAGCATTTATTTCTTCATTCTCAAATCTCAACTGGTCATGTTCATCAAAATCTTCAAGTCCTGTTATCTTCTTATCATCAAAAGACACATGGATAGATTCCATGACCACTTTTGTTCTCAGATTGTAGACTCTGAATGCTTTTGTGGATAGTGGTTATCCAACAAAGATTCCTTCATCAGCTTTTAAATCAAATTTGGAAAGCTATTCTGGATGAGTCTTAAGAACAAAACACTTACATCCAAACACATGAAAGTACTTCAGGTTCGGCTTCTTATTTTTCACCATCTCATATGGTGTTTTACCATGCTTGTTTATGAGTGTAGCATTCTGTGTGAAACAAGCAGCTTGCACAGCTTCAGCCCAGAAGTAAGTTGGCAGCTTTGCTTCATCAAGCATGGTCCTTGCAGCTTCTATGAGAGTCCTGTTCTTTCTCTCTACTACTCCATTTTGTTGTGGAGTTCCAGGTGCAGAGAATTCTTGCTTTATTCCATTTTCTTTACAAAACTCTTCTATGACTGCATTCTTGAACTCAGTGCCATTATCACTCCTTATGATTTTCACTGTATGCTTAGATCCTTTGTCCAGTTGTCTGACATGCTCTGTTAAGATTGATGCAGTTTCTTCTTTCTTGTGCATGAAATATACCCACGTATATCTGGTGTATTCATCAACAATAACCAAAGCATATCTTTTCTTTCCAATAGACATTATATTTACTGGACCAAATAAATCAACATGCAATAAGTGATATGGCTCAAGAATTGAGGATTCAGTCTTACTTTTGAATGAAGTTTTCCTTTGTTTTGCCTTTTGACATGAGTCACATAGGCCATCTGGAGTAAAAACTGATTTGGGCAATCCTCTCACAAGATCTTTCTTCACTAGCTCATTAATGCTGTTGAAATTCAGATGAGAAAGTCTCTTGTGCCAATCCCAGCTTTCTTCAATTGATGCTCTACTCAGTATACAGATTGCAGAGCCATCAGAGTTTGTTGAAAGCTTGGCTTCATAAATGTCACCATGCCTGTATCCCTTCAGAACAACTTTTCCTGTAGATTTGCTTACAACTTCACCGTGTTCTTCAAAGAAATCCACATGATAACCTCTGTCACAGATTTGACTCACACTTAGTAGATTATGTTTGAGTCCTGAGACTAGAGCTACAGTTTCAATGATGACATTCCCAAGATTGATATTGCCATATCCCAGAGTCCTTCCTATGTTGCCATCTCCATAAGAAACACTTGGGCCAGCTTTCTCCACAAATTCTGATAGCAGGGCTTTATTTCCAGTCATGTGTCCTGAGCATCCACTGTCCAGAACAAGGATATTTTTCCTGTTACCCTGCAATCACAAAAACCACTAATGATTAGTTTTAAGGACCCAGACTTGCTTGGATCCTTTGGCCTTATTAAGTCTGTTAGCTTTTGCAGCAGAAGTCTTATCAGAGTTTGTGCTAACATTCTTTTTATCAGAATTTATACATGTAGAATCAATCTTGAATTTATTCAAAGAGGGTTTAAGTTCATAATAATCATAATACAAATTATGATACTCTTTGCATGTATAAATAGAATGCCAAATACTGCCACAGTGAAAACAAGGATTCTGTGGCTTAAACCTAACCGAACCACTCTTAACTCCTGACTTAGGAGGTATAGAGTTTATATGTTTATTCTTCCTGCAAAAAGTAGCAAGATGGTTAGGATTTCCACAGTTGTGACATTTCTTCCTAGGAGCATTGGGAATAGGCATATAGTTATTGCTTTTACTGATGCCTACCTTTCCATTTCTGTTTTTTCTAGGTTCTTTTACCTTGTTCACTCTTTTTAACTCCTTCAGCTTATGTTTAAGCTGTTTCTGAGACATTAAACTAATATTTACTGATTTGACTTCATCCTGTTTTGGTTTGTCAGATTTTGGTACAAACCTCATGTGATTAAGTTTGGGTTTTGCAGCCTTTTCAGTAAATACAGGTTTAGAGGTCTCAGCTTCTAGGTTGACAGTTTTCTTTTTATCAGTGTAACCTAGACCTTCTTTCCAACAATCATTCTCTATGATAATCTGAGTAGTTTTACCAGAGTTAGTCCAAGTTTTAATAATGTTTCTTTCTTTAACAAGTTCAGATTCAAGATAAGTATGCTTTTTCAATAATTCAGTTTTAATAATAATAGCATCATCTCTCTCTTTCTGAATTGTTAACATTTGGACTAATTCTAATTCTAGATAATCATTTCTCTTTCTAAGGTCTAGACTTTCAGATTTTATTCTTTCATTTTCTAAAGTCTGATCTCTGTAGCTAACATGCAAGTTTTTAAGAAAGAGTCTTAACTCAGATATATCAGTAGTATCAAAAGCTAGAGTAGAGTGAGGTACCTTGGTCTCAGTAGCTTCAGTGATACTATCAACATTTGCCATCAAGGCATAGTTCACCTCATCTTCAGAATCTGAAGTGTCAGCCCAGTCCTTCTTCTTTGTGATGTAAGCTTGACTTTTATCAGCTTTGGCTTTCTTGCACTCAGGTGCAAAATGTCCTTTCTCACCACAATTATAGCATCTGATCTTGGACTTGTCCACTTTCCCAGACCTGCCTTCCTTTTCCTCAGCATTTCTGAAATTCTTCTTTTCGAAGTTTGAATCTCTTCGTGTGAACTTCCTTCCCTTTCTGAAGTTCTTGTAAGCCATCTTCTTGGAGCTTTTTACCATCAGGGCTGCAAGTTGTATCATCTCCGCATCACTGCCATCATCATCATGGTCCGTGAGTTTGTCAGAGTTTGAGTCATCATCAGAGTTTGATGACTCAGTATCAGACTTTGTAATAAGAGCCTTTCCATTAGATTGACTCTTTTTCACAGTAACTTCTTTAGAAGCTTTCTCCTCAGCTTTAAGAGCAATTGATTTGGACTTGCCTCCATGCCTCTTGCTTCTTTGTTCCATCTCAAGCTCATGAGTTTTGAGCATTCCATAGATTTCATCAAGAGACATGTCTTCCAGATCATAATTGTCTCTGATGGTAGTGGACTTTAAATCTCACTTCTCAGGAAGAGCCAACAAGAATTTCAGATTAGAGTCTTCAAGGCCATACTCCTTATCTACCAGTGACAAATCATTAAGCAATTTCAGGAATCTGTCATATAGATCTGTTAATGACTCATCAGACTTTGAGTCAAAGTGCTCGTACTCCTGTGTGAGTATTGTTCTCCTATTTTTCTTGATGGCTTTGGTTCCTTGACATCTGAATTCCAAAGCATCCCAAATCTCTTTAGCAGTTTTGCATCCAATGACTCTGTTAGACATAACATTGTCAAGAGTGCTATATAATAAATGCCTTACCTTGGCATCTTTGCTAATAGAGGAGATATCTTCAGGAGTGTAGTCTTTCTTCTCCTTTGGAATCGTTTTCTGTTCCTCCCCAACAACTACAACAGAAAGTTTGGTAGGCTTATGTGGACCATCATGGATTCTGTCTAAGTACTCTGGATCTGTATCCTCCAGAAACATTTCCATCTTCACCTTCCATGTGGGATATTCTGATGCCCTGAGTATTGGAACTCTGATTGATTCATATCTGCTTGTTGTTGGAGTTTGTGTTTTCTCCATCATGATTGTATATCTTTTTGGATCTTAACTGTTGTATAATAACAGAGTGGCTCTGATGCCAATTGTTAGGTCCGGAATAACGTAGAAGGGGGGTTGAATACGTTATTTAAAAAATATTTTGATTTTTGATGTGGATATGAGATCAAAAATACTGAATCGAAATAACACAAATGTTTAGGAAATATCTTTTAATAGATAAAACCCGGAGGTTTGATACACAATTTAATCCTATGGATTAGCTACAAAATCAAACACTCCTAAGGATAGTTTAGGCACGAGGACCTTCTACCCGACACTTCCTAAAAGTGGGCTAAGCCGACTTTCCTACTAGATGGACTGTCTAGCAGCTTACACAGAAAATATATGAGAGAGAAGAGAGAGTTGTGTGTTGAGGTGTGTTTTGAAATGAAATACAAGCAGCCTATTTATAGACTTTAGAAAAATCACTATACTGCTAAATTACGTAACTGATTACGTCTCAGCTGGCTGCTTTTCCTTCTGCCGAATTCAAGTTTTCAACGTTCCTGAACTTTTGATTTCAAAAGTTAGAAAATAAAACATGTGGGACCCACCTGATGAATAGTACTTTTTGGTACTATTCATGAATAGTAATTTCGGTTACTATTCATATGAATAGTTCTATTCATGTGAATAGTGATTTCGGTTACTATTCATGTGAATAGTGATTTCAGTTACTATTCATATGAATAGTGATTTTGGATATTATTCATTTTTCCTCTTAATTTGACATCCTTAAATATGCAGCTTCCAAAATGGAGGATATCAATACTGCTCTAAACTCAATCATACCTCTTAACAGTTTTTCTGAGTTAGATACCTTGATTCCTTTGTGACGTGTTGACGCCTAGTGCAACTGGTCTGGTTCACAGACGACTAACATTCACTCATGGTCTTCGTATCATGTCTTTAAGAACACTGCTAAGAATTGTGCAACCATACAATCTTTATCACTGGAATCTTTTGGCCCTTCAACTGAATCATCTGTACATCTTATTTTGTCACTGAGGCTTGATCATGTTAATGAACTTCTTTCTGTGACTTGATCCTTGTTGATGCCTGTTCTTCAAATTTCACGATCCCTGTATAGAGTTAATTTTATTTATCTTTTATCCTAGTTGAGTTATATATGTCCTCTATTACATATTACATTATATTATGCTTTACAAAGTGTTTCATGAAGATTGACAACCATGAAAGGAAAGGAAAGTTTGATGCTAAAGCTTATGAAGGCATTTTCATGGGATATGGATTGGAAAGGACTGCGTACAGAGTCTATGTCATTGATCACAAAGTCATTGAAGAAAGTGTAAACGTCACGTTTGATGAAACAAAGTTCCCTGGATTACAAGAGGATGGTCAAATGGAGCCTCTTAGATTTGAAAATCAAGGTTACTTGGAGGAAGAAGAAGTTGTTGCTGATTGATAAGTGGATTTTATATCCACTTGTAGCGTTCCATATCAGCTTAAATTGATTGTCTTGGACTCAAGTTTGTTGTAATTTTGATGTGTTTTGTGTAGTTGTGCAGGTTTGCAAGAATGACGATTATGGTGGATGCTTCTGTCGTTTTTGGAGGTTAAATTGATTAAAATTCGGATTTTCCGGGAAGGTTGCGCAGTTTACACTCTTTTGGCCATATCTGGAGTTCTAGAAGTCCGTTTTTAGCGATCTTATAGCTCACGCGAAGCTTGGGAGATTTTCTACAACCTGGGACAGATAGCAGGTGCAGGGAGCGTGTAGATCAAATTAGCGCACATGTTCTTTGTGAAGCAAGGCTGGAAGATTACTGTTTTGCCCTTTTTCTAATTCTAATTGTATTTTGGGCAGTTTTTAGTACCTTAATCGAATTCTAATTGTAATAGAAGGTAATTTCTTGCTGGGCAAGAATTCTAGAGCATATTTAAACACATCTTAGCATTGTAATTCAGATTGTTTTTATTATTGTAACATAGAATTGCAAGGGAGAAAAGTGGAGAAAGGTTCAACGCTCGGTGACAAGCACGGATCTAGATCTACTTCATCTTTTGTATACGTTGGATCATAGATTTGTTTTCTCAACTCTTAGTTTTAATAATATTATTGCTTTCTTCTTTTATACCTTGTTTTATATAATGTTTTCATCAAATCCCATGGTGACGAACGGATTTAATTATGTAGTTTAGTATCTTGATGCTTAAAGATCTGATATCCTCGTATGGTTATGCTTAATTGTTAGATGTGTCGCGAACATCTAATCTGTTAATCTCTTGTGAAGTGAAAGTGGATCTTGAGGTTTAGAACTTGCCATGCTAGCATAGGATTATGCATGTTTTGACATCGTAATTTGTAGTATAAGATGAAAATACTTATATTGCCCTATGTGATCAATTTGGATAACTTGTTCTTCAACCGTTATGTTTTCAAATTCTATAGACATATAGGGTATAAACATAATTGGTGTCTATTCATCTTCTATCTCTTTTGTGGATGTATGGGTAGTTTGGTATACGTATACTGATAGGTAGCATGTACTTATTTCCTATTGTCCGATCAGATATCATCACCATTGCACATAGTGATTAAAGGCGTCAGATCTAAATGAAGTATTTAATAAAATTAGGATCCCATGTTTATTCTCCTATAAGTAATTCGATTTCAATTCTCATTAGTTAATTTAATTGTTAGTTTAATATTTTGCTTTTAGTTTAATTTAGATAATCAAAAACCCCAATTTGTTATTTATCTTAGCAGTGAATTAAAATCATACATTGTTGAATAGGTGCATGAACTGAAAAGAACTTAACCAGATCTCAGTGGAACGAACTTTAATTGTATTACTTGTGACCACGTGCAGTTGCGTGATTTTGTGTTAACAAGTTTTTGGCACCGCTGCCGGGGATCATCGGTGTTTTGGTTTTAGTTTATGTGCTTGTCATCAGTGGTCTTTAGCGTTCACTGACTTGGATTTTCTTACTTAGTTTGTTGTTTTTTTTTTTGGTGTTTCAGGTACTTGAACGTGTATGCGAACACGTTTGCAAACTCGTAAACTGGCAGAAAAAGAACTTGCACCAGCAAAAGAGATGGAAGATTTACCAGTAGCAACTAAGGCTTTGAAGGATTATTCTCAGCCTAAGATCAATGACATTCAGCTATAAGGAATAAGGAACTCAATTTCAGCAGCAATAAGGAACCAGCTAACTCAATTTCAGCAGCAATCTGGTGAATCTTTGTGTGAGGCTTGGGAACATTATAAGGAGATGCTTCGTAGATGTCCTCATCATGGCATGCCTAACTGGATGGTTATCAATGGTTTTTACAATGGGTTGGAAGCACAGTCTAGACCTTTGCTAGATGCAGCATCAGGTGGAGCTCTGTGGGATAAGAGCTATGAGGAGGCTTATGATCTTATTGAGACGATGGCTGCTAATGAATATCAAAATCCAACCCAGAGGCTTTCTCAAGGCAAGGTACAGGTGTTCTTGAAGTTAATGCGGCTACAGCCATTGCAGCTCAGTTGAAGGCTCTCACTATAAAGGTGGATTCTCTTGCTAATTGTGGAATTCAGCAGGTTGCTAGCATTTGTGAGTTATGTGCAGGCGCACATGAGATAAGTTAGTGCGCTATCTCTTCTGAATCAGCACAGTTCGTGAGTAATTTCCAGAGACCTACTGCACCAGTTCCAGCCACTTATTATCCTAATAATCGGAATCATCCCAATTTCAGCTGGAGCAATACTCAAGGTGCTCAACAACAACAACCTTATCAGCAGTTTCAGGGTCAGCAAGCTAGGCCATTCAATCAAGGGTTTCAGCAGCAGTATGCTCCAAGGCAACCATATCAACCTCCTGGATTTCAGCAACAGCCTCAGGCAAGTGCGGGTCAATCTTCTAATGAAAAATCAAAAATAGAGGAGTTGAGGATGATGGTTAAAAGTCAATCAGTTTCTCTTAAGACTTTGGAGAACCAGATGGGGCAACTTGCTAGTGCTTTACTTAGTAGGCAACAAGGAACTCTGCTTAGCGATACGGAGGCTAATCCAGGCAGGAGAGACAATAAAGAACAAGTGAAAGCAGTGACTTTGAGATCGGGAAAAGTTATAGCAGGCCCTAAATCAGCAGCTGAAGAAGATGAAGATGTTCAGAATCAGCAGGTTGAAAAATCTGCAGTGCCCGAAATTGCTAAATATGATTTGGCGGCTGATCAGCAAGATGGTGAAGTGGAAAAGAGCAAGGAACCTGTTGAAAAAGCTTCTCAGGAGCAGTCTACGAAAAATACTCAGATCTATCCTCCTCCTCCATATCCTAGAAGACTCCAGAAGCAGAATTTGGATAAGAAATTTGCTAAGTTTTTAGAGGTGTTCAAAAAGTTGCAGATTAACATTCCCTTTGCAGAAGCTCTTGAATAGATACCGAGCTATGCCAAGTTCATGAAGGGTATTCTTTCTCGTAAGTTGAAGCTCGAGGAATTAGAGACCGTTGCTCTAACGGAAGAGTGCAGTGCTGTGCTGCAACAGAAATTGCCTCCAAAACTAAAGGATCCTGGTAGCTTTACTATTCCATGAACTATTGGTAATTTATCTTTTAAGAAGTGCTTGTGTGAGTTGAGAGCTAGCATCAATCTCATGCCCTTGTCAGGTTACATGCAACTTGGTCTACCAGAGCCAAAGCCAACCAACATCTCTTTGCAGTTGGCTGATCGTTCAGTTACATATCCTAGAAGTATAGTGGAGGATGTTTTGGTGAAAGTTGAGAAACTCATATTTCCTGCTGATTTTGTTATCTTGTATTTTGAAGAGGATAAGAAGATTCCCATAATCTTGGGAAGACCGTTCTTAGCTACTGGTAGAACCTTGATCGATGTGCAGAAAGGGGAGCTCACCATGAGGGTGCAAGACTAGAATGTCACTTTTAATGTGTTCAATGCGATGAAATTTCCCACAGAAGATGAAGAATGCTTGAAGGTGGATTTGGTTGATTCTGCAGTAAATATGGAGATTGAGCAGTTGTTAAAGTCTGATTCTTTGGAGAGCTTTCTAGTTGGTGACTATGATTTTGAAGATGAGGAAGTAGCCGAGCAACTTCAACAGTTAAATTCAGCTCCTTGGAAAAGGAGATTTGACTTGCCTTTTGAATCTCTTGGGTTAGCGGGACTTAAAAATTCTACGGCGCGTCTTAAACCATCTATTGAAGAAGCTCCTACACTTGAACTCAAACCATTGCCTGATCACTTGAGGTATGCTTTTCTTGGTGATGCATCTACATTACCTATTATTATTTCATCTAACCTGTCAGGTAGTGAGGAAGAAAAGCTCTTGCGAATTCTGAGGGAGTTCAAGTCAGTAATTGGTTGGACCATAGCAGATATCAAGGGAATCAGCCCTTCTTGTTGCATGCACAAAATTCTGCTAGAGGAAGGAGCTAAGCCTACTGTTGAACATTAGCGAAGACTCAATCGTATTATGAAAGAGGTGGTGAAGAAGGAAATTCTAAAGTGGCTAGATGCGGGTATTATCTATCCTATCTCAGACAGTTCTTGGGTGAGTCCGGTTCAATGTGTGCCTAAGAAAGGAGGCATGAAAGTTGTTCCTAATGAGAAGAATGAGCTCATCCCTACTCGGACAGTCACGGGGTGGAGAGTTTGCATGGATTATCGGAAGCTCAACAAAGCCACGAGAAAAGACCACTTTCCTCTTCCATTCATTGATCCGATGTTAGACAGGTTGGCGGGACACGAGTATTATTGTTTACTTGATGGTTATTCGGGCTATAATCAGATTTGCATTGCTTCGGAAGATCAAGAGAAGACTACTTTCACATGTCCTTTTGGCATTTTTGCTTTTCGTCGAGTTTCTTTCGGAGTGTGTGGTGCTCCTGCCACTTTTCAAAGGTGTATGATGGCTATTTTCTCAGACATGATTGGCACTAATGTGGAGGTTTTCATGGATGACTTCTCTGTTTTTGGTACTTCTTATGACGAGTGTTTGCATAACCTTGGCTTGGTATTGAAAAGGTGTGTGGAGACTAATTTGGTGCTTAATTGAGAAAAATGTCACTTCATGGTGCGAGAAGGAATTATTCTTGGGCACAAGGTATCTGGTAGAGGACTTGAGGTGGATAGGGCTAAGGTGGAAACAATTGAAAATCTTCCTGCACCTATTTCAGTTAAAGGAATTCGCAGTTTTCTTGGTCATGCGGGTTTCTATCGGCGATTCATCAAAGACTTCTCAAAAATCTCTAAACCCTTGTGCAATCTTTTGGAGAAGGATGTTCCTTTCAAGTTTGATGATGAGTGCCTTGCAGCTTTTGAGCTCTTGAAAAAGAAGTTGACTACTACACCGGTCATTACCGTACCTAATTGGGAGGAACCTTTCGAGCTTATGTGTGATGCTAGTGACTATGCTGTTGGAGCCGTGCTTGGGCAAAGAAAGGATAAAGTTTTTCATGTGGTTTACTATGCTAGTAAAACTCTCATGATGCACAGCTTAACTACACCACTACTGAGAAGGAGTTGCTAGCAGTTGTCTATGGTTTCGAGAAATTCAGGTCTTATTTGCTTGGGACTAAGGTGATTGTGTATATGGATCATGCTGCTATTCGATATCTCATGTCGAAGAAGGACTCAAAGCCTAGATTGATTCGTTGGGTGCTTTTATTGCAAGAGTTTGATGTGGAAATCAAAGATAGGAAGGGCACGGAAAACCAAGTAGCGGATCATCCCTCACGCTTGGAGGACCACGGTAAGGATTCGTATAACAAATCTCTTATTAATGAATCTTTTCTCGATGAGCAGCTTTTGGAGTGCAAGATGAAGAGCCATGGTTTGCAGATTTTGTGAACTATTTGGTGAGCAATGTGATTCCTCCAGATCTTTTGAGTGCTCAAAGGAAGAAGTTTCTACATAATGTGAAGTGGTACCGTTGGGATGAGCCGTTTCTGTTTCGACAAGGAGCAGATCAGATGATCAGACGTTGCATTCCGTATAATGAGACAGAGAGTGTTTTGAGAAGTTGCCACTCAACCATTTATGGTGGCCATTATGGTGGAGAAAAGACAGCAGCTCGTGTGCTTCAAGCAGGTTTCTGTTGGCCTACCTTGTTTAAGGATGCTCATCGATTTGTGATGAGTTGTGATCGATGTCAAAGGGTTGGTAATATATCTAGAAGGAACGAGATGCCTCTTAACATGCTTCTTGAGGTGGAGATCTTTGATGTTTGGGGAATTGACTTCATGGGACCTTTTGTTTCTTCATGCAATAATCAGTACATCTTGCTACCTGTGGATTACATGTCTAAATGGGTCGAGGTTAAGGCGTTGCCGACCAATGATGCGAAGGTGGTATTGAATTTCTTGCATAAGCAAATTTTCACGATTTTCGGAACTCCACGTGCTATAATAAGTGATGAGGGAACTCACTTTTGCTATCGCCAGTTTACTTCATTAATGGCAAAGTATAATGTGACGCATCGTGTTGCTATAGCCTATCACCCTCAAACGAATGGCCAAGTTGAAGTTTCTAACAGGGAGATCAAGAGAATTCTGGAGAAAGTGGTGAATCCGTCTCGTAAAGATTGGTCGTTGAAGTTGGATGAAGCTGTGTGGGCGTACAGAACTGCCTACAAGACTCCTCTAGGTATGTCTCGGTTTCAGTCAGTTTATGGGAAAGCATGTCATTTACCTGCAGAATTAGAGCACAAGGCATATTGGGCATTAAAGAAGTTGAACTTGGATATCAAGGCTGCGGGTGAGAAACAGTTGCTTCAATTGAATGAACTTGAGGAATTTCGTGAGCAAGCTTACGAAAATAACAAAATGTATAAGGAGAAGGCCAAGAGGTGGCATGATAAAAGGTTGGTACCAAAAGCATTCTTGCCAGGTCAACAGGTGTTGCTATTTAATTCTCGCCTCAAACTTTTTCCGGGAAAACTCAAGTCGAGATGATCGGGTCAATTTATTGTTAAGATGGTGTTTCCACATGGAGCTGTTGAAATTTTTGAAACAACACCGGATCATGCTTTCAAAGTGAATGGACAGCGGTTGAAACATTATTATGGAGGGTCGTTTCAACGCGATAAGGTTTCCGCCATTTTGGCGTCGACGTGAATTCAAGGAAGAATGTCAAGCCAATGACATTAAAAGAGCGCTTCTTGGGAGGCAACCCAAGCCTCGTGTATGTCTTGTATATTGTTTCTTCCAAAAAAAAAATCGAAACAGTGTATTTTTTAGCAGGCTGCACCTGTGTAACGCAGGTTGCGCCTGCGTTTATGTCCCCCACGCAGGTTGCGCCTGTGTAACGCAGGTTGCGCCTGCATTACTGGTCTGTGCGCAGATTGCGCGCCTATCGCGCAGGCTGCGCTTGCGTGACTGCTTTGTGAGTAGTTTGCGCCAGCCGCGCGCAGGCTGCGCAGAGAGCAGTGTGTTCAGATTTTTCTCAGCTGTTATAAAAAAAAATTCCCCAATTCCTTTTCTATCTTTTATACTCTCATCTCTACACCTAATTCTAATCCTATATCAATTCTAAAACCCTCCATCTCCTCTTCAAATTCTTAAACCTATATCAATTCTAATTCAAATTTTATTCTCCTCTTTTATATCTTCATTCAAATTTCTATCTTATATACCTATACTTACACAAATATATAAACCCAATCCCTAATTTAAAATCTCTAAACCTCCATTTAAATTTCTAGGAGCAAGAAGGATTCAAGTTTTGGGGATTTTCATTGCAAGTTTCACCTCTTCAATTCGTATTGGGTATATTTCTTCCTTAATTCTTATTACGAATTTGTGTTCTTGTAAATTAGGGGATTTTGTGGTGATCTTGTTAAAAGGGGTTTTTGTATATTTTGGTGATATTGTTGAGTTGAGAATTGATTGTGTTATGGCTCCTAAGCGAATGAGGGGTGGTTCGAGTAGGGTGGAGAGATTTTCTTCTCCGGAAGCGGAGATTGAGAATAATAGATTGTTGTCAAGGCTGGTGGCGAAAGAAAGGGGGTTTTTGCCAACTCGTCATTATGGGTTGGTTGAGGTGATTAGTGAGTTACGATGGGGAGAGATTTGTAAGGCGCCTGCTCCGGTTCCGTTGAATGTTGTTAGGGAGTTTTATGCGAATGCGAAAGATGAACCGGATGTGGTGTGTGTGGTTCGAGGTAAACGGGTGGATTATAGGCCAGATGCTATTCGTCCTATTTTGGGACAACCACCTAAGCTTGTGGGGGATGAAGATTGGGCACTGAAGACAAATGAGGAAGTGGATATGGAGGCGATTGTTCGTGAACTATGTGTTCCCGGTACAGTTTGGAAGTACAAGTTGGGTACTAATGAGCCACTTACTTTTCCGTCTTCTGCTATGAATAAGTTTGCACGAGCGTGGTATCTATTTCTTTGTGCCAATATTATGCCTACTTCTCATATGGGTGAGGTCACAGCTGACAGAGCGATTATTCTTTGGGGCATTCTAAAGGGAAAGTACATTGATGTCAGCTATATTGTTCATCAGAATATCCGCAGGTGTTTAAAGTCTAGTGCACTATCATCGATGCCCCATGCTTCTATCATAGTTGGGTTGTGTATGGTTAATGGTGTTACATGGGGTGCGGATGAGGAGTTGCAGTCACCTTTGGCTTCCATTATTGACGTGTCTATTGATCAGATGCCGGAATGGCAAGGCGGAATCCCACATCCTAGGGGGCTCAGGTATGATGTTAGTGGTGCTGGTACTAGTGGTCAGGGAGCGGGCGCTCCGCCACGGGTTTCGAGAGTACCAAGGGTTTTGGATGCCCACTTTAGACGTTTGTATAGGCGTATGGATGCTATACATGCTAGTAACCGGGAGTATGCTGAGGATATGGCTATAGCTTTGCGAGATGCGGGTATTCAGGCCCGGTGGCCCGTCTATGGAGCTCGTACACCGTATCCACCGCCAGATTCTGATTCATCCGAGGATGAGGACGAGTAGGTATGTTTTCTGCTATCCCTCGTATTTACTTCCATTCAATGCGGACATTGAATATTTTAAGTTTGGGGGTGGTTTGAGGGATTAGTAGTTGTTGTATTATGTGTGCATGTAGGATTTCATGCTTTGCATATTAGTAGTAGTAAATTATGCATTTATGTTCGTGTTATCTACGTTTGTTTCATATAGGACATTCTGTTTTTGTTTCGTATACCATGTGAGTTCATATTAGTTGCATTTCATGGCATGCATATTTCATGATCCCTTAGAACGAGCTAATTCTGATTGGTAGGTAGGTGTCTAATTGAGTGTGGTAATGATGAATAGAGGGTTGACTTATAGTTTCTATGAAATTGACTTATGTGTTTCTGAAACAAAACTAATTACACAGTCTCATTGGGTGCTTTTGGGCTAGGTTAGGTTCATGCTTGTTTGGATGTTTTGAGATTTAATCACTTGTTTATATTTAGAATTTTCGTTATTCCATTTATAGCGTAGGAGCACTTAAGTCTAAGTTTGGGGGAAAACAGGGATTTCATGCTAAATTGTAAATAATTATCAATAATTGCTAGATGTCAAATGGCTAGTAGCCGACTCATATTTATATGAGTAGTCTAGGGTTGGAATTGAGAATTCTCATCCCAGATGGCATATATGAAAAAAAAAAAGCAGAAAAAAAAATAGAAAAAAAAAAAAAAGAAAAAAAAATGTCAAAAATTTCAATTGTTTATATGCAAAATTAACCAGGGTGAGCTCTTTAATACTCGAGCTATTAAGTTCGCGGGGACTTTGTGCCTTGTGACCTAAGGCTTTTATAGTCTGGGATCCACAAACCTAATGCTCGCTACATGGGTATTATTGTATAAGCCTTTTGGGGTCTCATCCATTGCACGGTTAAATAAGCATGCTTGTATATATTATTATGTGTAGTAGTTGTTAGTAATTAAGCATGGATTCTTGTCTACCTTGGATAAGGATGGAGCTGTTTCTAGGTTATGGAGTGTTTACCGTCTATTCTATTTATAAACTTGTGATTGTCTTGGCAAAGAACATGTATGATTTTGATCTAGTTTTGGGAGTATTTCTGATGAGCATTGCACACATGCACGTTTCTGTTCATGTATTGTTAGTATACGGGAACTTAGTAGAGCTCTATTTGGATTTAGTTACATTCTATAAGATATTTTCTTGCTAGTTGGTTTTGGTTAGTTTGAAGGGGATCGTTGCATGTTCATTTTAGTTGCATTCATGAATTGCATTGTTTAGTTAGATGGATTTTGTGGGTACATTCACTATAGGCCCTCACGAGACCTTACTCGTCCACTAGTGCTGCCAAGGGATTTAAAGGGCTTGTTGCATATTCCAAATGAAACCGTGATCACCTACGGAAGTGGTACTAATTAGTTAGTGTTAGTTGTTTATGCTTGAGGACAAGCATCGGTTTAAGTTTGGGGGTGTGATAAGTGGATTTTATATCCACTTGTAGCGTTCCATATCGGCTTAAATTGATTGTCTTGGAATCAAGTTTGTTGTAGTTTTGATGTGTTTTGTGTAGTTGTGCAGGTTTGCAAGAATGTCGATTATGGTGGATGCTTCTGTCGTTTTTGGAGGTTAAATTGATTAAAATTCGGATTTTCCGGGAAGGTTGCGCAGTTTACACTGTTTTGGCCATATCTGGAGTTCTAGAAGTCCGTTTTTAGCGATCTTACAGCTCACGCGAAGCATGGGAGATTTTCTACAACTTGGGATAGATAGCAGGAGCAGGGAGCGTGTAGATCAAATTCGCGGACGTGTTCTTTGTGAAGCAAGGCTGGAAGATTACTGTTTTGCCCTTTTTCTAATTCTAATGGTATTTTGGGCAGTTTTTAGTACCTTAATCGAATTCTAATTGTAATAGAAGGTAATTTCTTGCTGGGCAAGAATTCTAGAGCATATTTAAACACATCTTAGCATTGTAATTCGGATCGTTGTTATTATTGTAACATAGAATTGCAAGGGAGAAAAGTGGAGAAAGGTTCAACGCTCGGTGACAAGCATGGATCTATATCTACTTCATCTTTTGTATGCGTTGGATCATAGATTTGTTTTCTCAACTCTTAGTTTTAATAATATTATTGCTTTCTTCTTTTATACCTTGTTTTATATAATGTTTTCATCAAATCCCATGGTGACGAACGGTTCGATTATGAACTAATCGTTGTCATAGGATTCTAACGGATTTAATTATGTAGTTTAGTATCTTGATGCTTAAAGATCTGTGTGTGACATATATCTGATATCCTCGTATGGTTATGCTTAATTGTTAGATGCGTCGCGAACATCTAATCTGTTAATCTCTTGTGAAGTGAAAGTGGATCTTGAGGTTTAGAACTTGCCATGCTAGCATAGGATTATGCATGTTTTGACATCGTAATTTGTAGTATAAGATGAAAATACTTATATTGCCCTATGTGATCAATTTGGATAACTTGTTCTTCAACCGTTATGTTTTTAAATTCTATAGACATATAGGGTCTAAACATAATTGGTGTCTAATCATCTTCTATCTCTTTTGTGGATGTATGGGTAGTTTGGTATACGTTTACTGACAGGTAGCGTGTACTTATTTCGTGTTGTCCGATCAGATATCATCACCATTGCACATAGTGATTAAAGGCGTCAGATCTAAATGAAGTATTTAATAAAATTAGGATCCCATGTTTATTCTCTTATAAGTAATTCGATTTCAATTCTCATTAGTTAATTTAATTGTTAGTTTAATATTTTGCTTTTAGTTTAATTTAGATAATCAAAAACCCCAATTTGTTATTTATCTTAGCAGTGAATTAAAATCATACATTGTTGAATAGGTGCATTAACTGAAAAGAACTTAATCAGATCACAGTGGAACGAACTTTAATTGTATTACTTGTGACCACTTGCACTTGCGTGATTTTGTGTTAACACTGATGAACCTACTTGCACTCAGTCCATTGAGTTTGGAAGAGATACTGTCAACACCAATGATGTTACTCAAACTCCAGCTCAGTCTCAAACAATAACTCCCAATCATCAGAATGAGAATGAGTCTGGAGATGTTGAAGAACATGAAGGAGAAACCATCAATGGTGGAGAATCAACTCCTCAAAGAGGAACTGATCAAGCAGATCAAGAAAGAAGCTTGCCTAGAATTACTAAGTGGAACAGAGATCACACCAGCAATCTAATCATTGGTGATCCCACTACTGGTATAAGGACAAGGAGAAATGTTTCTGCTGACAGCATGTTCTCTTGCTTTCTATCTCAAACTGAGCCAAAGTCAATTGATGAAGCATTGTTGGATTCAGATGGGGTGATAGCCATGCAAGAAGAGCTCAACCAATTTGAAAGAAACAATGTATGGAATCTAGTCCCTAGACCTAAAGAGAAATCAATTGTTGACACAAAGTGGGTCTTCAGAAACAAATTGGATGAAGGTGAAAACGTGACAAGGAACAAAGCAAGACTAGTGGCCAAAGGATACTGTCAATAGGAAGGAGTAGACTATGATGAAACATTTGCACCTGTTGCCAGACTTGAAGCCATAATAATTTTCCTAGCCTATGCTGCACACTGTAACTTCAAAGTGTTCCAAATGGATGTCAAAAGTGCTTTTCTCAATGAAGAGCTAGAGGAGGAAGTGTACGTTGAACAGACACCTGGATTTGAAGATTCTGAATTGTATGACTTTGTCTACAAACTGTTCAAAGCACTTTATGGATTGAAGCAAGCCCCTAGAGCTTGGTATGATACTCTCTCTACCTTTCTGCTGGAGAATTAATTTGTAAGTGGTGTTGTGGATAAGACACTGTTCTACAAGCATCATGGCAAAGACATCATTCTGGTGCAGATCTATGTTGATGACATAATCTTTGGTTCTACAAATGAAAAGCTGTGTGAAAAGTTTTCATCTCTAATGAGAAACAAATATGAGATGGGTATGATGGGAGAACTATCATTTTTCCTAGGTTTACAAATACATCAAAAAGATGATGGCATCTTCATTTGCCAAGAAAATTATGTCAAGGAACTTCTCAAAAAGTTCAACTTGGAAGATGCATCACCTGCCAAGACACCTATCTCTGCTGCAACCAAACTGGATTTGGATCGTAAAGGAAAGAAAGTGGATTCTAGTACCTACAGGGACATGGTGGGATCATTACTGTATCTAACTGCTAGCAGACCAGATATTATGTTTGCTACATGTCTCTGTGCAAGGTTTCAAGCTGATCCAAAAGAGTCACACTTGGTAGCAATCAAGAGGATCTTTAGATATCTCAAAGGTACTCCAAATTTAGGCCTTTGGTATCATAAAGATTCTGGATTTGATCTGATAGGATATTCGGATTCAGATTATGATGGATGCAAGATTGACAGAAAAAGTACAACAGGAAGCTGTCAATTTCTTGGTGGAAGATTAGTGTCATGGTTTAGCAAGAAGTAGCATTATGTGTCTACCTCAACTGCAGAAGCTGAATACATTGTAACTGGAAGTTGTTGTGCTCAGATTCTTTGGATGAAAAATCAGCTAATGGATTCTGGTTTAGAGTTGTCCAATATTCCCATTTATTGCGATAACACCAGTGCCATAGCCATCTCAGATAATCCAGTTCAACACTCCAGGACGAAGCACATTGATATTATACATCATTTCATCAGAGAGCATGTTGAAAAGGGAACTGTGAAGCTGGTTTATGTTCCAACAGAAAAGCAACTTGCAGACATCTTCACGAAGCCACTAGACGAAGCAACCTTCAACAGGTTGGTAAGTGAATTGGGAATGCTAAATCTGGTATGTTAACTTACTAGTTTTTACATTTTCAAAGTGGTTAAATCGCAGCTTGTGACTGTAGCTTTCAATGTTACTGTCATGAGAAGTTACTGTCGTATGTGCTACTTGTTTAATTGACAACATGTTTGCTATGACTATGCTAAATTGATATTACATGCCTGTTTTAACTTATGTAATGAGTAGTCATGTGACATTAATTTAAACCATACGCGTGCTAGTGACAACTAGTCGTGTCATTTCAAATGAACCCGGGTATTTGTCAGACTTTTATTTTAAAGTTTAATACTTTATTAAAAAGAAGCGTGTGGGAAGTTGTAGCGTCATTTAATGTGTTATAAATAAGACTGAGGCCAAACCCTTATTCTTCATTACACACCTAAGAGACTCTAGAGAATGAGCAAGAGGAAAGCTTCTGAGATGTCCACTTTAGAAAGCTCAGCCAACGACAAAGGCAAAGAGGTGCCTAAACAAAAGGAGGAGACTACTACTGCTGATGAGAATCCTCTCAGTCCTTTCCTTGATAAGCTTCAAGTTATCTGGATGCAAAAGGGATCACGGAGGAGAAGGAGATAGAGAAGATCGTCGAGCAGTTACTGGTGGAGGCTATTGCGGAGCTTAATAAGAAATGATGTTTAGTTCTTAAGAACTATTTGTATTGTTTCAAGTTGTTTTTTATTAATGAAAAGTTCATCGTTTCGTCTCCCCAGTGCTATTGCATGCCGTATCTCTCATCTTGATTATCTATTATTGTATGCATGTGTCTACTTGTGTGTATGGATGTATGTGGATGTGTGCTTGCTTAACGAATATGTGCTTAAATCGATAATGCTAATTGGTAATTTTACTCTTAAGCAATGGGCAAAGTCGATTAAAATTCATGACACAAATTATTTCCGCACAAGTTGTTGTCAATAAGTGAAGATGTTGTCACGATGTGCATTGACAGCAAGTTCCTTATCAGCAACGGAAAAAGTTTCTATCATGAAATTTAAAGGAAATTGTATAAATTGCTTAATGGTGACAGCATGTTCTTGCGCCGATGTTACTGTCAAGCAAAACTTGTTGTCATCCTCCCATACTAATGAATTTGTTACAACGCACAGGTTACTGTCAAGATTAGTGGACCGATTTAATTGGGATTTTACCTCCACGATTTACAACCACTAAAAAGTAACTACCCACAACACCACGTGACTGATTAATGGGCTAAGACATTGCTACTTTCCCTTTTTCAGTAAAACGCTTGCTAATTTCATGTAAGCAACTTTCAAACACACAACACTCAACATAACCTCTCTCCCTCAAAAGCAAAAATCTCTCTCTCCCAAAACTCAAAGCAAAAATGGCACCCAAACAATCCTCTTCTCAAATAAACTTTGCTGGTATTCTCTCTGCTGGAGATGCTGGTGAAGGTTTCAAAGGACTCGTATCCTTCTTAAACAAGTCCTATCTAGGTCATGCTATAACCTCTACTCCATCTTTGAACCTAGAAAGACTTGAAGAATTCTGGAAATCTGCCTTTGTTCCAGGAGGTGCAGGCAAAGACACCATAAACTACAAAATCAAAGGGGTTACCTGCATCCTCACAATAAAAGGTATCAACGAAGCTTTGGGAACTGGACTGAAAGCTAAAAATACAAGGAACTTGCAAGTGATGAAACCCTAAAGAAGTTTTTCCTGAAAATTGGGTATTCTAGTCCTGTTCTTGAAGAGGGTACATCAAATTGGTACTCAACTGGTGAAATGGACAGAAAGCATTTGAGAAAAGAATGGAGCATGATTTTTGATGTCATGGTGAAGGTTTTCTCAACCAAAACCACTGGATGGAATGGAATTCCCTCCTACATCAAGAAGCTCACTCACTCTCTAGTCCATGGTTACAAAGTGGATGTTGGAAAGCTGCTTATGAGTCAACTCAAGTCAGCTCTGAGCAGGAAGGTACAAGTCTATCCTCGCTTTCTCACAATGTGTTTAAATTCATTATGTGGTATTGATGATAATGCATCTCTAACTATGGAGTGCAATGTTTTGAAAAGAAATACACACACATCACTCAATTCATAAAATTTGAATACACATATTCCACTCTGTTTCACCAAACACATGGCTGATCAAGAGCCTAATCTTGATTTTGAACTACCTTCTGGGTATGTTAATTTCTCCCTTGAGAATGAAGCTGAATTAGACCCAAATTTAGTTAACCTACATTCTACACCATTCGTTCCAATCAGACCTTCCAGACAAACAAAAGCCACAAAAATAGCCTTGCAAGAATCCAAGAAAAGACCCTTGGAAACTGGAGTTTGTGGTAGTTCTGAGAATGTTGAGAGAGAAACTGCACCTGATGCAGCAAATAAGGATGTTGGTAAAAGTGAACCCACAGTGGTTTCTCTTGAGTCTAAGAAGAAGAGAGCTAAGAGGGACAAAACCACTTTCAGCCACCCCTCAGTCTCACAAAAGGCTGTGGAGGATAAAAGGGAATCAAACACATCCCTAGGTGCTTCTTCTCAACAAGAAGTATCTATTGAAACTGGCCTGTCTCCCAAGGCATCCTGTAAAGAGTCTGCACAACCTCATTTACTCACTCATGAGGAGCCTACACTTGCAGAAATGCACACAGAGTTAGGGCACAGTGAGGGTCGTGAAACTTCTACTCTTGATGTTCCACAAGTTATCTCTGTGGAACAGCCAGAAATCTCTTCTATACCATCACCTTCCTTATTCTCTAATCCATCAATTGTTTCTTCTCAACAACCTAGAGAGGGGGACAGTCCCAACCATTCAGGTTTTGAACATCCATCTCAAGTCATGGATGAGCCCCCATCAAGTGGTCCACAAGAACCCATTTCTCAAAGTGAAATGGATACCACACCCTCAAACACTGAGCTAGATCAAGATGGCAATCTGCCAGAAAATGAAACAGCCAACATCTTGGTCGACCTCCAAAAAGCAACTGACCTTCAGGAAGTTGCTGTCACAGCCTCAGCTGCTGTCAAAGACAACGCAAAAGTTACTGTCAACCCACCTGTGGACAGTAACATTTTGGGCAAAGATGTTATCACCTCTTCACAGTTTGATCAAGATTCAGTAATTGTTGAAGATGCTTATGATAATGATCATGTGCCAATCTCTACTTACAGAAAGGTAAAATCTAAACCTTCTTTTTCAATGCATGTAAGTACTTCTCATACCCATGCATCTAGGATGAGTGAGGGAGTGCAAAAGAAAAGAGAGATAAAAGAAAAGAGAGGTGAGCATAAAAATGAGAGGCAGCCAAATGAGCTGGCAAAAGGAGAGGGACTTGAGCACGTCCAGAGTGAATTTGAGGGAACCCCACACAAAAAGGCATTAGGCCTTGAGAGTCATTCTTTGAGGAGTGATGAGATCACTCAAAAAAATATTGAGAGTGTGAGACACCCCATAGCCTCCTTGCCTCAGTCTTTTCCTTTCTCATCAAAAAGGTTAAGGTCTGATGGTCCTTCTAAACAAGCTGAATCAAGGTTGAAATCCCTTGAGGGCAGATGTGCATCCATGGAAGCTAAACTTGATGCACTGTCCACCATGGTAGCTACTGGCTTTGCTGAGATTCAACAAAATCTGTTATCGTTTTCTACTGTCCTTAGTGTTGTCAACTTAACTAAGGGGGAGAAAGTGGTAGATCAGAATAAAGTGCAAAATTAGAATATTGTAAGTCTAGTAGAGAAGGAGACATAAGGTGGAGCAACAAGCAAGGGGGAAGTCTAGAAGAGAGGGGGAGCAAATGGAAGAAGATGGAGATGGAAGTAAGGGGGAGCAAAATGCAAATAAAGATAGATTCTTTGGTGAAGAGTTGAGAGCTAGTGGAATTGGTGAATCTGTTGAACTAGATGGTGAGCAATGTTGGTGACTAAAGAAATATTGGAGCAATTACAAAGGGCTCAAACACCAACATTACCTCCTCTGAAAATCAATGAACCAGTTCCTGAAGTCATGGAAACTCCACTGCAGAAACATTGGAGAGAAATGGAAGAATCCAACAGACTCGGCAAAGGCAAAGACAAAATTCCTGAAAAGGTAAACCCTACAACAGGATACATTTGGTCTGATGGAAGTGGATATAGTCTAGGAGAGGAAGAAACGATGATAGTTAGCTACATGGAGAGTACTTTGCAGAACAAAGATGAAGAATTCAGTGCATTGGTGAATAGTGCCATAAAAGAGGCAGGAGGAGTATATACAAAACTGTCACCAATACTGAAGGACAAAATAACAAGTATCTCTATGAAGGTGAATCTGGAGAAAAGATGGGCAGTTGATGTTTATCTGAAAATTGGCATCTCTATATTCATTACAATGCAGCTACTGCAAAGTCTGCAAGCTAGAGTGCTGAATGCCATGGGAACGAAAGTGAAAGCCAATTCTACAATCTTCAATAACGATCTGCTAGCACAAATTAAAGGTCTTGTTGAAGAAAAGCTACCAGAAGTGATTGAAGAACCCTATGGTATTTGCTACAGAACGACCACAAGCACAGGAGCCAAAAGGATTGGATTTCTGATCCTAAGTGAAGAACCCAGATTGCATTCTAATACAATTATGGGAGTGCTGAAACAAATCCTCAAATCTAAGATAAACAGAGACAAAGTCAAGGCTGTCAAAGATATTCACAAACTGCTAGCAAAGAGAGATGAAAGTCTTAGCTCTCAAGTGAAGAAATTGATTTCTGAAGCTAATGCCAAAAGAAGTGAAAGTGGTGGAAGATGCACATATGATGACACCCTTGATGATGATGATCTTGATGGAACTGGAGGATTTGGTACAACTGGAAGTGGTCAAGAAACTGCTGAGATCACTGGAAGTCAGACTCGGGAGGAAACAAAGGAAGAAGCTCCCAAGGATGATAAGAAAGATGCTGAAGCTAAAGATGAGGGAGAGACAGACATTCTTGATACACTGGAAGGAAGTATCTTAAGATTTGTTATTGACTGTTTTGATGCTGAAAAAGATACTGTCAACAAGGAAGCTGTCAAGAATGGTTAAGTTACTGTCGAAGAAGCTGCTGTCAAAGAAGACACTGTCAAGAGCTTGAATGAAGAAGCTGTCACAGGCAAAACTGTCAAGACATCCAAGTCTAAAAGGACAAAACAAAGAGCAATATCCTGGCGTACAGTTCCAAGAAATGGCAAGACAAAGGCTGCAGCAAGGAAAAAGAAGCATGGAGTGGTGATTCGTAAGAAGCCTATTGGAATAAGAGAAACAAATAGTTTCGAAATCCAGAAGGAAGCTGTGACAAGAGATATCACTTCAGTTAAATTGGAGCTGGATAACTCTAAGGAATATACATCCAGATACATTCTTTGGAAAGATAAAGCAAAAGTCATGTTTGTTGAGAAGGATTTCACTATGGTGAAGATGTCAACAATAATAGACAGATACACTCTCAAACAAACATCACAAAAGTAAGGCATAGAGTTGATTACTTCGTGCTGGAAAGAATGGTGGAGCTTATGGGGACGTATGAAAATGTTCCTAAGAAAGCCATGGAACACATCCAAAAGTACTATGCTGAAAGATATACTGAGCTTTATGAGAAATATGGTGACTGGAGAAATATCGATGATGCAAATGAGGATGTGAGTATAGATGAGGAAGAACTTGTGTCTAAGTATGATTGGACAGAAAGGATGCCCTCTTATACACCTGAAGCAATGGTTGCCTATGAAGCCGAATTAGCTGCTGAAGCTGCTAGGAGAAAAGCTAATATTGGTAAACGGACTGCTGAGGTAGTGGAAGCTGAGCTGAAAGAAAAATGCAAGAAAGTCAACAAGATGAACAGTGAAGCTCCAAACTATCAGCCATGTGCACTGGAAAATCCTCTCAGGATCATAGATGGTAAAGAAGAAATCTATGCAGATAGTTTTCACAAGCTGAGGACCAGTGTACTGAAAAGTCTATACTGGAAAGTTGTTGGATCATCTCATAAACTGGAAATGCCATGGGAATTGAAAGTTATTTTTGATAATATGAGAGATGAAGATCCAAAACTTGACAGAAACAGAAGAGTGACCTTGAATTCTTTTCCTGGTAGAAGATTCAAGATTGAGAACAACATCTTAAAATTCAGAACTTACACCTATGATTTTGAATCATGGTTTGATCTGAAAGATGTTCAGAATGTCTCTTCTAAACAAATCCAATAGTACATTGATGAGATTGAAGATGATGATGTATCTGCTGATGAAAAGAAGCTAGTGCAAGATCTCAGAAAGTACTTGGAAGAAGTTCTCCACAGAAAGAGAGAGAACAGACAGAACAGGAAAGCTTAATAACAAGATAAGTAAATCTCATATCTACTCAACCTCGAGGAGTACTTGTTGTGCTTTAGATCATTGTCCTATGTAATGCTAAATGCTTGGAAATGTTCTATAATCCTATTCTGATCTATGTTAGTTAAGTTGTCAGCATGCTTGTATTGAGAATTTGTTGTAATTGTCCATAAAAACAAATTGGGGGAGATTGTTAGGATTTATGGGTGATAGCGTAGAGACAACTTAACTAGTACTTAGTTTATTTGTATAGGCTAAGTAGAACATACTGTCACAGCGAGAGTGTGTTCTTATAATCAAATAATTGCTGAAATGTAATAAGTATATATCTTGGAAGAAGTTCATTGATATGTTCAAGCCTCAAGAGAATACATCAGTTCGACAGCAATAATAAAGTTACTGTCAATACATTGATGGTAACATTACAAGAAGACTGCATGTTGCAAGGTCACGACAGCAAGTCTCATTTGACAGCAACATTGGCTGGAGCATGGGACAACAACATTCTCACACTTGACAGCAAGTTTGGAGTTCCGACAGCAACATTGGCGGGAGCTCATACTGTCAACTACTGAATATTCCTATGACAGCAAACTTGGCGGAAAAGGTTACTGTCTCACTGAATTATTTGATTTGGGGATTTTATCTCAGTCAAACCCCCGTGACAGTTTAGATGTTCGAGAAACAGATTTGCTGCAATTCGTCAAAGATTGTAGCAGACCTGCAAGACTACGACAGAAGCTTGAGAGATCACAAGACGAGGCTCGACAATTCAAGAGTATGACAAGTCTGCATCTACTAGAATTGTTATAGATAATTTTAGAAAGAACCCAGAATGCCTTATGCTTAATGATAACTCTGTTTGTATAGCATTTTAGGAAAGGTCACATGGGTGGGCAACTTGTGAGGAGCTATCACTTGAAAACGACAACAGCTCCGCGACCCATGTGACTGAGATGCTAGAGAAAGATTAGTCTATATAGAGACACGTCTCTCATTCTTTCTGAAGAGATTCTTCAAGAAGTCGAAGCTTGAGAAAACTATTTTTCTCGAGGTTGTAGCAATACATTACAAAATAAATAAAATATTTATTTTGTGAGAACATCTTGAATTACTACTTGTGTTTGCAATTCTTGTGTAGATAGTTTACAATCTTTATCATTGTTGTTGAGCTAAAGATTTGAAATTATCTATATTGCATTCAACCCCCCTTCTGCAATATACTCCGGGACCAACAGAAGGCATATGATGGTCTACAAGCCAGAGCTATGGAGAAGGAATCAAATGAGAATGGCTAGTATTTCACCATATTGTGTAAGATTACTCACCTTGTAGTTCTATTCGTGTTCTTAATCAAATTTCATACATGTACTTTCAGAGTTTATGTATGTTAGGCTTCTTATCAGACATGAAATTGTGACTAAGGGTCTTACTCACAATTTGGGGGAGATTGTTAGTCACAGAGGCATGCCTGAATACATCTAATAACAAGCCTAATTGTTTGTAATGATTTGCATTACTTACATGACCTCTTAACTGAGGGAACCTCTGGTTGTAGAGTTTCTACTTGTTTAGTACTTGTAATAGGCATTAATTTCTATCTGTGTAATTGTACTTAAAAGTCAGAGAATAATGCTTGAAAGAAGTTCCAAGGTCCATGCCTCAAGTTTGAAGAACAAGGCTGTCAAAATAAACACAGTTAGAGTTTGGAAAATGAAAATTTACCTAAGTACCATTTCGATAAGTATGTTTGTTATATTCGAGAAGTTTAGCATTCGAGAAGTCAGGGATTCGATATCTCAAAAGACATTATTCGATATCTCATTCGATATATCAGAGATTCGATATGTCTTTTACTCTATTCGAGAACTCAGGAAGTCAACAAGTCAAAGCATCATTCGAGTTCTCCAGGAGTCAACAAGTCAAAGCTCATTCGATATCTCAAAGACTCATAAAGCTATTCGATATCTCAAGGATTCGATACGTTAAATGCTCCATTTGACAACTCAAGGATTCCTGAAGAAAAGAGCTATTCGAGAAGTGATTCGATATGTCAACTTTACAGTATTCGAGAACTCAGAGTTATCGATCAAGTCAATTCTAGTTCTCGAATCAACACTTAGCCACTTCTCAAATACAATCTTGGGAACAAAATACTGAAGGAATTGTACAAGTCAGAAACCTGCAACAAGCCAAGGTGCTTTATGGATCACAAGCTGTAAAGTACTTTGGAAAGCCTACAAAGAAGCTTAGAGAGATGTACAAGAGACAAAGAGCTAAAGAAGTGGATCTGAGCAGAACCTCAAGAAGTCAAACCTGTAGCCATTTGGATGCTTGCTCAAAAAGGATAGACATACCAGAAAGTAATTTATCCTGTAACCTTATTTGTAGTAAGCAAGTTGTGCTCATGTTCTATAAGGGCATAACCTCACTTCTTTAGAAGTTAAGTTTTTCACATACATTCTAAGAGTACATCTCTCTGAGAAAAACGAAGGTGAGAATACTATAATTTGTATTCACATGTTGTAGCAAATCTTTATCTAATAAAATATTAGATTAAAGTGATATCGTGTCTTGTGTTGTTTATTATCTACATTCGTATTTCTGCACACACATAACACATATTGTTACATACTCCAAAACAGATTCAAGAACAAGAAAAGTTCAAGAATCCATTCACCCCCTCTGTATTCTTTTGTGTGTTCAATATTCAACAATCTACTAAAGTATACACCAAGATAGTGAAAAATTAGAACGGTAGATTTTTTTTAATGTAAACGTACAAATTTATAAAGTAATATTCTAAACAGAATACAAACGATTCTCTTGAAACTCCTCTTTTAGATATCCACCAACAATCAATATTTTTATATTGATTATCAAATCAATATAAAAATTTGAGTAAAGCTTATACTTAAACATGTTACACATTGATATGCAAATCCATGTAGTTGGGTATAAACAGACGAATCCATCAACCATTCTAAAAACATGATAACATAAAATGGTGTATCACCAATACTATATAAATACATATCATATTCGTCTTTTGTAGTCAAAGTTTACTTATTTTAATTATTCTAATATATATTTGTAAAGAATGTTTTGGATTTTACGGTGCATCTAAATCTTATGAAAAAATAATTGACCCGAAAATATCCAAATATTTTCAACGGATTGGGCGAAACAAAAAAACACTGAAGTCACTTAAGCAAATTAATGTTAGATCAAACAATTTTATAGAAATTTAATATCAAATAATGTCATCCAATAAACATTGACATTTTCTTCTTCCTCGGACTTTTTAAAGCATACACTTTTTAAAACTGCATAGACGTGTTAACTCTGAAGCAAGTAGAATTAAAATAATAAAATATGTAGAATGCAATAACTTCGAATCAATATAACGAGATAACGAAACAAAAAACGACATGAACGATCAAACCATCAACAACAAATATATTCAACAGGAATCCCAAATAGTTAGTTGATTGTTAAAATTTTGATTATATTTGTAGTTCATAATTTCTACTGCTATAGAACTATATCATCTTACATGTATCCGTCAGGTTGGTAATAAACTAACAACAGTTCACATAATCTTAATAAATATAATCTATTCATCAATGTTATTTTTTCATTAATTTTTTAGACTTTTAAGCACTCGAAAATATTACTAAAATACATTTAATTCTATTTATTATTTTTTAATTTAAATTGAACTAAATATCGAGACAAATATTCAAAAAAGTTAAAAAATAATGATAGAATTCCGTGCATCGCACGGGTTATAAGGTAGTATATTTTATATTTTACAAGGTATATAAAAAGAAGCAGCGTACCCAAAAATAGGTGTCATGCCGATCAAACTTTTGATATTTGGGTTTTAATAATACTAGTTTATACTTTTTTAATATTCATAATTATATTAAATTTTTAAAATTTTATATGTTATTAATTTACATATCAAATTGTTGTTAAAAATTGATATATATATATATATATATATATATATATATAAAGATTTTACACGTTGATTTAATAATTGTACTTTATCTTGAATTCTTAAAATTTGATTTGGACAATTGCGCTCCACGTGAAATTAACAAAATAATCTTTAATTTAGTGATGATTTAATAATTTTTTTTCTAATTAAATCTACGCAGAAACAAAAAAGAGAAGAAATTGACGATTTTTTACGTTGAAAATTCTATTTGATTTATGAATTCTACTTATAATTCGTTTGGATTATCAAAATACCCTTGTAATTATTTGAAGATAGTTCTATTAACAAACAAATATAATTTTAATAATAAGTGTAAGAGGGATTTTGTCCAAAACTTTGATAATCGATAGTCTAGTCCTCCGTATGACAAAGATCTTAAAATAAATAGATGAAAACCGTTGGATCTAGCATAAAAAAATATTTTATATTTTAATATTTTATAAACTAAAAAGTGTATTAATATTGAAATACGAAAATGTATATGTCAATGATTTAAATCGCATATAATTAGTTTTTCTAAATTGAATAGCATTATCAATGTAGGACTTCCACACTGAATATGATTAATATAAAAATTCGTCATTATATTTTCTCTTCAGAATCTTAGTGTTTCCATTTGAATAATACTTATTAAATCATCACTAAATTAAATATAATTTTTTTTAAGGTTCGCGTGGATTGTAAATTCATCCAAATCTGATTTTTAGATCTCAAGATAGAGCCTAAATAGTAAATATGAATTTTTTTTAATATTAAATAAAAAAAATTCAATTCTAATACAACATTTTCCATTATATTCTTTTCAGATTATTATATTTTTTTTAAAAAAATCAATTATAATACAACTTTTTTTAATTATATCCTTTTTAGATTATAAATATCTTTTTAAAATTCACTTTTAATGCAATCTTTTTTAATTATATCCTATTTAGATTATAATTTTCTTTTTAATGTGATCTATTCTTGATCGTCTATTTTTAATCCAACAAATCATATGATTTTGGTAGTACAGTGACCAGACTAGACCAAAAATTTGGATATGATCTCTCTTATGCTTATTATAATTAAGGATATAATAACTATCTTATAATTCGTGTGATGCACGAGTTTATTTTATTATAATATAATAAATTTTTTACATTAAAAATATTTAGTTATAAACTCATGTAATGCTTGAACTAAAATATAAAATTTTGAATTAAATTTGTGGTTGACTGATAGAATATATTTTTATATATATTTTAGATGATTTTATTCTCATATTTATTGTGTTTTGCATTGATTTGGATTTTTATTTAATATATTTGATTGTTTTATTGTAGGAAATAAAGAATTCATGACTTGGAAGGATTTGGAGCAAAAAGAGCTATTTTGGAGATAAAATAGGAGAAAATTCGTATTATTGGGCTATACAGGCTGCCTGCACTGTTTGGGCCATATCTTGAGTTCCAGAAGTCAGAATTTGACGAAATTACTGTCCACGCGAAGCTTAGGGAATTATCTTTAATTCAGAGGTGGTCCAGTAAGCAAAATCCAACTGGAAGAGCCCAGAAACAGAGGAGCAAAATTTGTGACGAATTTTACAAGAAAATCCTATTCAATTATGGATATCTTTTTGTAAATTGATTAGGATATTAAAAATACTTTAATTAGGAGATAGATATCAGATTTTATTAAGGGGTTTTATTATAAAAGGAAGAGAAAACGTGATAGAAAGGGATATAGACATATACATACGTATTTTTACAAAAGCTAGGGTTTTGGTTTTTCTCTCTCCATCTCTTCCTTTGTAAGCACTTGGTTTAATTTGGATCTTCATTGTTCTACGTTAATACAAAGTTTGAGGTATTCTTTATTCTCTTGTTTTATTATTATATGTTTTACATGGCTTCTTTCATTATTCTTATTGCTTTTACTTCTACCATGAGTGAGTAGTTTAATTCTAGGGTATTAGGGGAAGCCATGTTTGCACCATGATTTGGGTTTAATTTGATTAGTGAATTGATGGGTAAAGAGTAATTCTAATTGATATGTGTTAATTCTTAATTTGTGTAATTGCGCAATATCATAGATTAATTGATTGCAATAGGAGTAATAGATCGAAAGATTTTACTACTAGAGGCTTACATACAATTAGCGGAATTGAAGGTGAGTGTGAAAACATCATCGGATTTCTGAGAGTGTTAAAACTTGGAAAAGTTTAACCATTGCTCTAATTATTTTATCCCATTGATAAGTTATACCTTTGTTATTTGTTTGGTGTAAACATGGTGAACCTGAATTGCCCTAGATCCCTTAATTAATTGAATTAAAACCTTGTTAAATTTGCTTTAGTAGTTAACAAAATTCTCAACTAATCGTTTGTGACTAGAAACAATTGATAACCATTGAATTGAATTTGAAACTGTCTCCTTGAGGATTCGACCCGTATTTGCTAGTATCTACTACAATTGATACCGTGCGCTTGCGGTTAGACATAATTTTACACATCAAGTTTTTGGCGCCGCTGCCGGGGAGACGCCTAGTTTCTCTAATTTTAGTTTGATTGTTTTAAATTGTTTCTCTTGTCTCTTTGGAACTCTTGTTCCAACTGAGACGGATCTTACTGCTTTTCCTTGTTTAGTTGTTGATGCCCAAGACCAGGTCTCAAACAAAAGTAGATCAAGCGAAAGAGGATACAACTCCTCTTAGTCCAGATTCTGGGATTACTTGTCAACAATATATAGATCAACAAAGGAAAGAGAAGCAGCAAAGCATATCTGAACCAAAGATTGAGATGGCGGACCTTCCCAAATCTTTGAAGAACTACTCACAGCCCTCTCCGAGTGGGGTACCTACTGGCCTTGTTATGCCAGCAATTCAAGCAGCAAATTTCGAGATCAAGCCTGCTCTGCTTACGATGATCCAACAGAATCAATTTGCTGGGCTTGCCTCCGAAGACCCTACAAATCATCTGCAACGGTTTCAACAGCTCTGTTCTACAATTAAACATCAGGGAGTCACTCCAGACCAGTTGAAAGTCATGTTGTTCGGTTTCTCTCTTCGTGACAAAGCTCAAAAATGGTTGAATGATATTGACCTGACCGAGTGGGATAAGATTGCTCAGGCTTTCTTAACTGAGTTCTTCCCTCCTAACAGAACCGACGATTTGATCGACAAGATGATGGGTTTTAAGCAAGATTATGGTGAATCTCTACGGGATGCTTGGGATAGATTTAAGGATTATCAACGTGCATGCCCTCACCATGGTCTTGAGAAGTGGTTTCTGCTTAAACGCTTCTACAATGGTCTTGATCCGGAAACAAAAGGGATGGTTGATAATGCTGCGGGTGGTGTGTTTTTAGACAAAGGAGTTGATGATGCACATGCTTTTCTCTCAAATTTGGCTGCCAATCACTTCAGTAACCCGAGAGCAGCCAAGAAAGGGGGTAAACTCGAAGTGGATGCCTATTCTTTATTATCATCTCAACTCGCTGCATTGACTCAGGAGATCCACTCATTGAAGACATCTCAGCCCTCTACACAACCTATGAGTATCAATGCACTGTCATCAATGGCTCCATTGAATAATCCAGTTTGTGAAGTCTGTGGCATCCAAGGCCACTATGGTAACGATTGCCAATACAATGCTCAAAATTCACAACATTTTCAGATGGAGCAAGCAAATGTTTTCCAACAGAGGCAGCAGTACAATCCGTACTCCAACACTTATAATCCTGGTTGGAAAGATCATCCGAATTTCTCATATAGGAACAATAATGCTCAGAATACAAATGTTCCTAATCAGCAGCAATATCAGCAATCGTACCAGCCTCCTCCACAGCAACAGTATAGGCCTCCGCAAGGACCTATGAATCCCCCTGGATTCCAAAGGCCTCCTCAGAATTATGCTCCTCAAGCAAATCAAGCTGCACAGGCTGATAATCAAGGTGATATGATGAAGATAATGTTACAAATGCAAACAAAGATGAACCAGATGGAGATACATAATAAGATGCTGGAAACTCAGATTGCTCAAATGGCTAGTTCTTCGTCTACAAGGCAACAAGGCTCTCTACCAGCCCAACCAACTCAGCCAAAGGAAAATGTGAATGCCATTGCTCTTAGGAGTGGTCGTACATATGATGCTCCTCCAATGCCTACTGACGATGTTCCTACTGAGAAAGAAAAAGAGAATTCTGAGGAAGACAAGGTAGAGAAAGTTGTTGAAGATGCAAGCGAAGGTGAAACTGAGGAAAGCAAGAAAAAGGACAAGGAAAAGACTGCAGTTGCTCCTCCACCATTTGTGCCAAAGCTCCCATTCCCTAGCAGGATGAACAGAACTAAGGTGGACCAGCAGTTTGGTAAGTTCATGACACTTGTCAAGAATCTTGAGGTAACAGTTCCTTTCACTGATTTAATTTCTCAAGTTCCATCATATGCAAAGTTTCTTAAGGATATTCTCACTAAGAAAAGGTCTTTTGGTGAGGTGGAGACAGTAGCTTTTACTGAAGAGTGCAGTGCTGTTTTACAAAATAAGTCTCCACCTAAGCTTAAAGATCCTGGTAGTTTTTCGATCCCGTGTCATTTAGGTGCATTGTTCATTGATAAAGCTTTATGTGATTTAGGCGCTAGCGTCTCAGTCATGCCTCTCTCGGTTTTTCAAAAACTAAATATGGGAGAATTAAAATGTACACAGATGACTTTGCAAATGGCAGACCGTTCAATAAAATATCCCCTTGGAATTTTAGAGGATGTGCCTGTTAGGGTTGGAAAATTCTATATTCCTGTAGACTTTGTAGTTCTAGATATGGAAGAGGACAGCCAAATACCTATTATTTTAGGTAGACCATTTCTTTGTACTGCAGGTGCTGTTATTGATGTTAAAAGTGGGACTCTCACATTGAGCGTTGGTGATGATAAAATTACTTTTACTCTAACCTCTGCTCTTAAATCCCCTTTGCTTGAGAATACTTGCTGCAGGATCGATGTTATAGATGGAATTGTCCGAGATGAAACGCCTCAGATTATATTGAATGATGCATTGGAAGCAGTGCTCATGCTTGAAGCTTCAGAAGGAGAAGGACATGCTGAAGTCGATTCATTGATTCTTCAGTTGGATGGTGCAGCTGATCCGAATTGTGAGGTAACCAACACTGACACTTCTTGTGGTCAACCTCAGGTAAAGAAAATAGAGTTAAAGCCTTTGCCATCTAATCTGAAATATGTGTTTCTTGATGATGAAAAGACTTGTCCTGTGATTGTTAGCTCTAGTCTTGATGATAACCAGATTTTTAAGCTTCTTACTATTTTGCGTGCGCATAGAAAAGCTATTGGGTATAGTATTGATGATCTTACGGGGATTAGCCCAGACTTTTGCATGCATAGAATTCACTTAGATGATGACCATAAGCCTTGCATACAGGGACAACGTCGCTTGAACCCTAACATGCAAGAGGTTGTTAAAAAAGAAGTTTTGAAATTGTTAGATGCGGGCATCATTTACCCGATTTCTGATTCGAAATGGGTAAGCCCAGTTCAGGTAGTCCCTAAGAAAGGAGGAACAACGGTAATTAAGAATGATAAAGATGAATTAATTCCCACTCGAATTGTCACCGGTTGGCGAATGTGCATAGATTACCGTAAGTTAAATACTGCTACTAGGAAAGACCACTACCCTCTCCCTTTCATTGATCAGATGTTAGAAAGACTTGCTAAGCATAAGTACTTTTGCTATTTAGACGGATATTCAGGGTTCTTTCAGATCCCTATACATCCTGATGACCAAGAAAAGACTACATTTACTTGCCCATATGGTACCTTTGCATATCGTAGAGTGCCTTTTGGTTTGTGCAATGCCCCTGCTACTTTTCAGCGTTGCATGACTGCCATATTTTCTGATTTCATAGAGTCTATCATGGAAGTATTTATGGATGATTTCAGTGTTTATGGGTCTGATTTTGATGTATGTCTGCATAATCTTTCTAAAGTGCTTAAACGTTGTGAAGAGGTGAATTTGGTTTTGAATTGGGAAAAGTGCCACTTCATGGTCAATGAAGGAGTGGTACTTGGTCATTTGATTTCTGAACGTGGCATCCAGGTTGATAAAGCAAAAATTGAGGTGATTGAGAAACTTCCTCCTCCTGTTAATGTCAAGGGAGTGAGGAGTTTCCTTGGTCATGCGGGTTTTTATCGTCGTTTTATAAAAGATTTTTCAAAAATTGCAAAACCCCTAACTCAATTGTTGCTTAAGGATGCCACCTTTGTGTTTACTGATGCTTGTTTGGAGTCTTTTAACAGGATTAAGGAAGCTTTGATAAGTGCACCAATCATTCAACCTCCAGATTGGAACCTTCCATTTGAAATCATGTGTGATGCAAGTGATTATGCAGTTGGAGCAGTTCTCGGTCAAAGGATAGACAAGGTATTGCACGCTATCTACTATGCAAGTAAAACCTTGGATGAAGCTCAAGTCAATTATGCTACAACCGAGAAGGAACTTCTAGCCGTGGTCTACGCTCTTGACAAATTCCGGGCCTATCTCATTGGCTCCAAAGTCATTGTTCACACTGATCATTCGGCACTTAAGTATCTGTTGGCGAAGAAAGAAGCAAAGCCAAGGCTTATTCGTTGGATTCTTTTACTTCAAGAGTTTGACTTGGAAATCAAAGACAAGAAGGGTGCTGAGAATGTAGTTGCGGATCATCTCTCACGATTGCGTTTCAAATCTGATATTGCGTCAAGTACTCCTATTGACGATTCTTTTCCAGATGATCACCTGTTTTCGGTTGCTACTCAAACTCCCTGGTATGCAGATTTTGCAAATTTCTGTGTTAGTGGATCTCACCCTCCAGAATTGACTTATCAGCAAAGAAAGAGGTTTTATCACGATGCTAAACAATATTTTTGGGATGACCCTTTCTTGTATCGAAAGTGTGCTGATGGAATCTTTCGTAGATGTGTTCCTGAGTTCGAAGTACATGACATTCTCAAGCATTGTCATTCTCTCGCATGTGGAGGTCACCATGGTCCTTCCAAAACCGCTGCTAAAGTACTTCAATCCGGTTTCTTTTGGCCGTCTCTATTTAAGGATGCTCGTGCTTTCTGTTTGGCGTGTGATGCATGTCAAAGGACGGGTAATATTTCTAAACGCCATGAGATGCCTCAAACCGGTATTCTTGAGGTCGAGATATTTGACGTATGGGGTGTTGATTTTATGGGACCCTTCCCAAGTTCTTGTGGGATGAGATACATCTTAGTCGCTGTCGATTATGTGTCCAAGTGGGTTGAAGCAATTGGATCGGTAACAAATGATTCCAAGGTAGTTATGAAGCTTTTCAAGAATATTATCTTCCCACGATTTGGAGTTCCTAGAACAGTGATAAGCGATGGTGGTTCTCATTTTCGCCATCGTCAGTTTGAAACTTTGTTGAAGAAATATGGCGTTACTCACAAGGTTGCTCTTGCATATCACCCCCAAACAAGTGGCCAAGTGGAGGTTTCTAACCGACAAATCAAAAGCATTTTGGAGAAAATGGTTGCAAAGTCAAGGAAAGATTGGTATTTGAAGCTAGATGATGCTTTGTGGGCTTATCGGACGGCATATAAGACACCTATAGGCACCACTCCTTATCGGTTGGTCTATGGTAAAGCATGTCACTTGCCAGTGGAATTGGAACATCGCGCCTTTTGGGCTATAAAAGAACTCAACATGGATTTGAAGGCTGCGGGGCAAGCGAGACTTCTTCAACTTAATGAGTTAGATGAGCTTCGATTTGATGCTTATGACAATTCTCGGCTTTACAAGGAGAGAACGAAGCAGATGCATGATAAGATGATTCAGAGGAGAGATTTTCAGGTTGGTGACAAGGTGTTGTTGTTCAATTCTAGACTTCGACTTTTTCCCGGGAAACTCAAATCAAGATGGTCGGGACCTTTTACCGTCACCGAAGTCAAATTTTATGGTGCTATTGAAATTATGGGACGAGACGGAACAAAATTTAAGGTCAACGGTCAACGCCTTAAATTATATGTGGATGGTGCATTCGTAGGGAAGATGGAAGTGATTTATCTTGACAACCCCTCCACGGAGATCTGAACCGGCTGAGTCGAGCCAACGACGTTAAACAAAAGCGCTTCATGGGAGGCAACCCATGCATTTGTGAAAAAAAAAAAAAAAAAAAAGAAAAAGAGTGTTGTATTCAAAAAAAAAAAAAAAAAAAAAAAAAAAAGCAAAACAGTGATTTTTTTCGCAGGCAGCACCCCTGTAACGCAGGCTGCGCCTGCGTTACTGCCTGAAGCGCTGGCTGCCCCCTGTAACGCAGGCTGCGCCTGCGTTACTGTACCCCGCGCAGTCTGCGACCCTGTAACGCAGCCTGCGGCTGCGTTACACCCTTCTGCCCAGATTTTTTTTTTATTTTTCCCCGAAAATTGTTGTTTTGCATCATAAAAACCCACCCAAACCTATTCTAACTCAAATTCTTTCAAACCCTAATTCTTATATCTATTCTAAATCAAATCCAACACTCCTAAATCTCTCATGCACTCTAAATTTTGTATCAAATCTCTCCATCATCTTATATATATATATACACACCTTTCCATACAAATCCAATTCCTCTTCTATTTTCTTTAAATCTCCAAAAATTCAATTCTAAAGAGGAATTAATTGCAAGTTCACCTCTCCAATTCGTAGTGGGTTTATTTCTTCTCTCCAAATTTATTTTAATTGCGAATTTGTGTTCTTGTAAATTGGGATTTATATTATTCTTGATATATTGGGGTATTTTTGGTGTGATATTGCTTGGTAATTTTTGGTGGAGCTTTTTATGAGTTGGGTATTGATTATTTTGGCTCGTAAGCATGGGAGAGATAGTGCTAATATTGGGAAATTTTCATTTTCGACGGTGGAGGTTAAATTTAATCGGTTGATGTGAGACTAATTGCTAAGGAAAGGGGATTTTTGCGAGAAAAAAATTTGTTGGGTTGGTTCATATGATTAGTGGGTGGTTCCTAAGCGAATGAGGGGTGATTTTCACATCCGACAACTTGATTCCAGGGGAGTTTTCTTTCTTTTCTTTTTAGTGTAGTTTTATTTTGTTTTTAGTTGTAGTTTTGTATCTTGTTCATTAGTTCATTGGGGACAATGAACCGCTTAAGTGTGGGGAAGGGTTCTCAATGTTAAGAGAAATTTTAAAAAAATAAAAAAATTAAAAATTGAAAAATACCAAAAATAATTCTAGCCATGCAATTTGATTAGTTGTTGTATTTTGCTTGATACACCCATGCATGCGTAGGAATCTTGTGTTTATGGATGCTTTTGTATGAGAAGTGACGTGCTTTGTTCTTGTGCACACACTTTCACTAGCAAGTTGAAGCTAGTAGACTTAATTGAATGTAGTAAGTGATTAGAATGACATGAATATGTGCAAGATGACTTGGTTTACATGCTTTGAGTACAAGTAGGTGCGTTAGAGAGTCTTGTTACCTGGGATTGATTATGTTTTGTCACACCAAGTGAGTTTTGAGCCTATATGCATATCTTTTGCATGATTTTTCGTTTGCTTGAGTGTCCACATGTTGTTTGCATTGCTAGCACTTACTTAAGATCTTTCTTGAAATGCATGACATTACTTGATGATGAGATGATAAAGGCACTTAGGTTTAACCTCGTATTTCCCATATTTCCAAACCTTTTAAAACATGATCAATTAGTTAACCTGTTGAGCTTAATCCTATTCTTTCGGTGACACACCACATTACTTGCCATTATCCTTTTTATTCTATTGTCCTTACATTGAATTTGAACCTAAATTGTCAAAGGCTAGTATTGTGCTTAAGGGAGTAATAAGGTGTTCATAAAAGGGGGGTTATTGATGATCATACCATTGGGGAATATTGATTTTGGTTGATGCTTGTTAGTCGAAATTCATAATAATATCTATGGATCATTGTGCTTATTCCTTAGCTCTCAAAAAAAAAAAAAAAAAAAAAAACAGAAAAAAAGAAAAAAAAAAAGAAAAAATTAAATAAATTTGAGAGCATTCTTATGTTTGTATGATCCTTCTTCATTCGACTAGTCAAGTTATTGTGTAAGGGTTATTGAAAAATCCAAGTGTGGGGAAGTATTTGTGGTTTTAATAGAAAGGGAATTGAATAATGATTATTGTTGGGTACTAGCTTTTGACATTTAACCTGTTTTAGCTTTACTTGACATACCTGGTCCCTAGCCCACGTTACAACCCAAATAAAGACCTTTTGATTGTCATCAGTGATGTATGTTGTGTTGAGAGTGAGATTGATTGCGAGTGTCAAGTTGTGTTTATGATTTTGTTGGAATTGAGTGATACACTTAACCTTGTTCTTGAGTGAATATTCGTTTTTGAGTGAAAGGTGAGTTATTACTTGTTTTGGCATAGGAGATCCCAGGTTTAGACTTAAAGATGTATTTCTTGTGGGCTTAGCATGATTACCAACGATTTTTACACTTGACATGAATTTTTATGACCTTCTGCATGTTGGTTGAGTAAACTACGTGAATACTTGCACTTTTGACACCAAGACATCGTATGTTTGCTTTGATTCTTAAGTTGATGTGGCATGAGAGGACTTGTGTGTGTGGTGTTGTGTTAGCATTGATCTTTTGCATGGTTAGATGAATTTTGTGGGTACATTCACTATAAACCCTCACGAGACAACACTCGTCCTACTAGGGCTGCCTAGGGGTTTAACGGCTTGTTGCATATGCTCAATGCAATCGTGTCATCTACGAAAGTGATGTTTGTTAGGACTTAGTTTTTATTTCACTTATTTGCCCGAGGACGTGCAAATGCTTAGTGTGGGGATGTTTGATAGAATATATTTTTATATATATTTTAGATGATTTTATTCTCATATTTATTGTGTTTTGCATTGATTTGGATTTTTATTTAATATATTTGATTGTTTTATTGTAGGAAATAAAGAATTCATGACTTGGAAGGATTTGGAGCAAAAAGAGCTATTTTGGAGATAAAATAGGAGAAAATTCGTATTATTGGGCTATACAGGCTGCCTGCACTGTTTGGGCCATATCTTGAGTTCCAGAAGTCAGAATTTGACGAAATTACTGTCCACGCGAAGCTTAGGGAATTATCTTTAATTCAGAGGTGGTCCAGTAAGCAAAATCCAACTGGAAGAGCCCAGAAACAGAGGAGCAAAATTTGTGACGAATTTTACAAGAAAATCCTATTCAATTATGGATATCTTTTTGTAAATTGATTAGGATATTAAAAATACTTTAATTAGGAGATAGATATCAGATTTTATTAAGGGGTTTTATTATAAAAGGAAGAGAAAACGTGATAGAAAGGGATATAGACATATACATACGTATTTTTACAAAAGCTAGGGTTTTGGTTTTTCTCTCTCCATCTCTTCCTTTGTAAGCACTTGGTTTAATTTGGATCTTCATTGTTCTACGTTAATACAAAGTTTGAGGTATTCTTTATTCTCTTGTTTTATTATTATATGTTTTACATGGCTTCTTTCATTATTCTTATTGCTTTTACTTCTACCATGAGTGAGTAGTTTAATTCTAGGGTATTAGGGGAAGCCATGTTTGCACCATGATTTGGGTTTAATTTGATTAGTGAATTGATGGGTAAAGAGTAATTCTAATTGATATGTGTTAATTCTTAATTTGTGTAATTGCGCAATATCATAGATTAATTGATTGCAATAGGAGTAATAGATCGAAAGATTTTACTACTAGAGGCTTACATACAATTAGCGGAATTGAAGGTGAGTGTGAAAACATCATCGGATTTCTGAGAGTGTTAAAACTTGGAAAAGTTTAACCATTGCTCTAATTATTTTATCCCATTGATAAGCTATACCTTTGTTATTTGTTTGGTGTAAACATGGTGAACCTGAATTGCCCTAGATCCCTTAATTAATTGAATTAAAACCTTGTTAAATTTGCTTTAGTAGTTAACAAAATTCTCAACTAATCGTTTGTGACTAGAAACAATTGATAACCATTGAATTGAATTTGAAACTGTCTCCTTGAGGATTCGACCCGTATTTGCTAGTATCTACTACAATTGATACCGTGCGCTTGCGGTTAGACATAATTTTACACATCATTGACGGTCCGAATTTTGGCTGTTTAATAGATGAGCTTAACTAAAAATTATTTGTCAACATTTGATTTAACGAATTTAATTTATTTAGTAAAATTTAACGGTCATTTTTATTTTTATGGTTGATTCGTTGAAGAAAATTACGAACAATTATACCCATATTTGCTTCTTATGGAATTTTTAATATATTTTATTAATAATTGGGAGATATATGGTGATATTATATGACTTTTTATTAATGATTGAAATATAATGATATAATCGATATTTTTAGGTGTGTTTCTAAAATATTATATGTTTTAAATTAAATGGTAGCGTGTATTAATTAGAAATGATATATTAATTATTGGAAGATATAGTACAATTTAGATTTTGGGTGATGGCCTAAAATACCTCATTTTCTCATTTCCATTACCAAAATACCCACCGTCAACTTGGGCGGTCCTAAATACCCACGGATGCGCTACTGGTGAAGGAGTGTCCTGCAGATATGCTACTGGTGGAGGAGTGTCCTGAAGACACGTTACTGACAGTGGAGTGACAAGGCTAATACGCATTTCTGAAAGGCGTGTTGACGTCACCTGACATCATCTTAACGCTGGTGGGTGGATGCTACAGTTGCGTGAGATACGCATTTGGAACATGCGTATCAGCCGATACGCATGTTGGAAGAGCGTATTCCATGCCCTGTTCATCGTCTCCAGAGCTCCCGATATGGCGATTCCGGCATGATTTTTGTTCCTCTTTTTTCGTCCAAATCACGAACTTTACAATCACGTTATATATATCACTAGAATCGCAATTCGATTCTCTACACATTCATAACTCACGATTTTCGATTTAATCCGCGAATTTGAAATCCCTAATTCAAGCATAATTTTCGATTCGTTATCCGTTTACGATCGTTGATGCCCCTACGGGGCCGGAAGCGACAAACAGATATTGGGATGATGAAGGCGACGAGTTGTTGGTCATGTGCTGATGATTTGGAGGCTGGTGGACGTTGAAATGATGCCAAACTGAGATGTGGCGTTTTCCGTCGAAAGTCGCCGGCAGGTCAGACCTCTAAAATTCTAGCGAGTTGCTTAGTTTCTGGCAATGAACAGTAGCTTGGATACGCCACTCCCACCGGCGCATCCCGTGGGTAGATAGGGCCGGACATTCCCGACAAACGGTATTTTGGACCTTGGGTACCCCATTTTGAGGTATTTTTGATCATTATCTCTTAGATTTTTAGGTGTGTTTATAAAAGATAATATCTTTTAATTAAAAGTTAACGTGTTTTATTTAGAAAAAGTAATATGTTAGTTACCATTAATTTTGTTATTATATAATTTTTTAACTGAAAACCAAAAATCAAAATTTTCAATATTTCAATTTTAAAATATAGATAGGGCTGCGCAAAATCGAACCGAAACCGAACCGATCCATGTATTTTCGGTTTGGTTCAAAAAAAATTTGAAATTTCGGTCTATTCGGTTTTTCGGTCCGGACCGAATTAAATTTTGTTTCATTCCAGATCGAATAGACCGAACTATATATATATATATTATACATTTATATTATATATAGTATATGTTTATTATTTTATATTTATATAATATATATTCGACAAATGCAACTTTGCTATAATTCCTCAACGTCGCATTATTCTCAATTGATTAATTTGTATAGTTTATTAATTTGCATCATTTTTTTTCAAAATTTACAATATTTTCTTCTTGATATATATTCGTAGAACTAAAAATTTACAATTAATTATTACCTTATTGATTTGTTATTGTGCCTAAATACGGATCCACTTGATTTTCTTCGGCGATTGTATTCACATTCTATTAAACATTTATGTATGATTTTCTTTTTTTTCTTTTCAAAAAAACGGTTTTAAAGAACCGGGTCTTTCGGTTCAATCCAGTTCGTTTCATAATATAAATTTGGTTCGGTTCGATTTTAAAAATATTGACAATTTAGTTTTCGGCCTATCGGTTTGATCCGTTTCAAATCGAATCGACCGAATGCTCAACCCTAGTTGTATATAGATATAGTATAGTTGTCAATCCGTACAGTATGAGTCGATTACTTACTTAAATTAATTATTATAATTTTAATTATTGTATAAATATAATTATTGTTGTTTATGTGTAGTGGTGATTTTAAACTTGACTAAATTATTTTTAATTTTGGATACCTAAAAAAATCTGATTCAATCGAACATTCCTAAATTTAGATTTTCATATTGAATATTGAATATTGAATTTAATTGTAAAATCCGAAAATATATTAATTTGAATTTACATTTTACAAAATTCGGATCGAACCTTGTCCATTACCTCCCATGTTTTTGCCATCGTCATTGCTCAACTATTTAACTCTTGCATGTGATTCAACATAGTGTTAATATGTGATAAAAAAAAACATTTTGTAAATTTATATTAAGTAAAATACTTTTTTTTCCATTATTATACATAAAAGAAGAAAAAAGAGAAGATTTACCTCTTAGCACCTAGCGGCTCCCGTTCAAGTAAATATGCCAAATGCAATTAATTTTGTTCCAAGTATTTTCATAAGCATATTATTGGTCATAAGTTTCTTTTATAAATAAGTATGTTTATAGAAAAATGTTATGAACCAAACAATTTTCCCAAAAATATTTCCAAAATGATGTGGCAAGACTAATAAATGAGATAGACCCCCTACATTCACATCAATTCCGCCAATTAAAACTTCACATTTTAACACATCACCACTTGCCACATCATTTTGGACAAGTTTCTGAAATGAACAAGAATCGAATTTAGGATTGGGATGACAAAAAATAAGCTCTTATCATTTAAACTATCTTATCACGCTTATTATTGATCATAAGTTGAGTAAATAATTTGGTTGTAATATAATATTCATCCAACAAAAAGCACCGTCTTTCTGGGATTGATCTATCATTAGAACTGAGAGGCATTTCTAAAACAAAAGGGGGGAAGGGAATCGATGCTCCTATACTTGCTTTGAGTTATGTTCCAGCTCTTTGTTTGATTTTATTATAATCAACCTAGGAGTATTCTACGAAAATTCTCACAAAAATCCAATGACCAAATAACAAATTTCATTAACCACAAGCATCAAAATGGGATCAGGCAACCATCTACAAAGTTTAAGCCAAATCTAACTTTGTAGGCCCTAATAAAGGAAGCAAAAATCTGAATACTGTAATCATACATTTTACACTGGAATGCTTAAAAGCAAATGGCCAGGTATCAATATCCCAAGGTACATCGCAGGGTCTGAATCACCAGGTAGAACCAACATTTGATATGACAAACTAGTTCTGTTCAGCTGCAGCTGCTGGACCAACAAGTACTCCTTGTGCTGAGCCTTCCTTCTTGCTGCCATCATCCTTCACGTCATCACCTTTTCTGATCCTGATCTTGTATTTAGCTTCAAAGTCAGTAATTTCCTTCTTTTTCTTTTCCAATGCCTCATTAAGCCGAGCAATTACCATCTCGAGCCCATCCTTATTGTGCTGGACAGCTGGCAAAACCTCTTTAATGGTTCTCTCAACCAGCACACCACCAATCATGCGGTAACACCGACGAGACTGATCTAGAGGCTTAATGGCATTTATTACCAATGAGTGCTCACTCACCTCCATCTCTAGTTCTGTAATTTTTGAATAAACTTGGTTAATGTCAGCCCTCATGTTCCCATATATGGTGGCAACTGCTTGCTCGTTAACTGGTTCCTCAGCTTTACCAGCCATGATACTGATTCAATAAAAGATCCACGTACTTGCATTACAAAAAGTGATGATATTTAGCACTTATGTGAGTGTTAATGCGACCAAAGCATATGCTTAAATTTCTTTATGTAAAGGACTAAAGTTTATCATGCTGGATCACAAAAGGAACATAGTGCATATTAAAGTTACAAATATTCTAATTTTTGATAGCTGACAAAATAAATAAACTATAGAAAAGCCTCCTTACAGTTTCAACTTTTTCTTCCAGACTACTATAAAGTGCTTATAGTTATTTAGCTTGATCCGGTATAGTATCAAGGTGATTCTGTTTCCTTTTACATATGTACAGGTCCGTGCAGCATTTACAGAATATCATTATGAATGGGACTGGGCTGGAAAGTGTTCTTGTTCTATAATTAGCTCAATAGTCCCTGTTTTTGGTGTTTTAGTCACCTTTCAATGGCTCCCTTATTTACGTCCGAGGATTTGCCCTACTGAGTAACGGGGAGCGGGCTCTTCCAAAGTTGCAAACATCCCAGTACGAGAGAAGTTAACCAACCATTAGCATATCATTGTGTGGGATTCGTTAATGTAAAATAAGATGCTTTATGCACCATAACTACTAACTATATTTATCTGCCATATTATCAGCATATACTAGATATCACACCATGCAAGAACGGGCTTATACCAATTAGTCTTTCATTGCTAGGAAGCCAAAAAATAAAATAAAGAAAATGAAATAAGTCTGAGGTCCTTTTACTGTTGGAATGGTGGCCACTTTAGGAAAATAATTATTCTTCAAAAGCATCCAACTACAATACACAAAAAACTAATTAAGAGAAGAAATGTTATGAACCCTTTTACAATTTATCTTCTCATAAACTTCTTTACTGATTGCAGCACAAAATATAGAGGTGATTCAGTGAACTAGCAACGAAAAATAAGAAGAAAAACACTACCAACCAAATTGACAAGCATATGATAAATTAGGCAATTAGCAAACTTAAAGGGAGCACAAGAACTTGTAGATACATTGTATGACTGTGTGAACTCAAAAACAGAACTCAATTAAGTAACCTTCTATTAATTATGACCAATATGCAGGTAGCAGAAAAGCACGAGAAAAGTATAGAAACACAAACATTTCATTGCACAAGCATTACGGCCGTTAGACCCCAACAACATTAAGAGGAAGACGTTCTAGGTTATATATACCCCACCCAGGGAATCATACCAACATATCCCATAATAAGAGAAACCTTAATAGTAGAAGTAAAAAGTCACACATATAAATATTACAACCCTCATTAGGATTAAAGGGAATGTTCCAGATATATAAACAGAGAGTATATAGCTAGAATCCACCTCAAAGATTTGCAAAGAAGGAACAACAGGAGGTAAAGGGAAAGGAAAATATAGGGATAACTAAAGTGCATCAAGCGCAGGTATGTAATCATGATATATCTTGATTAACCAACAACATGCTCCGCAACTTCGATGACTGATATTTAAAGAAGACAAACAAACATGTATTTCCGACGTTATATACAAGTTCATGCATATACCTTACTTCTGCACTAAAAATTCAATATCATTAATTGGAAATCATTAACACTCAATTACTAAACAATATTTACGGTTATCTTCAATTAAAAAAACTGCACCCAAACTGTTTACCAGACTAAAAAAGAAAACATGATTGGATGGTTTTGGATACCAAACTTTATTTGCTCGAATAAGAAAATCATCGGATATACATCTACTCTTTCCCATCATCAAGGTTTCTCATTCTCCGAGCCATATATATAATGTATGCTCGAGTAAAACAAATCTACCTTCCGGCTTCCCCAAAAAAAATAAGAAGAAGAAGCTTGCAATAAATCAGCACAGCAAACACACATATTTATTACACTTATAAAATGAACAAATACCAATTAGAAGCTGCAATTTCACTCGATTAACAAACAATTCGGGATTTAATATTAAAGCAACACAAGAAATTAAATCTAGTTACTCAAATATTGAGTAGCTTCACTCTTGCTTGCACACCATTGTCACAAAACTTTCTTCCGCTTCTTATCACTAACTATTCTCACTAAATTCATTAGCTCATAGGTTATACATACTTATATACGAGCAACGTTCAGTAACCTCTCACTATAAATTTCAGTAACTTGGACAAACACTTAAAACCCCATTGTAATACCATCACAATTCACAAACATAGTCAAAACCTCTTCCTGTTTTATTTAAAGATTGATAGTTGTCAGTTGATACTAACAAAAATCAAGATATATTAACAACAAAAATCGAGAATCAATAATAATTATAACAATAACAAATGGGTATAGTTAAATTTAAACAGGGTTATGTTTCTAAATACCTAACAAATTCAGTCAATTAGAAACAGAGATATATACACAAGTCCCATAACATAAATGAACATAAAGTCTAACCTAGGAATAGATACATACACAGGGTTGTACGTATGTTTGAGAAAGGAGTTGGTACCTTTAACTGCTAATCGAGTATCCCAGACTATGTTCGAAGAGTTGAGAACATGAACTCACACAGATCGATTTGGGTGAAATAGCTTATTCCAACTTTCACACTATTGTAGTATTGTCTAACAAATAAATTACTTCAATTATTTTGTTTTAGTGCTATATGCGAACAAATTTTGTAATGGACTAATTAGCAAAAATAAAAATTTGTAATGGACTAGTTTAATTAGGATCACTTCGAGTCCAAAAATGTCATGTATCTTGAGAAATTATTAAAAATATAAATTTTTTTTAGATTGTTTTATTTATAATCAAAATAATTAAATTGCACGAAGGTGTTTGCCAACCCCAAAAACATTTTCTCCTCTAAGATCCAACATACACCAAACCAAACCAAACCAAACATACCCAGTATATTTCGTTTAGAACGGGGTGGTGGATTGTACGCAGACCCTGTGGTGGATTGTACGCAGACCCTGCCCCTACCCTAAAAGTAGGGAGACTATTTCCGTGCAGACCTGTTAGCACAAAATTACGCAAGCGCACGTAGTCACAAGTAATATAATTAAAGTTCGTTTCGCAGAGATATGGTTAAGTTTAAATCAGTAAATATGCCTATGCAACAATGTTGGTTTTAATCCACTGCTAAGATAAATAACAAGAATGAGGGTTTAATTATCTAAATTAACTAGGATGCAAATTATTAAGCTAAGAATAATTAACTAAAGAGAATTAAATACAAATTACTTATATGAGATAAAACATGGAATCCTAATTTCATTATCTACTTCACTTAGAGTCGCAGCCTTTAATCAATACATGTGATGGTTTTGATATCTGATCGGATAACACGAAACAAGTAAAAGTAACCTCTCGGTATACTAGCACCAAACTACACATACATCCACAAAAGAAATAGAAGATGAGTAGACACCAAATATGTTTAGACCCTATATCTCCATAGAATTTGAAAACATAGAGGTTTAAGCACAAGTTATCCACATAGATCACATAGGGTAGCATAATATCTCTATTTACGCCACAAATCATGATGTTAAAACATCAACCTATCCTATGCTAGCATGGCAAGTTCTAAATCTCAAGATCCACTCTCGTTTAGCAAGAGATTAACATATTAGATGTTAGCTACGCATCTAAATTCATGAAACACTACCATACAAGGATATCAAGAATTCACCACACATAAATCTTTAAAGCATACAAACTACTAAGCTACATAGATAAATCCATTAGGATCCCATGACAACGATTAGTTCATAGTTGAACCGTTCGTCACCATGGGATTAGATGAAAACATGATATTAAACAAGATATGAAAGAAAGTAATAATGATATTAATAAAAACAAGAGTTGAGAGAACAAATCTATAATCCAAAGTATACAAAAGATGAAGTAGATCTAGATCTTTGCTTGTCACCGAGCTTGAATCCTTCTCCACTTTTCTCTCTTGTAGTTCTACGTTACAATAATAAAAATCTGATACAAATTACATGGTAGGATGTGTTTAAATAGACTCTAGAAGTCTTGCCCAATAAGCAATTACCTTCTATTACAATTAGAATTCGATTAAGGTACCAAAAGCTGCCCAAAATATAATTAGAATTAGAAAAAGGGCAAAACTGGAATTTTTCTGCATGGCTTATCATAGAACACGCGCGCGATTTTATTCAGCACGTCCCCTGCACCTGCTATCTATCCCAGGTTGTAGAAAATCTCTCAAGCTTCGCGTGAGCTGTAAGATCGCTGAAAACGGACTTCTAAAACTCCAGATATGGCCAAAACAGTGTAGACTGCGCAACCTTCCCGGAAAATCCGAATTTTAATCAGTTATTCCTCCAAACACGATAGAAGTGTTTACAGTAAAATACGCAAGCGTACGCGGTCACAAGTAATATAGAATAAAGTTGAGTTCGTTCCCACAGAGATCTGGATATGGTTTTAATTCAGTTATTGTACATATGCAACAATGTATGGTTATTACTCACTGCTAAGACAAATAACAAATTGGGTTTAATTAACTAAATTAACTAAGAAGTAAATTAACAACTAAGAATTAACTAACTAACAAGAATTGAAATTGAATTACGTCTACAAGAGTAACATGGGATCCCAACTTCATTAAATACTTCGCTTAGATCTGACGCCTTTAATCACTATATGCAATGGTTATGATATCTGATCGGATAACACGAAACAAGTACACGCTACTTCTCAGTATACGAATACCAAACTAAACATACATCCACAAAAGAGATAGAAGATGAATAGACACCAATTATGCTTAGACCCTATATGTCTATAGAATTTGAAAACATATCGGTTGAAGAGCAAGTTAACCATAAAGATCACACAGGGCAATATAAGTATTTTCATCTCATACTACTAATCATGTTGATAAACAATCATGAACCTATGCTAGCATGGCAAGTTCTAAATCTCAAGATCCACTTTCACTTCACAAGAGATTAACAAATTAGATGTTCGCGACGCATCTATCAATTAAGCATAACCATACAAGGATATCAGATATACATCACACACAGATCTTTAAAGCATCAAAATACTAAAGCTCCATAAATAAATCCGTTAGAATCCCATGACAACGATTAGTTCATAATTGAACCTCTCGTCATCATGGGATCAAGTGAAACCATGATATAAACAAAGTATGAAAAGATACAAATAAACCTAAGTAATTGATATGTAATGGTGTGTACTAAATTACAATGGTAGGATGTGTTTATATAGGCTCTAGAAGTCTTGTCCACCAAGCAATTGCCTTTTTAGAGTTGGAATAGAAGATTGGCAATTTCCGTTCTTGAATAAGAATAGAATTTCATATTCCATGTGTAGATCTGATTCTGGAATGTTCTAGCCACCCAGAGTAATTACCATACTTATTAGCAGTAGGAATTATAGCAATTTCCTTGTCAAAGTTGAATTTCTGCAGTTCGGCACATAATACATTTCCTAAACTGATTCTGTTTTTAAGGAAAATTCGTAGCTGACTTTTCTTCAATATTTCTGGAACGTTCCAGCTATAATTGGACCTCTGGACCACTTTAGAATGATATAGAATCTCGTTATCTTCGCGTGGACAGTAAGATCGTCCAAAACGGACTTCTAGAACTCAAGATATGGCCAAAACAAAATCAAAAATTCTGGCTGATTTTTCACCCGCACACCCGCCGCGCTGGGGCGCCGTCCGCGCCTGAGGCGCCAGCTCAATCTGCATAAAACAGCGTTGGGGCGCCAATTGGGGCTCCCAGCTTGGTCCCGATCTGCGAAAATTGATTTTTCTTCGATTTTTAAGTTTTTTCTTCCGTTCCTTTTGCATGAGCTTCTATCTTTCATCCTTAATGACTTGTATACTTCTTGGTAGTTGACCTTAGCCTCCATTCTTCATTCCATATCATAAATCAACTCCAAATAACGACGGAAACTACACCTTTAATCGACATTTCTTCAACCCTGCACAATTAAGCAAAACACATCAAAACTACCACAAACTTGAGGCCAAAGCAATCAATTTAAGCCGAATTAGAATGTTCCAAGTAGATATAAAATCCACTTATCACACCCCCAAACTTAAACCGATGCTTGTCCTCAAGCATATACAATTACAACTAACTAACTAACTAGTACCACTTCCGTAGGTGATCACGGTTGCATTTGGCATGTGCAACAAGCCATTTAAACCCCTAGGCAACCCTAGTGGACGAGTAAGGTATCGTGAGGGCCTATAGTCAATGTACCCACAAAATCCAATGCAATGCAATGCATGTATGCAACTAATATGAAAATGCGATTAATCTAGTACTAATATCCTACCTTACCTTCAAATCCTCTCATGCCATAACAACTTAAGAATCAAAGTAAATACGCAATGTCTTGGTGTCGAAAGTGCAAGTATTCACATAGTCTACTCAATGAACATGCATAAGTTCTCACAAGTCCATGTCAAGTGTAAGAATAAGTTAGTAAACATGCTAAGCCTACAAGAGTACATCTTTGAGACAAAACTCGGGATCTCATACGCAAAAACAAGCAAACACTCACAATCCACTCATAAAAGAATATTCACTCAAGAACAAGGGTAAGTATATCACTCAATTCCAACAAAATCATAAGCATGCTTGACATTTGGTATCAATCTAACTCTTAACACAACATACATCAATGACGATAATTAAAAGGTCTTTATTTGGGTTGTAACGGGGCTAGGGACAAGGTAAGTCAAATAATCCAAAATAGGTGAAGTGTCAAAAGCTAGCAAGAACTATAAATCGTACACAACCACCTATTTCCCCCCCCCACCCACATAATTTTACTATTCTTCTTCCAACAAAACACTCGACTAGCCGACTAAAGTAGGATCACAATAAACACAAACATGCTCTCATAACATAATATATATATATATATATATATATATTTTTCCATTTTTTTTCTTTTTTTTTCGAGAGCTAAAGCAACAATAATATAGACAATAACAATGATCCCACGATTTTATTACACATGCCGACTATCAAGCAACAACCAAACCCAAATTTCAATATTTCCCCCAAAATTATGACCAACAATAAACCCCTCCTTGCACACCTTATTACTCCCTTAAGCACCCTACTAACCTTTGACAATGTGGGTTCAAATTAATGTAAGGCCAATACAAGAAAAAGGTCTAGGCAAGTAATGTGGTATGTCACCGAAAAAATAGGATTAAGCTCAACGGGTTAACTAATTGATCATGTAAACATGGTATGGTAATATGGGAAAATATGCGGTTAATCCTAATGCCTTTATCATTTTAATCGTCAAATAATGTCATGTGTTTCAAGAAAGACCTCAAACAACTGCTAGCAATGCAAACAATCCGTGGACACTCAAGCAAACGAATAAAATTGCAACAAATGCAATATGGCTCAAAAGCTCACTTGGCGGGAAAAACATACTCAATCCCAAGCAAAAACCTCTCTAATGCCCCTACTTGTATTCAAATCATGCAAACTAAATCAACTTGCACATATTAATGTCCTTCTAATTACTTACAACATTCAATAAGTCTACTAGCTTCAACTTACTAGTGTATGTGTGTGTACAAGAACAAAGCATATCACTTCTCAATCAAAAAGCGTCAACAACACAAAATTCCTATCAAGCATGGGTGCAAATGCAAACTATTATGAACTCACATGATATACGAATATAAAAACAGAATGTCCTATATGAAACAAACGTAGATAACACGAACATAAATGCATAATTTACTACTACTAATATACAAAGCATGAAATCCTACATGAACACAATGACTAACTATCACATATATATACACTACTTATCCCTCAAACCACCCCCAAACTTAAAATATTCAATGTCCTCATTGAATGGAAGTAAATACGAGGGAAAGTAGAAAACATACCAGTATACAACAATGCTTGGGTTGCCTCCCAAGAAGCGCTTCTTTAACGTCAATAGCTTGACGTTACTTCCAAGCCTCCATTAAGGATGATAATAGTTTGCTTGGTCCTCTCTTCGTGAGACTTCATCGTCATCACGGCGGCACACTTTCTGCCCCTTCTCCTCGCTTGGCCTATTCGTATAACAAATATGTCCTATTCCAATGCCTTCATCTGCTGACCCAAAATCTGTCAATTTGTAGAACAACACACCTTCGCGGGCTTCACTTGAATATAACGGAGGAGGGTAAATGTAAGTTGCTGAAGCCTTTGGTTCCTCAAAGAGAACTTCCTCCATTGGCTCTAATGCGCTACCTCCATCTTTAAACTCTGAGTCAAGTAGAAGACCTGCATCTTTCCCATGTTCTTCAGCCTCTTGGTACGCACATACCAATTCTTGAAATTTGTGTAGCTCATCAGTGTCTGTCCCAAATAGTGCCCTTTCCAAAGCATCCACCTCACCAGCATGATCAAATTCCTCACATGACTTGTGAACGCTCACCTCACCTTGGAATTTGTCTTCTTCAATTAAGCATGCAGTACCTTGCTCCAAGTCACCGTTATTTTCTGGAATTGCATCTAATATGCATTGTTGTTTCTCTTGTTCCAAGGCACTCAAAATTTGAGCAAGTAGTGTCCCCGTAGATTTGGTAGACTCCTCATAACTCTTTGCAAGCATCCTAATCTCCTCCATAACATCAACCTCATCTGATTGAAAAGTAGGAGTAGGTTGCTGATGTTGAAACTCTTCACTTCCAAAGAAATATGACCTATCTGGAACATCTTGCTGGTACTGTTGAGGATGGTATGGAAAATATGGTTGTTCCTCATAACTGACATATGGATCAACTCCTTCGTAGTAACAATATTGTGAGGGATCATGAACGCCAAAACACCGCTCACATTGATAAGGCATGGATGTCCTCGAATATGCCCACCATGGCAACTCCTCGCATGCCATCTTCAAACACTCAAGTACCTGAACACACCGAACTAAACAGGATAGGTAAGAAAAAATCTGAGTAAGTGAACTCTAACGACCACTATTGACAAGCACATAAACCAAAAATAAAACACCGATGATCCCCGGCAGCGGCGCCAAAAACTTGTTTACAGTAAAACACGCAAGCGTACGCGGTCACAAGTAATATAGAATAAAGTTGAGTTCGTTCCCACAGAGATCTGGATATGGTTTTAATTCAGTTATTGTACATATGCAACAATGTATGGTTATTACTCACTGCTAAGACAAATAACAAATTGGGTTTAATTAACTAAATTAACTAAGAAGTAAATTAACAACTAAGAATTAACTAACTAACAAGAATTGAAATTGAATTACGTCTACAAGAGTAACATGGGATCCCAACTTCATTAAATACTTCGCTTAGATCTGACGCCTTTAATCACTATATGCAATGGTTATGATATCTGATCGGATAACACGAAACAAGTACACGCTACTTCTCAGTATACGAATACCAAACTAAACATACATCCACAAAAGAGATAGAAGATGAATAGACACCAATTATGCTTAGACCCTATATGTCTATAGAATTTGAAAACATAACGGTTGAAGAGCAAGTTATCTATAAAGATCACACAGGGCAATATAAGTATTTTCATCTCATACTACTAATCATGTTGATAAACAATCATGAACCTATGCTAGCATGGCAAGTTCTAAATCTCAAGATCCACTTTCACTTCACAAGAGATTAACAAATTAGATGTTCGCGACGCATCTATCAATTAAGCATAACCATACAAGGATATCAGATATACATCACACACAGATCTTTAAAGCATCAAAATACTAAAGCTCCATAAATAAATCCGTTAGAATCCCATGACAACGATTAGTTCATAATTGAACCTCTCGTCATCATGGGATCAAGTGAAACCATGATATAAACAAAGTATGAAAAGATACAAATAAACCTAAGTAATTGATATGTAATGGTGTGTACTAAATTACAATGGTAGGATGTGTTTATATAGGCTCTAGAAGTCTTGTCCACCAAGCAATTGCCTTTTTAGAGTTGGAATAGAAGATTGGCAATTTCCGATCTTGAATAAGAATATAATTGCATATTCCATGTGTAGATCTGATTCTGGAATGTTCTAGCCACCCAGAGTAATTACCATACTTATTAGCAGTAGGAATTATAGCAATTTCCTTGTCAAAGTTGAATTTCTGCAGTTCGGCACATAAAACATTTCCTAAACTGATTCTGTTTTTAAGGAAAATTCGTAGCTAACTTTTCTTCAAAATTTCTGGAACGTTCCAGCTATAATTGGACCTCTGGACCACTTTAGAATGATAGAGAATCTCGTTATCTTCGCGTGGACAGTAAGATCGTCCAAAACGGATTTCTAGAACTCAAGATATGGCCAAAACAAAATCAGAAATTCTGGCTGATTTTTCACCCGCACACCCGCCGCGCTGGGGCGCCGTCCGCGCCTGAGGCGCCAGCTCAATCTGCATAAAACAGCGCTGGGGCGCCAATTGGGGCTCCCGGCTTGGTCCCGATCTGCGAAAATTGATTTTTCTTCGATTTTTAAGCTTTTTCTTCCGTTCCTTTTGCATGAGCTTCTGTCTTTCATCCTTAATGACTTGTATACTTCTTGGTAGTTGACCTTAGCCTCCATTCTTCATTTCATATCATAAATCAACTCTAAATAACGAAGGAAACTACACCTTTAATCGACATTTCTTCAACCCTGCACAATTAAGCAAAACACATCAAAACTACCACAAACTTGAGGCCAAAGCAATCAATTTAAGCCGAATTAGAATGTTCCAAGTAGATATAAAATCCACTTATCAAGAAGCATCACCCATAATCGACATTCTTGTAAGTCTGCACAACTAAGCAAAACACATCAAAACTACAATAAACTTGAGGCCAAGTTAATCAATTTAAGCCAAATTTAAGCGATCCAAGTGGATATAAAATCCACTTATCAAGACCCTCGGCTTAGTGCATAGTGCATAAAAATAAGTGATGTTTGGGACAATACCTTTGCCTGTGGCCTTATACACACGGGACTTACCTCGAGTTCAGTGCTTTTGCAAGACCAAAGACAACATCACCACCATTCACTACCACCGCTGGAATTCAACCATTTCTCTCCCACCTCTCTCTCTCCTCCTATCTCCCCTGCTGCCAAACACACCTCCCTCCTGAACACCACCACCGCCACGGTGGTGGTCTTCCCGTCGCCCATATAGGCGCACTGTTAGTCACAGAGGCATGCCTGAATACATCTAATAACAAGCCTAAGTGTGTGTAATGCTTTGCATTACCTACATGACCTCTTAACTGAGGGAACCTCTAGTTGTAGAGTTTCTATTTGTTCTGTACTTGTAATAGGCATCAAATTCTAGTTGTGTTACTGTACTTATAAAGTCAAGAATAATGCTTGAAAGAAGTTCCAAGGTTCATGCCTCAAGCATGGAGATAAAGACTGCCAAATAATCACAGTTGGGATTTGAAGAAATGAAGAATTTGCCTAAGTACCAATTCGAGAAGTACATTTGTCTATTCGAGAAGTCTAGCATTCGAGAAGTCAGAGATTCGATATCTCAGAAGACACTATTCGATATCTCATTCGATATCTCAGAGATTCGATATGTCTATTACTCTATTCGAGAACTCATGGAGTCAACAAGTCAAAGCATCATTCGAGTTCTCTAAGGGTCAACAAGTCAATGCTCTATTCGATATCTCAAGGACTAAAGAAGCTATTCGACATCTCAGGGATTCGATATGTCATAATGCTCTATTCGATATCTCAAGGAGTCCCAGAGAAAAGAGCTATTCGAGAAGTGATTTGATATGTCAATATAACACTATTCGAGAACTCAGAGTTATCGATTAAGTCAATTTGAGTTCTTGAATCAATCACTTAGCCACTTCTCGAATACATTCTTGGAGACAAAATACTGAAGAATTGTACAAGTCAGAGACCTGCAACAAGCCAAGTCGCTTTATTTGACTATGTACTATAAAGCACATTGGAAAGCCTACAAAGAAGCTTGGAGAGATAAGACAAAGGGACAAGGAGCTAAAGAAGTGGATCTGAACTGGCCTTGCAAAGTCAAATCTGTAGCCGTTTGGACTCTTACTCAAATAAGATAGACATACTGGAAAGTAGTTTGTTTTACCTACCTTATTTGTAGTAAGCAGGTATCCATGTCTATAAGGATACAGCCTCACTTCCTTAGTAGATAAGTTTTTCAAGATACATCACAAGAAATATCTCTCTAAGAAAAACGAAGCTGAGAATACTATCATTTGTATTCACATATTGTAGCAAAATCTTTATCTAATAAAATATTAGATTAAAGTGATATTGTGTTGTGTTTGTCTTTGTTATCTGCACTTACATATCTCACACACTCAACACATATCTTGTTGCAAAGATTCAAGAACAAAGAAAAATTCAAGAATCCATTCACCCCCCCTCTGTATTCTTTTACTGTATTCAATACTCAACACGCACAACACACAACAAGCCCACACACAATCGATACATACCACACATCAAACATACACACACCCCCTTCGCCACACATGTCTGCCTCCCTTCTTCTCTTAAATTTAATTGGGATCATGCGTGATTCATCCAACATACACAATATACAATTATAATATACTATAATTTACAACAGAAATAAATTATCGGATCCCCGTCTTGATCCGAAAAGAATTTCATTGAAGTTAGACGGGGTGTAGGATGTCCGCCCCTCAAAATAGAGATCACGAACTTCGTTGGTTTTTGTTAACTAATCATTATGTAGGCATTTGGGGTATCTCAGGGCATGTTTGGTTTATCATGGGCCTGAGTTCCATTTCTTAGCCAACTTATGGTTTATAAGGCCATAAGAATTTATGAGGGGTATTTGCCTATTTATATAACTTATGACTTATATGTTGATAAGTTTTAGCTCAACTTATGACTTTTATGTTGATAAGTTGAATGTTAGGAAATCCTAACATTCAACTTATACTTATAACTTATTTCTTGATACACGCAATATATAGTGGGTGTTTGGGGTATCTTAAGAAGAGTAGCTTATAACTTATAAGCATAAATGTCATATAAGTGATCAGTAGAGCAGAACTTATAAGTCAGTAAAGTGTTTGGTAAATTAGAACTTATAAATCAGTAGAGTGTTTGGTAAATCAGAACTTATAAGTTAACTTTTTTTATTATTTTCAAAAAATTTGTTTTTTAATATATAACAATGGATGTCAATAGATAGATCTCGATGAGTAAAGTAATTTGATATATACATATCAATTTTCTAATGAACGGATCAAAAGATATATGATTTTGAATATTTAAATTGACTCAGAGGGATGCTGCTGAGTTAGGTGTTATCCCTGAGCACAGGTACGTGGTGCAGCAGTTGACTCAGAGGATAGCCAATCGTAATTTCAGGATTGATGCTAGTCCTATTCATCAGAATGCTAATTCATTAGCCCGTTATCTCTCTAGTTATGGAGTTGAGAACTGGGATAGATTGGTTATAGTTGCTGGACCCTTTGGTCGTATCTTTGAGTTGTGGAGTAATGACATGGGTTCGGGTCTCATTGGAGAGCAGTACATGGCAGTTCACGAGCTAGAGTTGAATGCAGAAATCAATGATGAGGTAGCAATGGTGGATGATGAAGTGTTACTCACTCAAGAAATGATCTAATACCCAGTTGTTGCAGGCTTCTATCTTTATTAATTCTAATCTTATCAAGTTTGGTAGTCCAGTTTATGCTTGGTTAATGGGTTTATGGTGCATTCTAAGTAATGGCCAATATCTGTATTGTTGCTTTTGGGTTTTCTCCCTATTAATGCATTTGTGTTTTTCAAAAAAAAAAAGAATTGGGCCAGAGAAAGAGTTGGGTCAGAGAAAGAGTTGAGCCATAATATTGAATTAAAAGCTAAAATTATGCTATGAAATATTAAAACATATGTTAGGCTAAACCTTAAAATAAATTTTTCAAAAAAAAAATTGTTTACCAAATAAAATGTTTTAAGAAAACATTATTTTTATAAAAATCATTAAAGATTCTAATTTTGGGTTTGACACAAATGTATTTCTAAAATAACAAAAAAGAATAAAATAGCAAAAAAGCATAATTAAAAATGAGTCACAAATTCATTCTTTTTTTTTTTAACCGGGAACTACCCCACACACTTGTATCAGAATTTCAAATCAAAAAATAACTTTTTATAAAAAAGAATTTACAATTATTTACAAATCAAAAAAAAGTCTTTAATAAAATATATGGTAAAACAAGATAATAAAAAGGTAAAAAAAAAAACATGTCATAATTGGAAATGACACCAAAATTCAGCAAATATATTCCACAAAAAAAATGCCAATTCAAAAAAATTCTAATTTTAGAAAATTAAAATCAACAATAAACCTTAATATAATGCATTTAAAAAAAATTTAAAACAATACAAAAATAAGATAGTACAAAATTTCATTAAAAAGGTATAAATGTATTTGTGTTCACAACAAGTTAAACCAATAATTTCCCACGTGTCTAAATATATTATATATATTCTAATAAAATTGAAAACATCGCAAAAAATATAAAATATTGAAATATATGTTAGGATAAATCTTAAAATATAATTTACAAAAACAATTGTTTACTAAATAAAAATGCTTTGAAAAAATTATTTTCATAAAAATCGTTAAATATTCTATTTTTAGGTTTGAAAACAAATATGTTGCTGAAATTTAAATTAAAAAATATGAGCATAAATCAACATATAAATAAATTCTTACTTTGCAAAGAAAAATTTGAAATTAAAAAAAGTGGACACAAATCAATAAATGAACATATTTTAAATTAGAAAGCAATCCAAACACCCACAAAATAAATCTATATTAGTATCTAAATATATTACAAAAAACCCGTAAGATTACAAAAACGCATAATAAATACCACACATGTCAAAAATATAAAATTAACATATAAATATAATCAATATTCAAACAAATAAAAAATTTTATACCACACATATTTCCAAACAAGTTTAAAAAATGTCTTTAAAAACTATAAAACACTATAACAAAATATCTATTTTTTTTAAAATAATTATTAGATTACTTAATCAAAAATATAAAAAAAAGAATAGATTATTACACGAATATAGTACCCATATGTTTTAAACATATAATTTGTGATCTAATAAAATAAAAAAATAAAAAATAATTATGATATACTAAAATATATGTTAGCCTAAACTTTAAAATATAAATTATAGAAAATTATTTACAAAGAAAAATAAATTTATACTACAAACCATATGTATACTACAAATCATATAACACATATGCATTACAATCATTAAAAATAAAAATAAACAATTCAAAATGTTATAAAATTTATTTTACAAAGAAAAAAATTATAATCAAAATTATATTACAAAATTTTAATAAAGTTATCCGTGCATGGATTAACCGAAAGGAAAAAATACGGGTATAAAGCTAGTATACATAAAGGATTAACCGAAAGGAAAAAAACACTTTCTAAAGAGCGTGTTTGCCAACCCAAAAACATTTTCTAGTCTAAGATCCAACATACACTATATACAATTATAATATACTATAATTTACAACAGAAATAAATTATCGGATCCCTGTCTTGATCCGAAAAGAATTTCATTGAAGTTATACGGGGTGTAGGATGTCCGCCCCTCAAAATAGAGATCACGAACTTCGTTGGTTTTTGTTAACTAATCATTATGTGGGCATTTGGGGTATTTTAGGACATGTTTGGTTTATCATTGGAATTTATGGCTTATAAGAGCATATCAGCATATGAGAGGTGTTTGTCTAATCAACTGATTAGCTCAACTTATAACTTATATGTTCATAAGTTGAATATTAGAAATCCTAACATTCAACTTTCAGTTTATTCATATTTTTCGATATACTCAATATATAATATCTTTCAAATCTTCAAAATCATATATTTTTTATCCGTTCATTAGAAAATTGATATGTATATATCAAATTTCTCTACTCATCAAGATCTATTCATTGATATCCATTGATATATAATAAAAAAACAAATATTTTTTTTTAAAAAAAAAAAAGTTAACTTATAAGCTTTGATTTACCAAACACTCTACTAATTTATAAGTTCTGATTTACCAAACACTCTACTGACTTATAAGCTCTGATCTACGTATCACTTATATGACATTTATGCTTTTAAGTCATAAGCTACTCATTTTAAGATACCCCAAACACCTTAATTAAAATATGTAACTTATAACTTAAATGAATAAGCGTTATATAAGTGATAAGTAGGAAAATTCTTATAAGTTATACAAGTGTTTGGATAAATTTTTTTTTTTTTTTGCTAAGTGTGTTTGGATAAATTTATTTATAAGTTGATAAAATATTTATTAAATTAAAAAAATATAAATGATTTAATATAATAGTCTCAATACATTCATATGACATTTATAAATATAAATGTAAAAATATAAATATTAAACAAGTAAAAAATCAAGTAATAAGAAATAAGTTAAAAAGATTTTCATTTGTGTATAGATTTGATACGAAGACCAGGAAAGAAAGCTCAATAAGCAATTAGGATACGATGGGATAGGCTCCTCTCCTCTCGAAACCCTAATGAGAATCGATTCCCTCTCTTTTTCATCTCTCATTCTCATTCATCGCATCCTCTTCCCCTCTATTTCAACCATAGCGGAGATCCATCTTCTTCTTTCTCTTATTTTCTTTTTTGTTTTTTCCTTCAATAATTTTCAATAATCTTATCTTTGGATGAGATTTTTGATTCTTGCATCCATTTTTTTGGATGTTTTACGTCTCTCCTTTTGGAGTGGTTTATGTCTCTTCTTTTGGAGTGTTGTTGCGTTTTAATTTGTTATCGTGTGGTTTAAGAATGATTTCTATGGTGTATTGGGAGATCTGGGAAGCCTACTTCGAATCTGGAACGGTAGTGATTATCGCAAGAGCTCACCTTGCACAACGAAAGATTGTTCAATATATGAGGGCATCTATACCCCCGACCTCAGTTGGTGTAACTGATGGCTATGAACAGTGGACTATCAGCGATTTTTTATGTGCGCAGGTCAATTGTGATGCTACTATTTTCTATAATATTGGTGTCGACTGGATTGCTTGGGAAACCTTTGTAATCATTTTTATTTTCAAGAATATATATATTCTATGTATTAAGCAATCTGAAAACGAAACGACTATTTGTTTAGCACGTTTTTTGTTTCACAATCAGGTTGTAGCTAACCGTTCGGGGATTTGTCCCAACTAGATTTCAATGGTTAAGTATTAATAAAATCTTCTTGTTCGTCAAAAAAAAAAGTTGGAAAAATATACGTCATTACTAACTTTCAACTTATCAACATATATGCTATAAATTGAATTAATAAATTAGATAAACAAACACCCTCGATAAGTTAAAACAGGCTTATAAGCCATAAGTTTAGTAGCCAAACAGGCCCCGTATATCAGAAAAGGAAAAGTTAAAAAATAAATTATACTATTATGATTTCAAGTTGCAAACTACAGTGTCGCTTGAATTTTTTGCAAACGTTCCAAACTGTTTTGACCACGTACTTAAATTCAGTACTTTCTTAAAAAATGAATAAAAATGTTCAATTTGTTATTATAACAACCACAAAATAAATTAAAATAACAATTATAATTACGCAAGCAAAACACATTAAAATATGTTCATAAAAATAAAAGTACAATATTAGAGTGACTGCACTGACTGGCCCTTTATAGAAATATATCCAACAAGAAACGACAACAGATAACGTGGTCAAAAGAGAACCTGAAATTCAGACAAAGTGGCCGAGCATATTTGAATACTGGAGTAGAAAGAACAGTTCTCAGAAAAATACAGCAGCTGCCAGCTGCTCGTGATATCTTTTCCAAACGAATTCAAGTAAATGATAATATAAATATGTGCATTTTGAAATTCATATGCATTCCCCGCTAAATGAGCTATCTAGTCAAAAATTCTAGTAAGCTTAAAGTGTGATCCCAGAACATGAACAGCTCCAAATAGAAACCTTCCACCAGGAGTAAGAGCAAAGAGTTCTATTTTGTAAAGTAGCAGTTTTAAAGTACTTTTTTTCACATTCACCTAATATTAGAAGTTTAATCAACATTAGAAATACATCTGCCCTTGACAACGGCAAGAGGCAGGGAACAGGAACAGGTCAGAACAAGGATCAACACACACATCATCGCTACCATTAAAAGGTTAGTGATTACAAAGCCATTAAGAAAGAGAGATTAGGGTCGTTTGTCATATCAGTGTCACCATTTTGACCAGTCATGTCTATCGGTAGTAAGCTTGCTGGTAAACTGGAGCCATACCGTTACCATAGCCTCCATATGCAGGATAGCTCATTGGAACTCCTGGATATGACGCTGCTAGAGGAGGAGATGCTGCTTCCGGTGAGTACACATAATGGCTGGCTGGTGGACTCCTGCTGCCATGCCCGTACATTGGAGGTGCAACCTGGTATTGGGGAACCCCAGTAGCAGGGTACTGAGTGTGTGAGGGAGACCTTACGAATGTGGGAGGTGCTGGGAAAGATGAAACGTAGGCGTTTGTCAAGCGTCCTGCCTTGGCTGGAGGCATGGGGCCTCCATTGTTGGTTCTTGTTCGCTTGTTGGCAGGAACAGCTGCTGGCCTTTTCTTTTCTGTCTTGACCTTCTCCAACTGCTCGAGTCGTTTCTTCAAACTTTCTGAAGGGAATTCAGCCTCTAGTTTGTACTCTTCAATACACTTGACAACAGCTCGCAATGCAGACTGCTCTTTTCGTGCTGCTAGCTGCTGTGAAACACCCAAAAAAGGAAATGGAATAGTTAACTCATGTTTTCAACGAATTTTAAGAATGTCAAAACACATCCTATGTGTTATTTTACAGAAAATTTAGCCATCTATAATTCCTATGAAGTTCAATTCTGCAAGGGCATATACAGCCAATATGGTAGAGAAACAACAGCTGAAAAGAACGATCAGACAATGCCTCAGAAGCAGAATTCTACAAGCATAACTTATAGCAGCAACTAAAATTTACTACTAGTTCAACAGGACACCAGAAGACAGTCGTGTAGTCTAATCATGAGAGAAGCCTTACACAATTGAACACCACCAACTTGCCATTTTGACTTTCAATATAAGCAAACAAAAAAACAATGCTTACCTCAAACGAGTGCACAAGAACCATTAGAACCGAACTATATAAAGAAGTTACTGATTATAAGAACCTTATAAAGGAAATAAAACAAATAATAACCTTTTGAGGTATACCAAAATATAGCATGTATATTAAGGTTTAGAAGAGTAATACATACAGCAGCTCGGCCAGAATTATTAGGATCCTCCAAGATGGAAGTAGCAGCCTTTTTAGCGTCCTTCAGGAAGGCTTTTAGCAGTGGAACAGGGGGGAATCTGTCCACAAGTCCAACTTCATAAGTGAAATGCACAGCGTCAACCTGTTGGCCTCTACTAATCAATTCTTCAATCATATCTGTGCACAAGAATATCATACCTGATTAGAACAGCTAAAAACTGAAACATGTCGGATTATCTTATTATATAATATATATATATGAACCAAGACCATGCACAATAAGAAAGTGCAGTCGGAAACCACGAGATGTCATGTTCAATTTTCCTCTTAAAATTCTGTAGAACATTGCCTAGACTCCAATATGCAATATGCTCTATGATCGCATTTTTAACTTCAAACGCAAATTATACTTAAAATTAAATAACTGAGCCCCAACAGCTATTGTCAATTAAAAGTCGGTTGCTAACATGGTGTCCAGAAAATTGTATACTTGTGTGTTTCAATTATTCCAACAAAAATAATACATCCCATTCATATGACATCATACTACACATGCGCACGCCGAAATTTGTATTAATAAATATAGACTTCAAGTGAAGATGACACAGAGAGAAACTATAATAGTAGTAATCAACTGGAAAATAAGCTGGCCAAACATTAACTGTCATTATAAGCTAAACATAAATGTTGGTAAAACTTTAAGTTCTTTGTTTTTAAAAAGCAGAACAACCTCCATATATGTCTCCGCCTATGGGGATGTGTTTGTAAAACCTTAACAAAAAGAACAGCTGTTATGCTATAGTTTTAATCCTGGTGTTCCATCGGAATCATATTACAACGGCTATATATCGCAAAGTTCTGCCGGCTAGAAAGTTAAAAAGCCTCTTCGTCATATTGGACAGGGACGAAACTGCAAATATATTTATTGCCTAAAATCAACGTTAGTTTTGGTGCGGAATATTCATTTGCAGAAGCAAATTTTCTCCAAAGCATCTCACTTAGGACTAACTCATGACTAGAAGCAGATTCTTGTAAAAATGTCATTCAGAAGCAACATTACTCTAACCTAATGCCAAAGGATTTTATTATCTGACAACTAGTATGAGAGCCACCAACTTCACATTTGACAACTTTCTTTATTTCCAAGTGAAACCATCAAAAAGTAGCATTGAAGACAAGGAAGAATAACAGCAGGGCAGTAGCATAAACATACAGTATCTATCAAGAAGCAAAACATCATCACATGGAAATGCCCCTGACAACTAGCAGAACAGCCATTACCATAACAGTGATACTGTTAACTACAATCTAACATTCTGATATGGCCTACCAGATTAATAATGGAACAGGACCACAAAAACTTCCATTGAATCATTGAACATTGTCAACAATATTCAACATTACAATCCTCAGAACCACAGCAACACAAATTTGAAGTTTAATCTTATTAATTTAATAAGATTATTGCCATACAATGACAATATTTATCAACATCCAAATATGATAAGAAGAATGGGCAATAAATAATTCTAACAGTGGTTTACTACCAACTCTGTGTAGTGGTTGCTAATAAAATTAATCACCTCAAAATTGGCAACCAGATGTTGACTGGCAAGTGCAAGAACCAGGTGGGTTCCTCCAGATGTCCATGTATAAAGTCAAGGATAGACAGCTAAATAGTAAAAACCCAAGCCTCAGACTTAAAACTGTTTTGGTTTACCTCATCTAAACAACAATTTAGTTAGTATCTGTCAAGTATTCTATGTATTACCTATTAAGCATCCAAGGAATCACCAATCACCAATACTCATAATTCATAATTCTTTACTCACTAAAACTTACCTAGTTAGCCAGCTTGAAAATATCTAATAAAGTGTAAACCACAGATCCAACAACTAGACCAAAGGCCAAATACAAATCTAAGAGCCTAGTATCCAGATTTAAAAAAGTTGTCATGTACGCTTACCCTAAACCAATTTTTTTACAAGGAACCAAACTATACTTACCGCAACTAGCATATATTTTTTAAGCGAACAACAAAGAACATAAGCTAGATTAATGCACGAAAATTGTAACAGGAAGACATAATAAAACATAATTATAAACACATAACAATTCGATAAGCACGATTTCAAAATGAAGAACTGAAAGGATTGTAAAAGTAGTACCAGGCATCTTCTGACCCAATCCAAGCGAAACAGCAAGCTTAGGCATTTGCTTCCTCCACGCGGACCCAACAACAAGCTTCCTATACAAATCAAGATCCTCATTCTTGACAATCCCAAAAGTAACCAAATGCTGCAAAAACGTATGCACGTCAGGCGTCTTGACATTCTCAATCCCTCCACGCTGCTCCAAACTCTTCTTCCACTCCTCCGCAATCTTGCCAGCATTCTCCTTGACCTTAGGAGTCACCAACATCCTCTTATCCCCTAATATCGGATCGACAACCACCGGAATCAACGACTCCAACACCATAACACAAGCCCAACCCAAATCATTCAATCTCTCACTCTTATTCTCCCTCTTATCCTCCGGAAACACACCCGATATCGCTTCCAACACAAACCTAGCCGGATCAATACAATCAGCTAACGCAACCGGTATTTTCGCTCGTATCGAGTCCAATTCCTTCTTTCTGGTAGTAATAAACCTCCAAAACCCTAACGAATCCATCCGAGTACAAAACCTCCTCAGCCTCAGCAACAACCCTTCCGAATCATCAACGACTGCCACGTCATCACAATTCTCATCATCTTCTAGACTTAACGCGGCTGCTTTTCGCTTTTCGACAGTTTCGAAAGCAACGGACATGGATTTCACGAGACTGAGTTCACGGCTCTCGAGATTCTTCAAACTAAGTGAAGTCTCCGAGTCGAGCTTATCGAGTTTCGTCTTGATCGCTTCAGATTTCATCTTGAGATCGTTCTCGAGCGTGGTGAAATGATCGGAGAGTTCTTTCCAGAGAAGCGTGCAGCTGGTCATGAGAGAGGTCTGGCGCTGGAAATCGTCGAAACTCGGTGGCGGCGGGTGAGTCAACTCGCCGGGATCGGCGATCGAAGCCATCGTGAAACAAAATGAAACCCTAGAGAGAGAAAAAGAAGAGAGAGAGAGAGAGAGAGAGAGAGTTTTGTAGAGAGAGAGAGAGAGATAAAGAAGAGTTGAATGAAGAGGGAGGGAGTGAGGACGTGGATATGATGTAGTGCGCCACGTGTGATGTTTTCTGACATAAAGGTGGGCTAGGTTAAGATGCGCAGGGGGTGCGTAGGTTAAGATGTGGCTGTACAAATTGGACAAGTGGTGTGTAGTAGTATGATGTAGGAGTGTGAATGTGTGTAATAAGATTCCTATATTTACTGCTTAACTAATTGTCAGGAACATGATTAACTTGTTCAGGAATGTACCTTAATTTGTTGTCAACTGCTTAATTTTTAATCTCTATCTTATTCTTCTCAGTTACTCCTATATTCAAGAATAAAACCAGATTAACTAAAATATACTCCTCTATTGATTTTTCTACACTTACTTTTAAGTGTTTTGATTGCAAAATTAAAATTAATTTTTTCAACTAATTTTTTTTATGAATTAAAATTTTGATTACATATTTTTATTCAAAAAAAAATTCAAAAACAATAATTTTAACTATGTGGTCAATGCACCTAAAAATGTGTGCAGAAAAATTAAAACACGAATAACAAAAAAACAGAGTGAGTACATATAGGACAGATATTTTGATTTTCTCATTATCCTGATAATTAAAATGCTCGACATGTTTCAAGTTCATGAATTCGATTCTCGTATATATTTAAAATATTAAAAATTATTTTTTGACTGTAGATTTGGATACTGTCTTTGCAAGAATAAGTTGTTATGTTAAGTATTGATTTTCATAAATGTATAACTAATGTCTACGATGTGTGATGCATTTGCAAAAAAATAATTCCACAAGTATGTTACATGCATAACACTTATCTTAGTTTGGCTAGTAATCTCACTGATATATTATGATAATGACATGTATATTTATGTGGAGATAATATATAATAATTAATATAAAAAAAAGTCTATCTCAACTTTATATAAAGCAGAAAATTTGGGCACCATGCACAGTGTAGCGTTCGAAAAATCCAAATGCTAAGGGGTCAACTCTAACATCGTTCCAAATATATACAAATATACAATCATGAAATGAGTTAAAATATTCTTGGTTGATAAATACACATTCACTTAAACAGCAATCAGGGTGATATATTTTAATTCAGTTGTAGCACGGCTCTCAAAACAACAAATTTTAATATTAATGTGGATCGGAATTTAGGATAAATTATACTAAATTTAGATACATATTTGTTAAATATGTGTTATGATCTTAATAAATTCATTTCTTAAATATTTTAAATTTTTTGGAGAATTGATAACTTATAATATCAAAGTTCTGTTCGGAATGGTTTTATGTTCGAGGTTTTCATATTTCCAATATTTTCATCTATTTAATTATTGAAATTGTGTATTGTGATGAATCCAAAAAGAGATTCTTATCTAATAATTAAAAATTAGACCAAATCTTTGGAATAAAAAAAAATAAAAAGACATGAATTAATTACTGATCCATTATTTAATTTAAATAATAAGGTTTCGAATAAGAGAATGTTGAATAAATGGTATAATTATGATAAATTTACTTGTCTAATATGTGAAGATTTTAAGAAATCTGATACGTAACATTTTTCGAGTTTATATTCTATCTTATTTCTTTAAGTTAATAAGTTATTTTCCAAATCATTCAATTATAATATCTCCAATGAGATTATGTATATTAATTTGTGAAAATAAAATTTATTAAACTTCTAAATTAATGTTAACAATGATATAATATGAAATTGCTGATTAGAATTTATAAATATAAATTATATATTAAAATATAAACAATTAATTATGTTGGAATGTTGTGTCTATTTTTAAAGTTTGTAAAAATTTAAATGTTGGATGCATTTTTTCTTGAAAAAATATGATGTACATATATAATCAATTTAAAATAAATTATCTTGATAAAAAAATGAAAATTTGATATAAATTGTCTAAATTTTTATATTACGTAGTAAAAGTTGGAATTGAGAAAAATAAAGTAACATGTGTGCACGGTGAATGGTGAACTACTGATCGAAACGCAAATAAAAACAAACTTGAAAATTACGAAATGTTAGAAAATAAATGGATGGATGGGATTTGATTAAGAGGTGATGTCTTGCCAAAACAAGACAACAGAGAGCAGGGTAAATACTCGAACTATCGAATAAACACATTTCTTAGATTTAAAATCTCCTGCTTAATATCATATCAAAATTTGGTGTCAATCCGGGATATTTGACTTTTCGAAGTGTATCGCTTTGGCGAAATAAATCTCCTTGTTAGAGAGTTTTTTCTACCGTGTGATTTTCTTTACCCATTTTTGGGTTGTCCCCAATTTTTTGGGATTTATGTTTTGATTGTGTTTCCTAGTTGTTGTTATGTTTGGTGTGTTGGCTGCCGCTCGGAATTTGTTGTAGGTTTGGAAGTAAGTTCAGGTTGGAGCTCGCTGCTGTCAGATAGAAGGTAATTGGCAACCACGAAAAGTTGAAGCCAATAGCCTTCCAGAAGTCGTTTCTTGGACTAAATCACTAAAGCATATTGATCAAGTGCTAGTATTTCGATTATCGATCTGCGAATCGTGTGGTTCTTTTGCTTACAAATGCTGCACAAATTCTATGTCAAGTTATGGAGAGTGGTTTGTCACTCCTCCTGCAATTATTAATTATGTACTCGAAAGTGATAATTTCTAAATAATGCAAGTACGATTTGTTTCAAAAAAATAAAAAATAAAAAGAGATGCGTGAGGTCGGTTAATCTGACATTTACCAAACCGGTCAATGTCACCTTGTGTCCTTTTAGCTGGTTTGCCCCCAACTTGTCATGTACGTATATATTTAAATTTTCTAATTTTAATTTAAAATATTTAAATATTTTTTAAATATTCTTTAATTCATTTTTTTCATATCAAATTTATATAATTGAGTAATAATTTTTTAAATTATATTTTATTCTTTACATATATTTGAACTTTATACTATTATTTTATATTTAAAAATCTAAATTTCTACTTTTTGAAATAAATTTACTTTAAGTAAAATTAATCAAACACAAAAATTTAACTTAAAATTAAAATTATCATTTTTCACTTAAAGCGAATAAGTTACATTTTAACCTAAAAATAATAATGTTGTTTAACTTAACCCAAACGAGCTCTCCAAGATAGATGTGTTTCTACGAAAAATGTAATCTACTCTGTTTAGTTACCTGTTTATTTTGAACTTTTAAAAATAAATTTTATATTTACATATTAATAATTATTTATTTATATTTTTAAAAATTACATTTTAAGATAGATTAGATATATTTTTTAATGATACACTTTTTTTCATTTATATAATATATATTAATTTCAATTAAATATTAATTAATTTAATCAATCAAAATAGACATGTATTTAGGATAGGAAGAGTATACAATTTCTCGGTAAAAAATAATAAAATTTTAAAAAAAAATTACTTAGTTGCATCATAATATTTCGAACATATTAATCAAATAAAAATTAATTTAACTAATGGAAATTGTTCAGAAATTTAACGTAACTACAAATACACTTATAGAGTTGTTAGTTACAAGATTTTATATTTTTTATTGATAACATGGTTCGTAAAGTGTAATAATTAATAACTACTAGCACTAAATCTTTCCGAAAAAAAAAAACTGCTGCACCGGAAATTATTATCTTATTAATACGATGAGCTGCGCGGCTTACACGAAGCGGGTTTTCAACGATTTTTCTGTTCATCTCGTTTCATTTCATTGAAAATCCTTATCCAAATTTGTAGTCAAATTGTAATTGATTTCCATGGTTCATTTAACTTATTATCACAGATATGTCATGTTTACTATTTATTATATTTGTTGCCATTTTTTTAATAAAAACTGAGAAAGAAAACTTTGACATAATTTTAACAAACTTATACTGCACATATTTTTTTATCAGTATCATTATTCTAAAAATCAATAACTAATTGTTATTCAGAAAAGTTTTGATATGATTAAGGTAAAATCGAATTTAAGAAACAAGTAGGTCTAAATTGTCAATTATCAAGGTTTTTTTATCATTCACATTTAAAAAATGAAAAAAATGCAACTAAATATTTTTAAAAACATTAAATAACTGTGACGTAAATTGATTTTGAATTTTGTTCGCAAATAGCTCCATCCCCATGTAAATCAAATTTAATTTTACTTAGAATATATGTAAAATGCTTTATTTGATAGTATTTTTTTTGTCATAAAAGGAGTCGATTTTATTACTTGCTCAAATCATTCGATAATACAGAGTGTAATTCGGGATGAACATATCCCATCCTACAAATACGATCAGCAAATACGATCAGTTATTGAACAATTTTGTTTCGCTAAAAAATGAGCGACTTTGTTCGCGGATCATTTTACAAATCTAAACTTCACGTTTTTGTTACTCAACCTTGCTATAAGAGTTCTACATTGCTTAATCACCCTCCCTAAGTACGAATAGCACATGAAAGAGCTGCGAATGGCTTGTACAACTTGCAAGCAATCAGATTCAACCACAACATTGTTGTAGTCTCTGTCCATCACCCAACTTAAAGCTTCGCGGATGCCCATTGCCTCTGCCAAATCTGCATTGGGACATCCTCTTAAATAGGTTAATCTAGCTTCAATCAAGCTACCCTCATGGTCACGAGAAATAAAAGCATAGCTATAGCAGTTAGAATCCTCAAAAATGGCTGCATCAAAATTCACCTTAACGCTATTTGGCAATGGTAAGCTCCAGTGTTCATCAGCGTCGTCTGAAGACATATATCCCAGAAAACGGTCAAAAGTTCGATCTTGAACACTTTTCCATTGGTTAAGGACTGTGAGTGTTGATTGGACCACTTTGAAGGCTCGACACTACATTGATTCCATATAAGCTCGTTTCTACTTCTCCAAAGCATCCAAGAGATTGTAGCTATAATGCAGGCTTCCTCTGTACTTTTCTGTTGAAAACTAGCTGTAGCCACTCAGGAAATGAATTAAAATCACCACGAACCTGGACATTATTGAATCTCTCCCAACTGGAAGCAGCGTGGGGACACAACACTAGAACGTGCAACACTGTTTCTGAATGCATATTACACACTGGACATAGAGCGTTAACTTGAACTCTCCTGGCTCAGAGCATGTCCTTTGTGGGTAAGCTGTTTGTGGAAGCACGCCATAAGAAATTCTTAATCTTGGGTGGGATTTTCAAGTTCCAGAGCTTTCTCCAAAACCAGAGTTTGCACTTGTACTGTTGTCACTTTTCTCCTCCTGCATGAGTAAATAAGCACTTTTGACCGAGTAATTTCCTAATTTTTCACGTCTCCAGTACCACGAGTCCTCAACATCTTTATTCATAGTAACATACAAGATAATGTTTGCATCTCTGTTGTCAAACATGTCCAGAATTAAATCAGTGTCCCAGCTATTACTATCCATACTCATCAACGAGGAGACTGTCTGTCCTTGGAATGCAGCGTGATTCGTTCGAACATAGGCTTCTGAAGCTGAAGGAAGCCATGGATCATCCTTGATGTTAATAGACTGACCATTCCCAACTCTACAGCCAATTCCATTTTTAATGACTATTTGAGACTCCAGTACACTTCTCCATATATAGCTGGGATTAGATCCAATTTTAGCATTAAGAAAAGAACCTTGGGGATAATATCGGGCTTTGTAGACTTTACTCACTAATTTTTCCGGGTACTTTAACAAGCTCCAGCCTTGTTTACCGAGAAGGGCTACATTGAAGTCTCTCATACTGTTGAAGCCCATTGCACCATCTGATTTCCTTTTGCACATGTTACCCCAACTTTGCCAATGAATGCTTCTGTCCTTTTTTTAATCTGTTTTCCACCAAAATTTGCACATCAGGCATTCGAGTTGTTGACACAACTCCATGGGAAGTAAAAACACCCCCATCGTGTAGTTAGGAAGGGCTTGAGCAACATTCTTCAAGAGCACCTCTTTGCCCCCTTTTGGCAGCAATTTTTTATCCCATCCTTGAACACGATCTTGCAATTTCTCCTTCAAGAATCCAAAAATCGAAGACTTGTTTCTTCCAACTATGTTAGGAAGGCCCATATACGTACTTTGATCATTAGCTTTCGAGAATCTGAGTTGCTGACATAGCTCACTCTTCAAAGAATTCGGAGTATTGTTGCTGAAAAAGACTGAGGATTTGCCTATGTTTATTTGCTGCCCTTAGGCTTTCTCAAACATCTTTAAGAGCTGCAAAACATTGCTAGCACTTTCCTTGTTAGCTTTGCAAAAGATACAGGAATCGTCTGCGAAAAACATGTGTGAAATGATAGGTATAGTTCTGGCTACTTTGATGGCTCTTATCAGCTTGCGTCGTTCAAACTCATTAATCAAATTTGTTAAACCTTCTATACAAATGAGAAACAGATAAGAAGATAAGGGGTCTCCTTGTCTAAGACCCCGTTCCGAAATAATATTACCAAAATTCTGCCTGCATGAGATATACTGTAGCTCACTGAATTGATGCAGCTCATGAATAGATGAGTCACTCTTTGATTAAAACCCAGCTTTAAAAGAACAGCTTCCATATAGCTCCACTCGACCCGATCGTAAGCTTTGGACATGTCAAGCTTTAGAGCCATCCAGCACTGCTTCGCTTTCGTCTTTCATTTCATATAATGCATGACTTCAAAGGCTACCATAATATTGTCTGTAATTAAACGTCCAGGTATGAATGCACTCTGAGACTCAAAAATTATAGAATCAATAACTTCCTTCAAACGATTCGCCAGTACTTTAGAAATGATCTTGTAAACCACATTGCAAAGTGATATGGGGCGAATGTCAATCATGTGTACTGGGTTTGGCTTTTTCAGAATCAGGGCAATGTTCGTGCTCTTTAACTGGTCGTCAATATTCCCTGTTTCGAAGAAACGTTATACTACTGAAACCATATCTGTTTTCACTATGTTCCAACATTTTTGGTAAAATCCCGGGCTCATCCCATCTGGACCCAGAGATTTATCTGGATGCATGCCGAGAAGTGCATTTTTGACCTCCTTTTCATTGACTTCTGCTAGCAACAATTCATTTTGGTCAGGTGTTATTTTAGCACTCAAGCAATTCGTCACACCATCCCATTATGTTTCTGTGGCCGTAAATAGCTTAGCAAAATAATCCTCCATCACCTTTTCAATGCCGGTGCCCCACTCCACTTTATTGCCATTACTATCTTGCAGCGAACAGATGAGATTAGTTTTTCTTCTATTCTTCGTAGCTACGTGAAAAAATTTACTACTTTGGTCGCCTTCATGCAACCACAATTGCTTCGACCTCTGTCGCCAAAAAACTTCTTGCTGTGCATACGTTTCCGAGAGTTTCTTTTTTTCTTCTTGAATTGTTTTCGCTGAATGAGAGTCTCTCATTCCTTTCAAAGCTTGCAGAATCTTCTTACTTCGATTTATTCTACCTTTGAAATTACCAGTAACCTCCTTTCCCCACGCTGACAGAACCTCTGTACATAGAGATAGTTTATCATAGAAAGATGCCAAATTACTACTCCAGACGTCTTCAACTAATTGGTAACATATGGGTTCTCTGAGCCAAGCATTCTCAAAATGAAATACTTTCTTACTAGTTACTGCAATTCCAACTTCTGGCTCCAACAAAATTGGGCAATGATCTGATGTTGACACTTCCAGATTTATAAGTTTAGCCTCCTTAAACATACTCAAGAAAGTTGGAGTTACTAGTACTCGGTCTAAACGTACTTCAACGTACTTGTCAGTGCCAATCCCTCTTTCCCAAGTGTACTGATATCCAGATAAATTCATGTCAATTAAATCGCAATCATTGACCACATCTTGAAACCCCTACAACAAACATTGAGGGTAAGGTCTACCACCCTTTTTATCATTTTGAGATAGGACATTATTCATATCACCGATCAGGCACCATGGAAGAGAATTATAACTGGACAAATTTCTTATTAAGCCCCAAGTCTCTTGCCTCTTAGATCGATCCGGTTCGCCATAAACCCCAGTAAGCCTGTATTTATAACCTTCTCTTGTTGTCACAATTACATCAATGTGATTCTTATTGAAAGAACAAAGTGTTGCTTCCTCCTTGTTACGCCATAATAAAGCAAGACCTCCACTATGGCCGTTAGCATTAACCGAGACCATTCCTTCAAACCCCAGCATCGCCTGCACTTTCTCAACTATCTTTTTCCTACAAAGAGTTTCACATAGAAAGATATAATTGGGTTTCTTTTGGAGAATAATCTCCTTAAGGAATTGTAAAGCCCATGGGGTCCCAAGCCCATGGCAATTCCAACTGATAATACTCATTGTGAGAGGCGAGCATCTCGTAAGATACTCGCCTCTAGTCCCTTTTTTTGGTTCTGAACATTAGCTGAGCTTGCTTCAATATTCATGTTTTCATCTCCGTCCATGTCCAACAATACTTTATTTTCCAAGCCCATTTGATTGTCTTGGCCCGAATCCCCAATAACTCGCTGCTTTTTAGTTTCAATGATGATTGGTTCATTATGTTGGTTTGTTGGCATGATTGTTGCTTCCTTGCCATAGACTTGCCTTATCTCTGTATTCCCGCTCATTTGGTTTTTTTGAAAAATGCTATCCCCAGGAATCTCTCCTTTACCACCCACTTCCTGATTTTGTGGAGAAACATATGGATCTTAACTGTTGCTACCACCACCGTATTGGAACTGAAACTCTGTATTCCGACCCCCACTATCCAAGCCGTTTCGAAGCCATTTTGCTCCTATGGGTTTTTATTTGATAGTATTTATCCTTAAATAAATGAAACAAACTAATGTATAAGTGTTTTAATTATGTATAGTACAATATATCCCTAGAAAAGTATATCTTTTTTTAGGATAAAGGGTTGTAGATATAGCCCCGATACAAAATCAATCACGAAATAGTTCCGATACAAAATCAATCATGAAATATAATGTGATAGGAAAATTTGTAGGCTGTTTCAGCTCGCTTTGCAGTGTTGCAGAAAAATGCATGGCGTCTCCGCAATACTGTGAAGCGTCACGTCAGGAAAGACCAGAATTGTTAGTCCAACAAAATTTGTACTTAGCCACCAAAATTTCCGTTTTCGAACTCCATTCTTCATGATTTTCATTCCAACTTTGCACCTCGCTCAATCTTTACATTTTGGTTCATTTTTTGCTCCATTTTCCATAAAACATAGCATTTGAGAAATTCGACTCTCTACCTAAAAATATGAATAAAACACATTAAAAGTGAACAAAACTTGAGTTCAAACTCGAGATTAAGCCGGAAAATAGAGTTCAAAAAGGTATAAAAATACCACTCATCACTCCCCAAAACTTAACTCTTTGCTTGTCCTCAAGCAAATTGTAAGAACCCAAATTTTCGGTAGAATTAAAAAATTTCTTATTATGATGAAGCGCATCAGTGAATAGTGATTTTGGTGGATGAATAGTGATTCTGAGGGTTAAGAAATTTTTTCAAGCCACCTATAAACGAGACGTAGTGTGGATATTCCGAAGTCATATTAGTGACCTACGGAGTAAATAAGTGTATGCAAAGACGATCGGAATTTAGAAATTCCAATTTCTATTTCGGTGTAATAATTGACCGGGCAGTGAATTACATATTAGTATTATCAAGAACTGAGATATTAAAATTAATTGAATTGAGGATTTAATATTTTGGAATTTTATTATATTTGATTTGAGAATTTAGAACGAGAACTACTGAGACAATAAAACGAACGTTCTAGAAACCGCTGAGACTTTATAACGAGATTAAGCGATCAAGCGAACGAATCATGGATTAAGGATTGAAATTATGACAAGATTAAATATCCTACATGATCATCAAGAGAATTATATCAAGTGGATTCAAGGATTTAAACAAAAGGATTTAATCAAAAACCTTACGAATTAAGTGATTTAAATCATTTTATAAATCAAATAAACTGATAACTACTCATCCAAGCATCAAGGCTCTTGCCCCAAAGAAATCCACCAGCTGACCCTTATCCAAATAAAAGATCAAAAGTGAGTGGACTTGGTCATTTAGCAAAAGAAAAGAAAAACAAGAGAGCAAGAAGAAAGCTCCATTGTGCCCAGCTGAAAGAAGGAGCTAAAAACCCTAGCTACCCAGCACCAAATTTGATGATCTATAGCTTAAAACAAATCTTATGAGGAGCCCAAGATATGGTAAAAATTTGAGAACCAAACTCTTATTTTTCGATTTTATATGAATTTTACAAAGTGTTGATGAATAGTGATAAATAGTGTTTTACTTAGTTTTTCATGTTTTATTCTTAGAGTTCAAGCTTCCTAAGGTGCATCCAAGGCTAAAGGACCCATTTTAAAGCTTTTTTATTGTTCTTAAGACAACAAGAGAGGTACAAACCGAACCCTTACTTGAGATATGTTGAGTTTTATTAGAGTTTTTGCTAGTGATGTAAGTTATGGTGTTTAAAAAGAACATCGTTGATTATTTGGCTTTGTTTTGAGGTGTATGGATTGAGTGGTGATCAATGGACCTTACCACCGACCCTAGAGGTCTTGTGTGTTGGTTGATGTGTGATAATTGAAGGTTGGGTTGCCTTGTATGGCTTAGTAGAGAAGTTACAAAATGGAAATGCTCGATTTAGAGCCTTCATAATACCCAAATTTTTCGTACCATGTTGACAGTAGCCACCTGAGTCCTTAAACATGTTTAAACTGCAACCACTGATCATATTGAGTTGGTTTTGGAGTCTAGTTTATGTGGCCACAAGAATCGTGTCAAAAGAGTTTACGGTTTGTGAGTTATGACCGTTTTAGTGAAAGCGATTCAAGAAACCATGTCGCAGAAATATATCAACTTTGAGGTTAAGTTTGAGACCCTTAAAAATGGAATTTGAGTTTGATATTTTGAGGATAAATACTAAGGTCAGGTAGGAAAGTATGAGAAGTGGGTTCGAGTCCAAAGGATTATTTTACGATTTTATAAAAATATAACAGCAGAGGTTGCGCAAGTGAAAACCACTAAGAACGCGACATAGAAACCAATGTTCCAAATGGTTAAGTATAACTTGAATTCAAGGATCGATTGCAAACCAAAATTATGTCGTAAGTGTTTGTCGACTAACATGGACTTAGTATGAGCCTAAAGCGAGCTAGTAATGCCTTGGTTGTGTTTCGCTTACATGTTTAAGCGTTGATGTATAAGTGGATTATCCAGGGGATTAATCGTATGTTTTCTTTTACCTTGTCTAGATTGTCCGACATTGTCGTGAACCCCTATCACTTCTCGAGCATCAGGCAAGTCTTCTAAATCTATACTTTGAAGTATTGATCATATAATATTGCTTTCGCCATGTATAAAGTTGTACAGTTTTGTGGTATATCTTATTTCCTGTTGAAAAAGAATTTGACCTTTGGATTATATATGATCTTCCGAGTTAAGTAATTACGAACCGGTATACCTTGTAGCTCTAGAGATAAGAGCATATTCATTGTTTTCGGCTCTAAACCGGGAGTCGGTATTTTGAGATATAGAGATAGTCGTGGAAACCCGGAGGGATTCCATCGGCAGATTATTATTTATTTTTAGGAATGTTATTTATAAATATTAATTATAATTCCATAAAGTATTAATTACTTGGAAACCATTCGAGGACTGTTATTTGAATATGATATCATTCGAGGAATGATATTTGCTTACTATATCTTTCGAGGAATGTTATTTGAATATTATCTCAGTCGAGAAATACTATTTGAATATTATTTCTGTTAAATATGCTAATGGAAGGCATAACTGTTTTCGAAAGTATATATTGTGATACTTGAGCAATGATTTGATTATTGGCTTATAAGCTAGATACGAGTTATTAGTCATAAGCCGGGTTTTGCAAAGGCCCTTAGTGTAGGGCGTATGATTCATATTCTTTAATATAAGACCGGGAGTCGATATTTCCATATTTCTCGAGATCATTTTCTGATAAAATATCGAATAAATATTATTCATTTATTATTTATTAAATGAATATTACATTTGAATATTAATTTAAGGATTATTTATTTAACGAATATTATCTTGAATATTCATTTAAAGGTTATTTATTTAATGGATATTATTTTGAAATATCCATTTAAGGATTTATTTAGTGAATATTATTTTATATATTCTCTCGAGGGTTAATTATGAGCAATTATTTTGACTAAAAATAATATTTGAATATTTATGATTCAATAAATATTATTTGAATATTTATTAAATACTTTTAAATTGGTTTAAAAATGGTTTATATTATTTAAAACCTATCTTTGATCTTCAATAATACGAAGAATATTTCTGAGTTATATTATGATTATTTTTTTTCAAAGTGAGCTTCCCAAACTCTGTTTTCCATTTAAATCTATCCACTAAAGAGATTTAAATGCTCGCTCAAACTTCCAAAATATAGGGAACCTTACTTGAGAGATTGTTATTTATTACGGTTGACTGCCCGGTAATAGACTTTTGAAAGTACTATAATCATTCGCAACTTTGGTTGCTACACATCAAAATGAGTCTTTGTTACTTCCTCAACACTCGAGGAGTAAGATTAATGGAACAAGTTATAATCCATTAACGAGCAATGGCTCGGGAAATATTGGTGAATTTTCCTTTCCAATCAGATACGACTACTTTGTGGAGTCCTATCAACAAGTATTATACTTGGGGAAAGGAGGACGAACTTTACATTTCAGAGTCATGGATTCTATTCGAACTAGGAGTCGTATAAGGGGCCGAGTAGCGCCGATCCAAGGCCCAACCGTTGGCCAGGGAGTTACTAGAGAGACGGTAGACAAGTAAATCCGTCAGTTCTTCCTTCTACCAGTAGTAAAACCATATCTGTGTTGTACAACCTGCGACTGATCATCGTAGGTTGGGACAACTGGCGCTGTGAATACAACCTCCATGACTCTAATGATACCTTACATAACATGAGTTGTGATAAGGAGGTTTTTGATATTGGATCATCTTATAACTTCATCTTTTAAGTTATATGTTGATATTCTGCTTATATTTCATATAGCAGATATTTTACGGAAAGGTTATATTGAATTACCTTGTAACTTCATCTTTTATATTGTACCAGAACTTTGTTCATAGTATGAATAATAAAGTTTGCAGTGATATTATGAAAATGATATTTGAAGTACTACAATGGTACTTTTTTTGAATATATTCCGATAAGAAAATACTTTCGGTAAAAAGATATTTTGACAATTATTGTATTATACCCGCTTTATTTTGGGTTTAAGTTAAAGGTAGAGTTATGCCATACTTTCATTACCTTGCTGAGCTATTGCTCACTCTTGCTATTGTTATATATATATATATATATATATATATATATATATATATATATATATATATATATATATAAAATAGAGCAGAGAAGCAGGATGTCAAGGCAACACATACTTCGCCAGCGAGTGGTAACCGCAAGACGTTTTCCAGAAGCAGCTTCTAGCAGTAATCCCGGGAGTAGTATGAACTAGTCGAATCAGACTGTAGTTTTGTTATTCATCTTATGTACAGATATGAAGGGTATGAGAGGATTGTGAGCATCAGAAGGCTAAGTTGGTAATGTAACATTACTTAGAAGTTGTATCAGTCCCAGATTCAAAAGACATTTGGGTATTGCAATAAAAATTAATTATTCCGCAATTGTTGTATTGTGTCGTTTATGAGAGTCTAACCTGTGTGTGTGTGTGACATATATTGTGGGGTCATGAGCAGGTGAATTATGAACATTACGAGTAATACAGGTAAGGCAAGAAGTAAATAGATCGTGACTACTCTAAATCCCTGACCCCGGATTTGAGGCTGTTACACAAATAGACACATGCAACTATATGAATGCAAATTATACTACATGAGAAATGGACAAGATCCTCATTTTGCTAGTTATGATAAGGCTATTGATGATATATATATAGTTGCACTCCATAACAAACACCTTATATAACAAACAATAAAGAACACCTCATATCTAATTTAATATAAGAGTTCCGTCATGGCACCCAATACAAAAAGTTGTTATATTTTTACCATCTATCCATCCAGCAAAAAAAATAAAAAAAATAATTTTGTTTACTATTCATGATGACGTCACTGTTGACGTCAGCATGACGTCATCATGAACAGTAAAAAAATTATTTTTTTTGCTGGATGGATAGAGGGTAAAAAAATAACAATTCTTTGTATTGGGTGCCCTTGGCGGGGCCATTGAATCTATTAGATCTAAGGTGTTCTTTATTGTTTGTTATATAAGGGTGTTCTGTATGGAGCAATGGCCTATATATATATATATATATATAATTAGAGATTTAATTAACTAGAAAAACAAGAAAGACTTATCTCTCATAGAAGCTTTAGCAAGTACTGATAAGAGTAAGAATAACCGAGTCGCCAAGCCCTTCGAGAGGACTTGACTGTTCTTGAAGAGATTATTGCCCCACTTACACTGTGTTGGATTTCAGCAACATCACTTCCAGGATAAAACAACACAGATCAAATCGGTCACAAAAACGGAGAGATCAACAACGATCGGCACCTCAGTTCACCTGAGAAATATATATATATATACTGTATGTATTGACAGAGAGAAAGCACATAGAAGAAGGAGAGAGAACTAGGGTTTACATAGTTACACATATATCCCAAACGTTATATTCTGTATATATAATATACCAAAAATAAAATGTAACTGATATACAGCTTTAAAAGGAAAGAATTTATTATTCTGATTTAATTGCATTAACAGCAGTAGATCAGGATTTATTTTTCAGTTAAAGTAGCATCAGGATTTGGTCATCAGTAGTATCAGGATTTGATGTCCATCAGGATCAGGATTCGGTGCTAGTCAGGATCTGATATCCGTCAGGATTTGGCCTATCAGTATTTGATGTCTGACCGGGTCCATCAGGATTTAATCCAAGTACTGATCCGGTCCATCAGGATTTAATCCAAGTACTGATCCAATCAGTATTTCCAGTACTGCTGCAACAAATAAATCAGATATCCTGTTAAAATAAATCATAATCAATTCTCTAATCAAGTAATAAAAATTCCTCCTCGTCCAGGTCGCCTTGCGTACGTAAGACGCCAAGACATTCGCCCAACTCGCCCTTCGACCATACCCGTGTCGTGGAGAGGCGAGGCAGCGACGCGCGCGAGGCCCACACTATCACCATGCACACCCACATGCCCTAGTAGTTAGGCACTACACTTGCACATGGAGCTATATAAAGCTACCAACCTTTCATTACCAATTCAATGTGGGACTCAAGTTATTTCAACTAAACAACCCACATAACCCATTTCAATTATCCTTCTTTCAACTCAATTTATTTATGGATTACACTAAGAAAATGTCTTAGACCCAAACATGAATGTTTAAGTCCTCATTACAAGGAACAACCTCCACTTATTAGTTTCCAAAAATTACATCAAGAACATATTAAAAATATGCCTCAAACTTTCCATTTTCTAACAATACCCCACAAATCCATACAGAAATGCATATCGGTTCTCATCATGACTTGGTTTTCAGAGTCGGTTGCCTTCTAGGTTTGAACCCTCCTAAGTCCCCTACTTCGATGGCCATTAGATACAGATGGAATGTTTCACCTTGAATATTTACCCGTTTGGTATAACCATAGTCCATAGACGATGACAAGTCAAAGGCTATGGTACTAATCTACGGCTTTGAGACGTTAATGGTCATGTCTCGATCATGTTCATCGAATGCTTCAAGGAATAACCATTTCCTCTAATTGCGACCACACAATTACATTCGCTTAGCTGGGCATCTCCAGAGATGTACTGCTAGCATCTCGTAATATGACTTGCCCCATTCAGAGTTCAAATAACTCTTGCTATTCTGACAGTTACAGTACCTTTTAGGTTTACATGGGATAGACTCAGATACAAGAGTATCTAAGAATATAGTAAGGTACTACCAATTCACCCTTACAACTTGTTATTACCACATTGAATACACTTTCGAGGGATCTCCTCTCATGTGTATTGGGTTCCAGCTATAGATGAATCATTATGGGCCATCAGTCCCATCCCCAACCTAGACTTAAGGACAACAACATGCTCAAGTCCCTTAGTCAAAGGATCAGCTAGATTTTCTTGAATTCCAATAAACTCAACAGCTATGATCCTATCAAACATTAGACCCATTATGTCGATAGTTTTACGGTTATCACAATGAACAGCAAAAGCAGGAAGTGGTCGACTTACTACAGGTAACACTGACATAAGTCCATGTAACCATTCAGCTTCCGTCCTCGTGGCATCTAATGCACACAACTCAGCCTCAAAAGTAGACCAAGTTATAATAATCTGTCTAGAAGACTTCCATGATACTGTTTCGCCCGCAAGGGTAAACAAGTATCCAGTCACTCCATTGGAACAAGACTTCTTAACTATCCAACTTGCATCACTATATCCCTCTAGCACTCCAAGAAACCTCCTGTAATGCAAACCAAGATAGATGGTGCCTTTTAGATATCTAAGTACTCTATCAAGAGCATCCCAATGAGTCTTGTTTGGACAGCTTGTATATCTTGCAAACTTAGACAATGAATATGAAATATCTGGCCAAGTACCATTAGCAAGATACTGCAAACTCCTAATAATCTGAGAATACCTTAACTGAGACACAGGAAATCCTGAACTATTCTTGACAAGGGCAACTTTAGGATCATACGGAGTACTCACGATTCTACAATTTGAATAACCATACTTCTCAAGTATAGGTTTCTCTATGTAATGAGATTGTGACAAGGTTATTCCATCAGTTGACTGAGTCAACTTAATACCAAGAATCACACTAGCCTCTCCCATATCCTTCATTCCAAAATGCCTTTTTGTCTCATTAATAATCTCAATATCGGTTCCAAACAACAAAATGTCATCCACATATAGGCACACAATAAAACATTCATTTACTTTAACCATGTAGTAGAAACACTTGTCACTTTCATTAACTACAAACTCTGATTCTAAAATAGTTTCATTAAACTTTTTATGCCAGTCTCTTGGAGCTTGTTTTAATCCATATATAGACTTGATTAACTTACAAACTTTCCTTTCATTTCCAGAAGCAACAAATCCCTCAAGTTGATCCATATAAATCTCTTCTTCAAGTTCACCATGAAGAAAAGCTGTCTTTACATCCATCTAATGGATGATAAGACCATGTACGAAAGCCAATGCTATAAGCATTCAGATTGTTGTCATTCTAGCAACAGGAGAGTATGTATCAAAGTAATCAATGCCTTCCTTTTGCTTAAAACCCTTAGCTACTAACCTAGCTTTATAATTATCTATTGAGCCATCCGAGTTCATCTTCCTTCTGAAGACCCATTTACATCCTATAGTAGAACACCCAGGAGGTAGATCAACCAACTCCCATGTTCTGTTAGAAACAATAGAATCAATTTCACTTTTTACCGCACCTTTCCAGTACCTAGATTATGAAGAATCCATTACATGCCGAAAAGTTAAAGGTTCATCCTCGATATTGTAAGTGATAAAATCACTTCCAAAATCCTTGACTACCTTTGCACGCTTACTCCTTCTAGGTTCCTCTACTTCATCAGGAGTAGAGCTACTACTAGGATCTACCCCCACATTTGTCATCCTTTCCACATGATCAGGAATGGAACTCGATGTGTGAGTAGGATCATCATTAGAAATACCCTGAGGTATACCAGTCTTCATAGGAAACACATTCTCAAAGAATGTTGTATCACGAAATTCAACTTTAGTTTTAGCCACTATCCCATCTATGTCAGATTTTAATACTAAAAATCTCATAGCCGTAGTGGTATCAATATAGCCCAGAAAGATGTAATCAATAGTTTTCGGCCCTAGTTTGTTTCTCTTGTGTTCAGGGACAAGTACATTTGCGAGGCACCCCCACACACGAAGATATTTTAAACTAGTCCTTTTATTTGTCCATAATTCATAAGGTGTCTTGTCCATATATTTCAGAGGGACTCTATTCAGAATATGGCAAGCCGTATTCAGAGCCTCCCCCCACATGTACTTAGGCAACCTCGAATTAATCAGCATACTATTGATCATATCTTTAAAGGTTCTGTTCTTTCGTTCTGCCACCCCATTAGACTTAGGTGTGTATGGCGGAGTTACCTCATGAACTATACCATTTCTCATACAAAATTCATTTAACGAGGTACTCGAATACTCACCACCTCTATCTGATCTCAAACGTTTAAGTACTTTACTTGTTTGTGTTTCAGCATCAGTTTTGAACATAATGAATTTTTCTAGTGCTTCATCTTTATGTTTAAGCAAATAAATATGACAATATCTACTACAATCATCTATAAAAGTAATGAAGTATCTATTATGTTCCTTGGTCAAAACACCACCAAATTCACATATATCCGTGTGCACTAAATCTAACATATTTGAATCCCTAACCACATTATGAAAGGGTTTCCTAGTTTGTTTAGCTGTCACACATACTTGACATTTAGATTTCTTATCAATGGCATGTTTTGGAATTAACTCTAAATTCATCATATTCTTTCGAGCACCAAAATTCAAGTGACCAAGATGTAAGTGCCACAAATCAGATGATTCATCACAATTAATAGAAGGAGCACTATCATCAATAAAACCGGCCAAAACAGGCTTAACATTTATTCAAAAACAATCCATCAGACAGGTAACCTTTGCCAAAAAATAAACCAGTATGTGTAATAACAACTTTATTACATTTCAAAGAAAGTTCAAAACCATTCTTTACTAAACAACTTCCACTTATTATGTTTCTACGAATAGCGGGAACATGATGCACTCTAGTGAGGGATAGAACACGTCCAAAATCAAACTTCAGGTCCACGTTTCCTATTCCAAGAACTTGAGCCGCACTCGCATTCTCCATCGTCACAGTCATTCCATGAGTCTGTTGATAAGATAAAAATAGAGTAATATCTGTACAAATATGTATATTAGCTCCAGTATTAATAAACCATTCATGAGACGAATAAGTGGAAAGAAGTACAAGGTTGTAGGTTACATACCCATTGTCGGTTTCAGAAGCAACAACCTCACCAACAACCATGTTAACCATAGGCCCACAAGTGGTTCCAAGCACAGTATTAGCTTGTGCTCCCATAACAGATTTCTTAGCTTTCTTTACAGGATATCCCTTGCTCCAATGACCAACCTGTCCACAAGACCAACATGGTTTGTTTGTCTTTGGTTTCTTAGCCTTGTTCTTGTCCTTATTAGACTTAGTGTTTTCCTTCTTAGTGACAGACTTTCTTTTCCGTCCTACAGTCACTACATTCACCTTCAAACTCCCAATATGTTCGGACTTGTGTTGTTCCTACAAAAAGATGTCCAACATCAGGTTGTCCAGGTGATCTCTTCTTTCTGTCTTTTCAAGAAGAGAGCAAACTCTTCCCAAGACTTCGGGAGCTTTTCAATCACAGACATAACCTGAAACTTTTCAGGTAGGTCCATCTCGGACTCCTTCAAAGCATGCACTAACATCTCAAACTCATGCACCTGCTCAGTCATGCATTTAGTATCCACCAGTTTAAAGTCAAGGAACCTAGCCACAGAATACTTTTCCAACCCTTGCGAGTCAGTATTATGTGTCTGGTCTAGCTTCTCCCATAAGAGCTTAGTTGTGTAGGAATCCGATGAATTAACATCAAATAGAGTGTTCACTAAAGCTGCCAGAATCGTAGCCCTAGCCACCCCATCCTTCTCCTCCCACATAGCATAAGCCTTAACAGTTTCAGCCTTTTCCTTAACCACAACTAGTTTCTCATCTTGCACCACCGGCCATAGACCCTTTACCGTACGCCACAGTTTCATCTTTTTCTGCCAACGAGAAAAACCAAAACCCCCCACTGAATTTATCAAGCATTCCAGACAAACAAATAGGCAGTAAGAAACGGTATGTGGTCTAGTCGATGGTAGGTGCAGTAACACCAGACCCAGAGTCAGTCTCAACAACAGGAGATTCAGTTTTGTTAACCATCTGGTCCAAAACAATATATAACACAAATAATCTCTTCAAGATTGTTGGTTATAATTCAACTACAGCAACAATGAGGTAGTGATATATATATTAAACAAGAACAAGCAAATAATAATTTTACAAAACAAATCACGAAGGAATAAACAAGAATATAATCAGAGACTGCAATTAACTAGAAAAACAAGAAAGACTTATCTCTCATAAAAGTTTTAGCAAGTACTGATAAGAGTAAGAACAGCTGAGTCACCAAACAATTCGAGAGGAGTTGACTGTTCTTGAAGAGATTATTGCCCCACTTACGCTGTGTTGGGTTTCAGTAATATCACTTCCAGGATAAAACAACACAGATCAAATCGGTCACAAAAACGGAGAGATCAACATCGATCAGCACCTCAGTTCGTCTGAGAACTATATATATATATATATATATATATATATATATATATATATATATACTGTATGTATTGATAGAAAGAAAGCACAAAGAAGAAGGAGAGAGAACTAGGGTTTTTACAGTCACACATATATCCCAAACGTTACATTATGTATATATAATATACCAAAAAAAAACGTAACCGATATATAGCTTTAAAAGGAAAGAATTAATTATTCTGATTTAATTGTATTAACAATAGCAGATCAGGATTTATTTTTCAGTCACAGTAACATCAGGATTTGGTCATCAGTAGTATCAGGATTTGATGTCCATCATGGTCAGGATTCGTTGCTAGTCAGGATCAGATATCCGTCAGGATTTGGTCCATCTGTATTTGATGTCTGACCAGGTCCATCAGGATTTAATCCAAGTACTGATCCGATCCATCAGGATTTAATCCAAGTACTGATCCAATCAATATTTCCAGTACTGTTGCAACAAATATATATGATATCCTGTTAAAATAAATCATAATCAATTCTCCAATTAAATAATAAAATTCCTCCCCGCCTAGGTCGCCTCGCGTACGCGAGACGCCAAGACATTCGCCCCAATCGCCCTTCGACCAGACCCATGTCGTGGCGTGGCGTGGCCCACACTATCACCATGCACACCCACATGCCTTAGTAATTTTGCACTATACTTGCACATGGAGCTATATAAAGCCACCAACCTTTCATTACCAATTCAATGTGGGACTCAAGTTATTTCAACTGAACAACCCACATAACCTATTTCAAATATCCTTCTTTCAACTAAATTTATTTATGGATTACACTAAGGAAATGTCTTAGACCCAAACATGAAATTTTAAGTCCTCATTACAAGGAACAACCTCCACTTGTTAGTTTCCGGAAATTACATCAAGAACATATTAAAAATATGCCTCAAACTTTCCATTTTCTAACACTTTATTTCATTGTCACTTACCACACTCACACTACCATGTCTCACAACCAGTTTATGCAAGTGAAGTGTGAATAATCATAAAGACCAAATTTTTGAAAATTGGGGAAGATGCCACAAATTGAACCCGACCTTCTTTGGTTAAGCCCCCAGGTCAGAACAAGAACTAAGTTTCAATGCCTCGACACACGATCCTAGGAGTTCATTTAAGGTCTTTATGAGGTTGTAGCCCACTTGCCCCCGATTCTAGTATACTATATACTACTAGACATAGAGTTAGACACCTCTTGAAGAACTTTTGAGCTAAGTCCTCCCAATTAGTAATTGAACCAGGTGGCAACGAGTGTAGCCAGCTTTTATCCTTGTCCTTCAAAGTAAATGGGAACAATCTTAACGTAACTGCGGTCTCCAGCACGTTGTTGTAACAAAACTTGTCGCAACGCTCTATAAAACTTCTAAGATGATCACTGGGGTCTTCGATAGACAATCCTCTAAACTGAATAGAACTTTGCGACAGTTGAATCATACCAGGCTTAATCTTGAAAGTCGGCGCAGTGATCGTTGACCTAACAATGGTAGACTGATTGTCTGTTAGCGTAGGACGTGAAAACTCCTTGAGCTTTTTTATAGCTTCAGCGTCTCCCACGATTTTCGTGTGTTCGGTAGAATGTTTTGAATCCAATGCAAAAGAGGTATGCGTATCTTTCTCCGTATTTGCTCTTTTATGTATGTGCTCGATGAATTCCAAGTGTCACTTGGAGTGCAAAAGCATACACAAACGTGTACCTGCAGAACAACGAAAAGAAAGGGGTGAGAGAAAAGAAACACGAATCAATTGATACGAAATAAACTACTGTAATTAGGCACTTTCACACCGCACTCCCCGGCAGCGGTGTCAAAAATTTTGACAGGAGAAATCTGCATAGAATTTTCCTTTACACAAAAGTATATTCAATCAAAGTTGTAATGTAAGTAGAGGGTATTCGTCCCACAGGAGCGCACCAATAGTGATCATGCCAATGCAACAGTATGTATCTTTTTCAATAGTTCGTGCAATTGAATGCTTGTGTGTGTGATTATACTAAGGAATACTAACTTTTAAAACAATGATTACGAAATATGGGGTCTTTTGACTCCATCCATCGCTTTAACTAAACTCGCATCGAAATTATCCCGTTGTCTCTACGTAAGCTCTATTTGCTAATCTAGAATACTAAAGTGAACAAAACCGGTTTCATATGATTTAGTCATCTCTGTTTCACCCATCCTATGAGGTATGGTGTGTCATGGTCACCCGATTAAGCCTTTAACCTCCAACCTCTTAGTGAATTAAGCCATTAACCAGATTATAGTCACAAAAGTCCTGATTGGTTTACACACGATGAGTATTCACTCTCGTTCTTACCCACGAGTTATAAAAATCACATTTAAGGCCACATTCTAGGTTAACTAGTTCTATCTTTGACTCACACTCTCGTTTTATTGTCGTCAAGCAAACAAGTTTTAAGGTGATCAATCTTATATCTATTAATCCAAGTTTCCCTAGGCATGCATCACCTATACTTTGACAAGTTTCATATAACGACACTCATTAAGTCTATACGATGGGTTTCATCTCAAACCCCACAAGTAAATTAGCTACTCATGGCAAAATAAAACATCAAACATGTACTAAACATGGCATAAAACATGATTAAACTAAATAAGAGAGAATAGAGTAGATCGATATTACTTATTGACAAAAACCAAGCTCTAAACCGGAGTACAAAACCAAAGTATGATAGTAGACTCCTCCCACGAGAAGCAAAACTTACAACTTTAATGGAAAATACTGAATAAACGAATGAAAAATAGTGTTACGTTATACCCTAAAAGTACTGAATGAAATGTTACGTAGAAAAAGTTCTCCAACAATGTATCCCTAGAAAAACATATATTTCTTTAAGACAATGGTTTATATATATAGTCCTGACATAAAATCAATCACGAAATATAATTTGATACGAAAATTTGCAGGCTACTCCAGCTTTCTCTGCAGTGTCGCGGAGAAATGCATGGCGTCTCTGCGGTACAACGGAGCCTCACGTCAGGCAAAAACCAAAATTGTTATCCCAACAAAATTTATACTTAGCCTCCAAAATTCTTGTTTTCGAGCTCCATTTTTCATGCTTTTCACTCCAACTATGCACCTCGCTCAATCTTCACAATTTGGACTCACTTTTTGCTTCATTTTTCACCAAAACATAGCATTTGGAAAATTTGATTTTCTACTTGAAAATATGAATAAAACACATTAAAAGTTAACAAAACTTGAGTTCAAACTCGAGATTAAGCCAAAAAATAGTGCTCGAAATGGTATAAAAATACCTCTCAACAGGAATAATAATCTTCAGTATGAGTTGGTTAAAATTTAATTTCAATGAAATTTTCATTTTTTTAAAATAATTAATCTATATAGCATGGTCAAATTTTCATTTTTTTAAAATAATTAATAATTAATTTTGCCACCTCAAGAAGAGAAGAAGATACAAATCAAGAAACCATATGTATGTTTCCAAAAGCAAACTGCTAATGGTATACTACAGTGGTCTACAAGCAAAGGTCACAAGTTTCTGCCAAGCACTGGAGTGAAAAAGGTTAAATTCAAGCATGTTACAAAAAGAGTGAAGTTACCTAAGTCAAGGGCCCTAACTATCTATCCAGGACTGAAACTCCAGCCACTAGATGAAGACTTTGATGAAGACCAACTACAATATCTAAGAGCTCAAAGAATCTACTATGTTGCCATTGTGAATGACTGTCTTGAGATCAAATATACTGATGGAAGGGAGAAGAAATTCAAACAAGGACAATGTCAAAATTGGGGCAAGTTGTATGACGTAGAAAGAATTATTGCACTGTTGGATGCTAATGACAAAGTGGAGAGGGTATGGAAGCTGGAGTTAGTTGAATTTGTAAAGATGAAGAGAGATCATGCAGAGAAAATCAGAAAAGGGTGCTTTGAGAAATAACTAGAAATGGAGAAGGAAATTGATAGACTGGAAGTTGAAGCAGAAAAGCTAAGGGCTAAGGGATTGTGTAGAGTTCAACTCAATCCCTATATGGTGAAGTATAGGAGAAAAAATGGAGATCATGTCAATAAAAGAATGAACCTACTCAATCACTATCCTGCCAACATTCTGAAACCAATACTTGAAGATTTCAAGAACTCTATTCTGCTTGAAGAATTGGATGCTATGGCAGAAATCATAAGAGCTATGGATGAGAATGCAAGGAAGGAAAAAGAAAGAAAACAGAAGGCATATGATGATCTACAAGCCAGAGCTATGGAGAAGGAATCAAATGAGAATGGCTAGTATTTCAGCATATTGTGTAAGATTACTCACCTTGTAGTTCTATTCATGTTCTTAATCAAAATTTCATACATGTACTTTCAGAGTTCTATCTTTATGTATGTTAGGCTTGTTATCAGAGGCATGCCTGAATACATCTAATAACAAGCCTAATTGTTTGTAATGCTTTGCATTACTTACATGACCTCTTAACTGAGGGAACCTCTAGTTGTAGAGTTTCTACTTGTTTAGTACTTGTGATAGGCATCAATTTCTATCTGTGTAATTGTACTTAAAAGTAAGAGAATAATACTTGAAAGAAGTTCCAAGGTTCATGCCTCAAGCTTGAAGAACAAGGCTGTCAAAATAAGCACAGTTAGAGTTTGGAGAATGAAAATTTGCCTAAGTACCATTTCGATAAGTATGTTTGTTATATTTGAGAAGTCTAGCATTCGAGAAGTCAGGGATTCGATATCTCAAAAGACACTATTCGATATCTCATTCGATATATCAAAGATTCGATATGTCTTTTACTCTATTCAAGAACTCAGGAAGTCAACAAGTCAAAGCATCATTCGAGTTCTCCAGGAGTCAACAAGTCAAAGCTCATTCGATATCTCAAAGACTCATAAAGCTATTCGATATCTCAAGGATTCGATAAGTTAAATGCTCCATTCGATAACTCAAGGATTCCTGAAGAAAACAGCTATTCGAGAAGTGATTCGATATGTCAACTTTACAGTATTTGAGAACTCAGAGTTATCGATCAAGTCAATTTTAGTTCTCGAATCAAACACTTAGCCACTTCTCGAATACAATCTTGGGGACAAAATACTGAAGGAATTGTACAAGTCAGAAACCTGCAACAAGCCAAGGTGCTTTATGGACCACAAGCTGTAAAGTACTTTGGAAAGCCTACAAAGAAGCTTAGAGAGATGTACAAGAGACAAAGAGCTAAAGAAGTGGATCTGAGCAGAACCTCAAGAAGTTAAGCCTGTAGCCGTTTGGATGCTTGCTCAAAAAGGATAGACATACGAGAAAGTAATTTATCCTGTAACCTTATTTGTAGTAAGCAGGTTGTGCTCATGTTCTATAAGGGCACAACCTCACTTCTTTAGAAGTTAAGTTTTTCACCTACATTCTAAGAGTACATCTCTCTGAGAAAAATGAAGCTGAGAATACTATCATTTGTATTCACAGGTTGTAGTAAATCTTTATGTAATAAAATATTATATTAAAGTGATATCGTGTCTTGTGTTGTTTATTATCTACATTCTTATTTCTGCACACACATAACACATATCTTGTTACATACTCCAAAACAGATTCAAGAACAAGAAAAGTTAAAGAATTCATTCACCCCCCCTCTGTATTCTTTTGTGTGTTCAATATTCAACATTTTATTAGAAGAAAAAATCTGATAATATTATTTTAGAATCACTAACAATGCAGGAACCAGAAAGTGTAACCATTGAAGAGCATGTGGCACTAAAGGCTGAAATCAGCAAGATGTATAATAAGAATGCCCATCTATCTAAAATGGTTCAAGAATTGATGCCAAAAATGCAAGAATGAGATACACCTTCATTAGACAAAGCTACAGAAATCAAGGAGTTAAAAAATAGTCACTTGGAGGCATTTAACAAAAAATTTCAAAAGAGAACCAAGACTTTGACTGAAGATATCAAGGAGCTGAAATCAGATGTTAAAGCAAAAGATGAAGCATTGAAATCATACAAATTGAAAGAATCTAATCAAGCTGAATCTTCCAAAAAAGCTGAAATGGTGGAAGCTGAAATGATCATTACCTTATAAAAGGAAGTCAAGGATCTCAAGTAGGGAATGGGAAAGTTTGTCCATCGAGAGGAAGTGCTAAAATCTATAATGAAGCAAACTAAAATTCCATTGGACACAGAAGGACTTGGAATACCTTCAACTTCAAGGGACAAAACTCTTAAATATGAAGGCAAACATGATATTCCTTATGATTACACTATGCCTTGGAGAATCTACAACAAATGTGGAGGAAAAGGTCATTTGAAAAAGCATTGCAGATTTTAGAATGGTCATACCAGAAAAGGACAATTCACAAGGAAAAGAAAACAGCTTACCAAAATAGAAATGGTGATCAATCAACAAGCTGGAATAGGCAGACAGCTCACCGATAGCAAGATGTCAGAACTAAGAGAACAAGGAATTAAGAACTAGAAGCAATTCAAAAGTGGGTCAAGAAATCCGATCTACATGTTCTTTATGCTCTATCTACTAACCATGGTATTTGGGTATCGAAGTAGTAAGTATGTTAATTGTTTAGTACATTTTTCCTTGAATATTATTATTTTATTTTGGTACTAACAAGATTCCTCTAGTATATAGATGGGACAAATATATGTATATATACATTGTATTGTGTTGGAAAGAGAAAATGAGAATATTTTTATGGTTGAATGATTTGTGAAATGGGATGAAGTCATTTATGATTGTTTGAAATGTGTAATGTCTAATAATACTTATGTGTATTTATCTAATCTTATTTTGCAGAAAGTATTAATCATTCATTAAGGGGGAACATTTAGCTCAATCACATATTGGTATGTAATCATCAAAAAAGGGGGAGATTGTTACCCTAGTGTGTTTTGATGTTATATACAGCAAGCTGATAGCATATCTTACACTAGTTTTACTATATTCAGCTTACCATTATATGATTGAATCACTTAATATATCATATGCATATATATGTATTTGTTATGTATACGTATACTCTCAGATAACTTGGTTGATGATATAGAAAGATAAAGGTTCAAAGTCATCTATCTTTATCGTCTGCCAAGATCTCAAAACATCCTGCTAAGATGTGTTCTGCAACCATTGCAGAACCAAAATAGCAAGTTGACATGGACTTCCAGAACCAAAACAGCAAGCTGACATAGACTCGCCAGAAGTAGTTCTAAGTCAAGTTTGATCTCAGAGATTTCTTGAAGATTGCTTAAAGATTTCAGAGATTGGCTAGGATTAAATATGTAAGGACTCCATAATTTGATATATAGTTTATATAATTAATAATGCTCACATCAAAGTTGCAAAATCTGTTCCTTATTATTGGGATTGTGATTTATCTTTCCTTATCCATTCAAAACAAATTTTACTCAATCTTTTACTTATTCAAACATTTCCAAAACAGCCCTGATTCGTCCATATCCTTTTATAGATTTTGGAATTTGATTTTATCATATATATACCATTATATATATCAAAATGTTTTTGTTAGAGTTTTAAATCATTTCAAACATTCCAATTCAAAACCTCTAACTAACATAGCTGTTGGAGAGTGTTTTGTGCAATCAAATATTTTTGTTTCAGTCATATCTTCAACTAGTCGTTGTGTGCTTTCATATACATACACTTACAACCTTTCTTGTAAGTAACCAAACAAGTAACACACTTGATACATGTTTTGAGAATACAAGTTTTATCCTTCTCTCTCAAACACATTCACTAAACTCTCGAATTTTATTGTTATGTACATTTACATTATTTATTGGAGTTTATAGCTTGAGTTGTAATACTCGAATCCATTTTTCAAATCTGTATTGTTCAAGTTGTATTGTAGTTGCTGAATTAGTGGTAAAGGAATCTTGGTGATCGTTGAGTATATGCTCTAGGGAACTCATTGTTCTAGAGAAAAGATTGTTCAGGGAACTAAGGAATTCAGGGAGTGGGACTTGATGAGGAATTCAGTGTTCAAAGGTGCAATATTGTTGGAGAGAATTTGGAGTTCAAGTGAGTTGTTTAGTCAAGGGAGACAAGTGTTCCAGCAAGTCATTTTCAATAATCGGGTTAAAAGGGAGATATATTATTGTATCTTGTAATTGGTTCATTTAGTTGATTAATAATATATTCTCTTACTGGATTGGTAAGTGATCAGGATGTGGATCTTAGGGATTAGGGATCGAACCTGACTAAAAATTTCTTGTATTAATTGAATTATGTTTGCATTAATTGAATTCAGTAAGCCATATTCGTTAAAATTTAAAATTGATCATAGTTAACCATATACACGTATTCATCCCATGTCAAGGTGTGCATTCTCATAACTAAACCTATTTTAGAAATGATTGCATTCTATAAAATGTACACTACTGATTTATTCAACGATCACTATATAATATCCTATATTCAAAATTAGTTTATCGAACTAGTTAGCAAATGTTAACTTTATGTTTTTTATTTATTTATAATCCTAAATGCAAAATATTCACAATGCAGCAGCATTGGCACCGGTAGCTAAATTGAACTAGCCTGTTTGGCTAGACATAAAATAAGTTTTTTTGGACTTATTTTCGGATAAAAATTTCATATTTTGATAATTTTTTTTATACAAGTATTTAATATATGTTTGACATTCTATAAATTGCAAAAAAAAGTTAATTTTTTTCAGAAAAAAGTTAGGAATATCTAATTTTATCTTAAAATAAGTTGACTTATTCTGGAAAAAGTTCTCCAAATGTTATATAAGTTATATCTTTTCCTCCATACTCTGTTCTTATTAAATTTTATGTACAAGTATGAGTACTTTTTTTTTATGTGACATAATGGATTGGTTTATTAAAAAGTTAAAGTGTCAGTAAATATATTCTGATAAAAGAAATTGGTGAAGTTTTTGCCCTAACTCTTAATACATTAAAAGGAAGAGAGTATGATATATTGTCACTAAACAATTTGTACATACCACTTTTTTCGAGATTACACATTTTAATGATTTTTACTTTTATTTACTACACTTAAAATTAATTTTTGTGCCCCTCTTCTCAATCTCAACTTTTTAATTTTGATTATATATCAACTTTTATCATTTTGTAAAACAAAAAAAATTCAAATACCCGTACCGAAACACGGGACACCAATCTATACTATATTATAATAAATGAAATAAGGTATAATTTGTAGTTTCATTAATCCCTATTTTTGGTTATCCCCTAGTTTTGGTTATCCCACATTCACAACCGTTACATCTTCAGCTAAAATAGACTACGTTAGATACAACAATACTAAAAGTTGTTGTATATAGAGATCTAAGGTTCGATTACCGTCAACAACATATTAATTTATATTTAGTAGTAAAAATTATTATATACAATATATAAGGTTTGAACTATTCCAATAACGTATTAAAATTAATATTTAAAATATTATATTAAACAATAAACAAATTATAAAAAAAATTAAAGTAACCTGTGCTTTGCACATGCTATATGTTAGTACTAGTAAAAACGTAAAAGTTATTAGATTTACAAAACCAATATACTTATTAATTAAATTTTTTCCCATAAGATTCAGAAATTAAATATATATATATATATATATATATATATATATTATCTATCTATCTATCTATGTATCTATCTATTATTATATATATAAAGGAGAACCCGCAGGAGCTCTAGAATCGCTCGATTCATATTTATCTATTTTTCTAGAGCTCCTCAATTTTAAATAATAAAATTTAAATTTCCTTCTTTAGGCCCTATTTTTTAGAAAAGAAATCAAAACTTCCTTTTTGAATATGAGCACTAACATCTTCGAAATAGAAAAGGTTTTCAAATTGGTAGGGAAGAAGAATTCAAATTATATATTCGAAATAAAAAATGTTTTCAAATTTGTAGGGGAGAAATTTTTTTATATTCGAAATAGAATTTTTTGCTTATATATATATATATATATATATATATATACAATATCACTCCTAACGATCAAATTTTAACAACATGTTTGTAACTCTTTTCTTGCTTTCGTCGTCTAAAATTTCTTTCTACCAATTATTTTTCAGGGATTTTGAATGGATGCAAAAGTCGAAAACAAGAACAACCAAGTTGGTATTGACGTTGTGCATGTATGTATAATTTTGATAAGGTTAAATTTTTTCATTAAGATTTATTTGTATGCATGTGTAACATGTATTTGTTTTTATATTGTCAATTTCTTTGATTAATAAAAATATATTATAATTTTATCTGTTAGGAAATTTTTTTTGTTTCAATAGGATCGGAGGACATGTAATTTCTTAATGCTGCAAGTATTATTACAACTATTGCTTTCTTGCCTATCAATGTATTTAATTACGTTTTGTTTTGATTAATCATAAGAGTGTTCGCTGCATGTACAAAATTTTGTTTCTATGATTATACATAGCAATTAGCAACTAATCATAGTATTATAATTCTAAAGTGCAAGCACTTCAGAAATTCCAAGCTAAAGGAACATCAAGCACAACATCAAACTGATGTAGTGATGTGCAAGCACTTTCAAAGTCAAAAGGTGCTCCAAAGGTATCTTCTAAATTTTTTAATTTCATTTTTTTAAATATTTATTAGCTCGATTTATATGTTTATGCGTAAGTGATATTACCGATCTTCTTTTTATATCTTTATCTTATTTATCTTTATCTTTTATCTTCTTTTGTATTATATAAAGGAAAATCTCCAGCAGTAAAATCGCTCGAATCTTATTTATTTATTTTTCTAGATCTTCTTTATTTTAAAAAAATTAAAATCAAAATTTCCTTTTTCAGATCCTATTTTTTAGAAAAGGAAATTGAAACCTTATTTAAACAGGAAAAGAAATTTTTAAATTTGAAATAGAAAAGGTATTCGAGCTTCTCTATTTTAAATAATTAAAATCAAAACTTCCTTCTGTACTTCCTATTTTTTAGAAAACAAATTAAAACTTTCTTTCTTAACATTAACATTAACATCTTCGAAATGGAAAGTGTTTTTGAATTTATAGAGAAAAAGAATTCAAATTTACATATTCAAAATAGAAAAGAAATTTTATATTCTTATATATATACAATCATGACTTCTAACGATCAAATTTTATCATCATGTTTGTAATCCTTTTCTTGCTTCTGTTTGTCTTCGTCTATTATTTTTAGTTTTTTATTCATTCTTATTTTGTTTAATTCTCAATGTACATATGTGTGTGTGCCAATGGATTTTTGTAATTTTTAAGTTGCTTTTTTTTTTTGTTGATTTTTAAGGTTTGAATTCACTAATTTAATATTTTTGCTTTCTTCGTTTTATTTTTAAATTTATGATTTTTTATAATTTTAGTTATAATTATGGTTTTTTAGTAACTTGGTTGTTCATCACTTTGATGTTTGTATTGTTTTGTTAGTGATCTTGGTACAAAAACACGTGATCATGTGAACAAAAATTAAGAAAACTTTCTCTATTTCAGAAGTAGAAGCACTTGAGAAACTTGCAATTTATTTCCTAAATTATTTTGAAAAAATTTATATGGCCGTCGCGAAATGCGGCTTATATGTTTTATTACAACGGGTGTCGGCCTAAGAAAATTTATTACAAAATTGACATAAAAAATAAGTATATAGTTAATTTATTTATCTATATATATTAAAATTTGTACATTATAGTGTTCATTAATTTATTTATAGAAATTTTCTTCTCGATTTTTTTCTTAAATTATTTTTTTTTAAAAAATCAACAAATATTATAGTGAGATCGTCGCAAAACGTGGCTTATATATTTTAAATACCATGGGTGTCGGCCTAAGAAAATGTGATTACAAAATCGACATAAAAAAACATATAGTTTATTTAGTTGTCTATATATATTAATGTTTGTACAATATTGTGTTCATTAATTTATTTATAAAAATTTTATATTCAATTTCTTTCTTAAATTTATATTTTGATTTTTAAAAAAAATATTACAAGGCCGCCGCGAAGCGCGGCTTAGTCAAACTAGTTATCTATATAAAGGAAAACCCCGGAAGTTTGGTGGAGCTCTAAAATCGCTCGATTCATATTTATCTATTTTTCTAGAGCTCATCTATTTTAAATATGTAAAATTGAAATTTCCTTCTTTAAATCCTATTTTTTAGAAAAGAAATCAAAACTTCCTTTTTTAACATTAATATAAACGTTAACATAAGCATCTTTGAAATAGAAAAGGTTCTCGAATTCGAATTTGTAGGGAAGAATAACTCAAATTACATATTCGAAATTGAAAAGGTTTTCGAATTTGTTGGGAAGAAAAAATTATATATTCGAAATAGAAAAAAAATATTATATTCGAAATAGAAAAGGTTCTCGAATTCGAATTTGTAGGGAAGAAGAACTCAAATTACATATTCGAAATTGAAAAGGTTTTCGAATTTGTTGGGAAGAAAAAATTATATATTCGAAATAAAAAAAATATATTATATTCTTATAGTATATATTCGAAATAGAAAAGAAATTTTATATTCTTATATATATATACAATCATTACTTCTAATAATCAAATTTTATCACCATGTTTGTAATCATATTTACTCGATTTATATTGTATATACTTAGTATTTTTAAAATATATACAACGGGCGTCGGCCTAAAAATTGTGAGGCAAAATCGATAAATCAAAGTCAAATAGCATTTTAATATTTAAATTTTTATTATTGTGCATGCTAATTATGTTTATAATATATACAAACGGGTGTCGGCCTAAAAAATTGTGAGACAAAATCGGTATAGAAAAATATATGGATATTTTATCTTATTATCTATGTATATTTAATTTATACAATATTGTGTTCACCAGTTTATATTGATATTTAGATATATTTAAAATTTTAAAAAAGAATTGTGAGGCAAAATCGGTAAATCAAAGTCAAAGAGTATTTTAGTATTTAAATTTTTATTATTGTGTATGCTGAGTATTTTTATAATATATACAACGGGTGTTGGCCTAAAAAATCGTAAGACAAAATCGGTATAAAAAAATATATGAATAATTTATCTTATTATGTATGTATATTTAATTTATACAATAATGTGTTCACCAATTTATATTGATATTATAAAAATATTTTTGTTGTTTTTTTCTTAAAATGATCTTTATTTAAAATTTTAAAAAAAAATATAAGGCCACCGCGAAGCGCGGCTTATTCGACTAATCTATTATATATATAAAGGAAAATCCCCGGGAGTTTGGTGGAGCTCTAGAATCGCTCGGATCCTATTTATCTATTTTTCTAGAGCTCCTCTATTTAAAATATGTAAAATTAAAATTTCCTTCTTTAATCCTATTTTTTAGAAAAGAAATCAAAACTTCCTTTTTTAACATTAATATAAACGTTAACATAAACATCTTTGAAATAGAAAAGGTTCTCGAATTTGTAGGGAAAAAGAATTCAAATTACATATCGCTCGGATCCTATTTATCTATTTTTCTAGAGCTCCTCTATTTAAAATATGTAAAATTAAATTTCCTTCTTTAATCCTATTTTTTAGAAAAGAAATCAAAACTTCCTTTTTTAACATTAATATGAACGTTAACATAAACATCTTTGAAATAGAAAAGGTTCTCGAATTTGTAGGGAAAAAGAATTCAAATTAAATATTCGAAATTGAAAAAGTTTTCGAATTTGTTGGGAAGAAGAAATTATATATTCGAAATAGAAAAAAAAAATATATATTCTTATAGTATATATTCGAAATAGAAAACAAATTTTATATTCTTATATATATACAATCATTACTTCTAATAATCAAATTTTATCACCACGTTTGTATTCATATTTACTCGATTTATATTGTATATACTTAGTATTTTTAAAATATATACAACGGGCGTCGGCCTAAAAATTATGAGGCAAAATCGATAAATCAAAGTTAAAGAGCATTTTAGTATTTAATTTTTTATTATTGTGTATGCTAAGTATTTTTATAATATACACAAACGGGTGTCAGCCTAAAAATTGTGAGACAAAATTGGTATAGAAAAATATATAAATATTTTATCTTATTATTTATGTATATTTAATTTATACAATATTGTGTTCACCAATTTATATTTATATTTTAGATATATTTAAAATTTTAAAAAAGATTTGTGAGGCAAAATCGGTAAATCAAAGTAAAAGAGTACTTTAGTATTTAAATTTTTATCATTGTGTACGCTTAGTATTTTTATAATATATACAACGGATGTCGGCCTAAAAAATCGTAAAAATCGAAAATCGGAAACCAGAATCAGTACTACACCTACTCAGAATCAGAACTACACCTGCGACTCAAACTCAAAGTCCCCCCCCACCCAAAGTCTATACAAGCACAGTTTAGTTAGAAATCTAATCTAAGATCGAGACACACATGATGCCAACATAAATTAATAGAAATTTACATTTACATCAAAACTTCCATTTTTAACATTAATATAAACGTTAACATAAACATCTTTGAAATACAAAAGGTTCTCGAATTTGTAGGGAAAAACGTTAACATAAACATCTTTGAAATAGAAAAGGTTCTCGAATTTGTAGGGAAGAAGAATTCAAATTATATATTCGAAATTGAAAAAGTTTTCGATTTGTTGGGAAGAAGAAATTATATATTCGAAATAGAAAAAAAAATATTATATTCTTATAGTATATATTCGAAATAGAAAAGAAATTTTATATTCTTATATATATACAATCATTACTTCTAATAATCAAATTTTATCACCATGTTTGTAATCATATTTACTCGATTTATATTGTATATACTTAGTATTTTTAAAATATATACAACGGGCGTCGGCCTAAAAATTATGAGGCAAAATCGATAAATCAAAGTTAAAGAGAATTTTAGTATTTAATTTTTTATTATTGTGTATGCTAAGTATTTTTATAATATACACAAACGGGTGTCAGCCTAAAAATTGTGAATAAAATTGGTATAGAAAAATATATGAATATTTTATCTTATTATTTATGTATATTTAATTTATACAATATTGTGTTCACCAATTTATATTTATATTTTAGATATATTTAAAATTTTAAAAAAGATTTGTGAGGCAAAATCGGTAAATCAAAGTCAAAGAGTATTTTAGTATTTAAATTTTTATTATTGTGTACGCTTAGTATTTTTATAATATATACAACGGGTGTCGGCCTAAAAAATCGTAAGACAAAATCGGTATAGAAAAATATATGAATAATTTATCTTATTATATATGTATATTTAATTTATACAATATTGTGTTCACCAATTTATATTGATATTATAAAAATATTTTTGTCATTTTTTTTCTTAAATGATCTTTATTTAAAATTAAAAAAAAAATTATAAGGCCGCCGCGAAGCGCGGCTTAATAGACTAGTTATATATATAAAGGAAAACCCCCAGGAGTTTGGTGGAACTCTAGAATTGCTCGATTCATATTTATCTATTTTTCTAGAGCTCCTCTATTTTAAATATGTAAAATTAAAATTTCCTTCTTTAAACTCTATTTTTTAAAAAAAAAATCAAAATTTCTTTTTTAACATTAATATAAACGTTAACATAAACATCTATGAAATAGAAAAGGTTCTCGAATTTATAGGGAAGAAGAATTCAAATTACATATTCGAAATTGTAAAGGTTTTCGAATTTGAAAAGGTTTTCTAGAGCTCCTCAATTTTAAATAATTAAAATTAAAACTTCCGTCTTTGAACCCTATTTTTTAAAGAAGAAGTCAAAACTTCCTTTTTTAACATTAACGTTAACATATTCGAAATAAAATTATAAACCTGAAACCACTATTCCTCAATTCAAATTTTAGAAGAAGCCGCTGTTACAATTCCACTTCAAGGATTTCAGTTTGTAAGCTCGGAAATAATTGATTCACGGATCAATGACACCACTATTCTCACAGGTATTACAATTATATAAATAGATAGGTATATATTAAAATATGTACAATATTTTATTCAGTAAATTTTTTATAGAATTTTTTATTTCTTTCTTAAATAGTCTATATTTCAAAAAAATTAAAAAATATTAAATGGCCGCCGAGAAACATGTCTTATATGTATTTATTATAACGGGTAGCGGTCTACGGTCTAAGAAAACGTGATACAAATCAACATAAAAAATAAGTATATAGTTTATTTAGTTGTCTATATATATTAAAATTTGTAAAACATTGTGTTCATTAATTTATTTATGGATATTTTCTTTTCGATTTATTTGTTAAACTTATATTTTGAATTTTTTTAAAAAAATATTTAAAGGCCACCGCGAAGCGCGGCTTAGTAAACTAAATTGCACCTATTCTTGTATTTATTTACAGCTTCCGCATGGGAATGTATTTCAGTTATGTTAACATGTCAAAAAAAAAAATTTAAATACGAAGACTTTTCGTTATGGGAATAATAGTAAATTTATGGATATATTTTTCTTATGCAGGTATAATTAACTTGTATGAAAAAGTTAAAATAAAATATTTCTAGAAAAAAGATATATAGTTTTAAAAAATCGTATAAGTTGTCTGCAATGTCCTCGTATTCTACTTCCAATAAAGCATTCTATTTTATGTATTCCTTGTATATTCAAACATCTTTTATACGGTCTTCTTTAATGAACCATTTTCTCGTTAAACACGGTTATTACTATTGATCCGTTCTCTCGTTAAGACCAAAAACCTAACTTTTACATATATCACTTGTATGATAATGTTTATCCATAAAAATCAAATCCTAAAAATAAAACAAAATTTATAATATCAATATGATATTTTAATAGCTAATACAATCTTTTATAGTGAGCCGTCTTCCCATTAAACACGTTTCGAGCTGCTCTTGTTTGGTTGAAATTCCAACTTCATTACATATTATTGATGATACTTATCTTACACAACAACCTTTTTCCTTAAAATCAAAACCTAAAAAATAGAATGAATTCCAATTTATACTTTCTCCATACTTTCTAAAATTTATGGAGTTTTAGAAAATGAAGATAAATATCCTAACAAATTCGAAAACCTTTTCTATTTCGAATATGTAATTTGAATTCTTCTACCCTACAAATTCGAGAACCTTTTCTATTTCAAAGGTGTTTATGTTATAATTTTATTTTTATACAAGTATTTAATGTATGTTTGAGATTCTATAAGTTGTAAAAAAAGTTAACTTTTTTCAGGAAAAAGTTAAAAATCTATAACTTTGTCTTAAAATAAGTTGACTTATTCTGAAAAAAAGTTCCCCCAAACACTCACATAATAATTACTAGAACATGTTAAAAGAAGTTTTAATTATTGTTGTTTAAACTTTTATAAATCTAAGAAAATTAGACAAATTGTTTGGAGCGATATTAAAGCGCCACTTAAGCGCCCGCATATCCTCCTTTCTATCAATTCTGATTCACAAGTTTTCTCAAGTCCTAATATGCACTACAAGTTAAGAATTTACGACATCAAGTTTTTTTTATATATTGTTATGACAAAAAAGGAAATTCCCTAGGAGTTTGGTGGAGCTCTAAAATCGCTCGATTCATATTTATCTATTTTTCTAGAGCTCCTTTATTCTAAATATGTAAAATTAAAATTTCCTTCTTTAAACCCTATTTTTTAGAAAAGAAATCAAAATTTCTTTTTTTAACATTAATATAAACGTTTACATAAACATCTTTGAAATAGAAAAGGTTCTCGAATTTGTAGGGAAAAAAAATTCAAATTACATATTTGAAATTGAAAAGGTTTTCGAATTTGTTGGGAAGAAAAAATTATATATTCGAAATAGAAAAAAAATATTATATTCTTATAGTATATATTCGAAATAGAAAATAAATTTTATATTTTTATATATATACAGTTAGTACTTCTAATAATCAAATTTTATCACCATGTTTGTAATCATATTTACTCGATTAATATTGTATATACTTAGTATTTTTAAAATAAATACAACGTGCGTCGGCCTAAAAATTGTGAGGTAAAATCGATAAATCAAAGTCAAAGAGCATTGTTGTATTTAAAATTTTATTATTGTGTATGCTAAATATTTTTATAATATATACAAACGGGTGTCGGCCTAAAAAATTGTGAGACAAAATCGGTATAGAAAAATATATGAATATTTTATCTTATTATCTATGTATATTTAATTTATAAAATATCGTGTTCACCAATTTATATTGATATTTTATCTTAGTATTTTAAAATATATACAACGGGTGTCGACCTAAAAAATCGTAAGACAAAATCGGTATAGAAAAATATATGAATAATTTATCTTATTATATATGTATATTTAATTTATACAATATTGTGTTCACCAATTTATATTGCTATTATAAAAATATTTTTGTCCTTTTTTTTAAATGATCTTTATTTAAAATTTAAAAAAAAATTATAAGGCCGTCGCGGAACGCGACTAAGTCGACTAGTATATATATATTCTAAAAATCGTTGATTAATTGCCATTAGTAACTTTTTTCAAAAAAAAAAATTGCCATTAGTAACCAATCGATTTAATTATGTTAAAATTGGATTAAAATAATTGTATATTTAAAAGGTCAAGAATTAGTAAAAAAATTGGATTTATTATAATTAAAAAGTTAATAATTTCACAACAAGAAGGAATTAGGATTAAAAAGCACATAAATTTGGAAAACAAATGTGCAAAGTCCAAAGAACCCAAAGAAGGAGATAAGAAAATGAAAGAGGAAAAAGAGGAGGGTGAGTCTGCGAAATGAGTGAAAAAGCTTGGGGGAAAGTGGGTGAGTGGGGATCAAAAGTGGGTCATAACCCACTGACCACCACATGGAACTAGTCAGATAAAGTTTCCCACATTGCCGGCCTCTGCCTAGCCTACCCTCTAGATCTACTGTATTCATAATTGTACTACTACCCCTGTTTTAGCATACTATTTGTGCCTTCAACTTGAAATAAAGTTTATCATCCACAACGAGTTACCCATTTTTAAATTACGATTAATTTTACGGTTTTTGAATGATTAAATATGAATCGTATCTGATTAGACCGAAAACCGTAAAATTAATCGTAATTTGATTTTGCATCCATCATCTAAAAAATTATTGAAATAAGTTTGATAATAATATGAATGAAATATTTATAGATTTTTTTTTAACAAAGTTAAAAAAAAAGGTAGTATAAAGATTCGAGGAGAAGGAGAGGGTATACGAATGTGGTATTTCGTTTGGGATACTTTGTTTATGTACTTTTTTTATCCAGCTGGTATGGAGCTTTGCACTTTGCAGAATAATAAAGCAAGCAAGATACTTTTCCTCGCTATTTCCGATTTACTACAAACATAATAAATAAATTATATACGTACACATTAAGAAAAAAAGAATCATGTCCAAGAACAAACGATAAAAAGAAAGCAAGTGGTAAGAATGAACAAGATGAAGCATGCGCATCTGTGTTGTGTACTGTTTTCTGCTGCAACCACAATTGAATCATAATAGCTACTCGGTCTTCTTTGTGTTTGTATTTTAAGAGATGTGTGTGTCTTCAAAAACACACATTACAATTGTTACATACAATCACAACACTTTTAGCTAACGTAAACATAAAGATAAAAAAAAGTACTATTTCTTCTCCTTGTGTGTGAATATTTGTGTTCAAGTTTTACTATACATAAATGCAACATTTTTTTTAGCAAAAAAATAAAAATAAAAAAAATAAATACAACATTTCAACGTGTTGTCATTATTTCCTGACTCGGAGAATGTGAATATTCCAACACTACTACTCGGAAGTGTAGTGCACTACATGGATTTGAAATGCAATTATACCTACGAAATTTGAATTCATTTGAAATTCTGGATTTAATTAAATAATATTATTAGGTTTATAATAAAAAATATTTAAATATCAGTATTGAAAGTTTAGAATTCTGAAACGAAAACTCAGTTCATGTCATTGAAAATGTACTGAATGTTCGCAAACATAAGTTTAAGTTATTCCTAACTCATTCATAGACAAAAAACAAACGTAATTTTAAGAATCACATTAATAAAGATAATACGGATCTTGAGGCTAGCCTCGGGATAATTTTTGTAAGATCACAATGTTTACACGCAAAAAAACACATCCAAACATTTATTGTTAAAAATTTACTTATCATATATTTATGTTGTAGGTAAATTAGGAAAACAAACACTGAGATAGACCTCAGAATAGATCCAAATATTTATTGTCAATCCAATAATACAAATATTTTATTTTCTACATTTACACAACCATTACCACATATAAAATTTTAAGATATTTGAAACGGAAAGTGCTTAAACGTGAAATTTCGCAATCGGAGACAAATGTGACATGTGAAGATATTAATGTATGTTGTATACACATGAAATGAACAAAAAAGGCTACAAAACGAGCAAAAGTCCTAGTCTTTGTTGTGACAGTATAAGCCTAAATTTAGGTAGGTGCGTGGATTCTGGAAATGCAATCTTTTGAATGGCCTAACAAAATCCTCCTATGAATATTCGCGCTGTGTCGTGAAAAATTGAGTTGTAGTATTGTACAAGTACAACATGGATGAATCAATACCTTGAGGGATTACGTACTATTTAGTGAAGCGAACGCTTCGAGTGGTTTGAGGTAGAAGAACCGGAGACGGATAGTAGTAAAAATCGAACCATAAACACGTAAATAATATTTATTTTCGATAATTTATACGTTTCTGCACATTAAGGCACAACAATTTTCGTATGTACGTGTAAATATAACTCTGAAGGTTTAATGTAACAGAGGGTATAAATGAAAATCAAGGAAAGGTGGGGAACAAACTAAAGGGATGTTTGGGGAAACTTATTTTCCAGAATAAATCAACTCAATTTAAAACAAAGTTAAAGATTCCCAACTTTTTTTTGGAACTTTTGAAATCTTAAACATATATTAAATACTTATCTAAAAAAAAATTTACTCGAAAATAAGTCCATAAGGACTTAAAAAAAGTTGAGCCAAACAGACCCTAAGTTTTGTATTTGAAAACAAAATTCAACAAAATAACTTAAAGGTTAAAATCAAATTGATGATGATATTATAGTAATGTTCACAGCATTACAGGACATTCAATCTATCACCCATCACCGCTTCATTCTGAGTACACATAAAGGAGAATAAGATTGATATGATCATGACTCACTACCAACACGCTAAGCATTGTCACCCAACTGTTCTACCAAAAATAACTTCACTTTTCTTACGAAGATTGAATCATGAACTCCATAGTACATACCACCCCTATACATATAGTTGTATCTACTGGAATGACTTTGGAAATTTGGTAACACTAATTATAATTAACATTAGTCGATAACCACATGGAAGGAACAACTACTGCGACAAATGTTAACCCTTAAGCATTGCTCCTTACATATCCAATGCCAATAATGAGAAAGTAGATCACCGTCCACTATCAAAATGAAGACAATCGGAAAAGATGCATATGGTAAAAGAAGAAAAAAAAAAACCCATCTAATTCCGTTGTGCCCAACAAAACAAGATCATCAAGAATGTCTCAAAAAACTACACAGACAAGAAAAAGGTATGCTAAGTGCCTAACCCTCTTAATGTCACCAGATGGAGATACCCCACTCACTATATCCAAATTTTAAAAATCACACCAGAAGATGGATTATTGGACCATGCAGAAGCTCTATCCATTTTATAAAAAAAAAAAAAGAAAAAAAAAAAAAAAGAAACTTCACTGCATTATCCATCATTTTCCGCAAAGAAACAAAAGATCAAGACCCTAAACATTAATAGATAGACTAAGATACACTTAGCTACCTTATGCTTTGATCCAAGATCTACTCAAATGGCTTGTATTCCCTCTTGCTTACAATTTCCACCCTTGTCTTTGTATCCTGATCAATCTTGTCAAAATCAGAGACAGTTGCTAGATAACCAAAAAGGATTCTCTCCTTCTCCCCTGTATTCTTATCAACCTTCACCAGGTTTGGATTGTTCTCCGCAGCCTTGTTTGACACCATATTTTGCACACCAGCCCAACTTTGGCGTCCATGTTTATCTTTCTCAAAGAATTCTCCCAGTCTTGTAGCCTCCTTTAACCCTGATTGATCACCAACAAATTTGACCAAAGTAACACCCAGATGGCCCTGTTTTCCATATAAAGACTTTGCTTTGCCACTACTGAATCCAAGATCTGAATAAACCAGTCACAACAGGTGCAGAAAGAAAATGTCAAGAACGTGGACTCTTCAACATGGAGGACAAATAAGCCAATAAATCATAGAACATCTTTATAATTGCAGCTTGAACCAGACAACATTCTCGAATTTAAAAACGTTTCAGCATAGTACCTTGTACATAAATATTTGAATGCTTACTCATGTGATACCAATTTTCATTGCAGTAAATCGTGCATATAGTTTTTAATTAAATTTCCTATTTTAAAACCTTTCTGGCTGTCTTTGAATTATGACATACAAAATTTAGTTGGAATAGCATAAAAATTGAAAGTCGGCTATTTCTGACGGGCAAATATATCATTTCATAAGCACCTGATGAACCAGTCTAGGTGAGAAAACCATCTGATTCAACTATAGTCCAACAAGTAAATTCAAATCAGCAAACAAATATGAAGAGGAACAAGATTTTTACAAATAACTTTATTAAGTATGACTGAAATGATGATCCATTTAACGGAGCGCCAAAATACAGCTGTCTAAAGCCATCAACACCTCCCTACACAGGAGTTCTGTTCATTTAACAACAGAACATAATTTACCTGATGCCACAAGAAATTTATCAAACAAAACTCTCAAATGACTCTCACTTAAAGACAATAGATATTAAAGACAATTGATACTGTAATTTGTTAACAGATATAATTATAATTCGGTAATTACTGAAATACACAATAATGCCATATAATTATGCAGTGAATCGCTCTTTTATATTCAGGATAGGACCCAGTGCTATCCAGAAAATAAAGTTACCTTAATGGCTGGATGTAATAATTAACAATTAATACACCCAAAAATATTTGCCTATTGCCTAGCAACCTTTCTGGGGTAGAAAGTACCAACAAGGAGAACCTAAACATAAGAGGTTATGTTCTAATCCTACGATATTCACTTAAGCTGTAAGGATATATTCATAAGATATCTATTATACTATCATTATTAATATATTCATGTCACCTGATTACTGAATAATGAATAATGTATACAAGGCATGAGTCAGCCTCCACAAATAGTATAATTTATTAAGCAAATGTGCAAACAAAAATATATTAGGTATATTACCATATTCTAAAATTATGTCATCCGATCACTCAATGATCAGGAAGAATAATGTACAACAGGCATGACAGTCTCTACAAGATATACCTAATTAAAGCAAATGTGGGGAAAAAAATATAAGAAACCAGACGTGGAATAATTCCATCTGGTGAAAAATGTACAGGACTATTATCCATGGAAGATAACTCCTGGGAAGTAGGCCAAACAAGCAGGAGCTAAAAAGTACTTTAGTCTTTGATCTGACTTCTCCAAACATGCATTGGAATTCATGTAAGGTTTAAGCTCAATAAAGATAATAGGAAATACGTATTTCTGGAAATCTTGACCAAATACAAAAAATTATAAATAGCCAGACAATTAAATTCAACCCAGATTTAATCTCTTCTCCGGAGATCAAAACAATGATAAATCACCTTTGTACTTGGAACGCAGATAAATCGCCTTAATTGTAAGCCTAGAAGTGAAGCATTATCAAGTACTAGTAGGCAACTATTTCAACCACAAAATTGTGCAGGTTAGCATAGCACTACAACAGAAACTGTAGGCTGAATGAGTTTATGAGGCACACAATAACTACTCAAGAGAAGAAAAAAGATTTTTCTATGCTAGGGAAAATTTGGCAGATGCCTAGACATACTACACACAGTTTAATGTTAATTTAAAAAAAAAAATCTAAAACATAATTATATTTACTTCAATAAACAAATGAATGCAGTAGTTGATTTAGATTTATCACAACTTATATTTTAAGGATTATGGTACATTGTGCCGGTGAGAATAAAGATTCATATCTACCGAAATAACTTCTTAGGTATATGTTTATTTATAAGAACACAATATTTAGCTGTGCCGCATAGGCACCCACCTATTAATTCCACACACAAAGGTCTCTTTTTCACCTAAAATTTTTTAGTACACCAGGTAAATATGTAGGTTTTGAGAGGAAATTCCAAAAAATAATGTCAAAATTACCTCATGAGCGATGTAAAGCACAATGATATTTTATTTTATTATCTGTGCTGCCAGATCCTTAGAGAAACAGAAAAAAAATTGCTCAGCAAAAGCCAGATATAGCGACCAAGTGATGAAATCCAAAAACTAAACTCATGGATTATATTAGAAACATAATAAAACCAGGCTAGTTTACATATGGATGCACTGTTGGGAAGGTACAGAACAAAGAAAGCACCAGAAGACAAAGAAGAATGATGAAGAGGAGGAATGAAAGGATATATTGAGAACTCTAGTGAAAGATTATGAAAAGGTAAGAGTCTAGTAATGGTCATAAAGATATTATACAAGCTAATCATTGTCAGATTAAAGCAGCTCCTAGTATTTTATACAGCTATGACAGATATCAAATGTTATCACCGCGGATAAACAAGCAAGAAATTCCTGATTGATAAAAAAATTTGAAAAAGAACAGAAAGTAAGGGGCAAGATTTACCTCTAAGCTTAGTGTCCATGGCTCTATTTCCCAAACCCTCAACACGCCCATCTCTACCCTTTCCTGTCATGGTATTATGAATAATCACATGTGGTGGCCACATAATCAGATCATCCTGATTTGCAGCAGCCTCATCAGAAGATAATAACTGATACTGCTTTGAATTATCAGGAGGAATCTGATGATTCCAGCCCATAAGTATGCACAAAGCTTTGTGTAACCCCAAGTGATCCACAAGTGATTCAGCGCTATCTGGGTTGTATGTATGCATAATAAGACCATGCATGTCTGGAAAATCTTTGGTAGACCTGTATTTGCATTTCAAACATGATAACTAAGTGACAACATCCTCAATCTCGTTCAGTGGTTGGCATATAGATATACACTACTAAAACAATTGGAACCACAAAAATGTTGTATAGATACTCATATAGTCATATGCATAATTCATATGCATATGAATATATCCAAAAGTAGAAAACAGGGTGAATTTCCATCATTATACAGTTACTATAATGCAGTGACAAAGAAAAGCCACAATGACAAGGTGATAACGCGTGGAACTATAAAATTTCTCACGAGCCACTGATAACGCGGGCAAGCAATCCAAAACAAAACACAAACCAATATGTAAAGCTTTAAACAACTTTTAACAGGGAGTAGACAACTTAACTTGAAGAAATAACATTAAATAAGATTTTATGAGAATTCCTCTCCGTTGCCAGAACATTGCTGGCTCAAAGTTTAATAAATATACTCAGCTAATGACAATGCTAGTCATAAGCAGCACTTGCAATATTTGGGTAGTAGCAAATATCAAGATAGGACTACACATAATCTCAAACCAGAATGATGTATAAACAAATGGCCACATTCCAGAATCTACCTAATTCTAAAGAGAGCAAATAACCCCAGCAAGGAATATTTTAGAAGTGGCTTATATTCTCATGAGAATATTACCATGTCAATGTAAGAAAATATCAAACATTTTAAGTAAAAGAGGATGCTCTAAAGACAGAACCAAATTCAGTCCACTACTCCACTTACCCACCTCTAATCACAGACATATCTAACCATGTATTCAGTCTGAAGATTAGATGACTGTAATAAAAGAAATCACAATTACAGTTGTTTAAAGACTATTCATGCAATGCAACTTGAAGCAAGTACGACTAAATGCGCAGCCAGCAGTAGCACCTGACTAAAGTAGTTGACTTGATGCAACAACATAGTCCTATGCTCATATCTCAACATTAAGTCTCCATGTAAACGATAATAATCATGTTAAGACACTCGTAAAGTTTAATTATTGATGGAACAAGTTCTCAAGCCACCCAACCTGTTCAGGCTACCAAAACTATGTAGTTGGACTACGATGACCATATAGAATTTGTCAGACCCTTGTGATTTATTTTTTCAGTTAACACTATCGGTTATCGCAGCCTAGATATTTCCCAGTTCCTAAAAACGGCAGACAAGCTTCGAAATGATTAAAACTTTCAAAATACACAGAGAGAACGTCAGGCATACTCAACCCTGACTACAGATATCTTTGATCCAATACGTAATAGAAGTTTAAACTATAATATTGAGTATGTAGAAATCCTCTATTTTCTGATCGATCTACAGAAGAATTAAAGGACATGCATCAACTGAAATTTCCATATATACTTGATATTGGCAACTTAATCCCCAAGTATTATTGCCAAACAGAGAATGTGTTACTGACGTTCGAAAATACTTTTCATAAAATTTTAAAGTTCGAACCCCATCTAAAACATATTAAAAATAAATATTTGTATTATTAGCATTAAAAATAATAACAAAGTTTAAAAACTAATAACATATAAATATTAAAAAAAATGTAAAACATAATTATAGATATTAAAAAAAGAGCCGTGCAACGGGTTATAAGCCAGTATAAATAAATATATTAAAAAGAAATAAAATCATAAAAGTTCACTAACAACCAATTATAACTGATAACCCAAGTCAGACTTCTTTATGTTCAGTGGTGTAGGCACATGGTGGTGAAACTACACATATGCCAGCCCTCAAATTCCTACAGTTATAATTGTTACTGATTATGATGTATATACTCTAAAAGTATTTTTTCGGCAAGGTCAATTACAAGAAATCTAAAAAATCTCACACAAATTTGTCTCCATTGAGTACAAACCCTCGACCTCCTGTTACCAAAGGTGAGGCGTATTACTAGGCTACAATGCTAAAGCTACTAACAGTCGAGTTCAAAGATTTTCCTAGATTAGGATTTAGGAGTCTCAAATTGAGAAGATGTATTCGAGTGTTACTTTTAGCAGTCTATCTAACACAATTATTGATTGTTGCTTGCTAAAAAGGGTTTTAATAACTATTACTATTACCAACAGTTTATTCTCTGTTACTAAATTGAAACATATTATATGAGTTCAAGACTAAGATCAACAACAGAGAAAATTATACCTAAACATGTCAACAGCTCATGCATATTGCATAGTACTGTACCAGCACAAAAACTTTATGAAATGTATAATAAGTTAATAACAATAAGAATATGCACTTACGATTTTTCCCATTTCGTGATCCATATTATAGGCTTTGGAACATTTTGCAGTGTAATTTCGTGTATTTGTTTTTCCTCATTCAAGTTAACAATGTCCAAGTTACCTTATCAGTATCAATTTTTGTAGCAATAAATAGATATACAAAATTTATCATAGTGATTTTTCGATAAATTTTACTTTCACTATTGTTACATGACCACTCAATCATCCCAAGCTTCCCGGCGCCCATAAGGCCCAAATGACAGTCTGATGATAACAGTATTGATTTACAATACTAGATAAGTAACAACTAACAAGTAATTATCTTGTAAAAAATGGAAAAGTAACAAGTAGATGAGAGCAATGAGAAAGTAGCAAGTAGATAAGAGATGTGATATGATATCTTACCCAATACTTCAGATTTTGTATTTACTCAGCTAATAAAAGTTCAGTTTTATATTAAAATCTGAACTTTCATAAATCTAGTGTAGTCAGTGTTGCGCGCCGAAGCGCAAAGGCCTCATAGAGCATAAGCTCAATACGCAACACGCAAAGCGCGGATCGAACACAAGTAAATATACATAAATCATGGTATATAATGTAATACATTATACATTTACAGATAATAAGACATTTATAAGCAAAACTAAATTAAGAATTAAGATAAGACAAAATGACAGTTTGTAACCCCTATGTATTTGGGTTTTGTCAAATTGGTTCAGATTTACGTTTTTTAGCACTTTGCAACCCCTATCTTCAAATCTCGCTTCATATTACAACCCCTCCCGTCTAATTGACCTATTTTACAAGCAAAAATGAGTCCAAAACCTCTATACATAAGGGGTACAAACTGTCATTTTTGAAGATAGGGGTTGTAATATGAAGCGAGATTTGAAGATACGGGTTGCAAAGTGCTAAAAAACGTAAATCTGGACCAATTTGACAAATCTCATATACATAGGGGTTACAAACTGTCATTTTGTCTTAAGATAATGATAAAACAACTCAAATAAGCACATGAATTCAAAGTTCATAATAATTTAAAGTTAACAAAGAAATGCACTACTAATTCATTATTGTTCATCTTCATCTTCATACAACACACTCAATTTGGATATACAATCACATATTTACACTGATAATATGTATATTAAATTAGTATATATAGTTAATTGCTTAGTATAATCAGTGATATATAACTTTATAATTAACTATATAATTAACTATAGCCTAGTATAGACTAATTAGTTAATTGCTTACATAAAACCAGTATAGAATCTTATATATATTTGTAACAATGAAATTATGTGTAATCATGTTATATTTAATCATAATTTTTTGTCATTCATAAAAAACCTTTTTTTGGTGTGAAAACTAGAATCTAAATGCAATTTTATGTAGATTCTACGGTGTTCTTTATACAAGAGTGTTCTTCACGGAGCCGTGGCCTAATTTATATATATATATATATATATATATATATATATATACATCTTTTGACCTAAGTTTCCTTTTCTCAATGACGAGATCTATTATCAATTTTTGAACACTTATAAAAACTCAAATTTACTATCTAGGAATCTAGTTACCCTTTCAATTGATGCTTGAAACTAGAAATCATATATCAATTAGTATAACTACTAGGTAACCATAAAATATGATGCACATATATCTACCAAAATCAATACAATTAAACATGCCGTACTGCATTCATGTTTGAGAACAAGATGAATATGGGAAGGACCAAACACCACAAATCAAGAGCAACCTCAAAGATAATTGCTGAGTCAAGACAGGCAAGCCAGTAATGAAGCATTAAAAACTAGCTGAGTCAAGCAAACAATGGTTCAACTACATGGCTAGTCCAACTAGGCATTGTCTGATAGTCGACAAGTTGAACTTAATGTACCAAATTAATAATCAAGCTATATGCACCAATATACCATTAATAAAACTATAATTGTAACCTAAATTTAAATACAGGCATAATCTAGCAAGCCATCTCAAAGTGAAATGACCACCACAAGGATCACCAGGTAATGCTACAAGTTACAAATGAGTATAGTATCGAGTACTCACTACTCAATCAAATGAGTAACGCCTGTTACACTATATATATACATCGAAACATATAATTAGAACATATCAACATATAGAATACCAAATAGAGTAGAAGGTCTAAGGTGTGCAAGCCAATTTTTCTAGTAGAAATTTGCACCAGGAGCACATTTTTAAATTCTACATAACCAAGTATCCGAAATTGCAACCAGTAATCAAAACCAAAAGTCACACTTTATGCACTAGGATAATGATATATCCTCGAACTTAGATATGCCAAAAACTCATTGAAATGGAATTAGATATATCTAGACCATACGTCCAAATATTGCAGGTCATGCAACTATTTAAGTTGTTCAGTCATGGTCGTATAGGTAGTGAATTCACATGGGTCCACACTAGAAGTAACAAATAATTCAATTTTACAATTTTAAATAAATAAAACATTAGTGTTTGCCATAGGTAATTAGGCAAGTATATCATCACTCTCTGCGATCATTATCACTATTGTGGAAAGGTAAGTTAAACTAGAAGATGGTAAGCTTAGTTAACTGCTCCAACTTCTATCAGCAGAATGCATCTAGCAACTCTGCAGTTCTTGGAACTAATATTCAAGTCAAGTACATGAAATCTAAAGTTGGAATCTCACCTCCCCATCCCCCTATACTTAATTATATGTAAATATGATCATGTACGTAGCTAATAAGAGATTTAGTATCAAAGTGTGGGATAACATAAACCCAACTAGTTTTCAGTATTTTAAAAAGCTTATGATAATTACATATTACGTATATAGTAATAACTATATAACGAACGAAAAATGTAAACATTTCTCTCTCACCCATCACTCCATCTTCCCCCTTTTTTGCAACCCCAGATCTATCTGTATGGAGCACCCACTCAATATACTCAAATTAAACTCTGATTCCCACTCCCCTCAAGCCTCTGAATATCATCCCCTTTTGACCCCTCAATCAACCTCATAGCCAACCAATTACTCACAAACCCTATCCATGGCCTATTTCCCTTTCAATTGCACGAAGCAGAATTGGTCTATGGGGGACAAAAGAGGTAGTTGGCGGACTATGGAGGGCCTTCGATTCTAACTCATAACATACAATCCTGGAAGATGGTCACAGTATCAAATACTCTCACCTACCAAAACACTTCCAGTTTTATTGATGTCGCCGTTTTTCTCAAAACACCTTTAGATTGTCTTAAAAAAAATCTAGATTAGCTTGGGAGGATTGTTGCATCGGTAGATTCTAGAAGTAATCCTATGTTTCTGGAAAATTTGCTCGTGCTTGTGTTGAATTTCAAGCCACTGCCAAACCTACAAACTATCTCATGACCCCAGTCTTGATCTCAGTCTCAAGTGACAATGGTAAATTTGTTACTATTAAGTGATGATGGTAAAATTCATTACTAATGTTAAGATAGGTGTCCGCTTCCGGGTATTCCATGTAATACCCTCATCAAAGTTTTTGAGCACTCTGTGGCTGGCTTCCATAGCTTAACTAAAGGTTTCCCACCTCCAAAGCATGTTAACCCAATGGCTCCCCTTCCACGTTCTGAGAATGGCACTACCAATCTCTACAGCTCAGAATCAGAAATTGATGACTGCCCGATTGGATCTCCCATTAACTTGCTAAACCTTGTGCCAACCACAATGGAGGATCAAGACACCTAGCTGACACTGAGGGAAATGAGCAAGACACCTCATAATGTGGCAGCTATGGAGGAAGAAGACACACTCTACCAGAAATCATGTCAAAGAAGAACACCTCCTAAGATGTTGTTGCTCTGTTAATATACGAACTTTGTCTTTTGCCCTACCGTAATGGTTTGTGTTGTGATTCCAAACCACCATGAACTTGCATCTATGACTTATTTAGGGTTGTTTTGCCCTTTATCTCATAGATGGCATTGAACTCTGTTACTTTTTGGCACCAAAGATTATTTCTCAATATAATAATTAAAAAAATATAAACCTACATAGAAAAGCAACTTCAAGTAAAACAATCTGCTTTAAATGAGAAATATAAGTATCTACTTCACTCTAACTCTTACATATTCCTGGCAAATCAATAGTTATCCTCTGTTTCACTAGAACGTATCCACACTGTACCAAGTAGGATATAAAATCATACGGCTGAACTAGAAGACGGGAAGTTTAACTTGGGTTTTGGCACAATTGTAGACAAAAGGGTCTCTAGATTAAACTGAGGTGATTTTGTCCACCAAAAGGAAGATGCAACCAACTCACCACTTTATTAAGTTAACTTATGACATGAGTCCAAAAGCCACAATAAACAGGACACAAAATAGAGATAATCTATCATTAAGTTGGCACTACTTTTTATGTCATGAGACAATCACACAAATGTCTAAGCATCCACGACAGCCTCGTGGACCACTTCCTACCTAAATAGATTATAAAATTATTTATCGTTATATAATGAATTCATAGCAGTACCGTATTCCTTTGAAACTGAAGAATCTACTTCAGCTACTCATCCTATTTTTTGAAATTATTTGAGACATTATAATCATAAGATACAGGGACAACTTTGTGCCCATATACATGGGAAATCAAGTACAATCCATGGACTTACTGCCAATACATATAACCAAGGAGCTTAAAAAATTACTTTAATTACGAGACTAACAAGGAAGGCAGAAACCTGCCTTATATTTAAGCAAGAATTATCAACTACACTAAGCTGCCTATTATCAAGCAAATGAAAGTTGTAACAGCTTTGAAGACACGCATATGGAGGTTATCTGTCATATCATGCGGTTCAGTAGGATATGAATCCGAAAGGCTATTAGCAGGTGACAAAGATGACACAAATAGGGGTTCAAAGATTTCGAGAGGACGATATGACAAGTGACAACTAAGTTGTGATTCATTGATTAATATAATATGGAATGATCTTAATTGAGGGGTCAGTGGTCACAACATATTAATAATAAACCTAAAGTAATCCTAATCAAACCAAAATTACAGAAATAATTCCCCCTACCCAGGTTAGTTATCCTTATTGATAATATTAGAAAAAATATTAACAGACTAATATCTAATTACATTAGATTTTAAATCTTAACAATAATACATAAAACTTAATTAATAATATTTTCTTTGGGCTCTTAACCATGCACACATGCATTATACAAAACATCTAAAATCTTTCAACTCGATAATCGACATTCATCCCAGAGATATATGAAACTGATATCAGCAACTGAGATGGGACTTGACCTCAAGTTACAAAAAGTAACTCATTGTGAAGTTTAGGCAAATCTCCAGGTAAACCACACTTGATCTTGGCATTTGTCTAAGCAGAAAAAGTAGGTGGCATGCACTTACAATTTTCAATTAAGAACAAAAACATAAGTAGCCAAAAACCAAATTCTATCTTCACCAAACCAGTAGGGTGTCTCTTAGCGACTAAGTTATAAGCTAAAATGTCAAACCAAAATGTAAACCATATATACTCTGGAGTAAGTGTTCCAAACATTTGAAGTTTTGACAACGCTACTACATTGCTAGCTTTGAGGAATACAACCCAACAGCCAAGAGGATATAGATTTTAAGGATTTTTTGGCTTGAACATTCTCCTTAAAATTATGAGATTTTAGCCTAATTCTATAATCTAAAAATGAGAAACATCACTAAGCGGAAACTACAATAGAGTAGATCAGAACACATTATATTTATAGTATTGTGCCTAGATCAAGATGTATTACCATTATCTTGGTCATTTGAATGACTAATATTCGCAGTGGCAGCAAAACATGTGTGGCAGAGATCAGAACATGCATTCATGCCTCTACACATTGATAGCTCAAGTAACTTGGGTAATACCATCTTAGTTAAAGTACTATACTTTCTATAAGCAATTATCTCTAGTCTCGATAACATAACATTTAAATTAACTTAAAACACAATCAACCATTAATGAACCTACGAACTCCTGCACAATCACACTTCCTAAAATAATGTAAAAACTTTTCACACAGGCAAACAATGACATGACAATAGCTTAAAACATGAAATTAAGCAAAATACTATATCAAACCTGCGACACGCGACACATTCCACACGACCTTGTTTCCCATCTGCCAAACACCTCTTCCTCAAACCCGAATCCTCATTCACCACCTTAACAAAATGCAAAAACGCTTTCTTCAACGCAACCTGATCAACCTCACTAAACTTCCCCCTCCCTCCATTACTCCCACCTTCCTCCCCCCTCATAAACTTCCCACCCCTAAATTCCTCCTCCCTTCCATACACATTACTCGACCCTCCACTCGAATTCAACCCCGCATTCCCATACTGCAAAAGCTGCTGTCTTTGTCTAGCTAACCCATCTCTCTCATCCCCTTCATCCACAAACTTCCTCTTCAAAGTCCCCTCCTTTCCTAAAGAATTCCAATAATCCTGATTCTTGTTTCGACTTTCTCGAAAATCAGGACTAATTGGAAACTGCTTACCCACATTCCCATCAAACCTAGAAGGGCCTAAAGGGTTAACAAAATCTTGATAATTCAAAGGCAAAGCAAAGTAAGATCTTGCACTACCATCAGCAAGACCAATTGACCTTCTTTCAAGCATGTGAAAGCCATAAGAAGGAGGTGGGCCATGATTATCTGGATAGATAAATGGGCCCCCAGAAGGAGATGGGTGTTGTGGGCTAGGTTTAGCAACTGGGTTGGTGTTAGATGTGGGTTTGGTCTTAAGAGGTGGTGGTGGAGGTAAGTTTCTTGGGTTACCGGAAATAGGGGGATTCCGGTTAGCCGGAGGCTTGGTGGGCCCTGATTCCCAGCGAGATTTGTGAGATGAAGAGGGTTTGTTGTTACCTCCGGCCATCGAGGTTTGTGTTTTGCACGGAGAGTCTTGCTTGTAAATTGTAATGGCCTTGTTTTTAAGGAAGAATATCAATATATAGATACAAAAGTGTGTAGAGTCTGTGTGTGTTTAAAAGGGTTGTTTTGGTCTGAATAAAAATAAATACTTGGCTAATTCAAGATATTTTTTTTGACGAAGAAAAATAGAAACTTGAATTCGACATTGCTGTACGCCCAATTATATTTTGTAAATGTCGGTTTTAAAAATTAGAGTTAACTAGGCAATTTAGCCGTAATTTGCGCGGTTAATAAATTTTTATTATTGGTTACTAAAAATAGATAAATTAATTTTTATTATTTACAAAAATTAATTGGCATTTTAAAAATTTCCTAAAAAAGTGATTTAAAATAGTTTGTATGAATTATTAGTTGAAATAATACTCTCAATATATATCAAAATTTTTAATAATCTTAAAAATATCATAAATATGAAAAATAATAATTACAATATTAATTATTACTCCCTCCGTCCCAATAGATTGTTAACACTTTCTATTTTTGGATGTCCCAATATATTGTTAACATTTCCTAAAATAGTAAGTTTTAACACTATTACATCCACTACTTCACTTATTTTAACAATACTTTACATTATTACACTCACTACTTCACTTATTTTAACTATAAAATCACTTACACCCACTACTTAACTTATTTTAACAATAAAATTACTATTACACCCACTACTTCATTTATTTTAATAATATTACACCCACTATCTTGGTTTCCGTACAAAAGGCAAATGTTAACATCCTATTGGGATAGAGGGAGTACTAAATAACGTTTTGAAAGCCGACACCCCTCTCATAACATACATACTCAATAATAGCATAAAATTTCATGTAATAAGAATATTAATTTATTTTCACACAATATAATGAAACAACATGTGTATAACAATTTTATCGACTTAATCGATCAATAAAATGGTTGAGTTTATTATGTAAAAAATAAAAAGGCTATCAATATTATTTTATAAAAATTCTAGATTTTAACCAAAAGATTATACTTCCATAACTTATAATGATTTCCACAATTGGTGATAAAAAATTGTTTGAGAAGTTAAGATCGTTTGTCCTACACTTGTCCGAAAAAAACTAGCAAAAATCTTCAACATGTAATAAAAAATGATGCAGTGGGAACAATTTTAAGTCATTAATTTACATGAAAATAATCTTAGTTTTATATTTATACTTAATATTTTAAATTTGAATAAGAGTTATAATGCTCAAATAAAATTTGTTAATCTTTTAGATAAATAATAATATGAAGTAAATTTTAATATATATATATATATATATATATATATATAATATATTCATAAGCATAATTAATGATTATTAAGATGCCATTAAGATGTCCTTAAGATGCTATTTAATGCAAGAAAAAATTAAATAAAAAAATCAGAAAAGTGAAAATTTAAGAAAAATATTTTAAACGCTTCTGGTGCATTTCCGATTTCCTGGCATTATAATATATATAGATATAGAAGATTCATGTAATAAGAATATTATTTTATTTTGACACAATATAATGAAACAATATTTAACATTTTTATCGACTTAATCGGTCAATAAAATAGTTGAGTTTATTATGTAAAAAAAAAAAGCGGTCAATATTATTTTATACAAATTCTAGATTTTAACAAAAAGATTATACTTCTATAACTTTTAACGATTTCCACAATTTGTGATAAAAAATTGTTTGAGAAGTAAAGATCGTTTGTCCTACACTTGTCCGAAAAAGCTTGCAAAAATCTTTAACATGTAATAAAAAATGATGCAATGTAAGTAATTTTAAGTCGTTAATTTACATGAAAATAATCTTAGTTTTATACATATTTTAATATTTTAAATTTGAATAAGAGTTATAATGCTCAAATAAAATTTGATAATCTTCCAATAAGTGGCTGGATTTGTTAAATTTAATCGATTTGATCATAGCTCATGTATAATTTATTCATGTGCAAAATGAAAAAATTTGTCTATATTGTTTGTATACAATTCCAGAAATTAAGTAAATGTCTTGTACTTCCATAAGTTATTACTAATTTCACAATCATTGATAATAAAAATTGCTTAAGATGTTAAGGTCGTCTACCCTATAATCATCCGAAAAGAAAACTTAATGATCTTGAATAGGGAATAAAAAATAACGCAACATAAAAAATTGTTAGTCGTCATTTTACCTAAAAATAAATTTAACTTTATATAATTAATATTTAATATTGAAATAATAATTATAATGTTCAAATAAAGTTTACTAATTTTTAAAAAATTTAAATAGAGTAAATTGAATAGATGTTTAATAGGTGTAATTAATGACTAATTAAATTGTCATTAATAGGTATCCAATGCAAGAAAATAATTTTAATAAGAAAAATCAAAAAAAATACCTTAAACTGTTCTGGTGCTTCCGATCTCCTGGCATTATAATATACTAGCTTAAAACCCGTGCGATGCACGAATTTTTTTAAAATATTATATGAATTTTTTCATTAATTTAAATTATTTTTTGAAATATTAATTTTTGGAGGCTTAAATTTTTATATGAGATGATTTGATAATAATTGTATAAATGTTATCCATGATATTCTAAAAATGGAGAGATTTTAGTCAGAAAATATAGAAAGATGATAGGTTTTAGTTGAAAAAAATAATTATTTAATTATTAGTAATTATAAAATAATTCTTTTATTTTATTAAATACAATGTCCGTGTAATGATTAGAATAAGAGAGGATTTAGTTAAAGAAAATTAAAAAGGTAACATGTTTTTGGTGAAAAGGGTAATTGATTAGTTTATAGTATTTATAATTTAATTACGTTATTTTACTAAATACAATTGCTCGTAATGTTTTTTGAAAAGAAGAAATTAATATTGCACGTGATATTTCTATTAAAAAAGGGATTTTAGTTAGAAAATATATAAAAGATGATACGTTTTAGCTAAAAAAGAAAATCAGTTAATTATTAATATTAGAATATTATTAGTTTATTTTATTAAATAGAACCGCCCGTAATATAATTGGAAAAATAGATATTTTAGCTATAGAAATAGAAAGGTAACGTGAAAATTAAAAAGATTATACGATTTATGTGAAAAAGGTAATTGATTAGTTTATAGTAATTATAATTTAATTAAGGCAATCGACTACTTACCATTATTTTAATTAATTAATTTTAATTTAATATACTAATGTTTACGGATTATACTAATGTTTCCTTATTATAAACAACGTATACAAATTTTTAATGTATTTTTATTAATAATTGAAAAATATGATGTTATACTTTCGGGTATATATTAATGATTGTAAGATTAGTTTTAAATTAAAAAGGTAACATGTTGTAATTTGAAAGGAAATATTAATAATTGTAAAATATGATACGATTGATGTTTTTATAAACAACGTATACAGATTTTTAATATATCTATACTATTATATAAATTCCGAAACATTGAAAGTTTTGGTACCTGTTTTTTGGTACTAAGTGAATTTACTTATTTACCCTTCATTATAAAGAAAAATATATATGATATCTATACTACTAAAATTCCTAAAATAAATAATAACATAATATGATTAATGGTAAGTAGTCGATTGTTTTTTTTCACAATTACTTTTAATTGAAGATATTACCTTTTATAAACACCTACTAATCTTACAATCACAAATATCTATACTATTATATAAAAGCCGAAACAATAAAAGAGTTTTGGTATCTGTTTTTTGTTACTAAGTGAATTTATTTATTTACCCTTCATTATAAAGAAAAATATATATGATATCTATACTATTAAAACTCCTAAAATAAATAATAACATAATATAATTAATGATAAGTAGTCGATTGCCTTTTTTCACATTTACTTTTAATTGAAGATATTACCTTTTATAAACACCTACTAATCATACAATCATTATTATATACCCGAAAATATCACATTATGATTAGTAGGTGTTTATAAAAGGTAATATCTTCAATTAAAAGTAATTGTGAAAAAAAACAATCGACTACTTACCATTAATCATATTATGTTATTATTTATTTTAGGAATTTTAGTAGTATAGATATCATATATATTTTTCTTTATAATGAAGGGTAAATAAGTAAATTCACTTAGTACCAAAAAACAGGTACCAAAACTTTCAATGTTTCGGAATTTATATAATAGTATAGATAGATTAGTGGGTGATGTGATATTTTCGGGTATATAATAATGATTGTATGATTAGTAGGTGTTTATAAAAGGTAATATCTTCAATTAAAAGTAAATGTGAAAAAAGGCAATCGACTACTTACCATTAATTATATTATGTTATTATTTATTTTAGGAGTTTTAATAGTATAGATATCATATATATTTTTCTTTATAATGAAGTGTAAATAAATAAATTCACTTAGTAACAAAAAACAGATACCAAAACTCTTTTATTGTTTCGGCTTTTATATAATAGTATAGATATTTGTGATTGTAAGATTAGTAGGTGTTTATAAAAGGTAATATCTTCAATTAAAAGTAATTGTGAAAAAAAACAATCGACTACTTACCATTAATCATATTATGTTATTATTTATTTTAGGAATTTTAGTAGTATAGATATCATATATATTTTTCTTTATAATGAAGGGTAAATAAGTAAATTCACTTAGTACCAAAAAACAGGTACCAAAACTTTCAATGTTTCGGAATTTATATAATAGTATAGATAGATTAGTGGGTGTTTATAAAAGATAATATCTTCAATTAAAAGTAATTGTGAAAAAAAAAGCAATCGACTACTTACCATTAATCATATTATGTTATTATTTATTTTAGGAATTTTAATAGTATAGATATCATATATATATATATATATATATATATATATATATATATATATTTATTTCTTTATAATGAAGGGTAAATAAGTAAATTCACTTAGTACCAAAAAACAGGTACCAAAACTTTCAATGTTTCGGAATTTATATAATAGTATAGATATAGATTGCATTTTATATTTACATTTTGCATTTTCCGGGTTTACATCAATTTTAATTATATATATATATATAATTTTATAAATTGCATTTTACTTTCCCAAACTTTAAATCATAAACCGAATCACAATCCCTTATACGTTTTTTGACAAAAATAATATTTACTTTTAATGAATATATTGACAAATACGATATAAAATTGTGCAATGCTAATATAAGTTTTAGATTTTAAACATGTAACTATTTTATATTTTTAAAATTTAAAATTATAATTTAATATTATTTTTTGACCATTTATCAATTATAATCCAGGACAGAGGTACTATTGGTCCGGTGAGTGCCAGTGCCCCCACCACAGCTTTGTAACCTATTTAAACTAAAAGGTTGTATTCAATTAAGATTCTCTTGAATTTTAATGGATTGAGAATTTTGCAAAATCATGGATTGTTTGAAATGTATAACAGAGTTTACATAAATTATTTTAATTCTATACAGATTTTGTCGGATTTTAATGGATTGATTTAACAAGAACTTTATGGAATTAAAAAAATCCCATAGATTTTACAAATTGATTTCTTAATATTTTCTATTTTATAATATTCATGTATCAATTAAAGGTAATAATTTATATAAATAGTTCGAGATAGTCTAAAATAAATATAGTCCATCATAAAAAAAAAACCATGATTCAGAGTAACAATATTTCACAAAAAAAAAAGGAGTGTTAGCTCTTCAAGTATTTGATTCTGCTATTTGTTGTTGGCTTGTAAAATTTGATCAAATGCAATACTCCCTCTGTCCCCCTCATTTATTTACATTGGAGGGGAACACGGAGACCAAAATAATGCATAAAAAATGAGTAAAGTTAGATGAAAAGTGGGTAAAGTGGTGGGATTTATCAATATTTAATAATAGATTTGAGATAGTGGAGGAAAATAGTGGGTGTAATAGTGTTTTTTATTATTAAATATGAGATAGCGGAGGAAAGTAGTGGGTGTAATTGTGGGGTAAACTTACTATTTATAGTAACGTAAAGAAATGAGAGGGACATCCCAAAATAGTAACTATAAAGAAATGAGAGGACGGATGGAGTATGATCATATGGAAGATGCGATAATAAATAAAAATGAGAGAGATAATAGTGTATATGTACCATTAAGAGAGCAATTAAGAATGGTGAGTGCAAGGGAGAAGACATGGCTAAATAGTCATGTTAGTATCCTAACAACATGTCTTTTTTACTTTTGATTTTTTATTTTCAATTAACAATTTGTCATACTCCAATAATCCATCAAAATCTTGTCTACTAAGGAGAGGGAGAGATTTCACATAGTTCAATTTATGTTGAGTATTGAATACAGTAAAAGAATACAGAGGGGGGTGAATGGATTCTTGAACTTTTCTTTGTTCTTGAATTTTTGCAACAAGATATGTGTTGAGTGTGTGAGATATGTAAGTGCAGATAATAAAGACAAACACAACACAATATCACTTTAATCTAATATTTTATTAGATAAAGATTTTGCTACAATCTGTGAATACAAATGATAGTATTCTCAGCTTCGTTTTTCTCAGAGAGATATTTCTTACAGTGTGTATGGAAAACTTGATCAACTAAAGAAGTGAGATTGTATTCTTAGAGAACATGAATACAGCTCAGTTACTACAAATAAGGTTACAGGATAAATTACTTTCTTGTATGTCTATCCTTTTTGAGTAAGCATCCAAACGGCTACAGATTTGACTTTGCAAAGCCTGTTCAGATCCACTTCTTTAGCTCCTTGTCCCTTTGTCTTATCTCTCCAAGCTTCTTTGTAGGCTTTCCAATGTGCTTTATAGTACATAGTCAAATAAAGCGTCTTGGCTTGTTGCAGGTTTCTGACTTGTACAATTCTTCAGTATTTTGTCTCCAAGAATGTATTCGAGAAGTGGCTAAGTGATTGATTCGAGAACTCGAATTGACTTAATCGATAACTCTAAGTTCTCGAATAGTGTTATATTGACATATCGAATCACTTCTCGATTAGCTCTTTTCTCTGGGACTCCTTGAGATATCGAATAGAGCATTTTGACATATCGAATCCCTGAGATGTCGAATAGCTTCTTTAGTCCTTGAGATATCGAATAGAGCATTGACTTGTTGACTCTTAGAGAACTCGAATGATGCTTTGACTTGTTGACTCTATGAGTTCTCGAATAGAGTAATAGACATATCGAATCTCTGAGATATCGAATGAGATATCGAACAGTGTATTCAGAGATATCGAATAGTGTCTTCTGAGATATCGAATCTCTGACTTCTCGAATGCTAGACTTCTCGAATAGACAAATGTACTTCTCAAATTGGTACTTAGGCAAATTCTTCATTTCTTCAAATCCCAACTTTGATTATTTGGCAGTCTTTATCTCCTTGCTTGAGGCATGAACCTTGGAACTTCTTTCAAGCATTATTCTTGACTTTATAAGTACAGTTACACAACTAGGATTTGATGCCTATTGCAAGTACAGAACAAATAGAAACTCTACAACTAGAGGTTCCCTCAGTTAAGAGGTCATGTAGGTAATGCATAGCATTAGACACACTTAGGCTTGTTATTAGATGTATTCAGGCATGCCTCTGTGACTAACAATCTCCCCCAAATTGTGAGTAAGACCCTTAGTCACAATTTCATGTCTGATAACAAGCCTAACATACATAAAGATAAAACTTGATAGTACATGTATGAATTTTGATTAGCAATGTGGATAGAACTACAGGGTGAGTAATCTTACAGCCTATGATGAAGTACTAGCCATTGTCATTTGTTTCCCATTCCATAGCTTTGGCTTGCAAATCATCATATGCTTTCTGTCTTCTTTCTTTCTCCTTCCTTGTATTCTCATCCATAGCTTTTATTATTTCTTCCATAGCATCCAATTCTTTAAGCAAAATTGAGTCTTTGAAATCTTCAAGTACTGGTTTCAGAATGTTTGCAGGATAGTGGTTGAGTAGATTCAGTCTGATGTGGACCTGATCCCCATTTCTCCTCCTATACTTCACCACATAGGGGTTAAACTGAACTCTACACAATCCTTTTGCCCTTAGCTTTTCTGCTTTAATCTCCAGTCTCTCAATTTCTTTCTCCCTTGCTAGCCATTTCTCAAGACACTCTTTTCTGATTCTCTCCTCATGATCTCTCTTCATCTTCACAAAATCAATTAGCTCCAGCTTCCATACTCTTTCCACTTTATCTTCTGAGCTCAACAATGCAATGATTCTTTCTATGTCATGTAGCTTGCCCCAGTGTTGACATCCTCCTTGTTTGAATTTCTCCTCTCTTCCATCAGTATATTTGATCTCAAGGCAGTTATCAACAATGGCAACATGGTAGATTCTTTGAGCTTGTAAGAATTGCAGTTGCTCTTCATCAAAATCTTCATCTAGTAGTTGGAGTTTTAAGCCTGGATAGATTGTCAGAGTCCTTGATTTGGATAGCTTTGGTTTCCTTGCAGCTTGTTTGAATTTGATCCTTTTTACATGGTTGCCTGGCAGTAGCATGTGACCTTTGTTTGTAGACCATTGTAGTATTCCATTAGCAGTTTGCTTTTTGAAATATACCGATGGTTTCTTGACTTGAATCTTCTTCTCTTCTTGAGGTGGCAAGACAGTTACAGAAGCCATAGATGTAGATTTTGGTAGGTCACTACTAACAGTATTCATCCTAGACTTAGAGTCTTGTGTTGTGGTGAGGTTACTGTCAGCAATGCCTAAGGCCTGCTGTCTTCCACTTTTCCTCTTAGAGACTTTACCTTGGTCATCATCATTCTTCTTCTCCTTACCATCCTTCTTCTTCTTTTTATCTTCATCATCTTTATCACTCTTGTGATGCCTTCTCCTTCCATCACTTTTATCTCCATCCTTGTTGTGATCACCATCCTTGCTAGGGTTGAACTTAGCAGATTCAGGTACAATGCCAGTTGCAATGTATGACCTGAGATAAGATATAGCTTCCAATTCTTCTGCTGTTCTTAAACCCTTCTTCTTGTTCAGCTGCTCAATGATGGCAACAATGAGAGATTTGTTCTGAGGAATTAGATGCTTAGGGATGACCAGCTGCTTGATATCATCAATTCTTGTTACAACCTGATAGATGATGGTTCTAGGATTTGTGAATACTTCAGGTTGCCTTGCTGGTTGACCATCCCTTAACTCTTCAAAGAGACTCTTGCAGTTTTCATCCTTCTTTTCAATCATTCCAAGAAACACATCCACTTCTGAGTGCTTTAGACCCTGTAGAGTGTTGATGGTTAAGTGCCAAATCTTATTCTTTCCTACCATCATTATCTCTTTGAGCCATAGGCCGTCAACTCTCCTTGGTACTACAGTGAGAAAGTCAATCTGACTCTTCAAACTCCTATGATATGACAAAGCATCACCAGCCTGTTCTCTTGAGACTTTCAGAAACTCCAAGAATGCATCATCATGATAGACATTTGAGTTTGCAATTTCTTGTAGCTTGGCCTCAGTGACCACCTTCACTTCTACTGGCTTGGCACTCTTAGATATGGAGATTTGAGGTTTGTCAGATAGCATACTCCCTGCAACCACTGTGGTTGTAATAGATTGCTTTTGACCACTGGAAGTAGTGATGTGCACAGTTGGTAGAGTGATAACTGGTAGAGAAATGGGAGGCTCATCAACTTTGTCTTTTCCTTTGCCAGGCACATGAGTTAAAGATTTAGTTCTTTGATGACCACCTTCAATGATTTTGATGCCTTTTACTGGTGGTTTCTCCCCCTTTGTATTTGAGTTTCTTGATGTCCTCTTCTCCCCCTTAGGCTTGTTGTCAGGCACAAAGGCTGTAGGAGTGACCTTTGGGGTTGAAGATTCGTCAGGTAGAGGGAGACCCATGTGCTTCATCATTACAGACAACATTGATTGTTGATGCAGAAGAACATCAGCTGTGGTGGTGGCTTGAGTGTTCAACTGCTCAGTAAGAGTTTGTACCTTGTATGTAAGATGAGCATTAGATTGAGTGAGAGTAGCTACCTCCTTTTCAAGTGCATCTACCTTGCTGAACAATGCAGAGTATTTGAAGCCAGACATGGATTGTTCTTTGAGTCTCTGCACTTCAAACCTAGACATCTCAATGCACAGGGACCTCAGTGACCAGCTTGTCTCCATATTGATTTGTAAAAAGGGTCCTGAGCATGGCATTGGCTTCAGTTGTCTGATCAGTGAGATTTTGGAATTTGTGCCCCAGGCCTGTGACAGCATCCTTGAGAATAGCCAAACCATTGTCCATCTTGGTGCAGGTAGACTTACAGGCTAGAATATCCTTGACTACAGTCTCCAATTGAGGGAATTTGGAATCAAAAGTCCTCTTTATCTCATGCACCTCCTTGGTTGTGGCTGAACACACTTCATTAACTTCTGTCTTTAGACCTTTACCAAGGTAGTGTGCAGCGTTGAGAATGCCCTTGTAGCTGTCATTCACTGCTTCATACACATCAGTATGGGTGAGAGATTTGGCATTGGACCCTAGTGAAGTGATGTATTCTTCTCTGAGGTACTGGAGACCTTCTGAGAGAGAGAGATGTCATTCTTTCCTTGTAGCCAAGCATCTACGTTTCCATCCCTCTCAGTTTCATTTATGATCTTAGCCTTCTGTATTTCTACATCATCTCTGTGGCATAAGAGGATAGCTTCATAGTCTGGATTGGGCATATCTGCAGTGAGAAGGTGCTGAGCAATCTTTGTGAACTCAGGGATCTGATCCACAATTAAGCTTTGGAGTGCTTCAACCGTCAATTGTGGTGGAACAGACCCTGATCCTGAAGCATTGTCATGTTGCACAGGCTTCAGCCATTGAGACATATAGTTAGAGCTAGAGCCAGGCAAGCTAGACTCCTCAGTTACAGATGCAACTTCTGTAACCGGATGGAAAGACTCTACTACTGTTGTCTCCACAGGAGTGGGATGAGTTACAACAGTAGTTGACACAGGCACAGAGTCTCTAGTTAAAACTAGTGAATCCTCCGTGTTTGTGATGGTGTCATTAGGAGATGCCCCAGCATGCATTCCCTGACCATCTAAATGTGGTACCTGGGTGGTGAGCAAGGTGTCTTGCACCAAGTCACTTGAATCCATTGCCTCATCAAGAGAAAAGAATTCTTGATGATCAATGCCTTGCTCCTCAATTGCTTGAGATGCAGGCTCCAAAGAAATATGAGTGGTAGATTCTGGAAGAGAAGTGTGTTGTAGATTAGATTTTGGCAACTCCCCCTGAGAGATAGAGGGAGTTTCAATTGTGATGTGCTCTCCACTCAGTGTTGTGCCAGCCTTATCACTCCCTTGTGCTGACTCTTTACAGATAGGTGCATTGGGGAGGATGCTTGATTCTATAGATGCACCCTGTTGAGAGGATACATCTAGTGAGCTGTGTGCCCCTGATTTTACAACTTCAGCCATTTGGGTGACTGAAGAGGTGGTTTTAGACTTCTTCTTCTTCTTTAGGCTAATGATAGGTGACTCAGGTTCCTCACCTTCTAAACCTAGTTCTACAGCCAAGGCTGCTTCAGTTAAGATGGTTAAAGGTTCTAAAGCAACCTGTTTTCTCTTCTTTTTACTAACATCACCCTTTTGAGAGGATGATGCAGTTGACTCTGTGTTTGGTAAAGTGTTTGTCTGAGAGGGTTGGTTAGCAAGCCTTGGGTTTGCATTATGTTCTTCTTGCTTAGGCTGTGCTAACTGAGACTTAGACTCAAATATTGGCATGTTGTGGGGGTAAGATCTAAACAAACCCTCCATGTGGGGAGTTATCTTAAGCCTTACATCCACATCATTCCTAGTCTCCAAGTTACCAAAAATAAGTTTGGTCATGGACCTAGGATAGCCTATTTTACTTTTATCTAATCCAGGCAATTCAATCAATGAAGCATTTTTAAAATTAAGTACTGATTGAATAAAGCGGGGAAAGAAAATTTCAGTACCTCTCTTGGCTGTGTTCTTACCAAGTCTCCCATATAGCTCTTGTATGATGAGATGTCCAACATCTATCTTTCTCCCATGAGCCAAGGCATAGGCAAGCTGCTGCACAGGTGTACTAATCTGATCAAAGCTCGATTTCCTGGCAGTGAATACATGAAGGAGTGTATCAAAAGCATAGCTCCATTCCTTTCTCAAGTACTTCCTATTCAGCTTTCCAAGTTTAATAGCCTCTGAGTAGTTGATAAATTCAAAGAATTCTTCCAACTCAGCATCTGTGGCCAGGGAGTCATATGCCTCTTGCTGCAAATCCAAGGCTTGATTCATGTCTGCGGTAGTGATAGTAATATCCACGCCTTGAATCTTGCAATAGGCAACATATGAGGTAATATGTAAGAACCCTAATTTTTGGTAATATTTCCTTTTATTTAATGTCTTGTGACATTATTATTATGGAACCTTTCTAGTCATCCCTGTTGATTTATAGAATTGATTGTCTGAGAAACTGCGTTGTTGCATTTATGATGTAAGATATACAGAGAGATTGTGAAAGCAAGAGTCCTGTTGTTAGTAATATTTATAAAACTTAGAATTTGATAATGGTTAGAATATTAAAGGATTTATTAAGAATTATGACGAGGAATTTTGGACATTCGAGGAATTTACACAATAAGTACTTAAGGAATTATAGGGGAAATCTCTACGCGACGAAATATTATTACGAGAGGATAATTAAGTTACGATACGAAGTAAGGATTAAATAACAAGCATTGGTGGAAGAATAATATTACAAGGAAAGAAATTACATGCAAGTGCCATGTAACTAGATAGTTAGAAAAAGGAACTAGGAGACATAAAAGCAAATGTGAATAGTGACTAGCATGGTGGATGATGTACTAGGGGACACTAGGGTATGGAGGAAACCTAGGCTATGGCTTGGCACATGTGACTACTCCTTGTCAACCACAATAATACAAGCATGCTAGCCTTCTTTTTATCATTTCAAACAAAACAAAACAAGAAAAACACTCCCCCCCCCCTTAACATAGCTCTCGGCCGAACTGCTCTAGGAGAGAGGGAGAGGTTTTCTCTCCACCATTTCTTCATCCACAACCTTGAACAAGATTCCTAGGGCTTCCTTGCATCTTAGTAGAGGTATGGTATCAATTTCAAAGCCTTCTATCCATTGGTTTTTGAGTTATAGTTGTTGGAAGTTTAGAGAAATACTAACATAAGTTTATTATCTTTTAGATCTTGCATTGTGAGTGTTGTAAGAGGCCATCTAAGGTGTTTCTAAGTTGTGTAAAGTTTATACCAGGTCTCTAGGAGCTCAAGAAGGTATGAAATCTCAAACCACCCTTGGATAAGTGTTGTTCATATAATATGGTAGTAGATCCATGTATTTTAGGGCTTATCTTGAATGTATATGTGATGGATAGCATGGATCTTGAGTTTGATGTTGAGATTGTGAATTTTATGACTATGGTTAATATATATATCTCCATGAGTGTTATGAGTCATGATCTAAGTGTTTTAAGTGGTGTTTATGTTATGGAAGCATGAAAAATGGTTGATCTAAGTGAATTGAGCTTGCTGAGTTTATCCAGGAGCTTTGATCTGTGTTGTAGCACGATTTTGAACACCCAAATGATGTCCCCTGATGTCCTACCTTATATTTTTGGAAAGATAATTGAATGTAGTTTCTGGATATGTAAGATTCATAGCTAGGTGATGTGTGGATTTTTAGTTATGGCCGGAGAAGTGAATTTTGTTTCTGGACTATGAACTGCATTAAGTGACCCCCTTGTGAACCTTGTTTAAACACCTTAAAATATGTTTGGGATCATGGAAAAATTTGAGAATGTAAGTAATGCAGTGGTGAAGACCACCCAAAAGGAATTGGATTAAAATATGAATTTTTGGATTTTATAAAAATGCTAGAGTAAAATTCGCGCAATGGAAAAAAGGTCGATTAGTGGAACATTATTCTAGGGTTAGTGGTTATGGTTCGAACGTGGTAACTAAATTAAGTCGAGTAAGTGACGAGCGTAAACGAGTGATGTCATGGACTTATAGTGGGACTAGGGAGTCATAAGACGAAGTCGTTAAGTTAATTTCGTACCCCCTTAAAACCCCGTAATTAGAGAGAAATTGTTAAGGTACTAACGAACGATTATTGTTTTTGTATAGATCGTTCGAATTCGCACGCTCGACCACCCCAACCAAACCAAGGCAAGTTTACTTTTCAAAACTTATCCATATACAAGGACTTTTACTGTTGTGTTTGTAGTTTTCAAATTATATCAAATGCTATGTTTATCGAAGTATTGATGCAATTGAGATTGAACAAGTACATGTATGCTTTTACCCCTTGAACTTAGATTGAAATGTTTTCTTCGGACAACGACTCTAGCAATAGAGGTCGTGGCGGTCCATATATACTATTGACCGGGGAGCGGTATATTATTATATCGTATCTATATTGCGAAAACCCGAAGGGTCATTCGGGTGGTATCGTATATTCAAATAATTATTATTATATCTTCGTAAATACTCGAAACCCTATCTTGGATTAAGAGTTTATTTTATCGAATAATTATTTTATTAATTATTAATATTAAATCTTAAAATATTATTTATTAATTACTGTTCATTATTTAAAGACAAGTTAATCCAAGATACTTTTTAAAACTTCAAACTCGAACTCATTTGAACTCAAAACACTTTCGAAAACCCCCGGTCAGATTCTGCTTCTTGTATGATTTCAAGAATCATCGGTCGACTGACGTCGGACCCCAACTACTCTGCTTTCAATCAAAATCAAGTTTTAAAAGAAAAGAAAAAGGGACTCTGGCAGGTGTGGGAACCATTGACGAACGATTCCCGGGATGTGTAAGCGGCCGTGAGCCAGGCGGTCCATCACTTATTATTCCGGCCCAGGTGTTGCCGAAGGATGATTACGGATGTAGTTTTCATCGAGGGTGATTACGGATGTAGTTTTCACCCGAGGGATAGTTACGGATGTAGTTTCTATCCTTCTACCGGTAGAGAAGACCCGCGGATTATTGGACTTGGATGTGGCGACTGATCATCGTCAATCCTTGTCAGATTTTTATGTTTTCTTTAAGTCCCATTCCTCCATTTTGGAAAAATGCTTTGACACCGCTTCTTAGGCTTTTGTGCCAAGTTGCTGATAGTGTTCTATTTTGATGAGAAAGATGTTGATTCAATGCAGTATCTAGAACTGCAAGTTTATTTTGAAAACAAGGGCACATATTGTTGCGCCTTCGAGATTTATCAACTGTGACAAATGATTTTATAACTGATTGATACAAACAAATATATCAATTGCCAATCATATGAGATGTATATTGCTTATCTTATATACATATTTCTTGCTGAGCTATAGTTGCTCACCCTTGCTTGTTTTCAAACTTTACAAACACAACAGCTAAGCGAAATGGCAAGACCCAGGCAGACTGCTCGAAAGCAGGTGACTAGGCCCGAGCCTCCATTTGAGATTCCACCGGTAGGCCCCATTAGCCGGATTGGTTGGCAGCTTTTGTTAGTACGTTTTATTTATCAGCATGACCTGTGCAAGGCAGTGTATCGTAACAAACTTTCAAGCCGCCAGCTTCGCTTCATATCGGAGTGTTGCTGGTAGCATAAATACTATTTAATTCGGTCTGTAATAACTCTGATAACTTATTTACTGTTTAATCAATGTGTGACGTTTCTGAGGCTCTAACCTGTGTGTGTGAGTGTGGTGTGAGTTTATTGTGGGGTCGATGGCTGTGTTATATATATTGTGTGCAAGAACAGGTATGTTATTAATGGAAAATGGACCGTGAGCGCCTAGATCTCCGACCCCGGATCTGGGGGCGTCACAGAAATGGTATCAGAGCGAGGTTACAGTTCTCAGAAACGGTAGTAATTTAAGAAAGCAACCCTAATAATAATAACAATAACGATAACCTTAATAACAACTTTAATAATAATTAGAACTCTCATCGAGTTTGTAGTCGGGTTATCGGATATAGCCCTGACTTTAAGGCCCGTGAGGGAACTACTCCTAAACCCTTCTTTTATGGTTAGTGACCCACTTTATTTCCCTTGTGTAGATGGATGAGATACCAGACCCTGAGGCTTTCGAGAGGGAGCATGATGAGGCCCTGATGAGAGAGGCCGAGGACCCTGAGGAGGATATGGGTGCTGACTCCGAGCTTGGCCCCTGGATTACAGTGATAGATAGTACTGATGATGAGGATCCCGTTGAGGAGCCCTTTGAGCCCGAGCCAGAGCCTGTTACCCCATCTCCTGTAGCTACTGATGAGGAGAGTGTGAGATCCGGCGAGGGTCATGTTGTGTCACCCCCACCTTCTCCACAGACATCTAGCCCTGTTTCATCGGACGGTGACTCTGAGGATGACACTTCTGGCGAGGAGGAGCTTGACCCTACCCCTGCTCCTGCTCCTGCTGCTGCTGCACCTACTCCTGTTCCGGTCATACCACCTCCACCGGCGGACCTACCCCCAGTGTCTGGTACTGAGCATGCTTACGTGGTACAGTTTTTGACCCGAGACTTACTATCTGCAGAGGCCCGACTTAACGAGGCGAGGCGGGCACTAGTGGAGGAGCGCGATGCGCGCTTGAGGATCCAGGCTGAGATGAGGACCACTGTTGCTAGGAGGACTAGGGCTCGACTCCACAGGATCGAGATGAGGAGTCGCGATAGGATTCTTGGTTTAGGGATCCGCGGGGGCGGAGTGATCCAGGCTAGGGATGCTAGACGTGTTGTACGTCGTGCATTTGCCCGAGTGAGGACCTTGCTCCGTCGCGGCGCGGCCCCGTGATGTGTACTTATAGCTCAGTCCCCTAGGTTCAGATGACATTAGTGTGTCGATTTTGCGGGATAGTTGACTTGTGCAGTGGTATCCTTTCTGACCAGTGGATGAGTAGACTGACCTACAGATATGTAGATGTGACTTCGGGTAGTATGTATGGATGTAGCCTTACTTTTGTGTAGCCTGACTATTCGGATGATGTACTTGTATTTGTTCCACTTTTGCTAGACTTTGACATCGGAACTATGTATTTGGCTCTAACATCCAAACTTGTGATAACCCTTGTACCGTACTTATTTAGTTTCAGTTTCTTTAATGTTGCCTCAACTGCTTTACTTTCCGATGCCATGCTTTACTGTTTTGATATACAACTGTGATTATACAATTGCTACAAGCCACAAATACAACCATACTGTTTCAAATTTACGATATGCGATTTCAAATTATTTTCTACAATTTCCAAAAATGTTCCTACAATCTTTAAAAATAAATTTTTCAAAAAAAAAAAAAAGATGTTTTGAAATTTTGAAAAATATTTTTGAGGTTTCGAAATTTTGAAAACTCTTGTAAATGTTTTCGCATTCCAAAGGGATTTTTCCCCCAAAAATGTTTGACATTTTATCTCCAACATCGGATTATTAAAACTTTTGCACTTCCACCCTTACGAGGAGGAACGATACGCTCCTGACCCGTGCAAACGCTGTCAGGTAATTGGAAAACCCTAACCCCTCTCTTGTTTTATTATCAGAATCATGCCACCCAGAAGAATGAACACTCGAGCTCACCCGATCAGTTCTGAGGGCCAGGGTAGCCACCATGGAGCCGGAGGCCACCAGAACCGTGAAGGGGAGAATGTCAACCTGAGTGATAATGAGGGCAACGATTATAACCTGTTTAATGACTCGGAGTATGAAGAAGAAGAAGCTGGTGATGATACCCGAGAGGTAGAACATCCTAGGGGAGGCCCTATGGAACAGTTCATGGAGTTACTTAAGGCAGAACTTGGACCGACCCCCAGTTCAGCAACCACCCCAGAATGCTAATGCTAATGCTTTCCGGAACTTCAAATCCCTGAAACCCCCAGAATTTAAAGGAACTGCCGACCCTGTCGAGGCAAGGGCCTGGCTGAAGGAAATGGAAAAATCTTTCGAGATACTAGGTGTCGCTGAAGAGCAGAAGACTGTTTTCGCCACTTACCTTCTGAAGGGTGAGGCGAACTATTGGTGGGAAGCTAAGAAGAATTTGGAAGGAAGAGGTGTGGTAACTTGGGAGAGATTTAGCGAGCTGTTTTTGGAGAAGTACTTTCCTAGGTTCATGGAAACGCAAATGGAGCTAAAGTTTTTGGAGCTGAAACAAGGAAACATGACAGTGGCCGAGTATGAGGCCAAATTTACTGAGTTGTCAAGGTTTGTGCCGGAGTATGTGAACTCTGAGGCAAAGAGGGCCCGAAGATTTCAATTAGGGCTAAAACAATGGATTCAGAATCGTGTGGCGGTTCTTGAGCTGACAGACTATGCCACCCTGGTACAGAAAGCGTCAATTGTTGAAGCTGGAAGTGAGCAGATGCAGAAGGAGAGGGAAGGGAAGAAGAGGAAGTTGGATAGCCAAAAGGGAAACTCTGCTGGTGGGAGCTTTCCGAGCAAATTTAAGCGAGGAACAATGTCCCAACCAAGCGGGAACTTTGGAACCAAGAGAGCTGAAAGTTGGAGTGTGGGCCAGAGCGGCCGACCTCAGGGATCATCTTACTCTACCCCATCCCGAGCCCAACCCCCAGAATGCAACAAATGTGGAAGGAAACACGCGGGCGTGTGCAACCTGCAAGATGTGAAGTGCTTCAAGTGTGGGCTGACTGGGCATTATGCTAACGCCTGTCGCGGAACTAGTAACAACCCGAGTGTCGGAGGTAATTGCTTCAAGTGTGGGAAACCAGGGCACCGAATGAGGGAATGTATGTCCTCTGGGCCAGCTGCATCAAGAGTGAGTGGAACTGCTTCTAACAAGGCCCCTACTGCAAGAACTTTTAACATGACGGTGCAGGATGCCGTGAGGAACACGGATGTGATTGCAGGTACCCTACTACTCAACTCAGTTAAAGCAAATGTTTTATTTGATTCGGGAGCTACCAAGTCTTTCATATCTCTAGATTTTGTAGGTCGGTTAGGCCTTAGGACTGAACCATTGAAAGACAGATTGCAAATAGAGATAGCTAATCATGAAATCATTCCCGTTAGCCGAGTATGTCCAGGTTGCGACCTAGAAATAGGAGGGCGACACTTTCGGGTAGACCTAATACCTTTTAAACTAGGGGAGTTTGACGTAATAGTAGGTATGGATTGGTTAACAACCCATGGAGCCCAGATTGATTGTGTCAAGAAGAAAGTAAGTTTGAGACTGCCAGGGGACGAGGAAGTAGTATTTAGTGGGAAACGGCAAAGCCAAAAGTTCTTGACTATGATTCAAGCTAAGAAGCTGTTACGTAAAGGATGCGAAGTATATTTAGCCTATGTGAAGGATACCAAGAAGGAGGCACCAAACCTGCAGGAAATCCCTGTCGTCAATGAGTTCGCGGATGTATTTCCGGACGATCTTCCCGGACTACCACCCGATAGGGACATCGAGTTTGCTATAGACTTAGTTCCGGGTACGGCCCCAATTTCGAAAGCCCCATATCGGCTAGCCCCAGTGGAGATGAAAGAGCTGGCCACTCAGTTACAAGAGTTATTGGATAAAGGGATGATAAGACCTAGTGTGTCACCGTAGGGAGCCCCGGTGTTATTCGTGAAAAAGAAGGACGGCAGCATGAGATTATGTATAGACTACAGGGAGTTGAACAAGGTGACTATCAAGAATAAGTATCCCTTGCCCAGGATAGATGACCTGTTTGACCAATTGAAAGATGCAGTTTATTTCTCCAAGATTGATTTGCGGACCGGGTACCACCAGTTAAAGATTAAACCAGAAGATATACCAAAGACGGCCTTTCGCACCCGGTATGGACACTATGAGTTCCTAGTGATGTCATTTGGGTTAACGAATGCCCCTGCAGCTTTCATGGACTTGATGAATCGAGTCTTCAAGAAATACTTGGACAAGTGCGTTATAGTCTTCATCGATGATATCTTAATTTATTCCAAGACGAAGGAGGATCATGCAGAGCACTTAAGGATTGTATTGGGAGCATTGAGAGAAGAAAAGTTGTACGCTAAGTTCTCGAAGTGCGAATTTTGGTTGAAGGAAGTTCAGTTTTTAGGGCATGTGATCAGCGAACAAGGTATTCTAGTGGACCCAGCCAAAATAGAGGCTGTATCAAATTGGGAGAGACCAACCACTCCGACAGAGGTGAGAAGTTTCATAGGACTGGCTGGCTACTATAGGAGATTTGTCCAAGACTTTGCAAAGATAGCAGCCCCTTTGACCCGACTAACTCGCAAGACTGAGAAGTTTGTGTGGACTGAAAAATGCGAAGAGAGCTTTCAAGAGTTGAAAAAGAGGTTGGTGACAGCACCAGTACTAGCCATACCTGATGATAAGGGAGATTTTGTGATTTATAGCGACGCATCCCATAAAGGTTTAGGGTGTGTGCTTATGCAGCACGGTAAGGTGATTGCGTATGCGTCCAGACAACTCAAGGAGTATGAGATAAGATACCCCACCCATGATTTGGAATTAGCAGCGATAGTTTTTGCTTTAAAGATCTGGAGACATTATCTGTACGGAGAAAAGTGTGAAATCTACACGGATCACAAGAGCTTAAAGTACATATTCACTCAGAAAGAGTTAAACATGAGGCAGAGGAGGTGGTTAGAGCTAATTAAAGATTATGATTGTGAGATTCATTATCACCCAGGGAAGGCCAACGTGGTGGCCGATGCACTTAGCCGAAAGGAGAAGCTTAAGATGATAACGTCAGTGGACGAGTTGATCAAGGACCTTGAGAAACTGGAGATTGAAGTGAGGCTACCAGGAATTGGACAAGAGAGTCTAATGGAAATAAAAGTCCAACCACCGTTATTGGAAAAGATTAAGTTGTGCCAGGAAAAGAAGATGGAAGAAGAAAAGAATTCAATGGAGAAAATCTTGACTGGCGAAGAAATTAAGTGTGAGAAGGACGGGAATGGAATCATGAGGTACGCATCTAGGATATGGATTCCGAACGTTCAAGAGTTGAAAGATGAGATTTTGCAAGAGGCTCATAGTTCGAGGTACTCAATTCACCCTGGAGGCACTAAGATGTATAGAGATCTGAGAGAATACTATTGGTGGCCTAATATGAAAAAGGACGTGGCAGAGTGGGTAAGTAAGTGTTTGACATGTCAAAGAGTAAAGGCCGAACACCAGAGGCCCAGCGGATTGTTGCAACCCTTAGAGATACCCGAGTGGAAGTGGGAGCAGATTGCGATGGACTTTGTGGTCGGATTACCAAGGACCAAGACGAATCATGATGCCATTTGGGTAATTATCGATAGGTTGACCAAGTCAGCACATTTTCTTCCAATCAACGAGAGATATACTGTCGACAAGCTGGCGGATATTTACCTAAAGGAGATTGTGGTTAGACATGGGGTTCCTGTGAGCATTGTATCAGATAGAGACCCGAGATTCAACTCCAGGTTCTGGAGAAGTTTTCAGGATTGTGTGGGGACTAAGTTAAACATGAGTACTGCATACCATCCCCAAACAGACGGACAGAGTGAGAGAACCATCCAAACCATCGAGGACATGTTGAGGGTATGTGCCATTGATTTTAAGGGAAGTTGGGATGACCACTTGCCGTTGATCGAATTTTCCTACAACAACAGCTACCATGCGAGTATAGGCATGCCCCCATATGAAGCTTTATACGGACGAAGATGTCGGTCTCCTTTGTGTTGGGAAGAAGTTGGAGAGCGGAAGATTTTAGGGCCTGAACTGGTCCAACAGACGAGAGAAACTATCGAGCTCATAAGAGGACGGCTGGTAGCGGCCCAAGACAGACAGAAGAAGTATGCGGACCAGACCCGCAAGGACAAAGAATATGAGGTAGGAGAGTTTGTGATGTTGAAAGTATCACCGTGGAAAGGATTGATGAGATTTGGTAAGAAGGGAAAACTATGCCCGAGGTTTATTGGACCTTTTGAGATCTTGAAACGAGTTGGGAAGTTAGCCTATGAACTGGCTTTACCCCCGAGCTTACAGCAAGTACATAATGTGTTCCATGTGTCCATGCTACGACCGTACCATACCGACTTCCGACATGTGATAGAACATGATCAAGTGGATCTGCAACCAGACTTAACATATGTAGAGCAACCCGTAGAAATCATGGATAGAAAAGAACAGGTGCTGAGGAACAAGGTTGTCAAACTAGTGAGAGTCTTGTGGAGGAATCAGAATGTCGAAGAATCAACATGGGAACTAGAAAGCGCAATGCGTGAAAAGCACCCCCAACTGTTTTCAACCTGATTCCGGGACGGAATCCTTTTAAGGAGGGGAGGCTGTAAGAACCCTAATTTTTGGTAATATTTCCTTTTATTTAATATCTTGTGACATTATTATTATGGAACCTTTCTAGTCATCCCTGTTGATTTATAGAATTGATTGTCTGAGAAACTGCGTTGTTGCATTTATGATGTAAGATATACAGAGAGATTGTGAAAGCAAGAGTCCTGTTGTTAGTAATATTTATAAAACTTGGAATTTGAGAATGGTTAGAATATTAAAGGATTTATTAAGAATTATGACGAGGAATTTTGGACATTCGAGGAATTTACACAATAAGTACTTAAGGAATTATAGGGGAAATCTCTACGCGACGAAATATTATTACGAGAGGATAATTAAGTTACGATACGAAGTAAGGATTAAATAACAAGCATTGGTGGAAGAATAATATTACAAGGAAAGAAATTACATGCAAGTGCCATGTAACTAGATAGTTAGAAAAAGGAACTAGGAGACATAAAAGCAAATGTGAATAGTGACTAGCATGGTGGATGATGTACTAGGGGACACTAGGGTATGGAGGAAACCTAGGCTATGGCTTGGCACATGTGACTACTCCTTGTCAACCACAATAATACAAGCATGCTAGCCTTCTTTTTATCATTTCAAACAAAACAAAACAAGAAAAACACTCCCCCCCCCTTAACATAGCTCTCGGCCGAACTGCTCTAGGAGAGAGGGAGAGGTTTTCTCTCCACCATTTCTTCATCCACAACCTTGAACAAGATTCCTAGGGCTTCCTTGCATCTTAGTAGAGGTATGGTATCAATTTCAAAGCCTTCTATCCATTGGTTTTTGAGTTATAGTTGTTGGAAGTTTAGAGAAATACTAACATAAGTTTATTATCTTTTAGATCTTGCATTGTGAGTGTTGTAAGAGGCCATCTAAGGTGTTTCTAAGTTGTGTAAAGTTTATACCAGGTCTCTAGGAGCTCAAGAAGGTATGAAATCTCAAACCACCCTTGGATAAGTGTTGTTCATATAATATGGTAGTAGATCCATGTATTTTAGGGCTTATCTTGAATGTATATGTGATGGATAGCATGGATCTTGAGTTTGATGTTGAGATTGTGAATTTTATGACTATGGTTAATATATATATCTCCATGAGTGTTATGAGTCATGATCTAAGTGTTTTAAGTGGTGTTTATGTTATGGAAGCATGAAAAATGGTTGATCTAAGTGAATTGAGCTTGCTGAGTTTATCCAGGAGCTTTGATCTGTGTTGTAGCACGATTTTGAACATCCAAATGATGTCCCCTGATGTCCTACCTTATATTGTTGGAAAGATAATTGAATGTAGTTTCTGGATATGTAAGATTCATAGCTAGGTGATGTGTGGATTTTTAGTTATGGCCGGAGAAGTGAATTTTGTTTCTGGACTATGAACTGCATTAAGTGACCCCCTTGTGAACCTTGTTTAAACACCTTAAAATATGTTTGGGATCATGGAAAAATTTGAGAATGTAAGTAATGCAGTGGTGAAGACCACCCAAAAGGAATTGGATTAAAATATGAATTTTTGGATTTTATAAAAATGCTAGAGTAAAATTCGCGCAATGGAAAAAAGGTCGATTAGTGGAACATTATTCTAGGGTTAGTGGTTATGGTTCGAACGTGGTAACTAAATTAAGTCGAGTAAGTGACGAGCGTAAACGAGTGATGTCATGGAGTTATAGTGGGACTAGGGAGTCATAAGACGAAGTCGTTAAGTTAATTTCGTACCCCCTTAAAACCCCGTAATTAGAGAGAAATTGTTAAGGTACTAACGAACGATTATTGTTTATGTATAGATAGTTCGAATTCGCACGCTCGACCACCCCAACCAAACCAAGGCAAGTTTACTTTTCAAAACTTATCCATATACAAGGACTTTTACTGTTGTGTTTGTAGTTTTCAAATTATATCAAATGCTATGTTTATCGAAGTATTGATGCAATTGAGATTGAACAAGTACATGTATGCTTTTACCCCTTGAACTTAGATTGAAATGTTTTCTTCGGACAACGACTCTAGCAATAGAGGTCGTGGCGGTCCGTATATACTATTGACCGGGGAGCGGTATATTATTATATCGTATCTATATTGCGAAAACCCGAAGGGTCATTCGGGTGGTATCGTATATTCAAATAATTATTATTATATCTTCGTAAATACTCGAAACCCTATCTTGGATTAAGAGTTTATTTTATCGAATAATTATTTTATTAATTATTAATATTAAATCTTAAAATATTATTTATTAATTACTGTTCATTATTTAAAGACAAGTTAATCCAAGATACTTTTTAAAACTTCAAACTCGAACTCATTTGAACTCAAAACACTTTCGAAAACCCCCGGTCAGATTCTGCTTCTTGTATGATTTCAAGAATCATCGGTCGACTGACGTCGGACCCCAACTACTCTGCTTTCAATCAAAATCAAGTTTTAAAAGAAAAGAAAAAGGGACTCTGGCAGGTGTGGGAACCGTTGACGAACGATTCCCGGGATGTGTAAGCGGCCGTGAGCCAGGCGGTCCATCACTTATTATTCCGGCCCAGGTGTTGCCGAAGGATGATTACGGATGTAGTTTTCATCGAGGGTGATTACGGATGTAGTTTTCACCCGAGGGATAGTTACGGATGTAGTTTCTATCCTTCTACCGGTAGAGAAGACCCGCAGATTATTGGACTTGGATGTGGCGACTGATCATCGTCAATCCTTGTCAGATTTTTATGTTTTCTTTAAGTCCCATTCCTCCATTTTGGAAAAATGCTTTGACACTGCTTCTTAGGCTTTTGTGCCAAGTTGCTGATAGTGTTCTATTTTGATGAGAAAGATGTTGATTCAATGCAGTATCTAGAACTGCAAGTTTATTTTGAAAACAAGGGCACATATTGTTGCGCCTTCGAGATTTATCAACTGTGACAAATGATTTTATAACTGATTGATACAAACAAATATATCAACTGCCAATCATATGAGATGTATATTGCTTATCTTATATACATATTTCTTGCTGAGCTATAGTTGCTCACCCTTGCTTGTTTTCAAACTTTACAAACACAACAGCTAAGCGAAATGGCAAGACCCAGGCAGACTGCTCGAAAGCAGGTGACTAGGCCCGAGCCTCCACTTGAGATTCCACCGGTAGGCCCCATTAGCCGGATTGGTTGGTAGCTTTTGTTAGTACGTTTTATTTATCAGCATGACCTGTGCAAGGCAGTGTATCGTAACAAACTTTCAAGCCGCCAGCTTCGCTTCATATCGGAGTGTTGCTGGTAGCATAAATACTATTTAATTCGGTCTGTAATAACTCTGATAACTTATTTACCGTTTAATCAATGTGTGACGTTTCTGAGGCTCTAACCTGTGTGTGTGAGTGTGGTGTGAGTTTATTGTGGGGTCGATGGCTGTGTTATATATATTGTGTGCAAGAACAGGTATGTTATTAATGGAAAATGGACCGTGAGCGCCTAGATCTCCGACCCCGGATCTGGGGGCGTCACATAATAGCATTCTCAAGGGCGATGACCTCCACTGTAGCTGTCCTCCAGAATTGTTCTAATAAGTCTATGTACAAGGTTGGGTTGGCTGACAGTGCACCCTTGATGTAAGATTCAGACAACCATCGAACAAAGCACTTGAAATTAGCATTTGGTGCTTCCACATCACTGGTAAATGCGATGAAATTGGTTTGGGATGGTATGGTGAGTTGAGTGTTGCCATTTGGGTAGAGAAGAAAAGAGAATTAAGGTTGAAGAAGAAATTCGCAGTTAGGGTTTTCAGAGGTTTTAAGAGTTTAGATGCTTGAGAAATCGAACAAAATGAGTTGAACAGTTGTGAAATTGTATATATATTAATAACTTGAGTTGTCGACTAGATATAAGTTTTGTATCGACAAGACAGTCATTCGAGAAGTATAAAACAACTATTCGATAAGTCAAGAAAGGCTTATTCGATATCTCAAGCAGTTTGTAACTCACAGCTGGCAGTTATTTAACTCAGAAAATAATTCTAAGCTAAATAAAATGTGTTTTTATGAGCGAAATGAAATTTTGAATATAAATCCAAAAAGTGATTAAGTGTCAGCGAAAAATCAACCTTTTCAAATGATTCGATAACTCAAATACAGTATTCGAGAACTCCATCACTTGAGAACTAAAATGCTCTATTCGAGAACTCAGAGTGTGCTATTCGATTTCTCCAAAAGACATTATTCGAGAACTCAAGAGGGTTCTAGATAGGCCTATTCGAGAACTCGAGCCATGACAAAACAATGAACCACTCGAGAAGTCTGACTTATCGAACTATACTTTTCACTCATAAAATTCAATTTTCACTGTCTTTTAAAATTTACCAGAAATATTCATTGAAGAATATTCTACCAAATTAAATAGTGATTCTCTCAAAATTTCACAGAAATTTCAAGCTAAAGATGTATGATTTTCAACATATGCAGCATTGTGGAATATTTATAAATCATACTCCAGTCAATACTTACTTCAAAAATATTGAGCATTTGATAAAGTAAGTATTTATTGCTGCAACAATCTAGTTGATATATTCACTTAGCCAGAATTTGAAGAATTCAGCATTCCAATCTCACTAACCAACCTTGTGAAGGTGGCTTCATCTAATGGCTTAGTGAATATGTCAGCTAGTTGTTTCTCTGTGGGAATATAATGTAACTCAATGGTTCCATTAGTTGCATGCTCCCTTATGAAGTGATATCTGATGTCAATGTGCTTTGTCCTAGAATGATTGACAGGACTGGAAACTATAGAGATTGCACTTGTGTTGTCACACATGATTGGAATTCTTTCCAACACAAGTCCATAATCTCTAAGTTGGTTTCTGATCCAAAGCACTTGAGCACAGCAACTTCCAGCAGCTATGTACTCAGCTTCAACTGTGGAAGTTGACATAGATTATTGTTTCTTGCTGTACCAAGAGACTAACCTTTGTCTAAGAAACTGGCAGCTACCTGAGGTGCTTTTCCTATCCACTCTGCATCCAACATAATCAGCATCAGAATAACCAACCAGATTGAACCCTGTGTCCTTAGGATACCATAACCCCAAGTTTGGTGTGTCCTTCAGATATCTGAAAATCCTCTTTATTGCTATCATATGTGATTCCTTTGGATTTGATTGAAACCTTGCACACAAGCATGTTGCAAACATGATGTCTGGCCTACTAGCAGTGAGGTAGAGTAGAGAACCAACCATGCCTCTGTAGATTGAGATATCTACCTTCTTGCCCTTAACATCTTCATCTAACTTGGTGGCAGTGGCTATGGGTGTCTTTGAAGGCGAGCATTCTTCTAAGTCAAATTTCTTCAATAGATCCTTGATGTATTTGGTTTGACTTATAAAAATGCCATCCTTCCTTTGACTCACTTGCAGCCCAAGAAAGAATGTTAATTCTCCCATCATACTCATCTCATATCTGCTCTGCATGAGCTTAGAGAATTTCTCACACAGCTTCTCATTTGTAGAGCCAAATATGATATCATCCACATAGATTTGAACTAAGATAATATCATCACCATGTTTCTTGTAAAACAGTGTCTTGTCCAGTGTGCCTCTAGTGAATTGATTCTCCAGTAGAAATTTTGACAATGTGTCATACCATGCCCTAGGAGCTTGCTTAAGTCCATACAATGCTTTAAACAATCTATAGACAAAGTGAGGGAATTGTGGATCCTCAAAGCCAGGTGGTTGTTGCACATATACTTCTTCTTCCAACTCCCCATTCAGAAATGCACTCTTGACATCCATTTGATAAACCTTGAAATTAGAATGTGCAGCAAATGCCAAGAAAATTCTGATGGCCTCTAGTCTAGCAACAGGGGAAAAAGTCTCATCATAGTCAATGCCTTCCTGTTGAGAGTATCCTTTTGCAACCAACCTTGCTTTGTTTCTTATGACTACACCATTTTCATCCATCTTATTCCTTAGAACCCATTTTGTTCCAACAATGGTTCTATCCTTTGGTGCAGGCACAAGTTCCCATACTTTGCTTCTTTCAAATTGGTTTAGCTCCTCTTGTATAGCAATTATCCAATCAGGATCCAACAATGCATCATCAAGTTTCTTAGGCTCAACTTGGGATAGAAAGCAACTATAGAGACATTCATTTAGAGTTGCTCTCCTTGTCCTCACTCCTGTATTTGGATCTCCAATTATCTGATCTGCAGTATGTGATCTATCCCATTTCCTTGTATGTTCAGATTGATTTATCAGCCTTGATGTTGCTTCATCATCCAGATCATGATCATTTACATTTCCTCCCCCTGTGAAGTTGCCACTAATCACAGGTGTGTCTTGGATGCTTGTTTCTTCATTGTTGGTTGACACAGATTCTTCATTCACTAGAGTTTGTTGGATTGTGGGCTCAAATTCAGTTTCAATCTCCTCATCGGAATCATCTAGATTGTCAAACTTCAAAGGATCTTTATCTTTATCTTCATCATTGGCTTCTTCTAATCCAGGTAGTTTGCTGTCATCAAATGTCACATCTGTGCTTTCCATAACTTTCTTTTGAGTGATTACATAAACTTTGTATGCAATTCTTTCCATAGAGTAGCCAAGAAAAATTCCTTCAAATGCTTTTGCATCAAACTTTCCAACATATTCTGAATTGTCTTTTAACACAAAGCATTTGCTTCCAAAAGTATGAACATACTTTAGAGTGGGCTTCTTTCCAGTCATCAAGTTGTAAGGTGTCTTTCCAGTGTTTTTGTTGATGAGGGTTCTGTTTTGGATATAGCATGCAGTGCTCACAGCCTCAGCCCAAAAACATGTAGGCATCTTTGCATCAAGTAACATTGTCCTAGCAGCCTCAATCAGAGTTCTATTCTTTCTTTCAACAACTCCATTTTGTTGTGGAGTCCTTGGAGCTGAGAATTGCTGAGAAATACCATTCTCTTTGCAGAATGCTTCAAGCATGGCATTTCTGAACTCTGTTCCATTATCACTTCTTAATGCAATCACACTTGCATTGTTGGCCTTTGCTTCCTTGTCAATTTTCTTTATATGCTCAATGATTACTTGTGGAGCCTCATCCTTTGATGCCAGAAATTCTACCCATGTATACCTTGTGAAATCATCAACCATCACCAGAGCATAATTTTTCCTTCCTAGTGACATAATATTGACAGGCCCAAACAAGTCCATATGAATTAGTTGTAGGGGCTTGGTTATTGATGTCACTGTCTTTGACTTGTGGCTTGATCTTTTCTTTTTCCCTTTTGACAAGCCTCACACACTCTTTTTTGACAGAATTCAAGTGTGGGCATGCCTCTCACTAACTCCCTTTTGACTAGAGAATTAATGCCTTTGAAGTTCAAGTGTGATAGCTTCTTATGCCACAACCAACTTTCTTCATTTGATGCTTTTGAGTAAAAGCAACAGATTTTGTCCTTGTTTGCAGAGTTCATGTTGGCTACAAATAGGCTTCCTTTCCTTACTCCAGATAGAGCAACGTCACCAGTCTTCTTGTGGGTGATCAAACATTCATCTTTGTCAAAATTCACTTTGAAGCCTCTGTCAGTAAATTGACCAACACTCAGTAGATTGTGCTTGAGCCCCTTGACCAGTGCTACATTTTCAATGATGACATTTACAATTTCCAACTTGCCATATCCCAGTGTGTTGCCAATGCTGTCATCTCCAAAAGCAACCATTGGGCCAGCCTTCTCCTCATATTGTGATAGCAGGGCCATATCACCAGTCATATGGTTTGAGCATCCACTGTCCAAAATCCACATGACCTTCCTTTCACTTTCTTTGCCCTGCAAACACAAAGGTATTACTTCTCCTTTGGTACCCAAACAAGTTTGGGTCCATGTGGCTTAGCAACAGTTTTATCATAAACAGCATGCTTATCAATTTTCTTGATGTTAGTCTTCTTGTCACTGTTAGAAGTCTTAGAATCAAGGTTCTTAGACTTAGGTGACAGAGGCACCTTCCTAACTTTAGGAGGACTTGAAGACTTTGTTCTTGTGTAGTGTGTGTGAACATTGTGACTGATGCAACCTTCCATGAATTGTATTCTGAAATTAAAGCAACTAGTCATTACATTCATGTTACATGGCATACAATCAAATTTATCACAGAAAGGAGAGTCTCTATGTCTTAAAGGCACAGAGCAATCATAGAATGGTTTAACAACACTACCAGATGGTTTCTTGCATGCATGAGTTAAATGATTAGTGGTAAAACAATTTTGACAAACTTTCCTAGGGGCATTTGGCACATAAGCATAATTGTTGTCCTTGTTAATCCCTAATTTGCCATTCCTGCTTTGTTTCTTTTTAGCCACTTTCTTCTCAAACTCATTATTCCCAGCTGAAACAAACTTCACAAATTTCTCAAGTCTAGGTCTACCTCTTACTGGCTCCTTGGCTTTGGTTTTGACATTCTCACTCTTAGAGGATGCTTGTTGTTCATTTGATTGTGCCTTATCTTCATCATCCAACATTTGCTTAATGAGTAAGGCATTCTCATCAATCTCAAGTGTTGGTGCTTTAAATATTGGGGTCTCAGCCTTTTTCAAAACCTGAGGCACTTCCTCTTGAACAACAATGTCATCTTCAATGACTGCATAGCCTTTCCTCTGTTTGAGAGTGTCATAATCAAGTCCAATAGCAGCCTTAGGTCTAGCTATATTTTTCTCATGGTAGGACTGCAATAGACTAGAGGAATTCTTAAATGTTTTCAATTTAAATTCATTTTCAGCTAGTTCATCCCTAAGAGCTTTCTCAACTTGACTAGCACATAGAACCTTATTCTTTAGATATTCGATTTCTTGTTTAAGGTTTTCTACTTGCATAGCAGTTAGTTCTAGTTCCTCATTTCTTTTGTTCAACAGTTCATTCTTAGTAGACAGTTTAGCAATTTCTTCATTAGCAGCAGTCATACTAGTATGAATATTAAACATCTCAACAGATAGTTGTTCAACCTTAGATTTGTATTCAGAAACAGACATGTCTATAGTAGTGAGGGATGGTACCTGAGAGTCTGATTCAGATGGTTCTTCCTTGGAGTTGGCCATCAAGGCATAGTTGCAGAATTCTTGTTCTTCTCCATCACTATCAGAATCATCCTAACACTTCCCTTCAACTATGTAGGCCTTACCTGGTGTATGCTTCTTTAGCAGAGCCTAATACTTAGCTTCAAGCTCAAGAAACTCCTTATCCTTCTTTTTAGGCTTCTTGCATTCACTGGCAAAATGCCCTAGGTCATTGCATCTATAACATCTCACAGATGACCTATCCACATAGCTGGTTTTGAATTTGTTTTTGTTTGCTTTCACAGGTGCCTTGCTCTTGTTGAATGAATAATTTTGAGATCTAGACTTGAAGGGCTGATTCCTCTTAAATATGATGTTTGGGAATTTTCTAGCCATAAAAGCATATGAAGTGTTTTCCATGGCATCCAACTCTTCAAGAGTATAGAACTCATCTTCTTCCTTTTCATCAACAGGTTCAGTCACTTCTTCTTCAGTTTCTTCATCATCTACTATCTCTTCTATTCTCAGTTGACTTGTAGATGCTTCCAGGTCTTGAACGGATTTGTTAACAATCAAGGCACAGGATGTGTTTATCATTCTGCCTTGGTTGGCTTGGATAGCCCTCTTCTGAAGCAACTCAAGCTCATGAGTCCCCATAGAGCACATCATATGTGACTTTGCTCAAATCTCTTTCTCTTAGAGATATGACCCTTTGCTCTAGATGGTTTAGTGTAGATAGTAGAAACTTCATGTTTAATTCCTTAGTGCTGTAAACCTTCCCATTCATTTGAAGCTCAGTCACCAGCTTGTGAAATCTCTCAAACATATCAGTAATACTTTCTTTGGACTGTGCCATGAAAGCCTCATACTATGTGACCGGTATCTGTTTCCTATTCTCTCTTACCTCCTCTGTCCCTTCACATAACACCTCGATGTGGTTCCACATATCCTTGGCTGATGTGCATGATGCTATGTTGGCAAACATCGACATATCCATGGAGTCTATGATCAGCAACATGAGATGACTGTCTAGGGCAACCTTTTCCTTCTCTGAGTCCGTCCATTTGGATGGCTCTTTTGCAACATATGATCTATGAATGACTATTGTGCCCACTGTAGATTCAACAATTTCTTGTTGTGGTACAAATGGACCATTCTTGACGATGTCAGGGAAGAGAGGATTGGCAGCTTTGATGAACAACAACATTTTTATTTTCCAGAGGTTGTAATTCTCTTTGTCGAACTTAGGGACCTTCACCGTACCTGTAGTCTTTGGTGTATCGAACTCATGATCGTTTTCTGTTTAGATTAAACAGCCTGCTCTGATACCAATTATTGAGTATTGAATACAGTAAAAGAATATAGAGGGGGGGTGAATGGATTCTTGAACTTTTCTTTGTTCTTGAATTTTTGCAACAAGATATGTGTTGAGTGTGTGAGATATGTAAGTGCAGATAACAAAGACAAACACAACACAATATCACTTTAATCTAATATTTTATTAGATAAAGATTTTGCTACAATCTGTGAATACAAATGATAGTATTCTCAGCTTCGTTTTTCTCAGAGAGATATTTCTTACAGTGTGTATGGAAAACTTGATCAACTAAAGAAGTGAGATTGTATTCTTAGAGAACATGAATACAGCTCAGTTACTACAAATAAGGTTACAGGATAAATTACTTTCTTGTATGTCTATCCTTTTTGAGTAAGCATCCAAACGGCTACAGATTTGACTTTGCAAAGCCTGTTCAGATCCACTTCTTTAGCTCCTTGTCCCTTTGTCTTATCTCTCCAAGCTTCTTTGTAGGCTTTCCAATGTGCTTTATAGTACATAGTCAAATACAACGTCTTGGCTTGTTGCAGGTTTCTGACTTGTACAATTCTTCAGTATTTTGTCTCCAAGAATGTATTCGAGAAGTGGCTAAGTGATTGATTCGAGAACTCGAATTGACTTAATCGATAACTCTAAGTTCTCGAATAGTGTTATATTGACATATCGAATCACTTCTCGAATAGCTCTTTTCTCTGGGACTCCTTGAGATATCGAATAGAGCATTTTGACATATCGAATCCCTGAGATGTCGAATAGCTTCTTTAGTCCTTGAGATATCGAATAGAGCATTGACTTGTTGACTCTTAGAGAACTCGAATGATGCTTTGACTTGTTGACTCCATGAGTTCTCGAATAGAGTAATAGACATATCGAATCTCTAAGATATCGAATGAGATATCGAACAGTGTATTCAGAGATATCGAATAGTGTCTTCTGAGATATCGAATCTCTGACTTCTCGAATGCTAGACTTCTCGAATAGACAAATGTACTTCTCGAATTGGTACTTAGGCAAATTCTTCATTTCTTCAAATCCCAACTGTGATTATTTGGCAGTCTTTATCTCCTTGCTTGAGGCATGAACCTTGGAACTTCTTTCAAACATTATTCTTGACTTTATAAGTACAGTTACACAACTAGGATTTGATGCCTATTACAAGTACAGAACAAATAGAAACTCTACAACTAGAGGTTCCCTCAGTTAAGAGGTCATGTAGGTAATGCATAGCATTACACACACTTAGGCTTGTTATTAGATGTATTCAGGCATGCCTCTGTGACTAACAATTTATATATAAAATCTCATACAAATCCTTTAAAATCCTTGACTCTTGAAATCTGTTAAAATTTGAATATCTTGAGATTTTGTTTGATTTTTTAAAATCCCAATTGAATACCTACAGATTTTAATTTTTATTAAAATCTAAATTGAATACCCACAGATTTAGAAAGATAATTTCAAATCCGAATTGAATACATGCAATTTTAAAAGATTGTTTGAAATCCCAAATGAGTACCTGCGAATTTTGAGAATCCATTAAAATCCAACAGAATCTCAAATGAATACACACCGTAAGTATAAATTTTATAATTTTTTTTGTTTGTGCGAAAATGAAATATTTTTTCAAATAGAAAATGAAGCCATTTTTGATCATTTCTAAAACATGAAAACTCGTCGCAAATTGTTGTCACCTAAAAAGTAGTAGGTATGTTTTTGTATTCATTATCTTTTCTTCTTTTTTTTTACATAAACGTACTTGCTTCTCATTAAATCGAATCAATAATCAGTACATCAGAGATAAAATTCGGAGCGACATCCATCCACTCCCGAATGCCTAACATAGAATGAGTGGCCCTAACTAGTGTATGGACAACTGCATTCGCAGACCTATGCACAAACTCAACTAGCACATTGTCAAAGTGCTTTCATAAATCAACACAATCTAAGATGATAGTATGGAAATATGCACATCCTTTAATCTCCTCAAATGCATCAACTACTGCCTTTGTATCCGTCTCGAAAATACATTGTTTAAAACCCAACTCTGTCGCCCATGTTAAAGCCTCTTTTAATCCCTAAGCCTCTGCTTCTCTCGGGTGTAATTGAGCCTCAACCTTCTGACTCTGAGCACATATGAAGTCACCATTCTCATTTTGGATTACACTTCTTATCCCAACACTACCAGTTGCTGCAAAGATTACAACATCGACATTTATTTTGACCCACCCCTGGGGTGGGGGACCCCACCTCCTTGCACTCACTATATTAACTGGCTTACAGACTCTCTTTTCTTGCTGACATTTATTCCATTCAGTAAGCATGCTTGTTGCTGTTGACTGAACACTAAATGCATACACACTCACCTTATCCCACAGCCATTTATTTCTACGGTTCCATAGATTCCAGCATACAATAGCAACCCATGCTAACTTCTCTCTCGTGTATACATTGAATATCTGTTGCATTTTTCCTACTATATCCTCTATCCGGTCACTTGGAATAAGTTCCTGCAACCCCAGATTTGTCGAAACTGATCTTGCAAAAGAGCACGCAACAGGACGTGTAATTCATCTTCCTGTCTACATAAACACCACGTACACACATGACTAACCTCCACCATTTTCTTTATTAAATTCACAACTGTAGGCAAACATATTCGACACACACGCCACATAAAACTAGTAATCTTGCCTGACAAATCAAGTGACCAAAGTTTCCTCCATAATCCTGCATTTACCTATATTTGTTCGCCCATTAGTTGTCTGTAGCAGCTTTCCACAGTGAACATCACAGAATCATCTATTAGCCAAAACCAAGAATTAGGTCTTTGAACCATAGGAATAGGAATTTTCTTAATTAACTGAGCATCTCTTTCATTCAAAATATCCAGTATGACAGTTTCATCCCATTTGTTTTCCCCTACTTCCATAAGGTTTTCAACTAGCACTTCTTTTAACTCAGGATAAGCAGTTGACGTCAAGTAGCCTTTTGCTCGGCACGGCAACCACAGGACTTCCCAAAAATCTATACTTGGCCCATCTACAATCCTTTTACGACTCCCCTATTTAATTACATCTTGAGCCTCCAAAATGCTCCTCCACATATAGCTCGGATTAGCCCCTAATTTTGCATTTAAAAAATCTGTATGTGGAAAATACCTCGCTTTCATGAGACTTGTAACTAAAGGGTTTGCATTATTCAACAAAAGCCACCCCTATTTTGCAAGCATCGCTATGTTGAATTTCTTTAAATTCTTGAATCCCAACCCCCCATCTTCTTTTGCACTACACAACCTATCCCATGCAAACCATTTAATACCCCTGCCACTCCCTCCTCCTCCCCACCAAAAAGCGGTCATCTGCCTCTGAATGCTATTACATATTTCTGCTGGGACCAAAAGTAAACTCATCCAAAAGTTAGGTACCGTTTGTGTTGCGGTTTTCAATAACACCAGTTTACCTCCTTTTGGTATCGACTTATGCTACCAACCTTGTAATTTCTGACTTACACGGTCTACTAAGAACTTGAATGCCTGATTTTTCCTCCTCCCTAAATAATTGCCAGGTCTTGATACCTCTTTCACCTGTAATACATCACACACCTGAGCACGACTTGTATCCCCTGTATTCGGGCTAAAACTCACAGTCGACTTACTGAAATTTATAGATTGGCCTGACATCTTCCCGTACCTCAGCAATATGTTTCTCATCGTCGTGGCCTCTTGTTCTATTGCCTTAAAAAAGAAGTAACAGTCATCCGCAAAAAGTAAATGCGAGATGGCTGGCGCTCCTCTGGCTATTACACACCCATGAATTAATTTTTCTTCCTCATTTCGTCTTATTAAACTGCTCAAACCTTCAACACACAAAATGTATAGATAAGGGGAAATTGAGTCCCCTTGTCTAATCCCTCTTTGAGGCACAATTTCTCTAAACACTACTCCATCTTGCATAAAACTATAGGTCACTGTCTGAACACAAAGCATAACTCTACTCACCCATTCCTTGTTAAAACCAAATTCTTTCAACATATTTTCCAAAAAATCCCATTCGAGCTTGTCATAAGCCTTTGAGATATCAATTTTCAGTCTCGCTACCCTATGTACACCTTGTTTCTTTCGTTTAATGTAATGATTAACTTTAAATGCAATTAAAGCATTGTTCGTTAATAAACGCCCCTCAACAAAAGCACTTTGTTTGTCCGAAATTAGTGTCGATAGATAATCTTTCAATCTATTTGCAAGTACCTTAGATAAGATTCGGAACAAAACATTACACAACGAGATTGACCTCAAATCTGACATATATTGTGGTTGACTCACCCTCGGTATAAGACACACCAATGTACGATTTACACCCAACGACAGCTCCCCAGTGTTGAAAAAAGACTGACAAAATCAGACCACATCCCCTCCCACAACCTGCCAATAAGCTTGAAAAAAATCAGGGTTTAAGCCATCATGACCGAGCAACTTATCTGGATCATATTAAAAGCAGCCTCCTTTACTTCTTCACTCATTATTGGCATACATAGCTTCTTGTTCTGCTCATTCGTAACTTGCTTCACCACCTCCCTCTTTGTTAGGTGTTCCCCTATGGTCTCTATTTTAAATAACACAGCAAAGTAATCACTAATAATTTGTTGTATGTCTTCTTTATTCTCCGTCCATACACCATTTTTATCTTTGAGCTTCTTTAACTGATTATTCTTTTTTTGCCCTGTTGCATACTTATGGAAAAACTTCGTGTTATGATCGCCTTCTCTAAGCCAAAACTGTTTAGATCTTTGTTTCCAATATATTTCTTGTTGTTCCAGTAACTTTAAGAACTCCCATCGTGCCTCATCATACTTACGAACTCCACCTCTATCCCTTCTCGATCTATTCTGCCTCATCACTCTCCCGCAATTCAGAATTTTTTTCCGTACCTCCTGCATCTTCCCGCCTCCCCATTCTTCAAAGTTCAACACACAAAACTCCACCTTATCAACAATACTTCGTCCCTCCATTTGACTCCAGTTCTCCTGAACTACCTTTAGGCACTGTTCGTCTTTTATCCAGGCATTTTCAAAATGAAAATTTACGTGCTTTTGGAACATATATCAGCCTGTTTAACTCTAGAAATAGTGGCCTATGGTCTGAAGTGGATACTTCTAACACTTTGATCATAGCTCGTGGAAACATATTTTGCCAATCAGTATTTGACACCCCTCTATCAAATCGTTCTTGCACTCAATTTGCAGTTCCCCTTGAGTGTTTCCCACGTGTATTCGCTACCACTATAACACTATCCTTCAGATTGCATTCATGAACCGTTTTCTTAAACCCCTCTATTAACCACCTCAGATGCATTCTTCCCCCCTTTTTTTCATGATCATACATAATATCATTGAAGGCACCCATTATGCAGCATGGTAATCTTGACTCCTCAGCTAATCCACGAATTAAAGTCCATGATTCTTTCCACCTAGCCCTCTCCGGACATCCATAGAAACCAGTGTATCTCCACCTCCCTATTTCAGCACAGTAAACTTCAAAGTCTATGTAATGATTACAGCTACCTTTAATCTCATCTCCCGTTTCATTCTTCCATAACAGGGCTAAACCTCCCCCATGACTCTGCGTATCAACAGTAAAGCACCCTGCATAATGTAGTATCTTACATATTTCTTCTACTCTCTCCTTTCGTACCATTTTTTCAGACAAAAAGATTAAGTTTGGCCTGATTTGATTTGTGATTTCTTTTAGAAATCGAACCGCTCGTGGGTTGGCCAACCTATGACAGTTCCACACAAAACAACTCACAATACTCGGCGGGCCTGATGACTAGAGCCCGCCCCATGCAAGTTTTTTGACACATTCGATCCACTTACGTTATCTTGATTAATTTGCTGAGGCCCATCCGTTAACAACTCTGCATGTTCATGGCCCACTTTCTGTTGCTCCATTTCTATTCTTTTACGTTTTATTTCCAAAATCATTTTTACAAATTCAAATCCTCACTTTCCATATTTATCTTCCCAATTTATAGCCAACTGGGGAAGCTTACTCGATACACTTCTACATATATCTTACAAAACACACTTGACACGTATCCTTATCTTATCAGATAAGAATCTTACTTTACACACCACTAGAAGCTTATAGAATACGCTTCTAGACAAGCTTACTGACGAAGCTAACTTACACACCACACACGCGTCTCACATTATTGATGTCGGGTACGTATTGGGCCCCATCGTCACATCACCCTGATTTTTTGTCGTGATCACAACTGTCCCCTTATCACCTACTTTCTCGCGCACAATTCCTTCATTCACCGTGAATCTCGCGTTACCATCTTCCCTGTCACTCGTTGTTGCACTCCTTCTCTCCCCTCCACCGGTTTCCTTCCATCCACCTTCTCCGTTCAGATTTCATAACCACTGCGCTCCCACATTATTTCTCACATTACGGTTCGGTGCTCTCAGACACACCCCATATGCTTTCTCAATTTCTTTATCTGGATTAGCATACAACACACTGCACTCCCTCTCAACATGTCCCAGGATCCCACAAACAAAACAAAAATTCCCCAACCTTTCATACTTAAAATTTATCTAACTCTAACTACCTCCTTTTCTTTTAATTTTCATTCATCTCTTCAGCGGCTTCCCAATGTCCAAAGTAACCCTTATACGTACATATGACTTCCACCTGCCGTCTAAACTGGATGGATCTGTTTTAACATACTTCCCAATATACATACCAACACTTTGCATTATTTTCTCTAATATGAATCCTGCAGGTATATCGTAAATTTGTACCCATATATCCACTTCATTCAGCATTACTGACTGTGCATCTTCCGTCCCAGACAATCTAGTATAAACTAGCATATTGTTTTCAAATGACCACAGACCTCCTTCAAGCACCTTGTTTAGATCCATAACATGATAAAATATGAAAGAGTACCTAAATCCCCCAATGTCGTGTATCTACATACCCTCAACGATGCCATCACATTCTGCATTGCCTGGAAGTTAATATTCTTATCCGTTAAGAATTTACCCACAAGAACAAATGACTCTTTCTGCCTTTGAATCTCTCCATCACCAATCACTACCCCTCCCTCATCTTCCTCTTCAATCGTTAGCCTTGCATATAAGTTTTCCAGATCTGATTTGTTGTATGCCATGGACTTGAATGATACTAAATAAAATTGTATTGATACTAATAAAATTACTTGTCACTTGAACAAGACTTAAAAACATGCACACCAGGGCATGACTTTATAGCAGTCTGAACAAATGCAATTTCTTCTTAAGTTCTCTATTTTTGTATTATACAAATTGTTCACATGTTAAATTTCATATATTTTTTTTCTCATGTCATTTGTCTATTCATTATCTTTTATTTATTGAACCATTATAATCATATTTAACCTTTTATCACATATATATAATGCTCCCATTTTAAAATTTTAATGGCTTCGTCACTGATTATAATACATTTATAAAAAATTGAACTAATATATTTCTATTAAATAAAGTTGTGACTGCTATGATATATGATACCTATAAAATCATTAAGATATATTTATACCATCTTAAAATATAAATTATATAATCACTGCACAATTTTATATGACATTTGTCAATATATTCGTTAAAAACAATATTATTTTTGATAAAAAAACGTTGTGATTCGAACTATGATTTAAAGTTTGGAGATGCAAAGTACAATTTATGACATTACATATACATGATTGAAATTGGAGTAAAGTTAAGGATGTAAAATGCAATTAACTCTAAAATTTATGATTTAGTTTTTTTTTAAGCCAAAAACATTTCATTAATTAAAGAACATCCATCTCCGCCAAGGTTAATATGCCTTGAGGAAAGTTACTCACAAATATACAATCATCTCCAAATGTTGGGATAAACCTAGCCATCAGGTGAGCAACACTGTTACTTACTTTATTGACATGAGATATGGAAAACGAACCACAAAGCTCGCTATAATGATGAATGTCTTCTAAAATCAGACTCTAATGTGAAAAACCTTTTGCTTGAGTTTTAACCATCCTGACTACCTCCATTGCATCTGTTTCAAGATGAAATTTCAAAAAACCTAGCCGACTTTCCATCAACATGCCTCACCCAGCAGCTGCCATTTCTGCCATCACTACAAGCCATGTTGCCTTAATTCTCGACACACCAGCTGCCACAATAACCCCATTATGGTTCAGCACCACACCTAATCCTACATATTCATTTCCAATCAATGCATTAGTAATGATCTTTATTACACCTAAGTCTGGCACAATCCACCTTGCATTTGAGTTCACACTTGAATGTGAACGTGTTTTGGAAACACTTTAGGAGCATAACTGCATAAGCACAATAGTCCATTACCAATCTGAAGAATCCTCATGTTATATTCCAAACATCAATGTCACCTTGGTTAATACTATTTCATTACGCCCCGCCTAGATTCCCCATGTCCAAGCTAAAATCTTTTGGATCTCATCTTTGTTAAAATTCTGAAAAATCCACCTTAATTGCTCTCCAAAATTAATGGGCCATGAGAAAAACGGCCCCCAAATTCACAATTTAACCAGAAGTCTTTCACCCAGTTACATTCAAAAAGAGCATGCGTTATCGTTTTTTCAGCCCCTTCGCAGATGACACAAGTCTTACTTGGGATAATGTGTCGATGTCCCATTGTCGATCTTATAGCAAGGCATCCATCGTAAGCCTTCCATATGAAGTGTTTAAGTTTTAGAGGTGCATCTAAACTCCATATTTTATGCCATGTGTCTAATGCCTTTGTTTCATGCGTCAATTCCCACTGTTGCAAGTGATTAAGACTTCCAAGCCAGTATGTAGATTTCACTGTGAAGTGTGAACACACCATCTTTTGTTGGCCACCAGTAACGTGCATCATCAGGTAGTCGGAAGTTCATTTGTTGGACTGAATCAGCTTCATCGCTTGAAAAATTTTCTACCAAAACGTCGTGTTTCCAACAACAACGATCCCTATTAATTAAATCTACTAAATCACTATTAGCACCTGTATAAAGGTTGGCACCCGTGACGATGAGTCATCCGGAAGCCACGCGTCATGCCAAACTGAGATAATACCCCTGTTTCCCACTCTCCACTTCATACCTTCAAGCAATTAAAGATTTTGCACTCCATATACTTCTCCATGAATAACTCATATTGAAGCCTAAAGAAGATTCAACAAAAGTACGGTTCTTGTAGTAACGGGCTTTAAGAACATAAGCTAACAGTGAGGTGTTATCATGGATCAATCTCCACCCTTGCTTAGCAAGAAGAGCAATATTAAAAACTTTAATATCTCTAAACCCCATTCCTCCAAACTTCTTTGGAAGACACATAGTATTCCAATTTTTCCAGTGAATTTTCCTTCCAAAACTTGATGAGCCCCGCCAGAATTTTGTTATCATTGCATTTAATTCATCAATTACATCAGCAGTTAGGAAAAAAACACTCATACTATATGCAATTATTTCCTGAACCATCGCTTTAATCAATACCTCTTTTCCTGGCTTTGACAAATATTTTTCCTTCCATCCCTGGATTTTTTTCCACACTCTAGCATTTATACCGGCGGGTTGAAAATGGATAGAGACTTCAGATTCTTTTACTTCAACAAATATCAAGACTCGGCCAACTACTTCATTCACTCAGACATAATATCAAACAAGAAGGCTGAAGAACAAAAAGATTACATCTCTCTCTTCTTAAACACAAACCCAGAAGACTTTAAAGCTTACTCAAAAATTAATTTCTAGCACCTATTTATAATATTCAACCACTAGAAGTTGATTACTTGTAACCTTGTAAAAATCTAGCGGATCAAATATCCCTAGTTTTTATCTCGAACTGCTTTTTAGCATTCGAACTTATTATTACAAATATAGAAATTCATGTTAAATTTATTCTAATTTGTTATAATCAGTCTGCACTATATTTGTAACCACCTCTCCAGTTTAATATAATTTATTTTTAACTTGAATCTTGTTTCATACTATTCCGCATCAATTTCTTCACAAATTATTATTTAATGAATTGGACAATACAGGACCTAACAGTTACCGACTCTTATGGTCGGCGGACTTTGATTCTTGAGAATGACATGCTAGCTGCGCTGTGAAACTATACCAGTACCAACCCTGAACATGTCCTCATGCGCGATAGGTCTGTTTCTGCCATTAATTTGGATGTCCCTTACCAGGAGAATCTTTTGGGGTTCATGTTAAAGGAACTATGCTTTAGCATGATCGAATGGCGGTAGAAAGCTACGGATGAAAGCATCCACAAGGATGAATATGTTACGGGCATTCCAGCTGACCCTGCCTGGAAGATCCACAAAGTCCTAGGGACTCCATTGGAAGACAGAGCTAACGTGGAGGTCAAGGATAGCAAAGAAATACTTAAACTTCTGTCGAATATAAAGTATGATGGAAATTTACTGAGGGGAATATTTATTTTACCAGGGCAATTGTATTTTTAAAGTCTGATCTTGTGTTATTGTCTAGTCACACTAGTGTGCTAATTCTGCGGTCTGTACTTGTCTTATTTCATCCCCATCATGTTCCGGAAAAAATTGAAGAACATATATGCACAAAAAGTACAAACATATTCCAATTTTTTTTATTCTCCCTGGAAAATTCCTGTTTGTCCTATTTTCTTGCTTTTAATTTATATTTGGATCTTTCTTCGCGCTGATTAGCCCGATTAATAATGTTTTTCTATAGGCATTCACACAATTCTTTTAATTTTTTTGTGCTTCTGATAAGATCATTCTCTTCTTCAAGGAAGTGGTTTTTACAGACCATTTAATTTCGATGTGTTCCATAAAATTGGAAAAATTGTGGATGTAGAGAAGACGTGAACATTGGGCACAGTGATTGAGATTTAGATGCCTGACACATGAGGGTTAATGTAAGGTTAAAATGGGCTGACATGGATGAAAATAGGAATTTAAATCCCATAAGAATAAAAATAAATACTAGTGAAAAGGGTGTCATAGAAACGATAAACCTTCGAATGTACCAATAACAATAACAAAAACCTCACTGTTTCTGAAGCATGCAAGTTATTTAAAATATTTTAGCCGGATTTCTATGTTGCATGTTCATGTTAAGTACTTGAGTCATCCTTTCATTGCGAGTATTATGCACACCGCACCCTTGACAGCTAGTCTTTGTCTAATCAGAAGTACCGAACTGAAAATAAACAAGGCTGAAGAGAGAACACTGAAAACTCCAAACTTTAGTCAGGAGCCCGTGTTTTCTCCTTCTGAAAGACCAATCACGCAACTTGCTGTATTGGGTATCGCTGATCCTAAGGAACCTGCTGAGTAAGCCAAAGCATACTCCTAACAAGTTGCCTACTTTTCATCAGCCACTGCTGCTCTTTAATTGCAGATACATTTAGGAAAGACATTTAATATACAAATACTCGAAAAATTACGGGTATTGAATTAAATTCAAATTTTTTATATATATATAAAAGTGATAGTATTTAGTTCCATTATACACACTTGGTTATTCATTTGGTTGCAAACATGTGAGGCAGGTCGATCGCATATTGTCTCCAGATTGCTATCCATTTTTCTGAATACATAGAAAAACGCTCATAATTGAACAGTTCAACGGTTCCAGATTTGCAAAAGAACATGGAAACCCTAAAACATTATATCTTATTCCAGTGTTTTTTAGTGTAATATATTTCCACATGATCGGATCCGTGAAGACAGGCTCCCTCACCGGTTCACCAAAGCACATAAACAGGAAATCCTCTGTTTTTGTGTTACAACATGAGTAAACCATTTCCCTACTTTGTGTTACAATATCAGACTTCTGAAAATACAGGACTACCATGGATTGATAACAATAAATATCATTAGACATCACATATTCAAGTAAATATATATAGTTTCTGGACTACCTTATATCTGCCACAATACGCACTTCCTGGTGATTTATCTAAAGTATCAAGAACGTGATAAAACACCTTTGGAGCTGTACAAAGACAAAAATGCATTAATAAAAAAATTGTATCACATATTATTAAAATAACTTGCATGGTTGCACTTTGCAAATGCATGTACATTTAGTAGAGGTCTTGGTAGTGTATAGAGTTTCCAATTAGGGAGAATATTTGGCAACCAATACTAGCAAAATATCAATAAATTAATCTACGGACAATAACTGAATCCAAAAGTTTGAGGTATAAAGGTTTAGGAGATGAGATACACTCATTTATTCTTGTAGCTTAGATGAGTTGACAATGATATCGAACAATAGGGATTTATGACATCCCTTTGAAACATGAAGGATTCATACCTTGGCACGGTCCCGTGACGACGTGGATCAGATTCAGTTGCTTGGCGAAGAGCTCTTGCAAACGCCTTAAAGGTTGCCTCAATTATATGGTGAGAGTTATTCCCAGCTAGCTGAAAAGAAACATGACTGTTACAATGGAGCTTTATGAGAAGGAACTAAAAAAGATGATGGTTATAACATTCAGTAGTATCTCTACAGCATGAATGAGCATGAAATGTTTTTTTAACAGAGTTCAGTTACCACCTTACACACGTTTTCAATGCCTTTCTATCTACCTTCTTTTAACATTCATGTGTAATCGATCTTTGCTCTCAAGGGATATAAAAAAATGTAGGGAAGTGAATTTCTACCTGCCGTATGTGTAGTGTCATCCCAGATGTATTGACCAAAGACTGAAAGAAGTGCTCCACCAGCTACTACAACAAATTTTCACGTGTAAGATCAGAAAAAACAAACAAAACAGAGGATGATATCATATACATTATGCAGAAACACAGCTATTAACCATCTAATGAAAATCATTATCATTATAAAAGCAAATTTTCTGGATCAGGATTACCGCTCCTAAGCTAGCTAGCACAAAAAATTCAAGATCATTTCTTTTATATATATATATTATAGAATAGTAGACCATATACGTGCCGCAACTTCTGTCTTTGCCTAGAAAAATGTTAACAAGTGAATTAGCAGGTTAATATAAACATAGACAGTACGAAACAAGAACCTGAGTATCATATGTTCCAACTCTTGCAGTGGGTATGCATAAATCATAGCCTAAATGTGGCCTTCCAGATAGATCCTACATTAAAAAATTCCACAAGAAAATGTAGCCAATGGTCACGCACCATATATTGGCAAGAAGCAATGTAGGAATGTATTTGCAGAAGAAATAATGAGACTCCATTATGAATTGTTATTGATTATTAATCTTCGTAATACAGGGAATATTACACCGGCGTCGATGATGGAGTGTATACAGTGATGTAAATATAAGCAACAAGGTACCAATTCACTTCCAAGCTCTGTAAAATAAAATCTATTACAAGTAACTTCCACATATTGCATCAAATATAGAACGGCCAATATTTATAATCATCAAGTCAAATCGGGAAATTCCGAACTCGACTTGCATAAACAAAGAAATGATTAGCATTTTAAATTACATCAAACAACTCTCCTCTTAAGCAAAATGGCTTGTTAATCATTTTGATCTAATCATCCTACTTAATGAACATACAAGGCACAACTATAAATTAAGTCTAGGTTCTAAATAGCTTTCTACAATACATCCACCAACCTCGAAATGATCAACTGAGAGTTCCACCTACTTTACAGTAACACTTAATTCAACACACCCACACACACACATATACGAAAACTAGTCTGCAAGAGACATCGACAAAAGTCAGTTTAATTATACATCGGCATTCACAAGTATAGGGACGCCCATTATATAAGAGTTACTCGACAAAATAGAGCTTAAAGAAATGTACTCTATGCAGAAAGCAGACAATCTATTATATTGTAGTATTCATATATGGCTGACAGCATACCAGCGAAACATGTACCAAGGCTTCATCTAGTGGAGCTGAGAAGTCACCAAACCTATTGATTCCTTTTCTATCACCAAGTGCATGTAACAAGGCCTGCATTGCAGATTAAGAAAAAGCATCATTGTAGATATGCAGTACGTGAAAGACTGGACATGATTTTCAGACAAACTAATACAGTTACATATAAACCTAAAAGATGGCCAACTGTAAAAGGATAAAATTGCTATTAATACAAACCCATGTTAGGGGTGGGGGGGAGTTCTCACCGTGCCAATGGCAAGGGCAACGTCTTCATTTGTGTGATGATCGTCAATGTGTATATCACCAGTAGCCTTTACATGGACGTCAAATAGACCATGTGAAGCAAGTTGCTAGAAGAAAGAAGAACACTATTAGCAACAAAATATAGAAAGAGATAGTCCTCAAAGACCACTCGCAGGAAAATAAACTATTACAATAATAGTAACAATCACAACTTCTGCATAAACAATAAGAAATCACAGATTCAGAGATTAACCGTTCCCAATTTAATCAACTTTTTATAAATCTGACCGACATAGAGATAGCGACCTGAAGAGGAGGATGACAAATAGGGTTTGTGGTTGATTTTACTACCCGCATTATTTTACCTCAAAAAAATGAAGGCTTTCCCTAATATGTAGCTAATAATCTTCTCAAAGAAATGTTTCCGGAAAAAAACCCCGGAAATCTAATTAATCGAAACACTAACCGATACCTACATACCATACCAATTTCTAACAAAAAAAAAAAACATTTCCGACAAGCAGAGTCAGTTAGGAGTTTGTCAAACACAAAATATACGCAAGAAACATATAAGCAAGGAATATAACAGAACAAAATAATGGAAAAACTAACATCGAGCATATGATCAAGAAACGGAATCCCAGTGGTGCTATCGGCAATACCGGAACCATCCAAATTAATTTTAACAGCGACACTGGTCTCTTTGGTAACTCTCTTAACCTCCCCAATTCGAACTCCATCTGCAAACATATACATAAATAAAGAAGTTATATATACAAATAAAGATGATAACTTTAACTAAGAGAGGGAGAGGGAGGGAGGGAGGGAGAGAGAGAGAGAGAGAGAGAGAGAGAGAGAGAGAGAGAGAGGAGGTTAAAATTACCGGTTTGTAATTGAAATGAAGAAGGTCCATTGTTAGAGCAGACGCGAGAACGAATTGAGGTGAGTGTTGTTTGAACTGGAGAAAGGGGGGATTTTTGAGTAAAAAGGAGAGGTGATTGTGAAACCCTAACCCTAGGTTTGAGTAAGTAAGAGGATGGTGATGAACAGGTGAGGAAATGATGGCGAGGAAGTGAGAGCAGCTGGTCCATGTTGCGGGAGGGATTAAATAACTGCCAACTGAGAGTTGTTAGTTTCCCCAATTACTTTGTGCTTAACTAGCCCAAGCAACGGAGAGACCCTCTCCTTCTCCGACCCAAAATTAATACTGTAAAAATTACTCTATTTTTTTCTTCTAACCTAAGATTTTTGATAAAAATATTTCTAATAATTAATTATATTCAGAACAGATATTCATTATATTAGTCTATTTATTTAAAAGATCATATTTTCAAATATAAATTTCAATTTAGGTATATAGAGGTCGTCGATACACTTGGATTAAAATTGTCAAAATGTTTATACAATGTTTATAATTTTTATTTAAAATAAATATTTGTTATGATGGGAGATGTTCTTATATCAAAGTTATATTATACAAATTTTGATATTAAAGGGGTTGTTTTGTATTAAGACATTTAAAGACTTTTAATGATTTTAAAAGTCATGAGCTATTCAATTCTAACATTTAAAGAGTCTTTAAAAGTACGATGTTATTCAATTAAAATTTTTAAGAAATATTTAAAAATATGGTGTTATTAATTTAAGACTAGTAAGAAGTATTTAAAAATAGGGCGGTATCGAATTTAAACATTTATAAATTCTTTATAAGTATCCTGTTATTCAAAAAATCAATGACTTTTAATGAGAATGATTTTTAATGACTTTTAATAAAAATTATAATTATATCCCTTAAAAAGAAGTCATGAGTTTTTTTCATAAGATTTGACATGACTTCTAATAACTCTACCAAAATCTAACTTGAATTTGAGTAACTTCATGAAAAAAATCATCTTGAATTTAGTAACTCCATGAAAATTGTTAAAAGTACGTAAAATCCTTAAAAATTATTAATCTCAAAAAAGTCATTAAAAGTACTAATATAATACCATTCCGTAAAATTCTACTTCAATTACAGTTCCACAGTTGAAAAAAGTGCAAGGGAAATGAATTTAAAGAAATAAGGTAAAGACGATTGGTTCACTCAAAGTGAATACGATCTGTGCGAATCTTGTACTCTCTCTGTTCTTCAAAACGTTTCCTGTTTATTTTGGACACGTTTACCAACATATACTTTTAATCGTTAATATCTTTAATTTCATATTAGTATTTAATATAAAACCTTCACTGTATTAAAGTACTCATAAATACGAATCTAACAAGATCACTCATGACTATATTTTTTCCTATAAATTATGCCTAAATTAGTAGTCAATCGCTTATAATGAACAGTATCAAGAGTCAAAACAGGAAACGTTTTATGAAACGGAGGGAGTATTTGTTTGGAAAGAATTGGACTATGAGGAGATTCAAATTGCACTTAGCATTGAAGACACTTATAGAGCTGACAAGAAAGGTATAACTAGTCTGTAATGACAAATTTTTGTTAGCTCAGCTGTGTATGATTAATACTATAAGAAGTGAGGCTGGAAAAGACTATAAACTAGTAGTTCTGGTAGTGACCTAGTCCTTGACCATTTTACATGATTTCGCTTGTCTTGTAACGTACGAGTACATTGTAACAGTGAGTTCAATCATCTTATTACAAAAATTTAAGAAGGGTAAAACTACACTAGCCTGATCATACAATGTAAAGGCCCTATAAGATAGGGGAGAGCACGGATCGGATCGGATCGGATTTATGGTAAAACCGAAACCGAAACCGAAACTCTTCGGGTTTTAAAATCTAAAACCGAAACCGCAACCGAAACCGGCGGTTCGGTTTCGGATTCAAAAATGTCGGATCGGATGCAATCGGTTCGGTTTCGGTTTTAAACCCGTCTCAAATAAAAATGACAAAATGAATATGATTACAAAATTTTTTTTCCCGAAATATGCATCTCACATCTGTTATAAGCGTTTCTTACTTGTGCAACCTGCATCACTAACCATTTACTGTCAAATTATCCTGACTTGACTTGACACTGATTCAGTTAGACCATCAGCCTCAGTTGCTCCTCTTTTATGATCAAGAAAGTTGTTTGATGCAAAATCATCCTGAGAATACAGTAGCTTTTCCAATTTCAATTAAAGGTTTCTGGGTACTCTTTAGCTCTTTTAGGGTGGACAAACTCATTGATGACTGGGATCCCATATGGAATTTGCTATCTTCCATGTATGACTTTTCTTGCTAGAAACTTTGGCCAGGACTTTGTAGAGAATGTTGATGAGGCTAAACGGCCTAATGTTCGAGACTTCTGTTTGATTTATGGTTGGAATGAGGGTGATAAATAAAAGCATCAATACCATTTGGGATTTGATAAGTAAGTTCTGAAAGAATTGCATGATAACATGCTTGATGATTAACCAGAGGCCTAGGAGGCCCAGGGTCCTGAATAAGTCTAACATAATTCCTGAATAATGAATATATATATATATATATATATATATATATATATATATATTAATTATATATATATATATATAATCTATTTATTTATTTTAATCGGATCGGATTCGGTTTTTGTCGGATCGGATTTGACAAGAAACCGAAACCGCATAATCGGATTCGGATTCGGTATTTAATTTTTCGGTTTCGGTTTCGGATCGGATTTATACGGATCAGTTTTTAGCGGTTTTTAGCGGATTCGGATTCGGATTCGGATTTTTTCGGATTTTTGCTCAACCCTACTATAAGATATATGAAATGCATGCTATTACAGAGCCTATTTATTCTTGAAATGAACTAACGTTTTCAAGAAAGTATGAGGGCACGTGTGTTGTCTAAATGTTGAATTTATGAACGTAGAGTCAAATTGGCCAAGGTATCAAAGTAGATGTCACAGCATTATGTAGAATCTCTCATGATGACTTGTTAAAGAAGAATGTTAGGTAAACACAGTTCTATTCTTATAAATCAGTTACATCATATACTATTGGAATATGTGGATTCGAATATAATTTGAATTAACTGATTCAGTAAAATCAATTCCATTTTTGTTACGGATTTTTTGCCACCAACTTAACATAATTAATTAACGCGGTTAATTAATTAGGGAAATTGCCACCGACTTAATTGATTAGTGCGGATAATTAATTATGGCAATTGTGTAGCGCACAAGTTTACTTATCCTATAAATACTCATCTAGAGCGTTAGGATTATTCACTCGAAAAACACACATCCTCCTCTCATACACAACTTCTTCTCTTCTTCTGGTGATAGTTCTTGCTAGTCTCAAGCTCGCTGAGAGTGACGCTCTTCTGTAGCCTCACTGCAATCCGTTTTATCCTGGGAGGAGATTCGCTCACACATACGGTGAGGGCTAATACGCTTTAAGGTGACAGTCACGCACGGGACTCGGGTTTTTCATTCCTTGTCTCCTCTTTTTCTGTTTTAATTATACACATAACTGTTATTCACATACGCAAAAATATTATATTGTTTGTATTTATCACAGATTGTCTAACAATCTTAAAGCGTATTTTATATATCTGTGATCTGTACTTACGTATTTACTTGTCTGTTTGAGTGACAGATTTAATGGAGAATCAAACTATGAGCAACACGAACATGGTGGTTGATCCCAACACACAGGTTGTTATACCTGATGGGGGTCACCAGCCACCGCCAAACCCTAATGCACAGTGGTAACATCTGATGTGGGTTTGACTTCGGTTGGACATGTGCCTACGGGACATGTGCCTTTGGTCCATACTGTCGTTGGACAGATTAATGTTCTGTTTGGATCGACTACGACAGGTTTCGTTCCTATGAACGGTCATGCGATGCCTACTTGTGTGCAAACATCGGTAGTACAGACGCTTGTTATGCCTGTGGTGCCTAGTGCACATATTGCACCTGCTGCACATGCTGCACATGCTGAGAAACCTGAGAAGTTCAATGGAACGAACTTCAAACATTGGCAGCAAAAGATGTTGTTCTATCTGATCACGATGCATCTGGATCGCTACCTCAAAGAGGATCCACCGCTGCTCACTGCTGAGAGTAACACGCAAACAGTTTATGCTGTTGATGCTTGGAAGCACGCCGACTATATTTGTAGGAATTATGTGCTTAATTGTTTGGCTGACTCGTTGTATAATGTATACAGTACGAATCCAACATCTAAGATCTTATGGGAGTCACTTGACCATAACTACAAAACCGAGGACGCTGGGGCTAAAAAGTGGATTGTTGGCCGCTTTCTTAATTATAAGATGGCAGATTCTAAGACTGTGGTCAGTCAGGTGCAAGAGCTGCAAGTGATCATCCATGATATTCATGCTGAAGGGATGATCATAAGTGAGTCTTTCCAAGTTGTTGCTGTAATTGAGAAGCTGCAACCTGGATGGAAAGATTTCAAGAACTACCTTAAGCATAAGCGAAAAGAGATGTCTATGGAGGATCTGATCGTTAGACTTCGTATTGAAGAAGACAACAGGGGATCCGAGAAGAAGATGAATGTTGCCACTGAAAAGGCAAACATGGTGGAACATAAGCCCAAAAAGAACAATTTGGGTAAAGGGGAAAAAATGGCACCCAATGGAGGAATTTCGAAGGTGAAGTTTCAAGGGAAGTGCTACAACTGCGATAAAGTGGGTCATAGGTCTTCTGATTGTGGGAAGCCCCAGAAGCCCAACAAGAAGAAAGAAGCAAACATGGTCGATGATATCTCTGAGGAGATGGGTGACATAGACCTCTGTGCTATGGTCTCTGAGGTGAACCTGGTTGGCTCTAATCCGAGGGAATGGTGGATTGATACGGGAGATACAACGCATGTTTTTTCGGACAAGGCAATTTTCTCTAGCCTCAAAGCTTCTAATGCTGATGAAAAGCTCTACATGGGGAATTCAGCAACTTCAACCATTGAAGGGGAAGGCTGGTGAATCTGAAGATGACCTCTGGGAAGAATCTGACTTTGAAGAATGTACTTTATGTGCCTGATATTCGCAAGAACCTTGTGTCTGGTTTCTTGTTGAATAAGCATGGTTTTCGTATTGTAATTGAGTCGGATAAAGTTATTTTGTCTAAGAATGGTATGTTTGTAAGTAAGGGCTATGAGCCTATGTAACCGATGGGCTTTTTAAGCTCAATGTGATGTCCGTTAAGGACGATAATGAAATAAAGAATTCTTTTGCTTACTTGCTTGAGTCTCCTAATTTATGGCATGCTAGATTAGGACATGTTAATTATGACACTTTACGAAGATTAAGTGCAAAAGATTACATACCAAAATTGGATATCGATTCAAAGAAAAAAATGTGAAACTTGTGTTGAGGCAAAATTAACAAGATTATCGTTTAAACATGAGCAAAGAAACACCAAGGTGCTTGACCTAATACATGGTGACATATGTGATTTAAAATTCAGACAGTCCAGGCATGACGTTGATTATCGTTGTTCTGAATGAACAAAATTACTCGCAATGGAGTCGATCAATGGAGATCGCACTTTCTTCTAAAATGAAGTTAGGATTTTTTAATGGATCGGTGGTAAAACCAGCTCCCGAATCTCCTCTGTTAAGCCACTGGAATCGTTGCAATCATATGGTAACATTCTGGCTTCTTAACTCTATCTCATATGATATTCATAACAGTATTGTTTATATGGATTATGCACATTCGATCTGGACAGAGTTAGCTATTCGTTATGCTCGGAGTAATCTTCCTAAGTTGTTTAATCTGAGAAAGGAGATCTCACAACTTTTTCAAGGTTTGATGAGTATTACTGCGTACTACACAAAATATAACTTTTTCAACGTTGATTGATGAGTTCGAAAGTCTTACAGCACGACCTAAGTGTGATTGTCATAAATGTACCTGTGATATTAACTCAAAACTTAATCTCTATGATCTGAATATTCAACTAATGCAGTTTCTAATGGGATTAAGTGATATGTTTACTGCTATTCACGGTCAGATTCTGCTTATGATTCCTATTCCTACCTTGAGTCAGTGTTATGCAATGTTATTGCAAGATGAGAATCAAAGAGATGCGCAGATTATTACTGGTATTAACTCAGGGAATGTAGCTATGAATGTGAGAAGTAATGTGACATGCAAGTTCTCAGCTAAAGGTGTGTCTACTCAGACTGGTGGTGGTGGTGGTGGTGGTGCTGCTGGTGGTTTGAGGAAAGCAAATGATGCTTCTCAACTCTGTGACTATTGTCATATGCAAGGTCATTCTAAGGAAAAATGTTTTTGTGTTGTTGGCTATCCACCTTGGCATCATTTATATGGAAAACCAAAACCAAAACCTAAGTTTTTTAATCCTCAAAGGTCAAGTGCAGCACAGGTAGCTGTTGTCAATGACAATTCTGATGTCAATTCTAATACTGTACCAAGTATTGCAGGTTCAGCTTCTCATGGCCTATCTGATAGCCAGTTTCAGAACTGGTTCAACTACTTCAGACTAGTCTGAAAACTACTGGCTTTGAGAACTATGCTTCTACCTGGTCATCTGCAAATACTGTTCACCTTGCAGGTACCTTGTTTACTTCACCTACATCTAGTATAAACAGTCAATGGATTATTGACTTAGGTGCTACAGATCACATAACAGCTAATTTTGAGATTCTTAACAATCCTATATCGTGTAGTGCTCTTTTACACTTACCTAATGGTCAAACTATTAAAGTGTCTCACATTGGTAATGTGAAATTCAACTATGGTCTCATTCTACATCAAGTGTTATGTGTTCCTGGATTTACACATAATCTTTTGTCTATTTCTAAACTTCTTAAAGATAGTACTCTTACAGCTCATTTCACTTCTTCATCATGTTATCTTCAGGACCCTACTTGGAAGAGGGAGCTAGAGATTGGTAAAGTTCAAGCTAGACTTTATGTGTTAGACTCTTCAGTGGTCAATTCTGCTAATATCTCTAGTTACTTTCGTGTTTCTAATTCTGTTTCTTGTTGTAATTAAGTCAGTAGTGTTTCTTCTGAAGTCTGGCATGCCAGGCTGGGTCATGTGCCCTCTGCTGTTTTAAAACAATTGTCTGAGCAATGTATTAGGTCCAAAATAGTTTGTAGAAGGGGGGTTGAATACAAACTATGTCGTTTTATCGAATTTGCTCTTTTCTTAAAATATTAAATCAAGAACAAATTGGTGCGGAATAAACGAATACCGATATTTCAAGTTGAATATAAAATTTATATTAACTTGATGAGATGTGTCTAAATACACGGGTACAAATTACAAGGTTTGATGACCAAACTAATTATTACAAATTCTATAGAAAATTCGACATGAATTTTTCTATATTTGTAAATAAAAAGATCGAAATTAATTATTACAAATTCTATAAAAAATTCGACATGAACTTTTCTATATTTGTAATAAAAAGATCGAGAGGTTCTAGGGAACTTAATCCGCTAGATAGTTCCACAAGTACAAGTAAACAATTTCTAGTGATTTAGATTTAACAATACAAGCTAGAAATAATTTACAAGAATTTATTTGATGTTCAAGGAACCATTTTCTCTCTTGGTCTCTCTCTGCTGTGATTTTTCTGGAGAGGTGAAGGTTCTGAGCTGTTCTGCAGTTGTATTTATAGCCATTTAAGTCTTGATGACTTTCTGTAGGATATTTTACTGATCCGGTATGACTTAAACTGCTTCAAGACATAATAAATCAGCTGTCGGCATGACTTAAACTTGCTCCAAGACATAATTTTCCTTCGGTATGACTTAAATCTTGGTCGGTATGACTTAATAAATCTGTCGGTATGACTTAATCCTGAGCAGCCTTTGGGTATGACATAAAGCACTTTGTCGGTATGACTTAATTTGCTTTTCAGAAATATCTTCAAGTCGGTAAGACTTAATCTGCTCGGTATTACTTAACTGGTCTGTGTGACTTCGGTATGACTTAATCTGCTCGGTATGACTTAATTGGTCTGTGTGGCTTCGGTATGACTTAATCTGTCTGACTTAGATCAGAATGACTTAAATCAGAATGACTTAAATCAGAATGACTTAAATCAGAATGACTTAGATCAGAATGACTTAAATCAGTATGACTTAAGGATAAGTCATACCGACCTCCAGTAAGTCATATTCGCTGAGCAGAATTTGTTTTAAGTCTTTAAACACTTATATTAATTCTGATTTAATTAATTAAATGATTAATTTAAAGAATAAATTAATTCTGATTGAATTAATTTATAAAATAAATTAGCCAACTAATTTAATTTAATTAAAAGACAATTAATATGAAGTCTTTTTATAATTATATTAATTCCAACTTAATTAATCTTTTAATTAATTTAGTGAATAAATTAATTCGAATAGAATTAATTTATCAAATATATAAATCAAATGAGTTAATTAATTAAGAGAAAATTAATATACCTCCTTGACAGCGTAATCCTTGTGATCTTCCATGTCTTGATAAATCTAATCCTCCACAAAGATTATTCCTTAGCCAGTCTTGATTGCAAAACCATTGTGGTTAATTAATTTAGTACCTCTGTTGCTTGCACAATGATTTCTTTCCATACCAGTCATGATAGCTTGAACCACTGAAAGTAATAAAGAATTACCACCGAATTTTTGTTAACGCTCGATGCACGGTCTGGTTCATGAGCGACTAACTCCAACGGCTTTTCTTTATTTTTGACTCTATGATTTGGTTCCTTTCTTTTCTTAACATACCAGTCTTGACAGCTTGAACCACTGAAGTTAATGATAAACAACCACTGTTTAATGTTGACACTCGATGTACTGTCTAGTTCATGAGTGACTAACCGCAATGACTGTTCTTCATATATTGACTTTAAAGTTGTGGTTCATGTCGTCTTTTTCTTCACTCCTTTTCAAACCTTTATAATCTGTATTCTGCCACTGTAGGAACCTCTTGTCACTATAAATAGAATCCACTGTCTTGATTACTCCACTGATACTTGATCAACTCAATGAACTTCTTCAAGTGTAGTATACCTCAAAACAGTAGATTGACTTTGTCTTCTTTCTCTTGACAGTTATACATTTGAGATCCCTGTGACAGTACATATACTATTTACTATTACATTCTTGTTTGAGTTGAGTTGTATCCTCGAAATACAAATAGGCTATGTCATATGCCTTTCATGTATTTATAGGTCGAGAAATAAGTGACGGGGCGCGTGCAGTGAATTGTCAGTGCAATGTATTTCCTTCTATCCATATTTCTTTTAAAAACAATTGTCTGTACAATGTAATACTAACTCAACTAGCTCAACTAGGTCGAGAGTGAAGTATTTGGCTATGGCTCGTGTATAAAAGGGGGAAAGTGACGAAGAAAAATATGGATATAAGCTTCAAAGGGGTAACTAGGGATTATTTTCAAGGTTCACAAGCTAAAAAGGTCAAAAAGGTTATCCTAAATAGAATTTCCTTATTATGGTGCATCCATGAATGAAGGTTTAATGCAAGCCCTAGAGCAACAAACATACATAAAGACGGAGAAACACACAAGCAAAAGAAATCATCGTTCAAGACCTCACAAGGTTTAAGTTTTAATAACATCTTCTCGATTTGATTCCATGTATGCTAAGAGATAATCGTCATGCTCACAATTTAATTACAAACATCTAGACTTTTCATGCCATTTTAAGAGTGTGTGTGTGTGTGCAAAAGAGGTGCATCAAACTTATAGATTCACATCAAATTGATAATGCTAGACACGTAATAGGAGAAAACAAGACTACAAGCTCACAATGTCATAAATTTTACAAACAAGTAAACACGCTCATGACTAAACTTATTTCCCAAATGCAAACAAAACGGACATCAAAATCAACAATCCTTCCCCCACTTAAAACATGGCATGTCCTCATGCATGACAATAAAAACGAAGTAGAGATATGAGTGAAAGAGAACTCCCCTAAAAATAAATAACAAGGACCGGGAACACCACTCATATTTTCCAAAATCCAACTCCGAAATTGCACGTCAAGAATTGAATAAATGCCACCAATCACAATCATCCCAATGAAAATAATCAACAAGCCAAATCCACACCCTACAAAGCCACTTCAACATTAATTAAAGATATATAAATAATAAAAAAAATGTTTGTTTTTTTTTAAAATAAAATAAAATAAAATAACTAACCAATTAATAAAATAAATAAAATAAAAAATCAAATCAAATTTAAAACTGAAATAATAATAAAATCAAAAATTAAATTTAAAACTAAAATAAAATAAAATAATTACTTAGTTTGAGAAAATTAAAAATTAAAATCAAAATTAAAAAGAATTAAATTTTGGTTTTTGATTTTTTTTTAAAAAAGAAAAAATAAAATAAAATAAATCACTAACCAATTAAAAATAAAATCAAAAATCAAAATAAATTAAATTTAAATTTATTTCTGAATTTATAAAAAAAATTAGTTTAGAAAATTAAAAAATTAAAATCAAAATTAAAATGAAAGAAGTAGTGAATAACAATAAATAAAATAAAATAAAATAAAATATAACAAAAAGAACTAATCAATTAATAATAAAATCAAAAATCAAAATAAATTAAATTTAAATTAATTTCTGAATTTATAAAAATTATTTAATTATTTGTTTTAAAAAACTAAAATTGAAAATTAGAATTAAATAAGTAAATAAAAAGAATAAAATAAAACAAAAAAACAAAAACAAAACAAAATAAAAAGAAAAAGAAAAACAAGGACGGGGCGCGTGCAGTGGTTATACAGGGAGTGGGCGGTGGCTGTTAGAAATGGGTGTGCTGAAACGGTTTGTAAATGTTCTGCTTGTGTTTGTCTCTTTTTGTTTTTTTTAGAGTTGCACAACCAGTTCAACAAGTGGGTGGAGTGCTAAAAATTCCACTCATTTTGCACTACAATTCTGGCAGAAGCTGAACAAAATTGTACGGGCTGCTGTACGGTTTGCATCCCGTACGACAACCCGTGCAGCCCCAAAATTTTACAAAAACTATTTTTTTTTTACAGAAAATTCCCACAAATCCTTGAATGCTTGAATAAAATATTAATTTCTGCAAACATGAAACAAACACATCAAGGCAAGTGTGGAACAAATCTAAAAATTATAAAAACTATAATTAACGATACTAAATATTATTGAGCGGGACATTATTATTAAATAATTTTCTTTTTGAAACTCTATTATAAAATTCATTAGTCACACCACAAAAATACATAATATTTTTTTTTTGGGTTATTTTCTTAGAGTTAAAATAGATGAAAAATGAAATCCCCACTCACTAATATTTAGATCAATCCTCAAATCCATAATATGCATAACACCATATATATTTGCAAGCGAGGAACAAAATCTAACACACGCATAAAAATATATAAATACATGCGTATCTTGGGTTGCCTCCCAAAAAGGGTTTTGTTTATTGTCGTTGGCTCGACTTATTTATAAAAGTACTATAACTAATGAGGTGAAAAAGCAAATAAATGCACATACCTACGAATCAATAATAAAAACAAGGTGTGCAAATATACCTTTGATCCATAAAAATATAAAAGTATTTTTATGATCTTCACATCTTCAAGAGACTTTGAAAAAGCAAAGTAGCTAGAAAAATCGTCAGAATAATCATTATAAGCACGACTCAAAAATTGCTCCCAAATTGGATCCTTATATACCCAAGCAAAAATTTCAACCTCATCAATTTTAAGCTCAAATTCCTTCTCAATTTTAGTTGGACATTCATCAATTTTTATCTCATCTACCAATTCATTAAGCACAAAAGTATTTTCTAAATTTGGTAGATCCTCAACTGCATCCAATTTATCATCATTAAGCCTAGGGCAATCGTCAACTAAATGTGCAAATTCATCATGAACAACATTTTCATTAATTATAAAACAAGAATCGTGATTAGTGGGAGAATTGACCTCCTCTAATCGACTCACGGTTTCGGCTAGTTGGCTCATTTGCCTTTTCAAGTTGGATATGCTTTGAGAAGTGATGTTTTCCAAGTTGGATATACTTTGATAAGTGGTGTTTTGGAATTAGAGGTTGTTTGCCGCCATTTGTTTAATCATCTCCTCTAATGATGATAAGGAAGATGAAGAAGACCCTTGATTGTCTTGGGAATTATATTGCGGATCATAATATCGATTTTCAAGAGCAAATTGGAGGTTGTTTGCCGCCATTTGTTTCATCATCTCCTCTAATGATGATAAGGAAGATGAAGAAGACCCTTGATGGTCTTGGGAATTATAATGCGGATCATGACATTGATTTTCAAAAGCATATGAATAATCGATGCTAGGAGGGTAAGGAGCATAGCATGAGTCTGTAGAATATAAAGAATTCACCTGATACGCATTAAAATTCTGAAAAGAATTAAAATCTTGATATCGTTCTTGATCATAGGTGAAATCTTGAGTGTTATTCCAACCAAAATAGTTATCCATCGTCTCCTGAAAGAGTTAGTTGTCTATCTCCAATAAACATGAAGAAACACCAATAACAAAAAACAAAGAAAGAAAAAAAAGTATATACAAAGATAAAATCTAAATATAAGAAACAATTAACTCAAAATTAATATTGTTGCCTTCCCCGGCAGCGGCGCCAAAATTTGGCCACGCCCGTCGTCGACGCGCCAAATTGATAATGATTTATTTATGTTCTACTATGTTCGCACTTAACTATAAAATATAGCAAATGTGGCAAGTAGGGATCGAACCCAAGGGAATAGCGCTCAAAACTAGTGTAATGTAAAATGGTTGGGGGGTTTTTAGTTGGATGTGGTATTTTATCAAACACCTTGGCTACAAGAAATAAATTGTTAGAAAAATATGATTAATTAACTTTCAATCATCCAATTTTTCCAACACAACAAGGCACAATGTTTAAATTAACAAGATAAGGATATATTTGACCCAAGGATTATGGAAACTCAAGCACTTCACCTACACACATATGAGCAAGAAATAATCAACTCTACCTAACCAAGATAATTGGTGAAGCACACAATCACTTAATTCTCTTCTATAAACACTAATTTAGTGAAGCACATAAATTAGTTCTCTTGATTATAGCAACCAATAATGAAGCACTACTAATTTAACCAAATCAAGGAATCAAACAAAGAGAGGCTAGGACAAACCCAAGGATGAGGAGCTCAACCTAGTTATTTGCACTTGAATTTTGAGGATTTAGATAAACTAAACCTTGTGCTACTACAATGAATGTACTAACAATTACGAATTAGCACAAACAATTAGCAATTGAATTCAGAAGAGAAGCAAATTGAAGCAACTTACAATTCTCCAAGCAAAATCATAAACAATACAACTCAAGAATTCAAGATAGAGTGAAATAGATCTTACTTAAAATGAAATGGGTTTTGATACAAGAGATCCACCTTGAGCCAAATATATGGAGTTAGTTACTCATAATCAATGCTAGATTATGAGTAATTGATTTTTCTATCTACTTGACTAACCCTAATTTTATCCTTGAAGAGGCTAGGTTAGATGAAGAAGTTAGATATAGGTTAAGATATGAAGATGTTATGTTTACTTCTCATTTAATACACAGCAGGACTTGTACGGCCTGTTGAACGGCCGTACAGCAACCCGTACAGAAAAACTGCTCCTTTGAACGGCCTGTCGAACGGCCGTACATCAGCCCGTACGAGATAAAATCTTCAAGATAATACATTAAACACCTCCCGACATCGCGAGCTTTCATCTTCTAACTTCCGTCTTGAATAATCTTCGCTTTCATGCCCAAATTAAGCCATCTTTTCAACAATTAAGCACGAGGCACTGAAAGATGAAAAACATAACAAATATTAATAAAACAACATTCGAAACTAACAAAAATGTAGAAGAATAAAAGACAAAACGTGTATAAAATACACGTTATCGGTGATGTTGGGTTATCCTTATGGACAGAAGGGATATCGTGTCCTAGATTTAGAAACACAAAAAGTGTTTGTCTCTCGAAATGTTGAGTTTGTTGAAACTATATTTCCGTGTAAAGACATAAAACTTGCTGTTTCAACACAGTTGTTTACACCTGCTACACACATACCAACTGAACCATTGGATATTTGTGAGTCTTCTATCTTACTTCCTGAATCTCAAGTCACTGTTCCTTCATATACTGATACTGATTTTCAATCAACAATTGATGATATTCCTGTGGATTTATCTCCTAATGACTCACAGTCTTCTCCACCTGCTATTCCTCCTAAAGCTCCAAGAAATAAGACTGTGCAACCTACTATTTTTACTAGACCTACAAGAAATAAGACTGTGCCATCTAAGTACTCAGACTTTACTGGTTTACCCAGTTCTTACAATTCTAAAGCAAATTGTACAGTAGCTACTTTTGCAGATACACTCTTTAATAACACTTTTAGCCCAGATTATACACATTTTCTGGCTAATGTCACTAAGATACCAGAACTGTATTCATATTAGCAAGCTGCTAAAAATCCTGACTGGTGCACAGCAATGGCTACAGAATTAGCTGCATTGGAAGCTAATGATACATGGGATGTGGTTCCTTTGCCTACCAATCAGAAGGTAGCTGCTTGTAGGTGGATCTATAAAGTTAAATATTTACCTACAGGAGAGGTTGAACGCTATAAAGCACGTTTGGTTGCCAAAGGATTTACACAAACAGAGGGTGTTGATTACTTTGAAACTTATGCTCCAGTTGTTAAAATGACTTCTTTTTAGAGTTTTATTTGCAGTTGCAGCTGCTAAAAACTGGACTATTGATCAACTTGATGTCACAAATGCATTTCTTCATGGTGACCTTGATGAAGATGTGTATATGGCGTTACCTCCAGGTTATTTACCTTCCTCTGATATAATTGCTAAATATCCTGGTCAACGTCTAGTGTGTAAACTCAAGAAGTCTCTCTACGGTTTAAAACAAGCACCACGTCAATGGTTTCTTAAACTCTACACAGCTCTTCTTCAATTTGGCTTTAAGCAATCAGTAAGTGATCATACGCTATTTACTTATCAAGAAGGGTCATCTGTTGTGACACTCTTAGTGTATGTTGATGATATGGTATTGGCTGGGAATTGTACATCTTTGCTTACTCGATTAAAGAACTTTCTTAGTACTCAGTTTAAAATAAAAGACTTGGGTACACGTAAGTATTTCTTGGGTCTTGAGTTAGCTCGTTCTACAACAGGTATATACTTAAACCAACAAAAGTATACTCTGGATTTACTTAAGGATGTTGGAATGGACTGTTGTACTTCATCTGTTGTTCCAATGGAACAAAATCATCAACTATTGGTCAGTAATGATTCATATAATATTGCTGATGTGTCTTTATATAGGAGACTTGTTGGTCGTCTCATATATCTTACAATCTCTCGTCCAGATATTCCTACTCAGTTCATGTTTTATCACAGTTTATGGCTTCTCCTAAGTCTATGCATCTTCATGCTGTATTTAAATTGTTGAAGTATATTAAGGGTACTTGTGGTCAAAGCTTGTTGTTGTCTTCCCAATCAAATCTTCAACTTACTGCTTGTTGTGATGCTGATTGGGACAGCTGGAAGTTAACTCGACATTCTGTCACAGTTTTTTGCATTACTACTGGCTTATCTTTAGTCTCCTGGAAGAGTAAGAAACAACCCACTGTGTCACGTTCTTCTTCTGAGGCTGAGTATCGCTCTATGGCTGATACTACTTGTGAAATTGTTTGGCTTCGTGCATTGTTATCTGATCTTGGTGTGATTCAGATGGCACCAACAACGCTTTACTGTGACAACATTTCTGCTATCTATATCTCTACAAACCCTGTTTATCATGAACGGACGAAACATATCGAGATAGATTGTCATCTAGTCCGTGAGAAGTTCAAAAGGGTATAATTACAACAGCTTATCTACCTACACAAGAGCAACTAGCTGATTTATTTACCAAAGCTTTAGGTACTACTCAACTGCGTTTTCTTCTTGGCAAGTTAGGAGTTACAAATTTATTTTCTCCTCCTAACTTGAGGGGATGTTACACAAATAAAGGTCAATCACGTGCAACAGAGCAGGTCACCATTCACCATACTGCATCAAGTAGTTTCCAGGAATATCAGCAATGTGGACAAACTTGTCATCAAGTGTGACAGCGTGTAGAGTCCAGCTGACAAGTTAGTTAGATTAGTTTGTTAGAATTGAGAGATACAAGTTTGTGTATATAGATCACTCTAGACAAAAAGAATCATTGCTACATTGTAGTCATATCATCTTTTCATTATGTAGAAACTCTTTCTTCTTCATCAATACAGTTTATTCTCTGTAAATGTAGATTTGACAGAACGTTCAGTTTTTTTAAAAAAAACTGTTTAATACCTTCACGTGAGTGCACTTGTCTGAAACCAGCACTTTTGTTGAGAAGTATATACGGTGCAATTCAAAGCTCCTAGAAAACTCATTTCTTTGCACCTCGTCAGGGACTGTTTCCTGCTTGAAGTAGCTACAAATTAGAAAAAAGAAAACACCATATTATCAGAATAAAAATGGAAATTAATAAAATGCAGGACATGACAAAACAAACCAAGTTTCACATAAAGATATACCCCAAATGTACTAGATATCCATCTATGTCTCTGTCTCTCTCTACACACAATGGAGTCCTTATATTACCACCAGATGGGACTCTCAAGTTGATAAAACAGGATACTTCCAAGTTCCATAGCATACAGGTTTAGCACATCAACAATTCCATGGGCAAGCCCACTGTATTTAAATGTCAAAGTTTAAAACAAACAGCTACTCTTATACAATGCACGTACTTGTTGGTTGGCCTTTGGGGTAACCTAAAAGATCAACCTTGTTACTTTATATATATGCTTGCTGCATAACTGTTCGTATCCTTAAATCATTCTAATTTTAATATATTTTGAAGCACCTTCGTTTATAGAATCCTCAGTCTTCTGTAAAATAGTATAATGAATCTGAATACAAAAACTCTTGCTTCAGATAATACTTCGCTCTTCTGCGATGGTAAGTAATTTCCTAATTTTACATTTTTTCCCCCTTCTTGTAACTTGATTTGTTTGATAAGTATGTTTTGATTAGCTTTGTATTTTCAAGGTTTAAAAAAGAGAGAAAGTTTGGAAGTTAAAGCTTTTACAGAGGAGCAGGAAGCTCTGGTTGTGAAGTCATGGAATGTCATGAAGAAGAATGCAGCAGAACTTGGGCTTAAGTTCTTTCTATAGTAACCATTCTCTCCTTTAATTTTCTCGAAAAAATTATCAAAATAACACACTAGGAGGGTACCTGGTACTTTATATGTGCGTGTTTGCAAAGGAGTAAAATTTCTATGCAATGCACAAAGTTTTGGAAACAATTCAACGGTGCATTGCATGGGATGCTACAAGGATGTGCGTCGCCCAGTGCACCATACATTTTTTTTTTTTTTTATAGCTGATGTGGTCCTCTGTAGAATTTTTCAGTCAATATTTTTATTGTGGTACTTCGGATGTTTTGAATAATTGTGGTAAAACAGGCAGCACCTTTGTTCACATATTCTATTATTGTTATATTCAATTCATTTGTGAGTCACCTAACACAAACCATGAACTAATTACAGCAGTCCTGTCCAATTTTGCAGGATATTCGAGATTGCACCAACTGCCAAAAAGATGTTCAGTTTTTTAAAGGACTCGAAAGTTCCTCTTGAACAGAATACAAAACTGAAACCTCATGCTATGACTGTCTTGGTAATGGTTAGTTAATCTTCACCACTAGTGTATTAAATGTTTTATGTATATGATATCACTTGTCTTCCACCATTTCATACAACCCTGCAGTATGGCAGACTCATGTTGTGTAATAGACGATAATCAATCAGTTCATAATGTGTTCCTGCAAATAAACGAAATTTATGCACTACGGGTTTCAAACATGTAGAGAGTGATAATTACTGACCCTGTGCTCATAGATACTTGAGTGGATACACAATCTAAATTAGGATACATCTTAATGGTGTACTAATGGACAGCCTGTTTAAGTAATCAGAACCTATCCCAGAGGACCCAGACAGCACTTTTCAGGTTATGATACTCTATCCGCGTATCAGACACTAACAAGTGTGTATTTGTGTAAAAATCATATGTTGCAGACTACTTCTGGGAAGCAAATTTTAACTTTTGTAACTATAACAATCAATCAATACTTATAACACGCGCACATTTGCAGACCTGTGAAACAGCAGTACAACTATGGAAGGCTGGAAAAGTTACTGTCAAGGAATCGACTCTAAACAAGATGGGTGCTACTCATAACTCATTCCAGGGTTGGGGTTGTTGATGAACATTTTGAGGTGAAAGTTAGTTGTTATTGGTTTCTTACAAATAAATAGGTGAATATGCTGCATTATTGAATAAAACTGATGAAGTTTCATAAATGCGTACAGGTTACAAGGTTTGCACTGTTGGAAACAATTAAGGAAGCAGTTCCAGACATGTGGTCACCTGAGATGAAGAATGCTTGGGGGGAAAGCTTATGATCAGTTGGTTCTAAGTTCTAACAATGAAAGAAAGGGCACCTTTGTCCACAACATAAAGGAAAATGCCAAATCACAGAAATTGGCTTGAGAACTGGCTACAGAATTATGCGACACTCATTTGTTTACCACATACGTTTTTAAACTATTGTTCTACTTTTCAAAGCAAATTTAGAGCACCTCATTGTTCACTCTTCAAAATATAATATAAATAATAATTTATATAATATAAATAATTGTTGATCCTGATAAGTCCACTTCCAACAGTTCAGGTTTCAGGGGAGTAAGATTCTAATAGTATCCTAGCTCATTCCTTAAATATAATACAACAAATTAGATCCTAGTAACTTAGAACTTAGATAAGTAGTTTTATCTCTAACAATATTACCTATAAGTGTTTGTAATTTTTTATAATAAAATATAAGTTCGGGGAACCGTAAAATATGAGAGATAATCCTTATTTTTAAGGAATGAGAGGAGTATTATAGTGATTTAAGGAATCACTAGAATATTATTGGAACACTATTTTTACACTCATTCCTTAACATTCAAGTTAGGAGCATAAGTAATCTTTTGGAGATGCTCTAATAATGCAATTACGGGCAAGTTAGGGTGAGTTAGTGCATTGATTAGTGTGCCAACTCTAAAAATATGTTTTACATTTGTTCCTTATATTTATATTTATTGAGTAAAGTTCTATGGAGTACTCATTTAATTGGAGTACTTGAAGTACATATACATTTTACATTCAAAATCTTGCAAATTTTATTATTTTGCAAAGCTTATTACATAAATATCACTATTTCATCGAAAATCTTGAAAATTTAGTATGTTTTGCTAACAAAATATTGCAAAACGAATTGTTCTGCGAAACACATTTGAGTTGCCAAACATATATGTTCTGATTGCAAAACATAAAGGATTTTCAAGATGAACATATTGCAAAACATATATGGTTTTCAAGATTATCAATGAAATTATGAGGGTGTTTGGGGGAATTTTTTTTCAGAATAAGTCAACTTATTTTAAGACAAAGTTAGAGATTCCTAACTTTTCGACATATTTTTCAACTTATTTTTACAACTTATTGAATCTCAAAGATACATTAAATACTTGTATAAAAGAAAATTTTCAAAATATAAAATTTTTACCCGAAAATAAGTCCATAAATTCTTAAAATAAACTGAGCCAAACAGGCACTATGATATTCATATAACAAGGTTTGCAAAATAACAAATTTTAAAATATTTTGAATGCAGAACGTATATGTACTCCAAGTACTCCAATTAAAAGAGTACTCCATAGAACTTTTCTCTATATTTATTAATATTTTAATTATAAAACGTATTCAAATTTGGGATATTTGTCAAATATTGTATGCAATTAAAAATGTTTTGATAAAATAAGTGATGTTACAAAAATTAAAAAACTATTTAATAATAAATTTTGACATGTATATATTTTTGAATAAGTATAAAAAAGTGTTTTAAATGAGATTTGATATTGAAAATGGCACCAATTTCCCGCAATGCTGATGCAATTTTTTTTTAAAAGGAAGGGCGACCTATTTTCTTTAAAAATGGTTTTTAAAATAATTTTCAAAAAGTTGTTTCTTAAATTTGTCGAACAATTTTTTTGCCTGATAAAAAAAATCATTACTACATGTATTTGAAACAGTAATACCAAATGGGTCGTTATTGGTTGTTCATTACCAATTTACCATTCAATTTGCAAAATAGAGAAAGATAAACATGATTATGATATTGATTATAATCCCATGTATAACCACATTAAAACTTAGATCCTTAGAATTAATTAAATTATATTGTAATATATAATATTTTTATATATAATAAGCGTAAAATAGATTTTATCCATTATTTTAATTTAATTTTTTTGTTATCATTGTACTACTAAAATAATCTCAATCCCCGAATCTAATATTTTTAAAAATAGACGATCAAGATTTTATCATATTTAAGAAAATTATAATCTAAAAAGGATATAATTAAAAAAGTTTATATTAAAATTAAATTTTAAAAAAAATTATAATATGAAAAAGATATAATTAAAAAGGGATACAACTGAATTTTATTTATTTTTTTATTAATATTAAAAAAAAGTTCATATTTATTATTTGGGCTATATTTTGAGATCTATAAATTAGATTTGGATGATTTTACGGCTCTCGCGAATCTCACAAAATTATCTTCAATTTAGTGATGATTTAATAATTATTATCAAAATGAAAACACTCAGAATATCAAGAGAAAATATAATTACGAATTTTTACATTAATCTTATTCAGTGTAGAAGAGTAATATTAATAATCCTATTCAATGTAAAAACCAAATTATATAATTTAAATCATTAACATACACTTTTTTATATTTCAATATAAATACATTTTTTAATTTACATGTTAAAAAATAAAATATTTTTTATGCTAGATCCATCATTTTTCATCTATTTATTTTATGGCCCAACAGTTATTATTTTGTTGTACTGAAGACCAGACAACCGACTACCAAAGTTTTGGACAAAATCAATATTACACTTATTATTAAAACTATATTTGGTTGTTAGTAGAACTACCTTCAAATAATAAGAAGGGTATTTTGATAATCAAAACGAAATATAAGTTAAATCGAACAGAATTTTTAACGTAAAAAATCGTCAATTTCTTCTCTCTTTTATTTCTGCGTAGTTTTAACTGGAAAATAATTGTTAATCCATTACTAAATTTAAGATTATTTTGTTAATTTCATGTGGTTTGTAAAATCGTCCAAACCAAATTTAAGAATTCAAGATCGAGCACAAATATTAAATTGAACGTGTAAAATCTTATATATATATATATATATATATATATATATATTGGGTTACGCTCCATGGAGAACCAATTAAATTGGAGAACCTGAGAACCATTAGTTTATATTAATTAATTAAATAAAAAGAAACGTAGTGTCTTAAAATATGTAGAAACGTAGTCAGGGGCAAAACAGTCCTAAATTATGTAGAATAAAATCAGCGGGTTAATTGAAATTTGATTGACAGAGAAGAAGCTTCAATCAACGATTGTGTCTTAAAAGAGTATCAATCCAACATCATATATGTTCATCAGTGGTACAAGTAAACCCAATTCTGCGTACAAAAGCGATTGTGTGTGTTGTGACCAAAATCTCGCATGGATCAGATTTAGGCCCGTTATGAGTTTTGGGTCCAATCCACAAGGAAAGAGGATGTTTTAGAGGGCTTCCAAGGTACCCGTGGTAACCCATGAAAACTGATAACAGTGCTCCCAAGATAATAGGGCTCCCAGGTAGAAGGACTCCCGAATGGCATGGCTCCCGGATAACAGGCTTCCAAGAGCCTATGACAACCCATAGGGGCTACCATGAGATAGGTAGCAGGTAGATATGACGATAAGGGTCCTGGGAATGGCCTCCCATGGATGATCTACAACCCATAGACATCATTACATAGCTTCTAGTATAGCTACCAGAGATGGCTTACCAGAATAGCTTCCGTAACTGGGTTACCGGAGGGTCTACCGGGTGGTACCCCCAGCTTCCCCGGAAGCCTGGCAGAAACACAGATTCAGACTAGGACAGCCATCGAATAAGGCTTCCAGTATGGCTTCCATAGTTGGGCTACCGGAGTCAGGTTACCGGAGTCAGGCTACCGGGTGGTACCCCCAGCTTCCGCCGGAAGCCTGATTAGGCTGCCAGTTCAGATAAGGCGCGCCTCCTACTTTTTAGGAACACGTCTCTACAGCTGAAATACACCTCTAAACGGATAATTATTCAGTTATTCGAGGATATACATCATATATACATGATTAATCCTTCATTCATGAGATAAACATCAGTGGATAGGCTTCCAACAGTCCTGATAAGGCTTGGAAACCTGATAACTACATCACAATCAGTTGATACACGATTTATATCAGCAACAACAGTCATTATCCCACTGGAGAGAGGATAAATCATCACAAACAATCGAACTTATCAGTCAAGAACTACATTCGGGCTTGATCCACTATAAATAGTGGTATGTAGGTAGTTTACGGGATCTTCTTCGACACTTACACTCCTTGAGTAGCTAGAGCACATGCACTCTTGTGTGACATAGTCAAATTAGGGTTCTTGGTTGGCCAACATTTGGTCCTTGAGCTCTCATCCCGTAGATTCAGCCCCAATCATCACCAAACCACCTTCCCGTGTTCTTCGGTAACCCCTAGCCGTGTGCCTTCCCGGGCGGCTAGCCATAAATCTCCGACTGTGAGCCTTTCTGGGCAGTTGGGCGATTCCATATTTTACGGTGCTATTCCAGCAACGGCCTCCACGTAGTTGTGCTAAAATCCTCCCACAACAATTGGCGCTAGAAGGAGGGGGCCTTTAATTATCGTCTTTTGGAGGAAAAGATGTTTGACCGCTTCGGCAATGATGAAACGCCATATAACGGTATTGACAAGGAAAATGGTGATAAAAAGCATATTGCTACCATCCACGACATGTATCAGTACATCAAACGAATGGGAGCAAAATTGGACTCCCTTGAAAGAGCTTCTGAATTGAAGAAGGAGTGTGAAATGGAGCTTAATCCATTGCCAAAACGAGATGACCAAGAAACGATTCCGGGATGAAACTCGCATGAAAATGGGCCTGGAGATATTTTTTGAGATGATATGCAGGGACATGAAATTCCCTTAAAATATGAGATGATCAATAGTGGCATTGTTGGTGCACAAAATAAGCCAAATACGGGATTGGATGGCCTGATTTTTGGCCGGAAACGCACAAAATGGGTGAAATTTCCCTTGAAAGAAGTAATCTGAAGAGATCTCAGTTTGGGGCTCAAAATGGCTTTCGAGGACGAATGCAATCAGGGTGCCAAGGGGGCTTCCACCTGGGATCCCACCTAGGGGTACCATGGCATCATCATGAAAGGTGGGCGAAATTTCCCCTTAAAGAAGTAATCTGAAGAGATCTCAGATGGGGGATCAAAAGGGCCTTCGAGGACCAATGCAATCAGGATGCCAAGGGGGCTTGCACCCGGGATCCCGCCTAGGGGTACCAAGGCATCAGCATGAAGGGCTCCCGCTGGAAACCCATGAATACCAAGGTCAGAACGAATCTCAAGCGTATAGCCATGTCAGAGAAGGAAAGTTCCTATCCTTTGGAAGCCTAGTAGCTGGATGGATAAAGCATAAGTCAGGCTTCCGGCATACTTGCGGCCTTGGATGAAGAATATATACCCTCCAACGGGCAACCGGACCCATTTATTGTTGAAAGGCTGAGCAAAGCCTGGGAGGCAGATGGGCCGCCACTCCCCAGGTTCTGTGCAACGAGTGGCAGCCCCGAATATGATAGTAGCCCTGGATCTGGTAGCCCTGGATCCGGTAGCCCTGGATTCGGTAGCCCTGGATCCGGTAGCCCTGAAATCCGGTAGCCTTGAACTTGATCTCCTCCAAGCTTACGATTCGGAAGCCCGGGATCCGGTAGCCCTGGATCCGGAAACCCTAGATTCGGTAGCCCTGAATCCGGTAGCCCTGGATTCGGTAGCCCTGGATTCGGTAGCCCTGGATTCGGTAGCCCTTAATCCGGAAGCCCTAAAATTCAGAATCCCTGGATCCAGTAGCCCCGAAGACAAAACACCAACGAGCTAGACTGACCAGTCACATGATTGGATTGGGGTCCCAAGGAAGACACCCTAAATTGCCACCCATCAGGAAGCCCCAGTGGAAGGCCTCTTTTGGGCATAGGCTCAATGATATACAACTTATTAGTTATAGCTGTGTAACTTTGAACTCAGCTATCATGAATTTTGTCATTCGTAGACACTCGGGGGGTAGCACATATGCACCACCCGTGGTAATAGCAAAATGCTGTACCAATTGAATATCTATAAAGCTGGAAGCAGATTCCTATTCGTTGTCTTTATAAGTAAAATGCCTAATACAATTGACAAATGAGATCAGTAGTCAAAAAAAGAGAAATGATGACGATGTTCTAAACATGTGGACAAAAAAGTCAGTAAAAAGAAGATGTGCACTCATAGTGTGGGGCTTCCACCATGGAAACCTCGTGTCAAGGTTCCCAATTCGTTCGGGGGGTAGCACCACCAATAATATTGATGTTGGAAGCTGGTAAGGGAAACCATGGAATTAAAAAATTCTTCCTCATGAGCAATTTGATACTGCGGAGTAAATACATGGCTTCCGGTGCAACTGATCAGCCTCCCGGAACACAAATGCCATGTAGAAAATGAGTGACCTACCAGCCACGTTGCTAAATGGGAACAACTCAGACGATGAGAAGGTCCTCAAATATGATTTTAGGAAAGCTGAACTAAGGCATATCCTATAATTCTGTAAAAGGGTTACCGGCTGTAGAAGACAAGTGAGTGGTACCCTCAATTGCCATTTGACCACGAGGCTTCCCATCCAAAATAAGAAGGGTTGCCTAGAAGGGCCACTAATAAAATCTCGAAGAGCACTACCAAGTCTCTTACCGAAGAAGAAAAGGCATGAAAGCCTTTAAGATGAACTAATGGAGGTGCCAATGCCAAGAATGCAAATAAAGCTCTTGGAAAAGGGGTAACCAAATATTATTGCAACTCCCGAAAATACAATCATGGTTGCAGCCTGACCAGAAGCCTCATGAGAATGGCAAGGATGGCTAAGGGCTAGAGGCTACCAAATAAAGAAGGCATATATATTATGGTCACCTCAGGCTCCTAAAAGATTTACGAACCAAAAGTTTTCCTCACGGGATGCTCCTATGGGAAGCCCCTCCAACAGTTGAAGCTCAAATCATGAGATGTCTTCGGGAAAGAATTGTGAAAGCAAACAAAATTCTGGAAAGCTACCACAAAAATATTAAAGGATACCGATGATCTCACTACCAAAAAGGAAGCGATATGAGGCCCACGTATGGCATGCCACTTGGGTTGCCAAATATTAGGGCTACCAACTCTCTGGAAAGTGTAGAATGGAAGGTTATCCTAAAAGTATGCAAGGAAACCGGAGGCATCTAAAAAGGCCTCCTAATCAAAAAAAAGAACCTTTCAAAGAGGTTGCTATGGGAAATGGATGGCTTCCCCCCTGAAAAATATGGCTTGCGGCCTCCCCACATGGGAAATGGAGAAAATCTAAAATGCCCAATGAAGGGTCTACATGAAGATGCTCACGAGAATAGCCAATCAAAAATTAATAAAATGAGGCTTCCTATCAAGAAGGAAATGGGCATAGGCCTCCTAACGATGGAAATAAATGTGGCTTCCCAATTGAGGTTCGTGAACCTGACAAGAGCTGCAACAAGTTATGATACAATACCCTGATTCCCAGGTATAGATTCAAACCTTCTAAGGAAAGAAGTGAAATATAAAAAATAGAGCTGAACCAGATGCCCGGGGGGTAATGGATGCACATATCCCCTGGATGCAGTTTGATATAATCGTACTCTTTGATTTTCAGTGAAAGGAGAAGTCGACTGTTTCTTTATATATTTGTTGACTCATGATTAATTGTAAAAGAAGGGCATGGAAGCCCCACAAACATAGTTCCACATGGCAGCCAGGCTACCATCCAGAACTAAGGGGGTAGTGGATGTACATCCCTCTGCAGCATGTTGAAATTATCAGAATTTTAAATTTTTCATGATCATTACCAGACATGTATGGAACCTTGAGTGGTTCACATGGCCTACTTGGTTACCAGGGCATGTATGGAACCCTGTTCGGCATACATGGTTCCCCTCATTACTTTGGCCAGTGTGGTACCCTGATCGGCACACCTGGATCCCTTCAATACCAGACATGTACGGAACCTTGAGTGGTTTACATGGCTTACTTGGTTACCAGGGCATGTATGGAACCCTGTTCGGCATACATGGTTCCCCTCATTACTTGGGCTGGTGTGGTACCCTGATCGGTACACCTGGAACCCATCAATACCAGACATGTACGGAACCTTGAGTGGTTTACATGGCTTACTTGGTTACCAGGGCATGTATGGAACCCTGTTCGGCATACATGGTTCCCCTCATTACTTGGGCTGGTGTGGTACCCTGATCGGCACGCCTGGAACCCATCAATACCAGACATGTACGGAACCTTGAGTGGTTCACATGGCTTACTTGGTTACCAGGGAATGTATGGAACCCTGTTCGGCATACATGGTTCCCCTCATTACTTGGGCTGGTGTGGTACCCTGATCGGCACACCTGGATCCCTTCAATACCAGACATGTATGGAACCTTGAGTGGTTCACATGGCTTACTTGGTTACTAGGGCATGTATGGAACCTTGTTCGGCATACATGGTTCCCCTCATTACCTGGGATGGTATGGTACCCTGATCGGCACACCTGGATCCCTTCAATACCAGACATGTACGGAACCTTGAGTGGTTCACATGTCTTACTTGGTTACCAGGGCATGTATGGAACCCTGTTCGGCATACATGGTTCCCCTTCATTATTTTGGGCTTTTGTGGAACCCTGATCGGCATACATGGTTCCCCTCATTACTTGGGCTGGTGTGGTACCCTGATCGGCACACCTGGATCCCTTCAATACCAGACATGTACGGAACCTTGAGTGGTTCACATGTCTTACTTGGTTACCAGGGCATGTATGGAACCCTGTTCGGCATACATGGTTCCCCTTCATTATTTTGGGCTTTTGTGGAACCCTGATTGACATACATGGTTCCCGTCATTATTTGGGCTGGTGTGGTACCCTGATCGGCACACCTGGATCCCTTCAATACCAGACATGTACGGAACCTTGAGTGGTTCAGATGTCTTACTTGGTCACTAGGGCATGTATGGAACCCTGATCGGCATACATGGATCCCTTCATTATTTGGGCTTGTGTGGAACCCTGATCGGCACACATGGATCCCTCTATTAATTAGCAGACATGTGTGGAACCTTGACTGGTTCACATGGCATACTTGGTTATTTGGGCATATATGGAACCCTGATCGGCATACATGGATCCCTTAATTTTTCGGGCTTGTGTGGTACCCTGATCGGCACACCTGGATCCCTTCCTTTTTAGTCATGTATGGAACCCTGATTGGCATACATGGCTTCCTTTGTTATTAATCATGTATGGAACCGTGATTGGCATACATCGATCTTTCAATCACTAACCTACGTGGTTACAAGAGTTAACTCGTATGGATTATCAAAGATTTTACTAATGTAGCCTTGCAAGAATGGCTTACATGGCATTATCACACTCGATTTCATAAAATAATTGGGGCTCCCGGAATGAAGGCTCCCAGGTCGAGCTTCCGGCACCCAGGCTACCAGTAATGGGTTACCGCCAGTAAGGCTCCCAGAGCCAGGTTTCCATACTGCGGGCTTCCAGGACCTATAGGGTTACCGGACGGTACCCCCACACCCAGGGTGGCAACCACGCGGACTAAGGATAGGGCCCCGGAACAAACGTTTCCAGGTTGGGCTGCCGGTGCTAGGCTTCCACAAACAGGGCTCCCAGATGGGGCTCCCAGAGTCAGGCTTCCGGGTGACAAGCTCCCGCAACGGAAGCCCCTAAGACGGAAGTTGCAACCTCAAGGGATAAGGTACATGCAACCCCATACGCTTTTGAGCAACCTATACGGGTATGTGAAGACTAAACTTACTCCTTTGAATTATGGTAATGCGCATACACTCTATTACTCTTCCAAGCTTGCTATTAAAAGAATTAGCTTATCCACTAATGTTTAGTTAACGAATTCATGTGCATACATTATGGCTATAAAAGAAAAGTGATTAAGCATTTATGTGTAGATCTATGATACCCTTTATTGACTTGCAAAGGTTACCTCCTGTATGGAAGCTTAACTTGATTATCATTTTTACTTGTAGAGCCGTATTCTCTTCATAGTACACAATCCTATCAAACTTCGAACACCTCGCTTACTTAGGAAAGCATTCACTACGACACTAAGTAAATGGTTAGCCCCTAATAATCAGATTTAGGCTTAGCTAGAATGCCTTAGCCTGAACATAACTGCTTAAACGTACTAGAATTTGAATGGTAGGCCTAATGCCTAAACAGATTTTACTAAGTTAATCATGCGCTAGGTAGGAACCCTTGCACTTTAAACGTTAAGTGATAGAAAGAGGTTACCTAGTGATGGATATAGATGCCATTAACACATGTCTAAGGCTAATAATAAGATGACCCTATCAGATGCAATATGCATACATTCATTAAACTAGATAACAATTAGTTTATAAACCAACCAACCTAATGATTAACTTTTAAGGTTCCTGTTGGTAGAATTCACAAAGTTTTGCAGGATCAGCTTTCGAAGCTAAGCATATTTTAGAAGATGGGCAGATTCCTACCCAAAAATGGTTCCTGAATATTGGGGTTCCAAGACGGAAGCTCTAATACTTTCTACACCATACAAGGTTCCTGAACCAAAAGCGCTTCCAGGATGAAGGTTCTGCTAAACCTAGGGCATCCACGATGGAGCTTCAAGGACAAAACATCCAAGATGGGAACCCTAGGATGGGGCTTCCAGAATAAAACATCTAGAGTGAGGATCACATGATGGGGTTTCAAAGATCAAGCATCCAGGATGGGTATCCCAAGGTAGGGCTACCAAGACGATATGTCATGGTGGAAGCTCTTAGATGAATACTACAATCTCGAAGGGCAGGGTTCCAGTCACCCACAATGCATGTGAACAGTCATTACGGGTTACCATTGAAACAGTTGAAGGTTCCAAAGTTGGAAGCTTTTTCACTACTCCTATGATGATGACGAGGTAATATTTATGATGCGTCTGAATACACACGTCATAACCAAATTACACAGGTATGTGAGAAACTAAACCCTCTTTAATTGCATGAAATTGCACTCTATGACAAGTATGTGAAATGATTATCCCTTAGGCTAAGATTATTACTTTTTGATATGCCGAATTCATTGAAATCCTTGCGTGAATAGGAGAATTCGATATGCTAGGGGTATTAAGTCAAGATGATTAGCAAGACCTACAAGATATCTTTCATTGTGCATCCTATGTGACTCTACCACATGAATATCTGCATGATGCTAAATGACTCCTACCTACTAAAATTCAAATATGTTATTAACATGTCTAGATATTGCCTAAGCAATACATATCTTGTCACTCATTTAGGATACATGAGATGAACATCAGGCATGCACTAGAAAATATATTGTGAGATAAGTAATGTTTGAGGTTAATAGATTCCTTGAATGTTTATATGTAGCTAACGGCTAGCCTATATCTTTATTGCTCACCTGCAATGGATAGCATGCAAGGTTAATGTTATTCACCTAACAACTTGCAGGTTCCTTACTGTTTACCTACTACTAATAGGTTTCATGCTATATACCTGTTGCTGATTGTTTACATATTATTTATATGCAATTAATAACTTGCAGGATGATTGTTATTCACCTGAAGCAAATGGCTTCCGGGTTCCATGATGTTTACCTGTGGCTAACAAGTTTCCTTGTTATTTGCTTATAGCTACCGACTAATGATTTCTTTGATTTTAATCTGCAACTAATGGTATACAGGTTCTTTGATACTTACTTGAAGCTTATAGCTAACAACTTCCAACTAATAGCTTCCAGCTTGTTGCTTCCATTCTGCATCTTCTGTCAAACAGCTTGCAGGTTCATTGATGACCGGCTACAGCCAACAACTTCTAGACTTCACAAAAATAAGATTAAAGCTGGAATGGGCTGACATATTACATGATCAGAAAGAGATCTAAGGGCTCGGGGGGTAACTCGGTTCCCCAACACCCTACCACAAAGAAGAAAAAGGGGTTCCCGTCAGAAGTTCACATGAAACAAGGGGCTTCCACCCTCCATGTTCATCAACGGAAACCCGAACCCGGATTGGCACGATAAGAACAAAGATAAGTTCTACTCTACTGTCTTTGCATATTCACTATCATGCATATTTACACACTTATAAAGAAGATTTTTCAACATTCATCTGAAAACTTTGCTGAGATGCATGTTTTGTCAAAAAGATCATTGTTTTGCCTTGCATAAATTCACAAACATATGAGTATGCCTACATGATCTGAATTATACATGAACCAATGCATGAAAATCATCATGATTCACACAATGCACGTGTTTTATAAAACATTTTTTCGAAATTGCTAGCTGAAACTATCGAGTAGGTACCTAGGCACGCTATATGCCCCACATGTTACCACTTGGAAAGACATGGCAGCAATTGAAGGTGTCTCCACGACCTTCCATTGGTTCCCCTTGAGACACGCATACAAGATTATTAATGACATAAGTGCACATATGAGATTATGTGTTGCCTCTTGAAAATTCATTCGAGTACAAATCACTTACAACTTATAGGAGAAGTCCTCAAAATACTCATTATAGGAGAAGTCCTCAAAATACTCATTATAGGAGAAGTCCTCAAAATACTCATTATAGGAGAAGTCCTCAAAATACTCAACAATTTCTTTGGGGATCCAATGCGTTGGAATAATGGAAACATCTGAAAATTGTGGCACAATGCTTGAAAAAGTGTGTTCGCCAAGGTCCTACTTGATTGGAGAAGCGACAACATACATTTTTTACAAAATCATTTGCACTAGCATATTCATACTTCCATGTGTGCATCAAATATGTGTGATCTTGTGCATTATCTTTAAGGGCTACTTAGCCCTCGTTACTTATCTCATTTTCTAGTTGTCTTGGTAGCCCAGGTTTTGGACGCTTGAGGCATCCCTCCAGCCACAGAAGCTTCCAGACATCAAAAGATTCTTATATGAAGGCCAAATTGGTAGAGAAAGGAAGCATCTCAGAACGTAAAGTCATGATGTTTAAAAAAGAAATGCCAGAAGCCGGTAGCCCCATGATATGATGCCAACCGGAGTACCACGAATGATACGAAGTGAATAGAAGATATCCTTGATTTGAAAACTCACATCAAAATATGCATGCAGAAGCAGAGTGTTTCCTGTTTCTTACGACGAGTTAGCTCATGTAAGCTTGGGAACACGATGTGGAAGATGTGTACTTCTCCGAGAGAATAATAAGAAAGGATTGGACATTACCTTGTTCTGGTTCCTCTTGCACTCATGCTTCAAGGAACCGGGGGGGTAGTTGTTGTGACCAAAATCTCGCATGGATCAGATTTAGGCCCGTTATGAGTTTTGGGTCCAATCCACAAGGAAAGAGGATGTTTTAGAGGGCTTCCAAGGTACCCGTGGTAACCCATGAAAACTGATAACAGTGCTCCCAAGATAATAGGGCTCCCAGGTAGAAGGACTCCCGAATGGCATGGCTCCCGGATAACAGGCTTCCAAGAGCCTATGACAACCCATAGGGGCTACCATGAGATAGGTAGCAGGTAGATATGACGATAAGGGTCCTGGGAATGGCCTCCCATGGATGATCTACAACCCATAGACATCATTACATAGCTTCTAGTATAGCTACCAGAGATGGCTTACCAGAATAGCTTCCGTAACTGGGTTACCGAAGGGTCTACCGGGTGGTACCCCCAGCTTCCCCGGAAGCCTGGCAGAAACACAGATTCAGACTAGGACAGCCATCGAATAAGGCTTCCAGTATGGCTTCCATAGTTGGGCTACCGGAGTCAGGCTACCAGGTGGTACCCCCAGCTTCCGCCGGAAGCCTGATTAGGCTGCCAGTTCAGATAAGGCGTGCCTCCTACTTTTTAGGAACACGTCTCTACAGCTGAAATACACCTCTAAACGGATAATTATTCAGTTATTCGAGGATATACATCATATATACATGATTAATCCTTCATTCATGAGATAAACATCAGTGGATAGGCTTCCAACAGTCCTGATAAGGCTTGGAAACCTGATAACTACATCACAATCAGTTGATACACGATTTATATCAGCAACAACAGTCATTATCCCACTGGAGAGAGGATAAATCATCACAAACAATCGAACTTATCAGTCAAGAACTACATTCGGGCTTGATCCACTATAAATAGTGGTATGTAGGTAGTTTACGGGATCTTCTTCGACACTTACACTCCTTGAGTAGCTAGAGCACATGCACTCTTGTGTGACATAGTCAAATTAGGGTTCTTGGTTGGCCAACATTTGGTCCTTGAGCTCTCATCCCGTAGATTCAGCCCCAATCATCACCAAACCACCTTCCCGTGTTCTTCGGTAACCCCTAGCCGTGTGCCTTCCCGGGCGGCTAGCCATAAATCTCCGACTGTGAGCCTTTCTGGGCAGTTGGGCGATTCCATATTTTACGACGCTATTCCAGCAACGGCCTCCACGTAGTTGTGCTAAAATCCTCCCACAACAGTGTGTATATATGCGTTTATATGAAAGCTACTATTATTGAAGATCTGGGTTTGGTAAGAATCGTATTCTTTGCAATTAATCTGTTTACAATAGCGATTGTGTGTACTGTTAATGTTTGCTAATGTTTGATATGTGTTCTACTGCAGCACGTTGCGAATTAAGAGCTACTTCGTTATACTGAGCTGATTGTTGATTGCATGCAAATGGGTAAGTAATTTTTTTGTTTAGTACTAATTTTTTTCCTTTTAAAAACAGATTAATGGTTCTATTAGTTAACACTAAATGTAAAATAGGTTGTTGTTAATGAAAATTTTAAATTGAGTATATTGTGAACAAGGTAATTAGGGCATTATAATTTTGTTTAGGGTATATAGTTGTGATGTAGACATAGTGACAATGTGTAGCAAGTGAATTTTGATTTGGGTATAGAATTGTGATGTAGACATGGTGACAATGGTAGGATTAGAATAAAATGTTTGCCTATGGTACTTATAATGTTTGGTTGTATATTTTTTATGTTGGATATAAGTAATAATAATAAGTTCTGCAGTGGAACTTGAAAGGGAAAAAAATCTGTAAATGAACTTAAAATGGGGAAAACATTATGTATATTTTGTAAGGTGGTTATCAGCTGAACATGTACCTAGGTGGGAAAAAATTCGGGACCTGAACCCTGAATTTGTTCGCATGGAATGGCAAACAAAGGATAATGGTGCAGACTGTGGGATATTTGTGATGCGACATTTGGAAACATATATGGGTGGAAACAAATGGAGCATGCAACTTCCCATTGAAGGCGTAAGTGAAACTGAATTAGTAATGTTATTCCCTAACTTGTAATATACTGTCAACTGCTAGTAATGTGCCTTTCTTTGGTAACAGCCTCAGCAGGATTCTCATTTGGAGAAACTCAGAAAAATTTATTTCCATCAGATTATCACTAGCCACAGAAATGAGAATGGACAAAAGATCGTGGATGCTGCAAAAAAGTATTACAATGCAAGGTTCAAAAAGGGATATGAGAGAAGGCCTAAAGCATGACAGTTGTAGTTGGTTTTTAAAATGATTTTAGTAATGCGTATATAGCACGAAATAGTAACTAAGTTTGTTTAATTAATTGTGGCTGTATTTTTTTGACATTGAATACAGTTCACATGACTATGAATTGGATTGGATTTTATTTGAAGGTTGTGGTACTATGGTTTGGCAGTGTGTGAATGCAATATTTTGATTTATATTTCTCCTGGTAACATGTTATTTTTTTGTAACGAGTTCTGATGTGGAACCTAAATGTATTTTTTGTTGGTACTATGGTTTGGCAGTGTGTGAATGTTAGTGCACTATCAAGTGTCATACGAGTTCTACAGTGGAATCAGAACGTTCGCATGTAGAATTTTAAAAGAAACTATAATTATTTTATGGTAAATGAAATTTTGAATCCAAAATGAATAGAAAAAATAACACCAATGACTTATCTCTATTTAAACAATCGAGGTTGTGAGTTTAGCTATGGGTCGGAGAAGTTCAAAAGTAGAATATATGAAGAACTTTAAGCATTTTTAAAATTAGAAGTTTGTGGAATTTTTTTTTTACATAAATATTAGAATAATGGTAACAATTTTTTTTTTAATTTTTAAATTTAGAACATTGTAATTATTTCCACAAAATTTTTAAAAATATAAAGACACATTAATTATATTTTTTAAAATAATTAATAATGTGGTAAAAAAAATTCTTAAAAATATAAAGACCAAGAATGTTGTAACATGGTAGTGAGAAAATTGTCTTAGGTGAAAAATAAATTGTTCATAACATAAAAGTTTGAAGGCTTATAATAAATGCGTAAAAAAAATTCAGGACTAATCTCTATATTAAAAGACAATTTTAGTGACGGGACTAAAAAGAAAATTTGTAGTATTTATTGAAAAAAAGAAACAAATATTATTAACCTGTAAAGTGTAGTACGTCTTCTACTGTTGAAGCAGAATGTTCAAATGCTACACACTGTAAAATAAGAATAACTTTATTCTTTCAATGCTACAACGTGTAATTTATCTTTTCCCTTTTAATTTATTTTAATAATTTAAAATTTGGTAGTGAAAACATATTTGTTCATAGTAAAGGTGATTAAATAGAATATATTAAAATGCATTAAAATAATTCAGGATTAATCCTTTATAGATAATAAATCACATGTTTAAGACTTGTTCAGTGACAAAACTGATAAGTATAAGTGTAGTTTTTCTAGAAAAAGGAGTTGAATGTTACTAACCTCTCAAGGGTCATACGAGTTCTACTGTGGAATCATAATGTTCGAATGTAGAATTTGAAAAAAAACCATAATTTTTTATGGTAAATGAAAATTTTAAACCAAAATGAAAGAAATAAAAAACACCAATGACTTATCCACATTTAAACGATATTGGTTGGGAGTTTAGGTATGGGTCGGAAAAGTTCAAAAATAGAATATGTAAAAAACATTAAGTATTTTTAAAAGTGAAAGTTTGTGGATTTTTTTTTTTTTTACATAAAGACCTAGAATAATGGTAAGACACATTAATTACCATAATTTTTCATTTTCAATTTTAGAACATGGTAATTATTTCCATAAAATTATTAAAAATGTAAATACACAATAATTACCTTTTTAAAATAATAAGTACTAATATGCTAAACAAAATACTTTAAAATATACTCCATCTGTCCCACCCATTTATTTACAATTTTTTTTACTACTTTATACGTATTTTAAGGCTTCTAAAAAATATAGTTCCATAACTTATTTTTATTTTTTTATTAAAATAGAACAATTCTATTTTTATACAAAAAAAAAGAAAATTTTAAAAATAAATTATTAAACTATTCACAAAATGTACCTTAAAATCCGTGCCAAAATTACGTTCCCCAAGGTAAAGAAGTAAGGAGGACAGAGCGAGTAAATACCAAGAATGTTAGAACATGTTAGTGAGAAAATTATTTAAGTGAAAAATAAATTGTCCATACCACAAATGTTTGAAGGGCTTATATTTAAATGCGTAAAATTAATTCAGGACTAACCTCTATATTAAAAGAGAAGTTTAGTGACGGGACTAAAAAGTAAGAGTGTAGTATTTATGGAATAAAAGAATCGAGTATTATTAATCTGTCAAGTGTAGTACGTCTTCTATTGTTGAAGCAGAATGTTCGAATGCTACACGTTGTAAAATAAGAAAAACTTTATTTTTTCAATACTACAACGTGTAATTTATCTTTTCCCTTTTATTTCATTTTCAAATATAAAATTTTGGTAGTGGAAAAATATTTGTTCAACGTAAAGGTGATTGAAGAAAATATATTTAAATGCGTTAAAATAATTCAGGAGTAATCCTTTATATATAATAAATCACATGTTTAAGGCTTGTTTAGTGACAAAACTGCTAAGTACAGGTGTAGTTTTTCTAGAAAAATGAAGTGAATGTTAGTAACCTCTCAAGTGTCATAATAGTTCTACTATGGAACCAGAATGTTCAAATGTATAATTTGAAAAAAAAATAAATAATTTTCTTATGGTAAATGAAAATTTTAAACCAAAATGAATGAAAAAAAAGAACACCAATGACTTATCTCCATCTAAACGATCTTGGTTGTTAGTTTAGCTCTTGGTCGGAGAAGTTCAAAAGTAGAATATATGATAAATCTTAAGTATTTTAAAAAATGGAAGTTTGTGAAAATAATTTTTTTTACATAAAGACTAGAGTAATGGTAAGACACATTAATTACCTTTTTTTTCATTTACAATTTTAGAATATGGTACAAGACCAATATCTATATTATTAAATTGGATGTTTAAGACAAGTTCAGTGATGGGGCTAAAAAGTACAAGTGTAGTTTTTGTGGAAAAAATAACAGAATAATATTAACCTTCCAAGGGTAGTACGTCTTCTAATGTGGAAACAAAATATTCGAATGTAGAATGTGTAAAACAAGTAAAACTTTATTTTTTTTTTAATGCTATAACATGTAATTTAAAGAATAATGTCCGAATGAAAAAACACCAATGACTTATTTCCATTTAAAACAAATTTGGTTATGAGTTCAGGTGTAGGATTGAGAAGTTCTAAAGTAGAATATGTTAAAAAAATTTAATATTTTTTTAATTGCAAGTTTGTTGAAGTAATTGTTTTTAATATATGAGCACCAAGAATTCTAATTTGAGTAAATGTATTTTGTTGTAAAACTAGATAGTGGTTCTCATTTGAATCAACCCCTGTAAAACTAAATACTAATAAATGTGTTTATTTTAGTGGACTATTTAAATTTACAATTTTTTTTAGGTCTAAAGCAAATTTATAATTTAAAATAAAAATTGAAATAAAAGTGCAATATAAAAATCCATGCGTTAACCAAACTTGAGTACATTTCAAAAGAGTCTGCGAATTAAAAAACACTTGAAAAGAAATCCAAATCTGATTACAAGTTTGTAATCAAACATATTTGTTAATGCTTGTAAAGATGAAAGTGATGGCAGAAAGACTAATTTTTTGGTTTCGGACATGTGCGAGCATTGTGTCCAGCTACCTCATTGCATTTGCTGCATCTTCTTCGCTTATCACTGCTAGCAGCCATAGCTTTTTCTTTCCCACTTTTTATCCTACTCCCACAACCTTTATTACGACTGATATGAGGGTTCTGAACAACGACATCATAACGAGGTTCTTCATCAATGAGTGTATAGATGTTTTGCTCACTTAGGCGTATTCGGGTTTGAGGTGCAGAGTCTACCATATTAGCTTTCATTGTGTTCACAAATGTACGCATCTTGAGCACTTGTTCCTTATTATGACCAGCATTACTCATACATGACTGAAAATCAAACCAAATCTCATTACACATAACTTTTACCTCATCAACCTTCATGCAATGATCGAGTATCTCCTGTGAGCCAATTACATTATGATGGCGTTCAACATTCTTTGTCCAACGCGGCAATACAAAAGCACGAGGAATTTTAGACACATTGCACTGATGCAAAACTGCAAATGCATGCCTACATAGGTATCCCCGCCTGGTATAATGTTTGCACTCGCACTGAACATCGTGATTTGAAAGTCGTACTTTAACCTGGTATTTATGAAAAAAAAAAACTTAAAAAACTTTGAATATGTGGATGTCTTTAAAATTTTAAAAGGGTGTAGTAAATACCTCGAATATTTTACCATTTAGTAAAGAATCCTTTACTTTAAAAGTCTTAACATCATCTTCAATTGACATGTCATCAATTTGTGTGTAATACCAGGCTCCTTCTATTTCTTCCGTGACTAAATGATAGAGCTGACGTGTATACAGCCGTGACGCATCTTTCTCAATTTTTAACTCAGTGACAGATATTGGAGTAAGTTCAGAATCATTATTATTTTGGGCATTCAAATGTCTTTGACGATCCATGACACTATCATATCTTTTCAAGAATTCAACCAATGTATCTCCGCTCTGATGAAAATGCTGAAAGTAGAAATTAGAACTCTCAGAACGTGATGTCGTCCTAAGTAGACCAGCCATTGCTACATTATTAAAGTATGCAGGAATCCAATCTTTACGAATGCTGTACATATCAGTTAGCCAACCATTATCACCCAGGCTATATTCCTCAATAATAGCCTCCCAGCTTTGCTCGAATTCTGCTATTGTCAAATGATCCGACCAAACACATGCTTTCATTTTGGTCATAAAATCTTTATCAGAAGCAAGTGTTGGAGAAATCTGAATAAATTATTGAAGTTACATTAGAATACTACTAAAGAACATGTAAAATACTACAGCAGAACATGTAAAATACTACTGCAGAACGTGTAATTTAAAGTACTACAAAACGAGCAAGTTTAAGTGATACTGCAGAACGTGTAAGTACTGAAGAACGTGTTGGTATTCTCCTAATTAAAGTACTACTGCTAAACATGTAACTACATAGTTAGTTTGACAAACTTTTGTAGAACATGTAAATATGCAACAATTTTTACCTTTGTAGTCAATTTATTCATGATGTGCCACATATAAAGGCGATGTTTTGCGGTTGGCCAAACAAGTGGTAGAGCCTTTTTAATAGCAAGGCATTGATCTGTTATAACAGAAGGTGGAGGGTGATCCATGCACATGTCAAAGGCCGTCAATGCCCATTCAAAATTCGTATGAGATTCATTCGCTAAAAGTGCAGAAGCGAAAGTAACATTGCTCCAATGGTTATCAACACCCGTAAAGGGGACAAAAACCATACAATATCTGTCATGAACAGATGTAAGACATGAGTAGTAACAATGAATTATAGTAGCATAATATTAAAATTATTTAAAAAAAGGATACTACAACATAATGTATCAAAAATAAATCACTATAATGTATCACACGAATAATGTCACCACTAGCAATCTAGAACAATATTCACATGTAGAACTAATAAAACATACTTGGAACAAATATTAAATTAAAGTATTACTCTTAATAGTAAGTTTTTTTTTCAGGTTCTCCATGGAGCGTAATTTGATTACATATAGTAACACTGAATTTGAAGTGGCAAGTAATAGAGCAAACTACATTCTAACCTACATATTATAAAGCACAGCATATACTACAGAAGAACCCATGGCAACAGAAAGGAAACAAAATCATGACACATGTTATCGTACTCCATACACTACAGCATATACTACAGCACAGCATATACTACAGCAGAACCCATGGCAACAGAAAGGAAACAAAATCATGACACATGTTATTGTACTCCATACACTACAACATATACTACAGCACAGCATATACTACAGCAGAACCCATGGCAACAGAAAGGAAACAAAATCATGACACATGTTATCGTACTTACTTATTTGTTCGAAAGGTTGGATCAAAAGATATTGTGTCCCCGAATAAACTGTAATTGCGTCTCCCAATTGCATCAACCCAAAATAGTCCAATCAAATGACCATCATTATCAATTTGGTATTGGTAAAAGAATGTATTGTTCGATGCCTCACGTCTGATCCTTAATTGTTCAAGGATCATGTTAGCATCATGTTTACCAATACGTGCCCTAAAATCACGATCAAAGTTTCTAAAATCTGTTGATGTAGCACCGATATTTTTATAGGATCCTACCATCTCTTTCAGTATACAATGAGACCTGACTGAACCAACATTCGCATTTCGGTGATCAAAGATAAAATTTTGGTGAAACAAAGTTACTTTTCTGTTACACCTCAAGAATTGTTTATTGGTACCAGTTGTTAGTGCATGATTGTGTTCTGGTCCTGCATACTTAAGCAATATATGTGCCTCGCATTCACACCTACGGGAATTTGTCCTCTTGCGTTTTTTGTCCCTTCACTGCTATCAGGTGATCCAGCACGATTGCACACAATATATTTATGAGTAAGGAGCGTACTTCTATATTTTGCTGAGGATAGACGCACATCAAACCCGCATAAACGACCATACTGAAAATAAAAATCATATGCATCTTTAATATTTAAGAATGTCTGTTTAACGAATGGCTTTGATTTATCATCACACTTTGGTTTCCAGCATTCTTCTCCCTCGGGTGATGTATAGTGATCAGAATCAACATAAATATCTTCATTAAGGATATCTGTCGATTGTGCTGCATCTTGGATATTGTCTTGTGAACTATTATCTTCAACAACTACAATTTTAGAACATGAAGATTATAAAAAAAACAAAGTCAAGTAAATTAGTAATTTTGACCTACTGCAGAACCATATATAACAAAAACCCAAAAAACTAAAATTCAAAAAAAAATGTTTTGCAGAACTTGTTGTAGTTTTATTCTACTTTACAACATAATTATTATATGAAAACGGCATACATTAAAAATCTGTCCCATTGTAGAAACATATCTAATGGAAATAAAAAAAAAAAAAAAAAAGTACTAATGTAGAAGTTGAACCTTTTCAATTTCATAGCACGTTATATACTTGTTGTATCATGGAATCTAAAAAAATAAACCCCAGACTTATGAACATAACACTTAGAATAAAAGTACAGAGAAATAATATGACACTTAAAAAATGTTCTACTATAGAACTATTACAAGTTCTTTTACCAAAAACAGGTTAGGTTTAATTTGCGTACCTGAATCATCGTCGAAAATAACCATTGTTATTGATTAGAAATGAAGAGTATAAGATATATACTGGATCGTTAATAGTGGAGAACTTGAGGAGGTAAGCTAAAGATATGGTATATGTAAATGTAACGATACAGGAAGGAGATATGAAAGTAGGGAGATATGAAAGTTGTAACTGATTGATTCTTAATTAATTTTTGATTGATTCTTAATTAATTTAAAAATCTTGTAATTACATCCTTGTCCTTGTAGTTTATTTGTGAATATTTTGTATTAATTACTAGCTTAAATCTAAGTCAATCTAAGCCTTCATCTTGTATGAATCCAACGATCAGAAATAGATCTCCGGTTCTCCACTAATATTTGGTTCTCATTTGAATCAAGCCCTATATATATATATATATATATATATATATATATATATATATATATATATATATATATATATATATATATATATATAGTAAAAGGACCCTGAGATATATCTCAGGGAACTGTTCCTAAAATACATATAAAATAATCTTAAAATCTTGCTGGGCCAGCATGTCTAATTAAAAATCTCTGAAATTACTAAAATACACACCCCATTTTTATATATAAAAAGCAGTTATCTCGGGGAACTTACCTGAGATATATCTCAGCCTCCCTACTCTCATATATATATATATATATATATATATATATATATATATATATATATATATAGGGTCTTGTTCTAATAGAAACTAATTTAGAATAGAAACTAGAAACTAAACCTAAATTAAATATTTCAAGCTAATCTAATGACCAAACTAGGGGTAGTTCAATAAAAAAAAATGTATAAAATTCTTGGATCTATTCAACAAAAAAAATTTTAAAAAATGATTTACTGTTCACGACTGCCATGTCATCACGTGAACAGTAATTATTATTTTTAAAATTTTTTTGTTGAATAGAACCAAGAATTTTATACGTTTTTTATGAAGGTGCCCCAATCGGGGCCCTTAAAATAAATGAAATATAATTTATTTAGTTTAGGTTTCTAGTTTCTATTCTAAGTTTGATTTCTATTTGAACGCTAGAATATATATATATATATATATATATATATATATATATATATATATATATACATATCAATTTTTTAACAATAATTTGATATGTAATTTTTTTTGTCAGGTATAATTTGATATGTAAATTAATAACATATAAATATTAAAAAAATTAATAAAATTAAAAAAGGAACCGTTGCACGGGTTATAAGTTAGTACTAAAAAGAATTAACTTTTGTAAAATATAATATTAGTTACATATTTTTGTTCATAAAAAATTTAAAAATTAAAACTATATCATACGATCAAGACATTTTAAAAGACGTGCACAAAATCAAACGTCAGTCATTTGTAATTTGAGATATTTTAATTTGGTTTTGGTGCAAGTCTTTCGTAAATTAATAATTCTATTTTATAAAAAAATAATGTTTAATTGAATTTATTTCAATTTGGTATTCGTGAAACATTGACGTGCATATGATATTTTTGCATTTCCTGTAGGGATCCCTACTTTGCAAACCAGTGATTGTTTAATATGCTTCTTCAAATTAGGGCTGAGCATTCGGTCGGTTCGGTCCAGAACCGAATCGAACCGAATAAACCGAAAACCGAAATGTCATTTTTTTCTGGAACGAACCGAAGTTTAATCATGGACCGAACCGGACCGAACCGAAATAATTCGGTTCGGTTCGGACCGAAAAAACTGGATTTTTTTTTGAAAAAAAACCTATATTATAAATAAAACTAAAAATTCATGATTTATCACAAAAATAATAATCAATTAATCACCACTATTTCACCAACATAGATATAATTAGAATTTACAAATTAGATAATATAATTATATTTTATAAGATATATATAAAATGTATATAACATAAATATAAAAATTAAAGTATATATTATTCGGACTATTCGGTCTGGACCGAAATATTTTTCAAAGAACCGAACCGAACCGATTTTTATTTCGGTCTATTCGGTCTGGACCGAATAAACCGAATTTTCAAAAAATTAGAACCGAACCGAACCGAATTTGCACGGTTCGGTTCAGTTTTTCGGTTTCGGTTCGATTTTTCTCAGCCCTACTTCAAATGTAGTTTTTAAACTATTAAAATTGATATTTTATAAACCTTCATTGGTAATTTTGTCTCCTCCCTTCTCTTTCTTGTTAATTAAAAGCATTAAAATTTACATAATAAAACATTTATTATAAGCTAGTTTAAATTTATTTTCATAAAGTATAAAATTAAAAATACTGATACATGTGACCGGAAATGGAGTTGATAGTAATGAATTATATATTTTCAGAGTTCCAATCACAGTATAAAGGACAGCAACACTGATGTCTATCCTGCATTGAATTTAAAATATTGAGGGCTGTTTATAGGAGCTTAAAATAACTGTCCAAGAATAATACTCAAAATAATGTTTGTACATCGAAAACTTGAACTATATTAGTACTTGCAGGTTTAGCACAGTGCACAAGCTTAAATGCTCGACCATTGGCACAAGTTATTCTACTATTTCCTCTTGATTTCATCATCACAATACAATGCGGTAAACAAATGATAACAGAACCTATTTGCACAACAGCATGTGATCCACTGTAAGTCTATAACAACTTTACTCCAGCACTGCAGACCATCTACGTGTCGATCAACTTTGTAACTATTCGCATCACGCCAAACAGAGCATAAACCAGATCATCTCTAGATCGGAACTTGAGAAAGTGCGTATAGAGCAAGCTGGTCATAAACATCATTCGATAAAACCAGGATCTGCATTTTATTTCACCAAAATCGATATACAAATACTCTCTTAGTGGTTTGTGTTTGAAGCCACTTCTGTAGTCACGTGTAAATCACTTTCTATATCAACTAAACTCCGGTCAACTGAATCGGATTTCACATCTTTGGAGCTCTCGTCGAGGGCCTGGCAAGTGTTATTCTCAGTGGAAGTGTCACATACGGAATCAACAATACGCTCAACAGGAGCAACCTCCACATTTACTTCTTGAGCATCACCAAGCTCATCCCGTTTCTCGGAGTTTATCAAGTCTCCATTCCTCTCATCACCTACCACAACAGTCGCAGAACTAGATTCTGCTGGGCCTTCGCCTATTGCTTCAGAAGTATTATTATGTACCACTGCTTTGTTGAAAGAATTCACAACAGGTTCGACACAAGCAACTTTCACGTGTACTGCATGTGTATTATTTACCACATTGCCTCCCTTGCACAAGGTGTTAGTTCCGTTTGCCGCAAGATCTTCATCAACAGTTTTCATTGTAGATAAGTGCTCAACAGAATCCTTGGGAGAATTGACAGAAGTGTCATTCACCTTGACTTCACAAGTATTGTCCAAGTCAACTGCAGTGTCATTACCCATACCAGAACCATTATGTAAACTTTCACATGTGCCACGAGAAACAGAATCATGTACATATACAGGATCCTGAATAGCAACTGCATCCTCTTCAGAGCCTACAGAAGTTTCACGTAAAGTGTCAACGTCAACAGTTTCCATTTCAGATAGTTCCTCAACAGCTTTCTTGGGAGGGTTACTAAGAGTCTCAACTACATTAACTTCACAAGTATCACCCAAGTCAACTGCAGTGTAATTATTCATATCAGAATCAACATGCTTGCTTTCACTTTTGTCACAAGAAACATAATTATTTACAAAGAGAGAATTCTGGATAGCAGTTGCATCCTCTTCAATATTGGCTGCTGAAGTTTCAAGTGAAGAGTCATCAGCCGGTTTAACGGAAGCTGCTTTGGCGTTCATTTCAAGAACATCAGTGACAACATCATTTGCAGAAGATTGGATGTGATCTTTAAGAGATGAACCCAGTACAGCGTTATCAGCCGCAATAGTACTGGGGCTTTCATTACAGGGACTAGTTGACTTCAAATCGACAATGGATTCAGCTAGATTGTCTGACAATGGATTGATGGCAGGAGTCTCCCCCAAAGCAGGTTCATGTTTAGGTTCACAAGAGGAAACTAAAGAACTACTTATCGCAGGAATGTCATTTGATGCAGGAGTTGGGGTTTCTGAAACAGAAATCAACACAGTAGCTTTGTCACTGCTCCCGGTCAAAGTCTGCAATGCAGCTAGATTGTTGTCTGATAATAGATTGATGGGAGGAGTCTCCCCCATAGCAGGATCATGTTTATGTTCACAAGAGGAAACTAAAGAACTCCTCATCTCAGGAATATCATTTGAAGCAAGAGTTGGGGTATCTGAAGCAGAATTCAACACAGAAACTTTGTCACTGCTCTCGGTCAAAGGCTTCAATTCAGCTAGATTGTTGTCTTGTCTTGAATTGATAGGAGGAGTCTCTGCCATAGCAGCTTCATGTTTAGGTTCACAAGAGGAAGCTAAAGAAGTACTTATCGCAGGAATATCATTTGAAGCAAGAGTTGGAGTTTCTGAAGCAGAAACCAGAGCAGTGGCGTTGTCACTGCTCTCGGTCAAAGGCAGCAATTTGGTGTTGTCGCTCATATGGGCATCATCATGCTCAGGAGATAAATCAAGTACAGATTTTTCATCTTTAGGTTCACAAGAAGAAGCTAAAGAACTACATACTACAGGAATTTCATTCGTAACAAGAGTTGGGGTTTCTGCAGCAGAAATAAAAGCAGTGACTTTCTTACTGCTTTCGGTCAAAGGTTGCAATTCAGTGTTGTCACTCTTATGGGTATCATGTTCAGGAGATGAATCTAGTTCAGATTTTTCACCCAACACGGGCAACAAAAGACAATTTTCCTTCAACTCAGTGGATGGTGAGCCTACAATGAATACAAAGTTTTTATATTAAGTTGGTCAAAATATAAAAAGTTAAAAGATAGATTCAACAGAATGCACATAACAAAGACATGATAACCATTTTTTCACCTGAATTACTACTTGTGCTTCCCTCCATGATTTCTCGCTTCACTAATGGCTTCTGTAACATATCTGTACGAGGAAACACCAACATATTCATGGACCTCATTTCTTGTTTGTGAGATTCCTTAAGTGGACTAAATTTAAAGTTTTCAGTCCATGTTTGCATGTGTTCAGCAATAGCAGGTATAATCAATTTCTCAACTTTAAGTGTCCTGAGGGCCTGAAAACAAAGAGGTAAGGAAGTAAACATATGTTCCGCAACAAACAGGTTTGGGAAAGTTCCCATCTACCAGTAACGTGTTTTTGTTTTTTTGTCATTGTAAGAATCACACAATTACAAGATCACATGTAACAACATGCAACTCTATGCTACAAATATTGCAGAACAAACAATGAAATTTATGTTCTCCCAGAATGTTGTCCTTTTCCTGTATCACTAATCAACCCCGATTAGAATTGCAGAGAAACAAAAAGAGAAGATTGAAGGGTCACATTTAACGTGACCGGAGGAGACCAGGGCACACTTAAAAGTAGTTATACCAGTACAGTGGTAAAATAAGGCATACCTATGGCAATTTTATAAATTGAGTATGTTTCACAACAGAAACATTTCATGATAAGTAGTTACAATAAACTTCATACCGATTTGATAGCTGATAATAACCGGCGGCACATCCCTTGACGTCTATAGATATGGCGGGTCCCAATAAATGGCATTTCGGCTAGTTGATTTCCATGGATTCTATAAGATAGTGCAAAACAAATTCATTATAATATTATGCGCAATGTGGAGCTTAAACAAATATGAATCTATGTATCAACATAAATAAATGACTTCTCTTATCACAGAAGAGATTGATCATTGATTACCAACAAAATGAACTGAAACCATAAATTCCATCTCAAATGAGCTAAACTAAAATGTTTAGCTCAAAATATCGACTACTAGATATTAGAAGGTTGAACTTCAGATTTCAGCCATGATTACTATTCAGATTTATATTTACAGGGCAAATAAAAGTTATGCAGAAGCTTCATCATGAGAGAAGAAACTAATCAACTTTAGCTACATGATCAGCTTGCAAAAAGTTGATATGCAAAGGTAGTTGCTTTTAAGCACCATGGCAGCAAAACCTTAAAAGAAAATTTAAGACAGACCAGGAAAGTGATTCTCTGAACTATGAGCTTCCGCCTTGTAAGATGATTTATAAAAAAGGATAAGACATGTAGTAGAGAATAGAGATGTCTATTTCTGGCATGTTTCATAATTACATTCTCATTTGAAGAATTAAAATGCAACTTTTATAGAATACTGGTAACATAAACATTTAAGAGTGTGCAAGAACTAATTGCTATCACATAGAAGGATATGAAACAACATGCATAATATACTTTTTGGATGTGTAAAAGCATGCATCATTTTAAAATATTGAAAATGGTACCTGATAGATGCAACAGACATTATTTCATCACCCCTCTCCAAAATAGCTGTATAAAAGCCGCTATAGTTCAAGCGACTAAAGTTTGATCTGCAGAAACATAATGCAAGGCATGAGATAACCTTTTTCACAAATCAAATTGTCAAACGTGAACAGGAAAAACATAAAACAAGCCTATTATCCATTATAAAGACAGAAGTACGATATTCTACGAACTCTGGATAGAGTGCATACTGAACCCTATAATTGTTTCGGTTAACTATATATCTACACATTGGCCCCATGATATCAATTCCGGAGAGAATTCCTCCTCTTTTATGGTTAAGTTATCATCTACAGATACAGAACAGTTGTGTACTTTATTTTTTTTGACAGAAGAACAGTTGTGTATTTAGTAATTCTAACGTTAGAGAACCACTTCAGAGCTAACCAACTCACTTGGTGTGAAGATTGACGTTTAGCATTCTAGTGCCACAATCACATCATAACTAAATGTATTAAACATAGCTACGGGCATTACATACAGACTGAACTCAATCAAACATTTAAGCACAAGTGGAAATAGGCTCATTGTATGTACAAGACATAAGTTGACTAATTCATAAATAAACTGCACTGCTTTTAACCAAGGTACACCTAGTAAAAGCTTACCCGCAGTTGTAAAGAACCTTATGGATTAAATTGATCCCACTTCTTCTGTCAACAATAGGCAAAAAACACTCGTCCATAACAGATAATGCAACAGCAAGCTTCGAATTGCATTCTATCCTTTGAGGGAACCCAAGGTGCGACGTTTCTGAGGCTGGATCCATTCGATGAACTAGAGACCATGTGAATCCCGATTCCAACTCTTGTTTGACCCCAAGAAGCTTCTGCAAATGTGAAAAAATCTGTAGAGAAGAAACTAAAATCAGTTCCAGTTTGTCATACATATACAGCGCACTCACCTCACCAGCAGGCAGTGTGAGTTTTCAAACAGAAGAATACAAAAATAGAAGATAACTTGAAGCCAAATTTAAGACACATATATTCTTACTCAATTAACAAAACAGTCGTAGTTCAATTTTAAGCCAGAAATCTTTGTGAAAACATTGGAGCAAAGTTTTATATTCCCTCCATTCTAAATTTGTTCAATAACATGCCAATGGAGTTTGATCCTCCTTTATGGGTTTTGGGGGGGGGGGGGGGGGGGTTCGACCATCTCCAGCCCAACTTTGGAAGTGTACTTTAGCACTTTTTTACACCAAAAATCAACTCCAACCCAACACTAAAAGTCACGTTAAATTTGGTGTAACTAAGAGGTTTTTGGAATCCCAAATTATGCCCTTGTACTCAATTCACTATAACAATTTCATTACTTCTGTATCTCAACTGCTTTATCACTTTTGTACTTTATTATTCCTTTTAGTACCTTTAGTGTAAGATTTGGTGTAAATCAGTTGGAGTTGAATTTGGAGATAGTGTAACTTTTTACTTTATTTCGGTGTAACTAACACCAAAATAATATTACGTGTAGGCTGTGGTCTTATCTTATTGGCGTACTGCTGGAAGGGGTAACTGTGAAAATACATATATGAAAGGAATACAATTTCCAAGCTAGGAAATATCACATATAAAGTTTTTATTTTTCAGATGTTATATTGGTACTACAAAACTTTACTAATTGATTTCTATTTCTGTAGATTTCCAGTTGCCAACTAATATTATCACATAGATTGGGTAATTTATCTAGGTCTACTGCCAGAATCTATTTTAAATTTAAGCTTGCACCTCAGTAGAATGTCAAATCTACTTGCCAATTTGGTATCAGCAAAGTGTGCACAGGACAAATGGCAAGTCTCTTTAACAACAAATCAACCATGAATGATAAATCAATTCAATATAGCTTCACCTAACAAATAGATATCTAACGACTACAGACACTTGTAACTGGTCATATGTTATACCTCTTGACAGTTCTTCCCACAAAATGAGTTCGCTGCGCCTCCTGAATCAACGGATAAATCAACCTCATCCTGACTGCATGATTGATGGTCTACAGAGGAAAAACTATATTATGAGCAAAACTCTAAGTAGCACATCCAGGGGGGCACAATATAAAACACATATGCTCTGAGAAAAAAAGTTCCAAAGGATAGCTGGAAAAGTAGTACATTTTTTCTCGCAAAGGCTACACTGAAGAAGTGGATTGTCGGTTTTATCATTTGTTTTAGCATTGCTACAACCAGCAAAACCACAAAATCTACATGTACAATTTGGACAATGCCAATCACCTGCCGGGAGAATCTGCAGTTGAAATAAAGATATTAGTACCAAGTATAAATGTAAAATGTATATATCTTTCAAAAAGAGATACTAGAGAAAAATAATAAGGACTTGGTAACCAGATTTGCAGATCCATATCAATAAAGTTTATTTCAAGACCAGATCACATTATCCTACAGACTCCAGAAAAATAAAAAATTTGAAAAGATACAAAATAGAGCCTAGGGTTTGGCTTGACTGGGGTACCTCACAGGTTCAAGAGACTTAGATACGGCCGACCATCCTAATCAGACTCTAAAAATTAAAATAAAAAAACTGGCACTGGAAGGCGACGAACCTTGAGGAATCTGGGTCCCTCAACTAAGCGCTAAAGTAGGACAACAATTTAGGCCAACTATCTATCTACATTTCTAAAGACCCAACTTTCAATTGTTATTGAGTTTACCCAGCCAACATCCTGTATTCACATTGGATCTTTGATGACTTCTCCTACGAACATTATCCGGAAGTGCCATCATCATCTTCCAAATTTTGTTATTCTAGAACCAGAAACTGGGTGGAAAGAGAGGCAGACTTTGTGAATCTTAAACAGGAAACTGAAGCATGTATAAAATGAATGTGATGATGCAATTAAAGACAGAGTAAAGATGGTTTGTCCAGTCCTGGAGTAGATGAAAATATATGACAATTCCTTGGCCTGGATCATTATGTTCAGTGTGTGTAGGCACTAATTAATCTTTTGAAACAGAAAAGTTAAAGAGCCCAGTAGGTGCTATAATTTTAATTCAATGGACACTCTTTTAAGTTTTAAGACACGTATTTTCTCAATCGGAGGTTCCTCGTATACTAAGGGGTCTTCATTTCCTCTTTTATGTTGGATACAAATTTCCTTCTTCATAATGTGAAGGTGCAGACCCCATAGTTCATTAATAACAGAATTGAATATTTAGTGGGAATAACATATTTAAACTAATTTGACAGTTCTTCCTCCAATACATCCCTTTTTTTCTATCCATTAAAAGCAGTTCCCTGTTTCATCTGGTCATGAAAGGGTCTAAGTTTTATATGTGTTCTTACACGACATCAATTAGTGTTAAAATATGTGATTAAGTAGCCAATGTCTATTTGGCATTATAAAACATAAACAATTATGGCCAACGGCTATACTAAACGACCATCAACCCAATAAAAGTGTAAGAGTCCCCTATGTGCCTCTTATGGCCTACACTGCACCAAAAAGGAATACAAGATATGTGCTTAAATTCTTGGTATATTAAAACCTACACAAGACAACAACGAAACAAATGCTGATACTCAATAGTGTATTTGATATACCAAGACGTTTAGAACATACCGGACAGCAATTAAGTTTTAATACGCACAGAAAAATTATACACTGTAGGGCAACTCGAGATGTCATTGTGTGTCCACACCAAAAGGGCCAAAAAATTTGAGACACACAATGACACAAGCCCCTATATATGTGTCATTGTGTATATATACCTTTATATCCAAGCAGCTCTGATGAAAAGTTGATGGGCAACCATCACAACATATCAAATCCCCTCCATCACCGCAGAGACCACATGTATCATCATTTGGATCATCACCGTCAACATCTACATTGTGAAAACCTTCTCGTTCTGATTCTTCTTGTTTGTTCCATGCATCTAACTGGCACTGCATTAAGGACAGTCCAGATTCCAGATACATGTTTGGGAAAGGTTGACGATGTTTGCTTCCCGCATGAATCTCAAACTTTGAGACCGTAAGAATTTTGCTACAGCAACCACAATGTATCCCATCCTTCGTGACCCAACCTTCCAGCATCACTTTTGTCTGTCTACGGTTCATATATTGAACTTTTTCGCTCATATGCACAATTCCAGAGTCAATCAGCCAAGACAGAAGGGTTCGCTTTCCAGTACATGGAACATAGCCATCAGGTCCAGAATTTAGTCCATTGTCAGAACTGCGAGCCAACAATGTACACCTGCCAATTTTCTTACTTTTTCTTCCTTGTATCATATGAGGGTTCGTAGCAGATTCTTTTTCAGCCATGTCTTGCATTTCCTTCCTCTTGTACAAACCATCACTTGAATCATTTTCATCGACATGATCTGCTTCATGCAATCTGCCTTTCAGTGACTTGTTACTCAGTTTCATATAAGAGCTAAGTTTTTCTTCCTGTTGGTCACTGTCTGTGCCATTAGCAGACTCTCTCATGGTAACTTCCTTAGCACTTCTATTGTAACCAGCATCTCTTTTCTTCTTTTTCAAGTCCCGCTCAATCTTTTTTCTGGTTTGCCTTGTCAATTTACTGATTATTTCTTCTGGTAAAGCGGTGGATGAAGTAGCTTCACCACAAGGCTTGATTTTATCTTCTTCTTCTTCCAACTGCTTCTGAAGTGCATCGTAAGCCTTGATAATTGACCAATAAGCAGTTCCAGCAGGGTTAATATACACTGCATCTAGGTAATCTCTGTTTCTTCTTGGTCTATAATCGATTCTCCAACCACGCTCAAGAAGCATACTTCTTATCTTTTCCCGCAATAACTGCTTCTCTGTACCATTACCACGTGTACCTTTGCTTTCCTTGCCTCCACTGGGTGGGGTCGAAATTTCAGCAGGCGTGATTTTCTTTTGTTCATTTGTGGCCTTCTTATGTTCAACTTTTATTGCCTTCTTGGACCTCTGAGTATGCTTCCTCATTGATTCCTGCTCTATTGACTTTTCACTGTCATCCGTTTCGGAGTCAGCCTTACTGCTCAAAACTGGCAATGCTTTTCCCAACTTCTTATAACTTTTCTCTGTCTTAAGCGAAACTGGTTTTCCTGGTCGTTTTGAATCCGAGTAAAATGCAGGTCTTATCACTTCATTCTTCTTGACAGCAGCTTCAGACCTAGAACCCATTTTTTCTTCAGCTCTTGGGTAATCAGAACCTTTATCAGGAAAACCCTGCTTCTTCTTTTTTACCATTACCTTCAATACACCATTTTTCCCCTGTAACCTGATTCGATCACTGGACGCTTCGCGGCACTTCTCTTTCAGGAATGAAATAGGTAAGTGTGATTCGTCATCATCATCCTCCTCCTCCTCTGCCTTGTACCTACCCTTCCCACTGTAATGCATCCCCTTACTCTTTACCCCTGACATACTACCTTTTCTTTCACTATCCTCACTCCTGTGAACAACATTTCCACTAGCCCCAACCCCGGAATCCCGGTAATTCCCACTACGTCCAGCTCCCTTCAACCTATCATCCCAATAATCCATTCTCATCTTCTTACCATCAAATCCATCATACTCATCAAACTCAAACACATCAAGTCCACTTCTCTTCCTCTCACTTCCAAATCCAGCCATCCCCGCGTCTTCCAATTCAATCCCACTTCTCCTTCTCTCATAAATAATATCTTCCCTAACTTTCCTTCTAACAGGCTCCACCAATTCATCACTAGACCCAGAATCAGCATCAGCCAACCTCGATCTCTTCTTCTCATTCCCCGAATCAAACACCTTCTTCGAACTCGAACCACCAAACCCCAACAATCCATTCCCTTTCTTCTTAATAATCAAACAACCCGACGAACTCTTCTTCTTAATAACATCACTTGATCCATCACCAGATCCACCACCATCCTCCATATTATGCATAACTCAAACACAAAACACAATAAAAATCCAAACTTTCCAGAAATTCACCTCAAATCCACCATCACAACTTCAACCAAAACACTACCAAACTATCGAATTACAATCAAAGCAGCATCAAACTTTAATCCAAATTCTCAAAAACCCATCAAGAATTTCAACAAACTAGTACAAAACTATCAAATTACAATCAAAGCATCAAACTTTTATCAAATTCTCAAAAACCCATCAACAATTTCACAATTCAAAACCCCAAAATCTAAATTTCAGCTCAAACATTCCCAGATCTAAGCAAGACAATAATAAAAGGGGTAAAGAAAGTGATTGTATTCTCACCTAAGATCAATTAAATTCCCAGAAACAGAAATCTATCAATTAGAGTGTGAAGAAGGCCTTGAATCTTAAATTAATTACAAAGAGAAAAATATATGATTTTTCTTTTTTTTGAAGAAACAAGAAAAAGGAAAGATGGTTAGGAATTGTATTTTTGTGTTGATGTTTCTTTTGGGCTGGGTATTTCTTTTATTTATGCTAATTTGTGTTTGTATATATATCCGTGTTGTGTTATACAGTGTACATAGACAGAGTGTGAAATAGGAAACCTTGGTCACACTTGTGTAGTTGTGTAGTTTGTATAGCTTATTTATATCAGTGTCATAGCTTTTGGTTTTTTGGGGAACAACGTTGATAAATAACGAGAAAAAATACAAATATAACAATTTAAAATTAAATGATTCAAAATATTATAATTCAAAAATATGATTTCAGATATCATACTAAAATATTACATTGTGTAACATTTTTAATTTTAAGTTCAAAATGTTACTTAAAATACTACTTAAAGTAATGTTACCTTTTTTTAGGGATTAAAAATATTCAATTTTTTAATTAAAATTTTTAAATTTTATTTGTATTCCTTTAGGGGTTCAACGGTTCAATTTTGGGTTTTAGAATTATTTAAAATGATGAATAAACCGTATACAGATTTAGGATTTATGGTTATTTTAATAGTTAATCTTTGGGGTTGAACGATTCCATTTTTGGGTTTTAAAAATATTAATCTATACATACTTAATCTGACCCTAACTTTAACTGATTTTTAAAAAAAATCGGGATTGACATCCGATTTCTTTAAAACCAGACAGCCAAATTCGGTAAAAAAATACATTTTAAATTAACGTCTTAATTATAAGTTTTCTAATAATGTTTGCAAATACATATTTAGCAAAAAACAAAAGGTAACATAACTTAAAATAACGTTTTGAACCTAAAACATCACTTTAAGTAGCATTTTGAACTTTAAAAAAAAAAATTATTCAAAACGCTACACAATGTAGCGTTTTCTTTATACACAACTTAAAATTATGTTTTGAAGTGATATTTATGGCCATTTTTTTATAATGTGATATTTGGGACATTATTTGTTTTTTTTGAATAAAAAAAACAAATAATGTCGCAAATATCACATTATGAAAAAGGGGGCCAACACCCATAAATATTAACTAGTCCTATTTTATAAATAAACCACATTGTTATTTTGAGAAATTAATAAAATTACCATTTTTTAAGTGTTTTTACTATTTTACTTTTCCGAAAATATTTGAAAAAAAACGGTTTACAACCAAATGCAACTTTTTTTTACGTATTTCCAAAGAGTAATTGATATTGATTTTGGTTGTACTTGGTTGCATTTGGTTTATTTGATTGCAAAATCGTATTTTTCCAAAACTTTTCTAAAAATCGTATTTTTGCAAAACAAGAAATTAAAAAAAATGATATTTTTAAGAAAAACTCAATAATTTTTGGCATTTTTACATGTATTATGAAATTGAAAAACATATTTTTATAAATTAATTTTTCTTTTGGTTAAAAATAAAATATAATATTTTTATTTACTAAAGAAAATTCGAAAATTTTAATTATAAAATGACCGAAATAATTAATTTAGGAATTTATTTTCCCAAAATATTGATTTGAAAAAAACTAATGCAAAATATGTGATTTAAGTTCTCTCCCCTTAAAAATATCAAATGGGATATTCCACTTAGAACGGAGTGTTAGAATGGAAAGTCGATTATCAATGACGTATTAGTTCTAATTCTCTCGCATCAATATAGTGAAACACGTATCACCATGAAGCGGAGATACTCCACTTTTGAAAGTATTAGAGGTGATATTCCATTTCTACTGAAGTCAGGGGCGGTCCTGAGATTCGAGAGGTTCTAGGTGAATTTAAATTTTGGGGTCCTAAATTTTTTTTTTTCAAATTCAAAATATATGCTTAAAATTTACTAATAAGACATACAAAAAATATAGTACGTAAAACAATCTTATTATTCTATTTAAATATAACACGTCTTGCATTTTTGGATGCAAAAGTATCAATTATTGCATAATCAAGTTTCTGAACCATATCCTTTTCTATAGATAACATAGCTAAACCACTTAATCTTTCTTTGAGACATGATTGAACGAAAGCAGGATTTAATCAGCTTTAGTTTTGAAAAACTCCGTTCAACATAAGCAACTGTAACGCGTATCGTTAGAAGAATCCTGTAAGCAATCCAAGCATTTGGATAGCTACCTTTCATCTCTTTTATGTAACTTAACACATCTATCGCCCTCCTAGTATCTTCTGGAAAATTTCGACGCAACATACACAAGTCTTCATACAAATCATCGTTGTTCAAATCAGAAATCTCACCATAGTTTATTATGTTTGCGAAGCCTATAATATGTCAACGTCGTTTCAATCTTTATGTATAGTCATGTATACATTTACTTTGACTTAATATTTAATAAAGTAATACACAAAAAATTATAAATTAAATTTATGTTCTTCCTAACATAGAATTTAATTTTTTGTTACTTCAATAAAAATAAAAATACAAATACTCTACATAAAATAAATTTAACAATTAGATACTAGTTTTTAAATTTTTATGATATCCTTTTATAATTTTTAATAATAAAAAAATGTATAATTTTTTCCTATATAAACAATCAAATAAAACATGTATAGATATACCTACATTACCTCTAAAAATTGGGGCCCTTGGTTTTTGGGGGCCCTAGGCACAAGACTACCTCGCCTATAACCAGGGCCACCCTTGAGTGAAGTGTTAGATGGGATACTCAATTATCAATGATTATGTTTAAAATCGCTCTAGGAGAAAGTCTTATTAATTTTAAGAAGCATAAACATTGGAAGGACAACAATTCAAAAAAATGTCCTAAACCAATCATGTATGATGAGTTAGGAAGAACTTTTGTGTAATCTATTTAATTTCATTAATAAAAGACTGGTTTGTTTTTGTTACGGGTTTTATCTATTTAAGTGTTTAAATAAGATGTTCTATAGTTTAGAGTAAAGCTTTTAGAATTATGATGAGATTGTAATAGTGAGATCTAAAAGATTAAAACTCTAAACTTAAATTGTTCCTAGTCGTAGGATAACTAATTACTAGTTAGTTAATCCGTAAAGATCGGTATATACTATGCTTGCTTCAATATGAAGGATGTCTGTTCTCATAGGCATTTGTGTGATGACACTATAGCTAGTATGTAGGTGCTTATTAAAGAATATGTTTACTGAACATGACTCGAATAGTTGAACAGCTAATGGAGTTCACTCACGTGTTAGTAGTTGTTCATATAGTGATGGTTGTACAAGTGTCCTTAGACTTGAGGTAATCATAGTCATCTTGTGTACATTGAACTATACTTTGGTTTAGTTCTTAGTCTCTAGGGACAATAATAAGGGCTCTTCTGGGCATAGGAATCTGTACACGAAGTTAGTGATTGATCAATAGAGGATCTACCCCTTCCAGTGAAGGAAAAGAATGTCCTATGTTATTCCACTTATTCTAGTTCAGGAATCTCTAGCCAGAGTGAATGAAATTAGAAAGAAGTTTCTAATTTGCATTAAAAGGAACTAAGCATAATGAATAGGAAATCATATGATTAAATTAGATAGGCTTGACACAAGATCCATGCCTTGTATTTAATCGGGACATTATAGGGCAGAAGGAATTGATTGTACGGGAACCATTCAGTGACTAGGTTCTAGGTATTCTAAGCAGTGAATTCATATTATCCAGATAGTCACGATATGCTGAGAAGTATCCCCCACGATGTAGAATAAATATGATTAATTATTTATTTAATTATATTTAATGAATTAGAAGAATTCATATAAATAATAATAAAATAGTTTTATTATTATTTATTTCTACTACCGGCTTAATATTGAACCTACAGGGTCACACAATAAAAGAGTCTGATTTATTGGTGGAGGAATTAATTAATAATGGCTAGTAATTATTTATTTGTGAAATAAATAATTTATTAGCAATTTTATAATTGATTAAATAAGATTTAATTTATTATAAATTAATTAAGAAGAGTTCTTAATATTATTAATTAAGGATTTAATTTAAGAAATTAAATCAAGAGAGAGAATTATTTTCTAAAGAATTTAAAAAAGAATTAATGATTAAAAGAGTTTTAATTATTAATTAATTTATTAATGAGATTAATTAATTTATAGGGTTAATAATTATATGGGCTAAAAGTAAGCCCTAAAAACACATTTAATGTGACATTAATTAGACCCGATATGGTCCAAATGTGGGGCCCATTAGTGGGACCCAAACCATTAATTTCAATATTAAATTCGTAATTAATATTGGAGGAGATAAACAGCTCAGCAATAAGAGTCAAACAAGGAAACAATATCATTAGGAGTAGCCTCCAAGGTATCCAATTCAACATGGAAACTGATTCCTACATGGAAGGAGTCTAGAACCTTCCTCAAGGAGGTGGCTTGCCCACAAAGTCTCTGAACCCTACCATAATTCTAAGGCTTCCGCAGCCTATATAAGGGCCTGACCCCTCATTCTCAGAACTACGTCTTTGGGCAGAGCTCAATACGTCACTAATGTTTTGGCTTAATCCTCCAATAAGGACATACAAGCCACTACGTCCTTGGTGTGCCCTCGCCGCCATAGCCCCGAGGGCGAACACCAAGAACTACATCTTTGGTTTGATTCTCAATAACGAGATACGTAGGCATTCTATGAGGACCGATCAGTCTCAAACACGGAAACAGCCATTAAAGCTTGAAGCTGACCAACCCCTTCGCATTAAATATACACAAACCCTATTGGCAATTTGATAACCTAGTTTTTATTCCACAACATTTGGCGCCGATTGTGGGGAGACGACATCAACCATGGTTCAAACACGAAGAACAACATCAGCCTCGACTGAGGCCATACCCCTTAGCGCTGCTCCACCCGCCACTTCTGATCCGCCTATCACTACTGAAGAAGGGCAGGTACCCCCATCAACAGGGGCGATCATTCAACGTCTCACCTCTCAACCCCCAGGGACAATTCCCCATGTTGAGGGAACTCTACCAGTGGTCGTCCATCAAAACCAAGAAACCAACCCTCTTCAGATGGTGGTTTCTTCTCTTGATAACGTTAATCGCCCAGGGGTACGGATCCATACCACGGATCTTCCCGCAAATACCAACCCGATGTATGGCCTGCCTAACTACCCTCCTACTACTCGAGGTGTTGGACCAAGCGGCCATGCCTTGCTGATTCAGGAGCCTCCTTATATTATGGGGTTAGGCCGTGATCAAGAATATGATGACTACTCTGGCTCCTATACTGACGACTCATCATCTGAGGACGATGATCGTGATGAAGCCTCGAGGAGGCGACGTGCAAGTAGAGAACCTCGAAGGAGGACACAAACTATCCATGATGGACCCCCTTTGACAACTGCTGAGAGGATAAGGGATCATGAGGCCGAGATCTTAAAGCTGAAGGACGACATGGCAAACGAGCAGGTGAGACAGAGTCAGAATCAGAACCAACCTCCTCCGACTTCAGGAGGGATCCCCCTCATTGATTTACAAAGATCTTCAAGAAGGTAAAGAAGGGCTGATGCCCCCACTGGAAGAACAACGAGGGTGGAAACCCCCAAGGGGAACCCCAAAGATCTGATGCCTCTTGGAGATCCTGATGATCCCACACCCCTGTTTATTGAGGAGGTGATGAATGCTCGTATTTCTAGGAAGTTCAAGATGCCGACAATCAAGGCTTATGATGGAACGGGTGATCCCGCAAATCACGTCAGGACATTTTCAAACGCACTGCTGTTGCGGCCTGCAAGTGATGCTCTAAAGTGCAGAGCGTTTCCTCAAACCTTGTCGGGCATGGCTCAAAGATGGTATAGCCGATTACCTGCAAATTCGATTGGCTCCTTTAAGGAGTTAAGTGCCGCTTTTGTCAGCCAATTCATTAGCGGAAGAGTTCATGAGAAAAACTCTACATCTCTTATGTATTTGGTACAAGGAAAGAATGAAAATATAAGGGATTACCTCAAGCGATTCACTAAGGAGACACTAAATATCACCGACTTGGAGAATAAGGTGGCCATGGTAGCCCTGGAGCATGGAACCACTGACCTCTTCTTTAAGAGGTCATTGGCGAAGCATCCCCCTGAGAACATGGCTGAGCTCCAACGAAGGGCTGATAAGTATATTAAAGCTGAGGATAGCATGAAGAAAGAGGCCACAGTAGGTAAGGGAAAGAGTAACAACAACTCTAGGAAGCGAAAGCAAGACCTGGAATATGATTACCAGGAGTATGATGCTAGGGACAAGTATCCCCGAACTAGCGAGGACTCCGACTCTGCCCCTAAGAAGAACCAAGGACCAAGGTTCACTGAGTATGCAAGGTTGAATACTCCTAGGAGCCGAATCTTGTTGGACATTGAGAAGGATAAAGATTTCCGATGGCCGAAGCCACTTAGGGGTGATCCCGCAAAGAGAAACAAGAATCAGTATTGCAGATTCCATAGAGATGTGGGGCATGAGACTGATGATTGCAAACAACTCAAAGATGAGATCGAGTTTTTGATCCGTAGAGGGAAACTGAGCCACTTCACGAAGGGTGAAGATCGTGGTAATCAAAGAAGAAATTATAATAGAAGGGATGACGATCAAGATCGTAACCCACAGCCTCGAGGGCCAGTAATCAACATGATCTCAGAAGGCCCGACTATGGCCGGGACAACTAGGAACTCTCGAAAGGCTTATGCCCGTGAGGTGATGTACATTGTTGGAGAAACGCCTAAACGTGCAAAAACTGAGGTAGCAATCAAGTTCGATGATTCAGACCTCGAAGGGGTGAAGTTCCCTCATGACGACCCGCTGGTCATAACTCCCGTGATGGGAAATTCAGAGGTGAAGCGAGTCTTGATAGACAATGAAGCTTCTGTGGATATCTTGTTTCATGATGCATTTATAAAGATGGGATATAATGAGTCTCAGCTAACCCCTACCAACATGCCTACCTATGGATTTAATGGAGTTGAATCCAAGGTTGAAGGAACCATTCAGCTTCTTGTGACTATTGGGTAGGAACTTAGGGAGGCTACTCAGATGCTGAACTTCTTGGTAATCAAGGCAGCCTCAACGTATAATGCAATACTGGGAAGGACTGGTCTTCACGCGTTCAAGGCTGTGGCCTCTACCTATCACATGAAGGTCAAGTTTTCGACTAAGAATGGAGTTGGAGAACAGAAAGGAGATCAGAAAATGGCTAGAAGTTGCTATGTAGCTGCTCTGAGAGCGGATGGAGTCGGGGGGCAGGTCCTTCCGATCGAAGACATGGATGGCCGAGGTGATGATGAACACTGAGGGAAACCGAAAGAAGATTTGATTCCTATACCTCTAGATCTTGGAGATCCCGAAAAAGTTACGTATATTGGAGCCTCTCTGAAAGAACCCTTGAAGGGTAGATTAACAACTTTCTTACAAGAGAACAGCGATGTGTTTGCTTGGACAGCGGCTGATATGCCAGGGATTGATCCCCAACTCATAACTCACAGGTTGAATGTCGATCCTAAGCGGAAGACAATAAAGCAGAAGAAAAGAAATTTCACACTTGAAAGGCAAGAGGCCATTAAGCAAGAAGTTGATAAGCTCTTGGAGGATGGATTCATTGAAGAGATTCAATTCCCCGAGTGGTTCGCTAACCCTGTGATGGTTAAGAAGGCGAATGGAAAATGGAGGATGTGTATAGACTTCACCGATCTGAATGATGCATGTCCTAAGGATTGTTTCCCTTTACCAAGGATTGACACGCTGATAGATGCCATAGCTGGGCATGAGATGTTGAGCTTCATGGATGGTTTCAGTGGTTATTATCAGATTAAGATGCATAAGGATGACATCCCAAAGGTATCTTTCATAACTGACTTTGGTGTTTTCTGTTATCTTGTTATGGCTTTTGGACTAAAGAATGCAGGAGCCACTTATCAACGATTGGTGAACAAGATATTCGCCCATCTGATTGGGAAAACCATGGAGGTCTATGTTGATGATATGTTAGCCAAGAGCCTAATCAAGGCATACCATATTAAGCACCTCAGAGAGGCATTCGAAGTGCTGAGGCACCATAAATTGATGTTGAATCCAGCCAAGTGCGCCTTTGGCGTTAGATCAGGAAAACTTTTAGGTCTGATGGTTTCGAAGCGAGGCATAGAAGGCAACCCCCGATAAGATCAAAGCGATTTTTGACATGGAACCACCCCGTTCTATACGAGATGTGCAGAAGCTGACGGACAGAGTAGCAGCCCTGGGGAGATTTATCTCCAAATCTGGTGATAAGTGCTTGCCTTTCTTTCAAGCATTGAAGGAGGTGAAGAACTTTGAGTGGACACCTGAAAGCCAAGAGGCCTTCGAACAGCTGGAGAAGTACATGACTGAAGCCCCGTTGTTGGCCAAACCTAGTCCCGGCGAGACTCTGTATTTATATCTGGCAGTGTCTGAACAAGCACTAAGTTTCGTTCTCATATGAGAAGAAAGCAAGGTTCAGAAGCCTATCTACTATGTGAGCAAGGTGTTGTATGGGGCTGAGTTAAATTACTCTCCCATTGAGAAGTTTGCTTAGGCATTGATAACAGCTTCGAGAAAGCTACGACCATACTTTCAGTCACACAGGATTGAAGTCCTAACAGACCAGCAGTTGAGAAACATATTGCACAACCCAAAGGCCAGTGGAAGGCTGATTAAGTGGGCAATCAAACTCGGAGAATTTGACATCACATACAAGCCTCAAACAGCCATCAAGGCTCAGGCATTGGCTGACTTCGTGGTTGAATGTAACATTGGCAACCAAGAAGTCGGGGGGGAAGGAGATAGTAACCACCCCTAGAAGTGAGGATAAAGATGAAGAGCTTGTACTTGATCAGAAGGAACATTGGGTGCTCTATTTTGATCGAGCATAAAAAAAAAATCTAGTGGTGCAGGTTTTGTCTTGCAAAGCCCCGATGGGTTCATAGTTGAGTATGCTTTGAAGTTGGACTTTCCAACAACGAAGTTGAGTATGAAGCCTTGATAGCCGGATTGGGCATGGCCAGAATCATGAGGGTCAAGAACCTCAAAGTTTGTGGAGATTCAATACTGGCAGTCTTGCAAGTGAATGGTGAATTTGAAGCCAAAGATGAAACTATGGCGAAGTATTTGAGAGTTGTGAAGGCTGTTATGACTCAGTTTGATGAGTGCTATGAAGAGCACATTCCGAGAGAAGAGAACGTTAAGGCCGATACCCTATCTAAGTTCGCCTCTTCTGAGATAGAGAATTATGCAAAGAGTTTTTACTTCCATGTCCTGAAGACCCCACCATCGATTCGAAATTGGTAGCACCGGTTGATGTAAGCTGAAGGATAGACCCTCTCAAAGCTCATCTTGAGACTGGTTGGCTCCCTGATAATGCCTTGAAGGCACAGAAACTGTTAGTGAGAATGTTGAGATAAGAAGTCCTTTGTCATTTCATAATTAAAATTTTGAATCTCAAATCCCGACACAAAATTTAAGCCTTGATGGCCAAAAAAGCTGTCTACCTTCAATTGAGCTTGTCGTTTGAGTTTAAGGACTTGAATTAAGAGTCGTCAATCGAATTCAAACTAAAGCAAGGTCCTGTGAGAATAAGAAGAAGGTTGAAATCCTAGAATTAAAAAACTAACCAAGGCACACCAGACTTGAAGTCAAGTGCTAAGGAGCAAGTCAACTTCTTGAACAATCAACCAAAGTAAGACCTCCACCATATAAAACAAGGGGGCAAGAGCTAAGGGACTTCATCATTCCTGCATCTTAGAATGAGAGTTAAGGGTTGATGATAACCAACAAACACCAATGAATTCAAGGTTTCGAATCAAGAATTCGGTAAACGAGTTAAAGCCCCGAAGGTCACGGAAACTAAGAGTAAAGTCAAGAATGTATGGTTTTCGACATTCAAATGCTGGCATTAGTTTGAATACTGAAATTCAGTGTTCAATCTTGAAGTTTGGATATCTACATTCCAAGATTGATGTTCAACCGTCGTGGGCCAATTAAAGACGACCAACCGTAGTTAGCCAACCTCTGTCAGCTGATTGAGGTACCTCCGGTGAATCAACCAACCTCCGTCAACCGACTGAGGCATGAACGAAGCCCCAACCAACCACCATTGGCCGACCGAGCCTCGGGGGAGGCGTCAGCCGACCACGGATGGCCAACCACGGCACGCACGGAGCCTCAGCCGACCACGGATGGCCAACCACGGCACGCATGGAGCCTCAGCCGACCACGGATGGCCGACCACGGCACGTACGGAGCCTCAACCGACCACAGATGGCCAACCATAGCACGCACGGAGCCTCAATCGACCACGGATGGCCGACCACGACGCGCACGGAGCCTCATCCGTCACGGATGGTCGACCACGACGCGCACGGAGCCTCAGCCGACCACGAATGGCCGACCACGACACGCACGGAGCCTCCTCCGACCACGGATGGTCGAGGATTATTAATTAATTATTAATTTAAGAAATTAAATCAAGAGAGAGAATTATTTTCTAAAGAATTTAAAAAAGAATTAATGATTAAAAGAGTTTTAATTATTAATTAATTGATTAATGAGATTAATTAATTTATAGGGTTAATAATTGATATGGGCTAAAAGTAAGCCCTAAAAACACATTTAATGTGGAATTAATTAGACCCGATATGGTCCAAACGTGGGGCCAATTAGTGGGACCCACACCCTTAATTTCAATATTAAATTCGTAATTAATATTGGAGGAGATAAACAGCTCAGCAATAAGAGTCAAACAAGGAAACAATATCATTAGGAGTAGCCTCCAAGGCATCTAATTCAACATGGAAACTGATTCCTACATGGAAGAAGTCTAGAACCTTCCTCAAGGAGGTGGTTTGCCCACCAAGTCTCTGAATCCTACCATAATTCTAAGGCTTCCGCAGCCTATATAAGGGCCTGACCCCTCATTCTCAAAACTACGTCTTTGGGCAGAGCTCAATACGTCACTAACGTTTTGGCTTAATCCTCGAATAAGGACATACAAGCCACTACGTCCTTGGTGTGCCCTCGCCGCCATAGCCCCGAGGGCGAACACCAAGAACTACGTCTTTGGCTTGATTCTCAATAACGAGATACGTAGGCATTCTGTGAGGACCGATCAGTCTCGAACACGGAAACAGCCATTAAAGTTTAAAGCTCACCAACCCCTTCGCATTAAATATACACAAACCCTAGTCGCAATTTGATAACATAGTTTTTATTCCACAACAATAATTATAGGAAAAATTCAGCTGAATTTTTTGCCTATAAATATACTATTATAAGCCCTATTAGCCTCATTGGTTTTTAATGTAAGTTTTAGAAGGAGGCAACCATATTTTCTCTCTCACCCTCTTCCTCTCTCCTTCAATCATCTCTTGGTGGATACTTGTGGAGTGCTTCACACATTGAGGAGCAACTACTAGAAGAGTCTTTACATCATCATCGATCAATTTTAAAGGTTAGATTACGAATCCAAACCTTTTCCCATGAATCGTATGCATCCTTTTATGATTTTTATTGTAGTATAATTGTTATACACGCTTTCGTTGTGCCATAAATCCCTTCATCTCGAAGGGACATACATGGCATTCAAATATATAATGAAGTAAAGTGGGAGTATATGAATTTGTTGGAGAGACATGAAACTTATTGGAAGCAAAGGGCGAAGCAATTTTGGCTAAGTGAGGGGGATAGAAATACACATTTCTTCCATAAACATGCATCAGCTAGGAGAAAGATCAATGAATTGCAGCGTACTAAGGATGAAGATGGGTGTGGAAGGAGACAACGGAGGAAATTCAGGAAGTTATATAAAAATATTTCTCTTAACTATTTACTACATCATCTCTGGACGGAAACTTAAGTCACAGGGAGCAGTTGAAGTAAGTAACAATTGAGGAAAATAGTGGACTTATTTCAGAGATTACGCCCGATGAAGTTAGAGAAACTGCTTTTTCTATGCACCCTGATAAAGCGTCAGGGGTGGACGGCTTGAATCCGGCATTCTTTCAGGTGTTTTAGAATATAGTGGGGAAGGATGTAGTTTGTTTTTGTAAGAGGTTTATGCGATCAGGTGAACTCTCGAGTCATGTTAATCGTGCATTAGTGAGATTAATCCCTAAAACAAAGGTGCCCCAGGATATGACAGAGCTACGACCTATTTCATTGTGTAACGTGTTAGTGAGAATATTGTCGTAGGTAATGTCTATCAGATTAAAACCATGCCTTGGCTCGGTGATATCGAATACACAGAGTGCTTTTGTGGAAGGGAGGTTGCTAACTAATAATGCTTATGACAGGTTAGAATGTGGGTTTATATGGAATATGATGTACAAATTTGGGTTTCATGAGTTGTGGATCGACAGAATAATAAAATTCATTCAATCGACGTCGTATGGTTTTTTCCATAATGGCGAGGAATTTGGAAACGTTATACCACAACTTGGAGTACGTTAGGGTGATCCAATTTCGCCTTATATATACATCATGTGTGCAAAAGGGCCGAGTGCCATGCTTCGATGTAATGAAGAGGCAGGTCTTATTCATGGATCATGGATGTACCATAGCTAGAGGGGCGCCAACTATATCACACTTACTATTTGTAGATAACTGTTATCTCTTCTTCAAGGCTAAAGAAGCGGAGACAAATACTATGAAGCGCATCTTAAACAGGAATGAAGAGATTTCTGGACAGAGGGTGAATTTTGGTAAGTCTAAGATTACGTTCTCTCCAAACACAAATGTTGATGATCGAAGAAAAGTGTGTACTAACTTGGGAGTGACTGAAATTCATAAACCTGGTAAATACTTGGGTATGCCCATGGCCATAGGTAGAGGAAGAGTTGCAACGTTTTCGTTCTTGTTAGATCAAGTTGATCAAAAGTTACAAACATGGAGTAATCAAACCTTATCAAAAGCCGGTAAGGTAGCATTGTTGAAAACTGCAGCACAGACAATGCCAAATTTCTGGATGAATTTAATGTTGATTCCGTTAGAAATTTGTGATGGAATAGAGAAGAAGATGAATGCATTTTGGTGGGGGGAATTGTAGTTCGAGTGGGGGAATAAAATGGTTATCGTGGGATAAGTTATGTGATGTTAAGGAAGCAGGGCGTCTAGGATTTAAGAGGTTATGGGAGTTCAATATTTCTATGCTCGCAAAACAGGCATGACGACTTGTAAATAATAGTAACCCTGTCGTGACTAATTTAATAAAAACCAAGTACTATTGATAAATGGATTTTATATCCATTTAGAGCATTCTAAATCGGCTTAAATTGATTGCTTTGGCCTCAAGTTTGTGGTAGTTTTGATGTGTTTTGTTTAATTGTGCAGGGTTGAAGAAATGTCGATTAAAGGTGTAGTTTCCGTCGTTTTTGGAGTTGATTTATGATATGGAATGTAGAATGGAGGCTAATGTCAACTACCAAGAAGTATACAAGTCATTAGGGATTAAAGACGGAAGCTCATGCAAAAGAAACGGGAAGAAAAAGTTGAAAAACGAAGAAAAATTAATTCCCGCAGATTGAGGCCGAGCAGAGTGCGCCATTTGAGCACTCTGCGCCATTTTTATGCAGATTGAAGCCGTGCACCCTGCGCCGTTTGAGCACTCTGCGCCAAGATGCGCTGGGGAAAATCAGCCAGAATTTCTAATTCTTGTTTTGGCCATATCTTGAGTTCTAGAAGTCCGTTTTAGACGATCTTACAGTCCACGCGAAGCTAACGAGAATCTCTATCATTCTAAAGTGGTCCAGATGTCAAAACACGAATGGAATGGTCCAGAAATACTGAAGAAAAGTCAGCTACGAATTTTCCTTCAAAACATAATCAGTTTAGGAAACGTATTTTGCAGAATTCTATTTTCACAAGGAAATTGCTATAATTCCTACTTCAAATAAGTATGGTAATTGCTCTGGGTGGCTAGAACATTCTAGAATCAGTCTTGAGCATGGAATTTGCAATTCTATTCTCATTCAAGAACAGAAATTGGCATACTCCTATTCCAACTCTAAAATGGCAATTGCTTGATGGAGAGGCAAATTGAGGCTATAAATACACATCTTGGGGGACAGAAAAAAACACACATCATTACATATTAATTACTTAGGTTTATTTGTATTTTTTTAATACTTTGTTTTATCATGGTTTCATCAGATCCCATGATGGCGAGAGGTTCGATTATGAACTAATCGTTGTCATGGGATTCTAACGGATTTATTTATGGAGCTTAGTATTTTGATGCTTTAAAGATCTGTGTGTGATGTATATCTGATATCCTTGTATGGTTATGCTTAATTGATAGATGCGTCGCGAACATCTAATTTGTTAATCTCTTGTGAAGTGAAAGTGGATCTTGAGATTTAGAACTTGCCATGCTAGCATAGGTTCATGATTGTTTATCAATATGATTAGTAGTATGAGATGAAAATACTTATATTGCCCTGTGTGATCTTTATGGATAACTTGCTCTTCAACCGTTATGTTTTCAAATTCTATAGACATATAGGGTCTAAGCATAATTGGTGTCTATTCATCTTCTATCTCTTTTGTGGATGTATGTTTAGTTTTGTATTCGTATACTAAGAAGTAGCGTGTACTTGTTTCGTGTTATCCGATCAGATATCATAACCATTGCATATAGTGATTAAAGGGGTCAGATCTAAGCGAAGTATTTAATGAAGTTAGGATCCCATGTTACTCTTGTAAACGTAATTCAATTTCAATTCTTGTTAGTTAGTTAATTCTTAGTTGTTAATTTACTTCTTAGTTAATTTAGTTAATTAAACCCAATTTGTTATTTGTCTTAGCAGTGAGTAATAACCATACATTGTTGCATAGGTACAATAACTGAATTAAAACCATATCCAGATCTCTGTGGGAACGAACTCAACTTTATTCTATATTACTTGTGACCGCGTACGCTTGCGTGTTTTAGTGTAAACAAGTTTTTGGCGCTGCTACCGGGGATCATCGGTGTTTTATTTTTAGTTTATGTGCTTGTCAATAGTGGTCGTTAGAGTTCACTGACTCGGATTGTTTCTTACATAGTTGTTTAGTTTTATGTGTTGCAGGTAGCAATGGAAGAACCAGTAGCAGCAGCGAAAGCATTGATGTATTATTCTCAACCAAAGATCAAGGACATCCAATTTAGCATTGTCAGGCCAGCTATTACAACTAATACTTTCGAAATCAAGCCTAGCATAATTCAGATGGTGCAGAACTCAGTTCAATTTGGGGGTGCTCCGATTGAAGATCCTAACATGCACATCCGGAATTTCATTGAGATCTGCGACACTTTCAAGATCAACGGGGTGTCAGAAGATGATATGAAATTAAGACTTTTCCCATTCTCTTTGAGGGATAAAGCTAAGGGCTAGTTGCACTCTCTACCAGCCGGTTCTATTACTACTTGGGAGGATCTTGCTCAGAAATTTCTCACTAAATTTTTCCCCATGGCAAAGACCGTAGCAATCAGGAACGCTATTACTCAATTTTCACAGCAGTCTGAAGAATCTTTGTGCGAGGCTTGAGAGCGATATAAGGAGATGCTAAGGAAGTGTCCACATCATGGGATGCCTGAGTGGATGGTGATTAACTGCTTTTATAATGGTTTAGGTGCACAGTTAAGACCCATGCTAGATGTAGCATCAGGTGGAGCTTTATGGGTTAAGAGCTATGCGGAAGCTTATGAGCTAATTGAGATGATGGCTGCGAATGAATACCAGAATCCAACTCAGAGATTTTCACAAGGCAAATTAGCAGTAATTCTGGAAGTTCATACAGTCACAACTCTAGCAGCTCAGCTAGGGGCACTTAATAAGAAATTGGATTTTATGTCAAAGCATAGGGTGCCTCAAGTTGTTAGTGTTTGTGAGCTATGTGAGGGCGCGCATGAGACGAGTCAATGTGCCATATCTTCTGAATCGGCACATTTTGTGAGCAACTTCCAGCAACCTTCGCAACCAGATCCAGCCACCTATCATCCTAATTTTGGCTAGAGCAACAATCAAGATTTTCAGCAGCAACAGTTTCATAGGGATGATGGTCAATATTCGAATGAAAAATCTGAATTGGATGAATTGAGGTTGATGATTGAAAGTCAGGCGGTATCTCTCAAGACATTGGAGAATCAGATTGGGCAAATTGCAAGTGCCTTTCTCAACGGACTGCAGGGAGTTCTTCATAGTGACACAGAGGTGAATCCAGGAAAACAAGATGGCATGGAGCAGGTTAATGTCATAACGCTCAGATCTGGAAAAGTCACGAACGATCAGAATTCGGCAATTGAGGATGAAGAAGGAATTCATGATCAGGATCCTATAGAAAAAGAAGAAAATTCTGTTTTGTCAGAACCTGTGGTGGATAGTGATGAGGAGGAAGAGTATGAGTCGCTCGGCTTGGCTGATCTCTGGGATTCTAAGGTGCTGATTGATGAGGTTGTTTCATGGTCAAATCTTGAGGATAGTACAATTGAGTCTTTTCTTGAGGAAGACAAATTCCAAGGTGAGGTGAGTGTTCACAAGCCATGTAAGGAATTTGATCATGTTAGGATGGTGGATGATTTGGAAAGGGCACTATTTGGGACCGACAATGTTGAGCTGCACAAATTTCAAAAATTGGTATGTGCGTACCAAGAGGCTGAAGAACATGGGAAAGATGCAGGTCTTCTACTTGACTCAGAGTTTAAAGATGGAGGTAGCGCATTAGAGCCAATGGAGGAAGTTCTCTTTGAGGAACCAAAGGCTTCAGCAACTTACATTTACCCTCCTCCATTATATTCAAGCGAAGCCCGCGAGTGTGTGTTGTTCTACAAATTGACAGATTTTGGGTCAACAGATGAAGGCATTGGAATTGGACATAGTTGTTATACGAATAGGCCAAGCGAGGAGAAGGGGCAGAAAGTGTGCCGCCGTGATGACGATGAAGTCTCACGAAGAGAGGACCAAGCAAACTATTATCATCCTTAATGGAGGCTTGGAAGTAACGTCAAACTATTGACGTTAAAGAAGCGCTTCTTGGGAGGCAACCCAAGCATTGTTGTATACTGGTATGTTTTCTACTTTCCCTCATATTTACTTCCATTCAATGAGGACATTGAATATTTTAAGTTTGGGGGTGGTTTGAGGGATAAGTAGTGTGTATGTAGTTATATGTGATTGTTAATCATTGTGTTGATGTAGGATATCATGTTTGCATTTTAGTTGTAATTCATGCATGATTGTGAGTCCATAGTAGTTTGCATTTGCACCCATGCTTGATAGGAATTTTGTGTTGTTGACGCTTTTTGATTGAGAAGTGATATGCTTTGTTCTTGTGCACACACATACACTAGTAAGTTGAAGCTGGTAGACTTATTGAATGTTATAAGTAATTAGAAGGACATGAATATGTGCAAGTTGATTTAGTTTGCATGCTTTGAATACAAGTAGGGGCATTAGAGAGGTTTTTGCTTGGGATTGAGTATGTTTTCCTACCAAGTGAGCTTTTGAGCCTTATTGCATATTTGTTGCAATTTACTCGTTTGCTTGAGTGTCCACGGATTGTTTGCATTACTAGCAGTTGTTTGAGATCTTTCTTGAAACGCATGACATTAATTGACGATTAAAATGATAAAGGCATTTAGGATTAACCGCATATTTTCCCATATTACCACACCATGTTTACATGATCAATTAGTTAACCCGTTGAGCTTAATCCTATTTTTTCGGTGACATACCACATTACTTGCCTAGACCTTTTTCTTGTATTGGCCTTACATTAATTTGAACTCACATTGTCAAAGGCTAGTAGAGTGCTTAAGGGAGTAATAAGGTGTGCAAGGAGGGGTTTATTTTTGGTCATAATTTTGGGGGGAAATATTGAAATTTGGGTTTGGTTGTTTGCCTGATAGTCGGCATGTGTAATAAAATCGTGGGATCACTGTTATTGTCTATATTATTGTTGCTTTAGCTCTCGAAAAAAAACAGAAAAAAAAAAGAAGAAAAAAATTATATTATGAGAGCATATTTGTGTTATTGTGATCCTACTTTAGTCGGCTAGTCGAGTGTTTTGTTGGAAGAAGAATAGTAAAATTATATGGGGGGGGAAATAGGTGGTTGTGTATGATCTATTATAAGTTCCTACTAGCTTTTGACACTTCACCTGTTTTGGCTTATTTGACATACCTTGTCCCTAGCCCCGTTACAACCCAAATAAAGACCTTTTGATTATCGTCATTGATGTATGTTGTGTTAAGAGTTAGATTGATACCAAATGTCAAGCATGCTTATGATTTTGTTGGAATTGAGTGATACACTTACCCTTGTTCTTGAGTGAATATTCTTTTGTGAGTGGATTGCGAGTGTTTGCGAGTTTTGTCTCAAAGATGTATTCTTGTAGGCTTAGCATGTTTACTAACTTATTCTTACACTTGACATGGACTTGTGAGAACTTATGCATGTTCATTGAGTAGACTATGTGAATACTTGCACTTTTGACACCAAGACATTGCGTATTTACTTTGATTCTTAAGTTGATATGGCATGAGAGGATTTGAAGGTATGGTAGGATATTAGTACTAGATTAGTTGCATTTTTCATATTAGTTGCATTCATGCATTGCATTGGATTTTGTGGGTACATTCGCTATAGGCCCTCACGAGACCTTACTCGTCCACTAGGGCTGCCTAGGGGTTTAAAGGGCTTGTTGCATATGCCAAATGCAACCGTGATCACCTACGGAAGTGGAAATAGTTAGTTAGATAGTTTGTAATTGTTTTTGCTTGAGGACAAGCATCGGTTTAAGTTTGGGGGTGTGATAAAAGGATTTTATATCCATTTAGAGCATTCTAAATCGGCTTAAATTGATTGCTTTGGCCTCAAGTTTGTGGTAGTTTTGATGTGTTTTATTTAATTGTGCAGGGTTGAAGAAATGTCGATTAAAGGTGTAGTTTCCGTCATTTTTGGAGTTGATTTATGATATGGAATGTAGAATGAAGGCTAATGTCAACTACCAAGAAGTATACAAGTCATTAGGGATTAAAGACGGAAGCTCATGCAAAAGAAACGGGAAGAAAAAGCTGAAAAACGAAGAAAAATTAATTCCCGCAGATTGAGGCCGAGCAGAGTGCACCATTTGAGCACTCTGCGCCATTTTTATGCAGATTGAAGCCGTGCACCCTGCGCCGTTTGAGCACTCTGCGCCAAGATGCGCTGGGAAAAATCAACCAGAATTTCTGATTCTTGTTTTGGCCATATCTTGAGTTCTAGAAGTCCGTTTTGGACGATCTTACAGTCCACGTGAAGCTAACGAGATTCTCTATCATTCTAAAGTGGTCCAAATGTCAAAACACGACTGGAACGGTCCAGAAATACTGAAGAAAAGTCAGCTACGAATTTTCCTTCAAAAAAGAATCAGTTTAGGAAACGTATTTTGCAGAATTCTATTTTCACAAGGAAATTGCTATAATTCCTACTTTAAATAAGTATGGTAATTGCTCTGGGTGGCTAAAACATTCTAGAATCAGTCTTGAGCATGGAATTTGCAATTCTATTCTCATTCAAGAACGGAAATTGTCATACTCCTATTCCAACTCTAAAATGGCAATTGCTTGATGGAGAGGCAAATTGAGGCTATAAATACACATCTTGGGGGACAGAAAAAAACACACATCATTACATATCAATTACTTAGGTTTATTTGTATTTTTTTAATACTTTGTTTTATCATGGTTTCATCAGATCCCATGATGGCGAGAGGTTCGATTATGAACTAATCGTTGTCATGGGATTCTAACGGATTTATTTATGGAGCTTAGTATTTTGATGCTTTAAAGATCTGTGTGTGATGTATATCTGATATCCTTGTATGGTTATGCTTAATTGATAGATGCGTCGCGAACATCTAATTTGTTAATCTCTTGTGAAGTGAAAGTGGATCTTGAGATTTAGAACTTGCCATGCTAGCATAGGTTCATGATTGTTTATCAATATGATTAGTAGTATGAGATGAAAATACTTATATTGCCCTGTGTGATCTTTATGGATAACTTGCTCTTCAACCGTTATGTTTTCAAATTCTATAGACATATAGGGTCTAAGCATAATTGGTGTCTATTCATCTTCTATCTCTTTTGTGGATGTATGTTTAGTTTTGTATTCGTATACTAAGAAGTAGCGTGTACTTGTTTCGTGTTATCCGATCAGATATCATAACCATTGCATATAGTGATTAAAGGGGTCAGATCTAAGCGAAGTATTTAATGAAGGGGTCAGATCATTGCGTGTTTTAGTGTAAACAACTATCCTAAAAATGATTTTATAAATGCTACGATTGGGGCTAATCCAAGCTATATATGGCGTAGTATATTGGAAGCAAAAGAGGTTATTCGATAGGGGGCTAAGAAGAGAATTGGTGATGGATGTAGTACGCCGATGTGGAAGGTGCCTTGGCTACCTTGTTAGGAAAATGGATACCTTACAACAGAGATGCATGCACAATTGGAACACATTACAGTCTCTCGCTTATTGGACGAGGAACAGATAGGGCGGGATAATGAAATTCTTCAAGATATATGTAATGAAAGAGACAGATAACTTATTAAGCAAATCCCTATCCCAATATGAAAAAAAAGAAGACACATGGTTCCGGTTACTGGATGACAAAGGTGTGCTTACAGTAAAGAGCTGCTACCGAAAGATTCAAGGGGAGAGTGAATGCCCGAACAAGAATTTTTGGAGAAAGGTGTGGGGATTGAAACTCCCTGGTAAAGTAAATAATTTTCTCAGGAGAACATGTAGGAATGTATTACCTATAGCAGGTGCTTTAATGATTTAATAACGAAGCATGTGGGGGGTTCATGACAGATGTGCATGGTGTCAATGACATATTGAAGACGCAATTCACGTATAGTTTGAATGTTGCTTTGCACGGGAGGTATGGGATGCTAAATTTGATTTGTATCGAGCCAAATGATACAATGATGCAGATTGTTAAAAGGATATTTCCCACTGGTAAAAAGGAACAATGGGTGATGTTTGGGATGATTTGTTAGGGATTATGGTATAGACGAAACAAATGGATTTGGGAGAAAATTTCTATGTCGGCATATGGAGTGAAAGCTATGGCACTAAATATGCTGGCAGATTGGAAACGAGCCAGAGAGAATGAAGGCAAACGGCAATTACAACAGCAGTTGAGCACGCATACATGGAGTAAACCACCCACATGATGGATTAAGATAAACACAGATGCAGGATGTTGATAGGATACTGAGGTCACAGGCCTAGGGTGTGTGATACGGAATGACATGGGTCGTTTTGTTCGAGCAAGAAGCAATAGTGTGCAAGCAATCCATCAACCAAGAGTAGTAGAAGCCTTGAGCTTAAAGGAAGCTCTATCATGGACAAAGAATTGACGAACAAGCAAGTGTATATTTGAGGCGGATGCTAAACTTCTTGTGGATGCATTGAATGTAGCAAATGGTAATCAAGGGAACTCCATGTTTGATACAATTGTGGATGATTGTAAGGAATTGCTTAAACACTTTGAGGATGTGTTAGTCATTTTTGTTCATAGATTTGTGAATAGTGTTGCCCACTTAGTAGCAAATGTAGCATATTCCATATCAGGCCTTCAGGAATGGTACCATACTGCTCCAGAGTTTATTACTTGTAACATTACTTTGGAAGCGATTTAATTAATGCAAGTACGTTTATTTAAAAAAAAAAGTGATTTGGGTTATCCATAAAGTCACATTTTTTGTTGATTTTAGTTACTCATAAAGTCGTATTGATTTGATTACAACTTAAGTTAAATAATTATTGCAACCTAAAACAACTTTAAATTAACTTTATAAATAACGAAGTTAAAGTTGTAGTTTAGGTTACAAAGTTGTAGATAGTACTTTTGAAAATAAAACTTAAAGTGCAGTATTTTTGTAATTTAGTTTAAAGTTAACTGTTAATTTTAGAAAAATGATCTATAATTGAGGAATTTTTGAAAAACCCCAATAAATAAATATTTGATGATTGTTCTTAACATCATTGGAATTACAAGTTTTAATACAATTTTTTTTTCAACTATAATAATATTTTAAAAAAATGGAATTAACAAAATATGTAAGGGCACTTAAAAGTTTTAATGAAATTTTTGGACTTAAGGCGCAACCATCGGCAATTCTGACCAATAGGGAGTTAGCACTGATGAATGTTGTTGTAGGAGGATTTTTGATACGACAAACTAAAGGTCTTTGCTTTGTCAAAAAAAAAGATCTTTTACTGGAATTGCGTCGTTGACTTAATGTAACGCCCCCAAATCCGGGGTCAGTAGATTTGGGCGTCACGCTAACAAACTCAATAATTCTAACAAAAATTGGCCATGATGTATTCGTAAATACAACATAAACCTGCTGGATACTAAACTAAAAATCTGAAAATCAAAATAAAACTGAAATAAAAATTAAAACTCAATCAAAAGCTCTTTGACCCCAACTCCCAACTCAGGATCTTAGGTTACAGTTCTAGAAACAAGAAAACCCAAACCAACTTAAATACAAATCTATTTACAAAACTTATACAAACTTAAATCACTGGTATAACTTCGAATAGAAGTATACCAGGCCAACTACTCAAACACATACTATAACTACTAAAACTATAATTTACATACAACAAATCAAACAATAATCTAAATACCCTGATCCACGTCAGCTTCCTTCACCTCGTCTTGCTTGCTCTTTCTGAACTGCGCAGGTACTTCTCGCCAATACTTAGCTTACTGAAATATTAGATTTAAAAACAGCAAGGGTGAGCGAAAGAAATGCTCAGCAAGTTATAAAATAATAGTACTGAATAATTAAATGCAATAACTGCAATTCAAGAAGGATTAACTTAAAAAGGAAAATGAACAATAGATATGAGCGAATGAATGCTCACCAATCTATAATCAATACTATACTTGAAATCTGGATTCTTAACTTTAACAGAAGTAATATTATTTAAAACATTTATAACTCGAAATCAAGATTAATAACTGAGAAGGGTCGTAATACTAGATTCAATACTTTTAATACTTGCAAAAATACTTTATCTAACACTTTAACGAAATCTCCAAGAAATTCTCAGTTACTCAAATCTCATTCATGTCGCTAAGCATTTGCATACCTAGCTGCCTAACCGGCCTGACAATCATGAGTTTGAATTACTAAGAAGATCTCAAATCATTCTCGGTTCTCACTATCACTGCGCAACACATGCCACAGTGACCGTAATAACCGTGAATTATTTTATAACAGTCAACAAGAATATACAACTACTCTATAAAAAAAAACATTATCTATCGTCGTTACTCATACCCTTTACATAACATAAACACCCCCCTTTAATATTCTAACATAACACTTCTATTTACTACTAACCATCTCTGCCCCAGATAAAACTTTGAGAGAAAGAATATCAAGAATTTTTCCAATCATTCTTACTCCACTTTCACGTACAATGTTACTTGCGAAGGGAATAACTGAAAAACTTCTATCTATCCTTAATCTCATTATTTTACTGAGGTTTCAACTTTTATCATATAGACAACAATTTAATCTGAAATACACAATTTCTAAACCGATAATCATTTAAAGTAAAACAGGTATATCTTATCAAAACATTCATGTCAAATAAACCGTAAAACAGATATATCTTGCCAAAACATTCCTCTCATTAGAACTATTTCATCAATAAAACATCAAAACATTCATCTCTTTAAAACCATTCCACAAATAAAACATACTTTCCGTAAAACTTTTTGAAACATTTAAATTGATTTTATTATTCTTCTGATTACGGACAATACGGGTGATCAGCCACGTAAAGTCTTCCTTTCTTTGAAATTAGGTTCTCAATTAGGCAACACATTGGCCTTTAATGCTGGACTAGGACCACCCTAGCCTCTTACGCTAAACAAAGGTGCTGGACTAGGACCACCCTAGCCTCTTATGCTTAACAAAAGTGCTGGACTAGGACCACCCTAGCCTCTTACGCTTATCCAACTTATAAACCATCTTATTAATACTTTAAAACATTTCACTTTTCAGTCCTTTATACTCACTGGCAAAAGACCAGCCCAGTATAAGGAAATTTTAAAAACATCTTTAATTACTTAAGCCATTTTAATGAGCGACAATACTTAAGAAAGAATAATACTGGCAATAAAACTGTATTTCTACTTTTCACATGATATATGAATAGAACATATCATTATCAATAATTTGAAGGAGAGGATACTAGCAATAAGATTTGAAGGGAACATTTAAACTAAATAAAAACATATTTATCTCGCTTGAACGATAAGCGAGGGTTAGTACACTTGCCTCGTTTCCAGTGCATCGATTCACCACTTACTGTACTTTGTTCTTTACTCGATCACTCGTTCATTTCCTTCAATCGTCTCGTCAACACGCTCGCTGGGTCCATATCGAATCCCTAATTATACTCGAAATAATAGTAAAGTACTACTTAGTACATAAACAATCCAATCGATAACTAATTACTTATTACTCACAAAGCAATACATACATAAATATATATATCCACACCTCATTAATCATCACATATGTACTTAAACACTTATACACATATATGCCTTTAAATCTTTAAATCAAATAATTTAAATAACTTTAAAACGCAGGGGATTTTTAGAAAATTTCGGCATGTAGTATTCGTTTATCGGACTATGGGCACAGCCCCTCAAAGCAATTCAACAACAATTCAACCCTGCTTTTGATAAAATAAAAGCCGCCTCAATTGCAGCAACATAAAGGTAAACAAATAATGAAAGTATCCGCCCAGACATGCGGCAACTAATCACATAAAGAAATTTACCCGCCCAGACATGCGGCACCTCAACACGTAAGAAAAGTAAATTGATAACTTAACTTTACTATAAATTACATTTGAAAACTAAATTAAAACCACCACACAGCCTCTAGGGCCAGTGGTACTTTTCAGAAACCACTACTGAACATTTATACAAATATACAGTTTTATACAACAATACATCACTTAGTGAATCATTTAATCCCAAGTACTATTTACTACTATCGACACTCAAATAATCACATATAATCCAGCACCAAGAATTTAACAAATAAGCACTTAGCAAATAAACAATTACGACTAGCAACTCAAATAAACTCTAAACACATTATATACGGCAATAACAATTACTAACCCAAACGTATATCAAAATCATAATTAGTCACTAACAATTATAACTAACGACCAACAATTACAATTTGAAATTACTAACCGAAACATTTAATCGGCTCAAAATTAAACCCAACAATCATAATTAACTATACTCTCCGAATAACTTCACGAAATAAAACAATATTCACAATTTAAGATATTAATCTAATCATAAAATTAACACATAATCTCACAATTAAATTACCACAATAATCTCACCATTTAACTAATTAAATTATAACAATTATCTCAAAATTCAAACTAAATAAAAATCATATAACAACACTAGAAATCGATTTAACTAACAATTAACACTTGAAACAGTTGGAATCAAACTCAAGAACACATAAATCAACCCAACCCATACCGGCGGTGAGCTTCAATTCGCGAGAAAAACCATTACACGAGGTCTGCTCCCCTCAAACTGCCTCGCAGCTCCGATCCTAGCCTCCAACAACATAAAACAGTCCTCATAATCAAGAATCAAACACCCCCAAAGCTATTGTATGCCAAAACCGAATACATACATACAATACATACACACATCTTCAAGGACTTTTAACCCAATCACCTAAACCCACTAATTTAGATAATAACAAGATTAGAGAACGAGATTTACAGTGATTTAGAAGGTTTTGGCTAGAGGATTCGAAGAGGAAGAAAAGAACAGGGGTGCAGGTTGATGAAATGAAGAAAAAATGGATAAGAAAGGAGCGGTGGTGGTGAATTATAGCCTCAGGGGCAAAATCGTCATTCACCTTGCTGGAAATCATTTTAAAATATAATAAATATCTTCTAAAATCGTAATAAAATGGAAAATGGGTGAAACATTAAATTTTAAAATTTTAAAATAAAGATTATAAAATTACGATCAGCCACATATTTTTAAAATATTTTTCGGATCAAAAATGAATTAAATATGAATTTTCAAAGTTTTGATCCTTTAAATACAATAAAACTCTTAAAATCATTTTAAAATACTCGACCACCCAAATTAATCCACCCAACAATTTTAAAAACTCAATAAATATATAAAGACAATTTTACAAAAGATTTCGGAATTTTTTAATAACTCTGATAATTAAATAAAGATTTTTGAAGATCAATATTACTAGATTTAAATACTTTTAAATCACTAAAAAAAAAAATACAACTAAAAATACTGGGGCACACATAACACAATATATACTCATATAAACTCGACACTAAATATCGTTGAACTCCACAACGATATTCTCAAATCCAATTCCATACTTTAAATACTAATTAACATAATTAAAACAATAAAAATAATAATAATAATAATAAATCCTACAATAATCCGGGATCTTACATTCTACCCACCTTAAAAGGATTCCGTCCTCGGAATCAGGTAAAGAAGGGTTACTGGGGTTTACTCTACCAACTCGGGTTGCATCCGCAGCTCTACTAATCTGAACTCTGGATACTTATTTACTATACTGGGATCCCTACTGATCTCTCTATATAGAACTCTAATCGCAGTACTATACGCCACGCGCTACTTGCATTCTAAACTCCATTGGCATACATCCAAAAATAGTCGAGGCATTATAATTTATGATATTTGAAAAGAACGATTTCACATCGTAGCAAAGGTTTCTACAATTGTGGAATCAATGAGTTTTCAAACAAATATTCTTTGAAATGAGAGATTACTGAGTGATCAACATGATCAAATGAACCTTGTTGCGTGCCTTATTCAAGACATGACTAAAGGTAATTAACCTTCTTGTACTTCACAACACACAAGTGATGGCGTCCCATCAGACTGCTATCACACAGACAAACAGTCCTTGTGTCCCCTATAAATAGGGTTGTTCACCTCAGTTGGAGTAAAGAAACATAAAAAGATTCAAACATCGAATTAACAATCAATTGATGAGAAGTTCTCAGACATACCCCTGGATTACAACTAAACGGATTCCATGGGTACTACTTCAGAAGAAAAGAATAATCAAGAAAGAAACGACTTGCAGAATACTAAGAGATAATGATTTATCAATAATCGAATCATTCACTGATGAAGAAAATTAGAAACTCAAATATCACTTGACAGGGTTTTAGAAATAAAGGAAATAGGCATCAAAACAACCTCTGTCATAACTGGAATCCCAAATTCGGGGAAAGACAATTGTCAAAATAACTCAACAAAGGAATATTTATCAAGAAGAAAGGTATTGCCAGGGTCTCCACGTACATCTTCTTTGTCGACTCCTTCGCTGACTCGTCATTCGATCTAGACTCTGAAGGTTCCACTACCTACAGGTTCAAGGGTTTCTACCCAACTCCGCTCAACTATCTGCCACCACTCACATCTTAACTCACTAACTGGTACTATATCCAATAGTCCAACACGAGTCCTATATGAACTCTGACGTTCCTTACTTAACTATACATACTCCTACACACTCTCGTTTCTAGTTTACTATAACCTACGCTCTGATACCAACCTGTAACGCCCCCAAATCCGGGGTCAGTAGATTTGGGCGTCACGCTAACAAACTCAATAATTCTAACAAAAATTGGCCATGATGTATTCGTAAATACAACATAAACCTGCTGGATACTAAACTAAAAATCTGAAAATCAAAATAAAACTGAAATAAAAATTAAAACTCAATCAAAAGCTCTTTGACCCCAACTCCCAACTCAGGATCTTAGGTTACAGTTCTAGAAACAAGAAAACCCAAACCAACTTAAATACAAATCTATTTACAAAACTTATACAAACTTAAATCACTGGTATAACTTCGAATAGAAGTATACCAGGCCAACTACTCAAACACATACTATAACTACTAAAACTATAATTTACATACAACAAATCAAACAATAATCTAAATACCCTGATCCACGTCAGCTTCCTTCACCTCGTCTTGCTTGCTCTTTCTGAACTGCGCAGGTACTTCTCGCCAATACTTAGCTTACTGAAATATTAGATTTAAAAACAGCAAGGGTGAGCGAAAGAAATGCTCAGCAAGTTATAAAATAATAGTACTGAATAATTAAATGCAATAACTGCAATTCAAGAAGGATTAACTTAAAAAGGAAAATGAACAATAGATATGAGCGAATGAATGCTCACCAATCTATAATCAATACTATACTTGAAATCTGGATTCTTAACTTTAACAGAAGTAATATTATTTAAAACATTTATAACTCGAAATCAAGATTAATAACTGAGAAGGGTCGTAATACTAGATTCAATACTTTTAATACTTGCAAAAATACTTTATCTAACACTTTAACGAAATCTCCAAGAAATTCTCAGTTACTCAAATCTCATTCATGTCGCTAAGCATTTGCATACCTAGCTGCCTAACCGGCCTGACAATCATGAGTTTGAATTACTAAGAAGATCTCAAATCATTCTCGGTTCTCACTATCACTGCGCAACACATGCCACAGTGACCGTAATAACCGTGAATTATTTTATAACAGTCAACAAGAATATACAACTACTCTATAAAAAAAAACATTATCTATCGTCGTTACTCATACCCTTTACATAACATAAACACCCCCCTTTAATATTCTAACATAACACTTCTATTTACTACTAACCATCTCTGCCCCAGATAAAACTTTGAGAGAAAGAATATCAAGAATTTTTCCAATCATTCTTACTCCACTTTCACGTACAATGTTACTTGCGAAGGGAATAACTGAAAAACTTCTATCTATCCTTAATCTCATTATTTTACTGAGGTTTCAACTTTTATCATATAGACAACAATTTAATCTGAAATACACAATTTCTAAACCGATAATCATTTAAAGTAAAACAGGTATATCTTATCAAAACATTCATGTCAAATAAACCGTAAAACAGATATATCTTGCCAAAACATTCCTCTCATTAGAACTATTTCATCAATAAAACATCAAAACATTCATCTCTTTAAAACCATTCCACAAATAAAACATACTTTCCGTAAAACTTTTTGAAACATTTAAATTGATTTTATTATTCTTCTGATTACGGACAATACGGGTGATCAGCCACGTAAAGTCTTCCTTTCTTTGAAATTAGGTTCTCAATTAGGCAACACATTGGCCTTTAATGCTGGACTAGGACCACCCTAGCCTCTTACGCTAAACAAAGGTGCTGGACTAGGACCACCCTAGCCTCTTATGCTTAACAAAAGTGCTGGACTAGGACCACCCTAGCCTCTTACGCTTATCCAACTTATAAACCATCTTATTAATACTTTAAAACATTTCACTTTTCAGTCCTTTATACTCACTGGCAAAAGACCAGCCCAGTATAAGGAAATTTTAAAAACATCTTTAATTACTTAAGCCATTTTAATGAGCGACAATACTTAAGAAAGAATAATACTGGCAATAAAACTGTATTTCTACTTTTCACATGATATATGAATAGAACATATCATTATCAATAATTTGAAGGAGAGGATACTAGCAATAAGATTTGAAGGGAACATTTAAACTAAATAAAAACATATTTATCTCGCTTGAACGATAAGCGAGGGTTAGTACACTTGCCTCGTTTCCAGTGCATCGATTCACCACTTACTGTACTTTGTTCTTTACTCGATCACTCGTTCATTTCCTTCAATCGTCTCGTCAACACGCTCGCTGGGTCCATATCGAATCCCTAATTATACTCGAAATAATAGTAAAGTACTACTTAGTACATAAACAATCCAATCGATAACTAATTACTTATTACTCACAAAGCAATACATACATAAATATATATATCCACACCTCATTAATCATCACATATGTACTTAAACACTTATACACATATATGCCTTTAAATCTTTAAATCAAATAATTTAAATAACTTTAAAACGCAGGGGATTTTTAGAAAATTTCGGCATGTAGTATTCGTTTATCGGACTATGGGCACAGCCCCTCAAAGCAATTCAACAACAATTCAACCCTGCTTTTGATAAAATAAAAGCCGCCTCAATTGCAGCAACATAAAGGTAAACAAATAATGAAAGTATCCGCCCAGACATGCGGCAACTAATCACATAAAGAAATTTACCCGCCCAGACATGCGGCACCTCAACACGTAAGAAAAGTAAATTGATAACTTAACTTTACTATAAATTACATTTGAAAACTAAATTAAAACCACCACACAGCCTCTAGGGCCAGTGGTACTTTTCAGAAACCACTACTGAACATTTATACAAATATACAGTTTTATACAACAATACATCACTTAGTGAATCATTTAATCCCAAGTACTATTTACTACTATCGACACTCAAATAATCACATATAATCCAGCACCAAGAATTTAACAAATAAGCACTTAGCAAATAAACAATTACGACTAGCAACTCAAATAAACTCTAAACACATTATATACGGCAATAACAATTACTAACCCAAACGTATATCAAAATCATAATTAGTCACTAACAATTATAACTAACGACCAACAATTACAATTTGAAATTACTAACCGAAACATTTAATCGGCTCAAAATTAAACCCAACAATCATAATTAACTATACTCTCCGAATAACTTCACGAAATAAAACAATATTCACAATTTAAGATATTAATCTAATCATAAAATTAACACATAATCTCACAATTAAATTACCACAATAATCTCACCATTTAACTAATTAAATTATAACAATTATCTCAAAATTCAAACTAAATAAAAATCATATAACAACACTAGAAATCGATTTAACTAACAATTAACACTTGAAACAGTTGGAATCAAACTCAAGAACACATAAATCAACCCAACCCATACCGGCGGTGAGCTTCAATTCGCGAGAAAAACCATTACACGAGGTCTGCTCCCCTCAAACTGCCTCGCAGCTCCGATCCTAGCCTCCAACAACATAAAACAGTCCTCATAATCAAGAATCAAACACCCCCAAAGCTATTGTATGCCAAAACCGAATACATACATACAATACATACACACATCTTCAAGGACTTTTAACCCAATCACCTAAACCCACTAATTTAGATAATAACAAGATTAGAGAACGAGATTTACAGTGATTTAGAAGGTTTTGGCTAGAGGATTCGAAGAGGAAGAAAAGAACAGGGGTGCAGGTTGATGAAATGAAGAAAAAATGGATAAGAAAGGAGCGGTGGTGGTGAATTATAGCCTCAGGGGCAAAATCGTCATTCACCTTGCTGGAAATCATTTTAAAATATAATAAATATCTTCTAAAATCGTAATAAAATGGAAAATGGGTGAAACATTAAATTTTAAAATTTTAAAATAAAGATTATAAAATTACGATCAGCCACATATTTTTAAAATATTTTTCGGATCAAAAATGAATTAAATATGAATTTTCAAAGTTTTGATCCTTTAAATACAATAAAACTCTTAAAATCATTTTAAAATACTCGACCACCCAAATTAATCCACCCAACAATTTTAAAAACTCAATAAATATATAAAGACAATTTTACAAAAGATTTCGGAATTTTTTAATAACTCTGATAATTAAATAAAGATTTTTGAAGATCAATATTACTAGATTTAAATACTTTTAAATCACTAAAAAAAAAAATACAACTAAAAATACTGGGGCACACATAACACAATATATACTCATATAAACTCGACACTAAATATCGTTGAACTCCACAACGATATTCTCAAATCCAATTCCATACTTTAAATACTAATTAACATAATTAAAACAATAAAAATAATAATAATAATAATAAATCCTACAATAATCCGGGATCTTACATTCTACCCACCTTAAAAGGATTCCGTCCTCGGAATCAGGTAAAGAAGGGTTACTGGGGTTTACTCTACCAACTCGGGTTGCATCCGCAGCTCTACTAATCTGAACTCTGGATACTTATTTACTATACTGGGATCCCTACTGATCTCTCTATATAGAACTCTAATCGCAGTACTATACGCCACGCGCTACTTGCATTCTAAACTCCATTGGCATACATCCAAAAATAGTCGAGGCATTATAATTTATGATATTTGAAAAGAACGATTTCACATCGTAGCAAAGGTTTCTACAATTGTGGAATCAATGAGTTTTCAAACAAATATTCTTTGAAATGAGAGATTACTGAGTGATCAACATGATCAAATGAACCTTGTTGCGTGCCTTATTCAAGACATGACTAAAGGTAATTAACCTTCTTGTACTTCACAACACACAAGTGATGGCGTCCCATCAGACTGCTATCACACAGACAAACAGTCCTTGTGTCCCCTATAAATAGGGTTGTTCACCTCAGTTGGAGTAAAGAAACATAAAAAGATTCAAACATCGAATTAACAATCAATTGATGAGAAGTTCTCAGACATACCCCTGGATTACAACTAAACGGATTCCATGGGTACTACTTCAGAAGAAAAGAATAATCAAGAAAGAAACGACTTGCAGAATACTAAGAGATAATGATTTATCAATAATCGAATCATTCACTGATGAAGAAAATTAGAAACTCAAATATCACTTGACAGGGTTTTAGAAATAAAGGAAATAGGCATCAAAACAACCTCTGTCATAACTGGAATCCCAAATTCGGGGAAAGACAATTGTCAAAATAACTCAACAAAGGAATATTTATCAAGAAGAAAGGTATTGCCAGGGTCTCCACGTACATCTTCTTTGTCGACTCCTTCGCTGACTCGTCATTCGATCTAGACTCTGAAGGTTCCACTACCTACAGGTTCAAGGGTTTCTACCCAACTCCGCTCAACTATCTGCCACCACTCACATCTTAACTCACTAACTGGTACTATATCCAATAGTCCAACACGAGTCCTATATGAACTCTGACGTTCCTTACTTAACTATACATACTCCTACACACTCTCGTTTCTAGTTTACTATAACCTACGCTCTGATACCAACCTGTAACGCCCCCAAATCCGGGGTCAGTAGATTTGGGCGTCACGCTAACAAACTCAATAATTCTAACAAAAATTGGCCATGATGTATTCGTAAATACAACATAAACCTGCTGGATACTAAACTAAAAATCTGAAAATCAAAATAAAACTGAAATAAAAATTAAAACTCAATCAAAAGCTCTTTGACCCCAACTCCCAACTCAGGATCTTAGGTTACAGTTCTAGAAACAAGAAAACCCAAACCAACTTAAATACAAATCTATTTACAAAACTTATACAAACTTAAATCACTGGTATAACTTCGAATAGAAGTATACCAGGCCAACTACTCAAACACATACTATAACTACTAAAACTATAATTTACATACAACAAATCAAACAATAATCTAAATACCCTGATCCACGTCAGCTTCCTTCACCTCGTCTTGCTTGCTCTTTCTGAACTGCGCAGGTACTTCTCGCCAATACTTAGCTTACTGAAATATTAGATTTAAAAACAGCAAGGGTGAGCGAAAGAAATGCTCAGCAAGTTATAAAATAATAGTACTGAATAATTAAATGCAATAACTGCAATTCAAGAAGGATTAACTTAAAAAGGAAAATGAACAATAGATATGAGCGAATGAATGCTCACCAATCTATAATCAATACTATACTTGAAATCTGGATTCTTAACTTTAACAGAAGTAATATTATTTAAAACATTTATAACTCGAAATCAAGATTAATAACTGAGAAGGGTCGTAATACTAGATTCAATACTTTTAATACTTGCAAAAATACTTTATCTAACACTTTAACGAAATCTCCAAGAAATTCTCAGTTACTCAAATCTCATTCATGTCGCTAAGCATTTGCATACCTAGCTGCCTAACCGGCCTGACAATCATGAGTTTGAATTACTAAGAAGATCTCAAATCATTCTCGGTTCTCACTATCACTGCGCAACACATGCCACAGTGACCGTAATAACCGTGAATTATTTTATAACAGTCAACAAGAATATACAACTACTCTATAAAAAAAAACATTATCTATCGTCGTTACTCATACCCTTTACATAACATAAACACCCCCCTTTAATATTCTAACATAACACTTCTATTTACTACTAACCATCTCTGCCCCAGATAAAACTTTGAGAGAAAGAATATCAAGAATTTTTCCAATCATTCTTACTCCACTTTCACGTACAATGTTACTTGCGAAGGGAATAACTGAAAAACTTCTATCTATCCTTAATCTCATTATTTTACTGAGGTTTCAACTTTTATCATATAGACAACAATTTAATCTGAAATACACAATTTCTAAACCGATAATCATTTAAAGTAAAACAGGTATATCTTATCAAAACATTCATGTCAAATAAACCGTAAAACAGATATATCTTGCCAAAACATTCCTCTCATTAGAACTATTTCATCAATAAAACATCAAAACATTCATCTCTTTAAAACCATTCCACAAATAAAACATACTTTCCGTAAAACTTTTTGAAACATTTAAATTGATTTTATTATTCTTCTGATTACGGACAATACGGGTGATCAGCCACGTAAAGTCTTCCTTTCTTTGAAATTAGGTTCTCAATTAGGCAACACATTGGCCTTTAATGCTGGACTAGGACCACCCTAGCCTCTTACGCTAAACAAAGGTGCTGGACTAGGACCACCCTAGCCTCTTATGCTTAACAAAAGTGCTGGACTAGGACCACCCTAGCCTCTTACGCTTATCCAACTTATAAACCATCTTATTAATACTTTAAAACATTTCACTTTTCAGTCCTTTATACTCACTGGCAAAAGACCAGCCCAGTATAAGGAAATTTTAAAAACATCTTTAATTACTTAAGCCATTTTAATGAGCGACAATACTTAAGAAAGAATAATACTGGCAATAAAACTGTATTTCTACTTTTCACATGATATATGAATAGAACATATCATTATCAATAATTTGAAGGAGAGGATACTAGCAATAAGATTTGAAGGGAACATTTAAACTAAATAAAAACATATTTATCTCGCTTGAACGATAAGCGAGGGTTAGTACACTTGCCTCGTTTCCAGTGCATCGATTCACCACTTACTGTACTTTGTTCTTTACTCGATCACTCGTTCATTTCCTTCAATCGTCTCGTCAACACGCTCGCTGGGTCCATATCGAATCCCTAATTATACTCGAAATAATAGTAAAGTACTACTTAGTACATAAACAATCCAATCGATAACTAATTACTTATTACTCACAAAGCAATACATACATAAATATATATATCCACACCTCATTAATCATCACATATGTACTTAAACACTTATACACATATATGCCTTTAAATCTTTAAATCAAATAATTTAAATAACTTTAAAACGCAGGGGATTTTTAGAAAATTTCGGCATGTAGTATTCGTTTATCGGACTATGGGCACAGCCCCTCAAAGCAATTCAACAACAATTCAACCCTGCTTTTGATAAAATAAAAGCCGCCTCAATTGCAGCAACATAAAGGTAAACAAATAATGAAAGTATCCGCCCAGACATGCGGCAACTAATCACATAAAGAAATTTACCCGCCCAGACATGCGGCACCTCAACACGTAAGAAAAGTAAATTGATAACTTAACTTTACTATAAATTACATTTGAAAACTAAATTAAAACCACCACACAGCCTCTAGGGCCAGTGGTACTTTTCAGAAACCACTACTGAACATTTATACAAATATACAGTTTTATACAACAATACATCACTTAGTGAATCATTTAATCCCAAGTACTATTTACTACTATCGACACTCAAATAATCACATATAATCCAGCACCAAGAATTTAACAAATAAGCACTTAGCAAATAAACAATTACGACTAGCAACTCAAATAAACTCTAAACACATTATATACGGCAATAACAATTACTAACCCAAACGTATATCAAAATCATAATTAGTCACTAACAATTATAACTAACGACCAACAATTACAATTTGAAATTACTAACCGAAACATTTAATCGGCTCAAAATTAAACCCAACAATCATAATTAACTATACTCTCCGAATAACTTCACGAAATAAAACAATATTCACAATTTAAGATATTAATCTAATCATAAAATTAACACATAATCTCACAATTAAATTACCACAATAATCTCACCATTTAACTAATTAAATTATAACAATTATCTCAAAATTCAAACTAAATAAAAATCATATAACAACACTAGAAATCGATTTAACTAACAATTAACACTTGAAACAGTTGGAATCAAACTCAAGAACACATAAATCAACCCAACCCATACCGGCGGTGAGCTTCAATTCGCGAGAAAAACCATTACACGAGGTCTGCTCCCCTCAAACTGCCTCGCAGCTCCGATCCTAGCCTCCAACAACATAAAACAGTCCTCATAATCAAGAATCAAACACCCCCAAAGCTATTGTATGCCAAAACCGAATACATACATACAATACATACACACATCTTCAAGGACTTTTAACCCAATCACCTAAACCCACTAATTTAGATAATAACAAGATTAGAGAACGAGATTTACAGTGATTTAGAAGGTTTTGGCTAGAGGATTCGAAGAGGAAGAAAAGAACAGGGGTGCAGGTTGATGAAATGAAGAAAAAATGGATAAGAAAGGAGCGGTGGTGGTGAATTATAGCCTCAGGGGCAAAATCGTCATTCACCTTGCTGGAAATCATTTTAAAATATAATAAATATCTTCTAAAATCGTAATAAAATGGAAAATGGGTGAAACATTAAATTTTAAAATTTTAAAATAAAGATTATAAAATTACGATCAGCCACATATTTTTAAAATATTTTTCGGATCAAAAATGAATTAAATATGAATTTTCAAAGTTTTGATCCTTTAAATACAATAAAACTCTTAAAATCATTTTAAAATACTCGACCACCCAAATTAATCCACCCAACAATTTTAAAAACTCAATAAATATATAAAGACAATTTTACAAAAGATTTCGGAATTTTTTAATAACTCTGATAATTAAATAAAGATTTTTGAAGATCAATATTACTAGATTTAAATACTTTTAAATCACTAAAAAAAAAAAATACAACTAAAAATACTGGGGCACACATAACACAATATATACTCATATAAACTCGACACTAAATATCGTTGAACTCCACAACGATATTCTCAAATCCAATTCCATACTTTAAATACTAATTAACATAATTAAAACAATAAAAATAATAATAATAATAATAAATCCTACAATAATCCGGGATCTTACACTTAAGGTCTTTTTATGATGATTGGGACTGAATTTACGGGATTTTTGAGATCAAAGACGTCGCAACTCTTTGCTAGCCAACCAATAATCCTATAAATATCGCCACACAAGACTATACGTAAACATCTAATCAGCAGGTATCACCTTTCACAAAGACTTTTGACACAAGGCACTCGACAGATCTCCAATCGCGATTCACACCAAAAGGCCTCCACATCGAACAACCGTAACCCATTACCCCAAAGATCCATATCCAACCTTTGGTTCTGATACCAATTGTTAGGCCATTAGCAAGCCTTAACTCCCCCTCGAAATGGTATTTGGGTTGACACCACCCAATAATCCTCCACTTAAACCAGGAACAACATATCCCGTGGTCTTAGACCTGCGATAAATCTGTCTACCTCTTGCATCGCTGCCACACCCGCAGTTAATGCCGCCTGAATACCTTTCAAGATGATTTTCAACACAAAGCACCCAACAGATCTCCAGTCGTCACAAAGGGGAACCTCCCACATCATAACACTGCAACCCATTATTCCCATGATCCAATTAACGAATTATGGGCTCTGATACCGCTTTTTGGGCCGCTAGCGAGCTATAATCCCGCAATAGTATGATATTGTTCGCTTTGTATTGAACTCGCATGGATTTGTTTTTGGACATATACCAAAAAATCGCATACTAATGAAGTTAATTGACTACTCTATATTTAAGAAATTTATTTATTTTCTCCTAAATATGATACTTGGGTTGACATCATTAAAAAAATTAAAAAAGGAGAAGAATAACATGATACGCTACTTCCAAGAAATGAACTATCAGTCAGTAATGTGGTTAACAATTAACATAACAAGAATGTTACAGTAAGTTGTTACATATGAACCTATGAACCTAGCGCTAGCACATCATATGAACCTATGAACCTAGCACTAGCACATCAACCATCTGGATTTGTGCTTTACTGTCTGTGTTTGTTTCTACATTACTCTTTGTGTGTGAACACGTAAAAAGAGTCTGCATTCCATTTCTTTCCATTGACATATGTAGAATGTCTGAAAAAATGTTTGTGTTTTGCATTATGTAAAACTTTCTTTCCACTGACTACCTTCTACTTCTTTTCTTCCTTGTTTTGGCTCAATACATTTTACAATTTATATACATAGGATGTCTAGATGCTCTGCCTTTTATAAGCAAGAAAAATAGTGACTATTTTGCGCAAGAAAAAGTCCCTCTCCAATCACATTTTTCTTTGCCAAATACTTAAATCACATGTTTTGATGTGAGCCTACCAATGTACTGTATGTACTGAATTGTAGCAAATAGATGTTTACAGTTTTGATTCATAAAAAAAATAGAACTAGACCAGCGTATTTTTTAGCTAATTTTAGTATTTTTATATAATTTTGGATTAGAGGAAGTACACGCCTCCTCGGCTTGGGACAAGCTCCAGAACCAAAACTCGAGTCAAGGATTGTCAAGAAAGAAAGGAGCTCCAAACCTTAACAAAATATAGCTCTTTTATGATTAAATTTTGACCAACTTGTTTTGCTTGCTTAATTATGTCATATTGTTGGCTACCTTTTCCTTCTCAGCGAGGCAAGTCAGCAGGTGGCAGAAACACAGGACATCGGTTGATTTGGCTTTTCATCGACAGTATTTAAAAAGGGTTTGTGTAAATCTCAAAATTCAATCATAAAAGCCAAAGATATTGAAACTACAAGTTGGCAAATGGGAGCATGTTAATAGGTCCTTGGTCCAGCAAACTGGCCATGTTAGGACCTAGCAAGTGGTCTAGACCATTCTCCAACATTTGCTGCTGTAGAGCCATAGTCTCGTCATAAACTAGGAGTGGAATACTATCTGTAATATGAGACTTCGCAGAGGATGATATTCATGTTCTGTTTAACCACTTAAGGACTTGCAGTTCGAATTTCTTGTAGACTTTTAAGTAGGGGAAGGAAGAACTTAATGTTAAACACTTAAAGATGAAACTCATCAAACTCTGCAGTTCTTGAATTTTTATAATCTACTCATATGCTATATTAAAACCACCGGCGAATGTACATGGCTCGGCTATCTTTTTATGAAAATGGAAATAATTTCTGGTTGGACTTGGTACATTGTAATAAATACAAAAAAATATGTATCTCTATTATTTTTTTTCAATCATAATAGCCTGGTTGATTTGAGGTCTGAACCAAAAAAGCCTTTCTACTAACACCCTAAAGATTTGTTTTAGGAGAGTCCGTAGCTTACCATAGTATGAAATCTCAGGTCCGGAGGTCTGGTACCTCCCAATAGTCTCAAATATTTAGTTTGGACACTGAGGTCATATATTGCCCAAATACAAGGGATCCTAATGTCCACTCTTCAATCCAAATCGATTCAGTCGTTCCACAACCAGTCTACTACCGTTCGAATTTAGTAGAGTTGGTAATTGAATGAAAAGGACGGACCTTTGTGGAGTTAGAACTCTACAGCATCAACTGGAAGAGAAGTAGCTCTGTGAAGTGATTGTGGAAGCAACTCCCCTGTAAAAAAACCCTTGGCAGTGACCATTGCTTTTGGACTATAACCTCCATAGGCTGCATCATAGTTTAGAATTTCTTGGCTTGCACAAGTCTTTCCATAATTAACAGGAAAGCACAAACTGTAATGTTTCCCAGAATCAAATGATTTTAGAAGAATTCTAGTCCTTTCTTCCGATGGAACTGAACTTGACATTTTATATTTAGTCTCTTCTTTTCTGTCATCCACACTAGAAGAAAAACTTCCATTTCGTGATAGGGATTGTAATTGCTGATCTCTAAGCTCTCGTAACTGTATCTGATACTTGGCCTTTAGCCACCTCATTTCTTGCCTTACCTCATTCTCATAGTCGTCTGTTAAATCGCGAGCTACTGAAAGATTCCCGCATTGAGATCTTCCCACATAAGAATTACTCTCCTTGTTGCTACGATTTATTTTCTCCCCCTCCTTTACGCACGATTCCTCGACTTGCTTTTCATCATCTGATTCTCGCGAACATAGCTCAGGCTCATCGGTCTGTTCCCAAATACCAGAATCGTGTGTGCCATGTGATTGACTTGATACTACTGATGCGCAATCTGTACCACATTGTTCAGTTGTGTCAATCTGGTAACTGATCTCTTCAAATCGGCCATGCATAGAGGCAGATCCATGTAGCAAGTCCTTGGCAGATAGCCCTTGAAGAACTTGTAGGTTATTTGCAGATGGGCTGTTTGAGGAAAGATAGCTTCTACAAGGGCTATTGCCACATCCGTGTAGCAAGTCCTTGGCAGATAGCCCTTGAAGAACTTGAAGGTTATTGGCAGATGGGTTGTTTGAAGAAAGATAGCTTCTACAAGGGCTATTGTGAGCACAACCTTGACAATAATCAAGGCTTGCATTATCGCAACTCCCTTCTTGGTCAAAATTTTTATTCCACTCTGGTACTAAGGAAACAATTTCACCATCAATCATCTCTGCTATTTTAGTAACTTCCTGATCTGTTATATCTAGTTCTGAAACCATTTCTGCAGCCACACTCAGTGCTGTGTCTGCTTCTATATCAAATGGGAAGTAAATATTTCGAATACGACCTAAGAAGTATTTCATTAAGATCATTAGACATTATAAATATATGAACAAAGAATTACTAAAAACTGTCGGCCACCTACAAATTTGACTATAAATTAATAGATCATTACCCTTTTTATCAGCCATCCTAAGCTTTAGAAAAATGCCATCGTCTTCTTTCCTCCCCTTGATAGTGATGCCAAGATTTTCGAAATTTTCATCTTCCCGATTATTCAAAGTATCACTTTCATATGAGTTAAAATCAGGTATGATGTAGTCCAAATCATTTCTTGGTTCAAAACCGAGATAACTGGAATAATCATTGACCAAAGAATTACTACCACACTGAGCTTCGAATGAAGGTTGTCTTAACGTAGAGCCCGTATTAATAAGATATCCACAATCTGATGGGGTCGAAATAGATCCATAATAATCCTTCTGAAGAAAAGGGTCCTTTAGAAGCTGTGCTGCTGGTAGTCTACAAGATACCGTGGCTAGGCACTTCTCAATGAATTGTCGTACCTCAGGGTCATCAACTTTGTAAAGAGCATCAGGCTTTTGACCCTATAGAAAGAAACAAACTAGCATTATGAAGAGTGGCGATTTTGGCTAATGAGATAAGTAAGAATTGTGAAGTTTTAGTACATACAGATACAACTTTCTTGTATATCTGAGCAGGGTGAAAGCATTCACTATATGGATATTCAAATGTGACCATTTCCAAAACGCACATTCCAAATGCATAAATATCTACTAATTCATTGTATTCCTCTGCATACACCTCTGGAGCCATGAACTCTGGTGTTCCTGATGACGTGCATCGTAAAAGTCATATATAAATATAAATCTGTATGTGTATGTGCACGCTTAACCTTTGTAGCTCATAGTCTTATACTGTTTATACATGAAGGGCGACTTTTACAGTAAAATTTCAAGTATGGTTTAAACATAGGCGGCATTTACAAACATTGGACCTTAAAAGATGGAAACTTGAACTTACCAACACAGCGAGCAGCGTGAGATTTACGGAGTATTGCAGCAAGGCCAAGATCACCAATCTTTACTTCCCCTTGATTACCATTGACAAATATGTTGTCGCATTTGAGATCCCTGTGAATGATAGGAGGGTCATGGCTATGGAGGTATAGCAGGCCTTGCAAAATCTGCCTACACCAGTGTTTCAAAGCTCTAATATTTACATTCTTGTGCCTTTGCCTATACCTATCAAATTGACCAAAACCATCAGTCATCACAGAGTGGACAATGGATGAATCATGAAAGCAAAGAATAAATAGGTAGTTGACTCTCTAAATAACTTACTGTCTGAGAGTTCCAGAGGTGAACATTTCTGTCACGAAATTAATATTTCTATTAGAAGGATCAACCCAAGAAGTATAGAACTTCATGATGTTGCTATGTTTCAAAGTCTTGAGCAGATGAATTTCACAATACAGTCTCTCAAGATCTTCCGGGCTTTGTAGGAAATCGAAAAGCTTTACTTGATTCCAGGCCACTTCAATTCCTTCATACTCATCAAAAGCTCTATACCTATAGAAATCCAAGATAATGAGTTGATTTCAGCAGCTCTATGAACCATTATAACAAGCAATGACAACCCATCAAGAACTAAAAATCACAAATTGCTACTAAAGTTCAAATCTTTCATAACTTTGATGCAAAGGAAAAGACATTCTTACACAATCTTTGATGCCCCTCTGCCAAGAATCTCATTGTACTGCAGAACAAAGAAACACTTCAAATCATTAACAAAAGACCACAAAGTCATAGGTGATGCAATCTAGTACAAAATTATAGATTCGAATATACCATACCCTTCCATATCTTCCAGTAGGATCAACTTCAACATACTCACAATCAAGATCAGTAACACCATTCATTCTTTATTCAAAAATACTAAAGCTTGAATCTTTTAGAAATCTTTTAGATACTGATTGAAAAAGGCCAAGAACCTAGAAAGTTAAGAAATTAGTAACAAACAAGAAAAGGTTAGGAAAACTAAGAACATGATGAGCTGCTGATGAAGTGAACAAATATCCAAAAACTCTCATTGAAAAAATGAGGCTAAGATTTGGGTAGAGTTTTGTACTTGGTTTGTCCCACCAACAAATGGTGACAAAAACACCTATCTTTTTCTTTGCATGTGCATTTCCTCTTCCCTTTCTTTATTTTTCCATCTCATCACAAGCTGTAAGTTTCAAAACCACACCCTGGCCATTTCTGCAGGGTCTTATATTAAAAAAGATACTAAACACTGTGTACATATATATATTTTAGAGACAACATCTGGCATAAATGTGGCAATTTGCAATTTTGGTGGATAAGATTATTGAATTTGGCAGAGACAATACATGGCACATGGATACACAATTATATTATTATTACAACAATTATATTATTGTTACATTATTACATTTGATCAAGACAGGGTGTGGTGTATCTTGCGTATCGCAGGGGAAGTCCGGCCACTGGGTCGTAGAACTCCAGCAGGCGTGCGTGTCCTGAAATACACGTTTTGACCAAAAATGTTATCTTATTCAAGATTTTTTTAGGGAATATTAAATGATTACCATTGTTTGCGAAGATTTATTTATTTGAACTGAGAGAAATACAAAACAAAAAATAATAATATAAAAAATAATAAGGAAGGAGGTGGGCCCAGGCAACTGGATGGAAATATAAACGGATCGGACAGAACAGAAGTCGGGTACAATAAGTGAAGGTGAAGTACATATAATTACTTCCGTATGAGAAAGGGTAAATTAATTCTAAAGTTCCTGGATTATTGGCTGTTTAATATTTAAGTTCTTAAACTTAAAATGTCAATTGATAGGTAATTAAATTTTTAAATTTTTCTAATCTAAGTCCTTCCGTTAAAAGTTATTAAAAATAGAAGTTTTCTGGAAACTTGTTCTTGAGGTGTTCTTGGAGATCAAAGTACTTTTGATCGTGTTATTGTAATCCAAATCCAGAGTTCTACTAACCAAATCGAATCTCTCGAGTTGTTCTACAACCCTTTGCTATCAATTTCAAGAATAGTTATATTTTCTAATTTTCGATTAATTAGGGGTTTATGAACCGTTGATTTCTACATATTTTTGTTTATGTGGTTGCATAGATCTCCTTATCCTGAATATTTTTATTTTGATTTCTAAAGTTCAGGATTGTGTTCATCGAAAAAGTTTTACTCCGGCGACGTTTTTCAATTTGCAGGCATAGTGTTGATTGATTGTATATGTTGTTTATTGAAATAGTTTTGTCCGGTCACAAACTTTAATTTCCTGTTTGGTCGAGTTCTGAGTTTATTTTTGATTGCCGGAGGAATTGAAGTTCACCGGCATTCTTGAATTTGGCCAAAATTTGACGGGAGAACTTAGATCAAAAAATTTAAAAGTTTAATTACCTATCTATTGAATTTTTTATTCAAGGACCTATATAAAAAATGACATATCCCTATAAAAAAGGAGTGTGTACTGTGTCTTTTTAGGATGTTCAGGTTAGAGATTACTGTTTTTTTCCAGCTAAATGTTTTGAGATTACTGTTTTTAGCTCTATTAGATTTTGTAAATTGTCGGAACACAATTTATTGTTTTTAGCTCTATTAGATTTTGTAAATTGTCGGAACACAATTTATTGGTTTATGAGTCATTAGTAGTGATTAGTGAGTAGGGCCGTAAACAAGTCGAGTCGAACCGAGTCGAATATTGTTATGTTCGAATTCGAGTTTGATTAAATAGTTTGAATTCATCGATTTGAGCTCAAACTCGAGTTCGATCGAGCCATAAATATCAAGCTCAAAACTCGTCTCGACAAATATTTGATATGTTCGAGATTGACTCGAATGCTCGAATCGATTTTACAAAATAGTGAAAGATGTTTGAATCATTGAATGTCATAAATTCAGCTCGAGTTCGATTCGATTATATATGTTAAATATATATAAATATTGAATATTCATAAAAATATATAAATAATATATAAATAATAAATAAAATACATGTTCGATTAAGGTCGCGAGCCTCATAAATCGAGTAGTATAAAGATCGAGTTTGGCTTGGTATACTATACGAATAGTTCGAATTCAAACTCGGCTCAATTATTATCGAGTCGAATTCGAATATTTTATGAGATGAGCTCAAATGCTCACGAATAGTTTGTCTCATTTACACTATGAGACATGAGTCACAATAGTATAATCCTAAATTTTATTAATTAATATAATATTTTTAATAGAACTCAATAAAATTTAACAAATCAACGTCTATAAATTTTACAAAAAAATTGAAATAAGATCCAGGTACATGTCAATTATTATGCCTTTCAGACCCCGTTATGCAATGAAATATGTAGTACGTGTGTATAGTTAGTTTGATTAAGTTTAATTTTGCATACATTTAAATTTAAACTTTAAAAAATTGATTCTGAACTCAAATTTAAATATGACAACCTCTTGATAAATTAAAAGAAGTTTAATTTTTTTTTTTTTGAGATTGAAGGTTAAAATTTTATTTTCACTTCATTTTATATCATTTAGTTTTTTGACAAGTCTCTTTGGTTAGATTTATATTTTATATTTATTATTAATATTATAAACTTTTTGATCCAGATTTTAGTGTAAGCCTTTTTTATTTTATTTGAATTTCTTTTTTGTAATTTTAATGTTGTATTTTTTTCTGGTGCATTTGAAATTCTGTAACAGGATTTCTATATTAAGACATTAATGTCTTATTAACTAGATTTCGGGATATATTGCATATATTTTGATTAGATGATAAATCTTTTTAAGTAAAATTTTTTTTGGACTTAATGATCTTATAGTTAACTGGAGAATTTTCTACAGTTAGCCACTGAAATAATGACACATCATATAGTTTCCTAAATAAAAATACACCCCTGCGGGACCCATATAAATAAAAGGTAACACTCAAATGTTTTTAAAGGTTAACTTTAGGAAATTCTCCTAAAATTAAGTGTAGAAACATTTTTCTCTTTTTTTAATATATTCTTATATATTTATGTACTTTTGACCAAAATAAAAAACAAAATTGTTTACACCCTTTACTCTGACGCAATAATTAAAATCTGGAATATTATAGGTTGAAATGTTGACTAGATCGTTTAAGTTTCTACAATCTAGTAATCTACATCACTCAATTCCAAGCAAGTTGATACATCATACATCACTCAATTCCAAGTAAGTTGAGGTAGCTGAGTTGGTTCATTAGAGATTTTGGGTTAGATACTTACTTTTTATTGATTAATACTTAGTAAATGAAATTACTTCTTCAAAATATGTATGTATCTAATTAAAATAACATATCCAAAAAATTTAATATAAAAATATGAGAGTTATTATTGTAAATGCAAAATTTTAAACAAATATTTATAATTTTATCATTAAAATATACTATATACTCATGTAAGAGTAAGTTAAATGACGGTATTTAAGATGCTAAACAAAATGCAAATAACAAAATGTTATATTTTATGGTAACTATAGAATCAATTATAAATATTGTTATTATCATCACATATAAGTAGGTGAATAGATTATTAAAATAATAATGAAAGATATATTTGTACCTTTAAATATTATGCAGTTGAAATATAATTTTACTTGATTATGTTTGGTATCATTTTAAAATTATACATTTTAATATAATTTTATTTCAATTTTACAATTTAATTTTTGATTTCAAAATATAATAATTATACCTATTTTCATGTTATTGTACACTCTCTAACTATATTAAATACGTAGATAAGGACTTTTTTTTTCTTAATAAAATTTAAATTCATATGGATATTTGGAAAAACTCTAATTTGAAGTAAATTGTTCTCAAATAAACCATTAGTCAAAACCGCAAAACTGGATTGCAGGGGATGTCTTAGATTTCAAATTAACTAGTTGATAAAGTCGCGATTCGCGACGGCGTTACAATATTTTTAAAAAAATCCAATACATTTACGTTATATTATAATATCAATATTAAATTTTAGTAATTAAATAATCTTCTCTAATGAATCAATTTCTTGTTAAATACGATTCTTTCGATTGAGCCGCTCTCTCGTTAAAACTGAAATCCCAACTTTTTAACATATATTATAAATACTTATATAATATTTTTTATCTATAAAATCGAACCGTAAAAATAAAAAAAAATTATGACTTCAGTATCAAATTCTAATAGCTAATACAATCTTTTCTAGCGAGCCGTCTTCCCGTTAAATACGTTTCGAGCCACTCTTATTTGAAACTGAAATTCTAACTTCATTATATAAAGAGAGTAAATTCCAATTCTTATATTCTTTAAACTTTCTAATATTTATGGAGTTTTAAAAGATGAAAATACATGTTATATTTTCTGTATATTATAGATATTCTTGTATTTATTTACAGTTTCCGCATTGGAATGTCTTTCTGTTATGTTAACATATCAAAAAAAAAAACGAAGACTTTTCGTTACGGAAATAATATTGCATTTATGGATATATTTTTGTAATGCAAGTATAATTAACTTGTATAAAAAAAGTTAAAATAAAGGATTTCTAGGAAAGAAGATGTACAATTTAAAAAAATCGTATAAGACGTCTCCACCGTCCTCGTATTCTACTTCAAATAAAACATTTTATTTTATGTATTAATTATATATTTAAACATCTTTTATACGATCTTATCTAATGAACCGCTTTCTTGTTAAACACAGTTTTTACTATTGATTCGCTCTCTCGTTAAGACAAAAAACCTAACTTTTATATATATTACTTGTATGATAATGTTTATCCATAAAAATTAAATCCTAAAAATAAAATAAAATTTATAACATCATATGATATTTTAATAGCTAGTACAATCTTTTATAGTGAGCCGTCTTCATGTTAAACACATTTCGAGCCGCTCTCGTTTGGGATCGAAATTCTAACTTCATTACATATTATTGATGATAATTATCTTACACAACAATTTTTTTCCTTGAAATCAAAACCTAAAAAATAGAGTGAATTCCAATTTATACCCTTTCTAGATTTTCTAAATTTTTTGGAGTTTTTAGAAAATGAAAACACATATTATTTTCTCTTTATATTATAGATATTCATGTATTTATTTAGGATTCCTGCATGAGATTGTTCTTTTACTCATTGTTCTTTTATTATGTTTATACATTAATTCTTTTCTTTTTAAATACGATGACTTTTTTCATGACAATAGTATTGGATTGCATGAGATTGTTCTTTTACTCATTGTTCTTTTATTATGTTAATACATTAATTCTTTTCTTTTTAAATACGATGACTTTTTTCATGACAATAGTATTGGATTTATGAATAAATTTTCCTAATATAAGTATAAATAACTTATATAAAAAATATATAATTTAGAAGATCGTACTTTTTATAAAATATTTAATTATATGTCTGATCTATATATTTAAACACATACTCTAGTTCTAATAGAACTTTTATTTATAAATTCGAACTCTTATTCTCTATAAATTCGAACTCTTATTATACTTCCAATAGAACTTTTAATCGTATGCCTTATAAATACTTATTATACTTCTAATAGAACTTCTAATCATATGTCTTCCCTATAAATTCGAACTCTTCTCCTTTATAAATTCGAACACCTATTCTACTTCGAATATGCTAATTGATATTTTTATATTTATTAGTGTTTAAAATTCTAGAAAATTAGAAAAATCGATTGAGACGATATTAGAGCGCCACCTAAACTCCCGCTATGCTCCTTTATATATATATACTAGTTGATAAAGCCGCGCTTCGCGGCCGTGTTACAATTTTTATTTTTAAAAAAATTCAATACATTTACGTTATATTATAATATTAATATTAAATTTTAATAATTAAATAATCTTCTCTAACGAATCAATTTCTTGTTAAATACGATTTTGTCGATTGAGCCGCTCTCTCTTAAAACCGAAATCCCAACTTTTTAACATATATTATAAAGACTTATATAATATTTTTTATCCATAAAATCGAACCGTAAAAATAATAAAAATTTATGACTACAGTATAAAATTCTAATAGCTAATACAATCTTTTCTAGCGAGCCGTCTTCCCGTTAAATATGTTTCGAGCCGCTCTTATTTGAAACCGAAATTCTAAATTCACTATATAAAGAGTGTAAATTCCAATTTTTATATTCTTTAAACTTTCTAGTATTTATGGAGTTTTAAAAGATGAAAATACTTCTTATATTTTCTGTATATTATAGATAAACTTGTATAAAAAAAATTTAGGAAAAAAAATGTATAGTTTTAAAAAAAATCGTATATGACGTCTCCACCGTCCTCGTATTCTACTTCCAATAAAACATTTTATTTTATGTATTATATATTTAAACACTTTTTATACGGTATTATTTAATGAACCGCTTTCTTGTTAAACACGGTTATTACTATTGATCCGCTCTCTCGTTAAGACCAAAAACCTAACTTTTACATATATTACTTGTATGATAATGTTTATCCATAAAAATCAAATCCTAAAAATAAAATAAAATTTATAACATGGTATTTTAATAGCTAGTTCAATCTTTTATAGTGAGCCGTCTTCCCGTTAAACATGTTTCGAGCCGCTCTCGTTTGGGATCGAAATTCCAACTTCATTACATATTATTGACGATACTTATCTTACACAACAATTTTTTTCCTTAAAATCAAAATCTAAAAAATAGAGTGAATTCCAATTTATACTTTCTTTAGACTTTATAAAATTTTTGGAGTTTCAGAAAATGAAAACACATCTTATTTTCTCTTTATATTATAGATACTCCTGTATTTATTTAGGATTCTTGCATGAGATTGTTCCTTTAATATGTTAACACATCAATTATTTTCTTTTTAAATACGGTGAATTATGTTAACACATTAATTCTTTTCTTTTTAAATAGAGTTACTTTTTTTATGATAATAGTATTGGATTTATGAATAAATTTTCCTAATATAAGTATAATTAACTTATATAAAAAATATATAATTTAAGAAGATCGTACTTTCTATAAAATATTTAATTATATTTCTGCTCTACATATTCAAACACATATTCTACTTCTAATAGAACGTTTATTTATATATTTTTTCTATAAATTCGAACTCTTATTCTCTATAAATTCGAACTCCTATTCTACTTCCAATAGAACTTTTAATCGTATGCCTTATAAATACTTATTATACTTCCAATAGAACTTCTAATCATATGTCTTCCCTATAAATTCGAACTCATCTCCTTTATAAATTCGAACACCTATTCTACTTATAATATGTTAATTGATATTTTTATATTCATGAGTGTTTAAAATTCTAAAATTCTAGAAAATTAGAAAAATAGATTGAGACGATCTTAGAGCGCCACATAAACTCCCGCTATCCTCCTTTATATATATACTAGTCGATAAAGCCGCGCTTCGCGGTGGCGTTATAATTTTTTCTAAAAAACTTTAATATATTTATGTTATATTATAATATTAATATTAAATTTTAATAATTAAATAATTTTTTTTAATGGATCGATTTCTTGTTAAACACGATTCGTTCGATTGAGACGCTCTCTCATTAAAACCGAAATCTCAACTTTTAACATATATTATAAAGACTTATATAATAATTTTTATCCATAAAATCGAACCGTAAAAAAAAAAGAAAAAAAATTATGTCATCAGTATCAAATTCTAATAACTAATATAATCTTTTCTAGTGAGCGTCATTCCGTTAAATACGTTTCGAACCGCTGTTATTTTGGATCAAAAGTCTAACTTCATTATATAAAGAGAGTAAATCCCTTTTTTTATGTTAACATATCAAAAAAAAAAAAACGAAGTCTTTTTGTTACGGGAATAATATTAAATTTATGGATATATTTTTCTAATGCAAGTATAAATAAGTTGTCTAAAAAAATTAAAATAAAGAATTTCTAAGAAAAAATATATATAGTTTCAAAAAATTGTATAAGATGTCTCCACCGTACCCGTATTCTATTTCAAATAAAACATTTTATTATATGTATTCCTTATATATTCAAACATTTTTTTTACGGTCTTCTCTAATGAACCGCTTTTTCGTTAAACACGGTTATTACTATTGATCCGCTCTCTCATTAAAATCAAAAACCTAAGTTTTACATACATCACTTGTATGATACTCCCTCTGTTCCATATTTCTTTTCCTGTTAATCATTATCACGCTTGCCAATGCACACTTTTAATCGTTAATATCTTCAATTTCATTTTAGTACTAAATATAAAAACTTAACTGTATTAAAGTACTCATAAATACGAATCAAACAAAATCACTCATGACTATATTTTGTCTTATAAATTATGCATAAATTAGTAGTCAATCGCTTACAATGAACAATGCAAAAAGTCAAAATAAGAAAAGAATTTTGGGACAGAGTGAGTAATGTTTATTCATAAAAATCAAATCCTAAAAATAAAATAAAATTTATAACACTAATATGATTTTTTAATAGCTAATACAATCCTTTATAGAATCGTCTTCCTGTTAAACACGTTTCGAGCCGCTCTAATTTGGGATCGATATTCCAACTTCATTACATATTATTGATGATACTTATCTTACATACTGTAACAACTTACTCCTTAAAATCAAAACCTAAAAAATAGAGTGAATTCCAATTTATACTTATTCTGGACTTTCTAAAAATTATGGTGTTTTAGAAAATGAAAACAAATCTTATTTTCTCTTTATATTATAGATAGTCTTGTATTTATTTAGGATTTTTACATGACAATGTTCTTTTATTATGTTAATACATCAATTATTTTCTTTTTAAGAAATGATGACTTTTTTATGACAATAGTATTGGATTTATGAATAAATTTTCCTAATAAAAGTATAATTAACTTATATAAAAAAATATAATTTAAGAAGATCATACTTTCTATAAAATATTTAATTATATGTCTGCTCTATATATTCAAACACCTATTCTACTTCGGATAGAACTTTTATTTATATATTTTTTCTATAAATTCGAACTCTTATTCTCTGTAAATTCGAATTTCTATTCAACTTCCAATAGAACTTTTAATCATATGTGTTATAAATACTTATTCTACTTCTAATAGAACTGATCATATGTATTCCCTGTAAATTCGAACTCTTATCTATAAATTCGAACACCTATTCTACTTATAATATGTGAAAAACACCTATTCTACTTTTAAAATAGAAATTTTATTTATGTGTTTATTCTATAAATTCGAACTTTTATTCTCTATAAATTCGAACTCTTATTCTATTTCCAATAGAAATTTTAATTATATGCGTTATAAATATTTATTCAACTTCCAGTAGAACTTCTAATCATATGTCTCTATAAATTTGAACTTTCCTCCTCTATAAATTCGAACACTTATTCTACTTCTAATATGTTTAATGATATTTTTCTACTTCTAATAGAACTTTTATTTATATGTTTTTTCTATAAATTCGAACTCCTATTCTCTACAAATTTGAACTCCTATTCTACTTCCAGTAGAACTTTTAATCATATGCATTATAAATACTTATTCTACTTGCAATAGAACTTCTAATCATATATAAATTTGAACTATTCTCCTCTATAAATTCGAACATCTTTTCTATCTCTAATATGTTAAATGATATTTTTACATTTATTAATGTTTATAATTCTAAAATTCTAGAAAATTAGAAAAATATATTGATACGATCTTAGAGCGCCACCTAAGCTCCCGCATATCCTCCTTTATATATATATATATATATATATATATATATATATATATTGATTGAAGCGAAACCTGTAGTTGATAAAATTCATTTATTAAATATCGAAGTATAAGTTGGTATTAAAATTTCATACACCTTGACCTTTCGTAGAAGTATTACTTACTTTAACAAATTAAAACGCTGATTACTTACAACGTACTTTAAAGCCGCGTCTTATCTTTCAGTTTTTACTCTAAGCATCTTTCTTTAACAAAATCTTAATTAACGTATTTGAATGAATAATGATTTTCAAATTGCAATGTATACGGACAAGTACTTTGAATAAAAATGTGAAGTGCAGTAAATATTAAAAATATAAAAGTACCATTAGCCCCACTCTTTCTCTCTTCTAAACCCAAACTTCCATTAAAGATTTTTGAGGGAATTTTCATCGGTTTTCATCGTGTAAAGTGTAAAGCCCCAATCTCTCTATTTTTCGTTTTCTTGTTTAGAATTTTGTTTTCTTTCAATAAATTCTCAACTTGGGTTTTGGTTGGTCTCTCCTTGTGAAAGTTTGCTTTTTTATTTTATTGTGTTTTGGTGTTCTTCATGACCGAGGTTAGAGATTGACAGATTTTTCATGGATTTGATTCAAAGATGAAGATCATGGGATCGTATTTACGGTCGATTGCACAGAACATTCGAGTGAAATTCAAAATAAGTACATACTTTCAAATCATTTTCAAATTGCTAGGTTGCCTCTCCAAGAAGGAAGATTTTAATTGTATTTGTAGATATCGTATGATTTTTCATTAATGAATTGATTCCTTTTTTAAAAAAAAATGTGAAGTGCAAATAAATTAAGGCGGTAATTAAAGAAAGTGACAAAGCATGTTGGAGAGCCAGCCCACTGCCCACGTGGTTGTTTTGGAGGGTAGGGGTACATGGCTTTGCCAATTGGCCCTATTTGCTTTTCTGCATGGGCCGGGCCGCCACCGTTTTAAATTATCACTCATCTTTACTCTCTCTCTCTTTCTATTAAATATTCAAATTCGTACTCACATGCATCTTCTCATGACTATACTACGTTCATATTACTTTTGAATATTACTTCAATATACCAAATGCAGATTTCGGGAAAGTTCAAGTATACGAAGTGCTTTTTATTCTTAAACTTTTCCTGGTGTATGCAATTGTAACCAGGAGCTTGAATCAAGAGCTATCCTAAGTTGAAATCAAATTGAAAATTTTAATAAGAAATCTTTTATAAAACTCACGAATTTTAGTTAAAAATTAGTAAACTTTTATTTTAAAATTCAATAAAATTCTAAAATTTATCGATCATTCATTTCAATCCAGATTATTTTGTCATCCTGACTTGTTCTTTCTGTTCTGCGATGTTTCTCGACTTAGAATGCAAGAATCGAGTTTAAAATCTTAAATTGACAAACGATAAGAAAATATCACTAAATTATCATATAAACTGATCTTCGAGGAAAAGGTTTTTGTATAATTTAATTTTAAAATGTCAAATAACAAACAGAATAAAGATCAAACAATTTCTTTTAATTTTCATAATTCTTGAGAGTCCAAGGTTTAAATTACAAGTAGTTGTTTGAGTCTTGTTTGTGCAGCTGCTTAATCTTGATTATTTTACCAATATTAGCAAGAAACTAGTTCATAAAGCCGCGCTTCGCGGCGGCGTTACAATTTTTATTTTTAAAAAAATTCAATACATTCACTATATAAATAGAGTAAATTCCAATTTTTATATTCTTTAAACTTTCTAATATTTATGGAGTTTTAAAAGATGAAAATACATCTTATATTTTCTGTATATTATAGATAAACTTGTATAAAAAAGTTAAAATAAAGGATTTTTTGGAAAAAAGATGTATAGTTTTAAAAAAATCGTATATGACGTCTCCACCGTCCTCGTATTCTACTTTCAATAAAACATTTTATTTTATGTATTATATATTTAAACACTTTTTATACAGTCATATTTAATGAACCGCTTCCTTGTTAAACACGGTTATTATTATTGATCCGCTCTCTCGTTAAGACCAAAAACCTAACTTTTACATATATTACTTGTATGATAATGTTTATCCATAAAAATCAAATTCTAAAAATAAAATAAAATTTATAACATCAATATGGTATTTTAATAGCTAGTACAATCTTTTATAATGACATGTCTTCCCGTTAAACATGTTTCGAGCCGCTCTCGTTTGAGATCGAAATTCCAACTTCATTACATATTATTATAAATATGTCTTCCCTATAAATATTATTATAAATATTATTATAAATACTTATTATACTTCCAATAGAACTTCTAATCATATGTCTTCCCTATAAATTCGAACTCTTCTTCTTTATAAATTCGAATACATATTCTACTTCTAATATGTTAATTGATATTTTTATATTTATTAGTGTTTAAAATTCTAAAATTCTAGAAAATTAGAAAAATAGATTGAGACGATATTAGAGCGCCACCTAAACTCCCGCTATCCTCCTTTTTATATATATATTGATGTTCTTAAGCATTTTAATTTTTAAGGTACCCAATCATTTTCACGCGTAGCATCTGCAATTAAGCACCTTAATATACAAAATGATAACTTGTTCATAACTTTTTTAATTATGCAAGTAAAGTTGGCAACCATCTACTTTTATTAGCACTTTGAAAGGCAAGAAGTTACATGAGGCAACCGAGTCATGGACTCACTTTCTAGAATATGAGTCAAACAAGTTTAGGAGTCTAGCAACTTTGGTTTTTCATAATGCAAAGCTTGCAATAAGTTGGCAACGTGTAACATCTAAAATAATAATTTTTTTAATTTTCCTTTTTGAATTAAACTATATTTTATATATTTTATTTATTAAAAGAAAATGTTGAAAATCATAATTTTAAATATTCAATAACATCTTAAAATACGTGCAAAAAATCAGGTATCATAAAATAAAGCGAAGGAGTACATTAAAAAAATGCGGATATTTTGCAAGAAGAAGAGGCCCACACATGCATAGTCTAGCATTAATCGCCAAATCCAAAAACGAACCTTGAAAACGCAGTTGATGATCGTGTTGTTTAAGCTTAAAGGACTACTAGTAGGCAGAGCTCGTACTTTGTCAACTCTAATCACTAAATTATTCAAGGCAGGCGTGCTTATGGTCAACTGATCATAAATGTCACAGACTCAAGTTGATAAATTTGTAGTTACTATTATAGTTGGATTTTCATGTCGTGCAAGATTTGTACAATTCTAAAATATATTTATAGAGAAAGATTTGTTTAAGGTGTCAATAACGCACAAAATTGAACAAACCAACTCATTCCCGGTAACTTCTGCCGTTCCGGACCCAAAATATAACGGTTCAGATTTTATATCATTTTTTGATTAAAAATTGGATCATATACAAAATCAATTTCAATGTAATTTTGTGTTATCACTAATTTTTGCATAATTTTTTAATCTATTAAAACCTATTGAATATATGAATTTAAAACTGCATATGTAGAAAAATTTTCTATAGTATTAGATAGATTCTCTTTACCCTTTATCCATCTAATCATATTGTTTTGGCTTCCATCCATTTCATTTCTTTACACTTTTTTTTATTATGATGTCATTCTCAATATTCCATATTTTAAATATTTTCAAAAGTAATATAGTTTTATTATATAAAAATTAATTACATTGATTATTTGATTCTAAAAAAAACAAACTACATCGATTATTTTTTTCCGTTATATTCATTTAATATATTAAATATTGATTTATCTCATTATTTTACAAACTTTCCTTAATTTTTTCATTAATTTACATTTTTTTCATAATCACCGTATTCAATTCTAACATGAAGAATTGGATGAGAGCAAAAGAGTACTCCTATTAGTTAAACTGGATAAATAGAGATGTATGGGTTGGGCTGGTAGCATAGTCGAAGGGCCTGAGAATCAGGGGCAAAAATGAAAATGTGCGAATATGGGCTAGTGGGCTGGGTAGCATTTTTAACGGTCGAACAACAAACGAGAATTATATCCATTTTGATTCTTTTGTTGTGCTGTGCTGACTCTAGCTCGTACACCTTTGTGGAATATCGCCTATTCTTCGCCCAGAACCGGAGAAAAAACTTGCATACATGAACAAATTATTGAAGACAACAATAAAAAGGCTGTTACAATTTTTTTATTTTTTGACAGGAGGTTGTTACAACTTACAAATATTATATAAATCTATACTAATTCTTTTAATTTTTTTAGAGTTACTAATTCTTTTCATCATTAAGCAATATTTCTTCGAAAGAATGTCCAAAATAACCACTTTTTTACTACTCACTTACCAAAATACCCACATTTCAATACACTGACCAAAATATCCTAGGGATACGCTCTTGGAAGATGCGTATCCCGAGAACTGTAGCAGCGTCTCCCACTTGACACCTCTGAACGTCGGCGACGTAAAATCGTCGATTTTGTGTAGAAAAATCCGGCAATCAAACTAAGTTAATAGTGGTATAGGATTGTAGATCGTCTAGAGACGATTCTAATGGGTTATAAAACGTCAACGAAAAGTTAACGGAACTAGACGAACGGAGAAGAAGAGTGTTCGTCGGAAAATTGAGAGATAGGTTTGAATTGGGGTTTTACAATCTGGAATTAGAAACGATAAACTAATGGTATAGGGTTGTAGATTCATGGCGATTTCATTGATGTATAGAACGTAAATGGAAAGTGAATGATGGTGATGAACGAGAATCGTTGAAAACTCGCCGGAAATCGCAAGAATCGCCAGAGCTCGCCATCTTCTGAGAAAAGTGATGATGACGTTAGATGACGTCATTACGCGATTTACAAATGCGCAACAGCTGATACGCTGTTAAAAAATGCGTGTCCCAGCTGCATACTACTTTGGGGTGGGCGTATCCTATTAATTGCTCCTTGATCATGGGCGTATCCAATGAATTACTCCTCTATCACAGGCGTATTCGAGGATACTCCTCTGTCATGGGCGTATCCCGTGGGCATTTTGGGCGCCTTATCGCGAATCTGGGCATTTTGGACAAGAAATAATAAAAAGTGGGTATTTAGGACACTACCCTCTTTCTTCGCTATCCTTATCGCGAATCTGGGCATTTTGGACAAGAAATAATAAAAAGTGGGTATTTAGGACACTACCCTCTTTCTTCGCTATTTTTATATTTTTATAAAATAGTGAGTGTTCAAATTCTGTCAATGTGCAATGATAGGTAAAATATTCGGTGTAATTATATATAAACAAATAATATTACAATTAAGTCGGAGTAATATTAAGAGTCCGGTTAGTATTACTGTTAGAAGCAATAACATGAGCTTATTTCAGAAAATCAATTAAAAGTAAACTTTAAAATTACCTTTTAAGAAAAACGTTTTTAGCTGAAAATTGCTTTTAGGACAAGTATATCATCTTATACTTTTTAAAAAAATTGTTTTTGCAATATCACAATAGTTTTTAAGAACAATCGCAAACGACCTAAATATAATAAATCAACAAATAAGAGAGCACATTAGCAGCATTGGTTGTCTATTTGTATAAAACAGAAATAAAATTATAGACCACGTGCGTATCAATGATCCCTTTCTAGGTATCTTTTCAACAGGTACATTGTAATAAACGGAAAATAATTATGAAAAAATATTTCCAATGTTCTTATTCTCTACCAGCATATTTTTGGTGAAAAGAGCACAAAAGCGAAGTACAGTAGAGACGAATATTTATACAAGAAACAAGAGTAGGAAGAGAAGACTTGCAAAAATCAGGGAAGGCCGGCAGCTGTTGCTGGTTCATAGCACGTAACACCCAACAACAATGGATATAATGACAGGATCAATTTTTTCTTGTCCAGTTTATAATGATTCTACTTCTAAGCTCCGTTTTTCTGTTGCTGTCAACTCTACTAGTACATGTCGCTTCCGTTGTCTCATTTCTTCGTCCTGGAGAACATGTGCTAATCCAAGGACTAGACTGAATAAGGTATCTCTCTCTTTCTTTATTGCATGAATATCAAAGATGACATGACTTGTGCTTGGTGAATTAATGATGTCGAACGTCAGATCAGATGTTAAACTTAAGCCTCTTTTTAAATATTCATGAAAGTTGACCCTTTTTGACTATTCCTTCGCTGTTAAAGTTTTGTTACAATTAAAACATGGTGTTACTTTGGATTTCTTGTAGCAGCCGGTACACATTTGTGGAATCTCGGGAAGTCTAGGCCGGAAAATGGAGAATAAGCCGACGATCATGATTACGAACGATGACGGTATCCAAGGCCCTGGTTTGCAATCTCTGGTTCAACTCCTCGTCTCCACAAATCGATATCAAGTCTTTGTGTGTGCTCCTGAAACGTACGTTAACTTTCCTCCTTCATCACTTTTTTAGTCTCAACCTGAGATACACGCCTGCGCACAAAAGACAGAAAATTTTCTAGAAATTTCTACCCAAATTTCATCATAGAAAATTATAATCAAATAGTTTGTGTTTAATTATCTAGAAAAGATCACAGAATTATGTTGTTCTAAAAGTTCTTGCCTCTAGAGTCTGTTGGGCTTTAACAAAGGCATTGTTGGGCTTTAGTTATTGATCCAAACTCTACCAATGTGTGTCTTGTAGGTTAACGTTTGTGTTGCTATAACTTGGTATATGTTTAATAGCTAGTGGTTGAGTTCTTTCATGTAGTGCATGTACTAGCATGTCTTAGCTTTAGCATAACTGTTTTTCTTTCTCTGTTGCTTTTGTTTGTTTTGATGCCACAACTTGTGTGTGCACCTCTTATATAATGTATGCAGTTTTCTGTTCTTGATCAATACAAGCAAGTAAGTTTTCCAGTACCATTACTTGCATTCTCTGCAACATACACATCCACACAGACAAGCTTTAGTTTGTACATTTGGTATCAGAGCTCCACGGTTTTGAGGGCTGTTTTATGCCAAAGTATCAACCGAAAAACATGACAGACACATTGGAGACGTCTAAGGCAAAGGAAGGAGGTTCAGTAAGTTTAACCTACCCAATGCTAACGAAAACCAACTACACAGCATGGTCCATCAAAATGAAGGTGTTTATGAAGGCTCAAGGAGTCTGGGAAGCCATTGAGAAGTCGGTTCCCACAGCAACTGTTGACGACAAGACAGTTCAGGTGGCTCTTGCAGCCATTTATCAAGGAGTTCCAGAAGAAGTGTTGTTGGCCATTGCAGAAAAGGAGACTGCTAAAGAAGCATGGGAGTCGATTAAAACAATGTGTATGGGTGTAGAGAAAGTAAAAGAAGCAAAGGTGCAAACACTAAAAAGAGAGTTTGAGTCCTTAAGTATGAAGGATACAGACAATATCGATGAGTTCTGCATGAAATTAAGTGGGATTGTTACAAACATAAGAGTGCTTGGAGAGACAATGGAAGAGTCAAGTGTGGTACGAAAGATTCTTCGTGCAGTCCCAGAAAAATTTGTACAAATTGCCTCGAACATCGAACAATTTGGAGACGTCAAGACAATGACAGTAGAAGAGGTAGTGGGACGTTTAAAGGCTCACGAGGAGAGAGTCAAAGGAAGATAAGAAAGTAGTAATTCTCAATTGCTCCTTACTCAAGAAGAGTGGTCCAAGAGATCGAACAAAATTGTTGGTGCATTTTCTGGTAACCAAAGAGGTCGAGGCACTGGTAATTATCGAGGAAGAGGCAGGAGTTCCTCTCGAGGTGGCAACTCTGGGAGAGGATATCAAGGTCGTGGTGAAGACAAGTCGAGGGGTTACACATCAAACAGAGATAACAGAGATAAGAGCCATGCCAAATGCTTTAACTGCAACACTTATGGGCACTTTGCTGCAGAATGCAAGAAACCGTCTCGTCGAGACAAGGACAAGGACAAAGGGCAGTCACACGAAGCAAATTTAACAATCACAAACCAGGATGATGAGCCAACTCTGTTGCTTGCAGAGTGCAAAGAGAAAGAAGCTGAAGTTGTGCTATTAAATGAAGAAAGTGTAAGTCCAAGCCTTGTCTCCAGTGGGCACAGTGATGACTCTAACTTGTGGTACTTGGACAATGGTGCCAGCAACCACATGACAGGAAGAAAAACGAAGTTCAAGTCTCTAGACGAAAATGTGACAAGAGTTGTCAAGTTTGGTGATGGCTCAAGTGTAAGAATTAAAGGCAAAGGCTCGATAATACTTCACTGTAAGAACGGTGAAGAAAGGTGCTTAAAGAATGTGTATTACATACCGACTCTGAAGAACAACATCATAAGTCTGGGGCAACTTTCAGAATCTGGGCACAAGGTTATGCTACAAGGAGATTACCTATGGGTGAATGATGAACGAGGAGAGTTATTAATGAAAGTTAAACGATCACCAAACAGGTTGTATAAGATTCACATTGACAATGATTCATCAGTGTGTTTGCTGACAAAAGTGGAGGAAGTCAGTAGACTATGGCACTTGAGGCTTGGCCATGTCAATTACCAAGCTATGAATAAGCTGTCAAATGAGGGAATGGCTCGTGGCATACCAAAGTTCGTCAAGCCAAAGGGAGTTTGTGAAGGATGCTTGCTGTCAAAACAAACTCAGACCCCATTTCCTCAACAATCAAAGTTTGTAGCCAGGGAAAAACTCGAACTTGTGCATGCTGATTTGTGTGGTCCAATCTCGCCACCAACACCTGCAGGTAATCGTTATTTCTTCTTACTTGTTGATGATTTCAGTCGAATGATGTGGGTGTTTATGTTAAGAAACAAAAGTGATGCCCTACCTGCATTTAAAAAATTCAAACTATTGGCTGAGAAGGAAGCAAAGTGTTCCATAAACACTCTACGAACAGATCGTGGTGGAGAGTTCACCTCACACGATTTTCAGAAATATTGTGAGGACACTGGCATTCAGAGGCACCTAACAGCTCCATACTCTCCACAACAAAACGGAGTCGTGGAGAGGAGGAACAGAACAGTGGTGGCTATGACAAGGGGCTTGTTAAAAGAAAAGGGGATGCCATCTATCTATTGGGGAGAGGCAGTTCGACACTCCATCTACCTGTTGAACAGATTGCCAACTAAAACACTGAGGGGTGAGACACCATATGAGGCTTGGAAGGGGTATAAACCTCAACTTGATCATGTCAAGGTATTTGGATGTCTAGCTCACATGAAGGTCCCTAAGGTCTATACATCAAAGCTGGATGATAGGAGCAAAACAGTTGTTTATCTGGGTAAAGAACCCAGCACTAAGGCACACAGACTCTATGACCCTGTTACTGGGAAGTTACATGTAAGCAGGGATGTCGTATTTGAAGAAAACAGTGGATGGAAGTGGGAGTCACAGCCAGTGGAAGGTACAAGTAATGTTACCTCATTTATTATTCTCGACACAAATGTCACAACTGTCACAGAAAATCAAGGAAATGACAGTGACAATGATGGGTGGTCGACTCAAGATCGTTCCATCACATCTAACTCATCACAAGAAACAAGTGATGACTCGAGTTCAAGCTCAAACAATGAGACTGGTAGTAGTAGCTCTTCACCCAGAAATTTCAGACTTCTCAGTGACATTTACAACGTTACTGAAGAAGTCGAGCTACCAGATGAGGAGATGATGCTAGGGATCGAAGAACCAATGAATTATAGTCAAGCAGAAAATGAAGTCGAATGGAAGAAAGCCATGGAAGCTGAGATGAATGCAGTGGAGAAGAACAAAACCTGGGTGTTGACAGACCTGCCACCTGGGAGAAAAGCAATAAGTTTGAGATGGGTATTCAAGCTGAAAAAGAATATAAATGGTGAAGTTGTCAAATACAAAGCAAGGATCGTAGCTAAGGGGTATGTGCAGCAACAAGGAGTAGACTTCGAAGAGGTTTTTGCACCTGTTACAAGGTTAGAAACAGTGCGATTGTTGCTGGCTTTGGCTGCAAAAAATGGTTGGGAAGTCCATCACATGGACGTCAAATCAGCGTTCCTAAATGGTGATTTGATGGAGGATGTATATGTAAGGCAGCCTGAAGGTTTTGTCAAGAAAGGAAAGGAGGGCAAGGTTTACAAGCTATTGAAAGCACTGTACGGTCTTCGACAAGCTCCAAGAGCTTGGTACTCACGACTTAACAGGTGTTTAAAGGATTTGGGATTCGAAAAATGCCCGTTTGATCAGGCTATCTACACAAGAAGAGAAGGAGATGAAAATCTCATTGTTGGGGTCTATGTAGATGACCTCCTGGTAACTGGTTCCAGCCTTGAAAACATGTGCAAGTTCAAGGCACAAACGAAAACTGAATTCGAAATGAGTGACCTAGGTAAACTGGCGTACTACCTTGGCCTGGAAGTTGAGCAGCATAAAGAGTTCATTGAGCTAAAGCAAAGTGCTTATGCACGAAAAATGCTTGAGAAGGCCAATATGTTGGATTGTAATTCAGTGAAGTATCCAATGGAACCACGAGTTCAGATACACAAGGATGAGCATGGCAAGCAGGTTGATGCAACAAGGTACAGAAGTCTAATTGGTGGCCTAAGATACTTAGTTAATACAAGGCCAGACATAGCCTACTCAGTTGGTGTTGTGAGTAGATACATGGAGAGACCAACCATGTTACACATGGGAACTGTTAAACGAATATTACGCTATGTCAAAGGGACATTAGACTATGGTCTAAGGTACACAAAGGGGAAGGGAGACTACTTGTTATCAGGGTTCTCTGACAGCGATTTTGCAGGTGACAAAGAAGATAGAAAGAGCACAGGAGGGTGGCCTTTTATCTGAATGAAAACCTAATCACTTGGGTGTCCCAAAAACAGAAATGTGTGGCACTCTCCTCCTGTGAGGCTGAATATATGGCAGCAAATGCAGCTGCCTGTCAGGGTGTGTGGCTGCGTAATTTGCTAAGGCAAATAACTGATCTTGGTCCAGGACCTGTGATCATTTATGTTGGACCAAGATCATTTATGTCGACAACAAGTCGACAATTAACTTGTCAAAGAACCCCGTTTCTCATGGTCGAAGTAAGCACATTGACATACGTTTTCACTTCATAAGAGACTGCATAGAGCGAGGTGATATTCTGCTGAAATATGTAAAGACTGGAGAACAAAGAGCAGATGTGCTCACAAAACCTATGTTTACAAAGAAGTTCGAAGAGATGAGAACACTTCTGGGAATCAAGAACCTGATGAACCAAGTTTGAATCAAGGGAGAGAATGTTGGGCTTTAACAAAGGCATTGTTGGGCTTTAGTTATTGATCCAAACTCTACCAATGTGTGTGTTGTAGGTTAACGTTTGTGTTGCTACAACTTGGTATATGTTTAATAGCTAGTGGTTGAGTTCTTTCATGTAGTGCATGTACTAGCATGTCTTAGCTTTAGCATAACTGTTTTTCTTTGTCTGTTGCTTTTGTTTGTTTTGATGCCACAACTTGTGTGTGCACCTCTTATATAATGTATGCAGTTTTCTGTTCTTGATCAATACAAGCAAGTAAGTTTTCCAGTACCATTACTTGCATTCTCTGCAACATACACATCCACACAGACAAGCTTTAGTTTGTACAGAGTCGGTACTGACCCGATACTTCTCCCATTTAGAGCGCATTGCATTTCTGTATATTTGCGAAAAACAAAAGCTGGTTTGTGATGGTGTCTTTTGTTTCTCTTACAGGGAAAAATCAGGTGTCGGTCATAGTATTACTTGGCAGAATCCTCTCCAGGTGAAACAAGTAGAAATTGCAGGAGCAACAGCCTTTGCAGTTCCTGGTTTGTTATCTTTTTATGTAGCAGTCTAGTGTATTAAATATTAAAATCTCATTTATTAAGAGCAACTTTTACTAATGGTAAACACAAATGAAGATCAAAGATAAATTTCATCCTGAACTAAAGTAACAAATGTATATGGTAGGATTTTTTTTTTTCACTTGCTGATTGCTATAAACATATATTTCAGGAACTCCAGCAGACTGCGCTTCTTTAGGAGTTTCTAAAGCCCTTTTTCCTAAAGTACCCGATTTGGTAACTAGCTTGACTTGATTGTGTTAGTACATTTATGACATCCTGATATTTATGTAAGAGCTCAGTTGTATATTGTGTCCATGCTTAAATTGTAAGTGGTTGCTGACACATGTAAATAAAAATTCAAGATCAAATTTATTTGTACAACTCAAGCTGTGTCCATTTGGCCTTCTAACTAACAACAATATTCAATTAATGGTTCATTATGTGTGACATACGATGTTTGTGCATGCAGTATACTTGCTTCTCTGCTTGAGGCTTACTCTTTTTTATCTTTTGTCCTAGGTTATCAGTGGCATAAATAAGGGTAGCAACTGTGGTTACCACATGTTAGTATCATCTCTCTCACTTGAGGATTTCTAGCATCTATATTGTTACTGCATATAGTATGAAACTATATGCAGTTATTGATCTTTGTTCTTCTGCCAGAGATGGTCTAGCGCAATTAATCACATCTCTTAATGGAATGACAGTTTGTATTCAGGAACAGTTGCAGGTGCTCGAGAGGCCTTTCTCGAAGGTGTACCTGCTATGTCCATATCATATGACTGGTATACGAAAACATTTTTTGTGCGCTATGTATTAATGCATCAATGTATATGTGGCTTGATTCATCCATATCTTCTCAATCAATATATTACAAATGCTTCTGGATCAATCCTTCTTCCTGAATTTTTTTGTGTTGTTGATGACAGGATCGGGGGTAAGAGCACTGTTAAGGACTACAAACTTGCTGCGGAGGCTTGCTTACCCATTATAAATGCAATTTTGGCTGATGTCCGAAACAAAACATACCCACAGAAGTGCTTCTTGAATATAGATCTGCCTACAGATGTTTTGAATCATAAGGTGAGGTTTGCATAGCTTCTGTACACACTCTATCTTTAAATGAATGAACTGAGAGCAGAAGATTAACTAAGAAGTGACGTACTAGAGCATATTATGCTAATATACTATATTAATCAAGATTGATGCTGAACTTCGGCTAACTTATTCATCTCTTTTACTTTTTCAGTGGTGTACTCTTCAATGTAAATTACTTGTTGGTCATAGCGAAAACTTCCATACAAATATAAACTGACAAAAAATGTCATGCTTATATAATTCACCTTATTACCTTACTGTGATTTGAAATTTTCAGCATACACTATGATAATCTATCAATTAGTTTACTACATAATTATGAAGATATTGGTAGACATTGCGTTATCACTTATAAGTGTGACATACTAGTAAATTACATGTAGCTCAACTGCAGTTATGGTTGTAATAAAATTGTTTTGCTCCTTTCGCAGGGGTATAAGTTGACAAAGCAGGGAAAGAGTATCATCAAAATGAGATGGAAGAAAATTACTTCTGAAGCACAGATAGGAAAAATATTATCGACAATGACTATGGAAACAGATCATTTAGCAAATATTGACACGAATGCTGCGGAAGTATCACAAGAATCTCAGCATAGTCTCCTTTATATGCGAGAAGTAAGATATCCATCTCCTGAAATCCCTTTCCTTTGCCAATTTCTTTGTTTTATCTTTCCACTTAAGAAATTACTCTTTCAATATATAATTGTTATGGTTATACTGTTGTCTTTTTATCATGTGCTTTTGACTTGAGTATCTTTTTGTCTTTTGAGGCGTAGCCTGTAATGTTGTTAGCTTTGCTAAAATGATATCAAATTTGTTACTTGCTTAAAAGAATTTGTGAAATCTCCCATATCAATGGAAGCTGGTACTATTGTGGTTTAGCAAAATGGGATGACTATAGATTCTTAAGACATAAGTAGCAAGAAAGATACGAAACAGAGCCGTGAAAATTTTAGTTACAGATTATTTTTGATAAACAATATTTAATAAAGCTATCTATGGAAGTATAGCTACAGACCTACAGTGCGAAGATTACAATAGAAAAGAACTACGCAGCTGAGATAGGCAATATGTTACTTTCCCTTGGAATACTGTTTCCTCTATAAGTTTGATATCTGCTCAATATTTAATACCACTGTTGAGTTAGATTATCAACTTTGGCTACAAGAAACAAATAGCTTTCCGACAAGCAGGTTTCAGAAGTATCTATCAATATAGTGTACTGGAATACCGGTTGTAACTGTATGATATTGCACCACTATCATTTAAGCTCTCATTAGTACACATATAGGTGTGTGGTGAACACATGCATTGACTAATCCAACAATATTGGTAATCTTCAATTTTGTAAATGAGAGGCTAAATACCATCCCGCAGTAGAAGAAAAAACTAGGAAAACATAGCTCTCCAAAGTTGCCACGAAGTGCCTTGTTCTGTTGCTTGCTAATCGTCCTTATTTTCTTTTTACATGGTCTGCTTTATAGTTAACATTCTACTCATTACTTTCTCAGATTGTAGGAATCGAAGTCGGAGAAAAAGATACAGACTACTACTCCCTTCGAGAAGGATATGTATGTAATATAATTTACTTGGTCAAGTATCTGAAACGAAGAGAATAAAGACTAATGTAACATACATTTCTCATTTCAGATCACCGTTTCCCCTCTTAGTGCATTGTCTAACACAGAGACAGACAGCGAAGCATACTTCAAAGATTGGCTTCCAAGTGTGACCAAGAGTTTCTCTTCTTCAGCTTTGTGATACAATCATTTTTGTCCGAAAACTAAATAATCTGGGAGGAAAATTGACGCAGAAATTATGTTTTCTTCGTCTCTTAGCTGATTCTTCCTGAAACATGATTCTAACATGCATGCAGTAATCACAACTTTCTCTTGCATTTCAAAACGTCAGAATTGAGCTTTAGCGAAACACTTCATGATTATGTTGTGAGACTTTCACTCACCAGTGCCTTTTAAATTTCTAATAACCTTAAGGTCCTCTTATCTTTACAACTGTAGGTTTGGGCCGTTTGGCCTAATAACCTTGGATGTTACAACTTTGTTTTGGTCATTGCCAAATTATATAAATGTCTGCAGACATTAAGTTGCACGTATACGTTTATGATGTTGGTGAAGAAATTCACATTTACGTGTTTCTTTGAATTCTTGTTTGCTGAATTGACAAGCTGCACAATCAGACTTATAGGTCTGAGTTTATAATAGTTGCATAATAGCAATTGTTTACTTGTCGGTAATCAATCAACTCAGTTTAGTAGTTTTTTCTTTGTCAACCTTATTTGTCTTCAATATTGGTGCAGACGTTTACATCAACTTCCTTGTGATGTTTTGAATCCTTTGAATCCTTCATATTTACAGTTTTAATTAAGTTTATGACTGCATAATAGTAGTGTGATGACAAACTTCTTTTAATTTGTTGGTATCCATCATCTCAATTCATTAGTTTTCACAAGTCACCTCACTTTATCAGTCTCACTATCACCCCAACTGCTTAAAATAGACTAAGCAACAGAAGAAAGAAACATCATGATACAGGGGATTAATTTCGCACGTTAATTTTCAATTTTTCCCTTTATGATGCATATTATAGCCAAGTGGAGCGAAGCGCGCGCATGTACACACACAATTGTACCTTTGTCAAAATTTGAACATACAACATACTATGTACAACCTCTGGAGCTGAACATGCATACGTTGGAAATCATAGGAATATAAGAAAACTGAAAAACCCCCCATTAAGAGTTTGATATTTACAATACTTGTTTACGTGACAGAACCACATAATCTTATGATTCTGTGTTTATGTAACAATTGGTGGCAGAGCAGGTGTATGCGACTCCATCAGTATGGACCAAAGCACATGAACGTCTTCGTAAGAGCAGGACTTGACATCCTCGTACAGTATGTGCATCCCTTTACCTGAGAATTGGGAAAGGAACTCATAAGTTTAGCTAAAAATCTTAGGCATTAATAAAGGAGCTGTGCTCCAACAAAGATTACACCCTCTCTCTCTCTCAATTGGGAGGTGGAACGTTTTAATCCTAATGAAGACAAAGTGTCCGTGAGTATAGAGGTAGGAGTTCTTTAATTAATCTCGCATGCCATAAGAAAGGGAAAGATCTTACACATTGATGTTTCTAATTGATAAATCATGTGTAGTAATGTTACATATAGATATGTCCTGGTTTTGTTTCTGTAATATTGATTCTGTTTGATGTCTTAAATAAAAACAGAGTTTATATTGAATAGTTTACAGATACATACTCTTCTTGTGAGCGGAACGTAGACGAATCCAGAGCTTCTTTAACGGACAGAAGAGGGTTCGCAGCCATCCCATCTGGAGAAGAAGAGTTGTGGCTGATCATGGCATGGAAATTGAGTAAATTAAATGGTTTAAAGAGAGACACTACTGGATTGCTTAGACAAGGGTGATGTTTAGGTCAGAGTTCTTATAAGCCTATTGCATTCCTTTTAATAACAGGCATTGATTTTTCTGCAATTTTTTAAATTTCTGCTGTTGCAGTGTCACTCTCACACAAACTTATGTTTTATCTCCATCAAGCAGAAGAAGACACTTAATCACCAGTTACCTTTTCTTTAAACACTTCAATAAGCCTCTAGATGTCTTCTATTATAGCTTATGTATAGAATATAATCTCCCTTGTACTTCAAGCTACATGTGGCAGTTTTACTACCTTATTGTTTAGTATAATATGGTGAAACTTTATGACTTTGATTAAGTCCAACAACTTTCTTATTTGAATTCCAAAAGTTGAAATTTAGGGAATTTAGCACACAATATCATTCGTTCTAATGGTTTCCTAAAATACTAGAAACCACTAATCATTCCCTACTTTCGAGGAATGTTTAACTATACCTAACTCTATTTTTATTAATTAAAAATTCATTTTCCTCCAATTTTACATTTCTGTTTTTTCTCTTACAATTAAATTTATTATTTTTATAATAATAAAAAATGATTGTTGGAATGATTGTTGGAATTCCTAAATAATTAAATCACTATAAATTAATATTTTATTATATTTACAGAGAACAAATTAAGGATCAGTTGGACTTACTCTTCCACGTATGTTTACAAAGAGTCAAGGCAAATGACATATGAAAAGATGATTCACTTGATAAGATAAGCACAAAACTTATGGCTACTAATTTGGAAAAATCCCTGCAGCACTAAGTTAATTCAAAAAATGGCATTGGTACTAAGTTGAAAAGATCAACAGAAGCCACTACATTAGGATATGTATAAAAATCTGTTAAGTACAATAATTTGCGAAGGTTGAGCAACAAGGCTTGTTAGCAATAGAATGTACAGTGTGTGTACGTAATGTGAGTGTGATCTTTTAGTACCACAGAGGAGTACAAGGAAAGGTCAAAAGTTGGTGGAAACTGGTCATGCATTTACAAGTTTGAGTTGCATTTTACTTTATATAATTATAGAGCTATCAAAATTTTTGAAAAATTTGGTTGTTATATTTTTATTGATTTCAAAAATTTTCAAAAATTTGGTTGTTATATTTTTTTGGTTACTTATAAACATGGTTCTAAAAATATCCGATTTAGCCGATTAATTCCCGATTAATCCTCTGTAAGCTATTCAATCGATTCGATTTTTAAAATCCGATTAATTTGTGAATTTATTTAAAATGATATGTTTAACTGTAAATTAGACTAATATATTAAATATTATTATAATATCCGATTAATAGTTCGATTAATTTTTCCGATTAATCCCCGATTATTCGATTAATCTTAAATCGATAGCTCAACCAATCTATACCGATTACCAATTTTTACAATAATACTTATAAATAAATATAATAAATCCGTATGCGTTAATCTGAATCCCACTAATAAGAAGGCCTCATGTATCATTTGGAAATAATTTTGATAGTATGCATTTTGGGATCCAGACACGTCTACTCTTTTAATTAAACTTTTTAATCTATTTTTTTTAATAAAAATTAATTCATTAATGATAAGTCATATGACATCTACAAACATAATCGAGTCGAACAAACGTAAACAAGAACAACAGCTGATTAATCCATTCTTCGGGATAAAATCACGCGATTTGTTGAAAATAATATATTTACAAGTACCCTGCATATTTATGTGTACTCGCTTTGTTGTGACCTCCATCTGGATCTAATCCTGTTTGAGCTATCGACCATGGATGCGATCCCATAAGAACCTTCATCTTTGAACAAAAATCATAAATCTTGCCGATTTATATCCTCGACCATGAAACACACCACAACTTAATCAAAACAAAAATCAAACTCTTACAAGGAGTGACTAACACAACCCAAATAAATTGGAAATTTATTGAAACCCAAATAAATTTAGAGCTTTATTGAATAAAAAACAAGATATGAAAACAAGAAAATCGAAAAGGAATTGGGGTTTTCCACCGATAAAAATCGATGGAAGCCCCCTCAAAACTTTTTAATCTATTTTATTCGAGATGAATGGGACAAGTGCTTTTTTTTTTTTTTTTTGTTGACAAGAATGGGACAAAAAGTTCAAGTGGTCTATGGCCTGTGTTACTTGGTCAGAGTTCAAAACAAGCGCGAAGGGTTTACAATGGCTGGGCTTGCTTGCCTAGCTACTTGACTGAACGTGGTCCAAATTTGGCCAGTTTCCAAGGAAAGGGTTTTTGCAAGCCAATCCAGCCCAATTTATGTGTTGGAAGTAGTCAAATTAAGTTACGAACAATTCTGACAAAAAAAAAATAAAAAATTTACGGACTATTAACGATACAGATTTTGGCGCTTTTTCTTTTTGGAAATAACTACGACATAAATTAATTATAAATTTCACAATTGAAATATGATTTGCCAACTCAAACTTATATTGTTTCCTTTGCTACCTTTATTTTTGTAGACCTTTTCTCCACCTAGTTGACTATATTTTTAAAACATTTCTAAATGTTTTTAAGTTTCACAAACATCCGATCATACTCACATTTTATTATTTTTCAAATCAAGAAGTTTCATTAGTCAATGTTTTATATTTTTTTTAATAATTAACACACTCAAATATGTGAAGGCATCTTAGTTTTTGGATTCGATTCTCGTTGTAAAAGAATAAATATTTGATTTTTGTAAGGGAAGCAAATCAAATAAGTCACAAAAGTATACGATATAAATAAAATCATAATAATATCAAGAAATTTGATTATATACTTAGTCTATAATTTCTTTTTAATTTTTCCATGAATAATGTAAAATAAAATTAGATAAATGTAGAACAAAAATACACAATATGCAAGCCCCATAAGTCATAACCGCAAGAGACGACAGTATGATACAGGGTTTGAAAATGAAGAGAAAGTCCAATAATGTCCTAAATCAATATTTAGGATATTTAATCAATTTTTTTTACGTTAACAATATTTTAGTGGTGTCTTAAAATGATAGGATATCTATCTCATGCCCTTTTTTTAAGGCACCCCTATACTTGTCCTAAATTATTTTTAGGGAAATTCTCTATGATACCACTGTACTTTTGGCTTTTGCCAGTGGTACCATTACATTTTTTACTCCTCTTAACGGTACCCTTAACAAATTGACTTTCTAACAGAAATACCATTCTATTAGAAAAACGTTATAGAAACGTTAAGTAGGGTAAAAAGGACATGGTATCACTAGCAAAAACCAAAAGTACGGTGGTACCATTGAGAATTTTCTTAAAATATATTTGAAGAATAATGGTTGGCCCCAAATCTGTTGAAAAAATATAAGAACAATCTTGGCTATGCGCTGCAGTATGCAAGAAGAAAATAGGTTGAATATTGGCCCCAAACCCTACTTAACGTTTCTATAACGTTTTTCGAACATAATGGTATTTCTGTTAAGAAGTCAATTTGTTAAGGGTATCGTTCAGAGGAGTCAAAAAAGTAATGGTACCACTGACAAAAGCCAAAAGTACAGTCGTACCATTGAGAATTTCCCTTATTTTTAAAAATCAAAAATTAACTTCTCTCTCCTCTCTTTTTTTCCCTTCCCTCAAATTCTAATTCAAATATATTATTATTTTAATTTATAAGGCACAAGTATAAGGCATGTTGTTGAAATTGATACACAAAAATCATGACTTAAATCACTAGGACATTATATTTTATTATATTTATAGGGCACTAACTAGGACATTGTTGGACTTGCTCTATGGCAACAACTAGGGTCATGAATTTTGATAATAGTATTGTTATATACCTCAAAAAAATTTTCAGTTAAAATTCCTGAATGACGTGGCATAACTAATGTTATATTTTGAAAAAAATTAATTGATAAAATTTATGTGAATGTAAGGAATACAACATAATTAATTAAACTAGTATTAAAAAAATTTTAATTGAATATATGAATGCAAGAGATACATCATAATTAATTAAATTAGTACAAAAAAAATCCTATCCCGAAGAATTTGAAAACAAATTTGAGAACAAATTTGAAAACTAATTGGGGCCATGATCAATTACAACATGGGCCCCCATATACATGCGCGATCCATGAACACTTTTGGCAACTCGGTCGTAACAAACTCAAGACTTGCTTGTCTTGTTAAATAAAGTAGTTGGTCCTTATCATTAGTTCCCACAACAACGGTTACTTTTATTCTTAGTACTAAATTCACCTTTTAATCTCATCAACCCATAAAAGGAAAACTTTAATCTCATCATCCAATTCCAAATTTCCAATTGTTATCATTTAGTCTGCCCTAACGTTAAAATAAGACTTATGTATTACTTCTCTCCATGTCAAAGTCCTAAATTAAATTAAGTTTGAAAGTGACAGTGATAATTCAATTAATGGATTCAAAGTTAGTGACCCAACTTTATAAAATAATAACCAAAAATTTGAAGAGAAAGAAATTTGGGATACATTTTAAGTAAACCTTTTTAGTTATTAAATAAATTAATGTATTTTAATATATACAATTTTTTGAGTACACAATTTCTTGATATGTATAATCTTTTATAATATTAAATTATTTTAGAAAAATTATCGAGAGACATCTCAGTTACCCTATCCTATAACTAACACGTATCTCACCTACTTCAAATACATCTCTATACCTTGAATTCCCATTTTGTTAATAAATAATTTGCTATCAAAATTATGACACTAACAATTAAATTTATAAGAATTTGAGTTCATAAATTTTCATTAATAAAATATTTACTACACTATAATGTAAAAACTCAATATTTTTCATACTTGTTGGAGTCAATGGAGGGAGGAGGATGGTGTTCAAATTTGAAATCAAAATGTGTACTACAATATATAGAGGGTAGGTAAAAGTGGAAAAAGAGTCCAACACTTGGGCCACCTGCCTTTTTATTAGTAACTAAATTAAAACAATACTCCCTCTCTCTCATAAAATTCTTCTCACTTTCCTTTTCGGGACATTCAAAATACTCTTCCCCTTTCTATTTTAGGTCATAAAATAACTATATTCAATACCCACTACTCCACCCACTACTCATTAAATAATATAAAATATCCACTATTCCATCCATTAACCCTTAAAAACAATATTCAATACCCACTATTCCTCCCCTACTCTTTAAAAAACTATTTTTTCTTAAAACCCGTGTTTTTCCCCAAATGAGAAGAACATTGTGAGACGGAGGGAGTACTCTCTATTATTCGAAGATACTCTGTAGCATCTCACTCTGCTTTAATAAACTCAAAAGTCTTACATAGCCAACCTGGCACACAAACAATTTTACTCCTATTTATAAAAACAACACCTAAATAATACTAATACATACGAATGCAGAGCCTTTTAGTGGAAAAAATTAAGGTTTTGGGTACAAAAAAATGAGTGGAAAAACAGAGAGAATCTATGAAATATATGAATGTGGACAAATGAAAAGTAATGTACACTAGCTTCTAAATTTATATTACTTGTTTAACAACAACGATAAAGCTTACGTTTATTTCCTTTACGATTTTGGGAAGTTCAATTATCAGCTTAAACTCCGGTTTGGCTACTTGTGTTGTGTCTTATACATAGTATGTACACACTTGATATTGATAATACTGTACTACTATATAATTAGTTGTCAAACTAAATATAAAAGGATCGGCACGTGAAGAATGTCTGCAATATTATGGTGCTTAACAGTGACGGTCTTCGTGAACAATGTTTGTGCAATTTACAAGAACAAACAATTATCAAGGTTTTGACTTTCAAGTAATCTAAAATCATAGCCTTTGTTTAGGTGGTGTTTGAGAATTAAGTAGCTATTAGTCTTATCGGATTGAGTTAATTGTTTTAATTAATATATAACTTAGTTATTTTGATTAACGGATTGAATTAATTATTTTATATAAAAATATTTGATAATTAATTGTTTGAATTGGATTTTTTTATCAATCGGCTAGCTATCAAATATTCATATTAAAAAATTTGATCAAATTTCTAATTTAGTTCAAATCTTAGTTTTATATCAAATTTCTAACTTTCATAACACGATCTTAGTAATTTATTTGTATCATTAATGATACAAAGATTGATATATTGATGTGCAAAGTTATTCCAAGTTAGAGTTGGTTCTTTCTATATTTTTGGTGTTAGGAAAACATCTTTTACATTTATTAGCTTATAGTCCGTAAATGTTTATTATGAATATAATTTAATTTTGTAATTAATTATATGATATGTATCATTAATGATACAAAATACTTTTAAATATTTTTAAAATTATATGATTAAATAAAATAGAATATAATAATTTATTATGAATATAATTTAACTTTGTAATTAATTAATAAAATTATTAGTAATAATAATAATTATTTAATAAATGATATGTATTGATTAGAACTAATAATATAAAATCTTAATGTAAATTTGTTTTGGGTTACTTTTAAATACTTTTAAAATTATATGATTAAATAAAATAGAGTATAATAATAATTTATTATGGATATAATTTAACTTTGTAAATAATTAATAAAATTATTAGTAATAATAGTTATTTAATAAATGATATGTATTGATTAGAACTAATAATATAAAATTTTAATGTAAATTTGTTGTTGACGGGATTCGAACCTTGGATCTTTAGAAGAGGAATTTAAATATAGAATATTTTTTATTATTAGATCTAACGGCGATCATTTATTTACTAAATATCTAACGGTCACTATTCTTTTAGATGGTTGAACCAAGTTGAACCAAATAACCAAATTATATCCCTATTTGCTTATTATAAAATAGTATAGATATTCATTTTGAAGGAGAAATTGGTCACGAAATTAGAATGGCTTTTTTTAAAAATATCCAAATTGTAATTTTTTTTTCAAATATACAGTTACAATATTTATAATTTAGTTTGCAACTTCATTTATAAAATATGATTTTTTATAAAAGTTTTTAAATAATATTTTTTTGAATAAAAATACAATTTTACAACCCGAAATCACTGTGAAACACCTTTCAACTTATAGGAACAACTAAATCATATTTTTGACCAAAAGAGACTAATTTATCTTTAAAAAATAAATTATTTGAAGAAATAAAGAAAGATTTATAATTCATCAGTTTTATCTGGATATGTAGTACAGTATGTACTGTTTCAGACGACTTTATTTTATTTTCGGGTAAATTCAGTAAATTACATTTACCTATCAAGTGAAAAGAATATAGCGGCCACAGAAATGGAACAATTACCTGAATGTTTTACGTTTTACCCGGTGCCTGAGCAAGTAATACAGAACTGATAATACAGAACTGACCAAATCACCTAAATTTTCACCTTCGATCTTCTTCTTCCAATTATTCCTTCACGTACGCACTCCACTTAAAACTAACCGTCAGAAAAAAAAAGTAAAAGAGTCTGAGCGAATTCAATATACCGGGACAAATAATTTTTAAGTAGCTAGAGCATACATGGTCATATTTGTTCACGGGAACTCTCTTTAATTAAGTATTGATGGTCCTTCATGTTCGTCTTCTCTAGAAAAAAATAACATGCATTTATTATAGTAAAAAATTACCACAAAAATGTGCCCACAAATGACCCATAAAAAAGCTGAGTAATCCATAAAAAGACTGTTGGGAGTGATCAGCTTGTTGTATGCAAAAGTTGATCTGAGCAAAAAGTCTGAATTATTTAATATTTTGGACAATCATTTTTCACAATTAGGGTTCACATGCATATGTTAATTGTTGGTACATGTATAGCTTGTAATTGTGTTTTCACTACGTATTTGTACCTTCTACGTTAATTTCTCTATCTATATTTACAATAAAAGATTCAACTTCTAAATTTAATCAAGATCCCGTTCACTAGAATAAGAACTCTATTGCATTGTTGTTAAGTGATCAGTTTTGGTTTTAGAAAAGTGGGTTTATCATATATTGTTGGGAAAATGAATTTTATTGCCACTCACCTATTGGGTTGTTTAGAAACCTACCACTCAATTAAAAAGTTTGTCAAAATTAATTCTGTTAACTAATTTTGTGATTAGTAATTAAGCATTTCATTAAAAATACTTAACGCCTGTTAAGTATGCCACCTGTCAAACTCAATCTATGTGGCACTCTTACGTATCTAATGCTACATAAATAAATTAAAAAAAAAAGAGAATATGAAAAAGAAACGGGCTATAAAACATTAAAACCCAAGCCCGATCATAAACCCCATTCACTGTTATATTACAAACAAGAATTAGGCCTTCAGGGTTAAGACGATTGCAAAGCTAGGTCATCGATCGAAGTATAAGGTATGTTAAGACGATTTCATGACTAAGTTGAGTAACCATCTTCTTAAACTTACAACTTGCTTAAGTATAAGTATTTTTTTGTTGTATGTATATAGGTATCATGGGGGATTTGGATTGATTGGAGATACATCATGGGGGTCGGTTCATAACAAGAGAGGGCATCTATTACTACTTGGGAGGTACAATTGAAAACATATACAATGTTGGTATTAGTGCTTTATCTCTTCAAAATTGTCTCAAATTTATGACAGAAATTGGTTATGGTGATTGTTGTGGAATAAAAACGAGGGTTTGTATGTATTTAATGCTAGGGTTCGTGAGCTTCGTGCTTTAATGACTGTGTCTACGTTCGAGACTGATCGGTCCTCACAGAGTGCCTACGTATCTCAAGGTTGAGAATCAAGCCGAAAACGTAATTCTGAGAATGAGGGGTCAGACCCTTATATAGGCTGCAGGAGCCTTAGAATTATGGTAGGATTCAGAGACTTGGTGGGCAAGCCACCTCCTTGAGGAAGGTTCTAGACTCCTTCCTTGTAGGAATCAGTTTCCATGTTGAATTGGGTGCCTTGGAGGCTACTCCTAATGATATTGCTTCCTTGTTTGACTCTTATTGCTGAGATGTTTATCACCTTTAATATTAATTACGAAATTAATATTTAATTAGGGTTTTGGGCCTCGCAAATTAGCCCCACGTTCGGACCATATCGGGTCTAATTAATGCTGCATTAAATGTGTCTTTAGGGCTTAATTTTAGCCCATATCATTTGCCCCCAACTTCTAGGAAAACTGATCAGGTTTTCCTTGAAGTTTTAACTGTCTTTCTCGAGACTCGGGTCAGGGTTTATCGTTTGTACACTAGTGTTTCACGAGTATCGTCTTTTGATGTAAAGCGTAGAGCGACCGACGCATTTATGACGACATTTTAAACGATGCTAAACGGCACTAACCGATAGTAAACGGTGCTAACTAGCATTAAACAACGTCTAAACGGCGTTGCATGGCATAAGACGGTGCTAATCGGCATTAAACGGGGCTAATCGACATTAAATTGTGCTAAATGGCACCAAACGGCGTTAAACGGGGGTCCGGGGGCAGCGCCCCCGGGTGGGGTTCAAGGGGCGGCAGACCCTGGCGTGGTCCAAGGGGCAGTGCCCCTGGCTGGGGTCGAGCTTATCGTTTCCGAAGACCAGTGCTGTTCAGAAATTATTGTTTCGGCTTGAAAATCAGCGCTAAACGACCTCGATCTTGAAGCTTGTTGGAGAAGTTCGAATGTTGTTGGAGGTGTTCGAAAGTCGTTTAACATGTTGGAATGTCGTCAGAGGTGTCAGGATCATCAAGTGGTCAACCAACCGACAAGAGGTCGGCCGAAGCCTCCCCTGCTAGCTGTTCGACTGCCAGGAGGTCGGCCAGGCCTTCCCCTGGCGCCTACTTGGCTGCCAAGAGGTCGGCTAGGCCTTCATCTGGCGCGTGGTCGGCTGCCAAGAGGTCGGCCAAGGCCTTCCTCTGACGCCTACTCGGCTTCCAGAAGGTCGGCCAAGGCCTTCCTCTGGCGCCTGGTCGGCTACCAGGAGGTCGGCTGGGCCTTCCTCTGGCACTTACTCGGCTGCTAAGAGGTCGGCTGACCTTCTTCCGGTGCCTTGTCGTGCCTCTCGGAGCTTCTTCGCGATGTTTGCATCTTCTTTATCAACATTCAATCATGCCTTCAATATTTGATTGTTGACTATCAACCCTTCTTTAATTCAAACATAATTAATCTCTTGATTAGCACTGCTAAACTTTGGTAATCTAGCTTCTTTAAGTGTAATTAGCTCTTAAAACTCAATTATAAGTGCTCTGGCGTAACCAGATGCTGCATATTCGTTTAAATCGCTCTTTTCTTTTCCAAAATCATATAAGTTGTTACGATTCTTTTCACCTATAACAGATGAATTTCCTCTTTTTATGTTTATAAATGATAGATGACCTGCAAACGCGAACCAGATTGCATTTCAACCTGGTATAGCAGGTCATCCCTTTTCTATAAAAGAGTGAGGGGAGCCTTCATTTTACTTCACTTCTCTTCTTCTCATTTTTTCCTTCTAAGCTCTCAAGCTCTCAAGTTATCAAGGTTTCAGGTTTAAGTTCAAGCTTCAAGCATGTCAGACAGCAACCGCGCACCTCCTCCTCCAGTTTCAATCGCCGAGGCGATGGCCAAGAGAAGCAAGGCAAGATCTCTCAGAGGTATGGCTGGACAGAGACCTCCTTCGTATATTGATCGTTGCTTTGATTCTCTTTTAGATTTGTTAAGTACTATGGGGGAAACATTCCCCAACTGCTCAGAGCTAGATTCATATCATTGTCCATGTAAATTGAGTAAGTTTCAAGTTGAGCAAATTGCCAACACATACAGTTTTCCAGACGTGATCAAGGTTTGCTCTCCGGGTTTGGCCGACAGAACCTGTAACTGGCATCTAGAGAGGTTGTGTGTCACCAAAGGTGCTCTTGAGGCGGGTTTGAGGTTTCCCGTTGACCCGTTCATCATCAGGCTACTAGCAGAACTCCAAGTTCACCCTTGCCAACTGTATCCAAATTCCTGGCGATTTGTCAATATCTTTATAATAAGGTGTCGGGACTTGGGCATTCCCTTAAGCACCATGATGTTCCGGAGTATATTTACAGTGAAGAACTCTGCTGATACCAAGAAGGGGTGGATAATCATACAACATAGAGCCAACCTTCCTCACATAGTGAACACCCTCTCCATCCCGGATTCCCACCATTTCTGGCCACGAGAGTTTGTAGTTCTCAGGTGGAAAGGGGGTGACTGGGGTCAGTTCTTCGTGCCAAAATTTGGTGATGTGAAGGATAGTTCACACTTCGTGTGTGATCTTAATGAAGAAGAACTCCTAAATCGAGATAGGCTACTAGCGGACGATGGTCGCACCCACCACAAAATTTTCTTGAACGAGAGAAAGCTTGTCGAAGCTGGCCTCAGCTTTCTTTCATTCTAGGGTAATTTATCTTTACTGTGCCTTATGAACTTCATTTGTTCTTATTCCGATATCTTTTTTGTTTCTGCATTTCAGCTGCTGAAGAGTTGGACAACCGTCCTGAAAATCAGCCAATCACCACCAAAAGGATATTGAAGAAGGCTGAGGCTTTGGCAAACCCTGCTGACCCACAGATTCCTCAGTTCTTGGCTGGATGCTCTCAGAAGAGGTCCCCGAATGTTAACGAGGGTATAATATCCCCTTTTGCCCCATATTGGGGCATCTGCGAGAAAGACTCTGTCTTGGGGTGCCCTACTCTGGCCCTAGATTGGTCTCAATGCTCCATCACTCCTACTGACCTAGCAACGGTGTGCGCTGGGGACAAGATTGAAGAGTCCGAATGCCTTGGAGCTCAGGATTTGTATCAGGTATGACACTCAACTTTCCTAATATGGCGTTATTACTTACTTTATCGTTATGTATGCCTTATCCATTCCTCTGTTTCAGGCGAATTCCTACTTTCAATCCGCTGCTCTTCAAGGTAGAGCCTTCAGGGATGGCAACGTGGCTTTGGGAAAGGAGAAGGCAAGGTTTTAAGAGGAGAAACTAGACTTGGAGTCTAGGATCATCCGCGCTGAGACAAGCGCCCGATCATATCAGAAACAGTACAACTCCTTGCACAGAAAGAAAGCTGCTGAATTCAACAAGGTAGTTGAGGCCTATCAGCAGTCAGATGCCTTTTTGGACTTCATAGACGACCATGATGATGAGGTGCGCCATGTTAACATGTCTATCGGGTGGGATAAAGCTATTAAGGCCGTAAGCAACAAATATCCAACTGTTGTCGACCCCAGCAACTTCCCTTGCCCTAATTGGGCAGCTAGCGGGAAAAGCCATGTTGATCTTGCCTCCGGCTCTGGGGTTAAAACTATTCCTTAGATATCAAGTTCCGGCTCTAAGAGGGCAGCTCGTATTGTTGGCTCTGACTCGGCTTCCTTGGGTTCTCGTGGGAAGAGGCCCATAGTAAAGGAAAGAAAGGAGCGGTTATCAGGCAGTCTTGTTGCTCTAAAAATTAAGCGGTTTAAATTACAAGCGAACAATTTGTTTCGTTGTAAAATGTGAGATTCATTCCACATGGACTAATATTTTATTCGCAAACCTTAAATTTTAACTTAGTCGAATTAGAACAAGTTCGATTTTTGAGAATTTGGATTTTTTTTACTATTTAATTACCAAAAGGAATTTAAACTATTTTTAAAAGAGAATTAAATATAAATCTAAAACTAAATTATTCTAAAATTATTCTAAAAATTCTAAATCCAAATTAAACAAGATTTTATTTACACAAATACATTAACTTGGCATTCCAGCAATTTGGCAACACAAAACCAAACATCGAATACAGAATGGACTAGGCAATTAACTCAGCATTTCAACAAAACAATTTCAACAAAGCTATACTACTCACTGAATCAACAGATGCAACAAGACTGGTTAACTCACAGACTCAAAATAAAAAAAACAACGAAAACAACCAACACCCAGCAAGTAAATTCAAGCAACCAAACCAAAATGGACTCAGCGATTCAAGAAAATCAAAACTAAATTTAACAACTTGACAGAGTAGACAACTCGGAAGTAACTCAAAAACACAGCACTAACTCACAAGACAAAAACATAGAACCAAAACCATATCTCATTCTAACGATTACCACTCAAAGTCGAAGAACCAGGAATTCACAGAAAACGCACACTAAAACTTGACTCAGATACTCGAGACTCGAAACTGAACTCACAGCAACTCAAACTTGTAAATCAAAACTCAAAAAAAAAACGGAAACTCAGCACTAAGATTCAACACCAAAACGCAAGACTAGAAAATCAGAAACCACGGACTCGATCGAGGAACAAATCGCCAATATAAAGAAATCACCAAACATTTTGATTAAAATCGAACAGGAACGGGAGTAACACGCACAAAACTCAACTCAGTTAACTTTCTAAACTAGAAAACCAGCAGCAAAAGCAAGACAACGAACTCGGAAAATGCAAACTACACAACAACACACTTGAACAGTGACTCGGAACAGAACTCACGATCTAAGAAACGCAAACACTCGCCAAAACGCTGCACAACATTTCCAAAACGAAACGGAATTTCAAACAAAAAGAACGCAGCACATAACACAATCTTACGAAATCGAAACGCAGACTCTACACACAAAAACTCAACCAAAAACACACAGAATAAAAATTTTGAAGTTAAAACCGTAATCCAACAGCTACACATCGACTGGTCATTAATGAACTCGACTTAACGACGTACAGAAAAAAATGAAGAACCTATCAATTAGCATAAAACAGAAACAAGACAGCACAATCGCAGTAACACAAAAACTCAGAAAGGGGAAGAATAGAGGATTAGAACGGGAGAATCAAAATGAAAATGAAGAAGGGGTACTTTGACCGTGGTGTGATGGATTGAAAGAAAAGGGAAAGGGGTTTGGGATCGAAGTGAATTGACAAGAAAGAGAAGGGGTAAAAGGTTTGCTGGGTTTTAAACAAAAACAGGAGAGTCATGAAAAGCTTCGAATAAACATAGTAAAAACAAGTAAAATAAAAAACTGTAAATTAATAAAACTAATTTTTTTTTATTTTTGTAAAAATAAAATTTAACTACAATAATAAACAAATTAACTACGAAATTAAAAGTACACTAGAACGAGGAATGGAATTAAATGACCCACAATAAAATTGAAATTTAAAGGGGCAAAATTACGAATTAAAACTAATATTAAAACTACGAACAAGAAATTAAATTTCGTTACTTTCAACCCATAGTGGCTAGCTTTTCGCTACTTTATCCACTAATCGGATTTACGAAAATAACGAAAGGAAAGTAAAATAAACGAGAGAGCAGGACAAGAAATTAAAGGAAAGAAAATTGAATTGAAATAAGAGTGTTTACAAGATTTGAAACTAAAAAAAATTACAAGAAATTAAAACTACCCTAAAATCTAAGTTACTAAACACAAGGGGGGTGAGGGGGTATTTATAGGATATGAATTAGGTTTAAGGGGGTGTTGGGTAAATCCCCACCACATTTGTGGTGTGTGGTGGTGAAATCCTAGCCTTCTATTTGTTTACTTCCCCCTTAAGATTTGAAGAGTTGATCTTGGCCATACACTTATATAATGTGTTGGGATGATCTCCACCTTCCACTTGTCTTGAAATATTCCTTTTTGCTCCAAGCTCCTAATTCTTTTCCTTCTTTCATTTTTGGTCCTTTTTCTTCCTCTTTTTCCCTTCCTTGCTCTTTATTTCTTTATTTTGCCATTTCTTTATTTATTTACGAATTTCCTGAAATGCGACAAAATAAATTATTAAATCACGAGTTCAAGCAATAAATAGGTAATAAAAATATGCAAAAATATGCACTAATCAAATGCCCCCATACCTATCTTTTGCTCGTCCTCGAGTAAAATAAAAACAAAATGAAAATCTAGATGCAAAGTCCTATACTCCTTTTCGTAGGTGTGACGGTTGCATTTTGCATATGCAACAAGCCCTTTATACCCCTAGGCAGCCCTAGTGGACGATTGAGGTCTCGTGAGGGCCTATAGTGAATGTACCCACAGAATCCATCTAGTTTGTATAAAAGATCACATGGCAATGCACACCACACATACATGTCCTCTCATGACATATCAACTTAAGAATCAAAATGAATTTGCAAAGTCTTGGTGTGGAAAGTGTAAGGATTCACATAGTCTACTCAAAGAACCATGCAAGATTGATCACAAGTTCATGTCAGGTGCAAAAATTATTAGTAATCATGCTAAGTCTACAAGAGCACACCTCAGAGTCAAAACTTGAGATCTCTTATGCAAAAAACAAATAAGCAATACCTCACCTTTCACTCACAAAATAATATTCACTCAAGAACAAGGGTAAATGTATCACTCAATTCCAACAAAATCAAATGCATGCTTGACACTTGGTATCATTTCAACTTAAATCACAACATACATTAATAATGACAATCAAAAGGTCTTTATTAGGGTTGTAATGGGGCTAGGGACAAGGTATGTCAAGAAAGGCCAAAGCAAGGTGAAGTGTCAAAAGCTAGTAGTCACCATGAATATCATACACAACACCCCCCCCCCCACACAATTTATTTTATTTTCAACAAAAAGCCTTGAATAGTCACAATGAAGGGGTGATTACAAAAAAACATAAGTATGCTCTCATGAATATATATTCTTTTTCCTTTTTTTTCTTTTTCATTTCTTCATTTTTTTTCTTTTTCTTTATTTTTTTTATTTATTTTTTATGAGAGCTAAGATAAATGTAACAATAATCCTCACTTAGATTTAACTTGAACATCGACTAGCAAGGTAACAACAAATATTTCCTCGAAAGTTATGAACAATAGTAAACCCTATTTCACACACCTTATTGCTCCCTCAAGTTCCTACAAGCCTTTGACAAAATGGGATCAAGAATACGTAAGGCTAAACAAGAAAAAGGTCTTAGGCGAGTAATGTGGTGTGTCACCGAAAGAATATGATTAAGCTCAAAGGGTTAACTAATTGATCACATAAGCATGGTGTGGATATTTTTGGAAATATAGGTTATTCCTAAATGCCTTTATCATCAATCAATGTCAGCGTTCCAAGAGAGAATTCAAACAAGTGCTAGCAATGCAAATGACAAGTGGACACTCAAGCAAAAGAATATAAATGCAAAAGATGTGCATATAGGCTCAAAATCTCACTTGGTGTAGTAAAACATAATCAATCTCAAGAAAAGGTATCTTCAATGCACCTACTTGTACTCAAAGCATGAAGACCAAATCATCTTACACCTAATCATGACGTTCTAATTTCATGCACAATTCAAATAAGTCTACTAGCTTCACCTTGCTAGTGTAAGTGTGTGAACAAGAACTTAGCAAATCAGTTCTCAATCAAAAGCTAAAGGATCACAAGATTATCATAGCATGCAAGGGTGCATCAAGCAACTAGCAATCAATTAACAAGACTAGAATACGAAAAGAACTCTTTTTGTGATTTTTTTCATTTTTTAATTTTTTTGGATTTTTCAATTTTTACTATTTACACTAAAAAGCCCCCCATACCTAAATCATGCATTGACATCAATGTATGTAAATGCAAAAGAAAAGAGAAATGAGAAAGGATAAAGAAATACAAAAGAAATGAAAAAGGAGAAAGTTGAGGAAATATCTGACAAGGGATGACGGAGACTGAAAAATTTCTAAAAAACAACTCACACATGCACACACTCCTCCCCCATACCTATCTTACATGAGGGGAGCCAAAAGAATAAAAACGAATTATCCGATGTCGGTAGGAAAATTCGGGTGCAACTTTGAGAAAATATCAAGAAATTTGTGAAAATTTTTATTAGAACAGATTTTCTCAATCAACATTGAATCATTTAACCCTAAAGAACAATTATCACTAATGTTCTCCCTAAACCAATTTAATGCGTCTTTATTTTGTTTAAGCAAATTAGAGATAATGAACGTTTGGTTAGGGTTAGAATCACTAGGAATGACATAAGACAAAGGTTCGTCTTTTCCTAAAGGCTATTGATCAAATTCGGGATAATATAGAGTTGAAGTAAATGCGGACGGTGTTCCCACAGAAGTGTTAAGAACAGGCTCACTACTAACAACCTCGGGTGGGGTCTTCCACTTTGAACAAATTTCATTCAAATTTCCTAATGAGTTATCAGATGTAGGTGGTTCACCAACGGGAGTTTTAGCAATAAGAATTGGTTTACAAGAGACCTCCACGGGTTTGGTTTCCCACTTAGAACAAATATCGTCTAATTCTTTCAACATTTCTTCCGAGGTCATATCCCTTTACGACTCTTGAAGCTCGCGATTGTTTCCGTGATTTATTTTGAAATCCTCAACAAGAAGAGACTCAATCTCACTATCCTCAAGGTTTGACCAATTAGGAATGTCATCAACAAGATTAACCCCTATGGATTGTTCATAAAGCTCATTGGGTTCTTTCCCGCCATTAAAGATATTAAGGTTAATGGTCATATTACCGAAAGTGAGTTTCATCGAACCATCCCTACAATTGATCAAGGCATTGGATGTAGCAAGAAAAGGTCTTCCTAGAATGATCGGGATTTGGTTCTTAGGATTCGTGACGGGTTGAGTCTCGAGGACAACAAAATCAACAGGAAAGATGAATTCACCGAACATAATTAGGACATCTTCAATTATTCCCTTAGGCATTTTGACAGAACGATCGGCTAGTTGAATTGTCATGTTTGTTTGTTTGAGTTCGCCTAAATCAAGAGCTTGATAGACCGAAAATGGAAGAAGATTCACACTAGCACCTAAGTCAAGTAACGCCTTGTCCACAAAAGTATTGCCTATGACACATGAAATTGTAGGACAACCGGGGTCCTTATATTTCACGAGAATCTGGTTCGAAAGAATTGAACTAACATGAGATGTCAAAAAGGCTTTCTTAGGAACGTGTGTGGAACGTTTATGAGAACATAAATCTTTTAGACACTTGGCATAAGAAGGGACTTGTTGAACGACATCTAAAAGAGGAATGTTCATCTTGACTTGTTTGAAAACTTCCAAAATTTTGTCCATTTGAGCCGATTGTTTATTCGAAATGAGTCTTTGAGGATAAGGAGCTTTGGGTTTAAAGACTCGTTCAGTAGGTTCTTCGGTAATGGATTTTGGAGGAGATTTGTTAAAAGATGAAGATTCATTTGGTGACGGTGATTTATGAGAAGATTCTGATGACTCGGGAATAGATTTGGATGATGAAGATTCAAGAGTTAAAGGTGCGGGATTAGAAGATATGAAAGGCTCGGGATTTGGAATTTGGTTTGAAGGATCGAGTTTAGGATTTGGTTCAACATTAGACTCATTTTCCTCATCTTCGGGAAACTCGATTCCTACGTGAGTATCAACTTGTTTACCCGACCTTAAAGAAATGACAGCATTGACATTTTCATGAGGTCTGTGGTTGATTGTGAATTTAGGGTTGACCTCGGGTTGACTCGGGAATTTATTCTTCTCTTGCTCACACATGGCATTGGATAATTGACTCACTTGAACCTCTAACTTCGATATGGCTTGAGTACTAGCATTTAAAAGTTGCCTATCTTGAGTCATGGTTTGGATGAAAGTTTGTTGAGATTGAGCCAAATTAGTCATTGATTTTAAAAGCGCATCAAGAGTCTTTTCCAAAGAATTAAGTCTCTTATCCGACTCATGAAAGCCGGGTGGGTGGGCAGGTACTTGATTTGAATAAGAAGGTTGAGCCAGATAAGGACCGAGATTTTGAGTAGGGTTTGGAAAGGGACCTTGATTTGGAGTCGAGTAAGAATTTTGATTGGGTTTTTGGAAAGAAGGAGCATTTTGAAAAGGAGGTTGAAAAAAAGGTGGATTTTGGTAATTTTGGCTTTGGTGATTCCTCCACCCGGGATTGTAAGTAGGAGCAAACGGGTCGTTCCTAGTGGGTGGTTGAGACACCGCATTAACTTGATCAAAAGCGGGATAGTCCGAAAAACCTTGATTAAAATTATGGCACATAGACACATTTGAGGGGGCCTTACTAGTTTCTAGGGCTTCGAGTCTTCTAGTTAGAGTGGCTAATTTGGCATCGGTTGCAATCGAACTCCCAATCGAATGCAAACCCTTAGATGAACTAGATGACTAATTAGACTTGTTAGGTTCCATAGTAGACTCCCACAACATGGTCTTCTCGGCTAATTCTTCGAAAAATGTCCAACCCTCGTCCTCATCTTTCTCCATGAATTTTCTTTGGAACATAGATTCCAACAACGCGGTTGTTGGTCCATCTAAGGCCTCATAAACGATCTTACAAAGCCTCCATTTTTCTATTCCGTGGTGGGGGCATTGTGATGGAAGAATTTTAAAACGATCAAAATATTTCCAAAAAGACTCGTTTTCCTTTTGATGAAATTGATTTATTTCGTTTGTAATTCTCGTAGTCTTATGGTTTGGAAAATATTTTTTTAGAAAAATAACCACAAATTCCTCCCAGGTGGAAATAGAATTAATGGGTAGACTATACAACCATTTTTTTGCATTTTCTTTTAAAGCGAAGTTGATAAGTCTTAGCATATTGGAGTCCTCGGAAAGATGTTTGAGTTTTTGCAATGCGTAAACCTCCTCAAATTCATGAAGAAAGAGATACGGGTCCTCACCCTCGCTCCCGTTAAATTTAGGTAACATACTGATGTGGTGAGCTTTAATTTCGAAATTATTACCATTAACGGGAGAAAGGGTGATACACGAAGGTTGGGCGGAACGAGTAGGATAGCAACGGTCCCTAAGAGACATGGCCATGTTTACTACGGGTTCAGAATAATCTAAAGACTCGGAATTAGACGATGAAGAAATCTCAAATGATCTCACTAGTCTAGAAGAATTATCCCTAATCCACGTAGTTTGCATAAACCACAAAAGGAAACACGTAGCAAGTAAGTGGGAAAAATTAAACAAACAAAAAAAGAAAGGGTGTAAAATTAAAAGAAAATTTCTAAACCTATGGTTCCCTAATAAAATAACTAGACCTTGCTCCTAACCGTAAGGACCACCAAAAACTCGGTAAATCAGAATTTATTCGGACCGATTTGGGCAAATAGGTGCAAGCATTGCCAAGAGGCTAAACACCAGTCTAGACACCAAATCTTAATTGGCCAGGTAAGCTCTCGCTTGCCTAGACACCAAAGAGTCGGAATAATTAATGATTACTTCGTTTCTTAGGTACCTTCCTAATTGAGCGCGAATTTCCTAGGGGCCAAGTCTAATTAATTTTATTAAAGGCTAGGGTATGCAAAATGAAGAATTAATGGTTTTTGGGCTAAGGAAAGAGTGATGAAATCCCTTCCCTTATCTTGTAGTGGTTATGCCTTTAAAGTTTATTTACAAAATGATGCAACAAACAATGATATATACAAAAATTATAAACAACTATGGATGCTTACTCTACGTGTTCTAATCTAAAGAAAGAAAGAAATTTAACGTACATTAGGGTCCTCCAAGGCTCCAACGATCACCACAATTATATTTACGAAAAATTTAAAAACAATAAATAAAATCTAGCACGATGTGCACCTACGTGATGAATGCATGATGCAACAATTATGTATTTACAACTAATTTTTTTGGATTTTTGATTTTTCATTGTTTTGTGATTTTTGTGATTTTTTTGTGATTTTCTAAATAAGGAAAAAAAACGAAAGAGGAGAGAGATACGAGTTACCCAAGCAAAGCTTTCCATAAATTCCAATTTTCCACGCTTCTTGAGAAGAGTTCCGAAATCTCACGATTTCCTAAAAAGAACGAAATAAAAATAAGACAAGAAATAAAACTAACTCGAAAATTAAAAATTAAGGTGCGAAAAATAATTAGTCCCCGGCAGCGGCGCCAAAAAACTTGTTGCTCTAAAAATTAAGCGGTTTAAATTGCAAGCGAACAATTTGTTTCGTTATAAAATATGAGATTCGTTCCACAGGGACTAATATTTTATTCGCAAACCTTAAATTTTAACTTAGTCGAATTAGAACAAGTTTGATTTTTGAGAATTTGGATTTTTTTTACTATTTAATTACCAAAAGGAATTTAAACTATTTTTAAAAGAGAATTAAATATAAATCTAAAACTAAATTATTCTAAAATTATTATAAAAATTCTAAATCCAAATTAAACAACATTTTATTTACACGAATACATTAACTCGGCATTCCAGCAATTTGGCAACACAAAACCAAAAATTGAATACAGAATGGACTAGGCAATTAACTCAGCATTTCAACAAAACAATTTCAACAAAGCTATACGACTCACTGAATCAACAGATGCAACAAGACTGGTTAACTCACAAACTCAAAATAAAAAAAAAAAACAACGAAAACAACCAACACTCAGCAAGTAAATTCAAGCAACCAAACCAAAATGGACTCAGCGATTCAAGAAAATCAAAACTAAATTTAACAACTTGACAGAGTAGACAACTCGGAAGTAACTCAAAAACACAGCACTAACTCAAAAGACAGAAAAATAGAACCAAAACCATATCTCATTCTAACGATTACCACTCAAAGTCGAAGAACCAGGAATTCACAGAAAACGCACACTAAAACTTGACTCAGATACTCGAGACTCGAAACTGAACTCACAGCAACTCAAACTTCTCAATCAAAACTAAAAAAAAAACGGAAACTCAGCACTAAGATTCAAAACCAAAACGCAAGACTAGAAAATCAGAAACCACGGACTCGATCGAGGAACAAATCGCCAATATAAAGAAATCACCAAACATTTTTATTAAAATCGAACAGGAACGGGAGTAACACGCACAAAACTCAACTCAGTTAACTTTCTAAACTAGAAAACCAGCAGCAAAAGCAAGACAACGAACTCGGAAAATGCAAACTACACAACAACACACTTGAACAGTGACTCGGAACAGAACTCACGATCTAAGAAACGCAAACACTCGCCAAAACGCTGCACCGCAATTCCAAAACGAAACGGAATTTCAAACAAAAAGAACGCAGCACATAACACAATCTTACGAAATCGAAACGCACTCTACACACAAAAACTCAACCAAAAACACACAGAATAAAAATTTTGAAGTTAAAACCGTAATCCAACAGCTACACATCGACTGGGCATTAATGAACTCGACTTAACGACGTACAGAAAAAAAATGAAGAACCTATCAATTAGCATAAAACAGAAACAAGACACCACAATCGCAGTAACACAAAAACTGAGATAGGGGAAGAATAGGGGATTAGAACGGGAGAATCAAAATGAAAATGAAGAAGGGGTACTTTGACCGTGGTGTGATGGTTTGAAAGAAAAGGGAAAGGGGTTTGGGATCGAAGTGAATTGACAAGAAAGAGAAGGGGTAAAAGGTTTGCTGGGTTTTAAACAAAAACTGGAGAGTCATGCAAAGCTTCGAATAAACATAGTAAAAACAAGTAAAATAAAAAACTGTAAATTAATAAAACTAAATTTTTTTTATTTTTGTAAAAATAAAATTTAACTACAATAATAAACAAATTAACTACGAAATTAAAATTACACTAGAATGAGGAATGGAATTAAATTGCCCACAATAAAATTGATATTTAAAGGAGCAAAATTACGAATTAAAACTATTATTAAAACTACGAACAAGAAATTAAATTTCGTTACTTTCAACTCATAGTGGTTAGCTTTTCGCTACTTTATCCACTAATCGGATTTACGAAAATAACGAAAGGAAAGTAAAATAAATGAGAGAGCAAGACAAGAAATTAAATGAAAGGAAATTTTATTAAAATTAAAGTGTTTACAAGATTTGAAACTAAAAAAAAATTACAAGAAATTAAAACTAACCTAAAATCTAAGTTACTAAATACAAGGGGGGTGAGGGGGTATTTATAGGATAAGAATTAGGGTTAAGGGGGGTGTTGGGTAAACCCCACCACATTTGTGGTGTGTGGTGGTGAAATCCTAGCCATCTATTTGTTTTCTTCCCCCTTAAGCTTTGAAGAGTTGATCTTGGCCATACACTTATGTAATGTGTTGGGATGATCTCCACCTTCCACTTGTCTTGAAATATTCCTTTTTGCTCCAAGCTCCTAATTCTTTTCCTTCTTTCATTTTGGTACTTTTTCTTCCTCTTTTTCCGTTCCTTGCTCTTTATTTCTTTATTTTGTCATTTCTTTATTTATTTACGAATTTCCTGAAATGCGACAAAATAAATTATTAAATCACGAGTTCAAGCAATAAATAGGTAATAAAAATATGCAAAAATATGCACTAATCAAGTCTCGTAGCAAAACGACCGATACCTCCGATGAGGAGGGAGAAGAAGTGGAGAGGACAGTTGTGCAGCCGATGGTGGTAGCTGCCGAAGCGGTTAGCGGCTCCGATGAAGATGATTCAGATGATGATGACTCTGACGAAGATGGAGAAGAGGTGGTAGAAGAATCATCCGAAGAGTAGGTAACTCTTGTCAAGAGCCTTGCACGGATTTGGTAGCCGTATGTGGCTTTGTTTATTTTCATTCGAGGTCCTTCATGGACTTAGACTTTTATTTGATAATGTTTGTAACTTAAACTTTGGCCCTCCGGGGCATCTTATCTATGCAGTTGTTTCCTTTTACTAGTATGTTCTTTTATTTTCGGTACTTGGTCATTCCAGACTTACACTCGACAGGTGCTTGGTACATAATTAAAATCACAGAATCATAGAATGGAAAACAACTTGAATTAATATTGGAAAGGGGTTCAACCATTACATAGATTATTGCTGTCCTACTCGGGGCAATAAGCCCTGGAATGGTTTCACTGAACCTTATTTCTATTTCTCCTAATAGATAGATAAAAAGCTAAGTCTTTACAAGAATAGCTTAAACATAATAAACCTTCAGGTTCAAAGCGTGCCAAGTGCGAGGCACCTCGTTTCCATCCAAAGTTTCCAGCTTGTAGGATCCTCGTCCTAGTGTCTTCCTGACTCGATACGGCCTTTCCCATTTGGGGGCTAGCTTTCCTTTCTAGCCAACTCTAGAGGCCTCTATCTTTCTGAGAACCAAGTCGCCTTGTCGAAAGAACCTCTCCTTAACCCTTTGGTTGTAGTGGAAGGATCCCCTTTTCTGATGCTCTGCATTCCTGGCATTTGCCTCATCCCTAACCTCATCAATCAAATCAAGGGCGAGCCTCATGCCTTCTTCGTTAGTCTCAGGTTCATATGCTTCCACTCGTGGGGATGCATGTGTAATTGTTTGCACTAATACACGCAAGCGTACGTGGTCACAAGTAATATAGATATAAGTCAAGTTCGTTCCCACAGAGATCTGGTTTTGGTTTTAAATCAGTTAATGCACCTATGAAACAATGTATGGTTTTTACTCACTGCTAAGACAATTAAAAAGATTGGGTTTTGATTAACTAAAATTAACTAAGAAGCAAATTAAAAAAACTAAGAATTAATTAACTAATGAGAATTGGAATCGAATTACTTATATGAGAATAAACATGGGATCCTGAAAGGTAGAGTGTGTAAACTTGTAACACTATAACTAATGTAACTCAACTAAAGGAAAAGATACTTAACCAGAAGACAATCAAGAACAAGAAGCCACAAAGAAATCAACACTAAAAGAAGACAAGGTAATTGATACAATTCAACATGTTAACTATGATCAAGCCAAGAAGAAATCATTGAGAGAGGTTCAAATCAAAGTTGTTCATGCCTCAATGATTTGAAAAGCCAAGAATCAAGATCATAACTATCAGTATCAATAAGACAAATTGATTTCAAGTGAACAAGAAGGAAAGCTAACATTGGAAAGCCTCATTACTAATTGAATATGGTAATTTATTCAAGAAGCAAAAACACTATCAAGACTAGTCACTTATGAACCAGACCAGTGCATCAAGTGTCAGGACATTGATAGCAAGTTTATGTCAGTAATAAAGATCCATGTTCAAGAGCTTGGTGAAGAATAAAGAAGACATGAAGATATCACAAGTTCAAGATGTGCATTGAAGTTTCAAGTTGAAAACCAGAATATTTTCTAAGTACTAAATATTCTAGATAACCAAGTAGAATATTTCTAAGTAGAAGTTTTACTTAGAAATTCGAGATGGCTAAGTAGAAATTCTCAAGTAGAAGTTCTACTTAGAGTGCAGTTTCAACATGACACATGGCATCTTTTGATTGGCAGATTTCCAAGCTTTCAAGATAAGGCAAGATTTATGTGGACATCATTGGGCCACGTATATCTTAGTCTTTGAAGACTACAAGACATAGATTACATGTAGTATAAATAGAAGTACTTGTGTAATGTTTGTGTGTGAGAGCAATTCTTGAGAGAAACACATGTAAAAGAGAGAGAGAGAGTGTATTCACAGAGCTTAGTATCATTCACTACTCTCTGAACTTCTGTTATACTTTGTAATGAATGTTGTAGCAACCACTTCAAGTTATATATAAGACATATATTCCTTGAATCTGTGTGTTCATTTATTGCATCGTATTTATTGCTTATCAAATTCGAAAAGTTGTATTCACCCCCCCTCTACAACACATTTGGACCTAACAATTGGTATTAGATCTATATGTTTAACACACAAAACATAGATCCTTGTGTTTGGTAGAAGAATCGTGAGTTTTCATTTTCTAGATCTACTTTTCTAAAATTCTAGAAAAGTGAGCTTTAATTCGTTTGTAGTGAAAACTCATCCAAAGAAAATTATTTAAATACTCCAGGTGTTATTATTTAGCTTGGATGTATTTTAATTAATTTTTGTGAATTAATCTGGGTACTTTGATATTTGGTGTTCTTGAGTGTTCATCGTTTGTTCGTATTAAAGAAGACAACCCAACAACTTTTTGATTTCCTTCTCAAAAAGATTAAAAGTAAAAAAAAGGTGTTTTTGGACTTTTGATGTGCGTTATTCACGGAAGAAAGCATAGCAGAACATACTCAGTACCTAGCACGTGGGTTAGGTAATTTAGGTGAGTAAAGCCTCAAAAGTCAAAAAGGTGTTAAAGAGATAATATTGTTTATTCAATATTAAAGTAATCTGCAGCAAATTTATTCCAAGGACAAAAGTTCTACATAGAGTTTCTACTTGAGATTTTCTACATAGAAATTCGACTTGGATAATTTCTACTTGGTGAATTTCGACTTGAACAAAAATTTCTACTTAGAGAAATTTCGACTTAGGCAGAAGTTCTACATATATATTCTACATAGCCAAGTCTTGGGTACTTAGAAACTTTTGGTGACCAGAATTGAAATGGCTCCTAAAAATGCATTCAAGATCCCAATGTTCAACCGAGATCACTATGAAGAATGGGTTTTCAGAATGAGACTCTACTTAGAGACAGTTAACCCTGAATATCTGGAAGTCCTTGACAAGGGTAAATTTGTTCCAATGGTGATTATTCCTGAGCATACGGAAGGAAAGGAGGTTATACCACCTCGGTCTGAGCCTAAAAAGGCATCGGAGTTTTCAGATGCTGACAAGGAGCAAATAGCTTATGATACTTCCGTACGACAAACCTTGATGGAATCCCTTGACCATGAAATGTTCAACATAGTCAAAGGTCTGAATACAGCAAAGAAGATTTGGGACAAGATAGAAGTTGTCATGGAAGGATCTGCAGAGGTTAGAAGCAACAAGACACTCATACTCAAGATGGAGTATGACACCTTCAGAATAAGAAAAGGAGAAGGCATAACAGACGTCTATCTAAGATTCAGTCAGTTGGTATTGGATTTGAATTTGAGAGGTGTAACTCTCCCCATGGTTGAGACCAATACGAGATATCTGAGGAACCAGCCAAAGAGCATTGAACATAGGGTCTACGCTGTAAGAGAAACCAGAGATTTGCATGCAACTTCTCTGGAAGAGTATTATGGAATAATAAAGACCTATGAGCTGGAGACACTTCAAGATCAAGCATGGGACAATGATTCAAAAGGAAAAGAAACTGCATCAGGATTAGTTACTGATGAGGAAGAGTCTAAAAAGGCAATAGTTGCAGAAAAGTCTAAATCATCACCTGCACCACATAAAGTTAATAATGATGACGAGTGCACATCTAACAGTGATGATGACTACTTCACCCAAGAGGAGCTGGACAACATGGACGATAGTGTCGTGGCATACATGGCAAGGAAGTTCAGCAACATGAGATTCAGAAAGAGCAACCGACCCTAGAGAAATTCTTCATCTTACTATCGGGTTGCTAGTGGTGGTGGTAGTTCGTCAGGCTACAAAGGTAAAGGCAAGAGTACCAGCTACAAATCTCCTTTGGATTTCAAAATGAAGTTCAAATGCTATAACTGTGGTGAAGCTGGACATTTTGCTACGGACTGCAAAAAGCCTAAACAGACTTATCCAAAAGAGACATATGAAGCCCTCAAAAGCAAGTATGAATCGCTGGTGAAGGAAAGACATGGAAAAAGAGCTTTATTAGTAACAGAAGGAAGAGCTTGGGATGATTCAGATGAGGAAGATGTTACTCATGTAGCAAACTTTGCCCTCATGGCTGAGGCATCAGAGGAACCAGAGGTACCAGTTCTAACCCTTAAAGTAGAAATGTCCATTAATGAATATAAGGAACCGAACGGGGCTCTTAGTGAAGAGATCTATATGTTGTGCAAAAGCCTAGACACTTCTCAAAAGGAACAGAAAACACTTGTCACCAAAAGCAGAATGCTTGAGGCAAAAGTGGAAGAGTTAGAAGCTGCTTGCACTGTAGATACTTCCCTAAGAGACTTTATTAAATCTTTGGAACACAAGCTCATCCTTAAGGAAGAAATAGAAGCATGTATTAGGAACGACCTAGCTGAGTTAGAAACTAAATGCGAAGCTTACAAACTAGCTGCTAGTAAAGTGTATGTAGATAACGACACATTTAAGAAAATAACTGGAATAGGTATAGGACTTGACTATTCTAACCTTCCTAAGAAAGATGGAAAGAGACTTATCGACACTAGTTCCAGTGACCTTAAAAAGGAAATTCCTAGCCCTCTTAAATCAGCTGTCAAACCTATCTTCAAACACCTTGTTCCTCGATTAGAAGAAGAGACTGAATTAATAGCTAGATATGAGATTGAGATGGAAGATCGCCAGAAAGCACAACCTGTAACTCCTATCAAACAAGTTAAAATCAATTGCCCTAGAGATGAATCTAGAGCAGGATTAGGAGCTAAGGCTATTAAACAACAAGGTAAGAAAGAAAAAGGCATAAAAGAGGTTAAGGCTGAACGAATAAAGAAAGCATGTTATCACTGTAAATCTACTGAACATCTTTCTTATGCATGTAAAGCTAACATAAATGTTCCTGCTGCACATGCCATGCCTGCCACACATACAATGAATAATCTGCATCAGAATCATGCACAGTGTGGTCAACCTAATTGTATGCCATGCACTTTTAACGTCATGCAAACTTTTGTGCATTTAATGAATGCATCTAGCCAGTCATGCTTAAATACTGCTGCTAGTTCAAACATCAAGAAAAAGCATGTGAGAGCCAAGACTGTTAGTCCTCCTAAAGTTAGGAGTGACAAACCTTCTCCTAAGACTGACAAATCTGTCAAGTCTGAGAAAGGAAAGGAGAAAGTCGAAAGCTCTAGTAATGTTAAGAAAAGTGCATCTCCTGTTGTTAAATCTGTTGATTCTCGATCTTATCGAAAAGCCGGGCCCAATCAAAGTTGGGTTCCGAAGAATGTCTAACCAATCTGTCATTGCAGGGCGTTAAGCAGAATAGAAATAAAGTTATATGGGTGCTAGACAGTGGAGCATCGAGGCATATGACTGGAAACAAGTCCCTGCTTACAGAGTTGGTTATGAAGGCTGGCCCTTATGTTACCTTTGGAGATGACAACATAGGTGTGACAAAGGGATATGGCAAACTGAAGCCTGGTAATGTCATCATTGAAGATATTTCCTATGTTGAGGGACTGAAGCACAATCTGTTGAGTATTAGTCAATTCTGTGACAAAGGTTACGAAATTGTCTTCAACAAGAAAGGTGTATCAATCACTCACATCAAGGAAGGCTCACTAGCTTTGAGAGGAGTTCGAAAGGCAGATCTTTTTGTTGCAGATATGGATTCAGCAAATCAGAATGAGGTCACCTGTTTCTACAGCAAAGCCTCGGATGATGAAAGCTAGTTATGGCACAAAAGGCTATCTCACTTAAACTTCAAAACGATGAATGCTCTCGCGAGGCGAGAATTGGTGAGAGATCTACCTCAAATGGAGTTCGCTCCGAAAGGACTCTGTGAAGCTTGTGAAATGGGAAAGTCGAAGCGAGCATCGCATAAAAGCAAAGAAATTTCTAATATTACTGAGCCTCTACAACTTCTTCATATGGATTTGTTTGGCCCAGTGAATGTCCTATCTTTGTCTAGGAAAAGATATGCATTGGTAATCGTGGATGACTTCTCCAAGTATACATGGGTATTGTTCGCAATGACGAAAGACGAAGTACCTTTCTTAATCATTGATCACATCACTCAAATTTAGAATGTTTCAACACTTACTGTGAAGACGATTAGATCAGACAATGGCACTGAATTCAAAAATACAGTGCTAAATGACTTCTGTGTATCTAAGGGAATACGTCGTCAGTATTCAACCCCGAGAACTCCACAGCAAAATGGAGTAGTTGAAAGGAAGAATAGAACATTGGTTGAAGCAGCAATGACTTTGTTGTATGATTCAAAACTTCCTCTGTACTTCTGGGCCGAAGCAGTGAGTACCGCTTGTTACACTCAAAATAGAACCTTGATCATAAAAGATAAAGAAAAGACACCATGTGAGTTAATGAATAACAGAAGACCAACAATCAAATACTTTCATGTCTTTGGAGCAAAATGCTATGTACTTATAGATGATGAAAATCTAGGCAAGTTTGCAGCAAAAGCTCGTGAAGGAATCTTTGTTGGTTACTCTACAGATGTGGTGGCAGCTTATAGAGTGTTCTTAGTGAATGATCGAAAAGTGATTGAAAGGTACAACGTCAGATTCGACGATACCAAACTCTCATCAATTTCAAGAGATTCTAGTGAACCTGAGTCCCTAAAATTTCAGAATCTGGACTTAGAAGATCTTGAAGATGAACCTGAGTTGGTTGTTCCATTAAATGTTCCAAGTGTACATGAAGAACCTGAGTCTAGTGAACAAGCTAATTCTACAAGATCAGGAGAGACTTCTTCAGTACGAACCGGCAACAACTCAGGGGGAGTAAATTACAGCTCAAGGACTACTGTTCAAGGCTCGAGTCGAGTTGACTCTAGTTCTGTAGGAGCTGGCACTAACTCAGGGGGAGTTAGTGAAAATAATCAAAGTAGTCAGCACCACAACTCAGAAATTCAATCTGAATCATCAAGACAATTTCCAGGAGAACGGGTATGGAATAGAGACCATCCGTTTGAGTTAATTATTGGTGATCCAGATGCTGGTGTGACTACTAGAAGAACTGCAAGAGCTGACCTGGCTAATATTTCCTTATATTCTGGGTTCTTATCCAAGCTTGAACCTAAAGAAATAGAAGAAGCTCTTGGTGATGCTGATTGGGTGATTGCAATGCAAGAGGAACTCAATCAGTTTGAAAGGCAGAAAGTTTGGAAACTGGTACCCCCGACCAAAGAACATATCCGTAATTGGAGCTAGGTGGGTATTCAGAAATAAACTGGATGAAAACGGACTTGTAACACGAAACAAGGCTCGTTTGGTTGCAAAAGGTTATTCTCAGCGAGAAGGAATTGATTATGATGAGACCTATGCACCGGTTGCAAGACTTGAGGCAGTCAGGATGTTCTTGGCATTTGCAGCACATAAGAACTTCAAGGTTTTCCAGATGGATGTGAAAAGTGCCTTCCTGAACGGAGAGTTAGAAGAAGAAGTGTATCTGGAACAGCCGCCTGGCTTCGTTGATCCAGCACATGTAGATTTTGTGTATCTTCTCTTCAAATCTGTCAATGGCCTCAAGCAATCCCCAAGGCGATGGTATGAAACCCTATCCTTGTTCTTAATTGAAAATGGTTTTATTAGGGGAGTAATTGATAAAACATTATTTTATAAAAATGTAAGAAATGACTTAATACTTGTTCAAGTCTATGTGGACGATATTATTTTTGGGTCATCTAATGAGCGCTTGTGCGAGAAATTTGTTAAGCTAATGCAGGAAAAATATGAGATGAGCATGATGGGAGAGCTGTCCTTCTTCCTTGGATTACAGATCAGTCAGAGAAAAGATGGTATCTTTATCTGTCAATCCAAGTATGTAAGAGATTTACTCAAGAAGTATAATCTAGAAGATGCATCAGCAGCTAAGACTCCCATGGCAACAGCCACGAAGCTTGATGAAGACAAATCAGGTAAATCAGTTGACATCACAAGCTATCGAGGTATGATTGGCTCACTCCTCTATTTAACTACAAGTAGACCCGATATAATGTTCGCAACTTGTTTATGTGCAAGGTTCCAAGCGGATCCTAGAGAATCACATCTCGTAGCCGTCAAAAGAATTTTTAGGTATCTCAAGGGCACACCAAATCTAGGGATTTGGTACCCAAGACATACAGGTTTTAATCTTATTGGCTATTCGGATTCAGACTATGCAGGTTGCAGGATTGATAGGAAAAGCACATCTGGTGCTTGTCAATTTCTTGGCAGAAGATTGGTGTCCTGGCAAAGTAAAAAGCAACATACAGTATCTACTTCTACTGCTGAAGCTGAGTACATTGCTGCTGGAAGCTGTGTAGCTCAAATACTGTGGATGAGGAACCAATTGAAGGATTATGGCATGGAGCACAAGAAAATTCCAATTATGTGTGACAACACAAGTGCCATTGCCATAACCAACAATCCTGTAGATCACTCAAGAACCAAGCACATCGACATCAGGTATCACTTCATAAGAGAACATGTCGAGGAGGGGACTGTGGAGCTACATTTTGTGCCCACAATGCAACAAATTGCAGATATATTCACCAAACCTCTTGATGAAGTAACATTCAATAGATTGGTTGGTGAATTGGGAATGCTTAACACAAGTTAGTAAAGCCTTCTATCTGTAAAATCCATGTTTATGTTTGTATGTGCAAGCTACTCAATCATTATGTGCTTAGACTTTAAAATGCTTAATTAATGATTGTTATAGATTGCATATAGTGTGTTTTTGCATAAATTCATTGTGTTTTAAATGTCTTTTATAGCACAAATCTGTGAATTTATGCTTGTTAGATTGCATGATCATAGGGGGAGTTAAATTCATAATATTCTAAATATTGCATGATTTTTAGATGAATTTACCTATGATTTTTCATGTAATTAGAGGCCTTAGAATTAAAAAACTTCAAAATTTCGAGTTAGTGTCTATCTCGAAACTCATCTAGAAATTCGACTTGAATTTCGACTTAAGCTGTCAGAGTGAAATTTTGAAAATTCTAAGTCTGGGAAGAATTTCGAGTTGTCTATCTCGAAATTCATCTCGAAATTCGACTTTGAGTTCGAGTTCGAGTTACCAGTGTGCCTAGTTCTATCTTCAAAATATTCGAGATAAAGTCTATCTCGAATTTTATCTCAAAGGTTGAGATGAGGTTTCCATTAAGGGAATATTTTGAAAAGAACTAAGAATTAACTTCGAGTTAGTCTATCTCGAAACTCAACTCGAATTTCGACTTGATGTTCGAGATAGAGTTCTCAGTTAAGCTAAAGGGAATTTTTCGAGTTACACTCCTAACTCGAAACATATCTTGAATTACCCTGTAGTCTTTGCTTCAAGGGGGTATGTTGGAAAGAATTGAGATTAACTTCGAGTTAGTCTCTATCTCGAAACTCAACTCGAATTTCGACTTGATGTTCGAGATAGAGTTAAACTTCTAACTCGAAATGTATCTCGAATTTTCCTGTATTTCTTTTACTGGAGGGAAATTTTCCAAGTTTACAAATCAATAAAGTTCGAGATAGGATTTCCCTATAGTTTTTGCTGTAAAATTGGTTAAAGTGCTTATTTGTGCTTATTTGTTCGAGTTAACCTCTATCTCGAACTTCATCTCGAAGTTCGACTTGATGTTCGAGATAGAGTTCGACTTAAGTCCTCCCTGTATGTACTTAGACTTTAACACTCTTTTTAACAGGGATACTTTTGTCATTTCACAATCATCTATATATACATCTCTAACTCGATGCATCATTCACTTTACCTAATTTCATTTTCACAGCAGCCGTTTCACAAAAGCAAGGCGATTTCACAAACTTTATACCTTTAATCCGTGTTTTTGTGATTAAACTCATACCAATCACGAATTACTGCCAATTTTTTGACTGCTATTCACTGTGTTATCATTAATCTTTGTGTTGGTGTGTTTTGTAACCGCATATACACGCGCAAATACATACACACAAACATCAAGTGTTTGTGTATCTGTTCAAAAACACGATTTCCACATTCTTCATCCATACACACACACGATTTCACTGATATACACACGAATATTCATCCTCTTTGAATATTCAGATTTGGTAATTGGTAACTGTTCATATCTCGTAGTTTAACTTTTCAGATTGTCTTTTGATATTCTCGAAAAATTAAAAGGGATAAAACTGTTAATTCGTAAATTATTTGTTTTTCAAAATTAAAAAAAAAATATTTTCACATCTTTTAAAGAAAAACATTTAATTAAAATGGCTCACCAATTTTCACTTGCTAAAAACAATTTTTATAATATTTCTACGGAAATTGGTGATCAACTCCCGCGGTTTAAGTTTTGGATACGATTTCTTAATTTGTGCTACAAAGCTAGCCATGCTTTTACTGCTAAACCTACACTAGTACATGATGCTTTACAGCAATTATGGACTAGTGCGGTTACTTTTGGGAGCAAAACAACCCCCTTCGGTTTCAGGTTTACCTTAGCGGGTCAGGAATATGAGGTAACTGAAGAAATTGTCAACAGGGTTCTGGGATTCCCGATCAAAGATGCTTATGATTCCGAACCTACAGCTGAACAACGCCTCACATTCTTTGAAGAAATAGGATGTTATCCTCCGACTGGCCGGATCACTGGAAACATCCAAAAACAATTCTTCCATGTGGAATGGAATTACTTTTTCGAGGCCATCACAAGATGTTTTCGGGCACGCGAAAAAGATTTTCATCAAATTCCAATTCCAATGCAAACCTTTGCAGTTGCCCTAGCAAGAGAACTGGATATAAATTATGGACGCATAGTTCTCTCTGAGATAGTGGCTTCAATGGGATCTCCTGCAAGCAGAAATATCACTACAACTGATGTTGTCTGCTGGTTTCCTCGGTTCCTTCAAATGCTGATAAATGATTTAATACCGAAGGATGCTCTTGCTGTTAGACAGGGATTTGCCAGAAGCCCAACATCTGCATCGCTAGGGATGGACACTAAGTCACTTTCAACCATTGCTAATCAGGATAAACATCAAGGTAAACATATGTCAATTCCTGAAAATATTCAAATGTGGCTTAGATATGATGCAGGAGTTACCAATTTGGAGGAATCATCGCAAGTTTCTTCATATGCTCAGAATCCATCTGCTCATGCTGAGGCAATTGATGGGATTCCTGATGAGCAAAGCGATGAGGCACAAGGTAATGAATCAGGTAATCTCTCCCTGCATACTATTCATTCCTCCTCCTATGTATCCGATTCCGAGACCCGAGAGACTGCTAACCCGCAGAATCTATCCCAGGGTGAGAGCTATATTTCTGAGCCTGATACACATTCTTATTCTCTTTCACCCCTGTTAACGGAAGTCAGAATGCCAGCACATGTATATGTAGGAGATGATGAGGAGAGTGAACCCGAAGAGCAGCAACTTATTCGAAAGAAAGCCAAAATTTCTCATGCTGCTACTTCAAAACCCCAGTCAAACCCTAGTGTGTCACACGCAACCACTCCACCTCACGAGAGTGGTTCTCCCCTTAAACAATCTGCACATAGGGATTTTGATGACAATTATGTACCTTTTGAAGATCCTGTTGCTTCAAAAGGACATGAAGTCTTTAGAACTTCAGCCGTACCTTCACCGGTACGTACTGATGCTGCAAAGATGATCGGTTCTGATGTTGTACAAGGACACTTTGCAGCCTCTCAGCCTGAGATTCCAACTCAGGAACAAACAGAAATTGATCCCATAACTGCCAATTATTTTGCTTATCCAATTTCTGCAGGTACTGCTTCATACTTTGGATCAATCATTGAAGACATACACGAGCGTGAGACAGGGAGTGTGTGTGAGAGGTTAGGGAGAGAGGGACCTTCATTTTTAAGGCCCGAAACCGAGCGCCAAATACCAACAGAACGAGTATTAGAGCGAGATCACCTAAACCAAACACCGTCCCTTAACATTGAAAATCTTGATACGCGTATGACTTCTATGGAAAATCAAATGGAGTAGTTCGGGCAGACAGTGGGGCAGTTAGGGATTAACATTGGAAACAATCAGAGGGCTCTAGACGACTACGCAGCAAGAATGGCAAGTCAAGCTACAGCTTTTGATGCTTTGACAAACAAGGTCAATGACTTGGGCCATGCTGGTGGTGTCTTGGGAAGCACTCTCAATGAGAGGATGGGGGCAATGGAGTCTACAATGCATACAATGGCTGTGGAGATCAGTAGAATGATGTTCGCAGTCAGGAGTTTTGTGCCCCCGGAGTGTTTCGAGTCACAACAACCTCCCCCCGATGCTGGTGCAGGTGGTGCTAGTGGAGCGGGAGCCTCTGGTTCTGGTTTTGGAGGTTCTTATGCAGCTGGTGGATCTGAAGACCAAGGTGGAGCTCAGGATAACTCACCTAAGGGGGAGAGTGGAAAGGAGACGAGACAGCAGACAGTTCACATCGAAGAAATTGAAGAACCCGCTGATCTTGTCAAGGAACCAGAAATTGAGCCGTCTGTTGATGAAGAGGCTCTGAGGAGGAGAAAGGGTAAGGCAATGATGGTTGATGAACCATTCGTTGACCTGAGTCATCAGGAAATAGTACAGGAGGTACTTGACTCAGATTCTGATATGGAAGACGTACCTTTGGCACATGCTATAAAGAGATCTCTGAAGGAACAAGGTGGAGGTGCTGGGATGTCTTCCGGAATGCCTGAAGAAATTCCTGTTGATGAGGAAACCCTTAAAGCTCAACAGTTAGCCTTGGAACAAGCTTAGTTCCATAAAATGAAGATGATGCAAGAACGTGCTGCCTTCCTAGAAAAGAAAGTGGAGCTACAAGGGAAGCAGTACGATCATGAGCTTGCAAGGCTAGCTGATCCTCAAGTTGATCTGGACAAACGAAGGATAGGACAGAAATGGGATGAAGCAAGGAAGATATTGATGGGATCCTGTGCGAAAGGAGTTCATAACAAGGAGGCAGATGATCTGTTCTACAACTTGAATTTGCAGAATCCAATGACTGTGGACTATATAAATGCTTTGAAGAGATTAATTTCTAAAGTCAGGGTTGGATACAATGCAACACTTAAGGAGTGGCAGGTCATTTTGTCTTTGGTAGAAGGAGTCCCAACATCTTTCCTATATGTGGATGACCAATTCATAACGAGAAGATCTGCGTCAGAGTTGTTCTTGCTAGCAACCAAAATTCAATACTCTCAATCTGAGGAGCTAAGCATTCTGTATAGGGATCAGTTAATGCAGCTAGCAGAGGACAAGGGTCCAGAATTCTCAGCATATCCAAATTTTGTCCGGATGGTAGTTGACGGGAAGATGAAGAGGGTTAGCATGGAGGAAAATGACTTAACGGAGCTTTCAGTGGAATCTCTCAAAGCTGTCTGTAGACAAATGATGAGTAAGGGATTCGCTTCTGAGCTTAAAGAAAAATCCGTGAAGATCATTGAAAGAGTCATATTCAAGAAGAGCAATGAGGTGTGGAAGTGTGATATCATTGCTCCAAACCCTCTAGATGACGTGAAGATTGAGCCGGAGCTGATAGAGAAGAAATGGAATATTCTTCAAGCCATGAAGAATGTAGATGAAGCTCTGACTCTTCCTTCTGGAGCACTGGAACAAGGAGAGATAAGGGAGGCAATTGGTGTTCCAGGAAGTGATAGTGTATACTGGATACACGCTTATGTTGAAGATACAGCTGATGCCTTAGTATTCATAGATGCAGACCAGAATCAAACAATCTTACATATGAGTAGAAAATGGCTGCTACGGACTCAAGATGCTGCATTTCTGGAGAGAGTATTATATGTATTTAAATGGGGCGAAGTGGAAGATAAGTTTGTGGAAGAAAAGCAGAGACTCATGAGTTACCTGTCTGAAGTAGTAGTGGAAAAGAAGCGGATGGAGCGAGATGCGGCCAGTGTCCACAATACTGACCGTGTCAAGGGCTACCCCAAGATGATTTATTGTCAGTTTAAAGCTGATAAATCTCACTGGAAACCTCAGCTCATAATGAAGAACTTTGAGGACATTCCAAAGATCATAACTACTCAGGAGGTGGACAAACTCAGAAGGCTTTTCAAACATCCTTATCCAGAGCCCAAGAATCCTCTAGAAATGGAAGCTGTAAGTCTGTTGAATGCTAGGTGGAAGCAGCTTCGTGATCCAGTGTACAAGAAAGAACAGCAGCAGAAGGAGAAGCGCAAAAGGCAGAAAGAAGAGAAAGACCAAGCTGCTGAAGCTAGAAAGAGGAAACGGAATTAGGGTTAAAGGTCAGAGTGGTGTGAACTTGAAGTTGGAAAAACTTCATGTCTTTCGGTTGCTTTAACTCACTTGAGGAAAATTCACCTTAGAGTGAATCCAATAAGGTGATACAAGTTTGACTAAAAGGTATGAAATAATCCAGGTGATAGGAATCACTCAAATGATCTTTATTTCGAAGTTCGAATTCTGTTTCTAGTTTAAGTTCATTGTATTGTTTTCAAGTACTTTTCAATTGTATATTATTCAAGACTGTAATGTTAATTATCTTTTCTCGTCTCATTGTTTAGTTGAGTTATCCTTCATTTATTTGAATGTCATTGTTAGACAATCAAATAGGGGGAGATTGAAAGGCATAGTGTGTAAACTTGTAACACTATAACTAATGTAACTAAACTAAAGGAAAAGATACTTAACCAGAAGACAATCAAGAACAAGAAGTCACAAGAAATCAACACTAAATGAAGACAAGGTAATTGATACAATTCAACATGTTAACTATGATCAAGCCAAGAAGAAATCATTGAGTGAAGTTCAAGTCAAAGTTGTTCATGCCTCAGTGATTTGAAAAGCCAAGAATCAAGATCATAACTATCAGTATCAATAAGGCCAATTGATTTCAAGTGAACAAGAAGGAAAGCAAATATTGGAAAGCCATATTACTAATTGGATATGGTAATTTATTCAAGAAGCAAAAACCCTATCAAGACTAGTCACTTATGAACCAGACCAGTGCATCAAGTGTCAGGACATTGATAGCAAGTTTATGTCAGTAATAAAGATCCATGTTCAAGAGCTTGGTGAAGAATAAAGAAGACATGAAGATATCACAAGTTCAAGATGTGCATTGAAGTTTCAAGTTGAAGACCAGAATATTTTCTAAGTACTAAATATTCTAGATGACCAAGTAGAAGTTTCTAAGTAGAAGTTCTACTTAGAAATTCGAGATGGCTAAGTAGAAATTCTCAAGTAGACGTTCTACTTAGAGTGCAGCTTCAACATGACACATGGCATCTTCTGATTGGCAGATTTCCAAGCTTTCAAGTTAAGGCAAGATTTATGTAGACATCATTGGGCCACATATATCTTAGTCTTTGAAGACTACAGGACATAGATTACATGTAGTATAAATAGAAGTACTTATGTAATGTTTTAGTTAGTGAGCAATTCTTGAAGAAAACACCAGAGAAAAAGAGAGAGAGTGCATTCACAGAGCTTAGTATCATTCACTTCTCTTTGAACTTCGGTTATACTTTGTAATGAATGTTGTAGCAACCATTTCAAGTTATATATAAGACATATATTTCTTAAATCTGTGTGTTCATTTATTGCATCGTATTTATTGCTTCTCATATTCGAAAAGTTGTATTCACCCCCCTCTACAACACATTTGGACCTAACAAGACCTTTCCAAATCAATAAGGGGAATCCCTCCTGTAGTCGGAGGATGTTGATTTTGTCTCGCCTGCTCTCTTGCCATGTCGCTTTCAGTTTTAAGATCTCGGCCTCGTGAGCCCTTATCCTCTCAGCAGTTGTCAAAGGGGGTCCATCATGGATTGTTTGTGTCTTCCTTCGAGGTTCTCTGCTAGCGCATCACCTCCACGTGGCTTCATCATGATCATCGTCCTCAGTTGACGAGTTGTCAGTATAGGGGCCAGAGTAGTCATCATATTTTTGATCTCTGCCCAACCCCCTATTATAATGAGGCTCTCAAATTAGCAAAGCATGACCGCTTGTTCCAACACCTCGAGTAGCAGGAGGGTAGTTGGGTAGACCACACATCGGATTGGTATTTTCGGGGAGATCCGTAGTATGGATCCATACCCATGGGGGTAGCGTATGATTAATGTTATCAAGAGGAGAAACCACCATCTGAAAAGGGTTAACTTCTTGGCTTTGATGGACGACCACCGGTAGAGTTCCCTCAATATGGGGAGTCGTCCCTGGGGGTTGAGAGACTAGAAGTTGAATGATCGCCCCTGTTGATGGGGGTAATTGTCCTTCTTCAGTAGTGATAGGCGGATCAGAAGTGGCACGTGGAGCAGAGCTAAGGGGTATGGCCTCAATCGAGGTTGATGTTGTTCTTCGTGTTTAAACCATGGTTGATGTTGTCTTTCCACATACGGCGCCAAATGTTGTGGAATAAAAATAAGGGTTTGTATGTATTTAATGCTAGGGTTCGTGAGCTTCGTGCTTTAATGGCTGTGTCTACGTTCGAGACTGATCGGTCCTCACAGGGTGCCTACGTATCTCAAGGTTGAGAATCAAGCCAAAAACGTAGTTCTGAGAATGAGGGGTCAGGCCCTTATATAGGCTACGGGAGCCTTAGAATTATGGTAGGATTCGGAGACTTGGTGGGCAAGCCACCTCCTTGATGAAGGTTCTAGACTCCTTCCTTGTAGGAATCAGTTTCCATGTTGAATTGGGTGCCTTGGAGGCTACTCCTAATGGTAGTGCTTCCTTGTTTGACTCTTATTGCTGAGCTGTTTATCACCTTAATATTAATTACGAAATTAATATTTAATTAGGGTTTTGGGCCTCGCAAATGGGCCCCACGTTCGGACCATATCGGGTCTAATTAATGCTGCATTAAATGTGTCTTTAGGGCTTACTTTTAGCCCATATCAGTGATGGCCTTGAATTGTACTATTAGAAGCCTACGATTTTAGGAAAAGATGATTATAGATTAATCTGGAATGATTACTCAGAAAAAGAGCTTCGTGAAGAAACTAGAAAGTTAGGCTGAATTAGTATATATGTTGATCATTGTGCTGAAGAGAAAAGTAAGAATATGGAAGAGCAGGAGATGAACAATGTAGATGATGGCTATGTATCTAATGTATCAAATTAGGAGCAATCCTAGATGAAAACTCAAGGAATTTGCAGGAGCTATAAATTCAAAGTTCAAGATACAGTATACACTTAGTCAATGCTGGTGGGCTAAGAAAGCTGCAATGGGTGAACTAGAGTCAGTGTTAATGGAACTTTATGGAATATTATGGGACTATGGAGCTGAAGTGTTGAGAACTAATCCTGGAAGCTCTGTGTTTATTAAAGGAGATGCAAGTGAAAAATATGAAAATCCTACATTTCAGAGGTTTTATATATGTTTTGATGCACTGAAAAGGGATTTTCTAAATGGTTGTAGGAAAGTGATAGGCTTAGATGGTTGCTTATTAAAAGGATATGTCAAGGGAGAATTGTTGACAGCCATCGGAAGAGATGGGAACAATCAGATGTTCCCTATAGCTTGGGCAGTGGTTGAAGTTGAGTGCACTGAATCTTGGGTTTGGTTCATCAAATTATTGAAAGATGATTTAAATATGGGAGATGGATATTCTTATACCATCATTACAGATCAGAAAAAGGTATATTTGTCCATATACTACTTATATACTACTTATAATATTTTACTAGGTTAAAATGCATTGTGACTGATACACTACTTATATTGCAATAGGGATTGAAGAATGCTATTGATGATTACTTACCTGCAGCAGAGCACAGGTGTTGTGCCAGACATATTCATGCTAACTGGAAGAAGAACCATCCTGGCAATGCTCTAAAAATTACATTTTGGAGAGCAGCAAAGGCTTCAACTGTGGCTGACTTTAACAGTTGTATGGATGAGATAAGATCTATTTCCCCATTTGCTTATTGCTTATGATGATCTTCTTAAAAATAATCCAAAATATTGGAGTAGGGCATATTTTATGACTTTGACACATTGTGATGTTGTTGATAACAACCTTTCTGAATGCTTTAACTCTTGGATATTAGAAGCTAGGTATAAACCTATTATTAGTATGCTTGATCATATTAGAGTGCAATGTATGGAGAGAGTTCATTTGAAGAGAGACTACATGACTATAATAGATACTGATTTGTGCCCTAGGATAATTAAGAAGCTCAATTACAACATTGAGGGATCAAAAATTTGCACTTCTACTTGGGAGGGTGGACATAATTGTGAGGTAAAGGACTTAGATGGAAATCAGTTTGAGGTGGATATGATGAATAAGAGTTGTAGTTGCAGGAAATGGAAACTGACAGGGGTACCATGTTTTCATGGCTGTCAAGCCAAATTGAGTATTAATGCTGCACCAGAACAATTTGTAGATGAATGTTTTTCAAAAACTACTTATTTGAAGGATTATTCAAATCTGATGTGCCCAATGAAAGGAAGTAGAGAGTGGCCACTAGCAAATCAAATTAAACTTTACCTCCAAAAGCTAGGAGAATGCCTGGAAGGCCAAAAAAAAATAGAAGAAGGGAGGCTGGTGAAGTGGGGGCTGGTTGTAAACTGTCAAAAAAAGGTTTACTATGAGATGTAGTAAATGTTTGATGATTGGACACAATAAAGCCACGTGTAAAACAGATGAGGCAACAGTGGCAGAAAATCATAGGAAGACATCTGAAGCTAAAAAACCACAATCAGAGGCTGCAAAGGCACATTCATTGAGAAACAAAAAAAGTAAGGAAAAAAGTAGCACATGTATGACTTCTTAACTTGGCTTATAGTTGTGTTTAATGTGTACACTGTTTCAATGTTACCTAAATTGTAGTCTACTCAGGACCAAACAAAGAAAAGTGGAGGGTCTGCCCATCAAGCCCCACTTGAGACAGAACCTGCAACAGGTACAATTCCTACAGGTGACAGTGTGCCTTCAACAGAGGTTGTACAAAAGAAGAAAAGGGGAAGACCTCCTAAGGCTACAAAGATTCAAGTGGTGAGCAAGAAAAGGCCATCTGGTATGAGAGTGTTGATTGAAGATGATACCACAGTTAGGTTGACAAGCTCAAAACCAAACACTCCTAGTCAAGTTGCAGCAGAAGTAGCAAGAAAACCGAGTTCAAATCAGTCATTAGCATCCAATTCTCAAATGGAAAAAGGTGGCAAAAGGGTTTATTCAAGAAGTAGTTCCAGAAACATTTAAACTGAAGAAGTAGTTTGTCATGCAGTCTTGTTCTATGAAAAACTTTGTTTTGCGATTTGTCTTGAAGTAGTCTTATATGTAGTAGCCATTTGCACTATGTTTTTGTAATAACAAGATTATGTCTGTTATTAACACTTTTCAGTCTACTATGATCAAGTTTGTGTTATCAGATTTTTGTTATTATGATAAAGTTTTTTTCAAAGCCTTCTCCAGCTCCGAATCTTCAATCGGATTGTTCACTGCCTTATCATACCATAAAAAATCTACAATACTTATCCTTCTCTTTGTAGAATGGACACCAATAAATTTTCAAACCTTTTGTTTTAGGCTTTAGATGATATCCAAATCGGTGTTTTAGCTCCACAGTAGCATCGTATGGTTCCGGCGATAGTAGCTTGAGAATCAATCGAAGAAGTTGATATGGTGGAAGCCATTGAATTGGAGATATGGTGGAACTCTAATTTTATTTTTTCCCCCCAATTTCAGGGCCCTCTGAAGATAAACAATGTTATACCCATTAGTTTGGTTATATATAAGAACATATAGATACACTACATCAGCACAATATGTCAGCTTTTTTATCCACATAAGCATCTTATTTTAACAGTCAATGGTCAAAACAAACGGAATGTTTATAATCAAATACAATTGTAACGTTAGTGCCTATAATAAATCAACTTTTAGTTCACTGATAGGTTTCTAAACCACCCAATAGTTGAGTGACAATAAAATTTATTTTTCCTATATTGTTTAACATTTTTTTCATTCAAAAATTTGTTTATTCGAATTTTTGTACCCATCTATCTATCTATACTATTATAAGCAAACTAAGGTATATTTGGTTGATTGGTAGTTTGGTCATTTTAATCGGTACACTCAATAACTACCGTTAAATTTTAAGATAAATAAATGAGAATCGTTGGATCTAATGCTAAAAGAAGTCTCATTTTTCTAATATTTAAATACTTTTATAGTTTCCAAGTTCGAATCCCACCAAAAACATATCTCGATTAAACATATATATTATTTTATAAACTACTCTAACGAGTTTAAGAATCAATTCCCGTCAACAACATATTATTAATTAAAACACTATCGTTAAACATACTACCAAACATTTATTATAATATTTTATTATCTTCTATAATTTATTTTCCTCCTAATTAAAAAATATATCTGAACATGAGATTTAAAAAGTTTAAAAAATATTTTAATAATAAAAATATATATACAACTTAAAACTTTAACAATAAAATATAATTTAAAAAATTTACAAGCAACCGTGCATCGCACAGGTTGTAGGCTAGTCTATATTATACTATTATAAGCAAACTAGGGTATATTTGGTTGGCTAGTAGTTTGGTCACTTTATTTTGTACACTCAATAAAAACCGTTAGATTTTAAGATAAATAAATGAAAACCGTTGGATCTAATGCTAAAAAATATTCTTTTTTTAATATTTTAAATACTTTTATAGTTTCCAAGTTCGATTCCCACCAAAAACATATCTCTATAAAACATATTTATTATTTTATAAACTACTCTAACGAGTTTAAGTCAATTCCCGTAAACAACATATTATTAATTAAAACACTATCGTTAAAAATACTATCAAACATGTATTATAATATTTTATTATCTTCTATAATTTATTTTCCTCGTAATTAAAAAATATATCTGAACATGAGATTTAAAAAGTTAAAAAAATATTTTATTAATAAAAATATATATACAACTTAAAACTTTAACAAAATATAATTTAAAAAAATTACAAGCGACCGTGCATCGCACTGGTTATAAGCTAGTATACTATTATAAACGGAAAAGGATATATTTGATTGGTTGATAGTTTGGTCACTTTATTTGGTACACTCAATAACAACAGTTGGATTTCGAATAGATTAATGAAAACCGTTAGATATAATATTAAAAAAAATATTCTTTTTATAATATATGTCTATCTATATTATACTATTATAAGCGGAATATGGTATATTTGGTTGGTTGGTAGTTTTGGTCACTTTATTTGGTACACTGATAACAACAGTTGAATTTTGACACAGATTAATGAGAACCGTTGGATGTAATATTAAAAGAATATTTTTTTATAATATATAAAATACTCTTATAAGTTCAAGGTTCGAATTTCATCGACAACATATTATTATTAAACATTTATATCATATTATAAACTACTCCTAAAAGTCCAAGGTTCGATTCCCCTCAACAACATATTTTAGTTTAAAAATTATATTATTATATTATAAACTACTCCAAGAATTTCAAGATTCACTTCCCGTCAACAATAGATTAAATACGTATTATTATATTTTATTATACAATATACAAGCAAAAAACTATCATTTTGAATACTATCAAAAACGTATTATTATATTTTATTATCTTCTTTAATTTATTTTCTTACCAATTAAAAAATAAATATTAAAATTATGAATAATAAAATAATAATGTTATTAAAATAAAAAATATTTAAAATCTTCTGTGCATCGCACAGATTATAAGCTAATAATAACTAACACACATTTTGTCAATTAACGAGTGGGGTTCTAGCTAGTCCCATTTTTCCAACATCAATATTTTTAATAATTAATTGAAAAAATTAACGAGTGGGGATTATTCAATCTGTTATTTTGTTTAATAATAATTGATAAAAATCGTATTATAAAAGCTTCTCTAATGGTATTAATTAAATTGTTTTGTTAAAATTATGTAAAATAATGATTATGTAAAATTTGTTCAATCCGTAACATGTTGTATTCCAATAAAATTGATTGGTTATATTTTAAAAATAGTATGTTATTATTATTTCTAGTTGTTAAAAATAAAATATTTTATTTTATTATGATAATTGATGATGAGAATTTTAATACAGGTTCGTCAAATATAACCAATACGATAAGATATCTAAAATTTTAGCTAATAGTAATATCCGATCTGAGATAAGAATTATTTTTAAAAATTCCATATAAATTTTATTTATGGCATGTCCGACACATTATTAGTTTTTGCATGGTTGGAGATGATCTTAGAAAAAATAGGGTTTTATTCAAAAATATCAAAGTTGCAAATTTTCGTTTCAAAAATACGGTACAACCTGATTTGCAATTTCAGTTGCAACTATTACTAACGAAAATGCAACTACTTGCAAACTGCTTAATCACATATGCCATTATAATCTTTTTTAGTTCAAAAATATTTTTATTCTATATGTTGATCGATCTAAAAATAAAAATACTTATTTGTTTAGCTCGTTTATCTATTTCTCAATTAGGCTGTATTGCCAATTTGAAATTTTGTGCCGACTGAGTCCAATTTTTCCAATTAAATGCATAATATTTTGATCAAAAAGAAAAATAGGCAAACACTTTCTGCAAAAAGGGCGAAACGGGGAATTCAATTATGGGAAGGGCCGACGAATTCTGTTAATAATCTCCTTGCTACCGTCATGATGTTGACTCGAAACGTTTTAAGGACTAAGAGCAAGTTCAATGCAATGCTATTCATGGTGCTAGGGGTGAATACAGGTTGGGTTTGTCGGGTTAGAGGTAATAAAATGACCCAACCCAATTAATTCGGTTTTAGAAAATTTTAACCCATTAACCCGAAAATATATGTCTAACCCAACCCTACCCTTTGTATGTCGGGTTGGGTTGGATCGGGTTCAACACTAAACAAAACTTGAACTGAAATATGAAATTATAATCCAAAGTTTCATACATGCTAAAATATTAAACTCCTCCATGAAGTAAACTTCACAAAGCCACAAAGTTTTAATCACTGGATTGTTTAGAGCAGTTGGATCAGTGTTTAAGATAGTGTTTGGGATAGTTCTTGGTGTGGTGTTATGGGAAGTGTTTGGTGGTATGGTGTTTGGTGCAGGAATCGGAGTGGTTGTTTCGATAGGAGTTTCAGTTGCAAAAAACTTTTCCATTACGATCCTGAAAATAATGAAGTAAGTTATAAAATTAACAAAATACATACCTACATCAGTAAATTAACAAAATACATACCTACATCTGTAAATTAACAAAATATCAAGAATACATACGCACATCAGTAAATACATACACAAAATTAACAAAAAAGCATCTAAATCTAAATAAAAATTACTAAATTCGAAGTACAATAGATATACAGAGTAAAAGAGATTAAGAGATTATATATGCACAATAGAAACAATCAATAGACACATAACGGGTAATGTAAATTAAAACATGATGAACAATTGAACATTGAACAAGTAATGTAAATTAAGAAACAGGTATTGTAAATTGTAATCATGATGAACAAATTGAAAGAGAAGTAATAAATTGAAAGATAAGTACCTTACAAAGAGAACTGAGTAGTGACTAGTGAGAGATGAGAGTCCGAGAGACTGAGCTGAGAGTGAGATTGAGAATGAGAGCGGCATATATATGTTAAATTGATAATGATATGTATGATACAGATACAGCTGACTGATAGTTTTAGGTTAAATCTCTAGTAAGTACTAAGTAGTAATAAATGGGCTGGACTGGACATGAATATGGGCTTAAGGCTTTAGTAACATAACGGGTTGGGTTGGGTTGGTTGAGGGTTAAAACTTATTAAACCCTTACCCAACCCAACTTATTCGGGTTTTTTAAAAATTAACCCATTAATATTTCGGTTTCGGATGGTTCGTTTTGTTCGGGTAAAAAAAGGGGTGGGTTGGTTCGGGTTTGCGATTTAATCGGTTTTTTGTTCACCCCTACTTGGTGCTATATTATAGTACCAAGTGCTGAAAAATTCATCTCCAAAGGGTTGCTATAGTTGGATGCATCCTTGGTGCTATTGCTATATTATGCATCCTTGGTGCTATTGCTATATTATGCATCCTTGGTGCTAAATTTGAAACCAAGAATGCATTTATGCATCCATGCCACATCATCATTTAACTAGAATGAGATAAATTTGTTGAGAATATTCAATAAAAGTTAAAAGATTTAGGTAAAGTTAAAAGAATTGGTTAAATTTGAAACTAGTTATAGAACTAGCTTTGGAGGGTGAGTTTTATTTTAGCATCAAAATCAACTTTTTGGTTCTATATTATAGCAATAGCAACACCAAGTTTAGCATCTAGTATTGGACTTGCTCTAAGAGCAAGTCCAATGCAATGCTATACTTGGTGTTATTGCTATATTATAGTACCAAATGTTAAAAAACTCATTTCCAAAGCGGTGCTATAGTTGGATGCATCCTTGGTGCTATTTAAGAGCAAGTCCAACAATGTCATAAATATTGTCCTAAATCAATATTTAGGACATTTAGTCATTTTTTGTGCTCCAATAATGTCATAGTAGTGCCTTAAAACACTAGGACATCCATCTCATACTCTTTTTTAAGAGCAAGTCCAAAAATGTCCTAATAGCTGCCTTATAAATATTATAAATTATAGTGTCCTAATAACTTAGGACATTACTTTAAAACATGCACTCCAACAATAATCCTTATCCACATTCCTTATTATTAAAATAATAATATATTTTAGTAGGAAAGGGGGAAGTGGGAAAAGAAAGTGGAGGGAAAATTATTTTTTATTATTAAAAGTGAAATGAGGCTTGTCTAGGACAACCTTATTTTTAGGGCAAGTAATACATGTCCTAGCATTTTAAGGCATTTTTAGGACATTGTTGGATCATCATTTTTTATTAAATGCCTTATATTATAACTTAAGACATCATTTTAGGACACTCTTGGACTTGCTCTAAGGCACCTCTATACTTGTCCTAAATCATTTTTAATAATCAAAAATTGCCACATCAAGATGCATCCTTTGTGCTAAATTTGAAACCAAGAATGCATTTATGCATCCATGCCACACCATCATTTAAGTAGAATGAGATGAGTTTGTTGAGAATATTCAATAGAAATTATAAGAGTTTGGTAAAATTTAAAAGAGTTGGTTAAATTTGAAACTAGTTATAGAAATAGTTTTGGAGGGTGAGTTTCATTTTAGCACAAAAATTCACTTTTTAGTTCTATATTATAGCAATAGCAATAGCAATTTAACATATAGCATTGGACTTGCTTTTAGAGCAAGTCCAACAATGTCATAAATATTGTCCTAAATCAATATTTAGGATATTTAGTCATTTTTTGTGCTCCAACAATGTCCTAGTAGTGCCTTAAAACACTAAGACATCTATCTCATGCTCTTTTTCAAGGCACCTCTATACTTGTCCTAAATCATTTTTAATAATCAAAATTTAACTTCCTTCCTTTTCTACACTTTTCTCTCCTCTTTTTTTTCCCTTTCCTCCAATTCTAATTCAAATATATTATTATTTTAATTTATAAGGCACAAGTATAAGACATGATGTTGGAATTGATACACAAAAATCATGACTTAAATCACTAGAATACAATATTTTATTATATTTATAGGGCACCAACTAGGATATTGTTGAACTTGCTCTAAAGATCGAGCATTCTCTTTATTACATGTAACGGCTTCCGTCACCGCTATATATACAGGGTTTCTTAAACCATATCTCACTCACTTGGTTCCGGAAAATAAAACAAATCCTGCCTTCACTAGCGCTCTAGCTACTACTATAAACACCCGCATACACACACAAACATCCACATATGACATATTTTGTCCATGTATCCTGTCTATATATCCTTTGCTTGTACTTGATGTCTGGTATGTTTGTGTAGTGTAATTTTATTTGCCTAGAGTTTGAGATTAAATACATACTGTATGTACTTTTGTTTCGAGCTACCAGCTTGTTGAAAACAAAGAGAAATGGCCAAGAAAGATCAGAAAGACAAAGTTGAAGCTGTTCTGAATCTCCTCCGAAAACAAGCTCCTCTTACTCTCAAACAGGTCCTCTCCCTCCACCTATATTATGCAACATGTATGCATATGTAACTAAAATAATTCTCGGGTGAACGAGAATCGAATACCACTTAGACTATCTCATTACCTTATTCGTTCTAGTTCTTACTTGAAAAAAGTGAACATGAGGTTTTAGTTGTTAATAGATTTGTATTTTATTTTATTGACTTTGATTGTGATATGGATGCAGGAGAAGTTCTGCAGCATTGGTTGTGTAGAGAGATTCTTGAAAGCAAGAGGAGAGAATGTTAAAAAAGCTGCTAAGCAACTAAGAGCTTGCCTTTCTTGGAGAGATAGCATTTCCATTGGTACCAACAATAACAATTATTCTTCAAATTTAAATTTAAGCATAAAATCTATTAAACAAATAAACTCTATTTCAATTTCCCCATTTAGATTCTTTTTCTTGCTCTATTTTTCTACTCGTTCACAGTTCACACTATTTAATTTTGCTTTTTATATATATTAGCATTCTTCTTCACCATTTGAATTAAGCCAAGTCAGTAAAGTACGGACTACAGAAATGAACAGAAGTAGTAGGAGTAATGATTAAAGTGAAAAAGAATAAAATCTTGCTGCTCACTATTTTTTTTTTTTGTTTTTTGTTTAGATAATTTAATAGCTGATGAATTTTCAACTGAGCTAGCCGATGGATTAGCTTTTGTCTCGGGTTTTGACGATGACTCTAGACCCGTTATGGTAATTCTGTTCATCTCTCTTTATTTGTTTGTGTCTGTAAATTTTGCTATGGTTGTGTACTAGTCTCTGTCATCGTAACTTATTCTTTATGTAAAACACGCAATACCCTTTTCTCGTAATTTTCCCACAGATATTCCGAATCAAGCAAGACTACCACAAGTTCCATTCACAAAAACAGTGAGTTTTCTCACTTTATGTGTGTGTGTTTATCTGTAGTGATGACTAGTGCATGTGTGTACATATTCGATGATAAATTTTTGGGGAACGTGACTAACATAGATTTGGAAAATATATTTACAGGTTTACTCGATTGTTGGTGTTTACTCTTGAGGTTGCTAGACAAAGCATGGCTAGAGATGTTGACCAGTTTGTCCTCCTCTTTGATGCAAGTAAGTTTGTTTCGCTCATCCGATATAATGTTCGAATCATACTATTGTGAAATTAAGACGTTTTTTTTACGATGCTACATAATAATGTATGCTTGGATGCTAGATATCCTAAATAAGGGACAAAATTGTCAGTGTAGTAAATTGTATGTATATGCTCTTTGATAGTAGGACTGCCACTTATTACCAAATTCCAACACAAGTTTGAGGTAGTACTGGTAGGATATGTAGTTACAGTAGTTGTAGTTTTGTTGGGAGGACATGGGGGAGAAAAGCAATTAATGATCATTCTTTCTAGGCATTTTCTAACAAATTGATTGATAAGTGTGACTTTTTAGTTGTAATTTCCTATGCATGTCCCCCAATAAATTCAAATCCCACTTAGATTTAATTCACCATTGAAATTGATTGTGGTTAAAGAAACACAACTCAATAATACTAGTTGTAGTTGCAGAAATTGCCTGGACTGCATTTGTGAGGTCATTTTCTTTCATTATTCTCTAGACAAATTGCTTTTTTCCCTTTTACAATTTTTCATGATATTCAAGATTTCCGAGAATTCTTCTACTCTTCTAGTCCCTTTTATTTCTTCTTTTATTGTCAGACAAAATTTTAAAAAACCAATAGCAGAAAAAATCACCCCCACCAGCAGTAGAAAAATTCAAATTTAGGAGTAACTTTATGGTGAAATGGTTTATGTTTGTTGACTAATTAAAGTGAAATAAGTGGTGGGCTGGTCTTGACATTAGTGGGGTTTAATTTGAAATGTTAATTATGTGATTTTTGTTTGTATAATGAGCAGGCTTTCACAGCTCAGCATCAGCTTTTATGAACATGTATCTAGCTACACTGAAGATCATAGCAGACTACTATCCTGTTCAGCTTCATAGAGCTTTTGTCATAGACCCTCCTTCTCTTTTCTCTTATCTATGGAAGGTATATATTCTTCTATGTATATACTTTACCCATACTACTGTTTTCTTTCACTTTTATTTTGAATTTATTCATTGTGTGTGTGTACATATCACATATCAGTGTATGTCAGTGTGTGTACAAAATGCTGCCATGGATTGATATCTTACAAGAACTTGTCTCTTAATTTTACAAATTGTCAAGTTAAAGAATTACACATAAGATTTTTCTATAGCAGAAGTTTCTTTAACATAGTGGCAGAAAAGGACACTAGATAAAAGTTAAAAATGTACCATTTTTAGGAGGAAAAAGAAGTTGACAACTTGACAAAATTCAATTTATTTATACCAAGTACATTTACAATTTAGATTAATAATTGAATTCATAATAATTTTATATGTAACATATATATGGGTAACGAATTTTAAACAAGATGTCGATGATTCAAATCTCGTAAACATTGTAACTAATACGTTGGTGTGTAAATGATTGCAGGGTGTGAAGGCATTTGTTGAATTATCACAACTCACAACATTAGTCTCATCGCTTGATTTTGAAGAATCTTTGGAATGCAATGACTTCACATTTAACCCGCGAGCCTCCTCCCTCCGATACGACCCCTGTTCAATCCCATCATCGGCCACAGTCGGAGCGTGCTCTTCGTCCCGTTTTTCATTTACCGTGGCCCACCATTTCGACTCTGTAAAGCCTTGGTACCTCAGCTTGACAGACACGTCAGCATCCAAAGTAGGCCCTGCAAATGCCTCACTCGTGGGCCCCAATGCCAGGTCATTCTCATTCGCATCGCCAGCTGCCAGGACGCCACGTGACAACATCAGAACCGTTGTTCGAAAGAGCTTCTTTCCATCCACACCGTTGCCTCAGAAGACTCACAAATTTGATCACTCCAAGATCAAGCAGCCTAGGACACCTAAGCCCTCCTTCCTTCAGTCACCTGCATTGTTCTTCAGGAAGGAGTGCCATGTCAGCAAGACCGACAGGTGTCGCGAATCGTTCATTCCATTTTTGCGATTCTATCGTAGGCCGTACGATGAAATGACGTATAGATCGAAAATGAAGCCTCCACTAGGTGGCCTGGTCTCCATCATCTCTCCGCAGCTCAAGCGTCGCCACATGTCAGTCTCTCAACGGTTCTGATGATCACAAAGAGTACATACGCGATATGCCAACATGCAATATTATTTATAAATTAACCAAGACTTAATTATCTAAGTAGCTAGCTTAAATAATTGTTCAATCCATATCTAAATTCGAATGGCAAATAGAATAGTATTGATGTTTGCATTTACACTAGTGCATCGATCTTAATTAAGTAGATCAAAATTCATACTATAAAAAATTAGACTGCGTGCAATGCGAGACACTGAGATGTAAAATTAGTGTGATGCATGTGTGTATTTGTATGAATTCCAAGAATGTAGATATAAGGATACGTGGAAATGCGATACCGTGGTCGTAAAGGAGAACATCAGTGCCTTGGAAATCAATTTGTATCATAGACATTTATCAAATAGAAATGCGTTACCGCGGTCTTAGATTTTAGTGTTTTTTTTTTATCCAGGTCATGGGCCTCGCTCTAGAATTGTTAGAACATCTCCAATGGCGTTAGCTAAAAATGATTGGTTATATTACATAAAATATTGATTATGTAAATTTTGTCGAACCTGTAAGATATTGTGTTCCGAGGGTATTGGCTATAATGATTGGCTATATTTTAAAAATGGTATGTTATTAATATTTCAAGTTGTTATTAATGGAATATATAATTTTAATATAGAAATAATTGATGTGGCAATTCACTACAGGTCTCTAGAGGTTCGACAAATATAGCCAACATCAAGAGATTATCTATAATTATAGATAACAGTTTTGTCCCATTGGAGTGTAATTTTTTTTACACATTCTTTATAATTCTTATTTATGGTAATTAAACTTAAAATTTACCTAAAGGGTCTCTCCCATTGGAGATGCTCTAAGTATTTTATTGTCAAAAAAAAAACTCTAACTCATTTAATTTGTAAACGAAGCTGGAGCTCATCAACAACCCTGTATCCATAAAATTCAAACTATAATTTTTCAAAAACTGAGGAAATAACTAGTATACCGAAACCTATGTAATCTTCCGCACAACATCTTTTCAGTCGTCAGCAGGGATCAAATTATTGAAAAGATGTACCCGTTTGGGTTAACTTAAAACATGTTACTTATAATTTAAAGTGTAACTTACTCCGCTTTAGGTAAAAAATGATAACTTTAATTTTAAGTTAGGTGTATATTTGTTTGACTAATTTTAATTAAAGTAAATTTTTTTAAAAAAAATTGACTAAAAAATATAAATTTTTATTTTAAACATAATATAAAAAAATAAAATACAAATATATGCAAGTAATCTCATACGAGTTAAAAGGTGATTAAAATATATAAAAATTGATATAAGAAGAAAAAAAAGTACCTCGAATGTAAATTTTTTTAAACTAAAACTAAATTTAAGTTAAAAATTTTAAATGCATACAAACAGCTCGTTATTGCTTTAAGCGGAAAGAAAATTAATTAAAGTGTAGCCAAACATGCTCGTAGTAGCATATACAAGTCACTTCCATTATGCTACTATTTATGTTCTTGGATTTCACTTACTTCCAGAGCAATAAGAAAAATAAAAAAGTGATGCTTGAGTTTTACTTTTTGTATATAATATGAAGAAGAATCTTTGACATTTTCGGGTTGGACTTGCATAACATTATTAGATGAAAAAAACATAAACAAAGTTTGAAAACTCACACTATTTTGTAAACTTGTCTTTGTAATTTTGGTTCAGTCCATACAGTATCGAACATTAGTTTTCAAGAATCAATAGACAGAGTAGGTAAGAATATGCGTCTCCATATGTATTATTGTATGGCAAAGTCAATTGGGGAGCTTCTTTTATTAACTGATTTCAATTGTGCAACTTCTAGTTTGATCTTCCTTGTGGGGTTGTCTTGGAAACTTAAAACCATACACTTAACACACACAAAATTGATACTACTAAATACATATGTGCATGTATAATTTATATACAGGAGATCATAACATATTTATTATATTTATTAATCATTAAAATAATTATAAAAAAATAATTATCATAATTTATCGCACTTACTAATTGTGCGTACAAAGTACTGTGTAACATAAAGGGACCCTATATATTATCACTCCAATTTTTGTCTGGAAATAGTGTGCCCTCAAGGGATCAAGTGAGATATGGCCGGGAATTGGGGAATGTTTGTAATTTAGTTAATGGACAAGAGAGGTGAATTTGCACTAGTAGTTACTCCCTCTGTCCCATCCATTTCTTCACACTTTCCTTTTTGGGATGTCCCATCCAATTCTTCACATTTCAAAACTTTCCTAAAATAGTAAAATTTTATATATATAAAAATCAACTACATCCACTACTTTCCTCCACTATACCCACTTTATACATTATATATTTATGGGTCCCATCACTTTACTCACTTTTCCCCTCCACTATACCTACTTTATACATTATATATTTATGGGTCCCATCACTTTACTCAATTTCCTCACTTTTCACCCATTTTTTTATATATTTCCTTGGTCTCCGTGCCCGAACCCATATGTTAACTAATGGGTGGGACGGAGGGAGTACCTTTTTACTCGATTGTATCATGGACTGTACTGCTTGGAGCTTGTGCTCATGGGTTTGAAGTTTGTACCAGGCCCTTTAAAATCTTATTTTGATTGCGGGATTTTGACAATTTCTGGCAAGACATTATGAGTAAATTGTAGAAGGGATAAAGGTTGTGTGTGTAGCAGAAGTTCTGATGGGTGCACTTTCAGTACTCACAACACGTAGCTTTAGATTCCAAAACAAATTGGGGGAGTCCAAAAATACATTAAGAACCATTTGATTGATGATGGGTGAGTTGAAATTGTAAAAGTTGTGTTTTCTCTAGGTGAAAAATAAGAGTTTTGGTCAGAGATTTTGCTGAGTACGTACCTGCTTCTGGAAATGCATGTTTACACGTTTTTTTTTTTTTTTTTTCAAGAATCACAAGTTTTCTAAAGCTAATCATTAGTGGCAATCAAAGATAATTTAAGTAGCGCAATCATTTTAATACGATAAAAGATTTGGTACAGTTTAAAACAGTATACTGAAAAGCTAAAGGGATAGTTCTCAAACAAAAACTATGGTATATATAAATCTAAACAGCGAATCACATAAACAAAAATTTAGAGCAACATAGGTCCCGTTTGGAAATTTTAATTTTCAGAAATAAGTTAATTATTTTGAAAGAAAAAATACAACCCTTTTGGCTTACTTTAAAATAAATAATTTATAATTTAAAGTGATAAGTGTCATAAAAATGATAATAAAATCAGAAATTATAAGTCAGTAGAGTGTTTGGTAAATCAGAACTTATAAATTAATCTTTTTTTTCATTTTTTTCAAAATACTTGTTCAAAATTTGAAGATATATATATCAATGGATAGATCTCAATGAGTAGAGAAATTTGATATATAGATATCAATTTTATAATGAACGGATTAAAAGATATATGATTTTGAAGATTTGAAAAATATTATATATTGCGTGTATCAAAAAAATAGAATAAATTGAAAGTTGAACGTTAGAATTTCCAACTTTCAGCTTATTAACTTAATTATAGAGAATAAACCGTTTCATGGAATTTGTCAAACGGTTGAAAAAAAGTGGGCACCAACTTTTGACCCATATAAGAGCTTTTTGTTAGATCTAAATAAATAACCAGAATCATCTTATGCGATATTATCAAGGTTACACGATAAAACTGTAGTGCGAAAGCGTACCTGATTCCATGACAGTAGATATAAATACGGATTATGGGACTTGATCTTCCACAGACTTGATTCGCCTCTAGCCGTATCTCGCTCTAACTGATGGGAATAGAGGAGTAGAGGTTGTGAATTAGCCTTGGGGACCAAGACCCTATTATGTTCTTTATATAATAGTCTAATTAGACCCCATTAACCCTAATCAGATTACTATTGGGTATTACACATTATAAAGCCCATACCAAATAAGATGTTATTGGACTCTTTATTTAAGACCACTTAATTAGTCCAAATATAGAATAAACATTAAATATAATTGTCTTTAATTTGTAAGCCCATAATTATTATTAGATTATAAAATATAATCTAACAATCTCCCACTTGGGCTACAAATTGTTCCAAACAACAATTACATTCAATAACCATAAGTGCGCACAAAATTGTTTATTCTTTAGAAAACATCTTCCTTAGTCAATCTGGTCCATCTCATATATAAACATGGAACCAAAGCGACCTTCGTCACATTGTCGTAACTCGATCCTCAATGATCACCATATAAATATATTCAATGACATAGATCAAGTATGGATGTGTAACTGGAAATTACATGCAATGTGATCTCAATCATGCCTATTTCCAATTGGTCCTTAATACCTTATTGAGATCAATCTTTATTCTTTCAAACTTTATGTCAAAACCACAATTGAAAGAGATAGCTCATATAGAACAATAGAGAGAATAAAATAAGATAACTTTATTATGCAGAAACTCAAAATACACAAATATCACTATAGTGTCAATAAACATTGAGTACCGAATATAAGAACAAAACAAAAAACTCCCACTAAAACTGAATATTCTCCAATGAGACAACACCCATATGAGCATTATGCCGGAGAAAAACTTTATGGCATCAAAAAAACTTTATTAAGTGGGTCTGCTAGCATAGAATTTGTTCTTATATACTCAATAGACACTAATTTACATTGCATTCTCTCTATAATCACTTGATATTTAATGTCTATCTGTTTAGACATAACAAAAAAAACTTAACTAGAAGTAGATTTTATTGTATCTACACAACCAACAAAATCAGAATTGGAATACATAATGATCTCCAAATTTTCCGAATTCTGATAAACGAGCATGTAATATTTTGTTCCTTACAAGTACCTTATAACCCATTTAATTACAATCCAATGATGCATTCCAGGTTTACTCGAATATCTGCTTAACATACCCACAGCGAATGCCAAAACCGGCAGGGTACTAAACTTGACCATACATAAAACTCCCACAGAACTTATGACATAGCCACAAGTGCCATTATTGTCTTTACTGGATCTACTAAGTGGCACTTTCTCTTGAGTTTGTTGAGTTTGCTCTTCTTGAGCATCATCTTGATTTTTAGTAGGAAACTTTATAGGTATATCCATATTGTTATCTTGAACTACACGAGGCAAAGAAACTAATTCTTCCTCAAAGACAACATTCCTGACTTTATATCTTCCCCCTCAAACTCAACATCCTCAAGAAATCTAGAGCAATAAGCGATTAGAACGCTCCCACTTCTCAAAGTTCAATTTCTCAGTATTAGAACTTTCATCCGTAAGAGAAGAAGGTTGTTCATTCCTTATAGCATAGTCTAAATCCATGCAGCCGAGAACTAACAGAACGTTCTCTTTCCAGCTCTTAAAGTTTGTGCCATTAAGCACATGAATGGAGTTCATGTTGGCAGTTATATTAGCAGCAGATGTATTAACTAGCAATATAGAACAAAAAAAAATATAAGCTCGAATAATAGAAAAATTCATGTCATATGCATACATAATAGCACACAAAAAAAACATGAATTTAAATACTATAGTGTGTGTGGGCCCATTCAAACAAGATACCTAGCACAACATTAATATTTAGTCTTTGGACAGAAATATTAACTTGCAAGTGGTACTCTCCACGCAGAAATCAAATATTAATAATAAATTCGGTCAAGTAATAACCTTCCTTTGGGCCGGTTTATTACTCACATGAAAAATTTATAATTATTACATATTTATCCCCGCACGTACATTTATTATTTGGCCATTAAATAATCTTCCTTTGGGTCGATTATTTTAACGCATAAATAATAAACATACACATCCTATTATTTCAAAATAAATAAATCTACACATAAATATCACTTTGGCAATATTTTGCTTCAACTTACTTATTCGCGAAATAAAAGGACAAGAAAAATAAATAATCATTATTTTTCAAAAAAAAATGTGCCCAAATCCGTATTGTTACTTCATCATATTAATTGAATATGAAAATAACTTAACATAGTTTCGTACAAAAATACGAATTCCATCCATTAACAGGACATGCATTTAACACAAAAAAAAAATTCGAAATATAAGTCATTCACAAAACCGGATGGAACTTAATAACCGGCCTGAGATACAGTTTATTGATTCTTGTAATATCATGCTAGATGGCCAGGTCATGAAACTTAATCATAAAGAATGACAATCGATAACAATATAAAACATAAAATAAACAAACTTTATCAATTCTTGATTTCTTGTATGTCGTATACTACTGCATGAAACCCTGATTAGTTACACATGTACACATGTACACAACGTTCGGAAACCAAATCTCCTAACATGATTCACGAGTACACGATCACTTCCATTTTTTTTTTTTTTAAATCCAATTACTGAATTACAAGTCATGCTTGCAAAAAAAAACTGGTTAGAAAACACAAAAAAAAATTACGTACGCATTCATAAAACAATATATATACATACACGTACATAACCTCGAAACAAAAGTTTATCATACGCACTGTATAACAATCATATAAAAAAAAATATATGATCAACCCTAATAACTCGACATAAGATAGGCTCGGATACCAATTGTTAGATCTAAATAAATAACCAGAATCATCTTATGCGATATTATCAAGGTTACACGATAAAACTGTAGTGCGAAAGCGTACCTGATTCCATGACAGTAGATATAAATACGGATTATGGGACTTGATCTTCCACAGACTTGATTCGCCTCTAGCCGTATCTCGCTCTAACTGATGGGAATAGAGGAGTAGAGGTTGTGAATTAGCCTTGGGGACCAAGACCCTATTATGTTCTTTATATAATAGTCTAATTAGACCCCATTAACCCTAATCAGATTACTATTGGGTATTACACATTATAAAGCCCATACCAAATAAGATGTTATTGGACTCTTTATTTAAGACCACTTAATTAGTCCAAATATAGAATAAACATTAAATATAATTGTCTTTAATTTGTAAGCCCATAATTATTATTAGATTATAAAATATAATCTAACACTTTTCACTAACAGCCAAAGAGGCACATAAATATGTATTTTTTTCTGAAATAAGTAACTTATTTTTAGAGCAACATAGGCCCCGTTTGGAAATCTTATTTTTCATAAATAAGTTACTTATTCTTAAAAATATACATAAATATGTACTTTTTTCCTGAAATAATTATCTTATTTTTGTAAGATAACGAATGTTAAAAATCTCATACACATTTTTTTCTAAAAAAAGTATGTAAATATGAAAAAAAAATCCGATACATTTATTTATATTAAATTAGGTTTTAATTTTAAATTATAGAGTCAATAAGATGAAACATAATGACTGCAAATTCTATTCATTTGGTGATAATTATTATGTTAACATTAGCATTTATTAAGTTAGTTGTTATTATATTTTTTGCATGAAAGTTCATGTTTTCCTAATTTTTAAATTTTATAACTATATATTTCAAGAAAAATTTTATGAAAACCATCATTTTATTGAAGACCTTAAAGACCACATATATTCCGTATTCAAAATATTACAAAACTTATTATTTTGCAAAGCATATTATATGAAAATCACTATTTTGTGATGTTAAAATACTGCCTTGAATCTGTGTACTATTCTGTTTTTCAGCAGAATAAGGCAGCGCGCCCGCGCCGTGCCATCTTTCCAGAATTAATTCTTTCCGGAATTAATTTTCTATTCTGTTTTGGTAATTGCTTTGCTTTGGGTCCAAGTCTTCCGGATCCTTCTGTAACCGCCTAGAGAGTATTATATAAACTCTCTAAGGCATAGCCTAGCATAAATGTCTGAAATCTGAGTCAGAAAATCTGAGTCTGTAAGTCTGTAATCTGAATCATATCTGTTATCAATTAAGTCTGTCAGATCTAAAGTCAATTAGATCTGAATCTGTATTCTGTAATATGTATCCTCAAGATCAATAAAGTTTTCTCTTCTGCCAATCTGTGTTCTTCCTTTACGTTTATTATAATCTCTTTTGTGCTTCCGTTATAACAAACTGGTATCAGAGCCAGGTTTTTCGGAGAGCTATGTCTGGATCTGGTGGTATTAACGTGAAGGTCGACAAATTTACTGGGCGGAATAGTTTTAGTCTGTGGCAGATCAAGATGCGTGCTTTGTTAAAGCAACAGGGGCTCTGGGCACCGTTGAACAAGAAATCGGTTGCTGCTTCTACAAGCGTTGAGATGGCCACTCTGGAAGAAAAGACACACTCAACAATTCTGTTGTGTCTTGCAGATGATATTATTACTGAAATCGCGGAGGAGGATACCGCATCTGGTCTGTGGTTGAAGCTTGAAAGTCTCTACATGACGAAGTCTTTAACAAACAAGTTGTTGCTAAAGCAACATCTGTTCAGTCTACGAATGCAGGAAGGTATGCCTCTTCGAGATCACTTAGATCAGTTAAACACAATTTTATTAGAATTGCGTAATATTGATGTTAAAGTTGAAGATGAGGATGCTGCTTTGATTCTGTTAGTTTCTTTACCACTATCGTATGAGAACTTTGAGCAATCGTTTATTGTTGGTAAAGATACTATTTCTCTAGAGGAGGTTAGATCTGCTCTCCATACTAGAGAGCTGCGCCATAAGGCGGCAGGTACAGGTGCAGATAATCAGGCTGTTGGATTAATGGCTAGTGAGACTAATGGACATGGAAAGTCGAGGAAGAAACCAGTTCCTAAAGATCCAAAACCTAATGATATCTGCAATTACTGTAAAGAGAAGGGACACTGGAAATCTGTTTGCACTAATTCACGCAAGCGTACGTGGTCACAAGTAATATAGAACTAAGTTGAGTTCGTTCCCACAGAGATCTGGTTTTGGTTTTAATTCAGTTATTGTACCTATGCAACAATGTATGGTTATTACTCACTGCTAAGACAATTAACAATTTTGAGGTATTGATTATCTAAATTAACTAAGATGCAATTTAACAAATTAAGAATTACTTAACTAATGAGAATTAAAGTCGAATTACTTATGAGAATAAAAACATGGGATCCTAACTTCATTAAATACTTTGCTTAGAGTTGACGCCTTTAATCAATGCATGCGATGGTATAATATCTGATCAGACAACACGAAACAAGTATACGCTACTTGTAACACCCCCAAATCCGGGGTCAGGGATCTGGTGGTTACGGACTTACATCCATTCATAATACTTGACTTGAGTCCACAATAAATAAATCACATGCTGTGACCCCACAATAATTACCACTCACACACACAACAGTTATAGTCCCAGAGATGAAATTGAAATAAGTCTTACATTGAAGGGTTACGAATAAAAGTTATTACAATCCCAAAAGGATAACATCATAGGTTTAAAAGTTTTGCCGTTGATTACATTAATTATACATATAGTTAAACAGGAAACAAAAGCTGTCTAACTATGCTACCTCAGCAATGGCGGCTAGCATCTCAGCGGGTAGTCCGGTGGGTCGGGTAACCTGCTTGCGCCGAGTGCGCCTGACGCGAGCCATCTGTCCTAGCTGTTGTTGTGACATAATATAAACAAAGCAAGGGTGAGCGAAAGCCCACCAACAAATATATAACTGAACGAAAATTTAAAACAGTTCAAAGCTATCTTTTAAACCATATGCCATGCATTTACGGGAATGATGCCAGTATAATATGAACGATGAAGTTACAAGGTAACTGAAAGTATTTGTTTGAAGAAATATCTGCTACATCAAAGTAAGCGAGATATTCTTATTGTTATTAAGAAGAGGAACTTGCAAGAAAAGGTTGCAATTCCAGTTATGACACTTTTCCAACTCTGCCAACAGTAATCATGTTGCAGGAAATAAATAAATTTGGATGATGAACCAATGATGGAGTATTCACCGCGCCCGCTGTTCCAATCTTGATGATCAGTCGAGATCGTACAGCTCAATTTAGATTTACTACCGGTAGAAGGAAGAACTGACGGCTTTACTTGTATACCGCCTTACTAGCTCTCCCCGGCCAACGGTTGGGCCAAAGGGGATGGACCGGCGCTACTCGGCCTCTTACACGACTCCTAGTTCAAATAGAATTCATGATTCTGAATGTAACGTTCGTCCCCCTTTCCCCAAGTATAATACTTGTTGATAAGACTCCACAAAGTAGTCGTATCTAATTGGAAAGGAAAATTTACCAATAACTCCCAAGCTATTACTTGGTAACGGATATCAACTTGTTCCAGTAATCTTACCCCTCGAAAGATGAGAAGGTAAGCAACGACTTAATAAGTCAACAGCACCCGAGTTGCGAGTGAAGGGAATACTTTATGACCGGGAAGTCGACAAGATAAATAACATTTTCCAATTAAGGTTCCCTTATTATTAAGGAGATAGACTCAAAGAAGAATGATGTCTGAGAACCTTTCTTGATATAAGATTAATAATAATATGACTTCGAAATATTTTCTGTAATAATCGAAGAAGATATACCTTATCGAGATTATTCTAAGTATGGAATAAATATCCAGAGAATATTTATTGAGTTAAAATATTTAAAGAATATTTGGGAATATGAAATAATATCTTTAATCAGAGTATTTCTCAAAATAATCCCTGAAGGAATATCAGGAGAATATTTATTGAATAAATAAATATTTAAATGAATATTCAAAACAATATTCATTAATTAATAAGACTTGAAAAGAATATTTAAGGTAATATTCATAATTAATTAGGAATTTAAATGAGTATTCAAAAGTAATATTCATTTAATGAATAATATCCTAAATGAATATCAAGTAATATTCATTTAGTAATCCAAGCCTTAAGGAATATTCGAGATAATATTCGATAATTAAATCAAGCTTCAGATGAATATTAAAATAATATTCATCAAGTATTTAATATCTTAAATGAATATTCAAAAGTAATATTTATTTAATAAAATAATATTCTAAAAGAATATCCAATTAATATTCATTTAATAGTCTCATCTTTAGAAGAATATTCGAAATAATAGTCGATAATCAATTCGACTCTGAATGAATATTGAGAAATATTATTCGTTGAATAGTTACGTTCAAATAATTATTTGAAGTAAGGATCATTAAATAAATAATCTCGACCGAATATTCAAATAGTATTCGTCGCCTGAATAATAGAAAATATTTACTTAAATATTTTCTTCCGAGGTAATCTCGATATATCAAGGAATATTGACTCCCGGTCTATATTTGATTAATAAGATGTATACGCCCTTCTATGAGGGTCTTACAATAACCGGCTTATAACTGATATATAACTATCTAGCTTATAAGCCAACAATAACCTTCAGGGAACAAGTATATCAATTCAACTTGAAAGTAGGCATGCATGCAATGGCATATGTATATCAGCAATCATATATATATATTTATTCAATCACAACAACAGCCTAAAAGAAGGGAATTGAAACTTGCCTGGTAGTCGAGTACGGTAAGGGGTAGTGGTAGCGGGTCCCGGTTCAGCCTGGTGATCTATAAATAGCCAAGGCATTCGGGATTAATCACTTAACATATAAAAGTTAAGTTATACTTAAATCGAAACACGTTCTCGAGTTATCTCGTTATACCCCTTTTAGTGGATTACTTATTATCACTGATCCGACCCGACATTCGTTCGTTAATACGACATGTCACTGCACTTATACTTGAGACATACTTGAGTCATATGAGTTCTAAGGTTGATCGTTACGAACCAATATTATACTCCGAGTTTTATCGCCCGTTTTCTAGGTGTTTTACCAAAGTTATAAAAGAGTCGTCTTTTAGGGGTTCGTTCGCGTTTAACCTTTACTCGAACATTTTTAATAAATCGAAAAATGCTCTTTTTGACATACGGTTTTCTTTCACACCTTCCTTCTTACCCCTAGTATTTATTTACCAAGATTCGCCATGACGTTACATAGCTTACGAGGGTTCGATTTCAGTTACGAACTTTCATTTACGGATTCGAACTACTTTTAGTAATTTAGTCCTAAATCCTAAACCGTAAGTCCGTTTCACGTGATCTTTATATCAAAACGAAGCTTAGAGCATTACCTATCCTATCATGGCAGATAAGGTCTCTGGACAGTAGGGGTTCGACATGGAAAATGGCATACAAAACATGGTATTGTAAAATCGGGCATTATAACGGCTGTAAATCGAATATCTATCAATTTCGAATCTTCCCATACACATAGCATCCAACCCAAACAACATATACATGACTTATATACATGAACTGAGGCCAAGAAATGCCTTTCCGTTCATCTAGCTATTTACATCATTAATCCAAAATCCATACATAATCATGCTTATAACTTTAACGTAACCATAACTAAGTTATAACTATCAAAAACATGCTTAAATCTCAAACAAGGGTTAGGGTTTCAAGAGCTTTATACCTTCCTTAGATAGTGATATAGCCTTACTAAGCCTTGTATGGTCCTTAGGAGTGATTAGGCTTGCTATACCAACCATGAAAAATCAAGAAAACCAAGTTAGTTCAAGAAGAACACTATTCATGCTCCTCTTGAATGATTTATTTGAAAATGGAAATGGATGAGTTTGAAGCTAAGATTTTGAGGAGATAAGTTTTATGAAATGTAAGACTCACCTTAATTATTTCAAGAACAAACAATGGTGGGAAGGTTGAGTTTGGATTTGGAATTAAAGGACATAGCCGAATGCTTCTTGTTTGCAAGGGGGGGAGAGAATTGCTTGGTTTCTTTGATTTTTTTTTTTTTGTGTTTTAATCTCCTTTACTCTCATCCACTTACAACATAATATCTTGTAAAAGTTACTTTAATAAAGTGGTGAGGTGTTGGATGCTCAAATGGCAAGACATGTGTTGGTTTTGTGGTGGTTAATGCTTAACTAGGTAGTTACTTGCTAAGTACTTGGTTCTTCCTCTAAGGTTGTAACACCCCCAGATCCGGGGTCCGGGATCCGGTGGTTACGGTTTCCAAGTCTGTCCACAACAATTGAACTTTCCTTAACATAAAATAAATTACGTCTCTATAACCCAACACAACAATATAAAACACACCCGTTATAGTCCCAGAGATGAAATCAGAGTAACAATCAAATTTTTATTAATCACATTATGAGTTCTTACAATCCAAAAGAATTTCAATATAATACATACTCTTTGCCATCCATTTACATAAGTCATACTAGACCCTATTCTTGGTACTGAAAGAATAAATATACCCTACCAATAGCTTCTTCTTCAGCTCTGGTAGTCTCATCGTCCTCGCCCGCGTCGAGTGCGCCTTGTGCGAGTCATCTGGTCTAGCTGTTGTTGTGATATAATAATAAAGCAAGGGTGAGCAATAGCCCACCAACAATAATATATAACTGAATGATAATGTATAACAGTTCAAAAGTATCTTTCAAACCATATGCCATGCATTTACGGAAATGATGCCAGTATAATATGAACGATGAAGTTACAAGGTAACTTAAAGTAATTGTTTGTAGAAATATCTGCTACATCAAAGTAAGCAAGATATTCTTATTGTTATTAAGAAGAGGAACTTGCAAGAAAAGGTTGCAATTCCAGTTATGACCCTTTTCCAACTCTGCCAACAGTAATCATGTTGCAGGAAATAAATAAATTTGGATGATGAACCAATGATGGAGTATTCACCGCGCCCGCTGTTCCAATCTTGATGATCAGTCGAGATCGTACAGCTCAATTTAGATTTACTACCGGTAGAAGGAAGAACTGACGGCTTTACTTGTATACCGCCTTACTAGCTCTCCCCGGCCAACGGTTGGGCCAAAGGGGATGGACCGGCGCTACTCGGCCTCTTACACGACTCCTAGTTCAAATAGAATTCATGATTCTGAATGTAACGTTCGTCCCCCTTTCCCCAAGTATAATACTTGTTGATAAGACTCCACAAAGTAGTCGTATCTAGTTGGAAAGGAAAATTTACCAATCACTCCCAAGCTATTACTTGGTGACGGATATCAACTTGTTCCAGTAATCTTACCCCTCGAAAGATGAGAAGGTAAGCAACGACTTAATAAGTCAACAGCACCCGAGTTGCGGGTGAAGGGAATACTTTATGACCGGGAAGTCGACAAGATAAATAACATTTTTCCAAGTAAGGTTCCCTTATTATTAAGGAGATAGACTCAAAGAAGAATGATGTCTGAGAACCTTTCTTGATATAAGATTAATAATAATATGACTCCGAAATATTTTCTGTAATAATCGAAGAAGATAAACCTTATCGGGGTTATACTAAGTATGGAATAAATATTCAGAGAATATTTATTGAGTTAAAATATTTAAAGAATAATTGGGAATATGAAAGAATATCTTTAATCAGAGTATTTCTCAAAATAATCCCTGAAGAAATATCAGGAGAATATTTATTGAATAAATAAATATTTAAATGAATACTCAAAACAATATTCATTAATTAATAAGACCTGAAAAGAATATTTAAGGTAATATTCATAATTAATTAGGAATTTAAATGAATATTCAAAAGTAATATTCATTTAATGAATAATATCCTAAATGAATATCAAGTAATATTCATTTAGTAATCCAAGCCTTAAGGAATATTCGAGATAATATTCGATAATTAAATCAAGCTTCAGATGAATATTAAAATAATATTCATCAAGTATTCAATATCTTAAATGAATATTCAAACGTAATATTTATTTAATAAAATAATATTCTAAAAGAATATCCAAATAATATTCATTTAGTAGTCTCATCTTTAGAAGAATATTCGAAATAATAATCGATAATCAATTCGACTCTGAATGAATATTGACAAATATTATTCGTCGAATGATTACGTTCAAATAATTAATTGAAGTAAGGATCATTAAATAAATAAGCTCGAACGAATATTCAAATAATATTCGTCGCCCAAATAATAGAAAATATTTACTTAAATATTTTCCTCCGAGGTAATCTCGATATATCAAGGAATATTGACTCCCGGTCTATATTTGATGAATAAGATGTATACGCCCTTCTACGAGGGTCTTACAATAATCCGGCTTATAACTGATACGATAGCTATCTAGCTTATAAGCCAACAATAACATTCAGGGAACAAGTATATCAATTCAACTTGAAAGTAGGCATGCATGCAATGGCATATGTATATCAGCAATCATATATATATATATTTATTCAATCACAACAACAGCCTAAAAGAAGGGAATTGAAACTTGCCTGATAGTCGAGTACGGTAAGGGGTAGTGGTAGCGGGTCCCGGTTCAGCTTGGTGATCTATAAATAGCCAAGGCATTCGGGATTAATCACTTAACATATTAAAAGTTAAGTTATTCTTAAATCGAAACACGTTCTCAAGTTATCTCGTTATACCCCTTTTTGTGGATTACTTATTCTCACTGATCCGACCCGACATTCGTTCGTTAATACGACATGTCACTGCACTTATACTTGGGACATACTTAAGTCATATGAGTTCTAAGGTTGATCGTTACGAACCAATATTATACTCCGAGTTTTATCGCCCGTTTTCTAAGTGTTTTACCGAAGTTATAAAAGAGTCGTCTTTTAGGGGTTCGTTCGCGTTTAACCTCGACTCGAACATTTTTAATAAATCGAAAAATGATCCTTTTGACATACGGTTTTCTTTCACGCCTTCCTTTTTACCTCTAGTATTTATTTTCCAAGATTCGCCATGACGTTACATAGTTTACGAGGGTTCAATTACAGTTACGAACTTTCGTTTACGGATTCGAACTACTTTTAGTAATTTGGTCATAAATCCTAAACCGTAAGTCCGTTTCACGTGATCTTTATATCCAAACAAAGCTTAGAACATTACCTATCCTATCATGGCAGATAAGGTCTCTGGACAGTAGGGGTTCGACATGGAAAATGGCATACAAAACATGGTATTGCAAAATCGGGCATTATAACGGCTATGTTTACGCGTTTTCCAAAGTTTTTACACTTTATCACAATCTTACCAAGATCAAATCAACCACCCAAACACATGATAAACATCATGACTAGTCTAACAACAACTCATCTTAACCATTACATGGTTCATAAACCAAATCACAACCATAACAACTACTAATCATGGATCTAAGCATAACATAACATACTAATCACTAAATCATCCATAAAACTCATAAGATCTTAAAAGGACACCAAGGGTTTTCAAGTTTTATACCTTCCTTAGAGTGTTTACTGGCCTCACTAAGCTTTGCATGATCCTTAGGAGTGCTTAAGCTTGCTATATCAACCATGAAACAAGAAAAATCAAGATTAGTTTTCATGAAAACACTATTCACCCTCCATTTTAATGATTTTTTTGAAAATGGAAACAAAAGAGTTAGGACTTGAAATTTCTAGGAGATTAGTTTCTTGAAATATAGAACTCACCATAAAAGTTTCAAGATCAACAAATGGTTGGAAGTTGGATTTTGGATTTGGAATTTCCAAATGGGCCGAATGGATGAACATTTGGAGAGAGTTTGATATTTTTGTTGGTTGCTTTTGCAATAATGCACAAAGTGAAGTGTTTTGCATAATATCTCATCCTTGGTTGCTTTAATAAAGTGATGAGGTGTTGGATGAGGAATTACCATGACAAGTGTTGAAAATGTGGTGGTTTTAGCCTAACTACATGGTTGCCTTGCTAAGTACTTAGTTGCATTCTCTAGGGTGCTAGTTCCTTGATTCTAGTTTGGTTACTAGATATTTTATACTAGTAGCTTGCACAAGACTCTTGCTTCCTCTGCTTGTTTCTGTGTCCGGTTATTGCCCGTTTCGATTGATCGTTCGTAGGAATATTTCACGGATTTCTAATTAGGGTTTACCGGGAATCCTTTTTAATATTAATACTTTCATTCTCCATCTTTCATTCTAACTTTCCAATTTATATTCCTTAAATCCATTCGTTAAATACTTAAGGCTATCAGTGTCCAGGGAACTCTCGGAGAAAATAAAAGTGCGGTTTTTCAGAATCCGACAGCTTTTACATACACTTATTTTCCCCCTGGATCACTAATACGAACTCGGAAATCCGTTCCGAATACTTCTATATAGTGTCGTCTCATATTATTATATACTCCCACCACAACACTATTCATTCTGTATTCTTTACTTGTTCTCTTAGGGTTGTATAATTGTCCGTATTCTCTTTCGATCGTTCCTTAACCTTTTTACGGAACTACTGGATTAATCGTTACCGATCTGGATGACATGAGAATATTCTCCTGCTTGAAATTGCCATATCTTATTCCCTTAGAAGATAGATTATTCTTACCTATGTTGTTACCCTTTAGCATTCTTTAAGTCATAGAAATAATAAAGTCGAATTCCATTCATTCTTTCCAAATATCAATTATTACATTGTAGCCATAACCACTCCTCAGTGGTTTCCTACCTTCATTCTTAAATCAAATATAATAACATCCCAAAATATCAAATCCTCAAAGTTAATATCTCAATTCTTGGATTATAATAAGATTTAATCCACTGTCCGGTCAAATATTATACCGAAAAGAATTTGGAATTACTGAATTCCAATCGTCTCTGCATTCACTTATTTCCTCCGCGTATTACTAATATGACTTCGAAACATCCATATCACGTTCCGTACATAGGGTGGCGTGAAAAGTTTTCCAACTTACAAAATCACTATTCATCCACCAAAATACTATGCACGCACAGGAAACACTATGCACGTACGGGAAACAATATGCACGTACGGGAAATACTATGCACGTATGGGAAATACTATGCACGTACGGGAAACACTATGCGCGTACGGGAAATACTATGCACGTACTCATTCCCCTCCAAGGATCCATTAGCTCCTTTCTGGATGGTAGGTTATTCTTATCTAGGTCCTCAACCATCGAATTACTATATTCTGACAATATACCAATGCATCAGGATCATTGTCCAAAGCAATATCCATTCATTACAGTCATTGTTCTTTGAAACCACCATTCATTAGAGCTGGTGACCTTGTTGTCGGAATCATTGTTCCTCGTTTTATCCTTACTTAATAAAAAGTTTTAATTATATCCAAAATTTGGGGTTCTTACAGTCTCCCCTCCTTAAAAGGATTCCGTCCCGGAATCAGGTAGGAAGCAAAGAGTCGTTTGCCTGTCGTTCACTCTTTAGCTTCTCGGTCAATTATTAGTCGTTCTACCCTTCCTCAGCACATCTTCTAGTGCTACAATTCATACTGTATCCTTTTTCCATCAACGTTGCTACCTTTCGTACAACTCGCTATACGGGTTATACTCTTACTCAGTCTTATCCTTATTGATACCTGCAGTAACATTGGTATCACTATCACCCTACGAATTCGGAGGTAACCTCGCTCGTACTGTGCATTTCCTGATCGCTTTAATCTTCGCAATCTCGATCAATATAGAGAAGTGAAAGATTTATTGAGAGATCACTATGATCAATTTGAACATTTGTTATATTGCATAGTTAGTACAGAAGGGGGCCAACCTTTAGTACTTGACAAGCAATTAAACAAGTCATGGCATTCCACTTAGACTTCTATCACATAGACAGATAGTCACGTATCAGTACCTCCCCTCCTAAAAGGGTTGTTCTTCTCAATTCATAAAGAAGATGAATAAGAGAGAAGAAGAGAAAAGAGTTCTAAAGGATTATAGAAAGCTTTCATGATTGTAGAATATCATACTCAGAATTTACCTCTGAACTATAGAGGTTTATCAAAGAAGAAATTAATCATAATTATATCCAATACTATTTGATCGCAATCTCACGTGTCAACATATCTTGCTGCTTTGTCCATTATTCTATGGACAAATACTCCTGTTCAATCTTAGCGATACTCACATTCGGGAAATCCTTCAACCTTTCAGGTTAAATCTTAGATTTCTCACTTGACATCATTATTACTGACATCCCATATCATGTTACTAGCTTTTTCATGCTATAATATTGACACTATCAGGTTGTCATCCTGAGAATTCATTAGAAAACCCATTCATAACATTCCTTGCTTCTCGTTCCATAGTTGCTTCCCCAGCCTTTTCTTTATCAATCACATCCTTCTTATTATCTGATTCTTACTCGTTTCTATTATTTACTTTCACCTTCACCTCTTTATTGAGACACCTTTTTGCACTTGGTACCTCTTTATCGGTATTCCGTCACATTTATTCTATAATCATCACGTTATTCCAATTTAAACTTTCCGAAATGAATCTGGCCCGATCCCTTTAACTTAGAGTCATATAATCTACTTCTGCCAACCTTGTTTCTCATCATTTGTTCTTTTCTATCCGTGGTTTTCCACAGGTTGTCTTTCGTAAGTCAGACCAGGTCGTATATCTACATGCTCGTACTCCTATCATCTGTTGACATCTGCATTTTACTGGCGTAGCCTGGCCACATGAAAACCCGTTATGACCGTGCTATAAGTTTTGGGGGTAAGGCTGGCTCGAATACCACCGTCCGAACACTTATAAACTCTCAGGTGGCCCAATAAGTCTCGGGCTCAACCGCCCTTCCCTCCAAGTCTCATTAATTCTTTCTACGGGAATACGTTTAGCATCACGAATTATCAACCTCATATTCTCTATCTTGTTTGTGCAGAAGTACACTAACACAAACTTGCTTGTCATTCATCAACATGCCATTTAGCTTATCAATAGCAGCACTTTCTTTATCTTTACGTTGTCATCTCCTTTCTTAGAAGAATCACCATCGCTTGTTGTTTACGTAGTGCGTTAATAGTTAACCTTACGGGTTTCAAATCCCTTAGGGAGACAAAGTAATCATTATTCCTTATCCATAAGGAACACTTCCTGAACTTAATGTAGATATAACATGAAGCAGATAGAATTGCAGAAGAGTTTCAAGCATCGCAGCTAGGTCCGGTTGATGAAACTATCACTTATGCATCTTCCAGAAAAGACTGGAAACTTAACGGTTTACTTCATCAATTTTGTACCATGGTCCTGGTTTGCCTCAAAACGGAACCTACGTAATATGCTTAAGACTCCATCAGGAATCGAATCTTTACTTAAACTATTATTACCTTCGATTCTTGCACAATCATCAAAAGGAATGTAACTTCCTCCACTCCAATATGACCTTCAAGGTCTTTCCAAATATCATTTTGTTTCTTCGGTATGAACATTTATAATTATTCCTTTATACTTAGACTGTCGGCCACCTCATTGGCCTTTCCTGATAATAATAATTTCTGGTAACCCTTGTTCTCTGGATATATTCCAATTCAAACATTTCTACCTCATTCCCATCACTGTTGGGTTAAAGCATTCTCCCTTAAGCTCTGTTGAAGGAGAAAATATAACTATCAGTCATTTCCATAAGTCATTGCTTCCACCTACCCGTGGGAACTTTATCACGTTTATTCCCAATCCTACTTAGGATACTTCTTTTCTTAGTTCTTTCTTTATCTTAGGGTAATCTCAACCTTTATAGGTTCAACCCATACTTCCTCAGGGTTTCATACATGCCTCATCTGGCATTATTGTTACGATGTCATACATTCCTTACCAAACTTCCATTTTTGAAGTTCGGAATATTACCTTTTTCCTTGTAAGGTTTCATAGGCCATCCTTATCATTCCTCCGGTATTTTCTGGGTACCGGGTATATCAAAATGTCATTGATCAATACTCTAATAACTCTATCTATGTTCTTTCCAGGACTCTTTTTAATAATCCTTACCGGTCATTGTTGCCTTAGCAAGTCCAGCTCATATCATCTGAAGTCATAATGTCGTTATTAGGGTTAATGCCACCCCTTGTGCATTCCCCAGGGTTTGTCTTAATTTATGGATATCCTATCCGTAATTCAACTGCCAAGGAATTCTTGTATCTTATAATTGGCAATCAGATCATGTATCCTTAATAAAGGTCTCTTTTCAATCATTCACATTTGATAATCGATCGGTGGTTTAATGCCACCCTCTTCATATACCTTCATTGTTTACTTTCCTCCGTCATAATATATTCATGGTATTCATGATACCCTAACATCATACATCTCAAGTCACTATACTTCCATTTTACTCGAAATCTTGGACAACCATATACACATGAGTCACTTTAGTACGGGTGACCCCATCCCAAAAAGGTCTAGTGAATTCCCAATCAAAACATGGGTTGTTCGGCAGAAGATTCAAACGATCTCATTAATGCTTCCTTTATATCAGAAGCCCTTGCAGTCGGTGCTTTCTTAGAAGCAACCCTGCTTTGTCTTTTCATTGCTGGTCTAGTCACTTTATAATCCGTTGTGACTTGGCCTCAACTGGCCACACATAAAAATATATGATTTTAGGGGTTGGCTAATAGCATTACTTTTCTAGCAATTGCCGGCATAGTGCCTTCTTCTTTGATACCTTTCTACCTTTCCAAAACTTTACTCCATATAAGTCTTAATCAGCTACTCGGCACCGTCTCCGGTCACCTTTCCTCCACTTTTATCTTTTCAACTATTCTTATCAATCCTGCGTGCCACACAAGCTTACCATTCCTGGTAAAACAGCCTTTTCATTTAAGTCAATCCTGGAATTTCTCAGTCCGGCTGGTTTCTTACTTACATTTCCCGTTTTCGTCCAATCTCACTTCATCATTTTATCACTACCGTCGATTGTAATGCTCAGGGTCCGTTTACTAACCCATTTTACAGCATCCTTACCCAAATCACAGGGTTTGCTCCAGTTTCTACTCTCTTCCATGACATTCTCTGATAATCAGAAAGAAAAGGTTTGCCAAAATTCACCGAATTCCTTTCCAGACTCAGGGAAATTTTGATCAATCTACCCACCTACTGGTAACATTAAGGAGACCAGTTTCGAAACCCGAAGAATAGTTCTATGAACCTCCAAGCAGGTGGAATCATAAGCAGTCATAGTTAACGAAATAATCATCATCGGATTGGAAGTTTACCCACTGGCGAGGAATCAATTATATCCATCCCTTAGAAGGGAATCAATAATTTCAAACTGAAACCTGTCACAACGTCCTGATATTCAATACTACCAAATGTCGGTCTACCTAACCCTTTATGCGAAGCGTCATTGGAAGCACAAAGTCTCCTTTTTCCATTAAGCAATGCCAGCTCTTGGTCATTACCAATTTCACCTTTTTGCTCCAGGAAGATTTTCTCACATTTTTCTCTTTAACTGCTGATCGTATTACTTGATCTATTATAATTCCGCATCGGAATAAACTTAAGGTACTACTATAATCCATTCAAAGAGAAGAAGGAATTTAATATTCCTCTGAATCACATGCATCTAACGTTTCTGGTTCATCATTTAACTGAGTCGAATTAACTCTATACTCAGTCTCTGGCAGTAGTCTCATTACGAGTTCGTCTTGACTCACGGGTCTTATCTTCCGGTAAGTTCTGAGATCATTGTCTTGCTTACTATTTCCTTATATAATTTTACCCAATCATGCTGTCACTTCCCAATGTCTTTACTTTATACTGATTCATTCATGAACATTTCCCTGAATAAAACCACCTCATTAACCTCACTTTGGTTCCATAAATTACAACCTATGACATCTGCCTTCTCATGGCGAATTATTAGTGACAATATTCATACTTATTCATTTATCAAATGATATGGCACTTACTGCCTCCTTCTCAACTATTCCTAGGGACTCTGCTCCTCGCCCTAAATCGATGTCTTTGATAATTATACATCCCTCTAGCTCTTTCTTTGTTAAGATGAAAATCTCTAAGGATTCTCATCTTCTTCCATATAAGATCTCAAGTAATTCTTCCAATCCTTCTTTCTTGCTGGTACTACATCTGGTAGTCCGGCTATGAATTCAACATGCATCATCAGATCTCTTAATAATATCTCGGTTCTTTATACTCACTTTTCTGAGCACCATATCTTAATCATCACAGTCATTCTGGCTGCGACCCTCATTACCCATGGGTAAGCTCCTTATCCTAACAGGATTTTCCTTATCCGCTGGAACCTCTTCCGGGTCTCCAGTAGGGTACTCCATCGAATTACCCGCTGATCTTCTGCATATAAAGCATCATCGCGTTGTTGCTCGTATGCCTCAAGGTCAGTCGCTTTACTCGTCGATACGATATCGGGCTAAGTTACTATCATTATACTTACGAGTTCCCATAAGGGTTTTATATGTCATCACTACATTAAGTAGTCCGACTATGAACTTGGCAAGAGTTCTTATTATCAAATTGAATTTATTGTTTTAACGTCACCTCATCTCTGGGGTTTATAACGTACGCTCTGATACCACTTCTGTAACACCCCCAGATCCGGGGTCCGGGATCCGGTGGTTACGGTTTCCAAGTCTGTCCACAACAATTGAACTTTCCTTAACATAAAATAAATTACGTCTCTATAACCCAACACAACAATATAAAACACACCCGTTATAGTCCCAGAGATGAAATCAGAGTAACAATCAAATTTTTATTAATCACATTATGAGTTCTTACAATCCAAAAGAATTTCAATATAATACATACTCTTTGCCATCCATTTACATAAGTCATACTAGACCCTATTCTTGGTACTGAAAGAATAAATATACCCTACCAATAGCTTCTTCTTCAGCTCTGGTAGTCTCATCGTCCTCGCCCGCGTCGAGTGCGCCTTGTGCGAGTCATCTGGTCTAGCTGTTGTTGTGATATAATAATAAAGCAAGGGTGAGCAATAGCCCACCAACAATAATATATAACTGAATGATAATGTATAACAGTTCAAAAGTATCTTTCAAACCATATGCCATGCATTTACGGAAATGATGCCAGTATAATATGAACGATGAAGTTACAAGGTAACTTAAAGTAATTGTTTGTAGAAATATCTGCTACATCAAAGTAAGCAAGATATTCTTATTGTTATTAAGAAGAGGAACTTGCAAGAAAAGGTTGCAATTCCAGTTATGACCCTTTTCCAACTCTGCCAACAGTAATCATGTTGCAGGAAATAAATAAATTTGGATGATGAACCAATGATGGAGTATTCACCGCGCCCGCTGTTCCAATCTTGATGATCAGTCGAGATCGTACAGCTCAATTTAGATTTACTACCGGTAGAAGGAAGAACTGACGGCTTTACTTGTATACCGCCTTACTAGCTCTCCCCGGCCAACGGTTGGGCCAAAGGGGATGGACCGGCGCTACTCGGCCTCTTACACGACTCCTAGTTCAAATAGAATTCATGATTCTGAATGTAACGTTCGTCCCCCTTTCCCCAAGTATAATACTTGTTGATAAGACTCCACAAAGTAGTCGTATCTAGTTGGAAAGGAAAATTTACCAATCACTCCCAAGCTATTACTTGGTGACGGATATCAACTTGTTCCAGTAATCTTACCCCTCGAAAGATGAGAAGGTAAGCAACGACTTAATAAGTCAACAGCACCCGAGTTGCGGGTGAAGGGAATACTTTATGACCGGGAAGTCGACAAGATAAATAACATTTTTCCAAGTAAGGTTCCCTTATTATTAAGGAGATAGACTCAAAGAAGAATGATGTCTGAGAACCTTTCTTGATATAAGATTAATAATAATATGACTCCGAAATATTTTCTGTAATAATCGAAGAAGATAAACCTTATCGGGGTTATACTAAGTATGGAATAAATATTCAGAGAATATTTATTGAGTTAAAATATTTAAAGAATAATTGGGAATATGAAAGAATATCTTTAATCAGAGTATTTCTCAAAATAATCCCTGAAGAAATATCAGGAGAATATTTATTGAATAAATAAATATTTAAATGAATACTCAAAACAATATTCATTAATTAATAAGACCTGAAAAGAATATTTAAGGTAATATTCATAATTAATTAGGAATTTAAATGAATATTCAAAAGTAATATTCATTTAATGAATAATATCCTAAATGAATATCAAGTAATATTCATTTAGTAATCCAAGCCTTAAGGAATATTCGAGATAATATTCGATAATTAAATCAAGCTTCAGATGAATATTAAAATAATATTCATCAAGTATTCAATATCTTAAATGAATATTCAAACGTAATATTTATTTAATAAAATAATATTCTAAAAGAATATCCAAATAATATTCATTTAGTAGTCTCATCTTTAGAAGAATATTCGAAATAATAATCGATAATCAATTCGACTCTGAATGAATATTGACAAATATTATTCGTCGAATGATTACGTTCAAATAATTAATTGAAGTAAGGATCATTAAATAAATAAGCTCGAACGAATATTCAAATAATATTCGTCGCCCAAATAATAGAAAATATTTACTTAAATATTTTCCTCCGAGGTAATCTCGATATATCAAGGAATATTGACTCCCGGTCTATATTTGATGAATAAGATGTATACGCCCTTCTACGAGGGTCTTACAATAATCCGGCTTATAACTGATACGATAGCTATCTAGCTTATAAGCCAACAATAACATTCAGGGAACAAGTATATCAATTCAACTTGAAAGTAGGCATGCATGCAATGGCATATGTATATCAGCAATCATATATATATATTTATTCAATCACAACAACAGCCTAAAAGAAGGGAATTGAAACTTGCCTGATAGTCGAGTACGGTAAGGGGTAGTGGTAGCGGGTCCCGGTTCAGCTTGGTGATCTATAAATAGCCAAGGCATTCGGGATTAATCACTTAACATATTAAAAGTTAAGTTATTCTTAAATCGAAACACGTTCTCAAGTTATCTCGTTATACCCCTTTTTGTGGATTACTTATTCTCACTGATCCGACCCGACATTCGTTCGTTAATACGACATGTCACTGCACTTATACTTGGGACATACTTAAGTCATATGAGTTCTAAGGTTGATCGTTACGAACCAATATTATACTCCGAGTTTTATCGCCCGTTTTCTAAGTGTTTTACCGAAGTTATAAAAGAGTCGTCTTTTAGGGGTTCGTTCGCGTTTAACCTCGACTCGAACATTTTTAATAAATCGAAAAATGATCCTTTTGACATACGGTTTTCTTTCACGCCTTCCTTTTTACCTCTAGTATTTATTTTCCAAGATTCACCATGACGTTACATAGTTTACGAGGGTTCAATTACAGTTACGAACTTTCGTTTACGGATTCGAACTACTTTTAGTAATTTGGTCATAAATCCTAAACCGTAAGTCCGTTTCACGTGATCTTTATATCCAAACAAAGCTTAGAACATTACCTATCCTATCATGGCAGATAAGGTCTCTGGACAGTAGGGGTTCGACATGGAAAATGGCATACAAAACATGGTATTGCAAAATCGGGCATTATAACGGCTATGTTTACGCGTTTTCCAAAGTTTTTACACTTTATCACAATCTTACCAAGATCAAATCAACCACCCAAACACATGATAAACATCATGACTAGTCTAACAACAACTCATCTTAACCATTACATGGTTCATAAACCAAATCACAACCATAACAACTACTAATCATGGATCTAAGCATAACATAACATACTAATCACTAAATCATCCATAAAACTCATAAGATCTTAAAAGGACACCAAGGGTTTTCAAGTTTTATACCTTCCTTAGAGTGTTTACTGGCCTCACTAAGCTTTGCATGATCCTTGGGAGTGCTTAAGCTTGCTATATCAACCATGAAACAAGAAAAATCAAGATTAGTTTTCATGAAAACACTATTCACCCTCCATTTTAATGATTTTTTTGAAAATGGAAACAAAAGAGTTAGGACTTGAAATTTCTAGGAGATTAGTTTCTTGAAATATAGAACTCACCATAAAAGTTTCAAGATCAACAAATGGTTGGAAGTTGGATTTTGGATTTGGAATTTCCAAATGGGCCGAATGGATGAACATTTGGAGAGAGTTTGATATTTTTGTTGGTTGCTTTTGCAATAATGCACAAAGTGAAGTGTTTTGCATAATATCTCATCCTTGGTTGCTTTAATAAAGTGATGAGGTGTTGGATGAGGAATTACCATGACAAGTGTTGAAAATGTGGTGGTTTTAGCCTAACTACATGGTTGCCTTGCTAAGTACTTAGTTGCATTCTCTAGGGTGCTAGTTCCTTGATTCTAGTTTGGTTACTAGATATTTTATACTAGTAGCTTGCACAAGACTCTTGCTTCCTCTGCTTGTTTCTGTGTCCGGTTATTGCCCGTTTCGATTGATCGTTCGTAGGAATATTTCACGGATTTCTAATTAGGGTTTACCGGGAATCCTTTTTAATATTAATACTTTCATTCTCCATCTTTCATTCTAACTTTCCAATTTATATTCCTTAAATCCATTCGTTAAATACTTAAGGCTATCAGTGTCCAGGGAACTCTCGGAGAAAATAAAAGTGCGGTTTTTCAGAATCCGACAGCTTTTACATACACTTATTTTCCCCCTGGATCACTAATACGAACTCGGAAATCCGTTCCGAATACTTCTATATAGTGTCGTCTCATATTATTATATACTCCCACCACAACACTATTCATTCTGTATTCTTTACTTGTTCTCTTAGGGTTGTATAATTGTCCGTATTCTCTTTCGATCGTTCCTTAACCTTTTTACGGAACTACTGGATTAATCGTTACCGATCTGGATGACATGAGAATATTCTCCTGCTTGAAATTGCCATATCTTATTCCCTTAGAAGATAGATTATTCTTACCTATGTTGTTACCCTTTAGCATTCTTTAAGTCATAGAAATAATAAAGTCGAATTCCATTCATTCTTTCCAAATATCAATTATTACATTGTAGCCATAACCACTCCTCAGTGGTTTCCTACCTTCATTCTTAAATCAAATATAATAACATCCCAAAATATCAAATCCTCAAAGTTAATATCTCAATTCTTGGATTATAATAATATTTAATCCACTGTCCGGTCAAATATTATACCGAAAAGAATTTGGAATTACTGAATTCCAATCGTCTCTGCATTCACTTATTTCCTCCGCGTATTACTAATATGACTTCGAAACATCCATATCACGTTCCGTACATAGGGTGGCGTGAAAAGTTTTCCAACTTACAAAATCACTATTCATCCACCAAAATACTATGCACGTACAGGAAACACTATGCACGTACGGGAAACAATATGCACGTACGGGAAATACTATGCACGTATGGGAAATACTATGCACGTACGGGAAACACTATGCGCGTACGGGAAATACTATGCACGTACTCATTCCCCTCCAAGGATCCATTAGCTCCTTTCTGGATGGTAGGTTATTCTTATCTAGGTCCTCAACCATCGAATTACTATATTCTGACAATATACCAATGCATCAGGTTCATTGTCCAAAGCAATATCCATTCATTACAGTCATTGTTCTTTGAAACCACCATTCATTAGAGCTGGTGACCTTGTTGTCGGAATCATTGTTCCTCGTTTTATCCTTACTTAATAAAAAGTTTTAATTATATCCAAAATTTGGGGTTCTTACAAAGGTGCTAGTTCCTTGCTTCTAGTTTAGTTACTAGATATTTATACTAGTAGCTTGCACAAGACTCTTGCTTCCTCTGCTTGTTTCTGTGTCCGGTTATTACCCGTTTCGATTGATCGTTCGTGAGAATATTTCAAGGATTTCTAATTAGGGTTTACCGGGAATCCTCTTTAATATTAATACTTTCATTCTCCATCTTTCATTCTAACTTTCCATTTTATATTCCTTTAATCCATTCGTTAAATACTTAAGGCTATCAGTGTCCAGGGAACTCTCGGAGAAAATAAAAGTGCGGTTTTTCAGAATCCGACAGCTTTTACATACACTTATTTTCCCCCTGGATCACTAATACGAACTCGAAAATCCGTTCCGAATACTTCTATATAGTGTCGTCTCATATTATTATATACTCCTACCAAAACACTATTCATTCTGTATCCTTTACTTGTTCTCTTAAGGTTGTATAATTGTCCGTATTCTCTTTCGATCGTTCCTTAACCTTTTTACGGAACTACTGGATTAATCGTTATCGATCTGGATGACATGAGAGTCTTCTCTTGCTTGAAGTTGCCATATCTTATTCCCTTAGAATATAGATTATTCTTACCTATGTTGTCACCCTTTAGCATTCTTCAAGACATAAACATAATAAAGTCGAATTCCATTCATTCTTTCCCAAATATCAATTATTACATTGTAGCCATATCCACTATTCATTCTTACATCATTAAATACATAAAAGTTTTAATTCCACCCAAAATCTGGGTTCTTACAGTCTCCCCTCCTTAAAAGGATTCCGTCCCGGAATCAGTTTGAAAACAAGTGGGGGTACTTCTCTTGCATTGCGCTTTCAAGTTCCCAGGTGGATTCTTCTACATTGTGGTTCTGCCACAAAACTCTGACTAGCTGAATGACCTTGTTTCGGAGCACTTGTTCTTTCCGGTCTATGATTTCCACAGGTTGCTCCACATAGGTCAGGTCTGGTTGCATGTCCACTTGCTCATACTCTACAATATGCTTTGCATCCGGATTATACTTCCTCAGCATCGAAACATGGAACACATTGTGCACCTGCTGTAGATTCAGGGGCAATGCGAGTTCATAAGCTAGTTCCCCAATCCGTCTCAAGATCTCAAATGGTCCAATGTATCTGGGACTCAGCTTTCCTTTCTTCCCAAATCTCATTAAACCTTTCCAAGGTTACACTTTCAAGAACACTAGGTCCCCTACCTCGTATTCCTTGCCTTTCCGAGCTAAGTCGGCATATTTCTTTTGTCGATCCTGGGCTGCTACCAACCGTCCTCTGATTAGATCTACTGCATCTTTAGTTCGTTGGACCACTTCGGGCCCGAGCATCTTTCGCTCTCCAACTTCATCCCAATACAAGGGAGATCGACATTTTCTTCCATAAAGGGCCTCATAAGGTGGCATTCCAATGCTTGAATGATAACTGTTATTATAGGAGAACTCAACCAATGGCAAGTGATCATCCCAACTTCCTTTGAAGTCTATCGCGCAGACTCTCAACATATCCTCTAACGTTTGGATGGTCCTTTCACTTTGCCCATCTGTCTGGGGGTGGTAGGCTGTGCTCATGTTCAGCCGGGTCCCTACACATTCTTGAAAACTTCTCCAAAACCTGGAGTTAAATCTAGGATCTCGATCGGATACTATTGCGACTGGGACTCCATGTCGCGCCACTATCTCTTTTAAGTAGATGTCCACTAGTCTATCGACCGTGTACCTTTCGTTGATCGGGAGAAAGTGAGCCGATTTCGTCAGTCGGTCTACAACTACCCATATGGTGTCATGATTAGCCTTGGTCCTGGGTAAACCTACTACGAAATCCATAGCTATATGTTCCCATTTCCATTCTGGAATCTCTAAGGGATGTAGAAGTCCGCTGGGTTTCTGGTGCTCTGCCTTCACTCGTTGGCAGGTCAAGCATCTGCTTACCCACTCTGCTACGTCCTTTTTCATATTGGGCCACCAGTAATACTCCTTCAAATCCCTGTACATTTTAGTGCTACCGGGGTGCACTGAGTATCTTGAGTTGTGTGCCTCATTTAAAATCTCATCCTTGAGCTCCTGAACATTTGGGATCCATATCCTGTATGTGTACCTCATGATCCCTTCCTTGTCTCTTTCGCACTTAATTTCCTCCCCGGTCATTAGCTCTTCTGTGGAGTTCTTTTCTTCCTCCATCATCCGTTCCTGGCACAGCCTAATCTTTTCTAGCAATGGAGGTTGGATTCTAATTTCCATCAACTTTTCTTGGCCCTCTCCAGGTAACTAAACCTCGATTTCCAACTTCTCAAAATCCTTCACTAGCTCTTTCTCTGAAGTTATCATCTTGAGCTTCTCTTTCCGACTAAGGGCGTCAGCCACCACATTGGCTTTGCCCGGGTGATAGCGAATTTCACAGTCGTAATCCTTGATTAACTCTAACCACCTCCTCTGGCGCATGTTAAGCTCTTTCTGAGTGAAAATGTATTTGAGGCTCTTATGGTCTGTGTAAATCTCGCATTTTTCCCCATACAGGTAGTGTCTCCAAATCTTTAAAGCGAAGACTATGGCTGCTAGTTCTAGATCATGCGTGGGATATCTGACTTCATAATCCTTCAATTGCCTAGACGCATATGCTATTACCTTGCCGTGCTGCATAAGCACGCATCCCAGTCCTTTATGCGAAGCATCACTGTAAATCACGAAATCTCCTTTTCCATCAGGTAATGCCAGCACTGGGGCTGTCACCAGCCTCTTCTTTAACTCTTGGAAACTCTTCTCGCATTTCTCAGTCCATTCAAATTTCTCGGTTTACGGGTAAGTCGAGTTAATGGAGCTGCGAGTTTCGCAAAGTCTTGGACAAATCTCCTGTAATATCCGGCAAGTCCAATGCCATGACGTTACATAGCTTACGAGGGTTCGATTTCAGTTACGAACTTTCATTTACGGATTCGAACTACTTTTAGTAATTTGGTCATAAATCCTAAACCGTAAGTCCGTTTCACGTGATCTTTATATCAAAACGAAGCTTAGAGCTTTACCTATCCTATCATGGCAGATAAGGTCTCTGGACAGTAGGGGTTCGACATGGAAAATGGCATACAAAACATGGTATTGTAAAATCGGGCATTATAACGGCTGTAAATCGAATATCTATCAATTTCGAATCTTCCCATACACATAGCATCCAACCCAAACAACATATACATGACTTATATACATGAACTGAGGCCAAGCAATGCCTTTCCGTTCATCTAGCTATTTACATCATTAATCCAAAATCCATACATAATCATGCTTATAACTTTAACGTAACCATAACTAAGTTATAACTATCAAAAACATGCTTAAATCTCAAACAAGGGTTAGGGTTTCAAGAGCTTTATACCTTCCTTAGATAGTGATATAGCCTTACTAAGCCTTGTATGGTCCTTAGGAGTGATTATGCTTGCTATACCAACCATGAAAAATCAAGAAAACCAAGTTAGTTCAAGAAGAACACTATTCATGCTCCTCTTGAATGATTTATTTGAAAATGGAAATGGATGAGTTTGAAGCTAAGATTTTGAGGAGATAAGTTTTATGAAATGTAAGACTCACCTTAATTATTTCAAGAACAAACAATGGTGGGAAGGTTGAGTTTGGATTTGGAATTAAAGGACATAGCCGAATGCTTCTTGTTTGCAAGGGGGGGAGAGAATTGCTTGGTTTCTTTGATTTTTTTTTTGTGTTTTAATCTCCTTTACTCTCATCCACTTACAACATAATATCTTGTAAAAGTTACTTTAATAAAGTGGTGAGGTGTTGGATGCTCAAATGGCAAGACATGTGTTGGTTTTGTGGTGGTTAATGCTTAACTAGGTAGTTACTTGCTAAGTACTTGGTTCTTCCTCTAAGGTGCTAGTTCCTTGCTTCTAGTTTAGTTACTAGATATTTATACTAGTAGCTTGCACAAGACTCTTGCTTCCTCTGCTTGTTTCTGTGTCCGGTTATTACCCGTTTCGATTGATCGTTCGTGAGAATATTTCACGGATTTCTAATTAGGGTTTACCGGGAATCCTCTTTAATATTAATACTTTCATTCTCCATCTTTCATTCTAACTTTCCATTTTATATTCCTTTAATCCATTCGTTAAATACTTAAGGCTATCAGTGTCCAGGGAACTCTCGGAGAAAATAAAAGTGCGGTTTTTCAGAATCCGACAGCTTTTACATACACTTATTTTCCCCCTGGATCACTAATACGAACTCGGAAATCCGTTCCGAATACTTCTATATAGTGTCGTCTCATATTATTATATACTCCTACCAAAACACTATTCATTCTGTATCCTTTACTTGTTCTCTTAAGGTTGTATAATTGTCCGTATTCTCTTTCGATCGTTCCTTAACCTTTTTACGGAACTACTGGATTAATCGTTATCGATCTGGATGACATGAGAGTCTTCTCTTGCTTGAAGTTGCCATATCTTATTCCCTTAGAAGATAGATTATTCTTACCTATGTTGTCACCCTTTAGCATTCTTCAAGACATAAACATAATAAAGTCGAATTCCATTCATTCTTTCCCAAATATCAATTATTACATTGTAGCCATATCCACTATTCATTCTTACATCATTAAATACATAAAAGTTTTAATTCCACCCAAAATCTGGGTTCTTACACTACTTCTCAGTATACGAATACCAAACTAAACATACATCCACAAAAGAGATAGAAAATGAATAGACACCAATTATGTTTAGACCCTATATCTCTACAAGATTTGAAAACATAACGATTAAAGAACAAGTTGTCTATTAAGATCACATAGGGCAGCATAATATATCTCTATTTACGCTACAAATCATGATGTCAATCATACATCAACTTATCCTATGCTAGCATGGCAAGTTCTAAATCTTAAGATCCACTCTCGCTTCACAAGAGATTAACAATTTAGATGTTAGCTACGCATTTAAAAACAATAAGTACAACCATACGAGGATACCATGAATTCATCATACACAAATATTTAAGGCAATCAAACTACTAAACTACATAGATAAATCCATTAGAATCTCATGATAACTATTAGTTCATAATCGAACCGTTCGTCACCATGGGATTTGATGAAAACATGATATGAAACAAAGACTGAATGAATATAATAATACTAAAGTATGAGTTTAGAAAACAAATCCGAAAACTAGAATCCAAAGTACGCCTAAGAAAAGAATACAAAAGATGAAGTAGATCTAGATCTGTTTCTTGTCACGAGCGTTATTGAATCCTTCTCTGCTTTTCTCTCTTGCATTTCTAAGTTATGGTACTAATTACAATGTTAAGATGTGTTTAAATAGGCCCTAGAAACTTTTCTAGCAAGAAAATACTCTAATTACATCTTAAATTCGGAATAGGATAAGAAAACGGAATTTTCCAGAATCACGACGGCTGTCAACGCCCAGCTCCACCACTGCCAACCTCCAGCCACCACTCCCAGCGCCCAGCTCCACCGCTGCCAGCCTCCATCCAGCGCTGCCAGCGCCCAGAGTTCTGCCAAGGCTGATTTTTCTACACTTTTCTTCATTCTCGCTCCATTTTCTTCCCATTTCTTTTGCATTAGCTGCTGTCTTCAACCCCAAGACACATGAAACTCCACAGTAGCATAAGAAATCATTCCTTACTTCATTCCAAGCTAAAAATCCACTCCAAAATCCATGGAAACCACCAAACCTAACCGATAGTTATAATCCTGCACAACTACACAAAACACATCAAACACACCACATACTTGAGTCCAAGTCAATCAATTTTAGCTGAAATGAAGCAATCCAAGTGGATATGAAATCCACTTATCAAAATCTGATTGTCCCAAGAAAAAGAATCAACAGGATAAATTGACAGATACTGCTGCTGTAGCTGATATCAATTCTGAGAAGATATTGCTCTTATTGCTGCTGATCACACGCATCACTCTGATGTGTGGATTCTTGATTCTGGAGCGTCTCACCATATATGTCCGTGCAGGGAGTGGTTTACAACCTATGAGCAAGTAGACGGTGGCAATATTTTTATGGATAACAGTTTTGCTTGTGAGACGGTTGTAATAGGCTCGATTAAAATTCGGACACATGATGGTAAATTCTGCACATTGAATGATGTTAGGCATGTTCCACTTATGACAAAGAATCTGATATCTTTGAGTATGTTAGACAGCAAGGGTTTCAGTTTTCAAGGTGATGGTGGAGTTTTACATGCCTGCAAGGGTTCTAATGTGGTCTTGAAAGGTGTTAAACATGGCACCTTGTATCTTCTTCAAGGTTCTACGTTATCAGGTTCTGTTGTTGTTGCGACCTCGGAGATTGGTAAGATATACATGACTCAGCCAGATGGGTTTCAGGTTCCTAGTAAGGATGACTATGTTTGCAAGTTATTGAGGGCTTTGTATGGACTAAAGCAGTCTCCGAGCAATGGTACAAGAGTATTATGGTGAGCAAAGTGGGTATTGCAGATAACGCAGCTGATATGCTCGCCAAGCCGGTTCCACATAACAAGTTTCAACATTGTTTGAACTTGCTAAATGTTCAGAGTTCTTGACTGCCCTATTGAGGGCAAAATCTGAGGCAGAAGAGTTTTTTTTCTGGCACATCTGACATTATTATGGTGCATCTGGTACATCTGGCATTATTGTGATGCGTCTGGTACATCTGTTACCTGTTATTTGTGAGAGGATTCAAGTCAAGGTGGAGATTTGTTAAAATACTGCCTTGAATCTCTGTACAATTCTGTTTTTCAGCAGAATAAGGCAGCGCGCCCGCGCCGTGTCATCTTTCCAGAATTAATTTTCTGTTCTATTTTGGTAATTGCTTTGCTTTGGGTCCAAGTCTTCCGGATCCTTCTGTAACCGCCTAGAGAGTATTATATAAACTCTCTAAGGCATAGCCTAGCATAGATGTCTGAAATCTGAGTCAAAAAATCTGAGTCTGTAAGTCTGTAATCTGAATCATATCTGTTATCAATTAAGTCTATCAGATCTAAAGTCAATTAGATCTGAATCTGAATCTGTATTCTGTAATCTGTATCCTCAAGATCAATAAAGTTTCTCTTCTGCCAATCCGTGTTCTTCCTTTACGTTTATTATAATATCTTTTGTGCTTCCGTTATAACACGTGAAAATCTTTAAAATTATGTATGTTTTGCAAGTAAAAAATGTATATTTTGCAAAATTCTACAAATAAAATATGATTTACAGAAAAATTCGTTTTACAATATTTTGTTAGCAAAACATGCATTATTTTCAAAAAATTTAGTGGAACAATGATATACATAGAATGTGTTTTGTAAAATAACTCATTTTACAATATTTTACTCGCGACACATATATGATTTCGAAGGGATAAAATAAAATCTCCATAGAACCAAGCTCACTATATTTTTCTAAAATGTTTTTACTCAATAACTTTATTACACTATATATGATTAGTTTCTTATTTTATTTTAAAAATGGTAAAATAATATCTAAAATCCCATTCATGATTTTTGCAATAAGTTGCACAATTTATCAATATTTTTTCATTTCTATTTTAGTATTACTTAAAAGATATAATTATTAATAATACTTCTAAAATGATAGATTTGTCCCTAACTACTAATTATATATAGGATATAAACTTTGAATACTAACAGAGATTTAAAAATTATTGATTGATTTTTAACTAAAAATCGGCACTTTTAAAAAAAATAATTACTAAAATCGAAATGATAAAGATTCATTAGATAATCGATTGATTCATTAAAGATTGAATTGGCTTTGTTTTCTTTTTGTAATAAACAATTTAACTTGACATTTCTTCCAAATCAAGATATTGCCATTTGCAATATTAAAATATTTATATGTATACAATATTTTGTAGAGCGTAAAAGACCTTAATATGATTTATGTGGTAATATGATAACCACCCAGGATGGAATCGGTTGTAAAAATCATTTTCATGAATAAGTGTGACAAACGAAGTTGCATTAGAATAAATGTATATTCCTTGTGTTTGTTACTTAATTTGTTGTTTACCACCTTCTGGCATTACTAGCAGAGCTAATGTCGATCATCGAGAAACGACCAATATATGATCATGACATATCACGCATGTAATCCTGATATTTTAGCAAAAAATAAGATTTGATGTTCGTCTGAAAATGACACAAAAATATGGAATTGTACATGACAACATATATGTCTCCTTTCATGTATTTGTGGTTCTTTTCATCCCCACAACTCCACAAGGCCTCACTTGTGAACAAAAGATTTGGTCCTAAAAAAGATTAGCCGCATCTGGACAGGATACATATCCTACTACTTTGTACTCCGGGGAGAAACTCGAAAAAACGACTTATGGCCTGTTTTGACAGACTTAAAATAAGTTATTTTGGACATATTTTCGGATAAAAATTTCATATTTTAATAAAAAAAATTTATATAAATATTTAATGTATGTTTGAGATTCTATAAGTTGCAAAAAAAAGTTAATTTTTTTCTGAAAAAAGTTATGAATCTCTAATTTTGTCTTAAAATAAGTTAAGTAAAAAAGTTCCACCAAACACTCCTTAGTGTTGTATTCTCGAATAAATTCCGAAAATTATATATTTTTATTTTTAATTCTAGTTGAATGCAAAAAATTACAGAAAAATATGATTGTTCATTTCTTAAATCATTTTAATTCCGTGTTTTTTAAAATTTTATTTACGCCAAAATTGTAATGCTCATAGTTCTTGCACGTATATTTTATTACGTTTGGTATTAAGAAGCAAAAAGTTCAAATTTACTCGAGATAGATGTAATTTGTAGTTTATGTTATATTGAAAAACAATAATTATAAAATGATATAAAATAATAATTATATAAAATTTATTGAAGATATTGTATTCTAATAAAACTTATTTATAATAATTGTTTATATTTAAAAAATATTCCATTATTATTTCAGCTTGTCATTAATGGATTATAATATTTTAGTTTGATGATAACTGACGTGAAATTGTGGAATTTGCTACTACCAATTCAGTAAAAATAGTCAATGTTAATTAATTGATTAAAATTTTTATTAAGAATATTGTCCTATTGAAGAGACAACTTTTTTACAAATTATATATAAGTTTTATTTTTGGAATGTCATATGAATTTTTCAGTTAACTGTCTATCCATTAAAGATGCTCTAAACAGAGGATAAATATGTATTTAAATTGCTTTATTCTATTCGCTTCTGATATTACAAATCTAAATTCAAAATATGTCTGCACTATTCATCATCTTCTCTTCTTTCCCAATGGACACAAGTTTGAAGGCCACTGGACTCGGAGTCCAAACATATATATATATCTGGGCCTTGGTTATGGACAAGAACTGCTCAATGGCATTTACAAATATGCTTAGCTGCATTCTAAATGTTTTAAGCCCAAGCCCATTATTTCTTTATGAAAAAAATGGGATTCATAAATATAAAAGACTTAATTGTACTTTGCACCCCTATATTTAGGTTAAAATTCACTTTGCATCCGAAAATTCAAATAATTGCAATTTGCATCCCGATTGTTTCAATCTCGCTACAGTTAGCACCCTGTTCACTCAATTCCGTCAAATATTGTTGTTACCGTCGATTTTCAGAGGGTATTATAGTCATTTCACTATTATCACATTAAATGAACTGAAAATTAAAAGGTTGAAAGCTTTACAACTAGCCAAAACACAATAATCGGAAGCAAACCTACGAACACTGAAAAAATAGATTAAAAATTACATTCCGTTGGCCGGAGCAAAATCAACAACTGCCGGAGCGTCAACAACTACCACCGGTAATAGTACTGGGAGCAAATCGCAGCAGCCAAGGGCGCAGTATCAGGACAAAAGCTGCAATGATTGCAGGTGCAACAGATCGTTTTCAGCCCCTTTTACGTGTGTATAACAGTGAACTGACTATAATACCCTCAAAAAAAATAGACGATAACGACAATATTTGACGAAATTGAGTGAAAAGGATGCTAACTGTAGCGTAATTGAAACAATCGGGATGCAAATTGTAATTATTTGAATTTTCAGATATAAAATGAATTTTGGTCTAAATACAGGAATGCAAAGTAAAATTAAGTTAATATAAAATTATCATCTTATTATGATGTCATCTGATGGAATTTCATTTGATTAGTGCTGAATATATATATATATATATATATATATATATATATATATATATATATATATATATATATATATAGTTGCACTCCATGAAGAACACCTTATATAAGCAACAATAAAGAACACCTCAAATTTAATTCAATATAAGAGTTCCGTCATGACACCCAATACAAAAAGTTCTTATTTTTTTATCTTCTATCCATTTAGCAAAAATAAAAATAAAATTTTTTTTTGGAAAAATCACTGTTCAGGATGACATCAGCAATGACATCATCATGAACAGTGACTTTTTTCAAAAAAAATTTTTTAATTTTTTTTTGCTGAATGGATAGAAGATAAAAAAATAAGAACTTTTTGTATTGGGTGCCCCTGGCGGGGCCAATGGATCTATTGGAATAAATGATTTTTTAGTGTTCTTTATTGTTTGTTATATAAGAGTGTTCTGTATGGAGCAAAGGCCAATATATATATATATATATATATATCAATGTTAGGACCAACTATTAAATATATTAACTAATTCAAAAAATTGCTAATACATTTGTACTTATTGTGCATAATAATATACTAGCTTATAACCCGTGCGAAGCACGGGTTTCTTTTGATAGGTTATAAAATTTATTTAACATTATAATTATGTTTTTATATACTCCTTATTTTTAATAATTTTTTAATTTTAATTTAATATAAATTTATATAATGAAATGCATGGTTTAAAATTTATTTTGTAAAATTCTTGTAATATCCGTAATTTTTTTTTTCGATTAAATTTTTTCTTTCTACTCGATATTTATTTAATTTTCTAAGAAACGATGCACTAGTATACTTTTTAATTAGTACGTCTTGTAAAATTTTCTAAAATTATATATTCGTATTACTTATTTTTAATTAATTAGTGTTTATTAAAAGAATTTGAGAAAAATTAGGATTTTATTTTCGTATTTAATTTAGAAAACGAAATTTAGTATCGTTTAATGGGAGAAAACGAGATCTTTTTACCAATTATTTCATTAAGTATAAGCATAATCATTATTTTTATTTTAATTATTTCAGCAATGATTTTGTCTTCCATAATTCATTTTAATTATTTTCCACTTACATATTAATGGACCACTACACGTTTTGTGTTTTTTTTTTACCATTTAAAACACAAACCCATCCACTTATTTATATGAATGATCAATTATATACACAAGATACAACAGGGAGTTGTTACAAAAACAAAAACACCCCATTTTCTTTGTTCTTCCGGTAAGTTCTGTCTCTTTTAAAATCAAGACTCGGCCCTATAATTAATATGCAGAACAAAGTACATCAGGAGTGTAATTTTTGTTATGTTAATTTTTTTTTTTGTTGTCAACTCAGTTCTTGTATTGCCGGATGGTTATTGTTGTGTTGTTGGGGTTAGAAGAGAGATGACGGAGGGAGAGGAGAGATATCGACGGTGAGGGGGTTGGGTCGAGGGAGAGATAAGGAGGAGAGGGGAGAGAGATAGAGATACGAGAGAGAAGAGAAGATGTCGAGAGAGGTGGGGAGAGATGGATTGGGTTCGAGAGAGAAGAGATAAGCGGAGGGAGGGATGGTCAGAAAGAGAGAGGGGAGAGAGAGAGAGACTAGATCGAGAAATTTAAGGAGGAAGGGGGGCGTTCTTGTCGATGACGAAGAACCACCACCGATTGTTGGTGGTGGTGACTGTTAACGGGGTGAAAGAAGGAGGGATTGAGAGTACAGAAGAGATCGAGAAAAGAGAGAGAGAGGGAGAGAGAAAGAGAGGGAGAGAGAGAGAGAGAGAGAGAGAGAGAGAGAGAGAGAAAGAGAGAGAGAGATGCGAGAGAGAGGAAGGGGGAGAGAGAGAGAGAGAGAGAGAGAGAGAGGGAGAGGGAGGGAGAGACGGGAAGAAATCGCAGGGAGGGGGGGAACACGGTCGAGGTTGGTGGTGGGGTCCACAGTGGTGGGGTCCATAGTGGAAATTTGTTTAAATAATAATAATAAAATACTAGCGAGTTAATAAATATTTCTATTTTTATGTTTTGATTTGGATTTAAATAAAAGGTTGTTTTTTTTAAAAAAAAAATGAGTTATAATAATTGATTTTTAATACTAGTGATTTAATCGGAGTGTTATTAAAGTTTAGAATATTAAATAGTTTAATTAATTACAATAGTGATTGGTGTATTATTTTAATAAAAATATTTTGTACCATAAATTAAAGATTTATGGTTTTGATATTAAAAGGGGGGGTTTTAATTATTAATTTGGAATAATTTATAGTTAGATTTTGATTTAAAAATATTATGTGATTATTTTCCACAATTTAGAGATTTATTGTTTTATTATTAAAAAGAGGATTAATTGAGAATAAATAGGATTAAAGAGCGATATAATTTTAAGATTTTATATTTATTTATTTCCAAATTAGTTAATTAATCGGATAAGACCAGATTTATTTAGAAATTAAAAACGGATTTTTTTTAATTACGAGATTTAAAGGGAAAATTAGTTAGTGAGATTATTATTAATATTTATGGTTTAAATTGAATAAAAATAGATTCTTGGATAATTTTGGTTGTGAGATTTATATTAATTAAATTAGAGATTTTCTGAGAATTTAGAAGAGATAATCAGAAGTACTATTTGAATAATTAGTTGTTAGCAATCGTTTAGAGATAATTAATGATTTTATGATCGTAATTTATAGATTTAATTATTCATTGATTAAAAAAAAGAATTATTGGGAATAAGTAGAATTAAATACGGTATTATTTTAGAGGACTGATATTTATTATTGGATTATTATAATTAATCAGATTGAACTATATTACTTTAGATTAAAAACTGGGGTTAGTACAAAATAGCTGAACTAGGCTTTAAAAGGTGAAATGTCGGGCCTAATAAAGTGAGTATTTATTTGGTTATAGAGAATCAGAGACGTGGAGCCAGGTGAAGTATCGTACCGCAGAGCCCAGGCAAGTTTACTAATTCGTACACCATTGTTCGGGGTATTTATATTTTTAAGTATGCTGATTAAATTTTTGATTTACAAAATAAAGTATTCTTTCGAGTGATTTATACCAGATTTTTATTCATGCAATTTACATTTATATATATTATTGCTGAGCTGTTATCCAGACATATTTATTTAGAGATTAAAAACGGTTTTTTTTTAATTACGAGATTTAAAGGGAAAATTAGTTAGTGAGATTATTATTAATATTTATGGTTTAAATTGAATAAAAATAGATTCTTGGATAATTGTGGTTGTGAGATTTATATTAATTAAATTAGAGATTTTCTGAGAATTTAGAAGAGATAATCAGAAGTACTATTTGAATAATTAGTTGTTAGCAATCGTTTAGAGATAATTAGTGATTTTATGATCGTAATTTATAGATTTAATTATTCATTGATTAAAAAAAAGAATTATTGGGAATAAGTAGAATTAAATACGGTATTATTTTAGAGGACTGATATTTATTATTGGATTATTATAATTAATCAGATTGAACTATATTACTTTAGATTAAAAACTGGGGTTAGTACAAAATAGCTGAACTAGGCTTTAAAAGGTGAAATGTCGGGCCTAATAAAGTGAGTATTTATTTGGTTATAGAGAATCAGAGACGTGGAGCCAGGTGAAGTATCGTACCGCAGAGCCCAGGCAAGTTTACTAATTCGTACTCCATTGTTCGGGGTATTTATATTTTTAAGTATGCTGATTAAATTTTTGATTTACAAAATAAAGTATTCTTTCGAGTGATTTATACCAGATTTTTATTCATGCAATTTACATTTATATATATTATTGCTGAGCTATTATCCAGACATATTATATCACGAGGTGTTCAAATTTATTTCATGAGTTGGTCCATATTGTTGGAACGTTTATTGAGATACTTCATTCGAGTTTATTTTTAATAGTGGGGATATATATATAAAGTAAGTTATGTATACTGATATGGATCACCTCATTTCGATTCCATAATCAGAACAGTTTTTCATAATATTTCCTCTACTCATTCGAGTGGAAAACTAAATTATTGATATTATCGTTCATTGCTTATGAAGGCAAAAATGACCGGAGTAACGCATCGGCCCAACTGAGTAGTATTTTAGGGTGTGTTCGAAACTTCGACTCACCCTTCTATCGATAGAAAATGAGTAGTGATAATGGATTGATCATCCATTACTTGAGTAGGCGTTATGAGCAGAAATCCAATCATTGACATCCTATCAGTTAATAGATGCCTTTGTGGTTCTGTTAACTAGGGTGTTGATGTGAGCAGTTGTTATATTATATTATTTCAAATAAATTGAGTAGTTCTGAGGAGTTATTAAATTTATTTTCGAGTAGTATTTTGAGAAGTTATTGATTTATTTCCGAGTAGTATTTCGAGAAGTTATTGAGATATATTGGAGTAGTATTTCAAGATTTATAAGAATTTCTGAGTTAATCTCTTTTCAAATGTATTTATACTCATATCAGAGGATAACTCTTATAGAGTAGTAAAAACATATTTTGAGTGGGTTTGTTGTTGTATTATATGATATCTGTATATACTTGCTGGGCATTCTTTGGCTCATTCTTGCTATTTAAATATTATTAATCAGCGGCATCTAAAGACGGCTCTAGCATGGCGATCCGTGGCAAAGGGAAGGAGAAGGGTTATTAAATTCAATCCATTAGCCTTATAATATCGAAGGAGGTTACAAGATGGAAAGAAGTTGTTAATGCTTTATTATTGAGTGTTTTGTATTCTGTAATAATATTTCAGAGATTCTGGGAGGTGAGTTTGTATTGTAATAACTTTTGTATTTTGAGTGCTTGTTCTAAGACTATAACCTGTGGAATAAAAGATGGAGTTGTTAAGAATATTGTTGTAGATTATACTATGAGTAGGTGTTCAAGTATTCCGCAAGAGTTGTGACGACCTGGATTCCTGTAAGGGATTTGGGGGCGTTACAGTAATGGTATCAGAGTAGTAGGTTATAAACCTTAGAATGAGAATAGAGAGGAGTTATAGTTATATAAGAAAGAGTTTAGAAGCCAAGGAATCGATAGGTATATAAATAGTAGGATCTCAAGGAATAGTTACGGTGGAGGCATGACGGTCAATACCGATAGTAGAATCATTTGGAACAAGAAAAGCGCATTTCCATGATTTATTTATTGGGTTTATAATGAGTATATAGAAGTATGTATACGTAAGTATATATATATATATATGGATGCATACATATCTATGTATATATACGCATATGTACCGATATATACTGTTTTGTTTTCATAATAAACATCTCATGGATATGCAGTTTTATTGAACGAAATGATTTTTTTTTTTTTTAGAAAATGCCGCCAAGGAGAAACGGAGCTAACTCCAGAGAAGGTGAGGCTTCTACCGGAGGGAATAACAACCAAAACAATCAAGGACTTAACCAACTCGTAGATTTGTTGAGGCAAACCCTAGACCGTGGACATCAGGATCCTATACCCCATGTAGGGAACCAAACCGCATCAGCTTTTAAGGCTTTTAAGTCAATTCATCCACCTGAGTTTAAAGGGTTTGGGGAACCAGTCGAGGCTAGATCGTGGCTGAAAGAGATGGAGAAATCATTTAAGATTATAGGAGTAGAAGAAGGGCAGAAGACGATCTTTGCCACCTACTTGCTGAAAGATGAGGCGAATTATTGTGGGAGTCTAAGGAAGCAATGGAACCTGCAGGGATAATAACCTGGGAAAGGTTCACTGAGTTGTTTTTGGAGAAGTATTTTCCTGAGCATATGGAGAGTAAGATGGAGATAAAATTCTTGGAACTAAGGCAGAATAATAGGACTGTTGCTGAGTATGAGAAGGAGTTTACTGAATTATCTAGGTTTGTACCACATTTCGTAGATACTGATAAGAAGAAGGCGAGGAGGTTTCAACATGGACTGAGACCATGGATACAAACTAGGGTGGCCGCTTTTGAGCTTACTGAGTATGTTAAAGTAGTGAATAAGGCGGAAGTAATAGAAGCAGGAAGTAATTTTGATCCGAAGGGAAATGAAGGGAAGAAAAGAAAAGCAGAGAGTTGGGGAGGATATCCGACTAGTGGGACATTTTAGAACCAAAATGGTAGGAGGCCCGGGTTTCAGTCTACAAGATTGGGAGGATCCAACCGAGCAGAAAGTGCCAGGTAGTGTACAAGTAGGACAGCAGGGAAACGAGAGCCAGTTTAGGAAACCAAGACCACCACTGCAAGATTGTGAAGTGTGTGGAAAGAAGCATCCAGGAGCATGTGCAAAATCAGAAGGTAGGTGTCATAACTGTGGTCAAGAGGGGCATCATCGGGCGAATTGTCCCAGGAAGGGAGTAGTCTGCTACAAATGTGGAAAGGAGGGACATATCTCTAGAGATTGTAAAGTGTCAACAACGGGACCCGCAACATCACGACAAAGCAGTGGAATTATTAGCAACCAATCAACCGCCAGAGTTTTTAACATGACGTTGGCGGATGGCATGAAAGAGATGGACGAAATAGCAGGTATACGGTTATTTACATATCGTAAATGCGTATATAAATGATGAGCCGGTATTAAAATAGAGGTATGTTAAAATGAAATCTTAGATGGCATCGACAGTCTAGCATGAGAGTTTATAATCGAAATAGGAGAGTATATAATTGGTTTAAGGTGATGAGGGGATATGGGAAAGTAGAGTACGAAATAAGCAACCTTAGTTTTTGCCTACGTTGATTCCGAGGACGGAATCCTTTTAAGGAGGGAAGACTGTAATATCCGTAATTTTTTTTTCGATTAAATTTTTTCTTTCTACTCGATATTTATTTAATTTTTTAAGAAACGATGCACTAGTATACTTTTTAATTAGTACGTCTTGTAAAATTTTCTAAAATTATATATTCGTATTACGTTTAATTATTTTTAATTAATTAGTGTTTATTAAAAGAATTTGAGAAAAATTAGGATTTTATTTTCGTATTTAATTTAGAAAACGAAATTTAGTATCGTTTAATGGGAGAAAACGAGATCTTTTTACCAATTATTTCATTAAATATAAGCATAATCATTATTTTTATTTTTATTATTTCAGCAATGATTTTGTCTTCCATAATTCATTTTAATTATTTTCCGCTTACATATTAATGGAGCACTACACGTTTTGCGTTTTTTTTTTACCATTTAAAACACAAACCCATGCACTTATTTATAGGAACGATCAATTATATACACAAGATACAACAGGGAGTTGTTACAAAAACAAAAACACCCCATTTTCTTTGTTCTTCCGGTAAGTTCTGTCTCTTTTAAAATCAAGACTCGGCCCTATAATTAATATACAGAACAAAGTACATCAGGAGTGTAATTTTTGTTATGTTAATTTTGTTTTTTTGTTGTCAACTCAGTTCTCGTATTGTCGGATGGTTATTGTTGTGTTGTTGGGGTTAGAAGAGAGATGACGGAGGGAGAGGAGAGATATCGACGGTGAGGTTGTTGGGTCGAGGGAGAGATAAGGAGGAGAGGGGAGAGAGATAGAGATACGAGAGAGAAGAGAAGATGTAGAGAGAGGTGGGGAGAGATGGATTGGGTTCGAGAGAGAAGAGATAAGCGGAGGGAGAGATGGTCAGAAAGAGAGAGGGGAGATCGGAGTGAGGGCGGGGAGAGAGAGAGAGAGAGAGAGAGAGAGAGAAGGAGAGGGAGAGAGACTGGATCGAGAAATTGAAGGAGGAAGGGGGGGCGTTGTTGTCGATGACGAAGAACCACCACCGATTGTTGGTGGTGGTGACTGTTAACGGGGTGAAAGAAGGAGGGATTGAGAGTACAGAAGAGATCGAGAAAAGAGAGAGAGAGGGAGAGAGAAAGAGAGTGAGAGAGAGAGAGATGCGAGAGAGAGAGGAAGGGAGAGAGAGAGGGGGGGGGGGGGGGGAGAGAGGGAGAGAGAGATGGGAAGAAATCGCAGGGAGGGGGGGAACACGGTCGAGGTTGGTGGTGGGGTCCACAGTGGTGGGGTCCACAATGGTGGGGTCCACAGTGGAAATTTGTTTAAATAATAATAAAATACTAGCGAGTTAATAAATATTTCTATTTTTATGTTTTGATTTGGATTTAAATAAAAGGTTGTTTTTTTAAAAAAAAATGAGTTATAATAATTGATTTTTAGTACTAGTGATTTAATCGTAGTGTTATTAAAGTTTAGAATATTAAATAGTTTAATTAATTACAATAGTGATTGGTGTATTATTTTAATAAAAATATTTTGTACCATAAATTAAAGATTTATGGTTTTGATATTAAAGGGGGGGGGGGTTTAATTATTAATTTGGAATAATTTATAGTTAGATTTTGATTTAAAAATATTATGTGATTATTTTCCACAATTTAGAGATTTATTGTTGTATTATTAAAAAGATGATTAATTGAGAATAAATAGGATTAAAGAGCGATATAATTTTAAGATTTTATATTTATTTATTTCCAAATTAGTTAATTAATCGGATAAGACCAGATTTATTTAGAGATTAAAAACGGATTATTTTTTTAATTACGAGATTTAAAGGGAAAATTAGTTAGTGAGATTATTATTAATATTTATGGTTTAAATTGAATAAAAATAGATTCTTGGATAATTTTGGTTGTGAGATTTATATTAATTAAATTAGGGATTTTCTGAGAATTTAGAAGAGATAATCAGAAGTACTATTTGAATAATTAGTTGTTAGCAATCGTTTAGAGATAATTAGTGATTTTATGATCGTAATTTATAGATTTAATTATTCATTGATTAAAAAAAAAGAATTATTGGGAATAAGTAGAATTAAATACGGTATTATTTTAGAGGACTGATATTTATTATTGGATTATTATAATTAATCAGATTGAACTATATTACTTTAGATTAAAAACTGGGGTTAGTACAAAATAGCTGAACTATGCCATAAAAGGTGAAATGTCGGGCCTAATAAAGTGAGTATTTATTTGGTTATAGAGAATCAGAGACGTGGAGCCAGGTGAAGTATCGTACCGCAGAGCCCAGGCAAGTTTACTAATTCGTACTCCATTGTTCGGGGTATTTATATTTTTAAGTATGCTGATTAAATTTTTGATTTACAAAATCAAGTATTCTTTCGAGTGATTTATACCAGATTTTTATTCATGCAATTTACATTTATATATATTATTGCTGAGCTGTTATCCAGACATATTATATCACGAGGTGTTCAAATTTATTTCATGAGTTGGTCCATATTGTTGGAACGTTTATTGAGATACTTCATTCGAGTTTATTTTTAATAGTGGGGATATATATATAAAGTAAGTTATGTATACTGATATGGATCACCTCATTTCGATTCCATAATCAGAACAGTTTTTCATAATATTTCCTCTACTCATTCGAGAGGAAAACTAAATTATTGATATTATCGTTCATTGCTTATGAAGGCAAAAGTGACCGGAGTAACGCACCGGCCCAACTGAGTAGTATTTTAGGGTGTGTTCGAAACTTCGACTCACCCTTCTATCGATAGAAAACGAGTAGTGATAATGGATTGATCATCCATTACTTGAGTAGGCGTTCTGAGCAGAAATCCAATCATTGACATCCTATCAGTTAATAGATGCCTTTGTGGTTCTGTTAACTAGGGTGTTGATGTGAGCAGTTGTTATATTATATTATTTCAAATAAATTGAGTAGTTCTGAGGAGTTATTAAATTTATTTTCGAGTAGTATTTTGAGAAGTTATTGATTTATTTCCGAGTAGTATTTCGAGAAGTTATTGAGATATATTGGAGTAGTATTTCAAGATTTATAAGAATTTCTGAGTTAATCTCTTTTCAAATGTATTTATACTCATATCAGAGGATAACTCTTATAGAGTAGTAAAAACATATTTTGAGTGGGTTTGTTGTTGTATTATATGATATCTGTATATACTTGCTGGGCATTCTTTGGCTCATTCTTGCTATTTAAATATTATTAATCAGCGGCATCTAAAGACGGCTCTAGCATGGCGATCCGTGGCAAAGGGAAGGAGAAGAGCTATTAAATTCAATCCATTAGCCTTATAATATCGAAGGAGGTTACAAGATGGAAAGAAGTTGTTAATGCTTTATTATTGAGTGTTTTGTATGTAATAATATTTCAGAGATTCTGGGAGGTGAGTTTGTATTGTAATAACTTTTATATTTTGAGTGCTTGTTCTAAGACTATAACATGTGGAATAAAAGATGGAGTTGTTAAGAATATTGTTGTAGATTATACTATGAGTAGGTGTTCAAGTATTTCGCAAGAGTTGTGACGACCTGGATTCCTGTAAGGGATTTGGGGGCGTTACAATTCTAAATTAAAAATGTCGTTGACGGGTTCGAACTTTGAATTTTTAGTAAATTAATTTAATCATATAATATATCTTATTATTAGATCTAACGATTGTTTTTTATTAATAAAAATAATGATTTGTATATATGGTGAGATATTTTTGGGTGTATATTAGTGATCTCAAGATTAATTTTAAATTAAAAAGTACTCCATGTTTTAATTACAAAAATTAGTAATAAAAATAATTACGGAAAGATATGGTGTGATATTTTGGATATATATTAATTATTGTAATATTAGTTTTAAATTAAATGGTAGAGTGTTTTAATTAGAAGTAAAATCTTTAGAAAAAAATGAATAATTGAGTTGTTGGAGCAGAAAAAATAGTCCAAGTAGAAGTGGATGAAGGAATTTTAATTAGAATATAACTACGTTAACATTAGTAATTAGCTTTTTGAGTTGTTTTTGTAATTTAATTATTTATTTTAATAATTAGGATAACCAAACCGAAAACCAAAATTTAGGATAACCAAACCGAAAACCAAAACTTTCAATGTTTCGGTTTTAATATAATAGTACTAGCTTATAACCCGTGCGAAGCACGGGTTTCTTTTGATAGGTTATAAAATTTATTTAACATTATAATTATGTTTTTATATAATCCTTATTTTTAATAATTTTTTAATTTTAATTTAATATAAATTTATATAATGAAATGCATGGTTTAAATTTTATTTTGTAAAATTCTAAATTAAAAATGTCGTTGACGGGTTCGAGTTTTGAATTTTTAGTAAATTAATTTAATCATATAATATATCTTATTATTAGATCTAACGATTGTTATTTATTAATAAAAATAATGATTTGTATATATGGTTAGATATTTTTGAGTGTATATTAGTGATCGCAAGATTAATTTTAAATTAAAAAGTACTCCATGTTTTAATTACAAAAATTACTACTAAAAATAATTACGGAAAGATATGGTGTGATATTTTGGATATATATTAATTATTGTAATATTAGTTTTAAATTAAATGGTAAAGTGTTTTAATTAGAAGTAAAATCTTTAGAAAAAATGAATAATTGAGTTGTTGGAGCAGAAAAAAGAGTCCAAGTAGAAGTGGATGAAGGAATTTTAATCAGAATATAATTACGTTAATATTAGTAATTAGTTTTTTGAGTTGTTTTTGTAATTTAATTATTTATTTTAATAATTAGGATAACCAAACCGAAAACCAAAATTTAGGATAACCAAACCGAAAACCAAAACTTTCAATGTTTCGGCTTTAATATAACCGAAAACCAAAACTTTTAATATTTCGACTTTAATATAATAGTATAGATAGATTGATTTATTTCTGTGACTTCTAATGAAATCAAACTAATGATAACTATTCGAGTTTGCGGCCAATCTCGTGTTCAAGCAACGTTCCATAAAAAAACTCGATTTGATTTGATTTATTATTTTTAGAAAAAAAGAAAGTAAGTTTGGCCAATAATTATTTAAGTCGTTTATTTAGATATGTCCGAATATGACTCAGGCTCACATGATATGACGTTCTAGTCATAGGTGTATGAATTTTGGTTAATCCATTACAAGGCAGCAAAATGATTAAACTTAAGTCTTACGAAAGTTATTTAATCATTGTAAATTTGTAATGATAAAAAACAGAGCATGGAAAGGAGAATGATGTGCGAGATTTGTTGAGAGTTGGGGATTATGCATTTATGATTTAATTTAACTGTTTATTTTGTACTAGTGTCAGCGCATCTTGGTGGAGTGGTGTTTATGGACTGTGGACATTGACAGTTCATTTATTTACTCCCTCTCTTTTTTTTAGTTAGTATTATATTTAGAAAAAATATATTATTCTTAAATAATTATCTCATTCTTATTTAAATATATCTTTTAATTAATTTTTTAATATTTTTTCTTTCATTTATAATTTTAATATTTAATTTTATAATTAATCTTATCATTTAATATAATAAGTAGGAATAATATATAACATTAATTTCATATATATATATATACATATATATTATTTTCAAATATGATAATTAAAAAAGTATTTTGGAAATATTACACACGGTCCACGAGTATATGCATTGCATGCTAACTGCCAAACTATACACAGCATGTATTCACTATTCATGCAAGAGAAAATGACATAATTATATTTAGCAAAAGTAGAAAAAAAAAGAAAATGACATAATTATAATAGTATGTTCTAAGGAATATCTATCCACATCTATAACTTACATTAATAAGGCAAAATCATCCTTTTTTAATAATATCATTTTTACCAAATTTGATTCGTACTATATTTTATTTTCACACATAAAATCCTTTTTTTCCCTAGAATTTCATGTTATTTTATAAAAATAGAATAAAAATAGAAATTTTATTATAATTATTATTTTTTCTTTGTAATTTTTTTAATAAATCTTTTTTTTCTTAGAATACTATGTTTCTATAAAATAATTAAAAATATAATTCTTATGATAATTATAATTCTTTTATTTATAATTTTTTTAGAACAATCAAAAACCACCAACAAATAGAGGGTAAACACTAACGAATACTAAATACAATCTAGACTTACTTGATAAAAAATTTTGTAAAACACCAACGAATACATAACCGTATAATATTTTGAAAATGCACACCGGAGGGGAGGGGTGAATAGGTGTTACGACTAACAATGATCAATTAAAAATTATGCTTGAAAAACTGTTAGGTCCACTATGATTGTAGAGGGGGGGGGGTTGAATACAATCTATATCAATTTCTCAAAATTTATTCGTTAAATAATTTTCACTTAAACGAATATTTTGTGCGAAATAAATTGACACGGATTTCAAGTTGAATATAATTGTATATTAACTTGATGTGGTGTTACAAAATCAATCCAAACTATTATCAAGTGTTTAATAACTAATTAGAAAATTCGACATGAACTTTTCTAATTTAGTTAATAAATCTCAAGATAAGTACTAGAAAACTTAATTCGCTAGTAATACAAGAATCACAAGTAGACAAGTTCTATCGGATAGAATATTACAAAGATGATGAACTTGAATTTATGTGAATTAATTTGTTCTTGGTGTTCTTGATATTTGAGAGAAAAAGCTGCTGTTTATTTTCTGGATTTATGCTATGTTCTGTTCTTGTTTTCATTCTGCTGCTTCTGATGTGTTATATAGGTCTGTACTGATTAGATATGACTTAAACTGCTTCAAGACCTATTAAATCAGCTGTCAGCATGACTTAATCTTGCTCCAAGACATAATTAATCCTTAGAGATGACTTATTTTCTGTCGGTATGACTTAGAACATGTGTCGGTATGACTTAATCTTCAACAGTGTGGTCGGTATGACCTAAATCACTTTTGTCGGTATGACCTAACACCTTTCCAGAAATATCTTGCTTCGGTATGACTTAATTCCCTCGGTATGACCTAGCAGCTTTGAGGTCGGTAAGACATAACTCCTTGCAGCAGCTCGGTATGACTTAAATCTTCTGCTCGGTATGACTTAGACATAAGTCATGTCGGTATGACTTAACTTAAGTCATACCGAACCAAACTCAGTCAAGTCATAATCTGTTCAGCATTTAATTAAATCATATTGATCCTTTTAATTAATTAATGATTAACTAATTCATGATTAATTGATACAATAATTAACTTAATAAATAAATTAATTCTATTAGAATTAATTCATTTAATTAAATCAATTAAATGATTTATATCAATTACAAATGAATTAAATTAAATCAATAATTAATTAATTTAATTCTCCCAAACCACGGAAAATAATAAAGAATTACAACTGACTTATGTTGACGTTCGATGTACTGTCTGGTTCATGAACGACTAACTTCAATGATGCTTCTTCACTTCTGACTTTAAGCTGTGGTTTATTCCTTCTCTCAATTTTCTTTTACTTTGATTGATTTTCAATCTATCACTCGAAAAATCTCTGTCACTGTAAATGAATCCATTCACTTCAATGTTATATTGAGGCTTGATCAGATACCTGATACGTCTTCCAGTGTGAAACATCAAAACTATAGATTGACTTCCTTCTTTCTTCTGACAGATATTGCTTCCTGAGATTCCTGTGACAGATCATACGGATATTTACTTATTACAATTTGGTTTAAGTTGATTAGGATCCTCGAACTACAAATATGCTGATTCATATGCCTTTCAATCTCCCTCTATTTGTTTGTTAGACAATAACAACCAAATACCTAGAGGATACCTCAACTAATTCAACTTAACCAAATGAAAGATAAAATATTAAATGTAAAGCAAATATCAAACAGTTCTGGTTTATATTAAACATTTCCAGATTCAAACAAAATGATAAATACAAGATAGATGATCCTTTAGCCTGATCATATTTAACATATTCCTATCTTGACCTATTTAGCTCTAAAGATAATACATGTAGAGCTGTTCTTCAATTACTGTCTTCTCGTCTAAATTCTCCTTCTTCTGGCTCATCTGTGACTTGAAGTTTCTTGTGCAAATCAGAATCAACAAGACGCTCTCTTCTTGATGACAATCCTTGAGGTAAGATTAAAGGAATTCCAAGCTTCTTTCTCAGTTCACCTTGAAATTTCTTGTAATCTTTTATATTCGTTTGTGCATAGGATCGAATGTGATCTGCAGCTATTACCTTTTCTTCAGTCAAGAATCCAAGATTTCTGAGAGCATATTCAGCATATACCAAGTGTTTTGCATGATGTTCATATAACTCATCTGTCTGAAGATTGATTGAATGAAGTACCTCTCCCTTAAGAAATTTTACTTGTGGAGGATCCTTAATCACTTCTGGTCCAGCTCTTTCAGCAAATTCTTTGAACTTTTCATGTAGTAAAACACCTAGCTCAGACGATGTTCTCACCTTAGGCCTAAGTACCCAAATCTCTGTCAGCGATCTGTCATAAAAGAACTGAATAGATACTCTGAAAGTTCCAACATTATGACAATCCACAAATATTACCAGCTCATCAGATTTGGGATCAAATGCAGTAGTTATCCTGATGACTTCTACCTTTAAGGCCCTTATATACATGTCATGAATTGGATTTGCCAGTTTGAATTCCTCGAGAATTTCTCCAAGACGACGATCTTCATAATCAGAACTCTGAGGTGAATCAATTGCTTTTTGAGCACGTTCCCATTTGTCACCGCTCTTGAGTCTGATATATGTCTTTCTCTTCTTAACATTTATAGCATGTAATCGTTGTAGTGCTTGCTGTTCAGCTTTCTGAAGCTCTTCATTTCGTGCAATTTGCTCTAATGACTTTTGAAGCTTTTCTTCTCTCATCAGCAAATTAGCTTCCCTCTGAGCAAATAACTCTTCAGATTCTTTCTCTACTTGTTGAGTTTCATATTCAGATGTCACTGGTTCTTCTCCTTCCCAATGACTTAAATCTGGTTTTATCCACTTGTGCTCGAAGTAGTCTAGCTTCAGCTTTACTTGCTTCCAGTTCTATTTCCAGATTTTGTATCTTTTGTAACAATGAGAGAGTGTATGTGTATGTGTGTGCACTCACCTGAGTTTCACTCTGAATTTCACTCACCTGATGTGCATGTGTATCACTCAATTTTGTGGTGATCCTCACATCACTCCTCTCAATTTCCTTAGCTTCTCCAGAAACGGTACCTGCAGTTAAAATCATCCTAGCCTCCTCTGGGAAGGTCAGTGGTGGTGCAATGGGAGTTCGCAAATCCCTGTCCTCAATCAATTCTACTTGTACATTTGGATTTGTAATCTGAATTGCTTCAGTAGTAGATTGATCAAGTTGCCTTCCACTTTCTCCAGTCGAAACTGCGAGTGGAAACTCCCTTGAGGGATCTAGGAATGTTTCTCCTAGGAGGGGAGATGATGGTTCCATTAAAGTTGGCAAGGAACCAAGATTTCCCTCAGAAGTCTATGAAGACACTTCTACCGTAACTATGGTAGGCACTGTTTCAGACTCGATGTGCTCTCCTATCAATGTGTCCCTATTTTCATCATAATCTATATGTTCTCCCATTGTTAGTAATAACAAAGGGGTTGTGCTTGACACGTTACAGGATGTCATGGCCCTATGGTGAATTTCAATAGTATCATCCTGTTGAGAGGATGATCCTAGTAACTGTTGCATGGCCATATCAATGTCCATATCTTGTTTGGAAGATACGGATGGGCTTACAGTTGCCTCTGAATCAGTTCTACTTTTCTTTTGTAGAGGCAGAGCTGTGGGTTCACTCATTATATTACTTCTTTTCTTTGCTCTTTGAAAGGGAATTTTATTTCTGGAGTGGAAAGTTTTAAGTGATGTAGATTGAGTGTGTGGCTCTATGACCGGGGTTCGAGATTGCGGTCTTACAATCCCTTGGTCAACCCTATCAACCACTTGGGTTCCAGAAGTAGATTGTTCAGCAATAGAAGTTATAGAGAGATTAGAAATCAATACCTGGTCAGCAGGTGTCGAAGAGATTGCAGCTTGAGTGGTTTGAAGCAGTTGTTCTTGAACATGTTCAATTTGCTGAATAGGTACCTCTTGTTCAGCTTCAGGTTCCACTATTGGTTCTGCTTGCTCAGGTAGTGGTTCATTTTCCTCGGGTAAAGGTACAGGTGCAATGATGGGTAGTTGTATAAAGTTTGACATGTATTGAGTGACAACTACTGGCACATTTGACAATTTAGGTTTGACACCGTACTCAGTGAATAATCTTGTCGAAGGTTTACCTGACACCATTGCTTCACTATTCAGAAATGGAGCATGATATTGTAATTCTACCAAATGATTAAAAATCAAAGAAAGGAATCTTGAGTAAAAGCATTGAACTTTATCGCCCCTGTCAAAATTCCTTTTAGCATTGATTACTCTTCTAACCATAGGTCCACACAGAAGGCTGCCAATGTTGATTCTTCGATTATAAGCAACTGCAAATCCAATATGCTGCATAAAGGAAGGTAATACTCCGAAGTTGCTTTTTGTAGAATTGGCAAACACCTTGGCTAGTGTGTCGAACACATAATCCCATTCCTGAACTAGAAACTTTTTATTCATGACAGGAAGATCTGCTCTGTCTTGATAATGAATACCAGCAAAGAAATTAGTTAATTCCTCATCTGACGGATAATCCTCAAAATTGTCATTTGGAAAGTTTAAGACCGTATTAATGACAGATTCATCCACTGTGTACTGATTGTCTCCAAGAGTGAAAACAAACGATCTGTTATCGTTAGAAACGACAGCAGTAGTACACATAATTCGCAGGGGTTCAATTTTTAATGGAGTATCTAAACTCAAAGCAGTGCGAACTAGTGAATGATCATTCAAAAATCGAATCCACAGTCGAAAACGTTCGAGTGAACATTTTTGGGGATCAAAATATCCGATCAAATTATGCTTAACTATTTCAAAACGATCATTGTTATTACCAGCCATTTTTATAAAATTTTAACCCTTTGAAAAATTTCAGATTTTACAATTTAATTAACTAAATTGAATTATTTCGAATTAATAATTAATTAAAAATTTGAAAATAATCAAAGTTGTTCAAAAATTTTGAAAAATTCACACAATGATCTTGATACACACACGAGCACTCCTGTATTTTTAGTTTTTGAAGAATCAAACCCAAACTCCCGGAATTTCAAATAGAAAAAGGCGATTTTTCAAAAAAAAATAACAAAAAAATGAACCAAATCGTTCGATTAAACCGTCGATATGAAGATAATCGGACAGAGGTTTGATCTGGGCTTTTGTATCATGATTTGGTTGTGTTTTAGAGCAGAAAATCGGGCATGAATTCGACTGAGTATATGTGTATATGTGTATGTATCGACTGAGAAGTCTCTGTGACTTAACACGAGAGAATGACTTAAACTATAAAAAGACTTAATCTAACAACACTACTGATATATATACTAATATACGAATATGACTTAATTAAAGACTAAAACTGAACAAGACTTAATCTATTATAACTGTTATATACATACTAATACTCGATTATGACTTAATGTTATAAAAGAAATAAAACGAATATGACTTAAAATATATACAACCATACGATTATGACTTAATGTTATTACTAATACTTAACTCATTATGACTTAAAATATGTACAAGACTTAACTTTACTACCGATTATGACTTAACTAAATAAGACTTAATTAATTACTAACGAATATGACTTAACTGTTAAGACATAATTCGTTATGACTTAAACTAATAAGACTTGTCTAAACAGACTCGGTAAGACTTAACATAATAAGACTAAATCTGATCAATATAACAAATAAGTCATACCGACCAGAAAAATGATTAAAAACAAGTCATATTGCAGTTTAGATTTAATTTTAAGTCATATCTACTTAAAATAAATTAAAGAAAATACAAATAATTTAATTAAACACACAAATATTTACAACTATTAATACAGAAAAATATATTAAAAATAATATTATAAATCAAACAAATAATAAAAATAGAAATAACTAATATAGATTAATCTGTTAACGGAAATAAAACAATATTAACAGGACAAACATTACAAAACATTAAATAAAATATTCTAAACAAATAAAATAAATACATACAATTATTCTAAAATTATAGAAATATGGAATAACAAATATTTAATTAAACAAAATGATAAATACAATAACAAACAAGAAAATAAGTTGATAAAATAATTAAACAAGTGATTTTATTCAAAAAAAAATTCACAAACTAATCACTTGTTAATTATTAAAGATCAAACCTCAGATATTAACTAGATTAATTACTAGGACTGTTCAACATACCCAATTCACCAACAATTTTGGTGAATGTGGATTCGTCGAGCGACTTAGTAAAAATATCTGCTGTTTGTTCTTCAGTGGGTACAAACAGTAATTCCACTGTACCATTCATGACATGCTCTCTAATAAAATGATACCTGATATCTATATGCTTTGTCCTTGAATGCTGCACAGGATTGTTGGAGATTGCTATGGCACTTGTATTATCATACAAAATAGGAATATTTTATAATACAAAGCCATAGTCCATCAGTTGATTCCTAATCCACAAGATTTGAGCACAACAGCTTCCAGCAGCTATATATTCAGCTTCGGCTGTAGAGTTGGAAACTGTTTGCTGTTTCTTGCTATACCATGAAACCAATCTACCACCTAGGAATTGACAACTCCCAGAGGTGCTTTTTCTATCTACAACACTTCCTGCATAATCAGAATCTGTATATCCAACAAGATTAAAACCAGAATCTTTAGGGTACCAGATACCTAAATTAGGCGTACCCTTAAGATATCTCAGAATTCGTTTAACAGCAATGAGATGAACATCTCTAGGATCCGATTGGAACCTTGCACACAAGCACGTAGCATGCATAATATCAGGTCTACTTGCAGTAAGGTAAAGTAATGAGCCTATCATACCTCTGTAGCTTGTAATATCTACCATAGCAGAATTTTCACATGCTCCAAATTTGACAGCTGTGGATGATGGTGTCTTTGCTGAAGAAGAGTCCTCCATTTGATATTTCTTGAGAACCTCTTTGATGTACTTGGATTGACAAATAAATATACCATCTTGCCTTTGATTTATTTGTAGCCCAAGAAAGAACTTCAGCTCTCCCATCATGCTCATTTCAAATTTACCCTGCATTAACTTTGAAAATTTCTTGCAAAGAAGATCATTAGTAGACCCGAATATTATATCGTCCACATAAATTTGAACTAATATTGTATCATTCTTATGTTTCTTTGTGAAGAGAGTTTTGTCTATGACACCTCTAGTAAATTCATTTTCAAGTAAAAATTCAGAGAGAGTGTCATACCATTTCCTTGGTGCTTGCTTAAGACCATAAATGGCTTTGAAGAGAAAGTAAACATAACCCAATAGATCTGGATCTTCAAAACCAGGTGGTTGTTCTACATATACCTCTTCATCCAGCTTTCCATTCAGAAAGGCACTCTTGACATCCATTTGATAAACATTAAAGTTAGAAAATGCTGCGAATGCCAAGAATATCCTAATGGCCTCAAGTCTAGCCACTGGAGCATAGGTCTCATCATAGTCAATGCCCTCAGATTGTGAGTAACCTTTTGCTACCAGTCTTGCTTTATTTCTTGTTAATGTACCATCTTCATCAAGTTTGTTTCTGAATACCCACCTAGTACCAACCACTGTTCTATCTGTAGGTCTGGGTACCAGCTTCCATACTTCTTGTTGTTTAAATTTGATTGAGTTCATCTTGCATAGCAATTACCCAATCAGGATCTGAAAGAGCTTCTTCAATTTTCTTAGGTTCCATTTCAGATAGAAACCCTGAATAATTACATTGATCTTGAAAAGCTCTTCTAGTCTTTACACCAACATCTGGATCACCAACGATTAGCTCAAAAGGATGAGCTCTATTCCAAACAGTCTGTCTGGAAAGATTTAGTCTTGATGATTCACCTTGTTCTTCATTGTGATGTTGAGTATGACTAGTAGATCCTTCATTAGTTCCCCCTGAGTTGTTGCCAGGATGATTAGATGAGTGTTCAGAAGTATGAGTGGTGTTTTCAATATTATCATTATTTTCACCACCATTATTCTGATTAGACTCATCATTGTCATTGTTGTCATTTGCATCAGCAAAAACATCAGGTGGACTATCATCATCTGAATCTAGATCTGTCATATCTTCAAAAGATAGCTTTTCAGATGAATCTTCAGTTTGGATACTAGGGAGTTTAGTGTCATCAAATGTAACATTGACACTTTCCATCATCTTCTGATGTTCAATCAAATACACCTTATAAGCTCTTCTTTCATAACCAACAAAAATTGCTTCATGTGCTTTGGCTTCAAATTTTCCACCTTGATCATCTCCTTCTTTAAGTACAAAGCATTTTGCTCCAAATACGTGAAAGTATTTGAGTGTTAATTTCTTTTCATTCATAGCTTCATAGGGTGTTTTCATCAAGTCTTTGTTGATAAGAGTTCGATTCTGAGTATAGCAAGCAGTGTTGACAGCTTCAGCCCAAAAATACAATGAAAGCCTTGATTCACTTAACATAGTACGTGCAGCTTCAATCAAGGTTCTATTCTTTCTTTCAACTACCCCATTTTGCTGAGGAGTTCTTGGAGCTGAGTATTGTCTGGTTATACCTTTTTTAGTACAAAAGTCATTCAGAACTGCATTCTTGAATTCAGTTCCATTGTCTGACCTTATAGCCCTCACTGGATACTTGGAATCCAACTCAATTAACTTGATGTGATCAATCACCAGTTGTGGAGTCTCATCTTTAGAATTCAGGAACAAGACCCATGTGAACTTTGAAAAATCATCAACAATCACAAGAGCATATCTTTTCTTTGACATAGACATCACATTCACTGGACCAAATAGATCCATGTGAAGTAACTGTAAAGGTTCAGTTATTGAAGACATATCAGTACTTCTGTGAGTTGCCCTTTTTAGTTTGCCTTTTTGACAGGCATCACATAGTCCTTCCTGTGTAAATTCCATAGAAGGTAAACCTCTCACCAATTCTCTCTTGACCAGAGAGTTCATTGTCTTGAAATTTAGGTGAGAAAGTTTCTTGTGCCATAGCCAACTTTCATTTGTGGATGCTTTAAAATAGAAGCAATTGATTTCTTCAGTGCTTCTAGTGTTCATGTTGGCTACATACAAGTTTCCTTTTCTAACTCCTGTCAGAGATGGTTGTTCACTTCTTTTGTGTGTAATCAGACAATTCTTTTTGTTAAAGTAGACTTCAAATCCCTTGTCACAGAATTGACTGATATTGAGCAAATTATGCTCAAGTCCTTTTACAAAGGACACTTCTTCAATGATAACATTTCCAGCTTCAAGTCTGCCATATCCATCAGTTCTACCTTTGCTGTTATCTCCAAAGGTAACTACTGGGCCGGCCTTCTCCACCACATTTGTCAGCAGGGTTCTGTCTCCAGTCATATGCCTTGAACATCCACTGTCCAAGATCCAGGTTACTCGTTCAACCTGTTCAATACCCTGCAATGACAAATGGATTAAACCTTCTTCGGGACCCAAATTTGATTGGGTCCTGCGGATTTAAAGTATTGACCTTTATCAGGCAAAACAACATTTTTAATTTTAACCTCTTTAGTCAATAAACATTTAACCTTATAAACAGATTTGAAAATCTTTCGTTTAATCTTGGGTATCCATGTTTCTGTAGCAGCAATAACACTTGTGTCATTGACTGGACATTTGACCTGTTAAACATTCTTGGTAACCTTTTGTTTAGTCTTAGGTACAAATGTCTCTCTCCTAACTTGAGGAGGAAAAGCAGTCTTTGATCGAACATTATTGTTCCTGTTCATGTGCTGTCGAGGAGCAGTCTGTTTAACACATGCATAACTACCATTAAAATAAGCACGCATACTGTTAAAAGCACAAGACATACAATTGATAACACCACACGCTTTATGATTAGAATCAATGATAGGCATGGTATTTTTCTGTTTCAACTTATTACCACCTAATCCAGTCTTAGAAGAACTAGCTGATTCAACAACTTTGACTGACACTTTAGGTACATCTTTCTTGGATGAAACATTCGTTGTATTAGTGTCCTCAACTGATTTAGCCTTAACAAAGACTGTGACATCTTTCTTGGATGAAACATTCTTTGGATTAGCGTTCTTAACAGATTTATCCTTAACACATTTATCCTTAACAAAGACTGTGCCATTTGCACTATCCTCATTTCTCATTTCTTCTTGGATAACCATAGAAAGAATATCTGGTGGTCGAGCATCAGATTTTTTAAATAGAGGTTCTTTAACATTTTTGAGCACATGTGGTATTCCTCTTTCTTTAGCACTAACAGGGTTAGGGGAATTTATGCCCAATGATTCAACAGCTTCATTGTAACCATACCCTATACCTGTTGTTCGTTCTACAACTTGATTGTTAAAAAACTCTTTGGAAACTTTAACAGAATTATAACAAACCCTGAACTGTGTTTCAAGCTCAGTAATTCTAGCCATTTGTTTGCCTACAACTTCTAGAATAGCTTTCTCCTTTTTATTAAGCATTGTTATTTCATCTCTTTGTTGATCTTGATTAATATGCACCTTTTTCAATTCTGACACTTCATTGCCAAGTTTAGTGCTTAGCAGGTCTAGTCTTCTATATTCAGTTTGTGCATTACCTAAGGAATTATAAAGACTACGAATCAACTCAGGGTCAGTAACAATTACCGGTTTGTTATGATGATCAGATGCTTCATCATTTGCCACCAACGCAAAATTTCCATACTCTTCATCTTCGCTGTCCGTGTCATCCCAACTCTTACCAGCCGCAACATAGGCTTTTCCAGGTTTCTTCTTTTCAGCAGCAAAATCTCTTCTTTGAGTTTGCTTGGGTTTCTGACATTCAGTGGCAAAGTGCCCCAATTCATTACAGTTGAAGCAACGAATCTTGCTTCTGTCAACAGCTCCAGTTTTGTATCCTCCCCTGTTACTAGAGGAAGAAGAGCCTCCTCTCTGGAATCTGTTATTTGACTTGAACCTGTACTTTGGATTTCTTCTGAATCTGAAGTTGCCAAATTGCCTTACTGTAGCGCCCCGACTTCCCAATACTAAAAATATACTTTTATAATAAATTATTGGATTTAATTAACAAAAATAGAATTTGATACAGGGGGATTTTAAAAAAAATTTCGGCATGAAGTATTCGTAATATGGTCTATCCACCTGTATTTTGAACCAACCAAATTCATAAAAGAAAATAACTGCAATACCAAGTACATAAGAAACATAACATCTGTTCAACCTGTCCTAACTGATCAGGTGAACCATACTACTATGCCCTCCCGATCATAAAACAAGATCGGGGCACACAACCAAAATTTAATACATACAAGCTGCTAACCAGACATTAAATCTTAATACAACACCCCACTACTAACCCGGATCTCTCACAGGTAGTGGTCTGAAACAAGCAACTACTAACTAAGTTATTACATTACAATACTAAATCCTTAATTAAAAGATACATACACTCCACAAATATAAATACAACCAACTATAGCTATTACACAATTCTCTACTGATACCCAAAAGTCCAACCTTGTACTAGAGCCAAACTAGTCCGTCTACAGTCCACAACAAGTTCTTCTCCTGATACAGCTCCTACGTCGTATCTTTTTCTTCCTTAACTGAAAAAGGGTTATAAACAACAATAAGTGAGCCAAATGCTCAGCAAGTAACAATATAGATGCCAAAATAAAAATCAACAACAAGAGTACGGATACAACGATATAAGAATCATTCTCTGAGTTTTTCCAAAGTTTGGCAATTTGTAATTCATTCAAAAAAAATAGGGAGAGAGAAATGAATTTCTCTTTTTATATCAAATTTCCCACCTTTAAAACATTTTAATTAATTTAAGCATTTTATTAAAATCGGACAATACGGGTGATCAGCCACGTAATGTCCCCATACCGGACACTAGGTCCCTCTGGACTTTGAAAATTGGGTTCCCAATTAGGCAACACATTGGCCTCTATTGCTGGACTTGGACCACCCTAGCCTCTTACGCCAAATTAAAGAGCTGGACTAGGACCACCCTAGCCTCTTACGCTAATTTAAAATAATTAATTAAATGTCCATAAAGTAAAGCAAGTTTCGATGAATGGAATTCTTAGGCAATAATTCAGAGTAGGGAATTTATTCTGTTTAACTTCAAGAATAAGTGACTGAAAGTCAAGTAAGAAATCTAATTTAATTGCATAAGGTTCGCAAGGTAGGGTTCAAGTGTGATTCACAGGTATTTAAAAATGAAGGTTTATCAAGTTATGACCATTTTAGAGGTGTAATACAAGGCGGTATCGAACAAGGTATGGCTCGGGAAAACAAATAGGAATTTAAGCAATAAGGGAAATTAATTAATTAGGGACTTAATAAGAATTAGGGATTTGGAGTTTAGTTTCAGGTTTATAAGGTATATTTAGGTTAGTGCAGATTAAAGAATTAAGCATGAATTAAGGTTTGAGCTAATACAAAAGGTATAACATACAACGGGGTTTATAATTCAACAAGAATTAATATAAGGAGGAGTACAGTAGTTGAAAAACAACAATCTATAAGGGTAACAAGAAAGTATAGAGGATTATGCAATAGTTAATAGGGTTTAAACAGTGTACTGCAAAGGATTCAACAATTTCTGGAGAGAAACAACATTAAGTTATGAGAATTTAAACAATGAATAATTAATATGGTTTAAACAGTGTAGTGCAAGGGATTCTACAATTTCTGGAGAGAAACAACATTAAGTTATGAGAATTTAAACAATGAATAATTAATATGGTTTAAACAGTGTAGTGCAAGGGATTCTACAATTAACTTGAAGGAAACGACAAGAAATTATGAGAATTTAAACAACAATTCATGTATAATTGAAAGAACCTGAACTGAAATAAAAGGTTCGAGTTACTTGCCTTAACCAAATATTTCCACGCTAGTCACTTTGTTCAAACACTCTCAGTCTTTGCCTTTCCTTTATCCTTTATGTCTATGTCCTTCGAGCCTACACATATAAAAGCACTATTTCAGCATTCTATAAAATACTCGACGTTCGTCTTTAAACATCTACCCTTAATCTACCCTTGCGTTAACCCATGACCACTAACATAAATAACTAAATATATAAATATATATATAACTTACATCATACATACTTACCAAACAACTTACCATTATTAGATAAGCAACTAAACACATAGCATCTATAACATGAAATCATATAAACCACTTAAGTATTTAATACATAATACCAGCTTAACTTTTAAAAAAAAACAACTTATAATCTTATATTACAAATTTTATGACCTATAATTCTAACAAAAATCGGGCAGAGTTTCCTTTATAAAATGGACTATCCCGTCGGAGTTTAACCGACTCAAATCAAAATCAAATACATTCCGATGGATTACAAATCCACCTACAAGCCCAAAGGATTTCTAATTATAATCTCTAAGTACCAATAACACTTTCAATTCATACGAATAAATTATGCCTATCGACAAATAACAATTTAATTCATTTCCAAATAAAATTACCAAATCATACTTAAACAATTTCGAAAATCACATAATTCATCATAATCCGAATAATTCATCCTTATACAAATAAATTCGAATTTCCAAAATCCTCAAACAATCATATATTTGAAATAAAAATCCAAGAGAGATATATATAATCATATACCAAGAACTCAAGCAATTAATTTCTAATTAACGAAATAAAACCTTCATATAATCACTAAATTCGAAATTTAATACCCACACAATACCAACGGAACACACACTGCCACACGTATACATGTACATACACACGCACAGAAATTATACAGACCCCTACAACAATTCGAAGTCAAAAACAGGGGAGAGGGAGGAGTTCAGCTTTGCAACACCAATCATCATACACAGATTGATTACACACACGCACGCAGCAGCTATACACACACACATACACTGTTCGCACCCACACACACCACTGTTTACATGAACACGCACAGCAAAAAGGGGCAGTAGCAGGGATGAACAGAAAAGTGAGATAGATTACCGAAGATAGCAGCGAGAGAGAGATGTTTCGAGAGAGAATTGAAGAGAGAGACTACGAGGGAGATTTTGTGAAAGAAAACGAGAGAGGGAGTGGTCGTGTGGAGAGAGGACGAGAGGATTCGAGAGAATTCGCCAGAAACCCAGCTGAACAAAATGAATTGGGGGAAATAACTGTTAATTTAGGGATTTTAAAAGGAATTGGGTATTTTGTAGAGTATTAATAAATTTTCTAATTAAAAACAATTTAAAATTTCCTGGTAAAATGAAAAATAAATAAGCAATTATTGAGAAAAATCTCAATATCATTTTTAAAATGTAGAAAATAAAATTATCTATCTCCCCATATTTTTAAAATATTTTTAGGATCAATAATGGATTATATATGAATTTTACAAAATTAAATCAATAAAATGCAAAACAATTCATAAAATCATTTTAAAATCCTTAAAAATCAAAATAAATCCATCTGCTATTTTTAAAACTCAAATAAACTAATAAAGTTAATAATGCAAAAGATTTCGTGATTTTTACTAATCCCGATAATTTTATAAAAATCTCGGAAGATAAATGACACATGATTTAAATAGAATTTATTCACCAAAACAAAAATAAAATAAAATACGTAGATTTATCCGACACATATAATCATCAAATAATCCCACAAAACGAAATCACACAATCTCACTTCCTAAAAAAAATAATCAAATCACATAATCCACATTTAATATTAAATAATTAATTATAAATATTACAGAAATTTCTAAGGCGTTATATCCTTCCCCCCTTAAAAGGATTCTGTCCCCAGAATCTCACCTAAGCAAATAAATGAGGATAGTTTTCTAGCATCTCGCTCTCAAGTTCCCAAGTTGATTCTTCAACTCTTGGGTTCCTCCACAAAACCTTTACCAACTTAACTGTCTTATTCCTTAGCTTCCTATCCATTCTGTCCTGAATTGCTACAGGCTGTTCTATATAAGACAAATCCGGCTGTAACTCAATAGGCTCGTACTCAATCACATGACTCAAATCTGGATGGTATTTCTTGAGCATTGACACATGGAAGACATTGTGGATATGACTCATATGTGGCGGTAGGGCTAACTCATACGCGACTTTTCCAACCCGTCTTAAGATCTCAAAAGGTCCTACGTATCTCGTACTGAGCTTTCCTTTCTTGCCAAACCTCGTAACTCCTTTCCAAGGTGACACTTTCAACAACAATTTCTCTCCTTCTTCAAAATTCATATTCTTCCTGGCTTGATCAGCATACTTCTTTTGTCTGTTCTGGGCAGCAATTAGCCGTTTCTGAATGATTTCGATCTTTTCCTTCGTTTGTTGTACTAGTTCCGATCCTAACACCTTACGCTCACCAACCTCATCCCAATATACAGGAGATCTACATTTCCTTCCATATAAAGCTTCGTATGGCGGCATCCCAATACTCGCATGATAGCTGTTGTTGTAAGAGAATTCCACCAAAGGTAGGTGCTCGTCCCAACTTCCTTTAAAATCCAATGCACACGTTCGTAGCATATCTTCAATAGTTTGAATGGTTCGTTCACTCTGTCCGTCTGTCTGCGGATGATAGGCTGTACTCATCTTAAGCTCAGTTCCTAAGCATTCTTGAAATTGTTTCCAAAATCTGGAGTTGAAACGTGGATCTCGATCAGATACAATAGTTACTGGCACACCGTGACGCATAACCACTTCCTTCAAATACAGCTGTACCAACTTATCAAGCGAGAACCTTTCGTTGATTGGAAGGAAATGGGCAGATTTAGTCAAACGGTCTATGATTACCCAAATCGCATCATGATTGGCTTTCGTTCTTGGTAATCCAACCACGAAATCCATAGCCAGATGCTCCCATTTCCACTCAGGAATATCTAACGGCTGTAATAGTCCACTGGGCCTTTGATGTTCGGCTTTGACTCTTTGACATGTGTAACACTTACTAACCCATTCTGCAATCTCTCTTTTCATATCAGGCCACCAGAAATGTTCCTTCAGGTCTTGGTACATCTTCGTACTCCCCGGATGAATTGAATATCTTGAACTGTGAGCATCCCGCAAAATCTCATTCTTTAATTCTGGCACGTTGGGAATCCAAATCCTCGAAGAAAATCTTAAGATACCCTTATCATCCTTCTGAGTGCAAATCTCTTCACCTGTCAATGTGTTCATATCTTGATTCATGATTTCCTCCTGACATCTTCGTATCTTTTCAAGTAACTCGGGTTGAAAGGTCATGGTATAACACTTACCACTGGTAGGCTCCGAGGTCTGGACTTCTAATCTCAACTTTTCAAACTCCTTGAACAATTCCTTTGAGATGGTAAACATGTTCAGTCTCTCCTTTCTACTTAATGCGTCGGCCACTACATTCGCTCTCCCTGGGTGATAATTAATCGTGCAGTCATAATCCTTAATCAACTCTAACCATCGCCTTTGTCTCATGTTAAGCTCTCGTTGTGTGAAGATATACTTCAAACTTTTGTGGTCCGTGTAAATCTCACATTTTTCACCATATAGGTAGTGTCTCCAAATCTTTAGTGCGAATACAATTGCTGCTAACTCCAAATCGTGAGTCGGGTACTTCTGCTCATGAGGCTTTAATTGTCGAGAAGCATACGCGATCACCTTTCCATGTTGCATCAATACACACCCTAATCCTTTGTATGAAGCATCACTGTAGATCACAAAGTTTCCTTGACTGTCTGGTAAGACTAACACTGGTGCTGTTACTAATCTTTTCTTTAATTCCTGGAAACTCTCTTCACACTTCTCATTCCATATGAACTTCTCATTTTTCCTAGTCAACCTGGTCAATGGTGAGGCGATCTTAGAAAAATCTTGAACAAACCTCCTATAATAACCAGCCAATCCCAAGAAACTTCTCACTTCGGTGGGCGTTCTCGGTCTGCTCCAATTCACCACAGCTTCTATCTTTGCAGGGTCAACTCTAATTCCTTCGCTACTGATTATATGACCTAGAAACTGCACCTCTTCCAACCAAAACTCACATTTTGAAAACTTGGCATACAACTTCTCTGCTCTCAATATTTCTAACGAAATTCTTAAATGTTCTGCATGTTCTTCCCGGGTCTTGGAATATATCAAGATATCATCAATAAAAACTATCACAAATTTATCCAGATGCTTCCTAAAGACTCTGTTCATAAGATCCATAAATGCTGCTGGGGCATTGGTTAATCCAAATGGCATCACTAAGAATTCGTAATGTCCATACCTTGTGCGAAATGCCGTCTTTGGAATGTCTTCAGGTTTTATCTTTAATTGATGATAGCCCGATCTTAAATCAATCTTCGAGAAATAAGCTGCTCCCTTAAGTTGATCAAACAAATCATCGATTCTAGGTAAGGGATATCTATTCTTGATGGTCAGCTTGTTGAGTTCTCGATAATCTATACATAATCTCATACTACCATCCTTTTTCTTGACAAACAGTACAGGAGCTCCCCACGGTGATACACTTGGTCTTATGACTCCCTTATCTAAAAGTTCTTGTAATTGTGTTGCTAACTCTTTCATCTCCACCGGTGCCATCCTATATGGTGCTTTGGACACGGGTTCTGCTCCAGGTACTAGGTCTATAGCAAACTCCACTTCTCGATCTGGAGGTAAACCGGGTAATTCTTCTGGAAAAACATCGGGGAACTCGTTAACAATTGGTATATCTTCTATCTTCGGTGCTTGCTTCTCTACATCCGTCACGTGTGCTAAATACGCTTCACAACCTTGTCTAAGTAACCTCTTGGCTTGCATAATACTCAAAAATTTCTTCACCTGCCTTTGTCCTTGAAATATCACTTCCTTATCATCCTCCGCCTTTAATCTCACCTGTTTCTTTCTACACTCAATCTGTGCATCATAATCAGCCAACCAGTCCATTCCTAAAATTACATCGAATTCTCCCATCTCGAAGGGTATCAAATTGGCATAGAAAAGGTAACCACCTATCTCTATATTACACTGAGGACACACTTGATTGACAGGGACTTTATCTTGGTTTGCCACCTCTATCACTAAAGCTTGCTCTAAAGGTCGAATTTCACATTGCAATTTACTAACAAACTTTTTGGAAATGAAAGACTTAATAGCTCCAGAGTCAATTAAAACTTTAGCCTCTATTGAATTCACAGGAAGCGTACCTGCAACAACATCCATTTCTTGAACAGCATCCTGCATAGTCATGTTAAAGGTTCTGGCTCTAGGTTGAGACGTCTGGGTCTGAGATGGAGGTCCAGTTATCCTCAGGGCATTTGCCGATGGGGGTCCGGCTATCCTTAAAACATTTCATGACTGAACTGCCTCCTTGCAATCCTTAGCAATATGACCAACTTTCCCGCAGTTGTAGCATGTTATCCCTGATTTTGAAGTCGGGCACTCTCCCGCGTAATGTCCCTTCTTGTTGCATTTAAAACAAGTAATACTTAGTCTGTGGCAAACTCCCGAGTGCTTCTTCCCACAAGTTGTACATTCAGGTAAGGTTGGTCTGATTGCAAGCTGTTGATTGGTATTCTGAAGACGTTTACCTTGACCACCGTTTCCATTCTTCGGTTTCTGAAAACCTCGGTTCCTGTCAAACCGACCCTCATTCCTTGGCTTGAACTTGTTATTATTATTGCCTTTTGGGTTCTGACTTCCCTCAGTACTTTCTATCTTCCTTTTCTTTCCTGCTTTCTCTTTCTGATACAATTCACTTTCACCTTCAACAATCATAGCCTTCTCCACTACCATTGCATAGTTCTCTAACTGAAACACCGCCACCTTACTACGTATCCATGGCTTTAGACCCTGTTGAAATCTTTTAGCTTTCTTTGCCTCAGTATTGACATACTCAGGAACAAACCTTGCTAACTCTGTAAATTTTGCCTCGTATTCTGCCACGCTCATGTTTTCTTGTTTTAATTCTAGAAACTGAATCTCCAGCTGATCTTGCATATACCTTGGAAGATACTTCTCGAGAAATAACTCGGTGAATCTCTGCCATGGGATCACTCCATCACCTTGCAACAGTTTTGTTGACTCCCACCAATAATTTGCTTCAGCTTTCAAAAAGTAACTAGCATATTCCGTCTTCTGATCTTCTCCTACCCTAACCAACGCAAAAGCTTTTTCCATTTCATTAAGCCAAGCCCTAGCTTCTATAGGGTTGACAGTACCTTTGAACTCTGGAGGGTGTATGGCTTGAAAAGCCTTAAAGGTCACAATTGGTTGGACGGGTCGTTGCTGAGCTAGTGCGGCTGTCTGTTGTTGAAGAAGTTGGAGAATTTGAGTCATAGTCGGGTCAACTGGATTTTGATTGCCAGTGTTCTGGTTTTCAGGATTTGTAGCAGGTGTTTTCTTCTTTGGAGGCATGATTCTGATAAGAAAACAAGAAACTTATTAAGCAACAGGCTAATATATACAAAATAAGGTTTTTCGAATCCTGGATTTGAGTTACCTATGTTCACAAGAATTTTAACGGGGTAAAGAATCAAGGAAGCATAGGTATTATCTTGAACAAGTAATGCTAACAGGAGATATTTAGGCAACTCAGAAATGTAATAAAAGATGTGCAGATAACGAGAAAATAAAGGTCATGGTACCAACAAAGTTAATATAACACAACAGTTTCAGAGTTCAAGGTACACTGTTAACCATCCTACTACAAAAATATATACCGAGGATAATCTCAATCATCCACCATCTGCGATAACGATATAGCGAGTAAAGAAATTATTAAAGCGATAAAAGAATATCCTAAACCTACTACCTACTATCCTAATGATAACCTACACCTATCGCTCCTATCCTATACCTATACCTAATCCTGGCTTGTTTCAGTGACCAAAACCTGATAGCTCTGATACCAACCTGTAGCGCCCCGACTTCCCAATACTAAAAATATACTTTTATAATAAATTATTGGATTTAATTAACAAAAATAGAATTTGATACAGGGGGATTTTAAAAAAAATTTCGGCATGAAGTATTCGTAATATGGTCTATCCACCTGTATTTTGAACCAACCAAATTCATAAAAGAAAATAACTGCAATACCAAGTACATAAGAAACATAACATCTGTTCAACCTGTCCTAACTGATCAGGTGAACCATACTACTATGCCCTCCCGATCATAAAACAAGATCGGGGCACACAACCAAAATTTAATACATACAAGCTGCTAACCAGACATTAAATCTTAATACAACACCCCACTACTAACCCGGATCTCTCACAGGTAGTGGTCTGAAACAAGCAACTACTAACTAAGTTATTACATTACAATACTAAATCCTTAATTAAAAGATACATACACTCCACAAATATAAATACAACCAACTATAGCTATTACACAATTCTCTACTGATACCCAAAAGTCCAACCTTGTACTAGAGCCAAACTAGTCCGTCTACAGTCCACAACAAGTTCTTCTCCTGATACAGCTCCTACGTCGTATCTTTTTCTTCCTTAACTGAAAAAGGGTTATAAACAACAATAAGTGAGCCAAATGCTCAGCAAGTAACAATATAGATGCCAAAATAAAAATCAACAACAAGAGTACGGATACAACGATATAAGAATCATTCTCTGAGTTTTTCCAAAGTTTGGCAATTTGTAATTCATTCAAAAAAAATAGGGAGAGAGAAATGAATTTCTCTTTTTATATCAAATTTCCCACCTTTAAAACATTTTAATTAATTTAAGCATTTTATTAAAATCGGACAATACGGGTGATCAGCCACGTAATGTCCCCATACCGGACACTAGGTCCCTCTGGACTTTGAAAATTGGGTTCCCAATTAGGCAACACATTGGCCTCTATTGCTGGACTAGGACCACCCTAGCCTCTTACGCCAAATTAAAGAGCTGGACTAGGACCACCCTAGCCTCTTACGCTAATTTAAAATAATTAATTAAATGTCCATAAAGTAAAGCAAGTTTCGATGAATGGAATTCTTAGGCAATAATTCAGAGTAGGGAATTTATTCTGTTTAACTTCAAGAATAAGTGACTGAAAGTCAAGTAAGAAATCTAATTTAATTGCATAAGGTTCGCAAGGTAGGGTTCAAGTGTGATTCACAGGTATTTAAAAATGAAGGTTTATCAAGTTATGACCATTTTAGAGGTGTAATACAAGGCGGTATCGAACAAGGTATGGCTCGGGAAAACAAATAGGAATTTAAGCAATAAGGGAAATTAATTAATTAGGGACTTAATAAGAATTAGGGATTTGGAGTTTAGTTTCAGGTTTATAAGGTATATTTAGGTTAGTGCAGATTAAAGAATTAAGCATGAATTAAGGTTTGAGCTAATACAAAAGGTATAACATACAACGGGGTTTATAATTCAACAAGAATTAATATAAGGAGGAGTACAGTAGTTGAAAAACAACAATCTATAAGGGTAACAAGAAAGTATAGAGGATTATGCAATAGTTAATAGGGTTTAAACAGTGTACTGCAAAGGATTCAACAATTTCTGGAGAGAAACAACATTAAGTTATGAGAATTTAAACAATGAATAATTAATATGGTTTAAACAGTGTAGTGCAAGGGATTCTACAATTTCTGGAGAGAAACAACATTAAGTTATGAGAATTTAAACAATGAATAATTAATATGGTTTAAACAGTGTAGTGCAAGGGATTCTACAATTAACTTGAAGGAAACGACAAGAAATTATGAGAATTTAAACAACAATTCATGTATAATTGAAAGAACCTGAACTGAAATAAAAGGTTCGAGTTACTTGCCTTAACCAAATATTTCCACGCTAGTCACTTTGTTCAAACACTCTCAGTCTTTGCCTTTCCTTTATCCTTTATGTCTATGTCCTTCGAGCCTACACATATAAAAGCACTATTTCAGCATTCTATAAAATACTCGACGTTCGTCTTTAAACATCTACCCTTAATCTACCCTTGCGTTAACCCATGACCACTAACATAAATAACTAAATATATAAATATATATATAACTTACATCATACATACTTACCAAACAACTTACCATTATTAGATAAGCAACTAAACACATAGCATCTATAACATGAAATCATATAAACCACTTAAGTATTTAATACATAATACCAGCTTAACTTTTAAAAAAAAACAACTTATAATCTTATATTACAAATTTTATGACCTATAATTCTAACAAAAATCGGGCAGAGTTTCCTTTATAAAATGGACTATCCCGTCGGAGTTTAACCGACTCAAATCAAAATCAAATACATTCCGATGGATTACAAATCCACCTACAAGCCCAAAGGATTTCTAATTATAATCTCTAAGTACCAATAACACTTTCAATTCATACGAATAAATTATGCCTATCGACAAATAACAATTTAATTCATTTCCAAATAAAATTACCAAATCATACTTAAACAATTTCGAAAATCACATAATTCATCATAATCCGAATAATTCATCCTTATACAAATAAATTCGAATTTCCAAAATCCTCAAACAATCATATATTTGAAATAAAAATCCAAGAGAGATATATATAATCATATACCAAGAACTCAAGCAATTAATTTCTAATTAACGAAATAAAACCTTCATATAATCACTAAATTCGAAATTTAATACCCACACAATACCAACGGAACACACACTGCCACACGTATACATGTACATACACACGCACAGAAATTATACAGACCCCTACAACAATTCGAAGTCAAAAACAGGGGAGAGGGAGGAGTTCAGCTTTGCAACACCAATCATCATACACAGATTGATTACACACACGCACGCAGCAGCTATACACACACACATACACTGTTCGCACCCACACACACCACTGTTTACATGAACACGCACAGCAAAAAGGGGCAGTAGCAGGGATGAACAGAAAAGTGAGATAGATTACCGAAGATAGCAGCGAGAGAGAGATGTTTCGAGAGAGAATTGAAGAGAGAGACTACGAGGGAGATTTTGTGAAAGAAAACGAGAGAGGGAGTGGTCGTGTGGAGAGAGGACGAGAGGATTCGAGAGAATTCGCCAGAAACCCAGCTGAACAAAATGAATTGGGGGAAATAACTGTTAATTTAGGGATTTTAAAAGGAATTGGGTATTTTGTAGAGTATTAATAAATTTTCTAATTAAAAACAATTTAAAATTTCCTGGTAAAATGAAAAATAAATAAGCAATTATTGAGAAAAATCTCAATATCATTTTTAAAATGTAGAAAATAAAATTATCTATCTCCCCATATTTTTAAAATATTTTTAGGATCAATAATGGATTATATATGAATTTTACAAAATTAAATCAATAAAATGCAAAACAATTCATAAAATCATTTTAAAATCCTTAAAAATCAAAATAAATCCATCTGCTATTTTTAAAACTCAAATAAACTAATAAAGTTAATAATGCAAAAGATTTCGTGATTTTTACTAATCCCGATAATTTTATAAAAATCTCGGAAGATAAATGACACATGATTTAAATAGAATTTATTCACCAAAACAAAAATAAAATAAAATACGTAGATTTATCCGACACATATAATCATCAAATAATCCCACAAAACGAAATCACACAATCTCACTTCCTAAAAAAAATAATCAAATCACATAATCCACATTTAATATTAAATAATTAATTATAAATATTACAGAAATTTCTAAGGCGTTATACTTACCATCAATGCCAGGGATTCATCTTCCAGTTGATCTAGCTCTTCCATTGAGTAAAAGTCTCCACCATCCTGAGTAGGTGGTATCTGACCAAGCTCTACTTCAGTCTTTTCCTTGTCTGAGCTGTAAGGTAGAAAAACCTTACCTTCCACTTCCTTAGGTGCCTCAACTACAAGAGCTGTAGATGAAGTTGGCACTCTTCCTTTACCAGAGACCTCCCTCTGCTGTACTTGTTCCAGTTCATAGGTTTTCTAAACACCAAACAACCTTTCAAGAGAAACCTTATTCAAATCTCTTGATTCTCTGATGGCTGTAATCCTATGTTCAAGATGAGTGGGCATAGTCAACAAAAACTTCATATTAATCCCCTTCTGTGTATATTGCTTGCCATGAACTTGCAAGTTGTTGATTATTTTGTTATACCTTTCAAACACTTCCTGAATACTTTCATTAGGACCAGCTCTAAAGTGTTCATACTCAGAGGTTAAAATCTGAAGTCTGTTTTCCCTGACTTCATCAGCTCCTTCATTGATAGTCTCAATAGTTTCCCACATGTGTTTTGCAGTTTTACAATTTATCACATGACTGTACATCACAGCATCCAGGGAATCTATTAGAATAAGTCTCAAATTCTTATCTAGTCCTGCGTCCTCTTTTTCAGCAGGAGTAAAAGAATCAGCAGGATTTGGAAAAGATGATGCAGGTGTTACAACAATTCCTCCAACAATAGATTCAGATACATATTCGAGTGGAATTATAGGTCCGTTCTGTAGAACACCCAAATATTTAGAATTTGCGGCATCAAGAAACAACTCCATTTTATTTTTCCACATTGAATAATTGTCCTTGTTAAACATGGGAATCTTAACAATGCTTTTTGAAGACATGATGAATTTTTAAGTGAGTTAAAAATTCGAGATAGATTTTTGACGGAATAAAATTAGGATCTTGATTTGTGTATCAATCAATAGGCTTCTGTGACGCCCCTAGATCCGGGGTCAAGGATCCAGGTCATCACGGTCCAATTTCCGATCAATATCAATATCTCTGTAGTCCCTTTTTTTTAAATAAATAAATAAATAAATAAGCAGTTGACCCCACACTAATACACACACACACACACACCAGTCATATGCTCATAGAACAACAACCACAATATTTAAAAGTTTTAAAGTTAACAGTTATTACAAGCCCAGAATTTACTAAGTACATTGTTGAACAAAGCTTCTACAGGAAGCACTTCAACAACTAAATTTTATTACAACTTACACACTTAATTTACATAAGTATACTAAGCCCCTTCGCTTGTCACTACCTCGGGGATGGTCGCCAGCACACGCTCAAAAGGTCGCCTTTCCCTTACCCTCTTGCGGGGTGTGGTACGTAGTATCGGCATGGGACCTAGCTGCTATATACATAAGTAGCAAGAGTGAGCTATAATAGCTCAGCAAGATCATACTGTAACTAAAATTTAAAATGTGAACAAGTATACATATATGTATATGCATATGTAATAGCAGAAAACAATTAAAATCCTTAAGGAAGAGTAAAGCTCTTATTTAATAATCCACTCACTATTATAAGAAAGAAATCTAAATTAATATAATATCAGTTTTTCTTCATCTGCAACCATAATACCATCATCTCATATCATTATTCTGTTTTCAGTATAGAAATCTGAAATAATATAATATCAGTTTTTCTTCATCTGTAACTATCATTCCATCATCTCATATCATTATTCTGTTTTCAGTATAGAAATCTGAAAACCATTGTCTACACTTTCTTTTCAAAAACATTGGGGATATCTGCTGTCGCCTGATACGTTAGGACGATGATCAGTCGCCTAATCGTACCTGCTCTCTTTTTACCACCGGTAGAAGGAATGAAAATCATCCCTGGAGGAAGGCCACCTGCTAACATCCTCCCTTGGCATCTTCGTGCCGTAATAAAAATAATAAATGCGGGACTGTGTCGCACACAGCCCTGACACAGCCACTTACGCAAGTCTGTTGCAATCCCCCTCTTTATCTCATCATTATTCTCTTTTCAAAATATCATTCCACATTTCCATTTTCTCACTTTCATTTCCACCTATCATTCTCTCATATCATTTCCATTCTCGCACATTACTTCTATAAAATATATATGTCATAATGCTTTGATTATGATTCAGGCCTCTCTTTCATATTCAGAAATCAAATATACTTTTATATTCGTAAAATATTCCATCTATTTTAAGAGTAATGCATGATAATCAAATAATGTTTATTAAACCACTGATACTCAAAAAGAACATTTTTAATATAATATTATAACCATATAACCCTCGATAACAACTGATACCATTCTCTCTTATTCTCATAATCATAAGGCATGTTCAATTCATGCATAATCATCTCTATACATATCCATCTCATACTCTTATTCATATTCATATACATCTTATACTCATATCCATATTCATATACATCTTCGTATATCTTTCTTTTCAATATTAATACTCAAGGAAGACAATTTCTTCACAATATAGTAATAATAGCATCACATATATATATTCCACGAAATCAAGTTTCTTTGTGAAGATAAGTAGTTTTACAAATAGGGATAGAAGAAATCTTGCCTCGGTTTCGATATCCTGACGGTATGGCTCGTCCCTCTTCCGGAGTTTCTATAAACACAAAAGGACCGTCGTTAGAACCACATCTCTTACTCACTACACTCTTGTATAACATTACCTTTTGAAACTTTAATATATGTTTAACGTATTCTTATTACCCCAAAGGTTCAAGAACTTAGCCATTTAAAACCTTAATCGAAGTTTCAGGGGTTTTCACCGTTTCCCTTAACGGCCACAATCGACTGCAGAATTTCTTATAATTTTTAAATTTCGAATTTTATTGTAAGGTCAACTGGAAATAGTTCTTTGACCACACTACTATCATATCCCAAAATTTCGTGACTTTTAACATTGTTAAGGTATGGTAATTGTAACCTCAAGTTTGATACATTTACAGTTTCTCGGTTTCTGAACCGCTTTCACTAAAACTGACTTTTCTCCTAAACCGTTCATCAGATTTTAACGCACCTTATATCAAAACGATCTATGAACTAAGCTCTATCATTTCATAGTTAATTATGAACCTGGAAAGTAGGGTACCGTAGGGATGCAGGGGGTCCAAAACAGGGCAACTTACATTCTAACGAAAATCGGGCATTATAACGGCTATAATTTCGTAATTTCCATAAATCCAACTCCTCCAAATCAATTATCAAACACCATAATCATCACCTACACCATGTGGTCTTCATTACCAGCCATGGTTACAAGTCCACAACACATGAAAGGCAGAGTGTATAAACTTGTAACACTATAACTAATGTAACTCAAACTAAAGGAAAAGATACTTAACCAGAAGACAATCAAGAACAGGAAGTCACAAGAAATCAACACTAAATGAAGACAAGGTAATTGATACAATTAAACATGCTAACTATGATCAAGCCAAGAAGAAATCATTGAGAGAAGTTCAAGTTAAAGTTGTTCATGCCTCAGTGATTTGATAAATCAAGAATCAAGATCATAACTATCAGTATCAACAAGACCAATTGATTTCAAGTGAAGAAGAAGGAAAGCAAATATTGGAAAGCCAAGTTATTCAGTGAATATGGTAATTTATTCAAGAAGCAGAAACACTATCAAGACTAGTCACTTATGAACCAGACCAATACATCAAGTGTCAGGACATTGATAGCAAGTTTATGTCAGTAATAAAGAACCATGTTCAAGAGCTTGTTGAAGAATAAAGAAGACATGAAGATATCACAAGTTCAAGATGTGCATTGAAGTTTCAAGTTGAAGACCAGAATATTTTCTAAGTTCTAAATGTTCTGGATGGCTAAGTAGAAATTCTCAAGTAGAAGTTCTACTTAGGAATTTCGAGATAGCCAAGTAGAAGTTCCACTTAGGAATTTCGAGATAGCCAAGTAGAAATTCTCAAGTAGAAGTTCTACTTAGGTGCAGCTTCAACATGACACATGGCATCTTCTGATTGGCAGATTTCCAAGCTTTCAAGATAAGGCAAGAATTATGTGGACATCATTGGGCCACGTACATCTTAGTCTTTGAAGACTACAGGACATAGATTACATGTAGTATAAATAGAAGTACTTGTGTAATGTTTTAGTTAGTGAGCAATTCTAGAGAAAAACACAAAAGAAAAAAGAGAGAGTGCATTCACAGAGCTTAGTATCATTCACTTCTCTCTCAACTTCTGTTATACTTTGTAATGAATGTTGTAGCAACCCTTTCAAGTTATATATAAAGAAATATATTCCTTGAATCTGTGTGTTCATTTATTGCATCGTTTTTATTGCCTCTCATATTCGAAAAGTTGTATTCACCCCCCCTCTACAACACATTTGGACCTAACAATTGGTATCAGAGCATATATGTTTAACATACAAAACATAGATCCTTGTGTTGAGTAGAAATCGTGAGTTTTCATTTTTCAGATCTACTTTTCATTTTCTCGAAAAGTGTGTTTTAATTCGTTAGTAGTGAAAACTCATCTGAAAAATTATTTAAATACTCCAGGTGTGATTATTTAGCTTGGGTGTATTTTAATTAATTTTTGTGAATTTATCTGGGTTAGTTCATATTTGGTGTTCTTGAGTGTTCATCATCTGTTCTTATCAAAGAATACAACCCAACAACTTTTTGATCTCCTTTTCAATAGTAAAAGAATAAAAAGGTGGTTTTTGGACTTGTTGATTTACTTTATTCAGCCGAAAGTAAAAGACATACTCAGTACCTAGCATGTGGGTTAGGTGGGTTTGGTGAGTAAAGCATTCAAAGTCAAAAAGTGTTAAAGTGATAATATTGTTTATTCAATATTTAAAGAAATCTGCAGAAAAATTATTCTAAGGCAAAAAATTCTACATAGAATTTCTACTTGAGAATTTCTACATAGAATTTCTACTTGAGAATTTCTACATAGAATTTCGACTTGGACAATTTCTACTTAGTGATTTCGACTTGAGCAAAATTTCTACTTAGAGAAATTTCGACTTAGGCAAAAGTTCTACATAAATATTCTACATAGCCTAGTCTTGGGTACTTAGAAACTTTTAGTGACCAGAATTGAGATGGCTCCTAAAAATGCATTCAAGATCCCAATGTTCAACAAAGATCACTATGAAGAATGGGTTTTCAGAATGAGACTATATCTAGAGACTGTTAACCCTGAATATCTGGAAGTCCTTGACAAGGGTAAATTTGTCCCAATGGCAGTTATTCCTTCACATACGGAAGGAGGAGTGGTTATACCACCCCGGTCTGAGCCCAAAAAGGCAGCGGACTTTTCGGATGCTGATAAAGAGCAAATAGCTTTGGATACTGCTGTACGACAAACCTTGATGGAATCTCTTGATCATGAAATGTTCAACATAGTCAAAGGTCTGACTACAGCGAAGAAGATTTGGGACAAGATAGAAGTTGTCATGGAAGGATCTGCAGAGGTCAGAAGCAACAAAACACTCATACTCAAGATGGAGTATGACACCTTTAGAATAAGGAAAGGAGAAGGCATAACAGATGTCTACCTACGATTCAGTCAGTTGGTATTGGATTTGAATCTGAGAGGTGTGACTCTCCCCATGGTTGAAACAAATACGAGATATCTGAGGAACCAGCCAAAAAGCATTGAGCATAGGGTCTACGCAATCAGAGAAACCAGAGATTTGCATACAACTTCTCTGGAAGAGTATTATGGAATACTAAAGACCTATGAGCTGGAAACACTTCAAGATCAAGCATGGGACAATGATTCAAGAGAAGAGACTGAATTAATAGCTAGATATGAGATTGAGATGGAAGATCGCCAGGATAAATCTGTTGATTCTCGATCTTATCGAAAAGCCGGGCCCAATCAAAGTTGGGTTCCGAAGAATGTCTAATCAATCTGTCATTGCAGGGCGTTAAGCAGAATCGAAATAAAGTTATATGGGTGCTAGACAGTGGAGCATCGAGGCATATGACTGGAAACAAGTCCCTGCTTACAGAGTTGGTTATGAAGGCTGGCCCTTATGTTACCTTTGGAGATGACAGCATAGGTGTGACTAAGGGATATGGCAAACTGAAAACTGGCAATGTCATCATTGAAGATATTTCCTATGTTGAGGGACTAAAGCACAATCTGTTGAGTATAAGTCAATTCTGTGACAAAGGTTACGAAATTGTCTTCAACAAGAAAGGTGTCTCAATCACTCACATCAAGGAAGGCTCACTAGCTTTAAGAGGAGTTCGAAAGGCAGATCTTTTTGTTGCAGATATGGATTCAGCAAATCAGGATGAGGTCACCTGTTTCTACAGCAAAGCCTCGGATGATGAAAGCTGGTTATGGCACAAAAAGCTATCTCACTTAAACTTCAAAACGATGAATGCTCTCGCAAGGCGAGAATTGGTGAGAGATCTACCTCAAATGGAGTTCGCTCCGAAAGGACTCTGTGAAGCTTGTGAAATGGGAAAGTCGAAGCGAGCATCGCATAAAAGCAAAGAAATTTCTAGTATTACTGAGCCTCTACAACTTCTTCATATGGATTTGTTTGGCCCAGTGAATGTCCTATCTTTGTCTAGGAAAAGATATGCTTTGGTAATCGTGGATGACTTCTCCAAGTATACATGGGTATTGTTCGCAATGACGAAAGACGAAGTACCTTTCTTAATCATTGATCACATCACTCAAATTGAGAATGTTTCAACACTTACTGTGAAGACGATTAGATCAGACAATGGCACTGAATTCAAAAACGCAGTGCTAAATGACTTCTGTGTATCTAAGGGAATACGTCGTCAGTATTCAGCCCCGAGAACTCCACAGCAAAATGGAGTAGTTGAAAGGAAGAATAGAACTTTGGTTGAAGCAGCAAGAACTTTGTTGTATGATTCAAAACTTCCTTTGTATTTCTGGGCCGAAGCAGTGAGTACCGCTTGTTACACTCAAAATAGAACCTTGATCATAAAAGATAAAGAAAAGACACCATGTGAGCTAATGAACAACAGAAGACCAACAATCAAATACTTTCATGTCTTCGGAGCAAAATGCTATGTGCTTATAGATGATGAAAATCTAGGCAAGTTTGCAGCAAAAGCTCGTGAAGGAATCTTTGTTGGTTACTCTACAGACGTGGTGGCAGCTTATAGAGTGTTCTTAGTGAATGATCGAAAAGTGACTGAAAGTTACAACGTCAGATTCGACGATACCAAACTCTCATCAATTTCAAGAGATTCTAGTGAACCTGAGTCCCTAAAATTTCAGAATCTGGACTTAGAAGATCTTGAAGATGAACCTGAGTTGGTTGTTCCATTAAATGTTCCAAGTGTACGTGAAGAACCTGAGTCTAGTGAACGAGCTAATTCTACAAGATCAGGAGAGACCTCTTCAGTACCAACCGGCAACAACTCAGGGGGAGTAAATAGCAGCTCAAGGACTACTGTTCAAGGCTCGAGTCGAGTTGACTCTAGTTCTGTAGGAGCTGGCACTAACTCAGGGGGAGTTAGTGAAAATAATCAAAGTAGTCAGCACCCCATCTCAGAAAGTCAAGCTGAATCATCTAGACAATTTCCAGGTGAACGGGTATGGAATAGAGACCATCCATTTGAGTTAATTATTGGTGATCCAGATGCTGGTGTGACTACTAGAAGAACCGCAAGAGCTGACATGGCTAATATCTCCTTATATTCTGGGTTCTTATCCAAACTTGAACCTAAAGAAATAGAAGAAGCTCTTGGCGATGCTGATTGGGTGATTGCAATGCAAGAGGAACTCAATCAGTTTGAAAGGCAGAAAGTTTGGAAACTGGTACCCCGACCAAAGAACAAATCCGTAATTGGAGCTAGGTGGGTATTCAGAAATAAACTGGATGAAAACGGACTTGTAACACGAAACAAGGCTCGTTTGGTTGCAAAAGGTTATTCTCAGCGAGAAGGAATTGATTATGATGAAACCTATGCACCAGTTGCAAGACTTGAGGCAGTCAGGATGTTCTTGGCATTTGCAGCACATAAGAACTTCAAGGTATTCCAGATGGACGTGAAAAGTGCCTTCCTGAACGGAGAGTTAGAAGAAGAAGTGTATCTGGAACAGCCACCCGGCTTCGTTGATCCAGAACATGCAGATTTTGTGTATCTACTCTTCAAATCTGTCTATGGCCTCAGGCAATCCCCAAGGCGATGGTATGAAACCCTATCTCTATTCTTAATTGAAAATGGTTTTGTTAGGGGAGTAATTGATAAAACATTGTTCTATAAAGTTGTGAGAAATGACTTAATACTTGTTCAAGTATATGTGGACGATATTATTTTTGGGTCATCAAATGAGCGCTTGTGCGAGAAATTTGCCAAGCTAATGCAGGAAAAATATGAGATGAGCATGATGGGAGAGCTGTCCTTCTTCCTTGGATTACAGATCAGTCAGAGAAAAGATGGTATCTTTATCTGTCAATCCAAGTACGTCAGAGATTTACTCAAGAAGTATAATCTAGAAGATGCATCAGCAGCTAAGACTCCTATGGCAACAGCCACGAAGCTTGATGAAGACAAATCAGGTAAATCAGTTGACATCACAAGCTATCGAGGTATGATTGGCTCACTCCTCTATTTAACTGCAAGTAGACCAGATATAATGTTCGCAACTTGTTTATGTGCAAGGTTCCAAGCGGATCCTAGAGAATCACATCTCGTAGCCGTCAAAAGAATTTTTAGGTATCTCAAGGGCACACCAAATCTAGGGATTTGGTACCCAAGAGATACAGGTTTTAATCTTATTGGCTATTCGGATTCAGACTATGCAGGTTGCAGGATTGATAGGAAAAGCACATCTGGTGCTTGCCAATTTCTTGGCAGAAGATTGGTGTCCTGGCAAAGTAAAAAGCAACATACAGTATCTACTTCTACTGCTGAAGCTGAGTACATTGCTGCTGGAAGCTGTGTAGCTCAAATACTGTGGATGAGGAACCAATTGAAGGATTATGGCATGGAGCACAAGAAAATTCCAATCATGTGTGACAACACAAGTGCCATTGCCATAACCAACAATCCTGTAGATCACTCAAGAACCAAGCATATTGACATCAGGTATCATTTCATAAGAGAACATGTCGAGGAGGGGACTGTGGAGCTACATTTTGTGCCCACAATGCAACAAATTGCAGATATATTCACCAAACCTCTTGATGAAGTAACATTCAATAGGTTGGTTGGTGAATTGGGAATGCTTAACACAAGTTAGTAAAGCCTTCTATCTGTAAAATCCATGTTTATGTTTGTATGTGCAAGCTAATCAATCATTATGTGCTTAGACTTTAATATGCCTAATTAATGATTGTTATAGGTTGCATATAGTGTGATTTTGCATGAATTCATTGTGTTTTAAGTGTCTTTTATAGCACAAATCTGTGAATTTATGCTTGTTAGATTGCATGATCATAGGGGGAGTTAAATTCATAATAGTCTAAATATTGCATGATTTTTAGATGAATTTACCTGTGTTTTTCATGTAATTAGAGGCCTTAGAATTATCAAGGAATGTTTTAATTATGTCATATATTAAAATCCTTGAATTGATATTTATATTAATTTGGCAAAATTAATTGTTGAGTTTTTCAAAGAAAAATTGTCAAATTATTCTAAGTATCTTCAAAATTTCGAGTTAGTCTCTATCTCGAAACTCATGTAGAAATTCGACTTGAATTTCGACTTGAGCTTCCAGGGTGAAGTTTTGAAAATTCTAAGTCTGGGAAGAATTTCGAGTTAGTATCTATCTCGAAATTCATCTCGAAATTCGACTTAAAGTTCGAGTTCGAGTTACCAGTGTGCCTAGTTCTATCTTCAAAATATTCGAGATAAAGTCTATCTCGAATTTTATCTCTAAGGTTGAGATGAGGTTTCCATTAAGGGAATATTTTGAAAAGAACTGAGAATTAACTTCGAGTTAGTCTATCTCGAACTTTATCTCGAAGTTCGACTTGATGTTCGAGATAGAGTTCTTAGTCTATCTCGAAACTCAACTCGAATTTCGACTTGGTGTTCGAGATAGAGTTCTCAGTTAAGCTAAAGGGAATTTTTCGAGTTACACTCCTAACTCGAAACATATCTTGAATTACCCTGGACTTTTTGATTCAAGGAAGTATTTTGGAAAGAATTTGAGATTAACTTCGAGTTAACTTCTATCTCGAACTTTATCTCGAAGTTCGACTTGATGTTCGAGATAGAGTACTTAGTCTATCTCGAAACTCAACTCGAATTTCGACTTGATGTTCGAGATAGACTCTAACTCGAAAAGTATCTTGAATTTTCTGTTTTTCCAAGTTTACTACAAATCAATAATGTTCAAGATAGTATTTCCCTATAGTTTCTGCTGTAATTTTGGTTAAAGTGCTTCTTTGTGCATAATTGTTCGAGTTAACTTCTATCTCGAACTTTATCTCGAAGTTCGACTTGATGTTCGAGATAGAAAAGTTCGAGATAGAAAAGTTCGAGATAGAGTTCGACTTAGATGTCCCCTGTATGGACTTAGTACTTTTCACATTTTTTTAACAGGGACATTTTTGTCATTCCACATTAATGTCTATATATACTTCTCTAACTCGATCTATTCTTTCACTTTTACCTAATTGAGTTTTACAGCCGCCCCAAATACATACAGGCGATTTTGACTTACAACCACTGATTCGTAATCTTTGTGACTAATCTCATACGGACAACGAATTACTGCCCGATTTTTGACTGCCATTATCTGAGTGACCAGTAATATCTGAGTTTGTGTGTTTGTGAATTTGTTCTTCTTTCTCGACATATATACATACGTATATACACACACCGTTTCACAATCATATACACACGATTTCACTGGTGTGTACACACATAACTTCACTGATTTCACTAGTATCAGATTCTGTTAATTGGTTGTTGATTTTCGCCTCTCACAGTGATAATTATCTATAACCCGTAGTTTAATTTTTCAAGAGTGACTTTTGGTCTTTTTGTTAAATTAAAAGGGATATAACTGATAATTCCTAAATTAATTGTTTTTTCGAAAATTAAAATAAAAATTCACATCTTTTAAAAGAAAAACATTTAATCAAAATGGCTCACCAATTTTCCCTTGCTAAAAACAATTTTTACAATATTTCTACGGAAATTGGTGATCAACTCCCGCGGTTTAAGTTTTGGATACGATTTCTCAATTTGTATTCCAAAGCTAGCCAAGCTTTTACTGCTAAACCTACACTAGTACATGATGCTTTACAGCAATTATGGACTAGTGCGGTTACTTTTGGGAGTAAATCAACCCCCTACGGTTTCAGGTTTACCTTAGCGGGTCAGGAATATGAGGTGACAGAACAAATTGTCAACAGAGTTCTAGGATTCCCCATTAAAGATGCCTATGATCCAGAACCTACTGCTGCAGAACGCCTCAGATTCTTTGAAGAAATTGGATGTTATCCTACAAAAGGCCCAATCACGGGAAATATCCAAAAGCAATTCTTCCATGCGGAATGGAATTACTTTTTCGAGGCCATCACAAGATGTTTTCGGGCACGCGAAAAAGACTTTCATCAAATTCCGATTCCCATGCAAACCTTTGCAGTAGCCCTAGCAAGAGAACTGGATATAAACTATGGACGTATAGTTCTCTCTGAGATAGTGGCCTCAATGGGATCCCTTGCAAGCAGAGACCTCTCTACCACTGATGTCGTCTGTTGGTTTCCTCGGTTTCTTCAAATGCTAATCAATGACTTAATACCGAAGGATGCTCTTGCTATTCGACAGGGATTTGCCAGAAGCCCCACATCTGAATCACTAGGGATGGGCACTAAGTCACTTGCAACAATTGCAAATCAGGATAAACATCAAGGTAAGCCAATGTCTACTCCTGAAAATATACAAATGTGGCTTAGATATGATGCAGGAGTTACCAATTTGGAGGCATCATCACAAGTCTCATCACATGCTCAAAATCCATCTGTTCATGCTGAGGCATTTGATGAGATTCCGGATGAGGAAAGCGATGATGCACAAGGTAAGCAATCAGGTAATCTCTCTATGCATACTATTCATTCCTCCTCCTACGTTTCTGATTCCGCGACCCATGAGACTGCTAACCCGCACGATCTATCCCAGGGTAAGAGCCATATTTCTGACTCTGAGTCTGATACACATTCCTATTCTTTATCACCCCTGTTAACGGAAGTCAGAAAACCAGCACGTATATTTATACCAGATGATGAGGAGAATGAACCCGAAGAGCAGCAACTTATTCGCAAGAAAGCCAAACTTTTCCACGCTGCTACTTCACAACCACAGTCAAACCCTAGCGTGTCACACGCAACCACTCCACCTCACGCGAGTGGTTCACCCCTTGAACATTCTGCACATAGGGACTTTGATTTTGGTCAAGATGATGTGCCTCTTGATGATACTGTTGCTTCAAGAGGACATGAAGTATTAAGAACTTCAGCCGTACCTTCACCGGTACGTACTGATGCTGCAAAGAGGATCGGTTCTGATGTCGTACAAGGACACTTTGCAGCCTCTCAGACTGAGATTCCAACTCAGGAACAAACAGAATTTGATCCCATAACTGTCAACAACATTTCTTATCAAGCTTCTGCAGGTACTGCTTCACTTTTAGGATCAGTCATTGAAGACATACACGAGCGTGAGACAGGGAGTGTGTGTGAGAGGTTAGGGAGAGAGGGACCTTCATTTTTAAGGCCCGAAACCGAGCGCCAAATACCAACAGAACGCGTATTAGAGCGAGGTCACCTAAACCAAACACCGTCCCTTAATACAGAAAATTTTGATACTCGTATGACTTCAATGGAGAATAAAATGGAGCAGTTCGGACAGTCGATGGGGCAGTTGGGGATTAATGTTGGAAACAATCAACGGGCTCTAGACGACTACGCAGCAAGAATGGCAAGTCAAGCTACAGCTTTTGATGATTTGACAAATAAGGTCAATGACTTGGGCCATGCTGGTGGTGTCTTGGGAAGCACTCTCAATGAGAGGATGGGGGCATTGGAGTCTACAATGCATACAATGATTGTGGAGATCAGTAGAATGATGTTCGCAGTCAGGAGTTTTGTGCCCCCGGAGTGCTTCGAGTCGGAACAACCTCCCCCCGATGCTGGAGCAGGTGGTGCAGGTGGTGCTAGTGGAGCGGGAGCCTCTGGTTCTGGTTTTGGAGGTTCCTATGCAGCTGGTGGATCTGAAGACCATGGTGGAGCTCAGGATAACTCACCTAAGGGGGAGAGTGGAAAGGAGACGAGACAGCAGGCAGTTCACATCGAAGAAATTGAAGAACCCGCTGATCTTGTTAAGGAACCAGAAGTTGAGCCGTCTGTTGCTGAAGAGGCTCTGAGGAGGAGAAAGGGTAAGGCAATAATGGTTGAAGAAGATGAACCAGTTATTGACCTGAGTCATCAGGACACAGTACAGGAGGTACTAGACTCAGATTCTGATATGGAAGACGTACCTTTCGCACATGCTGTTAAGCGATCTTTGAAGGAACAAGGTGGAGGTGCTGGTATGTCTTTCGGAATACCTGAAGAAGATCCTATTGATGAAGAAACCCTGCAGTCTCAACAGTTAGCCTTGGAACAAGCTCAGTTCCATAAAATGAAGATGATGCAAGAACATGCTGCGTTCCTAGAACAGAAGGTGGAGCTACAAGGGAAGCAGTATGAGTATGAGCTTGCAAGGCTAGCCAATCCTCAAGTTGATCTGGACAAAAGAAGGTTAGGGCAGAAATGGGATGAAGCAAGGAAGATAATGATGGGACCATGTGCAAAAGGAGTTCATAACAAGGATGCAGATGATCTGTTCTACAACTTGAATTTGCAGAATCCAATGACTGGGGACTATATAAATGCTTTGAAGAGATTAATTTCTAAAGTCAGGGTTGGATACAATGCAAATCTTAAGGAGTGGCAGGTTATCTTGTCTTTGGTAGAAGGAGTCCCAACATCTTTCCTATTCGTGGATGACCAATTCATAATGAGAAGATCTGCGTCAGAGTTGTTCTTGCTAGCGACTAAAATTCAGTACTCTCAATCTGAGGAGCTAAGCATTCTGTACAGGGATCAGTTAATGCAGCTAGCAGAGGACAAGGGTCCAGAATTCTCAGCTTATCCAAATTTTGTCCGGATGGTGGTTCAAGGAAAGATGAAGAGGGTGAGCATGGAGGAAAAGGACTTAATGGAACTTTCAGTGGAATCTCTTAAAGCAGTATGTAGACAAATGATGGGTAAGGGATTCGCCTCTGAGCTTAAAGATAAATCCGTGAGGATCATTGAAAGAGTCATATTCTTGAAGAGCAATGAGGTGTGGAAGTGTGATGTCATTGCTCCAAACCCTCTCGACAACGTGAAGATTGAGCCGGAGCTGATAGAACAGAAATGGAATATTCTTCAAGCAATGAAGAATGTAGATGAAGCTTTGACTCTTCCTTCTGGAGAACTGGAACAAGGAGAAATAAGGGAGGCAGTTGGCGTTCCAGGGAAAGATAGTGTATACTGGATACACTCTTATGCTGATGATACAGCTGATGCCTTAGCATACATAGATGCAGACCAGAAACAAACACTCTTGCATATGAGTAGACAATGGCTGCTACAGACTCAAGATGCTGCATTTCTAGAGAAAGTGTTATATGTGTTCAAATGGGGCGAAGTGGAAGACAAGTTTGTTGAAGAAAAGCAGAGACTCGTGAGTTACCTGTCTGAAGTAGTGGTGGAAAAGAAGCAAATGGAGCGAGATGCGGCTAGTGTCCACAATACTAACCGTGTCAAGGGCTACCCCAAGATGATCTATTGTCAGTTTAAAGCTGATAAAACTCATTGGAAATCTCAGCTCATCATGAAGAACTTTGAGGATATTCCAAAGATCAGGACTACTCAGGAGGTGGACAAACTCAGAAGGCTTTTCAAACATCCTTATCCAGAGCCCAAGAACCCTCTAGAAATGGAAGCTGTAAGTCTGTTGAATGCTAGGTGGAAGCAGCTTAAAGATCCAGTATACAAGAAAGAAAAGCAGCAGAAGGAGAAGCTCAAAAGGCAGAAAGAAGAAAGAGACCAAGCTGCTGAAGCTAGAAAGAGGAAACGGAATTAGGGTTAAAGGTCAGAGTGGTGTGAACTTGAAGTTGGAAAAACTTCATGTCTTTCGGTTGCTTTAACTCACTTGAGGAAAATTCACCTAAGAGTGAATCCAATAAGGTGATATAAGTTTGACTAGAAGGTATGAAATAATCCAGGTGATAGGAATCACTCAAATGATCTTTAATTCGAGGTTCGAATTCTGTTTCTAGTTTTTATGTTCATTGTATTGTTTTCAAGTTCTTTTCAATTGTATATTATTCAAGAATGTAATGTTAATTATCTTTTCTCGTCTCATTGTTTAGTTGAGTTATCCTTCATTAATTTGAATGTCATTGTTAGACAATCAAATTGGGGGAGATTGAAAGGCAGAGTGTATAAACTTGTAACACTATAACTAATGTAACTCAAACTAAAGGAAAAGATACTTAACCAGAAGACAATCAAGAACAGGAAGTCACAAGAAATCAACACTAAATGAAGACAAGGTAATTGATACAATTAAACATGCTAACTATGATCAAGCCAAGAAGAAATCATTGAGAGAAGTTCAAGTTAAAGTTGTTCATGCCTCAGTGATTTGATAAATCAAGAATCAAGATCATAACTATCAGTATCAACAAGACCAATTGATTTCAAGTGAAGAAGAAGGAAAGCAAATATTGGAAAGCCAAGTTATTCAGTGAATATGGTAATTTATTCAAGAAGCAGAAACACTATCAAGACTAGTCACTTATGAACCAGACCAATGCATCAAGTGTCAGGACATTGATAGCAAGTTTATGTCAGTAATAAAGAACCATGTTCAAGAGCTTGTTGAAGAATAAAGAAGACATGAAGATATCACAAGTTCAAGATGTGCATTGAAGTTTCAAGTTGAAGACCAGAATATTTTCTAAGTTCTAAATGTTCTGGATGGCTAAGTAGAAATTCTCAAGTAGAAGTTCTACTTAGGAATTTCGAGATAGCCAAGTAGAAGTTCCACTTAGGAATTTCGAGATAGCCAAGTAGAAATTCTCAAGTAGAAGTTCTACTTAGGTGCAGCTTCAACATGACACATGGCATCTTCTGATTGGCAGATTTCCAAGCTTTCAAGATAAGGCAAGAATTATGTGGACATCATTGGGCCACGTACATCTTAGTCTTTGAAGACTACAGGACATAGATTACATGTAGTATAAATAGAAGTACTTGTGTAATGTTTTAGTTAGTGAGCAATTCTAGAGAAAAACACAAAAGAAAAAAGAGAGAGTGCATTCACAGAGCTTAGTATCATTCACTTCTCTCTCAACTTCTGTTATACTTTGTAATGAATGTTGTAGCAACCCTTTCAAGTTATATATAAAGAAATATATTCCTTGAATCTGTGTGTTCATTTATTGCATCGTTTTTATTGCCTCTCATATTCGAAAAGTTGTATTCACCCCCCCTCTACAACACATTTGGACCTAACAACACACAATTTTCACATCAAAACAAACCACTTATAACACATACTCATTATAAACTAAACATTAACTTCACTTAACTACTAACCAACTTAGTTTACACCATAAATACAAAGAGGGCAAGAGTAGTTATACCTTCTTGAAGCTCTAACAACACTCAACAAGCCTTGGATAATCCTTAACAACCTTACAATAGCTTGAATCAACTAAAGGAGCCATGAAAAACCAAGTTAGTTTCTTAAAGTTACTATTCATGCACTATTCATCATCACCTTCATGATTTATTTCTCAAACATGGAATGGAGTTAGAAGCTAGAATTCATAGCATACCTTAGTCTATATGTAAGCAACCTTCATGAATTTTTCCTTGAATTTAGATGGCTTGTAACTAGGGTTTCAAGTTTCCAATTTCCCTTTTTTTTTCTCTTGGCCGAATGCAATGAAGAGGATGGGGGAGGAGATTTTTTTTGTGTTTTGTTAATCCTATCTCATCTTGTCTTAATTTCTTGAGAATTCTAGAGTTTTGTGGAAAATCCTATGGTTTAAAGACTAATTTGCCCTTAATTTTGAGTTAGTGGAATATGAGATCATTAGTGATGTCATTAAGATGAGTTCATATTCTTATTTACTTATTTTCTAAGTATTATGCTACTAACTTTGGACAATCATAATGTGGTATGCACCCTTGCTAAATTACTAATCTTGGTTGCTTGGTTTCCATATTCGTCTAATCGTGGTTCGTTTCGAGTATACCTCATTATCTCAGTGGTTTTCGAAATCATTTACAAATCCAATTTCCTTTGGTATTCTCTTAACTTAATAATCCCTTGGTTTAACTTAAATTCACTAATTCCTCAATATATAATTCCTTTAGTATTTCTATACCCCTTAATATCCAAGATATAGAAGTTCGTTCGAGCTCAAAATCCTCAAAATCAAAATTCAGGAATTTCTAAAATCCATCGTCATTTCGAGTCACTTATTTTCAATGTACAACACTAATATAGTTTTTGTTTACTCATTTTCCATCCCTAATATAGAGTACCTACACACCATTTCCCTGGATTCCTCAAGATCACTATTCATTTGGGCACTGTATCCTTTCTAAAGTTAGGGTTATTACAGTCTTCCCCCCTTAAAAGGATTCCGTCCCGGAATCATGTTGGAAATGTCCATGAGTATCTTTCTCATTCACACCTTCTAACTTCCACACTATTTCCTTTATCCTTTTCCTTCTATAATACCTCTATCTTGTTTGCGCAAAAATATACTAACATAACTTCCTTGTCATTCATCAACATGCCATTTAGTTTATCAATAGCAGTCCTTTTACTGTCTTCTCTTCACAAATCTCCTCCTGTTTCCAGTCATTCCATGTTATCTCGTCTCTCCTTCCTCTTTTGACGAAGATATCCGCCACTACATTGACCTTTTCTGAATGGTAGTGTATCTCACTTATGGTTTGACCATCTTCTGATCTCTATCATGACATAAATATTAACTCCTCAATATTCCTATAGCTCCTCTCTGTAAAATTTTCCAGAAAATAAGCTCTAATAATATTCTTTAAAACAATTGTAAGAAAATACCACCTATAATATATATTTCCTGTTCGTCTCAACGAGCTTGTGTTTTCCCAAAACACTTCTACTTTTCTTTTCATAACGTTTCCTAGCCCTTAATAGATACTGATTTTCCTTATCTATATTATTAACTTATTTATTCCATTAATTGATTAAGTCGATCCTTAACCAAAGACTTACACACAAAATTTAAATCGAAAAGCAAGTACCTGTATCCGCATCTGGTTTCGTCAACGCTTCCCCTAAAGTCATGTTGTACACTCTAGCAGTAGGCCTATTTGAGGCAGCCCCACTCTGTCCTGACGCGTATGACCCACCTGAACGGCAATCTCTAGCAATGTGTCCTAGTTTCCCACACTGGTAACACTTAACATCTCTTTTAGGGTTTGCATCAGTTGATGGGCACTGGTTAAAGTAGTGTCCTTTTTGTCCACACTTAAAACAAGTTACTCCCAGCACTCTACAGACTCCTATATGCTTCTTACCACACGTGTCACAATCTGGTAATGGTGGTCGTGATTGATTGGACTGAAATGTCCCTGAAGATTTACCACCCTGATTCACCGTCTCACTAGTAGTCTTGTTACCCCCCGACTTTCCCACAAATTGAGATTTTTGTCCTTTACCTCCTTTGTTAAAGTAGCTTCCCTCACTTGAACCTCCTTTTGGGCCCTCAAATCTTCTTTTCTTATTCTCTCGACCTATTTGAGCCTGCTCACTCTCGGCCTCTATAATTGATGCCTTTTGAACCACTGCAGCATAATCAGTCAACTCAAATGGGGCCACTCTCGTTCGTAACCAGGGTTTCAACCCTTGTTGAAACCTTTTTGCACGTTGTTCTTCAGTACGCACAAACTCGGGAACAAACCTCGACAGTTCTGTAAATTTATTTTCATACTCTGCTACTGTTAGGTTATCCTGTTTTAACTCCAGAAACTTTAATTCCATTTGGTTTTCTAAATACCTTGGAGAATACTTTTCTAGGAATACCCTAGTGAAACGCTCCCAGGTTATCACTCCCGCTTCCTCTAGGTTCTCCCTAGCTTCCCACCAGTAATTTGCCTCTCCCTTTAAGAGATAGGCTGCAAAAACTGTTTTCTGATCTTCCTCTATCCTCAGTATTTCGAAAGCTTTCTCCATTTCTTTTAGCCATGCCCTAGCTACTACTGGGTTAGTGGTTCCCTCAAATTCTGGGGGCTTTAATGACTTAAAGGCACGAAAGGAATTAGCTGCCTGATTGGGGAGAACAGGTGGTGGTTGAGGATTCTGTGGATTCGCTAAATTCTGCCTTAATAAGTCCATGAATTGGGCAAAGGGATCACCTCCCGGATTCCTTTGTTGGCCAGTTGATTCCTCTTCTCCTTCTTCATGATTTTCTTCATTATGAGCATTTTCGTTCAGTCTAGTACCTTCGATATTTCGACTTCTTTCGTCTCTCTCATTTTCCCTTGCATTCGCTCTACTGTCACGTCTAGGCGGCATAGTTCTGTACATAACAATAGTCCTTATTAATTACCCGAATTTGGGTTACTATATACATCATTTCTATATACATAATTATATCATTAATTAGCTCATTTGCACATCACAATATCTTTATCACGCGATTTACATCTAGTTATACCATAACTTTAGTAGGTAGTTGTATCGCCCTTAACACGATAGCCTTTTCATTAAGTCAATCACCTTTTATACATCAATATTTCTGAGTCTCAACATTTATTATATAAAAAAAAATGCAGCAAAAATTTAGATAGAAATGCACAAACTTCATTAATGTACATAAATATTTTACAATTTGGGTACAACATCTTTTACTGCTAATAATATACATCATCTAATACAAGGTTCGAAACCCAAAACATAGCCGTACATACTAATCTGATATCACCAAAAGTACTACTAACTGTCCTCTAATCAGACTGGGATTAAAACAGTGAACAACTAAACTAATCCCCAAAATGACATCAACAAGATGACTAGTCTGATTAGTGACGAAACTACTATCCCAGCTCACAACCCTGCCCTGACAACATCCCGTATCTGGACTACCATGGTAGTAACCGTATCAACTATCTGGGCCCTCCATGCCGGGTCTCCTCTATCACCCAACAACCTCCTAATATCTCCTAATGCTCGTAGCTCAATACTGATCATCCCCAGAGACATCCCATCCGGGATAACCCCTCCTCTCCCTCTCTCTAACCTCTGTAGAAGAGTGTCTATAGTCCTGCGGGGCTCCTCCAACTGTCCCTGAAGGGCAAAGTACTCGGTCAATAAGGTAGCTGAATGTGGGTCACCCGCCGGTAGGGGTGCCTCCTGAGGGGGTACAGCTAGGGGAGGTGCATCCACAGGTGGAGGTGGTGGAGGTGCAAAGGGTGGGGATGGAGGAACCGACTCTGTCTCAGCATCCTCTGAAGGATCCTCCTCCTCCTCAAAAAAACCAAAATGCCCGGGAGGGGTAAACTGCTCAAAAAGGATCATCTATAGGGTCAGGACTAGGTAGAGGGGATGGAACTGGTGACGGCACTGGGACGGGTCGGACAGGAGTGGGAACCATCTGAATATCCCTCCACTCAATCGGCTCCTCAGGTATAACTGACAACCTAGGCCTCTTACGCAGTGGCCTCTCCTCCTCAGGGATCTCCGATCTCACTCTGGAAGGACCTGCCTCGTCAGATCCTGTAGAAGGTCTACCCATATATGGCACTAGGGCCACAGCATCTCTCCGTCTCTGCTCCTCTGCCTCCTCTCTCTCTAATAGCTCTCTAGCAGATGCCCGGCGTCTCTCCCTGAGGTCCTCAACTGCATACTCGGGGACCTCTACCCCGGCCAGCTGAAGATCTAATAGCTCCTGCTCTGACATCCCTAGCCACTGGGGGTCCTGACTCGGCTCACCCATCTCCGCTCCCTATAATAAAACATAAAATTCTAGTAGTAGCAGTCTAATAAATTATAATATATGCTTAAAGTAAATACTACCTGCGATATACCACCCCTGAACTTGATGGAAGTTCACAATTTACATTATAACTGATATATTTATTATTATTACTTTTGTTCTTGAGCATTATGACTCTTAGCTCTGATACCATCTGTGACGCCCCTAGATCCGGCGTCAAGGATCCAGGTCATCACGGTCCAATTTCCGATCAATATCAATATCTCTGTAGTCCCTTTTTTTTTTAAATAAATAAATAAATAAATAAGCAGTTGACCCCACACTAATACACACACACACACCAGTCATATGCTCATAGAACAACAACCACAATATTTAAAAGTTTTAAAGTTAACAGTTATTACAAGCCCAGAATTTACTAAGTACATTGTTGAACAAAGCTTCTACAGGAAGCACTTCAACAACTAAAGTTTATTACAACTTACACACTTAATTTACATAAGTATACTAAGCCCCTTCGCTTGTCACTACCTCGGGGATGGTCGCCAGCACACGCTCAAAAGGTCGCCTTTCTCTTACCCTCTTGCGGGGTGTGGTACGTAGTATCGGCATGGGACCTAGCTGCTATATACATAAGTAGCAAGAGTGAGCTATAATAGCTCAGCAAGATCATACTGTAACTAAAATTTAAAATGTGAACAAGTATACATATATGTATATGCATATGTAATAGCAGAAAACAATTAAAATCCTTAAGGAAGAGTAAAGCTCTTATTTAATAATACATCATCCACTCACTATTATAAGAAAGAAATCTAAATTAATATAATATCAGTTTTTCTTCATCTGCAACCATAATACCATCATCTCATATCATTATTCTGTTTTCAGTATAGAAATCTGAAATAATATAATATCAGTTTTTCTTCATCTGTAACTATCATTCCATCATCTAATATCATAATTCTGTTTTCAGTATAGAAATCTGAAAACCATTGTCTACACTTTCTTTTCAAAAACATTGGGGATATCTGCTGTCGCCTGATACGTTAGGACGATGATCAGTCGCCTAATCGTACCTGCTCTCTTTTTACCACCGGTAGAAGGAATGAAAATCATCCCTGGAGGAAGGCCACCTGCTAACATCCTCCCTTGGCATCTTCGTGCCGTAATAAAAATAATAAATGCGGGACTGTGTCGCACACAGCCCTGACACAGCCACTTACGCAAGTCTGTTGCAATCCACCTCTTTATCTCATCATTATTCTCTTTTCAAAATATCATTCCACGTTTCCATTTTCTCACTTTCATTTCCACCTATCATTCTCTCATATCATTTCCATTCTCGCACATTACTTCTATAAAATATATATGTCATAATGCTTTGATTATGATTCAGGCCTCTCTTTCATATTCAGAAATCAAATATACTTTTATATTCGTAAAATATTCCATCTATTTTAAGAGTAATGCATGATAATCAAATAATGTTTATTAAACCACTGATACTCAAAAAGAACATTTTTAATATAATATTATAACCATATAACCCTCGATAACAACTGATACCATTCTCTCTTATTCTCATAATCATAAGGCATGTTCAATTCATGCATAATCATCTCTATACATATCCATCTCATACTCTTATTCATATTCATATACATCTTATACTCATATCCATATTCATATACATCTTCGTATATCTTTCTTTTCAATATTAATACTCAAGGAAGACAATTTCTTCACAATATAGTAATAATAGCATCACATATATATATTCCACGAAATCAAGTTTCTTTGTGAAGATAAGTAGTTTTACAAATAGGGATAGAAGAAATCTTGCCTCGGTTTCGATATCCTGACGGTATGGCTCGTCCCTCTTCCGGAGTTTCTATAAACACAAAAGGACCGTCGTTAGAACCACATCTCTTACTCACTACACTCTTGTATAACATTACCTTTTGAAACTTTAATATATGTTTAACGTATTCTTATTACCCCAAACGTTCAAGAACTTAGCCATTTAAAACCTTAATCGAAGTTTCAGGGGTTTTCACCGTTTCCCTTAACGACCACACTCGACTGCAGAATTTCTTATAATTTTTAAATTTCGAATTTTATTGTAAGGTCAACTGGAAATAGTTCTTTGACCACACTACTATCATATCCCAAAATTTCGTGACTTTTAACAATGTTAAGGTATGGTAATTGTAACCTCAAGTTTGATACATTTACAGTTTCTCGGTTTCTGAACCGCTTTCACTAAAACTGACTTTTCTCCTAAACCGTTCATCAGATTTTAACGCACCTTATATCAAAACGATCTATGAACTAAGCTCTATCATTTCATAGTTAATTAGGAACCTGGACAGTAGGGTACCGTACGGATGCAGGGGGTCCAAAACAGGGCAACTTACATTCTAACGAAAATCGGCCATTATAACGGCTATAATTTCGTAATTTCCATAAATCCAACTCCTCCAAATCAATTATCAAACACCATAATCATCACCTACACCATGTGGTCTTCATTACCAGCCATGGTTACAAGTCCACAACACACAATTTCCACATCAAAACAAACCACTTATAACACATACTCATTATAAACTAAACATTAACTTCACTTAACTACTAACCAACTTAGTTTACACCATAAATACAAAGAGGGCAAGAGTAGTTATACCTTCTTGAAGCTCTAACAACACTCAACAAGCCTTGGATAATCCTTAACAACCTAACAATAGCTTGAATCAACTAAAGGAGCCATGAAAAACCAAGTTAGTTTCTTAAAGTTACTATTCATGCACTATTCATCATCACCTTCATGATTTATTTCTCAAACATGGAATGGAGTTAGAATCTAGAATTCATAGCATACCTTAGTCTATATGTAAGCAACCTTCATGAATTTTTCCTTGAATTTAGATGGCTTGTAACTAGGGTTTCAAGTTTCCAATTTCCCCTTTTTTTTCTCTTGGCCGAATGCAATGAAGAGGATGGGGGAGGAGATTTTTTTTGTGTTTTGTTAATCATATCTCATCTTGTCTTAATTTCTTGAGAATTCTAGAGTTTTGTGGAAAATCCTATGGTTTAAAGACTAATTTGCCCTTAATTTTGAGTTAGTGGAATATGAGATCATTAGTGATGTCATTAAGATGAGTTCATATTCTTATTTACTTATTTTCTAAGTATTATGCTACTAACCTTGGACAATCATAATGTGGTATGCACCCTTGCTAAATTACTAATCTTGGTTGCTTGGTTTCCATATTCGTCTAATCGTGGTTCGTTTCGAGTATACCTCATTATCTCAGTGGTTTTCGAAATCATTTACAAATCCAATTTCCTTTGGTATTCTCTTAACTTAATAATCCCTTGGTTTAACTTAAATTCACTAATTCCTCAATATATAATTCCTTTAGTATTTCTATACCCCTTAATATCCAAGATATAGAAGTTCGTTCGAGCTCAAAATCCTCAAAATCAAAATTCAGGAATTTCTAAAATCCATCGTCATTTCGAGTCACTTATTTTCAATGTACAACACTAATATAGTTTTTGTTTACTCATTTTCCATCCCTAATATAGAGTACCTACACACCATTTCCCTGGATTCCTCAAGATCACTATTCATTTGGGCACTGTAGCCTTTCTAAAGTTAGGGTTATTACAGCTTTGATACCAATTGTTAGGTCCACTATGATTGTAGAAAGGGGAGGGGGGTTGAATACAATCTATATCAATTTCTTAAAATTTATTCGTTAAATAATTTTCACTTAAACGAATATTTTGTGCGGAATAAATTGACACGGATTTCAAGTTGAATATAACTGTATATTAACTTGATGTGGTGTTACAAAATCAATCCAAACTATTATCAAGTGTTTAATAACTAATTAGAAAATTCGACATGAACTTTTCTAATTCAGTTAATAAATCTCAAGATAAGTACTAGGAAACTTAATTCGCTAGTAATACAAGAATCACAAGTAGACAAGTTCTATTGGATAGAATATTACAAAGATGATGAACTTGAATTTATGTGAATTAATTTGTTCTTGGTGTTCTTGATATTTGAGAGAGAAAGCTGCTGTTTATTTTCTGGATTTATGCTGTGTTCTGTTCTTGTTTTTATTCTGCTGCTTCTGATGTGTTATATAGGTCTGTACTGATTAGATATGACTTAAACTGCTTCAAGACCTATTAAATCAGCTGTCAGCATGACTTAATCTTGCTCCAAGACATAATTAATCCTTAGAGATGACTTATTTTCTGTCGGTATGACTTAGAACATGTGTCGGTATGACTTAATCTTCAACAGTGTGGTCGGTATGACCTAAATCACTTTTGTCGGTATGACCTAACACCTTTCCAGAAATATCTTGCTTCGGTATGACTTAATTCCCTTGGTATGACCTAGCAGCTTTGAGGTCGGTAAGACATAACTCCTTGCAGCAGCTCGGTATGATTTAAATCTTCTGCTCGGTATGACTTAGACTTAAGTCATGTCGGTATGACTTAACTTAAGTCATACCGAACCAAACTCAGTCAAGTCATAATCTATTCAGCATTTAATTAAATCATATTGATCCTTTTAATTAATTAATGATTAACTAATTCATGATTAATTGATACAATAATTAACTTAATAAATAAATTAATTCTATTAGAATTAATTCATTTAATTAAATCAATTAAATGATTTATATCAGTTACAAATGAATTAAATTAAATCAATAATTAATTAATTTAATTCTCCCAAACCACGGAAAATAATAAAGAATTACCACTGACTTATGTTGACGTTCGATGTACTGTCTGGTTCATGAACGACTAACTTCAATGATGCTTCTTCACTTTTGACTTTAAACTGTGGTTTATTCCTTCTCTCAATTTTCTTGTACTTTGATTGATTTTCAATCTATCACTCGAAAAATCTCTTTCACTGTAAATGAATCCATTCACTTCAATGTTATACTGAGGCTTGATCGATACGTCTTCCAGTGTGAAACATCAAAACTATAGATTGACTTCCTTCTTTCTTCTGACAGATATTGCTTCCTGAGATTCCTGTGACAGATCATACGGATATTTACTTATTACAATTTGGTTTAAGTTGATTAGGATCCTCGAACTACAAATAGGCTGATTCATATGCCTTTCAAAAACTGTTTGGCAGCTAACTGAATGCAATGAATTAACAAATATATTTATTTTACATGAAATATATAATTTATTTTACATACAAATATTATAATTTAATTTTATATTAATAAATATGATCCTTTTTATTTAAAAACATTTATGCATTATTTGATTTAATTGAATATATAATGCAATGATTCAATTGTAAACTATTTTTTTTAGAAATAATATAATGCATTTCAAGATTATTTTATTTAAAAATTTTACGAATTTCTCTTCATCACAATTTCTCTTGGACGGTTAAAATTATAAAATTATAAATTTTTTAAATAAAGTAATCTTAAACTTCATAATATTATTTCTTAGAAAAAAATAGTTTACAATTGCATAATTGCATTATTCAATTAAATCAAATAGTGCATAAATATTTTTAAATAAAAAGGATTATATGTATTAATATAAAATTAAATTATAATATTTTTAAGTAAAATAAATTATATATTTTATGTAAAATAAATAATTTATTAAAAAAGACTAAAATACCCCTTACAAATTGATAAAATCATGTTCAGGGATTGCAAATTAAAAAAGAAAAGGAAGTACCAGAGTGAAGTACCACAAAAAAAGATAAAGATATCTATGTCACTACCGGAGTGAAATACCACAAAAAAAAAATAAAGATATCTATGTCATTAAAAAAATAAATGTATCTATGTGACTTCACAAATACTTAAACATTAGTACAAAATAAAGCTCCTCTAGTTATTACAGAATGTACGTACTAATCTCACTACAACTAATCATTCTCTCTCCAATCTTGTTCTTCTTGCTGGTCCCCAAAAATCACGCCAAATTTCCCCAAGTCTCAAGCATCAGTCTTTGTCTTTCCTTTTCTTCTTTCTATTCTCCTACCCCTTTAAAAACAAAATGCCCCCTTTCAACTTCTTGTCAACATGAAATTTCAAGATCATGGGTCTTCTTATTTCCTATGCCATTGACTCATTCTGGTGAGTTTACACATACCCTTTTCATTTTTTCACTTATTTTGATACATATACAAAGATTGTATGTATATATTGTTTTCTTGATAGAATGAGGGACTTTCCATCTTGTTTTGGTGAAAATGGTGTTCAAGTTGCTGATAATTCTTATTCAAGTGTTAGTAGTTTAAGTAAGGCTCCACAAAACTTGGTTACTTGTATATATCAATGTAAATTACTTGGCAAGACTTGTTTTGTAGTGCTTTCTTGGAGCAAGAATTTGATGGGGTATTGTCTAGGTGTCGAAATTAATGATTTAGGTGGTCAGTGTGTTTGTAGAGTTGATGTTAAACCTTCTTTGTTTCATAAGAGAAAAGGGTCTAAGTGTTTTGAAGTAAATTCTGCTAAAATTGACATTTATTGGGACCTTTCTTTGGCGAAATATGGCTCGGGTTCTCAGCCTGTTGAGGGGTTTTATGTAGGAGTGGTGTGTGAGGGAGAGATGGTTTTGTTGGTTGGGGATATGCGGAAAGAAGCGATTAAGAAAGCGAATGCTGTTCCTTCTTTGTTTGGTTCGATGTTTGTTTCGAAGAGGGAACATATATTTGGGAAGAGGGTTTATAAAAGTAGGGTTCAGTTTTCTGATAATGGACAAGTTCATCACCTTGCGATTGAATGTGAGACAATTGGAGTCAAAGACCCGCGTCTTGTTGTTCGTTTGGACAGCAATATAGTGATGCAGGTAAAGCATCTACGATGGACATTTCGTGGAAACCAGACCATTTTGGTTGACGGGCTTCCTGTAGAAGTTTTTTGGGATGTTTATAATTGGTTATTTGGCACAACTTTTGGGAGTGCCATTTTCATGTTTCAAACTTGTCCGAGAACTGAGAAGTTATGGGCCAGTCAGACATTGGATCCCTCTGAACCCCCCTGGCCTTGCTTACAGAGTAGTAGAGAATCTAAGTCATCTGATCCTGGTTTTGCTCTGACCTTGTACGCTTGGAAGAATGAGTAGCAAAGCCTTCTTGATACATGATGTGTGTTTTCTTATGGAGATGGTTGAGTTATACTAATGATGGTATTATACTATATTAGCTCATTAAAATTCTTTGCTTGTTTATTCCACTTCGCTATATCAAAAACATTAGTGCTATACCTATAACTCTTTTACAGCGTTTACATACTTCACGATATATTTACACTCGTACTTGTGTAATTTGCTTGAAGTATGAATGAAGACCGATCTTCTGTCAATTTGTGTCTTATTAAAGCTCTGGTAACCAACCTAATTGAATAATATCATAAAGCTTTATGGCGATCTTTATCATTTTGCTTATATATTTAGGGAAATGTTATATCCAGATCTCTTTTTTAATTTCCAGAGCTATTTGTAGCATATTGTTTGTGAATGCAGGGCGCATTTGCTACAAACATAGCTTTGGAAATAAAAAAAGGGCTCTGTAAATAACACTTCCCTATTTAAACTGATGCCATGGACTGTCATGAGCTCAGAAAATGGAGAAATTTTAATTAGTGATTTGTTAAGTAAAAACTTCTACAAACTTTTATTCTCATTTCATGGAGTGTGCTTTAGAAAGAATTTGCATAACACGGTACTTTTAATATGGAACTTTTCGTTAAAGCTGTGTCACCATAGAGTGTTATAAGTGCTATATCTTTTAACTCTACAAGGACTAACTATAATAGCATTAACTGGTGGTAAACTATATATGGCGTTATTTATGTTTACGGAAAGTGGTGCTTATTTCAACTAGATAGATACTGGATTTGTACCTTTTACTAGTTGTTTGTGGAACATACATCTTTTATAGTTTACAGATATTGTGCTTGTGGTAGAGCTTATGGTGAATGGAATGTCGCATTTCATGGGAAAAGAGGGCTTCAAGATTAGATAATTCATGGACCATGGCACAGTCACTGGAAATCCTTTTTCGATTGTGAATTGCCATTTCTAAACAAGTCAAGATATTTTACTAATGCAAGATTCTTCACAATATATATTCTTAATTTCTTCTTTGGGTATGTCATTCCAAGCTGTCTTTGTAAAGATCTTGCCAACATCTTTGTAAAGGTTACCACTTTATGTTAGTGATGATTCCTCCATTTGCTACAACATGGTGGGTTCTTCTCTGGATCTAGTCATTTTTTATAAAAGCATCGGATGGGCATCAATCTCTAGCTGGAAATTTCACAAATGATACTACTTGTTGCCAGTGGTATTTATGAAATCCTAAACATATCATAGCAGAATGTCTTTCCTGTTCCTTGATTACACCGATGATTATAATAACTATTTAATCTAGAATTCAAACGTGTTTATCATTCGTAATAAGGCATACTACTAGATTGTTTGTGGCCTAATGTTACACTCTGAAAATTAATATGGATGACGGCTTTGGTGATGACTGTCCGAGATTTAAGGCTATGTCAGTTTTCCATTTAATTCTTGCAACCGTTTCATCATGTGCATGTGAAGATGACTATGTCAATCGTCGTAGTTAAATGCTACATTGCTGGTGTTTACGTCCATCCTTTGCACTTGTATAGGTTATAACAGTAACTAGTTTACTATCCAGCAACGAAGAAATTTTATGATAGGAATTGATCTGATTGATGATCTTTGCCACTGCAACTGGGACAGACTAGCATTGATATTTTCACTTCTTTTAAATATGTTCTACTCCTAGTACATAGAAATGTTCTGTAGACTTATATAGATGCATACATACAGGGCCGGCCCCGAGTTTCAGGGGGCCTTAGGCCGAACCGGTTTTTTGGAACCCTAACATACATATACATTACGTATCCTACACATTTATGTACAAGGGGATTTGAAAATTTGGAGCCTTTGAATGTTGGGGGCCCTAGGCGCAAGTCTTGCTCGCCTATAGTCAGGACCACCCCTGCATACATACCTACAAGGCAGCTTGAAGGCTTTACCTTTTGCCCAGAAGAGGAGAGACCTATTATATACTGGATTTGCTGTTGGCATTTATAAGTGCAATTAGTATGGGGTGTTTGGGAGAACTTTTATTCAGAATAAGTCAACTTATTTTAAGACAAAGTTAGAGATTCCTAACTTTCGAACTTATTTTCCAACTTATTTTTGCAACTTATTGAATCTCAAACATACATTAAATACTTGTATAAAAAAAAATTATCAAAATATATAATTTTTACCCGAAAATAAGTCCATAAGTCTATAATATAAGGTGAGCCAAACAGGCACTATATTTGCTGGTTAGACTAACAGTCTACAGTTCTAACTTGTACCCTGTTTGTTTCTAATTGCCTGACAGTTCTTTGTAACAATCGCTATATTTCTTTCAGTGCCTGGAAATTTTATCCTTTCAATCTTTAATAATTTGAAATATATTTTAGTATTATTGCATCTTAGAGTGACTCACTGCCTGTTAAAAGTTAAGACTTGAGACAATTGTTTGAACAATTTCTAGCTTTTCCTTTGCGGGTGTGACATCTTAACATTGTTTATATGTAGTCCATTTATATATTTTATGGAATTGCTTTATAGTTGTAGTCCTTGACTACTCGATATGTCCAGTCCTTGTTATGGGTTGTTCTTTTGTATTTTGCCAACTCCCAAGTCTTTCTCATCATCCACAGCTTAGTGATGCAAAGGATTTTCTAAAAATTGAATACTTTTTCATCATATTCATCCCCCTCAAACTCGCGATGTTACAATATTAAGTATCGAGAGTTTTTCGGATACATAAAGCGTGGAGTTGTATGAGCCTTCATAAATATGTCAACAATCTGTAGGGAAGAACAAACATAAGATATTGTTATGTTGCCTTGCTGCAAATCCAAGACAAAATAAAGAAATGACCTCCGATAAATTGGTGAGAAGAGATTATCATATTAAGAAATGGGATGTTACTCGTGTTAGAATTTATTTCGTTTCCAAATATAAGCTTTATTAACTATCAATTTATCATGTCATTAAACTAAATATTTAACAAACCCTCGTTGATCTGCTGTCATGAACCTACGGCTGAGTGAATCCTGATTAGGTAAACTAACATAACTGTCTGCAGAGCAAGACCAAAATATCCTCTCAAAATCACACTAATAAAATATGATTCTACAATTACATTTTCACACTATTGTACATGATTACATGTTTTATCATTTATGTAACATCTACCAACACCTTTGGCTGTCCCTTGTACATTTTCAGCCATGGCATCCGCTTTTTTTTTTTTTTTTTTTTTTTTTTTTTATCTAATTTTCTCCTTTTTAGGTCTTCCTTATCCTTTCAGAACTCAGCCAAGTTGAAGCCATACTAAAAGAATCCAATCCCAGTCAACTACTGCTGCTTATCTTGATGCAATAAAGATCACAGATTTCGGATTTCGTGACCGCTTGATGAACCAGGTTTCATAAGTGATGACCACAGTCAGGTATGATCATTAACACCCAACATCTTTGACATGCATTAAGGAAATATGTGTTGACCAATTGACAGAAGTTTGAGAAAGCTTACAAATGGATAGTCTCCGACTCCGTTTTAGTGATTTGATAATGACATGGAAACAGATATTATAAAGAAATGACTTCTAGGTCAGTTTTAATGTTAATAATGGACATCTTACATCATGCTACATAACATGTCATTTTGAAATGTATGAAATATGAACCATACAAAATACTCAGAAGCAATATATATATTATGAAATGTAGACGACCTAACTGGGAGTTTCATCGACATATATGAGAGCTGATTCATTTATATCTCTAACATCAAATTTTGATATTGCGAAAGATGAATTTCATCGATTTTTTTAAATGGATCTGTATGGTAGGTAGTTTTTTTTTTGCCTTGCATGGATCTAACTGATGAATGGTTCTATAGGACTTCGATAGATGCTGGGGAGCATTGGTTTAGTCTCTGTGCAGTGTCAATCAAACGCACACCACTAACTTATGTCAGAAAATGCAACGTTCAGCGACGGTTAATACACTGGACAGAGTGGGACAACTGTAAAACATCACACGTATTCTGTGTTTACATAGATGTGGCAGAATCTTCAATGCTGGAAAGAGGTACACTTCTTAAAATTGGTCAACGGCAACTAATTTGTGATCGGAACATTTTTTTCTAATACATTTGGGCTGTGAGTTTAGATATTTATGTATCATAACTATGCAGTGGATTGTTTAAAATGACTGTAACAACTTAACATAGTAGTAATTTTCTTGATGCAGTAAGACATTGTGAGGTACTATCACAAATTTATTCTTTTGAACATAAAATTCTAGGAGAATCTACTAAAACACTTATGACCTCTAGGCTGTAGATATTGTTATCTTAGAATCTGGATGATCTTTTTATTGTGGAACATGTTTTTTGCATGGTTCTTGTCAAATAAGCAATTCATGTTTCATGATTTACGTTAACTGTCGCATGAAACATGGTGAACATTGGTCTAAATCTTTAATATTGCAGGTTCGCCTACTGGTTTGCTATTAGTGAGAGAATATGTATGCATCCATCAGGAGTCAGGACCATGTAATAGAAGAAGTCTATGGTGCATACACAGCATATTGGGTGCGAACGACTAGCTTTTTCTCATTTACCATCTCGATCTTAATGTAGATGGTGATGCCAACTTCTTTGCAGTCTGCAAAAGGCTGACTTAAATACTAACTACATGAGTAGTAAAAACACACCAAGAAAGAGCTGTTTCAGTGCTGATGGGGTAACAGCTAAATCTGAATCTGATATCTGATCCCAACAAGAAAGCAAAGGCGGGGTATCGAATTGGCTACCTTCTGAAATCCAGGACACTGCATCTTTTACTCTTTTATTGGAGGGTCAATCATGGGGTCTTCACTGAGTATAATTTGTGGGTGATGGTCACCATAGTCTGAAAAATGGGAAGCTGAGTTATTTGCTGATCAGAGCCAAGACTCAAAGAACTGACACCATTGCTGCATGGACCCTCAGGTACTATAGCATATAATACTTTGACTAATAATATTCTAGAAACATATGTAAAATATTAGCCAACAGAACTCTAATATGCAATAAGTACATAAAGCTGACTTTTAGCTGTGAATTGATGATTTTATTAAAAACGATTGAGTTTGACCGTATCATTGATTTGGTATTTGCCTATTTGGTAACAACTGGTTATCAGTATGACCAACTCCTTGTGTCATTTGTCAACCCAGAGATAGGAAGATTCAGAAGGACACTGTGTTGTACAAAAATTTGTTTATCATGTTCATTATCAAGAAAATTTGTCAATCATGCCCACATTGAGTGGTATATTCGAGCTGCGGCCTGCAAGCCATTTCTTTAAACAAAATTCGGTGCTCAATATATAGCCTATTCATTGTGGGAAGAAGGCAGAGAGTTTAAAACATATAAATGCATGACTTGGTGGTTTTGTTTTTATAAACTTACAAGTTGGAGTTTTGACTTGTGTATTTCTTAATGCTTGAAGTAACACAGAAACCAAGTCATGTAAATTATTTCTGGAATTCTAGAATTTAAGAGAGGATAGAACTGGTCATGAATACTTAACAATACTCCTATTGGCATGATTTGCGTCCCAAGTGGGTAAGTATAAATTAATTTATAACGTTAGGTCCAAATTATAGTAGCAATAAAGGGTCTCTTCTGTTAATGTAAAGGCTGAGATTTATCAAGAAATATGTGATTACAAGGCAAGTAAAGGGCTTAAAAAATTGTAACCAACTAAATTTATTTAAAGTGTGATAGATAGGCTGTAATTGACTCATTCATAAGGAAAACTTGTAAGCTTGGGTAACATGGGAAGCCCAAGTTTATTGGCAACAGAAGCATTCATGAACATGTGCATAAGTCGGATACAATATATATTTTCAAACAGTTTTTGGAATCACAGCGTTTGTATTCTTTCTACTTTGATATTACAGGTTTAATGAAAATACCATTCCTATTTTTTGTTTTTCTACTGCAATTCTTTTTAACTTCTTATGGCCTTAACCATCCCCTGGATCCTCTCACCCCTACAGAAATTAACCAAGTGAGGCTAATTATTCAAAAGTCTCACCTTGCTCCTTATTTTCCAAACATAACCTTTCATTTCTTAGATCTTGATGAACCAGAGAAAGATGATGTCCTCAAATGGATGTCTTCTCGAAAAGGCAAAAAGTCTTTTCCTTATCGTAGAGCTAAGGTTGTGGTTCGCGCTAATGACGAGACTCATGAGCTCGTTGTAGACTTGGCCACTAGTTCACTTATATCGGACCATGTTTATACTGGTCATGGTTACCCTCCATGGACTGCTGTTGAGCTTTTTCAAGCAGCCAGATTACCTGCGAAGTATCCGAAATTCAAAGATTCAATTTCAAGGAGAGGACTAAATTTGTCTGAAGTCACTTGTCTTCCTTTCACAATTGGTTGGTTTGGAGAGCATGTAAGAAGTAGAGCTGTCAAAGTTTCATGTTTTTATCGCGGAGGAACTACCAGCATATTTGCCAGGCCTATTGGAGGATTGACTATATTAGTAAGTGTGGAGCCATTGCAAATTACTCAATATGTAGATAGATACAGAACACCTTTACCAAGAGCAGAAGGCACAGATTTTCACTCATCAGGCCAATGGCCTAGTTCCATACCATGCAATGCAACAGATGCTGGCTTCACTATCAATAAACACGAGGTCAGATGGGCTAATTGGAAATTTCATGTTGGATTTAATGCTCGTGCGGGGCTAATTATATCAACAGCTTCAATACTTGATCTTGAAAGGAAGAAATTCAGAAATGTGCTTTATAGAGGGCATGTTTCTGAGACATTTGTTCCATACATGGATCCTACAATTGAATGGTATTACAGGACATTTATGGACCTTGGCGAATTTGGGTTCGGAAGATCTGCTTCTAGCCTAATTCCACTGACAGATTGTCCGAGCAATGCAGTGTATATGGATGGTTACATGGCTGGAGGAGATGGACAGCCACAAGAAGTCCCAAATGCAGTATGCATTTTCCAACGTCATGCTGGTGATATTGCCTGGAGACATACTGAAATCGGTGTTCCGGGGAAAGTGGTAAAGACAAGCTGTTAGAAGCTACTAATAAAGTTTCAATAGTTTGTTATTTTTGCAGAGTCTTGATATTAACTACTGGCTTTGCAGATAACAAGTGGGCAGCCAGAAGTTACTTTAGTAGTTAGAATGGTGGCTACCGTTGGAAATTATGATTATATTCTTGATTGGGAGTTCAAAGAAAATGGTGCAATAAAAATTAATGTAAGTGTCCCGAACCATGTTTTTAGAAATATTTGTAGCTAGTTTCATTTATTATTATTAAACTTTTATATACACAATTAAATAATGAGAATATGTACTTGCATTTTTTTCTTTCATTGTAATGGTTAACAGGTAGGCTTATCTGGTGTGGTAGAAATGAAAGGTGTACCATACATAAATCAAGAACAGATATTGGAGGAGATCTATGGTAACCTTGTTGCAGACAACACGATAGCAAACAACCATGACCACTTTTTAACTTATTATCTCGACCTTGATATCGATGGAAGTAAAAATTCATTTGTCAAAGGCAATTTAAAAAGGACACAGGCAAAGCATTCTCCAAGAAAGAGTTACTGGAGAGTTGTGACAGAAACAGCGAAAACGGAGGCTGATGCCAGGATCAACCTTGGATTGGTTCCAACTGAATATCTAGTAGTGAATCCGAACAAGAAAACAAAGTTGGGAAACAATGTAGGCTATGGTCTGATCACTGGACAACCAGCAATGTCACTACTTTCTGATGACGATTATCCGCAAATTCGTGCTTCTTATACAAAGTATCAAGTTTGGGTGACTAGCTATAATAAGTCTGAGAGATGGGCTGGTGGCTTTTATGCTGATAGGAGCCAGGGCGACGACGGATTGGCTACTTGGAGCAGCAAGTAAGTTTCTTGTTTTAAGTATTGCTTGTTCATTTCTGAAGCATTGTTCTACTATTTTTTTTTTCGGATTTACATAAAATTGTCATCCATAATAGTGGATTACAGAAAATATTATGTTCGAGTTTTTTTATAGTGAAATTTTTTAGCTCAAACTAAGACAAAAAATAACAGAGATGTATCATCTTGGTAATGTTTATTTTATTTTCGACCCCCATGTCTAAAATTTTTGGAATCCGCCACTATTTATGCAGGGACAGATCAATAATGAATGAAGATTTAGTGTTGTGGTACACAATAGGGTTACATCATAGTCCAGTCCAAGAAGATTTTCCGGTGATGCCAACTCTCAACAGTGGATTTGAGCTCCGACCTGCTAACTTTTTCCAGCGAAACCCATTGCTGAAACAATAGCATCCACTTCCACACTCTTCTTATGTTTATCTACAAAGAAGAAGAAATTATTATTTTTAATATCTGTAAATTTCTAATCAACATAGGAAATTTATGTAAAGAAAAACTGGAATATTCAGTTTGTTACAGTATGTAATACATTATTGATTATACAAAAATAAAATATTGCAATTCATTTCTCACACATCCTGGTTGATTGTTTGGGGCTCCATACTTTTTTTTCCCCCCTTTTTTTGGATCAGTTTGCATATCATATGTGCAGCAAAACCGTGATTTTAAGGCGACACTATAGAAAAGTTTCCTACAGTGTCACATAGAAACTCTTTAACCATATATATATATACATTTTTGAAATCTTACCAAATTTCACATTCGAATTTCAGTGATTCTATATACTGTGGACCGGCAACATGCAAGGGCGACATTTTATATTTAGTCAATATACCCATGAGAGGCTAATCTAGATTGAATGCCCGATTAAGTTGAAAATTTAAATGAAAAATTTTCATGAATCCATGACTTACAATTAAAAATTAGTAAAATATTTACTTAAACCCCGCCTAACCTCTTAAAATTATGTAGTAATTATTTATTTTAATTCAAATAGTTTTGTGATTCTGGTTCGTTCGAGAATGTGATCCAAAGATGTGGAGGGAATAAACATCTAATTTATTTTTGTTACACACATTTACAAAATTGTGTATCTCATCCATTTTTTTAAAGGCGCACGTGGGAGGATGCGAACTAGAAAGATGCAGGTCTCATCTCAGCCAGTGCCAGAGGGCTCACTGCCTCACTTGATACGCATCTTGTGTGCGTCACCTCCTTTTTTTTTTTTTTTTTTTTTTTTTCTTTTTTAACATAAACACTTCAGTCTGTCTAATACGCAGAGTGAAGTGTCAATAAACCAAATGTGGATCAATGATACGCAGATGACAGTTGTGACTTTAAGCTACTTTTCGAATACAATATTTTGTTAACAATTTTTATAAGTATTTTTTACCATCACTTTGGCAAGAAATTACTTGTGGGTTCCATCTCTACTTGGTTAAAATAAGGTCACGTTTTCGTCCAACCATAAGTAGTAATATGGAAGCTTTCTACGTTAGTTTCCGAATGCACAATTTTGATTGTTAATATCTTTAATTTCGTATTAGTTTTAAATATAAAAACTTCACTGTATTAAAGTATTCATAAATACGAATCCAACAAGATCATTCATGATTATATTTGATCTTATAGATTAGACATAAATTAGTAATTTGTCTCATGTTATGAACAGCCCCGACATTTCAAACGAGAAGAGTTTTGAGAGACAGAGGGAGTAATATGGAAGCTTTCTACGTTAGTTGTAAAAGGTTGTATAAAGAAAAATAAAGGTCTTATTTTTTGATGAAACCGGGGGCCGGCGATCTTTACTTTGACAAGTATTCGACACCACACGTCTCATACAAACTTCACACTCACACCTTCGAACTTCGATCCATGATTGTGGTGTTTGTTTTGTTTACAACACCATGCTATTTCATAGAAAATTCAAAATTCCGATCTCCTAGTTGAGATTGAGAGCCTGGAGAGTTCTTCAAATCCAAGTTTCATATCGAAAAATTAATCAAAGATAACATTTTGAAAGGAAATATATTGTTTCTAATACATAGTAAGCATAAATTTATTTTATCCTATTTGTCAAACTTGATATAATAATTTTTTTTATTTGATGAAGATTATTTATATTTAGATAATTCTTTTAGTTAATCGGCTAACGTGCTGCAAGATAGATATAATAAGTATGTATAGAAAAGATAAAGTGAGTGAAGATGATTCCTTGCATGGAGACGGACAAAACAGAAAGTGAACAAATCCTTGTTCTGTTCATCTACCGACTAAAGTAAAACGCCACCACAGTTTTATGCTGTCAAGCCAAGAACCTAATTACTAGTAATTACACAGCCCCCGATTCCATTTCACTCGGAAACTTTAATCGTATCGTTTCGTGTACTTTCATATTTCGTATATTCATAATTACATTTAAAACTGATCTGAAATTATTTCATGTGTTTATTTATCCAATTCGAACACGAACAACACGATACTACACGAAAAGTATATGAAATTTTCGTGTACTTTTTGTTTACACGAAACGACCGAAATAACACGAGACGATTATATTCAAATACACGAAATATACATGAAATACTACTGAATATGTAAAATGAGTGATTAAAAACACACGAAATACTAATGAATACGTAAAATAAAATACTTACATAATATTTATTATGACATATAAAAAAGGTTTTATATATAATATTTCGTGTATTTTCATGTACCTTCGTGTACCCAAAATGAAAATCAATATTCGACACTAAAAATTTCGTGTAAATTCGTGTTCATGTACTTTCATGTTTCGTATACCAAAAATCAAAAACCAAAACCGTATTTTTCGTATCATTCTGTATCGTATTCATGTATCACGTATTAAATTGACATGCCTACTTTAAACTAATTCATTTGAAAATGACAATAGATAATCTGTAAAAAAAATAGGAGAATAAAACACAAAGTTCGGTATAAATTACATTATAAAGATAACTTTTTTTTAAGGGACATTATAAAGATAATTTTGTTGCAGAAAAGGAGGGTAGAACAGTTATATAATATATTCCCAACAGTAGATAAGTATTTTTTAGAGCCTCTTTGGGCTAGCTTAAAGATATTCGATGTGTTTGTGTATATTTAAATTTTTTAGATTAAAATTAGTTTTAATTAAAAAAAATTAGTATCATCTAGATATTTTTTTTAACTTAATTTTTTTTTCTCATATCATATATTATATATTGAAGTCATCTTTTAACTCACCTTTTATTATTTACATATATTAGAATTTTATACTTTTATTTTATGATTAGAAAATATAGATTTTATTTTTTAATCAATTTTTTTGGAATAAATTCAATTTAAGTAAAATTATCCACACACATGCACTAACTTATAATTAAAATGATCACTTTTTTGTTAAAGTAATAAGTTATAAGTAACATTTTTTAAGTTAATCCCATCGAGCTCTTAATTATAAAATTTTTGGTAAATTATGTAACAGAAAGATACTTAATTATATTCTGGCGCATGCATGATTAAACTTTTGATAACTTAAGTGTTAAGGGCTTATCTCTTGTCGTATCGGATTTTAGCTTCTGATATGGGCTGAAAATAAGTCCTAAAGACACATTTAATATGGTATTAATTAGATCCAGTGTGGTCCAAACATGGGGCCCATTAATGAGGTCAGAATCCCTATTTTAATATTAATTTCGTAATTAAAATTGGGGGAAATAAACGACTCAGCAATAAGAGTTGGATAAGGATAATATCCCCTTCAGACTTAGCCACCAAGGCATCCAATTCGATATGGAAACTGATTCCTATAAGGAATAGATCTAGAACCTTCCTCAAAGACTTATCTACCAAGTCTCCAAATCCTACCATAACTCTAAGGCTTCTCAAGCCTATATAAAGGGCCTGACCCCTTATTCTCAGAACTACGTTTTTGGCTTGATTCTTTAATACAGAGATACGTAGGCATTCTGTGAGGACCGCTTAGTCTCGAACGCAGAAGCAGCCATTAAAGCTCGAAGCTCAACCACCCTTGCATTAATTACAAACCGTAACCTAGTTTTTATCCCATAACATTTGGCGCCGTCTGTGGGACGAAGACATCAACCATGGTTACCACTCGAAGAACAACACCGATCTCAACCGAGGCTACCTCTGGAACCGTCGTTCCACCAATCACTGCTCCTCCTGTTGGTACAGAGCAAGGGTATGTACCCCCATTGACGGAAACAAACCCTCATACTCAGATCTCTCAACCACAAGGGACGAATCCCCATGTCGAAGGACCTCAGCCAGTAATCGTCCCTCTAGGACAAGAGACTAACCCGCTCTAGATGATAGTCTCTCCTCTCCCTCTAAGTAGCCGCCCGCCGCTTCACAGTCTCTCCACTTCTTCGCTCCCTGTCAACACCAACCCACTGTATGGGCTGCCTAACTACCCCCAGGATCCAAGGGATCCAGGACCAAGCGGTCATGCTCGGCTGATCCATGGGCAACAACAACCCCCTTATCTTAGAGGCCCGGCCCCTCTTGAACCAGGATACTATGATTACTCTGGTCCTTATACTGGAGACTCGTCGTCTGAAGACGATGATCGAGACGAAGCCCCAAGGAGGCGACGTGCTAGTAAGGAACCTCTGAGGAGGAATCCATCAAACCGTGATGGTCCTTTAACAATTGCAGAGAAAATTAAGGCTTATGAAGCCGAGATTCAGAAGCTGAAGGACGACCAAGCAAAGGAGCAAGAGAGACAGAACCCTAATCAGACTCGACCTCCTCCGACTTCAGGAGGGATTCCCTTCATAGATTTGGAGAGGTCTTCAAGGAGACACCGAAGGGCTGGAGCCCCAACCAGAGGAACTACAAGGGTGGAACTCCCCAAGAGTAACCCCAAAGATCTGATGCTACAAGGAGATCTTGATGATCCAACCCCTCCATTCACTGAGGAGGTGATGAACGCACATATCTCCCGAAAGTTTAAGATGCCCACAATCAAAGCTTACGATGGAACGGGGGATCCCGCAACTCATGTGAGAACATTTACAAGCGCATTGTTACTGCAGCCTGCTAACGATGCCCTTAAGTGTAGGGCGTTCCCCCAAACCCTGTCGGGCATGGCGCAACGTTGGTATAGTCGTTTACCTCCAAACTCGATTAGCTCTTTCAAGGAGTTGAGTACCGCTTTTGTCAGTCAATTCATTAGCGGAAGAATTCATGAGAAAAGCTCCGCATCCCTTATGTATGTAACACAGGGAAAGAATGAGAACTTAAGGGATTATATCAAGTGATTCACTAAGGAGACCCTAAATATCACTGATTTGGAAAATGAGGTGGGTATGGTAGCCTTGCAGCATGGAACCACGGATCTCTTTTTTAAGAGGTCGTTGGCAAAACACCCCCCTGAAAGCATGGATGAACTCCAACGAAGGGCGGACAATTATATAAAAGCCGAGGACAGCATCAAGAAGGAAGCCGCATTGGGCAATGGAGGGAACAACAAGCGGAAGCAAGAACAAGAGTACGATGCTAGGGACAAGTATCCCCGAACTAGCAGAGACTCTGAATCTGCTCCAAAAAAGAACTCGGGTCCAAGGTTTTCCGAATATGCCAGGCTTAATGCTCCAAGAAGCCAGATCCTGTTGGACATTGAAAAGGAAAAGGACTTCCGATGGCCGAAGCCACTTAGGGGAGACCCAGCCAAGCGGAACAAGGAGCAGTACTGCAGGTTCCACAAAGATGTGGGACATGACACCGACGATTGTAGGCAACTCAAGGATGAGATTGAGTTCTTAATACGAAGAGGAAAACTAAGTCAGTTCACCAAGGGTAATGACCGTGGGAACCAGAGAAGGGACAATGACAGAAGGGACAATGAAAGGAGAGATAATAACAGGAGGGATGATAACCATGACCGCAATCCATAGCCTCGAAGGGCAGTTATCAACATGATCTGGGGAGGCCCGACAGCAGCTGGCACAACTAAGAATTCCCGAAAGGCTTATGCTAGAGAAGTAATGCACATTGTGGGAGAAGCCCCGAAGCGTGCTAAAACTGAGATGGTGATTGGTTTCGATGATTCAGACTTGGAAGGGGTGAAGTTCCCCCATGACGACCCGCTGGTCATAACTCCTGTGATTGGAAACTCAGAAGTAAAACGAGTCTTGATACACAATGGGGCTTCTGTGGATATTTTATTTCATGATGCATTTGTGAAGATGGGATACAACGACTCTCAATTGACCCCTACAAACATGCCTATATACGGGTTTAACGGAGTGGAGTCCAACGTTGAAGGGACTATTCAGCTACCCGTGACTATTGGACAGGAGCCTAAAGAGGCGACTCAGATGCTGAACTTCTTGGTGATCAAGGCAGCCTCAACATACAACGCAATCCTTGGAAGGACTGGACTTCATGCGTTTAAGGCTGTGGCCTCTTCCTATCATATGAAGATTAAGTTTCCGACACGGAATGGTGTCGAGAACAAAAGGGTGATCAGAAGATGGCAAGAAGTTGCTATGTAGCCGCGCTGAGGGCCGATGGAGTCGGGGGGCAGGTACTTCCGATTGAAGACATGGATGTCCGCGATGATGAAGAACATAGAGGGAAGCCAGCAGAGGATTTGATTCCCATACCTTTAGAGCCGAATGATCCTGAAAAAGTTACTTATATTGGAGCATCTCTGAAAGAACCCCTGAAGGGCAAGTTGATAGAATTCTTACAGAAGAATAGCGACGTGTTCGCTTGGACAGCAGCTGATATGCCAGGAATTGACCCCCAACTCATAACTCACAAGTTAAATGTTGATCCCAAAAGGAAGACAATAAAGCAGAAGAAGAGAAACTTTGCTCCGGAAAGGCAAGAGGCCATTAGGCAAGAAGTGGATAAGCTCTTGGAAGCTGGTTTTATTGAAGAGATTCAGTTTCCCGAATGGTTAGCGAACCCTGTCATGGTCAAGAAAGCAAATGGGAAGTATAGACTTCACTGACCTGAATGATGCATGTCCAAAAGATTGTTTTCCCCTGCCGAGGATTGATATGTTGATAGATGCCACAGCTGGACATGAGATGTTAAGCTTCATGGATGGATTCAGCGGCTATAATCAGATTAAGATGCACAAGGATGACATCCCTAAGGTATCTTTCATAACTGACTTTGGTGTCTTCTGTTATCTTGTTATGGCTTTTGGTCTAAAGAATGCAGGAGCTACTTACCAACGATTGGTGAATAAGATATTCGCCCATCTGATTGGAAAAACCATGGAGGTATATGTTGATGACATGTTAGTCAAGAGCCTACTCAAGGCTGATCATATCAAGCACCTCGGAGAGGCATTTGAAGTGCTGAGGCACCATAAGATGATGTTGAATCCCGCCAAGTGTGCCTTTGGCGTTGGATCTGGAAAGTTTTTAGGACTGATGGTTTCAAAGAGAGGCATTGAGGCCAATCCTGACAAGATCAGGGCGATTTTAGACATGGAGCCACCACGCTCTGTAAGAGATGTGCAGAAGTTGACAGGCCGAGTTGCAGCTTTAGGAAGATTCATCTCCAAGTCTGGAGACAAATGCTTGCCTTTCTTCCAAGCATTAAAGAAGGTGAAAAATTTTGAGTGGACATCTGAGAGCCAGGAGGCCTTTGAGCAACTGAAGAAGTACATGGTTGAAGCCCCGTTATTGACCAAACCAAGTCCTGGGGAGATTCTTTGTCTATACCTAGCGGTATCCGAACAAGCCCTGAGTGCTGTCCTTATTCGGGAAGAGGAGAGAGTCCAGAAACCTATCTACTATGTGAGCAAAGTGTTGCATGGGGCTGAGTTGAATTACTCACCCATAGAAAAGTTTGCTTTGGCATTAGTAACCGCCTCAAGGAAGTTGCGGCCTTACTTTCAGGCACATAAGATTCAAGTTCTCACAAACCAGCAGTTGAGGAACATATTGCATAGCCCCAAGGCCAGTGGAAGGCTAATCAAATGGGCGATTGAGTTAGGAGAGTTTGATATCACATACAAGCCTCGAACAGCTATCAAGGCTCAGGCATTGGCTGACTTCGTGGTTGAATGCACTATTAACAACCAAGAAGTCGGGGGGCAAGAGATAATGATGAAAGGCATATGACTCAGCCTATTTGTAGTTCGAGGATCCTAATCCAATTAAACTAGATTGTAATAAGTAAATAATATCAACTGTCACAGGAATCTCAAAAGATGATAACCGTCAGAAGAAAAATCAACAAGTCAATCTATAGTTTTGATGTTTTACACTGGAAGAAGATTCAGATATCTGATCAGGCCTCAAGGTAGCATTGAAACAAGTGGATTCATTTAAGAAGACAAAGATTTCTACTAGTGACAAGAAACAATTTCAGTACCGAATGATTGATGAGAGTGAAGAGTATAAAAAGACCACAGTGTTAAAAGTCACGATGAAGAACAGAGATTGGAGTTAGTCGTTCATGAACCAGACAGTACATCGAACGTCAACATCATGCCAGTGTATGTTCCTTATCATAATTACATGGTTTTCAGCGGAGTATTGACTATTAAAGAATTTATATTAATTCTATTTTAATTGATTAAGTCAAGTAATTAAGTTAATAAATAAATTAATTCTATCAGAATTAATATATTTGTTAAGTGATTATTAGATTAATTAAATAAGAATTAATATGAAAAAGGAATAATTAGTTAAATGATTTTTAATAAGTCATTTAATTAATTATAAACTGAAAAATATGATGATATAACTATCAAACTGATAGTTATACCGATAGTCATATTCAGTTTATAAAGGAGATAGTCATATTCAGTTCAAAGGAGATAGTCATATACAGTTCAAAGGAGATAGTCATATTTCATTCAAATGGTAAGTTATACCGAATGTTATATTGACATGGTAAGTTATACCGAATGTCATATTGAGCTGGATTGTTATACCAATAGTCATATTTAAACTAGACAGTCATATTACATTGATTTGATAGTCATACCGATTGTCATAATAATGTAAAATGATTGTCATATTAGTTTAAATCAAGTAATATGACTATGGCTGTGTATATAAGGCAGCAGAATGCAGAAGGAAAATAACCAGTCGAGCAAAACACAAGAAAAATACACAGCAGCCATTCTCTCTCTCTCTCAAGCTCAAGAACACCTCCAAATTTAATTCTGTAAATTCAAGTTCATCTCAGTTGTAATATCCTATCCATTGGAACTTGTTTACTTGTGATTCTTGTACTACTAGCGAATTAAGTTTCCTAGTTCACAAATTGATATCTTGATTTTATTAACTAAATTAGCAAAGTTCATGTTGAATTTTCTAATTAGTTATTAATTACTTGATAATCATTTGGACTGATTTTGTAACACCCATCAAGTTGATATATTGTTATATTCAACTTGAAATTTGTGTTATATTATTCCGCACGAAATATTCGTTTAAGTGAAAATTATTTAACGAATAAATTTTGAGAAAATGGTATAGATTGTATTCAACCCCCCCTTCTACAATCTTATCGGACCTAACAATTGGTATCAGAGCCTATTGATTGATACACAAATCAAGATCCTTTTTACTCAATCAAAAATCAAGCTCGAATTTTTAACTCTCTTAAAAATTCATCATGTCAGCCAAAGGCAATGTTAAAATTCCTATCTTTAATAAAGATAACTATGATATGTGGAAAAACAAAATGGAGTTATTTCTTGATGTAGCAAACCCAAGATTTTCGTGGGTTTTGGAAAATGGACCAGTAACTCCCATGCAACATGATACTGAAACAGTTGTAAATGGAACTGTAACAGTCCCTGCCAAATCCTATCCAAAGGACCCTAAGAACTATACCTCTGAAGATAAGGAGGAAGCTGGATTGGATAAAAATTTGAGACTCATTCTATTGGATTCCCTAGATGCTGTAATGTATAGCCATGTGAGGAATTGTAAAACTGCTAAGCACATCTGGGAAACTATTGAGGTCATTAATGAAGGGACTGATGAAGTCAAGGAAAATAGACTACAAATTCTAACTTCTGAATATGAACACTTTAGAGCTGGCCCTAATGAAGGCATTCAGGAAGTGTTCGAAAGGTATAACAAGATAATCAACAACTTGCAAGTTCATGGCAAGCAATATACTCAGAAGGAGATCAACATGAAGTTTTTACTAACTATGCCTACTCACTTGGAGCATAGAATCACTGCCATCAGAGAATCTAGAGATCTAACTCAGGTTGCTCTTGAAAGGCTGTTTGGTGTTCTGAAAACATATGAATTAGAACAAGTACAGCAAAAGGAATTCTATGGCAAAGGCAGAATGGCAAATTCTTCTACAGCTCTAGTGGTTGAGGTTCCTAAGGAAGTGGAAACTAAAGTTGTTCAACCTAACAGTTTCAACAAGGAACAAACTGAAGTAGAACTTGGCCAAACACCAGCTACTCAGGATGGTGGAGAATTTTATTCACTTGAAGAGCTGGATCAATTGGAAGATGAATCTATGGCAATGATGGTGAGACAATTTAGTAACTTCAGATTCAGAAGAAATCCAAAGTTCAGGTTTAAGTCAAATAACAGATTTCAGAGAGGAGGTTCTTCATCCTCTAGTAACAGGGGAGGTTATAGAACTGTTGACAGAAGCAAAATCCGTTGTTTCAATTGTAATGAGTTAGGACATTTTGCTACTGAGTGTCAGAAACCCAAGCAAGCACAGAAGAAAGATTATGCTTCTGAAAAGAAGAAAAGTGGAAGAGCTTATGTAGCTGCTGGTAAAAGCTGGGATGACACAGATAGCGAAGATGAAGAATATGGAAACTTTGCGTTGGTGGCAAATGCTGAATCTTCAACTTATTATACCACACCGGTAATTCTTACTGATGCTCAGTTAATTGATAGTTTACGTAGTGATAGTATTTTGTCCTAAACCCAATCATGTGTGATGGGTTAGGAAATACTTTCATGTAATCTTATTTGATTTTATTTATATTAATAAAAGACTTGTTGTTTTTATTACGGGCTTTATCTATTTAAAGTGTTTAAATAAGAAGTTCCATAGTTTAGAGTAAAGCTTCAAGAATTATAATGAGATTATAATAATGAGATCTAGAAGATGATAACACTAAACTTAAATAGTTCTCGATCGTAGGATAACTAATTGGGAGTTAGTCAATCCGTAAAGATCGGTACATACTATGCTTGCTTCCTCGGAAGGATGTCTGTTCTCATAGACATTCATGTGATGACACTATAGCTAGTATGTAGGTGCTTATTGGAGAATAAGTTCACTGAACGTGACTTGATCAAATGAACGACTAATGGAGTTTACTCACGTGTTAATAGTTGTTCATAAGTTGATGGTGGTACAAGTGTCCTTAGACTTGAGACCGTTAAAGTAATCTTATATACAATGAACTATGTTTTGGTTTAGTTCTAAGTCCTCAAGGGACAATCATTAGTTCTATTCTGGGTATAGGAATTTGTATATGAAGATAGTTAACGATCGATAAAGAATCTACCCCTTTCAGTAAAAGAAAGTGAATATCCTATGATGTTCTTACTATGTTAGTTCTGGAATCTCTGGCCAGAGTAATTGAAGTTAGAAAGAGTTTCTAATTCAAATGAACTAGACATAATGTATAAGAAATTATATGATTAAATTAAATAGGCTTGACACGCGATCCATGCCTTGTATTTAATCGGGATATTGTCGGGTAGAAGGAATTGATTGTACGGTAACCATTTGCTGAATAGGTTTTATATATTCTAAGCAATGAATTCATATTATCCGGATAGTCGCGATATATTCAAAAGTATCACTCACGATGTAGAATAAATATTAATTACTTATGTAATTATATTTAACGAATTAATTAGTAATTCGTATAAGTAATAATAAATAGTTTATTATTATTTATTTCTACTACCGGCTTAATATTGAACCTAAAGGGTCACACCATAAAAAGGTTAAATATTTATAGATGATGAGAATAATTAATAATGGCTATGAATTATTTATTTATTGAATAAATAATTAATTAGCAATTATTTATAATTTATTAAATGAGATTTAATAGATTATAAATAAATTAAGAAAAGTTCTTAATAATTATTAATTACAAAATTTAGTTTGAGAAATTAAATTTTATGAGAGAATTATTTTCAGAATGGGATTAATAATTAAAAGGGTTTTAATTATTAAATGATTATTTAATTAGATAAAGTAAAGACTTTATTTCTTTAAATATCAAACATTTCCAAGAGTTGGAAGACATCACAAACACACAACACAAAACATCCCAGGAGGTTTAGAAGATCATGGAGAGCTTTTGAAGTTCATCAAAATCATTCCAAACCATTTAATTAATTTTCTCAATTGTTCTTAATCTACTATATGATATTTGATCTTGGTGGATACCATTAGAGCACTCCACACTTGAGGGGTGATTGCTGGAAATCAAAGACACATTCATAACAATCCCATGAAAGCTATCAAGGTATTTTTCTTGTGTTCATACAATTTTTAAATCTATATACATGATTAATTAGGTTTTTATGCAAGTAAATGTGATTTACACTTCCGCTACGGTCATAAATTCCTTCATTGGTATCAGAGCATAGGTTGCATGTATATAGATCCCAGAAAAAATTTCGGAATTTTTCAAGCTTGTATGAATTAGTTATGAATTTTTGAAGTTCTTGGAGGCTATAATCAAATTAATTACGAATTAATTAATAATTATTTTTTAAAATAATTTTGATCACTGATATATTTTCTACAAGTGTTGTAGAAGTCCCAGAAAAAGTTTCATAATTTTCCCATGGATAGATTATTTATTATTGATTTTTAAAGAGTTTAGAAATTAATAAATAATAATCTGTTTATAAATATATATTATTTATAAAAATATCTAGATGGGTAGTATTATTGGGGGCCCAAAATTTTAACTTAGTAGGCTGAATAAAGTTGGGCTAGTGGGCTGAAAAGAAAGTAGGCCGACTGATTTATATATATATATATATATATATATATATATATATATTTTAAAATTTCTGTCGACTGAACATAAGACAGTAATGCGCGCGACTGGCCACCGCGCGTGGGCTTCACGCGCTGGCGGCTCACGCGCCGGGTCGGGTCATGGTGGGTCGGGTCGGATATCGGGTCGGGTCAGGCCGGGTCGAATGCTGACGTCAGCATGACGTCAACATGACGTCATTACTTCGTAACGCATTTGCTGAATGCGTTACAGAGTAAAAATGTTATTTTTGGCCTGTAACGCATTCTGGTAATGCGTTACAGGGTCTGTATGTGACAGAAATGACCATGATTCGTATTTTGACTTTTCCCGTTGATCCGTAACTCCGTTTGAGGCGTATAATATATCGTTGGATTCGTTTTTTCGAGACGGATCTAATGGAGTGGTCAAATAAATTTTAAAAATTAATTTTAAAATGGTTATAGCTTCCGGAAGTGTTTTAAAGCCCGTTTTAATTGTGTTAAAATGCTTTAAAATAATAATATTGTTTCATATAGATGTTTAACAATGTTTAACATCATATAACATGTTTGCCTATATATATGTATGCATAGAAATGCCATGAGATAATATATATAGTTTTTTTTCGTATATAAAATGCATGTTTGACTTTAGGTTTTAACGAAAACATTTCGCAACCTAAATAATATAAAATCCCTCGTTATTTAATATCAAGTAATAAAATGGCCAATGTCACAACGGGCTTGTGTCGGTCATAGCCTTCCAACATGGTAGAAAGTGATTCTTAGTTTTGAGCTTTGTCGTTTCGTGCTACAGCCGAGGGCTTCGTTTTCAAAAATAGGAATTACTTGTCTATTACATGAGATGCGTATAATTAATCAGAATCCAATTGTCGTTACGTGCTACAGCCGTGGGCTATTGAGATCTTATTAATTTAACGAGATGTTGGGTCTCACTTGACTTAGAATATTGAATTTAGACGTGCTACAGCCGTGATTCAATGATTCAAGAGGCTAAATGGAATTAGGGAATAACATGAGATGTAATTGATAAAGAGTTATCTGCCTATGGAACATTACATAGCGTTTCGTGCTACAGCCGAGGTTATATAATGGAAAGTAGGATCCCTATTCTCACAGGCATTGAGAATGCTTTAGTTATACATTTGAGGGTTGTATAATTTTAATAAAACTGTGGGAGCCACCTATGAATAAAGACCCGATTCATAAGGTGTTATAATAAAATTGGATATCTACTAATGTTGTTATGTGTTCACAAATTTCAGATTTATAGATCATGTCTTCTGCTCTATCACTCCGTAGCATACTTGATGCGAACAAATTGACTGGTCCAAATTATGCTGATTGGCTTCGAAACCTGAGAATCGTTCTCAGGGCTGAGAAGAAGGATTATGTGCTTGACTCGCCTTTACCTGTACCTCCTTCTGATGATGCACTTTTCCATGAACGAGAAGTGTATAATGAATGGTTAGATGCTGCTAATGTTGCTCAATGTGTCATGCTAGCATCCATGACACCTGAGTTACAGAAGCAACATGAGAAAATGGATGCTCCAACCATTCTGATACATCTACAGGAGCTTTATGATGTACAAGGGAGAACCGCTCGATATGATATATCGAAAGAGCTATTCCAATGTAAAATGGCTGAAGGGTCGTCTGTGAATGACCATGTGCTTAAGATGATCAATCTGATTGAGCATCTAGGGCAGTTAGGTTTTGTCATGGATGGGGAGTTATGCCAAGATTTAGTCTTGCAGTCACTCCCGGATTCGTTCTCGCAGTTCGTTATGAACTTTCACATGAACAAGCTGGATGCCAGCTTAGCTGAGATCCACAACATGCTGAAAACTGCTGAGGCGAATTTTCCCTCCAAAAGGGGTTCTGTTCTTATGATCGGTGCCAGTACCTCTACTAAGAGGAAGAGGAACTGGAAGCCGAAGAATAAGAAAAAGGGTGAGAATAAGCCTGTTCCACCAAAGGCTGACCCGAAAAGCAAAGCAGTTTGCTTCCACTGTAACAAGGTGGGACACTGGAAGAGGAACTGCAAGGTTTACCTTGCAGAGTTAAAGAATAAGAAGGGCAATGAGATTACCGCTTCAGATTCAGGTATGTTCATGATTGAACTAAATATGTCTTTAAGTCAGATTTCTACTTGGGTATTGGATACTGCTTGTGGGTCTCATATTTGCAATTTGTTGCAGGGACTAAAGCAAAGTAGACCTCTGGGGGAAGATGAAGTGATTCTATTGATGGGCAATGGAGCAAGAGTTGCTGCTACAGCTGTAGGATCATTTCCTTTGCATATGCCTACGGGCAAAACTATCGTGTTGAATAAATGTTATTATGTACCATCTATTGTAAGAAATATTGTTTCTATTCCTGTACTTGATTCGGATGGTTTTACATTTATTGTTGAGAATAATAAATGTTTAATTAAGAGAAATAATATTACTTATGGATACGGTACATTACATAATGGTTTGTATATATGTGACTTAGAACATAATTTGTTTCAAATTGAACAACCTAATAATAAAAGAAAAAGAGATAATAAAAATCCAACTTATTTATGGCACTGCAGACTAGGTCATATTAGTGAGAACAGACTTCGCACATTACATAAGGATAAGTTACTAGAACATTTTGATTTTGAATCATATCCTACATACGAGTCTTGTCTCATGGGTAAAATGACTAAATCTCCATTTACTGGACATGGAGAGAGAGCTGCGGGGTTGTTAGACTTGGTACACACAGATGTATGTGGACCAATGACAACAAGTGCTAGAGGAGGATTTTCATACTTCATTACTTTTACGGATGATCGATCCAGGTTAGGATATGTATATCTTATGAAATACAAATCCGAAGCTTTTGAAAAGTTCAAGGAATATAGAAATGAAGTAGAAAAACAAACCGCACGTAGTATAAAAGTTCTTCAATCAGATCGAGGAGGTGAGTACTTAAGCGGAGAGTTTTTAGGTTATCTTAAAGAAAATGGTATAGTTTCTCAATGGACCCCTCCCTATACTCCACAATTAAATGGAGTATCTGAGTGAAGGAATCGTACTCTATTAGATATGGTGAGGTCCATGATGAGCTTTACTGATCTTCCAGTATCACTATGGGGTTATGCTTTAGAGACGTCAGCGTATTTACTGAACAAGGTGCCTTCTAAATCGGTTCTCACGACCCCACATGAGATGTGGAGTAGGAAGAAACCAGGTCTTAAACATGTTAAGGTTTGGGGGTGTCCAGCTTATGTCAAGAAAGTTGAACATGATAAGTTGGAACCTAGATCCGTGAAATGCAGTTTTGTGGGATATCCTAAAGAAAGTCATGGATATTATTTCTATGATCCTTCTGATCAAAGGATATTTGTTTCTAGACACGCACACTTCTTAGAGGAACAGTTCCTCCTTGATAGAAACAGTGGGAGAAATATTGAACTTGATGAAGTTCAAGAACCACAAAATGCAACGATTAGAGAAGAAGTACCTGTTCAGAAAGAACAACCTTCTGTAAAACAACCTTTACGTAAGTCAGAGAGAGTGTCCCGCCCAATCAAAAGATATTACGGGCTTGTCATTGAAAATGATGATGATTTGTCATTTGTTGATGATGAGGACCCTATGACTTATGAAGAGGCTGTGAGTTGTAATGACTCAGAGAAATGGCAGGATGCCATGAAATCCGAAATGGACTCGATGTATATAAACCAAGTGTGGACTTTGGTTGAGGCACCTGAAGGAGTTAAACCCATTGGGTGCAAATGGATATACAAACGAAAGTTAGGAGCAGATGGCCAGGTGGAGACCTATAAGGCCAGGCTTGTGGCAAAAGGATTCAAACAAAGACAAGGGATTGACTTTGATGAAACCTTTTCGCCTGTAGCCTTGCTCAAATCCATTAGGATTTTGCTTGCGATTGCAGCCTACTATGATTACGAGATCTGGCAAATGGACGTAAAGACGGCCTTCCTCAATGGGAAACTTGAAGAGGAAGTGTATATGACACAGCCAGAGGGTTTTGTTTCCAGTGGAAACGAAAATCTAATATGTAGACTGCTGCGAACCATATATGGTTTGAAGCAAGCTTCTCGAAGATGGAACATCCGTTTTGATGAGACAATCAAAGAGTTTGATTTTATAAAAAACTTAGATGAACCATGTGTTTACAAGAAGGTTAGTGGGAGCGCGGTAACATTTCTTATATTGTATGTGGATGACATACTTATAATAGGAAATGATATACCGATGTTACAATCAGTCAAGGTCTGGATATCAAAGAACTTCACTATGAAGGACTTGGGAGAGGCATCCTATATTTTAGGGATGAAGATCTATAGAGATAGATCTAATCGAACGATTGGCCTATCCCAAGGTACATACATCGATAAAGTGCTAAAACGGTTTAGCATGGAGAACTCGAAAAGAGGTCTCATTCCTATTAGTCATGGGATTACTCTTTCCGAGAAGATGTCTCCAAAGACATATGAGGAAAGGGTGCGCATGAGTAGGATTCCTTATGCCTCGGCAATAGGATCCATCATGTATGCGATGTTATGTACTAGAGCTGATGTTGCTCATTCACTTAGTGTGACGAGCAGATATCAGTCTAACCCAGGTGAAGAACACTGGAAAGCAGTGAAGAACATATTGAAGTACTTGAGAAGGACTAAAGATGTTTTTCTTGTTTTTGGTGGATCTGAATTGAAAATTGAGGGTTATACTGACTCTAGTTTTCAATCAGAAGGCGATGGTAGCAGATCCCAGTCAGGGTATGTATTTACTCTAAATGGGGGAGCGATTAGTTGGAAGAGTTCCAAACAGCCTACAACGGCTGACTCCACAGCGGAAGCGGAATATATAGCTGCATGTGAAGCTACAAAGGAAGCTGTCTGGATGAGGAAATTTGTTTCTGATTTGGGAGTAGTTCCTAGCATTGAGGATCCTATAGTGTTGTATTGTGATAATAACGCTGCGATAGCTCAAGCTAAGGAACCAAGATCCCATAAGAATTCCAAACACGTGTTGCGGCGCTTTCATCTGATTCGAGAGATCATAGAAAGAGGGGATGTCAACATCGTAAGAATTGACACACATAACAACATAGCGGACCCATTTACTAAGGCATTGTCTCAGGCTCACTTTGATCGACATAGAGATAAGATGGGTATAAGATACCAGAGTGATTGGCTTTAGTACAAGTGGGAGTTTGATAGTATTTTGTCCTAAACCCAATCATGTGTGATGGGTTAGGAAATACTTTCATGTAATCTTATTTGATTTTATTTATATTAATAAAAGACTTGTTGTTTTTATTACGGGCTTTATCTATTTAAAGTGTTTAAATAAGAAGTTCCATAGTTTAGAGTAAAGCTTCTAGAATTATAATGAGATTATAATAATGAGATCTAGAAGATGATAACACTAAACTTAAATAGTTCCCGATCGTAGGATAACTAATTGGGAGTTAGTCAATCCGTAAAGATCGGTACATACTATGCTTGCTTCCTCGGAAGGATGTCTGTTCTCATAGACATTCATGTGATGACACAATAGCTAGTATGTAGGTGCTTATTGGAGAATAAGTTCACTGAACGTGACTTGATCAAATGAACGACTAATGGAGTTTACTCACGTGTTAATAGTTGTTCATAAGTTGATGGTGGTACAAGTGTCCTTAGACTTGAGACCGTTAAAGTAATCTTATATACAATGAACTATGTTTTGGTTTAGTTCTAAGTCCTCAAGGGACAATCATTAGTTCTATTCCGGGTATAGGAATTTGTATATGAAGATAGTTAACGATCGATAAAGAATCTACCCCTTTCAGTAAAAGAAAGTGAATATCCTATGATGTTCTTACTATGTTAGTTCTGGAATCTCTGGCCAGAGTAATTGAAGTTAGAAAGAGTTTCTAATTCAAATGAACTAGACATAATGTATAAGAAATTATATGATTAAATTAAATAGGCTTGACACGCGATCCATGCCTTGTATTTAATCGGGATATTGTCGGGTAGAAGGAATTGATTGTACGGTAACCATTTGCTGAATAGGTTTTATATATTCTAAGCAATGAATTCATATTATCCGGATAGTCGCGATATATTCAAAAGTATCACTTACGATGTAGAATAAATATTAATTACTTATATAATTATATTTAACGAATTAATTAGTAATTCGTATAAGTAATAATAAATAGTTTATTATTATTTATTTCTACTACCGGCTTAATATTGAACCTAAAGGGTCACACCATAAAAAGGTTAAATATTTATAGATGATGATAATAATTAATAATGGCTATGAATTATTTATTTATTGAATAAATAATTAATTAGCAATTATTTATAATTTATTAAATGAGATTCAATAGATTATAAATAAATTAAGAAAAGTTCTTAATAATTATTAATTACAAAATTTAGTTTGAGAAATTAAATTTTATGAGAGAATTATTTTCAGAATGGGATTAATAATTAAAAGGGTTTTAATTATTAAATGATTATTTAATTAGATAAAGTAAAGACTTTATTTCTTTAAATATCAAACATTTCCAAGAGTTGGAGGACATCACAAACACACAACACAAAACATCCCAGGAGGTTTAGAAGATCATGGAGAGCTTTTGAAGTTCATCAAAATCATTCCAAACCATTTAATTAATTTTCTCAATTGTTCTTAATCTACTATATGATATTTGATCTTGGTGGATACCATTAGAGCACTCCACACTTGAGGGGTGATTGCTGGAAATCAAAGACACATTCATAACAATCCCAGGAAAGCTATCAAGGTATTTTTCTTGTGTTCATAAAATTTTTAAATCTATATACATGATTAATTAGGTTTTTATGCAAGTAAATGTGATTTACACTTCCGCTACGGTCATAAATTCCTTCACGTAGTTCCTTGAATAATGCACAAAGAGGGTACGAGAGAATAAGTCTTGTTAACAATAACCTTGAAAATCAAATGTTAGATTTAAAAAAGGTGCAGGTTAATCAAGATAAGAATATAGAAGAAATAGCTCGACTTAACTACAGAGAAAAGGGTTTAGGAGAATACATGGTAAAACAAGTTGATAGGATTGCTGAACAAGAAACCAAGATTAGAGAACTTGAAACACAGGTTAGAGCTTGTTATAATACTGTTAAGGTTTCTAAAGATTTCTTCAACAAACAAGCAGTAGAACGAACTGTAGGAATAGGATTTGATTACAGTCAAGCTGTTGGTTCTTTGAGTAATCATTCTCCTAATTCTATCCCAGCTAAAGAAAGAGGTATACCACATATTCTCAAGAATGTTGAAAAACCAATGTTTACAAAATCTGATGCTGGCCCACCAGATATTCGTTCTATGGTTATACAAGAAGAAATGAGAAATGAGGATAGTGCAAATGGCACAGTCCTTGTTAAGAATAAATGTGTTAAGGATAAAACTGTTAAGAACTCTAATACAAAGAATGTGTCATCCAAGAAAAATGTCACAGTCTTTGTTAAGGCTAAATCAGTTGAGGACGTTAACACAACAAATGTTTCATCCAAGAAAGATGTACCTAAAGTACCAGTCAAAGTTGTTGAATCAACTAGTTCTTCTAAGACTGGATTAGGTAGTAATAAGTTAAAACAGAAAAATACCATGTCTACTATTGATTCTAATCATAAAGCATGTGGTATTATCAATTGTATGTCTTGTGCTTTTAACAATATGCGTGCTTATTTTAATGGTAATTATGCATGTGTTAAACAGAATGCTCCTCGACAGCACATGAACAGGAACAATAATGTTCGATCTAAGACTGCTTTTCCTCCTCAAGTTAGGAGAGAGACATTTGCACCTAAGACTAAACAAAAGATTACCAAGAATGTCTACCAGGTCAAATGTCCAGTCAATGACACAAGTGTTACTGCTGCGAGAGAAACATGGATACCCAAGATTAAACAAAAGATTTTCAAATCTGTTTATAAGGTTAAATGTTTATTGACTAAAGAGGTTAAAATTAAAAATGTCGTTTTGCCTGATAAAGGTCAATACTTTAAATACGCAGGACCCAATCAAATTTGGGTCCCGAAGAAGGTTTAACTCATTTGTCATTGCAGGGTATTGAACAGGTTGATCGGGTAACCTGGATCTTGGACAGTGGATGTTCAAGGCATATGACTGGAGATAGAACCCTGCTGACAAATGTGGTGGAGAAGGCCGGCCCAGTAGTTACCTTTGGAGATAACAACAAAGGTAGAACTGATGGATATGGCAGACTTGAAGCTGGAAATGTTATCATTGATGAAGTTTCTTTTGTGAAAGGACTTGAGCACAATTTGCTCAGTGTCAGTCAATTCTGTGATAAAGGTTATGAAGTTCATTTCAACAAGAAGAATTATCTAATTTCACACAAGAGACATGAAAAGCCACAACTGACAGGAGTTAGAAAAGGCAATCTGTACGTAGCCAATATGAACTCAGGAAGCACTGAAGAAGTCACTTGCTTCTACACTAAAGCATCTAATGATGAGAGTTGGCTATGACACAAGAAACTTTCTCATCTTAATTTTAAGACAATGAATTCTCTGGTCAAAAGAGAATTGGTGAGAGGTTTGCCTTCAATGGAATTCACTCAAGAAGGACTGTGTGATGCATGTCAAAAGGGCAAGCTAAAAAGGGCAAGTCACAGGAGCACTGATACATCTTCAATAACTGAACCATTACAATTACTTCATATGGATTTGTTTGGTCCAGTTAATGTGATGTCTATGTCAAGGAAGAGATATGCTCTAGTGATTGTTGATGATTTTTCAAAATACACATGGGTTATGTTTTTGAATTCTAAAGATGAGACTCCACAACTGGTGATTGATCACATTAAATTAATTGAGCGAGATTCTACGTATCCAGTGAGAGCTATAAGATCAGACAATGGAACTGAATTCAAGAATGTAGTTCTAAATGACTTTAGCACTGAGAAGGGTATAACCAGACAATATTCAGCTCCAAGAACTCCTCAACAAAATGGGGTAGTGGAAAGAAAGAATAGAACCTTGATTGAAGCTGCACGTACTATGCTAAGTGAATCAAGGCTTCCATTGTACTTTTGGGCTGAAGCCATCAATACTGCGTGCTATACCCAGAATCGAACTCTAATCAATAAAGATCAAATGAAGACACCCTATGAAATTATGGCTGATAAGAAACCTTCACTCAAATACTTTCATGTATTTGGAGCAAAGTGCTTTGTGCTTAAAGAAGGTAATGATCAAGGTGGTAAATTTGATACCAAAGCATTTGAAGCAATTTTTATTGGTTATTCAATGAGAGCATACAGGGTGTATGTGATTGATGAACAGAAAATGATGGAAAGTGTCAATGTAACATTCGATGACACTAAACTCCCTAGTATCCAAACTGAGAATCCATCTGAGAAGCTATCTTTCGATGACATGACAGATACAGATTCAGATGATGACAATGCACCTGAGATTTTTGCTGATGCTAATGACAACAATGATGATCAGGGTAATGGTGATGAAATCAATGATAGTAGTCAAAATTCCCCTGACTCTAATAATCAATCATCATCTAGTCAACCTAGCAACAACTCAGGGGGAGAAAATGAAGGGTCAACTGGTCACACACAACATCCCAATGAAGGTCAAGGCGAATCATCAAGATCTAATCTTCCCAGACAGACTGTTTGGAATAGAGCTCATCCTTTTGAGCTAATTATTGGTGATCCAGTTGTTGGTGTAAAGACTAGAAGAGCTTTTCAGAATCAATGCAATTATTCAGGGTTTCTATCTGAAATGGAACCTAAGAAAACTGAAGAAGCTCTTTCTGATCCTGATTGGGTGATTGCTATGCAAGATGAACTCAATCAATTTAAACAACAAGAAGTTTGGAAGCTGGTACCCAGACCTACAGACAGACCAGTAGTTGGCACAAGGTGGGTATTCAGAAACAAACTTGATGAAGATGGCACAGTGACGAGAAATAAAGCAAGACTGGTAGCAAAGGGTTACTCCCAATCTGAAGGCATTGACTATGATGAGACCTATGCTCCAGTGGCTAGACTTGAGGCCATAAGAATATTCTTGGCATTCGCAGCATTTTCAAACTTTAAAGTTTATCAAATGGATGTCAAGAGTGCTTTCTTGAATGGCAAGCTAGATGAAGAGGTTTATGTAGAACAGCCCCCTGGCTTTGAAGATCCAGATTTAATTGACTATGTCTACTTCCTTTTCAAGGCTGTCTATGGTCTTAAGCAAGCACCAAGGAAATGGTATGACACTCTCTCTGAATTTTTACTTGAAAATGATTTTGTTAGAGGTGTCATAGACAAAACTCTCTTCACAAAGAAACATAAGAATGATACAATTATAGTCCAAGTCTATGTGGACGATATAATATTTGGGTCTACTAATGATCTTTTGTGCAAGAAATTTGCGAAGTTAATGCAGGGTAGATTTGAAATGAGCATGATGGGTGAGCTGAAGTTCTTTCTTGGATTGCAAATCAGTCAAAGGACAGATGGAATATTTATCTGTCAATCCAAGTATGTCAAAGAGCTTCTCAAGAAGTATCAAATGGAGGACTCTTCTTCAGCAAAGACACCATCATCCACAGCTGTCAAATTTGGAACATGTGAAAATTCTGCCAAGGTAGATATCACAAGCTACAGAGGTATGATAGGCTCATTACTTTATCTTACTGCGAGTAGACCTGATATTATGCATGCTACGTGTTTGTGTGCAAGGTTCCAATCGGATCCTTGAGATGTTCATCTCATTGCTGTTAAACAAATTCTGAGATATCTTAAGGGTACGCCTAACCTAGGCATCTGGTACCCTAAAGATTCTGGTTTTAATCTTGTTGGATATACAGATTCTGACTATGCAGGAAGTGTTGTGGATAGGAAAAGCACATCTGGGAGTTGTCAATTCCTAGGTGGTAGACTAGTTTCCTGGTACAGCAAGAAACAACAGACAGTTTCCAACTCAACGGCTGAAGCTGAATATATAGCTGCTGGAAGCTGTTGCGCACAGATTTTGTGGATCAGGAATCAGATGAGAGACTATGGCTTTGTGCTTGATAAAATTCCAATTTTATGTGTTAATACAAGTGCCATAGCAATCTCTAACAATCCTGTGCAGCACACAAGGACAAAGCATATTGACATCAGGTATCATTTTATTCGAGAGCATGTCATGAATGGTACCGTGGAGTTATTTTTTGTACCCACGGAAGAACAAACAGCAGATATTTTTACTAAGTCTCTTGACGAATCCACATTTACCAGAATTGTTGGTAAATTGGGTATGTTAAACAGTCCTAGTAATTAAACTGGTTAATATCTGAGGTTTGATCTTTAATAATTTACAAGTGATTGATGTGTTAATATTTCTTATTAAATCACTTGTATAATTATTTTATCAACTTATACTCTTGCTTGTTTCATCTTAAATCATTGTTATTATCTTCTGTACATATTTTTAATTACTTATTGTATTTTTAGATTAACTCATTTTCTTTAAAAATATTTTTCTCGAATTTTACAAGCTGTAATTTATGAGAAATCTATTTTTCTTGAAAATGTTATTGTTTTAAATTTAGTTTAATTATTTTTGTTGTTTAAATAAATCATAGTTTCTTTTTGAATAATTTTCTATATGGAAATTGTTTTATTAGAAAATTTATAGATTTATTAACTCATCAGAAATAATTATGTAAATATTTAGTATGTTAATTGATTTTATTTTATTTGATTTGTAGTGTTTGTCCTTTTGTTATTAATGTTTGATTTCGTAAAAGGGACTACATATGATCGTTTTTATGATTTTTATTAGGTTTTATAATTTTAGTATAAATTAATTTGTTATTTTTTGTTGTTTATGTAAATTATTAATGTGATTTTCTTGTTAAAATTCTGTTAATATTCTGTTTTTGGTTAGTTATATTAATTGTTTTGTTAGAATATAACTATCGGTATAACAATCTACTTGATTGTTATATTCGAATTTGTGTTAATTATATTAGTGATAAATGGTGTAATATAACTTAGTAATAAAATAGATATAATTTTGTTTTTGTTTAAATATAACTGTTAATTAGTTTATAGTCATATTGTGTGTTTTTCTAGTAATATAACTATCGGTATAACTATTGAATCAATTGTCATATTCTGTGTTATTTAATAGTTATATTAAGGCTTAATTTAAATATAACTGTCTAAGTGGGATAGTTATATTACGTTTAAACGTAATATAACTATCGGTATGACTATCACCCGATAGTCATATCTAGCTGTTTTAGTATATAAATCGATAGTCATATCTCAGCTAAGTTATATTCTATAGTTATATTGCTGCTCTGCTCCTCTTTCGCGTGTTAAGTCACCGAGAACACTATACATACACATATACACACGTTTTTCAATCGAATTGCTACCCAATTTTCATCTCAAAACACGATTCTAAGGATATTAATCGATTACCCGGTCAATAATCTTCAAAACCACGGTAAAAATGTAAGATTTGGTCGAGGTTTTGGATTTTGAAGTTTGAAAAGTTCGAATTTTTGATCTAAAAATCTGAACAAATGGTGATGATTTTGTAAAATCTAAAAATATATATGTGTTTGTACTGCTATCAAGATCTTTGCCTAAATTTTTCAGATTTTTTGATAAAGATTTTGATTTTTCGAATTTTTATTTATTTATTAATTCGAATTTTGTAATTTAATTGGGTTAAATTGTTGAATTTTGCAGATTTATTAATTTTAATCCCTGATTTGGAATGGCTGGTGCTTATAATAATTTTGAGCTTGTGAATCACAATTATATTGGATATTTTAATCCCGAGGATTGCCCAGTGGATCGGTTCAAGCCTTGGATAAAATTTCTAAACGAACAAAATATTTGTAGCTATTCTATAACTGCAAATGTTCCCATGAAATATGGTCCACTCAAATTAATGTGTACTACAGCTGTCTCAGATGAAAGATCATTTTCATTCGACTTTAATGACAAGACATATACAGTGGATGAATCTGTCTTCAATGCTGCTCTGGGGCTTCCTACTGAACGATTTGCTGAAGTGCCTTCAAATGATGAGTTGACTCAATTTTTCACAAATATCAACTATCATGGTCAACTGAATCTTAAACGACCACTCAAAAGTAATCTTGTTCAAGAATGGAATATCTTCTTCGAGATCATAGCAAAGGTGTTTGCTAATTATACAAAGAATAACAATACTGTCATCACAGGTATGTTACAGTCAATTGGTTTCTCGATTGCTCACAATAGAAGAATCAATTTTGGCAGCTTGATATAGCCTATTCTGCTAAATCGATTGAAGAAGGCTACAAAGAACTTTGGAAAAGGTAAACTGGTTAAGTGTCACTATCCTCGGTTTTTGACACTAATTTTTAATCATCTTATGCCTAAGGATCAACCTGCTCCGTTTCCAAATGATCGAATTCAATGGTCTGGTAAACCAAACAAGAAGTTCTATACCAGGCTGGATACTTCTAAGGTCTTGTTGCATGTTCCTGTAGTCATAACACCATATATGTCTACATACATACATTTGCCAAATGTCATGCCACAGCTAGATGCTGAGATACCTTTAATTCAACAAGCTCCACAGCCTGAAGCAGAACAAGTTCCAGCACCTCAACCTGATTCTGAACCCTTGAATGTTCTTGAACATCAACTTCCATTGGATCAACCCACTCAGAATGAAGATGATGTACATGTCAATGATCAGGTATTTGACTCAACTCCTTTACAATCTCAATATCTTTCTGATAGTCAAATGATTGTGAGAAGTGACCAAGGGATTGTAGATCCACAACCTTTATCCCAGGTCAATGCACCAAACACTGATCCTAAATTCTCCAAACACCATCGTAGAAAGAAATTGTCATTCAAAAGAGCTATCCCTAGTAGTGATATGTTGAGTGAAACAAGTTTGCCATCACAAAAGAAAAGTAAAACCATGTCAAAGGCAATCTTAAACCCATTCATTCCTTCAAGATCACCCCTGTTACTCACAATGGGGGAAGATATTTTCTCACATGAAGCTGAAAACTTTGTTATGCAAGAGGAGCAAGTTACAGTGCCTGCCATTGTTACGGCAGAAGAACTTTCACAGGTTGATCGGGATTTGCGAACTCCCATTGCACCACCACTGACCTTCCAAGAGGAGGCTAGGGTGATCTCTAGTGCAGGTACAATGGATGCAGCTCAGGATTATGAGAGGAGTGATATGAGAATTACTTCAAATCTGAGTGAAACACTAGCACGTGAGGTGAGTGATACTCAGAGAGCTATTGAGGTGAGAGCACACAATGACACATACACTTTATCTCTCATCGCACAACTCAATCAAATGAAAGAAAGTCTTGCTCAAGCTGAAGAAGACAACAAAAACTTGAGGTTTGATATGGATAACATGAGAACTATCTTCAACAACAAAATCAATGCACTTAAGCTTTCTCAACAACAGGCAATCGAAGACTCTGGAGATGTCATAGTGGCTCAAGATCTTATTATATCATCTATGTCTAATCAGATTGAAGATCTTCAGAATAACATAAATGAAAATCACTTAACCACTGAACATCGTCTCAGTCAGATTGAAAAGCAAAGTGATCATCAAGCAAAGGGGTTGAGACACTTATATAATATCAATAGCAGAACTCACTCACTTACAGCAGAGGAGAAGAAATTATTTGAAGGTAGTGATGGAAGTAACCTTGGAGCTGGTACAAGTCACAAGACTGTAGAGGATTCCTCAACTAAGGGGGAGAAATCTAGAGGGGGAGGAAGTGCAAGTAAAGAGAAAATTGAAGATAGGAGTGAAGGGAAGAAGAAAACAACTCATCAAGCAGCAGAACAGGAAGATGATGATGATGTAGAAGGTTTTTACTATACAGGTGAACCTGATATTGATCTGTTTGCTGACTTACAGTTTCCTGATGTTGGTGAAGAATGTGATGAACCAGATCTCAGTTTTTGGGATGATGAAGAGCAAATAATTCCTGATTCTGTTGAAACACAACAAATAAATTTCGAAGCAAATAAAGAACTCGAACAGAATGAAGCTAATCTGGCTATGAGAGAAGAAAGACTCAAGAAGACACTCGAACAGTTAGCTCATAATGAAAGACTTCAAAAGGCAGAACAGGAAGCACTTCAAAAGCAACATGCTCAAAAGCTGGAAGCTAGGAAGATGTACATCAAGTTCAAAAATGGTGATAAGTGGGAACGTGCTCAAAAGGTAATTGACTCACCACAAACTTCTGACTATGATGATCGTCGGATGATTGCTATTTTTGAAAGCTTTAAAAAGAAGAACCCTATACATGATATGTATTTGAAAGCTTTAAAGACAGAAATTGTGAGAATAACCACTGCATCTGATCCTAAGAATGGTGAGCTACTTATCTTTGTTGAATGTCATAAGCTCGGATCTCACAAAGTATCGCTTCAGTTCTTCTATGATAGATCTCTGTCAGAGCTTTGGGTGTTGAGACCAAAAGTAAGAACATCTTCTGAACTAGGCATACTGCTTCATGAAAAATTTCAAGAGTTTGCTGAAAGAGCTGGTCCTGAAGTTATAAATGACCCTCCACAAGTTAAAATTCTTAAGGGAGAAGTTATTCATACTGTTAATCTTCAGACAGACGAATTGTATACACACCTTGCCAGACATTTGGTATATGTTGAATATGCTCTTCGAAATCATGGTTTTACATCACAAGAAAAGATTGAAGCTGCAAATCATATTCGATCCTATGCTCAGACCAACATGAAGAAGTACAAGCACTATCAAGGTGAGTTGAGAAAGAAACTTGGAATACCACTGGTTTATCCTACAGATGTGTCATCCAGAAGGGAATTACTTGTTGACTCCGAGTTGATCAAGAATCTACCTGATATGGATGAACAAGAAAAAGGAGAAATCAATGAGGAAGAAGGTGGTAAATGAAGATTAGCTCTACAAGTTATATCATTAGAGCTTTGATAGAACAAGATAGGATAATTGTCTTATATGATCAGTCTAGAGGATCATCTATCTTGTATTTATCTTTTCTGTTTGAATCTGGATAATGTTAATATAAACCAGAACTTTTACATTATTTACTTAGCATTTAAAGTGTTTTCTTTTACTTGTTTAATTGGGATTAGTTGAAGAATCCTCTAGGTATTTGCTTGTTATTGTATAACAAACAAATAGGGGGAGATTGAAAGGCATATGACTCAGCCTATTTGTAGTTCGAGGATCCTAATACAATTAAACTAGATTGTAATAAGTAAATAATATCAACTGTCACAGGAATCTCAAAAGATGATAACCGTCAGAAGAAAAATCAACAAGTCAATCTATAGTTTTGATGTTTTACACTGGAAGAAGATTCAGATATCTGATCAGGCCTCAAGGTAGCATTGAAACAAGTGGATTCATTTAAGAAGACAGAGATTTCTACTAGTGACAAGAAACAATTTCAGTACCGAATGATTGATGAGAGTGAAGAGTATAAAAAGACCACAGTGTTAAAAGTCACGATGAAGAACAGAGATTGGAGTTAGTCGTTCATGAACCAGACAGTACATCGAACGTCCACATCATGCCAGTGTATGTTCCTTATCATAATTACGTGGTTTTCAGCGGAGTATTGACTATTAAAGAATTTATATTAATTCTATTTTAATTGATTAAGTCAAGTAATTAAGTTAATAAATAAATTAATTCTATAAGAATTAATATATTTGTTAAAGTGATTATTAGATTAATTAAATAAGAATTAATATGAAAAAGGAATAATTAGTTAAATGATTTTTAATAAGTCATTTAATTAATTATAAACTGAAAAATATGATGATATAACTATCAAACTGATAGTTATACCGATAGTCATATTCAGTTTATAAAGGAGATAGTCATATTCAGTTCAAAGGAGATAGTCATATACAGTTCAAAGGAGATAGTCATATTTCATTCAAATGGTAAGTTATACCGAATGTTATATTGACATGGTAAGTTATACCGAATGTCATATTGAGCTGGATTGTTATACCAAAAGTCATATTTAAACTGGACAGTCATATTACATTGATTTGATAGTCATACCGATTGTCATATTAATGTAAAATGATTGTCATATCAGTTTAAATCAAGTAATATGACTATGGCTGTGTATATAAGGCAGCAGAATGCAGAAGGAAAATAACCAGTCGAGCAAAACACAAGAAAAATACACAGCAGCCATTCTCTCTCTCTCTCAAGCTCAAGAACACCTCCAAATTTAATTCTGTAAATTCAAGTTCATCTCAGTTGTAATATCCTATCCATTGGAACTTGTTTACTTGTGATTCTTGTACTACTAGCGAATTAAGTTTCCTAGTTCACAAATTGATATCTTGATTTTATTAACTAAATTAGCAAAGTTCATGTTGAATTTTCTAATTAGTTATTAATTACTTGATAATCATTTGGACTGATTTTGTAACACCCATCAAGTTAATATATTGTTATATTCAACTTGAAATTTGTGTTATATTATTCCGCACGAAATATTCGTTTAAGTGAAAATTATTTAACGAATAAATTTTGAGAAAATGGTATAGATTGTATTCAACCCCCCCTTCTACAATCTTATCGGACCTAACAAATGACTACCCCTGGGCAGGAGAAAAAAGAAGAACTTACACCTGATCTGAAGGAATATTGGGTGCTCTATTTTGATGGAGCATCAAAAACAAAATCTAGTGGTGCAGGTTTGGTTTTGCAAAGCCCCGATGGGTTCACAATTGAGTACGCTTTAAAGTTGGATTTTCCTACTACCAACAATGAGGCGGAGTATGAGGCATTAATAGCTGGTTTGGGTTTGGCCAGAATCATGAGGATCAAAAATCTCAAAGTTTGTGGAGATTCAAGGCTTGTGGTATCACAAGTAAATGGTGAATTCGAGGCTAAGGATGAGACTATGGCAAAATACTTGAGAGTAGTAAAGGTTGTTATGTCCCAGTTTGAGGAGTGCTACGTTGAGCACATTCCAAGAGAGGAAAACATTAAGGCCGATGCCCTGTCTAAATTTGCTTCTTCCGAGATAGAAAATTATTCTGGGAGCGTCTATTTTCAGGTCTTGAAGGCCCCGACCGTTAACTCAAAGTTATTGGCACCAATTGATGTAGGATGTTCTTGGATAGACCCTATCAAGGCACACCTTGAAACCGGATGGCTCCCAGACAATGCCTTGGAGGCACGAAAACTTTCAGTAAGAGCATTGAGATATACTTTGATTGAAAGCATTCTGTACAAAAGGTCATTTGTCATCCCATACTTGAAATGTTTAAGGCCTCAAGAGGCAAGAGAAGCATTGGAAGAAGTTCATGAAGGGATCTGTGGGCAACACTTGGGGGGCAGAGCCCTAGCTCACAAGATAATTCGTTTAGGGTTCTATTGGCCGGAGATGTTGGCTGATGCACAAAACTATGTCAAGAGATGTGAGAGATGCCAGAAGCATGCCCCAATTGTGAGGCAACCGCCTGAGATCTTAACCTCAATTAACTCTCCCATTCCGTTTGCGATGTGGGGGATGGATATACTTGGGCCTTTTCCCATGGCTTCAGCACAAAGGAAATTCCTAATAGTGGCCATTGATTACTTCACTAAGTGGATTGAGGCTAAACCTCTGGCCAAGATAACCACCAAGCAAGTTTCCCAGTTCTTTTGGGAGAACATAATTTGCAGATACGGAATCCCACGAATCCTTGTAACAGACAATGGGACACAGTTCAATAATGAAGAGTTCAAGAAGTATTGTGAAGAGAATGCGATTGAGCTCCGTTTTACCTCAGTGGCACACCCACAAGCCAATGGGCAAGCTGAGGTAGCTAACCGAATTATCCTTGATGGACTGAAAAAGAGGGTCGAACGTTCTAGGAACACTTGGGTAGATGAATTGCTGCCCATACTTTGGGCGTATCGTACCACTTGTAAGGTAACAACTGGAGCAACCCCATTTTTGCTGGCTTATGGAACTGAGGCAGTTGTACCTTCAGAGGTCATGCAGGCATCACCTCGAGTTGAGGCATATGAGCCAGAAACTAATGACGAAGGAGTGAGACTTGCCCTTGACTTAATTGATGAAGTTAGAGATGAAGCTAATGCAAGGAATGCTGAATATCAGAAGAGAGCCTCTTTTCACTACAACCAGAGAGTTAAGGAAAGATTCTTTCGACAAGGTGACATGGTTTTAAGGAAGATTGAAGCCTCAGGAGTTGGCCAGAAAGGGAAGTTAGCACCAAATTGGGAAGGACCATATCTAGCCAGAAAGGTGTTAGGACGAGGATCCTACAAGTTAGAGACCTTGGACGGGGTTGAGGTGCCCCGAACATGGCATGCTGTGAACCTCAAAGTTTATTATGTTTAAGTTCTTTTGACAAAGGCTTGAACTTTTATCTATTTATTAGGAATAAGGTTCGAATGAAACCATTATAGAGCATGTTGCTCCAAGTAGGAGATTGAGTATTTATGTAAGGGTTGAACCCATTCTATTGATATCCTTTAACAACATAATGGAATTTATTCTGTTTTCTCTATGAGTTATTCCTCCTTGTTAAAATAAACACGAAAGGCAAACGTTGAACTAGCTTGTAAGTTTAGTACCAGCCAGGGGGCCAAGTACTCGAAAAATTTCTAAAGTTTAACGAACTATAAGCAAAAACGAGAATATGGAAACAAAAGAAACTAACTACATAGATAAGTTAAGTCATAAACCCCGAAGGGCAAAAGTTCAGAATAAATAAAGATAAAAAACAGAAATAAGCCACGCAGGGCCATCTATGCATCTAGGTCATCAACTACAACATCTCCCTGGGTAGAAGGAGGATCTGCTGCCTCTATCCCAGGAGAAGAAGGTGGATCCTGAGTGGGCTGAGAGTCCCCATCCACAGCTGTCTCTGTAGCAACCTCCATAGCAGCTGTCACTCCAGGGATAGCAGGAACCGGGAACCTCTCCAGGGACACCCCCTCAATCTTCCCACTCAGTTCCTCGATGATCTCCTCCCAATACTCCTTGAAGGTACCAGGAAAGTTTGCATCATACTCGGCATTCAGGACATCTTGAAAGTCCTTAGAAGCCTTGTAATCAGCAATGATGTGTTCCCTGTTCTGCTGTACCTCCAGCTGTAGCTTCCTGTTCTTCTCCTTCTCAGCAGCCAGCTCCTTCTCCACCTCCCTAAAACGAGCAAAGTTTGCCTCAGAGGAGTCAAAGTATCTGTCTCTGTCCCTCTCAGCTATAGTCTTATCAGCACGTACCTCCTTCAGGTTATGAACAGCGGCCTGAAGGTAGGCGTTCATCTGCAAAGAAAACAAGTGAATAAGGGAAACGAAAATACAATTAAATTAAAGAAGTTGAACAAGTCATCAGAGGACTCCACAATGTGGACCCTATCTCGTGGAGTAACCACGCTCCTAGACCACTCAGCTGCAGCCCTAGAGTCACCTACAGCTGTGTCCCTATTGCATAAACCCCATCCCACTGTAAAGGGAGTGAGGTCTTCCTCAATGGGAACTGGCTTTTCTTGAAGAAAAGCAGGAACACACTCCACTGTGGGAGAAGCATCATCAGTCCTGGCCCTTTTGGCCCTAGGGTTCTCTATTACCACCCTAGCAGCAGTAGCTGCCTCCCTCTGCTTAAAAATTGCTCCCAGAGCAGCTTTGGCTGCAAAATGATTACAAAGTGTTAGAAAGTTATATCTAGCATAAAATGTCAATAAAGCAAGAGGTGAGAATTTCAAGTTAATTACCCTCAGGGCGCTTAGCCCATGGGCCTGCAATGAATCTTCAGAAATCAAATTTGCACATTGATGCAAATTATCAGACGTTAACAAAGCTATGGCAGCCTCTTCTTCCACACCCAATTTTATACTCTTGACAGGCCCATCAACGGCTCTGCAGAAATTGGGCCGAAAATAGTTGTACCAATCATCCCCATCCAAAAAGATATAAAACCACTCCCTCTTCCAATCAGGAAGGGAATCAGGGGCGGAGTCCGAAACAAAACAAGAACGGGCTAAAGAACAATGTTGGATTTTGACCCAGCCCGAATTGTCAGAAGAATTGACAAATTTGAATAAATATCGAAAAACAGAAATACTGGGCTCAAGCCCATGTTTCTTACATTGGACCATGAAACAATAGATAAAACGCCATGCATTTGGCATAAGTTGGGTTGGACAAACCCTGGCTTCAGCCAAAAGACGGCAAACAAAAGGAGGAGGTGGAAGGCGAAAACCAGCATAAAAAGTCTCTTTGTAAACCCTAATGGCCCCAGGCTTTGGGTGACAAGCCCTTTCATTAGAGGCCGGAACAACGGCCCTATAAGGCCCATTAATACGAAAAAGTTGGGCTAAAATATCTACCCTATGTTGTTTGTATTTTGATTTATACTCATAAGCATCTAAATGAAGCATGTTGGGAAAAGCTTGACCAAACTCGGTTAAAAGGTCTCTAAGGGAAAAAACACTAGCATGGACAAGAGATGTTTTAGGGTTCTTACCCCTTGAAAGCGGTGGAGCGGTGGTAGAAGTATTGGCGAGTTGAGACTGGCCTGAAGAACTGGAATCCTCCATTGAAATGCTTCACTTGAAGGCTTGAAACCCAGAAATGTTGAAAAAAGAAGTTGGGGAAGATGAAGATTCAACGATCTTCAAACGGAAACTGGAGAATAGGGCGGAGGAAAGACGCCGGAAATCGCCTCGCGACAGAACCCTAACAGAGCTTTTTGGAAAGTATTTGTGGGATAGTGAGAGATAATTTTTGCTGAATAGTGAGATGAGAAATGAAGGACGCACACCACTCTTTTATAGAGTTCATGGTTGGTCACTCAACCGGTTATAGCAAGTAAATGGACTGTCAACAGGTGACTGGGCCTTTGAATAGGCGGGAAGCTCATAAAATTCAAATTTTGAATTAATTCTAGAATGTTCTATGACATTTTTAGAAAATAGGATAAAAGCCCATCAGAATTTAAAGGCAGGAGGCCAAATTAAAAGGGCATACCCACGCCTAGGAGACCAAACCTCCTAGGCGTGCCTAAGGAAGGTGTCTCCTTGGCGGGGGTACCCACGCCCAACTCGATTTTTCTTAAAGAAGGGCATACCCACGCCCAGGAGACCGAACCTCCTAGGCGTGCCTAAGGAGGGTGTCTCCTTGGCGGGGGTACCCACGCCCAACTCGATTTTTCTTAAAGAAGGGTATACCCACGCCCAGGAGACCAAACCTCCTAGGCGTGCCTAAGGAAGGTGTCTCCTTGGCGGGGGTACCCACGCCCAACTCGATTTTTCTTAAAGAAGGGTATACCCACGCCCAGGAGACCAAACCTCCTAGGCGTGCCTAAGGAAGGTGTCTCCTTGGCGGGGGTACCCACGCCCAGGATGATTTTTAAGGGACGAAGGTACACCCACGCCCAGGAGACCAAACTTCCTAGGCGTGCCTAAGGAAAGTGTCTCCTTGGCGGGGGTACCCACGCCCAGGAAGCATTTTTGGCAGGATGACTTTTTAAGGTTAATCCTTTAAAAATTCTGAAAAATGATGATTGGGAAATTAAAAAATTCCCGAAAAATCCAGAATAACAGAAAAATTATTTTATGCTTGAAAGTACTATTGATTATCTTTGGTAAAATATCCAAAAATAATTAAAATACCTGTGAGTACATAAAAATTCATAAAATATTAGGAAAAGTACAGAAAAATACGAGAAAAATTATAGAAATATTTTCTTGACAAATTAAGCAATAATTTATGCTAATAATGCATAAAAGCTCTGCGAAAGTGCCGAAATTGTTAAAAGCAAGCACAAATTAAAGCATCGAATAAGGAAAATCGTCGTAAATGTGTAGGTCGCTCCACACTTTACAATCAAGACGATACTCGTGAATCACTAGTGTAAACCAAAATTCCTATATAAGGGTAGGAAAATTAAAAAGTCCCAGGTAAGGGATAAAAACGACCCCGAGTCTCGATTAAGGCAAATATAACTTCTACGAAAACCTGATCAGTTTTCTTAAGAAGTTGGGGGGCAAATGATATGGGTTGAAAATAAGTCCTAAAGACACATTTAATATGGTATTAATTAGACCCAGTGTGGTCCAAACATGGGGCCCATTAATGAGGTCAGAATCCCTATTTTAATATTAATTTCGTAATTAATATTGGGGGAAATAAACGACTCAGCAATAAGAGTTGGATAAGGATAATATCCCCTTCAGACTTAGCCACCAAGGCATCCAATTCGATATGGAAACTGATTCCTATAAGGAATAGATCTAGAACCTTCCTCAAAGACTTGTCCACCAAGTCTCCAAATCCTACCATAACTCTAAGGCTTCTCAAGCCTATATAAAGGGCCTGACCCCTCATTCTCAGAACTACGTTTTTGGCTTGATTCTCTAATACAGAGATACGTAGGCATTCTGTGAGGACCGCTTAGTCTCGAACGCAGAAGCAGCCATTAAAGCTCGAAGCTCAACCACCCTTGCATTAATTACAAACCGTAACCTAGTTTTTATCCCATAACAGCTTCTATTCTCACTCATTCCCCAGATTTGTTAGAACAAAAATACAGTTGTAAGATATTTAAACTTAAATATTCAAAAAAAAAACTTTTGATAGAATACTATTTATTTCAAATTTAATTTAATTTAGCTGTGTTGATTGGCAGAAATTTTTTAGTGTTTGGGCTAATTTATAATAGAAATTTACAAGTTAAACATATTTTATTATGTTTGTAATTAATGGTGAGAATTTTTTTGTTATAATTATAAAATTCATGGAGTCTTGTATATTTTCGCGAATGGTTATTTACTGATACTAGCTCCATAGCCCGTGCGAGCCACGGCCTTGTTTTAGATTTGTGAGTGTCAGAAACAGTTAAATTTTGACAAGATGAAATGATTATTTTCAGAACAACATTCATAGCTATTCTACGACATTCGTGCCTCTCCATTTAATTGCATGTTGAGTATATCTCTAATGGGAGGAGATTTGTAATCTATCAACTTCAATGACTATTCATTCTGCATTAATCAAAACCAAAAGATAAAAAATTTAAATACAATCACAATATTATCCATACATACATACATACATGACTAAATATTACACAAATAGTCAACCATACAGTCCAGTTATTAAGCTACAACCATTAGCAAAGACAAACAATCCAGCTTTCGATTGAAGTATATAAATGCATATTGGTAAATCATATACAAATCTTTTGGTGATAATTGCATATATAAATGCATAATTGGTATATAAATGCATAATTGGTGATAATTTTTTGAAGTATATATAATTGGTGATAGCGAGATCATTGGTAAATCTTTGCATGATCTGATTGACGAAATCATTAATACAAGGTGGAATTCTAGATCAACCGTGTGATCCAAACACCACGAAACCAAGTGACTTAAATTAGTGCTTCAGTTTTTTGTTTGAGTTGATATCACCAGTATGGGCTGAACCTAAATTTAAAAAATGGAGCGAGCAAACAGAAGAACTTCCCAAACACATATTGTCATAAGAAAGCGGTAATAGATCGATGTGTTTTCTGTTCTACTATAATTAAATATGTTAATATATAGGTGATTAATGTGCATGCAATTTACCGCACGAGCTTTGCAAGTAAAATCATGTTAATATGTATTTATATTGTTTTGCAAACCATATCTATGAAATTATCTATTCATTCATGATGATTGATGTATGTAAAACTGAAAATAAGTAAATTTCAATGTGCTAATAATCTCATTGAACGAATGTTTAAATGATTGAATTATGAGCATACAAGAATTTATATTAGTAGTGACTGCTTGATCATCCACAACCGATTTGTGCATTTTGACCCGGATTAAGAGATATGCGTAAGATATAAATTAATACACAAATTATAGTATCTATCTTAAATCCAAGTAATTTGTTTCTACCCTAGAATAAAAAAATGCTAAATAACTATGTACTATTCGAAATATTCTCAGATTTTTATAATATAATCAAAACTAATATCTAGCATAGTGATAAGGAATTTCATTTCTAAGTTAGAGGTCAAGGGTTTGATTTCCATTAGAAACAATTTTTTTATTATTAATATAATACATGAGGGGTAATTTAGTAATTTTATGATAACTAAATTGTTTTACGATATATTAATAATGAATTTATAATATATCCAAAATTGATGTCTAGTATAGTGGTAAGAAATCTTTTTTCTAAGTTAGAGGTCAAGGGTTCAATTCTCTTTAGGAACAGTTTTTATCATTAATATAATGTATGAGGGTTGTCCCATGATATATTAATAATGAATTTTATAATATATTCAAAACTCATGTCTAGCATAGTGGTAATGATCATCACTTACAAGTTAGAGGTCAAGATTTAATTCTCACTAGAAACATTTTTTTATCATTAATATAATATATGAAGGGTAAATTAGTAACTTCACATTGAATAAATTGTCTCACAAAACCCCCCTGTGCTATTAATAATACTATCTTATAGCCCGTGCAAAGCACCTGTTACTTTTAACTTTTTTTAATTTATTTATAGTGTAATTACATATTATTATAAATATTTCACCTTTATATATAACAACTTTTAGTATTAAATCTAAATTAATATGCTATTTGCGGAAATCGAACCTTCAACCTTTCTATGTAACATCTTTTAGTATTAATTTTAAATTAAAATGTTGTTGACGAGATTCGAACCTTAAACCTCTGTATATAACTACTTTTATATTTTAGTATTGTATCCTACGGCCATCATCTATTTGAGCTACCGATCTAACGGTTGTGAATGAAAGAGATAACCAAAACCAAACTACAAAATAATACCCCCTTTTACTTATTATAGTATAGTATAGATAGTATAGTATAGACTATAGATATATACTAGATTCTCATAATGGAAAATATGATTTTTTTTCTTTTGCTAAATAAAATGAAAATAATTTTTATAGAAAGATTTCTTTTTTCTCGACTTACCACAACGGCATATTGTAAGACTCGAGTCTTTTATCATTTTTAAACAGCCCAATGCACTACTTTTTCAGCCCAGCTTGAAGGCAGAGCTCAATTGTGCTGGACTTGCCACTTCCAAAGATACTCCATACAATATGTCCATATGGAAATTATTGAATAAAGTTATGAATACTGTGTCTCAGTTTTTTTTTTTAGAAATTAAATTTAGTTAATTTTGACCAATTTAGAGAATTGTTATGTGCACATTCTTAATTTATACGTGGACATCCTTAATTCATATGTGCAATATCCCGCATTTTTTTGTTTTGTTTTTAGTACAAATTTTCACTGGGAAGAATCCTGTCCTACGGCTACGGGACAAGCCAATACATAATTCATTTCATTTAATCTGTGCTTTATTGTCATAAAAATGATCACAAAATTCGGTGCAGAATGATGTGGCAGAATGAGATGTACACGTACGTCAACTCACTTGTTAACATTTTGTTTAGGCCTTTTTCAAGTATAAAGTATTATCTTACTTCTTACTCATTTTCACTTTTCTATATTATTGTAAAATTTATATATTTGAAAATATTAATATGTATATGTATAAACATAAAAAGGTAAAAATATAAATATAATTAATATAAAATGTATATAATCAGGTGACAATTAATGTATAATGTATTGGTCTTTTTCCAACAATTTTTCGCTTTTCCGGAAATATGTTTATAAAAAAGAAATATATGTAAGTGATGCAATATTAATCTTGGTTTTTTTTTTTAAAATAAGTAGATTAAATTCATTTTTCATTTATTTGTCAATTAAATTATTACCATTTTGTTTTTTGATATGTTTTTAAATATCAAAACATTAAATATACAAGTAACATTTTCATTACTGAATTGCATCGAAATACAATGTTCAACAAAAGAGTTTCTTTCATTCAAAAAAGATTATCATCTAACCGAAAGTAAGGCAAGTACTCCGGACGTTTAGACAATAACACCTTAATGTATGAAAAGATAACCCACAAAAGAAACTCGTAAAAACCCCGCAAAAGTAAAATTCTATGTGAAAAAATCTCAAGGGGGAAAAAGAATGCCCTACAAAATACATTGTTTACAAAGAGACTAAGGCTAAAAAATCGTAAGAAAAATAAAATTTAATATATATATATATATTTGAAAGAACATAATAAGAAGAAAAATAAAATTTGATAAGTAATAGTATTTTAAAAGTCAAACCTCAAAAACATTAAAAGTAAAAAAACCCATAAAACCCGACACAAAATATTATTAGGTCAAAATATGTACATATATGTAACTTACACATATAAAAAGTAAAAATCATTTAAACACATTTAACATATTAAAAAAATTAAACCAAAGCTGAAATAAGTTAGAGATGTTGATTATACTAAAACAAAATTACAGATCTAAGGTGAAATGAGCAAATAAAGAATTGTACCAAATTTTGACAGTGAGGCCATATTTTTCCACCACATATATAGAATCGAGAGGAGATCGGAGAAGAGAGATCAAGGGAGGGCGAGAGAAGATCGGAGAAGAGAGATCGAGGGAGGGTGAGAGAAGAGACAGCGAGGTGGAGAGAAGATCGGAGAAGAGAGATCGAGGGAGGGCGAGAAAAGAGAGAGCGAGGTGGTGTTGATTCGAAAACTAACTGCGCAAGTGTACGCGGTCACAAGTAATATAATAAATTCGTTCCCATGAAGACTTGGTGTTGGTTCAGAAATAATATTTAATCAACGATGTATGATTAAACAACAAACTGCTTGAATAAATACAAAGGGGGGTTTTGTTTGTATTTTTCTAATTAATTAGTTAAATTAATAATAAATAATTCAAACTAATTAATTTAATTAAATGAGAATTTATATGTGAGAAAAACATGGGATTCTAATTTCATTATTTATTTCATTTAGAATTGATGCCTTAATTTCAAAGTAATTTTGATAATTTACGAAAGCTAGTCGGGAACACGAAACTAACATAAGCGCCTTTCAGCCTTAACTCATATCAAACCATACGAACATCCACTTAAAAAGATAGAAGTCGCGTGGACACCTTTTATGCTTAGACCCTATATGTCTATAAGATTTGAAAACATAATTGGTTTACGAATAAATTCCTTTATTATGACTACATAGGGTGATGTGATCCAAAATCCTACCACTTATCGTAAATGTACATGACAATTACGAACCTATGCTAACATGGCAAATTCTACATTCCTAAATCCACTTTCGCATTCATTAGGAATTAATAATTTAGACGTTAGCTACACATCTAATAAATTAAGCGCAACCACATTAGGCAATCTGAATTTTTATCATAATACAAATTATTAAGGCATCGAATTACTAAATTACGTAAATAAATCCATTAGAACCCCATGACGGCGATTAGTTCATAATCGAACGAATCGTCATCATTGGGTTAAATGAAAACATAATAATAATAATAATAATAATAATAATAATAATAATAATAATAATAATAATAATAATAATAATAATAATAATAATAACTAAATAAAAAATTGCGATAAATTAAATATGAAAATTACTAGAGTTAGAAAGTAGAACCGAAATAGCTTCCAATGAATGAAAATAGCACTCCGAATAATCCCCGTAATTTCTTCAACCGAAATAACAATTATACTAAATTTTCAAAAATTAAAGTGTATAAAAACAAAACTTAAAATTACAAAGAAGCTAGAGAGGATACAAGAGAGAAGTGTTTTTCTCCAAATTGGTGTCTCCTTACAAGCTTGAGAACTAGGCTAATTATAGCAAAAATTAGCACACCACATCAATAAAATAAAAATGAAAAGAAATAAAAAGAATTACAAAACAAATAAAACACATAACACAATTTTATTGAACAGCCGAAAGCATTCACCAACAACAATCCCACAACAGCTGTTCTTGGAGCTCCAGAAATTCGAAGTCACAGGCCACGCGCGTGTCGCACACGCGCGGCACTTTGCATGGTTTTTGTCTGGCACGTGCTTCCCACGACTGGCTGGGAGAGTGGACAGAAATTGATTTTTGCCGATAGACTTGTCCAGGAACAACTTTTGATGCCTTTGTGATAATTTGTTTAGATAATTGTTTAAACAATTCGAATTTCAACCGACCACAGCAATTTAAGTCTTGTTTTTGAAAGAATGAGATTTTAACCCGCACAACTTATACTTTTTAATTAATAAATAATTAATTTAATTGAAAAATTATAAAAATAAATATCTAATATTATTAGATATTTAAAAATATAATTTTCTAATTAAATAAAATATTTATTAATATAAATAAATCCTTAAATCCTAAGTCGCGGTATTTTGAGGGTAAGAAACCGGACTCCTTTTGCTTAACGAAAAATATATCAATTCCAACCGGGATTCCTGCTTTAAGAATATATCACTTTCCATATTTTTGTGACAATTCTAATTTCCTCATTACTCGTCCATGTGTCAACTTCGGTCTCTTGAGGATCTGAAATCGGACTTCTTTTGCTTAGAAAAAATATAATCATTCCAACCAGAGTTTCAGCATTAAGAATATATCACTCAGAAATTCTTTCTGATAATTCATTTTCCTCGGGGCCAGTCCACCTTGCTCTCTTGGCAACTCTAAATTCTGAATTAAAGCAGAAATCCACCATTTTTAATCTTTTATTGCCACGATACCTCAAGTTGCGAGTTCTGCACACAAAGACTGAAACAACATAAACGAATTAAAAGACACAACATACTTAAGGATAAACCACCAATCTAGGCCAAAATAGCGCATAATAAGTGGATATAAAATCCACTTATCACACCCCCAAACTTAAACCGATGCTTGTCCTCAAGCGAAAACAGACTCGTCTACCTCTAAATGCATGAATGCAACTGATGCAAAGATCCCATAGGCAAAGCAATAACCAATTTAGCAGAGTGACTCAGAGAATGTGAAAATTCCAAATAGAGATCGACTAAATACCTGAATATTAACATTTACAAGTACAGAAACGTGCGTGTGTGCAATACTCATCAGAATTACTCTTAGCACTAGATCAAAACCATACCTATTCTTCGCCAATACAATCACAAGTTTATAAATAGAATGAACGCTAGACACTTCATAACCTAGAAACACCTCCATCATCATTTGAGTTAGACAGGAATTCATGCTTTATTAACAACTATGACGCATAATACTATACACAACACACATGCTTATTTGACCGTGCAATGGATGAGACCCCAAAAGGCTTATACAATAATACCCATGTAGCGAGCGTTAGGTTATTGGATCCCAGACCGGAAAAGTCTTAGGTCACTAGGTTTGAGTCCCCTAGAACTTAATTGCTCGAGTATTAAAGAGCTCACCCTGGCCAACTCTGCATACTCACACTCTCATAAACACTTTTTTTTTGTTTTTTTTTGTTTTTTTTTTTCACAAATGCAATCTGGAATGAGAATTCTCAATTCCAACCCTAGACTACTCATATAAATATGAGCTGGCTACTAACCAATTGACACCTATCCATTATTAACAACTACACACAAACTAGCATGAACCCTGTTTTCCCCCAAACTTATATTTAGTGATTCTACGCTATCAAGGGAATAAATAAAATTCCAAATATAATCAGGTGATTAAATTTCAACAACCAAACAAGCATGACCTTAACCTAGCCCCAAAAGCAAACAATGAGTTGTGAAAGATTGTGTTTCTGTAACATGCACGTCAATTCATAAGTATTTAAATGAGCCCTCTATCCATCATTATCACACTCAACTTCATCATTGACTACTAAACGGAACCACCAAGCGCTACGGGATCAAGGAAAATATGAAATATGAACTATATGAATATACAATTTTTTTTGTGGTAAAATATGAATTATATGCAATTAAACTAGCGTGGTGTATTATGAACTACATGAAACTATATCCAATACTATGACTCGATTAATCAAATATCCTAAATCACCCCTAAACTTAAAATATTCAATTTTCTCATTGAAGGTATAGATAAAGGATAAAAGAGAACTCCCCTAACTGTCGGCATCGTCGCTCTCCTCGGGCGGTGAATCAGGCGGTGGAAATGCGCTCCAAACTAAGGCCAATCTACTTTGAAAGAAGCAATTTTTCTTTTGCGAAGCTAGCTCCTGCAACTTACAAATGACCTGCAAACTTGACATAATACTGAACAAAATCACACAAAATCACACCACACATAAAAACACCAAACCTATGGGTTGCCTCCCATGAAGCGCTTGTTTATTGTCGCTAGCTTGACGATTCTGCTGCTTGATCACGTTGAGGCAAGAATAGCGGTGACTTCCTCACGGTTCACCGTACCACCGAAGTAATGTTTCAATCGCTGTCCGTTCACTTTAAACAGATTATCATGGAACCTGTCATAGATTTCGACTGCGCCGTGCGGAAAAACATTCTTCACGGTAAATGGACCCGACCATCTTGACTTGAGCTTTCCCGGGAAAAGTTTGAGTCTAGAGTTGTACAAAAGGACTGATTGACCTGGTTCAAATGATTTATGTACCAGCTTCCTATCATGCCATCGCTTCACATTTTCCTTGTACATTTTTGAGTTCTCATATGCCCTCGAACGGAATTCCTCAAGTTCATTCAATTGCAGCATCTGCTTTTCACCTGCAGCTTTCATGTCAAAATTTAATTTTTTTAAGGCCCAGTAGGCCTTGTGCTCTAGCTCAGCTGGAAGATGACAAGCCTTTCCATAAACCAACTGAAATGGCGACATTCCCAATGGAGTCTTGTATGCCGTCTTGTATGCCCACGCAGCTTCTTCTAATTTCAAAGACCAATCTTTCCTGGATGTATTAACCACTTTTTCTAGGATCCTCTTGATTTCCCGATTGGAAACTTCTGCTTGCCCATTTGTTTGGGGATGATAGGCAGTAGCAACACGATGGTTTACACGATATTTGGCCATGAGAGCGGTGAACTGCCGATTACAGAAATGAGACCCTTCATCGCTGATGATTGCTCGTGGTGTTCCAAAGCGTGTGAAGATATTCTTGTGCAGAAAGTTTAACACCACTTTAGCATCGTTCGTAGGCAAGGCTTTGACTTCTACCCATTTGGACACACAGTCCACCGCTAGAAGAATGTACTGGTTGTTGCACGATGGGACAAATGGTCCCATGAAGTCTATTCCCCAGACATCAAAGATTTCCACTTCCAAGATCATGTTGAGAGGCATCTCATTCCTTTTGGAAATATTTCCCACCCGTTGGCACCTATCACATTTCTGTACAAAGTGATGCGCATCTTTGAACAATGTTGGCCAGAAGAAACCTGCTTGTAGTACTCTGGCAGCTGTCTTCTCTCCACCATAGTGACCCCCATACGTGGTAGAATGACAATCTTGTAGAACACCCTCAGTCTCACTATATGGAATACATCTCCTGATTATCTGATCTGCTCCCTGTCTAAATAAGAATGGCTCATCCCAACGATACCACTTCACGTCATGCAGAAATTTCTTCCTTTGAGCATAAGAGAATCCTGAGGGAATGACATTACTCACCAAATAGTTCACAATATCAGCAAACCATGGTTCTTCCTTTCGCACCCCAAAAAGCTGCTCATCTGGAAAAGATTCGTTGATTAAGGTTTTATCCCTTGAATCCTTACTGTGGTCTTCCAAACGAGATAGATGATCGGCTACCTGATTTTCTGTCCCCTTCCTGTCTTTTATTTCAAGCTCAAAATCTTGCATCAGAAGAATCCAACGAATCAATCGCGGCTTTGAATCCTTCTTCGAAAATAGATATCTAATGGCTGCATTATCAGTGTAGACTGTCACCTTTGTCCCAAGCAAATAGGACCTGAATTTCTCAAAACCATAGACAACTGCCAAAAGCTCTTTCTCCGTAGTGGTGTAATTTAGCTGTGCATCGCTGAGTGTTTTACTAGCATAGTAAACCACATGAAAAATATTCTTCTTTCGCTGACCAAGCACAGCTCCCACTGCAAAATCATTGGTGTCGCACATCATCTCGAAAGGTTCACCCCAATCAGGTGCTGTGATAACAGGCGCTGTTGTCAACTTCTTTTTCAATAGCTCAAAGGCAGCTAAACAATCTTGATCAAACCGGAAAGGAACATCTTTCTCCAGCAAAATGCATAAAGGTTTAGAGATTTTGGAGAAATCTTAAATGAACCGCCGATAAAAACCTGCATGACCAAGAAAGCTTCGGATTCCCTTGACTGAGATTGGTGGAGGAAGATTTTCAATAGTCTCCACTTTCGCATTATCCACCTCGAGCCCCTTACTGGATACCTTGTGCCCAAGAATGATTCCTTCTTGCACCATGAAGTGACATTTCTCCCAATTGAGCACCAGATTAGTCTCAACACATCTTTTCAGCACTAGACTCAGGTTGTGCAAGCACTCATCGTACGAGGTTCCAAAAACTGAAAAGTCATCCATGAAAACTTCCACATTTATTCCAATCATGTCAGAGAATATGGCCATCATGCATCTCTGAAAGGTCGCAGGTGCACCACAGAGCCCGAAAGAAACTCGACGAAAAGCAAAAGTGCCAAAAGGACAAATGAATGTGGTCTTCTCCTGATCTTCTGGGGCGATACAAATCTGATTGTAGCCTGAATAACCATCAAGAAGGCAGTAATATTCATGGCCAGCCAACCTATCCAGCATTTGATCGATGAATGGAAGAGGAAAATGATCTTTCCTGGTGGCCTTGTTCAACTTGCGATAGTCCATGCATATTCTCCATCCTGTGACTGTCCGAGTAGGGATGAACTCATTCTTCTCATTGGCTACAACTGTCATGCCTCCTTTCTTGGGCACACACTGAACTGGACTCACCCAAGAACTGTCTGAAATAGGGTAGATGATACCAGCATCCAACCACTTAATAATCTCTTTCTTCACCACCTCTTTCATAATAGGATTAAGTCTTCGCTGATGCTCAACAGTAGGTTTACTTCCTTCCTCTAGCAGAATTTTGTGCATGCAATACGAAGGGCTGATTCCCTTGATATTTGCTATGGTCCATCTAATGGCTGATTTGAATTCTCTCAGAATTCGCAAAAGCTTATCTTCCTCACTCCCTGACAGGTTAGAAGCAATAATAACAGGTAATGTAGATGCATCACCCAGAAACGCTTACCGCAAGTGGTCCGGCAATGGTTTGAGTTCAAGTATAGGAGCTTCTTCAATAGATGGCTTTAGACGCTCCTGAGAATTTTTCAGTTTTGCTAATCCAAGAGACTCAAATGGCATATCAAATCTTCTCTTCCAAGGAGCCGAATTTAATTGTTGAAGTTGTTCAGCTCCTTCTTCATCTTCCACCTCAGAATCCCCTATCAAGGCTCTCTCCAAGGGGTCTGTTACTAACATCTACTCAAGCTCCGTTCTAACTGTAGATTCGACCAAGTCAACCTTGAAACACTCCTCTTCAGCTGGAAGCTTCATTGCTTTGAACACATTAAAAGTGATGTTTTGGTCTTGCACCCTCATTATGAGTTCACCTTTCTGGACATCAATCAACGTCCGACCTGTAGCTAAGAATGGTCTTCCCAAGATAATGGGAATCTTCTTATCTTCTTCAAAATCTAGAATAACAAAGTTAGCTGGGAAGATGAGATTATCCACTTTCACCAAAACATCCTCCACTATGCCTCTAGGATATGTGATTGATCGATCAGCCAACTGTAAAGAGATGTTGGTAGGCTTCGGATCCGGCAGGCCAAGTTGCATGAAAACCGACAATGGCATCAGATTGATGCTAGCTCCCAAGTCACACAAGCACTTTTCAAAAGACAGATTACCAATAGTGCATGGAATAGTGAAGCTACCAGGATCCTTTAGCTTCGGAGGTAATTTCTGCTGCAGAACAGCACTGCATTCTTCCGACAATGCCACGGTTTCCAGATCCTCGAGTTTGAGCTTCCGAGATAGAATACCCTTCATGAACTTTGCATAGCTCGGCATCTGCTCAAGAGCTTCAGCAAAAGGTATGTTGATTTGTAACTTCTTGAACACCTCAAGGAATTTGGCAAACTGCTTGTCTAACTTCTGCTTCTGGAGTCTTCTGGGATATGGCTGAGGTGGGTAAATTTGATTGCTCATTGTATTCTGTTTAAGAGTAGATTTTTCAGTAGAACTTTTACTCTTCTCCGCATCATCGACCAATAGGTCAGCTGCCTCATCAGATTTTTCAACTTCTGGTACTGTAGGTTCTTCAGCTTGCTGTTCATGACTCTCCTCTGCAACTGCTGAATTCTGATTGCTTGTAACCTTTCCAGATCTCAAAGTGACTGCTTTCACCCGTTCTTTGACATCCCTCATGCCTGGATTGGCCTCAGTGTCACTAGGAAGCGTTCCTTGTGGCCTATTCAACAAAGCATTAACAATCTGACCAAGCTGGTTTTCTAATGTCTTGATGGATTTTCTTGGCTTTTGCACATCATCCTCAACTCTTCCAATTCAGATTTTTCGGAAGAAGATTGCCCAACACCTCCATGAGACTGTTGTTGAAATCTCGGAGGTTGAAATTGTTGCCTTGGAGCAAACTGCTGCTGAAAACCGGAAGGATTGTATGGCTTCGATCCGTATTGTTGACCCTGAAACTGCTGGTACGGCTGTTGTGGTTGTTGAATACCACCTTGATTGTTGCTCCAACTGAAATTAGGATGGTTTCTGTTATTAGGATGATATGTGGCTGGAGCTGGTTGCTGTGATCTCTGAAAGTTGCTCACAAACTGCACTGATTCACTAGATATGGCACATTGATTTGTATCATGTGCACCTGCACAAAGCTCACAAACACTTGCCACTTGTTGAACTCCATAGTTAGTCAATGATTCCACCTTCATAGTCAATGCCTTTAACTGGGCTGCTATAGATGTAGCTGTATCAACTTCCAGAATTCCTGCTATTTTGCCGTGTGATAGTCTCTGGGTTGGATTTTGATATTCATTTGCCGCCATCATCTCAATAAGCTCATAAGCTTCATCATAGCTCTTAGCCCACAGAGCTCCGCCTGATGCTGCATCTAGCAAAGGTCTAGACTGTGCTCCCAACCCATTGTAGAAACCATTAATAACCATCCAATCAGGCATCCCATGATGAGGACACTTTCGAAGCTTCTCCTTATAACGTTCCCAAGCCTCACACAAAGATTCACCAGATTACTGTGCAAATTGAGTTAGCGCGTTCCTTATTGCTGCAGTTTTAGCCATGGGGAAGAATTTTGTAAGAAACTTCTGAGTAAGATCCTCCCAAGTAGTGATGGAACCGGCTGGTAGAGAATGTAGCCAGCCCTTTGCCTTATCCATTAAAGAAAATGGGAAAAGCCTCAATTTGATAGCCTCATCCGACACACCATTGAACTTGAAAGTATCACAAATCTCGATAAAGTCCCTGATGTGCGTATTAGGATCCTCCGTTGAAGCTCCCCCAAACTGAACTGAGTTCTGCACCATCTGAATTGTGCTTGGCTTGATTTCAAAAGAATTAGCTGCAATGGCAGGCCTGACAATACTAGATTGAATGTCATTGATCTTTGGTTGAGAATAGTCCTTCAAAGCCTTAGTAGCTGCTGCTACTCTGTCGCCCATTGTTGCTTTTCCTGTTACTTCAAGCTCTTTTGTTGCTTTAAGCTCTTCTTCTTCCAGCTTAGCTCTCAAAGTTTGAGAACGTGTTCGCATAAACAACATAAGATCCTTATACTGGCAGAGCAAGAAAACACGTCGTGAGAAAAACAACTATCCAAGTCAGTTAAGTTTAACCTCTGTTGATGTTAAACACAAATTCTGAAAATAACACCGAAGTCCTCGGCAGCGGCGCCAAAAACTTGTTGATTCGAAAACTAACTGCGTAAGTGTAGGCGGTCACAAGTAATATAATAAATTCGTTCCCACGAAGACTCGGTGTTGGTTCAGAAATAATATTTAATCAACGACGTATGATTAAACAACAAACTGCTTGAATAAATACAAAGGGGGGTTTTGTTTGTATTTTTCTAATTGATTAGTTAAATTAATAATAAATAATTCAAACTAATTAATTTAATTAGATGAGAATTTATATGTGAGAAAAACATGGGATTCTAATTTCATTATTTATTTAATTTAGAATTGATGCCTTAATTTCAAAGTAATTTTGATAATTTATGAAAGCTAGTCGGGAACACGAAACTAACATAAGCGCCTTTCAGCCTTAACTCATATCAAACCATACGAACATCCACTTAAAAAGATAGAAGTCGCGTGAACACCTTTTATGCTTAGACCCTATATGTCTATAAGATTTGAAAACATAATTGGTTTACGAATAAATTCCTTTATTATGACTACATAGGGTGATGTGATCCAAAATCCTACCACTTATCGTAAATGTACATGACAATTACGAACCTATGCTAACATGACAAATTCTAAATTCCTAAATCCACTTTCGCATTCATTAGGAATTAATAATATAGACGTTAGCTACGCATCTAATAAATTAAGCGCAACCACATTAGGCAATCTGAATTTTTATCATAATACAAATTATTAAGGCATCAAATTACTAAATTACGTAAATAAATCCATTAGAACCCCATGACGGCGATTAGTTCATAATCGAACGAATCGTCATCATTGGGTTAAATGAAAACATAATAATAATAATAATCATAATAATAATAATAATAATAATAATAATAATAATAATAACTAAATAAAAAATTGCGATAAATTAAATATGAAAATTACTAGAGTTAGAAAGTAGAACCGAAATAGCTTCCAATGAATGAAAAGAGCACTCCGAATAATCCCCGTAATTTCTTCAACCGAAATAACAATTATACTAAATTTGCAAAAATTAAAGTGTATAAAAAGAAAAATTAAAATTACAAAGAAGCTAGAGAGGATACAAGAGAGAAGTGTTTTTCTCCAAATTGGTGTCTCCTTACAAGCTTGAGAACTAGGCCATTTATAGCAAAAATTAGCACACCACATCAATAAAATAAAAATGAAAAGAAATAAAAAGAATTACAAAACAAATAAAACACAACACACAATATTATTGAACAGCCGAAAGCATTCACCAACAACAATCCCACAACAGCTGTTCTTGGAGCTCCAGAAATTTGAAGTCACAGGCCACGCGCGTGTCGCACACGCGCGGCACTTTGCATGGTTTTTGTCTGGCGCGTGCTTCCCACGACTAGCTGGGAGAGTGGACAGAAATTGATTTTTGCCGACAGACTTGTCCGGGAACAACTTGTGATGCCTTTGTGATAATTTGTTTAGATAATTGTTTAAACAATTCGAATTTCAGCCGACCACAGCAATTTAAGTCTTGTTTTTGTATGAATGAGATTTTAACCCGCACAACTTATACTTTTTAATTAATAAATAATTAATTTAATTGAGAAATTATAAAAAAAATATCTAATATTATTAGATATTTAAAAATATAATTTTCTAATTAAATAAAATATTTATTAATATAAATAAATCCTTAAATCCTAAGTTGCGGTATTTTGAGGGTCAGAAATCGGGCTCTTTTTGCTTAACAAAAAATATATCAATTCCAACCGGGATTCCTGCTTTAAGAATATATCACTTTCCATATTTTTGTGACAATTCTAATTTCCTCATTACTCGTCCATGTGTCAACTTCGGTCTCTTGAGGATCTGAAATCGGACTTCTTTTGCTTAGAAAAAATATAATCATTCCAACCGGAGTTTCAGCATTAAGAATATATCACTCAGAAATTCTTTCTGATAATTCATTTTCCTCGGGGCCAGTCCACCTTGCTCTCTTGGCAACTCTAAATTCCGAATTAAAGCAGAAATCCACCATTTTTAATCTTTTATTGCCACGATACCTCAAGTTGCGAGTTCTGCACACAAAGACTGAAACAACATAAACGAATTAAAAGATACAACATACTTAAGGATAAACCACCAATCTAGGCCAAAATAGCGCATAATAAGTGGATATAAAATCCACTTATCAGGTGGAGAGGAGATCGGAGAAGAGAGATCGGGGGAGGGCAAGAGATTGAGAGAAGTTGGGAGAGAGAGAGAGGATCGACGATGGTGGTGGTCGCCGCCGGCACCGCCGTGGCGTCGTGAGTTAAATGATTATAGATTATTTGTACTGAGTTTAATGATGTGGAGTCGTGGGTTGTCGAGTTTTCCGCGAGCCTACTCGTTGAATCGCTGGTGTTTTCAATCGAGTGGTCACTGAGTTTTTTCTTGCGAGTTCTGAGTTGTATTGAATTTTCATTGAAGTTTTTTTTTGGTTCGGGTTAATCTCTGTGTTCTTGTTGGTTTAATCCTTATTGAAGGTTTTTTGAGTTCTAAGTCCAATACATGTTGTCTGCGTTTCGTTTTGTTCTTCCTGAGTGTGCTTTGTTTGTATCAGGTTGCTTGAGTCGTTAAAACAGAGTTGAATGGATTGTTTAATTGATTGTGCTGTGGATTTTGAGTTCTGCGAGTTTTATGTTCTTCCAATTGTTGTTTCCTGAGTTAGCTCGGATTGTGCCGGGTTTTGGTTTTAGTGAGTTTAATTCCTGGGTTCTAGCTGTTTATTTAGCAATTTGTTTTAACTAATTTTAGTCCTAGATTGTTCTAAAGTGTTGATTGTTTTGCTGAGTTTATGTAGTTTCTGGGTTAAGAGTCGCCAGTCTATGTGTAGTGTCGAGGCTGTGCGTCTGTTCTTGTGTGTAATATTCGTTTTCATGTTTAATCGAAATTCATGATTTTGCTATAAAGATCTTACATGCTCCTTTGTAACCGATTTAGCAATTATGTATATTGTTTTGAAATCAGTTATTATTATTATTAAATGCTAATTGATTCTTGTTTTTTGATTGAGGTTTTTTGACTAATTAGTGATTTATTGATTGTGCGTAGGATTTTACTTAGTTCGTATTTATTAAATTGATTTCTTGTTTAATTGATTTCCTTATTAAATGTTAATTGATTTTTGATCATTTAATTAGTTGACCTCCTAATTAATTGTCGGTTTTGGACCTTACATAGGTGGCTATTAGCTGTTCGTCAGTGGACAAATTAGTGTTAGTGGACTAAGGTATCTAGCTTTTGGCTAGAGTAATGTTTTTTGTTTTTGTTTTTGCTTTTGTGTTTTAATTTTCAGGTAGCAGTTTATATGTGAAGAGATGATGGACGGAGGATGGAGGAAGGATCGAAAATTTATAAAATGTCTTTGTCTAAAGAGCCTTCTTTGTTTATTTGATTTTGGTTTTCGTGGAGGGCACTCTTTTCTTACTTGAGTTTTTTTCCCAAAGGATTTTGCTGTTGTGGATTTTTAACGAGGCCTTTCTTGTTTCCCTTCGTGTCCCTATTGTTTGGGTTGAGAATTTTGAAGATAGGCCATGATATTTTTATGGAATGTTAGTTTCTTTGAAGCAAAGATGGAGACAAACTGTGATCAAGGAGAGCTGATGGACAGGCGGTTTTGAGACAACTGAAAATTGGATCAACACCCTTCTTTGGAGTGTTGATTATATTTTTAGTTGCTTTCTATTGTTGTGCCTTACTTAGTGTATTTTTAGCTTTTGGGTGCTTTTCTTTTCGGACTTAAAGGTTCTATTGTCTAATTGTCCGGGGGCAACATGCGTGCCATTTACTTAGATAATAAACTTTTTTGTATGAAAGAAAACCCTTTTTCCGGTTTTGCCGGTTATTGTATTTCGATACAATTCATATACGTGAATGTATATTCTTGACAAAAAAAAAAGATCATCAATACTAGCTCATAAATATACTATATGTAACTTAAAATACAAGAAAATTTTCAACCAAATGGTAATCCAATAGCTCTCAAAGGCAAAAAAAAATGCCACCAAATATGGCCTTCAATGAATTTTCATTCATGGTACACATTAAAAATAGAACACATTAAAATTCACTGATTAAGCATTATCAATCATCAACCAATATTTCAAATATAAACAAATGAAACAAGGAGAATATAAGTCGATATATAAAAAGATTTTATATATTATAAAAACAAAAAAAAGAAAACATATTCGAAAATAAATTATTATTAAAAGCATGTGTTAATATATTTTACAAGGAGAAAAGTAATTATAATAATGTCTAAACCAAGAAAGATATTTGGTTAGACACTAAAGGAAATAAAATAATATATTGATAAACTAACTAAAAAAACGACATACACAAGCCAACAGAATGGCACTTGATTACTTCTACAAGACGAAAATATACACCAACATTCCTTATCATGCATAAATGGTATAAAAATAGCCATCAATCAAGGCATAATTAGCATTGAATTATTACAAAAAAATCAAATTTAAAAACATTTAAAATCTGTCATGATAATGTACATTCCTTAAAAAGTAATAATATGAGTATTGACATTTAAAACAAAAGTAACTACATTCCCTTAAAAAGGTCCCAAATAAAAGCTATCACATTAAGACCCATTAATAACTATTAATAAAAATTAAATGTAATTAATCATAAAATTAGATGTATATAAAATTAGATAATACATATAATATTTCTTTTTTCTGTTTTTGGGTGTTGAGCTCAAGCATCTACCTTGTGTGAATATCTGAGTTCCCCTAAAACCTAAAACTATAGAATTGATACGAGGATGGAATAATCCTAACATAGCAAGAGAAATAGAGTCACAAAGAAATTAAAATAATCTTACGATTAGGTGCTAACAAAACATAAGGTAATTTTGTAACCATAAAAGTGAGTATAAACCTTAAATCTATTCTAAAACCCCATTATCCCGTTTGCACGGGTCAAATAAACTAGAATCAAACCACTAAAACCTAGAAGACAAACAAACTACAGACACATATACATAAAAGCCCACATGGCCACACACATATGCATAATTCAAAAATGTATTTTGAAGCTAGGTATCCAAGTCATACACAGGGCAATATAATAAATACAAGACAATTTAGCATACATGCATATACATACAGATATACAGACAAGATGAAACGAGTGTAATAGAGAATTAGATTAGTATATACCTGATAGATCTGAAGATGAGAGGAATATAATAAAGCAACACATGTTGTTCTTAGAATCCCTTCACAAGAACAACGCAGCCTATTTGTTGTGCTAAGAGATCAGTAAATTATTTAAATTAAAAAAACATAAGATACCTTTGTTCTTTGACTAATCATTGTTATAATGTTTTCTGGATCTGGAAGTTTGGCATAACAAATCAAAGTAACTTTGATATCTTAATATTATTTAATACTCTCTCTCTCTCTCTCTCTATATATATATATATATATATATATATATATATATATATATATATATATATATATATATATATATATATATATATATATATATATATATATATATATATATATATATATATATATATATATATATATATATATATATATATATATATATATATAGGCCATTATTCTAGAGAGGACCTCCTTATATGGAGAATATGGGAGAATTTCCTATTTTAATATCAACCTTTGATCTAAACTTTAATTCAACGGCTCAGATCATTTCAAGAATAAATTATTAAAATAAAAAATAATACACAGTAGCCGTTGTATCTATAGATTTTCTCCTCTCCTACAATCTCTCCGAGCATCTCTCCGATAAAATTTCGCCGGTAATTTCTTCGATAATATCTTTGCGTACTCCATCTCTCTCGCACTCTTCGATCGATGTCAATTTCGATGAATTCTCTCTTCGTACGATTTCCTTCTCTTGCTTTATTTGATTTCTGACGGAAAGTATGGCTTCTTCATCAAATCAAGCTCGAAATTTTGATTCTACTGTTGATATTGACTCTTCATCAGGTTTCACTCTTTAATTTTCAGTTTTGAATATATAATTTGTTAATATATGCTTCGATTCTGTAGTAGCATCAAATCACAATCTCAAAACTATGCTTCTATTGTATATTGACTGCTTATCATGATTGAACCTTCATCTTTCAGTTTTGTACAAAAAAATTGCTAGTTTATGTTTTGATTCTGTAGTAGAATCACAAGTATTCCATTGTATTCTGTAAGCTTTACGATTTTAATTGCTTCTGATTAACACTTTGATTCTACAAACAACAATTAATTTGATTCTACATCCAACAATTACTTTATTATGTTATTATTTGTATTGGTTCTACAGTAGCATCAAAATAGTTGCATAGTCAGTTTTTGTGATTTCAAACTATGTAGTTTTAAAATTATATTTGGTTCTGTTATTGAACCACATACAGTTGACCAAATTTGAGTAGTCATAGTAGTTTGTATAAGGATGCTAATTCCTTGAGATGCCTTTACATTCCATATTAACCGTAGCAGATACAAGCATCCAATTTTTTTGTTAGGGGTACATTTTCCTGTGTATTATTTTAGCATCTTAATGTCTAGTTTTGTAACTGTTTTGTATATATTGTGCCGTTTTTAGAGTTTCTATAGTAGGATCACAATTATAAGTTTTGTATATCATTCTGGATGAATAATTCTTAGCAATGTGTTTTTATATGTTTTTGCACAGGGAAAAAAAAATTAATTTTGTATGTTATACCTTTAAGAAAGTGTAACTTTGTATTTGTCTTAAGTTTTGTTGTTTTATATGTAAACTTAATGTATTCTGATGTTCATTATTTTTCCCATTCCTTGTGTCGCTCAGTGAACATTTTCAATTCAGAAAACAGTACTCTTGTTGAAGGTGTTTGTGAATCAGCTGATACTAGTCTAATTGAGGAGTTTGTAGAAGGCTTTGATGAATCATTCAGCAGGACGACTAAGCTCTGGAATCCTAAAGTCACAGACAACAAATTCAAACCATATTCTGGTCAGCGTTTTGATGACATTGAAGCATGCTTTGATTTCTATACTGAATACGGAAGGCAAGGTGGCTTTAATGTTCGAAAATCAACCCAACATACCAAGAACGATAAAATTGTGCTAAAGTATATTGTTTGTTCGAAGGCCGGGCATCATGAGACTTCAATGTCAAAATTTTGTGATTCTAAATCAGACTCATCGCATACATCTAGTGCTTCTGGTGTGCAAGTTAGAAGGAGACGGACTGTGACAAAAAAAACTGAATGTGATGCAAAAGTTATTCTAAAATACTTGGGTTCAGATGGCGGCTATATAATCAGTTGTTTCATCGAGGGTCATAACCATCCATTAGCAACTGAATCAGGAAAGGAATTCCTCCGTGCAAATCGATCTATGACTGCACTTCAGCGCCATTTCCTTCTGGATGCTGCAAGAACAAACATTGGTGCTTTTAGAGCTCATGGTCTTTATAAAAATTGTTTTGGTTTGTACTCTGATATTGGCCCAACTGCTGTTGATTTTCAAAATTGGATGAGAGATATCAAGCTGTATATAGGCAAACATGATGCAGATATGTTACTTGCAAAATTCAAAACGAAACATGAGACATCAGATGGAGGCTTTTTTTACGAGCACCAGACGGATTCAAATGGTCATCTTACTCGCCTGTTTTGGACTGATGTTCGAGGTCGCAAATATTATGAAGTTTTTGGGGATGTCGTTTCGTTTGATGCAACTTACCGTACCAACAAGTAAGTTTGCAAAAAAAGTTGTTAAGTCTGATAATCTAGTGCAACGGATGATTATACATGGCTGTGTTACAACAATCTACCAGAGTTATATTTATAACAGGGTGTTAGCTCCTTTCGAATTGTTACCAAGGCAAACAAACTGGTCAGTTTCTAATTATGTTGAGTTTTATTTGATTTTTTTACAGGTATGGCATGGTTTTCGTCCCATTTATTGGTGTTGACAACCATTGGAAGAGCATCACTTTTGCTTCTGCTCTGCTTGACCATGAAAACGAAACCAATTTTACATGGGCATGTCAAATGTTCTTGCAAATTTTTCAACGCCCTTCGAAATGTATAATCACTGACCAGTGCCTTGCAATGAAAGTATCTATTGCTGCAACTTTCCCACATTCTATGCATCGATATTGTATGTGGCATGTGATGCAGAAGTTCCCGGCAAAGGTAAATAAAATTTATTTTGTAAATTATTTTTCCCTGTCCATAAATTACTTATGTCAATTGAATTTTTGGTTCACACATATTACAAAACACATCTAATAATTGCTTCTACTGTAGCATCAGCCTCCTTTCAAAACATATTTTTTAGTTCTGCTATAGAATCAAAATTTTTAATGGATAGTTAAGCAAATTTAAAAATTTGACAAGTGTTCATTTCTTTGGTAAATTATATCCTTGAGGGATTCTACTATAGAATCTTAATATTTTGTTCAATTTTTTTTTTTGGAGCTACATTCAAGATTCTTTCTGGCACAGGCCAAATTTTATTACTCGTTGGTAAAATTTACTAAACTGCATAAAATAATCACCTTGTTGTTATGCTTAGTATTTAAGACCTTTCGATTTTAAATTCTACTTGTTTACATTTTCTATAGATTGGCCCTGTTTTTTGTGCTGAATCTGGTTTCATGGAAAAGCTAAACAAATTCGTATGGTCATCACATTTGACGGTAACTGAATTTGAGGAAGGATGGGATGCGGTGTTGAAGGAGTTTGGCTTGAGCGAGCATGTATGGTTGAATGAGATCTATGCTATAAGGGAATCATGGATTCCTGCTTTCTTCAGGGACAAGCAAATGGGAGCCTTACTTAGAACTACATCAAGGTCAGAAAGCAGTAATTTCTACTTTAATCATTTTGTCCAGAAAGGAGACACACTTTCAGAATTCTACATGTGTTATGAGTGTGCAATTGACAAGCAACTACATGAAACCAAAAAACTTGATAATGGAGATTCATGTCTTCCACAGCTCATAACCGAGAAGCAAATTGAAAAACATGCTTCTTATCTTTACACTCGTAATATGTTCTATAAGGTTCAAAAACAAATAAAGGCGAGTTGTTTCCATATTAGTTTGGCAAGCCAACCAATTGTGGTTGATGGGGTAAACAGATATGTTGTTCGAGATAAAAGTTTCGATGATAGACTATTTGAGGTTGAATTTTCTTTCTCCAACAATGATGTTGCATGTTCTTGTAAGCTTTTCACGAGAGTAGGTTATCTTTGTAGACATTGCTTTTATATTTTAGGCCTTTGGGGTGTGGAAAGAATTCCACAACAATTCTTGTCTTGTCGTTGGATGAAAAATGCCTTGGAAAAATTTTGCACATTAAAGTTTCCTAATGAATTTGAAAGCAGCAGTAGTCATATTATTAGGGATACATCGAAGCAAATATTGTCTGAGTTCCAAGGCTGTTTTGGCAAAGTTTCTAATGATATTGAGGGATTGAAATTCATGTTGGACGAGATGAAAAGTTTGAAAACCAGGGTTGAAGGTAAATTCAAAAATTCTGCTACAACAAAAGATGACATTCTGGAAGAAACTTTTGGTGTTAGACCTTCTGGCTCAAGCACTGTACTTCCACCCCTCGAAAGCAATAACAAAGGAAGCAGAAAACGGATCATCCGTCCAGGAGAGATAAGTCGCGATGGTAAAAAGAGGAAATTAAAGATGTGCAAATCTTGTAATACATTAGGTTATCATGATTCACGTAAATGTCCGAAAAAGGGTCAACGGCTTCAACAAAATCCTTCATTAAATCAGTCCATGCAACCTCAACCTTCCAACAGTCAGAACGTTCATACAAATGGAATCCCCAATTCTACTATTGAAGTACAACAAACAGGTATGTCTTGGTCATTGTTTTATTTCCATACTACCTGTATCAAAATGATTTTTTAAGTTAACTATGTAATTGTTTGTGGATAGAGCTTTTAATTTCAGTTGAAAGAAAAAATTAAAGTCTGTATTGTTTTCATGCAGAGTGTGCAGGAAAAGAGGGGATTGAATCAAACACTTGCATTGAGGGAGATGATGGAGATAAACATTGAAACTCTGTTCTGTTGAAACATTTATAAAAGATTGAAAATGTTCATTTGTGACTAATTCTCTGTATTACAGTTTCATTGGCTTATTGAATATCTGAATCATGTCAATTTTCTTTGTTTTGTATGAAATTTTTTGTGCCTACATTGTAAAAAGACACCATTTTGCTTGAATGGTTTTAAGCATCCGTATTACTTGATGTTCTTTGTTTTGTATTTTTTTTATTCTAGTGCTCTATGAAATTACTTAGTCTGTCACTAATTGATTATGAAATCTTTCAATTTGTAGTTCTTTCCTTTCTCTTGATTCCATAGTAGAACCAAAAGAAAAATACTTTTGATTCTGTTGCAGAATCATGTGGATATTCACCATGAAAAAATTACACAAATCCAAACCACTTATATACAAGAGTACTTTGTACAGTAGTTAAAGTTATTTACAACCAAGTACCATAATTTGTCCAACAAAGTTATTTACAAGCAATCACAAAGTAAAAGTTGCATTTTAACCAACAAGTCTAGATTATATAAACCATAGTAAGCGATCCAACGTTCATGATCCTGTTCAACACTAGTCGACCTCCATGTTGTTGTCATGCCCTTCATCTATATCATTTGCCCTATCTGGTGAACGAACCGATCTAGTTGTTGGACGAGGCACACCTGCATAATTAGGATCACCTGCATGGCTAGCGGCAGTACTAGAGCTTTCCTCAGAAAGATTAACAAGAGGATCAGCAGAGCAGTCCATGAGATTATAATCTCTCTCAAATCCTGGTTTATGAGGACATTTATTTTCAAGTTTGTGATCAGGGCTGCAACATAGTGAACATGATCCATTTTGCAGGTATTCTATGGTAATTCTTGCATGTGTGAAGGTTTCATCAATACCAGGAACTACAACAAGAATGTGTTTTGGCCTAGAGTGCATATGACTCATTTCAAGACATATCTTGGCATAATATCCTGTCTCATTTCTGGCAGCGGTAGACCATGTACTAAAGCCATCATTGTGGATGACTGTACCTAATGCCTCAGCAATATATGTAAGCACTTCCACGGACCAATATGGCCTTGGAATATTTTTAATGTTCACCCACTGGGTACAAGTATCAAGTGTGTATTTGATGGAAGGATATTTGTGAATTATAGGACCAAAAACAAAAATCATCCCTTCTACATTTACAGGCCCTAAAGAGATGACTTTGTCCCTTATTTCTTCATTGTCAAATTTAAAGTAAAAGAAGCCTGATTCATCAAAATTTATAAATTTAAAACCCCAAGATCCAAACCTTGATGACATGAACTGTTGTACCCTTTGAAGGTTAGACTTCTTGTTTAAAGCATGATCAACAAAATACCTTAAGCAACTAAGTTTCCAAGCCTTTTCAGCATTTACAAAGAATTGTAATGGAGGATGGACGATTGTGGAGCAATTATAGGAAGAGCAGTGATAAGTGTTGTGAATATCATTGCCTGATTCATTCGAAATAGCATCATAAAGCGAACATTTATAGTAGTCTATTGGAGTTATACCTTTTGATTCCAAATCAGAAAAAAATTTATCCCTTGCAGAATAGCGAGATTTTGCATGCATAACCCTTTCGGCAGATGTTGGTGTTATCCATGATTGAAGTTGTTCAATTGGGACTGGTTGAATGGGATTTTGGACTCCAAAATTAGCCACAGGGTGGGCCTCAATCCTACGACCTTCAAGAAACCATATTTCCTTACTTGTTGATGATGAACTACCATATTTTCCCAATGATTTGGATGATGAAGCCATATTATACAGGGTATAAATTTGGGGTAGTTTCTTTTGTTTTTTTATGAGAAATAAAAGATGTGGCGGTTTGTTGTTGTAACTGAAATCGACACTCTACTTAAATAGATGTTCAATTCAAAATGTGAGTCGCGACTCATTAGTACGGTTTTTTCTAATTGATTTATATTGAGCATTTTGATTCTATTGCAGAACCAGTGTCAAATTTTGGTCATTTCCCTTATTCTTTTTCCATCCTAATTCTTGGTTCTACATTGGAATCCACACTCAAGTATTCTTGATTCCAATGTAGAATAAAAATATCAAATATTTATATATATTTTTGTTGAATTAATATTTAAATTTTTATTGGTATTTTGTTTGCCATTAAATAATTTTAATTTGGGGTTCAACGAGTTTAATTTGGGTTTTCTAACTATTAAATTTTTAAATTTAAATTTGTCAATTTTTTTTGTACTTCCCCTCGGGTTCAAAAGTTTACTTTTTGAAAGTAAAATTAGAAAAAGTAAAAGTTTACTTTTTGCCGCCGGATTTAGAAAGTAAAATAAGCGTATACGGACTTAGTAAACAAACTCAATTAAAAAAATTATTATATAAATTTTGATTCTATATTATAATTTTGAAACATATAATTTTCTAATTATTGCTTCTATTTTATAACAAAATTATAAAAAAATCATTAATATGATATTTAATTTATTATTATTAATCTAATAGTAATACTGTAAAATAAAATGAATCGTACTCTTAAAAGTAACATGGGCTTATTTTTTAAATAATTGTTCTATTCTAGAACCACATTAAAGAGAATGCCCAAGTGAGAAGAGTGAGAGTGAATACAGCAATAAAGATAATTTTTTGTTTAAAGATCTATAATTTTTGATAATTTTTAGCAATTAAGATCTTCAATTTTTGGTTCCACAATGGAATCCAAACTTAAGTATCTTTGATTCCATTGTAGAACCAGGTGGATTTGGTCATTTCCCTTGCTTGTTTTGCAAGATAATTTTTTTTCCTGTTACAGTTTACTTTTTGGGTTCAACATTTACATTTTGGGTTTAGAATATTCAGAATGACAAATAAGCGTATACGGACTTAGGGTTTACAACCCTAAACTGTAGACTTTAAACCCTAACTTTTCCTGGTTTTTAAAAAATCGGGGCTTGTCCCCGATTTTTTAAAAACCAGGCCGCCGGATTTAGAAAGTAAAATGAATTTTAAAATTTTAACTATACCTTCCCTAGGGGTTAAAAAAAGTTAACTTGTTGGGTTCAACATTTACATTTTGGGTTTAGAATATTCAGAATGACAAATAAGCGTATACGGACTTAGGGTTTAAAGTTTAGAGTTTAGGGTTGTTTACAACCCTAAACTGTAGACTTTAAACCCTAACTTTTCCTGGTTTTTAAAAAATCGGGGCCGCCGGATTTAGAAAGTAAAATGAATTTTAAAATTTTAACTGTACCTTCCCTAGGGGTTAAAAAAAGTTAACTTTTTGGGTTCAACATTTACATTTTGGGTTTAGAATATTCAGAATGACAAATAAGCGTATACGGACTTAGGGTTTAAAGTTTAGAGTTTAGGGTTGTTTACAACCCTAAACTGTAGACTTTAAACCCTAACTTTTCCTGGTTTTTAAAAAATCGGGGCTGGTCCCCGATTTTTTAAAAACCAGGCCGCTGGATTTAGAAAGTAAAATGAATTTAAAAATTTTAACTGTACCTTCCCTAGGGGTTAAAATAAGTTAACTTTTTGGGTTCAACATTTACATTTTGGGTTTAGAATATTCAGAATGACAAATAAGCGTATACGGACTTAGGGTTTAAAGTTTAGAGTTTAGGGTTGTTTACAACCCTAAACTGTAGACTTTAAACCCTAACTTTTCCTGGTTTTTAAAAAATCGGGGATCGGGGCTGGTCCCCGATTTTTTAAAAACCAGGCCGCCGGATTTGGAAAGTAAAATGAATTTTAAAATTTTAACTGTACCTTCCCTAGGGGTTAAAAAAAGTTAACTTTTTGGGTTCAACATTTACATTTTGTGTTTAGAATATTGAGAATGACAAATAAGCGTATACGGACTTAGTAAACAAACTCAATTAAAAAAATTATTATATAAATTTTGATTCTATATTATAATTTTGAAACATATAATTTTCTAATTATTGCTTCTATTTTATAACCAAATTATAAAAAAAAATCATTAATATGATATTTAATTTATTATTAATAATCTAATAGTAATACTGTAAAATAAAATGAATCGTACTCTTAAAAGTAACATGGGCTTATTTTTTAAATAATTGTTCTATTCTAGAACCACATTAAAGAGAATGCCCAAGTGAGAAGAGTGAGAGTGAATACAGCAATAAAGATAATTTTTTGTTTAAAGATCTATAATTTTTGATAATTTTTAGCAATTAAGATCTTCAATTTTTGGTTCCACAATGGAATCCAAACTTAAGTATCTTTGATTCCATTGTAGAACCAGGTGGATATTTGGTCATTTCCCTTGCTTGTTTTGCAAGATAATTTTTTTTGGTTCTAAAATGGAATCCAAACTAAATTATTCTTGATTCCATTATATAATCTTTTGCATGCTATAAGTCGCAACTTTCCCATACAATTGTCTTGTAATGGCCTCGTGAAATTGCATTTGTAGAATGCACATTCTGCTAATAGTACAAGCATATATAGGTTGCCTTGGAACGATGGTTCACCACCGAACTTGGTTTCCCACAATAATCACAATAACCAATCCAGATTTCTTAAAATTCAAAAGACAAAGTACAACTAAGATTAAAATTCAATCTCAACAGACAAAGTTAACTTCGCATTTACTGTTAAAAGCATCTAGAATACGTAATCAAAGTATCTAAGATAATTCTGAAGATAATTCTGAAGAGGAAAATCAAAAACTACATCTATAATTCCCTGTCATTTCATCCAACTATCAGTGTTCATTCATTGCCTTGATCTCATTGAACATCTTGTCCTTGATATAATTGATGGGGGAGTATACGATCTTTGCAGCATATATCTGGCGTGCTCTCTGCAGCTGCTTTCTTTGCATATATTCCTTCACCAATATTAAAAATTAGTTCAAAATTTCATAACAAATAAATCATAGGTAAATCAAGGGTATATTTAGGATTAGTAAAGCTAGGATTTTACTTAAGTTTGAGATAAAACATCCGACAATTCAATCAAAGATTCAAACACACCATATTTCTTCATTACTCATATCGAAACAGTGTACCTAAGTAGATGTTTCGATTCTGTAGTACAATCAAAACAGTATTTTAGTTAAATAATTAGTTGCAACTCTGAAGTATATTCTACAGTTAAGCACACATATTTCATATAATACATCTACATACAAGTATGTATGTTCAACCAGGTTAGTAAAGCCCATCAGTGATTTTACTATGCTTCCTTATTTTGCTTTCCAAGAGTTGTGCTACAAATTAACAGGTGTTTGTATTCAGCTGATACTAACTATTATTACCCAGATATGCAAATTGCAAGTATACTATTAAAACACTCCCATCACTAACATCCACATTATCTATACTCGTAAACACAACAACATAAAAACAACAAAACAACAATAAACTTAACTCTAACCACACTAAACGAAATCTCCAATTATTTTTTCAAATATTACTGACCAAACACACACAATTAGACATTGTTACATTTTTATATCAATGAAATAATAATTACTTACATTTTCAGATGCAAATTTGCATTCCCATTTTCTTACTCCATTTCCCATGTAAGTTTCCATGTGATTCATCGCAAACACTCCAGAATCGACATTCTTGTTCTTTGTTTGCCATTTCATTTCTAAGAGTGTAATTGGAGCATTCCTTATTTGCTGTGTCTTCCATAGGCTATGCTCTTCCATATACTTGGAAAGATTCTCCCGCTAAAATTTTATAGAAATAGTATTAGTTAACAGGATGAAATAAATTAGGTTTAAGGTACTTTTTAAGGTCGGAAAATTACCAAAGTTTCAGGTATTGCATCATATAATGAAAACATATCTCCCCCAACCCTGTTGTCAATTATCTCCACTGCAAATTTCTTCAAATTGAAGCATATAACGTAGTGATGGTTTGCGTTATAGATGGGGAAGAAGATCTACATAAAAAACATAAATGTCAACTTCATGTATGACTATCGCAAAACATTCCAAAATGACTAGTGATGAATATGTAGACATGAATTACCAGATCAACATTTTTAATGTCAACTTTATGTTTGAAAAGTATTGCATCCAACTGAGAACGGAACTTCATAAATACCACGTGACTCTCTCTACTCTCGTCCCCAACCTGATTTGCTTTAACCACGTTTCCCAACTACCACATTAAATGTATATAGTTAATATTAACTTATCTAGTAAACTGATAATCGAAAAAAACTAACACTTCATAAATTGTAATTTCTACTGATGATAAAAGCAGGGATGTTTTATAAATTTTACCGTTACCAATGTGTTGCAAAAGAATCTAAAAGGAGACTCAGCTGCTCTGTACTTTTCATCCTCATTCAGAATACTGGTATACACATCCACCACATTAAAAAATATTTCATTTCCAAATCTTAAACTCTGAATATGGTGCCTATAGCATACAATATTGTTCCAGCAGAAAATTTCATCCCTGCATTTGTACAACAAAATCAATCAATTTCCAACATTTTCTATAGGATGTACTTGATGGAATAGGAGATTAAAATTATGCACTATATACACTTACATTCCTCCTTGTCGATCTGCATAAATCCAATTCCAAACTTCATCTTCCTCTTTTGTAAGTTTCGCTCTGTTCAAATCAATCGTTCGATTTCGGAATGGAGATTTATGTAATTCCCCCACCTTCTGCATTCTTCTTATTCTGTTATAATCAAACTCTTCTTCCATTCCAGATTTCCTAGGAATTAATTTGCTAAAAATATCACCATCAACAATTTCACCACCTATTTTTAATTCATCTAAAAAATCATCTATGTCGCCCAACTTATTATAAGCCCTATCATGTTCAGGAAGCAATAATATGTCGAACGTTTTCCAGTCATTGATTGTGAAATAAGGCCATTCCTTTTCAATGCTGTTTCGAACAAACAAAGATCTTGCTAAGAAGTTATAGCTACATTTGATGCAAGTACAACTTTGTAACATATTACACAACTAAATTAACCCAAGTAAATTTTTTATACCTTTGTTCTGTGCTTGCTCCCATTCTTTGTTCATATTCTTTCACCTTTTCATTGTTTGGAAAAAGTTTCTTTGCCATTCCCAAACTTTCAGCAAATACTTTCTTCATCCTTTCTAGTTCAACAAATTCTTGTTTCAATTTTGACAGGATACCCTAGTTTCACATAAATATTTGAATTATTGCACAATGATATGACAATGTGATAATTTTCAGTCACTATTTATAAACTAAATTTTACCTTTTCTGTATTCGTATCACTTGTACTGTGTGTATTTTGAACATCTCTAGCAATGGACAATATAGAATTATTGACTGGGTCCTCTAGAGAGACCACTAGACTGCAGGGTACTCCTTCAATTGTCTCTTCTGGGGTGTTAAAATTGTCATTGCCTCCAAATTCCTAACATAATACAAACAAATAAATAATTTCTCGACTTTAAAATGTAACAGCTAAGGCACTTTAACATATATATTTAAACAGCTAAGGAATAGTGGGATGATTTTTATTTCTACTATTGAACCATAGTGGATTATTCTGTAATTAAATATTCTCCTTAGACAATACCAGATAAAATTTTGTGATGCTATTTATATTAACCTAGATACACCTCATCATTCTACAACAGAACCATATTTAAATATGTTAAATATCTGATTCTGCAAAAGCATTATAAAAAAACAAGCATATAGAACCAATGTATTCAATATTCAGGGTTTTGATGTATCTACAGAACAAATTTAATCAAAAACAAATACTATGTACGTGTGGGACAAATATGTAAATATATTTTTATAAATTTTATGTGACAACTTACATTTTCAGCATATACTCCTCCATGCACATTTTCTTTCGCAGCAGAATCCCAGCTACCATCAATATTTCGGAATACCTATTTTTAACATGATAAGTTTTATGATTAGTCATTCACCATGTTAATCCTAAATACCATCCATCCAATCACTACTATGGAACCAAGTTAATTTTCAGTTGGAAATTTTTGAATATACGATATAAGTAATTTTTGATACTTATCCAAAATACTACTAACTTATTGGGATTCAATTTTTATACCTCAATGTCTTGTTGATCATGCAAATCACCTTCTTCTGTTGGCTTTTCCACCTCAAAGTCCTCAACCTGCATGATTATTTTTGATTATGACATAAACTAAGGTTTTCAAAAAATAATTAATTAAACTCCTAAATTATATAAAGATACTTACAATATCCCCTTGCCCAAAACTGTTGTCAAGAAGTTCTCTTTTGTTTCTATCATCAATGAATGAGTTTTTCCAGCCAAGGAAAGCCGGGCATGTCGTTTTTACCTTAACATCAGGATGACTGGTTCGAGCAAGGTAAAAGTACTAAAGTAGAATAAAAAATGACAAAAGTATTAGTGTGTATTAAAAGTGAAGAATGTACTGCTATACAAACAGAAGAATTTTTTTAAAAAAACTTACAAGTAGGAACACATATGAACCAGTATAGTATTGTGTTTGGGGATTAATCCACCAATTCTCGTGAGCTTCCTTCAATTCATTTAAAACAAGGTTGCACCAATTGTAGTTTTTCGCATTATCGAAATTTTCAGAAAATTTCAGAATCTTTGTACACACAAACGATCCTTTGCTTGTTCTTATAAACATGTTTGACATTAGAACCATAAAATTTTCTTTGAAGTGATCATCAGCTTCTCTAGATTCTGCCATCTTCACACGCACGTTCTTCTCTGTTATCCTACTAGCTAGCTTGCCACCAAACTGTGATACCTAGTGCTTTATTTTTTATTTGGAATTTCCGAAAATAACCTCTAAATCACCTTTTGGAATCGCAAGGGTACCGTGCACGTCATTCTCTGTGATCTTAATACTTCTGTTATTAGACAAAACCATCTCGCTTTTTTCTTGGTCAAACCACCACAGACAGTTGACAATAGTAGAGTGTGGCAACGTTTCCATAAGCGAGAATGACAACAAAGGACCAAATCCTGCTTCATTTACCCATTGTTTTTGAGCATCTGACATTCTTTCCACAGCCTTTGAGAAAGTTGATGGGTAAGCTCGAGTAAGGATTTTGTTTGGCTTTTCCCTTCTAGGTGACATCTCTACATCCTCTTCCTCCTCTTCTTCCAACTCTTCTTCCTTCTCTTCTGCCTCGTCTACTTTTTCTCCTTCCTCCTCTTCGGTTTCTTCTTCTGTACTTGTCTTCACTTTCTTCAATTTGTTCTTTTCTACCTGATAAAAAATTTAAAAACAGTTTTAAATTTTTATTCATGATTTCACAAAAAAATAAATATGACCAGTACTAGAACAATATAAACTAGCATGATCTGTCAATAGCATTCAAACTACAAAAAGTTTGTTTTCATTCATAGTTAAAACTAAGTCAAATAGATCTAAATGTACCCTAACATAAACAAGCATGATCTGATAGTAAAAGCCAAAATCACAAACAGATTGCAAACACAAATCGTATCAAATACCTGGACTTTAGACTTTCTTTTTTCCGCCTTGGTTGTCGCTCTTGCTTTCTTAGGTGGAATCATTTCAAAATCACTATCATCATCATTCATGATAGTAGGCAAATCTTTATTCCTTTTTGCTGCAGTTGTTTTACCCTGATGGGATGCAAAGAAAGAAAAAAAAAAGTGAAATACGTACCAATTAAGAAAGTCAACATATTATAAACATTATCACAAAGGGAAAATAGCCTAGAAATGATTACAAAGAAAAATGTCATTCAGCCTGGTATTAGTTATACTTTATTTTATTATAGATTCAAGTTTGTTTTTTCTTGATTCTACTGCAGAACCATATGCACAAAAAATATATTGTCATACTAACTGCATATTTATTATACCTGATCATGTTTTTTCCTTTTCTCCACTTTAGAAACTTCAATCTTCTCCGGCTCATCAAGTTCAGCTTGCTCATCATAAACTCCAATTATCTCAGGCTCATTGAACTGATTATCTACTGAAGAATTTGGTGCTGGATAATTTTTACTTGCTTTTGCATCACTAAGCCTATGTGACATTCTAGTTGGCTTTAATTTGAATTTCAACTTCCTTGGCGCTTTGAAAGCTGACTCATTAATAAAAGTCAGAGATTCGTCCTTGTTATTTTTATCCTGGTTCATGACTTCTGTTGCTGGTGGCACCGTTTTAAACATATCCTGTGAGCTGTCTGGCTGTGAGCTCTCTGGAGTGTATATCACCAATGCACGCAGAGCATCACTTTCTTTAAACAAATCATTTGCATCTGGAGTACTTGCACCTATATCTTCATTAGTTGGAATAAAAAAATAATTAGCTAAAGATTCTAGGAAAAGAATGCCCATATATACAATAGCAACACTAAAACTTATTTCGCTTCCAGCTTACTTAAAAGAATATATAGCATACCAAGTATACATTATCTGACTTGCCTCATAAACTTTGTTAGTTACATTTTTCATACCTTTTTCAAACACTGGTTCAGTAGCATCTTTCTTTGAAACAGATGCTATGGTTTCAAAAAATTCTTTAACGTCACTGTCGGTGAACCAGCTTTCATCCATCTGTTAGGAATAACAAAAAATAAAAGAATCAGTACACATTACAACGTAATGCAAAAAATTACATATACTATAGCAGAAATCATAAATACAAATGAAGAATATAAACTCTGATTCTACTATAGAATATAAATAAATTAAATTTTGATTATATTCTTTAAACAAAAAAAATCACATAACTTAAATCTACAATTTACACTTCTATTTTTGATTCCAGAATAAAATCAAAGGTTATAGCTAAAAACTCTATAGTGAAATCAAAAGTGCTGCCATTAAAATCATCTAATTTGTCATCTGTTCTATAGTAGAATTAAAAAGACTATCTAAGTTATAAAAGTCTTAAAGCAGAAAAGCATCCTTACAAATCCTGGATAGTCTTCTTCAATATTGAAATGCTCTGGACAGGACATCAAGAACTTGTACATGTAGTACAAAACATAGTGCCCACATTTTGTACCATCCTTTTGCTGTGGGACTTTTGGAACCTTGAATGAGATGTCATCATATCCTTCTCTGTCCTCATTTTTGTAAATGTCAATGACAAACCTGTCAAATATGCAATCATTAGAAACTACAAGTCAGATTTATAGTTATACAATTTCTACTTATTAGAAAGTAATTACATAAAGTAATAATTATAACAAGAAATGTACTTACTGTCTAATTTCTTTTTCCAGCCGTTGGGGTTCTGCTTCATGAAGCGAATCCAGTAGCAAAATACATGGACTTCTTGTGCTATCCAGATTATGACCCATGTTACATAGAATCACCAGATTCCAGTGGTTCCTGTCATTAAACAAATTTGTAAATATTCAGAATTATGCAATAGATAGATGAAGTAATATAAAGAAAAACAACTTGATTCTTAAATATTTAATTACGCTTGACACAATGGAACGAACACATATCGTTTCTCAAAAATGCTTTCGATTGAGATCCAGTACATTACATTTCTTATAGATTCTTTTTTATTTGTAACATACGAATTGTACCATAGAGAGTCAAAACATATGCATCCTTCTCTTTTCTTGGTTGGTATCATTTTCCAGGCAGTACTTCAAAAAAGAACAAATATATAAGCATCATTATATTATTCTACAAGAACATTACTTAAGCAAAAGAAGAATCATATAAATGTTTTCTTTACCTTTGATGAACATCAAATGTGTCGGTGTACAGCTCTTCCTCTATATTACTATTCAGAAGATTAAGATTGTGTTGGTGTACAGCTTTTCTTTGCTTTCGCGTTCTCCTGGATGAAGAAATTTTTTTTCCAAGTTTTAATCTATTCCCGGAACGCGTACCTGGAAAATTTTTAAATCAAACATTCTGAATCTACGATAGGATCAGATAGAAGTCAATGTAGAATCAATTTGTATTCTATTTTTTTGGTTCTACAATGCAATCATATTAGAACACATTAGATAGAACCAAATATACAAAAGTACACATAATAGAAACTAAATTAGCTACAGAATCAAAACATATGCAATAAAAAATCACTTTAAACTGATAACCCACAGAGTTGTATAAGTAGAGAAGAGATTTCATATTACAATCAAAACATTAGTATAATTAGAGAAAGCTTCTATAGTACAATCAAAAAACTACAAACACATAAATATGCTTCAATAGTAGAATCTAAATCTAGGCACAACACATACACATGATTAAAAGCCTTATACTCATGGGATTCTACTATACAAGTTATATGCAGCTACAAATACAAAACTGCTTGTATGATAGAATCAAAAACTACAAGTAGACAAATAACCTTCTGTAGTAGAACCAAAATTTTACACAAAACAAAAATGAAACTAAATAATATCAACATAAACATGATTCTATAGTAGAATCAAAATACACAAATAAAAAAAAACATCATATCTGGTTCTAATCTACTGTAGAATCAAATTATTAGCAATTACCTATTAATTTACTCCTTACGATTTATACACAAAACTGGTTTTATTATAGAACCACAATAATACAACAGAAATGTTGATACTATTATAGAAACACAATTTATTCCTTATTATTTATACACAAAACTGGTTCTATTACAGAACCACAACATTACAACAGATGTAGATAATCAACAAAAACTGACTGACATCAACAAAAAACTATAGAATCACTAATAGAATCAGATCTATTGATACCTTACGATTTATACACAAAACTGGTTCTATTACAGAACCACATGTACATACAGATGTAGATAATCAACAAAAACTGACTCAAATCAACAAAAAACTATAGAATCACTGTAGAATCAGATTTAGTTAAGCATGCATATGCATTTTTTAAAGCAAAAACAGCTCATAATACCTATTCTCCTCGGAAACATTTTAATCTCTATATCCGATGGAGATTAACCTGAAAATTACAATTCAAAACCCTAAATTAACGAATTGAAGAAAAATAAGATTATAATTGAAAGAATAACGAAGATTATAAGAAAAATAAGAACCTTCCTTTGATGAATAGCTCGAATCTGAAGCTTTAATGGCGTTTTTTGTCCGATTTCTCTCTCTCTCTCTCTCTCTCTCTCTCTCTCTCTCTCTCTCTCTCTCTCTCTCTCTCTCTCTCTCTCTCTCTCTCTCTCTCTCTCTCTCTCTCTCTCTCGGTGAGCAGCTTGTGTGTGTATAGCTGTGTGTATGTTTTGTTTTGTCCCGTACAACGGTTAAGTCGCGTGTGTTTAACTGTGTCTGTATTTTACAATTTTACTATTAACTACAGTTTTGCCATTAAATAATTGGATGGCTAAGATTGTTTCTCTCCAATTCTCTATATAACAAATTCTCTCTAGAAGGGGACTCTATATATATATATATATATATATACTACAAGAAAGTATCAAAATATAATAGACATTTTAATAAAGTGAATACATTAAAAATGTTAAAGAAAGCAAAGAAGTAATAAAAATGAACAAAATATATACAAATTTTTGTTAGTTTTTTATGCGGATTTCTCTTAACTTGTATCTATAACCTTTATTAATAAGCAAAACATTCTTTTAGCATTATCACTTTGTACTAAATTTGATTCGCACTTTATTTTGATTTCACCCTTATAATCCTATTTCTACTTACAATCCTATTTCTACTATATTTCTATGTTTTTTTTAATAAAATAGAAATCCTATTATAATTATAATTCTTTTATTGCAACTTTAAATAATAAAATAGTTTCACCCCTAAAATCATATCTCTCCTACAATTCTATGTTACTTTTTAAAGAAACTAGCTTATAACCCGTGCAACACACAGCTCCTTTTTTAATATCTATAATTATATTAATTTTTTAATTTTACATGCTATTAATTTACATATCAAATTGTTATTAAAAAAATGATATATATAAAATTTTACACATTCAATTTAATATTCGTACTATATCTTGAATTCTTAAAACCTACAAAATAGTCTTTAATTTAGTGATGGTTTAACAATTATTTTCCTACTAAACCTACACAAAAACAAAAAAGAGAAAAAATTGACGATTTTTTACGTTGAAAATTCTATTCGTTGTGAATTCTACTTATAGTTCGTTTTGATTATCAAAATATCCTTGTTATTATTTGAAGATAGTTCTACTAACAACCAAATACAACCTATATATTCTTAAAGTGTAATGTGAAATTTACCCAATGGGTAAAAAAATTTACCCAGTGGATCTTTGTAATACTAACTTCTCATTCATTTTGAAAAAACCTGTGTACTATCCATTTTATGAACCACTTACAATTCAAATTCTAACACAATCTTCCTAATTACTTAATCAAAATTTAAATCACTTAATCAAATCTTCCTAATTAGTTATGAGTCAACCCACTCTTTCCACTAATATCAATCACTGATCCTAAAATTTCTCCATCGATTCATATACATACACAGCTATACAAGTTTTTCAAATATTTAATTGGCACCAGTTTTGTATCTTTCCAAATTCAAATTCAATATTTTCATTCTCTTCTCTATTTCTTTTAGAGTAAAGTGTACTTTGTGTACCTGAACTTTGGCCAAGACACCACTTGAAATACCATAATTTTAAAACTACCACGGGCAATACTGAACAACCTATTTACTTACATTTCGTGTACTACCGTCCATTTGTCACTAACGGAGTTAAATGACCAGGGGTAAAATAGTCTTTTCATTTCTTTCCTTTAAACCCAGCTCTCATATTTCTATTTTATTCATCGTTGTTATTCCCCTGTTCTCCCAACCTCTTCTTTCCATTCTTTTCCCCACATAACCCACGACACATCCCCAAAACCCGTTTATTTTCGTTATTTAATTCTTAGAGTTTTGTTTTCGTTGTTTTGTTTTTGTTTTTGAGTCCGAGTTTAATTCTCAACTTTGCTTGTTGTGCGATGAATTTTGTTGTTGGTTGGGTGTGTTCACTGGGTTTCTAACCACCGTTGTTGAGTTTGAATCGTAGAGTTCGTTTTTCTTCCGAGTATCGAGTTTTATGCCGAGTTTCGAGTCTGAGTTTTCAGAGTCTCCATTTCAATTCATTCCCTTTTTCTTTTTTCCATTTCGTTTATGTTTCTGGGTTGTTCAAGTTGAGTGTTGAGATCGAGTTTTTCGAGTTATTTCTTGTTTTTTGTTTTACGAATTTATGAGTAGTAATTGCGGAGTTGTTGCGTGCTTGGTGTTGTTGAATTTAATTGATATTTCCGAGTTCTTTCCCATGGTCAGGCCTTGTGACCCTTCCAAATCTTTGATGTCATTTTTTGACAAAACACTTGTAAGACACAAATGATACAACCACAACAAAAACAAGAACAACAATAACAACACCAGCAATGATGCCTCCTGAAACCCCATTGGATCCGCCGGAGAGGTGCCAATTGGTGTGGGATTCACAATCGTCACGTTCTTTCCCTGCGTATCACAAGTAATAAATGTCCATTTTGCACAAGCGTTATTACCTTTCCAAGACTTCGCCAAACTAGCCGGATACCCCCAAATGATTTAGGTAACACCCCAGCCAAATTATTATAAGACAATCTAAGATTCTGCAAACTCGAAAATGAATCGAAAAAATCAGGATTAGACCCAACAATGCTGGCATTACTAGCACTAAAATTAACAAGACTGCCATAATCTTTAAAAGAGTCAGGCAATACCCAAGAAGAGAGCTTACCGTTATTACTAATACTAAAAGTCTGTAAACTAGAGAGACCCGAAAAGATTTGTTGGAGAGGGGAGAGATTTGAGAGAGATGGGAGAGATTCAGAGCGATTGTTATTCTGAAAAGCTAGGGTTTTGAGCTGGGAGAGAGAAGATAGTTGGGTTGAGAGAGAGCCAGTGTGTGAATTAGAAGCCATGTTAATGGCAGTGACATAGTTATAATTGTGATGTAGAAGAATGACATGTATGGAGTTTGAACAAGGCTAACAAGTGTGTGTGTCATTTCCCCTTAAAAAATCTTTTCCAGCTTGACATCTTTTCCAACTATGTGAAAAAGACTGTTTTACCCCTGGCCATTTGACAGCGTTAGTGTCAAATAGACGGTAGTACATGAAGTGTAAGTAAGTAGTTTGTTCACTATTGTCTATGGTAGATTTTAAAACATGGTATTTCAAGTGGTGTCTTGGCCAAAGTTCAGGTACACAAAGTGCACTTTACTCTTTTTTTTATTATCTTTCTATGAATTGATGATTTATATGTGTATATTTATATCTGCATTTATATTTATGTGTGATTTGTTTGTTCATATACATGTATGATTTGTTTGTTATGCATAATGGTTGAATCTATATTGAGAGTTTTCTTCATCTCTTAATTAGTTTCTAATTTGCTGCTACTTTTCAATTTTTGATATGATACAGGTATTATAGTGGGGAAAAAGAGCATCTTTTTATTGGCTCTCTTTCAGTTTTAGGCAAATGAGGTGATGGTTATGGCTTCTTTGTAGTAACTTTTATATCTCAATATCTAGCTTTATATCATCAATATTTTAATCGTGTAATGGATTCTGCAGTAAATTTTCGTGCCAGGTGATTAGACATTGTTATGAAAGATTACGTCTACAATATGTGTCAAGTAGTAAGCGTTTTATTTTTTGTTTGCTAAACACCATTGCTATTTTAACCAACACTGCCACTATCTCTTATTATTTAATGTAATGCTTGAATATGTGTATACCCTTCTATAATTCACATAAATTAAGAAAAAAGAATACTATTCTTGAATGTGAATATGTGTATATTTAATATACAATCACTGGATCCCATGTCTTCTGTCCAACAACCAAGCAATACTTTTACTCTAGGTGTTTAGAGAGAACACAAAAAAAAAAATTCACTCTCTTGGTATGTGTTAGTACTTGCTGCTATTCCATTTATAGGCATGCTAAGGAAATCGATTTTAATTTTTAAAATAGCCATGGCATTGACAATTGCAACATCAATCCTACGACAGGTTATTGGCTCTAGGGCAGAGCGATATAGGCTGAAGACAATTGCTGAGAAAAATTTGGCTTCTATATATACCCCTATCCCTGTGTCTGATCTGGGAGTAGACAATGCTGGACATTGTGGTGACACTGCTGAGTGGAAGACAATTTCAATGGAGGTTTCAAGCTCAACTTCATCAACCCAGGTCTTCTCATATAAAGTATGTATGTTCTTTACTATACGACTATGTGTTGGAGAGTGTTGTATGACTGTCTATTTGTGTTTTTTTTACAATTTGGAATTGTCAAGATACAAAGGTTGTTAGTCACTGACTCGATTGTTATTGAACCTGGAAGGTATTATAAAACTTGGTAATAGCAGCTGATCCCAACTAAAGTATAAATATTTGTGCAGCTTTGATTTGAATAAGTTCTCACCTTTCTATAAAATCTGACTCTGGAATATATGCAGCACTAAAGTACTATGGCCAATAAGATACTGCAAATTTTCTTAACAAAATTAGCATAGGAGTGTTATGGCAAATTTGTAGGCGACTGCCAATATACAGTAGCAGCAACAACACCACCAGCAGATTGGCAATGCAAAAGTAGCAAATTGGTAAGAAGAAACATTTTTCAAGTGGCTCTGCAAGTAGAAGGCATCTTAGTATCTATGTATGTTTGTATGTTGAGCAATTAGAAGTGATAACTAATTGTAGTAACTAGCCAATAGAGTCTGCATCATGTTTTATCTGATCAGCTTCTTAATGTCCAAAGTTTTCAGTTTTTAGCAGTCCTTTGTACTCTCATTTCAGTATCTCCAAAATTTGGCCTTTAAAAAAAGATATATGCTCCAGCTAATATTTTAGAAAAAGTAGAAAATTTTAAAATTTGTGATATATGTGAATGATTTGTAAGCAATTTTGTGGTGCACATTTACATAGAAAAATTGCATGGCCCATTAAATTTGACGATTATGATTAGTGCAAGGCTTCCATTTTCATAATTAAGTTGTAACTATATTTTATTGTAATCGAAATAAACAGATCATAAAAAATGTTCAATATGAGTTAATTAGATTTGCCTTATTTTCCCTCTGTTTCGTAGATTAGTTTGCTTTGGAGCCTTTAGGTAGTTTTGTTTATGATTTGATAATTCCAAATGCAATTACGGTCGGACTTAAACTTCACACAAAGATATGCTTATCTTTTTCATGTTCAAATATGTTGGAGGCAAGGCTACTGGTAGTCACTGGATAGAAAATTCATAGCTTTCATATGAGATGATTCATAATTAAACCCACTTAGCAAACATCCAAATAATAAACAAGGAGGTTCATAATTTCTAAGGTAAATTATGTACAAACAGTGACACGTTCTATTGCCATCAAGGAGGTTCATAATTTCTAAGGTGATATAAACTGTGAAGTTTAGAACCAGTTCCTTAAGTCTACATTTAAAGCTTTGCCCAAATTTAATCCTTTTTGAATCACTTTTATATTTCTTTAATATATAAACAAGAACATCAATAATCGGAAATTGTAAATTTCAACATGGTTGAGACTTGAGGCTATGGTCAGTTTGATGCAGGTTTGTGGGAAAGATTATTAGTGTAAACAATCGTCTGTATATATGATTTCAAATAAACAACTTAATCAAAGTGTTAAAAGGTGTCTCTCTCTTTTTCCTTATTTCTCCTTCATGTATCATCTCCATATTTTTTTTGGTTTGTCTAATGATTATAGATGCATGTATGGTTTTATTCTTTTTTTCATTGTAACTATCGGCATTGGTGCAAGCCAAAGAAGGATGATAAGCAGAAGATTGAGTTTGGAGATATTGAGAACCATCATACTTTAGTTGCTTATGCTCTATCAATCAAGAGCTTGAAAAGGTCAAGCTAGAACTTTGTATGACTACTGATGCAAAACATCAGGTGCTTATCCAGGCTAAGAAGCAACAAGATGCAGCCTCGTGTTGTAGTGGTAATAGGTTAATAGGTGTCTCTCTTTTTCCTTATTTCTCCTTCATGTATCATCTCCATATTTTATTTGGTTTGTCTAATGATTATAGATGCATGTATGGTTTTATTCTTTTTTCACTGTAACTATCGGCATTGGTGCAAGCCAAAACTTTAGTTGCTTATGCTCTATCAATCAAGAGCTTGAAAAGGTCAAGCTAGAACTTTGTATGACTACTGATGCAAAACATCAAGTGCTTATCCAGGCTAAGAAGCAACAAGATGCAGCCTCGTGTTGTAGTGGTAATACGTGTTGCAGAAGTGGTAATGCATGTGAATATCTCATTACAACTGTACAAGCTACCATCTTCAAAGATGACACATTGTTTATGTATTATATTCTTTGGCATGGACCTAGGAGAGACCATTTACATATAACACCACATAAAATATTCAAAATCGAAGCACACACAAAAATGTATTATTTACATTTATTACATATTTTCTTTTAAAAAATGATATTTAATAAAAGATAATTCATCGCATATTTAACTATTTAAAATTAATATAATGTTTAAACTTAAACCTTAGATTAAATTTTTCTCATACATACTTTTAATAAGGTTGGTTTACCTTATATGTGTTAAAAAATATAAAAAATTATTAAAATTTCTATATATTTAAAGTTTAAACATTAATATAAAATTCATACGGGATGGTACTCCAAAGTGTCCCAACAAATGAGATAAATTAATTGTATACTTAAAGTTAAAATATATTATCATGATTTAAATATATTAAAATTATGTTACACGAAACTATGATTTTAATATATTTATTTAAAAAAAACTTCGAGCTGGGAAATATTTAATAAAATTTTTATGGTTAAAGATATGCAATTTACTTATATATACAATTTTTTTTCAATTTGTGTATTAAACATATAAATAGGTCATACAGATTAATTTTCTTATAAACAAACAACTCTGTTCAAAGCGGAAGTTTTAATTTATTTTTTTTTTGCTATTTTCTTAAATTCATAATTAAATTTTCATTACTTTTATCACACATCTATAAATATTATCAAAAAATATCCAACCAAGAATTGATTTTAAAAAAAATTAGGTGAAAGTCATAGTATACTATATTCATACATTAAAAATGATAAACTTAATAATGTTTGAGTTTGTAATATATTGATTTATAATTAATATTTTCCATTTAAAAAGTTAATATTCTTATTTTTAAAAAGTATTTTATAAATTTTTATATTATAACTGTAATAGATCTTGGATGATCCACTTTTTTATTTTTATATCCTAATTTGAATGCAAATATATGTAATTATCTATATGGTCCAATTCTATTCTTCAATGTTGTATAAAGGAACCGTGTACATGTAAAGAAGGTTGTGCTTATATAGAATTTAGTTTTATAAAATATTGAAAAGGTAATTAAAATTTTAATTCTTTAATTTCTTATATAACATGAATACACAATTAAATAATTTTTTTTATATATTTTGATATGCGAGGAATTTTATATATATATATATATATATATATGTGTGTGTGTGTGTGTGTGTGAAATTGCTCCACTTTTTAATGATTTACATTTATTATAAAAATGTTAAAATTCTTCATTATTTATATTATCGTAAAATAATCATAGCAGCTTTTTAAATAATAGAATGTGAGACGTCGAGTAACCGTTAGACTATATAATTAGACGTAGGAGTTTTAGTGCATTTGTGTGGAGAGTATGTGGTGGTGCCACAAAGTTGGTGATATATATAATTTTGTTATGGGAGTTGGCATATGCATGACAAAATGGGTGTTAATTTACGTATGAAATGCTATATAATCTTAAATAAAATTGTGTATTTTCTTTACCAATAATTAATTTGTAATGAATCTGTAAATTTTAAAGTAATTAAATTTGAAACATTGTTTTTAGTAATTAATTCTTTTGTTGGTTGATTTTCATAATTTTATTGTGTTTAAATTGCTAGGCGTCGCCGTTAGGCGATGCCGAGAAATCTTTAAGTCAATTTTTTTGTACATTATATCTGTAAATTGGATGAAATCAATAGTATGATTAATGAAAATAATACATTCTTTTGAAATATGATATCAAAAAATTTAATAAATTTATTATAATTTGAAAATATATTCTTTCCCGATAACTAATTTGTAATGTATTTGCAAATTATAAAATATATAAATTTGAAACTTTGTTTATAAAACTTTATCCTTTTTTTGGTTGATTTTTATATAATTTTATTATATTTAAATTGCGAGGCATCACCGTTAGGCGATGCCGAGAAACCTTTTATTCAAACGGTTGATATTTATATAATTTTATTATATTTAAAATGCGAGGCATCGCCGTTAGATGATGCCGAGAAACTTTTTATTCAAAGTTTTTATATGTGATATCTTTAAATTGGAAGAGATCATTATTATGATTAATAAAAATAATATTTTCTTTTAAATATGATAATTAAAAAAGTTAAAAATAGAGCGCGCGTAGCGCGGACAAAATTCCCTAGTTTTAATAATAAGTGTAGGAGAGATTTTGTTCAAAATTTTGATAATATGTAGTCTGGTCCTCCGTACGATAAAATAAATAAGAACCGTTAGATCTTAAAATAATTTGATAAAAACCGTTGTATCTGGTATAAAAAAATAATTTATATTTTAATATGTTAAAAACTAAAAGTGTATCTATATTGAAATACGAAAAGGTGTATTTCCGTGATTTAAATCATATATAATTAGGTTTTCAACATTGAATAGCATTGTCAATGTAGGTCTTCTAGGATTAATGCAAAAATTCGTAATTATATTTTCTCTTGAGATTCTGAGTGTTTCCATTTGAATAATAATTCTTAAATCATCAATAAATTAAAGATAATTTTATGAGTTTCGCGTGGATTGTAAAATCATCCAAATCTAATTTATAGATCACAAGATAGAGCCCAAATAGTAAATATTAATTTTTTTTAATACTAATAAAAAGATAAATAAAATTCAATTCTAATACAATCTTTTTTAATTATATCGTTTTTAAATTATAATTTTCATTTAGAAATTCACTTCTAATGCAACATTTTCTAATTATATCCTTTTTAGATTATAATTTTCTCTTTTAATATCATATAATCTTGATCGTCTATTTTATTTGATTCGACGGTTGAGATTATTTTGGTAGTACATTGACCACAATTATGGATAAGATCCCTCTTGCGCTTATTATATATAAGATATAATTAATAAAATTGAAATCCTATTATAATTATAATTATAATTCTTATAATGTATTTACAATTTTTTTATTATAATTTAGAATCAAAAAATAATACGATCAATTCTCCAAAAGATTTTTCAAGGAAAACAACTAGAACATGTCTCTATACACTACTCTAGAACAATCTAAGTTTCTAGATCGTATAATTTTTTTTAACCGTACCATTATGTACAAAATTTAGTTCTCACCATATTTTAGTTTAATACCTAAATCCTATCTTTACTATAATTTTACGTTATTTTTAAAAAATGTAATGAAAATATAATTCTTGATTGTATAATTTTCTTTAACGGTACCACTTTGTCCCAAAATTTGGTTGAGATAATGCCTATCCCAGAGAATGAATGGTCCATAATGCCTATTGGCGGGTGTGCTTGCCCTTTCTGACCACCAAACACGCATAGCTAACATGGGTGTACAGCTTTCCACTTTAAATAATCACCTTCTGTTACATGTTCAGCCTTCGTGGACAGGGTGCGCATGCTATGCATGCGTGTCCTATGCACCGCATCTATAGCATCACCTTCTGTTACATGTTCAGCCTTCGTGGACAGGGTGCGCATGCTATGCATGCGTGTCCTATGCACCGCATCTATAGCATGCGTGTCCTGTGCATACAACTTTTCCTGGACTGTGTCACAAATGTTGTATAGTGTTTTGGAAGGTAGGGGTTCAACAATCTTTGGGGTTAAATAATTTTTATTTGGGGTTTAGTATTTCCATTTTGGGTTTTAGAAATATTTGGAACAACGAATAAATCGTATTCAATTTTTTAATTAAATTTTTTAATTTAATTTGTATTCCCTCTGGGTTTCAATGGTTAATCTTTGGGGTTCAACAGTTCCATTTTGGGTTTAGAGATATTCGGAACAACGAATCCCTAAACCATAACTTATCCTGATTATCAGGCCGCCGGATTCAATTTTTTAATTACAATTTTTAAATTTTATCTGCATTCTCTCGGGGTTTCAACGGTTAACCTTTGGGGTTCAACTTTTCCATTTAAGGTTTTAGAAAAATTCAGAATGACAAATAAATTGTATATACGAATTAGGGTTTAAGGTCTATGGTTTAGCAAAAAAAAAAAATAGCTCGGCCCGACACGCAAGCATAGGCCGGCACTCACATGCACAAGACACGCATGTTATACATGCGGTGCACAGGACATGCATATATAACATGCATGTCTTGTTCAAAAAAGCTACCTACTGTTATGTGTTTCTCGACAAACAGCTCTTATACTATCCACGCATGAGTTTCATGCGTGCCTAAGGCCTCTGCATATGAAACATGCATGTACGATGGTCAGAAAGGGCTACGCCCAGTGCCAATAGGTAATATGGTTAATTTGTATTATAAAATAGGTATTTAGGGCCTTCACCCAATTTGGTTCGTACCATATTTTGATTTCATCCTTAAATCCTATATCTACTATAATTTTACGCCGTTTTCTAAAAAATGTAATGAAAATATTACTTCCTCCGTCCCATTTTATATGAACTTTATTCCTTTTTGGGACGTCCTAAAAAGAATGAACCTATTATACTTACTATTTTTGAACACTACTTTTCACTATTACACCTACTACTTCTCCATTTTATGCTCTTTTTTATATTAAATAAATACTATTACACCCACTACTTTCTTCCATTATCTCAAATCTATTATTAAATATTAATAGGTCCCACCACTTTACCAACATTTCAACTATCTTTACTCTATATCTACTAAATTTTATTAATCTCCCTGAAAGTCAAACCAGTTCACATAATTTGGGGCGGAGGTAGTAATTCTTTTTATAATTATAACTTTTTTATTTGTAATTATTTTTATTACAACTTAAAATAAAAAAAGATATAATTTCATCAGTAAAATCCTATCTTCCCTGCAATTATGTTATTTTTTTAAAAAAATAATAAAATTAAAATTTATTATAATTATAATTCTTATATTGTATTAGTAATTTTTTTATTATAACTTAGATTGAAAAAAGATTACGATCAATTATCCTAAATATTTCACTACAAGAAATTTTAGTTTTTACAACAGAAAATTCCGTTGGCAAATGATATGGGCTGAAAATAAGCCCTAAAGACACATTTAATGTGGCATTAATTAGGCCAAGAATAGTCCAAACGTGGGGCCCACCAGCTGGGCCCAAAACCCTAAATATAATATTAATTTCGTAATTAATATTAAGGGTAATAAACAGCTCAGCAAATAAGAGTTGGATAAGGATAATATCCCTTTCAAACTTATCCAATAAGGCATCCAATTCAATATGGAAACTGATTCCTACAAGGAATAGATCTAGAACATTCCTCGAAGACTTGTCCATCAAGTCTCCAAATCCTACCATAATTCTAAGGCTTCTCAGCCTATATAAAGGGCCTGACCCCTCACCTCAGAACTACGTTTTATTGGCTTGATTCTCTAATTTACAGAGATACGTAGGCATTCTGTGAGGACCGTTTAAGTCTCGAACGCAGAAGCAGCCATTAAAGCACGAAGCTCACGAACCTTAGCATTAAATATATAAACCCTAGCCGCAATATTTTCAACCTAGTTTTTATTCCACAACAGCAAAGTAAGGAAATCCGTTGGTAAGACAACTTTCCAACGGAATGCTCACGGAAGAGAACCGTTGGTACAAACCTCGTTGGGAAGGGCCTTGCCAACCGAATTGTTTCCGTTACTAATTTTACCAACGGAATAGCAACGAACTAACAACAGAACTCAAAGTCACTAATAAAGAGCACCTTGCCAACGGAATTGAATCCGTTGTTAAATTTAGTAACACTTTGCCAACAGAAATCTATTGTTAAAATAATAACAAGCTTCTAACAAAACATGTTGTTGCTAGTTGTAAAATTAGCAATTTATGATGGTATTTTTTTTTTGGAAAAGAACATTCATTAATGAAAAAGCTAGCCATTATATAAATAAAATACTTATTTTACAAATGAGTATCTCGTTAAAAGTTGTTATTGTCCCTAACATTGAAATTACAACCTATCTTAACAACTTATATATACTGTCTGGACTACAAAATCAATCATGAATTACTAAACATGAAAAAAATCGAATCTTTTCGAATGCTATCACATTAAAACTAGAATAGTGCACTTTGCTTCCACTAGACCATCTATCCTTCTGGGAAGAAGAGACACTTTCTGCAGAACTATAGTCTACGGATATAAGATCAGCTACGAATTCAGCGGGGTTAACATGATCTGAGCAACTATACCTGTTAATTCAACGATGACCAAATCAATAGGGTACAAAAAAACAAGCCAGTCATGCTAGGCATATAATTATTAGGTGAAAATCGATTGCGCAAAGGCAGTTTAAAGAACAGAGATCATCACCTGTTGTTAGTACCTAATTAAAAGAACAGAGATCATTTACTCGGTACAAACCATGGGAAGTTAAGTTATCGTCTTGGTTACACTATGATTCCCTTCAAGCTGGGTAAACGAAGTTAAGTTATCGTCTTGGTTACACTATGATTCCATTGCAAGTTTCTAATTAATGTTTATGTCTTCTAAGTGAACATGAAGTTTACCTGTGCAGTTCTTTTGTATTAGACAACTTTACAATGTATTCTATGACCCATGTATTCTTAATTTAGTGATATGAACATGAACAATAACTGGTGGGCCAACAATCACATTGACACATACACCAGGTGAGTAAATTATTGTCCAAACATCTGAAATTAAATGAGATTTCTAATTAGATCTTTTAAGATAATATATGATCGAATCTAAAGCCTTCTCCAATTGAGGTTTTAGCTGAGGTTAGGAGAGTTGGTCATGCAACATGCGATCATTGTTCTTGCTCTTGGTTTCGGGTTCAATTGTACCTTTTGTAATAATTATTTGATATTTCCTGAAATCCAATTTTGGATTTATAGAGTGGACCATCTTATACCCAACTTTAAGGAAATAACAATTTCCATGGTCAATTTAAATGAGTTAGAATTAACAGCCTGGAGTTTGAGAAATGCTCAATTATCTTTTCAAAAATCATATGCTGCTAACATCTGATCCAAATACAATTCCTCTTTTAAAAATATTGATGCAAGGAAAATTATTTCCAAGTTGGCTACCAATTATTGGTCCTAAACAAGTATACATTCAAGCAACTTGCAGGGCTTACTCAAATACATGGCAAAATGAATGGTTGAAACTCAAAAGACAACGAGAATTTAGCAGGCAACATATATAGACTTCATTTTGCAGCACATAAATAGAGCCAAGGAAACAAAAAATAAATGCAACCAGGTTCACCTCTACTGTGGAAACAGTTGTTCCTTTGGATAATGTTTCATGGCCTTCGCCTTTAGCCTCTGCTCTTGCCACTATTTCATCAAGCTTTTTCTTCAGCAAAGAAGATTCGACATCTATTCTGTGGGGAGAAATCAAATCATTAAACAGAACAACAAAATTTTTTTTTTTTCTGAAAAAACTTATAATATGTAATTTCCTACAAGTATACAAAATTCAAGCATGTGATATCCATAAATTAATCTGGTAAGTGGTAGAATTCTAAATTTCAAATAAACCCAATAGGGTTTTATTTAACACTGAAATTGTGTTCCATAATTACATTTTTGAATATTCAGTGATGTGCTTATGTATATGCTGAAGGGAAAAAAAACTAGTTCTTCTACCATTGATATTGTGATTCCCTCCAAAGCTTGACTATAAAGAAATACATCACGAAAATTCAGTGGCTCACCACCCAAGTCATAGTCGAAATATAAAACCTGTAATCAAAAGCAAAGAATCAATCAACGACTACTTTATCAAGAGAGAGATATATTTTCAGACATTTTCAAATCTTACAAAAAAGTTTTAAGGCTAGAAAAAGAATAAAGTATTAAGTATTTGTTAATTAATATGGGTAGATAAAGGTCACATTTGTTACAATAACAGAACAATATAGGACCAGCAAGCAGGGATGTATATACAGAGTCTGTTGTTCGTCCACAAAAGAACCACATAACACACATATACATATTACATCATTGTTTGTGATCAACAAGACTGATAGAGTGAAGATGGAAAGTACGTGAAGATGGAAAGTCAAGCAGCCCCTTTGCAGTAAATTAATAGAGTGGAAGTCAATTGAGTTACCCTTTGCAGTAAATTAATAGAGTGGAAGTCAATTGTGTTAACACATTTTTAATGGTCGAGAGAAGTAACCTAATTGTACCATCGACCGAGCAAGTTGTGAAAGAGGCTCCACTGAGACAACCTCTGGCAGCACATACGTTACAATAACAGTACTCAATACTCTTCTTCTTCCTCCCCTTATACACGTTCTATAATTAAAAACACACAAAACACATTAATACTAAAATATATACTAAATTGATTGCAATAAGCACAAATTAAAAGCAATAAGTTGAAATCGAAAGTGATACCGAGTATTTTCCATGGCCAATTGCTTCGTATATGCGAAAGTGATTCATAATCTAGGGTTTCAAATTGTGAGTAACAAAATTAGATGCAAATTTACAGATCGGAGAGATCGAGATATGGATTAGAAAAGTTGTTACCACGAAACATGTATATCGTCTTCGTTTTGTTCTTGAAGGGCTTCTTCCTCCGGTCGAGAGAGTCCAGAGAGAGAGCGAGCGGAGAGAAAGAGCTGAATGTTTTGTTTTGATATGCGTATATTTTTGTTATAGAGGGGAATGAAAAGGTTTAGATTTCATTTGGGGGAAAAAAGACCGCCCATTTTTCACCTCGGGCAACATACAATACTATTTATCTTTTATAATTTAATTGAATTACTAAATTTATTATAATATAAAAATAAAAATATATCACATGCATAGGGACAAGATCCATTCTTTTTAATGTTATTACCAAAATTTCAGAAATTTTTTTATTTGATTTAGTAATTTAGTTGGAGATCTTAGTACAACACTACTACATTGACTAGTACTCGTAACTAGTGCCTTGTCACGGATTGTTGCTTATATTATTTAAAAAATATTTCTCTACGATCCAACTATACGGATGTCAAGATATATATAATTTAATGATATTCTCAAATTTTCAAAAAATAAAAAATTAGTTTGGTTTGAGATTTTAGTAAAACACTACTACATTGACAAGTACTCGTAACTAATGATTTTCACAGATTGTTATTTAAATTTTTTAAAAATATTTTTCGACGATCCAAACGTACGGATGTCAAGATATATCAAATATAATGATATTCCCAAATTTTCAAAAAATAATAAATTAATTTGGTTGGAGATTTAGTACAACACTACTACATTGACTAGTACTCGTAACTAGATCTTTATCACGGATTGTTGTTTATATTTTTTGAAATATATTTCTCGATGATCCAATCATATGGATGTCAAGATATATCTAATATAATAATATTCCCAAATTTTTAAAAAATAAAAAATTAATTTGGTTGGAGATCTTAGTAAACACTACTACATTGACTAGTACTCGTAACTAGTGCTTTGTCACGGATTGTTGCTTATATTATTTAAAAAATATTTCTCGACGATCCAACCTTACGGATGTCAAGATATATCTAATTTAATGATATTCCCAAATTTTCAAAAAATAAAAAATTGTTTGGTTTGAGATTTTAGTAAAACACTACTACATTGACAAGTACTCGTAACTAGTGCTTTGTCACAGATTGTTGTTTATATATTTTTTAAAATATTTATCGACGATCCAAACATACGGATGTCAAGATATATGTAATATAATGATATTCCCAAATTTTCAAAAAATATTAAATTAATTTGGTTGGAGATCTTAGTACAACACTGTTACATTGACTTCTACTTGTAACTAGTGCTTTGTCACGGATTGTTGTTTATATTATTTAAAAAATATTTCTTGACGATTCAATTGTACGGATGTCAAGATATATATAATTTAATGTTATTCCCAAATTTTCAAAAAATAAAAATTATTTTTGTTTGAGATCTTAGTAAAACACTACTACATTGACTAGTACTCATAACTAGTGTTTTGTCACGAATTGTTGTTTATATATTTTTAAAAATATTTCTTGACGATCCAATCGTACGGATGTCAAGATATATCTAATATAATGATACTCCTAAATTTTCAAAAAATAAAAAATTAATTTTGTTGAAGATCTAATCATTTTTGTAAATACTTAATTTATTACCAACGGATACTAACGTTTTGCCAACGGAAACATTTCCGTTGGTAGATTCCGTTGGCAGAAATGGATTTTCTTGTAGTGTTTTTCAATGAAAACAATCGAACGTGTTTCCATGCACTTCTATTAAACAATCTAAGTTTATAGTTTGTTGATCGCATAAATCTTTTATGCGAATAACGTAGTTCTTTTTATAATGTAAGATAATTTTGTAAATATTTAATTAAATAAAAAGCTAGTGATAAATTAACATAAATTACCGAGCAGGTGCGATCATCTAGTATATATTATTTTCATAATTTCATGTACGCATATAGAGTATTAAATATTATTTATTATCACTTGATTGTGCACTTAGTGGTCATTGTGTAGAGAATTATGTGATCATTTCTATGTACCAAACATTTCTCTTGTATAATTATACCGCATATCGAACCCACATTAAAAATGAACCAATACCGTTTTTGGAGCAAATCAGCACCCTCTTCTAAGTGAATCAGGAAAATCACAAACAAACCACCCACCAAGCTCAATGGCGAAGCAACTCTGCAAAATCTATCTTTTTCCAGAGTCCAATGATATTGGTGCAAGGAGCATTACAAAACAAACGGGTGATAAAAATGGGAGCCTGGGAAAGCATCATAACTTTCCAAATATAACAGGATTCAGGCCTGGCGGGTGAATAAAATCATCATCATCACTCCCCCTCCAGAACCCTAGAAAGAAAAAGAGATTATTATTATTAATTATTATTATTATTATTATGATTCTCCATTATATCTTTATCTGTATTCATAGTTCATAGTTGGCCTGCAAATCCATAAATCGACACAACCAACTAATGTATGGACCTCAATGTGCCCTTGTCCCCGTATTATAGGTCCCATCATCTTGCACGTCAAGCTGATGCCAATTTCACATCACACCTTTCTTCTTTATTTGGGCCCCCTAAGCCGAGGAGATCATCACTTGACACCTGGAATTTAAACAGACACAAAATGCACTAATTCTCTTTATATCTTTTCTTTTCTTTTACCTAAGCAATTTTTTTAAATCTTTGTTTGAACTTTGAAGTGGTATTGATATTCCCATCTAAAACAATATGGTGAAAAAAAATGAAGAATTGAACTTATATAATCTTGGTCTAGACATACCTCTTTGTTTTTTTTTTTCTTTCGGAATGTCGAGAATTTGAATCTTGTCAAAACAAGGCTGATGTGTCGATATAATGCTAGACTCGTGGTACTTGAAGATAGTATAAAATGAGGTTTAGTTTGACATGAGAATAATATATAATGAAGTTGGTTTGATGCTCTTAGTAAGTACTATTGATAGTGGGGTTGAGAATAGGAGATGATATTTGTTTGTTTTTGGGTTTGGCCTGGTTGAGAAGATCGATTAATGGTATCTGGTGATGGTGATGATCATGAGTGCACTTGGCTTGGCACGCTCATTCATCTTTTGAACACAAGAGAATATGCAAGAATATGAATATCACATTATCAATGATGGTTCCAACAGCACGCCCCTCTTTCTTTGTAGATCTTATTGGTTAAGTTTCTGAGGTAATGTAAAAAGAGAATAACCCCTAATTCTTGGTATTTGTCACCCTTCACCATCATCATCTTTTATCCTTTTCTTTCTCTAGTACACATCCTCTTCTCTTATGATACTCTGTATGCAGATTTTTTTATGGTAATAATGTATATCACCATGATGTTCACATGCATTATCTTTTCCACTATGTTTAATATTAAATTTTTATGAAAATCACTGTAAAATACACTACACCATATAAGGCCTATCGTAACCCCTACCGGAGAAATGTTACCCCAATATGTTACCTTAGCTATACTACTTACATCCTGAGGTAACATTGTGTTTTTTATGTTACCTTAGCCAAAAATATGATGTTGCAGTAGCTAAAAAGTGTTGAAGCATGTAACATAAATATGTAGGTGTTACATTAGAGTTAGCCTTGCCAACTCTTTTCATCTAATTTAATTAAATTCTTTAAATAAATTTAGTTTTTAAAATTTGTTAACTTTTTTATAAAATGAGTTAGAAAACTATTTTATTTTTTAAAATCAAATTTTTTCAAAAAATAATTTTTTTTCAGAAATTGTAATATTTTTTAGAAATTATATTTTTTTTTAAAAATTCTGCTCACAATTTTTTTGTAACAATTTTTTTTAAATTGTTAAAAATTTTCTCCAATTTTTTTAAAAATCGAATAAAACATTTTTTATAAAAAAATATCAAAATTGTTATTTTTTTTAACAAATACTTCATGTTTGTTTGATAAAATTTTTATATTAAATTATAAGTATTTTAATAAAATATTATTTGACAAAAAAACAAAAAAAATCACTGTATATTTTGGGGGGATTTTTTGTGGGTTGAGCGGGACGTTTTGAATTTTTTTTTTGGCTGAGCGGGATATTACTTTACTTTACTTCACTTTACATTCCCCCTATTCAATTTACTTCTCTCGATCTCAGCCGCCGCACTTCTCCCCCTCTCCACCTTCTCCGCACTTCTCAGTCGACGTGAGTAATGATGTGGTGTTTCGCAGAAGTTTAATGGTAATGATGTGGTTAAGGCTTCGTATAAGTCTGATAAAAAGATTTTGGGAGTTGATTTTGTGAAGAATACTGGAGATGGGAGCTTTAAGGTATGGATTCCTGAATTTTGATAATGCTTATGGTTTCTTGTATAGCTCGATAATTGGTTTGCATTGTCTAATTGGATTGGAATCTGGTAGATTGTGTATGTGTTCACTGATATGTTTTAATTTAAGACATTTTTGTTGAATTAGTTTAATTATGATACCTTAGATTGTGACAAGTTAAAACGGTCTAGTGAATAGAATGATGTATACTTCACCTCTCCCATCCTTGTTGATTCGGGATTAGGCATCACTGTTCTGCCATGTGTTTTTCCCCAATTTGTGTACTTGGCATTTCATGTTGGCTTGTGAAAATATCTGTAGTCAATACGATGGATCGTTGTATAAAGAAATTACCATCAGATTAGTTCCTTTTTTTTTTCTTCTTTTTTTTTTCCCTTTCCATTTTGACCTTAATTATTACACACAGCAGAGTACAGGCTTTAACTTGTAATGAACACCACACATACCTATATAAATCATGTATTACATACTTCTGTTTTATGTGTTTAACATTGCTTGTAATTTTGAGCAAGTGATAGACACAGGGCTTGGAATCGCTACATAGCATGCAGGGCTGTTTTAGGACGTGACATCTAACATGTCATCTATCTATTATCTACAGGTTATATGCTATCCGGGGAGAACTGCAGAGGCTCGTGGAACACAATGTATCACCTACGTTCATTTTCGAAGTAAGAGTTGTCTAGTCCTGAATGTAGATTACAAAAATAACATTCTAGGTTTTAATCATTGATGAAACTTGTGGTGCAGACTTTGATTGGAGAACTAAAAAAGCACTTGGACGAGTCATTACATATGCAAATCGATAAAATCTACAAGGACTACAATGTATGAACCACCAGTATCAGTTACCCTACCCTCTATTTTATCCTATTTTATCGACTGCAGGCAGCTCTAACATTTAACTCTTATTGGGTTGGCCTGATCAGGGGTATGATTTTGGTATTCATCGTTTTGGTTTCCCGCATAACAAACTTAAGGGAATGACTGATAATTTAGGTGATTTTGCATCCAACATGTGTCCATCTGAACTTAGTACTAGTGTTCTGCGTTTATCTTATCCTTCCTTTCCATTTTTGTCCTTCTGTATGTCCACTGATCATATCTTCCAATTAATCTCACAGGAATGATATATCAGATCACTTGCTACAGCGCCCCAGGGATGAAGAGTTGGTGATTAGCACACAAGCATCTTTGCTTCTTACATTGGTCGGTATGTTATATACATAATGATCGAAATTTCTGAATTCTGATATCAAATATATATCTGGAACTTAATAGCATTGGCTATACAGTGGCTTAGGTGAAGCTACTAAGGTTAGCAATCCGCTGTTAAATTTTCTCCAGTTTTTCTCAGTGCTGCTGCTTCTGTTTTTCCTTCGAATTCAGTGGTATCATTTTTATTAAAGTATCTGCTCCAACCTCAATGATCCATCAGTGGATCTTAATCAATTTTTAGTTTTAGAACATCAGTCTATAGTAAGTGTTTTACTGATGTCACCAAAATATGCGTCACTGGGTCAAGTGTATAAATTTAGTTTCTTTAACATCTTTCCATAAGACTCGTTCATCCTTTTATTTTTTTTAATTCATTGTAGGTTCTTTTTGACGTAGTGCCAAGCGTAAAATATCAAGATGCTATTGAACTAATTAGCATGCAGCCAATCACCTCTAATCTAGCAGCCTGGAACATGTTTGTATACATGTCCTCTGTGCTACTGCTTTTTTCTGTTCATCACATATCAGTAGTATATTTTCCAATATAACATCTGCTTGAACCTCAATGATCCATCAATGGATCATTATGTATGTCTGGTGAGAATATTAGTCGGTAGAAAATATTCAACACATTGGTTATAATAACCTCTAATATATCGAGATTTGTCTGCATTACCAACCCTTCAATTATTATATGCACATGTTGACTTTTATGTATTCTAGAGCTGTAAAAGATTAATAATGTGTATTCCTAAAAGATTTATTCATCATCTATCACATCCGTTCCTCATCAGACACTGCACTGAAATCTTTTAGATCGGTTTCTCTTCCAGTGTTCCTTCTGTTAGACAAAGGCTTTACTGTATAAAGCTGTATGAATTATGATAGATGTCAGACTATCAGTTCTCCTTGTAGAAATAATAATGCTCAAGTTTATGCTTAATTTGTGGTAAGCACTCTCAATTTGTTGATAATTCTTCATGATTTTGAAAGGATGCAAGATGTTGAATTGATGCACATGCGTTATGCATTGGAATATACTGTTAGTGCACTGGAAGTCATGGGTAGGAGTGTGGCTGATGTGAAAGAAAACTACCAAGTGGCATTATGCTATTTAAAAGACCAGAGAAACCACCTAGAGGCCATCAGCAATATTCCCCGCAAGGTTGAGCATAATTCCTATTAATTTTTTTATTTTGCTTTAACTTCTTTCCGTAATGTGTTGGATCTTTAATTCTGTGTAGTATGAAGTATACCTATGTTAGACATGTCTCATTTTACTAAATTTGCTTGAGTTTAACTTGGATATTATGGTTCCATTAGGAATATGCCTGACAGGCGGAAGCTATAAGTCAATCTTTCATTCCCTGTAATTCCAACTTTTATTCTCATTTATGTATTTGAATTACAATGTAAAAGTAGAGCTTGACAACAAAGGCTTACACTTGCTACTAGTTTACAATTGAAGAGATTGGGTAACATCCAATGTGATTCCTCCTCTCCCTGTGGCGATTGTTATTGCACCAACCACTACTTGAAATATTAGAATTAGAGTACAACCATGCTCCAATTCTTTTCATGTAAACTTAGATTTAGTTGGTAGATTTATATTAAAACATGATGATTTTTGCAGTGTTTTCTGATTTTGATCAGTAACTACCCTAGCCTGGATCATGCACATCAAGGGCATCTTGGCTCATTCAAGCATACAGAAGCAGTTGTGACATTTTTTACTCTCAGCTGTAGTGTTGAGAACTTCCATAAAATTGAGTCCATGTCATTTGTATATTAATGTCTCCGATAGCGAATTATATTATTTACATGTAATGCAGTTATTGATGATCAATCAGTTCTACATATGATGCAGATATTGATGATCAATATTATTATATCCCTGCTTCATGTGGATGATCTGAAAGCAACAGCTCTTGGGGCAAGCTATTCTGAATTACCTGATGCATATAGTGTTGACTTTGCCGAAGCTGAAACTCAAGTGAGGATCACTATATCAAATTACAGTGGTTGAGGACATTTCTAGCTACAAGATTTGGTTAATACAAAAAGAGATGATTTTCAGCACTTGAGAAAATTTTCTATTCTCCGTGGACTTTGCCACAAGGTATCCACTTGCACCATTTGCCTTTTGGGTTCCAGCCCTATCTCTGCTCTAGAACATCTCTTTACTTCCCTTAAATTTATTCTTTTACAGGTTGGGTTAGAGTTGATTCCAAGAGACTATGATATGAAAAGTCGAAATCCCTTCAACAGATCTGATATTATTAGCTTGGTTCCTGTGTGTAAGGTAGCAGTCTCTCTCTCTCTCTCTCCGAGCTCATGAAGCTGGACTTGGACAAGGAAAGGAAAGACAGAACCCTGGAGGAAATGGCTCAAGAAGCAGCAGAATACAAAAAACTTTTGGTGTAAAACTTGGTCTGTTCTTTTTAATTGTAGAATTGGTCATATGTACTTCGTGTTGTATGTTAAATTAGTTTGTTTTGTTTGGATGTTGAATCAGAATTGATTAGTTTGTTTGGATGTTGAGATGGATCTCTTTGTGGTCCATTGTGGTTGAATGGTATTTTGGGATTGTACTTTTAAAAAGGTGATATTCATTTTTTTTGGGTAAAGTGTTACATTAGCCTGTTTTAGTGTTACATTAGCCTGTTTTAGTGTTACATTAGCCTGTTACAATATTCTAGTTAAAAAATAGGGTCCACGGGTGGGGCTCACATGTTGGACCTACATGTGGGGCCCACATGCTGGGTCTATAGGTGGGGCCCACATGTTGGACCTACAGGTGGGTCCCACATTTTGGACCTACAGGTGGGGCCAACATGTTGGACCTACAGGTGGGTCCCACTTTTTTAAAAAACTGAAGCACCCTAAGGTAACCGAATATCTATGTTACAATATGCTATTTTTATGTTACAGCAGACCTCTATGGTAACCGAAAAGGCCATGTTACCCTAGGAGTGAAATATGTTAGCTTAGGTACCCTAGGGTAACATCGAAATATGTAACATGTAATTTATGTTACCCTAGACCAAAAATGGGTCTATTGTAACATTTTACCACCCTACTGTAACAGAATTTTTGGGTTACAGCAGGCTGTTTATGGCGTAGTGATAAGAGATCTCGGAGATCGTAAGTTCTACATTTAAAACATGTTTTCCTTGACGAACATACATGATTTCCAAAATTTCCGATAAGTGTTCTCCTTGTTGAACATATATTACCTTCAAAATCTTCTATAAAACAAGAGTATATGAATACTGAGGACCAAAGTCCTATAACGCTTGCCCAATGTGTTTGCATGTTAACTGGTCGTTTTGATGAATACCATTTATTATACAGAGTAACACGTCTCAAAAATAAAATTTATTTAGATTATTATGGCGAGTAAAAGCAAAAACAATAAGGAGAAGCCACGCGGGAAGATCAACCTCAGAAACTACAACTTGGATATACAAAGTGAATAAACATGACACTTTGAACATTATTGGTCCAGTTAGATTTAGATATGAGTTGGTTACGAAAATCCATGAGGATTTTCTGTCCACTGCATTGAGAACCCCCACTACTTCTGGTACTTTGATTTTTTAGATAGACAAAAGATACATATCCTTTAACTTTCTTCCTTTTCTTCTTTAAATCTTTTCGAATATACATGCATATTTTGTAGTCTTTTTATGACCATATTCCTGTCCTCTTGTATAAATACTCTGCTTTCACTCTTCACTTCTCTTCATCCTTCATTTGCTCTCTTCGCATATATTCTTCTGATTTCTCTCTGTCTCTCTTTCGAACTTTGGAGCAAAGATATGGGTGATATATCATACTCTAATAATGGTGGTGTTAGCAATGGGAATGGGTGCAGTAATGGAAATGGCCATGCAAATGCTATGGTAGTTCAGAGGAAGAGTTGTTGGTACGAAGAAGAGATAGAAGAGAACCTCCGATGGTGCTTTGCTTTAAACAGGTACGTAAATTTATTTGCACACATGCAATTACACACACACACACACAAATCTATGGTACGGTGAATAAGTCCGGTAATCGTGTCGTGTGTGAAACTGAGGGTCTAACGGAGAACATTTAGAATATATAGTCAGAACTCAGAACCAAATCCTTTAAGTATCTTTTGTCTTTGTTGTTTTGTTGACACATGGGGAATGTTTATATGTTCACCATGCATTTTATGTATGTAGTCAGTTTTTATTGTAACAAATTCATATGTTAAATATTTGTGGGTTAGAAATGTATATGATGAGTACTGTTTGGATATAATCATTGAGTTGAAAAGGGTGGGATAGAAAGAGTACTGTATATACTAGTATGTGCAAAGGATGGCTTTTAGAAAGGCAAAATAAGCACTTACTGGAGACAAAAAAAAGTTGATGTCTGCTTAGTGTTTCCAGGAATAATTTCATTCTTTTATAGCTAGCTAACTACCTTATATTGGACACAATTATATATTTCATAATAGTTTAGAAACAAATGAAAGTGGATATATGTACATGATGTGAATCCAATTATGAATTCTTTCATTTCTAGTTAAGTACCTTTTTTTAATTTTTCTTCATGTGTCCGCAGTATACTGCATACAGGAGCATCTCAGTACCAGGACATTCAACTCTTGGACACAAAACCATTTGGAAAGGTAGACAATTTGAGTTTAATTATTTATAGTAAAAAACCAAAAAGATGGTATTGAATAAGTTAAATAATAAATAGTATATATGATGATGATGAAATGATGACGATTGCATTATGTTTGAACAGGCCCTGGTCATTGATGGGAAGCTTCAAAGTGCAGAGATTGATGAATTTATCTATCATGAATCTCTTGTCCACCCTGCCCTTCTTCATCACCAGAAGTAACACTCTTTACTATTGTTTTTTAGTTTTATTGAAGTAGACTAATAAATTATCTAAATATATTCGTGTATTTTTAGCCCTACGAATGTATTCATAATGGGAGGAGGTGAGGGCTCAACTGCAAGGGAACTACTTCGACACAAGACTATAGAGAAGGTTGTCATGTGTGACATTGATCAGGTAACCAAGATTTCCTTTCACAATTATACTTTGAAAGTTTGAATACATATTTATGACATTTGAATAATGTTCTGCTCTTCTACTTTCTGAGTTGTTCCATTATAATTTTTTTAGTAGTATTCATTCTATAAAAGAATGAATATTGAGTTGCTTGTTTGGTATGGTTGCGTTCTTTTACCGTAAACGACATGGAAACAGGGGCGGGGGGAGGAAGGGTTACTGCCCTTTTAATTATGTATCTTTTAAATGTTACTAGAAAGTCCCTTTTGCTGCTAAATTCTTTCAAGTAACCAGCCTCTTTTAAGATAAATATCAACTTAACCACACTAAACCAAAATTTAGCGTGGATGTAATTATGTGCAGTCACTGCATAATAATTACGTTAAATTATTATAGTCTGGATTACTAATGATAGATGACATATTTCACCGTTAACAGGAGGTGGTGGATTTTTGCAAATCCCACTTGGTTGTTAACAGAGTGGCTTTCTGTGATCCCAGACTGGAGCTCATTATCAGTGATGCAAGGTATATACATTTTCCTCCCTGTCACACCTAATAGTATATGTACATACATGTATGTAAACAGCATGGTTGTGTTTGTGGCAGGGCTGAGCTTGAGAGAAGAGAAGAAAGTTATGATGTGATCATAGGGGATCTGGCTGACCCAATAGAAGGAGGGCCATGTTACCAGCTCTACACCAAAACCTTTTATGAACTTACTGTTAAGCCGAGGCTCAGTAAGGGTGGCATTTTTGTCACTCAGGTAACTATTCTAGTCGAAATGGTGTAATGTTTGTATAATAACAAGTTACAAAATTAATTATTCACTCATGGCAGGCAGGACCAGCTGGCGTTTTCAGCCATGCTGAAGTTTTCTCTTGCATTTACAACACTTTAAGACAGGTTTTCAAGTGTAAGTTTCACAAGAGAACCCAAAGAAATTGTAATATTCCCCTTATTATTTTTGAGAAACATATTTATTTATCTAGTGAATTCACTTCATGCACATATTCCTTGTGTCCTTTTTATGTGCAGACGTTGTACCTTATTCAGCTCATATTCCCTCTTATGCTGATATCTGGGGATGGGTCATGGTACGCAATCATTTCAACTTTGTGCATTTCTTTTTAACTACTTTATTATTTATTCTAAATAAAAAGGAAAAAAAAAACTTGTGCTTTGAAAAAAAATTGTTACATAAAATGGAAACTAAAGTCAGGGTCTTACAAAATACAGGCATCAGATTCACCATTTGTACTGGGTGCTGATGATTTGGACCTGAGAATGAAGCAAAGAATCAAAGGAGAAAATAGATATCTTGATGGCAAAACATTCACATCAGCCTCTACCCTGAGCAAAGCTGTTCGGAAATCGTACGATTACTGATTGAAAGTTTTTATTCATGACTTAATGTGTTTTTTCGTTTTAGTTCTCCGTGCATTAGCTGATAAGAAATTTGGGTACTTTGGACAGATTGGACAATGAGACACATGTTTACACGGAGGGAACAGCAAGGTTCATATACGGGCATGGCCATAATTCTGCAACTAAGCATAATTAAGCTTGATCAGGACTTGATGTCAACGGTTACTATTATCACTAGTCACTACAAAGGAGCATAAGAACATGGAAGAGAGCCTCAGAAGACTGTATTTGCAGACAATTAATCTTGCTCCTTAATGGATTTTCTTGATTTTCGTATTGTATTACTCTTTATAATATCTTAACTTTGCTTCTTTCATCATTTGCTAATGTAATCAGATTTCGAAAGGAATGATAATATTAAACATTAATGTACCCTTTCAAATTGTGCTGTCTTAGTTTTAGGATGCATAATGAAATTAGATGGAGCAATTTATTTCAAAGAAGTAATTGGTTTTTAGACCAAGGCTCCGTCCCCTTTTCCCCTTCCTGTGGTTGATCGTGCAACTTGGACTGCTGCAGACCACCTGTGATTTGGCCAGTTTTATAGCAACTTACATGTCACGGTCGAAATTCAGAGCAGTAATAGCAGATAACACTACTTTTTAAGTTGGATGCGGTCGTTTATTTGACCATAAGACCGAAATTTGACCATAAGACCTTTTTCGGACGTACATTTTACTATTTTAGGTTGAGGGTCAACTCACCTTAAGTGAATGGTGCCCCGCTGTAATAGCGGTTGATCTTCTTTCGGTTTTTATAGCGTCACTGCTCCCCTACAAACTTTAAGGTCTATTGCATAACATATTTCATATATTTAAAAGCTTACTAATTTACAATCCAACTTTCCTACAAATAATACGCCTCAAGTGCTACGGCCTCTGCCTAAGAGATAGGCAGGGACATGAAATGGATAAACCGGGCTTTACTTATAGTTATCGAGCTATAGGAAGTCCAAAAGTGTTCATACCTATGATGTTTTTACAAAATTGTAGCTTATGACAACATTTTCAGTTGCATGAACTAAATATACACCGGAACTATATAACCTATAACAAACACTTGAAACCAATCCTCATAGACATGCTCAGTAAATGACCATCTGATTGGTTGCATTGTTGCGTTCTGTTTTTCAGGCGTTGTCAATGTGGTTGCATCATTCAGTTCTGTTTTCATATCAACTTACCAGTTCTATTATAATCGAAATTTTAAATAACTTAATTCAGTGAAATTTCCTTTTCCGAAAGGTGAGTATCCCCGTGATGAAATTTTATCTGCACACTACACTTGTAGGTCCAGATTGTGGCATTGTATGTGTTTTTGTTGGTTTACCCGAATGGAAATGTTTTGTCTTCCACCTTGTTTGATCTTTTTTCCTGATAAAAAGGAATATGATATTTACTTTTGGAACCCTACAACTAAACACTCCAAACTACTTACCCCTTGTAGAATGAGAATGGTACACTGTCAGCTTCAAGGGAAAGTAGTTGCCACTAGGGAGGTCAAAGTGATGTAGGAGATTTAGTTTTTGGCGATTATGTTTGAATATGCTACTTGTCCATTGATCTCTTACTATATGATGTTTTTGCTGTCAATTTTGTTACTTATTTATGTTTTAACTTTTAAGACTTTTGCACTGCATAATGACTTGCTATTACTTAGTAGTTTCCGATTAGTTATATGAGTATTTATATTTTTGTGGTAAATCCAAAATTTAGTGTTGACTAAAATGTGGTGATCTGATTACAAAAGTTTGTATAATGTATTTAATAGGCATGATAATCCTAAAAATGGTTTACTCTAGAGGATTGGAAGATGCATTTTGTGATTGTTAGTTGCATTTTAACTATTTTTTGTTTTTAATACAAGGACCTACCATCTCCAAACTTAGTTCGCTGAGGTAATAGGTAGATCTGGGTTTCCACGTTTTTTTCTTTTTTTTTTTTTTTAAATTGAAGGTTTTCTGCATTTTTATTACCAATTGTTAATGTTCTTAATAATCCAAACTTAATTATCAGCGAAAAGAAATGGTAACAAATAAGGAATTTTTTTTTATTGATCCATAGCATTCAATATACATAAAGGCATTGATAACTAAGAGGATCAATTTACATGATGAGAATTGAGAGATCACCGTCAAACACAAAACTGGGATTAAGTTAATGCAATATGCAGTAGGAGAAACTGAGCGTCCACGGTTGTGCTGGTGTGTAGGCAGAATATAGAGAGATAAGGCAAAGAGATAATGAACACAAGAGAGAAATGGTGCAGTGAATTGTGTATTTTATTATACTATTTCTGCTGCATTTTTTTGATATTATATTGTGTTGTTTGAAACCATTTACATAAGACTATATTTATAGGCTTCAATCTCACCAACCATTAATGTTAGTCAAAGATTATGGCTTGCCTAACTTGGTTGGTGGCCTAACTTGGTTGGTGGATACTTGTCATTACTTACCTCACTTCCTAGGTTATGTCATTGCTTACCTCACTTCCTAGGTTATATTTAACACGCCCTCTCAATCGAAATCTCATCTTCGGATGAAATACCTATCTTGGGATTGAAGAGTGGACACTAGTAGCCCTTGAGCTTAATCTGAGCGTCCAACTAGACCCATTTCTAGGATTAACCGATCTTGAGTTTATTTAGTCTTTTGGAATACCGGTTATCGAATTTTCGACCACACAGTATATTTTAGGCCGTAAAAAAATACAGAAGGTGCTGATGCAAGTGCTATAGTAGATAGCCACCTTATTAAGGGGTTTCAACCCCTTTACCATTGCCAAGCATTTTGCTTGTCGCCTGATTCTGCAAGGGCAGAATTGGCCGATGAAGTCACTGGTAAATCAGTCTCCATTCGAGACAATAGCTGACGGAGAGCATTGAGTTCTGTTGCACTTATTGCTCCCGTTGCTGAAGTAGCAGAGTCAGCATGGTTTTCAGACGTCGTATGATGAGCACTATATTGGGTGCCTCTTCCTGAGCTCCTACCGGATGAACTACCTCGGCTTCGTCCTCCTCGACCACGATCTCGTAAGTGTGGGTGTAAGATATAGCATTCTTCACGAGAATGGTATAACTTATTACAATAGTCACACAGGAGAACATCTTTTTCACCCTTTGAAGCCTCAATCACCTATTCTGCTTTGCCTTGATTCTGAACACTTCCTGTAAAAAGTGCAGATCGATCAGGCACAGTATCAATCGGAGCCATGCTTTCTCTCCGACTCTCTTCGAGCTGCACACGGCCATGTGCTTCTTCAACTGTAGGAAAGGGAATCTGACCAATGAGTTGATTTTTAATTGAATCATACTCAATTGTCAGCCCAGCAAGAAACTTCATCACTCTTTCTTCTTGTACCAATTTTTGGTACTTCTCTTGGTCTGCAGCCTGTTTACACTCGAACACAGTGTAGTGGTCTGACTCCTGCCATAGAGATGTGAGCTCCGAATAATATTCGGTCAGTGTTCTGCCCTCTTGAGTTAGAGACCATATTTTTTTGCTTTACCTCGAAATGTTTGGCCATATTACCCGAATATGAGTATGTTCGGTTGATGGAATTCCAAGCAGCTTCCGCAGTATCAAGAAACAGGTAGCTTTTACGGATACGTAACTCCATAGAGTTAAACAACCATGACTTGACCAATGCGTTTTCGCTGTCCCAATCATCAAAACATGTATCAGTTTCAAGGGCTTCTTGGCCTTCCCATTGATGTATTTCATCAAACGATGAGATTTAAGTGCGAGTGTGCAAGATTCCGACCATTCCAAGAAATTCTTTCCGTCAAATTTGGGGTTAACATATGGAGCACCGTGGAAACCAAATTTAACACCCTTGACCGGTATTATTCCTTGCAACCGACTCATTTACAACCTCCGCCATTATTCAAGACAACAACACTACAAGAAGATTTGGTGAAAACAGAATATGCAGAAATAATAAAACTGGGCAAAAAATTCTGCTGGAAACAGAATCTGCATAAAAAAACTGGGCAGAAAATGGCAGAAAAATTACTCCCCCCTGCTGAAAACAGAATCAGCAAGTTTCCCTTGAAAAACTTGTTTTTATGCAGACTTACACTACTGATTTCTCTCTACAAATCGACCCGCTCTGATACCTTGTCATTTATACATATATAGGCAGAATATAGAGAGATAAGGCAAAGAGATAATGAACACAAGAGAGAAATGGTGCAGTGAACTGTGTATTTTATTATACTACTTCTGCTGCATTTTTTTGATATTGTATTATGTTGTTGTTGTTTGAGACCATTAACATAAGACTATATTTATAGGCTTCAATCTCACCAACCATTAATGTTAGTCAAAGATTATGGCTTGCCTAACTTTGTTGGAGGCCTAACTTGGTTGGTGGATACTTGTCATTGCTTAACTCACTTCGCCTAGGTTATGTCATTGCTTACCTCACTTCCTAGGTTATATTTAACATGGTGAGAACAGAATCACCAAATGTTTTTGTTTACCAACTCCACTGCACAACTTTTCACTGTCTATATAACCTTCTTGAGTTCGTGTAACCACCAGATAATTATGAATTTATACGGGCTGTGTCTGCTCTGAATGCTGAAGTAAATTTTGGTTAGTATCTTTATGTTGGCTTCCTTCCAAACCGCCCCAGTGTAAGCGACCATTTCAATCCGTAGCCAGGCACTCCATGGTACAAAGAACTGGAGCAACACCCTGAATTAGCATTCTGAAGAACTATCATAAGTAAGCTGCCAACATTCCTTGGGGATCGAGATTTTGTCTAGGCATTTTACGGCTGAGATCTATGATCTATCTTCGCCAAAGAGATAATCCAGAGTGAATCTTCAGACATTGAAAACAGGATTATGTGCAGATGAGAAACTGGCCAATCCACAGGGCCTGTCAAGGTGCCTTACACTTAGCTTTACCCTGAAGGGAATACCCAATATATTGGGAAGTAAATATTTGTAGTTTAATTGTGACTCAAAATTTTGTGCCCCATCATTATATAAATCAAATATGGAAAATGCTAGAGTCCCCAAATTGGATCCCAATTTTTTTATCAAATGGCACGTGTCATTTTCTGATTGGTCATATTATGATGGACCCCCCTGGATTCACATCAATCACACTAATTAAAATATTCCATAATGTCAAATCACCAATGCCACGTCATTCGAGAACTCCGGATCCAATTTGGGGTCCCTAGCACTACTTAATCAAATATATGCAATTTATTAGTTTAGAAAAAACATTCTAAAAAAACAATATCAACTTTATCACAAAATTAAAAATCACTTCTGCTCTCGAATGGGGGCAACACAAATATAAATCACTTTAGAGCATTTTCAATGGTTGACACCTTTAAAAAAATATCAACTTTATCACAAAATTAAAAATATTATTATTCATATTTTTTCTCTTTCACATAATATTTGGTACCCTTCATTTAAAAAATATTTCTATAGTCGACATTACTAAATGCTAACTTTGTAAAAAAAAAAGTATAATATAAATATATTAAAAAGTAATTATAAGATACTAATTTTTGAAATCTCAAATTAACCCATATCACTTCACTTTTGCATCGTGTCAAACGTCACCTCTCTTACACCCTTTAATGCTCCCACTAAAAGGGTTTTTTTTTTTTTTTTTTTTTTCCTCATTTACGGATAGTGATGAATGTATTTATGGATGACCAATGGATTGAGATTTTTCATCAGTTTTAACTAATTATTGTTTTAACTTTATAATGTAAAAATTGAATTTTGAAATCTCAATTTGGATTAATAATCTAATGTATTGCTTTCAAAATAATCTAATGTATTATGGGAAAATGCTGACTTTTTTTGATAATTACTATAGCATGTATTTTTTAAAATTAAAAAATATAATTAGAAATATCTTTTTTCAAAAATTTCTTTTTAAAAATAAAAAAATATAAACCAAATTTTTTATATTAAAAGAACTTAAAAAATAGTATTTCACTTAGAAAAAAATGGGATTAAATATCAAATTGGCCCCTGAATAACTTGACATATCTCAAATATATCACTGATAAATTCGGGGTCTCATTTAAAACACTTTTAAAGACATAAATATTGAACGGATACCTTTAAAAATGTACTCAAAAAGTAAAAATAATTTTTCATTGAGCTCTACATATTTTTCTTGATTGCTACCATAACCAAATGAAATGTTAATAATTCTAGTATTTCTGATAATATATTTAGATACTATTTATTTGTAATTTTACAGTTATTTTCTTTGACTTTGTTGCCCAGTAATTCACAATTGTAGAAGGGGGTTGAAGAGAGATTGTGAGAAAGAGAAATCCGTAAAATTTTTAAATAAAATAATCTTAAATTGCATAATAATATTTCTAAGAAGAAATAGTTTACAATAGCATCATCACATTATTCAATTAAATCAAATAGTACATAAATATTTTTAAATAAAAAAATTATGTTTATTAATATAAAATTAAATAATAATATTTTTATGTAAAATAAATTATATATTTCACGTAAAATAAATATATTTAATAATAAAAAGACTAAAATACCCCTTACATTTAACGACATTTTGATGAAATAACATTCAGGGGTTGCAAACTGAAAGAGAAATTGAAGTATCGGAGGTGAAGTGCCAGTAAAAAAAATTATGGTACCTATCTGATTTTGGCAAATACTTAAGGGTTACAAAGTGCAATAAGTTCTATAAAACTGTTACAAACTCTCTTAAAAAATACTGAGTTCTTAAGAGCTGTTAGGTTACAAGTATTCTCGTGTAAGCGATTACTTGAAAGTAAAACCTAAACTGTGTTTATATACAATACACAGCTACCCTATCAATTACAAGATATGCCAAATCAATTAACTACTGTTTACAATACATTTTCTAATAGATAGCTACGATCCTATAAAATAGGAATAGATAAATCAATCTTCCTTAATCTCTAGACTAATGTAAATCTTCATGTAATCCTGATCAGCTTCCAATCCTGATGGCAATCCTGATACTGACGTTCCTTTCCTGATGACGTCAGCATCCTGATCAGTAGTCCAGATCCTAACGAACATATAAATGACGACCTAGAATTTCGCATATTTAATTAAGTGTATAATTAGCCTATAAATGAAAATTATGTGATTTATATGGTGGCTATATAATTTGTGAAGTCAAGGTATGTGTGGAATCATGAATATGTGATTATGTGATGATTTTTATGTGTCGTATGTGCTTGTGGATTTTTATTTGTATTTTTGGAGCATTAAAAGTATTTTAAGTATGCATTTTTTTATCTTTTAAAAATTCTATAAAATCATTGGAGTCGTTTAAATTCATGAAATCTTTTGCATTATCATCTTTGTGATATTAGTTAGTTTTAAAAATTGATGTAAGTATTTAATTGTGTGTGTAAGTATTTTGAATTGATTTAAAAAACTTTATTTCATTTAAAGGTCATTTATTTCAAAAATTCATTTTTGACTCAAAAATTATTTTAAAAATATGGGGAGGTTTGTAATTTCATAAAATCTATTTTAGAATTTTAAGAATTATTTTTCTCATATTTTCTTAATTTATGTGGATTTTAAAATGATTAAAAACAGTTTTAAAAGAAAATAGAATTTTCAGCAATTGGCAGATTACCATTTTGCCCCTCTGCTTATATCAGCTTCCACCACCCCAATTTTCTTCACTCTTGCTCGAGGGTTGCAGCTGGGTACTCTCTCCTCTCTTCCTCTTTATTTCTTTCGATTTTTGAAGCTAAATCATGCTCAATTCACTGTTTTAATCCTTCAAATCTTGTTCTTTAGCTTATTTGGTAATTGGTGTGAGTTTTGTTGAGTTTGTGGATATATATATATATATGCAATTATATGTTCAATCCTTACATGCAAGCCTTATTATTTAGTAAAATGAAGATTTGATGATTGTATGGTAATGATTATAGCATTAAATCGAAGTGTGGAGTAATTTAGAGCATGGGTCGAGTTTTTTGGTTAAACCCACCGGCGACCATGGAGGTTCTGGTGACTGGCCGGCCGGTGGGAGTTGGGTGGTTGATTTTACAGTCCTTATAAATGATTTAGAGTACTTATAAGTGAATAGAACTGATTGCATGCAAAGGGTTTTCGTGTAAATTTTCAGATTTGTGATAAGTTAAATTTCGAATTTTTGACTATAGGAATGAATTATATGACTTTTGTGATTAATTTAATATGAATTAGCGATTCTATGTGATAATTAGTTAAGTTGCTAATTGCTGATATTTGTTTTATAATTTCGGATTGTATAGTAATGTCAATGATATAATATAAGTGGTAAGAGCTACATGTGCTATTATGGAATGTATAAGTGGTTATTATTTATTAAGGTGATAATAGTCGGTAATTGGATACCGTGAATTCATAAATGGTATCTATTAAGTATAAATGAGTTATCTGATGCTAAGTAATGGTAAGTAGTATTTTTGTAACTTGTTTATGGATTAGAAGTTCATTGGGATTGATTTAGTTGTGATTTGAGTCGGTTATGTCCCGACGGGCTAGTTAATAATATAGAGGAGATGCTACCCGATTTTCGCTAGGGTTATAAGTTGTAAAGTCTATAATATAGTGTTATAAACTATTAATAAGTCAAGTTGACATTATATGTTAAGTGTTTAAAAGACATACATGATTTGCATGTTCTATATGCTAAGTGTTTAAGTGTTTACGTGATTATATGAAATTACTTGGTGAGCATGATTAGTATAGCCGATAAGTGGTATATGTATTAAGTGTAACACGTTATAAGAATCATTTGGGTAGAATAGGATTAGAAGTAAGAGAAGAGTATAGTATACTAAAGTAGTGTAATGGTTTATGTAGATACGAAAGACGTAGGTCCTAGCAATCGAGAAAAAGCTAAAGCTGAGATTCAGTAGGCTGAGCTGTTTTAGCTGTTGCATTTCTACATGAGGCAAGTAACTCTGTCTTTTCTCTGAAGTATATTCTTGAAACTATTATATCCTGTTGGTTCAAGTATGCTATCTTATTCATGTTGATCATAAACTTGTTATAAACCTACCTTCTCATGTACCCAGATTTCTGTTTTCAACTATTACTTAATCACGTAAACCCTAAAACAACATAATTCTTTCTAATTTCTTCTTGAACATATATGTCATACAGATTTCCGTAATCAAACCTAATTGACTGACAGATAAACCAATGTTCTACTAGACCTATGTCCGTTATCAGTTGAACCTGTGTTGATCTTAAAAAACTTATAAAACTTCATTATGACCTAATCATTGATCTAAGAACTTGATTACCCTTACTATTGTTTCCTTAAATTCTATAACTTGATCAAAAGCCCTAGAAACTGTTATGACACACATCTTTGACCTTTGACTTTGAAACCCTTTATTATTCCCTGATCAATTGTCTTAAAGCCATTGAGTCTATATTCTTATGATTCAGACTTGTAAATCCTATTCCTTTGAATTCAGAATACTTAGTCAAACCCTTTGACTTTTATCATTGCAAATCAAAATATTTTACAAGCTAAAGTGATTTCAAAATTGAAAGCTATTCTAAGCTTTATTAATTTCAAAAAAATGTTTTATAAAAGTTTAGGAACTCCGTCAAAATGGTTTCTACGGATTCCTAAAGACTGGAGATGCGTAAGTAATCGGGTAACACCGGTCCATCCTATTTGTGTATATTATGTTGTAGTTCTGGTGGGACAAGTCCAGCATATATATAGGCCAATGTGTGCCTCTTGGGAACCCAAGATATTTTAATGTCCAGAGGGACTTTGTGTCCGTTATGGGACTTTACGTGGCTGATCACCTGTATTGTCTGTTGATGAGTAAAAACCTCTAATCAGTTTTTTTAAAGTGAATGATTACTTTTAAATTACTATGAAATGAAATTGGTTTATCGATTGAAATGTCAATTACTTTACAAATATTTTGCTATCCACTGCTATTCAGCTATCGCATTTCTATACTGTTGATATCAGAAGCCAACATTATTCCTGCTATTACCAGTTTTGTACTTTTGTTACTTGCTGAGTGTTAGGTCATTGTTATTTTGTCTAACCCTTTTGACAGTAACTTAAGAATCATGGTACGTCCTATTCAGACAGCGAGGAAGCGCACTTTCCGTAGCGCTACTGTGGTTTCTTTCGAGTTGCCATCCGAGGTAGATGCAATAACAGCTTAGTGAGGAGATTTTTGAGTTAGTATGTGAGAAATGGTAGTTAGAACTTTTGAACCAAGGGTTTGTAATAATGATTATATTCTAAATCTGGTTGTAATAATAAGTAGTTAGACGTTGGCTTGCTTGTTTCATACCATTACCTATGAAAGATCAAGGTGAGTAGAATTGGGGTCAGTCAGCATGCTATATCTATATTTACTTATTTTTAGGTTGTTTGTATCTAGTGTGTTAGTGACTCCTCGATCTAGACCCCAGATTGGGAGGGCGTCACAGATCACTTGAATAAATATCTAACAATCTCCCCCAATTTATACTTTAGAAAATAAAGTACAAATTCCTTGATTCAGTGATGTCAAAAACATAAACAAAATGTCTCAATAATCTTCAGCAACAGACTGTCTTCTTTCAGAAACTCTTTGGTAGAAAAGATTTATCTTCAAGAAATTTTGTAATCGTTCCTCTTCTTTTTCTTTAAGAAACTGAATCAATTTCACCTTTAAATCTTTAAGCTCTTCGTCTTTTTCATTGATCTGATAGATAGCTGCTCTGAGATTCTGGATTGATCTTATTGGTAAATGTAATTCTTCAACCATGAGATAAGCTAATTCCTCACCTTAAGGATTAAGTGTCAGTTGCTTCATACCAAAAGACATTTCTTTTACAACACTGTCTTTTTGCATTTCCACTTCTTGACCTCTTAGATTTACGTACGGAGGGATATATTCACCATTGTAACTCTGTTCTCCATCCAAAATCCCCTTCTTGATATTAATGAGGATCATGTCTGACCATTCTTTACATACTTCATTCTCCCTTCTGAGTAGATAATGAACATATTTCAGTTCCTTTGTAGACTTCACCAATAATTCCTGAATGGTCAGAATCTTCACACTTCCATCTTCTAGAAAATAAATCATTTTCTCCTTATCATGACCGTCACAATGACAATCTTCAACAATATTGACATATACAAGATTATTCAAGTGCTTAGCTGTCAATTTCTCACCAACTTTATCAACCAGGAGATGTTGATCTGTACATGCAATATTCAGAAATTCAGCTTCACTAGATCCAACACCTCCTCTTGTTCCCGGTGCCATTCCCTTCATAGCAGATTGCATGTTTATCCATAACGGTTTGGGTTTTCGAAGTGTTTGAGAAATGACAGGCCCAGAAGATTCAACTTCAATAATGAGAGGAAGCTCTGTCATTGAACCACCGGGTTGAAATTCAGTTGGTCCATTATAGTTCCAAGAATCAATGTTCTTCCACTTCTTATCCTTCTTCTTGACATGAGAATAATTACTTTGTAGCTCATAAATCTGTCTTTTAGGATCCTTCCATAATAACCTATTAGAGCATCTCCAAGAGACTCTTAAATGAGCTCTTAAGTCCAAAAATGAAGAGTATGAGAAAAAGTTGAGCTCCAAAAGACTTTTAGTGGCTCTTAAAAAGCTTAAGAGCCTCTTTTCTCTCCTCAATTTTAAGAGCTACTATATAGCTCTTAACTATTTTATACTAATAAAATATTTACTTGCACATGGTTGGATTTGAATGCATGTCATAGTTAGGTTTGAAATATTAATAAAATATAAGTTAGGAGTGAAGATAAAGAGTATTGTTGGAGTTGACACGAAAATCAATATACTAACTTGCTAAGAGCTATATAATTTATATTATATTTAAGAGACAACTAGGAGATTGTTGGAGATGCTCTTAGAGTTAATTATGTTGTCTTTATAATTTCTGTTTGCTCAAGCAACAACATTCCTTACTCTTTATCTAACCTCCTTTTCTTTTTCATCAACTTCCATATTGTAAAACTCAACCACAGTAGCAAGTATCATGATCTCAATTTCAATTAGAATGTCAGCTTCAGTAGGATCAGGAACTTGAACTGTATCAGGAATTTGAACTCTGTCAGGATCAACATTAATGATTTGAGAAGTGTTAGGAACAGTGCTTGAATCAGGATTTGCAACTTGCATATCCCTAGGTCTACTCCTTGCTGTCAGCTGATATTCTTCTTCTTGTAGATCATCATGTACAACAGCTGAAAGAGTTTGTGGAATAACTTCATTTGGAACTATAGGAAGATATTCAAGTATCTCCTCTATTCTTATTCCACCAGACCTTGTTTGTCTAGGAACAGATTGTATAGGCTTCCTTCCTCTTCCTCTACCTCTACATCCTCTGCCTCCCTCTACCTGCAATATGAGTCTTTTTCTTCTTACTAAAACTTTCCATGAGTTCTTTTTGTTGAATTAAGATTTCTTCTTTTGATAGAGTAGGAAAGTCTTCAGCTGATATAGAAAGAGCTGACTTTGCATTCATTAATACAACTCTTTTATCTTTATGAAACAGAGTAAGAACTTCACCAGACTCAGTATCAAGCTGATGAAAAAGTTTAGCAGCATCTTCTTCTTTATCAATAAACACATCATCCTCATGAATTGTTGACAAGGTTTGACCTTGACCAGGTATCAGGATTTGATCACATGTCAGGATTTGCTCTTCCGTCAGGATTTGAGAACTGACAAGAGTTGTCACAGTCTTTAGTCCAGAATCAGAAACATGAGTTGACTAATTGGTTTGAGATCTACTTCATTATTGCATTCTTCTTGAAGAAGTTACCTGTTAGTCACAGAGGCATGCCTGAATACATCTAATAACAAGCCTAAGTATGTGTAATGCTATGCATTACCTACATGACCTCTTAACTGAGGGAACCTCTAGTTGTAGAGTTTCTATTTGTTCTGTACTTGTAATAGGCATCAAATCCTAGTTGTGTAACTGTACTTATAAAGTCAAGAATAATGCTTGAAAGAAGTTCCAAGGTTCATGCCTCAAGCAAGGAGATAAAGACTGCCAAATAATCACAGTTGGGATTTGAAGAAATGAAGAATTTGCCTAAGTACCAATTCGAGAAGTACATTTATCTATTCGAGAAGTCTAGCATTCGAGAAGTCAGAGATTCGATATCTCAGAAGACACTATTCGATATCTCTGAATACAATGTTCGATATCTCATTCGATATCTCAGAGATTCGATATGTCTATTACTCTATTCGAGAACTCATGGAGTCAACAAGTCAAAGCATCATTCGAGTTCTCTAAGAGTCAACAAGTCAATGCTCTATTCGATATCTCAAGGACTAAAGAAGATATTCGACATCTCAGGGATTCGATATGTCAAAATGCTCTATTCGATATCTCAAGGAGTCCCAGAAAAAAGAGCTATTCGAGAAGTGATTCGATATGTCAATATAACACTATTCGAGAACTCAGAGTTATCGATTAAGTCAATTCGAGTTCTTGAATCAATCACTTAGCCACTTCTCGAATACATTCTTGGAGACAAAATACTGAAGAATTGTACAAGTCAGAAACCTGCAACAAGCCAAGACGCTTTATTTGACTATGTACTATAAAGCACATTGGAAAGCCTACAAAGAAGCTTGGAGAGATAAGACAAAGGGACAAGGAGCTAAAGAAGTGGATCTGAACAGGCTTTGCAAAATCAAATCTGTAGCCGTTTGGACTCTTACTCAAATGAGATAGACAGGCTGGAAATTAGTTTGTTTACCTACCTTATTTGTAGTAAGTAGGTGTATCCATGTTTATAAGGATACAGCCTCACTTCCTTAGCAGATAAGTTTTTAGAGATAAGATTTTCATATACATCACAAGAAATATCTCTCTAAGAAAAACAAAGCTGAGAATACTACCATTTGTATTCACAGATTGTAGCAAAATTTTTATCTAATAAAATATTAGATTAAAGTGATATTGTTTTGTGTTGTCTTTGTTATCCGCACTTACATATCTCACACACTCAACACATATCTTGCTGCAAAGATTCAAGAACGTAGAAAAGTTCAAGAATCCATTCACCCCCCCTCTGTATTCTTTTACTGTATTCAATACTCAACATTACCCTTGCAGCATCAGAGGTTTCATGTGATTGAGCACCACCATCATTTTCAGAATTATCATCATCCTTTCTTAAAACTAGAATAGGTGTGCATTTTGTTTTGTCTACCTTCTCCCCCTTTTTGACATCAGTATTAGTCAATAAAGATAAGATTAACTGGAGAGAAGTTTCAATGTTGTTTACCTTCTCTTCTAGAGAATCAAGTCTTTGATTAGTTCTACCAACTTCTTTTGTCATAATCTTAACATGTGAAGCAGTAGCAGACAATTCAAACTTGTTCAGCAAATCAGCTCGAGTATTTGCATGAGCGACCTTGATAGAAGCAATTTCATTTTGAAGACCATTAGAAAGAATTGTAGATGTTTTCAGAAAATTTTGTAATTGAGCATTGTCATCAATAGTTTTAGCTACATACTTTGCATGATCTTGAGCATTTTTAAAAGAAATATATTCGTTAGGATTAGCCCAATTTCTCTCCCATTCAAAATTTCTGAAGCGTTCATCATTTTTTCCGGTACCATTATCACGAATAACCTCTGGATGAATTAAACTTCCTGATGTTGATATGAATTTGCTTGAAGAACCATGTGCACTTCCCTTGCTTGCATCTATGGTCTTTTTAAGATTTTCTTCATCAAGATCAACATCATCATCAGAACTGTCAGTATCATCATTTTCATGCTCAGTAGGTTCGGCATCATCAGAAATCAGTACACCCTTTAATTTCAGTTTAGCATATTTGATAACTGGTGTATCCTGATGACCAGCAAGAGAAACAGACTTAAAACCCAAATCTCTTATTTCTTTTAAAGTGATCTCATCACTTCTCACTTTGTCACCTATGTTACTTTCAATAGTAATTTCTACCTCACCAGAAGTTTGAAACTTCTCACTCATTTCTACCTCCCCTTTTGCCAGTACAAGAGACTGCCTCTCTTCAATGTTCTTTTTCTCTAATTGTTTACTCTCATTCTCACAAGAAAGGTTCTGGCTCGACAATTTCAAAGAAATAAAAGGTGGCTGAGAAGAGTTGACTGTAGTCATATAGATAGAGGTATTCCTTATATCAGGACTATCTATAATCATGCTATCAGTATTTAAAAGAGTAGAAGTAGAAGTTTTACTTGAAGAAGTAGTTTCCATAGGCCTTGATGAAAGTGATTGCACCAGGATTGGTTGATTATCATCAAGAATTGTAGCAACACTATCATCAGGAATTAGGCTTGCATCAGTATTTGTTACTAACGGTTCTTGTGTAGCCTAAGGTGTTGAGGCTACTTCAACCCTTTGAGTTGAAGGTTCCTATGTACCTCCCTCAATTAAAGTTTCTTCTAGCACAATATCCACATCTGCAATATGCTTCTCATGAGCTGCTCTGTCAGCAATACTCTGAGCTACATCCATCATTATAGATTCTGGAATCCCTTGAGCAATGTCAGGAAATCCATTGGCCGATGTAAGAATGCCTACATCTCCACTTTGAGGAAATGGTTCTTGTGTGGCAGGAATGTTGATGTCTTCATTTTCCTTTTGAGAAAATGGTTCTTGTGTGACCATTCCATCAGTATTGCCTTCACTCACACTTTGAGTGAGTGGTTCTTGTGGGGCTGGACCTGTAATAGCTACTGAATTCCTTTAAAATCCAGGTTCTTGTGGGCTAAGTCCTTTCAGAGGTGATAAAGTCCTTTGCTTCTTTTGTCTGGCAAAGACCTTTTCTACAACAGGTTTTTTCCTATTAAAGGTGGTGGTTAAACACCAAGCTGAGCAGCAGTGTCTATGACCTTCTCCCATGGAATATTGATAATTCTTCTTTTTGGAAAGACAGGTGCTGGAGAATCAGAAATGTCAACAGCCTTCACAGGTGAGTCATCAGGAGTAGTAATGTCAGGATTGACAGAAGCGTCAGGAATTGATTACCCATCAGGATTGACAGAGACACCAGGAGTAATCTCTGTTTCATCAGGAATATTTTGAATATCTGAGGGAATATGATACCTGCTCTTCTTGATTAACTTTCTTCTCTTCTTTGACTTTTCAGAAATAGCCAAAAGCTTCAGGAGCAGTATCGGCAATTTCCTTTTTCTTGTAAATAGATTATATTGGCAAAGCATCATCATCAGAATCAGAATCTACTTCTGTAGAAACTTCCTCTTTTCTCCTAATTCTATATACACTCCTGCTTCAATTAAAGAATCATCAACCTTCTTCATAACTTTCTCTACCACCAGGACCCCTTGTTCACCCCCTTTTAACTTCGTTTGATTGAGGGTTGAAGTGGAGAAATCCTTTGATCCTGATTGTCTTCCAGACACATCAGATCTAGCTGATTTTTTTGTTTTTACAACTGATGCCTTTTGAGAGACACCAGAGATGGTTGACTGTTTGTGTAGCTGTTTAGATCAGGTGCTTGTGTTAGGAACAGGAGGGGATTGGTCCTGTCCTTGAGCACCAGTTGCTGGACCATAATGAGTAGGCATCCTCTTTTGCAAGAGAAGCATGACCTCATCAGGAATAAAGGCATTGCCTTTAAAACCATTTGCCTTGTCACTATTGACCAAGGACTTTATGTTATTTTCTGAGATTTTACATATAGGCAGTATTATATCATTCTCAAAAACAGCATTAGAACATAAGTGAGAGAATATCAATTGGAAAAATCTAAGAAAATAGACATACCCACATTTATCTACTTTTCTATCACTTAGGTTTTTCGGAATAAAAGCATCATAGTCAAAAACAGTAGAATGGATAAGAGAGTACCCAAATTTAAGAAATCCTGATGGTAGAGCATCAAAATTTGATGTCTTACTCAGGTTACACCGACTTATGGTGTCAAAGAAGAAATTCCAATCTCTCAGCTTTGTTCAGAATAACCTTCTAAACTTCTTCACTTCCCCATTGTAGCCTATAGTCCTGACTAACTCAAACAGAGTTGAGTCACTCACATCAACAGGAGTTTGTCCTTTTAGTGGCGGCAGATGAAGAGCTTCTTCAACAACTCCAGGAGTAACATGAAAAGTAACCCCGTTGTATTCAAAGGTCATCTGGGTTGTACCTGCTGAAGCCCCTTTACTAAATACTGCTGTGTTCCATACCAACATAATGGATTTAAAAGAGATTCTGGTAGGTTTGGTTAGAGCATAATTCAATGGACTCTAAGCAAGAAAGTCTTGAATCATATGGAACTCGTTTGGCAAATCCTGATGGTCTAGGATCGTAACGAAGTTATTAGTGGCGAAGGTAACTCCGTTAATGATGGTCTGTTTGTTCATGAATGATGAAGATGCCATTTTAGTTGAAGATTAGAGAAAAGTCCTGATGGTCTAGGACCGTAACGAAGTTATTAGTAGCGAAGGTAACTCCGTTAATGATGGTCTGTTTGTTCATGAATGATGAAGATGCCATTTTAATTGAAGATTAGAGAAAAGTGAGATTTTGAGATTCTAGGGTTCGTGACCAGAGAAGGAGAAAGAATATGAAAAACTGATAATATGAGAGTAATGTTTGATTTGTAAAATCAAATTGGTTTTGTCTAGACAACAAAATTAAATCTCCAAGATAGGTGTCAATAACTGATTTGTGTAAGCATAATTAGTGGAACAATTTACGTGGGTGAGTAGTAATAACCGCACAGCTTTTCATGTGTATCTATATGTATATATCTATAAGTGAGACACACGCGCACATACAGTTCTCCACAAAATACTGTAACGTTTCTTATCAATTACTGATAGAAATTAGCAAAATCAATTACACAAATATGCAGCAATTATGGAGTAATATCACAACTAAAAGAATTACCTTTATACAGATTGTGATAAAATATTGCTGACCTGTATATCAGGATTCAATGGTTGACCAATGTCAGGATTTTAACCAAGTCAAACTTTGACTTTGATCAGGATCATTAGTACATACCCTCTCATCAGGATTCGATGACCATCAGGATGTGATGATCATCAGGAATTGCTCTTTGTTTACATTCTCAGTAATTCTCATAGTTCTCCATTCCAAGTTCATTCACCAATTTAATAAATGTGGCATCAGGAAGTGACTAGGTGAATATATCAGCTAATTGTTGATCAGTGGAACAAAGTATAGCTCAATTATCCCTTCCAGTACTTGTTCCCTTGTAAAATGATATCTGATACTGATATGCTTAGTAAGAGAATGTTGAACTATATTTCCTGTCATGGCAATATCACTTTGGTTATCACAATAAATAGGTATTTTTGAATATGACAAACCATAGTCCATTAGCTGATTTCTCATCCACATTATCCGAGCACAGCAGCTTCCAGCAGCAATATACTCAGCTTCTGCAGTTGATGTAGAGATAGTCTTCTACTTCTTACTGAACCAAGAGACTAGTCTACCTCCCAAAAATTGATAGCTTCCTGAAGTACTTTTTCTGTCTATTTTACAGCTTGCAAAATCAGCATCAGAATATCCACACAAACTAAAATCAGATTCTCTAGTATACCAAAGGCCTAGAGATGGAGTGCCTTTTAGGTATTTGAAAATCATTTTAACTGCAATCAAGTGTGGTTCTCTGGGATTTGCCTGAACTCTTGCACAAAGACAGGTTGCATACATGATATCTGGTCTACTAGCAATTAGATATAATAGTGAGTCAATCATACCTCTGTAGTGAGTTACATCTACTTCAATACCTTGATCAGGATCAAGCTTAGTAGCTGTAGCAATGGGAGTTGAAACAGTAGCACTGTCTTGCATGTTAAACCTCTTTAACAGATTCTTTGTATATTTTGACTGATTGATAAAAATGCCATCATCAGTCTATTTAACTTGCAAGCCTAAGAAACAGCTCATTTCTCCCATCATGCTCATTTAATATCTTGATTGTATTAGCTTTGAAACATTTTCACACAGCTTAGAATTAGTTGATCCAAAAATGATATCATCAACATATATCTGAACTAACAGCAAATCTTTACCATGATTCAAATAAAACAGGATTTTATCAATTGTACCTCTTTTGAATCCACTTTCCAGTAAGAATTGAGCCAAGGTCTCATACCAGGCTCTTGGAGCTTGCTTTAGTCCATAAAGTGCTTTATCCAATCTATAGACATAATTTGGATATTTTGGATCAATGAAGCCAAGAGGTTGTTCAACATATACCTCATCTTCCAATTCTTCATTTAGAAAAGCACTTTTAACATCCATCTGGAAAACTTTGAATTTCATGTGGGCTGCATATGCCAGAAAGATCCTGATGGCTTCTAGCCTTGCAACAGGAGCAAAAGTCTCATCATAGTCAATACCTTCCTGTTGAGAATACCCCTTTGCAACTAGTCTAGCTTTATTCCTTGCAATTGTGCCATCTGAATCTGTCTTGTTTTTGAACACCCACTTTGTACCCATAATTGACATGTCCTTTGGTCTTGGTACCAGTTTCCAGACTTCGTTCCTTTCAAATTCATTCAGTTCTTCGTGCATTGCTGTAACCCAATCAGCATCCTTGAGTGCATCTTCAACTTTCTCTGGCTCCTCATTTGACAGAAAGTTATGATAAAGACATTCATTCTGAGTTGTACTTCTGGTTTTAACACCTGCATCAGGATTCCCAATAATTAAATCAGGAGTGTGGCTTTTAGCCCATTTCCTTGATGGTGGTAAGTCATTTCTGAAGGATTTTTATGCATATACGGAAGTGTGAATCACAATTTCATACACATATATTGCATAAAATTCATTGATAAATATGAGGGATCGATTCTAACCTTTATAAGCGATCTATGGATGGTGTGATAGTCTCTTAGCAGTTGCTCCTCAAGCGTGAAGCACTCCACAAGTATCCACCAAGAGAGGAATTTATTGGAGAGAGGGAGAGGGGTTGAGAGAGAATTAGGTTGTCTATGAAATCTTACGTAAAAACAACTTAGGCAAAAATAGGGTTTATAACATTATATTTATAGGCAAAATCTCAGCTGATTTTTTTCCCTATAATATAATATAATTATTAACCCCATTAATTAATTAATCTCATTAATTAATTAATCAATAATTAAAATTCTTTTACCATTAATTCATTTTCTAAACTCTTTAGAAAATAATTCTCCCTCTTGATTTAATTTCTTAAATTAAATCCTTAAGAACTCTTCTTAATTAATTTATAATCAATTAAATCTTATTTAATAAATTATAAATTTGGTAATAAATTATTTATTTCACAAATAAATAATTACTATCCATTGTTAATTAATTCCTCCACCAATAAATCAGTCTATTTTATTCTGTGACCCTGTAGGTTCAATATTAAGCTGGTAGTAGAAATAAATAATAATAAAACTATTTTATTATTATTTATATGAATTCTTCTAATTCATTACATATAATTAATTAAATAATTAATCATATTTATTCTACATCGTGAGGGATACTTCTCAGCATATCGCGACTATCCGAATAATATGAATTTACTGCTTAGAATATCTAGAACCTAGTCAGTGAATAGTTACCGTACAATCAATTCCTTCCACCCTACAATATTCTGATTAAATACAAGGCATGGAACTCGTGTCAAGCCTATCAAATTTAATCATATGATTCCTTATTCATAATGCATAGTTCATATTAATGCAAACTAGAAACTCCTTTCTAATTTCATTCACTCTGGCCAGAGATTCCTGAACTAGCATAATAAGAATAGCATTGGATATTCTCTTCCTTTACTAGAAGGGGTAGATCCTTTATTGACCGTTAACTATCTCCATATACAAATTCCTATGCCCAGAATAGACCTAATAGATGTCTTTGAGACTAAAGACTAAACCAAAGCATAGTTCATTATATACAAGATTACTCTAACGATCTCGAGTCTAAGGACACTTGTACAACTATCACTTAGTGAACAACTATCGACACGTGAGTAAACTCCATTAGTTGCTCCACTGATCGAGTCATGTTCAGTGAACTTATTCGCTAATAAGCACCTACATACTAGCTATAGTTTCAACACACAAATGCCTATGAGAACAGACATCCTTCCAAGGAAGCTAGCATAGTATGGACTGATCTTTACGGATTGACTAACTTCCAATTAGTTATCCTATGATCATGAACAGTTTTAAGTCTAGTGTTATCATCTTCTAGGTCTCATTATTATAATCTCATTATAATTCTAGAAGCATTACTCTAAACTATGGAACATCTGATTTAAAACACTTTAAATAGATAAAGCCCGTATAAAGACAAATATGTCTTTCACTAATAATCATAAAACCTACTAAGATTACAGAAAGTTTATCCTAACTCATCATCCATGATTGGATTTAGGACACTTCTCTTTCAATTTCTAGAATTGGATGCTCCCCCTGGATTGGTGTTATCTTCAAAAGAACTAGAATCATTAGAAGCTCCCCCTGAGATAGTGCTATCTCCCCCTGAAGTACTGTCAGAATTATCACTTGAATCTGTTTCTAATGAATCTTTTCCTGATGCTTGAGTTGTATCAGTATTGATGGTATTTTGCTGTTGCTCCCCCTCAACATTTGCATTAGTAGTATCACCATCAGTAATTGGAACTTCATCAAGAATTGGTGGATCATCAAGATCTGATAGACTATCAGTATCAGACTTGGATTCATCAGGATCCTTGGTAGCTTCATTTGCAAAAATTAGACTGTCATGAGTATCTTCATCTATTCCAGTTATCTTCTTATCATCAAAAGATACATTAATAGACTCCATAACAGTCTTTGTTCTTAGATTGTAGACTTTAAAGGCTCTTTTAGTTGGATAGCCAATAAAGTGTCCTCATCAGCTTTAGTCTCAAATTTTCCTAGTTGTTCAGGATGAGGTCTAAGAACAAAATATTTGCAGCCAAACACATGTAGATGCTTCAGACTAGGCTTCTTTTCTTTGATCATTTGATAAGGAGTCACACCATGTCTGTTGATAAGTGTTCTGAGTATAGCATGCTGTGTTGACTGCTTCTGCCCAGAAATATGTAGGTAATTTAGCCTCCTCCAACATAGTTCTGCCAGCTTCGATGAGAGTTTTATTCTTCCTTTCAACTACTCCATTTTGCTGGGGTATGCCAGGAGCAGAGAATTGTTGAATAATTCCTTTATATTTGCAGAACTCTTCCATTACTGAATTCTTGAATTCAGTTCCATTATCACTCCTCAGTATCTTGACTTTGCACTTTGTGCCAGTTTTAATGATTCTTACATGGTCCAGAAGTATCTCAGCAGTTTCATTTTTTCAATGAAGAAAATACACCTAAGTAAATCTACTATATTCATCAACAATGACTAGAGTGTACCTTTTCTTACTGATGGATATTATGTTTACTGGTCCAAACAAATCAAGATGAAGCATGTGATAAGGTTCATCAATTGAGGATTCAGTTTTACTCTTGAATGATGTCCTTCTCTGTTTAGCCTTCTGACAAGCATCACAGAGTCCATCAAAAGTATACAATGCCTTTGGTAATTCTCTCACCAAATCTTTTTTAACCAACTCATTGATGTTGTTGAAGTTGAGATGAGAAAGCTTCTTATGCTAGTTCCAACTTTCATCTACTGATGCTTTGTTGATGAGACATGTAGAGGGACCATCAGTATCGGAATAGATGTTGGCTTCATAAATGTTACCATGCCTTTGACCAGTTAAAGCAATTACTCCTGATTTATTACTGATCATCTCAAAATGAGCATCATAGAAGTTGACATGATAACCTCTGTTTGTGATTTGACTAACACTCAGCAAATTGTGTTTGAGTCCTTTCACCAGAGCTACTTGTTCAATGATGACATTTTCAATGATAATATTGGCATATCCCATAGTTTGTCCAATGTTGTCATCTCCATAAGACACAGTTGGGCCAGCCTTTTCCTCAAATCCTGATAACAGGGTTTTGTCTCCAGTCATATGTACAGAACAACCACTGTCCAAGACTAACACATTCTTCTTTTTACCCTGCAATCAGAAACACAAGGAACTTAATTAGAATTTTTAAGAACCCACACTTGTTGGGTTCTAGTAGCATGTCCTTTAACATTTTTAGCAGCAGAAGTCTTTTTAACAAAAACAGTCCTGTCAGGATTAGATCCATCAGGATTTGCTTTATCAGTACTAGTAAAGATACATGCATGCTTTGTATTCACATTCTTTGTTTTACCAGAATTTGCACTTTTATTAAACTTAGGTAATGCAACATAAAAGTTGTAGTACAAAGGTATTCTTCACATGTATAGATAGAATGCCATTTACTACCATAATGAAAATAGGGATTCTGTGGTTTATAGAATACTGATCTATTCCTAATGTCAGATTTAGGAATTACAGTTACCTTCTTTTTACTCTTCCTACAATCAATAGCAAGATGATTAGAGTTTCCACAGTTAAAGCATGCTTTTCTAGGTGCATTTGGAATATACTTATAATTATTTTCTTTATTCCAATTTTACCATTTCTGTTTCTCTTAGCAGTAGGTGAGCTTGTTCTAGACGTGACCTCACAGATTTTGTCTTTTAGTTGTTTCTTAAATAAAAGACCTACATTCTTAGTACTTGTCACTTTGACAGTTTTAGACTCATTCTCAGAATTTTGTTTAGCAGAAGTAGATCCCTTTTCAATAACTGATTTGGGATCTTTACTATACACAAAATTGACAGGTTCAATATTAGATTTGGTTTTGTCTATCACATGTCTATAGATCTTTATATCATTTTTCTCATTATTAACAACTTTCTATTTTAGTTTCGTATCATTTTCTGGCTTGTACCCTAAGCATTCTTTCCAATTTTTATTAGTATTGATTTCATGAAATTTCTTTCCAGAGTTAGTCCAGGTTCTGAGTTTCTCATTAGCATATTCAAGTTCTTTTTCAAGAGTATTACATTTAAATTTCATTTCTAGTTTCATCTGCCTAGTCTTATCACATTCTTTCTGTACCTCTTGCATAAAAAGTAACTCAGCTTCTAAGTGATCATTTCTTTTCACTACTTCTGATATTTCAGATAAAATCCTAGCATTTTAAAGAGATTGACTTTTAAAATTAATATGCAAAGATTTCAGAAATGATCTTAACTCAGAATCACTATCAGTATCAAAATCAAAGACAGTTTCAGGTACCTTATTATCAGGAACAACAACTTCATCAACACTGGCCATCAATGCATAATTCACCTTTTCCTCCTCAGATTCTGAGGAAGAGTCCATCCAATCCTTACTTGATGAGATGAGAGCTTTGGATTTCTTACATTCAGTTGCAAAATGACCCATTCCATCACAGTTATAGCACTTGACCTTTGACTTGTCAAACTTGCTAATTTTGCTGTCCTTCTTCTTGTACCTGTCTTTGTCAGCATTGAAGGATCTCTTTTGAAAGTTGCCTTGCCTCATAGCCTTCCTATACTTCATCTTTTTGAAGCCCTTGACTATCATAGCAACCATTTCCATCATGTCAGAATCAGTTGAGTCATCATCAGTATCAGTATCAGGATTCGCATCAGTATCTGATGATGAGTCATCAGGATCTGACTCAACAACTTTTACATTTCCTCTTGAAACCTCCACAACTTTTCCTTTTGATTTTGTTTCCACATTATCCAAGTCATACTGATGTTTAATGATTGAAGATTGTGTATCCCATTCCTCAGGTAAGGCTCTCAGAAACTTGGTGTTTGAGTCTTCAGCTTCATACTCTTTGCTTACCAGAGATAAATTATTCAACAAAGTAAGAAATCAATTAACTATTATTTACAATACATATCCTAATTGATAGCTACGATCTTATAAAATAGGAATAGATAAATCAAACTTCCTTAATCTCAAGACTAATGTAAATCTTCATGTAATCCTGATCTGTTTCCAATCCCGATGGCAATCCTGATACTGACGTTCCTTTCCTGATGACGTCAGCATCCTGATCAGTAGTCTAGATCCTGACGATCACTTGAATCAATATCTAACAGACTTAATTAAAATTAAATAGTAAATACATTTCTTAAAATTTAAATATATTATAAAAAATACTAGAATTCATAACATTTTATTTGGTTACACTAGCATTTAAGAAAAATATGTAGAACTCGATGAAAAATTATTTTTACTTTTCGAGTACATATATAAAGATATTTGTTTGATACTCATATATTTAAAAAATTTTTAAATAAAACCCCGAATTTATCAATAATGTATTTGATATATATGTGAAGTTATTACCAATTCCATATTTAACCCAAAAAAAATTTCACAGAAAAATCATACATCGAAAGTATTTCAGCGACTTCGTGATTCACATTTCTGTTTTATCACTTGACTAGAAAACACCCGTTCATCCCAATTTGCTGAAACCCTAATTTTGCATTATGATGAAAATAATAATAAGAAGAAGAAGAAGAAGAAGAAGAAGAAGAAGAGAACTTGGGAAATGGCGATGAATGAATTTACGGATGACCCGTGGATTGAGATTCTTCTTCGCCTTCCGATCAAGTCATTGCTTCGATTCAAGTCGGTTTCCAAATCTTGGTTTTCCATCATTTCAAGCCATCGTTTCGCCAAATCTCACCTCCAAACCGCTCCTAAAGATGATCAAGTTGTCATTGTACACCATGAATCAATTTATAATTTAGACGACGACTGTTTTTCCCTCTTCCACTTTGATTCGGTAGGCATTTTTTGGAAAATCTGAAATATCCTTATTCGCAAGGTGAGTATTCCTTTGATCAAATTACATCTGCACTTATAGGTTCAGTTTGTGGCATTGTATGTGTCTGTATTAATTTAACCAAATGCGCTGCTGATGCTAACAAGAAATATGATATTTACCTTTGGAACCCCGCAACTAGACACTCCAAACTACTTCCCCCTTGTACTACCATACCTAATAATGAGCAGAGAAGGGGTATTTTGGGCTTTGGTTTTGATCACATAGATTCAGATTTTAAAGTTGTTCGAGTTGTTTACAGATTCATGTCCCTCGCTCTTTCTACTTCTGCTGAGGTCTATTCTTCAAACAGGAATGGGTGGCGAAAGATTGAGTCCACGCCAACTAATCTTTTTGATTATGACAACAGTTTTCATGTATGTTTTCACGGATTTTTGTTTGTCACAAGGACAAACAATTGACCAATTGACGGGGCCATGTCATGGTGCAATACACTTTGCTTTACCCCCACACCTGGGCTTACGGGGAAGGGATTACCCAATAGCAGCTCCATATTAATTGGGAAGTATTATTTAGTTTAATTTCCTGGGAGGATGTAATAATTTAGAAATATGTACTACCCTGATACAATCATAGCTGAGAGGATGACAACTGGAGCTGCTGTTGAACACGTGGAGGTGGGACACAGAGCTGAAGTGGACAAGAATGTTGACAGAATAGCAAATCAAGATATAGCTGAGGTTGTTGGAAGAGGGGACCACTCACACCTAACAGAATGGACACTTGTGGAATAATATCAGTTGTAATTTCATTTCCATTTGCATTTGGCCAGCATTCACATTTCATGTTAGGAGTAGTATTAAGCTAAAGGTTAGGCTCAGAGTAGAGCATCTGAAATGTAGAACTTATTTCTTCTCTCTTACATTTTCATAACTGGTGTACTAGAGTTAATATCTTCGAGGCTGCTCTTCATATTTTCTAGCTTCCTGGACTTAACTGTTTATTTGAGTTCTTCATATTAGATCTTTAATATTTAGTATCGTATCATTGGTATCAGAGGTTCAACAATCCTTGGCATCATGGTACAAGGTCGCAATCCCAGAGTTACAAAACATTCTGAGGAAGAAGGAGTCTCGGCAGATCTACATCGAGTGGAGGCAACTATGAAAGCCTTGCTTGAGGATCAAAATCAGAGGTTAGCCCAATCTTGTACTATTAATGCTCAGAATATTAGTGAAAATGCGAAGGCTCTCTCAACTTTGAATGATTTGGTGGTGGGTCTGTCTGTGCAAGTAAAAAATTAGTATCCATGGATAGGAGGTCTGGTGAGTCTTCTAGATCTCATAATAAATCTGATTCCGGCCTGAGAAATGTAAATTCTCAATTTCGTACTCATAACTTTGCATCTAGAATGACTAAGATCGAGTTTCCAAGATTTAATGGTACAGAGTTGAGATCTTGGCTATACAAATGCAACCAGTTCTTCCAACTAGATGAAATTGAGGATTCGCAGAAGGTTCGCTTGGCTGCTATTCATTTGGAAGGCAAGGCTCTGTTATGGCATCAGAATTTCATGAAGCGTTGTAATAACATGTTGCCTACCTGGGACAAATACATTGAGGAGATCAACCTGCGTTTTGGGAGTTGTATGATGACCCAATGGCTGAGCTTAAGGCTCTGAAACAGACTGGGAGTGTTCAGGAATACCATGATATGTTTGATGCCTTGGTAAGTCGACTACAACTATCAGAGGAATATATGTTGAGTTGCTATCTAGGACGGTTAGACGAAGCTATTCAGCTAGCAGTGAGAATGTTCACTCCTAAGACGGTGCAACAAGCCCTTTGTCTTGCCAAGCTACAGGAATCGTCTCAAAAGGCACAAAGAGGTAAACCACAGCCTAAACCAGCCCTTTTACCCACCCAAACTACTGGGAAAACGACAACTCCTGTCCCAAAGCCCAACACGAACACCCAGACACTGAACAAGAAGACACTTACCACTGCTGAATTCAATGAAAAACGTTTAAAGAACATTTGTTTCTGGTGTGATGACCCTTATACACCAGGTCACAAATGTAAAGGGAAGAGACCCCAATTGTACCATATAGAAATGGAAGATGATCCTGACGAGGACATTATGCAAATTGAAGGACCCCTGGAAGGTGAGGAGTGTGCTAATCAGTGTGCACAAATATCTGTACAGGCTATAGATGGCATTGCATCGTTCCAAACAATGAGAGTGACTGGACACCATGGAAAGAAAGAGTTACAGCTTCTGTTAGATAGTGGAAGCACGCATAATTTCATTGATACTAATAAGGCCTTGAAATTAGACTGTAAGGTGGAATCAATTCCTCCAATGTGGGTGAAGGTTGCAGATGGGGGCAGTTAAAGTGTGACAAGGCTATAAATTTTTTTACATGGAAGCTACAAGGGGTCGAGTTCGAAGCAGATGTGATGTTATTACCCCTAAGTGAAAGTGATTTGGTGCTAGGAATCCAGTGGTTCTCAGTATTAGGACCTGTGTTGTGGGACTTCAAAAAATTGACAATGCAATTCACGTACAAAGGAAGCAAGGTGAAGTTAAGGGGATCACGAAGCACAAAACTGAAGGAATTACAGTCAAAAAAATTGAATAAACTAGTTCAAGCTACAGGGGAGTTATCTATGATACAACTCATCCCTTGTGAGGTGGGTAGTAGTCCCAAGGCTAACCGCAAGGGGGAGACCGACCAAGCCCTTAAAGACCTGTTAAAGGAGTATGTAGCTGTTTTCAAGGAACCCCAAGGGCTACCTCCAAGTAGAGAACACTTCGATCATCAGATTCCATTAAAGGAAGGAATTGATGCAGTCAACCTACGGACTTACAGGTACCCAGTGTTGCAGAAAACAGTCATAGAGGAACTAGTACAAGAGCTGTTAGAACAGGGCATCATAAGGCCAAACAACAGCCCGTTTGCTGCTCCGATTGTATTGGTAAAGAAGAAAGATGGAGGATGGCGTATGTGTGTCGACTATCGACACCTTAATAAGGCGACAATTAAAGACAAATTCCCGATTCCGATCATTGAAGAACTCCTCGATGAGCTACAAGGCACTCGTTTTTTCTCAAAAGTTGACCTTAAATCAGGTTATCATCAGGTACGAATGCATCCTAATGATATATATAAAACGGCATTTAAAACACATTTTGGTCATTTTGAATATTTGGTGATGCCATTTGGGTTAACAAATGCACCCTCGAGCCTTCAATCATTGATGAATTATGTGTTTAAACCGCTGTTGAGAAGGGGAGTGTTGGTCTTTTTCGATGACATCCTTATATATAGCAAATCATGGGAGGAACATTTACAGCATCTTAGGGAGGTGTTGCAACTGATGAGCAAGCACCATCTTCATGCGAATTTAAAGAAGTGTTCATTCGGGGTGACTGAGGTACACTACTTGGGCCATATTATATCCCAACAAGGAGTGAAGACTGAACCAGAGAAAATTGAAGCAGTGGTATCATGGCCTACTCCCACAAATTTGAAACAACTCAGAGGCTTTCTCGGCTTAACAGGATACTATAGACGATTTATCCAAGGGTACGGCATGTTGTGTAAGCCTCTCACGAATTTGTTGAGAAAGGATGCCTTTATGTGGACGGAAGAAGCCAATAAGGCGTTTGTGGCTCTTAAAGAAAAAATGATACAGCCACCGGTTCTTGCATTGCCAAATTTTGGTAAGCCATTTCTTGTAGAAACAGACGCATCAGGTGTGGGAATGGGAGCTGTTTTAATGCAGGAGGGCCATCCCATTGCCCTCATTAGTAAAGCCTTTTCACCAAAAAATGCTATGTTATCGGCTTACGAACGTGAGCTCCTCGCGATAGTCTACGCCGTGCAAAAATGGCAACACTACTTAGTTGTCCAGTGCTTCACCATAAGAACTGATCAACAAGCACTCAAATATATTTTGGACCACAAATTGGCCACCCTTTTCCAGCAGAAATGGCTATCAAAATTAGCTGGGTTTGATTATATCATCGAATATAAGCGAGGTGTTGATAATAAGGTTGCCGATGCGTTGTCTCGGATCCCTAGACCTCAACTCTTGTCCATGGCTATCTCTTCGGTACAATCGGATCTGATGACTAAATTGCAGCAGAATTGGACACAAGATGTTAAGTTACAACAAATCATTAATGAACTCCAAGTTGATGCAAGGTCCCATCCTCACTACAGGTGGCAGCATAGCATGTTAACAAGAAAATGAAGGCTAGTTATTGGAGATGATGTACATCTGAAGCACTCAATACTAACCTGGATGCACAGCTCGCATCAGGGAGGACATTCGGGAATAGAGGTCACTACAAGGCGTATCAATACATTATTTTATTGGTCAAAACTAAAGGCTTCTGTTATAGAGTTTGTTCGCCAATGTGTAACTTGTCAGAAATGCAAGGCTGACCTCAATGCATATCCGGGACTGATACAACCCCTACCAATTCCAGATTTGATATGGGAAGAAGTCACGATGGACTTTATCGAAGGCCTACCGAGGTCCCAAGGTAAAGAGGTCATAATGGTAGTCATCAATCGGTTAAATAAATACGCACACTTCGTGGCTTTGTCACATCCTTTTTCTGCTATTACTGTGGCCCAAAAATACCTCGATCATGTGTACAAGCTGCATGGCTTCCCTAAATCTATCATATCGGATAGAGATAAAGTTTTTGTAAGTCAATTCTGGTCGGAACTCATGAAGGTACAAGGTGTACAACATAAACTATCGACAGCATACCACCCCCAGACTGATGGACAGTCCGAGGTACTAAATCGATGCTTGGAGGGCTATCTGAGGTGTATGTGTCACGATACACTTGCGGAATGGGCCAAGTGGTTACCACTAGCAGAGTTTTGGTACAATTCAAACTTTCATACAGCCACCCAACAAACTCCCTTCGAGATTGTTTATGGAAGACCACTCCCTATCTACAAACCATACATTATGGGATCTACAAATGTGGACTCTGTTGATAGCAGCTTACAACGAAGAGACCAGACCATTGCTATCTTAAAGCAAAATCTGTGTAAAGCTCAGAATAGAATACGTCAAACAGCTGACAGGAGAAGATCAGAGAGAGCATTTGAAGAAGGGGATTGGGTTTATCTCAAGTTACAACCGTATAGACAGTCCACGGTTGCTATGAGGTCGTGTCCTAATTTGGCTGCTAAGTTCTTCGGACCATATCAAGTCATTAAAAATGTAGGACTTGTAACTTATACCCTTAAACTACCTGCTCATTCAAAGATTCATGCTACCTTCCATGTGTCTTTACTAAAAAGGCATTATGGTCCACCACCTGACGAGCTGGATGAGACATTACCTGAGTACTATGACTCAGGCAAAAGGGATGCTAAAAGCCCTCAATCTGTGCTGGAGATACGAAGTGTCAAACGAAGGAATGTTGCTGTAGTGCAGTGGTTGGTGCAGTGGACAAGCCAGGCTGCAGAAGAAGCCACATGGGAAGATGTCACTGCTATGATGCAAAAATTTCCAGCATTCGATCCTTAGGGTCAAGGATCATCTCATGGAGGAGGTATTGATACAATCATAGCTGAGAGGATGATAACTGGAGCTGCTGTTGAACACGTGGAGGTGGGACACAGAGCTGAAGTGGACAAGAATGTTGACAGAATAGCAAATCAAGATATAGCTGAGGTTGTTGGAAGAGGGGACCACTCGCACCTAACAGAATGGACACTTGTGGAATAATATCAGTTGTAATTTCATTTCCATTTGGCCAGCATTCACATTTCATGTTAGGAGTAGTATTAAGCTAAAGGTTAGGCTCAGAGTAGAGCATCTAAAATGTAGAACTTATTTCTTCTCTCTTACATTTTCATAACTGGTGTACTAGAGTTAATATCTTCGAGGCTGCTCTTCATATTTGCTAGCTTCCTGGACTTAACTGTTTATTTGAGTTCTTCATATTAGATCTTTAATATTTAGTATCGTATCATACCCTAGCAAAATCGTGTTGCTTTGAATTATGTAATGTATTGTGCAAGGCTATGAGTAGATTACTTGATTAAACGGAGACAATATAAGTTTTTATCACACCAACACAGTACTGCAGTTCATTACTTGGTTGTGGACATGATTTACCTAGAAATCTAGCTAGAACCCCTTGCAAAAAAATTATTATTCAATTAAACATTTTATTACTTTGTAAAAAAATAAGTAAGACAAAAAAAATAGTTGTATGATGTGATAATATGACGATATGTTTGATGTATGCTTTCACGGTTTTTTTTTCTGCCATAGGAAAGAACAATGGTATGATGGCTTTTGATTTAAACACGGATTTGTTTATTTGGGATATTAACCTTCCTGTTAGTTCTTTTAGTGTTGCTGAGAGTTCTATTATAACTCGCGTTACTGACTTCAAGGATACTATTGTTGTCATTATCTCTAATATGGACGAAGGTAAGATTCAATTGTGGACATTGGACGATGAGGCATGTCTTTGTGGTGGGGCAGTTAATGCATCTTGGACTGAAGTGATCACTGTTAATGTAGGCGGGCCATTAAACTTAGTTGGGGGTCTCTTCAACAATGTTCAGTTATTACTAGTTGATTCAGTGGCTGACGTTTTTTTATGACTTGAACAAGAAAGTGACCTCAAATGTTACTGTTCCTGGTTTTCTTGAAACTTGCGAGTCTTTCAAGTATATCAAAAGCCTGTTTTCACTCGAAGGATTCAAACGAATCAAGTGGGCTGCTTCATCTTTTAGGTTGCAAGATTTGTCGGACGGGGATGTGGAAATTGAGGAATGAAAGTTTCCTGGATTGACGATAAAGATGATAATGGTACATCGTCTACTTCACAGCAAAGTAGTATTATATGAGTTACCATTTAATTATATGACTATGAGTATTGGTGTTTCTGTATGCTTGTATTCCAAAATTCATATTTGCATACTTGTACTAAGAAGTGGCCAGTGCCAAAAAGAATAGAGTCAAACAGAGAGAAGGAATGACATGATGAATGTATAATTAGTAGTCAGACGGAGAGAAGGAATTACAAAAGGAGTCCGTATATAGCGGTGGTCAGGTATATAGCTAGCTAGGGTGAAAGTTGAAGCTAAAGAAGAAGAAAAATTTATCTAGGGAATTTAAAGCTGGTAAGCAAATGCAGATTGGAGATGAAGCAGATAAATTATATGATAAATCACTGGTTTGTCAAATAGGGACCTTAAAAGAATGAAAAGAAAGAAAGAGGGGAAGATGAGGATGGTGGTGACTCGTAATTCATAATATGATCGGGGCCATGATTGTTGCAGTACTAATGGATGAATTAAATGTGTTATTCTTAAGGGAAAACTTTTGCAGTGTATAAATTTTAAAAGTCTGGTCTATTTTTATAAAGTGTCACATGAGAGAGTTGTTCTACACTCAAACTAAACCCCAATCTCAAACAATTATTGATATTACAATTTAAACGAGTTGTGTAAATATATGGCTAAAAGTTGTGAACTTCATAAATTTATCAGGACATCGAATATGTTTCTGCACTGATCTTCAAACGATCGATTTCGCGAAATACTCAAAGAATAAAATGCAAAGTTGAGGAGCTCTTAATAGGTATAAAATCGTAATATGGTTTTCATAAATAAGTGCAAGTATGTAACTAAACTTACAAATTACAAGCACACCTTATTAAATTGCGTTTATATTTACCAATCCATCTTCATTTTCATTTTTTTGATGGTTGGAACAATAACATGGTAAAAGTCTAAAACAGAGGACGTAAACTTTTATAATCGGTGTTGAGACCTTAACGATGAGCTGTGAATCGTAACTTAAGAGACAAGAGCAGTGAAAAAGATGCAGCTATCAAAATAGAATGGTTCTCAAGAAATATTAGTCACACTCTATATCCTTGGTAGTTATCAAAAGATATCAGTTCTATAACTGAAAATGTTTATGTAAGCTACAATTATGCTACAGCCTCCAACTACTCTTGTCTGTGACTGTCTGACACTAGGTATGTATGCAATATACTTCTGGATTTCCTATATTAACTCGATAAGTACCCAGTTTATCCGATTCATGTCCCTGCCAATATTTTACGCAGTAGCAGTACTGGAATCCTATTATTTGCAGGAAAGGTGGATTGTGAATTAGTAAGCTTTTAATAATAATTATATTACATAAGCACTGCAATGCAGTGAGTTTTTTTATTTTGCAGGGTTGCAATTAAAGAAGTTTATAGTAATGCAATGTATATGAGACTAGAGAGAAGAGTATAGCAAAGGACTACATTGTAACTGCTTGGATTGATATTACATGAGAATTAATGAGGCTTTATATAGAGCCATATACTTGTACAAATACACCGAGATCATGTGCCAATCACTGCTGTCAACATTTGCTTTTGTCTTGTGAGTGCATGTGGAGGTGTAGGCTGTCATGGTGGTGTAGAACATGGGACTGCAGAGATGGTGATGAGAACATGGGAGCACATGGGAACACAGCATGGGAACACAGCATGGGCATATATCTTAACATCCCCCCTCAAGTTGAAGGTGGGAATGAAATGAAAACCTTCAACTTGGAACTTGAAGATAGGCAATGTTGGACAACAGCAGTTTGTGGTAACCTTCGGTGCTTGGACCGGCTTCGGTGGTGATATCCTCCCTTGGTTGGAAGGTGGAGGTTGAATCGAGGTAAACATGGGTACTAGGAGACAAGCAACTGCAACAATGGCCAATGGAAGTGTTGTTGAACATCGGTACTAGACCGGCTTCGGTGGTGCTTTTGCAGTGACCGGATGAGGTAATCTTCGGTGCTTGGACCGGCTTGAACGTCACAATTTTTTAGAGTCTTCTTTGAGATTGCTTGGAGAAGGAAGCTTTCAAACACACTAGCTATCTACATGCCATGAAAACAGCTATAGACATGCCGGACGTGAAGCTATCTACTTGCCGATTAACAGCTATAGACTTGCTCGAAGAAATTGCAGAAAAAAAAGTAAAATAAAAACTGAGGTAAAGAGTGATTCTGTGGTGAAGATTGGATTAGCTTCACAAGAGTGAGCGACGAAGGCTCGAAAATGATGCTTCGGTGTTGCATATAGCAGTGACCGACTTGGAGTAATTCTGTGGTGATTGATTCACTTGAGATTGTGCAGGCTGTGGCTGAGTTTGATACTTGTGCTGGAGTCACGTTCTGAGGTGACATTTGAGATGTTTGATTTTGATGATGTTGGTGGTGTTTGTGCAGATTGAGCTGCAGAAGTGGTTTTGCAATGTCTTGTTATGTAGTTGTGACATCAAAAAATATGGCTACAGAGTAGGGCTGCTGTGTTGTTGCAGTTTGCAGGAGAGTAGGAAGGAGCCTGCTGTGTTGTATATGGATGAAGATAGAAGGTGCCAAGGTGCCAAAACGAAGGAAAATGGTGCTGTGAACTGATGCAGAAAAATGATGTCCAGGAGTCCCAAAACCATGACTGAAAATGATGAAAAACATGCAGAAAATTGCAAACTGCAGGTTGTGGCTGAGTTTGATAATGAGACTGAATTGGTTCATGAGAGGACAACACAAAGATGCTGAAGCTCAGAAACCGCTTGTGGAGGAAGAAGAAGCTTCCATGAGAAGGCAAGATGACTTGTTAGAAAGAAAGAGACAAAAGAAACTTCGACAGTGCTGCTGGTGGATTCCGGAGTGGACATGTTGATTTATTTCTTGCTCAGAATGAACACAGGAAACGTGAGATGAGAAGTAAGTGCAGAGGTTTAAAAAATGATGCGGAAAAAACTGAAGAAAACTCTCAAAGGGTGAGATCTGCAGACATGAAAAATGTGGCAACTGCTGCTGTCAAAGCTAGCAGACTCTATCGGGAGTTGAATGCACAAACTGTCAAGCATCTGGATAAGCTTCATGACTATCTTGGCGTGATGTTGGCAGTTAACAATGCATTTTCTGACCGCGCAAATGCTTTGTTGACGGTGCAAACTCTTCTATCTGAACTGGCCTCCTTGAATTTAAGGATTGAAAAGCTTGAAGCTGCTTCATCAAAGATTTTTGGTGGTGACAGGTCTAGAATTCGAAAAATAGATGAGTTGAAAGAAACTGTACGAGTAACTGAGGAAGCTAAAACCTGTGCAGTCAGAGAATATGAACGGATCAAGGAAAACAATAAGAATGAGCTTGAAAGATTAGACAATGAGAAGCATGATGACTTCTTAAGCATGCTAAAAGGATTTGTTGTGAATCAGGCAGGATATGCAGAGAAAATGGCAAGCGTGTGGGAGATGGTTGCTGAAGAAAACTTGCGGAATGAAGAAGGATCGGAGGAAGGCTGTTAAGCCTTGATTTCCTCCCTATGCTTTGATACCATAAAGAAGTTTATAGTAATGCAATGTATATGAGACTAGAGAGAAGAGTATAGCAAAGGACTACATTGTAACTGCTTGGATTGATATTACATGAGAATTAATGAGGCTTTATATAGAGCCATATACTTGTACAAATACACCGAGATCATGTGCCAATCACTGCTGTCAACATTTGCTTTTGTCTTGTGAGTGCATGTGGAGGTGTAGGCTGTCATGGTGGTGTAGAACATGGGACTGCAGAGATGGTGATGAGAACATGGGAGCACATGGGAACACAGCATGGGAACACAGCATGGGCATATATCTTAACAGCAATGACACGTACTATCACGGTTAGCCAACAGTTGGTTAAGGTCTGACCGATAAGAGTAGGTAGAACCTAAAATTTCTGATCGATAAGAGTAGGTAGAACGACCGAGTGTTACCAGACGACTGAGTATACTAAAAATAATGCAGAGAACTTAAGTTGTAGTTTTTGTGATGGCCCTGGTGGTGGCACTGCCACTGCAAGTCATGCCTTGTTTACCTGATAATTTGAACTGGTGCAGACCGTGCAGTCATTCATTTTGTCTCAACAGCCTAGCATATACAGAGTGTATAGATGATCAATTGTAACTAATCTCTCTTAATAATCATTCTCTTTATGTATCCGTTTCTTCGTATAATTCACAGCTCCTGTCTCTTAACACCGAATAAAAAGCTCTGTTTAATTTTATAAATTTAATCCTGGTTTCATCTGTTTCGTCAAATCAAGGGATCTGGGCTATGATATTGACTCTGATGATAATCACAGGTTAAAAATTAGTTAATGTTGTGTTATTACACATTTCACATATATGAATCCCGTACATGTGTATACTCATTTTAATGAAATTGACAAGTGATCAAACCAAATGCATAACTATAAAACTCTTGTGAAGCATCAATGGAAACAAATTTGTAAGTTAGAATAATTATGCAATAGCAGCTTTCTCCAAATATTTGTATGCATTTTTTATAATTACTTTGTTTGTAGTTCTTACGAATTCTGATGAACATCATGCCATTAAACTGTCGGATTAGCACCGAATCAGAGATTGCTTTAAGCAAATAAAGTCTACTACATATCACTTAACCAATGAGAAAACTATGAATTATTTTAGAACCAATCACAACGTATTCTTAAATTTTAGACCAATCATGTTATATTAATAGTTTTGCTTATTTACATTCTCACCCTACTTCATTAACTATGGTTAGTTATCACTTCTATAATTTAAATACAATAATGATTTTATTTAACATATCCATAAATACATATTTTTAAATCAAAAAATATTTACTAAAAAATCACAATTTTTAATTTGAAATCAATCACAATATACTATTATATATTTTAAATTAAATTTCATAATTAATCATTCATTAATCAACCACTCTTTTAACATAAAATCAATCACAATCATATTATCATACACTAAAAATAGATTTTCATAATACATGTTGTACAATTAAATTTTTTTAAATAATAGTAATCTAACTCAACTATAAATCTGAAAAATCGAATTTGAAATCAGATTTGAAATAACTTGGATAAAATCCATACCTTCAAAGACTATCATACACTATTAATAGATTTTCATAATACATGTTGTACAATTAATTTTTTTTAAATAATTATAATCTAACTCAACTAGAAATCTGAAAAATCGGATTTGAAATCAAATTTGAAATAACTTGGATAAAATTCATACCTTCAAAGACTCGATTGTTTCAAAAGCTCAAAAATATATTTATTCAAAATTTGTTCATAAAATTAATTATTTAATAAATATAAACCAACACTACAAAATCGGATTTGAATCATATTTTAAATAACTTGGATAAAATTCATATATTCAAAAACTCGATTTTTTTGAAGGCTTGAAAATATGTTTATTCATAATTTGTTAATAAAATTAATTAATAAATCTTTCATTACATTAAAAGTATTCTTTATTTATCACTCTTATCTTATTATATTAACCATGATTAGTTAACAATTTTAATTTAAATATAGTAGTTACTTGATTTTACATATCAATATATTACATATTTTTTTATGTTAAAAAATAATTATAATAAATTAGTATAAAATTAAAATCAATCAGGATTACAGTTAGATGTAATAAGCCAATCAGAAAATTTTGAATTGTTTTAGGACCAATCAGAGGTCATTTCTAATTTTGGACCAATCATATTATATTAAAAGTTTTCCATATTTATCATTCTTATCCTATTATATTAACCATGATTAGTTAACAATTCTAAATTAAATATAGTAGTTACTTGATTTAAAATATCCATATATTACATATTTCTTTAATATTAAAAAACAATTATAATAAATTAGTATAAAATTAAAATCAATCAGGATTATACATAAATATAATATTAAGCAATTTTTACAATTTTTATTTTCCACTTTTTGATTTACAATTAATCATAATTACATTATTATACATTACAGATTAATTTTATAAATATATATAAGAGCCATTTAGAATTTACCACAGAAATTAAATTAGTCATATCATTCTCATCCTAAATTAATTATCTTGGTTACTTAACAATTTTTTTGTAATACAAAATTTATTTTATTTAGTACATGCATAAATTAAATATTTTTTTAAAGTGATAAAATATTTACTAACTTATCAATCTTTTAATTTAAAGTGAATCAAATTTATACTATTATATATTATGAGCTAATTTTCATAAATATCAACTACAATCATACTATAATACAATATATAGTTATATATTACAGATTAATTTTCATAAATACCTAATAACTAATTAATCACAATTTTTGATTTAAATCAATTACAATTATATATTATATACTGACACATCTATTTATTGGACATGTCTCTATGTATAGACCATTTTCCAAAATTGTGTATTTATTAATTGATTTTAATATAAATATTATTTTAATACATGAGTCTATTTCATCTATTTTATGTAATATAATATTTTAATATCTCAAACTCTCGATCTACCATCATAAGTCGCAATCAAATTTGAATAAATATACTATTATTGAATAAAAAAATTTAAAAATTTAAAAATATTTACCACACTATTCTAAATATACGTTCAAAATTTAAATTAATCAATTATTAAAAAAACCTAACAACCAGTTAAAATATTTATATGAATTTTAAACTAATTATCTTTAACATTTTACTTATCGATTTGTGTTAAATATAATTGATGTGTTTTAATCAGTGTTTAAGTGTTACAGGGAGTTATCAGAGTTTAGCTGGAAGCAGTCAGAGTTTGCGTAAACTCTGACAGTTGGAAGCTTGACAGAGTTTGTTAAACTCTGTTTGAAGGAAGCGCGTCTACTGTTCAACAGTGATTAAAGATTAATTATGGAAGCGATATCTTTGAAGATTGGATAGCTATCAAAGAGATCGAGTTGACATAGGAGACGTGTGACAATCTGTAATTGATATCATTGTATAGCTGATTATTAGGAATATCAATTAGAGATTGTATCGTAGCTGTATGTTATATAAATACAGATAGGTTAACCCTAGAAGGGTATCGATAACGAATTATCATTATTGTAACCTAGCAGCTCTTTGTGATATTTTACATCACGAAGAGGGTTTGAAATACAAGAAGTTTTTTAAGTGCATAAACGCTTTTACTTGTTAATTTCTCATACAAAGTTGATTATTATTTGTGTATTCGGCCTAACAAGTGGTATCAGAGCCAATCTGTTACTTTATTACAGGTTAAGATCCAAACACAACAATAATCATGTCAGAAATTCCTCCACCAACACCCACTGTTTCTGAAAAGGCTCCTACTACTGTGAGTCGTTATGAACCAATCAGGGTTCCTATTCTGAGGCCATTAGAGTATGCTATGTGGAAGGTCAAGATGACTATGTTTCTGGAGGCTACAGATCCAGAATATCTTGACAGGATTTATGAAGGTCCTCACAATCCTACAAAGCTATCTGTTGCAGTTGCTGGTGAAGCAGCAAAAATGGTTCCAAAGGAAAAGAAGGACATGACTCCTGAAGATCTATCATCAATTGCTAAGGATGCAAAAGTTAGGCATTTACTGCATAGTGCCTTAGACAATGTTATGTCTAACAAAGTCATTAACTGCACCACTGCAAAAGAGATATGGGATGCACTTGAAGTCAGGTGTCAAGGAACTGCAGCTATTAAGAAGAATAGGAGAAACATACTCACACAAGAGTATGAGCATTTTGAGGCTAAACCTGAAGAGACCATGACAGAAACATTTGATAGATTCTGTAAACTGATTAATGATCTGTCATTGGTCAACAAAGAGTATGATCTAGAAGACTCGAATCTCAAGTTTCTTCTTTCTCTACCTGAAAAGTGGGATGTGAAAACAACCACTATTAGAGACAACTATGATCTTGCTGAAACAGAGATTGATGAAATTTATGGACTGCTCAAAACTTATGAATTGGAAATGGAGCAGAGAAACATGAGATCAAGCAGAAAAGGAAAGTCTGTTGCTCTTAATGTTGAAGAGAAGCCTCAGAAGAAAGAGGCAACAAGAAGGAAAATGAAGGGAAAAGCTTTGGTCATACATTCAGAAAGTGATTCACCAAACTCTGATTTTGATTCAAACTCTTCTGAATCATCTGACTCTGAGGATGATGAAGAAGAAATGAGAAAAATGGCTGTGCTGATGGTGAAGACTTTCAAGAAAATGGGCTTCAAGAATTTCAAGAAAGGAAAAAGGTTTTCTAGGGATTCAAATGAAGACAGGAAAAGCTACAGGAAGTCTGATAAGAGAGATTCTAAAGGGAAGAAGGATAAGTCTGAAATTCAATGCTACAAGTGTAAGGAGATGGGTCACTATGCTCCTGAGTGCAAGAAGGGTAAAACTGGAAAGGTACTCTACACTAAAGGCAGAGATTGGGCAGATACTTCAGATTCTGATGAAGAAGTGAACTATGCTCTCATGGCTACTACTGAATCAGAATCCTCTGAAAATCAGGTACCTCCAACTACCTATGCTTATAATATTGATGACATTGCTCAATTAAGAATTTTTCTTAAGTCATTGCATATAAGTTATAGGGATCAGACTTTAGAAAATGAGAGGATAAAAGCTGAAAATTCTGAACTTAAAGAGAGAAATAAACTTGTTGAAGAGAAACTTGAAAACATGCAACAAGTTCAGAAAGAGAGAGATGATGCTGTTTGCAAAGAACAGATTTTGCTTCAGAAGTATAAACAACTAGAATCTGAGTTGGAGGAAGCAAATAAGAAAATTAGGACTTGGACTAATTCTGGAAAGGACACTCAACAGATTTTTCAAACAGACACTGTTGGTCTAGGTTATAATGAGGGAGATGAACTTAGATTTCAAAATCAAGTTAAAGTCAGAACTAAATTTGTTCATGGAACCAGTAAATTTTTGTCTGAGAATGAAAAAGAAGCTGTCCAAAGAAAACCAGTAAAAACTAGTGTTAAACAGGTTAATATTGGTTCAATGACAGATAAACAACTCAAACATAAACTGAAGGAGTTAAAATCTGTTGAGAAAAAGAAAGTGTCAAACAAGAACAGAAATGGAAAAGTAGGCATTACTTCAGGAAATAAACCAATGCTTGCTAGTTATGCTCCAAGAAAGACATGTCATAACTGTGGTAGTACTAAGCATCTTGCAAATTTTTGCAAGAAAAATAAAAATATAAATTCTTTACCTACAAAGTCTGAGGTAAAGAAGGATTTTGCTAGAACTAAGCCACAGACTCTATGCACACACTGTGGAAGCACTTGGCATTCCATCTATACTTGCAGAAAATATCATGCTATCTATCATAATTACTATGAACTGAAACCCAATCTAAAATGGGTTAAAGTTGATACTGCAAGTGTAAACACTGATACTGTTAGCTCAAACTCTGATAATGTTAATTCCGCTGCAAAAGCTAACAAAGTTAAGAATGCCAAAGGATCCAAGCAAGTCTGGATCCTTAAAACTAATCCTCAGTAATTGTTTGTGATTGCAGGGTAACAGGGAGGCAACCCTAGTCGTGGACAGTGGATGTTCAGGACACATGACTGGAAATAAAGCCCTGCTATCAGAATATGAGGAGAAGGCTGGCCCAAAAGTTTCCTATGGTGATGGCAATATAGGAAGAACATTGGGATATGGCAATATCAATCTTGGAAATGTCATCATCAACAATGTAGCTCATGTCCCAGGACTCAAACATGACTTGCTATCTGTGAGTCAAATCTGTGACAAGGGATATCATGTAGATTTCCAACCTGAATATTGTGAAGTTATCAGCAAATCTACAGGAAAGGTTGTTCTAGTTGGTCACAGGCAAAACAACATTTATGAAATCAAGCTTTTGATAGACTCTATTGGAAAAGCTGTTTGCCTGTCTACAAGAATGTCTAGTGAAGAGAGTTGGAAGTGGCACAAGAAACTCTCACATTTGAACTTGAACAACATCAATGAATTGATCAGAAAGGATCTTGTAAGAGGACTCCCAAAGACCCTGTTAAATGTTGATGGCCTATGTGACTCATGTCAGAAGGCTAAACAAAGGAAGTCATCTTTCAAGAGCAAAACAGAATCTTCTATCACTGATCCCTATCATCTTCTGCATGTTGATCTCTTTGGTCCAGTAAATGTTATGTCTATTGCAAGGAAGAAATATGCTTTAGTCATTGTTGATGAATACACTAGATTCACTTGGGTGTATTTTCTAGCAAAGAAGGATGAAACTGCATCAACTCTGATGGAGCATGTGAAGCTTCTGGACAAAGGATCAAGCAACAAAGTCAGAATTATCAGAAGTGATAATGGAACTGAGTTCAGAAATGCAACAATGGAAGAATTCTGCAAGGACAATGGAGTGAAACAAGAATTTTCAGCACCTGGTACACCACAACAAAATGGTGTAGTTGAAAGGAAAAATAGAACCTTAATTGAAGCTGCCAGAACTATGCTTGATGAAGCAAAATTGCCAACTTATTTCTGGGCAGAAGCTGTTCAAACTGCTTGTTTTACTCAAAATGCAACACTGATCAATAAGCATGGAAAGACACCATATGAGATGGTGAAGAAAAAGAAGCCTAACCTGAAATACTTTCATATTTTCGGGTGCAAATGTTTCGTTTTGAAGACTCATCCAGAACAGTTGACCAAGTTTGAGTTAAAGGCAGATGAAGGAATTTTTGTTGGTTATCCACTGTCAACAAAGGCATTCAGAGTTTACAATCTGAGAACTAAAGTGATCATGGAATCTATACATGTTTCTTTTGATGATAAGAAGATAACTGGACTTGAAGACAAAGACGAATATGATCAACTGAACTTTAAAAATGAAGTTTTAAACTCTGATGAAGGAAAATCTGATGAAACAATTCTGACAGACTCTGTTGAAACAAACTCTGAACCTCTACTGGTAAATTCTGGAGAAACTTCTCAGTCACAACAAAGAGGAGAACCAGTTGAGGGGGAGCATGATCAAGATGAAGACTCAAACACTGATATTGAGTCAACTGAAAAATCTGGATCAAACTCTGATGCTTCAAACTCTGAAAATTCAAATTCTGACTCTGGACAGTCAAGTTCAGGGGGAGTCTCAGAAAACGAAGATAGATCACAACAGAATCAGGAGAGCATGGATCAAGGGGGAGGATCACATGCTGATAGAAGTCATTTGCCTTCTGCTAGGAAATGGACTAAATCACATACACCTGATTTGATAATTGGTGATCCAGATGCAAAAGTAAAGACAAGAAGTGCTACTGCAAGTGAATGTCTATTTCATGCATTCTTGTCTAAAAATGAACCAAAGAAAGTGGAAGAAGCTCTTCAAGATGCAGACTGGATAACAGAAATGCAGGAAGAGTTAAATGAATTTGAAAGAAATGAAGTTTGGACCCTTGTACCAAGACCAAAGAACAGATCTATTGTGGGTACTAAATGGGTTTTCAGAAACAAGACTGACAGTGAAGGTGTTATCACGAGGAACAAGGCTAGACTGGTAGCAAAAGGTTATTCACAGCAGGAAGGAATAGATTATGATGAAACATTTGCTCCAGTAGCAAGATTGGAGGCAATCAGAATTTTTCTAGCATATGCCTCTCACAAGAAATTCAAAGTGTTCCAGATGGATGTGAAAAGTGCTTTTCTGAATGAAAAGCTTGAAGAAGAAGTGTTTGTTGAACAACCACCAGGATTTGTGGACCCCAAATATCCAGATTATGTCTACAGGCTAGATAAGGCACTATATGAACTTAAGCAGGCACCAAGAGCATGGTATGAGACACTTGCTCAGTTTCTTCTAGAAAGTGGATTCAACAGAGGAACAATTGACAAAACTCTGTTTTATTTCAATCAAGGAAGTGACCTCCTTTTAGTTCAAATTTATGTTGATGACATCATCTTTGGGTCTACTAATGATAAACTCTGTAAGAAGGTTGCCAAGCTCATGCAGTCCAGATATCAAATGAGCATGATGGGAGAGCTTAGTTACTTTCTAGGCCTACAGGTGAAACAAACAGAAGATGGAATTTTCATTAATCAAGAAAAATACACCAGAAATCTTCTCAAGAAATTTGGTATGCTTGACTGTTCATCCGCATCAACTCCCATGGCAACCGCAACTAAACTGGACAAAGACACAGGAGTTTCAGTGGATATGACAAACTACAGGGGCATGATAGGATCTCTTCTATACTTGACAGCTAGTAGGCCTGACATCATGTATGCAGCCTGTCTTTGTGCAAGGTTTCAGGCAGATCCTAGAGAGCCACATCTGACAGCTGTGAAAAGAATCTTCAAGTATCTCAAGGGCACCATATCATTAGGTCTGTGGTACCCTAGAGAATCAGATTTTAAGCTACTTGGGTATTCTGATGCAGACTTTGCAGGCTGTAAGGTAGACAGAAAGAGCACTAGTGGAAGTTGTCAATTTCTTGGTGACAGACTTGTTTCCTGGTACAGCAAGAAACAGAAATCAATCTCCACATCAACAGCTGAAGCAGAGTATATTGCAGCTGGTAGCTGTTGTGCACAGATCTTATGGATGAAGAATCAATTGCTGGATTATGGATTGAGGTACAGTAATATACCTATTTACTGTGATAACCAAAGTGCTATTGCTATGACAGGTAATCCAATACAGCATTCAATGACCACGCACATCAGCATAAGGTACCTCTTCATCAGAGAACATGTGGAAGAAGGAAATATTGAACTACATTTTGTATCTACAGAACAACAGCTTGCAGATATCTTCACTAAACCATTGAGTGAAGCTACATTTACAAGACTGGTCAATGAACTAGGAATGGTCTCTGGTTCTGACTAGAAATGTTGGTTAGATTCAAACTTTACTTATGTGATGTATTAATCATATTTCCTGATTGGTTAAATGCTAAGTGTACTCTGTTGATTAAACTCTGTTATGCATACTCTGTTAGACAACTTGTCATCCGTTGATTGTAGGTCGCATCAGTTGATGACTAACTGAATTGTATCCGTTGATATTATATGGTCTTATCCGTTGATAGTTGTATTATACGGTCTTATCCGTTGATGGTTGTATGGTCTTATCCGTTGATGGTTGTACGGTCTTATCCGTCGATGGTTGTGTTATGCAGTCTCTAAACTCTGTCAGCATGTCTGTATGTCATACACTGTTAATAAGTTTGATAAACTCTGCGAACTTTGAGTTGATTTTTGTCTGAATGAAAACACCAATGAAGAAATATGTATGAAGCATGATTCTCAGCAATTAATCATGAATCTTTCTGAGTTATTGAGATCTAATCTTAGATTGTGCAGAAAGTTAACACAGCATGATACTGGCTCATATTTATAGCATCTCTTAGTTTATTTTGTCCTAAACTCTGAGTCTATAAATACTGTGTGCATTACCTTTCATGAAGAACTACTGATGTTGATGAACTCTAAACTCTGTTAGTTATACTCTGATAAAATAAAATGTTTACTGCAATACCCCAAAGAAAATGTATATAGGTTATTATACTCCTTTGAGATTATGTTGGATACTAGGATGACCCAGGAACCTATTGGTATATAATATGTGCTAAAATTCTCTGATTTTTGGTGACTAGTTAAATACTAGGATGACCCAGGAACTTATCAAAATGATAAGGGCTAAAATTTTTGAATTTTTGGTGACTGGTTCCAACCTCTGATTACTGGAATGAAAAATAAAAAAAAACAAAAAAAATGAAAAAAAAAATGTGTATATAAAGGGGGTATAAAATAAAAATTACTGTATAAAGTTTGATTACTTCAGAGTTTAGCTTTCATCATACAGTCAGTGTTTACTATGACAGTTTGTGCATCCAGTGTTTATTGATTTACTTTATGGATTTTATGAAAAATTAGATGCTCTAAAAATTGACTTAGTAAACTCTGCTTCACACACACAAATACTCACAACTGTGCAATTTATGAAAGGGTTTTGGTGATAAAGTTGGAGAATTGACAAACGCTGTTGATTCGTGATTTGTACTCTAAGGTAAATTTTCACTTGGACAATTTGAAAGTCTTGGAGTAAGTAGGGCTTTTGACAACTGTTAATCAGTGGATAGTTGATGAATGTGTTCTTTATATGATTACTTTACTTAGTTTTCATATTCTCTTCTTGATGTATTTTCTTGAAGAACAGTTCATATAACACAAATAACAGTTGCAGTACACTATGAATATGATTAGAAAAACAAAATTTTCATTGATAATAAGAAAGAGATTACAAGCAAATATTACATCTTTTTGTTCTCTCTATCTGTTAATCTATTCAACAGGAAAGTAAAAGGTCCGTCCACACCACTCCATTGTTAGCAAAAATTCCCAGATCCCATCTTTACCACTTTGTTTGGGTGGAAGTTGAAGGGATAAGGTTATTTTTGCTGACATATTCATTAACAATGGTTGGTGGTGGTGGATGAGGATGCCTTCGAGGAGAGCCATGCTAATGTTGCTTGGAGGGCAGCATCGATGTCGATCACCCTTGCAGGCTTCTCTCTCTCGAGCTCTTCCAAACCAGCATCCATTTGCAGCCACAGCGTCTCAAGCTTCCTTTCCCACTCAAACGCTTCAAATTCTTCACGCGTATAGCTGAAGATGTCCCTATTCTCGACAAGATGAAGGTTTTTCTCTTTGATGATCTCTTGGAAATTCTTAACTCAATGGCATCTAAAGCATTCACTGCTCTTGGCTTACGGTTTGTTCCAAACAACTATGAAGCTCCACTCTATCATGAACGCGTTCCAGAATCGTTTCATCTCATGCAGAACTTTTTGAGGGATTCAGAGATTGGACAAGCTCTGACTGGACCTGCTACTCTTTCTGCGTCTCAAATTGCTTCATTCTGGCAGAATTCAGTGTATGTGGATGGAGGAGAAAGTGGAACTCCTACCATTATCTTCACTTACGAAGACCAAGATCATGTGATTACTCCATAGACTGTACGAGAGACAATGGGGTTTGATACACATACTTCTTACACTCTCGTTAATGAAACTTATCTGAGAGAGATGCTACAAGAGATAGGTTACATGGAATCTCTTGACAAGCTCGGCAGTATAAAAAGGCCAAATCTCATAAAAGAATGGAATTTCTTTTTTGATTGCATAACGAGGACGTTTCAGAAGAAAGTCACAAACTGGGATGCTATTCCAATAGACAGTCTTCAAATCGGGTATTCTCTGCTCTATGGTTCTAATTTTGATTTTGGTCGACATGTTTTGATGAGCTTAGGTGATAAATTGTCAGAGTCTACCAATGTCTATTATGCTCGTTTCTGTCAAATGTTGTTCAATGCATGTGTACCTGGTCTTGAAATTGATGAAAATGATGAAATTGATCCGTTTAGAGTCAATAAGCGCATATTCTCTGATATGACTAACAAGGATATTGGTAAAGAAAATCTTCCTGAGTTTGTCATGCCTCTTGCTCTACGAAATTTTCTAAATCAACCACAACAAGACCAACAGGAACCACAACACGATGCACCACAACAAGATGAACCTGAACAAGAACCACAACAACCTGAACTACACCCTGAACCTCAACCAGAACCAAACACTGAATCACCTACAAAGCAACCTTCACCCACTTCAAACACAAACTCTGATTCGTCACAATCTCCACCAGCATCACAGTCTAGAATGCAAAGAGTTAAGAAGGCAGTTACTAAACGACGTGCAAGTCTAAAGCAGGCAGAAGAGACACAAAGCAAATCAAAACGGAAATCTCCTGAAGCTGTTTACACTAGAAGGGGGAAGAGAATGAAAGCTCGGGCAAACATATCTAAGTCACTCTCAGTGGTAGAACCAACTCCACCAACTAGTGAAGAGGATTCAGATAATGTACCTCTAGCGAAACGAAGAAAAGTGATATTCTCTGATTCTGTGGATGAAGATATTGAAGCTCCAGAGGTTGTTTCACAGCAAACACCTTCTGTTGAAGTTGAGAAAGATGCAATACCTGCAGAGGATGTAATACCTGAAGAGGATGTAATGCCTGCAGAGGATAAAATGCCTGCAGAAGAGGATGCAAGAGATGGTGTTTCTCCAATAAATGATGTTCCTGATTCATTTATGCCATTCTCTTATCCTATCTCTGATATTGGTGTAGCTGATCAACCTACGTCTGTTCCTTCTGAAGCTGTGGCATCTCATACTGAGATAATATCTGATGCTCACCATACTGTTGAAGAAGGTGAAGAAATTGATCAGGGAACCAAAGTAACTTCTCAGTCAATGCCTGTTGCTGAGCCTGAGCAACATGAAGACAATCCTGAAAAGCCTACAGAAGATATTGCTAAACCTATGGCTGAAGATGAACCAGTTAAAGCTACAAGTGTTGAAGCTGAAGGTGACAGTAGTGCAAACTCTGATACTTCTCTGAGTGCACCAGTACAAACTGATGATAAACATACACTTTTTACTCAACCTTGTACTTCTCATGAAGTTGAGAGAGCACAATTTGCCAAGAATGCTGCTGAATGGTACAAAGAAGATTGTATTTTTCCACCAGGAAGAGCAGCTAAGTTTGTTAAGCAAAGTGCTGATACTATCTCTAATCCAGAGATTCTTTCTTGCTTGAAAGCAACCATAGTTCAAGTTAAAACTCTGGATAGACGATTTGATGATACTAATTTGGCAATCACTTCTTTGCGAAATGAGGTTGTAGCTAGAGAGATGAGAATGGAAACACATTCAAAACTAGTGACTACAAAATTCTCTAAAGCTCAAGACAATATCCTTGCCAGACTGAGTAAAGTTGAAGAGAACCAGTCTGATTTATCTGCTAAAATTGATTCTATTGCTACCTCCCTGGAGTTAATTACTTCTATCCTTATGCCTGATGATGTCAAAAAGGGGGAGAGAGTTGTCAGAAGGGATAGTGCTGGAGATGGAGGGGCAAGTAACAAAGGAAAGAAAAATGCTGAAGAGGTTCAAACTCTGAGAACTAGTAAGTCATCCAAATCACAGTCTGTTGGGAGAAGTACTGCTACTCAAGGAACTTCAAGGACCAAGAGTTTACTGTTATCTTCAAATCCACAAACTGATGAAGAGTTGGCTGCTAAGTTGTTCATTGAAGAGAATGAGGAAGGAGTAACGATTGAGGACATTGAAGCTGAGGAAAAGAGTTTACAAGAAGAACATCTTAAAGTTTTAAAGTCTGATAAGGTACAAAAAGAAAAAGCTCCTAGGCCTGTTCTTAAAGGCATTGTGATCAAGGAAAATGTTGATGCTGATCAAAGATCATATTTATCTAAGAAATCAACAGAAGCTGAAGCTAAACTCAAGCTGAAAGGCATTGCTATGGAAGGAGAAGATTCAAAGAAGAAAAATACAACCTCTGTTTCTACACAAGTTGTACAGAAGAAAGAAAACACAACCTCTGTTGCTACACAAGTTGTGTCTAGACCTCTACACTCTTCACAGTTGAAATCTGTTTTTGGAAAAGGAACAATTTCTGATCCAAATGAGTTATCTGGAGTCTCAATGAATATCTCTGATGGAAAAGCTTTATCTGGCAAGATTGGAAATAATAAGGCTGGACTAGGCTCACATAGAGACAGAAGGCAATATACTGGTCCTAGAGATCCTTCTTCACTGGCTGTTCCAGGTCGTGGTGTTCCTCAAGAGAGCTTGGATAGACTGGAATCAGTGCAGTTGGTTCATCAGAAGAGTTTAGACAAAGATTTTCTTTTATACTTCATGGCTGATGGGACAGTATTCAAAGTTGGTGAGGATGATATCGGCTTGAAATATTGGGAAGAACTAGAGTATGTTCTATATCTTCTCAAGGTGAATAGTCGAAGGACTCAATCAGTTGCCAATGTACTCAGACAGAAGATGACTCAGAATCTGGCTATTAGAGGACAGAAATACAACAGCAGATATATTCCTAAGTACAGGGATTATCAAGGCAATCTCATTGAAATGAAGAAAGGTACTGCAAAGTTAAAAACTGATTTGGGAATCACAGTACTTGACTTCAATACTCAGGCAGAAAAAGACAGATTTATCAGACTGGGTAATGAAATGAGAAGAAACAAGATTTATGATCTTAGGGCTGCTATTTACCAAACAGATGAAAGTGATCCTCAACTCAGAGAAATCAAAGAAGCAATGAAGATTGAACTTGAAAATGCAGAAAGAAGATTGCTGATTGATTATCTCAGAACCATGCCAGATCTTGAAATGATTAGAGATTAAGTTCTGTAAGAATTTTCTTATTCTCTATAGTTTTTAAGCTTAAACTCTGAATCTGTATAAACACTGTTTTTATCTATTTGTTTTGACATCATCAATTACTGTCATTAACTTGTACATTCTTGCTAATGAACAAGTTGGGGGAGATTGTTAAATATAATTGATATGTTTTAATCAGTGTTTAAGTGTTACAGGGAGTTATCAGAGTTTAGCTGGAAGCAGTCAGAGTTTGCGTAAACTCTGACAGTTGGAAGCTTGACAGAGTTTGTTAAACTCTGTTTGAAGGAAGCGCGTCTACTGTTCAACAGTGATTAAAGATTAATTATGGAAGCGATATCTTTGAAGATTGGATAGCTATCAAAGAGATCGAGTTGACATAGGAGACGTGTGACAATCTGTAATTGATATCATTGTATAGCTGATTATTAGGAATATCAATTAGAGATTGTATCGTAGCTGTATGTTATATAAATACAGATAGGTTAACCCTAGAAGGGTATCGATAACGAATTATCATTATTGTAACCTAGCAGCTCTTTGTGATATTTTACATCACGAAGAGGGTTTGAAATACAAGAAGTTTTTTAAGTGCATAAACGCTTTTACTTGTTAATTTCTCATACAAAGTTGATTATTATTTGTGTATTCGGCCTAACAATTTGTTTTAGCTATGTAATAATTAATGGGACAAACAAATTGACCTGACAAGATATTTGAATTATTCAAAATACTAAATATACTCTCAAATAGTATTAGACATTATATAGTGCATAAATTATCACATTACAGAGTCAATGAAAATGTTATTATTGAATATTTTATAGCAAATTCGTCAACTCAACGCAATAATTCTTATAAATCACTATTTTTTATATATATATAATTAATTTATCAATAAAAGGACATACGACACCTACAAAACTTATAAATTTTTTTAAATTTTCTTATAAATTGCTATAAAAACCAATATAACAAAATCCAAATCAATTCGAACAACCGACCATAGATACGATCTATACTATCCAAATCAATGAACCAATATAACAAAATCCTGTAAATCTAAGATTTCGGATGCCAAAATAAAAGAACCAACCCTCACAAAAAGAAAGAACAAAACCAAATATATGGGTAGACAAAAACCATTAACGGGGTACTAGACTCTCGATAAAGAGATATATTTATTGAAAAATAAAGTAAATTCAAGGAAAAAAACGGAAGTTATCATTTACAAGGACAAAATACAAAATCCAATATATCAGTAGATAAAACCTACCAACGGGTTACTAGAATCTCAATAAAGAGAGATTTTTATTGAAAAAACAGAGCAAAATCAAGGAAAACAATAAAATGTGGGTTTATCATCAACCAAAATTGATGTCAGCCCCTAAACTTTGGTTTAGTATTTTTTGGAAGATGAGCAGAGAAAGGAACGACTTTAGCCATCGTTATAAAAATCGCTATTATTGCTAACTGGATAGGTCAATACATAAAATTATATATTATTCTAATAAAAGGTTCCCTTTTTAATTTTGTATTCTTGAATTAAATTAATAGTATTGAATTTTCACATCATAATCTAAGAACAGATATATCACATTCGCTTGGTTAGTTGATAAAATTTATTTTTAATATCAACAGAACTTTAAATATAGGTAAAAAAAACTTAAGAACTTGGTAGATAGATTCTAAACAAACAAATATATTTATTAGTTTTGTTTTGTCTAAAGAAAATAAATGTATCGGGTTTCGATATTGGATCGGGTTTTGGATCGGATATCGGTTCGGTACAACTGAAATCCAAATCCAAATCGAAACTATTTCGGGTTTAAAATTTAATTCCAAACTTAAATCCGAAAATTCAGGTTCGGTACATCCAAAATTTCGGGTTTTGGATCGGGTATTATTAGATCGAATAATTTGCTACCCCTATTTATGGGTAAGAGAAAACTAATATTTAATATACCATGTTCAAATTGAAACAAAAAAAAAATCAACCTTCAAACTCCCAAAGTGAATATACACATTTTAAGTTGTCGTTAAAAACAAGTTGAGGATAATCACCATAAACTCTAATAGTCATATCTTACTCTAAGAACGGTATATGTTGGATATGTTTCGTTGATTGATAATATTTATTTTTCTATAGTAAATTAATTTACTAATAAAAGAACATATAATTTGTAAAAATGATATTGAACAAACACATATGAAACTAGATTATAAGAAAGTTTCGTTTATCATAACTACATTCGTTTAATGGATCTTACACAGTAAAGATCCTTTCTCACATTGCTGAAACATACAACATTTTTTTGAGAGACAATCTTATGATTTATTATGGTCGTGAGAAATAAGTGATTATGAATTTTCAATATGTATTTGAAAAATTGATCGCAACCCATATAAATTTTTTGATTAAACTAATATGATAAAAATTCTAGAAACCCACGGAACTTTACATTTAAATACACCAAATTCCCAAAAGAACAAAACTTAAAATATGGGTAAAAAACTTATGAACTTGGTAGAAAGATTCCGAAAAATGAGAAAAATCAAATGAGAAATAAAATTAAGAAAAACAATAAAGAGGGGTTTAGAGCGTTTCAACGGGGAATGTGAATGTTATGATAATTGTTTGATAATATTATTTTTATTGCAATTGGTATAAAATGACGAAGAAGTAATTCTATACTTAAATTAATTACATTCTCATGAAATTAACTTTTTTCCTAAATAATGATTAAAATAATATATTTATATTAATTAATTAATAATTTTACCGTTCGGTGCGTAGCACGGGTAGAACGCTAGTACTAGGCTATTACTATTAATATTTTTTATTACTTTCTTAATATCTTGTTTTATCATATATTTTTTCAAAAAAAATGTTTTGCAATTAAATGTAAATTATTGTTTTGTAAAAAAAAATTGAATTGAAATTCTGATGGTGTTTTTTGTTTACTTGTTTATTATATATAAAGAATGAATTTGTGATTTATAAATTTTGTGCTACTACAACTCTTTTTTCTAGAATTTACTTGTTTTATGACTTTTTTAATAATTAGGTTTTCTTGAAACTCATTTTTCTGGTAAGTTTTTTTTATGAAATTTAATTAAATTATTATAGGATTTTTTGTGGTTATTATATTTAGAATCTCTATAAATTATTTTATTTTAGATTTTCGGATTGTTTTTTAATTTATTTACAACTTTAATACCGAATCTAGAATCTTTGCAAAATAATAAAATGCTAATTTATTAATTTGTGTTGACTTAATAACCTTTTTTTAATAATTTGGTTTTTTACATGTGTTATTTTATTTTTAATCTTGTTTGTTTGGTCTTTTAAATCAATACTCTGGCCCAACTCTTCTCTGGCCCATTTCTAATTTCTACTAAACTTATTTTTTTAATCCTGACGACCAGACGACCACCTAAACCTCCTTACGCCAATTATATATAGGATATAACTAGCCTATGACCCGTGCTATGCACAGTTATTTTTAATATTTTATTGATTAATTTTGTATTTTTTTTAAGATAATCCAAATGATTAAATATATTTTGATTGAACATTTTCAGCTAATTATATTTTATGTTACTGAAACTGATATTAAATTGATATAATATATTGTCAAATTATTATTCTTGTATTCAACGTTTTTACATTAATATAATTCATTCTTACTCTAAAATTTCTTCTTAAAAGAATCAATGCAACATAACTGTATACACTATTATACATAAACATAGCATATTTAAACATATTTTCTCCTCTATAATAATATATAATTTTTTTTATCTAAATACCATAAAAAATAGTGATAATCACATATATAATCTATACAAACCCCATATATATAATTAGCCAAATTCTTACATGAGGACCTTCACTACTAATATAAGATATGAAATCAAATTTTTTCCACACAATTTTTAAATTACCTGTAATATTAATTGTTCATTTTAATGAGTACTTTTCCCACTTTCCCACCTATCTCCTTCATCCCTCTCTTCTTCCTTTCTAGTCCACGTCTTTCTTCCTCCATATCGGACCGAACTTCGACCACTACCTATATACATATTCACAATATACTTAATCCCCGATTCATATTCATATAATTATTTATTAAAATAAATATATCAAATACTTTGGTTGAAGTGGGCCAAATTTTTAAAAATAATAATGATATTATGAATAATTTAGTCTTTTCGTTAAATTCTGTTAATAAAATTCATGTATTAATACAGAATTTAAGATAGTATCGTAAAAATATAGATAATTTATTCTTTTAGACTTGGATTAAATAGAAAAAATTATGAAATTTTATATCAAGATCTTAATACACTATTTTTTATATGTCACATTATCATAATATAATATTATGCATTTGTTGAATAAATTTAAAATTTGGATTTTAATTTCATCTATGTTGAATGGTTTTTTGAAATTATTATTTTAAATCAGTTTTAGTTTTAGTTCTATATTTTGTCGACCAACTTATATATTTGAATTATATTCCTCTAATATTTATTAAATTTATTCTTTTATATGATATTAATAAAAATCCAATTTAGATTATTTGAGAATCATTATTCACATAAATATTAAGATTTATGAAAATTATATTATTTAAAAATTATTTCTCTCATGTGAGTACCAAGATTTTTGAAATTATTTTATTTGTATAATATGTCTCTAATATTTATAAAATTTGCGAATAAATTTATATTTCAATTAGTTCAAGTATATAAACTATTTTACAAAATTTAGATTACTGATATATGTGGAATTATATTTCACCTAGATCAGTTAGGACATGATTTTTCTCTTCTATATCAATTAGAATAGGCTTCAGCACCGGTGTGGCAGAGTATGTTTAGAATATTACTATATTAGTATTTAAATATTAAAATAAATATGATATAATCTAGGCCATTAATTAAAGTTTAGATCTAACGATCAATATTTATTTGACGGTAGTACTGACAACCAAATATCCACCACCTTATGCTTATTATATACTAGCTTAAAACCCGTGCGATGCACGGATTTCTTTAATATTATATGAATTTTTTTTAATGTAAATTAATTTTTTTAAAACATGAATTCTGGAGGCTTAAATTTTTATGTGAGATGATTTGATAATAATTATATAAATGTTATCTGTGATATTTCTAGAAAAAGAGGGATTTTAGTTAGAAAATATAGAAAAGATGATAGGTTTTAGTTGAAAAAGGTAATCGGTTAAATATTAGTATATTATTATTTTATTTTATTAAATAAAATACCCGTGATATGATTAGAAAAAAAAGAGAATTTAGTTAGAGAAAATCAAAAAGGTAGCATGTTCTAGGTGAAAAAGGTAATTGATTAGTTTATATATAGTAATTATAATTTAATTACGTTATTTTACTAAATACAATTGGTCACAATATTTTTAGAAAAGGAGAAATTAATATTGTCCGTGATATTTCTATTAAAAGAGGGATTTTAGTTAGAAAATATAGAAAAGATGATACGTTTTAGCTGAAAAAGGTAATCGGTTAATTATTAATATTATAATATTATTAGTTTATTGTATTATATAGACCACCCGTGATATAATTGAAAAATAGATATTTTAGTTAGTGACAATAGAAAGGTAACGTGAAAATTAAAAAGATGACATGATTTATGTAAAAAAGATAATTGATTAGTTTATAGTAATTAAATTTAATTATGTTATTTTACTAAATAAAATTACTTTAACTTTTTAGAAAATGAGAAATTAATGTTGCCCGTGATATTTCTAGAAAAAAAAGGAAATTTAATCAGAAAAAATAGGAAAGACGATACGTTTTAGCTGAAAAGGTAATCGGTTAATTATTAGTATTATAATATTATTATTTTATTTTTATTAAATAGAAACTCCCGTCGTATAATTGGAAAAAGAGAGGTTTTAGTAAAAGAAAAGAAAAAAGGTAACGTGTTTTGGCTGAAAAAGGTAACCGCCCATGATATAATTGGAAAAACAGAGATTTTAGTTAGAGAAAAGAGAAAAGGTAATGTGTTTTGGCAGAAAAATGTAATTGATTAGTTAATATTAATCATAATGTAATTATGTTATTTTATTAAACAAAATTCCCGTGATATAAATAGAAAAATAGAGGTTTTAGTAAAAGGAAAAAAAGGTAACGTGTTTTGGTTGAAAAAGGTAACCGCCCATGATATAATTGGAAAAAGAGAGATTTTAGTTTGAGAAAAGAGAAAATGTAACATGTTTTGACTGAAAAAGGTAATTGATTAGTTAATATTAATCATAATGTAATTATGTTATTTTATTAAACAAAATTGTTTGTAGTGTTTTTAAAAAAGAGAAATTTTAGTTAGATAAAATGTAAAAGATATTGTATTTTCAGGTTATTGAAAAATAGAAAAGGTAATATGTTTAACCTGAAAAAGGAAATTGATTAATAATGAAGAAATTTTATTTAGATAAAATATAAAAGATATTGTATTTTACCTGAAAAGGAAATTTTTTAGTTATTGAAAAATATAAAAGATAATATGTTTAACCTGAAAAAGGAAATTGATTAGTTCGTAAGATGGATTTTATCTAAGTAAGGGTAAATAAGTAAAATCAACAGGTACCGTACCGATCGACCGACCAACCAACCAACCAAACTTTTAATGTTTCGACTTTTATATAATTGTATAGATAGAATATAAATTAGAATAGGCTTCTGCACCGGTGTGGCAGAGTATGTTTAGAATATTACTATATTAGTATTTAAATATTAAAATAAATAGGATATAATATAGTATTTTAAATATTAAAATAATTAGGATATAATCTAGGTCGTTAATTAAATTTAGATCTAACGATCAATTTTTGTTTGACGGTAGTACTCACAACTAAATATCCACTTTATGCTTATTATATACTAGCTTATAACCCGTGCGAAGCACGGGTTTCTTTTGATAGGTTATAAAATTTATTTAACATTATAATTATGTTTTTATATAATCCTTATTTTTAATAATTTTTTAATTTTAATTTAATATAAATTTATATAATGAAATGCATGGTTTAAATTTTATTTTGTAAAATTCTAAATTAAAAATGTCGTTGACGGGTTCGAACTTTGAATTTTTAGTAAATTAATTTAATCATATAATATATCTTATTATTAGATCTAACGATTGTTATTTATTAATAAAAATAAATTTGTATATATGGTGATATATTTTTGGGTGTATATTAGTGATCGCAAGATTAATTTTAAATTAAAAAGTACTCCATGTTTTAATTACAAAAATTACTACAAAAAATAATTACGGAAAGATATGGTGTGATATTTTGGATATATATTAATTATTGTAATATTAGTTTTAAATTAAATGGTAAAGTGTTTTAATTAGAAGTAAAATCTTTAGAAAAAATGAATAATTGAGTTGTTGGAGCAGAAAAAAGAGTCCAAGTAGAAGTGGATGAAGGAATTTTAATCAGAATATAATTACATTAACATTAGTAATTAGCTTTTTGAGTTGTTTTTGTAATTTAATTATTTATTTTAATAATTAGGACCGAAAACCAAAACTTAGGATAACCAAACCGAAAACCAAAACTTTCAATGTTTCGGCTTTAATATAATAGTATAGATAGGATATAAATTTTGAAACCATAAAGGTAAACCTCTCAAAAGCTATTTGTCCTGAAAAAATACCTGTTGTTCTCAAACCCTCTTTGAAAGGCTTTAACGTTGCCATCAATGTTGCAAACATTGATCCTCCCCAGTCCCTACACCATAGTCTCAGGTGCCACCGCATTATTTATCATATATGGGCACGGCCATAATTCTGCAACTAAGCATAATTATTAATTAAGCTTGATCAGGACCGGACTTGATGTGAATGGTTACTATCATCAATAGTCAGTACTTACTAGTCCCTAATCACTACAACAGAGTGATAAGTACCCGCTGATAGCCATCAGCGGGCACCCGCTAATGAGTAAAAACATTAACCCTCTAAAAACACAAATATGGAATACTTGACAAAGTATATCTAATTTCAAAAGTATTATTTCAAATACAAAGGAACATCCACAAAAAGTATTTCAAATCATCATACTAATCCACTTGCACAAAAATATCTTGCTTTATCCACTTGCATAAAGGTACACCCACTTGCATGCCCACTTGCATAAAGGTATCTTACTCCATAAGGCAAAGAAGCAATATAATATTCAAAGACACCCATGTGCAAGAGACAGAATCTGATCAAAGCAGTCCAAGTGGCAGAATCAAGGTATGTTTAAGGGGACATCAATCACTGTTCCAATAGTGGCTCACTGTAGCTTTAACGGCACAACTAGTGGGCAACAGTGATTGAAAAACCCAACCTATAAATACCCCCATTCTACACACAAACAAAGGGGATCGAAAAACCACACAAAAAAGATACAATCCTTTCAGACACAGAAAAGCTCTTTACAATACTCTTTCACATACGATATATTTCCACCAGTCCGATTATTATTATTTCCGATTACTGATTCTCACGCCGGAGGTGCTTGACGGCCACCACCCCCGGGCAAGCATTGTTTTGCAGGCACCCCAAACCCAGGTGAAGTACTTCCGGTAAAGCACCCGGAACAGTGATCGGAAGCCTCTAATCGGCCGTGGGAATTATCATTTGGCGCTAGAAGGAGGGCGTTTTATTTTCTTGAAGAAAATTCCCTCACCTGCTCTAACCAACACAACAAAAATCCCAACACAAGAACCTCGCATTCGAGAGAAACCAAACACATATACATCGCCAAAATAGCCCCGAGTACCCGATCCAAAACCATGACAGATAACCAAGAATAGCAGCAAAGAGAACTAAACACAAACGTCCCCCCAACGAACCCGCAAAATAATCAGTTAACAAATCACCCCCCCAACAAAGATAACCAGGAACGACCGCTTAGCCTGAACCTCGCGGGATTCAACCAGCAACAAGTAGATTTAATCATGCAAATAGCTTCAGCCTTTCCGCAGCAAGGGCAACCGCTACCACAGGGCTCCCAAGTCCGCTCTCACAGCGACCAAGACCAAGAGGCACACAGTCAGCCTAGGAAGGCCAACTCGGCTTTCTCTCGACTAGGCTCCTCTCAGAACACAAACCACAAAAAACCCGGAAAAGGTCACCATAGGCCGGAAACATGGGAACAGAATAGAAAAAAAAGAGACCTGAGAAAAATCATCAACGACAAGAAGACCGCATATGAGAAAGTGTTAGCGGAATATGATAGCCAAAGGCGGGGAGAACGGTCCCCCATCCGCCCGCACGAAACAGAGAATACCCAACCCTCAAATGCAGACATGATGCACACCATCATGGAGCTAAAGAGAAAAATAGAGGGCACAAGCGAACCAGAAACAAACGGGTCACCCTTTACCGCAAGATTGGAAGCGGAGCCTAGACAAAAAGACATCAAGCACCATAGCTTCAATTCCTTCGACGGGCTGGGCGACCCGGAGGAACATCTCAGCTATTTCGACCAACTGGCCCTCCATTACGAGTATAATGATCTCACAAGGTGCCGTTTCTTCGCCGCGACTCTCCGCGGTAACGCCCAGAGATGGTTCTGTCGCTTGACCGCCAGATCCGTCGACACCTGGTTGGAATTCAAAAAACTTTTTCTAAACAAGTTCAAAGCAAACCAACAACACGAGGTGCATACCGTGTTTTTGGAAACAGTCGCGCAACGCAACGAAGAAACCTTGCAGAATTACATCGACCGCTTCAAAGAGGCCGTTAACAAGGTCGTTTGTGTAAATGAGACAGAAGCTCTGGTTCACCTAAGAAGAGGTCTCAACCCCTACGAATGTGAGAAGTATGTGTGCAAACTCATGGAAGCCAAACCTACCACCTTGGCAAAAGCATATGACCTGGCTTCACAGGCCATCAATGAAGCCGAATCCTTGAATGTGCTTAGGCAATCCAGGGCACCGCCCACTCAATCCTACTTCCAAAGAGAAAGATACACGCCCTATCAAAGGCAAACACCGGCCCTAAATCAGGTACAAACCACTCACGGGCCGCCACCTCCCGCCCAAAAGGCACAGCCCGCAATCCCAGTAAGAGACCGCTTAGGGCCAACAAACCCGCCGCGGACAGATAGGCGTCCCGAGCCAAAATGGACGGACTTCACACTCCCTAGGGCAACCATTCTACGAGAAATCAGGGGAAAGCCTTTCTATCTACCACCAGCCCCAATGTACACACTGCCTGAAGACAGACCGAAGGACAAGCACTGCGACTATCACGAAACACATGGCCACACTACGGAGAGCTGCTTGTCCCTCAAATACTTCCTGGAAAGGCAATTAAAAGCGGGCAACCTATCCCAATACTTGCCCAGACAAATACAAGGGGCAGCCACGTCTCAAGGGCAGGACAGAAACATCGTACATACCGTTTTCGGCGGACAATCCTCCCCGCCAAGAGAGGAGCGTGACATTTATGAGATATATGAAGGACCCCCGAATATCATTACTTTTACTGACGCGGACTATGAGGGTATTAACCCGAATCACACTGAGGCACTAGTTGTGTCATTGGGCGTGGCCAACAACGAGGTAAAGAGAATCCTTGTGGATAATGGATCCTCAGTCGACATCTGTTTCAAACACACATGGGACAGGCTCAAGTTGAATGGCGAGAAACTCGAACCCTGTCCCGATGAAACACCACTTTACGGTTTTGGCCACAACGCTGTCCCAATTGCGGGCATTGCTAGACTACCCGTTTATTTCGGCAAATCACCCCGGCAAGTATGTCGAACGATCAAGTTCTATGTCATCAATACTGCATCTTCCTACAACATGATTCTAGGGAGGCCCACACTGAACACACTCAAAGCAGTCACCTCCACCCCGCATCTAAAGATCAAATTTCCTACTCTGAACGGGGTGGGAGAAATCAAGGGGGATTCCGAAACTTCCAAAAGATGCTACGGCATAGCACTCACCCTGGGTAAGACTGAACCCAGCAACCTCCGCAGAGAAAAGGCAAATAAGAGGAAAAGGGAAAAAAGACAAAGACACATTGAACATCAACAAAATAACCGCAAAAGAAAGAAAGAGGTACAGTTCATCGACGGGCCCGACCCGCAACGAATAGATGCCAATCTCTTGAAGTGTCTCAAACGGGATGAGAAATCGCCAATAAGCCCCGCGGTGCAGACAGAAAAAATAGAAGTTGTGCCCGGAGACTCAAACAAAAGTGTGAGTGTGGGAACGGGCTTAGATTCAGTTTTTAAGGCTGGCCTCACAGACCTCCTAAGAAAATATGCCGATGTCTTTGCATGGAGCCCGAAAGACATGCCAGGTCTGGAAGAGTCGGTAGCAATCCACAAACTGAATGTGGACCCGGAGAAGGCCCCCAAAATACAGAAAAGAAGGAATTTCGCTCCTGAGCGACAACAGGCAATTGACGTCGAAATTGACAAACTCTTAGACGCGGACTTAATTTGCGAAGTCACCTACCCAAAATGGGTCGCGAATGTAGTACTGGTAAAAAAGGCCAACGGCAAATGGAGAATGTGCGTGGATTACACTGACCTAAACAAAGCATGCCCAAAAGACCCGTACCCCCTCCCCTCAATGGATCAACTCATTGACGCAACAGCGGGCCACCTAATGCTGAGTTTCATGGACGCGTACTCCGGTTACAATCAGATCAAAATGTCGCCGGAAGACAGAGAGAAAACAGCCTTCATTACACACAGAGGGGTCTATTGCTACAAAGTCATGCCTTTCGGATTAATCAACGCGGGCGCCACATTCCAAAAGACAATGAACAAAATCTTCGGCAGTCAGATAGGCCGCAACATGGAGGTATATGTGGACGATCTCATAGTAAAGTCTCTCTTAACGACCTATCATTTACAAGACTTGGAGGAATGTTTCTCAACCCTCAGAAAACACAATATGAAGCTCAACCCGGACAAATGTGCGTTCGCACTAGACGCGGGCAAATTCTTGGGATTTTTGGTATCTCACAGGGGCATTGAGGCCAATCCCGAAAAAATAAAAGCAATCATCGACATGCAACCGCCAAAGACCTTAAAGGAGATACAAAAGTTAACAGGGAGACTAGCAGCCCTCAGAAGGTTCATAGCAAAATTGGCCGACAGATGTCTTCCGTTCTTTGATATCCTGAAGGGAGTAACAAAAACAAAGGCAATCTCCTGGACAGAAGAATGCCAGAAAGCCTTCGAGGATCTTAAAACCTATCTCTCCTCTGCTCCTCTACTAACGGTCGCGGCTCCTTCAGAACCGCTATCACTATACTTATCTGCAACAGACAAGGCTGTAGGAGCCGTACTGATCAAAGAAGAAAAAGCCGAGCAAAAGCCCGTCTATTATGTCAGCCAAGTACTTAAAGACGCAGAAACTGGCTATCCTAATGTTCAAAAGTTTGCTCTGGCTCTGGTAATGGCAAGCAGAAAGTTAAGACATTACTTCCAAGGCAGGCAAATCCGGGTTATCACAGACCAACCGCTGAGAAAAATACTGCACAAACCGGACCTATCGGGTAGACTAATCAATTGGGCTGTAGAGCTTGGTCAATTCGATTTGAAATACAAGCCAAGAACCGCAATCAAAGCACAAGCATTAGCGGACTTTGTCACCGAATGTTCATTCACCGCAAGGGAAGAAACAGTACTAGCGGAGAGCGGGGTCATCACCGATAACAATTGGCAGTTATACGTGGACGGTTCCTCCACCAACACCCGTTGTGGGGCAGGATTAATCCTTACTAGCCCCAACGGTTTCCAAGTCAAACAGGCCATACAGCTAAACTTTAAAGCGACAAATAACCAGGCAGAGTATGAGGCACTCCTCGCCGGTTTAGCGTTGGCAAGAAACTTACAAGTCAAAGAAATCACCATCTACAGCGACTCACAGCTCATAGTCCGCCAGACGACGGGGGATTATTCTACAAAAGATACAAGCCTCGGCAATTACCAGGAAATGGTACAAGCTATGATATCCCAATTTGAGAAACATACCCTCGAACAAATAGACAGGACGGATAATACAGTGGCCTGCCCGATGACAACATTAAAGCTAAGGTACTCAAATCTCAAGCGGTAAAGTACTTTATGCAAGAAGACACTTTGTACAAAAAGAGCTTTGATTCTCCCATACTCAAGTGTGTTGATGAAGAAGAGGCTCTATACTGCATGAGAGAAGTCCACGAAGGCATCTGTGGCAACCACATGGCTGGAAAGGCACTAGCACATAAAATACTTAGACAAGGCTATTACTGGCCCAAGATGCACAAAGAATGCAAAGCTTTCACAAAGAAGTGCCACCAATGCCAACTATTCAGCAACATGTCCCGGAAAGCGCCAGCCCTTCCAGCAGCAATATTGTCCCCAATACCCTTTGCGGTTTGGGGCATCGACATAATGGGACCCTTCCCTAAAGCCAAGGGTGACCTACAATACGTAATGGTCGCCATCGATTACATGACTAAGTGGGCTGAAGCAAAGGCACTTAAGAACGTCACACAGGATGATGCAATCCGTTTTGTCATGGATCACGTCATCACGAGATTCGGGATCCCGGTGGTACTCATATCCGACAACGGGACACAGTTTGTTGGATCGAAATTTACAAAATTCCTATCCGTCCACGGGATCAAACACAAGAAAGCTTCTGTCTGCCACCCACAGAGCAACGGACAGGTCGAAGTGACTAACCGCACCATTGTTCGAGGCCTGGAAAAAAGGATAACTACTTCCAAAAAGAAATGGCCTCATGAGTTGCCTAACGTCCTTTGGGCATACCGGACGTCAGCCAGGGCGAGTACAGGGGAAACCCCGTTCAAACTAGCTTTCGGCACGGAAGCTCTTGCTCCAATCGAGATTGGATCCCCATCCTACCGAGCTGTCAACTTCGAAGAAGAGCCCAATAATCAAGGACTCAAAACAAACCTAGACTTACTAGATGAGGCAAGGGAAGCCGCTGTCGCAAAAATGACTGCTTACAAAGAAAAGACAAAGGAATTTTTCGGGAAAAGAGCCAGAGTTAAGGCTTTTCTAGAAGGCGATCTAGTCAACAGGGCAACTGAGGCATCCGACCCTAGACACACCGGAAAGCTGATGCCAAAGTGGGAAGGCCCATACAAAATCATTCAGGTCTTAAGGCCAGGCTCTTACAAACTAGCACGCCTGGATGGCACCGAAGTCAACAACACTTGGCACGGGGATAAATTGAGAAAGTATTACCAGTAGACAGTCGATCAATCTGTACTTTCTCTTTCTTGTACGCAACAGTCATGAATGGAATACTTTTTTACCAACAAATTGTCTACAGGCATCCTATTATTATCAAGTCCCCTAAACGGGCGAGCATTCTATTACACAGTCCTCTACGCGGACAAGCATCCTATTATTATCAAGTCCCCTAAACGGGCAGACATTCTATTACACAGTCCTCTACGCGGACAAGCATCCTATTATTATCAAGTCCCTTAAACGGGCAGACATTCTATTACACAGTCCTCTACGCGGATGTTCGCTATTTTCTCTACGCAAGTATACGCAGTCCAAAAGCAATATAGGGAAATAAGGATCGTTCCCACGAAGACTTGGTGTATTTCAGTAAATATGTTTATTCAACAACGTTCGGTTAATTATAGAAGCCTGAACAACGAAATGGTTGGTTTGTTCAAATCACAATTAATTAATGAAATAACGACTAAAAATTAATATGATAAAGATTTTATATATGAGATAAACATGGGATTCTAATTTCATTATTTATTTCATTTAGAATTGATGCCTTAATTTAAAGTGATTCTGATAATTATGAAAGCTAGCCGGGAACACGAAACTAATATAAGCGCCTTTCAGCCTTAACTTATATCAAACCATACAAACATCCACTTAAAAAGATAGAAGTTGTGTGGACACCATTTATGTCTAGACCCTATATGTCTATAAGATTTGAAAACATAACTGGTTTACGAATAAATTCCTTATTTTTGGCTACACAGGGCGATGTGATCCAAAACCCTACCACTAATCGTAATTATATATGAAAATTACGAACCTGTGCTAACATGGCAAATTCTAAATTCTCAAATCCACTTTCGCATTCATTAAGAATTAATAATTTAGATGATAGCTACGCATCTAATAAATTAAGCACAACCACGTTAGGCAATCGGAAAATTTTTATCACAACACAATTTATTAAGGCATCGAATTACTAAATTACGTATATAAATCCATTAGAATCCCATGACGGCGATTAGTTCATAATTAAACGAATCGTCATCATGGGATTAATTGTAATCATAATAATAATAATAATAATAATAATAATAATAATAATAATAATAATAATAATAATAATAATAATAATAATACTAAATTAAAAATTACGATAAATTAAATATGAAAATTATAAGAGTTTAGAAACTAAAACCGAAATAATTTCCACTTGCAAGAAACGAGCACTCCGATAATTCCCTGCAAAATAAAAAATTAGAAAATAAAACCAAAATAATTTCCAACGAAGAAATGAGCGTTCCCAAAATAATTGCCTTAAAATCTTCACCCGAAATAACACTCAAACTAAATTTACAGAAATTTAAAGTGAATAAAACTGAACTGAAATTACAAGGAAATTGTTGCTGAAAACTGAGAGAAACAAGAGAGAATTCAGCTTAGGGTGTGTTTCAACTGCAAGATTTAAGGCCTATTTATAGCAAAATTCTAGCACAGCATTTAATAAAATAAAACTAAAAAGAAATAAAAAATAAATAAAAAGAAATAAAAATAATTACAAATCAAATAATGCAGCAGCCCTCCCATTTTTTAAACAGCCGAAAGTGTTCAAAAACCACAAGCTATGCTGCCTGCTTTCACAATTAAATCTCGACTTTCCATGTTCCAGTCGCACGCCTAGAGCGTGTGACACACGCGCCCATAATCTGTACTGCTTGGCTGGAGCGTGCAACTCACGCGGGAGAGGAAGAGAGTGATCAGAATTGAAGAATGGCCGACAGACTTGTTTGGATTATTCTTCTATTATTTGTTTAAGCCGACCACCATGCTTTTGTATTACTTTAGTGTAACACTTTGCTTACACCTGCACAGCATTCGTTTCACTCTTTTTTTTTTGTTTTTTTGTTTTTTTTTCTTTTTTCTTTCTTTTGTTTATTCAACTTACATAATAAAATATATTTAATTAATAAATAATTAATTTAATTCCGAATTTATAAAAATAAATATCTAATATTATTAGATATTTATAAATATAATTTTCTAATTAAATAAAGTATTTATTAATATAAATAAATTTTCAAGTCTCAAACTGCGTTAAATTGCGGGCCAAAAACCGGACTTCTTTTCCTTAACGAAAAATATATCAATTCCAATCGGGCTTCTTTCTTTAAGAATATATCACTTTCCATCTTTTTGTGATAATTCTATTTTCTCAATGCTCGCCCAGGTGCGAATTACGGCCTCTTGAGGATCTAAAACTTGATTCCTTTTGCGAAACGAAAAATATATCAATTCTAACCGGGGTTCCAGATTTAAGAATATATCATTCAGGATTCCTTTATGATAATTCTTTTTCCTCGTAGCCAGATCACTTGATAAAATTGAGCTAGAAATCTACCGTTTTTAGCCCTTTTATTGCCACAAAACCTAAAGTTGCGATTTCTGCACAACAAATAATTAAACAACAAAAACGAATTAAAAGACACAACATAATTAAGGATAAACCACCAATCTAGGTCCATTTAGTGCATAATAAGTGGATATAAAATCCACTTATCACACCCCCAAACTTAAACTGAAGCTTGTCCTCAAGCGAAACAGACTCGATTATCTCTAAATGCATGAATGCAAATGATGCAAGGATCCCATAGGCAAGGCAAAAACCAATTTAGCAGAGTGTCTTAGAGAATGTGATAACTCCAAATAGAGATCGACTAAAACTCAGAATATTAACATTTACAAGTACAGAAACGTGCGTGTGTGTAATACTCATCAGAATTACTCTTAACACTAGATCAAAACCATAAATATTCTTCGTCATAACAATCATAAGTTTATAAATAGAATGGACGCTAGACACTTCATAACCTAGAAACACCTCTATCATCATTTGAGTTAGACAGAAATTCATGCTTTAAGACCAACAACTAAGACGTATAATACTATACACAACACACATGCTTATTTGACCGTGCAATGGATGAGACCCCAAAAGGCTTATACAATAATACCCATGTAGCGAGCGTTAGGTTAGTGGATCCCAGACCGGAAAAGTCTTAGGTCACTAGGCTTGAGTCCCCTAGAACTTAATTGCTCGAGTATTAAAGAGCTCACCCTGATCAATTATGCATACACACAATATCATAACACTCTTTTTTTTTTCCTTTCTTTTCTTTTTCTCATTTTTTTCTGATTTTTTTTATTTTTTTTATTTTTTTTTATTTTTAGCAATCTGGAATGAGCCTTTCTCATTTCCAACCCTAGACTACTCATATAAATATGAGCCGGCTACTAGCCATTTGACGCCTAGCCATTATTGACAAATTACTAGCATGAAATTCCTGGTTTCCCCCAAACTTAGAATTTAGTGCTCCTACGCCATCAAGGGAATAAAGAAAATTCTGAATATAATCAGGTGATTAAATCTCAAACAACCAAACAAGCATGACCTTAACCTAGCCCAAAAAGCAAACGATGAGTTGTGTAAGATTGTGTTTCTGCAACATGCAAGTCAATTCATAAGCATTTAAATCAGCCCTTTATCCATCATTATCACACTCAAATTCATCATTGACTACTAAACGGACTCGCCAAGCGCTACGGGATCAAGGAAAATATGATATGCAACTAATCATGAATATGCAATTTTTTTTTATTGATATGAATTATATGAAATTATACTAGCATGGTATATTATGAACTACATGAAACTGTATGCATACTATGACTCAATTAATCAATTATCCTAAATCACCCCCAAACTTAAATTATTCAATGTCCTCATTGAAGGTATAGATAAAGGATAAAAGAGAACTCCCCTAACTGTCGGCATCGTCACCCTCCTCGGGTGGTGAATCAGGTGGTGGAAATGAGCTCCAAACTGAGGCAATGACCTGCACTTTCGACATAATACTAAACAAAATCACACAAAATCAAACCACACATAAAAACACCAAACCTATGGGTTGCCTCCCATGAAGCGCTTGTTTATCGTCGCTAGCTTGACTTCACCTTCGCACTTCAATTGGTAGTACCAAGAACCGTGGTTTCCGCTTCGCGATTCACATGATCACCAAAATATGGCTTCAACCTCTGTCTATTTACTTTTAAAGCCGCTTCCGGTGTTTTATCAAAAATTTCCACTGCACCATGTGGAAACACTGTTTTAACCGTGAATGGCCCTGACCACCTTGACTTAAGTTTCCCTGGGAAGAGTCTGAGACGAGAGTTGAAAAGCAAAACTAACTGTCCCGGTACAAAAGACTTTTGCACCAAACGTCTGTCATGCCATCTTTTGACCTTCTCCTTGTATAACTTGTGATTTTCATAAGCCTGTAGCCGAAACTCATCCAGTTCATTAATCTGAAGCATTCTTTTCTCACCTGCAGCTGATAAGTCAAAGTTCAACTTCTTCAGCGCCCAATAAGCTTTGTGCTCTAGTTCGGCAGGCAGATGACAAGCCTTCCCATAGACAAGCTGATATGGTGACATACCCAAGGGTGTTTTATATGCTGTACGATAAGCCCATGCGGCTTCATCGAGTTTTAAAGACCAATCCTTTCTCGAAGGATTCACCACTTTTTCCAGAATGCGCTTAATCTCGCGATTAGATACCTCGGCTTGGCCATTGGTTTGCGGGTGGTATGCCGTAGCTACCCGGTGGTTGATGTTGTACTTTGCCATGAGATTAGTAAACTTGCGATTGCAAAAGTGAGTACCTTCATCGCTTATGATTACTCGAGGAGTGCCGAATCTTGTGAAGATGTTCTTGTGAAGGAAGTTGAGCACGACATTGGAATTATTGGTCGGAAGTGCCTTGACTTCCACCCATTTGGAAACATAATCAACGGCCAGCAAGATGTATTGGTTGTTACATGAGGAAATGAATGGTCCCATGAAATCGATGCCCCAAACATCGAAGATTTCCACTTCTAGCATTATATTGAGGGGCATCTTATCCCTCCTAGATATGTTACCAACACGCTGACAACGATCACACTTTAGTACAAACTGATGAGCATCCTTAAAAAGGGATGGCCAATAAAATCCTGCTTGAAGAATTCGAGTTGCGGTCTTTTCACTTCCATAATGGCCACCACATGTCGTGGCATGATAATCCCTTAGAATAGCCTCTGTTTCACTGTATGGCACACATCTCCTAATCACCTGATCGGCTCCTTGTTTAAACAGATATGGTTCGTCCCAACGATGCCATTTGACTTCATGCAAGAATTTCTTTCTTTGTGCAAAAGAGAGCTCGGGAGGAATCACTCGACTCACCAGAAAGTTCACAATGTCTGCGAACCAAGGCTTTTCTTCTTGTATCCCAAACAACTGTTCATCAGGAAAGGATTCATTAATGACGGTTTTGTCTTGGGATGTCTTCCCAAGGTCTTCCAATCGTGAGAGATGGTCGGCTACTTGGTTTTCTGTCCCTTTTCTATCCTTGATCTCCACATCGAATTCTTGCAGCAGGAGAATCCATCGAATCAACCTAGGTTTGGAGTCCTTTATAGAGAGCAGATATCTGATAGCCGCGTGATCAGTGTACACAGTTACCTTCGTGCCAAGCAAGTATGAACGGAATTTTTCAAAACCATAAACTATGGCTAACAGTTCCTTCTCAGTGGTAGTGTAGTTTAATTGAGCATCACTGAGGGTTTTGCTTGCATAATAGATGACATGAAACATTTTATTTTTCTTTTGGCCAAGAGCGGCCCCAACTGCGTAATCGCTAGCATCACACATCATAGCGAAAGGCTCACTCCAATCTGGAGCAATGATCACGGGTGCTGAAATCAATTTCTTCTTCAGAGTCTCGAAAGCCGTGAGACATTCTTCGTTAAATTTGAAATGAATATCTTTTTCCAGCAGCTGACACAAGGGTTTGGAAATTTTTGCGAAGTCCTTGATGAAACGCCTATAGAAACCTGCGTGCCCAAGGAAACTGCGAATCCCTCGCACTGAATTAGGTGGCGGCAGCTTTTCAATAGCTTCTATCTTTGCTCTGTCTACTTCTAGACCCTTCCTTGACACCTTGTGCCCGAGAATAGTTCCTTCTTGTACCATGAAGTGGCACTTCTCCCAATTGAGCACTAGGTTAGTTTCCACGCATCTTTTCAGCACCGAGCCAAGATTTTGCAAGCATTCATCAAAAGATAGACCGAATACAGAGAAGTCATCCATGAAGACTTCAACGGTCTTGCCAATCATGTCTGAGAAGATGGCCATCATGCACCTTTGAAAAGTACCAGGTGCTCCACACAAGCCAAAAGAAACCCGCCGAAAGGCGAAAGTGCCGAACGGGCATGTAAATGTTGTTTTCTCCTGATCCTCAGGAGCAATGCAGATTTGGTTATATCCAGAATAACCATCCAGAAGGCAGTAATAATCATGGCCAGCTAGTCTATCTAGCATCTGATCAATGAAAGGAAGGGGAAAATGATCCTTCCTTGTGGCTTTATTCAACTTCCGGTAGTCCATGCAGATTCGCCAACCGGTGACTGTGCGAGTAGAGATGAGTTCATTCTTTTCGTTGGTAATCACAGTCATGCCTCCTTTCTTCGGCACACATTGCACTGGACTCACCCATGCACTGTCAGAAATGGGATAGATAATCCCTGCATCCAGCCACTTGATGATTTCTTTCTTCACTACCTCTTTCATAAGAGGATTTAGCCACCTTTGATGCTCCACTGTTGGTTTACTACCTTCTTCCAATGGAATTTTATGTTGACAATAAGCTGGGCTGATGCCTTTGATATCCGCTAGGGTCCAACCAATGGCTGTTTTGAATTCCCTCAGGACTCTTAAAAGCTTATCTTCCTCAGAGTCTGAAAGGTTAGCAGATATAATCACAGGTAAGGTAGATGATTCACCAAGAGAAGCATACTTTAAGTGATTAGGAAGTGGTTTGAGCTCTAGAGTTGGAGCTTCCTCGATAGATGGTTTCAATTGCTGATGCGGCCCCTTTAGTTCTGGCAGATCCAATGATTCAACTGGTCTTTCAAATTTTCTTTGCCACGGCAAGGCATCCAGATATTGCAATTGTTCATCTATTTCATCTTCATCTAATGAATACCTTCCACTGAGGGCCTTTTCCAAAGTGTCATTCATGAACATGTGATCCAACTTTTCTTATACCGTAGACTCAATCAAGTCTACCTTCAGACACTGTTCTTCTTCTGTTGGAAACTTCATGGCTTTAAAAACGTTGAAAGTGACATTTTGATCATGCACCCTCATTGTAAGTTCCCCCTTTTGGACGTCAATCAATGTTTGTCCTGTCGCCAAGAATGGTCTACCAAGAATGATCGGAATCTTCTTGTCCTCTTCGAAATCAAGTATGACAAAATCAGCTGGGAAGATAAGTTTGTCTACTTTCACTAGGACATCTTCAACAACTCCCCGAGGATAAGTGATAGAGCGATCAGCCAACTGAAGTGACATGTTCGTCGGGTTTGGCTCAGGAAGGCCAAGTTGTAAGAAAACTGAGTATGGCATGAGGTTGATGCTTGCTCCTAAATCACATAAACATTTGTCAAAAGACAAATTCCCAATGGTGCATGGTATGGTGAAACTTCCAGGATCTTTTAGCTTAGGCGGTAACTTTTGTTGCAATACCGCACTACACTCCTCTGTCAAAGCAACAGTTTCTAAGTCCTCAAGTTTTACTTTTCTCGATAGAATGCCCTTCATGAACTTGGCGTAACTCGGCATTTGTTCCAGGGCTTCAACAAATGGAATGTTGATATGTAATTTCTTAAAGACTTCAAGAAATTTGCCAAACTGCTTATCCAGTTTCTGTTTTTGCAAACGTCGAGGAAATGGCGGAGGTGGATAGACATGCTCATCTGCTTCTTTCTGTGCAAGGATTGATTGTTTAGGAGGTGGTACACTTTCTTCTACCTCCGTGCTTGAAATTGGAGCCTTACCCTTGTCCTCGGTGTCTCCCAAGTTCACTGTTTCCGTTTCTTCATCGGGCAGAATTTTATTTGCTCTTTCCAATTCAATGCCTTCTGTGACTTTCCCCGATCTTAAAGTGATGGCTTTAATGTGCTCTTGGTTGTTCTTTCTCCCTGGATTAGCTTCAGTATCACTGGGGAGTGTTCCTTGTGGTCGGCTCATCATGAAACTAGCGAGTTGTCCCAATTGAGTTTCCATATTTTTAATAGAAGCCGCTTGGCTTTTGGACGCCAACCTCAACTCCTCCAATTCTGCCTTTTCACTAGAAGATGATTGCCCAGAATTCCCATAGGATTTTTGTTGAAATCCTGGGGGTTGAAATTGTCGTGGGGCATATTGTTGCTGATATTGGTGCCCCTGCTGTTGCTGGAATCCAGATGGATTATATGGCCTAGCTCCAAACTGCTGATTTTGAAATTGTTGGTAGGGCTGATTTGATTGTTGTGCTCCTCCTTGATTATTGCTCCAACTGAAATTTGGATGATTTCGGTTGTTCGGATGGTAGGAATTTGGAGCTGGCTGTTGCTGTCTTTGGAAATTGCTTACGAATTGAACCGACTCGTTTGAGATGGCACATTGGTTTGATTCATGTGCGCCCGCACACAACTCACAAACACTAGCAACTTGATGAAATCCTTGTGCTGTCAAAGAGTCTATTTTCAAGTTCAAAGCCTCTATCTGAGCTGCTAAGGAAGTGGCCTTGTCGACATTAAGAATTCCTGCTACCTTCTGTTGTGGCATCCTCTGAGTTGGATTTTGATATTCATTAGCTGCCATCATCTCGATAAGATCGTAGGCCTCCTCATAACTTTTAGCCCATAATGCTCCCCCTGAAGCTGCATCTACCATTGGCCTTGATTGTATTCCTAGTCCATTATAGAAGCAATTTATGACCATCCAATTTGGCATGCCATGATCAGGGCATTGTCGAAGCATTTCCTTGTATCTTTCCCACGCTTCACATAAAGATTCACCAGACTGTTGAGAAAATTGCGTGATAGCATTCCTTATAGCTACAGTCTTTGCCATGGGGAAGAATTTGCTAAGAAACTTTTGAGCTAGATCAGCCCAAGTGGTGATAGATCCCGGTGGCAGAGAGTGTAACCAACTTTTGGCCTTGTCTCTTAAGGAAAACGGGAAGAGTCTCAACTTCACAGCATCATCTGACACATTGTTGAATCTAAATGTGTCGCATATTTCTATGAAGTTCCTGATGTGTAAGTTAGGATCTTCCGTTGCAGTTCCTCCGTACTGTACTTGATTCTGCACCATCTGAATAGTGCTGGATTTAATTTCAAATGTAGGAGCCGCAATTGCTGGACGAATGATACTTGACTGAATGTCATCAATCTTCGGTTGCGAGTAGTCCATTAAAGCCCTTGCTGCTGCAGGTGCAACTACTTCGGCTTCTCCGTCCATCTTGTGAGTATTTGCTAGTTTAAGTACTTGCTTGGCTTTTAATGCTTTAGCACGTGTTAGCATAAAAATCCAAGTATCTGAACACAAATAATCACTTCAAAATATAAGATCAAATGTTCAAGTCAAACAAATTAACTTCTTATTGTAGTAAAACACATAAACAAAATAACACCGAGTCCCCGGCAGCGGCGCCAAAAACTTGTTCGCTATTTTCTCTACGCAAGTATACGCAGTCCAAAAGCAATATAGGGAAATAAGGATCGTTCCCACGAAGACTTGGTGTATTTCAGTAAATATGTTTATTCAACAACGTTCGGTTAATTATAGAAGCCTGAACAACGAAATGGTTGGTTTGTTCAAATCACAATTAATTAATGAAATAACGACTAAAAATTAATATGATAAAGATTTTATATATGAGATAAACATGGGATTCTAATTTCATTATTTATTTCATTTAGAATTGATGCCTTAATTTAAAGTGATTCTGATAATTATGAAAGCTAGCCGGGAACACGAAACTAATATAAGCGCCTTTCAGCCTTAACTTATATCAAACCATACAAACATCCACTTAAAAAGATAGAAGTTGTGTGGACACCATTTATGTCTAGACCCTATATGTCTATAAGATTTAAAAACATAACTGGTTTACGAATAAATTCCTTATTTTTGGCTACACAGGGCGATGTGATCCAAAACCCTACCACTAATCGTAATTATATATGAAAATTACGAACCTGTGCTAACATGGCAAATTCTAAATTCTCAAATCCACTTTCGCATTCATTAAGAATTAATAATTTAGATGATAGCTACGCATCTAATAAATTAAGCACAACCACGTTAGGCAATCGGAAAATTTTTATCACAACACAATTTATTAAGGCATCGAATTACTAAATTACGTAAATAAATCCATTAGAATCCCATGACGGCGATTAGTTCATAATTAAACGAATCGTCATCATGGGATTAATTGTAATCATAATAATAATAATAATAATAATAATAATAATAATAACAATAATAATAATAATAATAATAATAATAATAATAATAATAATAATAATACTAAATTAAAAATTACGATAAATTAAATATGAAAATTATAAGAGTTTAGAAACTAAAACCGAAATAATTTCCACTTGCAAGAAACGAGCACTCCGATAATTCCCTGCAAAATAAAAAATTAGAAAATAAAACCAAAATAATTTCCAACGAAGAAATGAGCGTTCCCAAAATAATTGCCTTAAAATCTTCACCCGAAATAACACTCAAACTAAATTTACAGAAATTTAAAGTGAATAAAACTGAACTGAAATTACAAGGAAATTGTTGCTGAAAACTGAGAGAAACAAGAGAGAATTCAGCTTAGGGTGTGTTTCAACTGCAAGATTTAAGGCCTATTTATAGCAAAATTCTAGCACACCATTTAATAAAATAAAACTAAAAAGAAATAAAAAATAAATAAAAAGAAATAAAAATAATTACAAATCAAATAATGCAGCAGCCCTCCCATTTTTTAAACAGCCGAAAGTGTTCAAAAACCACAAGCTATGCTGCCTGCTTTCACAATTAAATCTCGACTTTCCATGTTCCAGTCGCACGCCTAGAGCGTGTGACACACGCGCCCATAATCTGTACTGCTTGGCTGGAGCGTGCAACTCACGCGGGAGAGGAAGAGAGTGATCAGAATTGAAGAATGGCCGACAGACTTGTTTGGATTATTCTTCTATTATTTGTTTAAGCCGACCACCATGCTTTTGTATTACTTTAGTGTAACACTTTGCTTACACCTGCACAGCATTCGTTTCACTCTTTTTTTTTTGTTTTTTTGTTTTTTTTTTCTTTTTTCTTTCTTTTGTTTATTCAACTTACATAATAAAATATATTTAATTAATAAATAATTAATTTAATTCCGAATTTATAAAAATAAATATCTAATATTATTAGATATTTATAAATATAATTTTCTAATTAAATAAAGTATTTATTAATATAAATAAATTTTCAAGTCTCAAACTGCGTTAAATTGCGGGCCAAAAACCGGACTTCTTTTCCTTAACGAAAAATATATCAATTCCAATCGGGCTTCTTTCTTTAAGAATATATCACTTTCCATCTTTTTGTGATAATTCTATTTTCTCAATGCTCGCCCAGGTGCGAATTACGGCCTCTTGAGGATCTAAAACTGGATTCCTTTTGCGAAACGAAAAATATATCAATTCTAACCGGGGTTCCAGATTTAAGAATATATCATTCAGGATTCCTTTATGATAATTCTTTTTCCTCGTAGCCAGATCACTTGATAAAATTGAGCCAGAAATCTACCGTTTTTAGCCCTTTTATTGCCACAAAACCTAAAGTTGCGATTTCTGCACAACAAATAATTAAACAACAAAAACGAATTAAAAGACACAACATAATTAAGGATAAACCACCAATCTAGGTCCATTTAGTGCATAATAAGTGGATATAAAATCCACTTATCAGCGGACAAGCATCCTATTATTATCAAGTCCCCTAAACGGGCAGACATTCTATTACACAGTCCTCTACGCGGACAAGCATCCTATTATTATCAAGTCCCCTAAACGGGCAAGCATTCTATTACACAGTCCTCTACGCGGACAAGCATCCTATTATTATCAAGTCCCCTAAAAGGGCAAGCATTCTATTACACAGTCCTCTACGCGGACAGGCATCCTATCATCACCAAGTCCCCTAAACGGACAGACATTCTATTACAAAGTCTCATAAGCGGACACACGGCCTACTCACAGCATTCTATCTCAAGGTCATCTCCGCGGACAACCATCCTATTACTCAACACAATCTACACGGGCAATCATCCTATGGAATTCCGTCAACAAAAACAAATAGTACGTCCCTAAACGGGCAAAGGCAAGAAACAACAGTTATCAAGCATTCAAGCGAGGCGCTGTATCAAAGATATGCAAAAGACATGCAAAGAAGGAAAAATTGCAAACAAGTTCAAACGAAAAAAGAAACAGGGCAATTTTATTCATTTTTATTTAATTATTACAAGGCTAGACGGTATACAAGATTTTTATCCCTAGTCTAGGCCTTGCAGCTTCCACCTTCTCCGCCACCGTCATCTTTCTTTGGTGGGGGTGGGTTCTTGGCAGCTTCCCTCTCTTCCCGGCGCTTCGCCAGGGCTTCCTCGATTTTCCTGAACACTTCAGGAAAATCGGCCTCAGACTCCGGCCCATCGAACACCATGCCATCGATTATGACTTTGTTGTTGTCGTAGTCGTACATCATCACGCGGGGATCCATGACCAGATAGCTAGTGACAAGAAAGAAGCAAGCTGGGAAATAAAAAAGATGCTCAGCATTGAGCACGTTAAACCCTTTTTATAGGGGGTAAAAGCAAGTTAAAAGACGCGCAGTTAATACTGCCATTTCCAAGCCACGGAATACAACGCACACAGTCAAAAATGTCTATTCCCATGCAGACTGCAGTAAAAGCACGGTCAAAACAACGTGATTTCCATGCAGCATTTAATGCTCGTGCCTAATCCCCACAGTCAAGGTAACATTTCCCAAACACATATTTATTTTCCCTTTTCACAAACAAACACAAATATACACGATGCAAATATATTTCGCCAACAGAAATTCAAAAATAAATGTCCCACCAAACACAAAATATTCCAGACTTTACAAATACGAGAAATAGAAATCTTTTTCCAAGTCACAAAGCGGACAGGCCCGCAGAGCAACTTCAAAAAACACAATAACAGTGGGCGCCCAGACTAAGGCTTTATCCCCAGCGGGAAGCTCTCAGCGGGCTCGACATGTAACACCCCCAGATCCGGGGTCCGGGATCCGGTGGTTACGGTTTCCAATTCTGTCCACAACAATTGAACTTTCCTTAACATAAAATAAATTACGTCTCTATAACCCAACACAACAATATAAAACACACCCGTTATAGTCCCAGAGATGAAATCAGAGTAACAATCAAATTTTTATTAATCACATTATGAGTTCTTACAATCCAAAAGAATTTCAATATAATACATACTCTTTGCCATCCATTTACATAAGTCATACTAGACCCTATTCTTGGTACTGAAAGAATAAATATACCCTACCAATAGCTTCTTCTTCAGCTCTGGTAGTCTCATCGTCCTCGCCCGCGTCGAGTGCGCCTTGTGCGAGTCATCTGGTCTAGCTGTTGTTGTGATATAATAATAAAGCAAGGGTGAGCAATAGCCCACCAACAATAATATATAACTGAACGATAATGTATAACAGTTCAAAAGTATCTTTCAAACCATATGCCATGCATTTACGGAAATGATGCCAGTATAATATGAACGATGAAGTTACAAGGTAACTTAAAGTAATTGTTTGTAGAAATATCTGCTACATCAAAGTAAGCAAGATATTCTTATTGTTATTAAGAAGAGGAACTTGCAAGAAAAGGTTGCAATTCCAGTTATGACCCTTTTCCAACTTTGCCAACAGTAATCATGTTGCAGGAAATAAATAAATTTGGATGATGAACCAATGATGGAGTATTCACCGCGCCCGCTGTTCCAATCTTGATGATCAGTCGAGATCGTACAGCTCAATTTAGATTTACTACCGGTAGAAGGAAGAACTGACGGCTTTACTTGTATACCGCCTTACTAGCTCTCCCCGGCCAACGGTTGGGCCAAAGGGGATGGACCGGCGCTACTCGGCCTCTTACACGACTCCTAGTTCAAATAGAATTCATGATTCTGAATGTAACGTTCGTCCCCCTTTCCCCAAGTATAATACTTGTTGATAAGACTCCACAAAGTAGTCGTATCTAGTTGGAAAGGAAAATTTACCAATAACTCCCAAGCTATTACTTGGTAACGGATATCAACTTGTTCCAGTAATCTTACCCCTCGAAAGATGAGAAGGTAAGCAACGACTTAATAAGTCAACAGCACCCGAGTTGCGAGTGAAGGGAATACTTTATGACCGGGAAGTCGACAAGATAAATAACATTTTCCAAGTAAGGTTCCCTTATTATTAAGGAGATAGACTCAAATAAGAATGATGTCTGAGAACCTTTCTTGATATAAGATTAATAATAATATGACTCCGATATATTTTCTGTAATAATCGAAGAAGATAAACCTTATCGAGGTTATTCTAAGCATGGAATAAATATTCAGAGAATATTTATTGAATTAAAATATTTTACAGATTATTTAGGAATATGAAAGAATATCTTTAATCAGAGTATTTCCCAAATAATTCATGAAGAAATATCGAGAGAATATTTATTGCACAATTAAATAATCAAATGAATATTCAAAATAATATTCATTACTTAATAAGTCCTGAAAGGAATATTTCAAATATTTAAAATAATATTCATTGATTAAATAGAACCCTGGATGAATATTCAAAATAATATTCATAATTAATTAGGAATTTAAATGAATATTGATAAAGTAATATTCATTTAATGAATAATATTCTAAATGAATATCCAGTAATATTCATTTAGTAATCCAAGCTTTAAAGGAATATTCGATATAATATTCGATAAATAAATCAAGCTTCAGATGAATATTGAAGATAATATTCATCAAGTACTTAATATCTTAAATGAATATTCAAAAGTAATATTTATTTAATAAAATAATATTCTAAAAGAATATCCAAATAATATTCATTTAGTATTCTCATCTTTAGAAGAATATTCGAAATAATAATCGATAATCAATTCGACTCTGAATGAATATTGACAAATATTATTCGTCGAATGATTACGTTCAAATAATTATTTGAAGTAAGGATCATTAAATAAATAATCCCGAACGAATATTCAAATAATATTCGTTGCCTGAATAATGGAAAATATTTACTTAAATATTTTCCTTCGAGGTAATCTCGATATATCAAGAAATATTGACTCCCGGTCTATAATGATGAATAAGATGTATACGCCCTTCTATGAGGGTCTTACAATAATCCGGCTTATAACTGATACGATAGCTATCTAATTTATAAGCCAATAACAATCAAGGAACAAGCATAGTGATATAACTTTGAAAGCAGGCATGCATGCTATGGCATATGTATATCAGAAAACATATATATATTTATTCAATCACAACAACAGCCTAAAGAAGGGAATTGAAACTTGCCTGATAGTCGAGTACGGTAAGGGGTAGTGGTAGCGGGTCCCGGTTCAGCTCGGTGATCTATAAATAGCCAAGGCATTCGGGATTAATCACTTAACATATTAAAAGTTAAGTTATATTTAAATCGAAACACGTTCTCGAGTTATCTCGTTATACCCCTTTTAGTGGATTACTTATTATCACTGATCCGACCCGACATTCGTTCGTTAATTCGACATGTCACTGCACTTATACTTGGGACATACTTAAGTCATATGAGTTCTAAGGTTGATCGTTACGAACCAATATTATACTCCGAGTTTTATCGCCCGTTTTCTAAGTGTTTTACCGAAGTTATAAAAGAGTCGTCTTTTAGGGGTTCGTTCGCGTTTAACCTTGACTCGAACATTTTTAATAAATCGAAAAATGCTCTTTTTGACATACGGTTTTCTTTCACACCTTCCTTCTTACCCCTAGTATTTATTTACCAAGATTCGCCATGACGTTACATAGTTTACGAGGGTTCAATTACAGTTACGAACTTTCGTTTACGGATTCGAACTACTTTTAGTAATTTGGTCATAAATCCTAAACCGTAAGTCCGTTTCACGTGATCTTTATATCCAAACAAAGCTTAGAACATTACCTATCCTATAATGGCAGATAAGGTCTCTGGACAGTAGGGGTTCGACATGAAAAATGGCATACAAAACATGGTATTGCAAAATCGGGCATTATAACGGCTATGTTTACGCGTTTTCCAAAGTTTTTACACTTTATCACAATCTTACCAAGATCAAATCAACCACCCAAACACATGATAAACATCATGACTAGTCTAACAACAACTCATCTTAACCATTACATGGTTCATAAACCAAATCACAACCATAACAACTACTAATCATGGATCTAAGCATAACATAACATACTAATCACTAAATCATCCATAAAACTCATAAGATCTTAAAAGGACACCAAGGGTTTTCAAGTTTTATACCTTCCTTAGAGTGTTTACTAGCCTCACTAAGCTTTGCATGATCCTTAGGAGTGCTTAAGCTTGCTATATCAACCATGAAACAAGAAAAATCAAGATTAGTTTTCATGAAAACACTATTCACCCTCCATTTTAATGATTTTTTTGAAAATGGAAACAAAAGAGTTAGGACTTGAAATTTCTAGGAGATTAGTTTCTTGAAATATAGAACTCACCATAAAAGTTTCAAGATCAACAAATGGTTGGAAGTTGGATTTTGGATTTGGAATTTCCAAATGAGCCGAATGGATGAACATTTGGAGAGAGTTTGATATTTTTGTTGGTTGCTTTTGCAATAATGCACAAAGTGAAGTGTTTTGCATAATATCTCATCCTTGGTTGCTTTAATAAAGTGATGAGGTGTTGGATGAGGAATTACCATGACAAGTGTTGAAAATGTGGTGGTTCTAGCCTAACTACATGGTTGCCTTGCTAAGTACTTAGTTGCATTCTCTAGGGTGCTAGTTCCTTGATTCTAGTTTGGTTACTAGATATTTTATACTAGTAACTTGCACAAGACTCTTGCTTCCTCTGCTTGTTTCTGTGTCCGGTTATTGCCCGTTTCGATTGATCGTTCGTAGGAATATTTCACGGATTTCTAATTAGGGTTTACCGGGAATCCTTTTTAATATTAATACTTTCATTCTCCATCTTTCATTCCAACTTTCCAATTTATATTCCTTAAATCCATTCGTTAAATACTTAAGGCTATCAGTGTCCAGGGAACTCTCGGAGAAAATAAAAGTGCGGTTTTTCAGAATCCGACAGCTTTTACATACACTTATTTTCCCCCTGGATCACTAATACGAACTCGGAAATCCGTTCCGAATGCTTCTGTATAGTGTCGTCTCATATTATTATATACTCCCACCAAACACTATTCATTATGTATTCTTTACTTGTTCTCTTAGGGTGGTACAATTGTCCGTATTCTCTTTCGATCGTTCCTTAACCTTTTTACGGAACTACTGGATTAATCGTTATCGATCTGGATGACATGAGGGTATTCTCCTGCTTGAAATTGCCATATCTTATTCCCTTAGAAGATAGATTATTCTTACCTATGTTGTTACCCTTTAGCATCCTTCAAGACATAGAAATAATAAAGTCAAATTCCATTCATTCTTTCCAAATATCAATTATTACATTGTAGCCATAACCACTCCTCAGTGGTTTCCTACCTTCATTCTTAAATCAAATATAATAACATCACAAAATATCAAATCCTCAAAGTTAATATCTCAATTCTTGGATTATAATAATATTTAATCCACTGTCCGGTCAAATATTATACCGAAAAAGAATTTGGAATTTCTGAATTCCGATCGTCTCTGCATTCACTTATTTCCTCCGCGTATTACTAATATGACTTCGAAACATCCATATCACGTCCCGTACATAGGGTGGCGTGAAAAGTTTTCCAACTTACAAAATCACTATTCATCCACCAAATTACTATGCACGTACAGGAAACACTATGCACGTACGGGAAACACTATGCACATACGGGAAATACTATGCACGTACTCATTTCCCTTCAAGGATCCTTTAGCTCCTTCCTGGATGGTAGATTATTCTTATCTAGGTTCTCAACCATTGAATTACTCTATTCTGACAATATACAAATGCATCAGGATCATTGTCCAAAGCAATATCCATTTATTACAATCATTGTTCTTTGAAACCACCATTCATTAGAGCTGGTGACCTTGTTGTCGGAATCATTGTTCTTCATTTTATCATTACTTAATAAAAAGTTTTAATTATATCCAAAATTTGGGGTTCTTACAGTCTCCCCTCCTTAAAAGGATTCCGTCCCGGAATCAGGTAGGAAGCAAAGAGTCGTTCTACCCTTCCTCAGCACATCTTCTAGTGCTACAATCCATACTGTATCCTTTTTCCATCAACGTTGCTACTTTTCGTACAACTCACTATCCGGGTTATACTCTTACTCAGTCTTATCCTTATTGATACCTGCAGTAACATTGGTATCACTATCACCCTACGATTCGGAGGTAACCTCGCTCGTACTGTGCATTTCCTGATCGCTTTAATCTTCGCAATCTCGATCAATATAGAGAAGTGGAAAGATTTATTGAGAGATCACTATGATCAATTGAACATTTGTTATATTGCATAGTCAGTACAGAAGGGGGCCAGCCTTTAGTACTTGACAAGCAATTAAACAAGTCATGGCATTCCACTTAGACTTCTATCACATAGACAGATAGTCACGTAGCAGTACCTCCCCTCCTAAAAGGGTTGTTCTTCTCAATTCATAAAGAAGATGAATAAGAGAGAAGAAGAGAAAAGAGTTCTAAAGGATTATAGAAAGCTTTCATGATTGTAGAATATCATACTCAGAATTTACCTCTGAACTATAGAGGTTTATCAAAGAAGAAATTAATCATAATTATATCCAATACTATTTGATCGCAATCTCATGTGTCAACATATCTTGCTGCTTTGTCCATTATTCTATGGACAAATACTCTTGTTCAATCTTAGCGATACTCACATTCGGGAAATCCTTCAACCTTTCAGGTTAAATCTTAGATTTCTCACTTGACATCATTATAACTGACATCCCATATCATGTTACTAGCTTTTTCATAACTATAATACTGACACTATCAGGCTGTCATCCTGAGAATTCATTAGAAAACCCATTCATAACATTCCTTGCTTCTCATTCCATAGTTGCTTCCCCAGCCTTTTCTTTATCAATCACATCCTTCTTATTAGCTGATTCTTACTCATTTCTATTATTTACTTTCACCTTCACCTCTTTATTGAGACACCTTTTTGCACTTGGTACCTCTTTATCGGTATTCCGTCACATTTATTCTATAATCATCACGTTATTCCAATTTAAACTTTTCGAAATGAATCTGGCCCGATCCCTTTAACTTAGATTCCTATAATCTACTTCTGCCAACCTTGTTTCTCATCACTTGTTCTTTTCTATCCGTGATTTTCCACAGGTTGTCTTTCGTAAGTCAGACCAGGTCGTATATCTACCGGCTCATGCTCTTATCATCTATCGAGCATCTGCAGTTTACTGGCGTAGCCTGGCCACATGAAAACCCGTTATGACCGTGCTATAAGTTTTGGGGGTAAGGCTGGCTCGAATACCGCCGTCCGAACACTTTTAAACTCTCAGGTGGCCCAATAAGTCTCGGCTCAACCGCCCTTCCCTCCAAGTCTCATTAATTCTTTCTACGGGAATACGTTTAGCATCACGAATTATCAACCTCATATTCTCTATCTTGTTTGTGCAGAAGTACACTAACACAAACTTGCTTGTCGTTCATCAACATGCCATTTAGCTTATCAATAGCAGCACTTTCTTTATCTTTACGTTGTCATCTCCTTTCTTAGAAGAATCACCATCGCTTGTTGTTTACGTAGTGCGTTAATAGCTAATCCTACGGGTTTCAAATCCCTTAGGGAGACAAAGTAATCATTATTCCTTATCCATAAGGAACACTCCCTGAACTTGATGTAGATATAACATGAAGCAGATAGAATTGCAGAAGAGTTTCAAGCATCGCAGCTAGGTCCGGTTGATGAAACTATCACTTATGCATCTTCCATAAAAGACTGGAAACTTAACGATTTACTTCATCAATTTTGTACCATGGTCCTGGTTTGCCTCAAAACGGGACCTTCTAAGGTACGTAATATGCTTAAGACTTCATCAGGAATCGAATCTTTACTTAAACTATTATTACTGTTAATTCTTGCACAGTCATCAGAAGGAATGTAAATTCCTCCATTCCGATATGACCTTCAAGGTCCTTCCAAATATCATCCTGTTTCTTCGGTATGAACATTTGTAATTATTCCTTTATACTTAGATTGTCGGCCACCTCATTGGCCTTTCTTGATGATAATGATTTCTTGTAACCCATGTTTTCTGGGTACATTCCAACTCAAGTTTTTTTTTTTTTTCTACCTCATTCCCATCACTGTTGGGTTAAAGCATTCTCCCTTAAGCTCTGCTGAAGGAGAAAATATAACTATCAGTCATTTCCATAAGTCATTGCTTCCACCTACCCGTGGGAACTTTATCACGTTTATTCCCAATCCTACTTAGGATACTTCTTTTCTTAGTTCTTTCTTTATCTTAGGATAATCTCAACCTTTATAGGTTCAACCCATACTTCCTCAGGGTTTCATACATGCCTCATCTGGCATTATTGTTACGATGTCATACATTCCTTACCAAACTTCCATTTTTGAAGTTCGGAATATTACCTTTTTTCCTTGTAAGGTTTCATAGGCCATCCTTATCATTCCTCTGGTATTTTCTGGGTACCGGGTATATCAAAATGTCATTGATCAATACTCTAATAATTCTATCTATGTTCTTTCCAGAACTCTTTTTAATAATCCTTACCGGTCATTGTTGCCTTAGCAAGTCCAGCTCATATCATCTGAAGTCATAATGTCGTTATTAGGGTTAATGCCACCCCTTGTGCATTCCCCAGGGTTTGTCGTAATTTATGGATATCCTATCCTTAATTCAACTGCCAAGGAATTCTAGCATCTTATAATTGACAATCAGATCATGTATCCTTAATAAAGGTCTCTTTTCAATCATTCTCATTTGATAATTGATCGGTGGTTTAATGCCACCCTCTTCTTTCAGGTAGTTGTCAGCCTATTTGGCCTTCCAAAAAGGCAACGTATGCCTATCTCTTCTCTTACCGAACTTGTTAATGGTAGCAAGGATGTTCTGGAAGATATTGGTCGAGTTCAACGTGAATCTCTTAGTGCTTATCGTTCTTCGCAAAGGTACTTGCCTCAGACAAAATTCCTACAGTATACTGTTCAATTTCTGACCTTTTCTATACCCTCTTCATATACCTTCATTGTTTACTTTCCTCCGTCATAATATATTCATGGTATTCATGATACCCTAACATCATACATCTCAAGTCACTATACTTCCATTTTACTCGAAATCTTGGACAACCATATACACATGAGTCACTTTAGTACGGGTGACCCCATCCCAAAAAGGTCTAGTGAATTCCCAATCAAAACATGGGTTGTTCGGCAGAAGATTCAAACGATCTCATTAATGTTTCCTTTATATCAGAAGCCCTTGCAGTCGGTGCTTTCTTAGAAGCAACCCTGCTTTATCTTTTCATTGTTGGTCTAGTCACTTTATAGTCCGTTGTGACTTGGCCTCAACTGGCCATAAAAATATCTGATTTTAGGGGTTGGCTAATAGCATTACTTTTCTAGCAATTGCCGGCATAGTGCCTTCTTCTTTGATACCTTTCTACCTTTCCAAAACTTTACTCCATATAAGTCTTAATCGACTACTCGGCACCGTCTCCGGTCACCTTTCCTCCACTTTTATCTTTTCAACTATTCTTATCCATCCTGCGTGCCACACAAGCTTACCATTCCTGGCATAACAGCCTTTTCATTTAAGTCAATCCTGGAATTTCTCAGTCCGGCTGGTTTCTTACTTACATTTCCTATTTTCGTCCAATCTCACTTCATCATTTTATCACTACCGTCGATGGTAATGCTCAGGGTCCGCTTACTAACCCATTTTACAGCATCCTTACCCAAATCACAGGGTTTGCTCCTATTTTTACTCTCTTCCATGACATTCTCTGATAATTAGAAAGACAAGGTTTGCCAAAATTCACCGAATTCCTTTCCAGACTCAGGGAAATTTTGATCAATCTACCCACCTACTAGTAACATTAAGGAGACCAGTTTCGAAACTTGAAGAATAGTTCTATGAACCTCCAAGCAGGTGGAATCATAAGCAGTCATAGTTAATGAAATAATCATCATCAGATTGGAAGTTTACCCACTGAAGAGGAATCAATTATATCCATCCCTTAGAAGGGAATCAACCGTTTCAAACTGAAACCTGTCACAATATCCTGATACCTATACGTCCTGATATTCAATACTACCAAATGTCGGTCTACCTAACCCTTTATGCGAAGCGTCATTGGAGGCACAAAGTCTCCTTTTTCCATTAAGCAATGCCAGCTCTTGGTCATTACCAATTTCACCTTTTTGCTCCAGGAAGATTTTCTCACATTTTTCTCTTTAACTGCTGATCGTATTACTTGATCTGTTATAATTCCGCATCGGAATAAACTTAAGGTACTACTATAATCCATTCAAAGAGAAGAAGGAATTTAATATTCCTCTGAATCACATGCATCTAACGTTTCTGGTTCATCATTTAACTGAGTTGAATTAACTCTATACTCAGTCTCTGGCAGTAGTCTCATTACGAGTTCATCTTGACTCACGGGTCTTATCTTCCGGTAAGTTCTGAGATCATTGTCTTGCTTACTACTTCCTTATATAATTTTACCCAATCATGCTGTCACTTCCCAATGTCTTTACTTTATACTGATTCATTCATGAACATTTCCCTGAATAAAACCACCTCATTAACCTCACTTTGGTTCCATAAATTACAACCTATGACATCTGCCTTCTCATGGCGAATTATTACTGACAATATTCATACTTATTCATTTATCAAATGATATGGCACTTACTGCCTCCTTCTCAACTATTCCTAGGGACTCTGCTCCTCGCCCTAAATCGATGTCTTTGATAATTATGCATCATTCTAACTCCTTTCTCATTAATCTGAAAGTCTCTAAGGATCTTTATCTATCCCCATATAAGACCTCAAGTAATCCTTCTAATCTGTCTTAATTGCTGGTACTACCTCTCGTAGTCCGGCTATAAATCCAACATAAAATTTCAATTCTCTTAATAATATCTCAGTTCTTTGTGCTCACTTCTCTGAGCACTATAATCTTAACTCTCGCTATCCCTCTGGCTACAGCCCTCATTACCCATGGGTAAGCTCCTTATCCTAACAGGATTTTCCTTATCTGCTGGAATCTCTTCCGGGTCTCCAGTAGGGTACTCCATCGAATTACCCGCTGATCTTCAGCATATAAAGCATCATCGCGCTGTTGCTCGTATGCCTCAAGGTCAGTCGCCTTACTCGTCGATACGATATCGAGCTAAGTTACTATCATTATACTTACGAGTTCCCATAAGGGTTTTATATGTCATCACTACATTAAGTAGTCCGACTATGAACTTGGCAAGAGTTCTTATTATCTTATTGAATTTATTGTTTTAACGTCACCTCATCTCTGGGGTTTATAACGTACGCTCTGATACCACTTCTGTAACACCCCCAGATCCGGGGTCCGGGATCCGGTGGTTACGGTTTCCAATTCTATCCACAACAATTGAACTTTCCTTAACATAAAATAAATTACGTCTCTATAACCCAACACAACAATATAAAACACACCCGTTATAGTCCCAGAGATGAAATCAGAGTAACAATCAAATTTTTATTAATCACATTATGAGTTCTTACAATCCAAAAGAATTTCAATATAATACATACTCTTTGCCATCCATTTACATAAGTCATACTAGACCCTATTCTTGGTACTGAAAGAATAAATATACCCTACCAATAGCTTCTTCTTCAGCTCTGGTAGTCTCATCCTCCTCGCCCGCGTCGAGTGCGCCTTGTGCGAGTCATCTGGTCTAGCTGTTGTTGTGATATAATAATAAAGCAAGGGTGAGCAATAGCCCACCAACAATAATATATAACTGAACGATAATGTATAACAGTTCAAAAGTATCTTTCAAACCATATGCCATGCATTTACGGAAATGATGCCAGTATAATATGAACGATGAAGTTACAAGGTAACTTAAAGTAATTGTTTGTAGAAATATCTGCTACATCAAAGTAAGCAAGATATTCTTATTGTTATTAAGAAGAGGAACTTGCAAGAAAAGGTTGCAATTCCAGTTATGACCCTTTTCCAACTCTGCCAACAGTAATCATGTTGCAGGAAATAAATAAATTTGGATGATGAACCAATGATGGAGTATTCACCGCGCCCGCTGTTCCAATCTTGATGATCAGTCGAGATCGTACAGCTCAATTTAGATTTACTACCGGTAGAATGAAGAACTGACGGCTTTACTTGTATACCGCCTTACTAGCTCTCCCCGGCCAACGGTTGGGCCAAAGGGGATGGACCGGCGCTACTCGGCCTCTTACACGACTCCTAGTTCAAATAGAATTCATGATTCTGAATGTAACGTTCGTCCCCCTTTCCCCAAGTATAATACTTGTTGATAAGACTCCACAAAGTAGTCGTATCTAGTTGGAAAGGAAAATTTACCAATAACTCCCAAGCTATTACATGGTAACGGATATCAACTTGTTCCAGTAATCTTACCCCTCGAAAGATGAGAAGGTAAGCAACGACTTAATAAGTCAACAGCACCCGAGTTGCGAGTGAAGGGAATACTTTATGACCGGGAAGTCGACAAGATAAATAACATTTTCCAAGTAAGGTTCCCTTATTATTAAGGAGATAGACTCAAATAAGAATGATGTCTGAGAACCTTTCTTGATATAAGATTAATAATAATATGACTCCGATATATTTTCTGTAATAATCGAAGAAGATAAACCTTATCGAGGTTATTCTAAGCATGGAATAAATATTCAGAGAATATTTATTGAATTAAAATATTTTACAGATTATTTAGGAATATGAAAGAATATCTTTAATCAGAGTATTTCCCAAATAATTCATGAAGAAATATCGAGAGAATATTTATTGCACAATTAAATAATCAAATGAATATTCAAAATAATATTCATTACTTAATAAGTCCTGAAAGGAATATTTCAAATATTTAAAATAATATTCATTGATTAAATAGAACCCTGGATGAATATTCAAAATAATATTCATAATTAATTAGGAATTTAAATGAATATTGATAAAGTAATATTCATTTAATGAATAATATTCTAAATGAATATCCAGTAATATTCATTTAGTAATCCAAGCTTTAAAGGAATATTCGATATAATATTCGATAAATAAATCAAGCTTCAGATGAATATTGAAGATAATATTCATCAAGTACTTAATATCTTAAATGAATATTCAAAAGTAATATTTATTTAATAAAATAATATTCTAAAAGAATATCCAAATAATATTCATTTAGTATTCTCATCTTTAGAAGAATATTCGAAATAATAATCGATAATCAATTCGACTCTGAATGAATATTGACAAATATTATTCGTCGAATGATTACGTTCAAATAATTATTTGAAGTAAGGATCATTAAATAAATAATCCCGAACGAATATTCAAATAATATTCGTTGCCTGAATAATGGAAAATATTTACTTAAATATTTTCCTTCGAGGTAATCTCGATATATCAAGAAATATTGACTCCCGGTCTATAATGATGAATAAGATGTATACGCCCTTCTATGAGGGTCTTACAATAATCCGGCTTATAACTGATACGATAGCTATCTAATTTATAAGCCAATAACAATCAAGGAACAAGCATAGTGATATAACTTTGAAAGCAGGCATGCATGCTATGGCATATGTATATCAGAAAACATATATATATTTATTCAATCACAACAACAGCCTAAAGAAGGGAATTGAAACTTGCCTGATAGTCGAGTACGGTAAGGGGTAGTGGTAGCGGGTCCTGGTTCAGCTCGGTGATCTGTAAATAGCCAAGGCATTCGGGATTAATCACTTAACATATTAAAAGTTAAGTTATATTTAAATCGAAACACGTTCTCGAGTTATCTCGTTATACCCCTTTTAGTGGATTACTTATTATCACTGATCCGACCCGACATTCGTTCGTTAATTCGACATGTCACTGCACTTATACTTGGGACATACTTAAGTCATATGAGTTCTAAGGTTGATCGTTACGAACCAATATTATACTCCGAGTTTTATCGCCCGTTTTCTAAGTGTTTTACCGAAGTTATAAAAGAGTCGTCTTTTAGGGGTTCGTTCGCGTTTAACCTTGACTCGAACATTTTTAATAAATCGAAAAATGCTCTTTTTGACATACGGTTTTCTTTCACACCTTCCTTCTTACCCCTAGTATTTATTTACCAAGATTCGCCATGACGTTACATAGTTTACGAGGGTTCAATTACAGTTACGAACTTTCGTTTACGGATTCGAACTACTTTTAGTAATTTGGTCATAAATCCTAAACCGTAAGTCCGTTTCACGTGATCTTTATATCCAAACAAAGCTTAGAACATTACCTATCCTATCATGGCAGATAAGGTCTCTGGACAGTAGGGGTTCGACATGAAAAATGGCATACAAAACATGGTATTGCAAAATCGGGCATTATAACGGCTATGTTTACGCGTTTTCCAAAGTTTTTACACTTTATCACAATCTTACCAAGATCAAATCAACCACCCAAACACATGATAAATATCATGACTAGTCTAACAACAACTCATCTTAACCATTACATGGTTCATAAACCAAATCACAACCATAACAACTACTAATCATGGATCTAAGCATAACATAACATACTAATCACTAAATCATCCATAAAACTCATAAGATCTTAAAAGGACACCAAGGGTTTTCAAGTTTTATACCTTCCTTAGAGTGTTTACTAGCCTCACTAAGCTTTGCATGATCCTTAGGAGTGCTTAAGCTTGCTATATCAACCATGAAACAAGAAAAATCAAGATTAGTTTTCATGAAAACACTATTCACCCTCCATTTTAATTATTTTTTTGAAAATGGAAACAAAAGAGTTAGGACTTGAAATTTCTAGGAGATTAGTTTCTTGAAATATAGAACTCACCATAAAAGTTTCAAGATCAACAAATGGTTGGAAGTTGGATTTTGGATTTGGAATTTCCAAATGAGCCGAATGGATGAACATTTGGAGAGAGTTTGATATTTTTGTTGGTTGCTTTTGCAATAATGCACAAAGTGAAGTGTTTTGCATAATATCTCATCCTTGGTTGCTTTAATAAAGTGATGAGGTGTTGGATGAGGAATTACCATGACAAGTGTTGAAAATGTGGTGGTTCTAGCCTAACTACATGGTTGCCTTGCTAAGTACTTAGTTGTATTCTCTAGGGTGCTAGTTCCTTGATTCTAGTTTGGTTACTAGATATTTTATACTAGTAACTTGCACAAGACTCTTGCTTCCTCTGCTTGTTTCTGTGTCCGGTTATTGCCCGTTTCGATTGATCGTTCGTAGGAATATTTCACGGATTTCTAATTAGGGTTTACCGGGAATCCTTTTTAATATTAATACTTTCATTCTCCATCTTTCATTCCAACTTTCCAATTTATATTCCTTAAATCCATTCGTTAAATACTTAAGGCTATCAGTGTCCAGGGAACTCTCGGAGAAAATAAAAGTGCGGTTTTTCAGAATCCGACAGCTTTTACATACACTTATTTTCCCCCTGGATCACTAATATGAACTCGGAAATCCGTTCCGAATGCTTCTGTATAGTGTCGTCTCATATTATTATATACTCCCACCAAACACTATTCATTATGTATTCTTTACTTGTTCTCTTAGGGTGGTACAATTGTCCGTATTCTCTTTCGATCGTTCCTTAACCTTTTTACGGAACTACTGGATTAATCGTTATCGATCTGGATGACATGAGGGTATTCTCCTGCTTGAAATTGCCATATCTTATTCCCTTAGAAGATAGATTATTCTTACCTATGTTGTTACCCTTTAGCATCCTTCAAGACATAGAAATAATAAAGTCAAATTCCATTCATTCTTTCCAAATATCAATTATTACATTGTAGCCATAACCACTCCTCAGTGGTTTCCTACCTTCATTCTTAAATCAAATATAATAACATCCCAAAATATCAAATCCTCAAAGTTAATATCTCAATTCTTGGATTATAATAATATTTAATCCACTGTCCGGTCAAATATTATACCGAAAAAGAATTTGGAATTTCTGAATTCCGATCGTCTCTGCATTCACTTATTTCCTCCGCGTATTACTAATATGACTTCGAAACATCCATATCACGTCCCGTACATAGGGTGGCGTGAAAAGTTTTCCAACTTACAAAATCACTATTCATCCACCAAATTACTATGCACGTACAGGAAACACTATGCACGTACGGGAAACACTATGCACATACGGGAAATACTATGCACGTACTCATTTCCCTTCAAGGATCCTTTAGCTCCTTCCTGGATGGTAGATTATTCTTATCTAGGTTCTCAACCATCGAATTACTCTATTCTGACAATATACAAATGCATCAGGATCATTGTCCAAAGCAATATCCATTTATTACAATCATTGTTCTTTGAAACCACCATTCATTAGAGCTGGTGACCTTGTTGTCGGAATCATTGTTCTTCATTTTATCATTACTTAATAAAAAGTTTTAATTATATCCAAAATTTGGGGTTCTTACACGACATACCTATTAAAGTTTCCTCTTCCCCCGAATCCTCGCCATACACGGCCGCTATTGCAGACAACGGCGCTACGGCGTCCAACTCTTCCAACCCGGACACGCCTATCAACGGCCCCTTTTCATCCGGTTCCTCGGCATAAACGGCCGCTATGGCCGCCAACGGAGTGGCAACATCAACCTCATCTCCATCCGCTCCACGCTCAGTAACTGGCACACCAACTTCACCTACCACGGCCTCTGTTTGACAGCCAACACTAACTCTGACCGTCTCCCCTAGACGGGCCTTCAGTGCTTTCACCTTACGCTTAGCTCTCTTGGCCTTAGACTTCAGTTTAGCCATTTCGGTTCTCAACCGGTCAATCTCTGCACTACCTTGCGACACCGTTGCATGCATCTTCGCGGCTTCCTCTTTCACAATTTCGGCAAACTCGGCACTGTTCTTAAATTTCCTAACCGCGGCCTCTTCCGTCGGACGGGAGTCAAGGTGGCTTTCAGCATCATTTGCACGGTCCCTCTCATACTTCAGTGAGATATTTAAGTTCTTTATCTGCTCCGTCAAAGCCGCCTTCTCGGCCTCAAGCTCAATTTTATCCTCCGCCAAAAACCTTCGAAGTTCAGAACTGTAAGCATAGCTTGCCTTAATGTCGGTTTTCTCGGTCTCAATCTCAAACAAAGCCTTGGCAGCATTATCCTTCATTGTCCTCTCGGCAGCCAGTTCCCGCTCAAGCACCTTCACTCTCTCCCTTAAAGCTATATTGCTGCTGCGGTACATGTTACCCCGGGCCATCAAACCCGTATACATGCACTGATTCTACAAAAAACAAATGCACAAAAAGGTTAACAAGTCACCAGCAAGCAAAAGTAAGAGAAAACATCAAACTACTGGACAAATGCATACCCGAGCGGCGTACTTCTGCGAAAGGCGACACATCCGCCCCCAACTCAGCTCATTCATCCTCAGCAAATCATCATCAGTCATAGATTCCGCTGTAAAAGTATTAGGCCCTGACTTGAACAGAAAACCATATCCGGGCCTACTGCCAAACTCAGCATCATTCACTTCATCATCACTACTTGTATAATGGACAATCTCTTCCGATGACTCTCCATTATCTCTTCCATCTTCTTCCCCAGTACCATCAGATGCGGTACCTGCGCTTTCATCAACAACCACGATGGGAGGAACATAATCACTTACCCTGAAAGGCTCAACCCGTCTACGCTTAGACGGACCAACATCATCAATAGTTTTCCATTTCAGACTGGGCGGCGGAACATCACCCGCCATGTCAACCTGTTTTTCCGCCCCAACATTGGCCTCCTTTGCGGCCCCCAAAGTCTCTTCAGAATCTAAGTCAACAACTTCTTTGCTCCCAGGGCCACAAACCGCTTCAGGAATATTAGAAACACCCCGCTCAACTCCTCGAATGGATGCTCTATACTCCTTGGAAAGAATGTCCGGTTCATGCTCATCAACTCCTACGCTAGCAGCATATAACCTTGCCACAGTACCGGGACTATTGCCTCCGCTTTCAGTGGCCATTTCTTCAGCATTAGTGGGCTCTTCACCCCCAGCTTCAACAACCCCCACACTGGCCCCGCCAACTTCCACTTCAACCTCATCCCTCTCACTCTCCCCTTGTGTAGCTTCTTCTCCCTCAAACTCCAACTCAATGTTTTCTTCAAACGACTGGCCTTCCCCACCCAAAAACTGCTCACCTAGCAACTCCTCAGATAGTGACTCGGCCTTCGAATCAATGTCATCTTCATCCTCCTCCTCCTCCGCATCTTCCTCCACAACGGTTTCTGGATCTTCAAAACGAACAGAAGGCCCAGCCCCTCTGCTTTCACCTGACAAATCAAAGGCATCTAATATATTTGCAGCAGAAAAATGCCCGCCACGGAGACGGTTCGGTCTGGGGGGCACTGTCAATATAAACTTCGCATACAACCTCGCTTCATTCAAACCCAAAGTCGGGTGCACATCTAGCTCCGGTTTACGAGGATCCAATACTACACAAAAACAAACAATATGGTTAATAGCAAATACAACGAAAACAACAGACTACATCAAACAAAGACTTACAGCAGTGTCTTCTTAGATCGGCCGGATCAACAAAATTGGATTCCGTCCACACTTCGCCTAACGCCTTCACAAGCCTCACCAAAATATCAATCTCAGCACGGCTCAATCGATTGCGGTTCACCTTATAAGAACACTCAACTTTCTTCGTGAAATTCTTCTGCCAAGTAAACTCACCGCCACCAATAACCAAAAACTCCTCAGCCCAACCCGCCATACCCTTGGGAAATAACCACGGCCGAAATCCTTCCAAGGCCTTCCCAATCACGCTATTTGGCTTCACAAATTGCAGCTCATAGAAAGGCTTCGAACGACTCGCTTTTACATCAAACAGACAGAAAAAGGCCCTGAAAATCGGCTGCTTACCCATTGCTTCACAACTGGCTATAAACCAATTAATAGCCCTTATGGAGTTGGGACCGAATTGAGCTAACGGGCACTGAAAGTGCACACGGAATAAATCTATGATAAATTTATGCGGGGGAACCCGGAAACCAGCCTTCAAATGACTAACGGGGAGACACACGGAACCATCATCAAAACGGTGATACAGCCTCTCACCCGGCTCCGCCCGCCTCCAGAAATACCCATCTTCTATCCGGAACATCCTACTCACATACGCTGACCACTCCTCACTCAGAAATGTACTATCATGTTGAAGGTGAGGAAATCTAGAAAAGACGGTATCCATCTGCGCCTTCGAATACGCTGTCGGGGCCACATTGGTCGCCCGGAACAAACTTTCACTACTCTCAAAGTACCTGTACCGATTTCTCCGAAGAACCGCTGGATAGGTCAGTTGCCCAATGTCCGCCCACCGCCCGTACCCATTTATCAGCGGTCTCTTCTCTCTGGTCCCAGGATCTGTAAATTCGTCACCCATCTACACAAACTCAAAAGTAAAATTCCTGTACCGCGGACACAGAAACCGCTTACAACTAACAAGGTACACGTGGATTTTCACAGCAATTTCCTTTTTTCTAAAAAATAGGAAAAACGATTCATATTCCATTTCCCTCCACAAACATCGAAGACACACCATCACAAACCCAATTTACACAACATTTACCACATATACGCACATATATATACACCATTACTGGCCTAAACATCCACAGATTACATTATTCAAACTCAGAACCTATGAACAACAAACAATACACCACCGAAAATCTTGACCAAAAACCTATCGAGCACATAGATCGAACTCTTTTGCATAAAAGAGGAAATCAACAACAAATACCCACTTACCACCGAAACAAAAAGCAAACACAAAACCACGATCAAAAACATCTACCTAAACAGACATCACCAGATTATAAATACATACATAGCACGATTATCCATGCAACAGATATCACAAAAGAGAAAGGCAAGGAAAGAACAACAAATCTTACCACAAAGCAGGAGATACGAACGGCTTTATAAACCTCGCCGATCACCGGAATAGCACAACCACCACAAAAAACAATCGAGTAAGCACTCAATGGCAAGAGATATGAAGGCAGTAAAAAGATGAAAGAAAATAACTGACCAAACCCCTTTTTATTATGTGAGGCGCGTGAAAAGGGGAAACCACTATCACACGCAACGTGGCGGATTCTTACTGGTCCACGCCAAAAGCACAACAGTAACTACCTCGGTACAAAACACCAACTACTCACTTGGTAATAACTCCCCACGTCTCCTTACATATTATTTCAAAGGTACACTCTCTCTCTCCACCCAAAGGTCACTTCACTCATTAATACGCACTGCCACTTATCATTTCTCTTATTATTGGCATTTAGTATTATTCTTGCATTAATTGACAATAATAAGCATTTATTCGCATAACAGTTACGCATATCAAACAAAGAACTTTTCAACTCCACGTCAAGCACCGCATACCGCCTAAGTGTTGCCCGCCAACACTTGGGGGGGCACATTTTCACAAAACATTCTAACTCCTAAGTGTTGCCCGCCAACACTTGGGGGGCACATTTTCACCAAAAAAAAAAAAAAAAAATCTACCGCCTAAGTGTTGTCCGCCAACACTTTGGGGGCACAGACATTCCGTAATTTTGCATTTTCCCCGCTTACCGTTTCCTCTTCCTCCCCCTACCCGCAAACGCGCCTAGAGGGAGTAGGGGGCAATGATAAGTACCCGCTGATAGCCATCAGCGGGCACCCGCTAATGAGTAAAAACATTAACCCTCTAAAAACACAAATATGGAATACTTGACAAAGTATATCTAATTTCAAAAGTATTATTTCAAATACAAAGGAACATCCACAAAAAGTATTTCAAATCATCATACTAATCCACTTGCACAAAAATATCTTGCTTTATCCACTTGCATAAAGGTACACCCACTTGCCCACTTGCATGCCCACTTGCATAAAGGTATCTTACTCCATAAGGCAAAGAAGCAATATAATATTCAAAGACACCCATGTGCAAGAGACAGAATCTGATCAAAGCAGTCCAAGTGGCAGAATCAAGGTATGTTTAAGGGGACATCAATCACTGTTCCAATAGTGGCTCACTGTAGCTTTAACGGCACAACTACTGGGCAACAGTGATTGAAAAACCCAACCTATAAATACCCCCATTCTACACACAAACAAAGGGGATCGAAAAACCACACAAAAAAGATACAATCCTTTCAGACACATAAAAGCTCTTTACAATACTCTTTCACATACGATATATTTTAACCTGTCCGATTATTATTATTTCCGATTACTGATTCTCACGCCGGAGGTGCTTGACGGCCACCACCCCGGGCAAGCATTGTTTTGCAGGCACCCCAAACCCAGGTGAAGTACTTCCGGTAAAGCACCCAGAACAGTGATCGGAAGCCTCTAATCGGCCGTGGGAATTATCACAGAGCATTTGAACATGGTAGAGAGAAAGAAACTGAGTACTACTAAAAAGCTAGAAACTGAGGAGTGAGGACTCTATACAAAGGCTCCGACGCTCATCACGTGGTCAACCGTACCACTCCAACTGCTGTGGCTTAAAGGCGCCGAACGACTGCCTCATCTTCCCCTCACATTTCTTTTTCATTCTTTTAAGGTCGCTATTTGACCAACCTTTTGTTCATTACGTAGCTAACTGCATTTGCCTGCTTTTGAATTTCCTATAGCCATATTCTTCTTCAGCTAGCTAGCTATATAGCAAACTACAACTAAATACAGATTCTTGCTGCGATTCCTCCTCTTTGTTTGATTCTATTTCCAACGGTCCTTGCCACTTCTCAATCATATTATACACACAAATTGATATCATTGTTAGAAAACATAATTAATTAAATTTCCCACAATTACTTGGACCTGAAATAAATTAAGGACGGAAATGAATCAAATGATGACATGCTAATTACCCAGTTGATAGAAACAGATGTGAATTCTTATCACTAAAATTCTGCACTTTGCCCTGGAGCAGATATAGATGACACCCTTTACACATCGAAGTTGGAATTTTGGAATGCAAGTATATGACACAAAAAACACAAATAACATATACATAATAGGAAACTGAAGTACACAGTTCGAAAGTCTTAAAAGTTAAAACATAATTTAGTAACAAAATGTCAACTAGCAAGACATGAACTAGCACATCCAAACACTATCACCAAACACTAAGTCATCTTCAACATCACTTCCTCCAGCCCTGTGTCCACTACTTTCCAGTAAAGTAGAAGTGTTATATTATCATTTATATCATCGGCCGGAAATGCTTTCATTCTTCCGAGTCCGACAAATCTTGCACCCTCGGAGATGAAGCAGATAAATAATATGATAAATCACTGGTTTGTCAAATAGGGACCTTAAAAGAATGAAAAGAAAGAATGAGAGGAAGATGAGGATGGTGGTGACTCTAATTCGTAATATGATCGGGGCCATGATTGTTGCAGTACTAATGGATGAACTAAATGTGTTATTCTTAAGGTAAAACTTTTGCAGTGTATAAATTTTAGAAGTCTATTTTTATAAGTGTCACATGAGAGAGTTGTTCTACACTCAAGCTAAACCCCAATCTCAAACAATTATTGATATTACAATTTAAAGTTGTGTAAATATATGGCTAAAAGTTGTGAACTTCGTAAATTTATCAGGACATCGAATATGTTTCTGCACTGATCTTCAAACGATCGATTTCGCGAAATACTCAAAAAATAAAATGCAAAGTTGAGGAGCTCTTAATAGGTATAAAATCGTAATATGGTTTTCATAAATAAGTGTAAGTACGTAACTAAACTTACGAATTACTATCACACCTTGTTAAATTGCCTTAATATTTGCCAATCCATCTTCATTATCAATTTTTTGATGGGTTGGAACAATAACATGGCAAAAGTCTAAAACAGAGGACGTAAACTTTTATAATCGGTGTTGAGACCTTAGAGATGAGCTGTGAATCGTAACTTTAAGAGACAAGAGCAGTGAACACGATGCAGCTATCAAGAGAGAATGGTTCTCAAGAAATATTAGTCACACTCTATATCCTTGGCTGTTATCAAAAGATATCAGTTCTATAACTGAAAATGTTTATGTAAGCTACAATTATGCTACAGCCTCTAACTACTCTTGTCTGTGACTGTCTGACACTAGGTATGTATGCAATATACTTCTGGATTTCCTATTAACTACCCAGTTTATCCGATTCATGTCCCTGCCAATATTTTACGCAGAAGCGGTACTGGAATCGTATTATTTGCAGGAAAGGTGAATTGTAAATTAGTAAGCTTTTAATAATAATTATATTACATAAGCAATGCAATGCAGTGAGTTTTTTATTTTGCAGGGGAGCAATGACACTAACTATCATGGTTAGCCAACATTTGGTCATGGGCGGTCCTGACCCGGTGCGGCACAGGGCCCACTGTGTTCAGGGGCCCAAAAGTTTATATAATCAAGTTTATGTGTGTATATGTAACTAATTTGAGATTAAATTTTATGCATGCATTCATAGTTAACGGTCCAAAATATTATAAGTAAACCTTCAGTTAGTGATTGCAAAAAAAAATTTAGTAACTACTATTTTTAATAGAGGCCCCTGTATAAATTTTCGCATATAAAAGGGAACTCTTTATTTTGTAGTTTTTTTTTTTGAATAATTAGGCTTATAGCCTTACAATTGAGTATTTGTTCTAAGAAAATTTTCTTTATTTTGTCGTTAAACTTTGATTTATAAAATAACTTTGATTTATAAATTTGTAAATATGTTTAAAAAATGAAAAATACGAGAGAATATTTAGTACTTTATTCGGTTCTAAGGTTTTATATTTTTATTTTAGTAAAACGTAAGCATCAAGTTTAGTAATGTATGAATATGAATTATGATTACATTTATACTTGGTTGAATTTCTCATTTGAAATAAAATTTTACTTTACTCAAAAAAATTATATAAAAGGCCTAAAAAAAAAATTTTCGCACTGGGCCCCGAAAGTTCAGGATTTGGTTAAGGTCTGACCGATAAGAGTAGGTAAACTCAACTACTCAACTCAACGTACTCAGTATATCCCGCATGAACAGGGTCTGAGGGGGTAGGTTGTACGCAGCCATGCCTCTACCCAAGGTTAGAGAGGCTGTTTCCGGTTTTTTTTGATCCCCGACAGGAGTCGATAAGAGTAGGTAGAACCTTAAATATCTGACTGATAAGAATAGGTAGAACGTAGTCGCTTTTCCTCTAACGGTAAAATAAACAATAAAATCCGACAAAAAAAGTAGTCGGTTATCGGCTTCACCGAGATTAACCCGTGACACAGAAGTTACTGATAATATGTCAATGCCATTGTAATCCGTCCTCTACCAGTAAAGAATAGAATGTGGCTAAGGTGGATGGCCAACTCATCTATGAGCATATGTAAGTTTTGGAGTTTTCCAACCATGATCATGATGCGATGGTCGGATGTAAAACAGACTGAATCAAATGGCGGTCGTTTGGTGCTTATACCTTTAAGCCACAGCAGGCATTTACAAGAACATTTTCAGTTACACCAGAATTACATACATCCAAACAAACAGTTGAAACCAATCCTCGTAGATATGCTTGTACATGACCATCTGACTGGTTGCATTATTGTGTTCTGTTTTTCAGGCATTGTCAATGTGGTTGCATCATTCAGTTCTGTTTTCATGTCAATTTACCAGTACTACTATAATCGAAATTTCAGATAACTTGGTTTTATTTTCATCAGTATACCAATATGATTAGTGTTACCTGACTTGAGACAGACGATTGAGTATACTAAAATTAATGCAGAGAACTTAAGTTGTAGTTTTTGTGATGGCCCTGGTGGGTGCCACTGCATGTCATGCCTTGTTTACCTGATAAAAAGCTCTGTTTAATTTTATAAATTTAATCCTGGTTTCATCTGTTTATTCTTTGTGCTCGTCGTCAAATCAAGGGATTTGGGCTATGACATTGACGCTGATGATAATTACACGTTAAAAATTAATTAATGTTGACTTATTACACATTTCACATATATGAATCCCGTACATGTGTATACTCATTTTAAATGAAATTGACAAATATTTGTATGCATTTTTTTTAATTAATTTGTTTGTGGATTTTTACGAATTCTGATGAACATCATGCCATTAATCTGTCGGATTAGCTCCGAATCAGAGATTGCTTCAAGCAAATAATATATATTTTGAAACCATGAATTCAAACCTCTCAAAAGCTATTTGTCCAGAAAAATACCTGTTGTTCTCAAACCCTCTTTAAAAGGCTTTAACGTCGCCATCAAATCCTCCCCAGTCCCTACAACGTAGTCTCATGCGCCACCGCATTATTTAACATATATGGGCACGGCCATAATTCTGCAACTAAGCATAATTAAGCTTGATCAGGACCGGACTTGATGTGAATGGTTAATATCATCAATAGTCAGTACTCACTAGTCCCTAATCACTACAACAGAGCATTTGAACATGGTAGAGAGAAAGAAACTGAGTACTACTAAAAGGCTAGAAACTGAGGAGTGAGGACTCTATACAAAGGCTCCATCGCTCATCGCGTGGTCAACCGTACCACTCCACCTGCTGTGGCTTAAAGGCGGCGAACGACTGCCTCATCTTCCCCTCACATTTCTTTTTCATTCTTTTAAGGTCGCTAACTGCATTTGCCTGCTTTTGAATTTCCTGTAGCCATATTCTTCTTCAGCTAGCTAGCTATATAGCAAACTACAACTAAATACAGATTCTTGCTGCTATTCCTCCTCTCTGTTTGACTCTACTTCCTACGGTCCTTGCCACTTCTCATCATATTATACACACAAATTGAAATCGTTCTTAGAAAACATAGTTAATTAAATTTCCCTCAAATATTACTTGGACCTGAACTAAATTAAGTACGGAAATGAATCAAATGATGACATGCTAATAACCCAGTTGATTGAACAGATGTGAATTCGTATCACTAAAATTGTGCTCTTTACCCTGGAGCAGATCTAGATGACACCCTTTACACATCGAAGTTGGAATTTTGGAACGCAAGTATATGACACAAAAAACACCAATAAACATATAAATAACAGGAAACTGAAGTACACAGTTTAAAAGTCTTAAAAGTTAAAACACAATTCAGTAACAAAATGTCAACTAGCAAGACATGAACTAGCACATCCAAACACTATCACCAAACACTAAGTCATCTTCAACATCACTTCCACCAGCCCTGTGACCACTACTTTCCAGTAAAGTAGATGTATTATATTATCATCTATATCGTCGGCCAGAAATGCTTTCATTCATCCGAGTCCGAAGAATCTTGCACCCTTGGAGATGAAACAGCCCACTTGATACGTATGAATCCTACGAGTGAAAACAAGCTCTTCGTATACTTGAAAAATTCATCCATTTCAAGAAAAGGATTAATAGGGACTTCGGTGGTCATTTTTGTGTTCAAGTCATACAAAAACCGCTCACCATCTTTTTCAAATACTCCGTAGTAAAAACTGAGAATTGCTGAAAAGGACGTGCAAAAATTCAAATGCCACACCCACATCAACAGTGAGCACTTTTGTCCATGATGCCTCAACTCGACTACAAACACATGTCTCATTGTCTAATGTCCACCAGTTAATCTTACCTTCATTTACAATCGAGTTAATGACAGCAACAGTATCCTTGAAGTGAGTAATTTCAGTAAAATTCCTATCATAATCCAAATTACCAACAGGGAGTTTAATACCACATATAAACACCTCCTTGTTTAAATTAAAAGCCATCATACTATCATCATATCCTCTGGCAACAAAAATCCATGTAATACATGGAAACCACTACAGGATGGAGTAGCAATTGGTTTAGACTCAATCTTTCGCCAACTATTCCTGTTTGAAGAATAGACCTCGGCAGAAAAAGTACTGGACACAACTCTAACAACTTTAAAATCTAAATCTATGTGATCGAAACCAAAACCTAAAGTACCACTTTTCCAATAATAATCATCATCAGGTAGGGTATAAGGGGGAATGAGCTTGGAGTGTTTAGTTGCAGGGTTCCATAGGTAAATATCAAATTTCTTTTTAGCAGCACGCCATTCGGATAAATTAACAGAAACACAAACAATGCCACAATCTGAACCTATAAGTTCAGAGGTAACTGACTCAAAGGGATACTCACCTTGCGAGTAAGGAAATTGCAAATTCTTAAAAATGTTACCCGAACCGAGGTGGAAGAGCGAAAAAGAGCCGTCCTCTTCTTCTTTATCATCACCTAATTCACGGTGTACAATTAAAATTTCATCATCATTTGTCGCACCGGTGTCGAGGTAAGATTTGGCAAAACGATGGCTAGAAATGATGGAAAGCCATGATTTTGAAACAGATTTTGATCGAAGTAATGACTTGAATGGAAGGCGTAGAAAGATCTCAATCCATAGATCATCCGTAAAACTACTCATCACCTTTTCCCAAGCTTCTGATCTCTTCTTTTTCTTCTTGTTAATTTTTCTCTTCTTGTTGTTATATTTATCTAAGAAACTAGGGTTTGAAATACCCAAATCAGGAGGAATGGGTATATTCTAATCAAGAGACACGGGCCTTTTGGTGTTTTAGCCTCCGTGATATTAAATTTAAATACCTTAAAATCCGTGCGATGGACGGATTTTTTTTAATATTATATAATTTTTTTTATTAATTTAAATTAAATTTTTTAAAACATAAATTTTGGAGGCTTAAATTTTTATATTAGATTATTTGATAATAATTATATAAATATTATCCATGATATTTCTAAAAAAATGAGGGATTTTAGTTAGAAAAGACGATAGGTTTTAATTTAAAAAGGTAATCGGTTAATTATTAGTAATTATTAAATTATTAGTCTATTTTATTAAATAGAATGCCCGTGATATGATTAGAAAAAACGATGATTTAGTTAGAGAAAATTAAAAAGGTAACATGTTCTAGGTGAAAAAGGTAATTGATTATTTTATAGTGATTATAGTTTAATTACGTTTTTTTTTTTGAAACGCAGCAATATTCATATTTCAAAATAAGATCAGCCATTATGTAGAATGCACTGATCCTTACATAATATCCAACATAGCATCACTAATAGATTAAACAAAGCAAAACAAGGGAACCTCCATATTTAATTCACTAACAAAACACGGACAACCATAACTAAATAGACCCTCAACCACTTAATTTCATAGCATAATCAGTAATAGAAAGCCATGAATCCTGCCACTAGACTTAGAGCATTTCTTGTGCCAGTAACTCTTCATCCCCTACTGGTAGGAGATCGATTCCATCATCATCATTCATCGCTGTTCGCACTTATTCACGCAAGAGAACGTGGTCAACAAGTAATATATGGTAAATAGGATTCGTTCCCACAGAGACTCGAATTATTCGTTTTAGTTCACTTATACACCAGCTTATGATTTACACTCACTGCCAAGACAATCACAATTTTGGTTTTGATTAACTAATGATTAAATACCAACTATGAAAATTACGAGAAAATAACTTAACGATTAACTTATAATAACCAAACATGGGATTTCAATTTCATTAACCACTTCATCTAGAATCTTATGCCCCTTTAACCTAGCATGTGACAGAGTTGATTACTGATTAGATGCACTAAACTGATACACACCAACTTTCGTTGTGCGTATACCATCCTACTGATCATCCACAATTGACAGAAGTCAAGTAGTCACCAAATATGTGTAGTTCCTATATGTCTATAGCAATTGAACACATACCGGTTAAAAATCAAGCATCCAGAAAACCACATAGTCAGTGCAAAACGGTTAGAATTACACCACAAATTAATACATGTTCTTCGCATGCAAAAACCTATGCTAGCATGAATTGTTCTAAACCCTAGATCCACTTTCGCATTCACCAGGATTAAACAAACAATTACAGGTGTTCGCGACTCACCTATAACGAATAAGCGTAATCATACTAGGAAATCAATACAATCAATCACACACCAAGGCATAAAAAACACTTAATTACTAGAATCCATAGAAAAATCCATTAAAATCCCTGATAACGAGTTAGCCCATAATCGACCTAATCGCCATCATGGGTTCAAGTGTAAACATGATCGAAAAAGAGTTACGATAAACCAAACAAGAGTAGTGAAAGAGTATACGAAAACAACCGAGCATTCAACGCAATAGGAGATTACAAATATGAAATGAAAACTATGAAACCCCCAAAAAGCTTGATGCTCTCCCAATGATTCTTCTTTCTCTCCCAATCCACCTTAGAATAATACGATACTCCTTATTGATAATTAGGGATTTTCCCCAATAGTACATAATAACTGGGCTTCCAAGACACAAGGCTGCACATCTCATCCGAACCAGCCCTTCAGAACAAGCCCAACAGCAGAAAAAAAATAGTATTTCTCAGCCAGCCAGCCAGGGCGCGCTCTATACAGGCACGGGCGTGCCTGGCCCCCCTGTCCAGAATCTCGATTTTGCTCCGTTCCTCTGTTGGCTACTGCACAATGCTCCGATATGCTCCCTGATCGACATGCTATCTCAGCCCTCGACACTTCCAGCTCTAAACCATCTGAAACACGCAATTCAACCACCTTATTCCCCAAACGATACTCTGCACACTAAAAACAAGAAAAAACATCAAAAGACACTAAACACTCGGGTACAAGCGGTCAATTTAAGCCGAAATGGAACGTATTTAGTGGACATAAAGTCCACTAACACACCCCCAAACTTAAACCGATGCTTGTCCCCAAGCATAAACAGACACTAAACAATCCAATGAAATGCAATGCATGAATGCAACTAATGTGAATATGCAAGTGATCCCCTTCAAACCAACCAAAACCAACAAGCAAGCAAATACTCAAAGAAATGCAACTAAATCCAAATAGAGCTCGCTTAAATCCCCGTATACTAACAGTACATGGACAGAAACGTGCACGCGTGCTGTGCTCATCAGAGATACCCCCAAACCAAACCAAGACCATACCTATTCTTAGCCAAACAACCACCAGGGTTAAAAACAGAATGAACGTTAGACATAAGATCCCTCCAGATACACCGCCATAGCCCACTTGAGTTGACAAGAAATCATGCTTAATTACTAACACATATGACACATAACACTATATATACAACGCATGCTTATTTAACCGTGCAATGGATGAGACCCCTAAAGGCTTATACAATAATACCCATGTAACGAGCATTAGGTCAGTGGATCCAAGACTATAAAAGCCTTAGGTCACTAGGCACAAAGTCCCCTCGTACTTAATTGCTCGAGTATTAAAGAGCTCACCCTGGTTAATTTTGCAATTACACAATTTACACGACTCCCTTTTTTTTTTCTTTTTCATTTTCTTTTTTCTTTTTTCTTTTTTAACTAGACAATCTGGAGTGAGAATTCTCATCTCCAACCCTAGACCACTCATAAAAATATGAGCCGGCTACTAGCCATTTGACACCTATTTATTAATACTATTCACAATTATCATGAATTTCTTTGTTTCCCCCAAACTTATAGTTAAGTGTTCCTTCGCTTTCAAGAATCTATCAAACATTCTAGGTTTAAACTAGGTGTTAACTTTTAACAACCAAACAGACATGGCCGGGTCCAATTCAAAAGCACTAAATGAGACTGTGATTGTGTAAAAATTTTGTTTCTGAACAAGCAAATCAGTTTCATAAGAACTATAAAGCAACCCTCTACTCATCATTAGTGCACTCAATCAGACACCTACCTACCAGTCAGAATTAGTTCGTTCTAAGGGATCATGGAAAATGCATGAATGCATGAATTATGCTATGCAATCTGGAATGCCACTACATGACTCACAAATAAACAATATGCATGATACATGATGAACAATTTAAACAATATGCATGATAATACTATACTACATGTCCTATATGCATCTAACTACTAATCACAATCTTCATTTCCCACCCCCAAACTTAAAATCTTCAATGTCCCCATTGAAGGCAAGAAACAAATAAAGTGCACAGAGATACCTCAATCATCAGCAGGATCACCCTCCTCGGGTGAGTCCAGTGGTGGATAAACAACTCCATCTCCACACTGAGACCAAACAACCTCAACCCCTGTAGCTAAAAATGTCGTGCCCAAAGCCTGTGCCAGATCATCAGCAAAACGGCTCTGCCTCTCATCAACAGCATCTATCCGCCTAGCGAGCCTCTTGAAGTGAGACTCGGTCAAACCAGTACTCTCACTCATAACACCCCTCCGTGCTCTCGAAGAACCAGCTCTAGCCTCCTGCTGCGGACGTGGTGGCACATCACCACCCAGAATGTAACCCAAGCCTCGCGGATGTGGCTCACACCCATCCCACTCAGCCAACCTAGCAATAGCCGCCTTGTCTATGCATCTAGCTGGCAACTGTAAATGCTCCTCTGCTGGCCAGCGAATACCCACATCTAAACACAATCGAACAACCACTGAGCCATAAGGAATTGCTGCAGTGGAACCCCCTTGCATGAACCTGATCATGTTCCGATGAATAACACTACCCACATCGATGTAGCTTTCATTCACAATAGCCCACAAAAGAATATCTCTCTCCACAGTCACCTCTTGAGAATGCGAGGATGGTAATATGTTTGCACAAATAAACAAATTCCAGGCCTTAGCATACTTGTTCAACGCAGAAGCTGAAAAAGTAATCGGCTCCGTCGACCCCGCCCTGCGCTTCCATTCAGTGGCCGGAACTGTCATCTGCCTCAGAATGGCCTCAAGATCTACATCCCCACTGCCCTTCACCCCATAGACCTCTTCACCAGGTGTAGGTGCTTGAACATCCAAAACCCTAGTGATGGCAGCAGGAGTATAATCGACCACAAAATCATGAACTGTAGAATACCCATTCTTCAGTTTCTTTGCATTAGCATAGAACTCTCTAACGATACTCAAAGGTACCGCCTCAGCCACCTCACACACCGTATCCCATCCCCGCCTCATAATCATGCCCACCAGATCTCCATCCATGATACCCGGAGTAAAACCCCTCTCTTTGACCACTGGCTTGGTCAACAATCGCGTAAATTCTTCTTGAGCCTCTGGTGAATTGAAACTAGGAGCATTCCCTCCACTAGATGAAGAATCACTGGAGGCCACAGATCTTCTTGTTCTCTTAGAAGCCATGGAATTGATGGGAAGAGGTTTGTGTGTTTAGGTTGGATTGTGTTTTGAGAGATTTGGATGAAAGTAGTGGCTAGGGTTTGTAATTGTAGAAGTGGTGTAGTGGGTATGTGTTTATATAGGTTAAAAACCCCAAAAACTGATTTCCCCTCTTTAATTTTCTGTTTTGGATCTTGTTTTTCGTTTTTTTTAACAGCAACTTTCCACGCGCCCGCCTCCTCTCAGCAAATCCCGCGCGGGCGCGCCGCCCAAACTTTCTGCCAATTTTTTTTTTCATTCTTGTACAACAAAACGTAGGTTGCCTCCCACGAAGCGCTACTTTTACGTCATTAGCTTGACGTGACTTCCATGATTCACTCAGTAGTTGCAAGAATCGCGGTTTCAGCTCCACGATTCGATACCTCACCAAAGTACAGTTTCAATCTCTGACCATTGACTTTGAAGGACTGATCAGGTGATTTCTCAAAAATTTCAACCGCTCCATGCGGAAACATGGTTTTGACAACAAAGGGCCCTGACCATCTCGACTTAAGCTTTCCTGGAAATAGACGAAGGCGAGAATTAAATAACCACACGGTTTGGCCAGGAACAAATACCTTGTTGACTAAACGACGATCATGCCATCGCTTCACTTTTTCTTTGAAGAGTTTATTGTTCTCATAGGCTGCAAGCGAAACTCGTCCATCTCATTGAGTTGCACCATTCTCTTTTCACCCGCGGCTTTAAGATCAAAATTTAGCTTCTTCAAAGCCCAATAAGCCTTGTGCTCCAAATCTGCCGGCAAATGACAAGCTTTCCCATAGACAAGCTGATATGGCGACATACCCAAAGGTGTTTTATATGCCGTTCGATAAGCCCAGGCGGCTTCATCGAGTTTCAGAGACCAATCCTTTCTTGAAGGACTCACCACCTTTTCCAGAATACGCTTGATTTCACGATTAGACACTTCAGCTTGGCCATTGGTCTGAGGATGGTATGCTGTAGCTACCCGATGATTGATATTGTATCTGGCCATAAGATTAGTGAACTTGCGATTGCAAAAATGAGTGCCTTCATCACTGATAATGACTCGAGGAGTGCCAAATTTGGTGAAGATGTTCTTCTGAAGGAACTTAAGCACGACATTGGCATCATTGGTCGGGAGTGCTTTGACCTCAACCCATTTAGAGATGTAATCAACGGCTAGCAAGATATATTGATTGTTGCATGAGGAGATAAACGGTCCCATGAAGTCGATTCCCCAAACATCAAAAATTTCCACTTCCAACATTACATTAAGGGGCATCTCATCCCTCCTCGATATGTTACCAACACGCTGACAACGGTCACACCTTAAGACATGCTGATGAGCATCCTTAAAAAGAGAAGGCCAATAGAAACCCGCTTGAAGAATTTGAGTTGCAGTCTTTTCACCTCCATAGTGGCCTCCATATGTCGTGGCGTGATAATCCCTCAGAATAGCCTCTGTTTCACTGTACGGCACACATCTTCTAATAACCTGATCAGCTCCCTGTTTAAATAGATATGGTTCGTCCCAACGATACCATTTGACTTCATGCAAGAACTTCTTCCTTTGTGCATAAGAGAGCTCGGGTGGAATCACTTGACTAACCAGAAAGTTCACAATGTTTGCGTACCATGGCTCTTCTTCTTGCACCCTAAACAATTGCTCATCCGGGAAGAATTCATTAATGATGGTACCGTCTCGAGAGGATTTACCAGTGTCCTCCAATCGAGAAAGATGGTCAGCTACTTGATTCTCTGTCCCTTTTCTATCCTTAATCTCCACATCAAATTCTTGTAACAGAAGTACCCAACGAATCAACCGAGGTTTGGAGTCCTTTTTAGAAAGCAGATATCTAATAGCCGCGTGATCCGTGTACACCATTACCTTTGTACCAAGCACGTAAGAACGAAATTTTTCAAAACCATAGACTCTGGCCAACAGCTCCTTCTCAGTAGTAGTGTAGTTCAACTGAGCCTCATTAAGGGTCTTGCTTGCATAATAGATCACATGAAACACTTTCTCTTTCTTTTGGCCAAGAACGGCCCCCACTGCATAATCGCTAGCGTCACACATCATAGCGAAAGGTTCACTCCAATCAGGAGCAATGATCACTGGTGTTGAAACCAATTTCTTTTTCAGAGTCTCGAAAGCGGTCAAACATTCTTCGTCAAATTTAAAAGGAACGTCCTTTTCCAAGAGCTTACACAACGATTTGGAGATTTTTGAGAAGTCTTTGATGAAACGCCTGTAGAACCCTGCATGACCAAGGAAACTGCGAATCCCTCTCACTGAATTAGGTGGTGGAAGATTTTCAATTGTTTCTATTTTTGCTCTGTCCACCTCTAGACCTCTCCGTAACACCTTGTGCCCAAGGATAGTTCCCTCCTGCACCATGAAATGGCATTTCTCCCAGTTAAGCACTAGATTAGTCTCCACACATCTTTTCAGAACCGCACCCAGATTTTGCAAACATTCGTCGAAAGAAAGACCAATTACAGAGAAGTCATCCATGAAAAATTCTACGGTCTTACCAATCATGTCTGAAAAGATAGCCATCATACACCTTTGAAAGGTGCCAGGTGCACCACACAAACCAAAAGAGACCCGCCGAAAAGCAAATGTACCAAATGGACATGTGAATGTCGACTTCTCCTGATCCTCAGGAGCAATACAGATTTGATTATACCCAGAATATCCATCCAGAAGGCAATAGTATTCATGACCTGCAAGTCTGTCTAGCATCTGATCGATAAAGGGCAAAGGAAAATGATCCTTCCTGGTGGCCTTGTTCAATTTCCGGTAGTCCATACAGATTCTCCAACCAGTGACTGTGCGAGTGGAGATAAGTTCATTCTTCTCATTGGTGATTACCGTCATGCCCCCTTTCTTTGGCACACATTGAACTGGGATTACCCATGAACTATCAGAAATGGGATAGATAATCCATGCATCCAACCACTTGATAATTTCTTTCTTCACAACTTCTTTCATGATTGGATTTAGACGTCTCTGATGTTCCACTGTTGGTTTACTCCCTTCTTCTAGTGGAATTTTATGTTGACAGTAAGCCGGACTAATCCCCTTGATGTCTGCAATAGTCCATCCAATGGCTGATTTGAATTCTCTAAGAACTCTCAAGAGCTTGTCTTCCTCAGAATCTGACAGGTTAGCAGCAATAATCACAGGTAAAGTAGATGACTCACCAAGAGAGGCATACCTTAAGTGATCAGGTAGTGGTTTGAGCTCTAGAGTTGGAGCTTCTTCAATGGATGGTTTCAACCGCTGATGCGACCCCTTCAATTCAGATAGACCTAAAGATTCCACTGGTCTCTCAAATTTCCTTTGCCATGGAGTAGCATCAAGGAATAGCAGTTGCTCATCTATATCATCTTCTTCCAATAAAGAATCACCAATTAGTGCTTTTTCCAATGTGTCATTCATGAGCAGATGCTCAATTTTTTATTGCACTGCCGACTCAACCAAGTCTATCTTCAAACACTGCTCTTCTTCAGTTGAAAACTTCGTAGCCTTAAAAACATTAAGGTGACATTCTGATCATGCACCCTCATAGTGAGTTCCCCTTTCTACACGTCAATCAAGGTCTGACCCGTGGCCAAGAATGGTCTCCCAAGAATGATAGGGATTTTCTAATCTTCTTCAAAATCAAGTATGACGAAATCCGTTGGAAAGATAAGTTTGTCCACTTTCACCATAACATCTTCTACAATTCCTCGAGGGTAGGTGATTGAGCGATCAGCTAACTGGAGTGACATGTTTGTAGGCTTAGGCTCCGGAAGACCAAGTTCCAAGAAAACCGAATAAGGCATGAGGTTGATGCTTTCCCCTAAATCACACAAACACTTGTCAAAGGAAACATTCCCAATGATGCACGGTATGGTAAAACTCCCCGGATCCTTCAGCTTAGGTGGCAACTTTTGTTGCAAGACAGCACTGCACTCCTCCGTCAAAGCGACGGTCTCTAACTCCTCGAGTTTCAATTTCCTCGAAAGTATGCCTTTCATGAACTTGGCATAACTTGGCATTTGTTCCAGGGCTTCAGCAAACGGTAGATTTATGTGCAACTTTTTGAACACTTCCAAGAACTTTTCAAATTGCTTATCAAACTTCTGTTTCTGAAGCATTTTAGGGAATGGCGGAGGCGGATAAACTTCCTTGCTAGCTTCCTTACTCTCGGAACTTGTTTTCCCAGCTGACTTTTCCCTTTCTTCCTCACTTGATGCCTTCTGAACGACCGGAAGAACAGAAATCGAAGAACGAACAGAACCCTCAGGCGCGCCCGCGCCCCAATTCACTGTTCACAGAATTCTCAAGTTCTTCGTTAAGCTAATTTTTGACCTCCAGATCGTCTGTAACCTTTCCAAAACGCAACGTAACAGCATGAATCTGTTCCTTGACCTCCTTTTTACCAGGATTTGCTTCTGTGTCACTAGGTAATTGCCCTTGAGGTCTGTTCAAAAGAGCATTGGCCAGTTGGCCAATTTGGTTTTCAAGAGTTTTCAGAGATACTGCTTGACTCTTGCACATCATTCGCAATTCTTCCATCTCTGACTTCTCATTCGACTGCACATGACTTCCTTGATGTTGTTGATGAAATCCAGGTGGATTGTATGGTGGCCTTTGGGCATAGGGTTGTTGATAACCCGAATTGTTGAACTGCTTCGAACCATACTGCTGACCCTGAGATGGTTGTTGCATGGTATTCTGATTGTTCCTCCAACTGGAGTTAGGAGCAGGTTGTGAAGGCCTCTGATAATTGCTGACAAAATGTGCCGACTCGCTAGAAATTGCACATTGATTAGTTTCATGAGCCCCCGCACACAATTCACAAACCATGGCGACTTGTTGAACCCCCACTTTAGCTAATGAATCCACTTTCATGGATAGAGCCTGTAGCTGAGCTGCTATAGCTGTTGTGGCATCCACTCCAAGAACACCTGCAACCTTACCTTGTGGAATACGCTGGGTCGGATTCTGATACTCGTTCGCAGCCATCATTTCAATCAAGTCATAGGCCTCTTCATAGCTTTTGGCCCACAGAGCTCCTCGAGATGCTGCATCGAGCATTGCTCGAGAATGGCTTAACCCATTGTAAAAACCACTAATGACCATCCAATCTGGCATCCCATGATGAGGACATTTCCGAAGCATCTCCTTGTACCTTTCCCAAGCTTCACACAGTGATTCACCAGAATGCTGACTAAATTGTGTAAGAGCATTCCTCATGGCAGCAGTCTTTGCCATAGGAAAGAATTTAGTCAAGAATTTTTGTGCCAGATCTTCCCATGTAGTGATGGAACCTGCTGGAAGTGAATGCAACCAGCTTTTTGCCTTGTCCCTCAAAGAGAATGGGAACAGCCTTAGCTTGATAGCGTCCTCAGAAACCCCGTTGGTTTTGAAGGTGTCACAGATCTCGATGAAATCTCTGATATGCATGTTAGGATCCTCAACAGGTGAACCCCCAAACTGGACTGAGTTCTGGACCATTTGGATCGTACCCGGCTTGATCTCAAAATTATTTGCAGCAATAGCCGGCCGCACAATACTCGACTGAATATCATTAATCTTGGGCTGAGAATATTCCTTCAGCGCCTTGTTATCTGCCATTTCTTCAGTAACTTCCAACTCTTCTTCAACTTCTTCCACTAATTCCTCTTCTCGCCCCTTTCCTACCAGATTCTCTTCACGAACTTGAGAACGAGTACGCATACATGCTCAAGATAGTACCTGAGAAACCCAAAAGTAAATAAGTGAGAAAAATGTCCGAGTCAGTGAATTTAATCCAAATTGATGACAAGAACATAAACTAAACAAACAATGAACCGAGTCCCCGACAGCGGCGCCAAAAACTTGTTTGCACTTATTCACGCAAGAGAACGTGGTCAACAAGTAATATATGGTAAATAGGATTCGTTCCCACAGAGACTCGAATTGTTCGTTTTAGTTCACTTATATACCAGCTTAAGATTTACAGTCACTGCCAAGACAATCACAATTTTGGTTTTGATTAACTAATGATTAAATACCAACTATGAAAATTACGAGAAAATAACTTAACGATTAACTTATAATAAACAAACATGGGATTTCAATTTCATTAACCACTTCATCTAGAATCTTATGCCCCTTTAACCTAGCATGTGACAGAGTTGATTACTGATTAGATGCACTAAACTGATACACACCAACTTTCGTTGTGCGTATACCATCCTACTGATCATCCACAATTGATAGAAGTCAAGTAGTCACCAAATATGCATAGTTCCTATATGTCTATAGCAATTGAACACATACCGGTTAAAAATAAGCATCCAGAAAAGCACATAGTCAGTGCAAAACGGTTAGAATTACACCACAAATTAATACATATTCTTCGCATGCAAAAACCTATGCTAGCATGAATTGTTCTAAACCCTAGATCCACTTTCGCATTCACCAGGATTAAAGAAACAATTACAGGTGTTCGCGACTCACCTATAAGGAATAAGCGTAATCATACTAGGAAATCAATACAATCAATCACACACCAAGGCATAAAAAACACTTAATTACTAGAATCCAAAGAAAAATCCATTAAAATCCCATGATAATGAGTTAGCCCATAATCGACCTAATCGCCATCATGGGTTCAAGTGTAAACATGATCGAAAAAGAGTTACGATAAACCAAACAAGAGTAGTGAAAGAGTATACGAAAACAACCGAGCATTCAACGCAATAGGAGATTACAAATATGAAATGAAAACTATGAAACCCCCAAAAAGCTTGATGCTCTCTCAATGATTCTTCTTTCTCTCCCAATCCACCTTAGAATAATACGATACTCCTTATTGATAATTAGGGCTTTTCCCCAATACTACATAATAACTGGGCTTCCAAGTCACAAGGCTGCACATCTCATCCGAACCGGCCCTTCAGAACAAGCCCAACAGCAGAAAAAAAAATAGTATTTCTCAGCCAGACAGGGCGCGGGCGCGCTCTATACAGGCACGGGCGCGCCTGGCCCCCCTGTCCAGAATCTCGATTTTGCTTCGTTCCTCTGTTGGCTGCTGCACAATGCTCCGATATGCTTCCTGATGGACATGCTATCTCAGCCCTCGACACTTCCAGCTCTAAACCATCCGAAACACGCAATTCCACCACCTTATTCCCCAAACAATACTCTGCACACTAAAAACAATAAAACACATCAAAAGACACTAAACACTCGGGTACAAGCGGTAAATTTAAGCCGAAATGGAACGTATTTAGTGGACATAAAGTCCACTAACAATCGCCCCTTCAGGATTACCCGGAATCACCTCAGCATCATCTTGAGCCTCCTGCACTACATCTGCCAGTAAATCAAGTTCATGGACAGCCATAAACTGATCACCGATTGGCCCCAATCCCATGTCGTTACACCATAGTTAGAAAACTCGACCAACTGGACCAGCCAAAATAACCATACGAGTCCAATGCTCAGCCCCATATCTCGCAAGATAAGCTGCCAGATTATTAGCATTAGCATCAATTTGCCTCACAACAATGCGAAAGTTATCATCCGCTCTTCTCTGATGCAGTTGTTGAATCACATATCTGTGTTGAGGGAGAACACCATTCTCACCAGCAAACAACCATTCCCAAACAGCATCACCATGATCCGATTCTAACTCCACAGAAAACCTATCATCAAGATAAGCCCTCTTAAGACCCTCAAGCATAGCATACAATTCATTCAAACGCTGCTCCTCAATTCCTAATGACCCAGCCACCATTCTCATAATCCTTCCCCTGTGGTTACGAATAACCACCCCTATTCCAGAAACATTCCAATTCGGAAAAGGAACTGCTGAGAAATAGCTATGCACATTGATTTTGTATCGCCCTTGCGGAGGAAGGCTCCACAAAACATTAACTGGCTCCATACGATCAAGAGTGAGCTCGAATATTATTCTGTATTTTGATAGCCAAAAACAAAAGACCCCTATCTGATATATACTAGTTGCCAGTGAACTGAAGAGTCCCTCGACTTATGATTATGAGTTCCCAAGACAACTACACGACACCCCAAGCCACTAATGTTTTTTCACAAAATTTTCCTTATTTCAAAATATAGCACCCATAATTTCCCGCTTGTATATATAGCTTGCAGACATCTATTTCTTTGAAGAGACGATTCATTACCCACACAAACACACAATGGGCTGAATAGAGATGGGCTCTTACAACCAGGCCCCAACTAGTTTCACTCTATTTAGACCTTGTTTAGCCAAATCATCTACCCCATCATTCACATTCCTACTGATAAGCCCAAATTCCAAATTGAGCCCATTTAAAAGATCCTTTAAATGTTCAATTTCCAAAATCATTCCAGAAATAAAACCATGTTTCAATTTATGCAGAGCTTCAATCATTAGTCGGCAATCAGAAGAAATTTTTATTTTACTTTTGTTATAGTTGCTCGAAGAAATTACTTTGATAATAAAAGTAACGGCTTCAATCTCAGCTCTTAGTGGGCAATTCACATCAGCCGGACCTGAAAAAATGTATAAGATCGTCCCATCTTTATCTTTAATATAACCACCAATCCCAGCTTTTGTCATTGCAGAAGAATTACAATGGAATGCCCCATCAGTGAAACAGAACAAGTCAAAATCCCCTACCAGCAGTAATTTCAAGTTGGTTTTGTGTTTTTGCATTATAGAACATTCAGGACTTATCAACCAACTAGAGCTAATCACATCTTCACACAAACCAACTGCTGAACACCATTTGAGTACTCTGACTTTTATTAGATAGATTAGCTCTTCCAACTTGATTGATTTTTTCTCAAAGATGCATTGATTTCTGGCTAACCAAATTGACCATAGAGTAGCTGCAATAGTACTATTCCAGCAAACTCTTAAAACAGATTTCCTAAAAATTGTTTACCATGACCATAAGCTTGAGATAGAACATCCATGAAGCAAATTATCCACCCCCCACCATTTAAACAATTCCACCCACACTTTTTTAACCCACCAGCAATACCAAAATAGGTGATCTTGAGATTCTTCCCTTTGCTTACACCAATCACACAGAGGATCAGACACAAAAGCAGCTATCCTATTTGACAGAAGTACTTTTGAAGGAATGATTTTATTTTGAAACTTCCATAAAAAGAACAATACTTTCGGAGGAGCTTTTACATTCCACAGAGGATTCCAGTTACCATTACTATTCAGCGAAGGAAGAGAGTTTGAAAGATAACTCTTACCATCTTTGCATTTAAATTTACTTCCTGATTTGATCCAAATTAGAATGTCCTCACCACGAGAAAAATTCACACTATTTACAATATCATTTATTTTCAGTGCCTCTTCCAACTCCCAACTTCTTAATTCTCTTACCCATAGACTGAGCACTGTGTTATTAGGATTAACCCAAGCTTCACAAAAATCTCTGATTGACAAAAACTTAGGAGAAGAAATAGAATAGAGTCTACCATAAACCTGACACAATGAAGAATCCTAATACCAAATGTCTTCCCAGAAGAGAGCACCACATCCATTTCTCAACTTCCATTTGAAGTTTTCCTTGGATAGGGCTTGATTGATTCCATTATCATCATTGATACTAACAATGCTGTTCATTACGAACGAGCAATCTTTACCCCTCAATGCTGATTGCAAGTCATCTCCCAGATTACAATTGTACTTTTCTCTAATCAGTACATTCCAGCTTTTATTTCTTTCCTCAAACCATCTAGGCCACCATTTGGCCAGCATTGAGATATTCTTGCTTCTAAGTGAAGATATACCCAAACCACCTTGATCTTTGGGTAGACATACCTTATTCCAATTCAATAAATGAAGCTTCTTAACTTATTCTCCAGTTTCCTTAAATTCACCCCACCGAAATTTCCTCCTGATGACTTCCAATTTCTTATTAACCATTGCTGGAATAAGAAATGTATTAAACCAATAAGAAGGAAGACTGTCAATTGTGGATTTAAGCAGAACAGCCCTTCCTGCCATGTCAAAGAGTCGCATTTCCAGGAGGCTAATTTCCTCTTAACATTGTTAATTAGAGGATCCCAGTAACAGGATCGTTTAGGAGACAGTCCCACAGTAGTACCAAGGTATGACATAGGCCAGTCACCTACTGAGCAGTTGAGGATTGCCGCACATTGATTAATCATCTGAGTGTCTGAACTAAATGAATAAATCCTGCTTTTAGCAAAATTTATTTTCAAACCAGATAACATTTGGAAGCATAATAAGATCCTCTTAACAGCAGCAACAGAGTTCAAATCCATATCAATGAAGACCACTGTATCATCTGCAAATTGCAGATGAGTGATTTGATCTATTACCCCTTCAATCTTGATACCTTTAAACATTCCATTCACAGCAGCCTTCTTCAACATTCTACTCAAAATTTCCACAGCCAGATTAAACAATAAAGGCGAAAGAGGATCAACTTGCCTTACACCCCTCTGTGGAACAAATTCCATTGTAGGAGAACCATTCACAAGAATTGAAGACCGACATTTCGACAAGTAATTATTTATCCAACTCTTCCATTTATCACCAAACCCCATATAACTTAATAAATCACCTAGAAAAGACCAATCAACTGTGTCAAATGCTTTCTCAAAATCAATTTTGAAAATCAATCCTAATTCCTTTTTCCGTTTCAAACTATGACAAACTTCATTTAACATTAATATGCTATCTGCAGCTTGTCTCCCTTTAATGAAAGCAAACTGATTTTTCCCAATCAATTTTTCCAAAACCATATTCACTCTATTTGCTAATATCTTCGTGAGTAGTTTCATAGAGCGATTAATTAAGCTTATCGGTCTATAATCAGTCACCAAGTTTGGACAGTCCACCTTGGGCAATAGAGAGATAAAAGAGGAGTTCATACCATTCAGAAGAGTTCCATCTTTGGTGAATAAACAAAAGTTTTCAAAAAGTTTACCTCTCAAGTGCTTCCACAAAAATTTCAAACATCCCATATTCACACCATTTGGCCCTGGAGCTTTTTCATCAGGGGATTCCTTAAGCGCTCTATCCAATTCTTCCATCTCAAAATCCCTCTCAAGGCACCCACTATCTTCAATGCTGAGTTTCTCCCCTTCGAGAAGACCAATCTTCATTTCTACTAAAGGTTGTTTTTTAGCAAAGAGAGATGAATAATGTGCTAAAAAAGCTCCTTTGATCTGAGATGGACTCGAAATCAACCCACCTTGCCAAATTAATTTCCTAATTGAATTCCTACATCTCCTTTTCTGAACCATCCTATTGAAGAATTTTGTATTTTTATCTCCACCAGCTGACCAGGCAATCCTTGCTTTCTGCCTTAAGATTGAAACCGTTAACTCATACAGCCTGTCTAACTCCTCCTTGACCTCTAAAGCATTTATGCCATTATTATGAGAACTATCCATCAGATTAAGCTTACTTTCCACTAGCTTAATTCTAGCATCGATGTTGTTCTGAGGATTTGAAGCCCAACTTTTTATGAGCGATTTGAATCTTCTAATTACACTTTGAGCATCATTTCTTGAGACAATAAAAAACTCACCCAGATGATTTTCAAGAATGGATCTTAGTGTGATATCATTAAGCCAACAATTAAACACCTTAAACGGCTTTGGTCCCCAGTCAATTGATTCAATTCTCAAGTGAATGGGTTTATGATCCGACCCTTTTCTACACAATGCACTCAAGCTCCATTGACCCGAACTATACCAAGAATCAGTCACTAAAGCTCTATCTAACTTTCTCTTCTTACCCTTGGGGCCAAACCAAGTGAATTGTAAATTTGATAAGACCAATTCCAACAGATTAACATCACCAATGAAATTATTGAATGATTCAGAATCTCTCCTCATATAGCTACAATTAGCTCTCTCCACTTCATTCCTTATACAATTAAAATCCCCAATAAGGCAAACATTTTCAGTTGGCGACAGGACCAGAGTATTTTTTAAATCACTCCAAAGCACTTCCTTAAGATTGACATAATGAGGACCGTATACGTTCACAATATGGAAAACAACCCCATCTTCCTTGCTTTCCAATTTGCACCACAACCAGTATCTAGAACAAAAAGAGTAAACCAATTTGTATAAATTTGAATCCCAAGAAGTTAATAAACCACCTGATAAACCATTAGCCTCTATTTCAATCCATTCATGAGAATTCACCTCCCATATGGAATTCACCATTGGCCTTGACCATTTCCCATACTTGGTTTCTTGCAGACAAAGAACATTTATACCACAACTAATAACCAAATCTTTCACCATTCTTCTAGATTCACTACTACATGACCCCCTAATATTCCACGATAATAATGATAAATTCTTCATCAAAACTGATAACTAGTAAATTTCTCAACCAACAATTTACAGCTTCCCTTCTGCTAATCCTATAGCCAGATTTGACACACTAATTGCCTTCCCTTTAGGCAGTACCAAACCTAAATCAATGGCTGTATCAATGATTTTACTAGCTTCATCTTCATTATCCACTTGATCATTTACAAAATCCCCAACCACTCTCCTTTTCAAGAGACATCTCTTATTCTTGCTACCTTCTTTCCACGATCTCCTGCCTAGCTTAAGATCAAAAGGATTCTTACAAACCCTGCCCTTTTTCTTAGGCCTACCTCTCCCCCTACCCATTACAATCTTATCTAAGTTATGACAAATAGTATCATGCGATTCAGTAAACATCTGGGGACTGTCTTCTAAAACCAATTCACTCCCTCTCAAGACCAGTATTTCCTCATTATTGCTAACAATCGAAGAATCTGAATCCCTTCTATTATTTAATATCTCCCTATCACCCAGAAGATCATTATGGTTTAGATAACAGTTTGCTTCTTTGTCCCCTTCTATGATTACCGTTAACTCAGTTTCAGGAACAACAGAAACCCCTGAGTTGCATAAAAGAAGTTCTTTACCCATTACATCAGCACTTTGAGTCTTAGTAAACTGATCCCCTTTTACAGTTATTAGACTTTGTTCATCAGAAAAAGCATTAACCTCCCCATTTGCTCCAGATGGTATTTGATCTCTCACCAATTCATCACCAGTAGAACAAGACTTATGAAGTTTCGCCTCTGAAAAATCACCCTTGCTCCTATCCTCATGAAAAACAAGCTGTTCTCCCCTTAATTCATTCAAGCATAACCTGCATTTCTTTCCTTTGACTAAGATGTCCATTTTCTCATCTATCAACTGATCTCGAACTGTCAGAAGGGTTACAACAGGATTGAAAACCTCCAAATTTTTTTCATCTTGGAATCTCCAACTAACCCATTCACCTAAAGGATGCGTGAAAGCTTTTATATTTTCTTCCACCCAGGCATTCATCGGAAGTCCTTTAATATCCATACGAGCCACTATAGGAATAATGAAATCATTTTATGTAAATGGCCAGACCTTAACAAACCACTTAGACACCTTCTCCTCTATAGATTTCAGGTCCAGATCCTCTTCTGAAGAGATTAGATATTTAAATGAATTAAGTTTCAAAATTTTCGCACTACTAAATCCATTACACTTAATCTCCTCCAATAATTTTATAGAGGAAATGTCTGTGGAAGTGATTGCCACCAGACTCTTTTTTAGCCTTTCGTCAATACAATCATCGATTTCTGCTTCAATACCCTCAAATAATTTGAACTCTGCTACCTCTGAGTTCTTGCATATCATTTCATTCTTATTCCCCAAGGATCCTCCACTGACCGAATTTATCTTCTTCGCTGCCTTACTCTGATCTGATTGAAACCCAGGTTTCTTATCCACATTCAAAGACATATTCAATGCTTTCCCTAAACCTTTCTTCTGCTTGGCATTAGTTATTATCTTGCCTGCTTCCTCCTCCGAAAATGTCTTCACAAAACCGAATCTGTTATTAAATTTATCCTTCTTCCTGGGGAGAATAATGTCAGAAATTCTCCCACAAGTTTTGAACAAATCCCAAATTTCTTTAGCTGATGTATCAATAGGAATCTTAGAGATGAAGATAGTACTTTTCTTAGCATGCGTAGTAGGGATTCTACCCGCATTAAATTTGGCTATAATTTGTTCCCACTTATTAATAATCTTCACCTCAGGAGAACAACGATTCCATGGATTCTTCGCAGCGTCCAAATAGGAAAAGTGAGTGGATCGATTACTAACCTTTTCAGAGAAAATGCGGGCAAGTGGTTTACCACTATTATTCTTGAAATAAGAAGTGTCCACACTCCGAAGGCTTCTCCAATGAATCTGATTCAAAGCATCAGTAATCGCTTGACCATCCCCTAAGAGAACCCCCTTCATAATTTCAACATCCACAAGCCCTTCTTGATTTTTAATAAAATCAATTAAAGTCTCTTCGTTTTGATTTACCCTCCCACACCTGACGCCTGAGCCTCCCTGAATAAACTCCGATGATCCAGCAACCTCGATCTGCCTGTTAGACTTTAAAATTTGAAAATCGCCCTTTTCCACCGCTCCCATTTCTCCCTATAGTTTAATTATGTTATTTTACTATATAAAATTGCTTGTAATGTTTTTAGAAAAGGAGAAATTAATATTGTCCGTGATACTTCTATTAAAAGAGGGATTTTAGTTAGAAAATATAGAAAATATGATACGTTTTAGATGAAAAAGATAATCGTTTAATTATTAATATTATAATATTATTAGTTTATTGTATTAAATAGAACCACTTGTGATATAATTGGAAAAAGTGAGATTTTAGTTAGAGAAAATAGAAAGGTAACATGAAAATTAAAAAGATGACATGATGTATGTGAAAAAAATTAATTGATTAGTTTATAGTAATTATAATTTAATTATGTTATTTTTCTAAGTAAAATTGCTCATAGTTTTTTGAAAATGAGAAATTAATGTTGCCCGTGATATTTCTAGAAAAAAAAGGAATTAAATTAGAAAACATAGAAAAGATGATACGTTTTAGCTGAAAAGGTAATCGATTAATTGTTAGTATTATAATATTATTATTTTATTTTTATTAAATAGAAATGCCCGTGATATAGTTGAAAAAAAAGATTTATTAAGAGAAAAGAAAAAAGGTAACGTGTTTTGGTTGAAAAAGATAATCGTCCATGATATAATTGGAAAAAAATGATATTTTAGTTAGAGAAAAGAGGAAGGGTAATGTATTTGGCTGAAAAAGGTAACTGAGTAGTTAATAGTAATTATAATATAATTATGTTATTTTATTAAACAAAATTGCTCGTAGTATTTTTAAAAAAGGAGAAATTTTAGTTAGATAAATTCTAAAAGATATTGTATTTTACCCGAAAAAGGAAATTATTTAGTAATTGAAAAATAGAAAAGCTAATATGTTTAACCTGAAAAAGGAAATTGGTTAATAAAGGAGATATTTTAGTTAGATAAAATATAAAAAATATTGTAATATTTTTAAAACATGAATTTTGGAGGCTTAAATTTTTATATAATATGTTTTGATAATAATTATATAAATGTTATCCGTGATATTTCTACAAAAGGAGGGATTTTAGTTAAAAAAATATCGAAAAGATGATAGGTTTTAGTTGAAAAAAGTAATCGGTTAATAATTATTTATTGTAAAATTATTAGTCTACTTTATTAAATAGAATGCCCGTGATATGATTAGAAAAAAAGAGGATTTAGTTAGAGAAAATTAAAAAGCTAACATGTTATAGGTGGAAAAGGTAATTGATTAATTTATAATAATTATAATTTAATTACGTTATTTTACTAAATAAAATTGCTCATAATGTTTTTAGAAAAAGAGAGATTAATATTGTCCGTGATATTTCTATTGAAAGAGGGATTTTAGTTAGAAAATATAGAAAAGACGCTTTATTTGACTATGTACTATAAAGCACATTGGAAAGCCTACAAAGAAGCTTGGAGAGATAAGACAAAGGGACAAGGAGCTAAAGAAGTGGATCTAAACAGGCTTTGCAAAGTCAAATCTGTAGCCGTTTGGACTCTTACTCAAATGAGTTAGACATACTGGAAAGTAGTTTGTTTTACCTACCTTATTTGTAGTAAGTAGGTGTATCCATGTCTATAAGGATACAGCCTCACTTACTTAGCAGATAAGTTTTTCAAGATAAGATCAGAAGAAATATCTCTCTGAGAAAAACGAAGCTGAGAATACTATCATTTGTATTCACAGATTGTAGCAAAATCTTTATCTAATAAAATATTAGATTAAAGTGATATTGTGTTGTGTTTGTCTTTGTTATCTGTACTTACATATCTCACACACTCAACACATATCTTGTTGCAAAGATTCAAGAACAAAGAAAAGTTCAAGAATCCATTCACCCCCCTCTTTATTCTTTTACTGTATTCAATACTCAACAAGTGGTATCAGAGCTAAACTGTTTAATCTAAACAGAAAACGATCATGAGTTCGAATACACCAAAGACTACAGGTACGGTGAAGGTCCCTAAGTTCGACAAAGAGAATTACAACCTCTGGAAAATAAAAATGTTGTTGTTCATCAAAGCTGCCAATCCTCTCTACCCTGACATCCTCAAGAATGGTCCATTTGTACCACAACAAGAAATTGCTGAATCCACAGTGGGCACAATAGTCATTCCTAGATCTTATGTTGCAAAAGAGCCATCCAAATGGACGGACTCAGAGAAGGAAAAGGTTGCCCTAGACAGTCATCTCATGTTGCTTATCATAGACTCCATGGATATGTCGATGTTTGCCAATATAGCATCATGCACATCAGCCAAGGACATGTGGAACCACATCGAGGTGTTATGTGAAGGGACAGAGGAGGTAAGAGAGAATAGGAAACAGATACTTGTCACACAGTATGAGGCTTTCATGGCATAGTCCAAAGAAAGTATTACTGATATGTTTGAGAGATTTCACAAGCTGGTGACTGAGCTTCAAATGAATGGGAAGGTTTACAGCACTAAAGAATTAAACATGAAGTTTCTACTATCTGCACCAAACCATCTAGAGCAAAGGGTCATATCTCTAAGAGAAAGAGATTTGAACAAAGTCACATATGATGTGCTCTATGGGGTTTTAAAGACTCATGAGCTTGAGTTGCTTCAGAAGAGGGCTATCCAAGCCAACCAAGGCAGAATGATAAACACATCCTGTGCCTTGATTGTCAACAAATCCGTTCAAGACCTGGAAGCATCTGCAAGTCAACTGAGAATAGAAGAGATAGTAAATGATGAAGAAACTGAAGAAGAAGTGACTGAACCTGTTGATGAAAAGGAAGAAGATGAGTTCTATACTCTTGAAGAGTTAGATGCCATGGAAAACACTTCATATGCTTTTGTGGCTAGAAAATTCCCAAACATCAGATTTAAGAGGAATCAGCCCTTCAAGTCTAGATCTCAAAATCATTCATTCAACAAGAGCAAGGCACCTGTGAAAGCAAACAAAAACAAATTCAAAACCAGCTATGTGGATAGGTCATCTGTGAGATGTTATAGATGCAATGACCTAGGGCATTTTGCCAGTGAATGCAAGAAGCCTAAAAATAAGGATAAGGAGTTTCTTGAGCTTGAAGCTAAGTATGAGGCTCTGCTAAAGAAGCATACACCAGGTCAGGCCTACATAGCTGAAGGGAAGTGTTGGGATGATTCTGATAGTGATGGAGAAGGACAAGAATTCTGCAACTATGCCTTGATGGCCAACTCCAAGGAAGAACCATCTGAATCAGACTCTTAGGTACCATCCCTCACTACTATAGACATGTCTGTTTCTGAATACAAATCTATGGTTGAACAACTATCTGTTGAGATGTTTAATATTCATACTAGTATGACTGCTGCTAATGAAGAGATTGCTAAACTGTCTACTAAGAATGAACTGTTGAACAAGAGAAATGAGGAACTAGAACTAACTGCTATGCAAGTAGAAAACCTTAAACAAGAAATCGAATATCTAAAGAATAAGGTTCTATGTGCTAGTCAAGTTGAGAAAGCTCTTAGGGATGAACTAGCTGAAAATGAATTTAAATTGAAAACATTCAAGAATTCCTCTAGTCTATTGCAGTCCTACCATGAGAAAAATATAGCTAGACCTAAGGCTGCTATTGGACTTGATTATGACACTCTCAAACAGAGGAAAGGCTATGCAGTCATTGAAGATGACATTGTTGTTCAAGAGGAAGTGCCTCAGGTTTTGAAAAAGGCTGAGACCCCAATATTTAAAACACCAACACTTGAGATTGATGAGGATGCCTTACTCATTAAGAAAATGTTGGATGATGAAGATAAAGCACAATCAAATGAACAACAAGCATCCTCTAAGAGTGAGAATGTCAAAACCAATGCCAAGGAGCCAGTAGGAGGTAGACCTAGACTTGAGAAATTTGTTTCAGCTGGGAATAATGAGTTTGAGAAGAAAGTGGCTAAAAAGAAACAAAACAGGAATGGCAAATTAGGGATTAACAAGGACAACAATTATCCTTATGTGCCAAATGCCCCTAGGAAAGTTTGTCAAGATTGTTTTAGCACTAATCATTTAACTCATGCATGCAAGAAACCATCTGGTAGTGTTGCTAAACCATTCTATGATTGCTCTATGCCTTTAAGACATAGAGACTCTCCTTTCTGTGATAAATTTGATTGTATGCCATGTAACATGAATGTAATGACTAGTTGCTTTAATTTGAGAAGACAATTCATGGAAGGTTGCATCAGTCACAATGTTCACACACACTATACAAGAACAGAGTCTTCAAGTCCTCCTAAAGTTAGGAAGGTGCCTCTGTCACCTAAGTCTAAGAACCCTGATTCTAAGACTTCTAACAGTGACAAGAAGACTAACATCAAGAAAATTGATAAGTATGCTGTTTATGATAAAACTGTTGCTAAGCCACATGGACCCAAACTTGTTTGGGTACCAAATGAGAAGTAATACCTTTGTGTTTGCAGGGCAAAGAAAGTGAAAGGAAGGTCATGTGGATTTTGGACAGTGGATGCTCAAACCATATGACTGGTGATATGGCCCTGCTATCACAGTATGAGGAGAAGGCTGGCCCAATGGTTGCTTTTGGAGATGACAGCATTGGCAACACACTGGGATATGGCAAGTTGGAAATTGGAAATGTCATCACTGAAAATGTAGCACTGGTCAAGGGACTCAAGCACAATCTACTGAGTGTTGGTCAATTTACTGACAGAGGCTTCAAAGTGAATTTTGACAAAGATGAATGTTTGATCACTCACAAGAAGACTGGTGACTTTGCTCTATCTGGAGTAAGGAAAGGAAGCCTGTTTGTAGCCAATATGAACTCTGCAAACAAGGACAAAATTTGTTGCTTCTACTCAAAAGCATCAAATGAAGATAGTTGGCTGTGGCATAAGAAGCTATCACACTTGAACTTCAAAGGCATTAATTCTCTAGTCAAAAGGGAGTTAGTGAGAGGCATGCCCACACTTGAATTCTGTCAAGAAGGAGTGTGTGAGGCTTGTCAAAAAGGAAAAATGAAAAGATCAAGCAACAAGTCAAAGACAGTGACATCAATAACCAAGCCTCTACAACTAATTCATATGGACTTGTTTGGGCCTGTCAATATTGTGTCACTAGGAAGGAAAAAGTATGCTCTGGTGATGGTTGATGATTTCACAAGGTATACATGGGTAGAATTTCTGGCATCAAAGGATGAGGCTCCACAAGTAATCATTGAGCATATAAATAAAATTGACAAGGAAGCAAAGGCCAACAATGCAAGTGTGATTGCATTAAGAAGTGATAATGGAACAGAGTTCAGAAATGCCATGCTTGAAGCATTCTACAAAGAAAATGGTATTTCTCAACAATTCTCAGCTCCAAGGACTCCACAACAAAATGGAGTTGTTGAGAGAAAGAATAGAACTCTGATTGAGGCTGCTAGAACAATGTTACTTGATGCAAAGATGCCTACATGTTTTTGGGCTGAGGCTGTGAGCACTGCATGCTATATCCAAAACAGAACCCTCATCAACAAAAACACTGGAAAGACACCTTACAACTTGATGACTGGAAAGAAGCCCACTCTAAAGTATGTTCATACTTTTGGAAGCAAATGCTTTGTGTTAAAAGACAACTCAGAATATGTTGGAAAGTTTGATGCAAAAGCATTTGAAGGAATTTTTCTTGGCTACTCTATGGAAAGAATTGCATACAAAGTTTATGTCATCACTCAAAAGAAAGTTATGGAAAGCACAGATGTGACATTTGATGACAGCAAACTACCTGGATTAGAAGAAGCCAATGATGAAGATAAAGATCCTTTGAAGTTTGACAATCTAGATGATTCTGATGAGGAGATTGAAACTGAATTTGAGCCCACAATCCAACAAACTCAAGTGAATGAAGAACCTATGTCAACCAACAATGAAGAAACAAGCATCCAAGACACACCTGTGATTAGTGGCAACTTCACAGGGGGGGGAAATTTAAATGATCATGATCTGGATGATGAAGCAACATCAAGGCTGAGAAATCAATCTGAACATACAAGGAAATGGGATAGATCACATACTGCAGATCAGATAATTGGAGATCCAAATACAGGAGTGAGGACAAGGAGAGCAACTCTAAATGAATGTCTCTATGATTGCTTTTTATCCCAAGTTGAGCCTAAGAAACTTGATGATGCATTGTTGGATCCTGATTGGATAATTGCTATGCAAGAGGAGCTAAACCAATTTGAAAGAAGCAAAGTATGGGAACTTGTGCCTGCACCAAAGGATAGAACCATTGTTGGAACAAAATGGGTTCTAAGGAATAAGATGGATGAAAATGGTGTAGTCATAAGAAACAAAGCAAGGTTGGTTGCAAAAGGATACTCTCAACAGGAAGGCATTGACTATGATGAGACTTTTGCCCCTGTTGCTAGACTAGAGGCCATCAGAATTTTCTTGGCATTTGCTGCACATTCTAATTTCAAGGTTTATCAAATGAATGTCAAGAGTGCATTTCTGAATGGGGAGTTGAAAGAAGAAGTATATGTGCAACAGCCACCTGGCTTTGAGGATCCACAATTCCCTCACTTTGTCTACAGATTGCTTAAAGCATTGTATGGACTTAAGCAAGCTCCTAGGGCATGGTATGACACATTGTCACAATTTCTACTGGAGAATCAATTCACTAGAGGCACACTGGACAAGACACTGTTTTACAAGAAACATGGTGATGATATTATCTTAGTTCAAATCTATGTGGATGATATCATATTTGGCTCTACAAATGAGAAGTTGTGTGAGAAATTCTCTAAGCTTATGCAGAGCAGATATGAGATGAGTATGATGGGAGAATTAACATTCTTTCTTGGGCTGCAAGTGAGTCAAAGGAAGGATGGAATTTTTATAAGTCAAACCAAATACATCAAGGATCTATTGAAGAAATTTGACTTAGAAGAATGCTCACCTGCAAAGACACCCATGGCCACTGCCACCAAGTTAGATGAATATGTCAAGGGCAAGAAGGTAGATATCTCAATCTACAGAGGCATGGTTGGTTCTTTACTCTACCTCACTGCTAGTAGGCCAGACATCATGTTTGCAACATGCTTGTGTGCAAGGTTTCAATCAAATCCAAAGGAATCACATATGATAGCAATAAAGAGGATTTTCAGATATCTGAAGGGCACACCAAACTTGGGGTTATGGTATCCTAAGGACACAGGGTTCAATCTGATTGGTTATTCTGATGCTGATTATGCTGGATGCAGAGTGGATAGGAAAATCACCTCAGGTAGCTTCCAGTTTCTTGGACAAAGGTTAGTCTCTTGGTACAGCAAGAAACAACAATCTGTGTCAACTTCCACAGCTGAAGCTGAATACATAGCTGCTGGAAGTTGCTGTGCTTAAGTGCTTTGGATCAGAAACCAACTTAGAGATTATGGACTTGTGTTGGAAAGAATTCCAATCATGTGTGACAACACAAGTGCAATCTCTATTGTTTCCAATCCTGTCAATCATTCTAAGACAAAGCACATTGACATCAGATATCACTTCATAAGGGAGCATGCAACTAATGGAACCATTGAGTTACATTATGTTCCCACAGAGAAACAACTAGCTGACATATTCACTAAGCCATTAGATGAAGCCACCTTCACAAGGTTGGTTAGTGAGATTGGAATGCTGAATTCTTCAAATTCTGGCTAAGTGAATATATCAACTAGATTGTTGCAGCAGTAAATACTTACTTTATCAAATGCTCAATATTTTTGAAGTAAGTATTGGCTGGAGTATGATTTATAAATATTCCACAATGCTGCATATGTTGAAAATCATACATTTTTAGCTTGAAATTTCTGTGAAATTTTGAGAGATTCACTATTTAATTTGGTAGAATATTCTTCAGTGAATATTTCTGGTAAATTTTAAAAGATAGTGAAAATTGAATTTTATGAGTGAAAAGTATAGTTCGATAAGTCAGACTTCTCGAATGGTTCATTGTTTTGTCATGGCTCGAGTTCTCGAATAGGCCTATCTAGAACCCTCCTGAGTTCTCGAATAGTGTCTTTTGGAGAAATCGAATAGCACACTCTGAGTTCTCGAATAGAGTATTTTAGTTCTCTAATGATGGAGTTCTCGAATACTGTATTTGAGTTATCGAATCATTTGAAAAGGCTGATTTCTCGCTGACACTTAATCGCTTTTTGGATTTATATTCAAAATTTCATTTCGCTCATAAAAACATATTTTATTTAGCTTAGAATTATTTTCTGAGTTAAATAACTGCCAGCTGTGAGTTACAAACTGCTCGAGATATCGAATAAACCTTTCTTGACTTATCAAATAGTTGTTTTATACTTCTCGAATGACTGTCTTGTCGATACAAAACTTAGATCTAATCGACAACTCAAGTTAGTCATATATATATATACAATTTCACAACTGTTCAACTCATTTCGTTCGATTTCTCAAGCATCTAAACTCTTAAAACCTCTGAAAACCCTAACTGCGAATTTCTTCTTCAACCTTAATTCTCTTCTCTTCTCTACCCAAATGGCAAACACTCAACTCACCATACCATCCCAAACCAATTTCATCGCAATTACCAGTGATGTGGAAGCACCAAATGCTAATTTCAAGTGCTTTGTTCGATGGTTGTCTGAATCTTACATCAAGGGTGCACTATCAGCCAACCCAACCCTGTACATAAACTTATTAGAACAATTCTGGAGGACAGCTACAGTCGAGGTCATCGCCCTTGAGAATGCTATTACCTCATATTTTGTCTACTGCAAGATTCAAGGCGTGGATATTACTATCACTACCGCAGACATGAATGAAGCCTTGGATTTGCAGCAAGAGGCATATGACTCCCTGGCCACAGATGCTGAGTTGGAAGAATTCTTTGAATTTATCAACTACTCAGAGGCTATTAAACTTGGAAAGCTTAATAGGAAGTACTTGAGAAAGGAATGGAGCTATGTTTTTGCTACACTCCTTCAGGTATTCACTGCCAGGAAATCGAGCTTTGATCAGATTAGTACACCTGTGCAGCAGCTTGCCTTTGCCTTGGCTCATGGGAGAAAGATAGATGTTGGACATCTCATCATACAAGAGCTATATGGGAGACTTGGTAAGAACACAGCCAAGAGAGGTATTGAAATTTTCTTTCCCCGCTTTATTCAATCAGTACTTAATTTTAAAAATGCTTCATTGATTGAATTGCCTGGATTAGATAAAAGTAAAATAGGCTATCCTAGGTCCATGACCAAACTTATTTTTGGTAACTTGGAGACTAGGAATGATGTGGATGTAAGGCTTAAGATAACTCCCCACATGGAGGGTTTGTTTAGGTCTTACCCCCACAACATGCCAACATTTGAGTCTAAGTCTCAATTAGCACAGCCTAAGCAAGAAGAACACAATGCTAACCCAAGGCTTGCTAACCAACCCTCTCAGATAAACACTCTACCAAACACAGAGCCAACTGCATCATCCTCTCAAAAGGGTGATGTTAGTAAAAAGAAGAGAAAACAGGTTGCTTCTGAACCTTTAACCATCTTAACTAAAGCAGCCTTGGCTGTAGAATTAGGTTTAGGAGGTGAAGAAACTGAGTCACCTATCATTAGCCTAAAGAAGAAGAAGAAGAAATCTAAAACCACCTCTTCAGTCACCCAAATGGCTGAAGTTGTAAAATCAGGGGCAAACAGCTCACTAGATGTATCCTCTCAACAGGGTGCATCTATAGAATCAAGCATCCTCCCCAATGCACCTATCTGTAAAGAGTCAGCACAAGGGAGTGATAAGGCTGGCACAACACTGAGTGGAGAGCACATCACAATTGAAACTCTCTCTATCTCTCAAGGGGAGTTGCCAAAATCTAATCTACAACACACTTCTCTTCCAGAATCTACCACTCATATATCTTTGGAGCCTGAAACTCAAGCAATTGAGGAGCAAGGCATTGATCATCAAGAATTCTTTTCTCTTGATGAGCCAATGGATTCAAGTGACTTGGTGCATGACACCTTGCTCACCACCCAGGTACCACATTTAGATGGTCAGGAAATGCATGCTGGGGCATCTCCTAATGACACCATCACAAACACAGAGGATTCACTAGTTTTAACTAGAGACTCTGTGCCTGTGTCAACTACTGTTGTAACCCATCCCACTCCTGTGGAGACAACAGTAGCAGAGTCTTTCCATCCGGTTACAGAAGTTGCATCTGTAACTAAGGAGTCTAGCTTGCCTAGCTCTAGCTCTCACTTTCTGTCCCAATGGCTGAAGCCTGTGCAACATGACAGTGCTTCAGGATCAGGGTCTGTTCCACCACAAATGTCCATTAAAGCTCTCCAAAGCTATGTTGTGGATCAGATTCCTGAGTTTGTAAAAATAGCCCAGAACCTTGTCACCTCCAACATCTCAAATCCAGATTATGAAGCCATCCTACTATGCCATAGGGATGATGTGGAGATGCAGAAGGCCAAGATTATTGATGATGCTGAGAGAGATGGCAATGTAGATGCCTGGATGCAAGGAAAGTATGATGTAACTCTCAGTGAAGCACTTCAATATCTTAGAGTGGAATACATCACTTCACTGGGTTCAAATGCAAAATCCCTGTCCCCTAGTGAAGTGTATGAAGCTGTCAATGATTCCTACAAGGGTTTCCTCAAGGCTGCACACTACCTTGGCAAGGGAGTCAAAACTGAAGTCAACAGGGTGTGTGACAAGACAGCCACTTCAGTAGAAGAAGTAAAGAGGGCCTTTGATGCCAAATTTCCTCAACTAGACAGTGTGGTCAAAGATCTCAAACACTGCAACACCACCTGCACCAAGATGGATAATGGTCTAGCTCTACTTAAAGATACAGTCACAGGTCTAGGAAGTAAATTTCAAATTCTATCTGACCAGACTACAGAGGCCAATGCTATGTTGAGGACCATGTTCAAAAACCAATATGGAGACAAGCTAGTCACTGAAGTCCCTGTGAATGAACTGTCAAAGTATGAGTTCAAGAGACTACAAGATCAATCCCTAAATGGTTTCAAGGCCAAAGAGCTATTCACCAAGGTTGATACTCTTGAAAGGGAGGTGGTGTCTTTCAAAGAATCCAATGCCCATCTGGCAGGCAAGGTTACAAATCTGACTGAGCAATTGAACACTCAAGCCACTACCACAGCTGATGTTCTTCTGCATCAACAATCTATGCTGTCTGCCATGATGAAGCACATGGGTATCCCTCTATCTGAAGACTCTTCAACTCCAAAGGCCCCTACTACAGCCTCTGTGCCTGACAACAAGCCTAAGGGGGAGAAGAGGATAACAAGGAATAAACCTAAGGGGTCTAAGGGGGAGCCTCAGACTAAGGGGGAGAAATCTCAATCTCAATCTAAAGGCATCAAGATTAATGAGGGTGGTCATCAACAAATTTCAAATCCTACATCTCATGTCTCAGGCAAGGGCAAACTCAAAGTTGATGAACCTCCATCTTCTCTGCCAGTGGTCACTCTACCACCTGTGCACATCATTACACCTAGTGGCCAAAAGCAAACTGTCACTACTACAGTAGTGGCAGGTTCCATGCCAAGCAATCCAGTCCAAGTACCCAGACTTGAAGATGAGCCAGTGGAAGCTAAGGTGATTACAGAGGCCAAGATGATAGAAGTAGCAAATTCAGAGATTTATCATGATGCTGCATTCTTGAAGTTTCTGCAAACCTCAAAAGCAAGGGTTGGAGGGGATACCTTATTTTACAGAAGAAGCCTCAGAGATCAAATCAAATATCTAACAGTTATTCCAAGAAAGCTAAATCAAATCTATCTCAAGGAAATCATGATGGTGACCAATGGCAAGATATGGCATCTATCATTTGAAACCTTGAAAGCCTTAAAATACTCTGAGATTGATGCTATCTTGGAACTAATTGAGCAGAAATGGGAGAACAACCAAAGACTGTACACTGAACTAAAAGATGGTCAAATAACTAGATTGCCTGAAGTATGCACCAAACCAAGAACCATCTTTTATCAGTCTGGTACCAGAATTCAAGATGTTAAACAGCTGGTTATCCCCCATGATCTTAACCCTAAAAACCACAGACTCATCATTGCTAGTATTGACCAGCTACAAAAGAAAGATGGAAACAGAAGTGCTGAAGAGTTGGAAGCACTTCACATCTTAAGAACATTCATAGCTACTGGTTCAATTCTGGAAATAGCTCAACCTAGGAGGAATAAGGATGATAAGGATGATGACAAGAGTGATGGAAGTAGAAGTCATCACAGGAGTGATAAGGGGGATGAGGATAAGAAGAAGAAGAAAGACAGCAAGGATAAGAAGGATGATGACCAAGGTAAAGTCTCTGAGAGGAAGAGTGGAAGACAGCAAGCCTTAGGCATTGCTGACAGTAACCTCACCACATCACAAGACTCTAAGTCTAGGGTGAATACTGTTAGTAGTGACCTACCAAAATCTACATCTATGGCTTCTGCAACTGTCTTGCCACCTCAAGAAGAGAAGAAGATTCAAGTCAAGAAACCATCTGTATATTTCAAAAAGCAAACTGCTAATGGAATACTACAATGGTCCACAAACAAAGGTCACATGCTACTGCCAGGCAACCATGTTAAAAGGATCAAATTCAAACAAGCTGCAAGGAAACCAAAGCTATCCAAATCAAGGACTCTGACAATCTATCCAGGCTTAAAACTCCAACCACTAGATGAAGATTTTGATGAAGACCAACTGCAATTCTTAAAAGCTCAAAGAATCTATCATGTTGCCATTGTTGATAACTACCTTGAGATCAAATATACTGATGGAAGGGAGGAGAAATTCAAACAAGGAGGATGTCAACAGTGGGGCAAGCTACATGACATAGAAAGAATCATTGCATTGTTGAGCTCAGAAGATAAAGTGGAAAGAGTATGGAAGCTGGAGCTAATTGATTTTGTGAAGATGAAGAGAGATCATGAGGAGAGAATCAGAAAAGAGTGTCTTGAGAAATGGCTAGCAAGGAAGAAAGAAATTGAGAGACTGGAGATTGAAGCAAAAAAGCTAAGGGCAAAGGGATTGTGTAGAGTTCAGTTTAACCCCTATGTGGTGAAGTATAGGAGGAGAAATGGGGATCAGGTCCACATCAGAATGAATCTACTCAACCACTATCCTGCAAACATTCTGAAACCAGTACTTGAAGATTTCAAAGACTCAATTTTGCTTGAAGAATTGGATGCTATGGCAGAAATAATAAGAGCTATGGATGAGAATACAAGGAAGGAGAAAGAAAGAAGACAGAAAGCATATGATGATTTGTAAGCCAAAGCTATGGAAAGGGAAACAAATGACAATGGCTAGTACTTCATCATAGGCTGTAAGATTACTCACCCTGTAGTTCTATCCACATTGCTAATCAAAATTTATACATGTACTGTCAAGTTTTATCTTTATGTATGTTAGGCTTGTTATCAGACATGAAATTGTGACTAAGGGTCTTACTCACAATTTTGGGGAGATTGTTAGTCATAAAGGCATGCCTGAATACATCTAATAACAAGCCTAAGTATGTGTAATGCTATGCATTACCTACATGACCTCTTAACTGAGGGAACCTCTAGTTGTAGAGTTTCTATTTGTTCTGTACTTGTAATAGGCATCAAATCCTAGTTGTGTAACTGTATTTATAAAGTCAAGAATAATGCTTGAAAGAAGTTCCAAGGTTCATGCCTCAAGCAAGGAGATAAAGACTGCCAAATAATCACAGTTGGGATTTGAAGAAATGAAGAATTTGCCTAAGTACCAATTCGAGAAGTACATTTGTCTATTCGAGAAGTCTAGCATTCGAGAAGCTAGAGATTCGATATCTCAGAAGACACTATTCGATATCTCTGAATACACTGTTCGATATCTCATTCGATATCTTAGAGATTCGATATGTCTATTACTCTATTCGAGAACTCATGGAGTCAACAAGTCAAAGCATCATTCGAGTTCTCTAAGAGTCAACAAGTCAATGCTCTATTCGATATCTCAAGGACTAAAGAAGCTATTCGACATCTCAGGGATTCGATATGTCAAAATGCTCTATTCGATATCTCAAGGAGTCCCAGAGAAAAGAGCTATTCGAGAAGTGATTCGATATGTCAATATAACACTATTCGAGAACTCAGAGTTATCGATTAAGTCAATTCGAGTTCTCGAATCAATCACTTAGCCACTTCTCGAATACATTCTTGGAGACAAAATACTGAAGAATTGTACAAGTCAGAAACCTGCAACAAGCCAAGACGCTTTATTTGACTATGTACTTTAAAGCACATTGGAAAGCCTACAAAGAAGCTTGGAGAGATAAAACAAAGGGACAAGGAGCTAAAGAAGTGGATCTGAACAGGCTTTGCAAAGTCAAATCTGTAGCCGTTTGGACTCTTACTCAAATGAGTTAGACATACTGGAAAGTAGTTTGTTTTACATACCTTATTTGTAGTAAGTAGGTGTATCCATGTCTATAAGGATACAGCCTCACTTCCTTAGCAGATAAGTTTTTCAAGATAAGATCAGAAGAAATATCTCTCTGAGAAAAATGAAGCTGAGAATACTATCATTTGTATTCACAGATTGTAGCAAAATCTTTATCTAATAAAATATTAGATTAAAGTGATATTGTGTTGTGTTTGTCTTTGTTATCTGTACTTACATATCTCACACACTCAACACATATCTTGTTGCAAAGATTCAAGAACAAAGAAAAGTTCAAGAATCCATTCACCCCCCTCTGTATTCTTTTACTGTATTCAATACTCAACAAAAAGGTAACGTGTTTTGGTTGAAAAAAGTAATCGTCCATGATATAATTGGGAAAAAAGATATTTTAGTTAGAGAAAAGAGAAAAGGTAACATGTTTTGGCTGAAAAAGGTAATCGATTAGTTAATAGTAATTATAATATGATTATGTTATTTTATTAAACAAAATTGCTAAAGATAGGATACGATTGATGGTTTTACGTGTTTATAAAAGGTAATATCTAGACTAATTACTATAAATTATATTATGTTATTATTTATTTTAGGTGTATTTATTTTTCTTTAGAATGAAGGGTAAATAAGTAAATTCACGAAGTACCAAAAAATAGGTACCAAAACTTTTAATGTTTCGGCTATATTAATGATTGTAAGATTTGTTTTAAGTTAAAAAGGTAATGTGTTTTAATTCGAAAGGAAATATTAATGATGGAAAGATAGGATAATATTTTTATGTGTTTAAAAAAGGTAATATCTTGAATAATTATCATTAATTATATTATGTTATTATTTATGTTAGGTGTATTTATTTTTCTTTAGAATGAAGGGTAAATAAGTAAATTCACGAAGTACCAAAAAACAGGTACCAAAACTTTTAATGTTTCGGCGTAGTGTTTTTAAAAAAGGAGAAATTTTAGTTAGGTAAATTGTAAAAGATATTGTATTTTACCTGAAAAAGGAAATTATTTAGTTATTGAAAAATAGAAAGGTAATATATTTAACCTGAAAAAGGATATTAATTAATAAAAGAGAAATTTTAGTTAGATAAAATATAAAAGATATTGTATTTTACCTGAAAAAAGAAATTATTTAATTATTGAAAAACAGAAAAGATTATATGTTAAACCTGAAAAAGGAAATTGATTTGTTAGTAGGATAATTTTATCTGTAATTGAGTAAGGATAAATAAGTAAAATCAATAGGTACGGTACCGACCGACTGATCGACCGACCAACCAAAATTTTAATGTTTCGGCTTTTATATAATAGTATAGAGTTTTTAAAAAAAGAGAAATTTTAGTTAGATAAATTGTAAAATATATTGTATTTTACCTGAAAAGGGAAATTATTTAGTTATTGAAAAATAGAAAAGGTAATATATTTAACCTGAAAATGGAAATTGATTAATAAAAAAGAAATTTTAGTTAGATAAAATATAAAAGATATTGTGTTTTACCTGAAAAAGGAAATTATTTAATTATTGAAAAATAGAAAAGATTATATGTTTAACCTGAAAAAGAAAATTGATTAGTTAGTAGGATAATTTTATATGTAATTGAGTAAGGGTAAGTAAGTAAAATCAATAGGTACCGTATCGACCGACTGACCAACCAAACTTTTAATGTTTCGGCTTTTATATAATAGTATAGAGAAATTATGATATTGTTATTTTATTTTATTAAATAGAACCACCCGTGATCTAATTGAAAGAGAGAGATTTTAGTTAGAGAAAATAAAAAAAGGTAAAGTGAAAATTAAAAAGGTGACATGTTTTAGGTGAAAAGGTAATTGATTAGTTTATAGTAATTATAATTTAATTTATGTTATTTCACTAAATTAAATTGATCATAGTGTCTTTAGAAAGTGAAAAATTATTGTTGTCCGTGATATTTCTAGAAAAAAGGAATTTTAATTATGAAATATTGAAAAAATGATACATTTTAACTAAAAAAAGTAATTTGTAATTATTAGTATTATAATATTACTATTTTATTTTATTAAATAGAACCACTCGTGATATAATTGGAAAAAGAGATATTTTAGTTACAGAAAAAAGAAAAGGTAACGTGTTTTGGTTGAAAAGGGTAATTGATTAGTTAATAGTAATTATAATTATATTATTTTATTAAACAAAATTGCTTGTAGTGTTTTTAAGAAAGGAAAAATTTTAATTAGATAAATTATAAAAGATATTTTGTTTTACCTGAAAAAGGAAATTAATTAGTTAGTGAAAAAGGAAATTAATTAGTTAGTGAAAAATAGGAAAGGTAATATGTTTAACATGAAAAAAAATTGATTAGTTAGTAAGCGGGATTTTAAGCGTAAATAAGTAAAATCAATAGGTACCGTACCAACCACTTTTAATGTTTTGGCTTTTATATAATAGTATAGATTTTAAATTTTAAATAATAATTACAATTAACATTTATTCTTCATAAAAAATGAAAGATAGAATTCAAATTATATGTAATTTAATTATATTCTATTATGAAAATTTGAATTATAGAAATGGATAAAAAATTTTAAATTAAAATAATACATACAAATGATATTTATTCATAGTAATTTAATTAATACATAAAAATACATATATTTTTTCTTAAGTAGGGAATTCGGGATGAGGCGAGGACAGCCTAATCTCCTAATGCCCGACCTCGATTCGATTTGTCGATTTTTTTTTCTATAATTTTTCTTGATTGTCGTCTTGAATCCTCAAGCCGAATGGCTCGGGATGGGGATCAGATCAAGATTAAACGGGATAGGTGAAAAGTCCTATTCTAGCATAAATATTATTTAACAGATGATGTTAACTCAAGTTATATATTTGTTAAACATTCATTATAAAAAGATTTTGATTTTAAGTAAGACATGTTACAAATATGTTTTAATAAATTATAAATATGCTTTCGTTATAAATTTTTTTTAATTTTATATATAAAAAATTGAATTTTTTTTAATAAATAATAAATATGTTTTTGTTATGAATTATGTATATTAAACAAATTTTAATTATTATTTAATAAATAATGTTCAAGTTATACGTTGAACAAAAAAAACTGTACATTTATATTTTAATTTTTTTTTTTCTAAAATCACTCTATAATATAAAGAGAAAAATGTTCCTATAGTTAACTGCATGTAATTATCTAAATTTATCAACATTTTGAGTGTACAAAGTAGATGGCATCCATATCTGTTATAGGGGAACATGGTTTTTCATCATATTTAGTAATTTACCTTTATGCCCTTGAAATTATATTAATGTTAAAAAAATTTACTTTTCATGTGAATTGAACCCATGACCCCATTGTGCACAAAAGTTTACACTCATACCCACAACCATTGAACCAACTCAACTTTTGATACATATTTTTAAATCATTAATCACATTCATGAATAACCTTCTCACTATATCTATTTTAAAATTTATTCACACCCATAATCATTAAACCAGCTCAACTTTTGATACATACTCTCAAGTCATTAACCACATTCATGAATACCTCCTCACTATATCTATTTTAAAATTTATTCAGAATAAAATTATGAGAATATTTTCCCCTTTTAATAATTAAAGATGTATATCACACAAATGATTAGAATATGTAATGATTATGATTCGATTTATACGAAAAAATAAAATAAAGTGAATAACATAGATTTCGATAATATTTATATAATATTTCATATTAACTACATACACATTAAACAAGATATTTTGATTGACATCCAATAAAATATATGAGCATTGTTATAGAAATCGGCCGATTTCTAAAAAATCGCCGATAAATCGGTCAAAATTTGGAACCGATTCGGCCAATTTTGCAAAAATCACCGATAAATCGTCGATTTTTCAACCGAATCACCCGATAAATCGTAAATCAATAGCTCAACCGAATAGTTCCGATTTCCGAAATCTGCAATACTGTATATGAGTAGGCTGAAAAAATAAAATTTTAAAATAATTAGATAAAATATGTAATTAGATTAGAGTGCAATATGTAACTATACCGGAAAAAAAATAAAATTTTAAAAGAAAATAAAATAATAATTCATATTTGAGATTTCAACTCTACATTATTTATCAGATCAAATAATGAGATACAATACATTGAATTAGATTACAATATTATAAATAAGATTATAAAGATTAGACAAAAATTTATAGAAATTATATTTAACAAATAAGATACTAGCTTGTACATAATTATAAAAGAGATAATATTCAATTAATCAAATGTTGGTACTATTAAAATAATTGTATTTATAAAAAAATTGTTTTTAAAAAAATGCCTTTTACTTTATGTAAATATTAATTCAAATTTCTATCCAAATCACAATAATTTAAATATTCATGCACATAGTTTTATAATAGTGTATATCACCACCATCACGAATCAAGAAAATTAAATAATAAACACTAAAAATTACACCACCACCATCATCATAGTATCACTAAACATGGAATTATAGAATTCCATCTATAATCACAAAATTTTAATGCAAATTATGAAAATTTTGTCAGAAATATCAAATTTTCTAAGCTCAAGTTTCAAAAAAATAATTAAATCTGAATATGTGGTGATGTCATGAATTTGAGTGTGGATGTCATAAATCATCACTATAATAAAATTTACAACCACACCTCTTCCATTTCTGTCGTTGTCGTATTCACCATCATTGTGATAATCATCGCTCTCCGAAATCAATCAAATTTGAGGAATTTTGGAAATACAATTCGAAGAGAGGTTACTAAATATGAATTAGAGATGGTCGGACGAAGGAAAAATGAACAAATTTAAGGTCGTCAAAAATAAAAGAGATGTTGTCAGGGGAAGATGAATACGCATATATGACGTGGTCAGAGGGAGAAGAAGGGAATAAGTTGTAGTATATATGAGGTGGGAAGATGGTTAAACGTGATAATAGATCTATTAAAATTATTGTGCCTACGATTCAAAATAGTTGAATTTATTGTACTGATCAACATGTTATTTTAAATTCATCTTTAATATAATAGTATAAATAATATAGATATATGATATTGTGTTCAGATATAAACTTTTTAAATGACATACTCTATGAGTGTAATATAATGCAAACTATCATAATATAATTTATAAATTAAAAGATAATTCTTTTCAAAGCAACCTCTATTACAAAGAGAGCACCTGTTTAGTCTCTAAATTTTGTTGAATATGAGTTAATTATGTAACAATTTTAAAATCTTTCTTGTACTTAAGGAATTCAACATGGTTAACACATAAAAAAAATATTTTATTTTTATCCTACTAAACGAGTATACAGGATTATCATGGAAAATGTTTCATTGTTAAATTTAAAATTAAATTGTACTTAGTTTGAAATTTTGTGCTCAATTAAGTAAAAATATTGTTACATTGTAAATCTTGTTTATAAGTTTTGTAACATTCCCACATCGAGGAGGGTGGAGACTTTAGTTGACTATATAAGACAAAGTACTACTACCAATTGCACCAACAAATCATGATTTTTTGGGGTGCCTGTGGTAGATTTGTAGATTATCTAAGATGTTACATTTGGACCAGTGTACTTCAATTTATTTCGAATTCAGAAACGGGATTTGACCCAATTTCGGAAAAAGGCTCGGGTTTGACCCGGATTGTCACAAAAACAGACTACAGGGCACATTATTATTGTTGTAATATGCGACAGCTAATGATTAACTTTTATTTACCGCATTTACCGGTCATCGTTCACACATGGAACAAACAATGCTATAAATATAGTATTTAGGATTTAGAATATACTAATATTTTGAAATTAGAACGGCGATCAACCACTGATTATAGATAGATCGAGACACGTGAAACAGATAAGAAATGAAAGACTCTATGACAACGTTTGGGAAAAATTATACGAATTAAAATGTAGCGGGCTATCATGCTAGTTTTTATAATGGATGAAGGGAGCCTAAAGTTAACTTTAGGATTATCCTAAAGTTAACCAATAAAATCAAGACACATTATCATTAATGCCCCTGCGGGACCCTTATAAATAAAATGTAGCAAATAATTAAATTCACATAGTTTTAAAGGTTAATTTTAAGAAATTCTCCTAGAGTTAACTTTGGGAACCTTTTTCTCTTTAATAATAATGAAATCCACCCCATACATTTACAAAAATAACCTTCGGATTATATTATAATATGTCTTAACTTTAGGTAATTACCTAAAAGTAAGACATATTATAATATAATTAAGCCCTAATTATATCCTTATATATAATAAGTATAAGAGGGATCTTATCCAAATTTTTGGTCTGGTCACTGTACTACCAAAATCATATGATCCGTTGGATTGAAAATAGACGATCAAGATTAGATCACATTAAACATAAAATCATAATCTAAAAAGGATATAATTAGAAAAATTTGCATTAGAAGTGAATTTTAAAAAGAAAATTATAATCTAAAGAGGACATAATTAAAAAATAGTTGTATTAGAATTGAATTTTAAAAAGAAAATTATAATTTGAGAAGGATATAATTAAAAAAGGTTGTAGTAGAATTGATTTTTTTATTTTTCTTATTAGTATAAAAAAAAATCATATTTACTATTTGGGCTTTATTTTGAGATCTAGAAATCAGATTTGGATGACTTTACAATCCACGCGAACCTCATAAAATTATCTTTAATTTAGTGATGATTAATAATTATTATTTAAATGGAAATACTCAGAATCTCAAGAGAAAATATAATTACGAATTTTTACTTTTATCCTATTCAATGTAGAAGTCCTACGTTGATAATGTTATTCAATGTTGAAAACCTAATTATATATAATTTAAATCATTGACATATACATTTTCGTATTTTAATATAAATACACTTTTTAGTTTATAACATATAAAAATATACAATATTTTTTTATGCTAGATCCAACGATTTTCATCTATTTATTTTAAGATATTTGTCGCATGGAGGACAAGATTACCGATTATTAAAATTTTGTAAAAAATCCCTCTTACATTTATTGTTAAAATTCTATTTGGTTGTTAGTAGAACTGTCTTCAAATAATTACAAGGGTATTTTGATAATCAAAACGAATTATAAGTATAATTCATAAATCAATCAGAATTTTCAACGTGGGCTGTAATCGTCCAAATCAAATTTTAAGAATTCAAGATTGTGTACAAATATTAAATCGAACATGTAAAATCTTATATATATCAATTTTTTATGAACAATTTAATATGTAAATTACTACTCCCTCCATCCCTCTCATTTCTTTACATTTACTATTTTGGGATGTCCCTTTCATTTCTTTACGTTACCATAAATAGTAAGTTTACCCCACTATTACACCCACCATTTTCCCCCACTATCTCATATATAATAATAAAAAATACTATTACATCCACTATTTTTCTCCACTATCTCAAATTTATTATTAAATATTGATAAGTGTAAACAAATAAGGGGGACGGAGGGAGTAACATATATAATTTTAAAAAATTAATATAATTTTAGATATAAAAAAAGGAGTTGTGCATTGCACGGGTTATAAGCTAGTATATATAAAGGTCATTGCTAGTATATATAAAGGTAAACAAATAAGGGGGACGGAGGGAGTAACATATATAATTTTAAAAAATTAATATAATTTTAGATATAAAAAAAGGAGTTGTGCATTGCACGGGTTATAAGCTAGTATATATAAAGGTCATTGCTCCATGAAGAACACCCTTATATAAAAACAATAAAGAACACTAGAGAATCAATCTAACCATTGAATCAATTATGATCTAATGGCCCCGCCAGGGGCACCCACACAATTAAAATGCACCCTCACATACTAGATTTTAAAAAAATATTCAGATGAACAATGATTGATGACGTGGCAGGCCACGTCAACAGATGCCACGTGTCACTGCCACGTCAGCAGGTGAGCCCCATCTGATGACGTGGCAGTGCCACGTGGCACCTGCGAACATGTCACTGCCACGTCAGCAGGCGAACCCCCATCTGATGATGTGGCAGTGCCACGTGGCACCTGTGGACGTGTGACTGCCACGTCAGTAGGTGAACCCCCATCTGATGACGTGGCAGTGCCACGTGGCACCTGCTGACGTGTCACTGCCACGCCAGCAAATGATGGCGTGGCAATGCCACGCCAGAAGCTACCATGTGGCAATGCCACATCATTAGATGGTGATGTGGCAGTGCCACGTGGCACCTTCTGACGTGGCCTACCACGTCATCAATCACTATTCATCCGAATAAAATATTTTTATAAATTTTTTTTATGATAATGGTCTTTATTATTCTTTATATAAGGTATTTTTCATGTAGTGCAACTCTATATATAAATATATAAGAAACATTTTCATTTGTAAAATGTTTTCCCTTCGTGTACATACTTTTTGTCGTACACCTGTACCTCATTCACCTCATATTCACACATAGATCGGTCTAGGTACACAATCACTTCAACTTTGTGCCTTTCTTTCCCTTGCACGAAAATGTTTTTTTCAAAGTTATTCTTTTATTTGTAGAATTATACTTATAGTATATTTCTTCTACATTCATAATTTGTAACATTTTTTATTACAATATATTATAAATATCTATGAAAATAAAGAAAGAGTTCTGAAAATAACATTTCTTATCTTTGCCTATTTTTATCACTTTCTACTGCAATAAGATTTCAAAAAGTAATGATAATAACTTGGGGTGAGCAAAAAATCGAATTGAAACCGAAACTGGTTATAACCGAACCGAAAAAACAACGAAACTCAAACTGAACCGACCGTTGCGGTTTTTGATATTTAAAAACTGAGGCTTTCGATTTCGGTTATAGGTTAAAACCGAACCGACTAAAACCGAACCGATTATTAAAATAAAAATATATATATATATATATATAATTTATATTAATTCTTTTGCTGCTTTTAATGTTATATAAATGCAATTACAAGCATGCGCCTTTTTAGAGACAAATTATCAACCTCTAGTTACATTTGTTGTTGTTCAGAAGCGTCATCACACAAGGTTGTTTGCGAACAACCACCGGGACCGTAATCAAGTTGACAGGAGTGAAAATATATTGCCCGGTAATTTGTTTGCTATTCTGTATTAAGTTCTGAACCAGCAGTATTTAATAATTTCACGAGCTTCTCTGTTGATACCACCCAACTGAGTTTGATTTCTATCTGTGCAGCCACACCGGCATCCAAGTAATATGCTTCTTAATTTGTTTTTGAAATATTTGCTTGGTTTACTCATTCAACAGAGTGTACACAGAAGCTCAGTCACTTTGTTTAAAAGTCGAGAACGTTATAATTTATAAATTTAAAGTCTTGTAATATATTTATAATTATTTCGTTCGATTTTATAACCGAAACCGATCCGTTAAAAACCCAACCGAGCTTTTTTAAATCGAAACCGAAACCGACGGTTCGATTACGATTGCGGTTTTCAATTTTTAAATCCGAAGACGTGCGGTTTCGGTTTCGTTTTCGGGGAAAAACCCCCCCGAACGGAACCGTGCTCTCCCCTATTAATAACAAACAGTAATCTACCCTTTTATATTGTGCTGTCTCATATTTAAAATATTTAGGGGAATTGGATGAAACAATGTTTTTAATCTAGAACATTAACAAGGAGAGCTGTAAAGCTTGAAACTTAGGACTCTAGACCAAGGATCCATCCGGCTCCGCATGGTCGACCATGCCACTTCAACTACTGTGGCTTAGAGGCACCAAACGACCGGGTTTGATTTAGCTGGTTTTACATCCAAACATTCTATAACTATCGCGTTGAAATTTCCAAAACTACAAATGCTCACAGATGATCTGGCAATCCACCTCAGTCACATCCTATTTTGATTGATGGAGACCAGATTAATTATGAAATGTAAGTATAGCACACAAGAGAGAGTCATTCTAATAGGAACCTCTTAGAATGAGAACTTAGTCCACAAAGCAAATCACTAAAATCCAGCAGAATCATCAAATTACAAAAAATTATTATTTTACACTGCCATGTCGCTGATGATGACAGCATGACGTCATTGATGACGTCAGTATGATGACGTGGCAGCGGGGCCTACAATGTTTTTTATGGATTTTTTTGGTCGGGAAAAAATGTTGGAGGGAAAATTTTCCAAATCACCAATTTTTTTGCGGGAAAATCTACTAAAACAACATTTTTTGGCGGGAAAAGCTGCCAAATCAACATTTTTTGGCGGGGAATTTTTAAAATTCAAATTGTGTTCTTTTACTAAGTCCGGCGGCCTGATGAGTTAGGGTTTAGGGGTTATGGCTAAACCCTAAGTCCGTATACGGTTTATTCGTCATTCTGAATATTTCTAAAACCCAAAATGGAACTGTTGAATCCTAAAGGTTAACTGTTGTGTTTAGTAAAAACGCTAGTCTAAGTGATTTGTTGTAACACCCCAGTCCCACATCGAGGAGATTTGGGACTTTAGTTCAGTTTATAAGGCAAAGTACTACTACTATGTGCACCAACAAATCATGATCTTTTGGGGGCCTGTGGTGGGCTTGTAGATTACCCAAGTTTGTTGCATTTGGGCCAGTTTGCTTTGACTTATATCGGAATCGGGATTTGACCCGATTTTTGAAAAAAAGGCTCGGGATTTGACCCGGGTTGTCACATTTGTGATCACCATTTTTTGGCGGAAAATTTTTAAAATTCAAATTATTTTTTATCACTAAGTCCGACAACCTGATTTTTAAAAGATCGGGGGCCAGCCTCGATTTTTTAAAAATCAGGATAAGTTAGGGTTTAGGGTGTATACTGTTTATTCGTCATTCTGAATATTTCTAAAACCCAAAATGGAATTGTTTATTCGTTATTCTGAATATTTCTAAAACCCAAAATGGAACTGTTTATTCGTCATTCTGAATATTTCTAAAATCAAAAATGAAACTGTTAAACCCTAAAGGTTAATTGTTGTGTTTAGTGAAAACACTAGTCTAAGTGATTTGTGGATCACTATTTTTTGGCGGGAAAAGCTGCCAAATCACCATTTTTTGACGGGGAAAAACGTGACAATTTTTTTGTAATATTTTTGGTGGGAATTTTTTATTGGGGGAAAAAATTTTGGCGAGAAAAAATTTGGCGGAAAAATTTCTACCACGTCAGCATGCTGATGTAAGTAGTGACGTGATTTTTTTTATATTAATTTTAACGATTTGGTGATTCTGCTGAATTTTGGTGATTTTCTTTGTGGACTAAGTTCTCATTTTAAAAGATGGTTCTTATTTAAGCAATTGTCGAAACACCAATAATCATATAATTAATAGGAAACTCATGAAGTACACAGTTTATTGTCTTAAAAGTTAAACCAAAAGGTTACAAAATGTCAACTAGCAGGTTCAAACATAATCACCAAAAAACTAAATCATCTCCAGCATCACTTCCACCTGCCTAAAATTAAGATGAATAAAAATTAGGGATAAAAAATACACATATTAAGGTGAATGTGTGTTCTAATCTTTATAGACGCCCTGGTATAGAAATGAGAAATACTAGGAGGGAAGTGGTTGAAATTTGCTGACACACAGCCACGAAAGTCTCACTCATTCATAAGGTAAATATATTACCCAGTTCTCACCAACAACCCGAACTCGAACTCGTTTATTAAGGTTAGGCTTGGCTCGAGCTCGTATACGAGCTGATCAACTCGAACACAAGGTCGAACTTGTTTAGTTAAACGAGTCGAGCCATCTTAACAACATCAATTGTAACTAATCTCTCTTGAAATTCATTCTATCTATGCATCCATGTCTCATTTATTGCTGCCTCATAAAATTCACACCTCTCTTCACTTAACACCAATAAAAAACGGGTACTCCCTCTGTTTTATATTTTTAACTATGTAACCATCTTTTCCTTTTGGATTCTAAATGGAAGGGTACTACCTGAAATCAATTGCGAGGACGCAGACCAACAAGCCTGGGCGAACTAGCTAAAGAACGAATAGAAGGAGCTCCCGGAATGTCACCTATATTAGCAAGAAAATCTGCAGCCTGGTTAGCCCCTCTGAAGATATGTCTGTAAATAAGACGCCAAGGCTACACAGGCAGGCCATTTATACTGTCGATAATATTAGCACAAGCATGATTGGCATCGCCAGAATGGATGCAGTTGGTAGCATCAAGGAAATTTGCAGTATATTCCTAATTAGTAAGGTAGCCATGCCTTTGACATGCATCTCATCGGTTTTTTATCCATCAAGATCACACGTAAAAATACGAAATTGTTTGGCCCCAGTCGAATTACAAGACACGAACGTCCTCATCTTCCCCTCACAATTTGTTTTTCATTCTTTTAACCTATTTGACAAACCATTGTTTATTACATAGCTATCTGCCTTATCTGCATTTGCTTGCATTTGAATATTTTCTGGCGTCTTCTTTTTCACCAGCTAGTTAGCTATATACCTGACTACCACTAAATGAAATATACACACAAATTGCTATAGTTTTTAGAAAACATTGTTAATTACATTTCCCTTAATTACTTGGATCGGAACTATATTAAGGATGGACATGAATTAAATGATAACATGCTAATAAGCCCATTGGGAGAAACAGATGTAAAATTTTATCATTAGAATTTTGGTCTTTGCCTGGAGCAGATATGGACACGCTTTACATATCGAAGTTGGAATTCGGCGAAACTACAAAAAGTAGTTGATTTATTGATTTGGCCTCAAAACATGAATTTACTAAGTTTTCATAAGGAAACAGAATCACCTTGGTACTGTCCCGGCTCTCATCCATGAACTTACAAATCCTTCAAATTGATTGCTCGATTTGCACTTCCGATTCCATAAAATAATTGACAGATCGAAGATGGCTAAAAGAAACCCAATAGAGTGGTACTTGGGACCACACAGTAATCAAGCTACTGACAATCTGCAGGTAAAATTTAGAGCTTTTCTTCATCTCTTGTGAGGATATTCAGGAATTACGGAAGCACTCCATCTGGCCTACTGAGTAACTAACTTGATATAACTATTTGTTTAATTGAATAAATTTAGTCCTGGTTTTATCCGTTCATTTATTTTCTTCTTGAACAAAATAAAGGCAATGGGCATATCTTCAGCATATGTGCATACTCATATTAGATATAATTAACAAGTGATCACATTGTTTTGCTTAACAGTTCTGTTTACCTCAGTACATGGAAGGCTGCCATATGATGTGATCAAACCAGATGCTTGACTACGAAACCTTTTGTGAAGCATCATTCTAACTCAAGATTGTGAGTTAAAAACAGTTATGCGATAGTATTTCTCCTAATGATTTGTATGTTTGATTCTATTTATATATTTGCTTCTTGTACAAATTTAGACGAAAATCATGCAATTAAACTATTGGATCGGCTTGGTATCAGAGATTGCTTTGAGAATGAATTTAAACCTCTCAAAAGCTATTTGTCTTGAAGAATTTCATGTTGTTCTCACACCCTCCTCAAAAGGCATCAATGTTGCTGACAATCATCCAAAGCACCGGCAGGATTGATATCACAAATAAACACCTTTTTGTTGCTGGAATGCAACTAACATCAGAAAATGCGTCTACCTATCATATGTAATAACCATAAATTTTGGAATATAATAAAACAGAACATCAATACTGATGTAATTAACACGGAAGCTCATTAAGTACATAGTTCAAAAGTTTTGAAAGTTAAAAAAACAGAAATAAGTAACAAAATATCAACTACCACACCATATTCAAACATAATCACCAAACACAAAATGATCTCCAACCTCACTTCCACCAGCCCTGAGTCCACTACTTTCCAGTAAAGTAGATGTGTATAATTAGCATCTATATCGTCGGTTGGAAATGCTTTCATTCATCTGAGTTCGACAAATCTCGCAAACTCAGAGATGAAGCAGCCCACTTGGTACGTTTAAATCCTACGAGTGAAAACAAGCTCTTCGTATACTTGAAAAATGAAAAGGATGAACAGGGATATCTGTGGTCACATTGTTGTTCCAGTTATAGCAAAATCGGTCACCATCTTTTTCAATTAGTAAAAACTGAGAATCGCTAAAAAGGACATCAAGAAATTCAAATGGCACATGTACGTCTACAGTGAGCACTTTTGTCCATGTCTCCATGATGCCTCAACTTCACAACTACAAACAGATGTCTCATCATCCAATGTCCACAAAATAATCTTACCTTCCTTTACAAGAGTGATAGTGAGTTAGTGACAGCAATTTTATCTTTGAAGTCAGTAATAACAATAGAATTCTCATCATTATCAAAATTACCAACAGGGAGTTAAATACTACAACACAAACACCTCCCTGTTTAAATTGAAAGCCAACACAGTATTGGCATGTCCTTATGGCAAGCAAAAATCCATGAAATACATGGAAACCACGGGTGCATGGAGTATCAATTGGCTTAGACTCAATCTTTCGCCAAGCATTGCTGTTTGAAGAATAGACCACGGCAGGAAGAGTATTGAACACAACTCTAACAACTTTAAAATCTAAATCAATGTGATCGAAACCAAAACCTAAAGTACCACTAGTCCAATGATGATCAGGTAGAGTATAAGGGGGAATGAGCTTGGAATGTTTAGTTGCAGGATTCCATGCATAGGTAAATATCAAAATTCTTTTTAGCAGCACGCCATGTCCCATGTGCATAATGTAGACATTGCCACAATCCGAACCTATAAGTTCAGATGGAACTCGCTCAAGGGGATACTCACCTTGCAAGTACGGGTATTTCAGAGTCTTAAAAATGCTAGCTGAATCAAAGTGGAAGAGCAAAAAAGATCCGTCATCTTCATCATAATCACCTAAACCATCGTGTACAATGAGAATTTCGTCATCATCTTTTGCAGCGGTGGCGAGGTGAGATTTTGCAAAACGATGGCTTGAAATGATGGAAAACCATGATTTGGAAACCGATTTGAATCGAATCAATGACTTGAATGGAAGGCGTAGGAAAATCTCAGTCCACAAATCATCCGTAAAACTACTCATCGACATTTCCCAAGCTTCTGATGTTTTCTTGTTAATTTTTCTCTTCTTCTTGTTATTTCCATCCATATCTAAGAAACTCTGGCGCAAAATTAGGGTTTGAAAATACACAAATCAGGACGAGTGGGTTTGGAGATGCTTTTTATTTTCGATGGCGAATAAAGAAGTCTTAATTAAGACCATCATTCAAGCTATGCATATACATGTCATGAATTGTTTTAAACTTTCAAAAGGCTTTATTAAAGATTTTCATGGTCTGGTAACTCGTTTATGGTGGGTATCTTCTGACCGTATCCGTTGGTGCAAACCGAAAATTCTTTGTCGTTCAAAGTTTCAAGGTGACATTGTTTCAGAGACCTTTGTTAGGAATTCCCGTTTCCTGTCTTTGCGTAAATTAAATACGGAGATTATAACAGTCAATAATAAAGACAGATGAACACCAAGATTTATACGTGGAAAACCCCCTTAAAGTAAAGAGGTAAAAACCACGGGATCAGCTCCGAATGTTTCCATTATAATGATAACAATGGTTACAATATTCTCTCTCAAGTTTACGAAGTAACACTTGAGACACAACGGAATAGAAATACAACGATTCCATACTCCTTCGGTACTTGACCGGATAACCTGGACGAACTCCCTTTGTAGCAACTACAACAGCTGGACGAACTCCTAATACTGCAGCGGGACAGATTCCGATGGCCGCAGCCTGACACTCACACAAACTCCCTCGAAACGAAAGAATAGAGTAGCACGAGGGCCCCCTATCCTGACCTACTTGAAACTACCACAAGGTAAGTTTCCTACTAGACGGACTATCTAGCAGCTATATATACTAAGAAGTATGAGAGGAAGAAGAGATTTTGGTGTAATAACTAATGAAGAGGAGAGGGGTATTTATAGGATGGGGGGAGGGTAGTAGGTGGGGGGGGGGGGGTTGGTGTGAGGGGTTGGTGATTTTGGAATTATAAGGCAAGCTGCCTAACAATCTCCCCTATTTCCAAACTCACAACTAATCACTTGCACTCCATACCTGCGCCTTGTTTCCCGTGGAACGACCTTCATCATCATATAAGCCGAATTTTCATCCGTGTGTATTTTCTCTATTTGTATCACCCCATTTCAATTTGTTCCCGCAGCCAATGGTAACGTACATTTATATGCTTTGTACGATTGTGACAAGTAGCATTCTTGCTCAAGTCAATAGCACTTTGACTATCACAGTATAGCTCAAACTTGTCCTGTTTCAAACCCAATTCTCAGAGAAACCGCTTTAACCAAACCATCTCCTTGCCTGCTTCATAAGTAGCAATATACTCTGACTCGGTTGTTGACAACGCAACACACTTTTGCAACTTAGACTGCCATGATATAGCTCCCCCCGCAAAAGTGAAAAGCATCCCTGAAGTGGATTTCATCTCATCAGGATGTCCTGCCATATCAGCATCTGAAAAACCTTCCAAGACTGGTTCACCATGTCCATACCTCAAGCATAACCCGGAAGTACACTTTAAATATCTGAGAATCCACTTAATAGCTTCCCAATGCTTTCTTCCAGGATTTGACAAATATCTGCTCACAACTCCAACAGCATGAGCAATATCTGGCCTTGTACAAACCAATGCATATATAAGACTTCCTACTGCTGACGAGTAGGGAACTTCTTCCATATCCTTTTTTCTTTGTCTGTTGACGGACACATTTTCTTGTCCAGTTTAAAATGTCCCGCTAATGGTATGCTAACAGGTTTAGCATCATCCAGATTGAACCTTTTCAATACTCGTTCAATATATCCTTGTTGTGACAACCACAACTTCCGAGATGTTCTATCACGAACAATCTTCATCTCTAGGATTTGTTTTGCTGGACCCAAGTCTTTCATATCAAAGAACTTGGACAAATCTTCTTTCAGCTTGCGGATCATGTTAGCATCTTGGCCGACCACTAACATATCATCAACATAAAGCAGCAGGATAATGAAGTTACCGTTAGGAAATCTTTGCACATAAGCACAGTGATCGGATGCAGTTCTCTTGAACTTATGATTCCTCATGAATGAATCAAACTTTTTGTACCACTGTCTTGGCGCTTGCTTAAGCCCGTATAAACTCTTCTTGAGTTTACAAACCATGTGCTCCTTCCTTCCCTTTCACTTCAAAACGTTTTGGCTGGTGCATGTAGATCTCTTCCTTCAAATCTCCATGAAGGAATGCAGTTTTCACATCTAACTGCTCAAGCTCAAGATCCATGCTAGCTGCTAATCCGAGAACTGTTCGGATTGATGTCATCTTTACAACCGGAGAAAAGATTTCATCGAAATCAATGCCTTCCTTTTGTGCAAAGCCTTTAACCACCAAGCGTGCTTTATACTTTACAAGCTTTTCATCATCCCTTTTTACTTTGAAGACCCATTTGTTCCTCAAAGCCTTCCGTCCTCTCGGAAGTGTAGTCAACTCATAAGTTTCATTCTTGTTTAAAGAATCCATCTCCTCTTGCATTGCTTTCAACCAGCAACTGCTTTCTTTATGAGTCTTGACTTCCTCAAAGGTCTCGGGCTCCCCCTCATCAGCAATTAAGATATACTCGGATGAAAGATATCTTCCTGATGGTCTCCGTTCTCTCGTAGAACGTTGTGGCTGAGTTTCTTCAGCTTCAGGCTAAGGCGGTAGCTCCCCCTGCTCAACAGCCTCATCATCTGCCATATCATCTCCCTCATCTTCTAATGTATCTGGATTTCTAGCTTGCCTTGGTTTTTGAGTGCTCCCAAAATTCTCATAATTTTGAGACTCATGGAAAACCACATCTTTTCTCCTGAATATCTTCTTCGATTCAGGATTCCACAACCGATAACCAAACTCTGGATCCCCATAGCCAACGAAAATACACGGAGTTGATTTATCTTCAAGCTTTGTTCTATGCTCCTTTGGGATGTGTGCAAAAGCCTTGCATCCAAACACCCGCAAGTAGGAATAGGAAACATCCTTTCCTAACCAAATCTTCTCTGGAATCTACAAAATTCAAAGGTGCCGATGGAGATCGATTGATCAAGTAGCAAGCTGTTCTTACAGCTTCTCCCCAAAATGACTTCGGCAATTTAGACATTTTCAACATGCATCTGACTCATTCAGCAATGGTGCGGTTCATTCTTTCTGCAACGCCATTCTGTTGTGGGGTGCCAGGAACTGTTCTTTCATGCCGGATACCATGCTTTGTAAGGTACTTTTGAAACTCTTTTGAAGTGTACTCCCCTCCGTTGTCACTACGAAGGCACTTCAGTTGTTTCCCTGTTGATCTTTCAACCATGGCATGAAACTTCTGGAAGTACTCAAACACTTGATCTTTGGATTTGAGTATCTCAACCCACACCTTTCGAGATGCTTCGTCAATGAAGGTAACAAGTACCTATTTCCGCCTAAGGACTCCACCTCAAACAGACCACATACATCAGGATAAACTCTTTCTAACAGCCCCGACTTTTTCTTCAGTGGACTGCTAAAAGATACTCTATGTTGTTTCCCGAATAAACAATATTCGCACGGCTGCAATGCAGTTCCTTTAGCAAATGGAATGAGGGATTTCTTTACTAGAATCTGCAGCCCTTTCTCGCTCATGTGGTCGAGCCTCTTGTGCCACAATTTTGCTGAGTCTTCATCTTCAACTGTATTCAAAGCATTTGAACACATCTTCACTTGTGTCTTGTACAAAGAGCCACAAGTGGATCCTCTTGCAACCACCAATGAACCCGTAGTAAGCTTCCACCTTCCACCACCGAAGGTATTTACGTACCCCTGCTTGTCTAGCGCCATGCCGGAAATCAAGTTGAGCCGTAAGTCCGGAACATGCTTGACATCTTTCAAAGTCATTGAACAACCCGCGTTTGTCTCAATACAGATGTCACCAATGCCTGCGATCTTTGACTGATCAGAGTTACCCATTCTTACAGTACCACAGTCCCCTGACTTGTACGTCATAAAGAATTCCTGAGTGGGTGTTGCATGATACGTTGCTCCAGTATCTATCACCCATTCGACCTTCTAATTATGAACATGTAAGCATTCTTCTTCCCCAAAAGAAAGGATCACAACATCTTCTATCATAGCAGCTGTTGTGTTCTTCTCGACATGTTTCCCTTGCTGACCATTGTTCTGTTGCTTGAGCCAGGCCCTACAATCCTTTTTGTAATGACCCTTCTTCTTACAATAGTAGCATTCAACATTGGCATTTGATTTGCCACCGGAATTACCAAAATTCCTACTTTTACTACGTCCTCGGTTTGTCTCCCTGTAGTTGCTTCTGCCCCTGTTTTCAGTAACAAGAGCCTGGGAATCGTGATTGACTCCTTGTACCTTTCTTCTCATGGATTCACTAAGGATATTCTACTTAATTGATCGCAACGTTAGTTGCTCAGTTGGTACAACATTAGTTACTGTCACTGATAAGTGGATTTTATATCTACTTAGAACGTCTTATGTCGGCTTGAATTGATAGTTTTGGCCTCAAGTATGTCGTGTTTTGATTAGTTTTTAGTGGAAATGTGCAGGATTTTTATCTCAGGATCGGAGTTGGTAATTGAAGATGTTATGTTGGATATAGGCCCAAGGTGTTTGTTTAAGAAGGTTTCCAGAAGAGCGAGGGAAAACGAAGCAAGGAACGACAATTACCATGAAAATCAGAAATTCCAGGAAGTTGTCCGGGCGGGCGCTCAAGCTCCCAGGCGGCCGCTCAGGGGGAATTGTCCAGGCGGCAGCTCAAGATTTCAGGCGGCCGCTCGGCCTGAATTCTGGAAATTTTACAGTTTTGCCCTTTTCGAATGTTAATGCAATTCTGAGTTGTTTCTTTGTATGATGAGGTTTCTAGGGCCTATAAAAACTCTGGTTATCATTGTAATCAGTACAGAGGGTTTTATTTGGTTAACATTAAGGAGTGAACGATCAATTGTTCGTGATAAGCAACGGATCAAGATCTACCTATCTTTTGTAACTTGGCATTCTTCGGATTTGTTCCTAAACCCTTATTAATTAATATTATTCTTCTCTTCATTCTAGTCATGTTTATTAGCATATTTTCATCGAACCCCATGATGACGAACGGTTCGATTATGAACTAATCGCCGTCATGGGGTCCTAGCGGATTTACTTACGAAATTTAGATGTTGATTGCCTAACTTGATATATGTGTGGTGAATTTACGATATCCTTGCATGGTTGTATTTAATTCATATAGATGCGTAGCTAACATCTATCTTGTTAATCTTAAGTGAAGCGACAGTGAATCTTTTGATTTAGAACTTGCCATGCTAGCATAAGTCCATGAATGTTATTCATGTTTGTGGTGTGTTTCTAACCGTCTCATGCTACCTTATGTAATCTTATGGATACTTGATCTTCAACCATTATGCTTTCAAATTCTATAGACATATAGGGTCTAAGCATAACTGGTGCCTGCATGATTTCTATCTTTTGTGGATATTGTGTAGATTGGTGTGCGTGTACTGAAAGGTAGCGTATACTTATTTCGTGTTGTCCGATTAGTTATTGTAACCACCACATGTGTTGATAAAAGGGCATGATCTCTAAAGGAAGTTTGTATTGAAGTTAGGATCTCATGTTTCCCATCTCATAAGTAATTTGAAATCAATTAGCTATTAATTTAGTTGTTAATTAATTCTTATTAGTTAATTTTAGATAATCAAAACCAATTTGCTTATTGTCTTAGCATTGAACGATAATCATACATTGATGCTTAGGTACAAGAACTAAATTATACAATCTCTGTGGGAACGAACTCTACTTCATTCTATATTACTTGTGAACACGTACGCTTGCGTGATTTTGTGCTAACAAGTTTTTGGCGTCGCTGCCGGGGATTTGTTATAGTTTATGTGCTTGACATCAGTGGTCGTTAAAGTTCATTGACTCGGATTGGTTACTAATAGTTTTTGTGTTGTTTTGTGTTCTCAGGTACTTGAGCGTGTATGCGAACGCGTTCTCAAGTGAATAAGGAGAAGCTGGGAAATAAAGAAGAAACAGAAACAGAAGTTCCAGTGATTCAAGTTGTAGAAAATATGGGAGAACCAGCAGCAGCAGCAACTAAGGCTCTTAAGGATTTCTCGCAGCCAAAGATCAATGACATTGCATCGAGTATTGTCAGACCAGCAATCGCAGCTAATACCTTCGAGATCAAGCCTAGCACTATACAGATGGTCCAGAACTCAGTTCAGTTTGGGGGTGCTCCTACCGAAGATCCCAACATGCATATTCGAGATTTCATAGAGATCTGTGATACCTTCAGAACCAACGGGGTGTCTGAGGATGCTGTTAAGTTAAGGCTATTTCCATTCTCTCTGAGGGACAAGGCGAAGAGTTGGTTACACTCTTTACCAGCAGGTTCTATCACTACATGGGAAGATCTTGCACAGAAATTTCTCACCAAATTCTTTCCCATGGCGAAGACAGCAGCTATCAGGAATGCTATCACTCAGTTTTCACAGCAATCTGGAGAATCTCTATGCGAGGCTTGGGAGAGATATAAGGAGATGCTAAGGAAGTGTCCACTTCATGGGATGCCTGATTGGATGATAATCAATTGTTTTTATAATGGGTTGGGTGCACAGTCGAGACCTATGCTAGATGCAGCATCAGGTGGAGCTTTGTGGGCCAAGAGTTATGAAGAAGCTTATGAATTGATCGAGATGATGGCTGCTAATGAATATCAGAATCCTACAGGGAGGTTATCTCAAGGCAAGGTAGCAGGTGTTCTTGAAATTGATACAGCTACAGCCATTGCAGCTCAGTTGAAGGCCTTGTCAATGAAGGTCGATTCTTTGGCTAATATGGGAGTTCAGCAGGTAGCTAGTGTTTGTGAGTTATGTGCGGGCGCACATGATACAACTCAATGTGCCATATCTTCTGAATCGGCACAATTTGTGAGTAACTTCCAGATGCCACAACAGCCAGTTCCAGCCACCTATCATCCGAATAACCGCAACCATCCAAATTTCAGTTGGAGTAACAATCAAGGTGGTAATCAGCAGCAACAGCAATTCGGAGCTAGGCAATTCAATCAAGGATTTCAGCAGCAGTACCAGCCCAGACAACAGTTTCAGCCTCCAGGTTTCCAGCAACAATCTCAGGGGAATACTGGTCAATCTTCTAATGAAAAAGCTGAGCTTGAGGAGTTGAGGATGATAGTAAAAAGTCAGGGGGCATCTATGAAGATCATGGAAAGTCAGATCGGGCAGCTTGCTAGTGCTCTGTTGAACAGACCATCTGGAGTTCTTCCGAGTGACACTGAAGCCAATCCAGGCAAGAGGGAAACCAAAGAGCATGTCAAATCAGTTACCTTGAGATCCGGTAAGGTGACGGGTAATCAAAATTCAGCCATTGAAGAAGAAGAAGTTCAAGAGCAACATGTGGCACCTACTGCAGATAAGGAGCAAGTCCAGACTGATAGAGTAGCTGAGCAGTTGGTTAGCGAGGTGGAGAATCCTAAAAATTCTGCTAAGGAAGTTTCTCCAAAGCAGTCTACAGAGAACGTGAAAATCTTTCCTCCTCCTCCATATCCTGGTAGATTGAAGAAGCAGAAGAATGATAGACAGTTTGGCAAGTTTCTGGAGGTATTCAAAAAGCTTCAAATCAATATCCCTTTTGCTGAAGCATTGGAGCATATGCCGAGCTATGCAAGGTTTATGAAAGGTATTCTCTCAAAGAAGTTGAAACTTGAAGAATTGGATACAGTAGCATTAACAGAAGAGTGCAGTGCCGTTTTACAGCAGAAGCTACCACCGAAGCTAAAGGATCCAGGCAGTTTCACTATTCCGTGCACCATTGGGAATTTGTCTTTCAGCAAGTGTTTGTGTGATTTGGGTGCTAGTATCAATCTCATGCCATTGTCAGTTTTCATGCAGCTTGGTCTTCCAGATCCTAAACCTACCAACATCTCTCTACAGCTAGCTGATCGTTCTATTACATACCCGAGGGGTATCGTTGAGGATGTTTTGGTCAAGGTTGATAAACTCATCTTTCCAGCAGATTTTGTGATTCTTGATTTTGAAGAAGATAAGAAGATTCCTATCATCTTAGGACGACCTTTTCTAGCCACAGGCCGTACCTTGATTGATGTTCAGAAGGGGGAGCTTACGATGCGGGTGCAAGATCAGAATGTCACCTTTAATGTGTTCAAGGCCATGAATTTTCCGACAGAGGATGAGGAGTGTTTCAGTGTGGAGATAGTTGATACGGGTCAGGCAGAAGAGTTTGATCATTTGTTGAGCAAAAAGTTAGACGTGCACGAGCTCGAGCACCACATCAGTGATTCAATTGATAATTCTTCCATTCAAGATCTTTCGAAGGTGAAGCTTGGGAAGCTGCCACCACACTTAAAGTATGTCCTTGTGGATGATGAACTTGTGATTTTTGAAGTATTCCAAGATAACGTGTTAAGAAGGTGGATGACTGATGATGAAGTAGAAGAGAGTGTTGTTCAGCCGTCCGAATCGAACAAGCACCTTAGAAGTGTGAGGAAGAAAAAAAAGGCGAAGAAGTCGACGGGTGGAAAAATCAAGTTGAAGAGTGAAAGAAAAGTTGTGTTGGGAGGAAACAATCATGTCAACGTGTGTATGAATGGTCTTTCGGTTGAGGACAGTTCGGTTATTCTTTTGAAACCGCCGTGAGTTGAGGAAGTGACGTCCGGCTAAATGACGTTAACGACAGCGCTTCGTGGGAGGCAACCCGTGTGTTTCGTCGATTAGGTATGTTTATACTTTTCCCTTATTTACTTCCAATGTGGGCATTGGAAATTTCAAGTTTGGGTGTGGATTTGGGAATTAGTAGTTGTTGTGATATATTTGTGGCATGTAGGAATTCATATTGCATCATATTTGTATGTGTAGTTTAGTTTCATGCATGATACCTGTCATATAGAGCATTCTGTTTGCATGTGTGTCGAGTTTTGTATGTGAGTTCATATAGTTGCATTACATGCATTTTTCATGATCCCTTATAATAAGCTGATGCCATAAGGTAGGTAGATGTTGATGTGGGTGTGAAAAGGATGAACAGAGGGCTGATTTTAAATTTTGTTGAAATTGACATGCATGTTTCATGAATAAAATTTTTACACAGTCTCGTCGTTTGCTATTGGACTAGGTTGCGTCATGCTTGTTTGGATTTAGGATTTAATCACTTGTTTATCGATAGAATTTGCTTTATTCTCTTGATGATTAAGGAACACCAAAATACAAGTTTGGGGGAAAATAGAAATTTCATGCTAATATGTTTGTGTTTGTATTTGTTGGCTAGGCGTCAAATGGCTAGTAGCCGGCTCATGTTTATGAGTAGTCTAGGGTTGGAATTGAGAATTCTCATTCCAGATTCCATGTGAACGAAAAAAAAGGGGAAAAAAATGCAAGAAAAAAAAAAGAAAAAAAAAAAAAAGAAAAAGAAAAAAAAGTGTTGTGAGAGTCTGAGTATGCAGAATTGATCAGGGTGAGCTCTTTAATACTCGAGCAATTAAGTTCTTGGGGACTTTGTGCCTAGTGACCTAAGGCTTTTATAGACTGGGATCCACTAACCCAACACTCGCTACATGGGTATTATTGTATAAGCCTTTAGGGGTCTCATCCATTGCACGATCAAATAAGCATGTGTGTTGTGTACATATTGTGTTTGAGTCATAATAAAGCATGAATTTCTGTCTACTTTAGAGGAGTATAGAGGTGTATCTAAAGTGATCTTGAGTTTAACGTTCATTCTATTTATAACTCTGTGATTGTCTTGGAAAAGAATATGTATGATTTTGATCCGGTTTGGGAGTATATCTGTCGAGCATTGCACACACGCACGTTCTGATCATGTATTGTTAGTATACCGGAATTTAGTCGAGCTCTGTTTGGATTGATTGCATTCATGGAGATATTTGCTTGCTAAGTGGTGTTGGTTAGTTTGAGGGGATCCTTTGCATTCATATTTAGTTGCATTCATTCATGCATTGCATTGTTTGTGTCGTTTGTGTCAGTTGGATTTTGTGGGTACATTCACTATAGGCCCTCACGAGACCTTACTCGTCCACTAGGGCTGCCTAGGGGTTTAAAGGGCTTGTTGCATATGCCAAATGCAACCGTGATCACCTACGGAAGTGGTACTAGTTAGTTTGTATATTGTTTATGCTTGAGGGCAAGCATCGGTTCAAGTTTGGGGGTGTGATAAGTGGATTTTATATCTACTTAGAACGTCTTATGTCGGCTTGAATTGATAGTTTTGGCCTCAAGTATGTCGTGTTTTGATTAGTTTTTAGTGGAAATGTGCAGGATTTTTATCTCAGGATCGGAGTTGGTAATTGAAGATGTTATGTTGGATATAGGCCCAAGGTGTTTGTTTAAGAAGGTTTCCAGAAGAGCGAGGGAAAACGAAGCAAGGAACGACAATTACCATGAAAATCAGAAATTCCAGGAAGTTGTCCGGGCGGGCGCTCAAGCTCCCAGGCGGCCGCTCAGGGGGAATTGTCCAGGCGGCAGCTCAAGATTTCAGGCGGCCGCTCGGCCTGAATTCTGGAAATTTTACAGTTTTGCCCTTTTCGAATGTTAATGCAATTCTGAGTTGTTTCTTTGTATGATGAGGTTTCTAGGGCCTATAAAAACTCTGGTTATCGTTGTAATCAGTACAGAGGGTTTTATTTGGTTAACATTAAGGAGTGAACGATCAATTGTTCGTGACAAGCAACGGATCAAGATCTACCTATCTTTTGTAACTTGGCATTCTTCGGATTTGTTCCTAAACCCTTATTAATTAATATTATTCTTCTCTTCATTCTAGTCATGTTTATTAGCATATTTTCATCGAACCCCATGATGACGAACGGTTCGATTATGAACTAATCGCCGTCATGGGGTCCTAGCGGATTTACTTACGGAATTTAGATGTTGATTGCCTAACTTGATATATGTGTGGTGAATTTACGATATCCTTGCATGGTTGTATTTAATTCATATAGATGCGTAGCTAACATCTATCTTGTTAATCTTAAGTGAAGCGACAGTGAATCTTTTGATTTAGAACTTGCCATGCTAGCATAAGTCCATGAATGTTATTCATGTTTGTGGTGTGTTTCTAACCGTCTCATGCTACCTTATGTAATCTTATGGATACTTGATCTTCAACCATTATGCTTTCAAATTCTATAGACATATAGGGTCTAAGCATAACTGGTGCCTGCATGATTTCTATCTTTTGTGGATATTGTGTAGATTGGTGTGCGTGTACTGAAAGGTAGCGTATACTTATTTCGTGTTGTCCGATTAGTTATTGTAACCACCACATGTGTTGATAAAAGGGCATGATCTCTAAAGGAAGTTTGTATTGAAGTTAGGATCTCATGTTTCCCATCTCATAAGTAATTTGAAATCAATTAGCTATTAATTTAGTTGTTAATTAATTCTTATTAGTTAATTTTAGATAATCAAAACCAATTTGCTTATTGTCTTAGCATTGAACGATAATCATACATTGATGCTTAGGTACAAGAACTAAATTATACAATCTCTGTGGGAACGAACTCTACTTCATTCTATATTACTTGTGAACACGTACGCTTGCGTGATTTTGTGCTAACAGTCACCACTAGCGTATCCCAGCTGGATGGTAAAGTGTTGAGAAGAAATATTGCTTTGAATTTCTGTTCAAACTCCATCTTCATATTTGATAGTTGATTTAACAACCCTTGAAATTCGCTCATATGCTCTGACATGTTGTTCCCATCCTGGTACCTCATGTTCACCAGCTGACGAACTAGAAAAGTTACATTTTGTGAACTTTTCTCATGGAACGTAGACTCTAATGTCGTCCAAAGCGTATAAGCGTCTTCTTCTTCAGAGACATGATGATACTCCGAATTATCAATCCATTGACGAATGAGACTGATAGTTTTCATGTTCATCTTCTTCCAGTCAGCATCAGACTTTGCTGCAGGTTTAACTCCTTTCAGCTCCACCGGATCAAACAAGTCCTTACTATAAAGCAAATCCTTTATTCTGTTTTTCAACATCGGATAATTTGAAGCTGTTAGGCTTACCATTACACTGGAAGAATCATCCATTTTAATTTACCAAAGACTATGGGAATCTCACTTAGAACCACACAAGTTGGCCAGGAAAGTGGATGTGTTTGGGGAGCCTTCCGTATTAGTACGGCGCGTTATCAAGTAACCACTGCGCACAAAGCACTTTCCTAAACACCAACAACGTGGGCCCCAGCTCTGATACCACTTGTTATGAATTCCCGTTTCCCGTCTTTGCGTAAATTAAATACGGAGATTATAACAGTCAATAATAAAGACAGATGAACACCAAGATTTATACGTGGAAAACCCCCTTAAGGTAAACTTAAAGTAAAGAGGTAAAAACCACGGGACCAGCTCCGAATGTTTCCATTATAATGATAACAATGGTTACAATATTCTCTCTCAAGTTTACGAAGTAACACTTGAGACACAACTGAATAGAAATACAACGATTCCCTACTCCTTCGGTACTTGACCGGATAACCTGGACGAACTCCCTTTGTAGCAACTACAACAGCTGGACGAACTCCTAATGCTGCAGCGGGACATATTACGATGGCTGCAGCCTGACACTCACACAAACTCTGAAGTACTGTTTAATCAGGTAAGGTAATGTTGGGTAAACAAGTGTGGAGGATACTTGGAAATCCTGATTCTTTGGTGGCAATCGTTTTAAAATCAATTTATTTTCCTCAAGGTGACATCTTTACTGCTAGAATTGGAAAAAGTCCATCTTTTATTTGGAGGAGTCTCCTTTGAGGCAGATTTAATTTGTAACGGATATCGATGGGGAATGGACTGTGGTGCTGCTATCAATGTTTTGATAGATACTCCTACTTTCTGCTTCTATGATTCGCCTCATATCCCTCCTGATTTAAAAGTTATTGATTCCGTCTATATAGGTAATGGACAATGGGATGAGTTTTTCCTTGCTCATAATTTTAATACATTTTGTTTGGAAATTATGTCACCAATGGTATATGGATTCCTACAAATGATCAATTATATTGTCGGAAAGTGATTTTTCAGCACCTTTGTGTGTTTGTTGTAGTCAAGAGGGCGGATTGGTCGAATATTATTGAAAAAAAAAATTTGTTACTTCAAATTAACACATATATTAATGAATTCCAATTTTTTCATGGAAAAATTAAGAGGGGTCAATTTGTTGTCAGTTCATAATACTAGCCCAATACATAACTAAAATATCTTCCAAGAAAATGTTTTCCAAAATCAAGTTATTTTCCGGCAAATAAACGGAGCCTTAATATCTTAATATATATTCAGTAAATTCTTGATACTCAAAGGGATTTTAAAATTTGTTTCATTTTTCATAGAGAGCCACAATGGAGACACTGCAACCTGCTAATCTTGTAAATGCGTGAAGGGTGTCTCGTAATCCTCCTCAAGTGAACTTTGAGGGCGTTGGCACAGGTTTCTACGCTTCAATTCCAGTGAGTTGTCCAACGTATATATTACAGCAAACTCGCGCGGCTACAATATTGCATTAATATTTTTCGTACTATAAAACAAATTGACTCCTACTAAATGCATGGGTGCACCTAGAATCCAAAATATAAGAATATGATTAATTAGAAACTTTTCAACTTTGTTTCAAAGAGCATGACAAAAAACAATAATGATGGAACTACTTATCTATGGCGGTATCTAGGTTTAACATAACATCATAATTAATTCAGCGAAGTTGCCACAAAAATCAGAGCCAAGCATTTGGGCCCTCTCTTCTTCAACTCAATGCCTTGATTATCATTTTAACTAATAAGTAAAGATCCATACCTGACCATCAATAGTTCATTTGAAAGATGATAACAACTCATCCAGTGTTCTTGACGCTTCCTTCGTAGCTTTGCATTGCTTGCCTCGAGCAAAGAGATCTCAACATCTGGAACAAACATAAACAATAAAAATCATCTTAAATTAGAATTGTAGCTTGAGAAAATGCTTAATATAAAATATAACAGATTACAATATGTATTGACTTCTTAATCAAATTACCATACCTGGAGTTCCTTAGAAAGTGTAAATTTATTTACTTAATCTTTGAAGTTTAAAATCTGGGATATGTAAATTTGTAAATGCAGTCAAAAGATGTAAATTGGTGAAACTTGTCAAATTTGGCATTAAACAAATTATTCGAAACAACAAAATAGTATCCAATTAGCTGAGGTAATCTTCAATAATTATTGTAGAAAATTACCTCTCTGTCCCTCTCATTTCTTTACACTTTCCTTTTTGGGATGTCGCTCTCAATTCTTTACATTCCAAACTTACCCAAAATAATAAAGTTTTGTAGTATAAAAAGTAACTATACCCCTTTATTACATAAAACATTGATTGTTTCCACCACTTTACTCACTTTTCTTAATTTTTTCCACTAGTTACATTTTTTTAACCTCCGTGCCCAACTCATTTGTAAACAAATGAGAGGGACTGAGGGAGTATAATTCAGAATAACCTTAAAAAAAACTCATAAGTACAACTACACTTCTGAATATTTATCAAAATTAATAAGCATGGTTAAGCAAGGAGTCCACATGCTGTACAAAATATTTAACACAATGATTAATAATTATATTTTCGAATTGAGCATACATAAATTTGTAAGAGGGACTGTAAGACAATAATATTTCCCTAAAAAATTAATATCAAACTAAAGAAAATTAAGTTGACCAAACATTAAAAAAAATAACATAGAGGTGATCTTTGTAAAGATTCCCTGAATTTTATTGTTAACTAACACTAATTAAACAAAGGCATGGTCAATTCTACACCTAACCTGAAGCCTAGGAAGAACAACAAAGCAGTTCATTACATCTTTATTTGACCATCAAAGCTCAATTTAACTTCTCATATTGAAACATATCCATTTACGGAAGGAAAAAAAATCGGCAATATCATAATAATATCTTGGCTCAATATTCCCATGTAAACGAAACTCGGGAAACATCATTATATATAGTTCATGTAAGATCCGGCCATCGAAACTTGGAAATGAACGATGTGAAATTTTTCAAGGCAAATATAGGAAATCCGTGGATCGAACTATGTTGTTATGACATCTCTTATGAAGTCCAGAATAATAATTGACAAAATCAATAATGAAGAATACCTATAATAGTAAAATAATTTAAGTTTGCAATAATAACCATTCAAAGGGACAAATTTAAAAAAACAATGTCTTATTATAAATATGTAAAGTCATGAATATCAGGTTAGACCAATCATAAATGATGCCCGAAGGCTGAAGTAAGCTATATAACAATCCTTTTAATTTTTTAGAAAGTAATCATACAACGACAGACAAAGAAAATAGTTAATGCAGGACCATACCACATGCCGAACCCTTTGCTCTGATAGACAAAAGATATGTTGCACTGGCCTATAGCAAGAGCTTCATTTAATCTCCTCGAAGCATATCTAAATCAGTTGCACAACTCCAAGAAATTCGACAATTTGGATTCACCTGAAAAGGGTCGACAATGCGTATCTTTGACCAACAGCACATACGGATTCCCTCCGCCCCCTTTTAGCACTTTCACTCTTTCACGCATTGATAGATGCGAATTATGGTTCTAATAGCACAAAATATAGAAGAAAATAGTTAGTGCAACGGAAAAAAAATAAGAGTGAAGTGCATTTCGTGTATTCGCTTTTTATTCAATACACCACTTGCAATATTATAGTTTAAAATCGAGCACTTGAAATATCAATAATTGTACTTCATTACACTTTGTTGCATTCCGTTAATTTAGGTTAACTCCGTTAGTAATTTTGAGAGTAAAGTGCAACTTGTATACTCGTACTTTACTCAAGACATCACTTACAATATTTTAGTTCAAAATTTAGAGTAAAGTGCGAGTACATAAAATGCACTTTAGACAAAGTGCAAGTACACAAAATGTACTTTATTCCCTAAATTACTAACGGAGTTAACTCAAATTAACGGAATGCAACAAAGTGTAATAAAATACAATTATTGATATTTCTAGTGCTCGATTTTGAATTAGAATATTGTAAATGGTGCCTTGAGTAAAGTACGAGTACACAAAATGCATTTTACTCGAAAAATAATCAGATTTTAAAATTTTTAATTTATTTTCTGCTATTGGCATTTTAATAAACATATACAAATCCTTACTTTATAAGTTAATTACTGTGTCTCCGCTACACATTGTATCTCAAATCCTCGGTACTGGCTATGTGGAGTTTATGAAGAGTGCAAAGAGTTGAAGAATGCAGAATTCATGTAAAATTTATCATAAGGCCACCACAACATGCTATCTTTAAAACCTTTGTTTACCCGAAGAAAGTCAAACTCACTCATTCCCACTACATTATTGTTTAGATATTCATGAAGCTTACGTTGGAATGTCAAAACTGATTAACCTTCTCAGTTCAATAGATGTCCAGTCCAGCAGATTCTGAGGAGCATATGAATCTAAAATTTCAAGTTATTGGCATGATCTGATTTATTTTTGGCTCCGAGTGTTAAAATTTCTGGCCTTGGTGATATGGGCTAAAAATAAGCCCTAAAGACACATTTAATGTTGCATTAATTAGACCCGGTATGGTCCAAACGTGGGGCCCACCAACAGGGTCCAAAACCCTATTTTAAATATTAATTTCGTAATTAATATTAGATGTGAAAAACAGCTCAGCAATAATAGTTGGATAAGGATATTATCTCTATCAGACTTAGCCACCAAGGCATCCAATTCGATATGGAAACTGATTCCTACAAGGAATAGATCTAGAACCTTCCTCAAAGACTTGTCTACCAAGTCTCCGAATCCTACCATAATTCTAAGGCTTCTCAGCCTATATAAAGGGCCTGACCCCTCATTCTCAGAACTACGTTTTTTTGGCTTGATCTTTGATATTCATCAAAGTACGTAGGCATCTTGTAAAGGCAGATTCAGCCACGAGCACAAGAGCAGCAATTAAAGCACGAAGCTCACACACCTTAGCATTAAATACACACAAGCCCTAGCCGCAATATTCGTAACCCTCGTTTTTATTCCACAACATTTGGCGCCGTCTGTGGGAAGACAACATCAACCATGGTTCAAACACGAAGAACAACACCAGTTGCAACTGAGGCCATACCTCTCAGATCTGTTCCACCCATCACCGAACAGGTTCCCCCAGCATCAGGGGCGATTGCCCAACAAGCTCCGCCAGCATCAGGGGCGATCACCCAATCTCAAGTTTCTCAACAATCAGGGGCGATCCCCCACGTTGAGAGTACATTACCTCCGATTACTCGTACAAGACGAGAAACCAATCCTCTTCAGATGGTGGTCTCTCCTCTGATTGATCCGAACAACCCATCGCATGGGGTCCAGATCCACACTACAGATCTCCCCGTGAGTACTAACCCGACATACGGGCTGCCTAATTATCCTCCTATCCAAGGGACAGGCCCAAGTGGTCACGCTTTGCAGATCCGAGATCGAGAGTATCACGATTATTCGGGTCCTTATACTGATGAAACCTCCTCCGACGATGAGGATGATGACTGTGATGAAGCCCCGAGGAGGCGACGTGCTAGTAGAGAACCTCGAAGGAGGACTCAAGACATCCGTGATGGACAATCTTTGACAACTGCTGAAAGGATCAAGGCTTATGAGGCCGAGATCTTAAAATTGAAGGAAGATATGGCAAGAGAACAAGCTAGGCTAAATCAAACTCAGCCTCCTCCAACTGCAGGAAGGATTCCCATCATTGATCTAGATAGGTCCTCGAGAAGACAGAAAAGGGCTAATGCCCCAATTGGAAAAACTACAAGGGTGGAAACCCCCAGGAGTAACCCCAAAGATCTCATGCCACTTGGAGATCCTGATGATCCCACACCCCCGTTTACTGAGGAGGTGATGAATGCTCATATTTCTAGGAAGTTTAAGATGCCGACAATTAAGGCTTATGATGGAACGGGTGATCCCGCAAATCACGTCAGGACGTTCTCAAACGCATTGCTGCTGCAGCCTGCAAGTGATGCCCTAAAGTGCAGAGCCTTCCCCCAAACCCTGTCGGGCATGGCTCAGAGATGGTATAGCCGATTGCCTGCGAACTCTATTGGCTCTTTTAAGGAGTTGAGTGCCACTTTCGTTAGCCAATTCATTAGCGGAAGGGTGCATGAGAAGAGCTCCGCATCTCTTATGTATGTAGTGCAAGGAAAGAATGAAAATCTGAGGGATTACCTCAAGCGATTCACTAAGGAGACCCTGAATATCACTGATTTGGAAAATAAGGTGGCAATGGTAGCCCTGGAACACGGAACCACTGACCTCTTCTTCAAGAGATCATTGGCGAAGCATCCCCCAGAGAACATGGCTGAGCTCTAACGAAGGGCTGATAAGTATATTAAAGCTGAGGATAGCTTGAAGAAAGAAACCACCGTAGGTGGAGGAGGAGGTAACAATGACTCCAAGAAGCGAAAGCAAGACCAGGATTACGATGATCAAGAGTATGATGCTAGGGACAAGTATCCCCGAACTAGCGAGGACTCCGACTCTGCCCCTAAGAAGAACCAAGGGTCAAGGTTCACTGAGTATGCAAGGTTGAATACTCCTAGGAGTCGAATCTTGTTGGACATTGAGAATGATAAGGATTTCAGATGGCCGAAGCCACTCAGGGGTGATCCCGCAAAGAGAAACCAGAATCAGTATTGCAGATTCCATAGAGACGTGGGGCATGACACTGACGATTGCAAGCAACTCAAAGATGAGATCGAGTTTTTGATCCGTAGAGGGAAGCTGAGGCACTTCACTAAGGGTGAAGACCGTGGTAATCAGAGAAGAGACTATAATAGAAGGGATGACGATCAAGATCGCAACCCACATCCCCGAGGGCAAATAATCAACATGATCTCAGGAGGCCCGACTGCGGCCGGGACAACCAGGAACTCTCGAAAGGCTTATGCCCGAGAGGTGTTGCACATCGTGGGAGAGGCCCCGAAGCGTGCAAAAACTGAGGTAGCGATTAGCTTTGATGACTCAGACTTGGAAGGGGTGAAGTTCCCCCATGACGACCCGTTGGTCATAACTCCTGTGATTGGAAACTCGGAGGTGAAGCGAGTCTTGATAGACAATGGAGCTTCCATTGACATTCTGTTTCATGATGCGTTTGTGAAGATGGGATACACTGATTCTCAGTTGACCCCCAATAACATGCCTATATACGGATTTAATGGAGTAAAATCCAAAGTTGAAGGGACTATTCAGCTGCCTGTAACTATTGGGCAAGAGCCCAAGGAGGTCACTCAGATGTTGAACTTCCTGGTAATCAAGGCGGATTCAACATACAACGCTATCCTTGGATGGACTGGACTTCATGCATTTAAGGCTGTTGCCTCAACCTATCATGTGAAGATCAAGTTCCCTACCAGGAATGGTGTTGGAGAACATAAAGGTGATCAGAAGATGGCACGAAGCTGTTATGTAGCCTCATTAAGGCCTGATGGAGTCGGGGGGCAGGTCCTTCCGATTGAAGACATGGATGTCCACAGTGGTAAGGAACACAAAGAAAGGTCAGCAGAGGACATCACACAGAAGCCTCGGACAGCCATTAAGGCTAAGGCGTTAACTGACTTTGTGGTTGAGTGTACCATTGGCAACCAAGAAGTCGGGGGGCAGGAGGTAGTACCCCAAGCAGGAAGCGAACTTCAGAATAAGAATGAGGAGACCAAAAGGAGTGGTGGGTGCTCTATTTTGATGGAGCATCAAAAACAAAATCAAGTGGTGCATGCCTAGTCTTGCAAAGCCCCGATGGGCTCAAGTTATCCTAGTAGGACTTAGCTTCATATTTATATAGTAGAAGTAGAAATAAGGTTCATTAAAACCATTGCAGAGCATGTTGCTCCGAGTAGGACAGTAGTACTCTATGTAAGGGTTGAACCCATTTCAAGTTATTAATGCAAGTTTGTTTTCCATTCATTGATTGTGATTTTATTTATGTGCCAAGCACCTGATGTGTGAGTCAAAGAAGACCAAGTACTGAAAATAAAAGAATACACGAATGAAAACAAACGAATGCATACCCCGAGTGGTAGAGTTAGGTTGCAGCAGATAAGAGTTTAAGTCCTTGAAGGACCCTGGAAAAAAAGACAAACATTGAAGTCCTGATGGAACACCCGCTGAAGAAACATATTGCATAGCCCGAAAGCCAATGGAAGGCTCATCAAGTGGGCAATCAAACTAGGAGAATTCGATGTTAAGTACAAGCCTAGGACGGCCATCAAAACCCAGGCTCTAGCTGACTTCGTGGTTGAATATACCATTGACAACCAAGAAGTCGGGGGGCAGGAGGTAATAGACCAGGAAGGTCAGCAAGGTGAGGAACCCCTGGAAGAGAAGAAGGAATATTGGATGCTCTATTTTGATGGGGCATCAAAAACAAAAAGCTCTATTTTCATGGGGCGTCAAAAACAAAAACCGGTGGTGCAGGTTAAGTTCTGCAAAGCCCCGATGGGTTCACACTCGAGTATGCCTTGAAGTTGGACTTCCAAACAACCTACAACGAGGCGGAATATGAAGCTCTGATAGCCGACCTTAGACTGACAAGAGCCCTGAGGGTCAAGAACCTGAAAGTCTGTGGAGACTCAAAGTTGGTAGTCTCACAAGTCAATGGAGACTTTGAGGTTAGAGAAAAGAATATGGCCAAATACTTGAGGATTGTGAAAGCTGCGATAGCCCAGTTAGATGAGTGCCAGGTATATCCCAAGGGAGGAGAATACAAAGGTCGATGCCTTATCTCAATTCAAGGGTCGAGACCCATTCTGGGAGCGTCTACTTCCAAGTCCTGAAGACCCCCACCATCGATTCGAAGTTGGTGGCACCGTTTGATGTAGGAAGCTGTCAGATAGACCCTATCAAAGCTCATCTTAAGACTGGTTGGCTCCTTGATATTTCCTTGAAAGCACGGAAACTGTCTGTGAGAGTGTTAAGATACGCATTGATTGAAGGTCTCCTCTATAAGAGGTCCATTGTCATTACATACTTAAAGTCTTGAATTTCAAATTCCGACACAAAATTTAAGCCTTGATGGCCAACAAGGCAGTCTGTCTCCAATCGAGCTTGTCATTAGAAATTAAGAGCCGCCAGCCAAAATTGAAACTTAAGCAAGGTCCTATGAGTATAAGAAGAAGGTTGAAATCCTGATAGAGGGTTGACAACCAGCCAAGGCACACCAGACTTGAAGTCAAGTGCTCAGTGGCAAGTGAACTTCTTGAACGATCAACCGAGAAGCAAGACCTCCACTATATGAAGCAAGGGGGCAAAAAATAAGGGACTCCATCATTTCAACATCTTAGAATGAGAGTTAAAGGTTGAATGGTTGATGATAACCAACAACCACGAATGAATTCTCGTTTTCGAATCAAGGACTCAGCAAACGAATTAAGGCCCTGAAGGTCACGAAAGCTAAGAAACGGGTCGTTTCAAGGTTCTGCAGGAATCTCAAAAATTCGAAAATAATAAGGTTGAGAGCCCGACAAAAGCCAAAGAAACGGTCCACAAATGAAAATTGGCCCAAAGGATAGGAGCCTAGAACACCAACGCCCAAGAAGCTAAATCTCCTAGGCGTTGGATCAAATAAAGCCTCCTTGGCGGGGATACCCACGCCAAGGCTGGGGTAACAAATGAAGGGTATTAAAGTACCCACGCCAAGAAGACTTAAAATCATAAGACAAGGTATCACAAAGTGCCTCCTTGGCGGGGGTACCCACGCCTAGAGTGGTTGTACAAATGAAGCCATGAAATACCCACGCCCAGGAGACCAACTTCCTTGGCATGCCTAAGGAGAAGGTCTCCTTGGCGGGGGTACCCACGCCCAGAATAAATTTTGAAAATTGAAGGCATGAAATACCCACGCCCAGGAGACCAACTTCCTTGGCGTGCCTAAGGAGAAGGTCTCCTTGGCGGGGGTACCCACGCCCAGGGCTCCTCTTCAAACGACATGCGATTTTTCAGAAATTAAAAAAGGAATAAAGTCCTTAAAAATTTTGAAAATAGGCTAGAAATGATGATAAAAATAGGTAAAAATACCTATTAAATCAAGAAAGAATAAAGAAATAATTTATAAAAATATTTTTTAGGCATGAGGCCCAATATTTTATTTTTGGTAGAAATTATCGAAAATAAAATGTATAAAACCTGAAGGTTTAAAAAAAAAAGAGAAAAAGAACAAAAAAAAAGAAGAAGAACAAAAAAAAAAACAAAAAATGCACCCACGCCACCCAGGCCAACACTCCTGGGCGTGGAGTAGAAGTTGGCTGGTTGGCGGTGGTACCCCCGCCTAGCCTCTATTATGAGGTTAATGGCCAAAGTGCAATTTGATACTCCAAATTCTATCTACTTTACAAAAAGGTCCCTACACTTCACAATTTGACAAAACAAATACCTGTTGGTACATAAAAATTCCTAAATTATTAGGAATAATTAAGGAAAATACATGTTGGTACATAAAAATTCTTAAATTATTAGGAAAAATTACGAAAAATACCTGTGGGTACATAAAAATTCCTAAATTATTAGGAATAATTACGAAAAATACCTGTGGGTACCTAAAAATTCCTAAATTATTAGGAAAAATTACGAAAAATACCTGTGGGTACCTAAAAATTCCTAAATTATTAGGAATAATTACGAAAAATACCTGTGGGTACATAAAAATTCCTAAATTATTAGGAATAATTACGAAAAATACCTGTGGGTACCTAAAAATTCCTAAATTATTAGGAATAATTAAGGAAAATACCTGTGGGTCCTAAATTATTAGGAATAATTACGAAAAATACCTGTGGGTACATAAAAATTCCTAAATTATTAGGAATAATTACGAAAAATACTTGTGGGTACCTAAAAATTCCTAAATTATTAGGAATAATTAAGGAAAATACCTGTGGGTACATTAAAAATTCTGAAATTATTAGGAATAATTAAGGAAAATACCTGTGGGTACATAAAAATTCATAAATTATTAGGAATAATTACGGAAAATACCTGTGGGTACATAAAAATCCCTAAATTATTAGGAATAATTAAGGAAAATACCTGTGGGTACCTAAAAATTCCTAAATTATTAGGAATAATTAAGGAAAATACCTATGGGTACATAAAAATTCCTAAATTATTAGAAATAATTTAGAAAAATACATGTGGGTACATAAAAATCCGTAAATTATTAGGAATAATTAAGGAAAATACCTGTGGGTACCTAAAAATTCCTAATTATTAGGAATAATTAAGGAAAATACCTGTGGGTACATAAAAATTCCTAAATTATTAGAAATAATTTAGAAAAGTACATGTGGGTACATTAAAAATTCCTAAATTATTAGGAATAATTAAGGAAAATACCTGTGGGTACATTAAAAATTCCGAAATTATTAGGAATAATTAAGGAAAATACCTGTGGGTACCTAAAAATTCCTAAATTATTAGGAATAATTACGAAAAATACATTTGGGTACCTAAAAATTCCTAAATTATTAGGAATAATTACGAAAAATACCTGTGGGTACCTAAAAATTCCTAAATTATTAGGAATAATTTAGAAAAATACCTGTGGGTACATAAAAAATTCCTAAATTATTAGGAAAAGTACAGAAAAATACGAGGAAAATTATAGAAATATTTTCTTGACAAATTGAGCAATAATTTATGCTAATAATGCATAAAAGCTCTATGAAAGTGTCGAAATTGCTAAAAGCAAGCACAAATTAAAGCCTCGAATAAGGCAAATCGTCGTAAATGTGTAGGTCGCTCCACACTTTACAATCAAGACGATACTCGTGAAACACTAGTGTAAACCAAAATTCCCATATAAGGGTAGGAAAATTAAGAAGTCCCAGGTAAGGGATAAAAACGACCCCGAGTCTCAGATTAAGGCAAATATAACTTCTACGAAAACCTGATAAGTTTTCCTAGAAGTTGGGGGGCAAATGATATGGGCTAAAAATAAGCCCTAAAGACACATTTAATGTTGCATTAATTAGACCCGGTATGGTCCAAACGTGGGGCCCACCAACAGGGTCCAAAACCCTATTTTAAATATTAATTTCGTAATTAATATTAGATGTGAAAAACAGCTCAGCAATAAGAGTTGAATAAGGATATTATCTCTATCAGACTTAGCCACCAAGGCATCCAATTCGATATGGAAACTGATTCCTACAAGGAATAGATCTAGAACCTTCCTCAAAGACTTGTCCACCAAGTCTCCGAATCCTACCATAATTCTAAGGCTTCTCAGCCTATATAAAGGGCCTGACCCCTCATTCTCAGAACTACGTTTTTTGGCTTGATCTTTGATATTCATCAAAGTACGTAGGCATCTTGTAAAGGCAGATTCAGCCACGAGCACAAGAGCAGCCATTAAAGCACGAAGCTCACACACCTTAGCATTAAATACACACAAGCCCTAGCCGCAATATTCGTAACCCTCGTTTTTATTCCACAACACTTGGCAAGGCTGAGGTATCATTGGTTAAATCAAAGGGTTTGATTTGTCATTATTTAGTATATTTATACAGTATTATTAGTCTAAATTTAATGAATACAAATAACGAAAATGATTGAACTTTAAACAATTAAAATAGAAAATTGGATCCTATTTGTAGGGTTTTTTTCTAAAAAAAAAAAAAACACCTTATTGTCCTATTTGTAGAAGTAAGTTTTACTTGGAACATGAAGGAGATGGATTAGAGACACCGGTAAAGTTTAAAGCCAACAACTAGGAGCATGGAATACTCAGGGTCGTGGATTAGGGCCGGGAGTGCAAGGAGCGTGCACAGGATCCCAAATTTATCCATTAGGGAGTGCAAGGAGCCTTACTGCATAGGATCCCAAATTTATCAATTACATACATATGTTTTAGTATGGGCATGTTTAATATATTGTGGTATGAATTTCCTTCATGGTTTTTAACTTGTGTTAAATTAAAGTTGTTTTTGTAAATCATTTTAAATTAATTTATTACTATATAAAATGTTTAACACGTGTATTTTCTTAACATCAAAAGTACCCCTAAATTTATAGTTAGCTCATTACCTCCAAAAATGTTGAGACGGGCCTGGGAATATATCTACTGAAGAAACATAATGCAAGCATACTACTACCAAGTCAGGGGTTCTAGCAAGATTACTAAGTAAATCATGTCCACAACCAAGTAGTGAACTACAGTACTGTGTAGGTGTGTGATTAAAACTTATATTGTCTCCGTTTAATCAAGTAATCTACTCATAGCCTTGCACAATACATTACATAATTCAAAGCAACGCGATTTTACTAGGGTAGTCCATATTCCTAAATTATTACATCCTTCCAGGAAATTAAACTAAATATCTACTTCCCAATTTATATGGAGCTGCTATTGGGTAATCCCTTCCCCGTAAGCCCAGGTGTCAGGGTAAAGCAAAGTGTATAACACCATGACATGGCCCCGTCAATTGGCCAGTTTCTCATCGTTGTTGCTCCATTATCCTGCTTACTATCAGAGAAACCCCAAGGAGTGTTGGCAGCTGATTTGTGATAGTTCTTAAGAATGCTGATTCAGGGTGTTGCTCCAGTTTCTTGTAGCATGGAGTGCCAGGCTACGGCATGAAACGACGGCTTACAATGGGGTGGTTTGGGAGGAACCCAACATAAGGAGACTAACCAAAATTTACTGCAGCATGTAGGGCAGACACAACCTATATGAATTTTTTTAATCTGGTGGTTATACTAACTCAGGAAGGTTGGAAGAACAATCAAAAGCAAAGAAGCAGATTATGCAGTGGAGTTGGTAAACAAAAGCAACCTAATCCAAGGCAGTACAGAATATGGTTGGATGACAAGAAGGAACAGCCAAATTACAAAACATACAAGCATTCACATTTGTTGCCTCTGTTCTCACTACCACAACCATGGACGCAGATTCTACAACACTGCATATTGCATTAACTTAAATCCGAGTGTTGTGTTTGATATTGATTTCTCAATTGTCATCATGTAAATTGGTCCTGTTAGTTATCAAGGCCTTTATGTATATTGTATGCAATGAATCCATAAAACAATTCCTTATTTGTGAGGCCTTCAGAACATCTACAACTGGTAATAAAAATGCAGAAAATCTTCAATACCAAAAATACAAAAAAAGAAAAAAGAAATAGAGACTCGATGAAAATCAAAAAAACATGAAAACCCAGCTATAATACCTATTACCATAGCAAACTAAGTCTGGAGAAGATACATTGTTATATTAAAACCAAAAAATATAAAAAAAAAAAAAACATTAACAGTCCCTGAATGTTGAAATGCAACTAACAATTACAAAATGCATAACTAATCCTATATATAGTAACCAGTTTTTGGTCTTATCCTGCATATAAGGTACATTATGATACCAAGTTTTGTAATCAGATCACCACATTTTATTTAACACTAAAATTTGGAATATAACACAAAATTATCAACTCATATAACTAACTGGAAACTAGTAAGTAATAGCAAATCGTTACGCAGTTCAGAAGTCTTAAAAGTTAGAACATAAACAACAAAATTGTCAACAGCAAACACATCATATAGCAAGAGATCAATTGACAACTAGCATATGCAAACATAATCACCAAAAGCTAAATCTTCTACATCACTTTGACCTTCCTAGTGGCTACTACCTATGATGCTCGGACTCTTTTAGAAGGATCCGACACTGACACAAATCAGGGTGTCAGATTCTCTGAACTCCGAAACCAAAGATCCGGGGACGTGTTTCATAAGGATCCGACACTTGGATTTGGACACGGCAGTTATTGTTTTTAATTTAATATGATACTTTTTATATAATAAATGTCTATGTTTAATGTAAAGATAACAGATAAACTTTTGGAAAAAAAAAGTTAAAAATTATATTTGCTATATGAATAAATAAATGTGTAATCGATACAATTTCAAAAGTTAAAAAGCTTTATGATAATAGGTAGTTTCTTAATCTTCTTCTCTTTTTCTTAGAGATAAGTTGTTGAAGTTAAGTTAGGATGTTGGAGATGAAGTGTCCATTTTCACATGGAGGATCCGATCCGGATCCCAGTGTCCGTGTCCGTGTCAGTGTCGTGTCCTGTGGACACGGGTACGGCCGGGTCTTCCGGAGAGTCCGAGCATCACAGGTTACTACTTTCCCGCGTAACCAGATTTTTTGGAGTATTATCATTCGATCAAATTATCAAACCAAATTCAAATTCCATTAATTCATAAAAAAATCCCAAAATAAAAAAATCCCAAAATATCGTAAAAATATTCTAAAATCCAGAAATGATACGAAACAAAATATTGTAATGTAAAACCAAAATCCATAGAGACGCAGCTCCTCAAAACAAAACAGCTAAGAACTAGAACATTATTAAATGATACTGGTTAGACTCTAATCCAATCCCCGATGCAAGCCCGGTTGCTAAGTACCTGAAAATCCAAAAATAATGAGCTACACAGCTCACAAGAAAACTAATTGATCTAACTAGTGAATCAAGTAAGTTTCACAAAAAAAATTCATAAAATTTCCATAAATCAAAGTTCACAATTTCATAGTTCGTAAATAATATTTTCAGAATTCAAAATCCAAATACATAAAATAAATTTCACAGTTTGCTAAAGTCACAAAGACCTCGTGATACAGTATCATAGTTTCATAGGTGTCAATAATGTGCCTTAAGATATCATAAAGTGTGCGCTTCCGAAGGCATCATAAATACCACCCCTAGTAAGGTATTATAGGCTAATTCCGGAACTATACACAAATTAGTAACGGTTTCATAAGTCATAGCTAGCTGGGAATTCTTATATCTAAAAGTTCATACTTGATCCAAATTTTCGTAACAAATATATTATAAAATATAACATTTAAACAAACATTTCAAATATGAAAACACTTAAAAATATTTTGAAAAATACAAAAAATTTACTTACCTTAATAGCGTTAATCACTCAAATAAACAGCACGAGTCGATCCTATACAATATTTAACAGAAATTAACATTACATCAGTTCATGGCAGGCTGTAAACAAATCAGTAACTTAAACATATTCAGACTTTATGACATGTACAGAGTTAACCGATTACTAACAAAAGAAAAATATTTTAAATACAATACGAAGTCGACACATGCATGCAGGCAATAGATTAGAATAACATAACATACAACCAAATTGCAGGCATTGTAATAAACATGTGTACATTATAATTATGATATAAAAATAATACAAATCATGCAAGATGGAAAACTTTCATGCCGATTACTTTACACAAAAAGTGAGTTTCAATTAACTACTATGAAAACTCATTTTGAATTAAAAATTAATAAACAAGAAAAAGAATTATATATTCCAACTAAATAAAGAACCAATATACATATATATAAAATGAAACATATAATTAAACTAGTAACATATTTCAAAAATAAGAAATCTAGCTAATATACCATTCTTTATTTATACTCAAATAATATAAATAATCAATTTGTAAACATAGATCAATAAACAATAACAAATGAAGTTCAAAAAACTTTTACCAACAAAGTGACATGCTAATCGTCACTATCATAATTTAGTATTCACATGTGCAATCAGTTATCTAACCTCTTCAATTCAAAGTAACTAAAAAAAAAATAAATATAAACTCACAAGTATAAGTGTCATCATAGTAATTTGCACACAAAGAAATCAAGTATAGTGTCGGGAAACATACCTTTTGCTAGTAAAAAAAATGAACGAGGACTCGTGTTTAAATATTCAAGCAAAAGATAGTGTTAGGCTCGAGTTGAAAGACAAAAAATACGTGAAGTTATCATATCACAATTCAATTATTCCTTCTTATCCTGACCAACTACTTCTATATTTTTTAAAGATAATGCGTCCTTTAAATCAAGTAATCATATAAATAAAAAGAAAATAAATAAAATATTAAAACACCAAAATTTCATTTTGTAAAACAATATGATAAAGCTACATAATTAATTACTAAAAAAAAATAGTGGGTATTATAGACAGTGTACCATTCTCATCTTTATCGTCAATACGGGATACTTTCATTCATCCATTTCCGTGTCTGAAGAATTTTGCAACATAGAAGATGAAGCATCCCACTTGACTGGTTTGAATCCATTAAGTGAAAACAGGCTTTTCGTATACTTGAAAATTTCACAACTTTCAAGATCAGGAGAATCTGTGAAATTTTGGGTCACTTTCTTGTTCAAGTCATACACAAATGGTTTACCATTAGCATCAAATAGTGAGAATTGAGCATTGTTGAAGAGGCCCTCAACAAAGCCTAATGCCACGCCAACATCAACAGTGAGCACTTTGGTCCACAATGCATTAACTCCACCACCACAAAGACATGCCTCATCGTCTAATGTCCACAACTGAATCTGACCTTCCTCCATGTTAGAGATTGTGACAGCAATGGTATCCTTGAAGTCAACAACTCGAGTTCCAATAGAACTCTTAGCATCACCAAAAGAACTAACAGGAAGGTTAATATCCCAAATAAACAAATCCTTGTTTAAATCAAAAGCCATTATACCATTGTTTTCTCCTACGGCAAACAAAAATCCGTGAAAACATACATCAAAACGATTCCTTAGGGGAATATCAATTAGCTTGGACTCAATAGTTCGCCAACTATTCCTGTTAGAAGAAAAGACCTCGGCAGAAATATTACGGGACACAACTTTAACAACTTTAAAATCTAAATCTATGTGATCAAAACCAACGCCCAAAATACCCGTCATAAAACCACTCCTAGATGTAGTAGTATAAGGGGGAAGTAGTTTGGAGTGTTTAGTTGTAGGGTTCCAAAGGTAAATAACATCTTCTTGATCATCTTGAAGCCATATGGGTAAATCGATAAAAACACATACAATGCCACAATCAGAACCCATAAGTGAACATATAATTTCATCACAGGGATACTCACCTTCCGAAAAAGGGAAATCCAGATCTTCTAAAATGCGAACCGAATCAAGGTGAAAGAGGGAAAAAGTGTCATCTTCATATTCATAGCATTCACCAAATCCATGGTGTACAATGACAACTTGATCATCTTTAGGAGCGGTTTCGAGGTGAGATTTGGCGAAACGATGGCTTGAAATGATGGAAAGCCATGATTTCGAAACCGACTTGAATCGAAGTAATGATTCGACTGGAAGGCGAAGAAGAATCTCAATCCACAGGTCATCCGTAAATTCATTCATCACCATTTCCCAAGTTCTCTTTTTCTTCTTCTTCTTGTTATTTTCATCCATAATGCAAATTTAGGGTTTCAACAAATTGGGATGAAGGGGTGTTTTCTAGTCGTGATAACAGAGAAATGTGAATAGCGAAGCGGCTGAAATATATAACAGGCAGATATGAAAAGCCCCTGGCCCCTCCTCCCTGTAGGTCCTTTTGATGTACGATTTTTAGGCAGTGTTCTAAAAATCTGTTGAGATTGTAGGCGCCGCTAAAACGTTTCGAGGCGGGGTTAGGTAGAAATTTTGGCGGTTTTTTGTATAAATCGGTCAGAAAACGGATAAAATTGGTCAAGGCGGTCAAAAAGCGGCCTAAGCGGTCAAAAATCGGTTGAATGGCGATCAACAAGCGGTCTAGGCAGTCAAAAATCGGTAAAAAATGTTGAAAACTTTAAAAATCGGCAAAAATATTTGACAAAAATATTTAATAAATAAAATATTAAAAATAATATTTAAATACAACCGATTAATATTCCGATTAATCCATCCGATTAATTTCCTCCTACCCGATTAGGCGCTAGGCGGTACCCCGACCGTCCTAGACCGCTTAGCGATTTCTGGAACATTGTTTTTAGGCGAAGATTTTTTTTACTTTCTTCATCTCGATTTAATTGTTCATTTTATTTTTTGTACCAAATCATAAAAAGAAAATTTCAAAAAAATTAATCGAACAAAATTTTATTAGCTCCTCAAAATGTGTTAAAAAAAGCATTTTAGACAATAGAGTTGAAATACTTTTTTTTTAAATGACATACTATTTTTTAATTCTTTTAATATTTTTATTCCTAAAAAGAAACTTTTGAAAAAGATATTTTTAATTATATTGTTTAACTTTTATAAAATACATGCTAAACTATCTACCAAAAAATTCAACTTTTTTCCAGTAGAGGGAATTTAGATTATTAATCCAAATTGAGATTTTAAAATTCAAATTTTACATTATAAAGTCAAAACAATAATCTGTTAAAAATGATGAATTGTTGCTAGTTAATACCCTTTTCCTCGTCACATTTATTTTATTTCCAAATGAAAATAACTTAGTAAAATATAATCTTTCCTTATTTAGTAAGGGAAAATGCTAAAAATTATTCTTAGGATTATGATTTAGTATTTAGAGATTTTCACAAAAATATGATTATTTTATTTTCAAATATACGTTTTTCTTGGAATTATTTTTGTCGGAAATCATTTTTTTTGAATTTTTCTGCAAATATACAAGTTTACAATCCAATGCAAGTGCATGCAACCCAATATAATCAAAAATATTCTAGTTATTTTTTAGAAAAACGTAATAGAAAATTGCATCTGATTATTTTTTATTGCAAATCATATTTTTACAAACAATTTTGAAAAATAGAAAAATTGTAAAAAAAAATATTAATTTTTGTAATTTCTCAAGTATTAGTTGGGTGATGCCCCTAAATAATCATTTTAAAAGGCCCAAAATACTGAAATTCAAAAAATTGGTCTTATTTACCGATGAGATACAGTATTTCGTGTTAAGTAACACAAGGATACAGCATTTCGTGTGCCGTATCTGCAGCATATACGGTGTTTCGTGTGAAGCAACGAAATACGACGTTTGGTTTAGCGTATTAGGTTTAAATTTTAGTGCACCTAACAAGACCTGTAAGAGTATCAGCATTGATAAGGCGTTTGTGTGAAGTATCAGCGCTGATACGGCACACGAAACGCCGTATTAGCTGCTAATACGGCACACGAAGTACCGTATTAGCTGCTGATACGGCACACGAAACACCGTATTAGCCGCTGATACTTCAAATGAAACACCGTATTTGTATTAGATCGGTAAATAGGACCAAACATGCTCAAATATGATTATTTTGATAATTTTTTCGTATTAGTTACTCTAATTTTTTAATTAATGCAGCATGGGTGTTTCTATAGCTGCTATTTTGTGGCATATATGGACATCTCGAAATGATTGTATTTTTAAAAATTAATTTTTTTCCAATTCAATTGTATTAATTTTTAGTGCAAATATGATAAAATTGAAGTTAGTTTATAGCTTCTCGGGGGACTGTGTGTAGCCTCTAAAATCAACAAAAGTAACATCAAATCATACTGATCATGACCGAAAATACGTTGATTAAAAAAAAATAGACATTAATTGCTTTTCAAAGTCAGAATTAAATCTATTATCTGCTTCTACACAACGGTTTAAAAATCATCAGCTAACAAATTACCTTAGACAAGAATTTTTTAATGGTCGTAGAACAAAATGATGTACACAACAATTTATATGAATACTTGTTTGAATAAATTTTAAACAATTTAACAATTAATCGTTGTTGGAAGTAGACAAATTTCACTATCTCGTATTGTTTAAGAAGTCTTCAAACAATATTACCGGTGTGTTGTGTAAATGCCCGAAGATATACAAGTGTTTTAGTTATGTCTTATGTTATTTTTGTCTCATGTTATATTTTTCATGTTTCACTGTTAAAAGCTGTTACCCTATTTTTAGTAATTTTTCAAAAAAATTGACAGAAGCAATAGAGCTCCAAAAAAAACAAACCAAACAAATAAATACCAAATAAATTAATAAATATTTAATGACAAATTTTATCACATCTTAAAAATTTTACATTACAATAAAATTTTATCATGTCTTACAAATTTTAAATTACAAATTTTATCATATCTTACTAGTTTTACATTAAAATTACTCACATATTACATGGTCTATGTCCATGTCAATAGTTGCTTGCAAAAACTTAAGTCATTTTGGAATGTACTTAGCTCTAACTTCATCCCAAAATCAACATTTTTTCAAAGGTTATCGCCATCTCTAATTGTACGTGATAAACCTGCATTAGCTAGAAAAATCACAAACTCAAAGAAACTCTGGACAATTGTTATCTTAAAAATGTAATGAACATGTAAAACATGATATGTAAACATGACATTTACTTTATTTTCATGAGATCCTCTTCAATGGACTAGGCTTGCACTGGTAAACAGTGCCTTGACTCCATCACTACAAAGACATGTCTCGTCATCTAATGTCCAGAATTGTATCTTACCATTGTCCATATTATAGATAATAATAGCAATAGTATCCTTAAAGTCAGTAACGCGAGTACCGATAGAACTCTGACCATCATCAAAAGAACTAACAAGGAGATTAATGTCACAAATAAACTCCTCCGTGTTTAAATGAAAAGCCATCATACCACTATAATCTCCTACGGCAAACAAAAATCCATGAAAGCATACATCAAAACTACTACGCTGGGGAATATTAGTAGGCTCGGGCTGAATTGTTCGCCAATTATTCCTGTTTGAAGAATAGACCTCGGTAGAGTGTTGGATAGTACTCTAACAACTTTAAAATATAAATCAATATGATCAAACCAAAACCCAAAGCCACATGTGACTTTCACCCGCCACAATATGTGGGAGAAGAAGCTTGGAGTGTTTAGTGGCGGGATTCCAAAGATATAAATCAAAATTCTTTTTAACAGCATGCCAATCTGAGATGTTAACAGAAACACAAACAATACCACAATATGAACCTTTAAGTGTAGATGATGTTGGATCAAAGGGGTACTCACCTTGCAAGCAAGGAAACTTCAGATCCTCTAAAATGCGACCCGAATGGAGGTGGAAAAGGGGAAAGGAGCCGTCTTCTTCTTCAGTATCACTATCACCTGCATTATTATTGTGCACAATGAAAACTTGGTCAGCTTTAGCAGCAATAGCGAGGTGAGATTTTCCGAAAAGATGGAAAACCATTATTTCGAAACAGACTTTAATTGAAGTAAAGACTTCAAGGGAAGGCGTAAGAGAATCTCCCATTTCCCAAATTACTCATCACCATTTCCCAAGTTCTCTTCCTCATGTTATTTTCACCCATATTCAAAGAGCTCTGCCACAGAATTAGGGTTTGAAAATACACAAATCAGGATGCATGGACTAAGACACCCCGTGACTAGAGGTGGTCAAACGGGCGGGTTGACCCGGCACAACCGTCAACCGGCACGCCAAAAAACCGTCCAAACTCAGTACGAACCAAGCCAGTTCAAACTCGGCACAACCCGTTAATACCAACGTGCCGTTCACGAGTGACTTTTATAACTCGTAACCAACTCGGCACGCCCCGGCTAACCCGTCAAACCCGCTCAGGAGCTAACTCGCCCGGCACGGCCCGTCCAACCCGCTTATTTTATAATTAAAATTAAACCGAAACTTTGGATTTATCTCCCACTAAATTAATTAATTCAATAAATTGATTTATTAATTATATATACTCACCTTATTTTTGAATATAAATATAAATAAAATAAATTTTCTATAGTCATTTACAATAAAATAAATTTTTTTACAGTATTTAGTAAATTTATAAAATCGACAAAAAAATTTAAAAATACGATAAAAATTGCATATAAAAATTTAAAAAATTACATTTTAGTTGTAACAAAATCGAAATCTTTTAAATAGTGTGTAGAAATAATAAAATAAAGCAAACCAAAAATGTAAAAACAAAACAATTGCATACGAAATGTAAAAAAAATATATAGTGGACACCTCGCCCGGCACGTTGAACCGGCCAGCCTAGAAACGTGTCTATCTGTCTAATTAGGTTATGTATCACCTCAAACAAAACAACAAACTAGTACATGTGACTTAGTAGGGAAAAAAAATAAGAAAAGAGAAAAAAGAAAGCAGTAGACACTAGAGCATGGATTGCTCGTTCAGCCCGCCAAAGCAGTAGAAACTAGTACATGTGACTTAGTAGGAAAAAAAATAAAATTAAATAAACAGCCAAACCGCCAACTCGTTCAACCCGCCAAACCCGTCCAGCTCGTTCAACCGTGTAAACCGCGTGCCGTTCACGAGTCAGTTATTTATAAACCTTGATCAGCCTGGCACAACCCGTCTTCCTAGACGTGTCGTTCACGAGTTCCGTAAAAATTGAACCGGCCCGGTACGTCCCGCCCGACCGTCTGGCCACCTCTACCCGTGACATACATATGAGAAATGAGAAGAGCAAAACGATACCCTACCCTAAAGTGAATAAATTACTACATCAGAGTTCATACATCTCTTTTTTATCACATTTATTTGTCAAGTGTATGTTTAGATAAGTACATAATAATTTTGACACAAAAAAAAAGGTAAGTACATAATAACTACAGTAGTTATTAAATAATTTATCCTTTTTTTTACCACCAATAATCTAGTACTTATATATCTAAACATTTTTTACCAACTATTTATTATTAGTTACCACTAATAATATCACATATTATTTGGTAAAAATATGTTTAGATAAGTACTAGATTTAATATCATGTGGATATAAATCTAACACATGTTCTTGCTCTAGGTAGATTATCATTTAGAATTAGTAAGCAACTGCTCTAGGTAGAATAACATTTGTTAAGCAACGAAGGTGCACCTAATCAAAACAAGCGCTATCCTTACCTATATAATTGTGTCAATTGGTTTGGAAAAATGCCTTGATTCTGTAATTTTGCAAAGATGCAGAAGCCGAGCTAAATTGCGTGTTTCAAATATATTTAAATGATCTGGATCAAACTAAAATGGCGTCATCTGCAGATAAAATTACAAGTCTGTGCTAGGCTGCTAGCCAACAAACAAGTTCACATTCGGACAATTACTTATCAGGCGACAATCCAATATGGAATAATTAATTTTACTAGCAAGTGCATCATATACTGCAAAGAGCATTAGTACAACATCACAATCCACAGAAATGAATCGACCACTTATTTTCGGCTGAGGAGAAATGTTTGTCCTTGGAACGTTGAGCTTGTACTCAGGATCTGTGGCAATCATGATAAAAATAAAAGTTACTAGAGTACACGAACTTTTTTCAAGAACCATAATTTTTTTGTTATTTTTTTGAAATGTTATGGTGACATATCACCTATCCCCTGCTTTCAGAAAATTACATTAAGATGACAATCAGCCACATGAACAAGCTTCTACATGGTTAGAACAAGACACCAAGCTATAATTCATTGGTCGCACTACACCTTAGTGATCCTAAAGAGCAGCAAACGAACTCTCTAGAGCAAAAACGTCAGCTGAAAAGCATCAATACGATTAACCACAGGGGTTGGACTTGGATTATATATTGTAATTATTAAGAGGGAGAAGGGTATATATATATATAGGCCTTTGCTCCATACAGAACACTCTTATATAACAAACAACAAAGAACACTTTAGATCTATTAAATCTTTTGGCCCTGCCAGGGGCACCCAATACAAAAGGTTGTTATTTTTTTACCCTCTATCAAGTATGTAAAAAAATTGAAAATTACTGTTCACTGATTACGTCACTGATGACGTCATCAATGAACAGTAAATTTTCAAAAAAAAAAAATTCCTGGTTTGCTAGAGGGTAAAAAAATAACAACTTTTTGTATTGGGTGCTATGACGGAACTCTTAAATTATACTCCCTCCATCCCTTTTTAGTTGACACATTTGTAAAAAATACACATATTAAGAAAGATTTAATTATGTAATTTTTTTTCCATGTTTGCCCTTAATCTTAACATTAAATGATGTGTTATGAGTGTGTATTAAATATAAAGTCAAACATTGGTATTAGAAATAAAGGGGTATATATGGAAAAATTGGTAAAAATATGTGTTGGAACAAGGAATGTGACAACTATTTAGGGACTTTTTTTTTTTGCAAATCTGCCCACTAAAAAGGGACGGAGGGAGTATTAGATATGAGGTGTTCTTTATTGTTTGTTATATAAGGTGTTTGCTATGGAATGCAATATATATATATATATATATATATATATATATATATATATATATATATTCTAGTAGTTTATATTGATCCCGTTTTGGAAATAATATGTTCAACCGGTATTCTTTTGTTTTGCTAAGTCCATATATATTCTTAAGTTTTTAGCATTTTTAGAATTAACTGAACGTTTCTTACATCAGGAAAATTACCTGAATAGAACTTGATGAAAATATTTGTAGGTCAATATTCAGATGTTCGCAAAGATTGTGTTCATACGGCACTGTTCATATGGTATTGTTCACGTATACGGTTCTGGGAGAAAGATGTTTGGTGGTATTAACGTTAAGGTCGACAAATTTACTGGGAGAAATAGTTTCAGTCTATGTCAAATCAAGATGCGTGCCTTGTTAAAGCAACGGGGGCTCTGGGCGTCGTTGAACACAAAAGCGGCTGCTTCTGGAAGCGCTGAGATGACCAATCTCGAAGAAAAGGCACACTCAACAATTCTGTTGTACCTTGCAGATGATATTATTACTGAAATTACGGAGGAGGATACCGCATCTGGTTTATGGTTAAAACTTGAAAGTCTCTACATGACAAAGTCTTTAACAAATAAGTTGCTTCTGAAGCAACGTCTATTCAGTCTGCGAATGCAGGAAGGTATGCCTCTTCGAGATCACTTAGATCAATTAAACACAATTTTATTAGAATTGCATAATATTGATGTTAAAGTTGAAAATGAGGATGTTGCTTTGATTCTGTTAGTTTCTTTACCATTATCGTATGAGAACTTTGTGCAATCGTTTATTGTTGGTAAAGATACTATTTCTCTAGAGGAGGTTAGATCTTCTCTTCATTCTAGAGAGCTGCGCCATAAGGTGGCTGGTACAGGTGTAGATAATCATGCTGCTGGGTTGGTAGCTAGCGGGAGTACCGGACATGGAAAGTCGGGGAAGTATAAATCCAAGAAACCAGCTTTTAAGGGTTCGAGAGCTAATGATGTCTGCAATTACTGTAAAGAGAAGGGACACTGGAAATTCGACTGTCCCAAGAAAAAGAAGCAACATGATAAATTGGTGGATGCTGCTGCAGGAACTGCTGCTGTAGCTGATGCTAATTCCGAAGAAGATATTGCTCTAGTTGCTATCAAGGACACGCATCACTCTGATGTGTGGATCCTTACCTCTGGAGTGTCTTACCGTATATGTCCGCGCAGGGAGTGGTTCACAACCTACGAAATAGTAGACGGTGGAAAATTTTCTATGGTTAACAGTTTTGTTTGTGAGACTGTTGGAATAGGCTCAATTAAACTTCGGACACATGATGGTAATTTTTGCCCATTGAATGATGTTAGGCATGTTCCACTTATGACGAAGAATCTGATATCTCTAAGTATGTTAGAAAACAAGGGTTTCAATTTTATAGGTGAAGGTGGAGTTTTACATGTCCGCAAGGGTTCTGATGTGGTTCTGAAAGGTGTTAAACGTGGTACCTTGTATCTTCTTCAAGGTTATACGTTAACAGGTTCTGTTGATGTTGCGTCTCCGGAAATTGAAAAGGAAAATATGACCAGGTTGTGGCACATGAGGCTTGGTCACATGAGTGAAAGGGGGATGCAGATTCTATCAAAAGCTGATCTTCTTTGTGGTCATAAGGTCACAGGTCTCGAGTTTTGTGAACATTGTGTTTTTGAAAAGCTACATCGCAGCAAGTTTCCTAAAGCAACCCACAGAACAAAAGGCACACTTGATTACATCCATTCTGATTGTTGGGGTCCTTCCCGGGTGGAGTCTTTAGGGGGTCACAGATATTTTGTGTCAATGATCGATGATTTCTCAAGAATGACTTGGCTGTTCATCATAAAGCATAAAAGTGAAGCCTTTAAGATTTTCAAGCAGTGGAAGACACTAGTGGAGAATCAAACAGGGAAGAAGATTAAAAGGTTGCGAACAGATAATGGCCTGGAATTTTGCTCGTCATAGTTTGCAGATTTCTGCAAGAATGAGGGGATTGCTAGGCATCATACAGTCAGGGATACACCACAGCAGAATGGTGTAGCAGAGCGTATGAATCAGACACTTCTGGAGAGAGCTAGGTGTATGCTTTCTAATGCTGGACTAACAGAAGATTCTGGGCAGAGGCGGTTAGTACAGCGTGTTACTTAATTAATCGTGGACCTCACACAGGTATTCATCTTAAAACTCCTATTGAGAAATGGTCTGGTAAGCCTGCTGATTACTCCAATTTAAGAGTTTTTGGTTGTACTGTTTATTATCATGTAAATGAGGGTAAATTAGAGCCACGAGCTAAAAAGGGAGTATTTGTAGGATATGGGGATGGAGTTAAAGGTTATAGAATCTGGTCTTCATCTTAAAATAGGGTTATAATGAGTAGAAATTTAGTCTGTGATGAAAATTCTATGTTTAACCCTACTGTGAAGTCTACGATTGTTTCAGAAAGTGGTGGTGTTGAGAAATATGTGGAGCAGGAAGTCACTCAAGATGAGAGTGAACCACAACAAGAAGTTCAACAACCACAGTCAGAATCAGAATCATCAGTACCAGTAGTAAATCAGCACAGTTTGGCTCTTGATCGATCGAGGAGAGCTAAGTATGGAGTGCCTCCAAAGAAATATGGTTTTGAAGATATGGTGGCATATGCACTACAGGTAGCCGAAGAAGTGGATCCTAGCTCTGATGAGTCATCCACTTACAAAGAAGCGGTGACATGTACTGAATCTACAAAATGGTTTGCTGCAATGGGAGATGAAATGGAGTCACTTCAGAAGAATAAGACTTGGGAATTAGTCAAGCGGCCTCGAGACAGAAAGATTGTTACTTGTAAATGGGTCTACAAGAAGAAGGAAGGAGAAACATCGGTTGAGGGTATCAAGTATAAAGCTCGGTTAGTAGCTCGAGGGTTTACTCAGAAAGAAGGAGTAGATTACAATGAGCTTTTTTCACCAGTGGTCAGACACACTTCCATTAGGGTGCTACTAGTGATAGTTGCACATCAGAATATGGAGCTTGAATAACTCGATCTGGAGACAGCTTTTCTGTATGGAAAGCTGGAAGAGGAGATATACATGACTCAGCCAGATGGTTTTCAGGTTCCTGGTAAAGAAGACTATGTGTGCAAGTTATTGAAGTCCTTGTATGGGCTAAAGCAGTCTCCGAGGCAGTGGTACAAGAAATTTAATAGCTATATGATAGGTATTGGCTACACCAGGAGTCCGTATGATTGCTGTGTTTATCACAGTAAGACAGAAAATGGTTCTTTCATTTATCTGGTCCTGTATGTAGATGATATGTTGATAACTGTAGAGAACAAGTCTGATATTCAGAAGTTGAAAGGTCTCCTCAGTGCTGAGTTTGAAATGAAAGATTTGGGTGCGGCTCGGAAAATTCTGGGAATGGAGATTTATAGGGATAGAAGCAAAAGAAAGCTCTTCTTGTCACAAAAGGGATACATTCAGAAGATTTTGTCAAGGTTTGGCATGACTACAGCAAAGCCCATAGATACTCCTAGTGCTACAAATGCACATCTGTCTGTCGCTTTTGCACCTAAATCTGCTGAGGAAAAACAGTACATGTCTCGAGTTCCCTATGCTAGTATATGTCTCGAGTTCCCTATGTTAGTAGGTTCATGGGTGATCCAGGAAAGGAGCATTGGCAAGCTGTGAAGAGGGTTTTTCGGTACTTAAAAGGTACATCTGATGTTGGTCTCATTTATGGAGGTGATACTGAGTGTTTGGTGACAGGGTTTTCAGACTCTGATTATGGTGGAGATGTTGACAGTAGAAGGTCTATTACTGGTTATGCTTTCACTCTGGATGGTTCGATTATCAGTTAGAAAGCTACTCTGCAACCTTCAATGACTTTATCTACTACAGAAGCAGAGTACATGGCATTGACAGAAGCCGCAAAAGAAGGAATCTGGTTGAAAGGACTGATCAGTGATCTAGGTCTACATCATGATCAGGGTACAGTATTTTGTGATAGTCTCAGTGCAATCTGTTTAGCCAAGGATCAAGTCCATCATGAGCGGACTAAGCACATAGATGTAAGATATCATTTTCTAAGAAGTGAGACGAGAATTATTGTGAGAAAAGTGGGTACTGTTGATAACCCAGCTGATATGCTTACCAAGCCGGTTCCACATAGCAAGTTTCAACATTGTTTGGACTTGCTAAATGTTCGGAGTTGTTGACTACCCTTTTGAGGGCAAAATCTGAGGTAGAAGATTTTTATCTGGTACATCTGGCATTATTATGATGCGTCTGGTACATCTGTTATCTGTTATTTGTCAAAGGATTCAAGTCAAGGTGGAGATTTGTTAGAATGCCTTGAATTTGTAGGCCACCAACCATTAATGTTAGTCAAAGATTATGGCTTGCCTAACTTGGTTGGTGGCCTAACACCTAACACCACCTTCCACACCTAACCCCTTAGATTGTGTCTATAAATAGAAATGCATGTAAGGATTGTGAAGCATTTGAAAATTCTGCAATCTGTTTATCCTCAAAATTAGATTAATATAAACTAGTTTCTCTTCTGCATATATTTTCTCTTTACGTTTATCATCTTTCTTGCTTCCTTTATAACAGATGGATACCCCAAACGTAAAGAAGCTTCCTCCTGAAAACAACATTCCATAAAAATAGATCAGTAACAATATACTATCTAATTTCTAAGCTGTTTATCCAAAATCTGTAAACTAGTAAATGTCACTGGTTCACTTCATCCTACATTGTTTAGGTCCTTCATTATAGAGAAGTAATCTTAGATACTTGAAGATGAATTAGATTTAGTGATCACAGATCAACAACTTCTGTATAATTTTGATAAAAGACTACAGTATTTGGGCTCTCCATAGAGCAGCAGAGGTAGCATTTATATTCAGGTACTCTAAACATTTTAGAAACAAAACTTAAATTCCGAAACAAATAAGATAAAATAAAATAGTGATTGTTGAGACTAAGGTTCAATCCCTTTATCTGGCACCTTAAACCAACTCAGGCAATATCTAAGTACATATAAATGATGTCTTCTCAGATTTCATGGTACTCCATGACTAACCGTCTACAACAAGTGCCTACCCCTATCTCCATACGTACAATTCCTTCTCTTAAGCAACTATAAGTAATTAAAATGCAATTAGTAGTTAACAGGTGATTACAATATGAAATAACCTTAATATTAAATCAGTCAACAAAACAAACAAATCAAGTTTCTGAAACACTTAATCACTTGCAGAATGCAGACGATGTTTGGAGACATAAAATTCGAAGAAGTGATTCCAACCTGGAGCAAGAGACAACTTCTGAGGAAATCTCTCATCGGAAGAAGAAGCTTAATTGCATCTGTGCTGATATTAAATGGAAGATTGGAGACTACCTGCAAAATATTAGGTAAGTTAGCCATTTAAAATTTGTAATTCTCAAAGTATATATTATGAAAAATCCTTCACTTCAGTTGCAGGCTTTTCAGCATTTAACATTTTGACATTAGAATAAATATAAATGTATTGTTTTGTTAATGAGCAGTAGTACGGAAAACAACTTGGCCAAAATAGATACCGAAAGATGTTAAGAACTCTTAAATCACTATGCTAAATGCCAACAACAATATAGATTGCTACAACTCGCTAATATCACATGATCGATGACAAAGTCATACATGGTTTCCAACCAAAAGGAACTTCTGTAAGAATCTATATTCTCTATTACCACTATTAAGCACTTAAACTACCAGAAGTATGCATCACCAGGTTATACCAAAAGGCCGCCATTGCAACCAAGAGTTATCAAAATAAAGATCAGTGTGACGCTAATACACATAGAAATATAGAATATAGCACGGCAGATAAAAGTTATAAAAATATAGGGGAAAGGAAGGGGGTTTATACCTTGACATTGTCGACAATCGCAAACCTTTCTCTCACAAGTTCAGCCATATAAGGGTCCTACACGCAAATGTAATGATAAGTAATGAGAGTAATTATTGGGCCACGAGCAACCCCTAACTCCACAATAATATGATATTATCCGCTTTGGGTCGAGTTCGCACAGATCTGTTTTTGGGTACATCCCAAAAGTTCTCAAATTTTTGGAGTTGTTTTGGCTCCTTATATTCAGGATAAATTTTCTTTATCTTGACAATGTGGGACTTGGGTTGACACATACTCTAAAATCTTCCCTCAATCCAAGAACCACCAATCTTGTTAATATGTTATTGTCTGCTCTTTGGGATGAGTCCGCATGGATTTGTTTTTGGGGTACATCCCAAAAGCCTCAAATTATTAGAGTTGTTTTGGCTGCTTATATTCAGGATAATTCTTCTTCATCTTGACGATGTGGGATTTGGGTTGACACACAGATTAAGTAATCTGATTTCCTTTTAAACAAAAACAAAATAAAATAAACAATAAATATAGAAATCAGAACTTTTACATTTGATATATCTCCCCTATGTCTTCTCTACCACTAATCAACTTAATAATATGCCTCAACATAAGTATATACAAACAAAAAGTAATGTACATATAAGGAAACTCGTAGTACTTGTTATGCGAACCATTAGCATTTAACAAATTTGGACTCTACATTTCTTAAATACATCTCTTTTGTTCAATTTTTTTTTGTTTATGTCAGCACTATGACGAAAGAGAATTCCAATTTTGGTTATTTCCGAATGAAAATTCTGTAAAACCATAGTACTAAATCATCAATATCGAAACTTTAACTCATGTGCCTAAAAGTCTAAATTTAGGTGGCATGACATATTAGATATGATTGGTGTAACAATTACTGCAGCATGATTGGTGTAAGCTAACTTCATACGAAAAAAGAAAGTAAAAGTCGAACTTTTTTATAGCAAGAACAGTGGCACCACACTTAAGACCCAGTCCCAGGCCCAATTTTAAGAATTACATCTCCTGCCTTCACATCCGCTGCAGCTACACGTTGCTCATTTATAGAAGAATTCAACATATAATGCTGCAAGAACAACAATAAATAATCATAAACAAGAATGCACAATACTTGTTTGATAAAAGTCCTTATGGAATTCAAACATACAACTCCATCTACTGGACAAGAGATTTCCGAGGTGTACGACCTTTACAATTTAGGGCTTTAAAAATGCATTTTTCAGATTTCGAGCCAATTCGGGTTCCTTATAAATAATTTATAAGTTGAAAAATTTACGGTGCGAAAAAATTAGTTATATCAATGAATTGCATTTTTGTTTAAAACTTTAGTTATGCTAACTATAACTGTTTGGAAAAAATTATATAATGCAACCCACTTGTAAGAAACCATAGTCATGACTCATGAATCATGATAGTACTTCATAAACACTTCTCGCTTGACCTTATCACATCTTTTCCTTTTACACATAGTTTCTCATGCAAATCTTCACCTTCCGAAATTCCCAAAGAAAAAAAAGAAGTGTTGTGTAAAAACAACTGAAACTTGAAGCACTGGATAATTGAGGAAAGCACCAACCGGTTCTTATATTATATTTCAATACTCTCTCTCACTCGATAGCACAATTCTGGGTCGAAAAGTAATGGACGCTCATCTTTGGAGCATGATTTGTCTTTCGTTTCCATAATGAATTGTGAGAATATATTGGGGATTGCGAGACCTCTGCGTGCCTGAACTTTGATATCATGTTAAGTAACCAACTTATCTAAAACCTTAATGTTGTGTTTGGTTGGCATGAATGAAATGAGATGGAATGGAATGAAATTTGAACTATAAAATGGGTAAAAGTTTAAACTTTTCATTCCTTCTTCCATTCCATTCCTAACCACCTAACTAGAGTTCAAACCCACCATTTTGAGAAGGAATGCCCCTTTCTCCATCATACTCATTTTATTCTCAAATCTTATCATAAGAAATTTGCACTCACTCATTTTTTTACAAAAACTTCTCTTTTATCTCCATTATTTCCTTGTAATTTTGTTCATTCCATTCCATTCCAATCCAATCTCCCCAACCAAACACAACATAAGGTGTTAGAAGAAGACCACAACCTGATCTTATATTATATTCCAATATTCCTTCTTATCGATAAATCCCCTCGTCGCTTTTTTGAGTATTCTTTTTACTTTGAATACAATTTTTTTTAATGTGTTTAAACTCAAGCACTAATTTGAATATCATTGCTTCACATTTCACATCCATAACAACACAAGAACATTTAGACATTTCCATATTAGCGGGACTTAGTTGTGGAATCTGATAGGTTTTGTCCATTATTATGAATAATTTAGCATGTGAATGATATTTGTTTAACAAAAAAGTCAAATTTGTTAAACATAGAATAATAACAACTCAGTATGACCACAATGATGAATTAAACTGGAAATCTTGTTGAAGAATGCAATCTCTTAGTTGATGGCAAGTTAAATTCTTGCGAGAAAAAGCTCAATACACAATACACAATACACGAGAGTAGTATTAGTATAAATAATAATCACATTTTTTTACAGTAAATAGAGTAATGAATCAGGCTTTTACTGCTACATTATTTTTGTACCTATTCTGCAGAATTGTTGAGGAAGAACTCCACATGCACGAGAGTTCCACTACAATTCAACAAAAAAGCTAAAAGATAAATCTAATATCCCACATGTCATTGACACTCTATTTAAGCCAATTCATCAATCTTAGTGCTCTATTTCATATTGAGTTGTTCGAGATAAAACTTCAGCTTTTCAAGTAAGTCCCATTGTATTGAGTTCATTGGCATGCTAAAATTATCGTAAAAGATTGTTAGGGTTTATCACTAGCATTGTTTATCAATCATATCAAGACGGTTAGTTTTTGTGTATTTTGATTTGAATATTTAATACTTTGAGGGGGGTAATTTATGTGGATTCATCTAATTTTGCTTATCGATTCTTCTGCATAACTTTTAATTGCTTATTCTCATCTCCATACCTATTTCTATAAGCATTTAAAAAAGGTGTGTACTTTTAGATCTCTCATACACGAATGATTTAGCGTGTAATATATTTTCACATACATTATTTTGCTATTTCTTCTTAGTTATAAACATTGTCCAGTAACGAAGTAATTTTTCTATCTCTGTCTATAGAATTGTTTGAAATATAGCATATACATTTAGGAGTGAGAAACAGGTCGAAACCGAACCGAATAACCAAAACCGAAAGAACCAAGAACCGAAATAGCAATATTTTAAGAACCGAACCAGACCTATTTTTGAGGAAGAACCGAACAGGAATCGAACCGTAAATTTCAAATCTGTTCGGTTCTGAACCAAAGGAACCGAACTTTTATTTCATTTCAAATTTATTTATTTTGTATATTATTTTTTACTCCAAAATTTAATAATTTTGAATATTTTTGTGTGATAAAAGAAGATAATTCATTAGGGCAACTTAACTAAAATAAGGTATTTATTACTGATGAAAATTATGTGTTCAACTACTTTCTAATAATTAATAAAAATATATATTAACAATAATTGAAACATTAGACAAATGAATAATGTAGTATAACATAAGATTTATTTTTTGAAATTTTTTGTAATTTAATCTAATCTAATATAAAATATGAGAAAGATTGTAACACGTAATATACTAATTTATATAAAGAAATATATAAATTCATAATTTATAAAAATATATTCGATTCGGTTCTTACGGTTCTAGGATGTTAATAACCGGGATCGAATTGAGAACCGAAAATTTAGAAAAATAAGAACCGAACTGAACCCGAATTATGAAAGATAATTTCGATTTGGTTTCCGGTTCTGAACCGCGAAATGTTAACATTAGATGTCCCTATCATTAGAATCATATTTCCAAACATTTAAGTAAGATATATAATAATCTAGTACTCTTCTAATGTTGCTTTAAATTTTGTGACAACTTCGATGACTATAATCTCATGGCACAAAACATATCATGTTCTGCTATAAAACTCCACTAAGAAAAAATCTAAACATTCTTATGTTGCTACAGACATGACACACAAATCGTTGAATTTAAAATTCAAACCAATGCTTGAGCCTAAACTCATTCGGAAACAATTGTATTTAAAGAATGAAGAGAAGTCTCAAAAAAGTAACCTGGAGAATTTCGTGACAACTCCAATGACTATCCCATTGCACAATGCCTACCATGTAAAACCATTGAAGTCCAAAGTGAAGCTTGAGCCTAAACCAATACCCAAAAAAGTTGCATTTAAATTGTGAAAGAAGGCAAAGAGAAGTGGAGGAGGAAAGCTGTCTGACAATTTGAGAAAATTAGCCGAAAACTACGAAGCTATGTATATCAAGTAAATTAATTAATATAGCATTGATTCATATATATACATACTAATTCTTTTCCTGGTGGAGTTCAATCATTTTATTCATTCATTTGGTTATCTGAAGATTTTACTTGAAATTCTTCCGTACCTCTATGCAAACAAGTTCAAGCAACCACCAACTATACTAATGCCTTGGTTGGATAGTAACGACAATGAAAGCGGTGAAGAATGAAGTTTCGAGGATAAATGTCAAATGGAGGAGTTTAATTATTGAGAAAAGCAAAAGGCAATCAAGCAACCATTATTTTATGGTTGATTTCATAAAAAATCAACCATATTTTGAAATCAATCTCACACATGAACTTTGATTTTTTTCATATTAATTCCAACATTCCCCCACATGATTCAAAACAAAGAAAATAGTTTGAATAGTTTTATGAGCAATGGATAATCGGTTTCTTAAGCATCAATGTCTTGTGCACTTGAATTGTACCAAGTACATAAAAAAATGTCTCGCAACCATTTTAGGTGGAAAAAATCTTGAACCTCTCATGGTGGCCAGTGAAAACATATTTGCGAACTTAAACCTTTCTCAAATCAAGAAGTAATTTCTCAATTTTGTTTTCTACAAATGCTCCACATTGTGACAAGATTTTCGTGAATGTTCTAGAGGTCCTTTGCCTAAAGGATTCTCATAGGAGGTTGGGCGTAGCCCCACATTTACATACAGGCAAGTTCATCAAATTTGTATTGTCGCAAACCACCTCTTACGAGGCTATGAACTTATTAAGAGTTTCAGCTCATCCTAACATATAAGACAATAATAAATACTACAACACTTTATTAATAGGAATCGTAGTAGTATTGTAAACACGGGTTCTTTTGTGATTTCGTTTGACCCACTGAACTTAGACATTCTAAGATGGGTATTCACCACAATTCACTCCACAATAGGCTTTAAACCCATTCCCAGTGTTGACTCCAACACTATTTTTCTACAAAGGCCTTTGGTGAGAGGATCTGCAATATTCCTCTTTGATTTTACTTACTCGAGTCACTATTTTTTATCAGACTTCTAATTATAGCATGCCTCAAGTGAATATGTCTTTTCTTCCCATTGTAGACTTGATTATTCCCTAATCCTATTGCAGCTTGTGAATCAAAATGCATTTGAATTGACAGAGCCGGCTTCCCCCACAAAGGAACAACAAGTAAACACCTTAGCCATTCAGCTTCTTGTCCATCCAACTCTAATGAAATAAATTCAAAATCTTGTGTGGATTTAGCATGACAAGTTTGTTTTAAAGATTTCCAAGATATAGCGGCTCTAGCAAGAGTAAAAACGTAACCACTGGTAGACTGAATCTCATCATTGTCTGACACCCAATTCGAATCACAATATCCTTCTAAAGCACATCGAGTTCTTTGATAATTTGTACCCCAATTAATGGTGCCTTTAAAATAATTCAATTAAGAGTCTAATCAAAGTGCCCCAATGATCGCGATTAGGATTGTGAGTATATCTACCTAGTCTACTAACAACACTTGTTATCAGGTCTGGTATGGTTCATCAAGAACATCACACTCCCAATTATCTTGGCATATTCTTCTTGAGAAACACTGATACCTTTATTTTTTTTTAAATGTATACTAAGATCATACGGAGTTTTCACAGGAGTACAATCAAATAGATTAAATTTCTTTAAAATTATCTCAACATAATGAGATTGATTCAACGATAACCCATAAGAATTCCTAGTAATCTTTATGCCAAGAATCACATCCTCTCCTAAATCCATTTTTTCAAAATAGGAACATTGAAAGGCCTTACTTGCGCTACATCTATATTTGTACCAAACATTAACATATCATCCACAATAGACATATGATCACATAACTAAATTGCTCAAATTTAGAATAAACACACGCATCAGAATCATTTACAATAAAAGCCATTAGAGGTGACGGTTTGATGAAATTTTTCATACCAGTCCCTTGGTGCTTGAAGGTAGTTTTTTTCGTAAGTTCGTTCACAGGGAAGGACTATCAATATCGATTTCGAGTATATTATCTCTTACAATCTAGAGGTATTGGGGGTTTTTGATTTGGTTTAGGTGTTTTATCAAACACCTTGCATACGATAAATAAATTCTTATAGATATACAACTAAGTTAATTTCAATCATCCAATTTACCAACACAACAATACAATGAGTAAATTAGCAAGATAAGAGATATTTGACCCAAGGATATTCAAGTACTTCACCCAAACACATAAGAGCAAGATATAATCAAATCTACCTAACCAAGATAATTGGTGAAGCACACAATCACTTATTTCTCTTCTAAAAATACTAATTTAGTGAAGCAGATAAATTAGCTCTCTTGACACTAGCAACCAATAATGAAGCACTATCAATTTAACCAAGTCAAGAAATTAAACAAAGAGAGGCTAGGACAAACCCAATGATGAGAAGCTCAATCTAGGTATTTGCACTTGAATTTTGTGGATTTAGGTACACTAAATCTTGTGCTACTATAATGAATGAATTAATGATTACGTATTAGAACAATCAATTAGCAATTGAAGATACAAGAAGAGTAAGGTGAAGCAACTTACAATCTCCAAGCAAAATCATAAGCAATACATCACGAGCATTCAAGATAGAGTGAAAATAAATCTTACTTAAATGAAATGGGTTTAGTACAAGAAATCCTCCTTGAGCCAAATAAATGGAGTTAGTTACTCATAATCAATGCTAGATTACAAGTAATTAATGTCTCCTCTCTAATTCCTACTAACCCTAATTGTGTTCTTGGAAGGGTAAAGAAGAAGATGAAGATGTTAGATGTGAAGATTAGATGTAGCTTAAGTTATTAGATAAGATATGTTATGAGCCTTCTTTTAATACATAGCAGGTTCTGTACGGCCTGCTGAACGGCCGTACAGCTACCCTTACAGAAAATCTGCTCCTTGAACGGCCTGTCGAACGGCCGTACAGTAGCCCGTACAAGATAAAATCTTCAATATAATGCATTCAACGCCTCCCGGCATCGCGAGCTTGCATCTTCTAACTACCTTCTTGAACATCTTTGCTTTCCAAGCCCAAATTAAGTCATCTTTTCAACAATTAGCATGAGGCACTGAAAGATGAAAAACATAATTAATATCGATAAAGCAACTTTCGGAACTAACAAAAATGCAGAGAATAAAAGACAAAATGTGTATAAAATACACGTTATCAAATCTACCCCCACTTGAACTTTGCTAGTCCCGAGCAAACTAATATTAACAACACCATATACTCCTAACTAGTACCACTTCCGTAGGTGATCACGGTTGCATTTGGCATATGCAACAAGCCCTTGGAACCCCTAGGTAGCCCTAGTGGACGAGTGAGGTCTCGTGAGGGTTTATAGATGATGTACCCACAAAATCACAAAAACCACTAATAAACAAGAAACTAACAATACCTACTAATTAAGCTAACTACTACACTCACATGTCCGAGTCGTCTACTTGTAACTAAAATCAAACATATAGATCTATTCACCTTGTCATCCACTATAACGAGCTAACAACCAATTCAAGAATCAAGATAACACGCCTTGTGCAAGATGTAACCAAGACATTAAAGATATAATGAATGCACTTCAATCGTGAACACTAGACAAGATTATCACAAAGCATACAAGGCTTCGCATTAAGAAGATGAAATTGTATGGTGAAAAATCTCACATCTCTCAATTATGTACCACACAAGTATGGGCTAGAGATTTCACTCAACTCCAAGTCTAAATGCATGCGCTCTACTTGACCTTGCATCTTCACCTAAATTCCGGATTGCACCAAAAACAAGGAATTCATAAAATGGGTTGTAATGAGGCTTGGGTGAAGGTGTGAAAATTTAAGTTCGAGGAAGGTGTAAAAGTCTCGCTAGTTGAGTCAAAATGATGCTTGCTCGCTTCATCCACCAAATTCTCAAACTAAAGAATATCTTCACTCATTTACAATTACAAAACACAACCACATTTACCAAGAAAATTGAAACAAAATAAAGTACAAAGATTTATTACCTTTTTTTTCTATTTCTCTTCTTTTTTTTTCTTTTTTTTTTCTTTCTTTTTTTTTTACATCCCCTTTATTATTATTTTTTTAGAAAAGGGAATGCATAACATAAATAAGTACTACAAAGAACTTTGAACCACATCTAGATATACATATCAAACTAGTTCCCACTTACAATAAATAGAATCCTTCCTCTTCACAACTTCTCCAAATTCACATGCTCATCAATCAATTCTTTTCAAGACTCAACTAGCTCAACTAGGTCGAGAGTGAAGTATTTGGCTTTGACTCATGTATAAAAGGAGAAAGTGACAAAGAAAAATATGGATATAAGCTTCAAAGGGGGTAACTAGGGATTATTTTCATGGTTCACAAGCTAAAAAGGCCAAAAAAAAGGTTATCCTAAATAGAATTTCCTTATTATGGTGCATCCATGAATGAAGGTTCAATGCAAGCCCTAGAGCAACAAACACACATAAAGAGGGAGCAACACACAAGCAAAAGAATCATCGTTCAAGGCCTCACAAGGTTTAAGTTGTAATAACATCTTCTCGATTTGATTCCATGCATTCGAAGAGATAATCGTCATGCTCACAATTTAATTACAAACATCTAGACTCTTCATGCCATTTCAAGTGTGTGCGTGTGCAAAAGAGGTGCATCAAACTTATAGATTCACATCAAATTGGTAATGCTAGGCACGAAATAGGAGAAAACAAGGCTACAAGCTCACACTGTCATAAATTTTACAAACAAGTAAACACGCTCATGACTAAACTTATTTCCCAAATGCAAACAAAACGGACATCAAAATCAACAATCCTTCCCCCACTTAAAACATGGCATGTCCTTATGCATGACAAATAAAACGAAGTAGAGATATGAGTGAAAGAGAACTCCCCTGAAAATAAATAACAAGAACCGGGAGCACCACTCATATTTGCCAAACTCCAACTCCGTAACTGGAAGCCACGAATTGAATGAACGCCACATACCACAATCAACCCAACAAAAATAACCAACAAGCCAATAACCAACTCCCCTCAAAGCCTTGTAATACAATAATTAAGGAAATAGAAGTAATAAAAAAATGTTTTTGTTTTTTAAAATAAAATAAAATAAAATAAAATAACTAACCAATTAATAAAAAAATAAAATAAAAATCAAATCAAATTTAAAACTGAAATAATAATAAAAACAAAAATCAAATTTAAAACTAATATAAAATAAAATAAAATAACTAAGTAATTAATTAATAATAAAATAAAAAATCAAATTTTAACACTAAAATAATAATAAAATCAAAAATCAAATTTAAAACTAAAACTAAAATAAAATAATTACTTAGTTTAAGAAAATTAAAAACTAAAATCAAAATTAAAAAGAATTAAATTTTGGTTTTTGATTTTTTATTTTTTTTAAAAAAAAAGATAAAATAAAATAAAATAAATCACTAACCAATTAATTACAATATCAAAAATAAAAATTAAAGCAAATTTAAAATTAATTTTAAAATTTATAAAAACTGTTTAGTTTAGAAAATTAAAATTGAAAATCAAAATTCGAATTAAAAAAAAAAATCAATATCGATTTCAAGTAGATTATCTCTTACAATCTAGAAGTGTGGAAATTGGGGGTTTTGAGTTTGGTTGAGGTGTTTTATCAAACACCTTGCATACGATAAATAAATTGCTACAAAAACACAACTAAGTTAATGGCTAATATCCAAATTTGCAAACACAACAACACAATGAATAAATTAGCAAGACAAGAGATATTTGACCCAAGGATTATGGATATTCAAGCACTTCTCCCAAACACATATGAGCAAGATATAATCAACTCTACCTAACCAAGATAATTGGTGAAGCACGCAATCACTTATTTCTCTTCTAAAAACACTAATTTAGTGAAGCACATAAATTAGCTCTCTTGACAATAGCAAATAATAATGAAGCACTATCAATTTAACAAATGCAAGGAATTAAACAAAGAGAGGCTAGGACAAACCCAAGGATGAGAAGCTCAACCTAGGTATTTGCACTTGAATTTTGTGGATTTAGGTACACTAAATCTTGTGCTACTATAATGAATGAACTAATGATTACATATTAGAACAATCAATTAGCAATTGAAGATACAAGAAGAGTAAGGTGAAGCAACTTACAATCTCCAAGCAAAATCATAAGCAATACATCACAAGCATTCAAGATAGAGTGAAAATAAATCTTACTTAAATGAAATGGGTTTAGTACAAGAAATCCTCCTTGAGCCAAATAAATGGAGTTAGTTACTCATAATCAATGCTAGATTACAAGTAATTAATGTCTCCTCTCTAATTCCTACTAAACCTAATTGTGTTCTTGGAAGGGTAAAGAAGAACATGAAGATGTTAGATGTGAAGATTAGATGTAGGTTAAGTTATTAGATAAGATATGTTATGAGCCTTCTTTTAATACATAGCAGGTTCTGTACGGCCTGCTGAACGGCCGTACAGCTGCCCTTACAGAAAATCTGCTCCTTGAACGGCCTGTCGAACTGCCGTACAGTAGCCCGTACAAGATAAAATCTTCAATATAATGCATTCAACGCCTCCCGGCATCGCGAGCTTGCATCTTCTAACTACCTTCTTGAACATCTTTGCTTTCCAAGCCCAAATTAAGTCATCTTTTCAACAATTAGCATGAGGCACTGAAAGATGAAAAACATAATTAATATCGAAAAAACAACATTCAGAACTAACAAAAATGCAGAAGAATAAAAGACAAAACGTGTATAAAATACACGTTATCAGTGCTTGTTTAAGACCAAATAATGATTTTATGAGCCTACATACCTTGTCTTTATGTCCATGAACAACACGTCCCTCTAGCTGCTTCATGTATATCTTTTCATTTAAATCGCCATTCAAAAAGGCAGTCTTTACATCCATTTGATGCACCACAAGATTATGGATGGATGCAAGAGCTATTAAGGCTCTAATAGTAGCAACATTAGTCACCGAAGAATATGTATCAAAGAAATCGATACCTTTTTTTATCGATGTCCACCAACCTTGACCCTGGTTTTGTAATTTTCAATTGATCCATCAGATTTAAATTTCTTTTTAAAAATCCACTTGCTTTTCAGCGCTTTACAACCTCTAGTAAGTTTACATAAAACCAAAGTGTTATTGTTCATAATGGACTCTATTTCACTTTTAATGGTTTCTAACCAAAAAAATTAGAGTTGACTTGTAAAATTCGTAATTTTTATTTTTATTTTTATTTTTATTTTTAAAATTAGAAATTAGATTTTTAGTTATATATTTATTTTATTTAGAAAATTTTAGAATTCTAAAGGATAGGATTCGTTATATTTGGAAAGAAGAGTAAGAATATTTTAATGAATCGATATCATTTTAATTATGTTAATTATGTGTGCTAGAATCTTTTATTTTAAGGAATTACTTGGAGAGGTTATAGATTTTAGGAGGAAAGTATTAGAATTACCCAAATAAAATTTAGGTTTTGTGTGATTATATAAGAACCCTTTGTAGCATTGAAAATCGTACAGAAACTCGTTACAACTTATGAAAAAGGTACGTGTTCATTCTCTTTAAATTATTAAGGCTTTCTTGCGTGTTTTTATGTGCTAACTAAATAAAACTCATGCGATTGATTATCGATATGCCTCATATGCTTTTTAACTACTTATAAACGCATATATGTTTCTGTGAGAGTCATTTTTGCTACTTACTATGTCTTTTAATACATGTAATTGATCTTAACATATTGTGCTGCTTGAATTGAATTATAACCCTATTATGTAGACATGGTTATCATTTATGTCAATAAAGATTTTAGTTAAAAATAATCTTAAGTTGTTTGAATTATCTGATTTTGTATGAAATTATGTACATAGACAGGTAGCATCGTTGTTGCATTTGTGCATTACGGCATAAATTTATTTTGTAAAAAAGAAATTTTGTTGTTGTTTTAAGGAATTTCATGTTAGTAGTAGAAACTGGATTTATATATTCAAGTAACCAAGTTATATGATAATTACATGCTAGTGATATAATAATAATGCTTTTCAATAATAGAAAAAAAAGAGTAAAATTTTAGATGAAATCTTTTCGTGTTAAATTATTAGATTTAAATGAATTTTTCGTTAATATGATGAATGTTTTGTTAGTGTGGCATAACTGTTTTAGTATTAGAGAGGCTCTAATTTTTGTGTGCTTCATGGAAATTGTTTATTTAATCATGAGTTAGCAACATACATGCATATCAATGTGTATAGTATAGTACTATAATTTAGTAACAGAAGTGAACAAAGACCAAAGACCTTTTTGCATGTTTACACATCACCTTTGGGCTAAGCTGTGTGTTTCCTGAATGGATTTAAAATATAACTTGCATGAACGCAGTTTCTGGCCACAGTTTATATAGTATTTAAATACATATTTATTTGCTAAGTTTTGTTAATTAAATTTTAGGATCTATTTCTGCTTAATTTTTTGTGTACATTATCGCGTTCGAGGTAAGTGACTTTTCATTGTTCACTAATATTATAAAATCTGTTTTATTATGTTACAAAATATTTGTTTGATTTGGTTATCGAAATTGTGATATCGAAAATTGATTTTAGAAAAGAATTATTTTAGAATTCCCCAGTTTTAGTTGCGTATCAAATCATAGAATCCGGTCACTGGATAGAGTGACATATAGAATCATAGAACTTGTTTACGCACGTTCCGGAACACATAGATACCTTGTTGAGTAGGACTTAACGAGGGACGTAAACTGGCCCCCATCGAATATAGAACCGTGTCACTGGTTTAGTGTGACCGTAATTTAGAACTGTGGGAATAAATTATGATTTTATTGTTTCGATTTTTGTATCGATTTAAAGTTTCAGAAATTTTGTTCTCTTATAAAAATATTATTTTTGAGTCGTTGGGCGATAGTTACTTGCTGGGCTTCGCAGCTCATTGTTTTAATATGTTTCAGGTTCAGACTTTTGGAAGCTTATTAAGATTAAGGATTTGAACCGTGTGGATTTCGTGATACTTGATTTAGATGCTATTATAGAATAAGACTTATCGAATTATTGATTAAATTTTCAGTACATTATTAGAAGTTGAATATTGGATTTGAGGAGTTGCGTCTCCGATTTGATGATTTTAGAATATTGAATTTGACCGCTACATTTAACTTTCGTTAATTTTTGGATTTATCGAATAAGAATTCTATTTTATTTCAGTTTTAATTAGAAATAATAGTCCGAAAATTTGGGCTGTTATAGTTGGTATCCGAGCAGGTCGTCGTTCGGAGTGTATTAGGTATGGGACTAGTACATTCCCTAGGATACGATCCTATAGACTATCGTATAGGTTTTGACCTTTAAGTTAGTAAATTATTTTGAATTTAGAGCACTTGTTTGTGTGATTATTTGACCTGTTTGACTTTTGTGCTTTTTGATCATTGATTTAAGTTTGAAAGTTTATTGTTTTTAGAAACGATGGACGGAGAAGGCAATAATGGCAACAATAATGGCAACAACAATGGCAACAATCAGAATGGCAACAACAATAACAATCCGGGCAACGATAATCAGAATGGCAACAATAATGGAGGAGGAAATGTAGTCGACTTGCTAAGCTGAGAGTTACGCTCGTAAATCAGCAACCCAGACAACAGAATGTCGTCTCTCAGTTTAAGCGTTTGAACCTGTTAGGTCCGATAAGATTGTAGAAGGGGGGGTTGAATACAATCTTAACCTTTTTATCGAAATTTGTCTTTTAAATAAAATTTGATAAAGACAAATTTATGTGCGGAATTATTTAACACAATTTTTCAAGTTGAATATAACTGTATATTAACTTGATGTGGTGTTACAAAATCAGTATAACAACTTATCAAGATGTTAATAACTAATTATAAAATTCGACATGAACTTTTCTAATTTAGTTAATAATAATCAAGATAAGAACTAGGAAACTTAATTCGCTAGTAGTACAAGAATCACAAATAAACAAGTTCTAGCGGATAGAATATAACAAAGATGAAGAACTTGAATTTCTGGGAATTGTTTAAGCTTTGGTGTACTTGATATTCTTGAGAGAGAATTCTGTTCTGCTGTGTTTTTTCCGTTATGACATAATCTGCTGTGTTCTGTTCTTTTATATTAGTAACAGGTCTTGCTGGCTTTCTGTAGGATATTTAACTGCTCCAGCATGACTTAAACTGTTACCAAGACTTGATTTTCCTTCATTAAGACTTACACAAACCTCCATTAAGACATATATTTTGTCGGTATGACTTAACAGAAGTTCGGTAAGACTTACAACAGCTGGCAGAGGTCGGTAAGACTTAATTCAAGTCGGTAAGACATAATCCTGAAAAGTTTCTGTCGGTATGACTTAAAATTAGGTCATACCGAATTTTCCTTCTCCAAGACTTAATCCAATCTTCTTTCTTAAGTCATATTGATCCATTTAATTAATTAATGATTAAATAATTCATATTTAATTGATACAATAATTAATTTAATAAATAAATTAATTCTTCCAGAATTAATTAATTTATTAAATCAACTAAATGATTTATATCAATTATAAATGAATTTAATTAAATCAATAAATAATTAATTTAATTCTTACAAACCACTAAAGGTAGTAAAGAATTACCACTGATTTGTGTTGACGTTCGATGTACTGTCTGGTTCATGAACGACTAACTTCAACGATGCTTCTTCACTTTTGACTTTAGGTTGTGGTTTGTTTCTTCTCTCAATTCTCTTGTACTATAACTGATCTTCAAACTATCACTCGAAAAATCTCTGTCACTGTTCAAATGAATCCATTCACTTCAATGCTATACTGGGGCTTGATCAGATAACTGAATCGTCTTCCAGTGTATGACATCAAAATTATAGATTGACTTTTCTTCTTTCTTCTGACAGATAATACTTCTTGAGATTCCTGTGACAGTTCATATGTATATTTACTTATTACAATTTGGTTTAAGTTGATTAAGATCCTCTAACTACAAATAGGCTGAGTCATATGCCTTTCAATCTCACCCTATTTGTTTGTTAGACAATAACAAGCAAATTCCTAGAGGATACCTCAACTAATCCAACTTAACCAAATGAAAGATAAAACTTTAAATACTAAGTAAATATAAAAAAAATTCTGGTTTATATTTAACATTTGCCAGATTCAAACATAAAAGATAAATACAAGATAGATGATCCTCTAGACTGATCATATGATACAAATTCCTATCAAGATTTATCTAAGCTCTAAAGATATAACATGTAGAGCATTTCTTTTTCTTCAGTTGTCTTCCCTTCTGAATTCTCTTTCTTCTGGCTCATCTGTGACTTGAAGTTTCATGTGTAGATCAGAATCAACAAGACGTTCTCTTCTTGATGACAATCCTTGAGGTAAGACTAAAGGAATTCCAAGCTTCTTTCTCAGTTCACCTTGAAATTTCTTGTAATCTTTTATGTTCGTTTGTGCATAGGATCGAATGTGATCTGCAGCTATTACCTTTTCTTCAGTCAAGAATCCATGATTTCTGAGAGCATATTCAGCATATACCAAGTGCTTTGCATGATGTTCGTATAACTCATCTGTCTGAAGATTGATTGAGTGAAGTACCTCTCCCTTAAGAAATTTTACTTGTGGAGGTTCCTTAATCACTTCTGGTCCAGCTCTTTCAGCAAATTCTTTGAACTTTTCATGTAACAACACACCTAGCTCAGAAGATGTTCTTACCTTAGGTCTAAGTACCCAAATCTCTGTCAGCGATCTGTCGTAAAAGAACTGAATAGATACTCTGAAAGTTCCAACTTTATGACAATCTACAAATATTACCAGCTCATCAGATTTGGGTTCAAATGCAGTAGTTATCCTGATGACTTCTACCTGTAAGGCCTTTATATACATATCATGAATTGGAATTACCAGTTTGAATTCCTCGAGAATTTGTCCAAGACGACGATCTTCATAATCAGAACTCTGAGGTGAATCAATTGCTTTTTGAGCACGTTCCAATTTGTCACCGCTCTTTAGTCTGATATATGTCTTTCTCTTCTCAACATTTATAGCATGTAGTCGTTGTAATGCTTGCTGTTCAGCTTTCTGAAGTTCTTCATTTCGTGCAATTTGCTTTAATGATTTTTGAAGTTTTTCTTCTCTCATTTGCAAATTAGCTTCCCTTTGAGCAAATAATTCTTCAGATTCTTTCTCAGATTGTTGAGCTTCAAATTCAGATATCACTGGTCCTTCATCTTCCCAGTGATTAAGATCAGGTTCAGGAAGTTCTTCACCTTGATCAGGGAATTCAAGATCAGCAAAAACATCGAAGTTATCCGGTTCACCCGTGTAATAATAACCTGTGTTCTTGTCTTGAATTTCTTCTTCAGTTTCTTCAACTACTTTCTTCCTCTTATCTTCACCTTGGTCAGATTTACCAGATTTTCCTTCTCCTCCCTCTCTTTCTTTAGTTTTATCTTGTGACCCCTTTGATTTCTCCCCCTTAGTTGAGGAATCCTCTACAGATTTATCAGTTGCCCCAGCTTCAGGATCTTGTTCATCATCATCACCATCCTTGCTTGTAAAGAATTCAATTTCTTCATTTGTAGGTTTGCGACTTTGACTTACAAGATTAAACAAATGTCTTAACCCTTTAGCCTGGTGTGCATTTTGCTTTTCGATCTGGTCTAGACGAAAATCAGTAGATTCCTGATTGTGCTGTACCTCTGACTGTAGATTATCAACTTTCAAGGAAATCTCAGAAATTAACATGTCTTGAGCAACAGTATTATCTCCAGAGTCATCAAGTGCCTTTTCATGAGAGAGTTCGAGAGAATCTATCTTCTTGGTGAAAGATGTCTTTAAGTAGTTAATGTCCTTCTTGATTACAGCAAGTTGACTGTTGACAGAGGTGGATGAAGAAGATCGCTCACCCACTTGTGCTTTAAGGATTTCTGTTTCAGCCTTGCTGACTGCAAGTTCTTTCTCTAAAGCAGTTATCTTTTCTAATAATGAGAGAGTGTATGTGTCAGTGTGTGCGCTCACCTGGCGTTCACTTTGAGATCCACTCACCTGAAGTGCATGTGTTTCACTCAATTTTATGGTATTCCTCACATCACTCCTCTTAGATTCCTTAGCTGCTTCCAGATTTGTACCTGCATGTAAAATCACCCTAGCCTCCTCTGGGAAGGTCAGTGGTGGTGCAATGGGAGTTCGCAAATCCCTGTCCTTAATCAAATCTACTTGAACATTTGAAATTGTTGACTGAATTGCTTCAGTAGTAGATTGATCAAGTTGCCTTCCACTTTCTCCAGTCGAAACTGCGAGTGGAAAATCCCTTGTGGGAGCCAGGAGTGTTTGTCCTGGGAGGGGAGATGATGGTTATATTAAAGTTGGCTGAGAACCAAGATTTCCCTCTAAAGCCTGTGAAGACTCTTCTACCGTAACTATGGTAGGCACTGTCACATTTTCTACGTGCTCTCCTTGCAATGTGTCCTGAGACTCATCTAAAGGTATGTCTTCCCCCATTGTGAGTAATAGGGGTGTGCTTGACTCACTACAAGGTGCCACGACCCTATGGCGAATTTCAATAGAATCATCCTGTTGAGAAGATGATTCTAGTAACTGTGTAACGGCCATATCAACTTCCATATCCTGTTGGGAGGATATAGACGGGCTTACAGTTGCCTCAGTTTGAGTTCTACTTTTCTTTTCTAGAGGCAGAGCTGTGGGTTCACTCATTCTATCACTATTGATTCGACTTCTTTTGACTTGCAATTTCTTTCTGAAGTGAAAAGATATGAGTTTTGTTGGTTGAGTGTTTGGCTCTACGACCTTGGTTAGAGGTTGTGGTACTACAACCCATTGGTCAGACCTACCAACCACTTGGGTTCCAGAAATAGATTGAGAAGTAGTAGTTTGAGGAACAGAAGGCAATACCTGGTCAGCTGATTCCGCAACAGTCTCTGATAAGATGGGTTGATCTGATTCAGGTTCAGGGACAGATGCAGTTTCTTGCACTGGATGTTCAACAACAAGTGCAGCTGGCTGAGGAACAATTTGCTGAGCAGGTTCAACTCGTTGATTGTCTTGATCTTCATTATCAACAAGTACATTTTCCACTGGTGGTTCAGGGTTTTGTTCAGGTTGTTCAGGTTCTGGTACAGGTTCAATGACTGGTAGTTGTATATAATTTGACATGTATTTGGTGACAACTACAGGTATGTTTGTGAATTTAGGCTTGTTGCTGTACTCGGTGAACAATCTGGTAGTAGGTTTACCTGACGCCAGTGATTCTCCATTCAGGAATTGGGCTTGGTTTTCTAGTTCCACAAGATGGTTAAAAATCAATGACAAGAATCTTGGATAATAACATGATACTTTATGTCCATTATCAAAATTCTTCTTTGCATTAATGATTCTTCTAACCATCGGAACACACAGTAGTCTACCAATATTGATTCTTCGGTTGTGTGCAACTGCATATCCAATATGCTGCAAGAAAGATGGTAATACCCCGAAGTTCCCTTTAGTAGAATTGGCAAAGACTCTACCTAACGTGTCAAACAGATAATCCCATTCCTGAACGAAGTTCTTTTTATTCCAGACAGTTTGATCAGGACTGTCTTGATAGAATACACCATTCAAAAAAATTATCAATTCTTGATCTGATGGTAATTCTTCGAAATTATCAGTTGGAAAATTTAAGACCATATTAATAACATTTTCATTCACTGTGTACTGATTATCTCCTACAGAGAAGACAAAAGATCTGTTATCATTAGAAATGACAGCAATAGTACACATGATTCGCAAAGGTTCAATTTTTAATGGAGCATCCAATCTCAAAGCATTGCGAACCAGTGAATTTTCATTTAAAAATCGAATCCACGGTCGAAAACGTTCAACTGAACATTTTTCTGGATCAAAATAACCGATTAAATTATGTTTAATAATATCAAATCGATCAGCCATTTTAATCAAGATTTAATTTCTTTGAAAATTTCAGATTTTACAAAATTATAATTTAAAAATTAATTTTTCGAATTAATAATTAATTAAAAATTCGAAAAAATCAAAATTTCTCCAAAAATTCTGAAAAATTCACACAATGATCCTCTTACACACACGAACACACGTATATTTTTGGATTTGCAAGAATCGAACCCAGTTTTTCAGAAAAACAGATCTTAAAATCGATTTTTCGAAAATAAAAACTTTTAAAAACCTGACCAAATCTTGATTTTAACCACTCAAAATGTAGATAATCAAGCAAGGAATCCAAATATGTGGTTAAATCGTGAAATAGGTGAGTGAATCCGATCGAAAATCCGGCAGAGGTTCGACAGTTGTGTGTGTGTATCGTATGTATCTATGTTTTTGTTCTCTAAGACTTAACTTGAGAGAGACTTAAAATGAAATTAAGACTTAACATATTCTAACTGTTATATATATACTAAGTAGATGAATAAGACTTAAAAAGATAACTAATAAGACTTAAAACTACATTAAGACATAACTGATATGTATATATACTATATTCGAATATGACTTAATTAAAACTAAGACTAAATTAAGACTTAATATTAACAAGACTTAAAAACTGTTACTATTATGACTTATTCTAAATAACTAATAAGACTTAAAACTCCGAATAAGACTTAATCTAAAAATAGAAGAATAAGACTTAACTTATATACAGACAAGACTTAAAAATAAGTAATTAAGACTTAATTAAATACAGGTGATTAAGACTTAATTTATACTGACTAGCGAATATGACTTAATTTTAAAAAAAAACTCGGTAAGACTTAACCTGTTTAAGTCATACCGATTTTAGGTTAAGTCATATTGACTGTTTTTCCTAATTTTAAGTCATATTTACTTTAAACAAACATTAAAAAACACAATAAAATATACAATTAACTTATAAAAATAATAAAAATATTATAGAAAATTAAACAAATAATAAAAATAATAATAAATACCATATGCTATCCTATTAACGAGAACAAAGCAATATTAACAGGACAAACATTACAAAATATATGATAAATTAATTAATAAAATAGAAATAAATATTTACAAATATTCTAAAAATACAGAAGTATGAAGTATTAAATAATATGAATAAATAGAGTGAAAAATGACTAAACAAGTAAGAAAATCAGCTGGTAAAATAATTATACAAGTGATTTCAAACAACAAATATTCACAGAATAATCACTTGCAAAATTATTAAAGATCAAATTTCAGATATTAACTGTATTAATTACTAGGACTGTTTAACATACCCAATTCACTAACAATTCTAGTGAATGAGGATTCATTAAGCGACTTAGTAAAAATATCTGCAGTTTGATCTCCAGAGCCTACAAATAGTAGTTCCACTGTACCATTCATTACATGCTCTCTTATAAAATGATACCTTATGTCAATGTGCTTTGTCCTTGAGTGCTGCATAGGATTGCTTGCGATTGCTATGGCACTTGTATTATCACATAAAATAGGAATATTTTCCAATACAATGCCATAGTCCATTAATTGATTCCTTATCCATAAGATCTGAGCACAACAGCTTCCAGCAGCTATATATTCAGCTTCGGCTGTAGAGTTGGAAACTGTTTGCTGTTTCTTACTGAACCAGGATACCAATCTTCCACCTAGGTGTTGACAACTCCCAGATGTACTTTTCCTGTCTACAACACTTCCTGCATAGTCAGAATCTGTATATCCAATTAAAGTAAAACCAGTTTCATTAGGGTACCAGATGCCTAAATTAGGCGTACCCTTTAGATATCTTAAGATTCTTTTGACAGCAGTGAGATGGATTTCTTTAGGGTTCGCTTGGAACCTTGCACACAAGCATGTGGCAAACATTATATCTGGTCTACTAGCAGTTAGGTAAAGCAATGAGCCAATCATACCTCTATAGCCTGTGATATCTACCTTGGCAGAACTTTCACATAAACCAATTTTGACAGCTATAGTTGATGGTGTCTTTGCTGATGAGCACTCCTCCATGTGATATTTCTTGAGGAGCTCCTTAATGTACTTGGATTGACAAATAAATATTCCATCTTGTCTCTGACTTATTTGTAATCCAAGAAAGAATTTCAGTTCTCCCATCATGCTCATTTCAAACCTACCCTGCATTAACTTAGAAAACTTCTTGCATAGAAGCTCATTACTAGACCCAAATATAATATCGTCCACATAGACTTGGACTAGTATTATATCATTCTTATGTCTTTTAGTGAAGAGCGTTTTGTCTATGACACCTCTTATAAAACCATTTTCTAATAGAAATTCAGAGAGAGTGTCATACCATTTTCTTGGGGCTTGCTTAAGACCATAGATAGCTTTGTAAAGAAAGTAGACATAGTCCAGATGATCTTGATCTTCAAAACCCGGGGGCTGTTCTACATACACTTCTTCATCCAGCTTACCATTCAGAAAGGCACTCTTGACATCCATTTGATAAACTTTGAATCTTGAATAGGATGCAAATGCCAAGAATATTCTGATGGCCTCAAGTCTTGCCACTGGGGCATAGGTCTCGTCATAATCAATGCCTTCAGCTTGAGAATAACCTTTAGCTACCAGTCTTGCTTTGTTTCTTATCACAGTGCCATCTTCATCTAGTTTGTTTCTGAATACCCATCTTGTGTCCACCACTTTTCTATCTTTAGGTCTGGATACCAGCTTCCATACTTCTAGTTGCTTAAATTGATTGAGTTCATCTTGCATAGCAATCACCCAATCAGGATCAGATAGAGCTTCTTCTACTTTCTTAGGTTCCATGACAGACAGGAACCCAGAATAGTTACATTGATTCTGATAAGCTCTTCTTGTTTTCACACCAACATCTGGATCACCAAGAATCAGCTCAAAAGGATGAGCTCTATTCCAAACAGTTTGTCAGGGAAGAATTGATCTTGACGATTCGCCTTGTTCTTCAGTATGATGTTGAGTATGACTTGTTGATCCTTCATTATCTCCCCCTGAGTTGTTGCCAGTTTGACTTGTTGATGGTTCAAGAGTATCAGTGGTGTCTTGAAAATTATCATTGTTTTCACCAGCATCACCTTGATCATTACCACCAACATTTGGATTGTTATTATCAGCAACAACGTCAGGTTGATTGTCATCATCTGAATCTGAGTCTGACATATCATCAAACTTAAGCTTTTCAGATGGATCTTCATTTTGGATATTTGGGAGTTTTGTGTCATCAAATGTAACATTGACACTTTCCAAGGTTTTCTGTTGATCAATAAGATACACCTTGTAGGCTCTTCTAGTATAACCAATAAATATTGCTTCATGTGCTTTTTCTTCAAATTTACCACCTTGATCATCTCCTTCTTTCAGCACAATGCATTTTGTCTCAAATACATGGAAGTACTTGAGAGTTGGTTTCTTGTCATGTAGAGCTTCATATGGTGTCTTCATTAAGTCTTTATTGATAAGTGTTCGATTTTGTGTATAGCATGCAGTGTTGACAGCTTCAGCCCAAAGGCTCAATGGAAGCCTTGATTCACTTAGCATAGTACGTGCAGCTTCAATCAAGGTTCTATTCTTTCTTTTAACTACCCCATTTTGTTAAGGAGTTCTGGGAGCTGAGTACTGTCTAGTTATACCCTTTTCAGTGCAAAAGTCATTCAGAACTGCATTCTTGAATTCAGTTCCGTTGTCTGACCTTATAGCTCTTACTGGACGATTAGAATCCAGCTCAATTAACTTAATGTGATCAACTACCAGTTTTGGAGTTTCATCTTTTGAGTTCAGAAATAGTACCCATGTGAATTTTGAGAAATCATCAACAATCACTAGAGCATATCTTTTTCTTGACATAGACATCACACTAACTGGACCAAACAAATCCATATGGAGAAGTTGTAATGGTTCAGTTATTGATGATATGTTAGTGCTCCTGTGAGTTGCCCTTTTTAACTTCCCTTTTTGACAAGCATCACATAGACCTTCCTGAGTAAATTCAATCGAAGGTAAACCTCTCACCAACTCTCTTTTCACTAGAGAATTCATTGTTTTGAAGTTTAGGTGAGAAAGTCTCTTGTGCCATAACCAACTTTCATCAGTGGATGCCTTTGAATAAAAACATCTAATTTCTTCTGTGCTTCCAGAGTTCATATTGGCTATGTACAAGTTTCCTTTTCTTACTCCAGTCAACTGCGGCCTTTCATTTTTCTTGTGTGATATTAGACAATTCTTCTTGTTGAAATGAACTTCATAACCTTTGTCACAGAATTGACTAATACTGAGCAAATTGTGCTCAAGGCCGTTCACAAAAGAGACATCTTCAACGATAACATTTCCAGCTTCTAATCTGCCATATCCATCAGTTTTACCTTTGCTGTTATCTCCAAAGGTAACGACTGGGCCGGCCTTCTCCACCACATTTGTCAGCAGGGCTCTATCTCCGGTCATATGCCTTGAACATCCACTGTCCAGAATCCACATGACTCGTTCAACCTGTTTCAAACCCTGCAATGACAAATTGGTTAGACTTTCTTCGGAACCCAAATTTGATTGGGTCCGGAGTACTTAAAGAATTGACCTTTATCAGGTAAAGCAACACTTTTTATTTTAACAACATTTTCTTCAGGTACTGGACATTTAACCCTGTAAACAGCTTTAACTTGTTTTGGTTTCAGCTTGGGTAACCATGTCTTTACCATATCCTGAGAATGACTTGGAGTCCTAATCTTAGAATTAGGTGATGTTACAGTCCTGGATCTAACATGTTTATTTCTGCTCATATGCTGTCTAGGAGCATTCTTATCAACACATGCATGATTACCGTTAAAGTAAGCAGACATTATATTAAAAGCACAAGACATGCAATTAACAGCATTGCATTTCTTATGAGCAGTTTCAATAACAGGAATAGCATGCATGGTAGATATGTTGTTGCATTTATTCATGTTGTTACTTCTACTACTAGTTTTCAAGGAACTAGTAGACTCACCAACTCTTTCTGTTTTCTTAAACACAGTCTTTCTATCTTCATCATTTTTAACAACTTGATTACTTTCTAAGACTACGCCATTAGGTAAATCCTCAATGCGCATCTCTTCCTTAATGATTAAAGATGTTGTATCCAAAGGTTCTGCTATGGATGTCTTAAAGAGTGGGTTACTAACACCCTTAAGCACTAATGGTATACCCCTATCTACAGCACTGACACGATTAGGGGTAATAATGCTTTTTCGACCAATAGCTTCATTATAATCAAACCCAATTCCTACGATTTGATTAATAGCTTGTTGGTTAAACAACTCTTTAGCCACTTTACATGAATTAGAAGTAGCACTAACCCTTATTTCTAGCTCAGCTATTGTTTCACGTTGTTGAACCACTATCAACGCTAGAGACCTCTCAAGTTCTTTTAGAATTCTTATTTCTGATTTTTTTTTATCATGACAATTTTGTACATCGTGTAATTCTGATAATTGATTACTAAGATCTGTATTTAACAAATTTAGCCTTTCAATCTCTCTATTAGCATTACCTAGTGTATCACTAAGTTGATAGATATATTGACTTTCAGTACATGATACCTCAGATGAAGTACCACTGGAGTTATCAGATTTTGCCATCAGGGCAAGATTGCCATACTCTTCATCTTCAGAGTCTGTATCATCCCAACTCTTTCCAGCAGCCACATAGGCTTTACCTGTCTTCTTCTTCTCAGATCCAAAGTCTTTTCTTTGGTTTTGTTTTGGCTTCTGACATTCAGTAGCGAAATGTCCAAGTTCATTACAGTTGTAGCATCTAATTTTACTTCTTTCAAATGTTCAATTTTTGTAACCTCCTCTGTTACTTGAGGATGAAGAACCTCCTCTCTGAAACCTGTTATAGTTAGATTTGTACCTGAACTTGGGATTCTTCCTGAATCTGAAGTTGCTGAATTTCCTTACCAACAAAGCCATGGACTCATCTTCCAACTGATCTAGCTCTTCTAATGAATAGAAGTCTCCTTCATCTGGACTAGCATTCGTTTGACCAACTTCAACTTCAAGTTTACCACTGTCAACATTACAAGGTTGAATAACCTTATCTTCCACTTCCTGTTTGTTCTCAACAATAAGAGCTGTAGAAGTATTAGCAACTCTTCCTTTTCCATAAATCTCGTTTTGTTGAGATTGTTCCAGTTCATAGGTTTTTAAAACACCAAAGAGTCTTTCTACCGTAATTTCACTTAGATTCCTCGACTCTCTGATAGCTGTAAATCTATGTTCTAGATGAACATGCATTGACAGTAGAAATTTTCTGTTGATCTCTTTCTGAGTATAGTACTTGCCATGCATCTGTAAATTGTTGACAAGTTTGTTATATCTTTCAAACACATCTTGAATACTTTCATTGGATGCTGATCGAAAGTGTTCATACTTGATAAGTGCATAATTTTGCATATTTTTATTACCTATTTATTGCTTGGAATCGTATTTTAATAAATTATTTTGTTGCATTTCAGGAAATTTCGAGAAAAATGAAGAAATGGCAAAATAAAGAAATAAAGGTCAAAGAAGAGAAAAAAGAAGAAGAAGAAGGACCAAAATAGAAGAAAAGGAAAGAAGAGGGAGTTTGGTGCAAAAGCTGAATTTTTATTTAAAAACTAAAAAAAAAAAGAATAAATAAAAAAATAAATAAACATGAAGGGCTAGGATTTAATCCCACCAAACAAATGAATGGTGAGGATTAATCCACACCAACCACAATCTCAATCTATTTCCTATAAATAGATTCATTTTTCTCTCTTGTAAAATCACTTAGAATTAGATTAGATTAGGATTAGGTTTAGGACATTCCTAAATTTCTAGTTGTAATTTGCAGCTCTTTGTAAACATTTTTACATATATTTTTTTTGGTTTAAATTGCTTAATTCGAAGCTTTGTTTTCCCCTGTTTTTGGTTTTTAATCGAACAAAACCCAGCCCTTTTATTTCAATTCCCTGTTTTCACTACATAGAAACACAGTCTCCTTTCCTCTCTTAAATTCTACACAAGCCCATAACCATCTCCTCCCTCATCCCATTTCTATTTCTTCCACCCTCTTTTATCCTTTTCAATTCGAAGCCCAGCAACCCATAAAACCCCTCTTGCTTTTTACAATAGCTGTACACCTTGATTACTGCGAGTTTGTTTTGTGTTATTACCGAGTTCGTCGCTGCTGAGTTATGAATTGCGAGTTGACACCGAGTTGAATAGGAATTTGAATCATAGATTTCTAGGATGAGTCAGTTTTGCCATTTGTCCGAGTTATAGAAATTTTCTAAATTGTAGTTATAGAAATCTGAGTTTGTGCTATAATTCGCTGAAATTCTTGTTTTGCAGAGCTCGTTCTATCGATTTAGTCGTTAAATTCTGTGGCTTAGTTGTGTGTGAATGTGGTGGTTTAACGATTTGTTTAAATTAGTGTCTCAAATTAGAAGTATTGTGCTACTTGCTATTTGTTTAATTGCGAGTCTATGTGTTGGTCTAAGTTTCCTGCTTGTTCGAGTGTATGAGTTGCTGCGTGTGTTTGGATTGCCGAGTCTTTCATTAGGTTTAGAAATTTGCCGAGGTCTTATTTCGAATTCTGCTGGAGTTAAGTTTGTTGGTTTGCCAGTTCAGTTTGCGTCGCTCGAGTTTTATTCCATTTCTGAGCTTTGTCAGAGTTTTATGATTGTGAGTTTTGCCATGTGATTAGAATGCAGTTTTAGAGTCGACTGTTTATTGCTAAACTGTTTTTCTGTTTTTCGAGTTTTTTCTGATTGTTGTTAATTCGCTGCATTTTCCGAGTTGTTGGAGTTTTGTTATTGTTGTCTGTTTTAGTCGTGGCTATGTAGTGATCTGAATTCTTGCCTTGTCGCGTTTATCTCTTTTTCCTATGTTAAGTTGTCGAGTTGTTAAATTGGTATGATGTCGTGTAATGAGTTCTGTAAATAAAATAAATTTTATTTAAAAATAAAAAAATAATGTTTTAGATTAAAATGTAATTTTTAATTTTATAATTTAGATTTAATTCCAATTCTAGAGTCTTGAGAATAATTTAGTATAAATTTGTTTAAATAGATTTTCAGTTTAATAATTAAAATCCAAATTCTCAAAAATCAAATGTCCTAATTCGATTAAATTAGAAATTAAGGTTTGCGAAATAAATATTATTCCCTGTGGACCGAATCTAAAATAATAAAACGAAGATCGTGCGCTTGCGATATTAAATTGTACACATTTCTGACACATCAAGTTTTTGGCGCCGCTGCCGGGGAATTAATTATTTTTCGCACCTTAATTTTTAATTTTTCGGATTAGTTTTCTTCCGCTTGTCTAATTTTTTATCTCAATTTTTTTTTTAGGAAAGTTTGAAGTTTCGGGAATCTTCTCACGGAGCTCGGAACAAATTGGAATTTCTGGAAGCGTGCTTCGGTAACCCGTATCTCATTCTTTTCATTTTTTTTATTTTTAGAAAATCACAAAAAAATTGAAAATTCAAAAATCACAAAAAAATTGAAAATTTAAAATAAAAAAATTAGTTGTAAATACATAAATGTTGCATCATACATTTAATCACTTAGGGCACATCATCTAGATTTTTTATATTTTTTGTTTTTAATTTTTCGTATCTTATAATTGTGGTGATCGCTGGAGGACCCAAAGGTACGTTAATTTTTTTTTTTTATTAGGACACGTAGTGTAAGCATCCATAATTATTTATCGTTTTTGTATATATCTTGTTTGTTGCATCAAATAAACGTAATTAAGACTTATTCACGACCTTCAGTGTCTAAGGTTCGCCTGGCTGTTAAGATTTTGTGTCTAAGTGACGAGTTTGGCCTCTTGGCAATGCCTGCTCTAATCTGGCCGAATCGGTCTGAATAATTCTTAATTTACGAAATTTTTAGTGTGTCATAGGTTAGATTTTTCTTTTGATTTTTCACCATTTATTTTGTGTGTTGCATTTTCGCACTTACTTGCTACGTGGTTTTATCATTGATCAATCTTTACCATGTACGTACCATTTAGGGATCGTTATTACCAAGGTTGGGATTTTGACGAGGAGTTAGCGGATAATACGATGTGGTATGAGTCAACCAGGGAACCTAGTGTATATAACGCGTCGTCTACTTTTAGTGATCTGCATTATAGTGAAAACGATATTGCAATCGACTCTGAATTAGATGCTTTCACTAGACGACTCGAAGCCTTAGAAACCCTTAGTGGTCATTCACACACGTCTTGGCACCCAAATTTCAACTCTCCGAGTCTCGATTTTCAACACGGCCCCGACTCTTATCAAGTCAACGCCATGTTTCAACCAACCTCTCGAAATGACCATTTTACATCGTCTTCTAACTCCGGTTGGAGAGATTATCCCGATCTCTCATGGAACCAAGGTCATAACTATCAAACTCCGCCTCCACATTTTCAAGAACCGAACTCTTATCCAATTCCGAGTCAAGTTCCTTATTCAAGTTCAATTCAAACAAACGCCCACCCGCCCGAATTTCGTGATTCGAGTACGAAACTTGACACCTTAGAAAAGAGTATCGAGGCTTTATTGATTTCTCAAGCAGACTTCATGCAAACCGTGACCCAAGATAGGCAAATTTTGAACTCTAATGCTCAAGCCTTATCTAAGTTAGAATTTCAAATGAATCAATTAGCCACCATGTGTGAGTGTGAGACGATAACCACCCCGAAACCACCCGAGGTCAACCCTGAATTTCTTATCACTCAAAGACCTATCGATACTTTCGATGATATCATTTCTCCTAGGTCTAATGTTCAAGTTGACACTCCTTTCGGTGGTGATTCACACGAAGAAGATTCTAGTGCTGACATCATTTTTTCTCTAGGGCAAACGAAGAATCCCGATGATTCTGAGTTTGTAGCTTCACCTAGACAACCATCATCTTCTTTTAGTGAACTTTGCATTTCATCTTCCAAACCTCTTCCAGAAAAACCCGAAGAACTTCATACTCAACCAATAGAAGCTGATCTAGTTAAGGAGGTTGTTTTAAGGTCAAATTTGGACGATCATGAGATTGAGTCTCTTCTTAAACAAGATTTTCAATTGCATTACGAGACCAATCGAGAACTTCATGAATCTTTTAAGGATTTGACCTCGGAAGAGATGTTTGGAGAGATGATGAATATTTGTTCTAAATGGGAAACCCAACATCAGGATAGTTCTTGTGATCCTAATTCTGTTGGTAAAACATTTTTCGAAGAGCCACCCCCACCCGTTTCTATTTCTTCATTTTCCACTCGTGCCCCGTCTGTCATCGAAACTCATGATATTCATGACCAACATCTTATCGTAATTAATTTGCTTAAACAACAAAAAGAAGCATCTTCGTGGTCTATGGATGAAGTTAGGAATATGAGTTTTATTCTTGTGCCTAATCGGATCGTTCGAGTGGTCTATGATATTTTTGTGGGTGAGTTTCTGAAATATGTTGGTTGTGTAACAAAAATAGTTTTTCCGAGAGCAGGTATTGGTTAGTAAATATTTGTTTTGTACCTCCCATAGTAGAATGTAGGTATGGGGGAGTTACATTGTGTGCGTGTGTGAGTTGTTTTCTTTCGTAGTTTTTCAGCAGTTTGTCATTCTCCGTCATCCCTTATCAGGTATTTCCTCCTCTCTATTTTATTCTCGTTCATTTTGCATACATTGAGGACAATGCATGATTTAGGTATGGGGGAGGGTTTTAGTGTAAATACATAAAATTAAAAAATCCAAAAAAATTGAAAAATTTTAAAAATCCAAAAATAGAGATATTTTAGCTTAGTTGTCCTTCCCACTCTTTAAATTCTAGAACTAGTTGGTGTTGACTATTTTTCGAAAATTATATGTATAATGCCTTTAGATAATTTGAACGTAGTCAGGTAAGGTTTTTCCTCATGAAACTTGTGTCGAACAAATTTTTGCTTAAAAGTCCAAGACGACACATTTGCACAAGACTTTTGATGGAAAAATTGTATAGGAATGTTATTCGATACCTGAGAGAGAACCCACATGTTAGAACAATGTCGAATCAAACCTTTGCGAGATGTTGCTTCTATAGTGTCAAAAAAAAAAAGAGAAAAAAAAAAAGAAAAGAAAAAGAGTCAATAAATGTTTGTAATTCTGTGATAATAAATTCTTAGTAGGGAAATCGGCTAGGTTGGGCTCATTAATAACCCGAGTAAGTAAGTCCGAGGGGACTTTGTGCCTAGCAACCTAAGGTCCATTGTGATCTGGGATTGTTGACTTAAAACTCGCTAAATGGGTATTGATGCAAAAGTCTTTTGGGACCTCAACCATTGCACAGTCGGTCTAACTACTAAGAACGTGAAGTTTGGCTAGATATTTGTTCTGATAGAGATTGAGTCAGTTCAATATTGGTTGAAAAAGAGAAAATGTTCGTATGCAGTTAATCCATCAAAGGCCTTAAATTCACTACACACCTTGGGATTTTTTGTAAATTTTTAGTCTAATCATGTGGATTGTGGGAACCTATAACTTGGCTATTATTAGAATAATCTTTAAGGCATGTATTTTCCTACAAAATCGTTTTGTTGACACCAATGAAAGTTAGAGTAAAAGAGGAAAGTTGGATACTTGCTGATTTATCTCAAAGATTTTATGGGTATATCTTCTGTAAACCCTTAGGAGACAACACTCCTCCTGTAGAGATCGTCTATGGGTTTAACGGGTTGGTAAACCAAAAATTACCCGTCACACCTACGAAAAGGAGTATAAGACTTTTTATCTAGATTTTTCTTTTTTTGTTTTACTCGAGGACGAGCAAAAGATAGGTATGGGGGCATTTGATAAGTGCATAATTTTGCATATTTTTATTACCTATTTATTGCTTGGAATCGTATTTTAATAAATTATTTTGTTGCATTTCAGGAAATTTCGAGAAAAATGAAGAATTGGCAAAATAAATAAATAAAGGTCAAAGAAGAGAAAAAAGAAGAAGAAGAAGGACCAAAATAGAAGAAAAGGAAAGAAGAGGGAGTTTGGTGCAAAAGCTGAATTTTTATTTAAAAACTAAAAAAAAAGAATAAATAAAAAAATAAATAAACATGAAGGGCTAGGATTTAATCCCACCAAACAAATGAATGGTGAGGATTAATCCACACCAACCACAATCTCAATTTTTTTCCTATAAATAGATTCATTTTTCTCTCTTGTAAAATCACTTAGAATTAGATTAGATTAGGATTAGGTTTAGGACATTCCTAAATTTCTAGTTGTAATTTGCAGCTCTTTGTAAACATTTTTACAAATATATATTTTTTTTCTGGTTTAAATTGCTTAATTCGAAGCTTTGTTTTCCCCTGTTTTTGGTTTTTAATCGAACAAAACCCAGCCCTTTTATTTCAATTCCCTGTTTTCACTACAAAGAAACACAGTTTCCTTTCCTCTCTTAAATTCTACACAAGCCCATAACCATCTCCTCCCTCATCCCATTTCTATTTCTTCCACCCTCTTTTCTCCTTTTCAATTCGAAGCCCAGCAACCCATAAAACCCCTCTTGCTTTTTACAATAGTTGTACACCTTGATTACTGCGAGTTTGTTTTGTGTTATTACCGAGTTCGTCGCTGCTGAGTTATGAATTGCGAGTTGTCACCGAGTTGAATAGGAATTTGAATCATAGATTTCTAGGATGAATCTGTTTTGCCATTTGTCCGAGTTATAGAAATTTTCTAAATTGTAGTTATAGAAATCCGAGTTTGTGCTATAATTCGCTGAAATTCTTGTTTTGCAGAGCTCGTTCTATCGATTTAGTCGTTAAATTCTGTGGCTTAGTTGTGTGTGAATGTGGTGGTTTAACAATTTGTTTAAATTAGTGTCTCAAATTAGAAGTATTGTGCTACTTGCTATTTGATTAATTGCGAGTCTATGTGTTGGTCTAAGTTTCCTGCTTGTTCGAGTGTATGAGTTGCTGCGTGTGTTTGGATTGCCGAGTCTTTCATTAGGTTTAGAAATTTGCCGAGGTCTTATTTCGAATTCTGCTGGAGTTAAGTTTGTTGGTTTGCCAGTTCAGTTTGCGTCGCTCGAGTTTTATTCCATTTCTGAGCTTTGTCAGAGTTTTATGATTGTGAGTTTTGCCATGTGATTAGAATGCAGTTTTAGAGTCGACTGTTTATTGCTAAACTGTTTTTCTGTTTTTCGAGTTTTTTCTGATTGTTGTTAATTCGCTGCATTTTCAAGTCGAGTTTTGTTGCCGTGTTTCTGAGTCCTTTACCGAGTTTCCGAGTTGTTTTGAATCGCCGAGTTGTTGGAGTTTTGTTATTGTTGTCTGTTTTAGTCGTGGCTATGTAGTGATCTGAATTCTTGCCTTGTCGCGTTTATCTCTTTTTCCTATGTTAAGTTGTCGAGTTGTTAAATTGGTATGATGTCGTGTAATGAGTTCTGTAAATAAAATAAATTTTAATTAAAAATAAAAAAATAATGTTTTAGATTAAAATGTAATTTTTAATTTTATAATTTAGATTTAATTCCAATTCTAGAGTCTTGAGAATAATTTAGTATAAATTTGTTTAAATAGATTTTCAGTTTAATAATTAAAATCCAAATTCTCAAAAATCAAATGTCCTAATTCGATTAAATTAGAAATTAAGGTTTGCGAAATAAATATTATTCCCTGTGGACCGAATCTAAAATACTAAAACGAAGATCGTGCGCTTGCGATATTAAATTGTACACATTTCTGGCACATCAATACTCAGATGTCAGAATTTCTAGTTGATTCTCCCTAACTTCCTCTGTTCCTTCATTCACAGTTTCAATGGTTTCCCACATTTGCTTTGCAGTCTTGCAGTTAATAACATGACTGTACATTACAGAGTCTAGAGAGTCTATTAAGATCATTCTTAAATTAATGTCAAGTCCAGCTTCCTCTCTTTCAACAAGAGTGTATTCAGAAGAATCTTTGTGTACATACCTTGCAGGGGAAATAACTTTTCCATCAGTAACAACTTCAGGAATTAATCCAAAAGGTATTATTGGTCCTTCTGATAAGACTTTCATGTATTTAGGATTTGCAACCTCGAGGAACATTAATATTTTGTTCTTCCACATATCATAACTGTTTTTGTCATATATGGGAATTTTCACAGTTCTAACTTTAGAAGACATGATGAATTTTTTTAAGAGAGTTAAAAAATCCGGGGATGATTTTTAATCGAGTAAAATGGGATCTTTGATTTGTGTATCAATCAATCAGCTCTGATACCAATTGTTAGGTCCGATAAGATTGTAGAAGGGGGGGTTGAATACAATCTTAACCTTTTTATCGAAATTTGTCTTTTAAATAAAATTTGATAAAGACAAATTTATGTGCGGAATTATTTAACACAATTTTTCAAGTTGAATATAACTGTATATTAACTTGATGTGGTGTTACAAAATCAGTATAACAACTTATCAAGATGTTAATAACTAATTAGAAAATTCGACATGAACTTCTCTAATTTAGTTAATAATAATCAAGATAAGAACTAGGAAACTTAATTCGCTAGTAGTACAAGAATCACAAATAAACAAGTTCTAGCGGATAGAATATAACAAAGATGAAGAACTTGAATTTCTGGGAATTGTTTAAGCTTTGGTGTTCTTGATATTCTTGAGAGAGAATTCTGTTCTGCTGTGTTTTTTCCATTATGACATAATCTGCTGTGTTCTGTTCTTTTATATTAGTAACAGGTCTTGCTAGCTTTTTGTAGGATATTTAACTACTCCAACATGACTTAAACTGCTACCAAGACTTGATTTTCCTTCATTAAGACTTACACAAACCTCCATTAAGACATATATTTTGTCGGTATGACTTAACAGAAGTTCGGTAAGACTTACAACAGCTGGCAGAGGTCGGTAAGACTTAATTCAGGTCGGTAAGACATAATCCTGAAAAGTTTCTGTCGGTATGACTTAAAATTAGGTCATACCGAATTTTCCTTCTCCAAGACTTAATCCAATCTTCTTTCTTTAAGTCATATTGATCCATTTAATTAATTAATGATTAACTAATTCATATTTAATTGATACAATAATTAATTTATAAATAAATTAATTCTTCCAGAATTAATTCATTTAATTAAATCAACTAAATGATTTATATCAATTATAAATGAATTTAATTAAATCAATAAATAATTAATTTAATTCTTACAAACCACTAAAGGTAGTAAAGAATTACCACTGATTTGTGTTGACGTTCGATGTACTGTCTGGTTCATGAACGACTAACTTCAACGATGCTTCTTCACTTTTGACTTTAGGTTGTGGTTTGTTTCCTCTCTCAATTCTCTTGTACTGTAACTGATCTTCAAACTATCACTCGAAAAATCTCTATCACTGTTCAAATGAATCCATTCACTTCAATGCTATACTGGGGCTTGATCAGATAACTGAATCGTCTTCCAGTGTATGACATCAAAAATATAGATTGACTTTTCTTCTTTCTTCTGACAGATAATACTTCTTGAGATTCCTGTGACAGTTCATATGTATATTTACTTATTACAATTTGGTTTAAGTTGATTAGGATCCTCTAACTACAAATAGGCTGAGTCATATGCCTTTCAGAACCCACTAACTTTCGATGGGGCGACTGATCCGGCTATAGTCGAGATGTGAATACAAGAGATGGAGAAAGCTTTCGGACTGTTAGGAAGCAATGAAGAACAGAAGGTCACTTTAGCTGTGTATCAACTGCAAGGAAGTGCTTACGATTAGTGGCTCACGGAACAAAGAAAGAACGAGACTGCAACCACTGCGGGAGATCTTGAACCGTACACATGGACAAAGTTCAAGAAGGCTCTAGAAGATAAGTACTTTCCGAGAACAGTTCAGCTACAAAAGGAGAGGGACTTCATTCGGCTCCAGCAAGGAGGAAAGACTGTTACTGAATATGAAGCAGAATTCGCAAAGCTTGCAAAGTATGCGCCGACATTAGTTGCTGATGAGACCAGCCGAGCTAGAAGATTGGAAGAGAGACTTCGAACTGATATCAGGAATTCTGTGGCATCGTTTGAACTTCAGACGTTCGAGGCTGTGCTCAACAAAGCTTTGGTTATCGAGAGGGGCTTAGCAGAATCCGAAAAGGCAACAGGCAATTGGAACAAGAAACGGTTCGCTCCAACTGGTGGACAATCTTCTCAAGGGGGACCACTCAAGAAACCTCAACGTGTATGATCGAGTAGGAGGTCAAGGAAATCAAGATAAATGCACTAGGTGTGGCGGGAACCATGTTGATACAGAGTGTCGTTGGAACAGAGGCGCGTGCTTTCGTTGCGGTGAAGTCGGACACAGAATTGCTCAATGCCCACATAATCCACCACCAAAGAAAGAAGCAGATAACAAAACCGGCAATGGACGTGTATTTCAACTCACTGGAAGTCACACCAACTATTAAGGTATGACTTATTTTTTTTGTGTGATTTATTTTATTTTATTGTGAATTTGGGGACCAAATTCTTTTAAGGAGGGGAGAATGTAAAATTCGTAATTTTTATTTTTAAAATTAGATATTAGATTTTTAGTTATATATTTATTTTATTTAGAAAATTCTAGAATTCTAAAGGATAAGATTCGTTATATTTGGAAAGAAGAGTAAGAATATTTTAATGAATCGATATCATTTTAATTATGTTAAGATGTGTGTTTCCTGAATGGATTTAAAATATAACTTGCATGAACGCAGTTTCTGGCCATAGTTTATATAGTATTTAAATACATATTTGTTTGCTAAGTTTTGTTAATTAAATTTTAGGATCTGCTTCTGCTTAATTTTTGGTGTACATTATCGCGTTCGGGGTAAGTGACTTTACGTTGCTCACTAATGTTATAAAATCTGTTTTATTATGTTACAAAATATTTGTTTGATTTGGTTATCGAAATTGTGATATCGAAATTGATTTTAGAAAAGAATTATTTTAGAATTCCCCAGTTTTAGTTGCGTATCGAATCATAGAATCCGGTCACTGGATAGTGTAACATATAGAATCATAGAACTTGTTTACGCACGATCCGGAACACATAGATACCTTGTTGAGTAGGACTTAACGAGGGACGTAAACTGGGCCCCATCGAATATAGAACTGTGTCACTGGTTTAGTGTGACCGTAATTTAGAACTGTGGGAATAAATTATGATTTTATTGTTTTGATTTTTGTATCGATTTAAAGTTTCAGAAATTTTGTTCTCTTATAAAAATATTATTTTTGAGCCGTTGGGCGATAGTTACTTGCTGGGCTTCGCAGCTCATTGTTTTAATATGTTTCAGGTTCAGACTTTTGGAATCTTATTAAGATTAAGGATTTGAACCGTGTGGATTTCGTGCTACTTGATTTAGATGCTGTTATAGAATAAGACTTATCGGATTATTGATTAATTTTCAATATATTATTAGAAGTTGAATATTGGATTTAAGGAGCTGCGTCTCCGATTTGATGATTTTAGAATATTGAATTTGACCGCTACATTTGACTTTAGTTAATTTTTGGATTTATCGAATAAGAATTCTATTTTATTTCAGTTTGTAATTAGAAATAATAGTCCGAAAATTCGGGTTGTTACACGACTGATCTCATCGCCTCCTCATATGTTTTAGGGTCTTCTTCAATAATGAAAGCATTTATCACCTCCTTACCCAAGAATTCTTTTTCCAAAATTTTTTTTGTAACAAAGTCAGGTCTAGAACTAGTCTCAACTCCAGCTCTTCTACTCCTTCTAGGCTTAGGAGTCTCATCAAATGATGTAATGCTGTGATGTGATATAGATGAAGAAGATGCATGTGCTAAGCATGGTTGCACATGAATTTTCATAGGAAAAATATGTTCAAAAAACTAAACACTTCGTGACTCTTTAAATGGACCAAAACCAGATGCATCCTTAAGAATGAGGCTATATGCACCACCATTAAAACCAACAAAAATACCATCTATAGTCTTGGGCCCAATCTTACTTCTTTGAAAATCTAGGAGCCTTATTTTTCCTGAACATCCCCACATTTTGAGGTAACTCAAGTTAGGCTTGAAATTTTTCAATAATTCATAAGGAGTTTTATCTGATTTTTTAAGAGGTACACGATTAAGTACATAACATGCATAAAGAATAGCTTCACCCCACATATTAGTAGGCATTCCTGAACTAATTAGCATAGCATTCATCATACCTTTAAGAGTTCTATTTTTACGTTCAGTTATTCCATTTTGTTTAGGTGTATATGGGGCTGTAATCTCTTGAGTAATACCATTAACTTCACAAAATTTCTTTAGGGTTGTTGTATCATATTCTCCACCCCTATCTGTTCTTAATCTTTTTATTTTTGCATTTAATTGATTCTCAACTTCAGCCTTATAAATAAGAAATTTTTCTTCAGCCTCATATTTTGTACTCAACAAACAGAGCTTGGTGTATCGAGAAAAATCATCTACAAAAGTAATGTAATAACGCTTGCCTTCTCTACTCACACAATTATAAAGATCACCCAAGTCACTGTGAATTAATACAAGCAACTGATGATGACCTATTCCCGATTTTATTAAAGGCTTTCTTAGGGTGTGTTGCTTCTACACACACTTCACATAAGTTGTTTGAGCCTTTTGACTGAAGCAACATTCACATGACCTAGTCTTGCATGCCATAATGAAACAGATTCAGCAATATAAACGGAAGCAGTAGAATTTTAATTATCAGTCACAATATGAAGTACAAACAAGCCTCCATTACAAAAACCATTGCCCACAAAATCACCATATGTAGTGAGAACAAGCTTATCAGATTCGAAAGTTAATTTAATACCAACTTTGTTCAATAAATCTCCAGAAATTAGGTTTCTACGTATATCAGGAACATGTAAAACATTATGCAAAGCAATAGTTTTTCAAGAAGAAAGTTTAAGAGAAACCTTTCCTTTCTCCATCAGATGCTTTTTGTAGTCCTTGAACATCTCCTTATTCAAACATATATGACAAGTTGCATCAGAATCCACCACCCATTCTGAAATATTGCTCACTAGATTTACTTCATAGACAACAGTAGCTAATTGGATTGTGCTTGAGATTTATCTCCTTTTATTTTTGAATCAGGTCCATGTGATTGCCTACACTCCTTCGTAGCATGTCAAAATTTTTGACATGTGAAGCAATTTCCTTGAAACTGCCTTTTCCCTTCAAAATTCCTACTTTTCATTCTAGTATCATGAAGCTGATTAGGACCCTTACCTTTTGGTACTCTTTTATAACCTGCATCTTTTGATTCGACAAGATTAGCAATAAAGGAAGAATGATCAAAAGACTTCTCGTTTGTTTGAATTCGATTTTATTCCTTAATCTTGATGTCAGAAACCAATTCCTGGAGAGTAAAATCTTTTTGTTATGCTTCATAGCATGAACATATGTTTGCCAAGGTGGTAATTTTTCGAGACAATTAGCTTGAGACATATCACAAATTTTCATTCCCTCTGCAATAATTTCAGCACATAAATATTCATACTCATGCACTTGTTGAAAAACATGCTTATCATCAGACATACGCGCTACTACATGCATATTTCTTTGTCCCAAAATCATCAAAACCATGCTTGGATTTTAAAGCATTCCATATTTCTTTAGCCTTTAGAAATTTACTACAGATTAAATATAAAGCAGCAGTCATATAATACAATAACATTCCACAACAATTCTTATAATCTTTCTCAAAATCTCTATTAGAATTTTCAGGGACTGAATCATTAGTAAGACAATAATCTCCTCCAATTTGTTCCAGGAAAAACTCCATCTTATCATACCACATCTTATAATTTTTTCCTTCAAAAGGGTCTAATTTGGACATATCGGGAATAAAAGTATTGGAAGTCATAGTTGTAGATAATAACAACTAAAAAATCAACTTTAGAACCAAATAATTAGTGAGGACGTAGGAGTCGTGATTTCAATTAACACCGTCTTAAAGTTGAATTTGCCCCGCTACGTACACACAGACTCTTAGCAATCAAATTTCAGGGTTACATGATCTCTATTTCTTTGATGTAGTACAGAGAAATAGATTGAAATCACTCTTTATCATTGCCCAGAAACATGTTTTTTTTTTTTGCCAAGTACCAAGTAAGAGAATACTTTTGTTGTGAGTTCAAAGAATGATGGCAGAGACCTTTTTATATATAGTAGTGAAAACTTGTAACTCTAAGAGTAGTGGAAAGCCATAGGCTGCTATTGAATGAGGAAGGTGAAGAGTGAAAAGACTTAAAATGAAAAGTCTATGATACAAAAAATCTCATACATGAACTTTGATTTTTTTTTCTTTCTTTTGAAGCAAACCATTATTTTGGAATAAATTCATATTAATTCCAACAGCCACTTCTTAGTACAAGTATACAAACACAGGTTGTTAGTATATAGAAGAAAAAAAATTGTTAATAAAATTATGTGATAAAAATGTTAGATCAGCTTGGAAATTACCTATCCTGTGTAACCTATCCTGTGTAATAAACATGAATTTGGGAATGCAAGCATATAATACAGAAACACCAATACTCATATAGTCATATCATTAAATGGAAACTCATAAAGTACGCAGTTCAAAAGTCCTAAAATTTAAAACATGAAAAATTAACAAAATGTCAACTAGCAAGACATTCAAAAATTAAATCTTTTCACTCCCAGCTCTTCTGCGTGTAATACTTTCCAGTGAAGTAGATGGTGTACTATTATCAGTCAGTAAGGAATATTTGCACATCTCAGACCGACGAATCTTGCAACCTCGGAGATAAAGCAGCCCACTTGATTCGTTTGTGTCCTACGAGTGAAACAAGCTCTTTGTATACTTGAAGGTGGTTCGGGTTCCAACGACTTAATAATCTGCAATGATTGTGCTGCTCTTTTTCAGCTAAGCAAGGTTAAATCATAAATCCTTTTGGACTATGAACTTACTATCTAAATGCCCATAGAGTGATAGAGCCTGAGACAGACCTTCAATATCTGGGAAACAGCTCTGCAATATTTTTCTTACCAGGTTGCTGTGCACTCTAATATTTCACTTTGGCATGATCTGTGGGCGATAGGGAGACCTTTAATGTGTCAGTTCTGTTCTCAGATTATTTCCTAAAACGGAATCGTGCTCTTTAGGAAAAGTTAACTCAGTTCAGAATAATGGTGAGTGGATGTGTAGTGAACTAAGCAGGATGTTTGCACCCGCTAATCATGTCATGGTCATTGTTCTCCGGCATTTCTTTTCAAGTATATCTCCGGTTCCCGCTGATTTTATAGTTTGGGGCGGTGCTGTTGGTAAAGCGTCTCTGACAACTATATGGCAAACTCTCCGCCGCCCTTCCGCTCCATGTCCTGGCTGGGTTAGTGTTTTATGGCATAACTTTGCAGTAACAAAGTTTTCGGTGGTCTGTTGGCTAATTCTCAAGAAGAGGTTCCTTACAAGAGATAGAATGCTTTGATTTGGGATGAATGTGCACTCGACCTTCCATTTCTCTTGTTCCCTTTGTGCCCATATACTACGACTATTCTTAATGCTAGTCCTAAAACCAACAATTAAGAAAAGGTTTACTTTGCCATACAAGAATAGGAGTGCTGAATTTACTATTCTCAGGGATCTGAATTACCTCTTTAGCAGATATCTTCCAGAAGTGACCGCTTTGTGAAATCCAATTCGTATGCCCAAAATAAGACATTTCCATCGAATATCTAGACAGAAACACTGTCCTCGCAAGTACTCCACCAGCGTTAATGAGAATCTGTCTAGCTAAGGCATTTATTTTCATTGTTTCCCAAAAGTGTAAATACAGATGCTTATATATTGGTTTGAAGTATAGTAGTATACTCAATTGTCTTTTTTCGGCAATGACAAATGGCTCACTCACTGCAGGAGTGTTCAGCCTGCAATTAGAATCCAGATATCAGGTGTGCATAACAAAGCTTCATCTCTCCGTGGGGAGCTATTCGGGGTTTACAGAAGCACTCCTGGAGGTCTACGAGTAACTAACTTAATTTAACCCTCTGTTTGATTAAATAAATTTAATCCTGGTTTCATCTAATGCAATGGACGAGGTATCCCACAACAGAGGACCTGTCTCAAAAAAGAATGCACTGCATTGTTACTTCGATAACAAAGTCTACGATATATTCGATGAGAAGTAACTAACTGTAGCAACATATCAATTGGCACCCGGTGACTATATATAAGTGCAAAGGTATAAACAATGATGAAGTAACAGCACTGGCAGAAGTATAGAAGAGTAAGCAGAGTTGGTGGAGGAAGTCGTTGAGTTAGTCTTTGATAGTGTTAGGCATCGTACAAGGCCACAATATAGGATGGCCAATTTTCAGATTCTAAGAGCTAGGATTAAGGGAGCTGTGAAAGAAGAAATAATGTCAACAGATGATCCTAGTAGAAAGAATACCTTCTCATACACCTATATCAGGCACGCACAACACAAATCGTAGTCTATAAACATTTTTATCGCATCAATACGGCTAAAGCAACTTTCCCCAGTTCTGGTATGAATTTGCCTTTGGCTTTCTAACTTTTACGATTGAATCCATCATATATGGATCCTATTTATTTATTTATCTATTTATAGTATTTTTATAGATGTTGTGGTCCTGCACTACGAACTCACACCTACACATGTTCTAAATTAAGTTAACAGTCAGCTAAAACTGACTTACAACTATTGAAATATATGCTGGCATTGCTACACATTATCTCACTCATATCTCGTAATAAGATTGTCTGTGGTTTTTGACGCAGGCAAAAAATAATATACAAAAATTAACACATAGTTAAACCTGATTAACATTTGATTTAACAATAATATTACACAAAACATCAATACTCATAAAACTAACAGCAGATTAACAAGGAGTAATAGCAAGTGATGCAACAGATCAAAAGTCAAAGTTAAAAGAACAACAAGCAACTAAATGTCAACTGGCAAGACATCAACTGACAACTAGCTATTCATGCAAAATCACCAAATACTAAATCATCTCCAAGATCAGTTTCACCTCCCTTATGGCTACTACTTCCGCATAAAGTAGATGGTGTACCGTTATCATCTATATTGTCATTCATCAATCCAGGGATTCTATCATTCATCCATTTCCACATCCGAGTCTGACGAATATTGCAACCTCAAAGATGAAGCAGCCCCCTTGATTCGTATGAATCCTTTGAGTGAAAATAGGCTTTTCGTATACTTGAAAAGTTTACCAGTTTCAAAATAAGGACTAGTAAGAATTGAAAATTGTTGAAGAGGACCTCAACAAAGTGTAATAGCACACTTTGTACCATGGAGTGCCAGGCTAGGGCATGAAGCGGTGGCTCACAGTGGGGCGGTTTGGGACGACAATGAGAAGCAAAGAAGCAGATTTTGCAGTACAGAAAATATGGTTCGATGACAACCAGGAACAGCAAAATTACAAAACATGAAAGCAATCACATTTGTTGATTCTGTTCTCACCACCACAACCATGGACGCTTAGATTCTACAACACTGCATATTGCATTAACTTAAATCCCAGTGTTGTGTTTGATAATGATCTCTCAATTCTCATCATGTAAATTGATCCTGTTAGTTATCAACACCTTTATGTACATTGTATGCAATGAATCCATAAAAAATTCCTTATATGTTATCATTTCTTTTCGCTGATAAGTTTAGATAACGATGAGGCCTTCAGAACATCTACAACTGATAATAAAAATGCGGAAAATCTTCAATACCAAAAAAAAAAAAGAAAAACAAAAGACTCCAGGAAAATGAAAAAAAACATGAAAAAACAGATCTAATACCTATTAGGCTATTACCATATTACCATAGCGAACTAAGCCTGGAGAATATATGTAGTATTGAAAACAAAGAATACCAAAAACCATTAACAGTCCCTAAATGTTGAAATGCAACTAACAATTACAAAATGCATCCACCAATCCTATATAGTAACCATTTTTTGGCTTATCCTGCATATTAGGTACATTATGATACAAACTTTTGTAATCAGATCACCACATTATATTTAACACAAAAATATCAATACTCATATAACTAATTGGAAACTCGTAAGTAATAGCCAGTCATTACGCAGTTCAGAAGTCTTAAAAGTTAAAACATAAAAAATAAACAAAATGTCAACCAGCAAAACATCATCTACCCAAACATAATCACCAAAAACAAAATCTGCGACATCACTTTGACCTCCCTAGTGGCTACTACTTTCCCATGAAGCATCGTCAATTCAGGATCCTTTCATTCATCCATTTCCACATCCCAGTCCTATGAATTTTGCAACATAGAAGATGAAGGAGCCCACTTGATTTGTTTAAATCCTTCGAGTGAAAACAGGCTTTTCGTATACTTGAAAATTTCACAAGTTTCAAGATTAAGAGAATCTGGGAACTTTTTGGTCACTTTCTTGTTCAAGTCATACAAAAAATGGTAACCACCTAAATCAATTAGTGATAACTGAACACTGTTGAAGAGGCCCTCAACAAAGTTTAATGGCACACCTACATCAACAGTGAGCACTTTAGTCCATAATGCACCAACTCCACCACCACCACAAAGACATGCCTCATCGTCTAATGTCCACAACTGAATTATACCTTCGTCCATATTAGGGATAATGACAGCAATGGTATCCTTGAAGACAGTAATGTGATTTTCAATACAACACTCAGCATCACCAAAAGGATTAACAGGAAGGTTAATATCCAAAATAAAGAACTCCTTGTTTATATCGAAAGCTACCATACCATTGTTTCTTCCTATGGCAGATAAAAATCCATGATGGCATACATCAAACATATTGTAATGGGGAACATCAAATGGCTTGGACTCAATCTTTCGCCAACCATTCCTGTTTGAAGAATAGACCTCGGCAGAAATAGAAACAGCACCAGGCACAAGTCTAACAACTTTAAAATCTGAATCTATGTGATCAAAACCAAAGTAGCCTTTACCCGATCATTATCAGGTATAATAGTATATGGGGGAAGTAGTTTGGAGTGTCTAGTTGCGGGGTTCCAAGGTAAATATCATATTTCTTGTTAGCATCAGCAGCGCATTTGGTTAAATTAATACAAACACATACAATGCCACAATCGGAACCAACAAGTACAGATGTTATTAAGGAAATTTCAGATTTTCTAAGACGCGACCCGAATCAAGGTGGAGGAGAGAAAAAGAGTCGTCGTCCTGTTCTTCATCATTATCAATTCCATTGTGTACAATGAAAATTTCATCATTTTTAGGAGTGTTTTCGAGGTGAGATTTGGCGAAACGATGGCTGGAAATGATTGAAAGCCAGGATTTGGAAACCAACTTGAATCGAAGGAGTGACTTTATTGGAAGGCGTAGGAAAATCTCGATCCACAAATCATCAGTAAATCTATTCATTAACATTTCCCATCTCCTCTTATTATTTTCGTCCATACTGCAAATTTGCAAATTTAGGGTTTGAAATTGGAAAAATCTTACATACTAACACACACACCGCCGCCTGAAATTTAACAGCCAGACATGAAAAACCCTCACGCGTTACCCCCAAATTAACGTTTGATTTTCTAGTGAGTAGTTAGTAGAACCGGTAAATTGGATAATCAAATCGGTTCAGGATCAGATCTATTTTGGATGGATTCATTTTCGATTTTGATATATTTGGATACAATTCGGATTCGATCGGATCTAATTCGGTTCGGGTCTAGTATCGGTTTTATAAATTTTTAATAGGTTTCGGTTCGAGTCTAGTTTCGAATCGGGTCGATTTCAGATTAAAATCGAATAAATTTTGGATTAAAATTAGATAAAATTTGGTTCGGATCTTTTCGGATTTAATTTTGTCGGATCGAAAAAATTTGGATTTTGAACTATCATTGAAACTAAATAAATATCATTAGTAAATTTATAAAAATATAGTTATAACACGAAAATAAATATTCAATTGATTAATATAAACTTTGATTGTTTTTTGAGTATTTAATATTTAATATGATTTGTTCTAGTCTCTACTTGGACTAGTAATATAAAATAATATTTTTGTTAAATGTATAATATTATAATTTTATTAAAATAATGTTTACTATTTTATATATTATCTATTTATTTTTAAAATATGAGTTATATTCACCTTTATTTTCACTTCTCACAAATTAAAAGCAAATTTTGTTTCTAAAATTTTGTCATTATGGAATACACACTATATCATATATAATTTAATTATATATACATGCAATATTGCTCGACGTTTCCAGCAAAAGCCGAAAATATATAATGCTATTTATTTATTTTTAAAAATTATTGATTTACATATCTTAATTCAATTTTCAAGCATATTCAATTATACGTGACAATTTTTTAATTTAAATTCCTTTTTTTTGTCTTTTAAAGATTTTTTCAGTTGGTTGAAAATGAATATATTATTATAATTAATAAGTCTCATTTAATCATTTGCATTACTAAATGGATTTTTTTTCTTAATCATTTAAAAAAAGATTTTCAATTAGTTGAGAAATAGACATGTAGAATATTTTTTTAACTTTTTATTAAATAAAAAAATGTTCAAAAATTATTTATTAAGTTTTTATTTTGTTTGACAAAAATCTTGATGGGATGGGGGTGATACACATATTAGGAATGATTATTTTTTAAAAAAATCATTATTTAATAATCAACAATAGTTATTAGTTATTTATTACTTATTACCTTATTTTATGTAAAACAAATAATTAATTACAATTCACAAACATACTAAATACTAAACATGTGTATATATGAGATATAAAGGTTCAACACGTGTAGATATACTATATATTTAATACCTATTTTTTAGAATCAATAATAGCATTCGTTTTTATTTTCAATATAAAATATTTACTATACATTAATATTTTGATACATATATGATATCTTGAAACATTTTTTCCTAAAATATAGAATATTTTGAGTCATAGAGAGAAATAAAAAATAATCTTCATAATATTATTTCATCACATAATTTTTGGTATAGGTGTTTTTAGTTTCCAATTTAGAACAAATATAGTACTTGAGTCATATTCCGTTCGGATAATATTTTTTTGGATTTGATCGATTTCGGATCATCAACGAATCTAGTATTTCGGATTATTATCGATTAGAAATTCGGTTCGGGTAATTATGTCCATAAAGGTAAAAAGGTTTTCTGAACTGAATATTTTACTTCATGAAAGACTTTTGGAGTTTGCGCAAAGGAATAGTCCACAAGTTATTCAAACTCCACATCATGTTAAGTTTCTTAAGGGTAATACACTACACTCTTGTTTCCTTGATTCTAAGTCGATGAAATTATACACTGCATCTCATCTGGTCTGGTTAGAACATATGTTGAGGACTACAGGATTCGAAGATAAAGAAAGTATCTTTGTTGTTGACATTATTCGATCATATGCTTTAACTGGCTTTGAAAAGAACTATTACATACTTCGAAATCGGCTATGGGGTAACCTTGGAATCTTACCTAAGAAACCTAAAGTTCTTGTGTCAGATTATAAACGTGTACTTGACAAGGATTTGATCAAAACCTTGGATGATCAAGAACGATTTGACACAGAAAATATCAGAAGATTTCTAGAGCAAGAAGATGAAGTTGAACCTGGAGAGATAAGGGATGAAGAAACTTCAAAGTGAAGAATAGCTCTACATGTGATATCTTTAGAGCTTAGATAGGTCAAGATAGAAAATTGTATTATATGATCAGTCTAGAGGATCATCTATGTTGTATTTATCTTTTATGTTTGAATCTGGACAATGTTAAATATAAACCAGAACTTTTCTTTTATTTACTTTGTGTTTAAAGTTTTATCTTTTACTAAGTTAAGTTGAGTTAGTTGAGTAATCCGCTAGGTATTTGCTTGTTATCTTCCAACAAACAAATAGGGGGAGATTGAAAGGCATATGACACAGCCTATTTGTAGTTCGAGGACTCAACTCAACTTAAGCTTAGTTTGTAATAAGTAAATAACTTTAACTGTCACAGGAATCTCAGGAGGTACTATCTGTCAGAAGAAAAACCCTAAAGTCAATCTATAGTTTTGATGTTTTACACTGGAAGAAGTTCAGATTGCTGATCAAGCCTCAGTATAGCATCAAAGAAGTGGATTTATTTCTAAGACAGAGATTTCTAGAGTGACAGGTTCAGTCAGTATACAGTGAAGTACAAGAAGGAGAAAGAAATGAGAAGAAAAATGAATCACATTTTTAATGTGAAAATTAAAAGGACAGTCATTGAAGTTAGTCGTTCATGAACCAGACCGTGCATGGAACGTCAACAAAATATTCAGTGGTATTCCTTTATTACTTTCAGTGATTCAGAAAAGAATTAAGACAATCCAAGGATATATAATTATTCTTATTTAATTAATTTAAATCAAGTAGTCAATTTAATTAATTAATTAATTCATCTTGAATTAATTCTTTAATTAAATTAATTATTAGATTAATTAAATCTGATTAATTATTTAAGTAAGAATAAATTAAAATGATTATTTGTTAATCAATTTTAATTTAATTCTGAAAAATGAACTAGCAAGACAATCCCTGATTGTCTTGCCGATTGTCTTGAAGGCTTAAATCAGAATAGCAAGACAATAAGAGATTGTCTTGCCGATTGTCTTGAAGAAGAAATCAGTAAAGCAAGACAATCTCTGATTGTCTTGCCGACTGTCTTGGTAATGATAATTTCTGAAAAGCTTTTAAAAAGTGGAATAAAAATCTGATTTGATTGTCTTGACGATTGTCTTGACAGTTCAAATTAGATTGTCTTGATAATGATCAAAAAGAAAAAGCTTCAGACAGAATGATAATTTTTGATAAAGCAAGACAAAGATCTCAGAATTTGATTGTCTTGCCGATTGTCTTGGAAGAACCTGATTGTCTTGACGATTGTATTGCCTATTGTCTTGGCAGTACAAAATTGGTTGTCTTGGAAGAGTAAATTGTATTGCCGATTGTCTTGACAGTTATATTTGAAGATAAAGAGGCAGTAAATGATATAAATGAAGACAGACGACAGAAGACAACAACATAGATCAAAATATAACATTCAAAGCAGATTTCTCTCTTCTCTCTCATCAAGAACACAGCACAAGAAGCAGAAAAATATATAGAAAATGAAGTTCATCTTATTTTTAATATCTGATCCGATAGAACTGGTTTACTTGATACTCTTGTACTATTATCGAGTTTTTACTCCTAATCTATATCTTGATTTTTATTAACAAATCTAGAAAAATTCATGTCGAATTTTCTAATTTGTTTTTATTAATTAGATATAAATTTTGTACTGTATTTGTAACAAACCCCTCAAGTTAATATAATTTTATATTCAACTTGAATTTTGTTTCATTTAATTCCGCTCAAATTTGTCAAAATATAAATTAAATTATCCGGACAAATTTCGATAAAACAGTACTATTTGTATTCAACCCCCCTTCTACAAACATATTGGACCTAACAATTGGTATCCGAGCCGTTTGATTGATACACAAATCAAAGATCCCATTTTACTCGATTAAAAATCATCCCCGAATTTTTTAACTCTCTTAAAAAATTCATCATGTCTTCTAAAGTTGGAACTGTGAAAATTCCCATATATGACAAAAACAGTTATGATATGTGGAAGAACAAAATGTTAATGTTCCTCGAGGTTGCAAATCCTAAATACATGAAAGTCTTATCAGAAGGACCAATAATACCTTTTGGATTAATTCCTGAAGTTGTCACTGATGGAAAAGTTGTTGCCCCTGCAAGGTTTGTACACAAAGATTCTTCTGAATTCACTCTTGTTGAAAGAGAGGAAGCTGGACTTGACATTAATTTAAGACTGATCTTAATAGATTCTCTAGACTCTGTAATGTACAGTCATATGATTAACTGCAAGACTGCAAAGCAAATGTGGGAAACCATTGAAACTGTGAATAAAGGAACAAAGGAAGTTAGGGAGAATCGACTAGAAATTCTGACATCTGAGTATGAACACTTTCGATCAGCATCCAATGAAAGTATTCAAGATGTGTTTGAAAGATATAACAAACTTGTTAACAATTTACAGATGCATGGCAAGTACTACACTCAGAAATAGATCAACAGAAAATTTCTATTGTCAATGCCTGCTCATCTTGAACATAGGATTACAGCTATCAGAGAGTCGAGGAATCTAAGTGAAATTACTGTAGAAAGACTCTTTGGTGTTTTAAAAACCTATGAACTGGAACAATCTCAACAAAAAGGAGATTTATGGAAAAGGAAGAGTTGCTAATACTTCTACAGCTCCTATTGTTGAGAATAAACAGGAAGTGGAAGATAAGGTTATTCAATCTTGTAGTGTTGACAGTGTTAAGCTTGAAGTTGAAGTTGGTCAAACGAATGCTAGTCCAGATGAAGGAGACTTCTATTCGTTAGAAGAGCTAGATCAGTTGGAAGATGAGTCCATGGCTTTGTTGGTAAGGAAATTCAGTAACTTCAGATTCAGGAAGAATCCCAAGTTCAGGTACAAATCTAACTATAACAGGTTCCAAAGAGGAGGTTCTTCATCCTCAAGTAACAAAGGAGGTTACAAAACTGGAACAGTTGAAAGAAGTAAAATTAGATGCTACAACTGTAATGAACTTGGACATTTCGCTACTGAATGTCAGAAGCCAAAACAAAACCAAAGAAAAGACTTTGGATCTGAGAAGAAGAAGACAGGTAAAGCCTATGTGGCTGCTGGAAAGAGTTGGGATGATACAGACTCTGAAGATGAAGAGTATGGCAATCTTGACCTGATGGCAAAATCTGATAACTCCAGTGGTACTTCATCTGAGGTATCATGTACTGAAAGTCAATATATCTATCAACTTAGTGATTCACTAGGTTGTGCTAATAGAGAGATTGAAAGGATCAATTTGTTAAATACAGATCTTAGTAATCAATTATCAGAATTACACGATGTACAAAATTGCCATGATAAACAAAAATCAGAAATAAGAATTCCAAAAGAACTTGAGAGGTCTCTAGCGTTGATAGTGGTTCAACAACGTGAGACAATAGCTGAACTAGAAATAAAGGTTAGTGCTACTTCTAATTCATGTAAAGTGGCTAAAGAGTTGTTTAACCAACAATCTATTAATCAAACCGTAGGAATTGGGTTTGATTATAATGAAGCTATTGGACGAAAAAGCATTATTACCCCTAATCGTGTCAGTGCTGTAGAAAGGGGTATACCAATAGTGCTTAAGGGTGTTAGTAACCCACTCTTTAAGACATCCATAGCAGAACCTTTGGATACAACATCTTTAATCATTAAGGAAGAGATGCGCATTGAGGATTTAGCTAATGGCGTAGTCTTAGAAAGTAATCAAGTTGTTAAAAATGATGAAGATAGAAAGTCTGTGTTTAAGAAAACAGAAAGAGTTGGTGAGTCTACTAGTTCCTTTAAAACTAGTAGTAGAAGTAACAACATGTATAAATGCAACAACATATCTACCATGCATGCTATTCCTGTTATTGATACTGCTCATAAGAAATGCAATGCTGTTAATTGCATGTCTTGTGCTTTTAATATAATGTCTGCTTACTTTAACGGTAATCATGCATGTGTTGATAAGAATGTTCCTAGACAGCATATGAGCAGAAATAAACATGTTAGATCCAGGACTGTAACACCACCTAATTCTAAGACTAGGACTCCAAGTCCTTCTCAGGATATGGTGAAGACATGGTTACCCAAGCTGAAACCAAAACAAGTTAAAGCTGTTTACAGGGTTAAATGTCTAGTACTTGAAGAAAATGTTGTTAAAATAAAAAGTGTTGCTTTGCCTGATAAAGGCCAATTCTTTAAGTACTCCGGACCCAATCAAATTTGGGTTCCGAAGAAAGTCTAACCAATTTGTCATTGCAGGGTTTAAAACAGGTTGAACGAGTCATGTGGATTCTGGACAGTGGATGTTCAAGGCATATGACCGGAGATAGAGCCCTGCTGACAAATGTGGTGGAGAAGGCCGGCCCAGTCGTTACCTTTGGAGATAACAGCAAAGGTAAAACTGATGGATATGGCAGATTAGAAGCTGGAAATGTTATCGTTGAAGATGTCTCTTTTGTGAACGGCCTTGAGCACAATTTGCTCAGTATTAGTCAATTCTGTGACAAAGGTTATGAAGTTTATTTCAACAAGAAGAATTGTCTAATATCACACAAGAGAAATGAAAGGCCGCAGTTGACTAGAGTAAGAAAAGGAAACTTGTACATAGCCAATATGAACTCTGGAAGCACAGAAGAAATTAGATGTTTTTATTCAAAGGCATCCACTGATGAAAGTTGGTTATGGCACAAGAAACTTTCTCACCTAAACTTCAAAACAATGAATTCCTTAGTTAAAAGAGAATTGGTGAGAGGTTTACCTTCGATTGAATTTACTTAGGAAGGTCTATGTGATGCTTGTCAAAAAGGAAAGTTAAAAAGGGCAACTCACAGGAGCATTAACACATCATCAATAACTGAACCATTACAACTTCTCCATATGGATTTGTTTGGTCCAGTTAGTGTGATGTCCATGTCAAGAAAAAGATATGCTCTAGTGATTGTTGATGATTTCTAAATTCACATGGGTACTATTTCTGAACTCAAAAGATGAAACTCCACAACTGGTAGTTGATCACATTAAGTTAATTGAGCTGGACTCTAATCGTCCAGTAAGAGCTATAAGGTCAGACAACGGAACTGAATTCAAGAATGCAGTTCTGAATGACTTTTGCACTGAAAAGGGTATAACTAGACAGTACTCCGCTCCCAGAACTCCTCAACAAAATGGGGTAGTTGAAAGAAAGAATAGAACCTTGATTGAAGCTGCACGTACTATGCTAAATGAATCAAGGCTTCCATTGAGCTTTTGGGCTGAAGCTGTCAACACTGCATGCTATACCCAGAATCGAACACTTATCAATAAAGACTTAATGAAGACACCATATGAAGCTCTACATGACAAGAAACCAACTCTCAAGTACTTCCATGTATTTGGGACAAAATGCTTTGTGCTGAAAGAAGGAGATGATCAAGGTGGTAAATTTGAAGAAAAAGCACATGAAGCAATATTTATTGGTTATACTAGAAGAGCCTACAAGGTGTATCTTATTGATCAACAGAAAACTATAGAAAGTGTCAATGTTACATTTGATGACACACAACTCCCAAGTATCCAAAATGAAGATCCATCTGAAAAGCTTAAGTTTGATGACATGTCAGACTCAGATTCAGATGATGACAATCAACCTGACGTTGTTGCTGATAATAATAATCCAAATGTTGGTGGTAATGATCAAGGTGATGCTGGTGAAAACAATGATAATTTTCAAGACACCACTGATACTCTTGAACCATCAATAAGTCAAACTGGCAACAACTCAGGGGGAGATAATGAAGGGTCAACAAGTCATACTCAACATCATACTGAAGATCAAGGCGAATCATCAAGATCAATTCTTCCCAGACAATCTGTTTGGAATAGAGCTCATCCTTTTGAGCTGATTCTTGGTGATCCAGATGTTGGTGTGAAAACAAGAAGAGCTTATCAGAATCAATGTAACTATTCTTGGTTCCTGTCTGTCATGGAACCTAAGAAAGTAGAAGAAGCTCTATCTGATCCTGATTGGGTGATTGATATGCAAGATGAACTCAATCAATTTAAGCAACTTGAAGTATGGAAGCCGGTACCCAGACCTAAAGATAGAAAAGTGGTGGACACAAGATGGGTATTCAGAAACAAACTAGATGAAGATGGCACTGTGATAAGAAACAAAGCAAGTCTGGTAGCAAAAGGTTATTCTCAAGCTGAAGGCATTGATTATGACGAGACCTATGCTCCAGTGGCAAGACTTGAGGCCATCAGAATATTCTTGGCATTTGCATCCTATTCAAGATTCAAAGTTTATCAAATGGATGTCAAGAGTGCCTTTCTGAATGGTAAGCTAGATGAAGAAGTGTATGTAGAACAGCCCCCTGGTTTTGAAGATCAAGATCATTTGGACTATGTCTACTTTTTTTACAAAGCTATCTATGGTCTTAAGCAAGCCCCAAGAAAATGGTATGACACTCTCTCTGAATTTCTATTAGAAAATGGTTTTATAAGAGGTGTCATAGACAAAACGCTCTTCACTAAAAGACATAAGAATGATATAATACTAGTCCAAGTCTATGTGGACGATATTATATTTGGGTCTACTAATGAGCTTCTATGCAAGAAGTTTTCTAAGTTAATGCAGGGTAGGTTTGAAATGAGCATGATGGGAGAACTGAAATTCTTTCTTGGATTACAAATAAGTCAGAGACAAGATGGAATATTTATTTGTCAATCCAAGTACATTAAGGAGCTCCTCAAGAAATATCACATGGAGTAGTGCTCATCAGCAAAGACACCATCAACTATAGCTGTCAAAATTGGTTTATGTGAAAGTTCTGCCAAGGTAGATATCACAGGCTATAGAGGTATGATTGGCTCATTGCTTTACCTAACTGCTAGTAGACCAGATATAATGTTTGCCACATGCTTGTGTGCAAGGTTCTAAGCGAACCCTAAAGAAATCCATCCCACTGCTGTCAAAAGAATCTTAAGATATCTAAAGGGTACTCCTAATTTAGGCATCTGGTACCCTAATGAATCTGGTTTTACTTTAATTGGATATACAGATTCTGACTATGCAGGAAGTGTTGTGGACAGGAAAAGTACATCTGGGAGTTGTCAATACCTAGGTGGAAGATTGGTATCCTGGTTCAGTAAGAAACAGCAAACAGTTTCCAACTCTACAGCCGAAGCTGAATATATAGTTGCTGGAAGCTGTTGTGCTCAGATCTTATGGATTAGGAATCAATTAATGGACTATGGCATTGTATTGGAAAATATCCCTATTTTATGTGATAATACAAGTGCCATAGCAATCGCCAGCAATCCTGTGCAGCACTCAAGGACAAAGCACATTGACATAAGGTATCATTTTATAAGAGAGCATGTAATGAATGATACAGTGGAACTACTATTTGTAGGCTCTGGAGATCAAACTGCAGATATTTTTACTAAGTCGCTTAATGAATCCTCATTCACTAAAATTGTTAGTGAATTGGGTATGTTAAACAGTCCTAGTAATTAATACTGTTAATATCTGAAATTTGATCTTTAATAATTTTGCAAGTGATTATTCTGTGAATATTTGTTGTTTGAAATCACTTGTATAATTATTTTACCAACTGTTTTTATTGCTTGTTTAGTTATTTTTCACTCTGTTTATTCATATTATTTAATACTTCATATTTCTGTATTTTTAGAATATTTGTAGATATTTATTTCTATTTTAATAATTATTTTATTAAATGTTTTGTAGTGTTTGTCCTTTTGTTATTTATATTTGTTTTCGTAAAAAGATTAATCCATGTGTATGCAAAATATTTATTTATAGTATTTTTAATAATATATTAGAGTGTATTTTAATTGGATTAATTATGAACATTTATTTGCATTTTATTATCATAATATTAGCAGATTAATAGATTGTCTTGTTTGTCTTTGTAGTATCAAGACAATCGCCAATACAATCCACAAATTGTCTTGGCAGGTTATTTTGCTAAATAATAAAATATTTTTCAATTTTATTTTTGTTTTATTTTGTTTTCTTAAATTTAGTTCAAGACAAACGATTGTCTTGATAGTTTTGAACTACCAAGACAATCGGCAATATCAAGACAATCGGCAAGACAATCACTTGATTGTCTTGGAGTGTCTTTTTAGTATTTTATAAAAACAAAAAAAAATTGTTTGTCAATTTGTTTTTAATCAGTTAAATATATGATTGTCTTGATAGTATTTATACTACCAAGACAATCGGCAAGACAATCAACCGATTGTCTTGTAATGTTAGTTTGTAATTAAAAAAAATATTTCGTTTTCTTTTATTTATCAGAATTGTAAACGATTGTCTTAATAGTGTTTATACTACCAAGACAATCGGCAAGACAATCAAACCGATTGTCTTGTAGTGTTGTTTTGATACTTAAACAAAAAAAAAAACACCAAGACAATACTCAGTCATATCTCTCTCTCTCTCTCTCTCTCTCTCTCTCTCTCTCTCTCTCTCTCTCTCTCTCTCTCTCTCTCTCTCTCTCTCCCTCTCTCGTGTTTTTACACAGAGACTCAATACATACACGATACATACACACATCTCTACTGAAACTCTGATCGATTTTTTCCAACAAAACTGAAATCTGAGATCATACTTGAATAGATCGTTCGATTTCCTGTTAATTGAACCGATTATTTTTTAATATTGTTAAGTTTTTGAAAATCAATTTTTTCAAAAGTTGAATCGGGTTTTCAGTGTTTTGAGAGTTCTAGATTTTTTCTTTGAATTCTAAAAATAGATTAAGACTCTCAGTGGTTAGGAGATCATCATATAAATTTTTGGGATTTTTCTGACAACTTTGGAATAATTCGAATTTTTAATTAATTTTAATTAATTATTAATTCTAAAAAATTTCGAATTGTTTTAATTTCCTTAAATTAAAGTGTGTTTTTGTGTTTAAAAATGGCTGATAATTTTGAGATAATGAAACATAATTTGGTTGGCTATTTTAATCCGAACGATTGTCCCTACGATCGATTTAGGCCTTGGATACGGTTTTTAAATGACGATTCAATTATCCGAACTGCCATTTCGATTGAAGCCCCAATTAAGATAGGACCACTGAGATTGATTTGCACAGAAGATGTGGTGTCTGAAGACTTGACCTCATTCTCTTTTGATTTTGATGGTACACACCACGTCATGACAGAATCAACCCTTACTACTGTATTGGGCCTTCCGGCGGATAATTTTGATCCATTTCCAACCAGTGAGCAACTCTATCAATTCTTCATTGATATTAATTATCATGGAGTAATTGATATGAATAATCTGAGCAAAAGGAATCTGGTTCAACAATGGGATGCATTATTCGACACGATCTCCAAGGTATTTGCTAATTCAGCCAGAGGTAACTTTCATTTACTCACCTCTATGTTACAAACTATTGGTTATGCTGTTGCTAACAACCGTAGAATCAATATTGGTAACCTACTTTGGAATACTATTGTTAGCAGGATTGTTAAGGCCAGAAGGGATTTTGATGAGGGTAAGAAAGTTCTATGTTATTATCCTAGATTTTTAACTTTGTTATTTAATCATCTTGTTCCTGTTGGTCAACAAACAATTTTTAGGAATGACAACCCTATGGTATCAGGCAGGCAAACCAAGAAAATATTAACTAGCCTTGATACACATAGAAAATTGATAAATGTGCCATTGTATATTACACCATATTTGTCTAACTTCATAAATCTACCTGTCATTCCTCGACTTGTGAATGCACCTGAACTTGAACCTCAAAATGTACCTGTCCCTGAACATCAACATCAAATGGAACAATCTATTCCTTCAGGTACAGCTACTGCATCAATGGAGCAGGTATTGCCTTCTATCTCTCAAACTGTTTCTGGAGCCCAAGTGGCTGATAGGTCAGACCAAGAGGTTGTAGAACCACAGCCTCTATCCCAGGTCTTATAGCCAAACACTGTGTCTAACCAAATCTCTAAACCTAAAGCCAGAAGCAAGTTGTTGACAAAAAGAGCTGATAGAAGAAGTGATAATGTGAGTGATCCCACAGCTCTGCCTCCACCAAAGAAGAGAAGAAACCTACTACTTGAGGCAACTGTTAGCCCATCCATTTCCTCCCAACAGGACTTGGACATTGAAATGGCTGATGAACTGTTACTAACTTCATCCTCTCAACAGGATGAAATTATTGAAATTCGCCAAAGGGCCGTGGCACCTTGTACAGAGTCAAGCACACCTCTATTACTCACAATTGGGGAAAACATTACCGTAGAATCTGATGTTGTTAAGGACACTGAGCAAGGAGTGCACGATAGGATTGTTACAGTGCCTACCATTGTTACGGTAGAAGAGCCTTCACAGGCTTCAGAGGGAAATCTTGACTCTCTGCTAGTTATAATAGAGTCATCATCTCCCCTCCCAGGAGGAACATTCCTGGCTCCCTCAAGGGATTCTTCACTCGCAGATTTATCTGGAGAAAGTGAAAGGCAACTTGGTCATCCTATCACTGAAGAAATTCAGTTATCAAATCCAAATGAATTGATAGAGATGACTGAGGATTGGGAATTGCGAACTCCCATTGCACCACCACTGACCTCTCCAAAAGAGGCTAGGGTGATTTCTTATGCAGGTACAGCTCAAGGGAAGGAGCTAGTGTTGAGTGATGTGAGGACCACCTTAAATATGAGTGAAACACATGCACGAAAGGAGAGTGACATATCCTTGAGTGAACATCAGGTGAGCGCACACACTGACACAAACACTTTGTCTCTCATGGCTCAAATCAAAGATCTGCAAAAGAAATTAATGGAAACTGAGGCTGAAAAACAAGTTTTAAAAGCACAAGTGGATGAACGGTCTTCTTCTTCCACCTCTGTCAACAATCAGCTCATGATTATCCGTGACGATGTCCACAACATAAAGACTACACTCACTCTAGAAATCAATACATTGATACAATCCAACTCTCAGGCATCTACAGAAAGAACAGATATTCTACATGCTATTGACAGACTCTCTAATAGGGTGGATGAACTTCAAGTTGAAATGCATGAATCTGCTCAATCATATTCAACAACCTTTGCGAAGCTTGAAGAAAAGTATGATTACATGTTTGAAGGACTTGATCATCTATACAACATTGTTAAACCTACTCATAATATCACACCAGAACAAAGAGCATATTTTGAAGACTATGATGATGATAATGAAGGGGATAATGATGCAAATAGGGAGCTTGACAGTCAACGAAAGTCTGTAGAGGATTTCTCAACTAAGGGGGAGAAGTCTGGAGATGGAGGAGCAAGTAAGTCTGGAGAAGCAGGAGGAAGTAAGTCAGGAGGTCAAGGGAGGCATAAGGAGAAGTCTGAAAAGTCTACCAAGGGAAAAGAAAAAGCTGCTCATGATCAGAATGTATTCGAGTTTGATTTCGATCTCAAGAATAGTAAGTTTGAAGTACAACAATTAAATGATATCGAAGAAGATCTTTCAAACTGGCAAGATGATCCTGAATTTGAGAAGGAACTTCAAGAGGAGAAAGCTGATCGTCAGATGAGACAAGCTAAGCTTGAGAAGACCAGATAGGTAGTGAATGAAAGATTGAAGCTGAAGCAAGCTGAAGATGCAGAGAAACAAAAGCTACATGCAATCAGTGTACAAGAAAGGAAAAGAGATATTCAGTTGAAGATTGGTCCAAAGTGGGATAGAGCAAGAGAAATTTTTGATTCTATTCAGAACACTGCTAATGATGATGAACGTTTTCTCCAACTACTTCAACAGTTTCAAGAGACCAATCCAAATTACTTGCAATATATGGATGCACTGATGCTGGAAATCTCGAGGATAGTAGCTGGGTTTGACAGATGTGCAGATCAATTGATAATTCAGATTGACTCTCGTACAATGGGTTCTCTCTATGTGTCACTTCAAATCTTTCAACAGAGAAGCTTGATTGAACTGTGGATTATGTCCATAAAGGTAAAAAGGTTTTCTGAACTGAATATTTTACTTCATGAAAGACTTTTGGAGTTTGCGCAAAGGAATAGTCCACAAGTTATTCAAACTCCACATCATGTTAAGTTTCTTAAGGGTAATACACTACACTCTTGTTTCCTTGATTCTAAGTCGATGAAATTATACACTGCATCTCATCTGGTCTGGTTAGAACATATGCTGAGGACTACAGGATTCGAAGATAAAGAAAGTATCTTTGTTGCTGACATTATTCGATCATATGCTTTAACTGGCTTTGAAAAGAAATATTACATACTTCGGAATCGGCTATGGGGTAACCTTGGAATCTTGCCTAAGAAACCTAAAGGTCTTGTGTCAGATTATAAACGTGTACTTGACAAGGATTTGATCAAAACCTTGGATGATCAAGAACGATTTGACACAGAGAATATTAGAAGATTTCTAGAGCAAGAAGATGAAGTTGAACTTGGAGAGATAAGGGATGAAGAAACTTCAAAGTGAAGAACAGCTCTACATGTGATATCTTTAGAGCTTAGATAGGTCAAGATAGAAAATTGTATTATATGATCAGTCTAGAGGATCATTTATCTTGTATTTATCTTTTATGTTTGAATCTGGACAATGTTAAATATAAACCAGAACTTTTCTTTTATTTACTTTGTATTTAAAGTTTTATCTTTTACTAAGTTAAGTTGAGTTAGTTGAGTAATCCTCTAGGTATTTGCTTGTTATCTTCCAACAAACAAATAGGGGGAGATTGAAAGGCATATGACACAGCCTATTTGTAGTTCGAGGACTCAACTCAACTTAAGCTTAGTTTGTAATAAGTAAATAACTTTAACTGTCACAGGAATCTCAGGAGGTACTATCTGTCAGAAGAAAAACCCTAAAGTCAATCTATAGTTTTGATGTTTTACACTGGAAGAAGTTCAGATTGCTGATCAAGCCTCAATATAGCATCAAAGAAGTGGACTTATTTCGAAGACAGAGATTTCTAGAGTGACAGGTTCAGTCAGTATACAGTGAAGTACAAGAAGGAGAAAGAAATGAGAAGAAAAATGAATCACATTTTTAATGTGAAAATTAAAGGACAGTCATTGAAGTTAGTCGTTCATGAACCAGACCGTGCATGGAACGTCAACAAAATATTCAGTGGTATTCCTTTATTACTTTCAGTGATTCAGAAAAGAATTAAGACAATCCAAGGATATATAATTATTCTTATTTAATTAATTTAAATCAAGTAGTCAATTTAATTAATTAATTAATTCATCTTGAATTAATTCTTTAATTAAATTAATTATTAGATTAATTAAATCTGATTAATTATTTAAGTAAGAATAAATTAAAATGATTATTTGTTAATCAATTTTAATTTAATTTTGAAAAATGAACTAGCAAGACAATCCCTGATTGTCTTGCCGATTATCTTGAAGGTTTAAATCAGAATAGCAAGACAATAAGAGATTGTCTTGCCGATTGTCTTGAAGAAGAAATCAATAAAGCAAGACAATCTCTGATTGTCTTGCCGATTGTCTTGGTAATGATAATTTCTGAAAAGCTTTTAAAAAGTGGAATAAAAATCTGATTGATTGTCTTGACGATTGTCTTGACAGTTCAAATTAGATTGTCTTGATAATGATCAAAAAGAAAAAGCTTCAGACAGAATGATAATTTTTGATAAAGCAAGACAAAGATCTCAGAATTTGATTGTCTTGCCGATTGTCTTGGAAGAACCTGATTGTCTTGACGATTATATTGCCTATTGTCTTGGCAGTACAAAATTGGTTGTCTTGGAAGAGTAAATTGTATTGCCGATTGTCTTGACAGTTATATTTGAAGATAAAGAGGCAGTAAATGATATAAATGAAGACAGACGACAGAAGACAACAACATAGATCAAAATATAACATTCAAAGCAGATTTCTCTCTTCTCTCTCATCAAGAACACAGCACAAGAAGCAGAAAAATATATAGAAAATCAAGTTCATCTTATTTTTAATATCTGATCCGATAGAACTGGTTTACTTGATACTCTTGTACTATTAGCGAGTTTTTACTCCTAATCTATATCTTGATTTTTATTAACAAATCTAGAAAAATTCATGTCGAATTTTCTAATTTGTTTTTATTAATTAGATATAAATTATGTACTGTATTTGTAACAAACCCCTCAAGTTAATATAATTTTATATTCAACTTGAATTTTGTTTCAATTAATTCTGCTCAAATTTGTCAAAATATAAACTAAATTATCCGGACAAATTTTGATAAAACAGTACTGTTTGTATTCAACTCCCCCTTCTACAAACATATTGGACCTAACAAAAATCGTCAATGAAAGGCATATGACATAGCCTATTTGTATTTCGAGGATACAACTCAACTCAAACAAGAATGTAATAGTAAATAGTACTGTCACAGGGATCTCAATTGTATTATCTGTCAGAAAAGAAAGAAGACAAAGTCAATCTACCGTTTTGAGTTATACTACACTTGAAGAAGTTCATTCAGTTGATCAAGCATCAGTGGAGTAATCAAGACAGTGGGTTCTATTTATAGTGACAAGAGGTTCCTACAGTGACAGAATACAGATTATAAAGGTTTGAAAAAGAGTGAAGAAAAGGAAGACATGAACCAAATCATAGAGTCAAAAATAAAGAAAAGCCGTCGGAGTTAGTCGCTCATGAACCAGACCGTGCATCGAGCGTCAACAAAAATTCGGTGGTAATTCTTTATTACTTTCAGTGGTTCAAGCTATCAAGACTGGTATATGGAAGAAATCATTGTGCAAGCAACAGAGGTGCTAAATTAATTAACCACAATGGTTTTGCAATCAAGACTTGCTAAGGAATAATCTTTGTGGAGGATCAAATTTATCAAGACATAGAAGACCACAAGGGTTATGCTATCAAGGAGGTATATTAATTTTATCTTAATTAATTAAGTCATTTGATTTATTTATGTGATAAATTAATTCTATTCGAATTAATTTATTCTATAGATTAATTAAAAGATTAATTAAGTTGGAATTAATATAATTACCAAAATACTTCATATAAATTCTCTTTTATTTAAAATAAATTATTTGGCTAATTTATTTTATAAATTAATTCAATCAGAATTAATTTATTCTTTAAATTAATCAATTAATTAATTAAATCAGAATTAATATAAGTGTTTAAAGACTTAAAACAATTCTGCTCAGCGAATATGACTTACTGGAGGTCGGTATGACTTGTCCTTAAGTCATACCGAAGCTACTCAGACTGATTAAGTCATACTGATCTAAGTCATTCTGATCTAAGTCATTCTGATCTACTCAGACTGATTAATTCATACCGAAGCTACTCAGACTGATTAAGTCATACCGAGCAGATTAAGTCTTACCAACTTGAAGATATTTCTGAAAAGCAAATTAAGTCATACCGACAAAGTGCTTTATGTCATACCCAAAGGCTGCTCAGGATTAAGTCATACCGACAGATTTATTAAGTCATACCGACCAAGATTTAATTCATACCGAAGGAAAATTATGTCTTGGAGCAAGTTTAAGTCATGTTGACAGCTGATTTATTATGTCTTGATGCAGTTTAAGTCATACCAGATCAATAAAATATCCTACAGAAAGCCAGCAAGACTTAAATGACTATATAAATACAGACAGAAGCAGCAGACACAGGAGAACAGCTCAGAACCTTCACCTCTCCAGAAAAATCACAGAAGAGAGAGACCAAGAGAGAAAATGGTTCCTTGAACATCAAATAAATTCTTGTAAATTATTTCTAGCTTGTATTGTTAAATCTAAACCACTAGAAATTGTTTACTTGTACTTGTGGAACTATCTAGCGGATTAAGTTCCCTAGAACCTCTCGATATTTTTATTACAAATATAGAAAAGTTCATGTCGAATTTTCTATAGAATTTGTAATAATTAATTTCGATCTTTTTACTTACAAATATAGAAAAATTCATGTCGAATTTTCTATAGAATTTGTAATAATTGGTTTGGTCATCAAACCTTGTAATTTGTACCCGTGCATTAAGGCACACCCCATCAAGTTTAATATAATTTTATATTCAACTTGAAATATTGGTATTCGTTTATTCCGCATCAATTTGTTCTTGATTTAATATATTAAGAAAAGAGCAAATTCGATAAAACGGTATAGTTTGTATTCAACCCCCCTTCTACAAACTATTTTGGACCTAACAATTAGTATCCGAGCCTTTTGATTGACGCACAAATCAAGATTCTTATTTTTGTGGTCCTCCAATTGGATTTCGAGTTTGTTGACCCATGCAAAAATTAAATCCGGTATTAGACCAAAAAGTCAACTCCTCTTATTTTCGAATTCTTTAACCTTCAAAAATATTTATTTTTGAGATTTTTGATATTTAAATAATTTGAACTTATATTCGAATTTTTTAATTCTTGAAATGATTAATTCTTGGAAATTTTGGTTTTTAAACAACTTGAATTTATTTTCAAATTGTTTAATTTGCAAAATTTTTAATTCTTGATAATTTCGAATTTTAATTAACTTGAATTTATTTTCGGATTCTTTAACTCTCAAAAATTTCATTTCTTGAATTTTTGATTTTCTTGGATTTATTTTCAAATTGTCTAATTTTCAAAATTTTCAATTCTTAAGAATTTTAAATTTTAATTAATTTGAACTTATTTTCAGATTTGTTAATTCTCAAAAAATTTCAAGCCCTTGAAGTTTTTGAATTTTAAATATTTTGAATTTATTCCAAGCCAATAGTTCTATGAAGATTGTTAGTTGAAGATTCCTCCGGACGTCAAAGATGATTTGAATCTTTTGAAGAAAATGCATTTTTCAATTAAATTAATTTCTACCTACTGAAGAAAAATTTGTGGAAACTCCTCAAAGTTATATCCATAGAATTCACTGGTTTTTCAGAAGCAGGAATGGAAGAGGTTAAGTGGATAGAATTTTTCTCGAAGATTTGAATTAAGTCTATTGATTCTGTGATATACAAACACTAAGTCGATTGCTCCAATGTAACATCTACTACACTTAGTGGATTGTACCAAGAAATATCTTTCAAGGAATCAACAGAGATTTTAGAAAAGTGGAATCAAGGAGGTTTGAGAATGAACTAGACAGTTAGACATCTCAGTCAGGAATTAATGATGGAACCTCAGAACATACATGAAGAGTTACTAATTTAGAAAGAGTACAAATGTTTAATCCAGGAATTAGGCCTATCTATTCCGAAGCAGAAACTCTTCAGGATACAGTTCAAGAGGTGGCTACAAGACTGAGTTGGTGGAAAGAACAAAACATGATAGTTGTAGTTATGAAAAGTTTTATGTGATAAGTAACTATCAAGGTGTGCAACATGGTACAGAATTCTGACAGACAAGGATGAATAGGGATTCATTAAAAGAGATGAAACAAAAGCATCAGTGCAAAACTTATCTTGCTGAAGAAAAGAGTTGGGATGGATCATGTTAGTCACAGAGGCATGCCTGAATACATCTAATAACAAGCCTAAGTATGTGTAATGCTATGCATTACCTACATGACCTCTTAACTGAGGGAACCTCTAGTTGTAGAGTTTCTATTTGTTCTGTACTTGTAATAGGCATCAAATTCTAGTTGTGTTACTGTACTTATAAAGTCAAGAATAAAGCTTGAAAGAAGTTCCAAGGTTCATGCCTCAAGCAAGGAGATAAAGACTGCCAAATAATCATAGTTGGGATTTGAAGAAAAGAAGAATTTGCCTAAGTACCAATTCGAGAAGTACATTTGTCTATTCGAGAAGTCTAGCATTCGAGAAGTCAGAGATTCGATATCTCTGAATACACTGTTCGATATCTCATTCGATATCTCAGAGATTCGATATGTCTATTACTCTATTCGAGAACTCATGGAGTCAACAAGTCAAAGCATCATTCGAGTTCTCTAAGAGTCAACAAGTCAATGCTTTATCCGATATCTCAAGGACTAAAGAAGCTATTCGACATCTCAGGGATTCGATATGTCAAAATGCTCTATTCGATATCTCAAGGAGTCTCAGAGAAAAGAGCTATTCGAGAAGTGATTCGATATGTCAAAATAACACTATTCGAGAACTCAGAGTTATCGATTAAGTCAATTCGAGTTCTCGAATCAATCACTTAGCCACTTCTCGAATACATTCTTGGAGACAAAATACTGAAGAATTGTACAAGTCAGAAACCTGCAACAAGCCAAGACGATTTATTTGACTATGTACTATAAAGCACATTGGAAAGCCTACAAAGAAGTTTGGAGAGATAAGACAAAGGGACAAGAAGCTAAAGAAGTGGATCTGAACAGGCTTTGCAAAGTCAAATCTGTAGTCGTTTGGACTCTTACTCAAATAAGATAGACATACTGGAAAGTAGTTTGTTTTACCTACCTTATCTGTAGTAAGTAGGTGTATCCATGTCTATAAGGATACAGCCTCACTTCCTTAGCAGATAAGTTTTTCAAGATACATCACAAGAAATATCTCTCTAAGAAAAATGAAGCTGAGAATACTACTATTTGTATTCACAGATTGTAGCAAAATCTTTATCTAATAAAATATTAGATTAAAGTGATATTGTGTTGTGTTTGTCTTTGTTATCTGTACTTACATATTTCACACATTCAACACATATCTTGTTGCAAAGATTCAAGAACAAAGAAAAGTTCAAGAATCCATTCACCCCCCCTCTGTATTCTTTTACTGTATTCAATACTCAACAAGTGGTATCAGAGCAGGCTGTTTAATCTAAACAGAAAACGATCATGAGTTCGAATACACCAAAGACTACAGGTACGGTGAAGGTCCCTAAGTTCGACAAAGAGAATTACAACCTCTGGAAAATAAAAATGCTGTTGTTCATCAAAGCTGCCAATCCTCTCTACCCTGACATCCTCAAGAATGGTCCATTTGTACCACAACAAGAAATTGTTGAATCCACAGTGGGCACAATAGTCGTTCCTAGATCATATGTTGCAAAAGAGCCATCCAAATGGACGGACTCAGAGAAGGAAAAGGTTGCCCTAGACAGTCATCTCATGTTGCTGATCATAGACTCCATGGATATGTCGATGTTTGCCAATATAGCATCATGCACATCAGCCAAGGACATGTGGAACCACATCGAGGTGTTATGTGAAGGGACAGAGGAGGTAAGAGAAAATAGGAAACAGATACTGGTCACACAGTATGAAGCTTTCATGGCACAGTCCAAAGAAAGTATTACTGATATGTTTGAGAGATTTCACAAGCTGGTGACTGAGCTTCAAATGAATGGGAAGCTTTACAGCACTAAGGAATTAAACATGAAGTTTCTACTATCTGCACCAAACCATCTGGAGCAAAGGGTCATATCTCTAAGAGAAAGAGATTTGAACAAAGTCACATATGATGTGCTCTATGGGGTTTTAAAAACTCATGAGCTTGAGTTGCTTCAGAAGAGGGTTATCCAAGCCAACCAAGGCAGAATGATAAACACATCCTGTGCCTTGATTGTCAACAAATCCGTTCAAGACCTGGAAGCATCTACAAGTCAACTGAGAATAGAAGAGATAGTAGATGATGAAGAGACTGAAGAAGAAGTGACTGAACCTGTTGATGAAAAGGAAGAAGATGAGTTCTATACTCTTGAAGAGTTGGATGCCATGGAAAACACTTCATATGCTTTTATGGCTAGAAAATTCCCAAACATCAGATTTAAGAGGAATCAGCCCTTCAAGTCTAGATCTCAAAATCATTCATTCAACAAGAGCAAGGCACCTGTGAAAGCAAACAAAAACAAATTCAAAACCAGCTATGTGGATAGGTCATCTGTGAGATGTTATAGATGCAATGACCTAGGGCATTTTGCCAGTGAATGCAAGAAGCCTAAGAAGAAGGATAAGGAGTTTCTTGAGATTGAAGCTAAGTATGAGGCTCTGCTAAAGAAGCATACACCAGGTAAGGCCTACATAGCTGAAGGGAAGTGTTGGGATGATTCTGATAGTGATGGAGAAGAACAAGAATTCTGCAACTATGCCTTGATGGCCAACTCCAAGGAAGAACCATCTGAATCAGACTCTCAAGTACCATCCCTCACTACTATAGACATGCCTGTTTCTGAATACAAATCTATGGTTGAACAACTATCTGTTGAGATGTTTAATATTCATACTAGTATGACTGGTGCTAATGAAGAGATTTCTAAACTGTCTACTAAGAATGAACTGTTGAACAAGAGAAATGAGGAACTAGAACTAACCGCTATGCAAGTAGAAAATCTTAAACAAGAATTGAATATCTAAAGAATAAGGTTCTATGTGCTAGTCAAGTTGAGAAAGCTCTTAGGGATGAACTAGCTGAAAATGAATTTAAATTGAAAACATTCAAGAATTCCTCTAGTCTATTGCAGTCCTACCATGAGAAAAATCTAGCTAGACCTAAGGCTGCTATTGGACTTGATTATGACACTCTCAAGCAGAGGAAAGGCTATGCAGTCATTGAAGATGACATTGTTGTTCAAGAGGAAGTGCCTCAGGTTTTGAAAAAGGCTGAGACCCCAATATTTAAAACACTAACACTTGAGATTGATGAGGATGCCTTACTCATTAAGCAAATGTTGGATGATGAAGATAAGGCACAATCAAATGAACAACAAGCATCCTCTAAGAGTGAGAATGTCAAAACCAAAGCCAAGGAGTCAGTAGGAGGTAGACCTAGACTTGAGAAATTTGAGAAGTTTGTTTCAGCTGGGAATAATGAGTTTGAGAAGAAAGTGGCTAAAAAGAAACAAAACAGGAATGGCAAATTAGGGATTAACAAGGACAACAATTATGCTTATGTGCCAAATGCCCCTAGGAAAGTTTGTCAAAATTGTTTTAGCACTAATCATTTAACTCATGCATGCAATAAACCATCTGGTAGTGTTGCTAAACCATTCTATGATTGCTCTGTGCCTTTAAGACATAGAGACTCTCCTTTCTGTGATAAATTTGATTGTATGCCATGTAACATGAATGTAATGACTAGTTGCTTTAATTTGAGAAGACAATTCATGGAAGGTTGCATCAGTCACAATGTTCACACACACTACACAAGAACAAAGTCTTCAAGTCCTCCTAAAGTTAGGAAGGTGCCTCTATCACCTAAGTCTAAGAACCCTGATTCTAAGACTTCTAACAGTGACAAGAAAACTAACATCAAGAAAATTGATAAGCATGCTGTTTATGATAAGACTGTTGCTAAGCCACATGGACCCAAACTTGTTTGGGTACCAAAGGAGAAGTAATACCTTTGTGTTTGCAGGGCAAAGAAAGTGAAAGAAAGGTCATGTGGATTTTGGACAGTGGATGCTCAAACCATATGACTGGTGATATGGCCCTGCTATCACAGTATGAGGAGAAGGCTGGCCCAATGGTTGCTTTTGGAGATGACAGCATTGGCAACACACTGGGATATGGCAAGTTGGAAATTGGAAATGTCATCATTGAAAATGTAGCACTGGTCAAGGGACTCAAGCACAATCTACTGAGTGTTGGTCAATTTACTGACAGAGGCTTCAAATTGAATTTTGACAAAGATGAATGTTTGATCACCCACAAAAAGACTGGTGACTTTGCTCTATCTGGAGTAAGGAAAGGAAGCCTGTTTGTAGCCAATATGAACTCTGCAACCAAGGACAAAATCTGTTGCTTTTACTCAAAAGCATCAAATGAAGATAGTTGGCTGTGGCATAAGAAGCTATCACACTTGAACTTCAAAGGCATTAATTCTCTAGTCAAAAGAGAGTTAGTGAGAGGCATGCCCACACTTGAATTCTGTCAAGAAGGAGTGTGTGAGGCTTGTCAAAAGGGAAAAATGAAAAGATCAAGCCACAAGTCAAAGACAGTGACATCAATAACCAAGCCCCTACAACTAATTCATATGGACTTGTTTGGGCCTGTCAATATTATATCACTAGGAAGGAAAAAGTATGCTCTGATGATGGTTGATGATTTCACAAGGTATACATGGGTAGAATTTCTGGCATCAAAGGATGAGGTTCCCCAAGTAATCATTGAGCATATAAAGAAAATTGACAAGGAAGCAAAGGCCAACAATGCAAGTGTGATTGCATTAAGAAGTGATAATGGAATAGAGTTCAGAAATGCCATGCTTGGAGCATTCTGCAAAGAAAATGGTATTTCTCAACAATTCTCAGCTCCAAGGACTCCACAACAAAATGGAGTTGTTGAAAGAAAGAATAGAACTCTGATTGAGGCTGCTAGAACAATGTTACTTGATGCAAAGATGCCTACATGTTTTTGGGCTGAGGCTGTGAGCACTGCATGCTATATCCAAAACAGAACCCTCATCAACAAAAACACTGGAAAGACACCTTACAACTTGATGACTGGAAAGAAGCCCACTCTAAAGTATGTTCATACTTTTGGAAGCAAATGCTTTGTGTTAAAAGACAACTCAGAATATGTTGGAAAGTTTGATGCAAAAGCATTTGAAGGAATTTTTCTTGGCTACTCTATGGAAAGAATTGCATACAAAGTTTATGTCATCACTCAAAAAGAAAGTTATGGAAAGCACAGATGTGACATTTGATGACAGCAAACTACCTGGATTAGAAGAAGCCAATGATGAAGATAAAGATCCTTTGAAGTTTGACAATCTAGATGATTCTGATGAGGAGATTGAAGCTGAATTTGAGGCCACAATACAACAAACTCAAGTGAATGAAGAACCTGTGTCAACCAACAATGAAGAAACAAGCATCCAAGACACACCTGTGATCAGTGGAAACTTTACAGGGGGAGGAAATGTAAATGATCATGATCTGGATGATGAAGCAACATCAAGGCTGAGAAATCAATCTGAACATACAAGGAAATGGGATAGATCACATATTGCAGATCAGATAATTGGAGATCCAAATACAGGAGTGAGGACAAGGAGAGCAACTCTAAATGAATGTCTCTATGGTTGCTTTCTATCCAAAGTTGAGCCTAAGAAACTTGAAGATGCATTGTTGGATCCTGATTGGATAATTACTATGCAAGAGGAGCTAAACCAATTTGAAAGAAGCAAAGTATGGGAACTTGTGCCTGCACCAAAGGATAGAACCATTGTTGGAACAAAATGGGTTCTAAGGAATAAGATGGATGAAAATGGTGTAGTCATAAGAAACAAAGCAAGGTTGGTTGCAAAAGGATACTCTCAACAGGAAGGCATTGACTGTGATGAGACTTTTGCCCCTGTTGCCAGACTAGAGGCCATCAGAATTTTCTTGGCATTTGCTGCACATTCTAATTTCAAGGTCTATCAAATGGATGTCAAGAGTGCATTTCGGAATGGGGAGTTGGAAGAAGAAGTATATGTGCAACAGCCACCTGGCTTTGAGGATCCACCATTCCCTCACTTTGTCTACAGATTGCTTAAAGCACTGTATGGAATTAAGCAAGCTCCTAGGGCATGGTATGACACATTGTCACAATTTCTACTTGAGAATCAATTCACTAGAGGCACACTAGACAAGACACTGTTTTACAAGAAACATGGTGATGATATTATCTTAGTTCAAATCTATGTGGATGATATCATATTTGGCTCTACAAATGAGAAGCTGTGTGAGAAATTCTCTAAGCTCATGCAGAGCAGATATGAGATGAGTATGATGGGAGAATTAACATTCTTTCTTGGGCTGCAAGTGAGTCAAAGGAAGGATGGCATTTTTATAAGCCAAACCAAATACATCAAGGATCTATTGAAGAAATTTGACTTAGAAGAATGCTCACCTGCAAAGACACCCATGGCCACTGCCACCAAGTTAGATGAAGATGGTAAGGGCAAGAAGGTAGATATCTCAATCTACAGAGGCATGGTTGGTTCTCTACTCTATCTCACTGCTAGTAGGCCAGACATCATGTTTGCTACATGCTTGTGTGCAAGGTTTCAATCAAATCCAAAGGAATCACATATGATAGCAATAAAGAGGATTTTCAGATATCTGAAGGGCACACCAAACTTGGGATTATGGTATCCTAAGGACACAGGGTTCAATCTGATTGGTTATTCTGATGCTGATTATGCTGGATGCAGAGTGGATAGGAAAAGCACCTCAGGTAGCTGCCAGTTTCTTGGACAAAGGTTAGTCTCTTGGTACAGCAAGAAACAACAATTTGTGTCAACTTCTACAGTTGAAGCTGAATACATAGCTGCTGGAAGTTGCTGTGCTCAAGTGCTTTGGATCAGAAACCAACTTAGAGATTATGGACTTGTGTTGGAAAGAATTCCAATAATGTGTGACAACACAAGTGCAATCTCTATAGTTTCCAATCCTGTCAATCATTCTAGGACAAAGCACATTGACATCAGATATCACTTCATAAGGGAGCATGCAACTAATGGAACCATTGAGTTACATTATGTTCCCACAGAGAAACAACTAGCTGACATATTCACTAAGCCATTACATGAAGCCACCTTCACAAGGTTGGTTAGTGAGATTGGAATGCTGAATTCTTCAAATTCTGGCTGAGTGAATATATCAACTAGATTGTTACAGCAGTAAATACTTACTTTATCAAATGATCAATATTTTTAAAGTAAGTATTGGCTGGATTATGATTTATAAATATCCCACAATGCTGCATATGTTGAAAATCATGCATCTTTAGCTTGAAATTTCTGTGAAATTTTGAGAGAATCACTATTTAATTTAGTAGAATATTCTTCAGTGAATATATCTGGTAAATTTTAAAAGATAGTGAAAATTGAATTTTATGAGTGAAAAGTATAGTTCGATAAGTCAGACTTCTCGAATGGTTCATTGTTTTGTCATGGCTCGAGTTCTCGAATAGGCCTATCAAGAACCCTCCTGAGTTCTCGAATAGTGTCTTTTGGAGAAATCGAATAGCACACTTTGAGTTCTCGAATAGAGTATTTTAGTTCTCTAATGATGGAGTTCTCGAATACTATGTTTGAGTTATCGAATCATTTAAAAAGGCTGATTTCTCGCTGACACTTAATCGCTTTTTGGATTTATATTCAAAATTTCATTTCGCTCATAAAAACATATTTTATTTAGCTTAGAATTATTTTCTGAGTTAAATAGCTGCCAGCTGTGAGTTACAAACTGCTTGAGATATCGAATAAGCCTTTCTTGACTTATCGAATAGTTGTTTAATACTTCTCGAATGACTGACTTGTTGATACAAAACTTATATCTAATCGACAACTCAAGTCACTCACATATATACAATCCCACAACTGTTCAAATCATTTCATTCAATTTCTCAGGCAGCTAAAGTTCCAAAACCTCTGTAAACCCTAACGTCAAAAGCTAAATTTCTTCTTCAACCTTCATTCTCTTCTCATCTCTCTGTGTAACAATGGCAAATACCCAACTCACAATTCCTACCCACACCAATTTCATAGCAATAACCAACGATGTTGAAGCACCCAATGCAAACTGTAAGTGCTTCGTTCGATGGATGGCTGAATCATACATCAAGGATGCACTCTCAGCCAACCCAACTCTGTATCTAGATTTACTAGAACAGTTTTGGAGAACTGCTACTGTAGAGGTCGTGGCCCTAGAGAATGCAATAACTTCATACGTAATCTATTGCAAGATTCAGGACAAGGAAATCACCATCACTACTGAAGACATGAATCAAGCACTGGGGTTACAACAAGGAGTGTATGACAGTCAAGCAACTGATCAGGAATTGGAAGACTTCTTTGATTTTATCAACAACTCAGATAGAATCAAGCTTGGAAATTTGAATAGGAAGTACTTGAGGAAGGAATGGAGCTATGTCTTTGCCACTCTTCTTCAAGTCTTCACAGCAAGGAAGTCCAGCTTTGATCAAATCAGCACACCTGTTCAACAAATAGGATATGCTCTAGCATATGGGAGAAAGATTGATGTTGGTTTGATCATAATGCAAGAATTGTATGGGAGACTTGGTAAGAACTCAGCCAAGAGAGGTAATGAAATTTTCTTCCCTCGCTTTATTCAATCTGTACTTAAATTCATAGATGCTAAATTGATTGAATTGCCTGGGTTAGACAAAAATAGAATAGGCTATCCGAAATCCATGACCAAACTCATTTTTGGTAGCTTGGAGACTAGGAATGATGTGGATGTAAGGCTCAAAATAACTCCCCTTATGGAGAGTTTATTTAGGACTTACCCCCACAACATGCCAATATGTGCCTCAAAATCTGAGTTAGCTAGGCCCAAGCAAGTAGAGCAAAATGCTAACCCAGGGCCTGCTAACCAACCCTCTCAGCCAAACACTTTACCAAACACAGAGACAACAGCATCATCCTCTCAAAAGGGTGATGTTAGTAAAAAGAAGAGAAAACAGGTTGCTTCTGAACCTCTAAAAATCTTAACTGAAGTAGCCTTGGCTGTAGAATTAGGCATAGCAAGTGAGGAACCTGAGTCACCCTTACTAAGGCCAAAGAAGAAGAAGAAGAAGAAGTCTAAAACCACCTCTTCAGTCACCCAAATGGATGAAGTTGTAAAATCAGGGGCAAACAGCTCACTAGATGTATCCTCTCAACAGGGTGCATCTATAGAATCAAGCATCCTCCCCAATGCACCTATTTGTACAGAGTCAGCACATGGGAGTGATAAGGCTGGCACAACACTGAGTGGAGAGCACATCACAATTGAAACTCCCTCTATCTCTCAGGGGGAGTTGCCAAAATCTAATCTACAACACACTTCTCTTCCAGAATCTACCACTCATATTTCTTTGGAGCCTGCAACTCAAGCAATTGAGGAGCAAGGCATTGATCATCAAGAATTCTTTTCTCTTGATGAGCCAATGGATTCAAGTGACTTGGTGCATGACACCTTGCTCACCACCCAGGTACCACATTTAGATGGTCAGGGAATGCATGCTGGGGCATCTCCTAATGACACCATCACAAACACAGAGGATTCACTAGTTTTAACTAGAGACTCTGTGCCTGTGTCAACTACTGTTGTAACTCATCCCACTTCTGTGGAGACAATAGTAGCAGAGTCTTTCCATCCGGTTACAGAAGTTGCATCTGTAACTGAGGAGTCTAGCTTGCCTAGCTCTAGCTCTCAATTTTTGTCCCAATGGCTGAAGCCTGTGCAACATGACAGTGCTTCAGGATCAGGGTCTGCTCCACCACAAATGTCCATTGAAGCTCTCCAAAGCTATGATGTGGATCAGATTCCTGAGTTTGTAAAAATAGCCCAGAACCTTGTCACCTTCAACATCTCAAATCCAGATTATGAAGCCATCCTACTATGCCATAGGGATGATATGGAGATGCAGAAGGCCAAGATTATTGATGATGCTGAGAGAGATGGCAATGTAGATGCCTGGATGCAAGGAAAGTATGATGTAACTCTCAGTGAAGCACTTCAATATCTTAGAGAGGAATACATCACTTCACTGTGTTCAAATGCAAAATCCCTGTCCCCTAGTGAAGTGTATGAAGCTGTCAATGATTCCTACAAGGGTTTCCTCAAAGCTGCACACTATCTTGGCAAGGGAGTCAAAACTGAAGTCAACAAGGTAAGTGACAAGACAGCCACTTCAGTAGAAGAGATAAAGAGGGCCTTTGATGCCAAATTTCCTCAACTAGACATTGTGGTCAAAGATCTCAGACACTGCAACACCACCTGCACCAAGATGGATAATAGTCTAGCTCTACTTAAAGATACAGTCACAGGTCTAGGAAGCAAATTTCAAATTCTATCTGACCAGACTACAGACGCCAATGCCATGCTTAAGACACTCTTTGCAAATCAATATGGAGACAAGCTGGTCACTGAGGTTCCTGTGCATGAGCTGTCTAGATTTGAAGTGCAGAGACTTAAAGAACAATCCCTGTCTGGCTTCAAATCTAATGCATTATTCAGTAAGGTAGATGCACTTGAAAAGGAGGTAGCTACTCTCACTCAGTCCAATGCTCATCTTACAGACAAGGTACAAACTCTAACTGAGCAGTTGAACACTCAAGCCACCACCACAGCTGATGTTCTTCTGCATCAACAATCAATGTTGTCTGCAATGATGAAGCACATGGGTCTCCCTCTACCTGAAGAATCTTCAACCCCAAAGGTCAATACTACAGCCTCTGTGCCTGACAACAAGCCTAAGGGGGAGAAGAGGACATCAAGGAACTCAAATACAAAGGGGGAGAAACAACCAGTAAAGGGCATCAAAATCATTGAAGGTGGTCATCAAAGAACTTCAAAATCTCTAATTCATGTGCCTGGCAAAGGAAAAGACAAAGTTGATGAGCCTCCTACTTCTCTGCCAGTTGTCACTCTACCAACTGTGCACATCACTACTTCCAGTGGTCAAAAGCAATCTATCACAACCACAGTGGTTGCAGGGAGTATGCCATCTGATAAACCTTCACTCTCCATATCTAAAAGTGCCAAGCCTGTAGAAGTGAAGGTGGTCACTGAGGCCAAGCTACAAGAAATTGCAAACTCAAATGTCTATCATGATGATGCATTCTTGGAGTTTTTGAAAGTCTCAAAAGAACAGGCTGGTGACACTCAATTGTATCTAAGGAGCTTGAAGGATCAGATCGATTACTTCACTGTGGTACCTAGAAAAGTTGATAGCTCATGGCTCAAGGAAGTAATGATGGTATCAAAATCAAGAATCTGGCATCTAACCTACAAAACTCTACATGCCTTGAAACATTCAGAGATAGATGCGCTGATTGAGCTCATAGAGAAGAGGAATGTAAATGAAAACAATAAGAGTCTGTATGATGACTTGAGGAATGACCAACCTTCAAGGCTGCCAGAAGTGATTAAGAAGCCATGGACAATCATCTATCAGTCTGGCACCAGAGTTGAAGAGATTAAACAATTGGTCATTCCCAATGATCTCACTTCTCGAAATCACACACTCATTATTGCCATCATTGATCTACTGCAAAAGAAGAAGGGGACAAGTTCTGCTGAAGAGATAGAGGCACTGCACATTCTCAGATCATACATTGCAACTGGTGTAATTCCAGAATTGGCCAAGCCAAGGAGGAATAAGGATGATGAAGATGAAGACAAGAGTGATGGGAGGAGAAGTCATCACAGGAGTGATAAGGGGGATGAGGATAAGAAGAAGAAGAAAGACAGCAAGGATAAGAAGGATGATGACCAAGGTAAAGTCTCTAAGAGGAAGAGTGGAAGACAGCAAGCCTTAGGCATTGCTGACAGTAACCTCACCACATCACAAGACTCTAAGTCTAGGGTGAATGCTGTTAGTATTGACCTACCAAAATCTACATCTATGGCTTCTGCAACTGTCTTGCCACCTCAAGAAGAGAAGAAGATTCAAGTCAAGAAACCATCTGTATATTTCAAAAAGCATACTGCTAATGGAATACTACAATGGTCCACAAACAAAGGTCACATGCTACTGCCAGGCAACCATGTCAAAAGGATCAAATTCAAACAAGCTGCAAGGAAACCAAAGCTGTCAAAATCAAGGACTCTGACAATCTATCCAGGCTTAAAACTCCAACCACTAGATGAAGATTTTGATGAAGACCAACTGCAATTCTTACAAGCTCAAAGAATCTATCATGTTGCCATTGTTGATAACTGCCTTGAGATCAAATATACTGATGGAAGAGAGGAGAAATTCAAACAAGGAGGATGTCAACACTGGGGCAAACTACATGACATATAAAGAATCATTGCATTATTGAGCTCAGAGGATAAAGTGGAAAGAGTATGGAAGCTGGAGCTAATTGATTTTGTGAAGATGAAGAGAGATCATAAGGAGAAAATCAGAAAAAAGTGTCTTGAGAAATGGCTAGCAAGGGAGAAAGAAATTGAGAGACTGGAGATTGAAGCAGAAAAGCTAAGGGCAAAGGGATTGTGTAGAGTTCAGTTTAACCCCTATGTGGTGAAGTATAGGAGGAGAAATGGGGATCAGGTCCACATCAGAATGAATCTACTCAACCACTATCCTGAAAACATTCTGAAACCAGTGCTTGAAGATTTCAAAGACTCAATTTTGCTTGAAGAATTGGATGCTATGGCAGAAATAATAAAAGCTATGGATGAGAATACAAGGAAGGAGAAAGAAAGAAGACAGAAAGCATATGATGATTTGCAAGCCAAAGCTACGGAAAGGGAAACAAATGACAATGGCTAGTACTTCATCATAAGCTATAAGATTACTCACCCTGTAGTTCTATCCACATTGCTAATCAAAATTCATACATGTACTGTCAAGTTTTATCTTTTTGTATGTTAGGCTTGTTATCAGACATGAAATTGTGACTAAGGGTCTTACTCACAATTTGGGGGAGATTGTTAGTCACAGAGGCATGCCTGAATACATCTAATAACAAGCCTAAGTATGTGTAATGCTATGCATTACCTACATGACCTCTTAACTGAGGGAACCTCTAGTTGTAGAGTTTCTATTTGTTCTGTACTTGTAATAGGCATCAAATTCTAGTTGTGTTACTGTACTTATAAAGTCAAGAATAAAGCTTGAAAGAAGTTCCAAGGTTCATGCCTCAAGCAAGGAGATAAAGACTGCCAAATAATCATAGTTGGGATTTGAAGAAAAGAAGAATTTGCCTAAGTACCAATTCGAGAAGTACATTTGTCTATTCGAGAAGTCTAGCATTCGAGAAGTCAGAGATTCGATATCTCTGAATACACTGTTCGATATCTCATTCGATATCTCAGAGATTCGATATGTCTATTACTCTATTCGAGAACTCATGGAGTCAACAAGTCAAAGCATCATTCGAGTTCTCTAAGAGTCAACAAGTCAATGCTCTATTCGATATCTCAAGGACTAAAGAAGCTATTCGACATCTCAGGGATTCGATATATCAAAATGCTCTATTCGATATCTCAAGGAGTCCCAGAGAAAAGAGCTATTCGAGAAGTGATTCGATATGTCAAAATAACACTATTCGAGAACTCAGAGTTATCGATTAAGTCAATTCGAGTTCTCGAATCAATCACTTAGCCACTTCTCGAATACATTCTTGGAGACAAAATACTGAAGAATTGTACAAGTCAGAAACCTGCAACAAGCCAAGACGCTTTATTTGACTATGTACTATAAAGCACATTGGAAAGCCTACAAAGAAGCTTGGAGAGATAAGACAAAAGGACAAGGAGCTAAAGAAGTGGATCTGAACAGGCTTTGCAGAGTCAAATCTGTAGCCGTTTGGACTCTTACTCAAATAAGATAGACATACTGGAAAGTAGTTTGTTTTACCTACCTTATTTGTAGTAAGTAGGTGTATCCATGTCTATAAGGATACAGCCTCACTTCCTTAGCAGATAAGTTTTTCAAGATACACCACAAGAAATATCTCTCTAAGAAAAACGAAGCTGAGAATACTACCATTTGTATTCACAGATTGTAGCAAAATCTTTATCTAATAAAATATTAGATTAAAGTGATATTGTGTTGTGTTTGTCTTTGTTATCTGTACTTACATATTTCACACATTCAACACATATCTTGTTGCAAAGATTCAAGAACAAAGAAAAGTTCAAGAATCCATTCACCCCCCCTCTGTATTCTTTTACTGTATTCAATACTCAACAGATCAGATGATGATGAGAAGAGCATAATTAATATCTTGCCTTCATAACAATCTTTGAAGATGATTCACCTCACATGTCTCAGGTATCAATTCTTCGAACTAGTGTAATATGTAATTCTCAGAAATTCAAAGCATGTTAAGATCTTAGTTTTTAATTATTATATCTTTGGTTAGAAGATCTTATTATGTGTATGAATATTTGTTGTATTTAATTAATTGCAATAGTGAGTTAGAAGTGTTCCTTAGACAATATCTCTCAATTCTTAAATGATATATGTCAAGCATATATGACCTCTGCTTAGCTAGTTTCAGGATCCCCGGTAGAACAAGATTTACTTATTCATTCTGAATTGTTTGTTAAGGTTTAAAAAGTTTAAAAGATGGAATAATTATCTAGGGTGTCAGTAGAACATCAAGTCATTTGTAAAACTGACTTAGGTAATAGAGATTATATAATATAATATAACAATAGGAATGGATTGGATAGAATTAGTGATTAATTGTTAATTCTTCTATTCCATGCATGTTTAGAAAATTATTGAATATCTGTAAATCTACTTGCTACCTGTTACACAAGTGTACATAGTTTAAAGTAGATAGTACTGAATTTTCTAAAATGCATAACATGCCTAATTTGCATAATTCTTATATGCAATGTTTTAATGCTGAATGTATGCAACGTATTCTTATTATCATGCCTGCTTATTTCAAATGTCATAAATGCATTTCCTAGTATTTGCATTGATCATAAAAAAAGCATGTTTAAGAATAACAATAAGGTACAGACTTCTAGTCCTCCTTATGTTAGGAAGGAACCATTATTCTCCTTGCTCAGTGAATATTTTGTCAATGACATTAAAAAGGAGAAATGGTCAGTCAAAGATAAGAATGAGCATGTTAAGGTTAAAACTGTTGTTAACTCTAATAAAAGAGAAATCTCTAATCCATCTGGACCCAATTAAACAATTTGGGTACCAAGAACTTTTTATCCATTTGTGAATGTAGGGCCTAACAGGTTAATCGATTATGCATTATTATTGATTTATTCAAAGCAGATCATCGAAGAAAGAACCCTACTATCAAATGTGAATGTGAAGACAAACCAAGTGGTTATCCCTTGGAGACAACAGCAAGGGTATGACCTAGGGTCAAGGCTATTCAATAGCTAAGGAATGTTGTCAGTAATAAAGCATCTTTTACAAGATGAAGAGCCTATTGTTCGAGGATTAAGGAAAGAAAACTTATATGTAGCTGACATGGAATCTCAGTCAAAGGTGAAGTCAACAAGGTTAAATATAAAGCTTCATCAGACAAGAGTTCAGCTATGACATAAGGAGCTCTCTCACCTGAATGTCATATCAAGAGATTCTTTCCTGGAAATCGAATCAGTAAAGGAGACTACCTTATCTGGAATTAAAGTAAAATAAAATTAAGAGGCATGTCATAAAGGGAAGTCAAAGAAGCATCACACAGAAGTTCTACATCAAAGAAAAATATATTTTAGTGATGATGACTTATCTCAACAAACAAGTTGTTGTTCAAACAATCTGAAGCCAAGACACCACTGATGGTGATTGATCACATCTAGAAGAGTGTCAGGAAGCAAAACTGACTATGATAACTTGGAGACCAGATTACAGGACCTATCAATTAGTGTTCTGGATGATTTCTGCACCTTCAAGAGTATTAATGCTAAAGCTATCAATAGTTTGCTAATGACATGATTAAACCCTGATCAGTAAGGAATATAGGAAGACCCCACAAGTTAATAAGAAAATTGTTTTGCAATGATAAATGAAAGTGAGCATCCTAGCAATCTTCTAATGCTCAATAGGATAATTTCCTTGGTTACTTGGTGGAGTCAACAGCCTACAGGGTGATTGTTACTAATCAACAGAAGGTGATTGAAAGTCTTAGTGATGTTCAACGACTTCTAGCTCCCAGCTGTCAATGGTAATGATGATTCAGATCCAAGCAATGTCAACATTGAGAATTTTCATGTAAACCCAGCAATAGCTTAGGGGGAGCAAAAGAAGGATCATCTAGTCAACTCAACACCACACTGAAAGTCAAAGGACACTATGAGAACATGTCTGCCAAGACAAAGAGTGTTGACTCAATTAACTCTTTGTTCTAGTTCTTAGTGTTTCTAATGGTGGAAGTAAAAGACTAACAGAGCTTCAAGTACTAATGATTATTTCTTTAGTCTTCTTTTAGAAGAAACTAAGAAAGCTACAAAAGCTCTGAAAGATCCAGGTTGAGTGATTGCAATGCAAGATGATCTCAATCAGTACAAAAGGTAGATTGAAGGGAAGCTGGTATCTAGACCAAACAACAAGGCTGTATTTGGTACAAGGATAACCAGAAGTCTACCTGGATGATGTCAAGGCATTGTTATGAGGGACAAAGCCAAACTGGATGCTAGGTTACAATTTGATCAAACAGTATATTTGACAAGAAGCACCAGTGACAAGACTTGAGGATATCAGGCACCTGCTGCACATTCAAGATTATAATGGACATCTAGACCTACTGAATCTGGATGCTAGAGGAATGTGAACAAGTGCACTCCTAGTTGGTGAGATAATTGAAAATCTCTACAGGTTAGTATGAACTGGTATCATCACTCAAGCAAGCATGGTATGACATCCTACCTATAATTTAATATTTGTATCAATCTTTAACAGTTGGTATCTTTTAATAATTGGTGTCACATTTATAGAACTCTCTACATCTTTAGGCACAAACATAAATGATATATATGTGCAATGATATCTTGATTATATTATATGTTGGTCTACTAACTATAAATTGGGATCAAGATATTTGCTGTTTTGATGTTGGTAAAGTTGCAATTCTTTTGAATTACTTCATGCAAGCCAATAGAGGAATCCTTTTAGGAGCTCAGGCAAGCCAAAAGAATAATTCTATTTGGAGCACAAGTAAGCCAAAAGAATGATGACAATAAAAGTAAGTCAAGGATCTTTTGTTTTTATTCAGAAGATTCTAGACCTGTCAAGACTACCTACCAACACATCACTATAGCTGGCTTTTGACCTATTAGCTTGGACTTAACAAGTTGGTAATCAAAAATCTTAAGATGGACCCGGATCTGCGGAAATGGTACCCTAGAGATATTTGACCCAACAAGTTCAGGATCTACTAATTAGGACCTAATCGGGCTATAGAGTAATCACAGCTTATTATTTTATTCAATTTCTATTAGATCACTTACACACATATTTTATTCTCAATTATGCAATTGTGCATAGTTCAAAGTGGATTCTTGAGAATCTATTCTTGTGGTTATTACACTTGATTTTTAGATGTCTTAAGTTGGACCCATCTCCGGAGATGGTACCCTAGAAACATCAGTTCTGACATGTTTTACTGCATAGAGATAAATCAAATGAGTTGTATGAAAGCAGGAGAATACAAGGAATCAAATTCATCTCCAACAACTCTGTGGAACACTCAAGGACTAAGCAACTTGCATAAGGTATCAATTATTTAGAGAACATGTCTTTATTTAAGATTAACTTGCAGACATGTTTGCTAAATCACTTGATGAAATTAATTTTTCAAGATTGGTTTGTAAACTTGGGATTTTATTAATGCTATATGATTTGTGAATCCCATCTGTTAAGTAATTCTTAAGTAAGCTCACAAGTATTCTATTGTCTGTATCGAAAGGACTTGTGAACTTATTTACATCCAGACCTCACGCTGAGAATTATTTGTTGAATGATTGCCATGTGTATAATTGCAATATATTTCAGTGGTGATTATTTAAGGATAATTTAAATACTTAAATGCTAAAATCTAACTCATAGAGATTTAGTATTTATTTATTTAATTATTTACTTTGATTAATATGAGTTATAGAATCTAAAGCAATTCAATTTAGTATTTGCTCTATACCTCATATTTATTAAAATAAATAAACAACATAACTAATTTGGACCTAATCTGTATTGGTCTTCAATCAGTTATGAGATGTTAATTCTAGTGAACTTTAATATCCCATTTTCAGAAATTCAATATAATTAATATCATGGTTCTAACAATTGGTTGTATTGAAGTTTTGACTTATATCAGTTAATGATATTTAGTTAGAATTCTATTTACTAACTAATTGTGAGATGTATTGGTATGTGTGAAATTACTTAGAACTCCTCTAGTAATCATTGTTATATATTTTACAATTCACTCATATTACTATGCATGGTATGAAAATTCTCTAAGTAGAACTATGGATATTGAAATATCTAAAGTGACCATTGTTCAGTTACTTGGAATAATTTTTATGCTTGTTTGCAAGCTTCTAATCACTTTGATAATAAATGTTATATACTATGGATCAAGGTGTATAGGACTTAGAATATCATTTCTAAGATTGCAGACAAGACAGCTTTGGTAATCGAGCCATATTTATAGAACCAAGGTTGTCTACCAGTAAACAGTTGTTAGGAGTTAACAATTGTTATTATCGAGGAGTTGCCTTGAAGTCATAAGTTTGAAATGTAACATCTTAAGAGCTTGTGTATTTCTTGTCAACTAGTTCCTCGTACTTATGAATATCAGTGAATGATGTTCTTAAGTAGTTAGATACTAATATTCATTCTGTCTGTAAGAACCCAAATTTTGGGTAGAATTAAAACTTTTATTTATTTAATGATGTAAGAATGAATAGTGGCTACGGATACAATGTAATAGTTGATGTTTTAAAAGAATGAATGAAATTCGACTTTATTATTTCTATGTCTTGAAGAATGCTAAAGGGTGACAACATAGGTAAGAATAATCTATCTCCTAAGGGAATAAGATATGGCAATTCCAAGCAGGAGAATATTCTCATGTCATCCAGATAGATGGCGATTAATCCAGTGGTTCTGTAAAAAGGTTAAGGAACGATCAAAAGAGAATACGGACAATTGTACAACCCTAGATGAATAAGTAAAGAATAAGGATGAATAGTGATTTTGGTGTAATTGAGAATATTATTAGACGACGCTATATAGAAGTATTCGGAACGAATTTCCGAGTTCGTATTAGTGATCCAGGGGGAAAATAAGTGTATGTAAAAGCTGTCGGATTCTGAAAAACCACACTTTTATTTTCTCCGAGAGTTCCCTGGACACTGATAGCCTTATGTATTTAACGAATGGATTTAAGGAATATAAATTGGAAAGTTAGAATGAAAGATGGAGAATGATAGTATTAATACTAAGAGGATTCCCGGTAAACCCTAATTAGAAATCCGTGAAATATTCCTACGAACGATCAATCGAAACGGGCAATAACCGGACACAGAATCAAGCAGAGGAAGCAAGATACATGCATGTACAAATGATAAATATCTAGTAACTAGTATGGTTAGAGATTAACTAATACTTAGCAAATCAAACTACTAGTTGCATGTAAACCATCAAAATCTTAACACATGTCCCTGCATTTTCATCATCCTATACATCATCACTTTATTAAAGTGACTTTTGGATGAGAGACTATCTAAGCCTCATCTTAATAATTCACTTTATCAAATAACCAAGCAAAGAAACAAGGCAAAAACTCTCTCCCCCTTGCATTTCTTCCATTCGACTAAACAAAGAAATTCCAAAACCAAAGTCCATCTTCCACTCCTTGTTTGCTCTTGTAATTTTTAAGGTGAGTCCTATAATTCAAGAAACTAATCTCCTAGGAATTTCAAGCTCAAATTCATTGGTTTCCATTTTCAAATAAATCATTCAAGAGGAGCATGAATAGTGTTCTTCTTGAACTAACTTTGTTTTCTTGATTTTTCATGGTTGATCTAGCAAGCTTAATCACTCCTAAGGACCATACAAGGCTTAGTAAGGCTATATCACTCTCTAAGGAAGGTATAAAGCTCTTGAAACCCTAACCCTTGTTTGAGATTTAAGCATGTTTATGATAGATATAGCTTAGTTATGGGTATGTTAAGGTTAAAGCATGATTATAAGCATGATTATGTATGGATCTTGGATAAATGTTAAAAATAGTTAGATCAACGGAAAGGCATTGTTTGGCCTCAGTTCATGTATATAAATCATGTATATGTTGTTTGGAGTGGATACCGTGTTTATGGGAAGATTTGAAATTGGTAGATATTCGATTTATAGCCGTCGTAATGCCGAAATTTCGTTAACCTTAGGAAAAACAACTTGGACAGTAGATGTAACTCACTGACTAGCTTTGCAATCTGCCATGATAGGATAGATAATGTTCCAAGCTTCGTTTTGGTATAAGGAACGTGTGAAACGGACTTACGGTTTAGGAGTTACGGCCGGTTTACTAAAAGTATTTCGAAACCGTAATCGAGAATTCGTAACTGAAATTGAACCCTCGTAAAATATGTAAAGTCATGACGAATCTTGGTAAATAAATACTAGAGGTAAAAAGGAAGGTGTGAAAGAAAGCCGTATGTCAAAAGGATCGTTTTTCGATTTAATAAAAATATTCGAGTCGAGGTTAAACGCGAACGAACCCCTAAAATACGACTCTATTATAACTTCGGTAAAACACTTAAAAAACGGGCGATAAAACTCGGAGTATAATATTGGTTCGTAACGATCGACCTTAGAACTTGTATGACTTAAGTATGTCCCAAGTGTAAGTACAGTGACATGTCGTATTAACGAACGAATGTCGGGTCGGATCAATGATAAAAGGAATCCACAAAAAGGGGTATAACAAGATAACTCGAGAACGTGTTTCGATTTAAGTATAACTTAACTTTTAAAATGTTAAGTGATTAATCCCGAATGCCTTGGCTATTTATAGATCACCAAGCTGACCCGGGACCCGCTACCACTACCCCTTACCGTACTCGACTACAAGGCAAGTTTCAATTCCCTTCTTTTAGGCTGTTGTTGTGATTGAATATATATATATATATATATATATATATATATATATATATATATATATATATATATATATATATATATATGTTTTCTGTTATACATATGCCATAGCATGCATGCCTACTTTCAAGTTATATCTTTATGCTTGTTCCCTGATTGTTTATTGGCTTATAAATTAGATAGCTAACGTATCAATTATAAGCCGGTTATTGTAAGACCCTCATAGAAGGGCGTATACATCTTATTCATCAAATATAGACCGGGAGTCAATATTTCTTGATATATCAAGATTACCTCGGAGGAAAATATTTAAGTAATATTTTCCATTATTTGGGCGATGAATATTATTTGAATATTCGTTCGAGATTATATTTAACGATGCTTACTTCAAACAATTATTTGAACATAACCATTCGACGAATAATATTTTTCAATATTCATTCAGAGTCGAATTGATTATCGATTATTATTCCGAATATTCTTCTAAAGATTTGACTAATAAATGAATAATTTTTTGAATATCCATTTAGAATATTATTTTATTAAATGAATATTACTTTTGAATAATCATTTAAGATATTAATTACTTGATGAATATTATTCTAATATTCATCTGAAGCTTGATTTATTTATCGAATATTATCTCGAATATTCCTTTAAAGCTTGGATTACTAAATGAATATTACTTGTTATCCATTTAGAATATTATTCATTAAATGAATATTACTTTTTGAATATTCATTTAAATTCCTAATTAATTATGAATATTATCTTAAATATTTATTTCAGGTCTTATTAATTAATGAATATTATTTTGAATATTCATTTAAATATTTATTTATTCAATAAATATTCTCCTGATATTTCTTCAAGGATTATTTTGAGAAATACTCTGATTAAAGATATTCTTTCATATTCCTAAATATTCTTTAAATATTTTTAAGTCAATAAATATTCTCTGAATATTTATTCCATACTTAGAATAACCTCAATAAGTTTTATCTTCTTCGATTATTACGAAAAATATTTCGGAGTCATATTATTATTAATCTTATATCAAGAAAGGTTCTCAGACATCATTCTTCTTTGAGTCTATCTCCCTAATAATAAGAGAACCTTACTTGGAAAATGATATTTATCTTGTCGACTTCCCGGTCATAAAGTATTCTCTTCACTCGCAACTCGGGTGCTATTGACTTATTAAGTCGTTGTTTACCTTCTCATCTTTCGAGGGGTAAGATTGTTGGAACAAGTTGATATTCGTTACCAAGCAATAGCTTGGAAGTGATTGGTGAATTTTCCTTTCCAACTAGATACGACTACTTTATAGAGTCTTATCAACAAGTATTATACTTGGGGAAAGGGGGACGAACGTTACATTCAGAATCATGAATTCTATTTGAACTAGGAGTCGTGTAAGAGGTCGAGTAGCGTCGGTCCATCCCCTTTGGCCCAACCATTGGTCGGGGAGAGCTAGTAAGGCGGTAGACAAGTAAAGCCGTCAGTTCTTCCTTCTACCGGTAGTAAATCTAATTTGAGCTATACGATCTCGACTGATCATCAAGATTGGAACAGCGGGCGCGGTGAGTACTCCATCATTGGTTCATCATCCAAACTTACTTATTTCCTGCAACATGATTACTGTTGCCAGAGCTGGAAAAGTGTTCATAACTGGAATTGCAATCTTTTCATGAAAGTTCCTCTTTTTAATGACAAAGAGAATATCTCGCTTACTTTTGATGTAGCAGATATTTCTACAAACAAATACTTTGAGTTACCTAGTAACTTCATCCTTTATATTATACTGGCAATAACTTCATTAATGCATGGCATATGATTTCAAAGGATATTTTGAACTGCTGTATATATGTATCACTGTTCAGTTATATTATTGTTGGTGGGCTTTCGCTCACCCTTGCTTTGTTCATATTATGTCACAACAACAGCTAGGACAGATGGCCCGCGTCAGGCGCACTCGGCGCAAGCAGGTTACTGCCGTTCGAGGACTACCCGCTGATGTCCTTGCTGCCATTGCTGAGGTAGAATAGATAGGCAGCTTTTGTTTAACAATCTATTTATATGTAACATTAACGTTAATCAACGGCAAAACCTTTAAACATATCATTTGGATTGTAATAACTTTTATTCGTAAACTCTGATATTATGGACTTATTTCAATTTCATCTCTGGGACTATAACTGTTGTGTGTGTGAGTGGATATTATTGTGGGGTCACAGCATGTGATTTATTTATTGTGGACTCAAGTCAAGTATTATGAATGGATGTAACATCGTAACCACCAGATCCCTGACCCCGGATCTGGGGGTGTTACACTGTCAATTGGTACTCAATGTAACAATTCAATCTTCACTAAATTGAAGTTATCTTACAATAGATTGAATTTATCAAACAATTGGTATCATTGAATATTTAGTATTTAGCAGTGATTATTTATATCCTAGTTAAATTATGACGTGAAGCAATTCAATGTTTTATTTGCTCAAAATTTAATTTTGGTAAAGTAATCATAAACATAATTACTTGCATTTTAAAGTATTTGATAAATACTAGCAGTTGGTATTAAATAGTAAAATATTTGTTTACTGACAATTGCTAGTTGTTCTGATACTTTATTGCAAACTAATTGTGATGTATATATTATCTCTGATGATATTACTTAGGATTTATTCTGAGTAAATGTGTCTTATCTATAAATCATTAGTGTTAGTATAAATTAAGGTGTTCAACTTTCTAAGTAAGTGAGACTTAAAGTTACATTCGGTCTCCTATCATATTTTGAAGTGGTGAAAATTTTCAAAATTGAATTCTCTAATTCTGGTTATACACCAGTTTATACATATGATAGTTCTTAAAATATTTTACATCCATCAGTCAATTAATTAGTTTATGTTGTGCTAAGTAATGAAGTGCCAAAGGAGAGACATTGGTTATCTGTACTTATGTACTTGGTAATCTTTGTTACCTAAACTACATTCAGTGCTTGTATGAGTCTTTTCACTAACTTTTGTGTTAAAGTTCTCTATACATAATAAGCACTTCAAGAAAATCTTTTTTTCTAAATTACTGCGAAGTCAAGAGTTTGTGTCTTTTAAAAATAAAACGACCTAGTTTTCATTAAAAGACATTATAATACATTGTTTTATGCATAAATACAGACTCTTGCACATTAACAGTTTTTAAAAGAAAACTCAAATCATTCAACATTTGTGATTGTTTATAATTATAAAACTTTTTGAAATCATAAATGTACATCAATTCTCTCATTGGATATAATGCATATGTTTTCACACAATGTTATGGTATGATGTAAATGCATTCTATCTCTATATTGCTCTATTGCTATGTGATGCAGGTTCAGCTCCTAGTGGAAGTTTTCTCACATTGTAAGTAATGAGGTTGTAAACCCAACAACTTCTATCCCGGACTATAAATCCAAATCTAAACACATCCTAACTTACCCCCTGAAGTGGAAGTAACTTATTAGACTAAAGGTCAATAAGGGAGTAAATGTACTTGTTTCAGCAAATAAGGATGTGAGGGATAGTAAACCCACAGCTCAACCTCTCAAGGAGAATATATGTATATAACTTGAGGTATCTGTAAGCTCGCCTGCATTCTCCCAAAAGGATGCAGAGCTGAAAATGGCACTAAAACAGTCTCTGGATTCATTATCTTAAAATGATGAGTTTATTGAAATTCGCCTGTCGGCCAGGGCGTATGTTGGTAAGTCACTACCTCATACACAATACTAAAATACTTCCTATGCACAAAGTGAGATTGCACACACTAAGGATGAATTGACGAAAACAACTCATACTCCGACCATTTTACGGTTAGGATTATAAGTTGAAGGTTCCTCAAAGAACCAAGAGTCTTGACCTCGAGAGAAGATATTGATCTCAATGCAAAATTTAACAAGATCATTATCTAACTCCCCAGAGGGAACATCTCTGGATCATGCGGGTATCGGATCCGACATAGGTGCGGATCGACAACTTGTTAACTATGATTCAGATTTACCTGATGAGTTTAACAAGGTGATGTCTTCATAGACATTAGATGGAAACATGATTTTAATTCTAAGTTTTGATTTCATTGTTTACCTTCTCAGAATTCAAATCTGAAACCCATAAAAACGGAAAATTTTTATCAACTTGTAGATTATGACTCAGATTCGTCTGACGAGTCTAACGAGGATCGGGGATTTGCGAAACCCCATTGCACCACCAGTGATCTCTCTAGAAAGGGCTATGGTGAATTTTCCTTGCAGGTACACATGGATGTTGGAGCTATGAGAGATAAGAGTGATACACTAGTGAGCATGAGTGTAAACACTTGAGAGTTGAGAAATGAGATCACTCATTTTAAGTGATATGAGTGGAGAGATGAGTTAAACACTTGTGAGGTACACGAAACAGAATCACACACTCACAGTGAGGAAGAAAGATAAACACCAAATCTCATTCCCTATTCCGAAACAAAGTTTACTTACAAGATTTGGGAAATACAATGAAATTGTTGGAAGATTTGGTTGTCAGGATGATCAATAGTGAGGCCATTATATAATATCTAAAGGGCAAAGTTGATCAGTCTACATACTTCTATTCTGGAAGTCTTCATGAAAATCCTTCAACACGAGAAAAGCTTCTTTACTTTATTCCAGCAGTCAATGTTAGATGTATGAAGAATCTGTTGTACTAAAGGTAAGAGGTGAGTTATAATTGAAAATATGGTATCATCTAATTTAATTGGATGTTTGCTATAATTGAATGCTTTGAGGATTACTCAACTAAGGGGGAGAGATATTTTGAAGAAGATATACTCAAAGATTGCCTTAGTAAGAGATACTCAACTAAGGGGGAGAGTATAAGCTTACCTTAGTGAGGGGGAGATTTTCTATCTAAGGGGGAGAGATATGAAAAAGCTTGCCTTAGTAAGAGATACTCAACTAAGGGGGAGAGTATAAGCTTACCTTAGTGAGGGGGAGATTTTCTATCTAAGGGGGAGAGATATGAAAAAGGACATACCTTAGATTGGGGGAGTATTCACCTTGTCATGGGGAGATAGATTTATTCGCCTTGTCAGGGGAGATAAGGATTATTCACCGTTATAAGAAAGAGACATATCACCTTAGGTAGGGAGACATAAGGAAGGAGAGAAGTATGAAACGACAAAGCAGAATTCTTCAGTATGTGGTTGTCAAGTCATATTTTTACCACTGAAGGAATTCTAGTATCTGCTGATAATGTTCAATTTAAGATATAAAAGGTTATCAGACAGATATGTCATGAAATGAAGATGAGTTACTTAATGAAGATTTGTTCAGTGCTAGAGGAGCAATCATCTATCAATTCATCGCATCTATCAGTTCATCGATCAAGGCTTCTGGAATTGTAATATCTAAACCAGAAATTTTTTTTATGTATTATTTACTATAGCTCTTTAAAGCTTTATCTTCTTCTTGTTTGTAGTTGAGTTATCCTCTAGGAATTTGTATGTTAATGTTCAACAAACAAATAGGTGGAGATTGAAAGGCAAATGACATAGCCTATTTGTATTTCGAGGATACAACTCAACTCAAACAAGAATGTAATAGTAAATAGTATATGTACTGTCACAGAGATCTCAATTGTATTATCTGTCAGAAAAGAAAGAAGACAAAGTCAATCTACCGTTTTGAGTTATACTACACTTGAAGAAGTTCATTCAGTTGATCAAGCATCAGTGGAGTAATCAAGACAGTGGATTCTATTTATAGTGACAAGAGGTTCCTACAGTGACAGAATACAGATTATAAAGGTTTGAAAAAGAGTGAAGAAAAGGAAGACATGAACCAAATCATAGAGTCAAAAATAGAGAAAAGCCGTTGGAGTTAGTCGCTCATGAACCAGACTGTGCATCGAGCGTCAACAAAAATTCGGTGGTAATTCTTTATTACTTTCAGTGGTTCAAGCTATCAAGACTGGTATATGGAAGAAATCATTGTGCAAGCAACAGAGGTGCTAAATTAATTAACCACAATGGTTTTGCAATCAAGACTTGCTAAGGAATAATCTTTGTGGATGATCAAATTTATCAAGACATAGAAGACCACAAGGGTTATGCTATCAAGGAGGTATATTAATTTTATCTTAATTAATTAAGTCATTTGATTTATTTATGTGATAAATTAATTCTATTCGAATTAATTTATTCTATAGATTAATTAATTTGGAATTAATATAATTATCAAAAGACTTCATATTAATTCTCTTTTAATTAAAATAAATTATTTGGCTAATTTATTTTATAAATTAATTCAATCATAATTAATTTATTCTTTAAATTAATCAATTAATTAATTAAATCAGAATTAATATAAGTGTTTAAAGACTTAAAACAATTCTGCTCGGCGAATATGACTTACTGGAGGTCGGTATGACTTGTCCTTAAGTCATACCGAAGCTACTCAGACTGATTAAGTCATACTGATCTAAGTCATTCTGATCTACTCAGACTGATTAAGTCATACCGAAGCTACTCAGACTGATTAAGTCATACCGAGCAGATTAAGTCTTACCGACTTGAAGATATTTCTGAAAAGCAAATTAAGTCATACCGACAAAGTACTTTATGTCATACCCAAAGGCTGCTCAGGATTAAGTCATACCGACAGATTTATTAAGTCATACCGACCAAGATTTAAGTCATACCGAAGGAAAATTATGTCTTGGAGCAAGTTTAAGTCATGTTGACAGATGATTTATTATGTCTTGAAGCAGTTTAAGTCATACCAGATCAATAAAATATCCTACAGAAAGCCAGCAAGACTTAAATGACTATATAAATACAGATAGAAGCAGCAGACACAGGAGAACAGCTCAGAACCTTCACCTCTCCATAAAAATCACAGCAGAGAGAGACCAAGAGAGAAAATGGATCCTTGAACATCAAATAAATTCTTGTAAATTATTTCTAGCTTGTATTGTTAAATCTAAACCACTAGAAATTGTTTACTTGTACTTGTGGAACTATCTAGCGGATTAAGTTCCCTAGAACCTCTCGATATTTTTATTACAAATATAGAGAAGTTCATGTCGAATTTTCTATAGAATTTGTAATAATTAATTTCGATCTTTTTACTTACAAATATAGAAAAATTCATGTCGAATTTTCTATAGAATTTGTAATAATTAGTTTGGTCATCAAACCTTGTAATTTTTATCCGTGCATTAAGGCACACCCCATCAAGTTTAATATAATTTTATATTCAACTTGAAATATTGGTATTCATTTATTCCGCATCAATTTGTTCTTGATTTAATATATTAAGAAAAGAGCAAATTCAATAAAACGGTATAATTTGTATTCAACCCCCCCTTCTACAAACTATTTTGGACCTAACAGTCAATTTCATCTCTTTTTTGTTTCTTGATAGTTTTAATTGGAAAAAATTGTTAAATCATCACTAAATTAAAGATTATTTTGTTAATTTCATGTAGGCTGTAAAATCATCCAAATAAAGTTTTAAGAATTATATATATATATATATATATATATATATATATATATATATATATATATATATATATATATATATATATATCAATTTCATAACAACAATTTGATATCTAAACTAATAACAAATAAATAATAAAAAATAATATAATAAATATTAGATAAAGAACCGTGCGTTGCACGGGTTATAAGCTAGTATTTAAAAAAAGGGACGGGGGAGTATATGGTTAAATTTTTTACATAATGTGCTAAAAAGTTAAAACATTAAGTATTTCCCAATTAGGGGCATAAATAAGTCAAACTGTTCGTGAGCTACTCGATCTTCCAATTATACAAAAATAGGTCACCCCCCTTTTTTTGACGAAAAGCTAAGAATTTTATTAATAATTCAAATCCAACTCGTAACAATGTTTAACCGAACTCGGAATTGAGTCCCTATCAAAACTACGGCCTGGATAATTATATGATTCCCTAGAAAGTTGATGGGCAACCATATTTGCAGATCGCTTGACATGATACAAAGAAACTTTGTTCAACCTCCGAAGATAGCTCCGACACTCTTCAATAATACTTCCGAACTGAGATCTCATAGGTGTTTTGCTCCTGATCGCTTGTACCACGACCAAACAATCAGAAACCAGAATAACCTTAGGCCACTGCATCACATCGATCCAACTTAGAGCCTCCTTCACTGCTATGGCTTCCGCCAGAACTGGAGTAACTAGACTTGACCAAAGTATTGTCTTCGCTTGAAGAAGCACTCCATTATCATCTCTAGCAACCAGACCCAACCCTGCTGCATTTTTGTCTTCAAAAACAGCCGCGTCAACTGATACCTTAACTGAGTTCTGTTGAGGATTAACCAAAATACAATCACCATCTCCTTCGAATATGGGTTGAAGAAGAGTATTAGAAGACCTATTTTGGGCTATTGACCATTGTGTAAGGTATTGCTTCGCTGCAGCTACTATTCTATTGACTGATGAAAAACATTGGTTCCACACTATATCATTACGATTACGCCATATTGCCCAACAAAGTGTGATAATTTCAGCTTGGTCATTTAAACTTGCTGTATACAAAACACTCTCCAGCCAAGTAGCAAAATCTGAATACCTTGCCCCCTGAATGTCGACTTTAAGAATTAACCAACATTGTTGAGGGAAGGAACAAGTTACCAGACTGTGTAAAATCGTTTCATTCTCTTGCTGACAGACTGGGCACAAAGCTTGAACTTGAACTCTTTTAATCAGAAGTTGAACGAGAGTAGGAAGGTAGTTAGAAAGTGCATGCCATACCACATTGATAGATTTGGGAGGTGCTCTGATTTTTCATAATTTTGTAAAGATACTTGTCCTATCTGCAGAACTCCAAGCTTCCTTTTTTTGTTGCAACCATCTGTATGCACTTTTTACGGAGTATAAACCTGTAACTTCATGACACCAAAATAACACGTCCTCTCTAACATTATCAGTAACCACTGTATCAAGGATAAGCTGCTGGTCCCTGTCATTGAACTAAGACTTAATGATATCGAGATCCCACTTTTTACTACCATTCTGGAACAGAGAAGACACTGAACGACCTTCCAAAGCTTGAGACTCAGTGGTGATATACGGACTGTCCTTATTGGCTAACCATGGCTGTCCAACGATGTTGATATGTTCTCATGTACCAATACTCCATCGAACACCATCCATAATCAGATGCTTGGCTTCACAAATGCTCCATCCTTGTTTGCCTAACATCGCAAGGTTGAAATCACGAAAATCCCTAAAGCCCATGCCACCCGAAGATTTATTCTTTGACATCAGTTCCCCATTCATCCAGATTAAACGAGAATTTTTTACCTGGGACGTCTTCCACCAGTAGTTTGACAGAGTTTTTTCGATGTTCTTTGTGATCTAAATGGGTAGGAGAAACACATTCATAGCGTACGTAGGGAGAGCTTGTGCCACTGACTTGATCAAAATTTCTTTCCCAGACCTTGAGATGTAGTTACCATCCCAGCTTTTGACTCTTGCATTCGCTTTATCCTTCAAATAACCCAATATAGCTGATTTGTTTTTGCCCAAGATATTAGGTAAACCCAGGTACGTGCTGTTGCCATTAGCCTCTCCTATCTGCAACACTTGACACACCATCTGTCTGTTATACTCGATCACATTTGAATTGAAAAACACCGAAGACTTTCCCCTGTTAAATTTTTGACCAGACGCTTGTTCATAGATGTCCGACAACTCGATAACCTTAGCAGCTTCAAACTCGTCTGCTCTGCAATAAAAATATGAGTCATCTGCAAATAACATATGTGAGATTATAGGAGCTTTACGACAAACCTTTATTCCATGTAACCATTGTTTGGACTCATATTTGTTTATTAACAAAGAAAAACCCTCTGCACAAGAAATGAACATTGTTGAAGAGGCCCTCAACAGAGCCTAATGACACACCTACGTCAATACTGAGCACTTTTGTCCACGACGCCTTACCTCCCCCACTATAAACACATGCTTCATTGTCTAGTGTCCACAAGTTAATCTTACCTATGTTAAAATTAGAGATACTAACGGCAATAGTATCACTGAAGTCAATAATGCAAGTTTGAATATCACTCTCATCATCAAAAGAACTAACAGGGAGTTCCATACCACAAATAAACAACTCCTTGTTTAAATTAAAAGCCATTATATCACTATTAGGTCCTATGGCAAATAAAAACCCATGAAATACATGGAAATCGTTGCTGTGGGGAAAATTAATAGGCTTAGACTGAATTTATTGCCAAGTATTGTTGTTTGAAGAATAGACCTCAGCAGAAAGAGTGGAGCATACTGTTGGAAAATGTGGGTGTTAGCCCCATTTTGACGAGTCATTTTGAGCTAAGATTTGAGTAGGTCTTGGGTGCGTGATCGCAACAAGTTATGCTTGGAATATGTTCTACTTCGTGAGAACTTTCCAACGGATATTAAAGTACTCAAAACGACTAAGGGATGGATGAGTTATGATTGTCCAAAGTTGATCCCTTAGAAGTGGAAAATAGAATAGTGAACCTTGTATCCCACATTGATAAAGAAAAGAGCCTTTCAAGGCTTTATATAGCAAGACACTCATGTTGTGTCTAAAAGTGTTAATAATGTATTACTCCATCATCTACGTGCGCGCAAGGGGGGTGCAAATTGTGGGATTTCGAGGGAAAAACGTGGCTTCGCAAGCCTCGGGCTTTCCGCGTGTGCGACCTGCGGACACGAATGCAGCAAAATTTGGGCCGAATAATTCCGGACCAGTTTTGTTAAATTATTCTCCACTGGGCTGCTCAAATAATTGATTCGGTTTTGCTGAAATTAATTCTGCCTCGATTATGAATTAATGATTCTGATTCGATTAAGGATTAATTGATCACTTCCATTTTTAATTAACGCGTGTAATTAATTGCCTAATTAATTAATGCGTCTAATTATAACTGATTAGCACGCATGTCAGAGCCTATATATTCATCGCTATAGAGTGTAGGGTTATCATCGAAACACACAGCCTCCCTTATTTTTCCGTCCTCTTCCTCCTGGTGATAATAGCTTGCTCTGTTCTAGCTCGCCGAGAGTGTAGCGCTTGCTTCACTGCACCTTGTTTTATCCTGGGAAGCCTTCGTTCTTGCAATTACGGTGAGGACGAAATAAGCTTTAAGGAGACAGTGTTTGCACTGGACTCAAGGATTATTCTCTTGTATCCTTATGTTATTTTGTCCTCTGTTATTCACGATTTTATTTGTTTAATTGTTTTTGCGCAGATTATTCAACAATCTTAAAGCTTATTTTATATATATCTGCGACTAACAATCTTCTGTTTTTGTTTGTTTGTTTTTGAGTAACAGATCATGGAGAACATTAGTAAAACCGATGTTGTGACAACCGCTGTGACTATCTCCGACGCACCGGTCATACCAGATGTGGGTTTATCGAACCCTAACGCACTGGTTATGTCGGATGGGAGTATGTCAGGGATTGGACATGCGCCTTCGGGGTATGTGCCTTTCCAAGTGAACGTTGGGCAGATACCATGCTCCTTCGGACTGATCTCGGGAGGATTCGTTCCTCCGACGTTGCAGGCTTCTGCTGTACAGACTCCGCCGTTTGTACATGTGTCTGCTACACCTGTGGCACCTGTTGTGCCTGTGATGCCTACTGCACCTGTGGCACCTGTTGTGCCTCCCGCACATGCGGAGAAGCCGGAGAAGTTTAATGGCACAAACTTCAAGCGATGGCAGCAGAAAATGCTGTTTTATCTGACCACTCTGAATTTGTCTCGCTATCTAAAGGAGGAGGCACCTAAGGTCTCTACTGATAGTGATGTGCAGACTGTGTTTGCTTCTGATGCGTGGAAGCACACCGACTATATCTGTCGGAATTATGTGCTTAATGGCCTGGCAGACTCGTTGTATAACGTGTACTACTCAAAGCCAACATCTAAGGACTTATGGGAGTCTCTCGAACATAAGTATAAAACCGAAGATGCTGGAGCCAAGAAATGGATTGTTGGCCGTTTTCTTGAATACAAGATGATGGACTCCAAGACTGTGGTCAGTCAGGTGCAAGAATTGCAAGTGATTATTCATGACATTCATGCTGAGGGAATGGTCATAAGCGAATCTTTCCAAGTTGCTGCTGTGATTGAGAAGCTGCCCCCTGGTTGGAAAGATTTCAAGAATTACCTGAAGCACAAGCGGAAGGAGATGACAATGGAGGATCTTATTCTGAGACTTCGCATTGAAGAAGACAACAGGGGATCTGAGAAGAAGGTCAGTGTTGCCACTGAAAAGGCAAACATGGTGGAGCACGCTCAAAGTTCCAAGAAGGCCAATTCTGGAAAAGGGACAAAGCTGGGACCTAAGGGAGGAGTTTCGAAGCCCTCGAAATTCCAAGGAAAATGCTACAATTGTGACAAGGTGGGTCATAGGTCTTCCGAGTGCAGGAAGCCCAAGAAGCCCAACAAGAAGAAGGAAGCAAACATGGTGAACGATATCTCAAAGAATATGTCTGACATAGACTTATGTGCGACTGTCTCTGAGGTGAACCTGGTGGGCTCTAATCCAAGGGAATGGTGGATTGATACTGGAGCAACAAGGCATGTTTGTTCTGACAAGGCGATTTTCTCTAGCCTCCAAGCTTCCGATGCTGGTGAGAAGCTCTACATGGGGAATTCAGCAACATCTACTATTGAAGGGGAAGGCACGGTGATTCTGAAGATGACCTCTGGAAAGAATCTGACTCTGAAGAATGTACTTTATGTTCCTGATATTCGCAAGAATCTTGTTTCTGGTTCTCTGTTGAATAAGCATGGATTTCGCATTGTAATTGAGTCGGATAAAGTAATTTTGTCTAAGAGTGGTATGTTTGTAGGCAAGGGCTATGTAACTGATGGGCTCTTTAAGCTCAATGTAATGTCGGTCAACGAAAATAATGCAATGAAGAATTCTTCTGCTTACTTGATTGAGTCTCCTAATTTATGGCATGCTAGATTAGGACACATGAATTATGACACTTTACGACGATTAAGTGCAAAAGACTACATACCAAAATTAAACATTGATTCAAAACATAAGTGTGAAACTTGTGTTGAGGCAAAATTAACTAGATCATCTTTTAAACGTGTGGAAAGAAATACCAAAGTGCTAGATTTAATACATAGTGATATATGTGATTTGAAATTCGCTCCAACTAGAGGAGGAAACAAGTATTTTATAACATTCGTGGATGATTGTACAAAATACTGTTATGTATATTTGCTTAAAAGCAAAGACGAAGCTATAGAGAAATTTAAAATCTATAAGGAAGAAGTTGAAACACAACAAAAAGAGAAAATCAAAACGATACATAGTGATCGTGGAGGTGAATATGTCGAGCCCTTCGGGGAATTCTGTTCACAACATGGTATAATCCATGAGGTCACTGCACCATACTCACCACAATCTAACGGTGTGGCTGAGAGGAAAAACCGCACTCTCAAGGAAATGATGAATGCGATGTTATTAAGCTCTGGACTTCCGCAGTCTATGTGGGGGGAAGCCATCTTAAGTGCAAATTATCTTTTAAATAGGATGATTCGCAAGAATAAGAATGAAATTCCTCATGAAATATGGAAGAAAGAGAAGACAAGTTACAAACACTTGAAAGTGTGGGGGTGCCTCGCTAAGGTACTAATCCCTATGCCTAAGAAGGTGAAGATCGGTCCAAAGACGGTGGACTGTATATTCATCGGATATCCACCACATAGCACTGCATATCGTTTTCTTGTATATGAATCAAAGATTCCTGAGATTCAAAAGAATACGATTATGGAATCAAGGAATGCGTCATTCTTTGAGAATATATTTCCTTGTAATCCTGGAATTGAGCGCCCTACTACGTCTAAACGACCTCATGAGTCTTTAGAAGACGACAATGAGAGTGATGAAGGTGAAGACGAAAATGTGGGGGTAGTGAGAAGGAGCAAAAGACAAAGGAAAGAGAAATCCTATGGGTCAAAGTTTCTGACTTATTTGCTCGAAGAAGGTGATCCGAAAACCTACAAGGAAGCGGTAACATCACCTGATGGACCTATGTGGAAAGAGGCCATCAAAAGTGAAGTTGATTCTATTTTACAGAATCATATGTGGGAGTTAGTGGACTTACCAACCGGAAGTAAAACATTAGATAGCAGGTGGATTTTCAAAAAGAAATTGAAACCTGATGGCACCATAGATAAGTACAAGGCCAGACTTGTAATCAAAGGATACAAGCAACAACATGGTCTTGATTACTTTGATACATATTCTCCAGTATCGAAAATAACATCTATAAGAATGATGTTTGTTATCGCTGCAATGCGAGATTTAGAAGTACATCAAATGGATGTGAAAACTGCTTTTCTAAATGGTGATGTAGATGAGGAGATCTATATGAAACAACCTGAAGGGTTCGTTGTCCCTGGTCAAGAGAGAAAGGTCTGTAAATTGGTGAAATCAATATACGGCCTGAAGCAAGCACCTATGAAGTGGCATGAGAAGTTTGATCAAGTCGTGCTACCAAATGGCTTCAAGACCAATGAATGTGATAGTTGTGTCTACTACAAGGATAACGAGAGTGGCTATGTCATGATGACATTATACGTAGACGATCTGCTTATTGCTGGTAGCAATGATAAAGTGATCAAATCTACAAAAGACATGTTAAAGGCAAGGTTTGACATGAAAGACATGGGTCTAGCAGATGTAATTCTAGGAATTCAGATTTCTAGAACATCTGATGGTCTGGCATTAAGTCAACCACATTATGTTGACAAAATTCTTGAGAAATTTCTCAAGGATGATGTTGAGACAGCGAGAACACCTGTGGATGTGACATTGCATCTATCCAAGAATAAAGGTGTAAGAGTCTCGCAGCTGGAATACTCACGGATAATTGGAAGTCTGATGTACCTAATGAGTTGTACAAGACCAGACATTGAATACTCAATTAGCAAGTTGAGTAGATTTACAAATAATCCGGGAGCTGATCACTGGAAAGCGATCATAAGAGTACTGAGGTACTTAAGGAGAACTCGAGACTATGGATTGCATTATGGCAGATACCCAGCAGTATTAGAAGGATATACTGACGCGAACTGGATATCTAGCAAGAAGGCACTAAAGTCTACGAGTGGCTATGTATTTACAATGGCCGGAGCGGCAGTGTCATGGAAATCCTCGAAACAAACGGTGATAACTCATTCCACGATGGAAGCTGAGTTTGTGGCATTAGATAAATGCGCACGAGAGGCGGAATACTTACGCCAATTTCTGGAGGATGTTCCAAGATGGACAAAGCCTGTGACTGCAATAGGACTGCATTGTGATAGTCAGTCAGCCATTGGCAGAGCACAGAGCACGATGTATAATGGACAGTCTCGTCACATAAGACGACGACATAGTTCCATTAGACAACTAATATCAACCGGAATTATCACGATTGACTATATACCGTCAAGGGATAATATCGCGGATCCGCTAACCAAAGGGTTATCAAGAGAGCTGGTTGATAAATCATCGAAAGGGATGGGCCTTAAGCCTACTATTTAACGGCATCATGGTGGACACCCAACCTTGCTGACTGGAGGTCCCAAGAACTTGGTTCAAATGGGCAAACTAAATCATGATGACCTAATCACTGTGGGGGTAACCCATGGCCTGTTCCTATGATGAGAAACAGTGAGACCCGTATGGTACGAGGGTAAGTTTTTCGCTTTTAATGATCTTTGGCGAATACATGGAGTTCAAGAGCTACGAATGCATGGAATTCGGTTGAGTAAACGCGGGTTGCTCTTTAAGATAAAGATCACCTATGTGGGAGAGAAGTGGGGCCGCTTCAAAGGAGAATTGCGAGGCACAATTCTTTAGAAACTCCTGCAGAACTAGGACGATGTTCCATGGCCAAAATGGACATGATCATGAGAGCTGAACGAGTCAGAAAGGATATAGTGATAAGTATATCATCGCTTACACAAACGGTCGAACAGTTCAAAGAGCAAACCTCCACTGTCTACCAGTAAGGTCGATATGCTTACTCAATCGAAGGTTCAAGGAGCAAACCTCTACCTATCGTATGCTATATCTGATCGAAGAAATTATCACCAAGTCAAACTCCGTGTCTGTCTGTCTGGTGTGTGCTAATGAAACATCAATCTCATCCATGTGGGGGATTGTTGGAAAATGTGGGTGTTAGCCCCATTTTGACGAGTCATTTTGAGCTAAGATTTGAGTAGGTCTTGGGTGCGTGATCGCAACAAGTTATGCTTGGAATATGTTCTACTTCGTGAGAACTTTCCAACGCATATTAAAGTACTCAAAACGACTAAGGGATGGATGAGTTATGATTGTCCAAAGTTGATCCCTTAGAAGTGGAAAATAGAATAGTGAACCTTGTATCCCACATTGATAAGGAAGAGCCTTTCAAGGCTTTATATAGCAAGACACTCATGTTGTGTCTAAAAGTGTTAATAATGTATTACTCCATCATCTACGTGCGCGCAGGGGGGTGCAAATTGTGGGATTTCGAGGGAAAAACGTGGCTTCGCAAGCCTCGGGCTTTCCGCGTGTGCGACCTGCGGACACGAATGCAGCAAAATTTGGGCCGAATAATTCCGGACCAGTTTTGTTAAATTATTCTCCACTGGGCTGCTCAAATAATTGATTCTGTTTTGCTGAAATTAATTCTGCCTCGATTATGAATTAATGATTCTGATTCGATTAAGGATTAATTGATCACTTCCGTTTTTAATTAACGCGTGTAATTAATTGCCTAATTAATTAACGCGTCTAATTATAACTGATTAGCACGCATGTCAGAGCCTATATATTCATCGCTATAGAGTGTAGGGTTATCATCGAAACACACAGCCTCCCTTATTTTTCCGTCCTCTTCCTCCTGGTGATAATAGCTTGCTCTGTTCTAGCTCGCCGAGAGTGTAGCGCTTGCTTCACTGCACCTTGTTTTATCCTGGGAAGGCTTCGTTCTTGCAATTACGGTGAGGACGAAATAAGCTTTAAGGAGACAGTGTTTGCACTGGACTCAAGGATTATTCTCTTGTATCCTTATGTTATTTTGTCCTCTATTATTCACGATTTTATTTGTTTAATTGTTTTTGCGCAGATTATTCAACACATACAACTCTAACAACTTTAAAAATATTTACAAGTATAGAGTTACAATTAATTTTTAATTATATTACTAAATTTCAATTTCAATTATTGTAAGATCGTTAAAATGAGTTAACTATTAATGAAAAATTGTAAAAATCATTTAGAAAAATAAAACGTTAAAAATATTATACTTCTAATACGATTCTTTGATGTCGAAAAAACTGACTGAAAAATATATAATCTATAAATATTCATTTTCCTATATCGATTAAAAGTACAAGTATTAAATGAGTTTTTTATTTTATATTGAACTAAATTATAAACATTAACTAATTAAGAGTAATGCTAGGGGTACAAAATTTTGTACCAAAAATAGTTACAAAATGACATTGGCGGGGTGATGTGGAAATGAGGAGTTGATATAGGTGTGAATACAGGAGGCCATTATATTTAATTGAATGATAACCAATCAGAATGAGACATGTCATTTTGTAAAAAATTTTGTACCAAATTTTGTGCATGAGCACAGTTTTTTCTTATTTGTTCAGCCTGCAATCAGAATCCAAATACCAGGTGTGCATAACAAAGCTTCATCTCTCCGTGGGGAGCTATTCGGGGTTTACAGAAGCACTCCTGCCGGTCTACGTGTAATTAACTTAATTTGACCCTCTATTCGTGGTTTCATCTAATGCAATGGACGAGGTATCCCACAACAGAGGACCTGTCACAAAAAAGAATGCACAGCATTGTTACTTCGATAACAAAGTCTACGATATATTCGATGAGAAGTAATTAATTGTAGCAACATATCAATTGGCACCCGGTGACTATATATAAGTGCAAAGGTATAAACAATGATGAAGTAACAGCACTGGCAGAAGTATAGAAGAGTAAGCAGAGTTGGTGGAGGAAGAAGTTGAGTTAGTCTTTGATAGTGTTAGGCATCGTACAAGCCACAATAGAGGATGGCCAATTTTCAGATTCTAAGAGCTAGGATTAAGGGAGCTGTGAAAGAACAAATAATGTCAACAGATGGTCTAGTAGAAAGGATACCTTCTCATAAACCTATATCAGGCACGCACAACAAAAATCGTTGTCTATAAACATTTTATCGCATCACTACGGCTAAAGCAACTTTCCCCAATTGTTCTGGTATGAATTTGCCTTGGTTTTCTAACTTTTTCGAATGAATCCGTCATATGGATCCTATTTATTTATTTATAATATTTTTATAGATGTTGTGGTCCTGCACTACGAACTCACACCTACACATGTTCTAAATTAAGTTAACAATCAGCTATTAACAAGTAATAGCAACTATTGAAATATATACAGGCATTGCTACACATTATCTCACTCATGTCTCATATTAAGATTGTCTGGTTTTTGACGCACGCAAAAATTATATACAAATATTTACACAAAAATCTTAGAATAGTACACAAAACATCAATACTCATAAAACTAACAGCAGATTAACAAGTAATAGCAAGTGATGCAACAGATCAAAAGTCAAAGTTAAAAGAACAACAAGCAACTAAATGTCAACTGGCAAGACATCAACTGACAACTTGCTATTCATGCAAAATCACCAAATACTAAATCATCTCCAAGATGGGATACCGTTATCATCTATATTGTCAATTTGTCATTCATCAATCCAGGGATTCTATCATTCATCCATTTCCACATCCGAGTCTGACGAATATTGCAACCTCAAAGAAGAAGCAGCCCCCTTGTTCGTATGAATCCTTCGAGTGAAAATAGGCTTTTCGTAGACTTGAAAAGTTCACCAGTTTCAAAATAAGGACTAGTAAGAATTGAAATTTGTTAAAGAGGACCTCGACAAAGTGTAATAGCACACCTTGTACCATGGTGCCAGGCTAGGGCATGAAACGGTGGCTCACAGCGGGGCGGTTTGGGAGGACAATGAAAAGCAAACAAGCAGATTTTGCAATACAGAAAATATGGTTCGATGACAACCAGGAACAGCAAAATTAAAAAACATGAAAGCAATCACATTTGTTGATTCTGTTCTCACTACCACAACCATGGACGCTTAGATTCTACAACACTGCATATTGCATTAACTTAAATCCCAGTGTTGTGTTTGATAATGATCTCTCATTTCTCATCATGTATATTGATCCTGTTAGTTATCAACACCTATATGTATATTGTATGCAATGAATCCATAAAAAAATTCCTTATTTGTTATCATTTCTTTTCGTTGATAAGTTTAGATTACGATGAGGCTTTCAGAACATCTACAACTGGTAATAAAAATGCGGAAAATCTTCAATACCAAAACAAAAAAAACTCCAGGAAAATGAAAAAAAACATGAAAAACCAGATCTAATACCTATTAGGCTATTACCATAGCGAACTAAGCCTCGAGAAGATATGTTGTATTAAAAAAAAAAATACCAAAAACTATTAACAGTCCTTAAATGTTGAAATGCAACTAACAATTACAAAATGCATCCACCAATCCTATATAGTAACCATTTTTTTGGCTTATCCAGCATATCAGGTACATTATGATACAAACTTTTGTAATCAGATCACCACATTTTATTAAACACAAAAAAATCAATACTCATATACCTAATTGGAAACTCGTAAGTAATAGCAAGTCATTACGCAGTTCAGAAGTCTTAAAAGTTAAAACATAAATAAGTAACAAAATGTCAACCAGCAAAACATCATCTAGCCAAACATAATTACCAAAGACAAAATCTGCAACATCACTTTGACCTCCCTAGTGGCTACTACTTTCCCATGAAGCAGATGGTGTATCATTCTCATCTATATCATCAATTCAGGATCCTTTCATTCATCCATTTCCACATCCCAGTCCTATGAATTTTGCAACATAGAAGATGAAGGAGCCCACTTGATTTGTTTGAATCCTTCGAGTGAAAACAGGCTTTTCGTATACTTGAAATTTCACAAGTTTCAAGATTAAAAGAATCTGGGAACTTTCTGGTCACTTTCTTGTTCAAGTCATACAAAAAATAGTAACCACCTAAATCAATTAGTGAGAACTGAACAGTGAACACTGTTGAAGAGGCCCTCAACAAAGTTTAATGCCACACCTACATCAATAATGTTAGGTGTCGCACAAGGCCAAAGCAGAGGATGACCAATTTTCAGATTTTTAAAGAGCTACAAAGAAATAATGACAACAGACAATACTAGCTTCTCATAAATCTATATCAGCACACATAACTTAAATCGCTCTCTATAAACATTTTATCGCAGCACTACTGCAAAAGCAACTTTCCCCAATTGTTCTGGTATGAATATGCCTTGGTTTTTTAACTATTTCGAATGGGTCCATCATATATGGCATCCTATATATTTATTTTGTAACAATTTATAGATGTTATAGTCCTGCACTACGAACTCACACCTACACATGTACTTACCTAAGTTAACAATAAGCCAAAACTGACTTATAGACTGAACTACACATTTTTTCTCATTATAATATTGCTTGCGAATTTGGACACAGGCAAAGAATTATATACAAAAATTCACAACTTAGATACAATGCTGGTTATTTATAATATGACAAGTTTTTAATTTTATAATAATATAAATACTAGTAAAATATATTTTATATATTAAACAAACATCAATAAACTTTAAACAAAGAGCAACAATGGCAATAAAGGTTTTAATATCTATAATTTATAATATGATAAGTTTTTTTGGCTTATCCTGCCTATATGGTACATTAAGCAAACTTTAGTAAGCAGATCACCATATTTGATTTAACAATAAATCTTAGAATATAACACAAAACATCAATACTCACAAAACTAACAGGAAATTAACAAGCAATGGCATGCCATAACACAGTTTCAAAAGTCAAAGTCAAAACGTAAATAAGCAACAAAATGACAACCAGCAAGACATCAGCTGACAACTAGCATATTCAAGAAAAATCACCAAACACTAAATCATCCCCAAGATCACTTTCACCTCCCTTGTGCCTACTACTTTGGCGTATAGTAGATGGTGTACCGTTATCATCTACATTCTCATTCATCAATCCGGGGATTCTATCATTCATCCATTTCCACATCCGAGTCCGACGAATAAGATGAAAAAGCCCACTTGATTCGTTTGAATCCTTCGAGTGAAAATAGGCTTTTCGCATACTGGAAAATTTGATCAGCAATTAGACAATAAGGACCGGCGGCATCTGTGGTCACTTTCTTGTTCAAGTCATACATAAACCTGTTACCAAATCTATTAACGTGTAATAACTGAAAATTGTTGAAGAGACCCTCAACAAAGCGTAATGGCACACCAACATCAATACTGAGCACATTAATCCACAATGCCTTGACTCCGCCACCATGAAGACATGCCTCATCGTCTAATGTCCACAATTGAATTTTACCATTGTCCACAACATAGAATATGACAGCAATAGTGTCCTTGAAGTTACTAACTCGAGTTTTAATAGAACCCGGAGCATCATCAAAAGAAGTAACAGGAAGGTTAATATCACAAATGAGCAATTCCTTATTTAAATTGAAAGCCATCATGCCACTCTTTCTTCCTATGGCAAACAAAAATCCATGAAAGCATAAATCGAAACTATTGCCCATGGGAACATCACTAGGCTTGGGCTGAATATTTTGCCAATCATTCCTGATTGAGGAATAGACCTTGGCAGAAAGATTGTGCGATATAACTGCAACAAGTTTAAAATCAAAATCGATGTGATCAAAACCAAAGCCCAAAGCACTACTTATGCGGTCATCGTCGGGTTTAGTGTAAGGGGGAATGAGCTTGGAGTGTTTAGTAGCAGGGTTCCATAGGTAAATATCAAATTTCTTTTTAGCAGCAGGCCAATAGAGTAAATCAACAGAAACACAAACAATGCCACAATCCGAACCTATAAGTTCAGAGAATATTTCATCAGAGGGATACTCACCTTGCGAGTAAGGAAATTGCAAATTCTTAAAAATGCGATCCGAACCGAGGTGGAAGAGGGAAAAAGGGCCGTCGTCTTCTTTGTAATCATCACCTAATACAATGAATAAGTTATCATCTTTAGCAGCGGCTTCGAGGTGAGATTTGGCGAAACGATGGCTTGAAATGATGGAAAGCCATGATTTGGAAACCGATTTGAATCGAAGCAATGACTTTATTGGAAGGCGTAAGAGAACCACAGTCCACAAATCATCAGTAAAGCTACTCATCAGCTTTTCCCAAGCTTCTGTTGTTCTCTTCTTCTTGTTATTTTCATCCATATTCAAAGAGCCCTGCCGTGAAATTAGGGTTTCAAAGTCCACAAATTGGGATAAAATTGATGAAAGTAACCGATTTTGAATTTTGACCGATTACAGCAGGTGGAATATGCACTTTTCAGTGGGGTAATACTAGTACTAGCATTATGTATCGCATTATTTACATAATTTTTTTAATATTGAATATGCAATTATCAATGACTTCTATAATCTATACTATAATATTATAAGCGAAACAGGTTATAATAGGTTGGTTGGTCGGTCGATTAACACCTTCCAAAAATTTTGCTAACACGTTCCAAAAATGAAATAATAAATTAAAATACATATAAAATGTAATTTTACAAAAGATAAACCACATATTTAACTTAATAACAAACTCTTTAAATTACACTCCAATTAATATTCACTTACATACTCTTTTGGATATATTTGAGTTAAAATTCTTCATCTACACCCAACCTTTTTAGACTCTTTAATTACTTGAAAACAAAATATCTATACTATACTATTATAAGCGAAACGTGGTATAATTGGTTGGTTGGTCGGTCGGTTAAAATCTTCCAAAAATTTTGCTAACACCTTCCAAAAATGAAATAATAAATTAAAATACATATAAAATGTAATTTTACAAAAGATAAACCACATATTTAACTTAATAACAAACTTTTTAAATTACACTCCAATTAATATTCACTTACATACTCTTTTGGTTATATTTGAGTTAAAATTCTTCATCTACACCCAACTTTTTTAGACTCTTTAATTACTTGAAAACCAAATATTTTCAAAATCAATTTTAGTAATTTTAATATCACATATTTATTAACAAATTTACAACAAATTATAAATCAACAAAGTGAAAACAAACTAAAACTATATAATAAACAATAAAAAATTTCACACAATTACAAATTAATATTAAATTCTATTTTAAAAAAATACGGAGTATTACATTATGCAATATTATAGAATCTTAATTTGAATATGATAATATCAACAAAAATTTGAATGTAAGTATATACGATACTTTCATTCATATTTATATTATTATGACAAAATATAGTCATAATTTGAATAATATATCATATAATTAAACGATTATTATTTAATAATATATATCTATACTATACTATTATAAGCGAAAGAGGGTATAATTCGTTGGTTGGTCGGTCGGTTAACACCTTCCAAAAATTTTGCTAATCTATACTATACTATTATAAGCGAAACAGGGTATAATTGGTTAGTTGGTCGGTCGGTTAACACCTTCCAAAATTTTGCTAACACCTACCAATAATGAAATAATAAATTAAAATACATATAAAATGTAATTTTACAAAAGATAAACCACATATTTAACTTAATAACAAACACTTTAAATTACACTCCAATTAATATTCACTTACATACTTCATCTACACCCAACCTTTTTAGACTCTTTAATTACTTGAAAACTAAATATTTTTAAAATCTATTTTAATAATTTTAATATCACATATTTATTAACAAATTTACAACAAATTATAAATCAACAATGTGAAAATAAACTAAAACTATATAATAAACAATAAAAATTTCACAAAATTACAAATTAATATTAAATTCTATTTTACTATACTATTATAAGCGAAACATGGTATAATTGGTTTGTTGGTCGGTCGGTTAACACCTTCCAAAAATTTTGCTAACACCTTCCAAAAATGAAATAATAAATTAAAATACATATAAAATGTAATTTTACAAAAGATAAACCACATATTTAACTTAATAACAAATTCTTTAAATTACACTCCAATTAATATTCACTTACATACTCTTTTGGTTATATTTGAGTTAAAATTCTTCATCTACACCCAACTTTTTTAGACTCTTTAATTACTTGAAAACCAAATATTTTCAAAATCAATTTTAGTAATTTTAATATCACATATTTATTAACAAATTTAAAACAAATTATAAATCAACAAAGTGAAAACAAACTAAAACTATATAATAAACAATAAAAATTTCACACAATTACAAATTAATATTAAATTCTATTTTAAAAAAATACGGAGTATTACATTATGCAATATTATAGAATCTTAATTTGAATATGATAATATCAACAAAAATTTGAATGTAAGTATATACGATACTTTCATTCATATTTATATTATTATGACAAAATATAGTCATAATTTGAATAATATATCATATAATTAAACGATTATTATTTAATAATATATATCTATACTATACTATTATAAGCGAAAGAGGGTATAATTCGTTGGTTGGTCGGTCGGTTAACACCTTCCAAAAATTTTGCTAATCTATACTATACTATTATAAGCGAAACAGGGTATAATTGGTTGGTTGGTCAGTCGGTTAACACCTTCCAAAATTTTGCTAACACCTACCAATAATGAAATAATAAATTAAAATACATATAAAATGTAATTTTACAAAAGATAAACCACATATTTAACTTAATAACAAACACTTTAAATTACACTCCAATTAATATTCACTTAAATACTTCATCTACACCCAACCTTTTTAGACTCTTTAATTACTTGAAAACTAAATATTTTTAAAATCTATTTTAATAATTTTAATATCACATATTTATTAACAAATTTACAACAAATTATAAATCAACAATGTGAAAATAAACAAAAACTATATAATAAACAATAAAAATTTCACAAAATTACAAATTAATATTAAATTCTATTTTACTATACTATTATAAGCGAAACATGGTATAATTGGTTTGTTGGTCGGTCGGTTAACACCTTCCAAAAATTTTGCTAACACCTTCCAAAAATGAAATAATAAATTAAAATACATATAAAATGTAATTTTACAAAAGATAAACCACATATTTAACTTAATAACAAATTCTTTAAATTACACTCCAATTAATATTCACTTACATACTCTTTTGGTTATATTTGAGTTAAAATTCTTCATCCACACCCAACTTTTTTAGACTTTTTAATTACTTGAAAACCAAATATTTTCAAAATCAATTTTAATAATTTTAATATCACATATTTATTAACAAATTTACAACAAATTATAAATCAACAAAGTGAAAACAAACTAAAACTATATAATAAATAATAAAAATTTTACACAATTACAAATTAATATTAAATTCTATTTTACTATACTATTATAAGCGAAACATGTATAATTGGTTGGTTGGTTGGTCGGTCAACACCTTCCAAAAATTTTGCTAACACCTTCCAAAAATGAAATAATAAATTAAAATACATATAAAATGTAATTTTACAAAAGATAAACCACATATTTAACTTAATAACAAACTCTTTAAATTACACTCCAATTAATATTCACTTACATACTCTTTTGGTTATATTTGAGTTAAAATTCTTCATCTACACCCAACTTTTTTAGACTCTTTAATTACTTGAAAACCAAATATTTTCAAAATCAATTTTAGTAATTTTAATATCACATATTTATTAACAAATTTACAACAAATTATAAATCAACAAAGTGAAAACAAACTAAAACTATATAATAAACAATAAAAAATTTCACACAATTACAAATTAATATTAAATTCTATTTTAAAAAAATACGTAGTATTACATTATGCAATATTATAGAATCTTAATTTGAATATGATAATATCAACAAAAATTTGAATGTAAGTATATACGATACTTTCATTCATATTTATACTATTATGACAAAATATAGTCATAATTTGAATAATATATCATATAATTAAACGATTATTATTTAATAATATATATCTATACTATACTATTATAAGCGAAAGAGGGTATAATTCGTTGGTTGGTCGGTCGGTTAACACCTTCCAAAAATTTTGCTAATCTATACTATACTATTATAAGCGAAACAAGGTATAATTGGTTGGTTGGTCGGTCGGTTAACACCTTCCAAAATTTTGCTAACACCTACCAATAATGAAATAATAAATTAAAATACATATAAAATGTAATTTTACAAAAGATAAACCACATATTTAACTTAATAACAAACACTTTAAATTACACTCCAATTAATATTCACTTACATACTTCATCTACACCCAACCTTTTTAGACTCTTTAATTACTTGAAAACTAAATATTTTTAAAATCTATTTTAATAATTTTAATATCACATATTTATTAACAAATTTACAACAAATTATAAATCAACAATGTGAAAATAAACTAAAACTATATAATAAACAATAAAAATTTCACAAAATTACAAATTAATATTAAATTCTATTTTACTATACTATTATAAGCGAAACATGGTATAATTGGTTTGTTGGTCGGTCGGTTAACACCTTCCAAAAATTTTGCTAACACCTTCCAAAAATGAAATAATAAATTAAAATACATATAAAATGTAATTTTACAAAAGATAAACCACATATTTAACTTAATAACAAATTCTTTAAATTACACTCCAATTAATATTCACTTACATACTCTTTTGGTTATATTTGAGTTAAAATTCTTCATCTACACCCAACTTTTTTAGACTCTTTAATTACTTGAAAACCAAATATTTTCAAAATCAATTTTAATAATTTTAATATCACATATTTATTAACAAATTTACAACAAATTATGAATCAACAAAGTGAAAACAAACTAAAACTATATAATAAATAATAAAAATTTCACACAATTACAAATTAATATTAAATTCTATTTTACTATATTATTATAAGCGAAACAGGTATAATTGGTTGGTTGGTTGGTCGGTTAACACCTTCCAAAAATTTTGCTAACACGTTCCAAAAATGAAATAATAAATTAAAATACATATAAAATGTAATTTTACAAAAGATAAACCACATATTTAACTTAATAACAAACTCTTTAAATTACACTCCAATTAATATTCACTTACATACTCTTTTGGATATATTTGAGTTAAAATTCTTCATCTACACCCAACCTTTTTAGACTCTTTAATTACTTGAAAACAAAATATCTATACTATACTATTATAAGCGAAACGTGGTATAATTGGTTGGTTGGTCGGTCGGTTAAAATCTTCCAAAAATTTTGCTAACACCTTCCAAAAATGAAATAATAAATTAAAATACATATAAAATGTAATTTTACAAAAGATAAACCACATATTTAACTTAATAACAAACTTTTTAAATTACACTCCAATTAATATTCACTTACATACTCTTTTGATTATATTTGAGTTAAAATTCTTCATCTACACCCAACTTTTTTAGACTCTTTAATTACTTGAAAACCAAATATTTTCAAAATCAATTTTAGTAATTTTAATATCACATATTTATTAACAAATTTACAACAAATTATAAATCAACAAAGTGAAAACAAACTAAAACTATATAATAAACAATAAAAAATTTCACACAATTACAAATTAATATTAAATTCTATTTTAAAAAAATACGGAGTATTACGTTATGCAATATTATAGAATCTTAATTTGAATATGATAATATCAACAAAAATTTGAATGTAAGTATATACGATACTTTCATTCATATTTATATTATTATGACAAAATATAGTCATAATTTGAATAATATATCATATAATTAAACGATTATTATTTAATAATATATATCTATACTATACTATTATAAGCGAAAGAGGGTATAATTCGTTGGTTGGTCGGTCGGTTAACACCTTCCAAAAATTTTGCTAATCTATACTATACTATTATAAGCGAAACAGGGTATAATTGGTTGGTTGGTCGGTCGGTTAACACCTTCCAAAATTTTGCTAACACCTACCAATAATGAAATAATAAATTAAAATACATATAAAATGTAATTTTACAAAAGATAAACCACATATTTAACTTAATAACAAACACTTTAAATTACACTCCAATTAATATTCACTTACATACTTCATCTACACCCAACCTTTTTAGACTCTTTAATTACTTGAAAACTAAATATTTTTAAAATCTATTTTAATAATTTTAATATCACATATTTATTAACAAATTTACAACAAATTATAAATCAACAATGTGAAAATAAACTAAAACTATATAATAAACAATAAAAATTTCACAAAATTACAAATTAATATTAAATTCTATTTTACTATACTATTATAAGCGAAACATGGTATAATTGGTTTGTTGGTCGGTCGGTTAACACCTTCCAAAAATTTTGCTAACACCTTCCAAAAATGAAATAATAAATTAAAATACATATAAAATGTAATTTTACAAAAGATAAACCACATATTTAACTTAATAACAAATTCTTTAAATTACACTCCAATTAATATTCACTTACATACTCTTTTGGTTATATTTGAGTTAAAATTCTTCATCTACACCCAACTTTTTTAGACTCTTTAATTACTTGAAAACCAAATATTTTCAAAATCAATTTTAATAATTTTAATGTCACATATTTATTAACAAATTTACAACAAATTATAAATCAACAAAGTGAAAACAAACTAAAACTATATAATAAATAATAAAAATTTCACACTATTACAAATTAATATTAAATTCTATTTTACTATACTATTATAAGCGAAACAGGTATAATTGGTTGGTTGGTCGGTCGGTTAACACCTTCCAAAATTTTGCTAACACCTTCCAAAAATGAAATAATAAATTAAAATACATATAAAATGTAATTTTACAAAAGATAAACCACATATTTAACTTAATAACAAACTCTTTAAATTACACTCCAATTAATATTCACGTACATACTCTTTTGGATATAATCGAGTTAAAATTCTTCATCTACACCCAACTTTTTTAGACTGTTTAATTACTTGAAAATCAAATATTTTCAAAATCAATTTTAATATCACATATTTATTAACAAATTATAAATTAACAACAAATTATAACAAATTATAATTAACAAAGTGAAAACAAACTAAAACTATATAATAAACAATAAAAATTTCACACAATTACAAATTAATATTAAATTCTATTTTAAACAAATACGGAGTATTACATTATGCATTATTATAGAATCATAATTTAAATATGATAATATCAACAAAAATTTGAATGTAAATATATACGATACTTCCATTCATATTTATATTATCATGACAAAATATAGTCATAATTTGAATAATATACCATATAATTAAACGATTATTATTTAAATATATATATTATTTTAATATTATATTAAGTAATATATATATATATATAAGATAAATAATTATTAAAATATAAATAAAAAATTATTTAATTTTAAGAAAGCCGTGCATCGCACGGGTTATAGGCTAGTATTATATAATAAGCAAACAGGGATATAATTTGGTTGTTTGGTTCAACTTGGTTTAACCATCTAAAAGAATAGTGACCGTTAGATATTTAGTAAATTGATGGTAGTCGTTAGATCTAATAATAAGGAATATTATATAGTTAAATCCCTCTTCTAAAGATCAAATATTCGAATCCCGTCAACAACAAATTTACTTAAGATTTTATATTATTAGTTCTAATCTATACATATCATTTATTAAATAACTATTATTATTACTAATAATTTTATTAATTAATTACAAAGTTAAATTATATCCATAATAAATTATTATACTCTATTTTATTTAATCATATAATTTTAAAAATATTTAAAAGTAACTTGTGCTTTGCACGGACTATAAGCTAGTATTCAATAATAAATATGCAAGTTAAAGTGGAACTAGCTTAAAAGCCCGTGTAAAGAACGAGCACTGAACTAATTTCTCATCTAAAATTGTATATATATTCAATTAATTTTATAATTAAAAATATGATAAATGATAAAATTTCAATTTATCAAATATTTTAATATTTATTTTGTAATTTTACATATCATTTTTTAATTTTATATTTTGAATTATTTTTTAACTAAATTTTAAAATCATTTCCTAAAAAAAAACTCAATTTTAAAATTTTATAAATATTTGAGTTGATGTTAAATATGATAAAACGACCTTAATGACCCATGTATGTATATGAAATTTACAATTAAATTTGTTGATTTTATCATATACTGATCCAAGTACTCAATCATTATATATATTATATTGATCAATTTGTCATATTATATAAAAATTCATATAAATCATACTTTATAATCGAGTTATAGTCTAAATGATTAGTATATATACTTATTATAGTTTTGTAATATTTATGATTTGAAAATTTTATATCTTTTTCTATTTTATTTAATGTTAATTATGTTACTTTTTATATATAACATAGATCAAATTTTCAATTATTTTTAGAGTTCTTATCTTTTTAACATAATTTCAATTATTTTTCGTGTATGTTTAAATATTTATGTTTTGTAGACCAATCATGTATTTAATTTGTTGAAAGTCTAAATAGTTGGTCGACCAAAATTCCATAATATAACTCATATATTTAAATTTTTATATACCTAAAACTAATGTGGTGCAATTATTAATTATGTATGATTTGATAATCTTAAAACCAAATTTTATTTCAAGAATTTAATATCTACATGAATACACATGTAAATAAATTTCTTTTTTTGTATTCGATTATAGTATGTATAATATAAAATTAAATTTTTATATCAATTATCTACAATGACAAAAGAGAATTGTAGATTATACTCAATCAATTAGAATATTTTTGTAATTCTATCTATCCAATATTCTAAAAATAATATAAATCAATATTTTATTTATTCAAAAATAAAAATAAAAGATGAATATACAATAAGAGAAGATGTGGTTTATCTTATATGATTTTTAAAGAAAGCTCAAAATTGAGTATAGCAAAGTTGGTTATGACATGAGTTTGATAGAAAAAGGTGTTCAAATCCCAACAAAAACATATTTTCACTACTTTTTATATAATTATTAAAGTATGGCATTTTTGTAATTTTTGAAAATATAGAGGTAAAATCGTAACTTCGCAACCATTAAATTGGCAAACTTTGCCCTTGTGTTGAAATTTATTATACTAGCTTATAACCCGTGCAACGCACGGTTACTTTTATAATATTTATAATTTTATTAAATTTTTTTAATATTTATATATATAAGATTTTACACGTTCAATTTAATATTTTTGCTCTATCTCGAATTCTTAAAATTTTGATTTGGACGATTTTACAGCCCACATGAAATTAACAAAATCATCTTTAATTTAGTGATGGTTTAACAATTATTTTTCAATTAAAACTACGCAGAAACAAAAAAGAGAAGAAATTGACGATTTTTTACATTAAAAAATCTGTCCGATTTATGAAATCTACTTATATTTCATTTTGATTATCAAAATACCATTCTTATTATTTGAAGATAGTTCTACTAACAATCAAATATAGTTTTAATAATGAGTGTAAGAGTGATTTTGTCCAAAATTTTGGTAGCAGGTAGTTTGGTTTTCCAGTACGAAATATTAAATAAGAACCGTTAGATCATAAAATAAATAGATGAAAAACGATATATCTAGCATAAAAAATATTTTATTTTTTAACATGTAAACTAAAAAGTGTATTTATATTGAAATATGAAAAAGCGTATGTCAATAATTTAAATCATATAATTTGGTTTTCTACATTGAATAGGATTATCAATGTAGGTCTTCTGCGCTGAACATGATAATATAAAAATTCGTAATTTGGTTTTCTACATTGAATAGGATTATCAATGTAGGTCTTCTACACTGAATAGGATTAATGTAAATTTTCTAATTATATTGTCTCTTGATAGTATGAGTGTTTTCATTTCTATAATAATTGTTAAATCATCACTAAATTAAAGGTAATTGTGTGAGCTTCGCCTGGGCCGTAAAATCATCCAAATCTGATTTCTAGATCTCAAGATAGAGTCCAAATAGTAAATATGAATTTTTTTAATATTAATAAAATAAATAAAATTCAATTATATCCGTTTATTTATATCCTTTTCATATTATAATTTTATTTTTTAAATTCAATTATAATACAAACTTCTTTAATTATATCCTTTTTAGATTATAATTTTCTTTTTAATATGATATAATCTTGATCGTCTATTTTTAAAAATATTAGATTTGACGGTTGAGATTATTTTAGTAGTACAGCGACCAAACCAAAATTATGGATTAGATCCATCTTACGCTTATTATATATAAGGATATAATAGTAATAGTAATAGAATATAATAATTAACCAAATAATTTATATATATTCAATTGAAAAAAATACAAGTATCATAAAAATTTATAAAGATGATTGAATAAATGGTTATATATAAAATTACTATCAAAATATGAGCAATGCAGAAGTAATAAACGGAACTAGTAGAGAGGAGAGAAAAACACGGTAGTAATATTAGAACTACATTGTATTGATTGTGTTTTATTACATGAGAACATAAGCTCTTATATAGGAAGTAAAACTTGGTTGGTGGCCAACCTTGGTTGGTAGCCAACCTTGGTGGACTTGGTTATATTTAACACGACCTTGGTTGGTAGCCAACCTTGGTGGACTTGGTTATATTTAACACGCCCCCTCACTCGAAATCCCATCTTCGGATGAAAGACCTATCTAAGGATTGAAGAGTGGACACTAGTAGCCCTTGAGCTTAATCTGAGCGTCCAACTATACCCATTTTAGGATCGACCGATCTTGAGTTTATTGAGTCTTTTGGGATATCGGGACTCGAACTTGCGACCACACGGTATATTTAGGCCATGTCAAAAAAATACATAAGGTGCTGATGAATGCAAGATATAGCAGTGAACTGTGTTGTCTAAAATACAACTACTTCTGTTGCTTTGATTTGTGGCAGTGAACTGTGTGTACATCTGTTATATACACTACTTTTGCAGCTTCGTCGGAATAACGTCCCCTGAACTATTTAATTTGCAGCATCGTAAAAAATTGGAGAGATACCGTAATATCAACAACCACTTGAATACTACACAATTAAATCTATAACCGGGGCAAACTCTTAAACTAAATTGACTACAACAGAATTTTCCTATAAGAAAATAACTGTCAAGTCTGGTGTTTTAAGCTGGAATTTTATTAGTGAGTCTCTCCTTAGAAAGCACAACACTGGTATGTATGGTTTCTGATTTTGAATTTGTGTTTGGCTGTTTGGAAGATCTAGTCTGGACAACTTGTGTTTTCCTTGAAAAACCACAAAGCTTCAAATCTCCTCCTCTCTACTCCCGCTTGATACCATATCAAAATATGAGCAATGCGGAAGTAATAAACGGAACTAGTAGAGAGGAGAGAAAAACACGGTAGTAATATTAGAACTACATTGTATTGATTGTGTTTTATTACATGAGAACATAAGCTCTTATATAGGAAGTAAAACTTGGTTGGTGGCCAACCTTGGTTGGTAGCGAACCTTGGTGGACTTGGTTATATTTAACACGACCTTGGTTGGTAGCCAACCTTGGTGGACTTGGTTATATTTAACAATTACGATAACCGAAAAAATGGAGTTATATAAATATATTAAACCAATATTTCACTATACTCAAGAGTTAAATAAAATAAATTAGGATAAGAGTAGAATATGTGGAATATCTAATAAAATTTTGAAAGTAAACTCAAAATGCAATATTTTGAAAGTAAACTCAAAATGCAATGTAGTACAGTGGTTATGTCATTAAATTTGTTAGAAGTGGTCAGATGTTCGATTCCCAATAATTAAAGAAAATCACATATTTTTAGCATAAATTATAAAATGGTGGCATTTTTCCAATTTTGTGACATGCAGGGGTAAAACTGTAACTTCACAATCATTTTTTGGCACTTTTTGCCCTTGTGTTCTCCTTCTGTTACTATATATTAAACTTCAACACAAGGGCAAAATTTGCCATTTTAATAGGTGTGAATTTACGATTTTACCCTTATTTTCTAAAATATCACAAAGATGCCTCAATAATTATGTAAAAAATAATGAAATTATTCGAACCGATAACTTTTTTGTCTCAAACTCATGCCTTAACCAATTGTGCTACAATTGATTTTGAGTTTTGTTTAAAAATTATTAAGATAAACCACCTGTTTTCTCTTTTTGTCTCATCCATTTTTTTTTTTGAGTAAATGAAATGCTGGTTCATAATATTTCTAAAATATTGGATAGATAAAATTATAAAATATTTTAATCGACTGGGCATACTCTACAATTCTGTTTTGCCATTTTAAATAAATGATATAAAAACAAATTAGACTATACATAATGTAACCGAGTCCAAAAAGAAAAAAAATTATTTACATACATTTCCATGTAAATGTTAAATTATTTAAATAAAAAATAAGATTTAGTTTTAAGAAATACGTAAATTTTAGTTATCAAAGCATACATAATTAATAATTGCTTCACATAACTTTTACGTATATAAACATTTAAATATGTGAGTCATATATACTAGAGGGTTTTGGTCGAACAGTTGTTTAGACTTTTTAACAATTTAAATACATGATTATTCTGAAAACATAAATATTTTAATATATACGAAAAATAATTGAAAATATGTTAAAAAGATGAAAACTCTAAAAATATGATCTATGTTATATATAAAAAATATTATAATTAACATTCAAATAAAATCAAAAAAGATATAAATTTCAAAATCATAAATATTACAAAAGTATAATAATTATTTGAAATGATCAATTAGATTATAACTCGACTATAAAATATGGTACATATGAATTTTTATATAATATATTAATCAGTATAATATATAATATAACATATAATGGTTTAGTTATAATATATATTTAGATCAATATACGATAAAATCAAAACATTTGATTTTATATTTCATATACATGCACCGATTATTAAGGTTGTCATATTTTACATCGATTGAAATATTTAGAAAATTTTAAAATTGAGTTAAAAAATAATTCAAAATTATTATATAAAAGTATTTCACTTTACTCAATTAGTTTATTGAACTTCTATGTAGTGTAATAAGTATTAGACTAAAACTAAACATTTAAGTTTTAAAATGTATAAAAATATATGTTTAGAAAAAATGATTGAGACAAGCATAAAATGACTTCTAGTCAATATTAAGAGATTTTGTAATATATCTCAAAATATAATCTTACATACACGATCAATTTTTTACAACAAAATCAATGAGTTTACATACGCCTCTATTATAAACAGACAATTTTATTAAGATAATTATTTATATCATACTTAGATGTTCAATTTGATAAAGTAATTTTTTGCAATTTTACTTTTGTTAAGAAAAGCTATTTGCAAATTTACTATCTTAATTTCAAAAATACCTTTTTTATTACAAAAATAACAATTTCTGAATTAAAAAAAAACCCTGCGAGGCCCACTACCACAACTGACCAGTCAACTGCCACGTAAGTAGAGGGTGGAACCCACCTGCCACGTCAGTAGGGGTGGGTCCCACCTGCCACGTCAGTAAGGGTGGGATCCACCTGCCACGTCAGCTCTCACGTCAGTTGTCACGTCAGCAGAGTGGGTCCCACCTGCCACGTTTGCAGAGTGAGACCCACCTGCCACGTGGTGCACATTCAGCGCACAGTCAGCATAGTATAATTATTTAAAATAAAATATAAATAAACCATAATATAAAATTATTAAATCTGCAAATAAAATTGTAAGATAGTATAATTGCAATGATTCTACAAGTAGAGTAAATTTGCAAATGAAACTAAAAAAGTTAGTATAATTGATAAATTCTCAAAGTTTTTTTCAAGCAATTGAAAATTAAATTAATAATTTAGAAATCATAAGTATTTATGTGATTATTAGGGGTGAGCAAAAAACCGAATTGAAACCGAAACCGAACCGAAACCGGTCAAAACCGAACCGAAATCGAACCGACGGTTGCGGTTTTTGATTTTGAAAAACCGAGAATTTCGGTTCCGGTTCCGGTTATAAGTTAAAACCGAACCGACTAAAACCGAACCGAACCGATTATTAAAATAAATAAATATATAATTTTATATAATTTATATGTATTCTTAAATTTAATAAATATATTATATCTATCTTGAGTTTAGGTGTGTGGCAATGTTCAGTGTGACCTATTACCCATGTTTGAGTTTAGTTAGAGAGATGAAATCTAAGTAGATGACTTGACTCGATCAACCCAAACACAACTTGAGATGACTCATTAATTAAAATTATATTCCTTTAACCTTTTTTTTTGTAAACCCATAAGATTTATTAATAGAGACAGGCAAAGCCTGGGATACAGGAGTAGCAGATCATTACACATACTAACGAGCAACAAGCTGAGAGGAATAACAAACTAAAGAAATAGAGGCAAGGAACAGAGACAAGAAACAGAGACTGGCGACGACAATGAAGAACCACCAATATTTAATTTTATTAATATAAATTTTATTAATTTATATATCTTATGTTTAAAAATCGAGTACGTAATAATTTATAAAATTAAAGTATTGTAATATATTTATGATTTTTTCGTTCGATTTTAAAACCGAAACCGAACCGTTAAAAACCGAACCGAGCTTTTTAAAACCGAAACCGAAACCGACGGTTCTGTTGCGGTTGCGGTTTTCAATTTTGAAAACCGAAGACATGCGGTTTCGGGTTCGATTTCGGGGCAAAACCGCCCCGAACCGAACCGTGCTCTCCCCTAGTGATTATTATCATTTGAATATTTATCCAAAATTTTTGAAATCTAATTAAATTATAATATATTTGGTTCAGAAAATTGGTATGCAATATTACGAAATAACTATAAAAAAATTTAATAAATCGAAATCTAATCATTTATCGTATTATTAATTACAAAATTATTTATGAAATTAGTTCACTGTCGGTGTTTTCCACGGGCATTTACACTAGTTAATATATAGTACTCCCTCAGTACCGAAATACTTTTCCTGTTTTGACTTTGAACACTGTTCATTATAAACGATTGACTACTAATTTACGCATAATTTATAAGATAAAATATAGTCATGAGTGATCTTGTTGGATTCGTATTTGTTAATACTTTAATACAGTGAAGTTTTTATATTTAGTACTAATACGAAATTGAAGATATTAGCGATCAAAAGTGTGTGTTGGCAAACGTGTCCAAAGTAAACAGGAAACGTTTTTAGGAACGGAGGGAGCAATAGATAATAGAGGGGTCTTAACAATATAGCACGGTGACAATGGAGGGTCTCAACGACTTAGAAAGACCATAGGTGTGAGATCTCATTGACTACTGATGGTGACCGATTATTAAAAAAAACTTGGTGACAAGAAGGCCCTTTTTATATTACCGCCACTTGTTATACTCCTGACGGCCAGGTAGCTGCTAATTGCCATTCCGACCAATAAAACTGAATCCATCTTTAAGCCACCGTGTACGTATTTATGCTCCCGTTGTTGTATACATGAGTTAAACTGAAAGCCTTTAATATTATCTTTAAATTTCTGATCATCTGTAAAACGACACAAGTTAAGCTACATTTAGGAATATGGTTCTCATTCATTTACGAGTACCAGAGGCAATAATTGACATTGGATTCAGAATCCAGCAATGATTATAATTATGATGTAACGTTATCCAGAGCGCTGTAGTTGGTTCTCACAAAGCAACTTGTCACTTTTATAGCACGGCTAGTATCATCTGATCCTAGAGGAAGCTGGTGGCAATGCGCTTGCAGAAATCATTCATGGAGATTATAATCCAAGTATGTCGATTAGTACTTCATATTCATTAAAAGGGATAGAAGAGGTAGACAGATAACTTTAATAAATTCCATTATCATCTAACTTTTAGTCGATTTCTATCGTTTTTATAACTGAAAACAAGTAGATGCCTACCCCTGCTTGGTATCCAGAGACCAGAGGCATTCACGAGTGTACCAATGAATCATATGAATAAGAAAGCTGATCCCTCAAGTGGTTATCCTGGAAGAACTGATCAATGTAGTATATGGACTTGGATATGGCCTCAGCTTCACAGATTCCACTTACAAGCTCCTCTAGGCACAAATCGACTAACATTGTCATTATCTACTTGCCCAGAATCCAAGAAGAAGAAAAGAGAAGGACATCAGCCAGATTATATTCATGTAGTGGGATTGAGTACAATGACTTACCAAGATTCCATGTACAAATATCCGTAGGGAATGAACTAGAAATAAAGAAATTCCATATGTATTGCATGATTTTGAGTTGCAAGTTTGGTGCTATAAAATTGGGTTTATAGATACAGCTATCAAAATAGCTTTGAAAATATCCTTTGACAACTCTACCCTCATGAAACTATCGTCCGTTTGTGCTATTTCACTGAGTGCATTCAAACCATGTTTAGTTATGCAAGTGCCATGTTTTATATTCAAACCATTTCTGTGCAAACAAATTATACTTCGTGCCATTTTATTGCAGTTTACTCTAAAATAAATGACAGACAAGTTCAATGCAACAAAAGATGGAGAAATCATTGGCAATTTCAACAAAATAAAATTTGGGAGTTGCAATCACAAGTACCAGAATCTTACTATATGATGGACATGACTCGCGAAATTTCTCCACAATTTTGCATAGTTACGTTGAAACCAAAGTTTATGATGTGTTGGATGAGAAGACATTAATTGTAGCAACACATCATTTCGCACCTGGTGACTATGAGATCAAAGGCAAAAGCAATGATGAAGTAAGGTTGTCTTTTATTGTGTTAGGCATCCCACAATGGAGTATAGCAAATTTCAGATATCGAAGAACCAGAATGTCGCTGAATGATGAGCACCTGTCTAATAAAAGAATGCACTGCATTGTTACTTCGATAACAAAGATAACAAAGTCTATGACGTGTTCGATGAGAAGTCATAATTGTAGAAACATATCATTTGGCACTCGGTGACTATAAGTGCAAAGGTATAAACAATGATGAAGTAGAAGCACTGGTAGCAGTTTAGAAGAGTAAGCGGAGTTGGTAGAGGAAGACGGTGAGGTAGTCTTTGATAATGTTAGGTGTCGTACAAGGCTATAGTGGAGGATGACCAATTTTCAGATTTTTAAAGAGCTAGGAAGAAATAATGACAATTGACAACAGATAATACTAGCTTCTCATAAACCTATATCAGCACGCATAACTTAAATCGCTCTCTACAAACATTTTATCGCAGCAATATTGCAAAAGCAACTTTCCCCAATTGTTCTGGTTTGAATATGCCTTGGTTTTCTAACTTTTTCGAATGGGTCCATCATATATGGCATCCTATATATTTACAAAAATTTACAACTTAGATACAATGCTGGCTATTTATAATATGACAAATTTTTAATTTTATAATAATGTAAATACTAGTAATATATATTTTATATATTAAACAAACATCAATAAACTTTAAACAAAGAGCAACAATAGTAATAAAGGTTTTAATATCTATAATTTATAATATGATAAGTTTTTTTTGGCTTATCCTGCCTATTTGGTACATTAAGCAAACTTTAGTAAGCACTAAGCAGATCACCATATTTGATTTAACAATAAATCTTAGAATATAACACAAAACATCAATACTCACAAAACTAACAGGAAATTAACAAGCAATGGCATGTCATTACACAGTTTCAAAAGTCAAAGTCAAAACGTAAATAAGTACTCCCTCCGTCCCATCCATTAGTTAACATATGGGTTCGGGCACGGAGACCAAGGAAATATATAAAGAAAAGGGTGAAAAGTGAGAAAATTGAGTAAAGTGGTGGGACCCATAAATATATAATGTATAAAGTGGGTATAGTGGAGGAGAAAAGTGATTAAAGTGGTGGGACCCATAAATATATAATGTATAAAGTGGGTATAGTGGAGGAAAGTAGTGGATGTAGTTGTTTTTTATATATATAAAACTTTACTATTTTAGGAAAGTTTTGAAATGTGAAGAATTGGATGGGACATCCCAAAAAGGAAAGTGTGAAGAAATGGATGGGACAGAGACAGTAACAAAATGTCAACCAGCAAACATCAGCTGACAACTAGCATATTCAAGAAAAATCACTAAACACTAAATCATCCCCAAGATCAATTTCACCTCCCTTGTGGCTACTACTTTGGCGTATAGTAGATGGTGTACCGTTATCATCTTCATTCACATTCATCAATCCGGGGATTCTATCATTCATCAATTTCCGCATCCGAGTCCGACGAATCTTGCAACCTCAAAGATGAAGCAGCCCACTTGATTCGTTTGAATCCTTCGAGTGAAAATAGGTTTTTCGTATACTTGAAAATTTCACCACTTTCAAATTCAAAATAAGGACCAGGGACATCATCTGTGGTCACTTCCTTGTTCAAGTCATACATAAACTTGTCACCATCTCTATTAACTAGGAAGATTTGAAAATTGTTGAAGAGGCCCTCAACAAAGTGTAATGGCACACCTACATCAATACTGAGCACATTAGTCCACAATGCCTTGACTCCGCCACCATGAAGACATGCCTCATCGTCTAATGTCCACAATTGAATCTTACCACTGTCCACAACAAAGAATATGACAGTAATAGTATCATTGAAGTCACTTACGCGAGTTTCAATAGAACCCAGAGCATCATCAAAAGAACTATCAGGATCAGGAAGGTTAATATCACAAATAAACAACTCCTTGTTTAAATTGAAAGCCATCATCATACCACTGTTTCTTCCTATGGCAAACAAAAAACCGTGAAAGCATAGAACATCACTAGGTTTGGGCTGAATAGTTTTCCAATCATTCCTGATTGAAGAATAGACCTTGGCAGAAAGATTGTGCGATAAAACTTTAACGAATTTAAAATCAAAATCGATGTGATCAAAACCAAAGCCCAAAGCACCACTTGTGCAGTCATCATCGGGTTCAGTATAAGAGGGAATGAGCTTGGAGTGTTTAGTATCAGGGTTCCATGGGTAAATATCAAATTTGTTTTTAGGAACAGGCCAAAAGGATAAATTATTCATATATATTTCTATACCAATTTTGTCTCATGATTTTTTAAACAACCGTTGTATATATCATAAAACACTAAGCGTACACAATAATAAAAATTTAAATACTAAAATGTTCTTTGACTTTGATTTACCGATTTTGCCTCACAATTTTTTTTAATTTTAAATAAAGATTATTTAAGAAAAAAATCGACAAAAAATTATCTTTAATATCAATTTTGTAGAAATTAAATATACGTAGATAATAAGATAAATTTATTCATATATTTTTCTATACCGATTTTCTCTCACGAATTTTTAGACCGACACCCACTTGTAGATATTATAAAAATACTAAGCATACACAATAATAAAAAAATGCTCTTTGACTTTGATTTACCGATTTTGCCTCACAATTTTTTAGGCCGATGCCCGTTGTATATATTATAAAAATACTAAGCGAGTACGTATACAATAATAAAAATTTAAATACTAACTATAATATTACTTTTTATATCCTAAATATAATATAATTTAGAGCCGAGAGAGTTGCCTTTAATAACATCAATTATTTATATAATTACACATTTTATGTTTGAAAATTGAAATAATTTAGAAAATTAGATAAATAGCTTTCGAGTGATTTCAAAACTCCAGCAAACGCCTAGGGAATTTCCTTTATATAATATAAAAGAAGATCTGGAGTTGCTGTTGGGAATTCCCTTCCCATTGTTTCACTGTAGTATAAGGTGCTAAGGTAATGTAAAGTGTAAGGTACCTTAACAGAATTGGTCAGTATCTCATCATTGTTCCTGCACATAATCCTGTTTTCTATCTCTGCCAGCTTCGTTCCAAACTTCTTTAATGCCTCGAGTGGTTCAACATCTGAAGTCCACTCCGGAGTGTCTCCTTCCCCAAGAAAGATCTCATCCGTATAATGCCTGGACAAGATCTTAATCAGAGGAACTCCAAGGAGTGCTGCCAGCTGACTTGTGATAATTTTTAGGAATGCCGATTCAGTGTGTTGCTCCAACTCTTCGTACACTAGAGTGCCTAGCTCGGGCATGAAATGGCGGCTTACAATCTGGCGATTTTTGAGGAAGCCAGCATAAGAGGATACTGACCAAATCTACTGCAACAAGTAGAGCAGATGCGAGCCATATAATGATGGTGCAACTTAGAACGCCTGCGAGCCATATAATGATGGTGCAACTTAGAACAAGTTATTCCAGTGTCTTCCTTTTGGGGCCCCATGGCTCATCTTTCTTGTCACCGTGGCCTACATTGTGGAGCTCTGACCACCACCATTGATTTCAGCTTGGACAGATTCATCTGTCCAGTAATAGAAAGAGTGATAATCCTTCACCCAAGTTTCAATTGCTGACCAAATTTCAAGGCCATCAACAGCATAAGGATAGTCCTCTTTTAAAAGTCGGGGCTGACTTGTATCTGGAACTGTCATTCCTCTCAAACTAACAATTAGGTTTACTTTGCCACTCAAGAATATATGTGGTGAATTTACTATTCTCAAGGATCTGAATTACCTCTTTAGCATATCTGCCGGAAGTGACCGCTTTGTGAACCAATTCTTATGTCCAAAAGAAGACTTTTCCATCGAACATCTAGCCGGAAACACTGCCCTCTCAAGTACTCCACCAGCATTAATGAGAAACTTTCCAGCTAAGGCATTTATTTTCATTGTTTCACAAAAGTGTGGATACGGTTGAAGTACATTCAATTGTCTATTTTCTGCAATGACAAATGGCTCAATCACTGCAGGAGTGTTCAGCCTGCAGTCAGAATCCAGATATCAGGTGTGCATAACAAAGCTTCATCTCTCCGTGGGGAGCAATTCGGGGTTTACGGAAGCACTCCTGCCGGTCTACGAGTAATTAACTTAATTTAACCCTCTGTTTAATTAAACAAATTTAATCCTGGTTTAATCTATTGCAAACGGCAAGGTATCCCACAACAGAGGATAGAAAATTTTCAGATATTGAAGAACCATAATGTTACTGAATGATGATGACCTGTCTCAAAAAAGAATGCCTTGCCTTGTTACTTCGATAACAAAGTCTATGATGTGCTCGATGAGAAGACATTAATTGTAGCGATGAGAAGTCAGTAATTGTAGCAACATATCATTTGGCACCCGGTGACTAAAAGTGCAAAGGTATAAACAATGATAAGACAGAAGCACTGGTAGCAGTCTAGTAGAGTAAGCGGGGTTGGTGGAGGAAGACGGTGAGGTTGTCTTTGATAGTGTTGAGCAACGCACAAGGCCACAACAAAGGATGGCCAATTTTCAGATTCTAAAGACCTAGGAAGAAGGGAGCTGTGAAAGAAGAAATAATGTCAAAAGAGGATCCTAGCAGAAAGAATACCTTCTTACAAACCTATATCAGCATGCACAACAAAAAATCATTGTCCGTAAACATTTTATTACATCACTACTGCTAAAGCAACTTTCCCTCATGGTTCTGGTATGAATATGCCTTGGTTTTCTACCTTTTCGAACGAGTCCATATCCTATTTATTTATTTATAATAATAAGTTAGATGTTGTAGTCCTGCACCACAAACTCACACCCACACATGTTCTAAATTCAATAAGAACAAAACTGACTTAAATATTGAAATATATGATGGCATTTCTATACATCATCTCACTCACATCTCATTCTAAGATCGTCTGCAGTTTTTGACACAGTCAAAAAATTATATACAAAAAATTACAACTTCGTTAAAATTTAAACCTGATTGACATCTAATTAAACAATAAACCTTAGAATATAACAAAAAACATCAATACTCATAAAACTAACAGGAGATTAACAAGTAATAGCAAGTCGCACAGTTCAAAAGTCAAAGTTAAAACGTAAGTAACTAACAAAATGTCAACCAGCAAGACATCAACTAACAACTAGCATATTCAAGCAAAATCAGCAAACACTAAATCATCACCAGGATCACTTTCACCTCCCTTGTGGCTACAATTTCCGCGTGAAGTAGATAGTGTACCATTGTTATTCATCAATCCGGGGATTCTATCATTCATCCATTTCCACATCCGAGTCCGACGCTTGTAGCCTCAAAGATGAAGCAGCCCACTTGATTCGTTTGAATCCTTCGAGTGAAAATAGGCTTTTCGTATACTTGAAAATTTCACCAATTTCAAAATAAGGACCAGTGACATCTATGGTCACTTTCTTGTTCAAGTCATACATAAACCTGTCACCATCTCTATTAACTAGTAAGAACTGAAAATTGTTGAAGAGGCCCTCAACAAAGTGTAATGGCACACCTACATCAATACTGAGCACATTAGTCCACAATGCCCTAACTCCGCCAACACGAAGACATGCCTCATCCCCTAATGTCCACAACTGAACCTTACCATTGTACATATTAGTGAATATGACAGTAATAGTATCCTTGAAGTCACTTACGCGAGTGTCAACAGAACCCGGAGCATCATCAAAAGAAGTAACAGGAAGGTTAATATCACAAATAAACAACTCCTTGTTTAAATCAAAAGCCATCATACCACTGTTTTTTCCTATGGCAAACAAAAATCCGTGAAAGCATACATCGAAAGTATTGCCCTGGGGAACATCACTAGGCTTGGGCTGAATATTTTTCCAATCATTCCTGATTGAAGAATAGACCTTGGCAGAAAGATTGTGCGATAAAACTTTAACAAGTTTAAAATCCAAATCGATGTGATCAAAACCAAAGCCCAAAGCACCACTTGTGCGGTCATCATTGGGTTTTGTATATGGGGGAATGAGCTTGGAGTGTTTAGTAGCAGGGTTCCAAAGGTAAATATCAAATTTCTTTTTAGTAACAGGCCAATCGGTTAAATTAACAGAAACACAAACAATGCCACAATCCGAACCTATAAGTGTGGAGTACATATCCTCAGAGGGATACTCACCTTGCGAGTAAGGAAATTTCAGATCCTCCCAAATGCAACCCAAACCGAGGTGGAAGAGGGAAAAAGAGCCGTCAACTTCTTCTTCTTCGTCCACTTCCTGGTGTACGATAAGATTTTGATCATCTATATCAGCGGTCGCGAGGTGAGATTTAGCGAAACGATGGCTGGAAATAATGGAAAGCCATGATTTGGAAACCGATTTGAATCGAAGCAAGGACCTTATTGGAAGGCGTAAGAGAACCTCAGTCCACAAATCATCATTAAAACTACTCATCAGCTTTTCCCATGCTTCTGTTCTTAGCTTTCTCATCTTCTTGTTATTCAAAAAGCTCTGCCCTGAAATTAGGGTTTGAAAATACACAATTTGGGGAAAAATGAGTGTTTTCTTATTAAGTTTACCAACTAATTAATTAGTAAAAAAAAAAAAAAAGTGTACCAACTAATTACTTTCCGTGATATAAAAGAAGCCTGGGAAGGGGCTGAAACCCTGATCCCTTTTATGAGATGAAACCCAAACTCTTTTGTGTCTCATTCATTTCTTGCAAAGTACTCCCTCCGTCCCTTTTTAGTTTGCATATTTGCAAAAAACACACATATTAAGAAATAATTAATTATGTAATTTGTTTCCATGTTTACCCTTAATCTTAACATTAAATAAAGAGTTATGAGTGTGTATATTAAATATAAAGTCAAACATTGGTATTAGTCCCTTTTTAGTTTGCATATTTGCAAAAAACACACATATTAAGAAATAATTAATTATGTAATTTGTTTCCATGTTTACCCTTAATCTTAACATTAAATGAAGAGTTATGAGTGTGTATATTAAATATAAAGTCAAACATTGGTATTAGAAATAAAGAGGTATATATGGAAAAATTGGTAAAAATATGTATTGGAACAAGGAATGTGACAACTATTTAGGGACAAATTTCTTTTACAAATGTGCCAAACTAAAGAGGGACGGAGGGAGTAAAAGATATTTAAGTTAAATAATAATTATTAAAAATATATATTATTTTTATATTTACTGTAAAAGCATGATTATTTATAATAATTAAATAAAAAATGATTAATTTAACAAAAAAATTGATTAAACTTCGAAACAATTACAAAATAGAGAATTTGGTTTAAAAAAAATAGGCAGAGAAATATGTGAACGTAGTTGATTATTTGAAATACTTAATCATCACAATGTTGTGTTCAAATGAGTAACATTCATGTATAAGCTATAATTTTATCTTAGCATTTTATATTTCATGTTAATCATTTATAATGACAAAAAGAGCGAGTTTATTTTAGAGCGGCTAAATTATATCCTCTACAAATTGTCACGGAGCGACTAAATTACCACAATACCTTTAATGAGCTCCTTGGTTATTTATCACAGAATGTCTCTTTGTTCACGATAGATCTCATCCGTGGAATGCCTAGACAAGATCTCGATCATAGAAACTCAAAGGAATGTTGGCAGCTTACTTTTGATAGTTTTTAAGAATGCTGATTGAGGGTATTGCTCAAGCTCGGTGTACTCTGGAGTCTGGATGCCTGTCTCGGGCATGAAATGGCGGCTGTCAGCTGACAGTGGGGCGGTTTGGAAGGAAGCCAGCATAAGGATACTGGCCAAAATTTACTACAGCAAGTAAAGCAGACCCGATCCATGTAATGATGGTGCAATTCAGAACAAGTTCTTCCAGTGTCTTCATCTGAGGCCACCATGGCTCATCTTTCTTGTCACCATAGCCTACATTGTGGAGCTCTGACCAGTGACCACCACGATTGAATTTCGGAGTCTGCTTCGACAAATTCGTCCGTCGAGTAATAGATAGAGCAACAATCCTTCACCCAGATTTCAATTGCTGACCAAATTCAACAGCCTAAGGGTAGTTCTCTGTTATAAGTCTAAGACCGTGGCTAGCTTGTATCCGGAACTGCCACAACTCTGAAACGAAAAATCGAGGATAATCTTTTATTTTGCCACTCAAAAAAAATTAAGTGCATAATATCAGCAATCTGAATTACCTGTTTAGCAGATTCGGAAGTGACTGTTTTTTGAAAACCCAGTTCTTATACACAAAAGAAGACATTCCATCGAAAATCTAGCTGGAAAGAGTGAAACACTGTCCTCTCAAGTACTCCACCAGCATTAATGCGGATCTGTGTAAGGCATTTAAAGGCATTGTGTCACGAAAGTTGGGAGGTAGAAGCTTATATATTGGGTGAAGCACACTCAATTGTCAATTAGCTGCAAGCCTGCAGTGACAAAATGGCTCAATCACTGCATGTGTGTTCAGCCTGCAATCAGAATTCAAAATTCAGGTGTGCATATCAGTCTTAACCCCCTTTTTTTTGGTGAGTATTGTTTTTTTATTCAGTTTGTGATAGGTATTTTTTCTTCTTAAATTATTCCATAGTATATTTTGTTTTCCATGCATGTGAAAAAAAATTGTCCATAATAAAAAACCAGTGCTAATGAGCTGATGGTAGCCTGAATCATTAACAGCAGCTAGCATAAGCTTTTGCTTGGTGCCAAACTGAACCTTTGCTGGTGGAACCATATCTGTCTCCTTGTGCATGAGGTAGGCTCAATTCAATGGCCAGTGGCTTCAGTTTTCCATTACAGTTACAGTTTTTTTTTTTGCTATAATACAGCTAAAGAACAAAGATATCACTCATCACTCATAATGGACTATAGTAACAACACGTAAAAATCTGTGTCTGTGAGAAAGAACTAAAGGAGAAATAGGCATACATGTGGAGTTTATGAGCAGCCTAAGTAATAGTTACAAGCTGAACTACCATTATCCACGTCAATCTCTTAATCTTTTCTGATCCCTTGATCCTTTTTCATCATGGCTTGTATGGCACGAGAGAAGAAAAGTAAAGGCAATGAGGGCACGCTCGCATATTTATATCAAAGGAGGTAGGACGGTGACAAGGTAATTTCCCCGTAATAAAATCTTTCACGAAACTGCTTGTTGACAATATACAGATAATAGATTATTACCATTATTTGGTGAATACATGAACTCAAGAAGGTTGGAAGGACAACGAAAATCAAAGAAGCGAACTATTTAGTGAGCAAAAGCAACTTAATCCAATGCATTACAGGAGATATGGTTCGATGACAAGCAGCAACAGCAAAAAATTTAAACGTAAAAAGCAGTCATATTTGATAATCCCAGTAACTTAATCCCAGTGTTGTGTTTGATAATGATCTATCATTCTCGTCATGTAAATGAGTCCTCTTAGTTATCAATGCCTTTATGTATGTTAGGAATCCGTCAAAAATTCCTTACCTGTTATCATTTCTTTTCGCTGGTAAAGTTTGGATTTTGATGAAGCCTTAAGAACATCTACAATTGGTAATAAAAATTCAGAAAAGATTATGAAAAGCAGTTGAAAATTCAAGAAGATATAAAAATAACTCGAGGAAACTGAAAAAAAACATGAAGAACCAGATCCAGTAACAATTAGTCAATTACTTTACCACAGCCTAAGCGAACCAAGTACGGAGAAGATATGTTGTATTATAAACAAAAAAACTCAAAAACCAATAACAGACCCTAAATGTTGAAATGCAACTAACATTACAAAGTAAGTCACTACAATATACAGGAAATTTGTTATCCTGTTTAATAACCATTTTTTGGCTTATCCTGCGTGCTAGGTACAACATTAAACCAACTTATATAATCAGACTACTCCATTTGCTTTAACAATATATTTTAGAATATAGCACAAAAACATCAATACTCATATAACTAATTGGAAACTTGTAGGTAAAAGAAAGTCATTATGCAGTTCAGAAGTCTTAAAGTTGAAACATAAACAAGTCACCGCAAAAGGAGCATAAGATGGAAGAGAGACACAGAAGTCTGCATTTTTGAAACAATTAATCTTGTTCCTTTAATATGGATTTTCTTGATTTTCATGTTGTCCTACTCTTTATTCTATCTCAACTTTGTTTCTTTTATCGTTTGCTAATGTAATCAGATTTGAAAAGGAATGCTAATATAAAATAGTAACGCAACCTTTCATATTGTGCTGTCTTATTTCTAAAATGATAACGGGAATTGGATGAAACAATGTAGTTTAAAGAAGTTAAAACGTTTTCAATCCAGTACCTTAACAAGGAGAACTTTAAATCTAGAAACTGAGGACTCTGTACCAAGGCTCCATCCCCCTTCGCATGGTCGACCTACCACTTCGACTTCTGTGGCTTAAAGGCACCAAACCTCTGAATCACCTAGAATGTCAGAATGTATAAATCGCTGACAATAGTAGTTTAGTTATGCTTCTTGTTACGTAAATGTTGCTTACAAGAACATTTTTAGTTGTATGAACTATCATACTTTGGAACTAAATATATTTACAAAAAGAAACACTTGTATCCAATCCTTATACACATGAACTGTACATGACCATCTGATTAGTTGCATTATTTTGTTTTGTTTTTCTGGAATTTTCAATGTGGTTGCATCATTCTATTCTGTTTTCCTCTTAATTTACCTTTTTTATTTGAACTGAAATTTTAAAAAACTGAGTTTTCTATTTTTAATTAGTATATATACCACTGTGACTTGAGAGTTGAGCCAGGCAATTGAGTACACCAAAAATGACTAAAGTTAAAGGAGAGAACTCGATACTGTAGTTTTGTGATGGCCGTGGTGGTGGGTGCATGCCATGCATTGTTTGCTTGATAATTAGAACTGGTGCATTCATTTATTGTGTCTTTATATCTGGCCTTGCTGGAACACTCTTACATTCTTTAATTAGAGACACTCTGAATGATTACTAGAAAGGGAGATTCTAGAAAGGGAGATTATAACTCGTATATTGCGGCTAGAGTATATTTCAGGTTGCCATGTCTGAGGCATTAAGGCAGATAAGCTACTCATGCTCTGCTTTAAACAAAATACCTGTCTTAGTAATTTTTAAACAACAGTGTTATTGGTTAAGCATCAGGTAAGTGTGATTGGCTGGTGGCGACAGTTCAAAGATGTTGAAATGATATATATGGAAATTATGCACCAGACTATAGTAGTTGAAGTTAAATAGAGTAATTTTTTTTGCTGAAGTGTGTTTATACTGAATGACTAAACTAGTGATGAAACTTAACTGTCTAAACTTTAAAAGGAAATCAATCAGTCAGTGATGAATTTTGGATTATATAGAAGTTCAGGAATGGGCTGCCACCTAAAGGGTTACTTCAGAATGGTTGTACAATGATGTGGATAAACAATAATAATCGGGAGATGCAGAAAACTTGACATGAACTCTACCTGGTGCTCATTTTCTTAACATGGTTACTACCTTCGCTTGCTTTGAAAATTTACCTACTACAGCAAAATCTTATACATAAACGACACAAATGAAATGAACTCTAACTAAGCTTATCGACATGTTGAAAAAATGGTCGCTGGAGAGATTTTAAGTCTGTATAGGACATGAATCTTCGTTGTCAAAATGCAACTAACATTAGAAACCTATCCTATGTAATAACCATAAATTTTGGAATACGTAACACAAAAACATTACTCATCTAATTAATACCGAAACTCATTAAGAAAACAGTTCAAAAGTCTTAAAAGTTAAAACATAAATAACAAAATGTTAACTAGCAAGACATCAACTAGCATATCCAAACATAGTCACCAAACACTAAATCATCTTAAACATCACTTCCACCTGCCCTGTGCCTACTACTTTGCAGTGAACTAGATCGCGTACTATTATCATCTTTATTGTAAGTCGGGATTGCTTTCGTTCATCCCAGTCTGACGAATCTTGCAACCTCGGAGATGAAGCAGTCCACTTGATTCGTTTGAATCCTACTAGTGAAAACAAGCTCCTCGTATACTTGAGAAATTCACCACTTTCAAGAAAAAGATGAATAGGGACATTTATAGTCACTTTCATGTTTCAGTTATATGAAACCGGTAAATATCTGATTCAGATGGTAAAAAATTGAACATTTTTGAAAAGGCCCTCAACAAAGTCTAGGGGCACACCTACAACCACATGCCTCATTGTCTAAAGGCAACAAGTTAATAATATCTTTGTTTAAAATAGAGATAATGACAGCAATGGTATATTGGTATCACTGAAGTCAGCAAAGCAAGTTTCAGTATCACTCTTAGCATCATCAAGAGAACAAACATGGATGTTAATACTACATATAAACACTTCCTTATTTAAATTGAAAGCCATCATACTACTGTAATGTCCTATGCCAAACAAAAATCCGTGCAATACATGGAAACTACTTCTGTAGGGAAAATCAATAGGCTTGGATTGAATCTTGGCAGAATGAGTGGGGATTACAACTCCTACAACTTTAAAATCCAAATCTATGTGATCAAAACCAAAAACCTTAAGTATAAGGGGGAATGAGCTTGGAGTGTTTAGTTGCAGGGTTCCAAAGGTAAATATCAAACTTCTATTTGGCACCACGTCAATTGAATAAATTAACAGAAACACAAATAATGCCACAATCTGAACCTACAAGTCTAGAGGCTGTTGCCCAGTTCTGCTTGGTGTTACATAATTGTAGCTTACAAGATGAATCTCAATAGCACATGAAAAAACACTTTTATCCAATCCTCATACACATGCACCCATTACATTACCTTCTGAATGGTTGCATTACTGTGTCATGTTTTCAGGCATCATCAATGTGGTTGCATTACCAGTTCTTTTTTTTTTTTCTTATCATCATTTTAAATAACGTAGCTTCATTTTTTTTGTCGAAATAACTTAGCTTCATTTTATTTAGCATAACACTATTTTTAGTGTTACATGACTCAAGACTGAGGAATGAATACAGTAAAAATAATGAGAGAACACAAAACTGTAGTTTTTGTGATGGTCGTGGTGGATGCCAGTCATGCCTTGTTTACTTGGGTGCATTTAAGCTTTTTATCAACTATGAATACGCTTCTGAATTTAGTGACTTTCGAAATTGGCCCTTGTAGAAGATTTTGTTAATACAAGTTGTCCGGAATCAATGCAGAAAAAAATGAATGAATATCCACAAAAGATACAAGTTAAAATAAAAATAACTTGAGTTGAGTTGGGGAACTGAAAAACCAGATAAAATACCACAAAATGTCAACAGCAATTATCAAGACATCAACTAAGTATATTCAAAGTTCAAACATAATCACCAAAAACTAAATCATCTCCAACATCACTCCCATCTCCCCTGTGTATAGTACTTTCAAGTGAAGCAGATAGCATACTATTATAAACCTTATCATCAATCAAGATACTTTCATTCATCCATTTGCACACCCAGTCCAGCGAGTCTTGCAACCTTACTCGCAGATGAAGCAGCCCACTTGATATGTTTGAATCCTACGAGTGAAAACAGGCTCTTCGTATACTTGAACAATTCACCACATTCAAGAGAAGGGTATATCGGGATATCTGTGGTCACTTTGTTTTTCCAGTTATACAAAAACCGGTGATCTTCTATTTCAGTTATTTCAGTTAGTACGAAATGAACATTGTTGAAAAGGCCCTCAACAAACTCTAATGGCACCCCTGCCTGCATCAATACTGAGCACTTTAGTCCATGATGCCTTAACTCCACCACTACAAACACAAGCCTCATTGTCTAACGTCCACAAGTTAATCTTACCTTGGATTAAAATACAGAAAATGACAGTAATAGTGTCGTTGAAGTCCGTAACACAAGTATCAATAAAACTCACAGCATCATCAAAAGAACGAACAGGGAGGTTAATATCACAAATAAACACCTCCTTATTTAGATCAAAAGCCATCAAAGCAAATTTACGTCCTATGGCAAACAAAAATCCATGAAATAAATGGAAATTTCCGCTGATATTCCCAGGAATATCAGTAGGTTTGGACTGAATCTTTTGCCAAGTATTGTTATTTGAAGAATATACTGCGGCAGAAAGAGCGGGGCAAACAAAAATTCATGAAATAAATGGAAATTACCGCTGATATTCCCAGGAATATCAGTAGGTTTGGACTGAATCTTTCGCCAAGTATTGTTATTTGAAGAATAAACTGCGGCAGAAAGAGCGGGGGATACAACTCTTAACAACTTTGAAATCCATATCTATTTGATCAAAACCAAATCCCGAAAAACTATATGGTAAACCATAATCAGGTATAGTATTGGAGGGAATATGCAACAACCCGGGTCAAATCCCGAGCCTTTTTCGAAAATCGGATCAAGTCCCAATTCTGAATCTGGAATAAGTCAAAGGAAACTAGCCGAAATACAACCAATTGGGTAATCCACAAACCCACAACAGGCCCCCAAAGATCATGATTTGTTGGTGCACTTAGTAGTAGTATTTTGCCTTATAAACTGAACTAAAGTCTCAAATCTCCTCGATGTGAGACTGAACTAAAGTCTCGAATCTTCTCGATGTGGGACTGGGGTGTTACAAACTCCCCCAATTAAACTCCTGACGTCCTCGTCAGGCCTGAACGGATAGCCCTTAGGTTCCGGATCGTTCCTCTCTAGCCATTATGGGATAATACAGGCAGGCTTCGTGTCTCCACCTCCGGACCTCTGTCCATTGTGGGATAATACCACTAGCCTTCGTGTTCCCACATCCGGCAACTTGACGAATCAAGCTTTCGAGAGTCGGCTCTGATACCGTATGCGATAACCCAGGTCAAATCCCGAACCTTTTTCGAAAATCCGGTCAGTCCCAATTCCGAATCCGGAATAAGCGAAAGTAAACTGGCCCAAATGCAACCAACTTTGGTAATCCACAAGCCCACCACAGCCCCCAAAAGATCATGATTTGTTGGTGCACTTAGTAGTAGTATTTTGCCTTATAAACTGAACTAAAGTCCCAAATCTCCTCGATGTGGGACTAGGGTGTTACAAACTCCCCAAATTAAACTCCTGACGTCCTCGTCAGGCCTGAACGGATAGCCCATAGGTTTCGGATCGTTCCTCTCTAGCCATTGTGGGATAATACCAGCTGGCTTCGTGTCCCCACCTCCGGACCTCTATCCATTATGGGATAATACCACCATCCTTCGTGTCCCCACCTCCGGCAACTTGACGAATCAAGCTTTCGAGAGTCGGCTCTGATACCATATGCGACAATCCGGGTCAAATCCCGAGCCTTTTTCGAAAATCGGGCCAAGTCCCAATTCCGAATCCGGAATAAGCCAAAGTAAACTGGTCCAAATGCAACCAACTTGGGTAATCCACAAGCCCATCACAACCCCCAAAAGATCATGATTTGTTGGTGCACTTAGTAGTAGTATTTTGCCTTATAAACTGAACTAAAGTCCCAAATCTCCTCGATGTGGGACTAAACTAAAGTCCTAAATCTCCTCGATGTGGGACTGGGGTGTTACAAACTCCCCCACTTAAACTCCTAACGTCATCGTCAGGCCTGAACGTATAGCCCATAGGTTTCGGATCGTTCCTCTCTAGCCATTGTGGGATAATACCGGCTAGCTTCGTATCCCCACCTTCGGACCTCTGTCCATTGTGGGATAATATCACCAGCGTTCATGCCTCCGGCAACTTGACGAATCAAGCTTTCGAGAGTCGGCTCTGATACCATATGCGATAACCCGGGTCAAATCCCGAGCCTTTTTCGAAAATTGGGTCAAGTCCCAATTCCGAATCCGGAATAAGCCAAAGTAAACTAGCCCAAATGCAACCAACTTGGGTAATCCACAAGCCCACCACAAGCCCCAAAAGATCATGATTTGTTGGTACACTTAATAGTAGTATTTTGCCTTATAAACTGAACTAAAGTCCCAAATCTCCTCGATGTGGGACTGGGGTGTTACAAACTCCCCCACTTAAACTCCTGACGTCCTCGTCAGGCTTAAACGGATAGCCCATAGGTTTCAGATTGTTCCTCTCTAGCCATTGTGGGATAATATCGGCTGGCTTCATGTCCCCACATCCGGACCTCTGTCCATTGTGGGATAATACCACCAACCTTCATGTCCCCACCTCCGGCAACTTGACGAATCAAGCTTTCGAGAGTCGGCTCTGATACCATATGCGACAACCCGGGTCAAATCCCGAGCCTTTTTCAAAAATCGGGTCAAGTCCCAATTCCGAATCAGGAATAACCCAAAGTAAACTGGCCAAAATGCAACCAACTTGGGTAATCCACAAGCCCACCACATCCCCCAAAAGTTCATGATTTGTTGGTGCACTTAGTAGTAGTATTTTGTCTTATATACTGAACTAAAGTCCCAAATCTCCTCGATGTGAGACTGAACTAAAGTCCCAAATCTCCTCGATATGGGACTAGGTTGTTACAAACTCCCCCATTTAAACTCTTGACGTCCTCGTCAGGCCTGAACGGATAGCCCATAGGTTTCACATCGTTCCTCTCTAGCCATTGTGGGATAATACCGGCTGGCTTCGTGGTCCCCACCTTCGGACCTCTATCCATTGTGGGATAATACCACCAGCCTTCGTTTCCCCACCTCCGGCAACTTGATGAATCAAGCTTTCAAGAGTTGGATCTGATACCATATGCGACAACCCGGGTCAAATCCTGAGCCTTTTTCGAAATTCGGGTCAAGTCCCAATTCCGAATCCGGAATAAGCCAAAGTAAACTGGCCCAAATGCAACCAACTTAGGTAATCCACAAGCCCACCACAGCCCCCAAAAGATCATGATTTGTTGGTGCACTTAGTAGTAGTATTTTGCCTTATAAACTTAACTAAAGTCCCAAATCTCCTCGATGTGGGACTAAACTAAAGTCCTAAATCTCCTCGATGTGGGACTGGGGTGTTACAAACTCCCCCACTTAAACTCCTAACGTCATCGTCAGGCCTGAACGTATAGCCCATAGGTTTCGGATCGTTCCTCTCTAGCCATTGTGGGATAATACCGGCTAGCTTCGTATCCCCACCTTCGGACCTCTGTCCATTGTGGGATAATATCACCAGCGTTCATGCCTCTGGCAACTTGACGAATCAAGCTTTCGAGAGTCGGCTCTGATATCATATGCGATAACCCGGGTCAAATCCCGAGCCTTTTTCGAAAATTGGGTCAAGTCCCAATTCCGAATCCGGAATAAGCCAAAGTAAACTAGCCCAAATGCAACCAACTTGGGTAATCCACAAGCCCACCACAAGCCCCAAAAGATCATGATTTGTTGGTACACTTAATAGTAGTATTTTGCCTTATAAACTGAACTAAAGTCCCAAATCTCCTCGATGTGGGACTGGGGTGTTACAAACTCCCCCACTTAAACTCCTGACGTCCTCGTCAGGCTTAAACGGATAGCCCATAGGTTTCAGATTGTTCCTCTCTAGCCATTGTGGGATAATATCGGCTGGCTTCATGTCCCCACATCCGGACCTCTGTCCATTGTGGGATAATACCACCAACCTTCGTGTCCCCACCTCCGGCAACTTGACGAATCAAGCTTTCGAGAGTCGGCTCTGATACCATATGCGACAACCCGGGTCAAATCCCGAGCCTTTTTCAAAAATCGGGTCAAGTCCCAATTCCGAATCAGGAATAACCCAAAGTAAACTGGCCAAAATGCAACCAACTTGGGTAATCCACAAGCCCACCACATCCCCCAAAAGTTCATGATTTGTTGGTGCACTTAGTAGTAGTATTTTGTTTTATAAACTGAACTAAAGTCCCAAATCTCCTCGATGTGAGACTGAACTAAAGTCCCAAATCTCCTCGATATGGGACTAGGTTGTTACAAACTCCCCCATTTAAACTCTTGACGTCCTCGTCAGGCCTGAACGGATAGCCCATAGGTTTCACATCGTTCCTCTCTAGCCATTGTGGGATAATACCGGCTGGCTTCGTGGTCCCCACCTTCGGACCTCTGTCCATTGTGGGATAATACCACCAGCCTTCGTTTCCCCACCTCCGGCAACTTGATGAATCAAGCTTTCAAGAGTTGGATCTGATACCATATGCGACAACCCGGGTCAAATCCTGAGCCTTTTTCGAAATTCGGGTCAAGTCCCAATTCCGAATCCGGAATAAGCCAAAGTAAACTGGCCCAAATGCAACCAACTTAGGTAATCCACAAGCCCACCACAGCCCCCAAAAGATCATGATTTGTTGGTGCACTTAGTAGTAGTATTTTGCCTTATAAACTTAACTAAAGTCCCAAATCTCCTCAATGTGGGACTGAACTAAAGTCCCAAATCTCCATGGGACTGGGGTGTTACAGAATAAGTTTAGAGTGTTTATTTGCAGGGTTCCAAAGGTAAATATCATATTTCTTTTTAAGAGCAGGGCAAGATACACAAACACAAACACAAACAATGCCACAATCTGAACCTATCAGTTTTGATGATGTAAGCGCAGGATACTCACCTTGTGAGTAAGGAAAATTTAGATTCTTAAAAAAGCGACCCGAATCAAGGTTGAGGAGGGAAAAAGTGCAGTTATCTTCTTCATCATCATTATCTGAGTCATTGTGTACGATGAGAGTTTCATCATCTTTACTGGCCGCGAGGTGGGAAATGGCGAAACGATGGCTTGAAATGATGGAAAACCATGATTTGGAAACCAACTTAAATCGAAGCAATGGCTTTACTGGAAGGCGTAGAAAGACCTGAATCAACAGATCATCAGTAAATCTGTTCATCAACCTTTCCCAATGTCTCTTCCTCTTTTTATTTTCATCCATAACAACTTAAAATTAGGGTTGAAATTACACAAATTGGAAAGGCTGGGTGTTTACTAATCAACTCAATCTTACATCGTTTCTCACAAGTTAGAAGGCTGGGAGACGATGCATGAGAAATGAGAAGAGCGGATAAATCAACTAAAACTTTCGCATTTATATTTTTATTTAATAGTGAATTAAATTTAATAATGAGCAATCATATTTTCTTTTGAAAGAAAAATAGTTAGATTACTTATAACATTAAAGCGCACAACCGAATGCATACCGGACTCAACAACCCACCTGTAAGAACCCAGATTTTTGATAGAATTAAAACTTTTATTATGTAATGATGTAAGAATGAATATTGGTTACGGCTACAATGTAACAGTGTTCAGATAAATGCAAATAGAACGGAATTGGATTCAAATGTTTATATGCCATGAAGAATGCTATTGGTTGACAGCATAGATAAGAATAATCTATCTCCTAGGAAATAAGAATTTGTAATTCCAAATAGGAGAGATATTCTTATGTCATCCAAATCAATATCTGTTATTAGTCCAGTGAATCCGTAAAAGGGTTAAGGAACGCTCGAAAGAGGACAAGGACATTTTTAATAATTATAAGGAATAAAAATGGAATAAAGGATGAATAGTGTTTTTGGTGAAAATGAGAATATTATTAGACGACGCTATACAGGTGTATTCAAAGCGAATTTCGGAGTTCATATTCATGATCCAGGGGTAAAAAGAGTGTATGTAAACGATGTCGGATTCTGAAAAATAGCACTTTTATTTTCTCCGAGAATTCCCTGGACACTGAATGACCTAAGGATTTATTAAGAGGATTTAAGGAATTTAAGTGCAAGAATTATAAAGGAGGATTAAATATATTAGTTATAATTATTAAGAAAGTTTCTGGTAAAACCCTAACTAGAAATCCTTGAGACATTCATACGAACGATTAATGAATTGAGCAATAAACGAACAAAAGGATGCATCCAAGCTTGCATGACACACCATTCAAGTGAGTGGAATATGACATCATCACCTTTATTAAAGGTAACTAGGATACTTAGCAATCCAACCAAGCAATTAGCAAACTAACTACATGGTTAGCCTTAAATCAACCAATGGACAACACTTGGCATGCAAAATACATCATCCATGACATCACCACTTTAATAAAGTAACCAAGGAAGAGATATAGCTGGCCATATTTCACTTTATGCATTCTTATCAAAACAAAAAAGCAAAACAACATTTTCTCTCCATTTCTTCCATAAAATTCTGCCCATTCTTAGCTAATTGGAAGTCCAACTTCCAACCATCACTTGTTCTTCAAATATTTATGGTAAGTACTACATATCATGGTGATGATCTCCTAGAAATTTCAGCTTCAAATTCATCTTTTTCCATTTTCAAATAAATCATCAAAGTGCTGATGAATAGTAACTTTTATGAACTAATCTTGATTTCTCGAATTCTTATGGTGGATCTAGCAACTCTAAGGCCACACAAGGATAGATCAAGGTTTATTGAGGCTCTAGGACACTCCAAGGAAGGTAATCATCACTTGAAACCCTAGGTCTTACTTTGAGATTTGTTAAGTTCTTGATGGATTTAGTGTAAGTGATGTAGTAGTATGATTATAAGCATGATTATGAAGTTTGTTAGTGGATCTAAACATGATTGTGATATGTTGGTCAAGATGATGTTCTTGGACAGTAGGAGATGTTTAATATTTGTATAACTTGTATTGATGCCCGATGTGGCTTGGTATTGACGACATGATTTTCGGAACGTTCGATATATAGCCGTTATAATGACGAAATTTCGTTAACACTTAAAATCCGTTTTTGACAGTAAGATTGAACCTCTGATCTTGATGAATAATTAACCCAACCTTATAGATCTCGATCCATAGATCATTTTGGAAAAAGAATCAAAACATTCTGATTTACGGTTTAGGAGTTATGACCGAAATACTAAAAGTGGTTCGAAACCGTAATCGAAAGTTCGTAATTAAAATTGGATTCCCTTAACGTACTTAATTCAGTTGCGAATCGAGGTAATTAAATACTAGGAATAAAAAGGAAGGTGTGAGAAGAAACCTCATGTCAAATGGATCATTTTCCGATTTTATAAAAATGTTCGAATCGAGGTTAAGTACGAACGAACTCCTAAAACGGACACCCGATTATAACTTTAAGAAAACCACTTAGAAAATACTCGAAGCATGATTCTTCGACCTTAGAACTTATACGACTTAAGTATACACCAAGTGTAAGCATAATGACATGTCGTAGTAGCGAACAAATATCGAATCGTATCGGTGATAAAAAGAGTTACAATAAAAGGGGTATAACGAGATAACTTGAAATCGTGTTTCGATTTAAGTTAAGTATATACTTAGTTTTTTAAAATGTGTAAGTGGTTAATCTCGGATACTTTGATTATTTATAGATCTCCGAGCAGACCCCGGACACGCTACCCCTACTCTACCACCAGGCAAGTTTTCGAACCTTTCTTTTTAAAGGCTGTTGTTGTGAATATATATATATATATATATATATATATATATATATATATATATATATATACATATATGTATGTTTTCAGTATACATATGCCATAGCATGCATGCCTATTCTCGAATTATTTTGAAATGCTTGTTCCCTAATGAGTGCTGACTTATATGCTAGATAGAGAACATATCAGTTATAAGTCGATTATTGCTAAAGCCCTTAGTGAAGGGCATATGAATCTTATTCGTTGCATATAGACCGGGAGTCGGTATTTCTTGATATATTATGATTATTTCGGAGGAAAATATTTAAGTAAATATTTTCTTTCCTTATTTGGTTGACGATTATTATTTTGAATATTCGTCTACGATTATTTAATTAAAGAGCATCGATACAAATAATCATTTGAACTATATTTATACAATGAATATTATTGTTCAATATTCATTTTAAGCCGATCCGATTATCGAATATTATGACGAATATTCATTTGATAATTATTTCTTCGATAAATATTATTAATTTAAAATATTCATTATTCATTCAATGAATATTATTTCCAATATTCATTTGGAGTCTACTCTTTGTCGAATATCGTTTCGAATATTCCCTTGAAATATATTCATTATTTATTTATTGAATATTACTTCAAATATTCATCTGTTCATTACCTAAATATTATTTCGAATATTCATTCGAGTTCTATTTATTCGATAAATATTATTAAGTTAAATACTCAGTAATTGCTTAATGAATATTATTTATGAATTTTTATTCGAAGATCACTCTGATTATTATTAAATTTATTTCTTCAATATTTTTGACTTAATAAATATTCTTTTAATATTTATTTAATCCTTCTAACTCGTTTAAGAACGGCTCACTTCATTCAAATATTATTTTAAATCCCCGAATATTATATAAAATATTCTGGAGTCTTATTATTAATATTATACTATCAAGAAAGGTTCTCAAAGATCCTATTCTTTTCACTCAGATCTATCCTTCAATTAATAAGGGAACCTTACTTGAGAAATGTTATTTATCTTGTCGACTTCCCGGTCATAAATTCTTCGAAACTATTCTTTTCACACGCAACTTGATTGATTGTCTATCAATTGAATCTTTGTGTTACTTCCTTATTGTTCAAGGGGTAAGGTCATTGGAACTAGTGATATCTGTTAACAAGCAATAGCTTGGAATATATCGGTGAATTTTCCTTTCCAACTAGATACGGCTACTTTGTGGAGTCTTATCAACAAGTAGTATACTTACGTAAAGGGGAACGAACTTTATGATTCAGAGTCGTGGAAGTTATTTGAACTAGGAGCCGCGTAAGTGGCCGAGTGGCGCCGGTCCAGCAAAGGCCCAACCGTTGGCCGGGGGGTTCCAGAGGGCGGTTGACAAGTAAATCCGTCGGTACTTCCTTCTACATGTAGAGAACAAAAAGTGGGGAGCATAACAAGCGACTGATCATCGTAAATGTTGTGTCTCCTGGCGCGTCAATGCTCCCGTAATGAGTTCATCTTCCAAAGTGGAAATTTTCTGCAACATCACCACTGTTGGCAGGGTGAAGAAGTGTTCGAAACTGGAATTGCATATTTTTCCTGCAATTTCCCTTTTGCGAAATATGAGATTATCTTGCCTATCTTTGTCATAACAAATATTTCCACAGATTGCATATGTTGAGTTACCTTGTAACTTCATCGTATATTTTATACTGGCATCATGTTCACTAATGCATGGCATATGGTTTCAAAGATATTTGAATTGCGATACACATATATCATCACTGTTCTATTATATATTGTTGGTGGGCTATTGCTCACCCTTGCTTATTTATTATGTCACAACAACAGCTAGGACACATGGCTCGCGTAAGGCGCACTCGGCGCAAGTAGGTTACCCCACCCACAGGGCTCCCCGCTGACATCATCGCTGCCATTGCTGAGGTAGCATAGATAGTCAGCTTTTGGTTTACCAGTCTAATTATATGTATCAATAACTTTAATCAACGGCAAAACTACTAAATTTTGCTTTATTCGTTTTGAGTTGTAATAACTTTTAATCATGGATTCTAGTAGCAAAGACTTATTTCAATTTCATCTCTGGGACTATAACTGTGTGTATGTGAGTTGATATATTGTGGGGTCACAGCATGCTATATATTTATTATGGACTCAAGTCAAGTGTTATCTATGGAAAATGAGACCGTAACGACCTGATCCCTGACCCCGGATCTGGGGGTGTTACACCACCCCACCACAGACCAGTCCAAAAGTGCTAGCAAATTGGTACACATTAGTTGTTGTATCTATAAAGGTACCAAACACTCTTATTCTAATTGATGTGGGATGTTAAATTACTAGTAACTTTCTGCAACCAACCGTAGCAAATTGGATACATCATTTATTATAATCACAAAGATGTCAAGAAGCTCTAATTGGGCAATGAGCTACTTTCTTACACGATCATACAATGAGTTATTTTGTTAGCGGATCGTTTAACAAATTAGCAATCGTTTAACAAAATAAATGGATACATGTTTTAGTTCAGATAATAACTTTCGACAATCGCAAATGTTGAAATAAAAGAGAGGATAACAGAAAAATTTTGCGTATAGATTTAATACTGAAAATTAATGTGAATGTATGGGTTTTCGTCACTCTATCAACGCTTAATTTTTTATGTTTGGGATTATACTTATTTTCAGAAATTAACAAATCTAAAAATCTAAATCTATGTGATCAAAATCAAAGCCCAAAATGCAATGTGTCTAACAATTATCAGGTATTGTACAAGAGGGAATGAGCTTGGAATGTTTAGTTGCAGAATTTCAAAATTAATATCAGATTTCTTTTTAGCAACATGCCAATTTGTTAAAATAACTGAAAGACAAATAATGCCACAATTGTAAAGTATGTGTACTTAGAGGGATACTCACCTTGCGAGTATGGAAATTTCATATTCTCAAAAATGCGACCAAAATTGAGGTGGAACAGCAAACAAGAGCCGTTGTTATTGTCAACATAAAATTCACCTAAATTGTGTACAATGAGAACTTGATCATCTTTAGCAGCGGTTATAAGGTGAGATTTAGCGAAACGGTGGCTTGAAATGATGAAAAACCAACATTTGAAAATCGATTTGAATCCAAGCTATGACTTGAGGGGAAGTAGGGATGGGCATCGGGCCACTTCGGGGCCGGGGAGTGCTATCCCCGCCCCCATCCCCGAATTCAAACCCGATCCCCGTCCCCGGCCCGATCCCCGTCGGGGATTATTTTTTATTCCCCGGCCCAAACGGGTAGCAGGGATCCCTGCGGGGAATTGGGGAATTTCATTTTAAACAAAAAATAAAATTTTAAACAATAACTAGTGAGTTTGAAACAATTTTTTAATCACTAAATTAAGATAAAAAATATTACTTAAATAAACAATTATAAATAACATGGAAATGAAGTTATTTAACTATTAGAAAGACAATCATATAAGAATAAAGTATCATTTTGTTTCCAATATAAAGTATTGGAAATTCGTATATATTAATATATGATTATTAATATATTATATATATATATTATAATTTGGTGGAATCGAGTCGGGGATTGAGAATCTGGGCGGGGGTCGGGGATCGGGCCGGGGAGACATAAAATCCCGGCCCCGGCCCGCTCCGTAAATTTTTTTGAAAATTGTCCTCGCTCCCAGGCCCGTACCCGAAAAAATCCCCGATTCCCCCCCCCACCCCCCCGTTCGGTGCGGGGATCGGATCGGGATCGGGCGGGCCGGGGTGAATGCCCATCCCTAAGGGGAAGGCGTAGGAAAAAGGCATAGGAAAATCTCAATCCACAAATTATCCGTAAACTTACCCATCACCTTTTCCCAAGATTTTGTTCTCTTCTTCTTGTTAACTTTTCTCTCCTCTTGCTATTTAATTTCACCCATATTCAAAAAGCTATGCCACAAATTAGGGTATGAAAATACACAAATTGGGATATATGAGTTTTTCCTTATTGGGTCATGGTCATTGTCAGAGTCAGTTTTTTAGCCATTCGATCATGTTTTTAACGGCCAGGATTAGGAAAAAAAATTGGTCGCACCGTTATAATTTTCTGTGATGTCTCAACTATCCTTTATAAATTATCGCGGAGCGGATACATTACCAAATTACCTTTGATGAGCTCTGTGGTTATTTTCACGGAGTGGACAATTTAACCTTTTACGGATAAAACAATTAGTGATTGCAAACTTCTCTTACTAATCCTCTATATGAATAAATTTTGTCATATTAATATACACTTCCTTAAAGAAGTATCCTCGAAAGAGATCTGATTTGGCCATTTACCATAACAAGATTTAGCATTTCTTTAAGGCTGACTTGGTCATTATATTTGATTGAATTGGTTTTAAGTCCCTTTCTACTTTGATCCTATGAACAAGAATTTAATTGAACAACATGTGAACCAGCAAAAATCAACAAGCATATTCAAACATAATCACCAAAAACTAAATTATCAACATCAATTCACCTGTCTGTTGGCCACTGCTTTCCCATGAAGTTTACCATTATCATCTTTATTGTCATTCATCAATCCGGGGTTCATCCATCCAATTCTACATCCGAGTATGATGAATCTTGCAACCTTGAAGAAGAAGCAATCCATTTGATTCGTTTGAATCCTACGAGTGAAAACAGGCTTTTCTTATACTTATAAATTTCACCACTTTCAAGATAAGGAGGAACTCGGATATTTTTGGTCACTTACTTGTTCAATTCATACATAAATAGGTTACCATTTGCGTCAATTAGTGAAAATTGAACATTGATAAAGAGGTCAGGACTACCGCAATGAATCATTGCGGCAGCCAGGACTTAGCAATATTTCATTGCGGTAGCAGCATTGCTGTGGTGTATAATGATAGTCTGCTATCTCACTTTCTTACATACTTACATATACTTACATATATGTCTCTGCCCAAACGGAATGTTGCAATAGCCATAAAATCAATTATAAACTACAGACCCACCTCAAAACCAACCATAAATCTCTCAATCTTGAACACCCATTTGCTTAAATGTCAAAATCACAATCAATTCAATCAAATACTCTCTCAAATGCTCACAACTTCTTACATAAAAGACACATATGCTGCAAGTAATCTTTTAAAGTTCTCAACTGAATCACCCTTTATTCATATTGATAATTCTTTCAAGATATTTAGTTATGTTGAGAACCCAATGGGTTTATTTATAATACTATGATGAGAGGCTATTTGAATTAGAATTGTGTTAAAAATGTGATTTTTTTATAGAACGATGTTGTTGAACAATGTGGGTACTAATAATTATACTTACCCAATTCTTGTGCAAGCAAAGTGGGATGTATGAAGATGCATAGATTGTGTTTGCGAAAATGAATGGTTGTGGGGTTGTAATGGATGATGTTGGATGTGTTAGTGTGCTATTTGCTTGTGCAATGTTTCATTGCGGTAGCAGCAATGAAACATTGTTGTGGTTAGTGTACGCTCTGCTTGTGCAATGTTTCATTGCGGTAGCAGCAATGAAACATTGCCGTGTTATATGTGAAACCCTCAACTTTTGGAAGTGTATGTATATGTGAAAAAAGGGGAAGAGTTAATCTTCTTTTTTGAATTTTTGATCTTCAAGAATCTCCAAACCCTTAATTTTTGGAAGTGTGTATATGTGAAAAATGGGGGGGAAAGAAGTTTATACAGCTGTTTAAAAATATTGGATGATAAAAAATGGGCCCTAGGACTACCGAAATGTTTCATTGTTTCGGTAGCAGCAAACAATGAAAAAAATATTTCTCGACGACCCAACTGTACGGAGGTCAAGATCCATCCTTTTAATGTTATTGCCAAAATTTCAGAAAAAAATAAATTTATTTGGTTTGGTAATTTAACGGTCAACTAGTACTTTGACTAGAACCCTAAACAGGGTTTCGTCAGGATTTAGGGTTTTGATCTTTTAAAACATATTTCTTGACGACTAACGATACGGAGGTCAAAGTCCATCCTTTTTAATGTTATTGCCAAAATTTTAGAAAAAAATAAATTTATTTTTTTTGGTAATTTAACGGTCAATCAATACTTTGACTATAACCCGTAAACTGGGTTTCGTCAAGGTTTAGGTTTCAATTTTTTTTAAAAAAATTATTTCTCGACGACCAACCGTACGGAGGTCAAGATCCATCCTTTTTAATGTTATTTCCAAAATTTCAGAAAAAATAATTTTTTTATTTTTCCCCTATTTTTAACTAATTTGTAAAATAAATTAAAAAATTAAATAAAAATAGGAAAGAGGTAAAGTTTTGAACATAAATTCATACATACCAAAGTGGTCATACTCACTATTTATGTGATGAATGTTCCCCTATGTTCACTAATTTTCCATTTTTTTATTTTTCCCTCATTTTTAACTAGTTTGTAAAATAAATTAAATAAAAATAGGAATAATTAGTTAAATTTTGATAATAATGTCGATTGAGATTTATTGATGTGGTGGTTAAACACTTCGTCCCCTTTACAAAAGGTCAGGTGTTCGAGTCCAACTCCTTACAACTGACATTTTTGTATTTTAAAGCATTGCGATTGCTGCAATGAAACATTGCACAAGGCATTGCGACTACCGCAATGAAGCAAACTTGAGATCTTTTATAGTTTATAGTTTGGTCAACCAACAAAATAATAATAACCGTTAGATCGGTTTAAATTGAACAGATGAGAATTGTTAGATCTAATATTAAATGATATTCAGTATTTTAATATCTAAAATACTAAGAGAATATGTTACAAAAAAGTGTCTCTTAAAAATAAAATTTAATAATATTATGACATAATTATAATAATATTTTTAGTTACAACTTTATAACAAATATATATTATGAATGATTAAATATTTATTAATAAAAAGTCATTTTATATGAATATCTTAAATTTCTGTAATGGATATGTAGAATGTTGTGAAATCAATTTAAGATTACTTAAATTTTAAATTTTTGTTTTGGATCTCTACAATGTTGCTATTATATTCAAAAGAGGAAAAAAGATTAAGGATTTGGAAAGGGAAAAGAATTTATGGGTGATATCCTTACCAACACTTAAAAAGATTACAAAATCCACAATAATCTATACTATACTATAATAAGCAAAAAGGGGTATAATTTGTAGTTGGTTATCCCTTTTTTGGTTATCCCTCATTTTTGGTTATCCCTCATTCACAACCGTTAGATCTTCAACTCAAATAGATCATGACCGTTAGATGCAATAATACTAAAAGTTGTTATATACAGAGGTCTAAGGTTCGATTCCCTTTAACAACGTATTAATTTATATTTAATACTAAAAATTATTATTTACAAAGATGTAAGGTCGAATTTTTCCAATAACATATTAAAATTAATATTTATTATATTATACTATACCATAAGCAAATTATGAAAAATTAAAAAGTAACCCGTGCTTTGCACGAGTTATAAGCTAGTATCTTATAACATCCCAATTAATGCATTCAATAGAAAACTCCCTATTTAAATGCAACGAGACACAAGTAAATTCGTCTCACCTCAATTTGATCTTAGTAATCTATTCATAAAAGCTCCATAATCATGGCAAAGGCCTCCTTGTATGTACTTGGTTTTCTTTTGTGTATAATTGTTTGTTCAACATGTGAAGCACAGGCAAGTCCTCTGAAGCATATCTAATTAGATTTAATTGTTTATTTGATTATTAAATTGTTACAATTTTTAATGATTGAATATTGATACAATTTTATGTAATGATTTATGCATGATGCAGAGTACATGGTGCATAGCTCAAGGACAAGCCCCAGACGATAAACTTCAAGCCTAGCCCCAGACGATAAACTTCAAGCCTTTTTGGACTCGACATGTGGACAGAATGATTGTAGTGCAATCCAACCAGGAGGATCATGTTTTGACCCAAACACTCTACACAACCATGCTTCTTATGCTCTTGATCTCATTTTCAAAAAGACAGGAGATTGTAATGCTGATATTGGCACTCCAGCCGTTACTGATCCTTCTTTTGGAAACTGTCACTATCCTTGATTTTTAACTTACTTAAATGTGAAAAATACTTTGTAATTGGTGTGCTTAATATATATGAATTATAATTTTAAGAATCCTTATATGTGAAATATGTTAATTTTTCAAATTTAACTAGCATGATAGCCCGTGCAAGGCACAGGTCACGTTCTAATTCATATAACATTTTTTTTAATTTTTCGATAAAATCCATTTTATCCTCTTATCCGTCTATTTTATCTTTTACGTGCAATGGTCTATCGATTCAATAGTTATAATCATTCTAAATTCAAATTATTAGCACACTCTAAATTTCAAAATCATATTTTTAGTGGTACTTATTTAATACGAGAAGAATAACCAACAAAAGTGGTAGATTAGAATTAATCGTCAGCTATCAAATATTTCCACGATAATAGTGTTTTTCAGTTGAAATCTTAAAAGAATCACCATTACAACAATTTTTTAACTACTTTCAATCTTAGCCACAACATATTTTAATATATGTTTTCTCTTCTACCCATATGTCTACCTCATATCTTCTCCAATATATTACTGATCAGGTAGCCTACCTCATATCTCTTCCAATTTATTACTGATTAGGTACGTTCTCATTTCGGTCTCTTTCCGACCATTATCCTTCCACCTCGCTATACCTCTCAGATCCGTTCCTTCCTTCAACCACATCATACATGCACATTCATTTTGCCACACCACCTCTCTCTTGTCTTTAACAATCTCAAATTTGTTCATCCTTTCTCTCTTCGATCATCTCTCATTCTTCTTTACAACCTCTCATCGACCTTCATTTTCATATTTATATAAAATTACTATTGTTGTAGTTACGAGCTGAATAGGTATTATGATAATAAAATAATTAATTGTGATACTTCTCACACATTAAACATGTATACGTTTTTCGAATGTTATTGTGATAACACTATATTTTTTTAATTTCAATCAAACTCATCTAACATTTGTCAACAAATTGGATTAACATATTATTGTCAACTATTTAGTTGTATTACCGTTTGTTCCTAAGTTGATAAACATATTGATTTACCTATTCTTTTGTTGGTATTTAGTTGATTGTATTTTGTATCTAGATATCCAAATTTAACACTAAATGAATTCATGTTGTTTGGGAATGGGTATTAGGTCAATTCAAGGTCAGGGAATGCTCCCTAATTTGGAGTATCCTACTTTCACGCAATTCTCGATCAATCCCTTTGCCCCTCATTCTTCGAGAATCAGAAAGATCCTTTTCAAGTTTGAATTTGTTCATTTGGAATCCGGGTTCTTCTATATTTACTTAGTTTACTTATTTTCTTTTTAATTTTTTTAATATTTTTACCTCTCTTTTTTCATATCATTCCTTATGTCCCATAGGTTTGATCCTTTGCCGAAAATATTAAGCCTACTAAAGGCACCAAAACAGAGGGAAAGTCTAAAGTTGTCATATAAAGAATATGAATTGTGCATTTCAAATACTAATTTCAGATGCTCACGATTTCGATAGTCATACCAGTGATTTGACGAATTCGAACAAAATCGTTGAACCTGTTCCGATTCTTGAACGAGAATTATTTCGCTCCTGATTCCTGCCCCGAAAGGAAAATAAGTATACCCGCGAGAAATCTTGAATTTTAATTTTTTTAATTAATATTTCGAACTTATTTTTAATTAAAATTTTGAACCTAATCATTGAACCTGTATCGATCCCAAAATAGGGATTATTTTCCTCCCTGATTACTACCCCGAACGGAGAACGAGGATCCCATGAAAAACTGGAGATTCTTATTTTTTTGCAATTAAAATTTATATATTCTCTAAAATATTGGATAATAAAATTATTTTGATAAATCATGATAAATTTATTACTATATTATAAATAGCGATTTGAATTACTTTTTTATAATAAAAGATGAAAAATATTATTAAAATTAATTTTTTATGAAATGTTAAATTCATAAAAAAAATTGAATCTTTGAATTACATTTATTTTTAATAATCTAGAATATATATATTTAAAAATTTATTTTTCTTAGGTATGATAATCGATTGGGGAACGGGAATTGGGGATTGAGCCGGGTTGCTTTAATCCCTGAGCTCGTTCTCATCCCCCAAATTTTTATTTTATAACATTCCATGTTTCTTGTCCCAAACTCGAAAAGTTTCTCGAATCTCCAAACGGGAAAGGGATTAGATCGGGGTCGGGTAGACCGGGAGAAATGCTCATCTATAAATATTGTCATTCGTGTACCATTTGAATTTGTATAGTATATATTTAAAGTTCTATATATTAAATACACGTACATTCAGTTGGTTATTCATTCTGTTAAAAATATCTTACATGTTCTTATCATTTAATTAATTTTATAAAGAATAAATTTGAAAATTTATATTAAAGCGAATGTAGCAAGTGGATTGCTTGCGTATGCAATTATTGATTTTAAAAAGTTTATCATTAAATATTCTAGCGTTGTGATAATATATGCGGACATAAGAATATTATTATTATTAAAGAGAATGTAGCAAGTGGATTTTTTGTGTATGCAATTAATGATTTTAAAAAGTGTATCCTAAAGGGTTCTAGTGTAGTGGTAATAATGTAGACAAAAGAAGATTGGTACATGGAGGTCAAGGGTTCAAATCCATTGAAATTATTATTTTTTTAATATTAACATGACTGTAGGGATATTCTAGTAAATTACTAAATGGATGAAAAAGCCTTGTTAACCTATAATATATATAATGGATTCCTTTCAATAATTTTGATTTAACGAATTTTGAAAACACAATCCTTAGAGCATCTCTAATGGGAGAGACTCTTAGATAGAATTCGAAATCAATTACCATATATAAGGATTATAAAGAAGGTGTAAAATAAGTTTATCTCCAACGGGACATTACTGTTATGTAAAATTATAGCCAACCTCGTATTGGCTATATTTGTCGAAACGCTAGAGACCTGTTAGAAAACTCCACATCATCTATTACCATATCGAAATAATGTATTCCATTTTTAACAACTTAAAATAACAATAACATACTATTTTTAAAATATAACCGATCAATATAGCCAACTCTATTGGAGTACAATTCCTTACAAATTCAGCAAATTTTACATAATCGTTATTTTACGTTGTTTTAGCCAACTGTTTTAACAAATACTATTGGAGATGCTCTTAGAATCCTTAGATGAGGCTTATTCATATCTGTAGATTTTCCTAATTTATTAATATTTATTATATTTCGCAATCGAAATTATTAATAAAAAAATAGTTAGCAATCTAACTCTAAGATGCACAAGATAGTATTCCATACATTAATAACTTTAATTAAATTATGTGATTTATTTTATATGTAATTAGTGTAAGGAGCTTATTTATTTAATGTTTTTTTTGGGTTAACTTTAAAGTTGTTTTTTCTATGTAGTTGTTTGGAGTTATCCTCTTGCTTTACCACTAATTAATATTGTAATATAATTTTCAGTCATTAATATATATACCCTAAAATATGATATTAGATTTATTAATAATTAATAAAATATATTAAAAAAACCAATACATTTATAATAAACAAACATGAGTGTACTTATTTGTAATGTAGTTCAACGGTGAATAATGAATAATGACTACATTTAATGCTAAAAATTATCAACAACATATTTGAATTAAAGATATATATTATTAGTTTTAAAATATGTATATCACTAATTAAATTTATGTTAAATAAAATTAAAATAACTATTGAAAAAAAGTGATTATATAAACACGTAATCATAACGTCATTTTTTTTGACAATGTATCAAAATAAACCCGTGCATTGCTATCAAAAGAAATTCGTGCATGGCATGGGTTATAAACTAGTTAATATATGATAAACAAACTTGAGATCTTTTATAGTTTTTAGTCTTGGTTAACCATAAAAATAACAACCGTTAGATCTTTTAAATGAAATAAATGATAACTGTTGGATCTATTATTAAATACGAGCTCCAATGCTTATAATATAAATACATCTTACCACCTTATTTAAAACATTTTATAATGGGCCTAACTCTTTACAAACCCACTATAATTAAATTATTTGAAATACATATAACAATTTAATTTAAACATACGATTTACTTATTTTTAAATCTATTTTAACGAAATTTGTTATTTTAAAAACAATATTAAAAAAAATTTGTGTATCGCATGGGATATAAACTAGTTATATTAAAGTCGAAACATTGAAAAAAATTTTGATCATTTTTATCTTTTATTCTAATAAGTAAATAATAATATAATATAATTAATTGTAATTAGTCGATTACCTTTTTAAATTAAACACGTTCCCTTTTATACGTTCCCTTTTATTAAAATATGTTTCATTTTAATTACAATATATTACCTTTTATAAGCATGTCTATATCAATGGAGGTATAATATATATTAAATTATTCTACTAAAGAAGGTTCGAATCCCGTAAATAACATATTTATTCAAAATTTTATAATAAAATTAGTTAAATTTATATTAAGTAAAACTAAAATAACTATTGAAATTAATGATTATAAAAAATAAAATTATAACATAAAAAAATTTATAACACATCAAAAGAAGTGTGTGAGATAAGCTGGTATTATTAAAGACGAAACGTTAAAAATTTGGTTGTTAGGTCCATCAATCGGTACGGTACCTATATTTTTACTTAATTACCCATATTTAACTATTTATAGTTACTAATAAATAATCAATTTTCTTCAGGTAAAATATGTTACAAATTCAATCTTTTTAAGAACTAATCAATTCTCTTTTTAGGTAAAACACATAACATTATATATTTTCTCCAACTAAATTTCCCCCTTTTTAAAAAAATAGTACATGCATTTCCTTACTTAATTATTTGGGTATTTACCAAAAATACCAATTTTTCTAAGTTTTTTTACGATTTTACCATTTTCTCAAAATATTCTATTTATGGTTAAATGAGATCATTAATTAGATTAATGAGTTATTTGATATACAGTGGACATTGATGATCTACTTGATATCATTAAACTTTAGTGATGAGTTTGATAATTAACCCTTTTATAAAATTAGGTAAATTTTTACGAAAATACCTACTTTTATAAAACTATCTATTTCAGTAAAAATAATTAGAATTTCTTTTTCCTTTTTAGCTAAATTTTACAAGTTATTAATATATAAAATAAAATATCTATTGTGTTTCTAATAAATCCGACCAAAAAATAGATCTAGGATATTAATTCTTGTGAATTTGAAATAATAGAATATATTAAAAGTTCTACAAATAATTTGAATTAGATAAAAGTAAAAATCAATAAATTTAAATGTTGAAAGGACATGGCCCTATGTATGAGTGTTGCTTTATTTTTTTTTGAAGGAAGTGAGTGTTGCTTTGTAATTTAACTACAAAATGGACAACAAAAAGGTAACAAAGAAGAAATGAAAACTATGAAAAAAAAAAAGAAGAAATGAAAACTATGAAAAATCTTATGTTAACACAAGAGGCTTTAGCCGGATCAAGGAGCAAGGTTTCTAGGAACGTATGGCATCTCCAAGAAATTATTAAATGAGCTCTTAAATCCAAAAATGAAGAGTATGACAAAAAATTGGGTTTCAAGAGATTTGTAGTGCCTCTTAAAAAGTTTAAGAGTCTCTTCTCTCTCCTCAGTTTTAGCTCTTAACTATATTCCACTAATAAAATATTCACTTGCACATGATTGGATTTGAATACATATCATAGTTAGGCTTGAAATATTAATAAAATATAAGTTAGAATTGAAGATAAAGAGTGTTATTAGAGTTGACACGAAAATCAATATATTGATTTACTAAGAGCCATATAATTTATATTATATTTAAAAGGTAACTAGGAGATTGTTGGATATATGCTCTTAATTGAGAAGATCTTCAAGTGCCATTGTTGTGTGCCAAATTGCTAGAGTGTTTAACACAATATAAAAAAACACAAAAAAAAAGTAGGCTAAGGATTGATGTCTCGCCTTGTCCGTGCGCCACTTTTTAAGGACCAGCTTCGTTAGGGAGTTGAAAAATGAGCTTAAAAGATTATTAAGCAATTTCATTCGTCTGCTATTAGTATATAGATAGATGTAGATATTTGCAAAAATATATTCTGTAATTAAATCAACTAGATGCAAATTGTTGATGGACTTCAATTGATTTTAATTGAATTTGCATATGTGATATGGGCTAAAAGTAAGTCCTAAATACACATTAAATGTGGCATTAATTAGACCCAGTATGGTCCAAGCATGGGGCCCACCAGATGGCCCAAAAACCATATTTTAAATATTAATTTCGTAATTAATATTAAGGGATATTAACAGCTCAGCAATAAGCATCAGATAAGGATACTATTCCTATAAGACTTAGCCTCCAAGACACCCAATTCAATATGGAAACAGACTCCTACAAGGAAGGAGTCTAGAACCTTGCTCAAGGCGGTGGCTTGCCCACCAAGTATCCGAATCCTACTACGATTCTAAGGCTCCTGCAGCCTATTTAAAGGGTCAGACCCCTCATCTCAGAACTACGTTTTTTGGCTTGATTCTCAATTACGAGATACGTAGGCACTCTGTGAGGACCGATTAGTCTCGAACACGGAAACAACCATTAAAGCTCGAAGCTCACCATCCCTTAGCGTTAATACACATAAACCCTAGCCACAATATTCGTAACCTAATTTTGTTCCACAACATTTGGCGTCGTCTGTGGGAAAAAAACATCAACCATGGTTCAAACACGAAGGACAACGTCAACCTCGACTAAGGCCATACCCCTTAGCTCTGCTCCGCCTGCCACCTCTGATCCGCTTATCACTGTTGAAGAAGGACAATTACCCCCATCAACAGGGATGGTCATTCAACCTCTAGCCTCTCAACCCCCAGGGACGATTCCCCATGTTGAGGGAACTTTACCCGTGATTATCTCTCAAAACCAAGAAACTAACCCTCTTCAGATGGTGGTTTATCTTCTTGATAACGTTGATCGTACACTACCCCCCGGAATACAGATCCACACTACGGATCTCCCCTTGAATACCAACCCGACGTATGGGTTGCCTAATTATCCCCTTCGACAAAGGGAACCTGGACCTAGCGGTCATGCCTTACAGATCCGAGATCGAGAGTACGATGACTACTCCGGCCCCTATACTGATGATTCGACATCTGAGGATGACGATGATGATCGCGAAGAAGCCCCAAGGAGGCGACGTGCTAGTAGAGAACCTCGAAGGAGGTCCCAAAGAATCCATGATGGACCTCCACAAACAGCTGAGGAAAGGATTAAGGCTCATGAGGCTGAGATCCAAAGGTTGAAGGATGATATTGCTAGGGAGCAAGCAAGGCAAAGTCTGATTCGACCTCCTCCAATTACAAGGAGGATTCCCATTATAAATCTAGAAAGGCCTTCAAGGAGACAGCGAAGGGCCGATGCCCCAACTGAAAAATCGACAAGGGTGGACACCCCCATAAGCAACCCCAAGGATCTGATGCCACTTTGGGATCCTGATGATCCCACACCTCCGTTTACTGAGGAGGTGATGAATGCCCGCATCTCAAGGAAGTTCAAGATGCCGACAATTAAGGCTTATGATGGAACGGGCGACCCCGCAAACCATGTCAGGACATTCTCAAAATGCACTGCGGCTGCAGCCTGCGAGCGATGCCTTAAAGTGTAGGGCGTTTCCTCAAACCCTGTCGGGCATGGCTCAAAGGTGGTATAGCCGCCTACCTGCGAATTCGATTGGCTCTTTTAAGGAGTTGAGCGCTGCCTTTGTCATCCAGTTCATTAGTGGGAGAGTTCATGAAAAAAGTTCTGCATCTCTAATGTATATGATGCAGGGGAAGAATGAGAATTTGAGGGATTATCTCAAGCGATTCACTAAGGAGACGTTGAATATCACTGATCTGGAAAATAAGGTGGCCATGGTAGCCCTGGAACATGGAACCACTGATCTCTTCCTTAAAAGGTCTTTGGCAAAACATCCTCCTGAAAACATGGTCGAGCTCCAACGAAGGGCCGACAAGTACATCAAGGCTGAGGACAGCATGAAGAAAGAAGCCGCAGGAGGCAATGGCAAGGGTTCCAACGACTCAAAGAAACGAAAGCAAGAGCAAGAGTACCACGCTAGGGACAAGTATCCCCGGACTAGCAAAGATTCTGAGTCACCGCCAAAGAAAGGTTTGGGACCTAGATTTTCTGATTATGCAAGGCTGAACGCTCCTAGGAGTCAGATCCTGTTAGATATTGAGAAGGATAAAGACTTTCGATGGCCGAAGCCACTTAGGGGTGATCCCGCAAAAAGAAACAAGGAGCAGTACTGTAGGTACCACCGTGATGTGGGGCATGATACAGATGATTGTAGACAGTTGAAGGATGAAATTGAGTTTTTGATCCGAAAAGGGAAGCTGAACAAGTTCACGAAGGGTGATGATCGTGGAACCCAAAGAAGGGACTATGATAGAAGAGACAATGATAGAAGAGATAACGATCGTGATCGTAATCAACAGCCCCGAGGGCCAGTTATTAACATGATTTGGGGAGGTCCAACGGCAGCCGAAACGACTCGAAACTCTCGAAAGGCATATGCCAGAGAAGTGATACACATCGTGGGAGAAGCCCCTAAACGTGCTAGGACTGAAATAGCAATTGGGTTTGATGATTCAGACCTTGAAGGGGTGAAGTTCCCCCATGACGACCCGTTGGTCATAGCCCCTATTATTGAAAATTCGGAGGTGAAGCGAGTCTTGATAGACAATGGAGCTTCTGTTGATATTTTGTTTCATGACGCATTCGTAAAGATGGGATACACTGACTCTCAGTTGACCCCGACCAACATGCCGATATACGGGTTTAATGGAGTCGAGTCCAAGGTTGAAGGGACTATTCAGTTACCCGTGACAATCGGGCAAGAACCTAAGGAAGCTACTCAGATGCTGAATTTTCTTGTGATAAAGGCATCCTCGACTTATAACGCAATCCTTGGGAGGACCGGACTTCACGCATTCAAGGCTGTTGCCTCTACATACCACATGAAAATTAAGTTTCCAACCAGGAATGGTGTTGGTGAACAAAAGGGTGATCAGAAAATGGCAAGAAGCTGCTACGTATCCGCATTAAGAGCTGATGGGATCGGGGGGCAGGTACTTCCGATTGAAGACATGGATGTCCGTGATGATGATGAACATCGAGGGAAGCCAGCAGAGGACTTAGTCCCTATTCCTCTAGAGTTGAGCGACCCTGAGAAAGTAACTTATGTAGGAGCTTCTTTGAAAGAACCCCTGAAGGGCAAGTTGATAGCATTTTTGCAAGAGAACAGCGATGTGTTTGCTTGGACAGCAGATGATATGCCGGGGATTGACCCCCAACTCATAACTCACAAGTTGAACGTTGATCCTGGGCGGAAGACAATAAAACAAAAGAAGAGGAATTTTGCTCCTGAAAGGCAAGAGGCCATTAAGCAAGAAGTTGACAAGCTCTTAGAGGCTGGGTTTATCGAAGAGATACAGTTCCCCGAATGGTTGGCTAACCCTGTGATGGTCAAGAAGGCAAATGGGAAGTGGAGGATGTGTATAGACTTCACTGATTTGAATGATGCATGCCCGAAGGATTGTTTTCCCCTGCCAAGGATAGATATGTTGATAGATGCCACAGCCAGACATGAGATGTTGAGCTTTATGTATGGGTTCAGCGGCTACAATCAGATTAAGATGCACAAGGATGACATCCTAAAGGTATCTTTCATAACTGACTTTGGTGTTTTCTGCTACCTTGTTATGGCTTTTGGTCTAAAGAATGCATGAGCTACATACCAACGACTGGTGAATAAAATATTCGCCCATCTGATTGGAAAAACCATGGAGGTCTATGTTGACGACATGCTGGTCAAGAGCCTGTTCAAGGCAGACCACATTAAGCACCTCAGAGAGGCATTCGAAGTGCTGAGGCACCACAAAATGATGTTGAATCCAGCCAAGTGTGCTTTTGGTGTTAGATCTGGAAAATTCTTAGGTTTGATGGTTTCAAAGAAAGGCATAGAGGCCAACCCTGACAAGATCAAGGTGATCTTAGATATGGAACCGCCATGCTCTATAAGAGATGTGCAAAAGTTGACAGGCCGGGTAGCGGCTTTAGGAAGATTCATCTCCAAGTCTGGTGATAAATGCTTGCCTTTCTTTCAAGCATTGAAGAAGGTGAAAAATTTTGAGTGGACCTCTGAGAGCCAAGAGGCCTTTGAGCAATTGAAGAAATACATGGCTGAAGCCCCGTTGTTGGCCAAACCAAGTCCTGGGGAGACTCTTTACCTATACCTGGCGGTATCTGAACAAGCATTGAGTGCTGTCCTCATTCGAGAAGAAGAGAAAATCCAGAAACCTATCTACTATGTGAGGAAAGTGTTGCATGGGGCTGAGTTGAATTACTCACCCATTGAAAAGTTTGCTTTGGCATTAGTGACTGCCTCGAGGAAGTTGCGACCTTACTTCCAGGCATATAAGATTCAAGTTCTGACAAACCAGCAGTTGAGAAATATATTGCATAGCCCTAAGGCTAGTGGAAGGTTAATAAAGTGGGAAATTGAGTTAGGAGAGTTTGATATCACATATAAGCCTCGAACAGCCATTAAGGCTCAGGCATTGGCTAACTTCGTGGTTGAATGCACCATTAACAACCAAGAAGTCGGGCGGCAGGAGATGATAGCTACCCTTGGGGAAGAGGATAAAGATGAAGAGTTTAGGCCTGATCTGAAGGAGTATTGGGTGCTCTATTTTGATGGAGCATCAAAAACAAAATCTAGTGGTGCAGGTGTGGTTTTACAAAGCCCCGATGGGTTCATGGTCGAGTATGCTTTGAAGTTGGACTTTCCGACAACCAACAACGAAGCAAAAATCTCAAAGTATGTGGGGATTCAAGACTAGTGGTATCACAAGTAAATGGTGAATTTGTGGCCAAGGATGAAACTATGGTGAAGTATTGTTAGGTCCAAATGTGTTGTAGAGGGGGGGTGAATACAACTTTTCGAATATGAGAAGCAATAAATACGATGCAATAAATGAACACACAGATTCAAGGAATATATGTTTTATATATAACTTGAAAGGGTTGCTACAACATTCATTACAAAGTATAACAGAAGTTGAGAGAGAAGTGAATGATACTAAGCTCTGTGAATGCACTCTCTCTTTTTCTCTTGTGTTTTTCTCTAGAATTGCTCTCTCACTAAAACATTACACAAGTACTTCTATTTATACTACATGTAATCTATGTCCTGTAGTCTTCAAAGACTAAGATGTACGTGGCCCAATGATGTCCACATAAATCTTGCCTTATCTTGAAAGCTTGGAAATCTGCCAATCAGAAGATGCCATGTGTCATGTTGAAGCTGCACTCTAAGTAGAACTTCTACTTGAGAATTTCTACTTAGCCATCTCGAAGTTCTAAGTAGAACTTCTACTTAGAAACTTCTACTTGGCTATCTAGAATATTTAGTACTTAGAAAATATTCTGGTCTTCAACTTGAAACTTCAATGCACATCTCGAACTTGTGATATCTTCATGTCTTCTTTATTCTTCACTAAGCTCTTGAATATGGATCTTTATTACTGACATAAACTTGCTATCAATGTCCTGACACTTGATGCAACGGTCTGGTTCATAAGTGACTAGTCTTGATAGGGTTTTTGCTTCTTGAATAAATTACCATATCCAATTAGAAATGTGGCTTTCCAATATTTGCTTTCCTTCTTGTTCACTTGAAATCAATTGGTCTTATTGATACTGATAGTTATGATCTTGATCTTTGGCTTTCCAAATCACTGAGGCATGAACAACTTTGACTTGAACTTCTCTCAATGATTTCTTCTTGGATTGATCATAGTTAACATGTTGAATTGTATCAATTACCTTGTCTTCATTTAGTGTTGATTTCTTGTGACTTCTTGTTCTTGATTGTCTTCTGGTTAAGTATCTTTTCCTTTAGTTTGAGTTACATTAGATATAGTGTTACAAGTTTATACACTCTGCCTTTCAATCTCCCCCAATTTGATTGTCTAACAATGACATTCAAATTAATGAAGGATAACTCAACTAAACAATGAGACGAGAAAAGATAATTAACATTACAGTCTTGAATAATTTACAATTGAAATTTACATGAAAACAATACAAAGAACTTAAACTAGAAACAGAATTCGAACTTCGAATTAAAGATCATTTGAGTGATTCCTATCACCTGGATTATTTCATACCTTTTAGTCAAACTTGTATCACCTTATTGGATTCACTCTAAGGTGAATTTCCTCAAGTGAGTTAAAGCAACCAAAAGACATGAAGTTTTTCCAACTTCAAGTTCACACCACTCTGACCTTTAACCCTAATTCCGTTTCCTCTTTCTAGCTTCAGCAGCTTGGTCTCTCTCTTCTTTCTGCCTTTTGCTCTTCTCCTTCTGCTGCTTTTCTTTCTTGTATACTGGATCTTTAAGATGCTTCCACTTAGCATTCAATAGACTTACAGCTTCCATTTCTAGAGGGTTCTTGGGCTCTGGATAAGGATGTTTGAAAAGCCTTCTGAGTTTGTCCACCTCCTGAGTAGTTCTGATCTTTGGAATATCCTCGAAGTTCTTCATGATGAGCTGAGGTTTCCAGTGAGATTTATCAGATTTGAACTGACAATAGATCATCTTGGGGTAGCCCTTGACACGGTCAGTATTGTGGACACTGGCCGCATCTCGCTCCATTCTCTTCTTTTCCACCACTACTTCAGACAGGTAACTCATGAGTCTCTGCTTTTCTTCAACAAACTTATCTTCCACTTCGCCCCATTTGAATACATATAATACTCTCTCCAGAAATGCAGCATCTTGAGTCCGTAGCAGCCATTGTCTACTCATATGCAAGATTGTTTGATTTTGGTCTGCATCTATGAATACTAAGGCATCAGCTGTATCTTCAACATAAGCATGTATCCAGTATACGCTTTCACTTCCTGGAACACCAATAGCCTCCCTTATTTCTCCTTGTTCTAGTGCTCCAGAAGGAAGAGTCAGAGCTTCATCAACATTCTTCATGGCTTGAAGAATATTCCATTTCTTCTCTATCAGCTCCGGCTCAATCTTCACGTCATCAAGAGGGTTTGGAGCAATGACATCACACTTCCACACCTCATTGCTCTTCTTGAATATAACTCTTTCAATGATCTTCACGGATTTATCTTTAAGCTCAGAAGCGAATCCCTTGCTCATCATTTGTCTACAGAGAGCTTTGAGAGATTCTACTGAAAGCTCCATTAGATCATTTTCCTCCATGCTAACCCTCTTCATCTTTCCGTCAACTACCATCCGGATAAAATTTGGATATGCTGAGAATTCTGGACCCTTGTCCTCTGCTAGCTGCATTAACTGATCCCTGTACAGAATGCTTAGCTCCTCAGATTGAGAGTACTGAATTTTAGTCGCTAGCAAGAACAACTCTGACGCAGATCTTCTCATTATGAATTGGTCATCCACATATAAGAAAGATGTTGGGACTCCTTCTACCAAAGACAAGATAACCTGCCACTCCTTAAGATTTGCATTGTATCCAACCCTGACTTTAGAAATTAATCTCTTCAAAGCATTTATATAGTCCCCAGTCATTGGATTCTGCAAATTCAAGTTGTAGAACAGATCATCTGCATCCTTGTTATGAACTCCTTTCGCACATGGTCCCATCATTATCTTCCTTGCTTCATCCCATTTCTGCCCTATCCTTCGTTTGTCCAGATCAACTTGAGGATTAGCTAGCCTTGCAAGCTCATACTCATACTGCTTCCCTTGTAGCTCCACCTTCTGTTCTAGGAACGCAGCATGTTCTTGCATCATCTTCATTTTATGGAACTGAGCTTGTTCCAAGGCTAACTGTTGAGCTTTAAGGGTTTCCTCATCAACAGGAAATTCTTCAGGCAGTCCGGAAGACATCCCAGCACCTCCACCTTGTTCCTTCAAAGATCTTTTTATAGCGTGTGCCAACGGTACGTCTTCCATGTCAGAATCTGAGTCAAGTACCTCCTGTACTGTTTCCTGATGACTCAGATCAACAAATGGTTCATCAACCATTACTGCCTTACCCTTTCTCATCCTCAGAGCCTCTTCATCAACAGACGGCTCAACTTCTGGTTCCTTGACAAGATCAGCGGGTTCTTCAATTTCTTCGATGTGAACTGCCTGCTGTCTCGTCTCCTTTCCACTCTCCCCCTTAGGTGAGTTATCCTGAGCTCCACCTTGGTCTTCAGATCCACCAGCTGCATAGGAACCTCCAAAACCAGAACCAGAGGCTCCCGCTCCACTAGCACCACCTGCACCACCTGCTCCAGCATCGGGGGGAGGTTGTTGCGACTCGAAGCACTCCGGGGGCACAAAACTCCTGACTGCGAACTGTTCTTGTGAAGAGGCTGCTGTGAAAATTAGAATTAGGTAAAGTGAATTAGGCATCGAGTTAGAGATGTATATATAGATGAATGTAAAATGACAGAAATGTCCCTGTTAAAAAAATGTGAAAAGTACTAAGTCCATACAGGGGACATCTAAGTCGAACTCTATCTCGAACATCTCTATCTCGAACATCAAGTCGAACTTCGAGATAAAGTTCGAGATAGAGGGTAACTCGAACAATCATGCACAAATAAGCACTTTAACCAATTTTACAGCAGAAACTATAGGGAAATACTATCTTGAACATTATTGATTTGTAGTAAACTTGGAAAAAAAGAAAATTCAAGATACTTTTCGAGTTAGAGTCTATCTCGAACATCAAGTCGAAATTCGAGTTGAGTTTCGAGATAGACTAGGAACTCTATCTCGAACATCAAGTCGAAATTCGAGTTGAGTTTCGAGATAGACTAACTCGAAGTTAATCTCAAATTCTTTCCAAAATACCCCCTTGAATCAAAAAGTACAGGGTAATTCAAGATATGTTTCGAGTTAGGAGTGTAACTCGAAAAATTCCCTTTAGCTTAACTGAGAACTCTATCTCGAACACCAAGTCGAAATTCGAGTTGAGTTTCGAGATAGACTAAGAACTCTATCTCGAACATCAAGTCGAACTTCGAGATAAATTTCGAGATAGACTAACTCGAAGTTAATTCTCAGTTCTTTTCAAAATATTCCCTTAATGGAAACATCATCTCAACCTTTGAGATAAGATTCGAGATAGAATTTATCTCGAATATTTTGAAGATAGAACTAGGCACACTGGTAACTCGAACTCGAACTCTAAGTCGAATTTCGAGATGAATTTCGAGATAGCCAACTCGAAATTCTTCCCAGACTTAGAATTTTTCAAAAACTTCACTCTGACAGATTAAGTCGAAATTCAAGTCGAATTTCTAGATGAGTTTCGAGATAGAACCTAACTCGAAATTTTGAAGTTTTTCAATTCTAAGGCCTCTAATTACATGAAACTCATATGTAAATTCATCTAAAAATCATGCAATATTTAGAATATTATGAATTTAACTCCCCCTATGATCATGCAATCTAACAAGCATAAATTCACAGATTTGTGCTATAAAAGACACTTAAAACACAAAGAATTCATGCAAAAACACACTATATGCAACCTATAACAATCATTAATTAGGCATATTAAAGTCTAAGCACATAATGATTGAGTAGCTTGCACATACAAACATAAACATGGATTTTACAGATAGAAGGCTTTACTAACTTGTGTTAATCATTCCCAATTCACCAACCAACCTATTGAATGTTACTTCATCAAGAGGTTTGGTGAATATATCTGCAATTTGTTGCATTGTGGGCACAAAATGTAGCTCCACAGTCCCCTCCTCGACATGTTCTCTTATGAAATGATACCTGATGTCAATATGCTTGGTTCTTGAGTGATCTACATGATTGTTGGTTATGGCAATGGCACTTGTGTTGTCACACATGATTGGAATTTTCTTATGCTCCATGCCATAATCCTTCAATTGGTTCCTCATCCACAGTATTTGAGCTACACAGCTTCCAGCAGCAATGTACTCAGCTTCAGCAGTAGAAGTAGATACTGTATGTTGCTTTTTACTTTGCCAGGACACCAATCTTCTGCCAAGAAATTGGCAAGCACCAGATGTGCTTTTCCTATCAATCTTGCAACCTGCATAGTCTGAATCCGAATAGCCAATAAGATTAAAACCTGTATCTCTTGGGTACCAAATCCCTAGATTTGGTGTGCCCTTGAGATACCTAAAAATTCTTTTGACGGCTACGAGATGTGATTCTCTAGGATCCGCTTGGAACCTTGCACATAAACAAGTTGCGAACATTATATCGGGTCTACTTGCAGTTAAATAGAGGAGTGAGCCAATCATACCTCGATAGCTTGTGATGTCAACTGATTTACCTGATTTGTCTTCATCAAGCTTCGTGGCTGTTGCCATGGGAGTCTTAGCTGCTGATGCATCTTCTAGATTATACTTCTTGAGTAAATCTCTGACGTACTTGGATTGACAGATAAAGATACCATCTTTTCTCTGACTGATCTGTAATCCAAGGAAGAAGGACAGCTCTCCCATCATGCTCATCTCATATTTTTCCTGCATTAGCTTGGCAAATTTCTCGCACAAGCGCTCATTTGATGACCCAAAAATAATATCGTCCACATATACTTGAACAAGTATTAAGTCATTTCTCACAACTTTATAGAACAATGTTTTATCAATTACTCCCCTAACAAAACCATTTTCAATTAAGAATAGAGATAGGGTTTCATACCATCGCCTTGGGGATTGCCTGAGGCCATAGACAGATTTGAAGAGTAGATACACAAAATCTGCATGTTCTGGATCAACGAAGCCAGGCGGCTGTTCCAGATACACTTCTTCTTCTAACTCTCCGTTCAGGAAGGCACTTTTCACGTCCATCTGGAAAACTTTGAAGTTCTTATGTGCTGCAAATGCAAAGAACATCCTGACTGCCTCAAGTCTTGCAACTGGTGCATAGGTTTCATCATAATCAATTCCTTCTCGCTGAGAATAACCTTTTGCAACCAAACGAGCCTTGTTTCGTGTTACAAGTCCGTTTTCATCCAGTTTATTTCTGAATACCCACCTAGCTCCAATTACGGATTTGTTCTTTGGTCGGGGTACCAGTTTCCAAACTTTCTGCCTTTCAAACTGATTGAGTTCCTCTTGCATTGCAATCACCCAATCAGCATCGCCAAGAGCTTCTTCTATTTCTTTAGGTTCAAGCTTGGATAAGAACCCAGAATATAAGGAGATATTAGCCATGTCAGCTCTTGCAGTTCTTCTAGTAGTCACACCAGCATCTGGATCACCAATAATTAATTCAAACGGATGGTCTCTATTCCATACCCGTTCACCTGGAAATTGTCTTGATGATTCAGCTTGACTTTCTGAGTTGGGGTGCTGACTACTTTGATTATTTTCACTAACTCCCCCTGAGTTAGTGCCAGCTCCTACAGAACTAGAGTCAACTCGACTCGAGCCTTGAACAGTAGTCCTTGAGCTGCTATTTACTCCCCCTGAGTTGTTGCCGGTTGGTACTGAAGAAGTCTCTCCTGATCTTGTAGAATTAGCTTGTTCACTAGACTCAGGTTCTTCACGTACACTTGGAACATTTAATGGAACAACCAACTTAGGTTCATCTTCAAGATCTTCTAAGTCTAGATTCTGAAATTTTAGGGACTCAGGTTCACTAGAATCTCTTGAAATTGATGAGAGTTTGGTATCGTCGAATCTGACGTTGTAACTTTCAGTCACTTTTCGATCATTCACCAAGAACACTCTATAAGCTGCCACCACGTCTGTAGAGTAACCAACAAAGATTCCTTCACGAGCTTTTGCTGCAAACTTGCCTAGATTTTCATCATCTATGAGCACATAGCATTTTGCTCCGAAGACATGAAAGTATTTGATTGTTGGTCTTCTGTTGTTCATTAGCTCACATGGTGTCTTTTCTTTATCTTTTATGATCAAGGTTCTATTTTGAGTGTAACAAGCGGTACTCACTGCTTCGGCCCAGAAATACAAAGGAAGTTTTGAATCATACAACAAAGTTCTTGCTGCTTCAACCAGAGTTCTATTCTTCCTTTCAACTACTCCATTTTGCTGTGGAGTTCTCGGGGCTGAATACTGACGACGTATTCCTTTAGATACACAGAAGTCATTTAGCACTGCGTTTTTGAATTCAGTGCCATTGTCTGATCTAATCGTCTTCACAGTAAGTGTTGAAACATTCTCAATTTGAGTGATGTGATCAATGATTAAGAAAGGTACTTCGTCTTTCGTCATTGCGAACAATACCCATGTATACTTGGAGAAGTCATCCACGATTACTAAAGCATATCTTTTCCTAGACAAAGATAGGACATTCACTGGGCCAAATAAATCCATATGAAGAAGTTGCAGAGGCTCAGTAATACTAGAAATTTCTTTGCTTTTATGCGATGCTCGCTTCGACTTTCCCATTTCACAAGCTTCACAGAGTCCTTTTGGAGCGAACTCCATTTGAGGTAGATCTCTCACCAATTCTCGCCTCGCGAGAGCATTCATCGTTTTGAAGTTTAAGTGAGATAGCTTTTTGTGCCATAACCAGCTTTCATCATCCGAGGCTTTGTTGTAGAAACAGGTGACCTCATCCTGATTTGCTGAATCCATATCTGCAACAAAAAGATCTGCCTTTCGAACTCCTCTCAAAGCTAGTGAGCCTTCCTTAATGTGAGTGATTGATACACCTTTCTTGTTGAAGACAATTTCGTAACCTTTGTCACAGAATTGACTTATACTCAACAGATTGTGCTTTAGTCCCTCAACATAGGAAATATCTTCAATGATGACATTGCCAGTCTTCAGTTTGCCATATCCCTTAGTCACACCTATGCTGTCATCTCCAAAGGTAACATAAGGGCCAGCCTTCATAACCAACTCTGTAAGCAGGGACTTGTTTCCAGTCATATGCCTCGATGCTCCACTGTCTAGCACCCATATGACTTTATTTCTATTCTGCTTAATGCCCTGCAATGACAGATTGGTTAGACATTCTTCGGAACCCAACTTTGATTGGGCCCGGCTTTTCGATAAGATCGAGAATCAACAGATTTAACAACAGGAGATGCACTTTTCTTCACATTACTAGAGCTTTCGACTATCTCCTTTCCTTTCTCAGACTTGACAGATTTGTCAGTCTTAGGAGAAGGTTTGTCACTCCTAACTTTAGGAGGACTGACAGTCTTGGCTCTACCATACTTTTTCTTGATATTTGAACTAGCAACAGTATTTGAGCATGACTGGCTAGATGCATTCATTAAATGCACAAAAGTTTGCATGATATTAAAAGTGCATGGCATACAGTTAGGTTGACCACACTTTGCATGATTCTGATGCAGATTATTCATTGTATGTGTGGTAGGCATGGCATGTGCAGCAGGAACATTCATGTTAGCTTTGCATGCATAAGAAAGATGTTCAGTAGATTTACAATGATAACATGCTTTCTTTATTCGTTCAGCCTTAACCTCTTTTATGCCTTTTTCTTTCTTTCCTTGTTGCTTAACAGCCTTAGCTCCTAATCCTAGTCTAGATTCATCTCTAGGGAAATTGATTTTCACTTGTTTGATAGGAGTTACAGGTTGTTCTTTCTGGCGATCTTCCATCTCAATCTCATATCTAGCTATCAATTCAGTCTCTTCTTCTTCTATTCTAGGAACAAGATGTTTGTAGATAGGTTTGACAGCCGATTTAAGAATACTAGGTGTTTCCTTTTTAAGGTCACTGGAACTAGGGTCAATAGGTCTCTTTCCTTCTTTCTTAGGAAGGTCAGAATAATCAAGTCCTATACCTACTCTAGTTATTTTCTTAAATGTGTCATTATCTACATACACTTTACTAGCCGCTAGTTTGTAAGCTTCGCATTTAGTTTCTAACTCAGCTAGATTGTTCCTAAGACATGCTTCTACTTCTTCCTTAAGGACGAGCTTGTGTTCCAGAGATTTAATAAAGTCTCTTAGAGAAGTATCTACAGTGCAAGCAGCCTCTAACTCTTCCACTTTTGCCTCAAGCATTCTACATTTGGCAACAAGTGTTTTCTGTTCCTTTTGAGAAGAGTCTAGGCTTTTGCACAACATATAGATCTCTTCACTAAGAGCCCTGTTCTGTTCTTTATAATAATCAATAGACATTTCTACTTTAAGAGTCAGAACTGGTACCTCTGGTTCCTCTGATGTCTCAGCCATGAGGGCAAAGTTTGCTACATGAGTAACATCTTCCTCATCTGAATCATCCCAAGCTCTTCCTTCTGTCACCAATAAAGCTCGTTTTCCATGTCTTTCCTTCAACAGTGCTTCATAGTTGCTTTTGAGAGCTTCAAATGTTTCTTTAGGATAAGTCTGTTTAGGCTTTTTGCAGTCTGAGGCAAAGTGTCCAGCTTCACCACAATTATAGCATTTGAACTTCATTTTGAAATCCAAAGGAGATTTGTAGCTGGTATTCTTGCCTTTTCCTTTGTAGCCTGACGAACTACCACCACCCTTAGCAGCCCGATAATAAGATGAAGATTTTCTCTGTGGTCGGTTGCTCTTTCTAAATCTCATGTTGCTGAACTTCCTTGCCATGTATGCCACGACACTATCGTCCATGTTGTCCAGCTCTTCTTGGGTGTAGTAGTCATCATCACTGTCAGATGCGCACTCGTCATCATTATCAACTTGATGTGGTGCAAGTGATGATTTAGGCTTTGCTACAACCATTGCCTTCTTAGACTCTTCCTCATCAGCAACTAATCCTGATGCACTTTCTTTTCCCTTTGAATCATTGTCCCATGCTTGATCTTGAAGAGTTTCCAGCTCATAGGTCTTTAATATTCCATAATATTCTTCCAGAGAAGTTGTATGCAAATCTCTGGTTTCTCTTATTACGTAGACCCTATGTTCAATGCTTTTTGGCTGGTTCCTCAGATATCTCGTATTAGTCTCAACCATGGGGAGAGTTACACCTCTTAGATTCAAATCCAATACCAACTGACTGAATCGTAGATAGACATCTGTTATGCCTTCTCCTTTCCTTATTCTAAAGGTGTCATACTCCAAATCTTCTTCGCTGTAGTCAGACCTTTGACTATGTTGAACATTTCATGATCAAGAGATTCCATCAAGGTTTGTCGAACGGCAGTATCACAAGCTATTTGTTCCTTATCAGCATCCGAAAACTCCGAGACCTTTTTAGGCTCAGACCGAGGTGGTATAACCACTCCTCCTTCCGTATGTGAAGGAATAACTACCATTGGGACAAATTTACCCTTGTCAAGGACTTCCAGATATTCAGGGTTAACAGTCTCTAGATATAGTCTCATTCTGAAAACCCATTCTTCATAGTGATCTTTGTTGAACATTGGGATCTTGAATGCATTTTTAGGAGTCATCTCAATTCTGGTCACTAAAAGTTTCTAAGTACCCAAGACTAGGCTATGTAGAATATTTATGTAGAACTTTTGCCTAAGTCGAAATTTCTCTAAGTAGAAATTTTGCTCAAGTCGAAATCACCAAGTAGAAATTGTCCAAGTCGAAATTCTATGTAGAAATTCTCAAGTAGAAATTCTATGTAGAACTTTTGTCCTTAGAATAATTTTTCTGCAGATTACTTTAATATTGAATAAACAATATTATCTCTTTAACACCTTTTGACTTTGAATGCTTTACTCACCTAACCCACCTAACCCACATGCTAGGTACTGAGTATGTCTGTATGCTTTCGGCCGAATAAAGCAAATTAAAAAATCCAAAACCACCTTTTTTATTCTTTTACTTTTGAAAAGGAGATCAAAAAGTTGTTGGGTTGCCTTCTTTGATAAGAACAGATGATGAACACTCAAGAACACCAAATATGAACGAACCCAGATAAATTCACAAAAATTAGTTAAAATACACCCAAGCTAAATAATCACACCTGGAGTATTTAAATAATTTTTCAGATGAGTTTTCACTACCAACGAATTAAAACACACTTTTCGAGAAAATGAAAAGTAGATCTGAAAAATGAAAACTCACGATTCTTCTACTCAACACAAGGATCTATGTTTTGTATGTTAAACATATAGCTTTGATACCAATTGTTAGGTCCAAATGTGTTGTAGAGGGGGGGGTGAATACAACTTTTCGAATATGAGAAGCAATAAATACGATGCAATAAATGAACACACAGATTCAAGGAATATATGTTTTATATATAACTTGAAAGGGTTGCTACAACATTCATTACAAAGTATAACAGAAGTTGAGAGAGAAGTGAATGATACTAAGCTCTGTGAATGCACTCTCTCTTTTTCTCTTGTGTTTTTCTCTAGAATTGCTCTCTCACTAAAACATTACACAAGTACTTCTATTTATACTACATGTAATCTATGTCTTGTAGTCTTCAAAGACTAAGATGTACGTGGCCCAATGATGTCCACATAAATCTTGCCTTATCTTGAAAGCTTGGAAATCTGCCAATCAGAAGATGCCATGTGTCATGTTGAAGCTGCACTCTAAGTAGAACTTCTACTTGAGAATTTCTACTTAGCCATCTCGAAGTTCTAAGTAGAACTTCTACTTAGAAACTTCTACTTGGCTATCTAGAATATTTAGTACTTAGAAAATATTCTGGTCTTCAACTTGAAACTTCAATGCACATCTCGAACTTGTGATATCTTCATGTCTTCTTTATTCTTCACTAAGCTCTTGAATATGGATCTTTATTACTGACATAAACTTGCTATCAATGTCCTGACACTTGATGCAACGGTCTGGTTCATAAGTGACTAGTCTTGATAGGGTTTTTGCTTCTTGAATAAATTACCATATCCAATTAGAAATGTGGCTTTCCAATATTTGCTTTCCTTCTTGTTCACTTGAAATCAATTGGTCTTATTGATACTGATAGTTATGATCTTGATCTTTGGCTTTCCAAATCACTGAGGCATGAACAACTTTGACTTGAACTTCTCTCAATGATTTCTTCTTGGATTGATCATACTTAACATGTTGAATTGTATCAATTACCTTGTCTTCATTTAGTGTTGATTTCTTGTGACTTCTTGTTCTTGTTCTTGATTGTCTTCTGGTTAAGTATCTTTTCCTTTAGTTTGAGTTACATTAGATATAGTGTTACAAGTTTATACACTCTGCCTTTCAAGTATTTAAGAGTTATGAAGGCAGTGATGACTCAGTTTGATGAGTGTTATGTGGAACATATTCCGAGAGAGGAGAACGTTAAGGCCGATGCCTTGTGCAAGTTCGCTTCTTCTGAGATAGAAAATTATGCAGGAAGTGTTTACTTCCAGGTCTTGAAGGCCCCGACCATCAACTCAAAATTGGTGGCACCGATTGATGTAGGAAGCTATTGGATAGATCCTATCAAAGCTCACCTCGAAACCGGATGGCTCCCTGACAATGCCTCGGAGGCACGAAAGTTGTCAGTAAGAGCATTGAGATATGCCTTGATTGAAGGCGTCCTTTACAAAAGGTCTTTTGTCATCCCATACTTGAAGTGTCTGAGGCCCCAAGAGGCAAGGGAAGCTTTGGAAGAAGTTCATGAAGGTATCTGTGGGCAACACTTGGGGGGCAGAGCCCTAGCTCACAAAATAACCCGTTTGGGATTCTACTGGCCAGAGATGTTGGCCGATGCACAGAGCAATGTCAAGCGGTGCGATAGATGCCAAAATCACGCTCCGATAGTAAGGCAGCCGCCTGAGATGTTAACATCGATTAGCTCCCCTATTCCATTCGCAATGTGGGGAATGGATATACTTGGTCCTTTCCCTGTAGCTTCAGCACAAAGGAAGTTTCTGATAGTTGCCATCGACTACTTCACTAAGTGGATTGAGGCTAGGCCTTTGGCCAAAATAACCACCAAGCAAGTTTCCCAGTTCTTTTGGGAGAACATCATTTGCAGATATGGGATCCCTCGAGTCCTTGTGACGGATAATGGGACACAGTTTAACAATGAAGAATTTAAGAAGTACTGTGAGGAAAATGCCATTGAGCTTCGTTTTACTTCAGTAGCACATCCGCAAGCAAATGGACAGGCAGAGGTCGCCAATCGAATAATCCTTGATGGACTGAAGAAGAGGGTCGAACGTTCTAGGAACACTTGGGTGGACGAGCTATTACCTATACTATGGGCGTATCGTACCACCTGTAAAGTATCAACTGGAGCAACCCCGTTCTTGTTGGCTTACGGGGCCGAGGCAGTTGTGCCCCTCGAGATTATGCACGCATCACCTCGAGTTGAAGCATATGAACCAGAAGTTAATGAAGAGGGCATGAGACTCGCCCTTGACCTAATTAATGAGGTTAGGGATGAAGCAAATGCCAGGAATGCAGAGCATCAGAAGAGAGCGTCTTTCTACTACAATTTAAGGGTTAAGGAGAGGTTCTTTGGACAAGGCGACTTGGTTCTAAGGAAAGTAGAAGCTTCAGGAGTTGGACAGAAAGGAAAGCTGGCCCCTAATTGGGAAGGGCCATATCGAGTCAATAAGACACTAGGACGAGGATCCTACAAGTTGGAGACATTAGATGGGAACGAAGTGCCACGAACTTGGAATGCTTTGAACCTGAAGATTTATTATGTGTGAGCTATCCTTGTACGGATTCAGCTTTCTATCTATTTATTAGGAGAAATAGAAATAAGGTTCGATGAAACCATTCCAGAGCTATTAAGCTCGGAGTAGGAAGTAGACTATCTATGTAAGGGTTGAACCCATTCCATTGACATTATGTCAGCTTATCAATAAAGTTTGTTTTTGCTTCCATCAAATTACTTCTTTCGTTTTGTTATTTTAAAAGACAAGCGATGTATAAATTTGTGAGTATAGTATAAGCCAAGGGGCCAAGTACAAGAGCGCAACAAACTATAAGCAAAAACAAGAATATGGAAACAAAAGAAACTAACTGCATAGATAAGTTAAATTTAAGTTCTACATCATAAACCCCGAAGGGCAAAAGTTCGGAATAAATAAAGATAAAAAAACAGAAATAAGCCACGCAGGGCTATCTACACATCTAAGTCATCAACTGCAACATCTCCTTGGGTAAGAGGAGGATCTGCTCATTTAGCAGAACTATTTAACTCCTCTACCCCAGGAGAAGAAGGTGGATCCTGAGTGGGCTGAGAGTCCCCATCTACAGCTGCCTCTGTAGCAACCTCCAAAGCAGCTGTTACTCCAGGGATAGTAGGAACCAGGAATCTCTCCAGGGACACCCCCTCGATCTTCCCGCTCAGCTCCTCGATGATCTCCTCCCAGCACTCCTTAAAGGTACCAGGAAAATTCGCATCATACTCGGCATTCAGGACATCTTGAAAGTCCTTAGAAGCCTTGTAGTCAGCTATGATGTGTTCCCTGTTCTGCTGCACCTCCAGCTGTAGCTTCCTGTTCCTCTCCTTCTCCGATGGCAGCTCCTTCTCCACCTCCCTAAAACAAGCAAAATTTGCCTCAGAGGAGGCAAGGTATCTATCTCTGTCCCTCTCGGCTATAGTCTTTTCAGCACGCACCGTTTTAATATTATGAACGGCGGCCTGAAGGTAGGCGTTCATCTGCAAAGAAAACAAGTGAATAAGGGAAATGGAAATACAATTAAATTAAGGAGTTGAAGAAAAAATTACCGAAGCAACAGCTTGGGCCCCAAGAAGCTCAATCTGCAGATCATCAGAAGACTCCACAATGTGGGCCCTATCTCGTGGAGTAACCACACTCCTAGACCACTCAGCTGCGGCCCTAGAGTCGCCCACAGCTGTGTCCCTATTGCATAACCCCCATCCCACTGTGAAAGGAGTGAGGTCTTCATCAATTGGAACTAGCCTTTCTTGAAGAAAGGCAGGAACATGCTCCACTGCAGGAGAGGCATCCTCAGTCCTGGCCCTTTTGGCCTAAGGATTTTCTGTTACTACCCTAGCAGCAGCAGCAGCCTCCCACTTCTTGAAAATTGCTCCCAGAGCAGCTTTGGCTGCAAAATGAGTATAAAATGTCAGAAAATTATATCTAGCATAAATTTTTTTTTGAATAAGGCAAGAAGTGAGGATTTCAAGTTAATTACCCTCAGGGCCCAAATCGCTTAGCTCATGGGCCTGCAGCGAATCTTCAGAAATCAAATTTGCACATTGATGCAAATTATCAGATGTTAACAAAGCTATGGCAGCCTCTTCTTCCACGCCCAATTTTATACTCCTGACAGGCCCATCAACGGCTCTGCAGAAATTGGGCCGAAAGTAGTTGTCCCAATCATCCCCATCCAAAAAGACGTAAAACCACTCCCTCTTCCAATCAGGAAGGGAATCGGGAGCGGAATTCGAAATGAATCAAGAACGGGCTAGAGAACGGTGTTGGATTTTGACCCAACCCGAGTTGCTAGAAGAATTGACAAACTTGAATAAATAACGAAAGACAGAAATACTGGGCTCAAGCCCATGTTTCCTACACTGGACCATGAAACAATAAATAAAATGCCATGCATTTGGCATAACTTGGGTTGGACAAACCCTGGCTTCAGCTAAAAGACGGCAAACAAAAGGAGGAGGTGGAAGGCGGAAACCAGCATAAAAAGTTTCTTTGTAAACCCTAATTGCCCCAGGCTTTGGGTGACAAGCCCTTTCATTTGGGGCCAGAACAACCGCCCTATAAGGCCCATTAATACGAAAAAGTTGGGCTAAAATATCTACCCTATGTTGTTTATATTTTGATTTATACTCGTAAGCATCTAAGTGAAGCATATTGGGAAAAGCTTGGCCAAATTCGTTTAAAAGATCTCTAAGGGAAAAAACGCTAGCATGAACAAGAGATGTTTTAGGGTTCTTACCCCTTGAAACCCTTGGAGCAGCGGTAAAGGTATGAGCGAGTTGAGATTGGCCTGAAGAATTGGAATCTTCCATTGAAGCGCTTCCTTTGTAAGCTTGAACCCAGAAAAATTGAAAGTAGAAGTTGGAGAAGATGAAGATTCAACGATCTTCAAACGGAAACTGAGGAATAGGGTGGTGGAAAGGTGCCGGAAATCGCCTCACGACAAAACCCTAGCAGAGCTTTTTGGAAAGTATTTGGAGGATATTGAGAGAAAATTCTTGCAGAAAAGTGAGATGTGAAATGAGGAACGCACACCACTCTTTTATAGAGTTCACGGTCAGTCACTCAACCGTTTGTAGTAGGTAAATGGGTTGTCAACAGGTGACTGGGCCTTTGAATAGGCGGGAAGCCCATGTAATTCAAATTTTGAATTTATTTTACCAAATTCTAGAAAGTTCTATGACATTTTCAGAAAATAGGATAAGGATCTGTCAGAGTTGAAAGGCTGGAATCCCAATTAAAAAGGCCACGCCCAGGAGGATAAAACTCCTAGGCGTTGGTTCGCAAAGTACCTTCTAGGCGGGGATACCCACGCCCAGGTTCGTTTTTTACAAACAAGGGTATTCCCACGCCCAGGAGACCAAACCTCCCAGGCGTGACTAAAGAAGGTGTCTCCTTGGCGGGGGCACCCACGCCCAGGTTCGTTTTTTACAAACAAGGGTATACCCACACCCAGGAGACCAAACCTCCTAGGCGTGCCGAAGGAAGGTGTCTCCTTGGCGGGGGTACCCACGCCTAAGATAGTTCTTGACGAACGAAGGTACACCCACGCCCAGGAGACCAAACCTCCTAGGCGTTCCTAGGGAAGGTGTCTCCTAGGCGGGGGTGCCCACGCCCAGGCTGGTTTCTGACAAACAAGGGCATACCCACGGAGACCGATTTTCTTGGCGTGGCTAAGCAAAATGGTCTCCGTTGGCGGGGATACCCCCGCCCAGGATGATTCATTCTTGGCAGGCCATTTTTCTGGAATTATTAATGGAAAAAAGTCCTTTAAAAATTCTGAAAACAAGCCAACAGTGATTTAAAAAATCGGGAAATTAGACAATAATTTCCAAAAAAATCCCGGATAATAGAAAAATTATTTCTAAAAATTATTTTATGCTTGAAAGCACCATTAAGTATTTTTGGTAAAATATCCAAAAAGAGTAAAATACCTGTGGGTACATAAAGAACGCAAGGAAATTAATTTCCTGTAAGGCGTAAATACCATTAGCTTCGAATAAAGCCAAACGTCGTAAATGTGTAGGTCGCTCCACACTTTACATTAAGACGGTATTCGTGAAACACTAGTGTACAACAAGGAACCCCGACCCGAGTCTCGCAAAAAGGTCGTTAAAACTTCAAGGAAAACCTGATCAGTTTTTCTAGAAGTTGGGGAGCAAATGATATGGGCTAAAAGTAAGCCCTAAAGACACATTAAATGTGGCATTAATTAGACCCAGTATGGTCCAAGCATGGGGCCCACCAGATGGCCCAAAAACCCTATTTTTAATATTAATTTCGTAATTAATATTAAGAAATATTCTTATAAGACTTAGCCTCCAAGACACCCAATTCAATATGAAAATAGACTCCTACAAGGAAGGAGTCTAGAACCTTCTTCAAGGCGGTGGCTTACCCACCAAGTATCCGAATCCTACTACGTTTTTTTGGCTTGATTCTCAATTACGAGATACGTAGACACTCTGTAAGGACCGATTAGTCTCGAACACGGAAACATCCATTAAAGCTCGAAGCTCACCATCCCATAGCATTAAATACACACAAACCCTAGCCACAATATTCGTAACCTAATTTTGTTCCACAACAATATGTGATTGTGCAACAATTTGCATGCAGTTGAATACGTGATTCCAAACTGTTGTGTTTGGTTGATTTGTTACAAATATTTCATAAAAAATGGTATTTTTGAAAAATAATTTTTTTTTAAAAAAATATTTTGCATAAAAATTTCTGGACTTAGATAATTATGAAAAAACCTCTAATTATTTATAGTTAATAATAATTAATTAATTTCCTTTTTTAATTAGAACATGTTAACTTTTCTATTTCTTTAATAACTAATCAATTTTTTTTTTTAGGTAAAACACTTTATATTTTTTTCTAACTAAATTTTTTCCTAATTTAAAAAATATTACAGGCAATTCTATTTTATAAAATAATATTATAATATTATATTTACGAACCATTACCTTTTTTCAGCTAAAATACGTTATCTTTTCTATTTACTTTAACAAAAAAACCTCTTTTGTTCCAATAATATCACGGGAGGTTTTATTTAATAAAATAAAAATAAAAATATTATAATTTCTAATAAGTAAACTATTAACTTTTTCAGCTAAAACCTATCACCTTTTCTATTCTTTTAACTAAAATAACTCATTTTCTAGAAATATGACGAGCAACATATATATAATTGTTATCAAATTACATAATTCAAATTTAAGCCTACATAATTAATGCTTTAAAAAATTTAATTCAAATTTTAAAAAAATCATATAATATTAAATAAAATTCATGCAACACATGGATTTTAAACTAGTACAATTAATATATCTCCTACTACAATTTCTCTAAAAAAATTTAATATTTACAACTAATATCTTTCCTAATAATTCTATAATAGGAATAATAATAATACTAAATCCTCTAAAAACTCTATAAAGATAATGATCATTTATATACATGCATATAGCTATATAAAGTTTTCCCCTTTGGTATGATAAATTTTATATTTATTTATTTTATATCATATTATTTTTATATTGTATATTTTTTAATTTTAGTATTTAATATTGATGAGATACAATAGTTTAATCAATATTCTTGCGACTTACTATGTTTTTTGTTTGTTTTACAGGTACCAATGGAATAATCGGGTCTTCTCTTTTCTTTATTGTCTAAATTTTTGGTGACATCCTCTCGGTTAAATGATAAACTTTTTGAATAAACAAAATCTCGGTCCTCGAACTTGTATTTTGGTAGAATTCATTTATGTAAAAATAAGTCTTGTAAAAAAAACTTCTTTTTAATAGTGTGCATTATAATATTCAAGCAAAAGGGTAATCTAAAGGACACAACAAAAAAGTTTTCTATTAGTGCTTAGACGTTTAATTACAAATCCAACATGTAATTATTGATTAAAAATAAATAAATATGCAAATGTACAAATGAATTGGTGATTTGGTATTATTTATTAACAAAAAATAATCGATCAAACTTTATCGTTATGCACAAAAAATATTATATAACAATATTTTGACATAATCTTCACATGTCAGATCGTTACAAAAAATTCATCAAATACGATTATAGGCGGTAGTGATAGAAAAGTTTTCCATTGTGACCTTAAGAAATTCCAAACCCTATATTAATACCAAAATGTCGTAATTACAGATTTCTATTCATTTACCTTTATTATTTTTAAATAATTATACAACAACTATCTCTTATATTACCGAATCTCGATACTTTTAAGATGATTAATATATATGGTAATCAATTAAAAAATGTTATTAATAATTAAATTGTGTTAATTGGAACATATTTTTTTAAAAAATGTTAGTATCAAAGTAAGCAAGTATAATTAAATTATTTAATCAAAATAATATGATAAATTAATTTTATCTCAAATAACTAAAATTAGATAAATTTAAAATAATTAATTTCGTTTCATGATTTCCACGGATTACCAGCTAATTTATATAAAATGAAAAGTATTACATCACACATCTCTTTTTTTATCACATTTAGTTTTTAGAATTAAGATGTATGTTGAAACAAATGTATATTAAAAGTATATATAATTTATCATACTTTAACACAATTATTTGCAAAACTATAATCAAATATAAATGATAAAAATAATTGAACTTTGAACAATTAATATAGAAAACTTGGTCCTATTTTGTAGACTTTTTTCCTTTTCTTCTGATTTTACTTTCAACAAAAAGGAGATGGATCAGAGGCACCCGTTTTGTTTTATGTAGACAACTAGGAGTGTGAAAAGTAATCTACTGAAGTAACAGAATGCAAGCATACCATGAAGCCAGGGGTTCTAGCTAGATTACTAGGTAAATCATGTCCACAACCAAGTAATGAATTGCAATACTCTGTTCCAGAAACTAATAATTGTCTCGGTTTAATCAATAATCTAATCGGTAGCCTCGCGCAATACAGTACATTATTCACAGGAATTATATTATTGTTTTGAAACAGGTTTACAGCTGGATATGTACCCAATTCGATAAAGAAATTCAAAGAAAAGATTACGGACACAAACCCCTTGTTGATTTTGCTAGGGTAGTACATAATTCTAAACTGTTACATCCTTCCAGCAACTTAAACTTGATTTCACTTCCCCAATTTTTATGGAGATGCTATTGGCTATTCCCTTCCCAGTAAGCCCGGGGGTGTCGGGGTAAAACAAAGTGTGTGACTGTGTTTGGCACCTGGACAGGGCCCCGTCCATTGCCCAGTTTCTCATCATTGTTGCTGCACATTATCCTGTTCTCTATCTCCGCTGTTCCAAACTTCTTAGATGCCTCTAGTAGTTCAATGTCTAAAGTCCACTCTGGAGTGTCTCTTTGCCCAAGATAAATCATAGATCTCATCTGTAGAATGCATAGACAAGATCTCGATCAGAGAAACACCAAGGAAGGTTGGCAACTGGCTTATGATTCAGGGTGTTCCTCCAGCTCTTTGTACACTAAAGTGCCTGGCTCGGGCATGAAAATGGCGGCTTACAGTGTGGCAGTTTCAGAGGAAGCCAGCATAAGGATACTGACCAAAATAGCTTCAGAATTAAGCATTCGCAACACATATGACGATGGTGCAACTTAGAACAAGTTATTCCCGTCTCTTCATCTCAGGCCCCCATGGCTCAGCTTTCTCGTCACCCTGGCGTACATTGTGGAGCACATATACCTGATTGATGATGAGAAGTTGAAGATAATAATGGTTCACTATCTACTTCATGGGAAAATATTAGCCACAAAGGAGGTGGAAGTGATGTTAAAGATGATCTGCTGCGTATGATTATGTTTAAATATGCCACTTGATGTCTTTGCTAGCTGTGACATTTTGTTACTTAAAATGTTGCTTGATGTCTTGATAGCTGTGACATTTTGTTACTTGATGTCTAGCAAACCACTCATTCAACATATAATTATCTGTAATCTGCATTTCGCCTTAAATTTCCTTTAGTCAAATTCTTCTACAGCTTCAACTTTCAGCCAGCTATCTAGCTATATACCCAACCCCTGCTATGTAAAGATACTTTCTGTAATTTCTTCTCTCCGTCTGACTCTATTATATAAGGATTCTTTATGTCATTCCTTCTCTCAGTTCGACTCTATTCTCTTCTGTACTGGCCACCTTCTCAGTATAAATATTAATTATACTGATAAATATATGATGGTGTACTAATATCATCTTAATCGTTAGTCGGGAATGCTTTTTATTTATCATCCATTTGCACATCTTGGTCCGACAAATCTTGCAACCTCGGAAATGAAGCATCCCACTTGATCCGTTTGAATCCTATGAGTGAAAACAAGCTCTTCGTATACTTGAAAAATTCACTAATTTCAACATAAGGATCAGTAGGGACTTCAGTGGTCACTTTCCTTTTCCAGTTATACAAAAACAGCTCACTCGTTTGTTCAAATAGTAAGAATTGATCATTGTTCAAAAAACCTTGAACAAAGATTAAGGGCACACCTACATCAATACTGAGCACTTTTGTCCATGATGCCTTAACTCCACCACTAAAAACACATGCTGCATCGTCTAATGTCCACACGTTAATGATACCTTTGTTTAAAATAGAGATAATGGCAGTAATAGTATCCATGAAGTCAGTAATGCAAGTTCCGACATCACTCTCAGCATCATCAAAAGAACTAACAGGGAGGTTAATCTTACAAACAAACACCTCCTTGTTTAAATTGAAAGCCATCATACTATTTATATTAAGTCCTATGGCAAACAAAAATCCGTGAAATACATGGAAACTATTCCTGGATGGAGTATCAATTGGCATGGACTCAATCGTTCGCCAACAATTCTTATTTGAAGAATAGACCTCGGTAGAGAGAGTGCGGGATACAACTCTAACAACTTTAAAATCTAAATCAATGTGATCAAAACCAAAGCCTAAAAGTACCACTTGTCCGGTCATTATCAGCTATAATAGTATATGTGGGAATGAGCCTGGAGTGTTTAGTTGCAGGGTTCCATAGTTAAATATTAGCTGCACGCCATTTGAATAAATTAACAGAAACACAAACAATGGAAATTTCAGATTATCTAAGACGCGACCCAAATCAAGGTGGAGGAGAGAAAAAGAGTCGTCGTCTTGTTCATTATCGTTACCAAGTCCATGGTGTACAATGACAATGTCATCATCTTTAGGAGCGGTTTCGAGGTGAGATTTCGCAAAACGATGGCTTGAAATGATGGAAAACCATGATTTGGAAACCGACTTGAAACGAAGCAAGGACCTTACTGGAAGGCGTAAGAGAATCTCAGTCCACAAAGAGTTAAAAGACTCAAGGAAAAGAAAAGAACATGTAAAACCAGATCTAATACCTATTACCATAGCAAACTAAGTCCGGAGAAGATTTGTTGTATTAAAAACAAAGAATACCAAAAACCATTAACTGTCCCTGAATGTTGAAATGCAACTAACAATTACATAATGCATCTACCAATCCTATATAGTAACCATTTTTTGGCTTATAAGGTACATTATGATACAAACTTTTGTAATCAGATCACCACATTATATTTAACACTAAATTTTGGAATATAACACAAAAATATCAATACTCATATAACTAATTGGAAACTCATAAGTAATAGCAAGTCGTTACGCAGTTCAGAAGTCTTAAAAGTTAAAACATAAATAAGTAACAAAATGTCAACCAACAAAACATCATCCAGCAAGAGATCAATAGACAACTAGCATATTCAAACATAATTACCAAAAACTAAATCGCCGACATCACTTCAACCTCCCCTGTGGATAGTGGCTACTACTTTCCTATGAATCAGACAGTGTACCATCCTCATCACTTTCATTTGTCCATTTATCAAACTTAAGATATTGCAACATAGAAGATGAAGCAGCCCACTTGATTTGTTCGAATCCTTGGAGTGAAAACAGGCTTTTCGTATACTTGAAAATTTCATAAGGTTCAAGAAGAAGAGAATCTGGAAAAAATTTTGTCACTTTCTTGTTCAAGTCATACAAAAAGTGGTTACCATCTGCATCAATTAGTGACAACTGAACATTGTTGAAGAGATGCTTAACATAATACAATGCTACACCTACATCAACAGTGAGCACTTTAGTCCACAATGCACTAACTCCAGCATCATCACAAAGACATGCCTCATCGTCTAATGTCCACAACTGAATCCTACCTTTATCCATATTAGAGATAATGACAGCAATAGTATCCTTGAAGACAGTAACGCGAGTTTCAATATATCTCATAGCATCATCAAAAGAATGAGCAGGAAGGTTAATATCCCAAACAAAAAACTCCTTGTTTAAATTCAAAGCCCCCATAGAATTGTTTGTCCATATGACAAACAAAAATCCGTGAAAACATACATCAAAATTGCACTCATAAGGATAAGGATTAATTGGTTTGGACTCAATCTTTCGCCAACCATTCCTGTTTGAAGAATAGACCTCAGCAATAATAGCAAAACCATGGGACACAAATCTGCCAACAGCTCGAACAACTTTAAAATCTGAATCTATGTGGTCAAAACCAAAGCCCAAAATACCCCTTGTCCGCTCATTATCAGGTATAGTAGTACAAGGGGGAAGTAGTTTGGAGTGTCTAGTTGCAGGGTTCCAAAGGTAAATAGCATAGTATTTCTTTATATCAGCACGCCAATTGGGTAAATGAATACAAACACATACAATGCCACAAACTGAACCTATAAGTGCAGATGTAATTTCATTAAAGGTATACACACCATCCGAATAAGGAAATTTCAGATTTTCTAAAATGCGTACCGAATCAAGGTGGAAGAGGGAAAAAGAGTCGTAGTCTTCATTATATTCTGATGGATTGTGTACAATGAAAATTTCATCATCTTTAGGAGCGGTTTCGAGGTGAGATTTGGCGAAACGACGGCTGGAAATGATGGAAAGCCATGATTTGGAAACCGACTTGAATCGAAGCAATGACTCGACTGGAAGGCGAAGAAGAATCTCAATCCATAAATCATCCGTAAAATTGCTCATCGCCTTTTCCCAAGCTATCTTCCTTTTTTCAATTTCATCCATATTCGAAAAGCTGGTGATGCAAAATTTGGGTATTTGAGTGTTTGCTTATCAAATTTAAATATGGTATGAGATCCTGCTAGTCAATGGTATATGAACCTGAGGAGAGTAAACCCTTATCTCTAAAAATGAAATGTAATTACTCTGTTTCTGTTTCTTTCTGCTAACTGTCGTTTGGGTAGGTTGAAGTGAAAAAGAAAAGTACACACTTTTAAATAGGGACGACAACGGGTTGGATACATGGGATATCCAAATTCAAATTTGAATTTTTAATTCAAATCTAAATCCGATCCAAATTTAATTGAATTTGGAAATTCAAAATTCAAACCCGATCTAGCGGGTTTGGATCGGGTTCGGGTTTATCCAAACCTGAATTTTTGAATTCTTGTAAATAAGTAGTAATATTTTTTTAAGCTAAATTTCATAAAAATTAAAATTACAATTGCAAATAAATATTAAGATTCTAGAGATATAAAAATAAATAAGTCCAAGTTACACCACTTTAAATATCCAGGGACATAAAAATGAAAATACAACTGTAAATAAATATCCAGAGACAAAGTCTAGACTAGCCGACTGCAAGTTATCTATCTATCTATCTATATATATATATATCGGGTTTTTTCGGGTTTCGGGTTTGGATCGGGTTGGATTTGGCTAATATCCAAATCCAAATCCAAACTCTTTCGGGTTTAAAAGTCAAATCCAAATCCAAAAAATCGGGTTCGGTAAGATCCAATCGGGTCGAATTGGATCGGGTATCTGTCGGATCGATTTTTTTTGCCATCCCTACTTTTGAAAGAGGAAGGGGATAAGCTTTAATGATAAATGTTGAAAGAGTACTAAATTAATGAAGATAATTAAAAAAAAAAATCTTTTTGAAAGAGAATATGATGTGTTTCATCCGCCCGTCCGATCCGGTCTCGTTTAGGTCATGGGATCGGGAATTCGAGAAATTTTTCGGGTTCGGTACAGGAACGGGAGAATATTTTAAAAAGAATTTAGGGATCGGGACGGTGGCGAGGAATAGGGGAATTCCGTCTCAATTCCCGATCCCCGATTTTATTTTCTAAAATATATATTTATACGGTTTTTTAATGTGTGCCCAAGTGCACACAATAAATGATGAATTGTCAAATTTTGATTGGCTCCTACTTATTAATGATAATGGACCCCTTGTATACACAAAAAACTCCATTAGTAAAGAGAAGCCATCTCATAAAAATGTTATTAAAGTAAGTGACTAATGTGTGTAGAAAGACCCATATTTATAATGCATATAGTTAAATTAGTATTATTGAATATATTTATATATAGCGAAATATGTTCCTATAGTTAACTTTAGGTAATGTTATCAGTATTTTGAGTATAAAAAGTGAATGTCATTTTTGTAATAATGAAATCCATCCCATGCATTTACAAAAATAGCCTTCGAATTGTATTATAATATGGCTTAATGATTCTATAGTTAACTACAGGAGAATTTCCTACATTTAACCACTAAAAAAAAGACACGTCACATTTTTTTCAAAATAAAAAAAACACATCATTGATACCCATACGGGGCCATTGTAAATAAAGGTAACAATCACGTACTTTTAAAGGTTAACTTTAGGAAATTCTCCTAAAGTTAACTATACGAACATTTTTCTTAATATGTCTTAATTTTTGGTAATTACCTATAGTTAATTATAGGATCATTAAGCCCTTTAATGTTTAAATTTTTTAATTCATTTCATATATTCAAAAGTTTAATAGTAAAATTTAATTTAATTATAATTATTTAATTATATCTTTTAGTACAAATAAAAATTTATTCGAAATATTTTTAGAATAGGTCATTGAACTTAAAATATATATTTTATATCATAATTTAGCAAATTAAGTTTACTATGAAATTTATTAGAAAATGCATAAAATTTATTTTTTTAACAAAAATAAAAATCCCCAATTCCTTGCGGGAATTCCCGTTCCCCGTCCGCCTCCGGTACAGAGATTGGGGAGCAAAATATTTTCCGATTGCGACGGATTCAAAATTGTTAAAAATCGGTACAAATTGATCCGTATAAAATTAAACCGAAACTGAAACTTGAAAAACTAAACCGCCTTGAAATGGTTTGGTTTGGTTTCGGTTAGAGGTTCTAACTGAAAAAAACCCTTGGCAACTACATTCTAGTATTTTACAGTTTGGATATGTACTCATATTTCACTAAAGAAATCTATACTCTTTATTAAAAATAGAATTCCTCTTTCAATGGTACGCCATGTATATAAATATTAATTAATTTAATTAATTAAAATAATAATATTATATATTAATTTAATTTAATAATGAAATTATATACTATGAATTTATTAACTGAAAATTGAATTAAAAGTCAGGAATATAGTATTACATAAAACTTAGAACTCCTTTAATTAATATTTAAAAAGTATTTATAATAGATTAATAATAAATACAATTAGTAATATAACTACTCTTATATTATCATAATGAAGTTATGTAAATTTAATGAATTAAAATAATAATATTAAATATTAATTTAATTTAATAGTGAAGTTATATACTAGGAGTTTATTAACTATCAATCGAAATAAAAGTCGAGAATATAGTATTATATAGAACTTGATGCTTCAAGATTTTATTTATTTAAAAGAATTACAAATTTAAAATTTAAAATAATTTATTGCGAAGCACGGGTTATAGGCTAGTTTTAACTAAATTGTTTGGAAACCCTTTTGATTGAAAACCCCTTTCTCCTAATTTAAATGGAGACGCTGTTGGGGATTCCCTTCCCGGTAAGCCCACTCGTTCTACTGTAGTCTGAGGTGTTAGGGTAAAGCAAAGTGTAAGGCACCTTGACAGGACCCCGACGATTGGCCAGTTTCGCATCATTGTTCCTGCACGTTATTCTGTTTTCTATCTCTGCCAGCTTTGTTCCAAACTTCTTAAATGCCTCCAGTGGTTCAACGTCCGAAGTCCACTCTGGATCGTCTCTTTGCCCAAGATAGATCTCATCCGTAGAATGCCTAGACAAGATCTCGATCAGAGAAACTCCTAGGAGTGTTGGCAGCTGACTTGTGATAGTTTTTAAAAATGCTGATTCAGGGTAGTCCTCGAGCTCTCTGTACTCTGGAGTGCCTGGTTCTGGCATGAAATGGCGGCTTACAGTGGGGCGGTTTGGGAGGAAGCCAGCATAAGGATACTGACCAAAATTTACTGCAGCATGTAAAGCGGACGCGATCCATATAATGATGGTGCAACTTAGGACAAGCTCTTCCCTTGTCTTCATCTCTGGCCACCATGTCTCATCTTTCTTGTCACCGTGGCCTACATTGCGGAGCTCTGACCACCACATTTGAATTTCGGAGTCATCTTTGACAGATTCGTCTGTCGAATAATAGAAAGAGCAATAATCCTTCACCCAGTTTTCAACTGCTGACCAAATCTCAAGGCCGTCAACAGCATAAGGGTAGTCCTCTATTAAAAGTCTAAGGCCATGGGGCTGGCTTGTATCTGGAACTGCCATTCCTCTGAAACGAAAAATCGAGGAAATATTTTACTTTTCCACCCAAAAATTTAAGTGGTGCACATAATAATATCAGGAATCTGAATTACCTCTTTAGCAGATCTGCCGGAAGTGACTGCTCTGTGAAAACCCAGCTCTTATACACAAAAGAAGACATTTCCATCGAAAATTTAGCTGGAAACACTGTCCTCTCAAGTACTCCACCAGCATTAATGAGGATCTGTCTAGCTAAGGCATTTATATGCATTGTGTCACGAAAGTGGGGATGCAGAAGCTTATGTATTGGGTGAAGCACACTCAATTGTCTATTTGCTGCAATGACAAATGGCTCGATCACTGCATGAGTGTTCAGCCTGCAATCAGAATTCAAAATTCAGGTGTGCATGTCAATCTTAACCCTTTTCTTTTTTTTTTAGTGATCACTATTTAGTTTTTTTTCAGTCCGTGATAAGTTTTCTTTCTTGTTAAATTATTCCATGGTATATTTTGTTTACATGCATGTAAAAAATATTTGTTTATAACAACAAACCAGTGGCTGATGAGCTGATGGTAGCCTGAATCATTAACAGCAGCATAAGCTTTTGCTAGCTGCCAAACTGAACCTTCAATGCTGTTTTCTGCTGGAGTGAACACTTTGCTGGTGGCACCATATTTGTCTCCTTGTGCATGAGGTAGGCTCAACTCAATTGCCAGTGGCTTCAGTTTTCCATCATCTTGGAGTAAGAGGAGTGTGCGACTAGCATAGGTCTTCGTGTTGGTAGTGTTGATTCGTCTTAGATATGGCATCAGTGCGTCATGATGATCTAATATGAACAGTTTGTTATTCTTGATTGCCTGTATTTTCAGTTTTTCCCAAAAGTAGAATTGTACACAACATTAATATAAGTACATATTCAAAAGGTAAAATTGATCTGATGAGGGGACAAATGGTTAAGGACAGTTACCTCATCTATGGTTAAGCCATTCATGTTTTGCTCAATGTGTTCACTTTTGATTGAGCTGCTTTGATTGCCATATATTTTTGGATCTAGCCTGCTAGCTGGTGGGAACTCCTGTAGGTAGAATAAGAAGGAAGAAAATTAATTAGAATACTTGAAATAATTCCTAGACAATGTACGCTGAAAGTTGTTTTACATGAAGGCAACGGATGGAGACAGGATTCACTCCAGCAAGCATTTCGCGCGCAAACTCTTCATCTGTCCTCCATGCACTTTTGTCCGCTGCAGTTAATTCCAAGAGACATTTAATTAGTGTGTTAGTATATAAATTTTACTGTGTGTCTGCAAGGAGGTTTGTTACAATTACCTTTAATGACATCGGGCATGGGGAACTTGAGGAGTTGCTCACCATCTGAACGAACAAGTTCTTTAAGCATCTCCCAGGGAATACACTCCCTTATTTTACTGAGTTTCTGTCCATCTGGTAACTCAATACCACCTTCATAGAGGTCGAACACATCTTTGAAACTATCGAACTCATTTGGAGTCCTATCATAAATAGCTTTGACCTCTGGTGCTATTATCTGGCAGAGTGACTTTACAGCATAAGCAATGAAATCTGAAAACTTTATATGACTAAACCGCTCATCCCGAGGAACATAGATATCCAAACTTAGTAGTGGCAATCTACTTTCAGTATCAGGATCTGTAATGTTAAATTCAAGTAAAATAAAAACTGTTACAGTATAGTATCAAGTGACAAATAAAAGTACTATTACTCTGTTTCTGGACGGTTAGTATAAGTTCCTTGAGAATTTCTATAATTATACATGTTCAATGATATCTAGTATGAGTCGTTTCTAATATAAACAAGTAGGTTGATGAATTATGGTTCTTACCATTTTTTGTTTGCTTGCGTCCTGTTCTTCCTCTACGAGGGTATGGGTATTCCTTGGATCCACCAAGCACTGGGCGAGCATATTCTTTGCCCTTCTCTGGACTTCCCAAATCATTATAGTATGCATAATCATAAACTCTATCCCACTCCTTCAGCATGCCTGATCCATTTCCGCGAAGATTTATAAGTTCTTCTTCTCTGTGTTGTCTTAAGAATTCTGGTGTTTTATGTGGTAGGTAACACTGGTATACAAAATTAAATTAGGAGTCGGATTATATCTTTCTGTAAATTAATCTGTAAGATTAGTTATACCACTCTACTTAAAGAACAGATTATACTCTAGTTTAACCTTAAGCTGGTAGGCCACAGAATATCTAGTATTAGCTATCCTTTTGGACTTCAGAGTGATGATACAGAAATTAAAAAACAATGGGCTGTTTGGAGTGGTTGCACCAACTATGAACACTATAAATTTGCACCTTAAAGACTGCAAATTTGATAAAACAATCTCTGTACTATAATAATGTTTTTAAAAAAATGGTAAGGGCCAGAGTAGCTAACATGAGATCATATATGTTAAAATACTGATTATATGACGTGCATTTTTCATTATTTTATATATCATGCTGAAAAAGTACCTTGTTTGCAAAGAACACACGTTTGTTTTTGTAATGTTTTGCAGGATAGACCCATGAATTACAAACAAAATGGACCCTGCCATGGCCAGGGAAGTCCTCCAAGGTGATTGTTTTGAGGTAAAACTGAGAGTGATGTTGGTTTTCGATTATGAATGCTCCAGGATCACCCATGGACTCATCCCAGTCTAATGTCACGTTGAATTCAGCATCTCCTGCTGTCACTTCTGTGATCTTCGTTACCCAGTCTTCCAGGAATGCTGCCTTTCCAAGCTTCCCTCTTGAAACATTAGCTGAACAGGTACAAACAATATTTCAGCTTAGCATTATGTAATATAGAACGACTAAATCCTCTATGTGACGTTTGGACGTTCTCTAGGTGACGATTTGACATTTTTAAGTTACAACCTGTCCCAAGTTGTAGGAGAAGTTAGTAACATGTGTATCACGTTTTATGTGTCAGTAGGCCCCCTCACTTAAAAGCTCGAATTTGGGACCGAATATTGAATTACTAGGAGCCTATCATCAAAATTTTTCATACATTCTTCCAAAATTGTAAGATGTCACGAGAAAGGAATATTTTATACATAATGCGAAATCATACTTAGGTAGCTTAATATATGCTAAACAAAGTTATAGGAAACCTTTGAAGTATGTTTCTGTAATGCTAAATCACACTTAGGTAGCTTAATAATATGCTAAGCCCAAGTCTTAATAGTACCATGGTTCTGTAATTTTCAACTACCAAAGATAGTCAAGTATGGTCCTAAGTATGAACTATACATATAGATAAAGATGAGGCCTGACCTGAATCACCGCGAACCGAGCTGATGAGCTGCAGTGAAACACCTCTACCGAAAAGCTCATGCACACGATCAAGAAACGAAGAACCCAAATCACTGGAATCCAATACATTCTTCTTCATTAAAACAACTCTTCCTCTGATCTTTTTCTTCTTGTCATCTACTTGCTGATGCACACTCCTGTGCTCTTTTCCTCCACATAACATGTCAACCATCTTTTTCATTATCTCTGAATTACATGGTAAACAAAAACCCATTGCACTACTATGAAAACAGGTTGAATCTAAGCAAGATTGACTTGAAAGACTTGGGCTTTTTGAGGTTCTTGACTATAAAAGAATTTGGTTGTTCATACTGACAAGGCAGAAGGTGAATACATGATTATTTATAAACTATTAGTACATGATTGTGGGGACAGTGTGAAGCTTCAATCCTAATTTCTATCTTTGTGCAAAGGAAAGTTCAAGGACCTCCTTGTATTGCTTTAATTGGTCTTCATTAAAAAAAAAAAAAAAATGGTCTACTAGTACTTGTTTAATCTCCATATGCTTAAATGATTCTGTACTTTAATTTTTTAATAGAAAAATTAGAGAATTCCATTAGAAAGGTTTAATAAATGAATGACCAATAGTATTCTTTTCTTACTGATTACAAATAATATTCTCTTGCAAGAAGAGGACATGAAACATGTGTGGGTATATAATATTGTATGTAAATGGCTCTTTTGATTAGTCTACTTAATCCTTTATTCAGATAAATAATTGTGATTTGTTAAGTTTTTAGGTAATGAGTTTCTTTCGTGACAGCTCACTCACATGAACATTTTGTTGAATTGTTCATTTTTTGTGTATTTGAATGCTGGGTTTATGATATACAATGACTTGCCAAAATGTTTGAAAAAAGAAAGAAAAATTGTCATGTTCACTCCTTAATTAAACACTACTGGGTACTAAATTGTACCTTAAAAGGTTTAAGGAAAGATAAATGACATTTTTTAATGTGAGTACAAGCTTGTAGATAATTATTTGTTACTGGTACTGCTTGTGTCGGCATGTTAGTTGTTCATTTCATAACCATGTTGGGAAAGTCATCTGCAATTTCAATGCAAAGTAATCGCTAGTAGAGATGGTCAAACGAGTGTGCCGACCATGTTTGATCGGTGTTACGTTCAGAAATCGGTCTCGCCTTATTTTGAGGAAACGCCCTAACAATGGCTAGGAAAGGAATGCACCAGGAAAATACCAAATGCTAACTGGAATATTACCCATTATAATAAAAAGGCGATGCCATAACTAGAGGGCTTGCCTATTGATCGGTCTTGCCCCCTACTTATGCAAAGGGGATTTTCCCATAGAAAACCAGAAGAGGATAAATGAAGATAAGGCTTTGCCTGAGCTGTCAGGGAATTCCCCTATAGAGGAGTCGCCCCTTTAGTGATCCAGAGGGCTAACCCTATAATTGATAATTCTCCTCAGGTGGCTTTAGGTGGGCGTTGACTCCGACAATCTCGGGTCAATGACTTAACCGCCACGCTCCGAGAAAATAGTTGGGCTAGAAAGCCCATAAGGATTTTACTAAAGGCAGAGGCCCCGATCCAATGGGCTTCCCTAAATAAGGAAACCTAGCCCGTTTCAGTTACTTGTTCCCCAAGAACTACGTTTGGCTTGATCCCTATAAATAGGGTACGTAGGCACATTGTATGGTACGATGCAAACCCATGCAAAAAAGAAAGAATTATATATTCGATCTAAATTGCAATAACATCTCAGCATACAATCTCAGCCATCCCCAAATCACAAACCCTAACCCTAGCCGTCTTACGCTATTCACCGTCATCAACCACCACAACAATTCCAGCAACCCTCCCCGAATTTGTTTTCCCAAATTCCTCCGTTAACAATTGGCGCTAGAAGGAGGGGCTAGGCATCTCTGGAGGAAGGATGTCGCGTTCAAATCAAGAACGTGTTGATGATTGTCGTGTGGGAGAGGTTAGAAATCTACCCCCGCCGCCACCAAGGAACTCTGCAACAAGAGATTCTGCTCTAAGAAATCTTGATCGTTCGCTCCCGAGGGATTCAAATCGAAGGTCTGCAACACCCAGAATCCCCGAGGGACGACGGTCGACTCCGCAGATTGGAGGAGATCCCCTTGTCCTGATAAGTAACACCGAGCTTTTGAACCAGATCACTTATATGGGAAACACCATTAATCGCATGGGTGCTAGGACGGATGCGATGGAAAGGGAGAGACAGTTTCTTGCTGGGTCTCGATTGAATCATGACGGACGTCGCTCGCCAATTGGAGAGAGGGAGAATCTAAGGGAGAGTCGTCACAACTGGAATAGGAGCTATCAAACACCTGGAGGAGGTCACCGTATTGAGGGAGAAACTTCTATGAACCAGTGACACAATTCTCAAAGGGAGATCCCTTATGAAAGAGATGTCCAAGTTGTAGGGGAGAGAAGAGCAAATCAAAGGTTCCAGGCTATCACACCCCGAGCCTTGACCTATGGAGAACCTCATGTTGAGTTTCCACCCGAAAGAGAAGATGGGCGAGACTCTCGAGTGGAAGGACTTTGGACTGGAGGCCTAGGAGTATTGGAGCATGAGAGACTTGATGAAAGGCGACGTTTCAAACGTGAGGGCTCGCTTCGTGGTGGCTCTAGGCTAACAAGATCTAATGTCAGGGAGGAAGCTTTTGATGCGGTCCCTCTCTAGATGGTCCAAGCGGGTAATCAAAATTTCCAGATAAGAACCCCGAACCACTACAGTCTCGGATATGGGGAACGAAGAGCTCACGCTGACCTACTTAACCGTGCTGAGAGGGGATAAAGGGGACCCTTATAGTCCAACTTGGAAAGAGATCTGATCGCTTCTCGAGGACATGTTATGCCTCATTTGGAGAACACCACTGTGGGAGAGCGGTATCGATTTGAAGAGTTGATGAATCAGCAGTGACAGGGTTTACTTCAGGAAGTTCCTCGTAGGGATTCTGGGCTTGAAGGTGTTGATTTGGATGCTTTGCGGAGGCTGTTGGCACAATCTGAAGGCCAGGGGAGTGTCGTATTTGAGCCAGCTCCATCTCCCTTTTTACTGGCTGTACGAGAAGCACCTCTTCCACCATCCTTTCGGGGGGGGGGGGTCGAAGATATCATATTCACTGGAAGCTCAGACCCAGCAGAGATGGAGCTTTACCAAGTCGAAGACTTGACAAAGTGCAGATTGCTTGCTTTCACTCTACGAGGGAACGCACATCAATGGTTTCAAAAGCTGGGACCGGCCTCTATCACTTGGGAGCAAATGTGTAGAATGTTTTTTTATTCAATTCCAATCTTCTATTGTTTACGCTCCTCCAGTTACTACTTTAGCTAATATAAAGCAGAGGGATGGGGAAACTCGCCAATCATATTTTCGACATTTCAACGGTGAAGTACCTACCATTCGAGGGGCTTCGGATGAGACCATTAAGAATTTCCTTATTGCCGGGGTAAGAGTGAATTCAGATTTCTAGAAGGAACTTCAGCGGAAGGATCCTCCTACCCTCGCAGCACTCTATTAACAGGCTGAACCATTTAAAAGGGAGGAGGAAGCTTTAAAAAGGAGTGACTACTTGGATACCAATCGAAGGGGGAAGCGAAAAGAGAGGTCTCCAAGTCCGAAGAATGATAAAAGGAAGACGGAAAGAATTGATGTCAACATTGTTGAGACCAGGAGAGCAGACCGGGCGAGGTCACCCAGCCCGTTACGTCGCTATCCACCTCCATCGCTTTATGCTCAGAAGGATCAGGGATTTCCCCAGGACAGTATTTTCACGCCCTTGGTGGCATCAATTGATCATATTTATGAAGTCACGAAGAAGGAGGTTCTATACAGAACACCTAAGCCACTCTCAAAGAATGCATCAAATGATAAGAGGAGATATTGTGCGTATCATGAGTCTAGTGGACATGAAACTTACCAGTGTCAGCATTTGATGGAAGAGATTAAATTGTTAATCAGGAATGGGAAACTGACCAAATGGAAGGTGAAGGAAGTACCGAAACATAAGGATGTTGTTCCTCTTGGAGAAGGGGACAAAAAGGAAAATCCGGAGGATAAGGATAAGCCAGAACAGCAAGGGAAGATCCCGTTCGTGAGGGAGGCAAGTATTCATATTATCTTCGATGGACCACACATCGGGGGGAGTGGGAGGAATGCTATGGAGAGATACGCTCGGGAGGCTAAGCATCCTCCACTTACTAATGTCAATCACTTATCAGAAAGGCCTCCAAAGATGTTCAAAGGGGAGGATACACAAATACTTTTTTTGGAGGAAGATGCAAGGTTGGTTCATAAGCCTCATAGTGATGCTTTGGTTGTTAACGTGAAGATCGGATCAAGAAGTATTCATCGGGTATTTATTGACAATGGGAGTTCTGTAAACATTCTTTATTATGGGACTTATCAGAAGATGGGGCTGCTAGATAGGGAGATGACTCAGGGAACTACTCACATATATGGTTTCACGAGAGATTCTGTTCGAGTCAAGGGCACCGTCAAATTACCTCTCACCTTAGGAGAAGAGCCCTACTCAGCTACTCAGGTTTTCGAGTTTCTTGTGGTTGATCAGCCTACATGTTACAATGCATTGTTGGGATGACCGGTTCTGAAGGAAATGAGGGTAATAACGTTAATTTACCATCTGGCGATGAAGTTCCCTACACCTAGAGGGAATGGATATGTAAAGGGGTGTTAGTATGATTCTCGGGATTGCTATAATAAGATGATGAAGTCTTCTTCAAAGGGTAAGCAAAGGGAAGAGATGCTGGACTTTAAAGAAGAGAGTGTTCAGGAAACCTTGAAATATTTCGGACCCAAATCGTCAGCAAAGGCAGTTACTAGTATGGTGTATACAGTGGAATTCCCCTAGGATGAGGCCTTGGCAAGTAATGAGGCATTAGCTAGACAGGGCACACCGTTCTTTCTGTTGGAAGCACCTCCTTCTTTGGGAGAGACTGTTGAAGTCATGATGGAAGATATTGCAGAAATATGTGAAGACGAGGGTTCTTTTGAGGAAGGTACCGCAATTGACAATACTAGGTATAGGGTGTTGATGATTGAGGCTCCTCCTCCTCCAGTAAATCAAAACCAGTTTCAGGAAGGGATTGTCAAAGACGTCACGGATGAGGAAGAAGAGCAAAGGAGTCTTAGAGCAAAAAGGGGAAAAATTCGTAATGGATTGTGAGAATATTCCCATGGTCAAATTTTCAGAAGATTTGACAGCAACTAAAAAATCTTCCCAATATTCTGAGGGCGAGATCGTTTCTATACGAGAAGGGGTTGAGTCTAGGGGGACGAGGAAAGTTGAGTTTGACTTGGATACCCGATTGCCGGAGATCGACAAAAAGATGGGGCCGGCCGAAGATACTGTACCCATTCTGGTGGATCCGGAAAATTCGTCCAAGGTTTTTCATATTGGGGGAAGTTACCTTTTTAAAGGATAATCTGGATGTTTTCGCTTGGAGTCATGCTGACATGGTGGGAATTGATCTAGAGGTGATGTGTCATCACCTTAACATAGACCCTTCTAGGAAGGGAGTCCGCCAAAAGCGACGCGCAGTCAGCGGCGAACGGGCTACGGCTTTGAAAGAGGAGGTTGATCGATTGCTGAAAGTTGGTTTGGTTAAATAGTCCTTCTTTTGGATTGGCTTGCGAATCTAGTTCTGGTGAAGAAATATAATGGGAAGTGGAAGGTTTGTGTTGATTTTACCGACTTGAACAAGGCTTGTTATAAGGACAGTTTTCTCCTTCCTAGTATTGATTAATTGGTAGATGCTACTGCAGGGCATGCCCTTCTTAGCTTCATGGATGCCTATTCAGGCTATAACCAGATACCGATGTATGGATCGGATCAGGAGAACACTTCCTTCATTACTGATAGGGGGTTGTACTGCTATATCGGAATGCCTTTTGGGTTACTTAATGCTGGGGCAACTTATCAAATGTTAGTGAATATGATGTTTAAGGATTAGATCGGGAAAACCATGCAGGTTTATGTGGATGACATGCTGGTGAAGTCTAAGGAAGCAGGAGATCATATTCAACATTTGGAGGAGATGTTTCAGATCCTTAGGAAGTTCCATATGAAGCTTAATCCGCAAAAGTGTGTGTTTGGGGTAGAATCCGGGAAGTTTTTGGGCTTTATGGTTAATCATAGGGGAATAGAAGCAAATCCCGCAAAGATCCGGGCTCTTCTCAATATGAGATCTCCGCGAACAGTGAAGGAAGTGCAAAGTTTGACTGGGAGAGTTGTTGCTCTAAACCGCTTTGTGTCCAAGTCTTCTGATAAGTGCAAGGAATTTTTCAAAGTTATTAAAGGTGTCGGAAAGAAGTTCGAATGGACGCCTGAGTGCGAGGATGCTTTTCAGGCATTGAAGAACCATTTGGGATCTCCTCCACTTCTGTCTAAGCCTCATGAGGGTGAGACTTTCATTCTATACTTGGCTATTTCGGAGTATGCTATTAGTGGGGTTCTTGTTCGAGAGGAAGGCGACACTCAGTACCCTATATATTATGTTAGTAAGAGATTGTTGGACGCAGATATGAGATATTCAAACATAGAGAAATTGGTATACGCTTTGATCTTGGCTTCTCGAAAATTATGACCTTACTTCCAGGCGCATAAGGTTAAGGTTCGAACGGCGTACCCATTGAGACAGATATTACATAAGCTGGAGACTTCCGGGTGCATGCTGAAATGGGCTATTGAGCTAGGACAATTTGATGTTGAATATAGATCGAGGAGTGCTATAAAGGGGCAGGCTCTTACGGATTTCATTTTGGAGTTCCCCTTGGAGCAGGAGGGCGATGCATTAGCCCTTATACCAACGGCTTTACCACCAGCGATTGAGGAACAGTCTAGCCCAACTCTTTGGTGGACTCTATATGTAGATGGGGTAGCGAATAATGAAGGTGCATGGGCTGGAATCGTGTTGATCAGTCCTGAGGGACATCATTTGAGAAGTTCTATTCACTTTGCTTTTTATGCTACGGATAACGATGCTGAGTGCGAAGCTCTAATTTCGGGTCTGAAGCTTGCCCTCGAGATGAAGGTGGAAAATATAAATGTCTTGAGCGATTCCATGTTGGTGGTATACCAAGTAAATGGGGGGTTCAAAGCCCGCGGACCTCGCACTGAATTGTATATGAGGTGCACTCAGCGATTAATGGGGTTGTTTCATGAGACAAAGTTGGAGCAATTGCCTAGGGATAGTAATGCAGAGGCCGATGCTCTGGCTAAGTTGGGATCTCAGAAGTAAGCTACTTTGTTGGGGGTGATTTCTTTGGAGGTTCAAAAGGAACCTAGTGTTCCTGAGGTACAATTAATACAGGTAGACGAACCAGTGTCAGACACTTGGATGACTCCGATCTGGAAATATTTAAAGGAGGGGTCTCTTCCGGAGGATAAGGGCGACACTAGGCGACTACGATACAAAGCAGCTCGTTACGTTGATTATGGGGGAAGCTTGTATTGGCAAGGTTTTAATCAGCCTCTTTTGAAATGTATTGATGGTGAGGAGTGTCGGTATGTCTTGCGAGAGATTCATGAAGGGATTTGTGGTAATCACTCGGGGGGTGGGTCATTGGCTCAGAAAGTGCTTCGGCAAGGCTACTATTGTCCTACTCTTCGAGAAGATGCTTTCCAGTTTGTAAAGTCTTGTGACAAGTGTCAGCGTTATGCTAATTTTGTGAATAGCCCTGCTGCTCCGCTTACTTCCTTGACAAGTCCTTGACCTTTTGCTATGTGGGGAATTAACTTGATTGGGGAACTCCCTAAAGGGAAAGGAGGAGTAAAATATGCAGTGGTTGCTGTTGATTATTTTACCAAATCGGCGGAAGCAGAACCTTTGGCAACAATCACCGCGAAGAAACTATTGGATTTTGTGTATCGCTCCATTGTTTGTCGATTTGGGATTCCATATAAGCTTATATCTGATAACGGAAAGCACTTTGATAGTAAGGAGATGCGAGAGCTATGTAGTAACCTTGGGATTAAAAAGGACTTCTCTACTGTGAGTCATCCTCAAACGAATGGGCAAACTGAAGCAATTAACAAAATCATCAAGCATACCTTGAAGGCGAAGTTGGATGATAGAAAGGGGAATTGACCGGAGGAGTTGCCCAATGTTTTGTGGAGTTATAACACGACCCCTAGAACCACTACCGGGGAAACTCCTTTTGCTTTGACATATGGATGTGAGGCTATGGTTCCTGTTGAGTTGGGAGCGGGATCTTTTCGGAGAGATCATTTTCAGCCAGAGGTGAATAAAGTGAATCATCGTCTTTATCTTGACATGGTGGAAGAGTGTAAGAACCCCAAATTTTGGATATAATTAAAACTTTTTATTAAGTAATGATAAAATGAGGAACAATGATTCCGATAACAAGGTCACCAGCTCTAATGAATGGTGGTTTCAAAGAACAATGATTGTAATGAATGGATATTGCTTTGGACAATGATCCTGATGCATTGGTATATTGTCAGAATAGAGTAATTCGATAGTTGAGGACCTAGATAAGAATAATCTACCATCCAGGAAGGAGCTAATGGATCCTTGAAGGGAAATGAGTACGTGCATAGTGTTTCCCGTACGTGCATAGTGTTTCCCGTACGTGCATAGTGTTTCCCGTACGTGCATAGTGTTTCCTGTACGTGCATAGTAATTTGGTGGATGAATAGTGATTTTGTAAGTTGGAAAACTTTTCACTCCACCCTATGTACGGGACGTGATATGGATGTTTCGAAGTCATATTAGTAATACGCGGAGGAAATAAGTGAATGCAGAGACGATCGGAATTCAGAAATTCCAAATTCTTTTCGGTATAATATTTGACCGGACAGTGGATTAAATATTATTATAATCCAAGAATTGAGATATTAACTTTGAGGATTTGATATTTTGGGATGTTATTATATTTGATTTAAGAATGAAGGTAGGAAACCACTGAGGAGTGGTTATGGCTACAATGTAATTATTGATATTTGGAAAGAATGAATGGAATTCGACCTTATTATGTTTATGTCTTGAAGAATGCTAAAGGGTGACAACATAGGTAAGAATAATCTATCTTCTAAGGGAATAAGATATGGCAACTTCAAGCAAGAGAATACCCTCATGTCATCCAGATCGATAACGATTTATCCAGTAGTTCCGTAAAAAGGTTAAGGAACGATCGAAAGAGAATACGGACAATTGTACCACCCTAAGAGAACAAGTAAAGAATACAGAATGAATAGTGTTTGGTGGGAGTATATAATAATATGAGACGACACTATACAGAAGCATTCGGAACCGATTTCCGAGTTCGTATTAGTGATCCAGGGGGAAAATAAGTGTATGTAAAAGCTGTCGGATTCTGAAAAACCGCACTTTTATTTTCTCCGAGAGTTCCCTGGACACTGATAGCCTTAAGTATTTAACGAATGGATTTAAGGAATATAAATTGGAAAGTTAGAATGAAAGATGGAGAATGAAAGTATTAATATTAAAGAGGATTCCCGGTAAACCCTAATTAGAAATCCGTGAAATATTCTCACGAACGATCAATCGAAACGGGTAATAACCGGACACAGAAACGAGCAGAGGAAGCAAGAGTCTTGTGTAAGCTACTAGAATAAATATCTAGCAACCAAGTGGCTTAAAGTAACTAGCATACTTGGAGATGGAAGTAGTACTTAGAAAAACCAACCAAAACTTAGCCTTCCACCATCCAAAACATAACACTTGTCTCTCCAAATTGCCTCATCCATGACATCACACTCCACTAACACAACTAGGATGAGATATTATCTATCCAAATTCACTTTATGCAAAATTGACCAAGGAAAAGCAAGAAACCAAGCAAACACTCTCCATTCCTTTCTTTTCTTCAAAGTTTCGGCCAAGGAGCTAGAAAAGGAGGTTCCCACCATTGTTTGTTCTTATAGATTTTAGGGTAAGTACTACATATCATAGCTTAGATCCCCTAGAAATTTCAGCCTCAAATTCACTTCCTTTCATTTTCAAATAAATCATCAAAGGTGATGATGAATAGTGTTTCTAAGAACTAATCTTTGTTTTTCTTGTTTTCATGGTTGATCCTAGCTAAGTTAATGCCATCCAAGGGCAATACCAAGCTTTGTGAGGCTATTACATACTACAAGGAAGGTATAAGACTTGAAAACCCTTGCTCTACTTTGAGTTTTAAGCATGTTCTTGATGGATCTAGCTTAGTTATGATTATGTTCATGTTATAAGCATGTTTAGTTAGTGATTTAGTGATTTGATTAACATGATGAGTTTGATACTAAGATCAGTGGCTTCTGGTCTTGTTGGGGTGCTTATTATGTGTATAAGTTGATTAGATGCCCGGTGTGGCTTGGTTGTTGCGTAATGAATTTTAGAACGCTCGATTCGTAGCCGTCGTAATGCCCGATTTTCATTAACACTAAGAAACCGAACTGGTCAGTAGCCATAACTCTCTGTTCTTGGCAAGTTAATGAACCCTACTGATAGATTTTTGAACATAGATCACTTTGGCAAAAGAATCGAAGCATTTTGATTTACGGTTTAGGAATTATGACCAAATTACTAAAAGTAGTTCGAATCCGTAAACGAAAGTTCGTAACTGAAATTGAACCCTCGTAAACTATGTAACGTCATGGCGAATCTTGGTAAATAAATACTAGGGGTAAGAAGGAAGGTGTGAAAGAAAACCGTATGTCAAAAAGAGCATTTTTCGATTTATTAAAAATGTTCGAGTCAAGGTTAAACGCGAACGAACCCCTAAAAGACGACTCTTTTATAACTTTGGTAAAACACTTAGAAAACGGGCGATAAAACTCGGAGTATAATATTGGTTCGTAACGATCAACCTTAGAACTCATATGACTTAAGTATGTCCCAAGTATAAGTGCAGTGACATGTCGTATTAACGAACGAATGTCGGGTCGGATCAGTGATAATAAGTAATCCACTAAAAAGGGGTATAACGAGATAACTCGAGAACGTGTTTCGAATTAAGTATAACTTAACTTTTAATATGTTAAGTGATTAATCCCGAATGCCTTGGCTATTTATAGATCACCAAGCTGAACCGGGACCCGCTACCACTACCCCTTACCGTACTCGACTACCAAGCAAGTTTCAATTCCCTTCTTTTAGGCTGTTGTTGTGATTGAATAAATATATATATATATGATTGCTGATATACATATGCCATTGCATGCATGCCTACTTTCAAGTTGAATTGATATACTTGTTCCCTGAATGTTATTGTTGGCTTATAAGCTAGATAGTTATACATCAGTTATAAGCCGGTTATTGTAAGACCCTCATAGAAGGGCGTATACATCTTATTCATCAAATATAGACCGGGAGTCAATATTTCTTGATATATCGAGATTACCTCGGAGGAAAATATTTAAGTAAATATTTTCCATTATTCGGGCGACGAATATTATTTGAATATTCGTTCGAGATTATTTATTTTAACGATCTTTACTTCAAATAATTATTTGAACGTAACTATTCGACGAATAATATTTTTAATATTCATTCAGAGTCGAATTATTTATCGATTATTATTGCGAATATTCTTCTAAAGGTTGGACTACTAAATGAATATTAATTGGATATTCATTTAGAATATTATTCATTAAATGAATATTACTTTTGAGTATTCATTTAAGACAGTAATTACCTATCGAATATTATTTTAATGTTCATCTGAAACTTGATTTATTTATCGAGTCTTATCTCGAATATTCCTTTAAAGCTTGGATTACTAAATGAACATTACTTGATATTCATTTAGAATATTATCCATTAAATGAATATTACTTTATCAATATTCATTTAAATTCCTAATTAATTATGAATATTATTTTGAATATTCATCCAGGGTTCTATTTAATCATCGAATATTATTTTAAATATTTTAAATATTCCTTTCAGGTCTTATTAATTAATGAATATTATTTGGAATATTCATTTGAATATTTAGTTATGCAATAAATATTCTCTCGATATTTCTTCAAGAATTATTTGAGAGATACTCTGATTAAAGATATTCTTTCATATTCCTAAATATTCCGTAAAATATTTTAATTCAATAAATATTCTCTGAATATTTATTCCATACTTAGAATAACCTCGATAAGGTTTATCTTCTTCGATTATTACAGAAAATATTTCGGAGTCATATTATTATTAATCTTATATCAAGAAAGGTTCTCAGACATCATTCTTCTTTGAGTCTATCTCCTTAATAATAGGGAACCTTACTTGGAAAATGTTATTTATCTTGTCGACTTCCCGGTCATAAAGTATTCCCTTCACTCGCAACTCGGGTGCTGTTGACTTATTAAGTCGTTACTTACCTTCTCATCTTTCGAGGGGTAAGATTACTGGAACAAGTTGATATCCGTTACCAAGTAATAGCTTGGGAGTTATTGGTAAATTTTCCTTTCCAACTAGATACGACTACTTTGTGGAGTCTTATCAACAAGTATTATACTTGGGGAAAGGAGGACGAACGTTACATTCAGAATCATGAATTCTATTTGAACTAGGAGTCGTGTAAGAGGCCGAGTAGCGCCGGTCCATCCCCTTTGGCCCAACCGTTGGCCGGGGAGAGCTAGTAAGGCGGTATACAAGTAAAGCCGTCAGTTCTTCCTTCTACCGGTAGTAAATCTAAATTGAGCTGTACGATCTCGACTGATCATCAAGATTGGAACAGCGGGCGCGGTGAATACTCCATCATTGGTTCATCATCCAAATTTATTTATTTCCTGCAACATGATTACTGTTGGCAGAGTTGGAAAAAGGGTCATAACTGGAATTGCAACCTTTTCTTGCAAACTCCTCTTCTTAATAACAATAAGAATATCTCGCTTACTTTGATGTAGCAGATATTTCTACAAATAAATACTTTAACTTACCTTGTAACTTCATCGTTCATATTATACTGGCATCATTTCCGTAAATGCATGGCATATGGTTTGAAAGACACTTTTGAACTGTTATACATTATCGTTCAGTTATATATTATTGTTGGTGGGCTATTGCTCACCCTTGCTTTATTATTATATCACAACAACAGCTAGATCAGATGACTCGCACAAGGCGCACTCGACGCGGGCGAGGACGATGAGACTACCAGAGCTGAAGAAGAAGCTATTGGTAGGGTATATTTATTCTTTCAGTACCAAGAATATGGTATAGTATGACTTATGTAAATGGATGGCAAAGAGTATGTATTTATATTGAAATCCTTTTGGATTGTAAGAACTCATAATGTGATTAATAAAAATTTGATTGTTACTCTGATTTCATCTCTGGGACTATAACGGGTGTGTTTTATATTGTTGTGTTGGGTTATAGAGACGTAATTTATTTTATGTTAAGGAAAGTTCAATTGTTATGGACAGAATTGGAAACCGTAACCACCGGATCCCGGACCCCGGATCTGGGGGTGTTACAAAGAGTTTCGAGCTACTTCACAGACGAGGTTGGTATCTTATCAACAAAGAGTTGCACGGTATTACAACACTAAGGTAAGGGCTAGACCTTTGAAGGTGGGTGATTATGTTCTTCGCTGAGTCATGCCAAACACAAAAGTCCAGAATCATGGAGTATTTGGTGCAAATTGGGAAGGGCTGTATAAGGTGAGAGCAGCTTTGTGGGAAGGTACTTATTACTTGGCAGACATGGAAGGGAAGCATATTCCTCGTGCTTGGAACATGGAGCATTTGAAGAAGTACTACCAGTAATATGCCTGGTTTGATTCTTTTTTTATGTTATTAAACTTTCTCTTAATTTATTTTTTGAAAAAGTCTAGGGGGTAGTGCATGTACTTCTCCTTATCCAGGATTTATGTTTATAAATAAAAACATGCTTGTTTTTTCCTTTAAATTATCTTGTTGGATTCTGTGGTAGATTAACTCCTCTAAGGAGGGTCTTCGTGGAATATGTGAAAAGATGATCTCCTCTAAGGAGAGTCTTAATAAAACTATAACAATTTTCAGGAACATTATCTCCCGGGAGGAGAGTGTTTCTGGAATTTGGATATGATCTCCCGAGAGGAGGGTATCCCGATAATTTAAATCCTTGCAAAAACCGTACTTCTGAGGGGGATGTCCGTACTTCCGGTGCCTCATCAAGGTATGATTTTCAGGAACATTATCTCCCGGGAGGAGAGTGTTTCTGAAATTTGGATATGATCTCCCGAGAGGAGGGTATCCTGATAATTTAAATCCTTGCAAAAATCGTACTTCCGGGGGGGGGGGGATGTCCGTACTTCCGCTCTTCATCAAGGTACGACTTTGGGAATATGACCTCCTGAGAGGAGGGTATTTCTAGAATGAGGATATGACCTCCCGAGAGGAGGGTATCCTAGATTATTGACGAAGGTGTTTCGAGAATGAGAATATGACCTCCCGAGAGGAGGGTATCCCAAGTTGTATAAAATTTTCAAGACATATTCCTTTATGAGCAAGAAGGGGTTGTGAAGATAGTTCTCTGTTATGATTTATTGTTAAAGTTGTGAATTTAGCGAGGCCATCCCATGAAGGGGATCCTTATCTTGGGGTGTCGCCTAATTAAAAAGGGATATCCCTTATTTGGAATCACATAGTTATGAGTTAGATGATGAGCATGTTTATATATTGTGTTGCAGGAATAAAAGAAGATATTAAAATTAAGCAGATAAATAGATAAATGGATGGAATAGCAGATTTCAAGTACGCTAGAATAAGTTATTACAAGGGCGACGCCATTAAAGGAAGGACGCGCACTCCACGAATAGTTAAAAGTCGGACAGATAAAGTTAGAGATTACAATCTGGCGAGGCCGTTACTGGAGGGCCACGCTCCAACTAAGTTTGCAATAATAAGTAATTCAGATAGTCAGGTTACAACGGTGTTAGAAGGCGAGGCTCCATCATCACGCTCGCCCTCTTGGTTCCCCTTCTTTGCAACTTCTTCCTTCCTCGCCTCTTCAGCAGCAACAAGTTTCACCTCCTTTGTGATTTTCTGTTGAAGAGCTATTTTCGCCTTCTCAATGGCTTGGGCGTTGTCCATTTTAAACTTATATATGAAAGCAGAAGTTGAGGGTGCAAAATGTTGTGTCCGGTCATAATCAGGGTCGCCTGCCAAGAAATTGCAGAGATATGCCAAGAACCCTTCAGAATAGACCTCCTTCTGGTAGCCGCGCTTGCCAGCCTTAAGATCATTTATCTCTGTTTGAAATTTTTCTACCTCTTTGGCATGGGCTTCTTCTTTTTTTAGGGAGATATCTTTAATTTCGATAAAAGAATCCTCAAGGCACTTCTTCTCAGCCTTATAGGTCTCGCCCAAATCAAATACCTTCTTCTCGGCCTCGTTCAGCTGACCTTTGTAGTATGATGAAGAATTCTTCACATTATTATAGGATTTCTCCAGCTTGATGACTTTGACCTCGAGGTTTTCTACATAGTTCAAACCATGAAGGAATACCTCGCCTAAACCCTGTCTGAAGCAAAAGCTAGCTTCTGCCCGATCTCGATCACACCAGGTTTTGACAGTGTTCCTAAAAGTTTTTTGTAGCAAGATCGCCAAACAGACTGGCGACGCTCTTTGAGGATTCTTCAGCAGTATGTTTATTTTTCTTGACAGCCTCGCCCTTTGCTCTGTCCAGGTCAGTGATCCCACCTCCCCGTTTCCTTTGATTCTTTTCCTTCTCTTTCTGGGTAGGAGCTATTTGGGCGAGTATCGCAGATGGCGTCGGCTGGGTTTGAGAAGTTTGGACTTTCTCTAACCCCATCTCCTCAGCAAAGGGGTTATCACCAAAGGGAAGCTCAGCCATTTTACCTAATAAGACAAATAACATTAGACGAAGCTATGAAAAAGAATCATAAATGATGTCAAGGCAAGCAAGAATGAACAGGCTTAAGGAAAAAGGTGAGGTCGTACCTTTGCCATTGAAACTTCTCCCTTTCTTCTTAAGAGTTTTCTTGGACATATTTCTTTTAAATTTTATGTAAGGGACTTTTTTAAATCCCACGTTGTAGAAGTGGTGGGCGAGTAAAGTGTCGGGGGTCACTAGGATATCAAGATCCTTTTCAGCCCTTGGAAGGTTTGAAATCTTAGTTGCTTTCACTAAAGCTTCTACCTTTAGATCAGATTGCGGAGGATTATCTAGAATAGAGAGTATAGTCAGAGAAATAAACTATAAAGGCAGAGCGAGGGTGAGGACTATGAACTAAGTAAGGGAGTACTTACTTGGCTCAATGTTGAATTGAGGGTTGATTCTAGGGACGTCGTAAAAATAAAAGAAGTCATTTTTCCATAATTTCATATTACTTTGGTTACCTTTAGAAAATCCTTTCCTGTTATGCTTAGGCCAGAGGGCGAGGTAAAAGAAGCCCAGCTCGGTTACACACCGTCTAATGTCCAGAAAATAAGAGATTTCCTCCATGGAAGGCGCTTCGTAGCCGTTATTTCTATACATCGTATAAATACCAATTGCCAACCTATAGCTATTGGGCGAAAGCTGTATAGGGGCGATCCTGTAGTGATTGAAATATTCAATCATCCACATAATATTCTCTAAAGAAATTTTGGAGGCGAGACCGGCGCAAGATACGATCCCTTTGGCTTTCCTCCTTTCGATCTTATCTTCTTCAGTGACATCTTCTTCAAAATTCAAATCTACTTCATGCTCATAGACTTCCGGAATGAACGGTCTGTTAGGGGATGAAGGCATCTCCATAGCATAGTTAATAGGCGACGCTGAGTAAGCAACTTCTTCAACTGATGCATTTTCATCATCTCCCTCAATGGAATCATCACTGTCAGAATCCTCGTGGTTGTCTCCTCGAATTAACTTTTCAAATTTCCTTAAGTCCTTTCCCTTTCCTCGCCCAATACGAGAGGGACCTGCTTGATTTGGATCCAGATCATTAAATAATTCATGGAGGTCGTCTTCATTTTCCTCCTCGCCTAGATCTTGGACGTTGTACACACTAGCAAGATCCTCGATTTCTCCTAGGGGCGGGGGCTAACGCTTGAAGAAAGATCAGTGGGAATATATTGATTGGTGAATTGATCAACGGTATTTTTATGAGCCCTAAGCCACCCAGGGGTCAACAAATTCTGAAGAGGATCATTATGAGAAGGATAAGAAGATGAAGCTCCTGAAGGCGACGCTATTTTGCCTTCTGGAGAGAGATTCTCGCTTGACATCTGAAATGACGGGCGAGGATGATGTTAAGAAAAGAAAAGGGGATTGGGTGGACAAGTCAAAAGAAGGAAAGGTCCGGGAATCCTCGACCCTAAGAATGAGGGTCACCCTATTTCTACCTAGAAGGTTGACTAAGCAATGTCTATACGTAATTATTACAATTAAAAGTAAATAAAATTCAAATTTAATTAAAGACAGGCGATGCTTTGGATAAAGATGCGAAAATGGTAAAATGGAAATACTGAAAATAAAGTAAGGGTGGAGCATACCTTAAGGAAGAGATGTTGATAGCAGAAATGGAGGACTCGTCTATAGGATCAAGTTAGCCTCGCCTATTCAGCTAGTGAAAAATTTTGCAGCACTCTGAGGTAATTTTTGTAGACACTAGTAAAATAAAGAAAGTTTTTTGGGGGGGTTTATAGAGTTTTAGAAGAGCGGGAAAATGAGGACACGTGTTGAATTTTGGTTGGAAGTTAGATATGGAGGTTAAGACACGTCGTTTCAGTTAACAGACATTGTTGGATATAAAATGGAATTGGCGATTCAAATAATTAAGGACTCGCCCTCTTTCTAAAGGAAATTCTTTTTATGAAAATAGTTTCTTCTGAAAATGGTTGTCACAAGAAACTAGGGGGTAGTTGCTATGCCCAGAAATTGGCCTCGCCCTATTTTGAGGAAACGCCCTAAAAATGGATAGGAAAGGAATGCACCAGGAAAATACCAAATGCTTATTGGGCTATTACCCACTATAATAAAAAGGCGATGCCATAACTAGAGGGCTCGCCTATTGATCGATCTCGCCCCCTGCTTATGCAAAAGGGATTTTCCCCTAGAAAACCAGAAGAGGATAAATGAAGATAAGGCTTTGCCTGAGCTGTCAGGGAATTCCCCTATAGAGGAGTCGCCCCTTTAGTGATCCAGAGGGCTAGCCCTATAATTGAGAATTCTCCTCCGGTGGCTTTAGGTGGGCATTGACTCCGATAATCTCGGGTCAATGACTTAACCGCCACGCTCCGAGAAAATAGTTGGGCTAGAAAGCCCATAAGGATTTTACTAAAGGCGGTGGCCCCGATCCAATGGGCTTCCCTAAATAAGGAAACCTAACCCGTTTCGGTTACTTGTTCCCCAATAACTACGTTTGGCTTGATCCCTATAAATAGGGTACGTAGGCACATTGTATGGTACGATGCAAACCCATGCGAAAAAGAGAGAATTCTATATTCGATCTAAATTGCAATAACATCTCAATATACAATCTCAGCCATCCCCAAATCAAAAACCCTAACCCTAGCCATCCTACGCTGTTCACCGTCATCAACCACCACAACAATTCCAGCAACCCTCCCCGAATTTGTTTTCCCAAATTCCTCCGTTAACAGCCGGGTTTGAATAAGGTTGGTTCGGTTGACAAAGAACCCCGAAATGGTACGTATAGACTAGGCGGGCTATTTTAAGCTAGAAGGGAGGTTGAATAGCTTAATATCAAATTTAAAAATTATTATGGCATTTTAAAAATATTTATCCCTTTTTAAATCGTTTACCGAGTTGTTATACAGTTTATAAGTGCGGAAATAAAAGACAAGGGAAGCAAATACCACACAAGAGATTTTATCCTGATTCGCGATGGCGCAACCTCTAATAGATCCGCTCACCCCTACTCCAGTCCCCGAGCTCCTCTCCGTACTCGAGATTTCCTTAAAAATAAACTCGCTCCTTTAATAGGCGGAGAAGCCTTTACAACCTTACAAATATTGGTCTTGGTACGTGTCTCTCTGACACTACCTCATAATAAATATAAAAACAAACACAAGACTTATCTTGGACCGTAACTCCCCGTTACTCCCTCAAAGTCGTTGTAAAACCTACACAACTTATCTTAGACAGCAACTCCCCGCTACTTCTTCAAAGTTGATGTAGAACCCTTTTGTAGACTATGAATCCTTAGCTTTTGCCGGTCTTGGGTCTTGGATGGAAGGTCTTGGGTCTTTCCTCTTCTTTACGGTGCAAAGACTACTAACTCCCCGCTAGTACGCCTAGGACTTGGGTCTTAGAACGAGAATCACCTCACTTCAACTTCACCTCACTGCAAGATTTAGAATACAATATCTACGAAAAAAAACCGTGATATAAAAATATTGTTGGACTAGCTAGTATGTCTTAACTAGACTGAGAGTGACTTTAATATTCTTGCACGAATATTAAGTATGATAAGTTCTATAAGCTTTATTTGCTTATGACTTTATGTGTATTCTTATATTTGATATGACTTGTAAATTGAAGAATACTTTTAATACAATACTCCGTTTAATGTGATTTAAATATATCTCGGAGTTTGTAATTCCTTTAAGCTCGTAGGCTTATAAGATTTATAATCGTATACTTTTGTTCGACTTTTGATAATTTTATGCTCAAAATTTGACATGGGTATTTTAGGATGCATCCGAGTCAATTATACTTGAATTTGGGAGTCAATTGAACTTAATTAGGGATTTGAAGATATAGGAAGTGCAAAGGACGCACCCTCATCTAGAGGATGCGCCCTCACCCAGAGGACGCGCCCTCACCTAGAGGACGCACCTTTCGTCAGTAGAAAAATTGGGTTATTTGAAGATATTTATGAAGTTGGCAGTAAATGGGTCGTCCCTGGAAAAGCTATTGAAGAATTCCTCCCATGGTGAATGTTTGTAGAAAGTGGACGCGCCCTCACCTCCCGTATGTGGAGGGTGCGCCCTGGATATTGGGAAAGTAATTAAATAAGTGTTTCTGCTGATTTCATAAAGACTCTTGAAGAATTCCCTCCTGGGGTATACCAGGAGGGGAAGTCCGTCATAGAAGGCCTCCACGGTTTTTTCTCGATTCAAGGACCCTTTCTTATACACATAGGATGCGTCCTAAGGTGGAAAGAAGGGTACTTTTTGGTGTGTGATTTGGAGCTCTGCTCCTGTTATCAATGGGCGCACTCATTGGGGAACTTCGGGGTAATCCTGCACTTTGCACCCAAAAGCTCTGGATCACTTGTCCTGCTATCTGATGGGTGCTTCTCATTCGAGGGACAAGGATGCGCTCCACACTTAGGTAAACCATAGCTATACCTACGTCAATGAAATTAGGAAATAGCTGGTAGCGGAAAGGACTAGTCCTCGACGGGGGAAGTTTCCTTTTTCGTGAAGTCTTCAGATCATGGATGGGCCTTGGGCCTTTGTGGTTAGGCCTCATAGTGGAACATTTCGGAAGCTGGACCGTCAATTCAAGCCCATTCGGGTTTCTTGTTTTCCAAGAACTACGTATGGCCAGGGTACGTAGGCCGATTGGGGGGTTGGAAGTTGAGAGCTCTGAAGCGGACACCACTAACCCTTTATCAATCTCAGCCACCAATTACATACAACCACCACGTACCACCGCTTTTTCCGGCAAAGAACCACCGTCGTATATCTTGTTTCCGGCGACGTACCTCGAAATTTGTTGTTTCCAAATTCCTCCATCAACAAATTGGCGTTAGAAGGAGGGCCAATAGATATTTTCATCTGAGGAGGAAAAGATGTATCACAATCAAGATGGAGGTTCTCATTGAGAAGATGGTTATGATTCTGAAGATAGCTTGGGGGTAACCAAGCTCGACATGAAGCTTATGTTCCGGAGGAGATCTCTGCTACCTCACGCCACCATGGAACTCTGGCTACTGGCGTATAGTCGCTTATTCTTATCAGCAATGTGGAGTTAATGGAGTAGTTGTATCGTATGGGAACTTCCATAATTAACTTCGGGGCAAGATTGGATTTGGTGGAGCAAAAGGAAAGAAATAGGAGAAAATCTCGGAGTATCCCACGAAATCACCATCGAACAGGGAAAGCCCTTCAAGTTGAAGAAAGTTCTCAAAAAGGTGAAGAAGTGCAAAAAAGAAGGTTGACAGATGTTCAAGAGAGGGAGCACCGTCATCTTCATCGCTCTGGGCGCACCACTAGTGAAATTCAGCGGGATGAAGAGAGGATGGTTAGGGAGAAGGAATTTTCAAGCTTGAAGGAATGCCTAGGAATAAGGCTTAATGACGACGATCTAAGTATGGTACTCCTTGAGCATCAGAAGAAAGATAAGTACTTAGAATCGAGGCCCCGTGATCCACAGCGCGCTCCCCCTGATTACAGGTAGAGGCCCCTTGGACATGATTGAGCCCTTCCTCGAACTGATGATCCACAGCGCACGCCCCCTGATTACAGGTTGAGGCCCCTTGAACTGATGATCGAGCGCTTCCAAATGTATTATATGCTTATGCTTTACGAGATTATGTTGAAGTTTGAGATTTATGCATATGTGTTTATACACCCTTGAACTTAGAATGAAAGTGTTTTCTTCGGACAACGACTCTAGCAATAGAGGTCGTAGCGGTCCTGTTAAATATAATTGATGTGTTTTAATCAGTGTTTAAGTGTTATAGTGAATTATCAGAGTTTAGCTAGAAGCGGTCAGAGTTTAGTGTAAACTCTGACAGATGGAAGCTCGACAGAGTTTGTCAAACTCTGTCTAGAGGAAGCGTCTACTGGTCAACAGTGATTGAAGATTTATTATGGAAGCGATATCTTTGAAGATTGGATAGCTATCAAAGAGATCGAGTTGACTTAGGAGACGTGTGACAATCTGTAATTGATATCATTGTATAGCTGATTATTAGGAATATCAATTAGAGATTGTATCGTAGCTGTATGTTTTATAAATACAGTTAGGTTAACCCTAGAAGGGTATCGTACAACGAATTATCTTTATTGTAACCTAGCAGCTCTTTGTGATATTTTACATCACGAAGAGGGTTCTTAATACAAGAAGTTTTTAAGTGTATAAACGTTTTACTTGTTAAACTCTCATACAAAGTTGATTATTAATTGTGTATTCGGCCTAACAAGTGGTATCAGAGCCCATCTGTTACTTTATTACAGGTTAAAGATCCAAACACAACAATAATCATGTCAGCAATTCCTCCACCAACACCTACTGTTTCTAAAAAGGCTCCTACTACTGTGAGTCGTTATGAACCAATCAGGGTTCCTATTCTGAGGCCATTAGAGTATGCTATGTGGAAGGTCAAGATGACTATGTTTCTGGTGGCTACAGATCCAGAATATCTTGACAGGATTTATGAAGGCCCTCACAATCCTACAAAGCTATCTGTTGTAGCTGCTGGTGAAGAAGCTAAAATAGTTCCAAAGGAAAAGAAGGATATGACTCCTGAGGATCTATCATCAATTGCTAAGGATGCAAAGGTTAGGCATTTACTGCATAGTGCTTTATACAATGTTATGTCTAACAAAGTCATTAACTGCACCACTGCAAAAGAGATATGGGATGCTCTTGAAGTCAGGTGTCAAGGAACTGCGGCTATTAAGAAGAATAGGAGAAACATACTCACACAAGAGTATGAGCATTTTGAGGCTAAACCTGAAGAGACCATGACAGAAACATTTGATAGATTCTGTAAACTGCTCAATGATCTGTCATTGGTCAACAAAGAGTATGATCTAGAAGACTCAAATCTCAAGTTTCTTCTTTCTCTACCTGAAAAGTGGGATGTGAAAAACAACCACTATTAGAGACAACTATGATCTTGCTGAAACAGAGATTGATGAAATCTATGGGCTGCTCAAAACTTATGAATTGGAAATGGAGCAGAGAAACAGGAGATCAAGCAGGAAAGGAAAGTCTGTTGCTCTTAATGTTGAAGAGAAGCCTCAGAAGAAAGAGGAATCAAGAAGGAAAATGAAGGGAAAAGCTTTGGTCATACACTCAGAAAGTGAATCATCAAACTATGAGTGTGATTCAAATTCTTCTGAATCATCTGACTCTGAGGATGATGAAGAAGAAATGAGGAAAATGGCTGTGTTGATGGTGAAGACTTTCAAGAAAATGGGCTTCAAGAATTTCAAGAAAGGAAAAAGGTTTTCTAGAGATTCAAATGAAGACAGGAAAAGCTTCAGGAAGTCTGATAAGAGAGATTCTAAAGGGAAGAAGGATAAGTCTGAAATTCAATGCTACAAGTGTAAGGAGATGGGTCACTATGCTCCTGAGTGCAAGAACGGTAAAACTGGAAAGGTACTCTACACTAAAGGCAGAGATTGGGCAGATACTTCAGATTCTGATGAAGAAGTGAACTATGCTCTCATGGCTACTACTGAATCAGAAACTTCTGAAAATCAGGTACCTCTAACTACCTATGCTTATAATATTGATGACATTGCTCAATTAAGAATTTATCTTAAGTCATTGCATATAAGTTATAGGGATCAGACTTTAGAAAATGAGAGGATAAAAGCTGAAAATTCTGAACTTAAGGTAAGAAATAAACTTGTTGAAGAAAAACTTGAAAACATGTAACAAGTTCAGAAAGAGAGAGATGATGCTGTTTGTAAAGAACAAAATTTGCTTCAGAAATATAAACAACTAGAATCAGAGTTGGAGGAAGCAAATAATAAAATTAGGACTTGGACTAATTCTGGAAAGGACACTCAACAGATTTTTCAAACAGACACTGTTGGTCTAGGTTATAATGAGGGAGATGAACTTAGATTTCAAAATCAAGTTAAAATCAGAACTCATTTTGTACATGGAACCAGTAAATTTTTGTTTGAAAATGAAAAAGAAGCTGTTAAAAGTGAACCAGTAAAAACTAGTGTTAAACAGGTTAATATTGGTTCAATGACAGATAAACAACTCAAACATAAACTGAAGGAGTTAAAATCTGTTAAGAAACAGAGAGTGTCAAATAAAAACAGAAATGGAAAAGTAGGCATCACTTCAGGAAATAAACCAATGCTTGCTAGTTATGCTCCAAGAAAGACATGTCATAACTGTGGTAGTACTAAGCATCTTGCAAATTTCTGCAAAAAAAATAAAAATATAAATTCTTTACCTACAAAGTCTGAGGTAAAGAAGGATTTTGCTAGAACTAAGCCACAGACTTTATGCACACACTGTGGAAGCACTTGGCATTCCATTTATACTTGCAGAGAATATCATGCCATCTATCATAATTACTATGAACTGAAACCCAATCTGAAATGGGTTAAAGTTGATACTGCAAGTGTAAACACTGATACTGTTAGCTCAAACTCTGATAATGTTAATTCCGCTGCAAAAGCTAACAAAGTTAAGAATGCCAAAGGATCCAAGCAAGTCTGGATCCTTAAAACTAATCCTCAGTAATTGCTTATGATTACAGGGCAACAGGGAGGCAACCCTAGTCGTGGACAGTGGATGTTCAGGACACATGACTGGAAATAAAGCCCTGATATCAGACTATGAGGAGAAGGCTGGCCCAAAAGTTTCCTATGGTGATGGCAATGTAGGAAGAACGTTGGGATATGGCAATATTAATCTTGGAAATGTCATCATCAACAATGTAGCTCATGTCCCAGGACTCAAGCATGACTTGTTATCTGTGAGTCAAATCTGTGACAAGGGATATCATGTAGCTTTTCAACCTGAATATTGTGAAGTTATCAGCAAATCTACAGGAAAGGTTGTTCTAGTTGGTCACAGGCAAAACAACATTTATGAAATCAAGCTTTTGATAGACTCTGTTGGAAAAGCTGTTTGCCTGTCTACAAGAATGTCTAGTGAAGAGAGTTGGAAGTGGCACAAGAAACTCTCACATTTGAACTTGAACAACATCAATGAATTGATCAGAAAGGATCTTGTAAGAGGACTCCCAAAGGCTCTGTTAAATGTTGATGGACTATGTGATTCATGTCAGAAAGCTAAACAAAGGAAGTCATCTTTCAAGAGCAAGACAGAATTTTCAATCACTGATCCCTATCATCTTCTGCATGTTGATCTCTTTGGTCCAGTAAATGTTATGTCTATAGCAAGGAAGAAATATGCTTTAGTCATTGTTGATGAATACACTAGATTCACTTGGGTGTATTTTCTAGCAAAGAAGGATGAAACTGCATTAACTATGATGGAGCATGTGAAGCTTCTGGACAAAGGATCAAGTAACAAAGTCAGAATCATCAGAAGTGATAATGGAACTGAGTTCAGAAATGCAACAATGGAAGAATTCTGCAAGGACAATGGAGTGAAGCAAGAATTTTCAGCACCTGGTACACCACAACAAAATGGTGTAGTTGAAAGGAAAAATAGAACCTTGATTGAAGCTTCCAGAACTATGCTTGATGAAGCAAAATTGCCAACTTATTTCTGGGCAGAAGCTGTTCAAACTGCTTGTTTTACTCAAAATGCAACACTGATCAATAAGCATGGAAAGACACCATATGAGATGGTGAAGAAAAAGAAGCCTAACCTGAAATACTTTCATATTTTTGGGTGCAAATGTTTTGTTTTGAAGACTCATCCAGAACAGTTGACCAAGTTTGAGCTAAAGGCAGATGAAGGAATTTTTGTTGGCTATCCACTGTCAACAAAGGCATTCAGAGTTTACAATCTGAGAACTAAAGTGATCATGGAATCTATACATGTTTCTTTTGATGATAAAAAGATAACTGGACTTGAAGACAAAGATGAATATGATCAACTGGATTTTGAAAATGAAGATTTAAACTTTGATGAAGTAAACTCTGATGAAACAATTCTTACAGACTCTGTTGTAACAAACTCTGAACCTCTACTGGTAAACACTGGAGAAACTTCTCAGCCACAACAAAGGGGAGAACCAGCTGAGGGGGAGCATGAACAAGATGAAGACTCAAACACTGATACTGAGTCAACTGAAAAATCTGGATCAAACTCTGACGATTGAAACTCTGAAAATTCAAATTCTGACTCTGGGCAGTCAAGTTCAGGGGGAGTCTCAGAAAACGAAGATAGATCACAACAAAATCAGGAGAGCATGGATCAAGGGGGAGGATCACATGCTGATAGAAGTCATTTGCCTTCTGCTAGGAAATGGACTAAATCACATACACCTGATTTGATAATTGGTGATCCAGATGAAAAAGTGAAAACAAGAAGTGCTACTGCAAGTGAATGTCTGTTTCATGCATTCTTGTCTAAAAATGAACCAAAGAAAGTGGAAGAAGCTCTTCAAGATGTTGACTAGATAACAGCAATGCAGGAAGAGTTGAATGAATTTGAAAGAAATGAAGTTTAGACCCTTGTACCAAGGCCAAAGAACAGATCTATTGTTGGTACTAAATGGGTTTTCAGAAACAAGACTGACAGTGAAGGTGTTATCACAAGGAACAAGGCTAGACTGGTAGCAAAAGGCTATTCACAATAGGAAGGAATAGACTATGATGAAACATTTGCTCCAGTTGCAAGATTGGAGGCAATCAGAATTTTTCTAGCAAATGCCTCTCACAAGAAATTCAAAGTGTTCCAGATGGATGTGAAAAGTGCTTTTCTGAATGGAAAGCTTGAAGAAGAAGTGTTTGTTGAACAACCACCAGGATTTGTGGACCCCAAATATCCAGATTATGTCTACAGGCTAGATAAGGCACTATATGGACTTAAGCAGGCACCAAGAGCATGGTATGAGACACTTGCTCAATTTCTTCTAGAAAGTGGATTCAACAGAGGAACAATTAACAAAACTCTGTTTTATTTCAATCAAGGAAGTGACCTCCTTTTAGTTAAGATTTATGTTGATGACATTATCTTTGGGTCTACTAATGATAAACTCTGTAAGAAGTTTGCCAAGCTCATGCAGTCCAGGTATCAAATGAGCATGATGGGAGAGCTTAGTTACTTTCTAGGCCTACAGGTGAGACAAACAGATGATGGTATTTTCATTAATCAAGAAAAATATACCAGAAATCTTCTCAAGAAATTTGCTATGCTTGACTGTTCATCTGCATCAACTCCCATGGCAACAGCAACTAAATTGGACAAAGACACAGGAGTTTCAGTGGATATGACAAACTACAGGGGCATGATAGGATCTCTTCTATACTTGACAGCTAGTAGGCCTGACATCATGTATGCAACCTGTCTTTGTGCAAGGTTTCAGGCAGATCCTAGAGAGCCACATCTGACAGCTGTGAAAAGAATCTTCAATTATCTCAAGGGCACCATATCATTAGGTCTGTGGTACCCCAGAGAATAATATTTCAAGCTACTTGGGTATTCTGATGCAGACTTTGCAGGCTGCAAGATAGACAGAAAGAGCACTAGTGGAAGTTGTCAATTTCTTGGTGACAGACTTGTTTCCTGGTACAGCAAGAGACAGAAATCAATCTCCACATCTACAGCAGAAGCAGAGTATATTGCAGCTGGTAGCTGTTGTGCACAGATCCTATGGATGAAGAATCAATTGCTGGATTATGGATTGAGGTACAGTAAAATCCCTATTTACTGTGATAATCAAAGTGCTATTGCTATGACAGGTAATCCAGTACAACATTCAATGACCAAGCACATCAGCATAAGGTATCACTTCATCAGAGAACATGTAGAAGAAGGGAATATTGAACTACATTTTGTGTCTACAGAACAACAGCTTGCAGATATCTTCACTAAACCGTTGAGTGAAGCTACATTTACAAGACTGGTCAATGAACTAGGAATGGTCTCTGGTTCTGACTAGGAATGTTGGTTAGATTCAAATTTTACTTATGTATTGTATTACTCATATTTCCTGATTGGTTAAATGCTAAGTGAACTCTACTGATTAAACTCTGTTATGCATACTCTGTTAAACTCTGTCAGCATACCTGTATGTCATACACTGTTATTCAGTTTGATAAACTCTGCGAATTCTGAGTTGATTTTTGTCTGAATGAAAATACCAATGAAGAAATATGTATGAAGCATGATTCTCAGCAATTAATCATGAATCTTTCTGAGTTATTGTGATCTAATCTTAGATTGTGCAGAAAGTTAACACAGCATGATACTGGCTCATATTTATAGCATCTCTTAGTTTATTTTGTCCTAAACTCTGAGTCTATAAATACTGTGTGCATTACCTTACATGAAAAACTACTGATTTTGATGAACTCTAAACTCTGTTAGTTATACTCTGGTAGAATAAAATGCTTACTGCAATACCCCAAAGAAAAAGTATATAGGTTGTTATACTCCTTTGAGATTATGTTGGATACTAGGATGACCCAGGAACTTATTGGTATATAATATGTACTAAAATTTTCTGATTTTTTGTGACTAGTTAAATACTAGGATGACCCAGGAACTTATCAAAATGATAAGGGCTAAAATTTTTTGAATTGTTGGTGACTGGTTCCAACCTCTGATTACTGGAATGAATAAAAAAAATGTATATAGAGGGGGTATAAAATAAAAGTTACTGTATATAGTTTGATTACTTCAGAGTTTAGCTTTCATCATACAGTCAGTGTTTACTATGACAGTTTGTGCATCCAGTGTTTATTGATTTACTTTATGGATTTTATGAAAAATTAGATGCTCTAAATATTGATTTAGTAAACTCTGCTTCACACACACATATATTCACAACTGTGCAATTTATGAAAGGGTTTCGGTGATAAAGTTGGAGAATTGACAAACGCTGTTGATTCGTGATTTGTACTCTAAGGTAAATTTTCACTTGGATAATTTGAAAATTTTGGAGTAAATAGGGATTTTGACAACTGTTAATCAGTGTATTATTGATGAATTTGTTCCTTATATGATTACTTTAATTAGTTTTCATATTCTCTTCTTTGATTTATTTCCTTGAAGAACAGTTCATCAAACATAAATAAAAATTGCAGAACACACCGAATAAGATTAGAGAAACATAATTTTTCATTGATAATAAGAAATAGATTACAAGCAAGTAGTACATCTTTTTGTTCTCTCTATCTGCTAATCTATTCAACAGGAAAATAAAAGGTCAAGTCCAAACCACTCCATTGTTATCAAAAATCCCAGATCCCATCTTTGCCACTTTATTTGGGTGGAAGTTGAAGGGATAAGGTTATTTTTGCTGGCATATTCATTAACAATGGTTGGTGGTGTTGGATGAGGATGCCTTCGAGGAGAGCCATGCAAATGTTGCTTGGAGAGCAGCATCGATGTCGATCACTCTTGCAGGTTTCTCTCTCTCGATCTCTTCCAGACCGGCATCCATTTGCAGCCACAGAGTCTCAAGCTGCCTTTCCCACTCAAACGCATCAAACTCTTCACGCGTATAGCTGAAGATATCCCTATTCTCGACAAGAAGGAGGTTCTTTTCTTTGATGGTAAGGTTTGCCATTGTTTTTCAGAGTGTTTTGTTTGAAGGGTTTGTGATTTTTCAGAGGAGAATGAAAGGTTAAAGGATTAATGAACTAATCTGAGCAAGTCTCTAGGCCTTAAATAGAGATGGGTAAGTAACGAAGTCCTAAAACGCTTCGTATTCTGGTTATTAATGGCTACAGGTAAACGCTTCATATTCTGGTTTTAATTGGGTCCAGGTATTTTAAGAGAGTGTTATTTGATTTTTTTTTAAATCAAATATTTTATTGTTTTAATTTGCAAAATACTCTTCTTAAAAATACGCGCACGTGACCCACTCACCCATTAATGTGTCCCACTCACCCATTATCGTGTCCCTCTACACATTAATCTAGGAACTGATTGAGTGTTTGATTACATAAGAAATTGGGTTTTTAATTACTCTAATTACTTTTGTGTCCAAACGGTTGTGTTTTATTCTTACATCTCACAGTTTTCTCATTTTTCACTTGGGCATTCTCGCAAACACCTTTCCTACATACATTTCTCTTGGGAATTCTTGCAAATTTCTTAACTCAAATGGCTTCTAAACCATTCACTGCTCTTGGTTTACGGTTTGTTCCTAACAACTATGAAGCTCCACTCTATCATGAACGTGTTCCAGAACCGTTTCATCTAATGCAGAATTTCTTGAGAGATTCAGAGATTGAACAAGCTCTGGTTGGACCTGATACTCTCTCTGCATCTCAAATTGCTACATTTTGGCAGAATTCAGTTTATGTGGATGGAGGAGAGAATGGGACTCCTAACATCATCTTCACTTATGAAGAACAAGATTTTGTGATTACTCCACAAACTGTAAGAGATACAATGGGGTTTGACACACATACATCTTATACTCTTGTTAATGAAACTCTATTGAGAGAGATGCTACAAGAGATAGGTTACATGGAATCTCTTGACAAGCTTGGCGGTATAAAGAGACCTAATCTCAGGAAGGAATGGAACTTTTTCTTTGATTGCATAACAAGGACATTCCAGAAGAAAGTCACCAACTGGGATGCCATTCCGATAGACAGTCTCCAAATCGGGTATTCTCTACTCTATGGTAGTAATTTTGATTTTGGTAGATATGTTCTGATGAATTTAGGTGATAAACTGTCAGAGTCTACTACAGTTTACTATGCTCGTTTTTGTCAAATGCTGTTCAATGCTTGTGTACCTGGTCTAGAAATTGCTGATTCTGATGAAATTGATCCTTTTAGAGTCAACAAGAGAATATTCTCTGATATGACTAATAAGGATGTTGGTAAGGAAAATCTCCCTGCTTTTGTCATGCCACTTGCTCTGCAAAATTTTCTCAATCAACCTCAAGATCAACCACAACCAGAACCACAACCAAACCAACAACCAGAACCACAACCTGAACCACTAAACATTGATCGTACTCAAACACCAAACACTGAATCACCTACATCACCTACTCACTTAGCACCTACAAAACAACCTTCACACACTCCACAAAAAAACTCTGAATCATCACTATCTCCACCACAACCACAGCCTAAAACAAAAAGAGGCAGAGCAAAGCCAACACTGAACACTGAACGACATGCAAGAGTTAAGAAGTCCATCGAGACAAAAATGAAAGCAAAACAGACATCTCCTGGAGCTGTTTATACTAGAAGAGTGAAAAGAATAAAACAAACGGCAAACATACCTAAGTCACTCTCAGTTGTAGAACAATCTCCACAATCTAGTGAAGAGGATTCAGATAACGTGCCTCTAGCGAAGAGAAGAAAACTGGTAATCTCTGATTCTGTGGATGAAGATATTGAAGCTCCAGAGGTAGTTTCACAGCAAACACCTCCTGTTGAGGTTGAGAAAGATGAAATACCTGCAGAGGTTGAAATACCTGCAGAGGATGAAATGCCTGCAGAGGACAAAATGCCTGCAGAAGAGAATACTAGAGATGGCCTTTCTCCAATAAATGATATTCTTGATTCATTTATGCCATTCTCTGATCCTATCTCTGATACTGGTGCAGCTGATCAACCTACAGTTGTTCTTTCTGAAACTGTAGCATCCCATACTGAGTTACTATCTGATGCTCACCAAACTGTTGAAGGAGGAGATGAAATTGATCAAGCAACTAAGGCTACTTCTCAGTCTATGCCTGTTGATGATAAAGATGTAAACTCTGTTGCTAAACCTGAGCAACATGGCGAAAATCTTGACAAGGCTGCAGCAGAAATTGCTAAACCTGTGACTGAAGATGAACATGCTAAAGATGCAAATGTTGAACCTGAAGGTGAAAGCAGTGCAAACTCTGATTCTTCTCTGAGTGCACCAGTACAAACAGACAATAAACATACACCTTTCACTCAACCTTGTACGTCTCATGAAGTTGAAAGAGCACAATTTGCAAAGTTTGCTGCTGAATGGTACAAAGAGGATTGTATTTTTCCACGAGGAAGAGCAGCTGATTTTGTTAAGCAAACTGCTGATACTATCTCCAATCCAGAGATTCTTTCTTGCTTAAAAGCAACTGTAGTTCAAGTCAAAACTCTAGATAGAAGATTTGATGACACTACAAAGGCAATCACTGATTTACGGACAGAGGTTGTCGCTAGAGAAATGAAAATGGAAAGAGAGTCAAAACTCATGAATACAAAATTTTCTACAGCTCAAGACAATCTCTTTGCCAGGCTGAGTAAAGTTGAAGAGAATCAGTCTGACTTATCTGTTAAAATTGATTCTATTGCTACCTCCTTGGAGTTAATTACATCTATTCTTATGCCTGATGATGTCAAAAAGGGGGAGAGAGTTGTCAGAAGGGATAGTGCTGGAGATGGAGGGGCAAGTAGTAAAGGAAAGAACAAAACTGAAGAAGTTCAAACTTTGAGAACTAGCAAGTCATCTAAATCACAGTCTGTTGGGATAAATACTGATACTCAAGGTACTTCAAAGACCAAGAGTTTGCTGTTACCTTCTAATCCACAAACTGGTGAAGAATTGGCTGCTAAGCTGTTTATTGAAGAGAATGAGGAAGGAGTTACAAATGAGGACATTGAAGCTGAAGAAAAGAGTTTACAAGAAGAACATCTCAAGGCTTTAAAGTCTGGTAAGATAAAAAGAGGAAAAGCTCCTAGGCCTGTTGTTAAAGGTGTTGTGATCAAGGAAAGGGCTGATGTTAGTCAAAGATCTCGGTTTTCAAAGGAAACAATGGCAGCAGAAGCTCAACTCAAGCTAAAAGGCATTGAAGGAGAAAGTTCACAGAAGAAGGTTACAACTTCTATTGCATCACATGTTATGACCATACCTTTACAATCTTCTCAGTTGAAATCGGTTTTTGGGAAAGGAACAATTCAAGATCCAAATATATTATCTGGAGTTTCTATGAATATTTCTGATGGAAGAGCCTTGTCTGGCAAAGTTGGAAATAATAAGGGTGGACTAGGTTCACACAGAGACAAAAGGCAATATACTGGTCCTAGAGATCCTTCTTCACTGGCTGTTCCAGGTCGTGGTGTTCCTCAAGAGAGTTTGGACAGACTGGAATCAGTACAGTTAGTTCATCAGAAGAGTTTAAACAAGGACTTTCTCTTGTACTTCATGGCTGATGGGACAGTATTCAAAATTGGTGAGAATGATATTGGCTTGAAATGTTGGGAAGAGCTAGAGTATGTTCTATATCTTTTCAAGGTGAATAGTCAAAGGACTCAATCAGTTGCTAATGTGCTCAAAAAGAGAATGCTTCAGAATTTGGCAATCAGAGGAGAGAAGTATAATAACAGATATGTTCCTAAGTACAGGGATTACAAAGGAAATCTCATTGAAATGAAGAAAGGTACTGCAAAGTTAAAGACTGATTTGGGAATCACAGTACTTGACTTCAATTCACAGTCAGAAGAAGTCAAATTTATCAGACTGGGAAATGAGATGAGAAGGAACAAAATCTATGATCTTAGGGCTGCTATCTACCAGACAGATGAGAGTGATCCTCAGCTCAGAGAAATTAAAGAAGCTATGAAGATTGAGCTTGAAAATGCAGAAAGAAGATTGCTCATAGATTATCTCAGAGCTATGCCAGATCTTGAAGTGATAAGAGATTAAGGTCTGTAAGGATTTTCTTATTCTCTGTTTTTTTTAAGTAGAAGCTTAAACTCTGAATTTGTATAAACATTGTATTTGTCTATTTGTTTTGACATCATCAATTATTGTTATTAACTTGTGCATTTTTGCTAATGAACAAGTTGGGGGAGATTGTTAAATATAATTGATGTGTTTTAATCAGTGTTTAAGTGTTACAGTGAATTATCAGAGTTTAGCTGGAAGCGGTCAGAGTTTAGTGTAAACTCTGACAGATGGAAGCTCGACAGAGTTTGTCAAACTCTGTCTAGAGGAAGCGTCTACTGGTCAACAGTGATTGAAGATTTATTATGGAAGCAATATCTTTGAAGATTGGATAGCTATCAAAGAGATCGAGTTGACTTAGGAGACATGTGACAATCTGTAATTGATATCATTGTATAGCTGATTATTAGGAATATCAATTAGAGATTGTATCGTAGCTGTATGTTTTATAAATACAGTTAGGTTAACCCTAGAAGGGTATCGTACAACGAATTATCTTTATTGTAACCTAGCAGCTCTTTGTGATATTTTACATCACGAAGAGGGTTCTTAATACAAGAAGTTTTTAAGTGCATAAACGTTTTACTTGTTAAACTCTCATACAAAGTTGATTATTAATTGTGTATTCGGCCTAACAGGTCCAAATATACTATTGACCGGGGAGCGGTATATTATTATATCGTGATTCAATTGCGAAAACCCAAAGAGTCATTCGGGAAGTATCGTATACTTAAGTATTTATTATCTTTACGTTGTTAAAAATACTCAAAAATATCTATCTTGGATTAAAATCTTATTTTAATGAAATAATTATTTTATTAATTGTTTATATTAAATCTCAAAATATCATTTATTAATTATTTTTCATTATTTTAAAGACAAAACTAATCCAAGATACCTTTAGCGTTTTCAAACTAGAACTCTTTCGAACCCAAAGCATTTTTGAAAACCCCCGGTCAGGTTTTGCTTCTTGTACGATTTCAAGAAATTATCGGTCGACTAATGTCGGACCTCAACTACTCAATTTTCAATCAAAATAAAGTTTTTAAAAGAAAAAGAAAAAGGGGACTCTTGCAGGTGTGGGAATCGTTGACGAACGATTCCCGGGATGTGTAAGCGGCCGTGAGCCAGGCGGTCCATCAATTATTATTCCGGCCCAGGTGTTGCCGAAGGATGATTACGGATGTAGTTTTCATCGAGGGTGATTACGGATGTAGTTTTCACCCGAGGATAGTTACGGATGTAGTTTCTATCCTTCTACCGGTAGAGAAGACCAGCGGATTGTTGGACTTGGTTGTGGCGACTGATCATCGTCAATCCTTGTCAGGTTTTTATGTTTTCTTCCAGTCCCATCCTCCACTCTGGAAAAATACTCAAACACTGCTTCTTGGGCCTAAGTGCCAAGTTGCCGATAGTGTGCTTTTTGATAAGAAAAATATTGACATCGTGCAGTATCTAGAACTGCAAAAATTTCTATAAAGATTGGCACGTGTTAGTGCACTCTTGCAATTATTTCAAAGAATGAAATGTTTTTGAATGAGAAACCTTCTAAGCTAATGGAAGGAAAGAGGTTTGCAATGATGTATTCCCTGTACAGTATGTTAACCGTAGAGTGTTTTGCCGAAAATGATATACTCATATGTATATATTTTCAAACTTGAGATATATTGAAATGGGAACCTTATAAAGGGTTCATATGTTATTCTTAAAGCTCCTTAGTGAGTATAAATGTTTTATTCAAACTCGGACATATATATTGTCCAATTATGTTTTGAAATCTTAGATATATACCCATACAGTTGGGAATGTTTTCGAAATAAACCACATTATTATTTTTCAAAATGGTGAACTTGCTGAGCATTATGTAGCTCATTCTTGCTTTATAAAAACTTTTCAGAAAGAGAAGAATTTGGTCGCTTAACCCCGCACCAACAGAAGAGGAGTAGAAGATTTACCCCGGAGATGATTTAGTTCCTGATAAATACTACAGAGTAAGTCTGATAGGTTTTCAACTGTAATAGTAAGACTTGTCTTCAAGTGTAGTTGTATAAGTGGAAGTGCGTAAGACTCTGGATTGTACAGATGAATTGTAATATTTAGTGTTACTTTTGATTATCATTTCTGAGGCTCTAACTTGTTTGTGCATAAGATTAAGGTCTGGATGGATGTATTGTTGAGTTGTAAAGTTAATACAGGTATGATATGGTTGGATGGTGATGTGACGACCTGAATCTTTGACCTCGGATTTGGGGGCGCCACAACAAGTGTTGATCTTTGGTTGATTTCATGCTAACTAATGGTTTGATTTGCTAAGTACTTAGTTTGTTGCTAATTGTTCTAGTTAGTAATGTAACTAGCTTGGTTACTAGATATTTTCTAATAGCACATGCATGCATCTTGCTCTCTGTTTGCTCTTTTGTCCGGTTATTACTCAATTTCATTGATCGTTCGAAAGAATATCTCAAAGGTTTCTAGTTAGGGTTTTTACCGGAAACCTTCTTAATATTTATATTACTATTCTCCATTCTCTTTAATAATTCTTGAATCCATATTCCTTAAATCTTTTCAATAATCCCTTAAGTCCTTCAGTGTCCAGGGAAATCTCGGGGAAAATAAAAGTGCTATTTTTTGGAATTCGATAACTTTTACATACACTCTTTTTCCCCTTGGATCATTAATACGAACTCAGAAATCCGTTCCGAGTACTTCTATATATTGTCGTCTAATAATATTCCTATTTACACCAAAAACACTATTCATCACTTACTCTCTCTTTATTCCTTATAATTATAAAAATATCCTTGCGCTTTCCCGAGCGTTCCTTAACCCTTTTTACGGAACCACTGGACTTATACTAGATATCGATTTGGATGACAGGAGACTACTTCCTTTGCTTGTATGCCATATCCTACTTTCTTGACGATAGATTATTCTTACCTAAGTTGTCAACCCATTGCATTCTTCATGACATATAAATATTGGAATCCATATCCATTCCATAATAAAAGTTTTAATTCCTACCAAAAATCGGGGTTCTTACAGTATCCCCTCCTTAAAAGGATTCCGTCCCGGAATCAAGTAGGAAACAAAGAGTCATTTGTCTGTCGTTTCACCTTTCAGCTTCCCGGTCAATTCTTATTCGTTCTACCCTTTCTCAGCACATCTACTGGTGCTACAACAAATACTTTATCCTTTTCCCATCAACTTTGCTACTTTTCGAACAACACACTATCTGGGTTATGCTCTTACTCAGTCCTATACTATTATCCTCATTGATATCTGCAGTGATATTGGTATCACTATCGCATTGAGAATTCGGAGTTAACTTTACTCACACGATGCATTTCCTGCTCGCTTTAATCTTCGCAATCTCGATCAATATGGATAAGTGGAAAAAATTATTGAGAGATCACTATGATCAATGAATATTTGTTTTATTACATAGTTAGTACAGAAGGGGGCCAGCCTTTAGTACTTGACAAGCAATTAAACAAGTTATGGTATTCCACTTAGACTTCTATCACACAGACAGATAGTCACGTAGCAGTACCTCCCCTCCTTAAAGGGTTGTTCTTCTCAATTCATAAAGAATATTAATAAGAGAGAAGAGAAGAAAAGAATTTCAAAGAATTATGGAAAAGTTTCATGATGGCAAAACATCATACTTAGAATTGACCTCTGAATTATAGAGGTTCATTAGAGAATAAAATAATCGTAATCGTATTAAATACTACCTTATCGTAATTATCTCACGCGTCAACATATCTTCGATACTCTTTCCATCATTCTATGGACCTATACTCTTGTTCAATCTTAGCAACACTCACTTTTGGAAATCCTTCAACCTTTCAGGCTAAATCTTAGGTTTCTCGCTTGACGTCATTGTTACTGACCTTCCATGACACGCTACTAGCTTTTTCCTATTTATAATACTAACATTATCAGGTTGTCATCCCGAGAATTCGTTAGAAAGCACATTCATTAATCCTTTCATAACATTCCTTGCTTACATTCCATAATGACTTTCCCAATCTTTTCTTTATCAATCACATCCTTCTTATTACCTGATCCTTCTTCATTTATGTTGTTTATCTCCACCATCATCTCACCATTAAGATGTCCTTTGTACTTGGTATTTCCCTATTGGTATCCCGTCACATGTACCTAATAAGCATCATATTTTTTGTGTCAACTTTCCTTTGTTCAACCATCTAAATTCTCGCTTTCTCGATCCATGAGTCTTCTTATTACTCAATCAGTCTATTCCAAATTTCCTCGAATCTTCCCAACTTAAAGGGAGTTAATCTTTATGTCATTTATACTTTCCATTTTAGCATTCCGTTGTGACCAACAATCCTTTGCCATATACTTTTCTAGCTTCTTTGCTGGGGTTTCTTAGGAGTCCGCATATCTGACTCCCTTATTGATCCTCAACTCTAATTTCATTTCTATCAGTCACCAGGTTTCCATTTCTACTATAATCACCTTATGAACCATCATGGCATTATCCTTTATTTCAAACATCACATCATTCCAATTAAAACCCTCCAAAATAATTCTTGTCGATTTCTCTAACTTAGATCCAATATAATCTATTTCTGCCAAACTTGTCTCTCCACATCTCATTAATCCTTCCCACGACGATACTTTTAGCATCATGAATCTCCAATCTCCTATTCTCTATCTTTTTTGCGCAGAAATACACCATCATAAACTTGCTTGTCATTCATCAACATTCCATTTAGCTTATCAATAGCAGCACTATCTTTATTTTTGCGTTGTCATCGAATTTCTTAGAAGAATCACCCTCGTTAGCTGTTTACGTAGTGCTTTAATAGCTAACCATACGGGTTTCATAATTGTCAGATCGAAATCCTCTAGGAGGACAAACTAATCACTATCCCTCATCCACCAGGAATACTTCCTGAACTTGATGTAGATATTACACGAAGCAGATATAATTTGCAGAAGAGCTTCAAGCATCGTAGCTATGTCAGGTTGACGAAATTATCAATCATATATTTTCAGTAGAAGACTGGAAGCTTAACGGTCTACTTAGTCAATTTCGTACCATGGTCCTGGTTTACCTCAACATAGGACCCCCTAACGCAGGTAATATGCTTAACACGATATCAGGAATCGAATCTTTACTTAAACTATTATTACCGTCGATTCTTGCACAATCATCAAAAGGAAAGTAAATTCATCCACCATATTATGACCTTCAAGGTCCTTCCAAATATCGTTCTGTTTTTTTTGGTACGAGCATTTATAATTATTCCTCTATACTTAAAGTGTCGGCCACCTCATTGGCCTTTCCTGACAATAATAACTTCTCACAATCAATGTTTTCTGAATCTATTACAACTCAAACTTTTCTACCTCATTCCCATCAATATTGGGTGAATGTATTCTCCCTTAAGCTCTGCTGAAGGAGAAAGTATCTATCGGTCTTTTTTTTTAAGTCATTGTTTCCACCTTTCCGTGTGAACTTTATCACGGTTACTCCCAATCATATCTAGTATATTTCTTTTCTTAATCCTTTCTTGTTTTAGGATAATCTCAACCTTTATTTGGTTCAATCCATACTTCCTCATGGTCTCACACATGCCTCGCCTGGCATTATCATTATTGGGTCATACATTCCCTACCAAACTTCTATCTTGAAACTAAGAATATTATCCTTTTTCCTGTAAGGTTTCTTAGGTCATCCTCGCGTTCCTCCTCTATTTTCTAGGTACAGGGTATATCAAAATATCCTTAATCGATTCTATAACAATTCTGTCTATGTACTTTCCGAAACTCCTTTCAGTAACTCCTTAAAGATTATTGTTACCTTATTCAATCCAACTCATATCATCTGAATTCATAATGTCTTTATTAGGGGTAATGCTATCCTTTGTGCATCCCCAGGGTTTACCTTGGTTCATGGATATTTTATCCTCAATTCTATTTTCAAAGAATACTCACATCTTGTGATTGGCAATCGAATCATATATCCTTAATAAGGTTCCCTTTTTCAATCATTCTCACCTTAATAATCTATATGTAGCTTAACGCTAACCCCTTCTTTCAAATGGATGCCAGTCTACATGGGCTTCTAAAGACAACATATGTCTATCTATCTTACAAAATTTGGTAATGGTAGGAAGGATGTTCTGGAAGATATTGGTCGAGTTCAACGTGAATCTCTTAGTACCCATTTGTTTTATAAAAAAAATATTAGCTTCAGATAAAATTTCTGTATCATAACGAACAAACTTTGTCCATTTCTATCCACTTAGCTTGCTCATCTGTCTCAGTCGTAATATCCATTACATTAATAATATCCCAACCTCAAGTGTCTCAATGCACCATACTTCTATTCTTACTCAGAATCTGGTATATGCATTGCCTCAATTTTTATCCAAAAGCACTCGCGGTCGGCGCTCGGTTAAAAGCACCCTCAGTTTGTCCTAACATTGCTGGTTTAGTCACTTAATAATCCTTGGTAACATGGCCCCAAATGGCCGCGCTATAGTATGTGAGTTTAGGGTTAGATAATGGCATTACTTTTCTAGCAATTGCCTCCTTCATCCATAGTGAAGACAATTATCTGGGACAGGTTACGCTTATCCATATGCTTTTTCCCGTGTTTTCCTAAATTTATTATTCACTGCTTTCCTCACACAACAAATCTTGGGTGCCGGAGTGGCATAGTTACTCCTCGTTCATCCTTCTTCCCGTGAGGCTGTTTCTGATCTTTTCCAAAATTTTACTCCATATAAATCTCAATCGACTTCTCGGTACCGTCTCCGGGCACCTCTCCTTTATTTTTATCTTTTCAACTTCTCTTAACAATCCCACATGCTACACAAGCTTACACTTTCGGTATAATATAACCTTTTCATTTAAGTCAATCCCGGAACTCCTCAGTCCGTTTTGGTCTTTAAGTACATTTCCCTTTTACCGTCCAGTCTCAACTTCATCATTTTATTTCTACAATCAATCGCAATAATCGGGGTCTGTCCACCAACCCATATAGCGGCTACCTTACCCAATCCACGGGGTTCACCCCAGTTTCCACTCTCTTCAGTGACGTCTTCTGATAATCAGAAAGACAAGGTTTGTCAAAGTTCGTTGAAGTTCTTTTCCGGATCAGGTAAATTTCGGTCAATCTATCCACCCACTGGTAACACTAAGAAGATTCATTTCGGAACATAAAGAATAGCTCTAGGCACATCCAAGTAGGTAGAATCATAAGAAGTTATAATACGGAAGGTTTAACACTAAGTTTGAAGTTTATCCACTGGAAAGGAATCAAATATATACATCCCATAGAAGTGAAATCAGAAGTTTCAAACTAAAATATGCCACACCCTCCTGATACATATACATCCTAATAGTCAATACTATCAAATGTCAGTCTACCTAACCATTAGTCTCAAAAGGCCCACTACTGTTGGAGTTTGTCGTTCCACAAAATTAGCACTACCAAGGCTATCCGAACCGGATGAATCATGTTGTCCGAATGCATCCGCAGTTACTCTATCATGCTGCATATGCATACCACCTAAACCTATATGAGGTGTGTCATAATATATCACAAGGTCTTCCTTCTTCTATTAGGCAACGCCAACGCTGGGTCGTCACCAATTTCGCTTTTAGTTCCAGGAAGATTTACTCACATTTTCCTGGTGAATCTTATGAAATTTCTCACCTTAGTTGGTGTGGTTGACCTTTCTCAATTGAAACTGCCTTTAACTCGGCTGGGTCAACCAACACTACTCACTATTGATCGCATGTCCAAATAGCTGAACTTTATTTTATCAAAACTAATACTTCGAGAATTTGGCATGCACTTGCTCTTTCCGGTTTCATCTCAAAACGCTCTCCATTACCTCTTAACCACTGATCGTATTACTCGACCCATTTATGATTCAGCGTCGGAGTAAACTTAATGTAACTACTATCATCCATTCAAGGAAAAGAAAGAATTTAATATTCCTCAAAATCACACACATCTAATGTTTCTGGTTCATCACTTCACTGAGTTGAAGTAACCATATACTTAATCCCTGACAGTAGTCTTATTACGAGTTTATCATAGACTCACTGGTCTTTTCCACTTGTGGGTTCTGTGATCATCGTCTCGCTTATTACTTCTATCACATTGTCCAATCATGCCATTGTTTCACACTATCTTAACTTTTTAAGCTGATCCATTCAACAAAATGGGAACATTTCCTGGATAAAATCACCTCCTCCATCTTAATTTGACTTCATAATTATAACCTATGGAATCTGCCTTCTCATGGCGAATTACCATTGACAATATTCACAATAATTCATTTATCCAATGATATGGCACTTACTGCCTCTATCTCAACTGCTCTTGGAGACTCCGCTCCCCGCCCTATATCGGTGTCTTGCATCATTCTAACTCTTTTCTCATTAACCTGGAAATCTCTAAGGATTCTTATCTATCCTAATATAAGATCTCAAGTTATTTGTCCAATCCGTCTTACTTGTTGGTACTACATTTGGTAGTCCGGCTACGAATCCAATACGCATCTTCGGATCTCTTAATAATGTATCTGTTCTTTATACTCACTTCTCTAAGCACTATATTTTAACTCTTATAGTCTCTCTGGCTGCAACCCTCATTTCCTCAAGGGTATACTCTTTATCCTTAACAGGATTCTCCTTCTTAGCTGGAACCTCCTTCGGGTCCTCAGTACGGTACTCTATTGAGTCTTCAAGCCGATCGTCAACATATAATAAAGCATCCTCGTGCTGCTGCTCGTAAGCCTCAAGGTCTGTCACCTTGCTCGTCGATACGATATCGAGCTAAGTTACTATTATGATACTTAATGGTTCCCATAATGGTTTTATATGTCAGTTCTACATTAAGTAGTTCGACTATGAACTTGGCAGGAGTTCTTATTATCTTAGTGCATTTATCGTTTTAATGTCGTGTCATCTCTGGGGTTTATAATGTAACGCTCTGATACCATCTCTGTAACACCCCCAGATCCGGGGTCAGGGATCGGGTCGTTACGGTCTCAATTTCTATAAATAACACTTGACTTGAGTCCTCATAAATAAACAACATGCAGTGACCCCACAATAATATCCAATCACACACACACAACAGTTATAGTCCCAGAGATGAAACTGAAATAAGTCTCACATTAAAGGATTTACGAATAAAAGTTATTACAATCCAAAAGGAGTAACAACATAAGTTTAAAGTTTTTGCCGTTGCTTAGGAGTAATTATACATATAATTAAACTGGTAAACCAAAAGTTGTCTATCTATGCTACCTCAGCATTGGCAGCGATGATATCAGCGAGTAGACCTCAGATTGGGGTAACCTGCTTGCACCGAATGCGCCTTACGCGGGCCATTCTACCTAGTTATTGTTGTGACATAATAAATAAGCAAGGGTGAGCAATAGCCCACCAACAATAATATAAAGTTGAGCAACAGATATATATATATATATATATATATATATATATATATATATATATATATATATATAACAAGTCAATAATATCGTTGAAACCATATGCCATGCATATATGAAGATAGTGCCAGTATAATGTAAAGGATGAAGTTACAAGATAACTCAAAGAGTATATTTCTGTGGAAATATCTGTTATGTCAAGAATAAGCAAGATATCATTATTTATCAAAAAGAGGAATTTGCAGGAAGTATTGCAATTCCAGACTCAGCCACTTTTTCACCTGCCAACACCGATAGTGTTGCAGAAAATTTCCAACATTTGAAAGGTGAACTAATACTGGAGCACTGACGCGCCAGGAGACATAACATTCACGATGATCAGTCGCAGGTTATGCTCCCCACCTCTTGTTCTCTACATGTAGAAGGAAGCATCGATGGATTTACTTGTCTATCGCCCTCTAGAACCCCCCGGCAAACGGTTGGGCCATTGCTGGACCGGCGCCACTCGGTCACTTACGCGGCTCCTAGTTCGTATAACATCCATAACGCTGAAACATAAAGTTCGTCCCCCTTTCCCCCAAGTATAATACTTGTTAATAAGACTGCACAAAGTAGTCGTATCTAGTTGGAAAGGAAAATTCATCAATATTTCCCAAGCTACTGCTTGTTAATGGATACCAACTTGTTCCAACACTCTTACCCCTCGAATGATGAGTGGGTACACAAGATTCAATGAATAATAGCAATCAAGTTGCAAGTGAAAAGAATAGTTTCAAAGAATTTATAACGGGAAGTCAACAAGATAAATAACATTTCTCAAGTAAGGTTCCCTTATAATTAGGAAGATGGATTTGAATGAAGTATATAATTTTGAGAACCTTTCTTGATTTAATAATATTAAATAGGCTAAGAATAATTTACATAATACTCGAAGGTCGAAGATAATATTTGAACGAAATAAATCATTTTCAAACGAGTCAGAAGAATTAAATAAATATTCCAAAGAATATTTATTAAATCGAAATATCGAAGGAATAATCCTGATATAAAATATTACCCAAAATAATCCTCGAATAAATATTCACAAATAATATCCATTAAATAATTAATGAATATTTAAATAAATAGTACTTATCAAATAAATAAAGCTCAAATGAATATTTGAAATAATATTCACTAAACAAATAGTGAATATTCACATTAATAATACTTATCAAATAAATAATACTCGAACGAATATTCGAAATAATATTCACCGGATAAATAGTGAATATTCTAATTAATATTACTGATTGCAGGAATAATTACTAAATGAATATTCGAAACAATATTCAATAATTGAATCGACTTTAAACGATATTGAAAAATAATATTCGTTGAATAAATGAAGTTCAAATGAATATTCAAGATAATATTTATTAAATGAATTAGGCTTAAAAAGGAATTCAGAAATAATATTTAATGGGTAATTAATCTCAAATGAATATTCATTAAATAAATAATGGGAAAATATTTACTTAGATATTTCCCTTCAAAAGTAATCGCGATATATCAAGAAATACTGACTCCCGGTCTATAATCAACGAATGAGATTCATATGCCCTTCTCTAAGGGTCTTAGCAATATCCGGCTTTTAACTGATTATTCATTATCTAGCTTATAAGCCAACAATAATTCAGGGAACAAGTATATCAATATAACTTGAAAGTAGGCATGCATGCTATGACATATGTATAACAGAAAGCATATATATATTCACAACAACAGCCTTTAAAAGGATTTGAAACTTGCCTAGTAGTCGGGTGTGGGTAGAAGTAGTGTGCCCTGGGTCTGCTCGGTGATCTATAAACAATCAAAATATCCGAGATTAATTACTTAACACTTTTTAAAAGGCTAAGTATAAACTTTACTTAAGTCGAAACACGTTTTCGAATTATCTCGTTATGCACCCTTTTCGTGTACTCTTATTAACCTCGTTTCGACCCGACATTTGTTCGTTATTACAGCTCGTCGTTACACTTACACTTGGTATATACTTAAGTCATATAAGTAATAAGGTAGGTCGTTTACGAACCAAGATTATACCTCGAGTTTTATCACCCGTTCTCTAAGTGTTCTACCAAAGTTATAACCAAGTGCGCTTTTAGGGGCTCGTTCGCGTTTAACCTTGATTCATACATTTTTATAAAATTGAAAAATGATCCGTTTGACACGAAGTTTTCTCCTACAACTTCCTTATGATCCCTAATATATAATTACAATGATTTGCCACTGACTTACGTATTTTACAGGGGTTCAATTTTAATAACGACTCGTACTTACGGTTTCGAACGACTTTTAGTAAATCGGCCATAATTCCTAAACCGTAAGTCCGTTTCACATGATCTTTATATCAAAACGATCTATGACTCGATATCTACAAGGACATGTCATAATATTACCAAGGTCAGGGAATTATATCAACTGTTATTCTCGGTTTCTAAGTGTTAACAAAAATTCGGCATTATGACGGCTATAAATCAGACGTTCTAAAAATCGTAACAACAATCCCAAGCCACACCGGGCATCAATACAACTTATAACCAAGATTCTCATCTTATTAAATCTAAGAACATATCTCTTCATCATAATAATAATTATGTTATAAAATCAACTATAAGATCATGCTAACATGCTTATGATCATACTAACATCATAACTAAGCTTAGATCCATCAAGAACATGCATATACTTAAAGTAAGGCCTAGGGTTTCAAGAGTGTTATACCTTCCTTGGTGTGTATATGAGCCTAACAAGCATTGATCTAGTCCTTAGAACACCTTAGGATGGCTTAGATCAACCAAAGGAACAAGAAAAACAAAGATTAGTTCATGAAAACACTATTCATCCTCCTCTTTAATGATTTTTTTGAAAATGGAAACAAAGGAGTTTGAAGCTAAAATTTCTTGGAGAATATTTTTATGAATTATAGGACTTACCATAAAAGTTTCAAGATCAAGCAATGGTAGGAAGGATGATTTTGGTTCTTGAATTTCTTGATGTGCCGAATGGAACTAAATGGGGGGGGAGAGTTCTTGCTTGGTTGTTTTGATGATAATGCATAAAGTAACTTGTTTTTAGGATAATATCTCATCTAAAGTTGCTTTAATAAAGTGATAGATTATACTTACCTAAGTTGTCAACCCATTGCATTCTTCATTGTTAGGCCGAATACACAATTAATAATCAAATTCGTATGAGAGTTTAACAAGTAAGATGATTATGCACTTTAAATCTTCTGATATTAAAAACCCTCTTCGTGATGTAAACTATCACAAAGAGCTGCTAGGTTACAATAAAGATAGTTCGATGCACGATACCCTTCTAGGGTTAACCTAACTGTATTTATAAAATATACAGATTCGATACAATCTCTAATTGATATTCCTAATAATCAGCTATACTATGATATCAATTTCAGATTGTCACACGTCTCCTAAGTCAACTCGATCTCTTTGATAGCTATCCAGTCTCCAAAGATCTCGCTTCCATATCAATCTTCAATTGATCTCTAATATCTTCTGTTGACTCCGTATGCGCTGCTTCTAGACAGACTTTACTAAACTCTGTCCAGCTTCCGTCAGTCAGAATTTACTAAACTCTGACTTCCTTCCAGTTAAACTCTGATATATCACTGTTACACTTAAACACTGAAACATTACATCAATTATATCTAACAATCTCCCCCAACTTGTTCATTAGCAAAAATGCACAAGTTAATTGATAATTGATGATGTCAAAAACAAATAATCATATACAGTGTTTAACAACTAAACAGAGTTTAAACTGATACTTAACAAAATTACAGAAAATATGAAAAACTTACAGAACATAAATTACTTAATCCTTTCAACATCCCATGCTGTCCTCAAATACTCTGTTAGCAATCTCTCTTCTGCAACTTCAAGTGCTCTTTCCATCTCTAGCTTGATCTCTCGAAGCTTAGAATCTGTACCATCTGTCTGATAAATAGCTGATCTCAAATCATAGATGCTGTTCTTCTTCATTTCATTTCCAAGTCTGATAAAGTATGACTTTTCTGATTCTGAATTGAATTCAAGCACAGTGATACCCAAATCAGTTCTCAGCTTAGCACTGTTTCTCTTCATTTCAACCATTCTTCCTTTGTAATCTAAGTACTTTGGTACATATTCAGACTTGTCTTTAATTCCACAAATCATCTTTGATCTTTCCATCTGGTATCTAAGCACTTCTGCAGCTCGGTAAGTACGACTGTTATTTACCTTGAAAATATGTAAGACATACTGCAGTTCTTCATACATTTTCAAATGAATATCAAGCTCTCCAACTTTGTAAATAGTCCCATCCTTCATGAAATACAGCAGAAAGTCTTTATTTAGACTTCTTTGATGAATCAACTGTACTGATTCCAGCTTGTCCAAATTAACTTGAAGGACACCCTTGCCTGGAGCAGCCAGTGATGAATGATCTCTAGGAGTAATATTCAAAGTCCTTTCTCTGTTTGACCCTAAACCAGCCAAATCATGAGGTTGCTTAGCAATCATTGCTCTGCTTTGAAAAATATCACCTCCTTGAACTTTCTCAGTATTCTCAAAAATAGTAGGTCTCACAAAACCATGAATTGGAAGAGTAGTTCGTACAACATGTGTAGAAACAGAGGTTTTAACTTGCTTTGACTTCTTTAAGCTCTTACCATCTTTAACAACTTTTTCTTTAAGCTTTAATCTAGCCTCATCTGCTGTTGGCTTTCTTGAATGAGACAATCTCTGATCAGCATTGACATTTTCATTTATCTTAATACCTTTAAGAACAGGTCTTGATGCCTTTTCATCTTTCTTCTTGAATTTTCCAGATTTAAGCTTTTTCTCATGTTCAGCTTTAAGCCTTAGCTCTTCAGCCTTTACATCTTCTAGAGTGACATCATTTCCATGTTCTTCAAGAAACATATTTGCAGCTAACTCTGTATCATTCTGTGGACCTTCAGCAGTGTTTGCTTTAGCAGAGTTTACTGTAGCAGAGTTTACTTTAGACCTTGTAATTGTTCTTTTGGTTCTATCAGATCCACCTCCATCTGCAGCATCATCCTTCCTCTCAAAGGATTGAAGTTGTTTGCAAGCAGTTTTTGCAACTTCCTCCCCCTTTTTGACATCATCAGGAATCAGAATGGAGGTTAGCAACTCCAAAGAGTTTGCAATGGAATCTATTTTAACAGACAAGGCAGACTGATTCTCTTCAACTTTATCCAGCCTGGCAAAGAGATTGTCTTGAGCTTTAGAAAATTTTGTGTTGTGGGAGGATTTTAGCACAACAAATTATGAGGCCTCGTGCTGGAATAGCGCCAATAATCAAGGAATCGTCCAACCACCCGGAAAGGCTCGTGGTTGAAGATTAATGGCTAGCCGCCCGAGAAGGCACACGACTAGGGTTACCGAAGAACACGGGATGTGGTTCCTCGGAAGGATCGGGCTGAATCTACGGGATAAGAGCTCAAGGACCAAATGTTGGCCAGCCAAGAACCCTAATTTGACTGTGTCACACAAGAGTGCACGTGCTCTAGCTACTCAAGGAGTGTAAGTGTCGAAGAAGATCCCGTAAACTGCCTACATACCACTATTTATAATGGATCAAGCCCGAATGTAGTTCTTGAAGGATATGATCGTTTGTTTATGATGAGTTATCCTCTCTCAAGTGGGATAATGACTGTTATTTCTGATAATAATCGAGTATGATGTGTATAATCAGGTTACCAAGCAGTTTAGGTAACATAGAATGATTATCTCTTGTATTTATCATGATTTTTGTATCATTTATCAAGTATATATGACATATATCCTCAAATAACTGAATGTTTATCTGTTTGAGAGTGTTTTTAGATGATATAGACGTATTCCTAAAAAATAGGAGGCGTGCCTTATCTGTATTGGCAGCCTAATCAGGCTTCCGGCGGAAGCTAGGGGTACCGCCCGGTAGCCTGGCTCCGGTACCCCCTCCGGTAACCCCTATCACGGGAGCTACTCTGGAAGCTCTACTGGATGACTGGTAATAGCTATAGGTTATCCTCAAGGGGATGCCTTGAGACCCTTAGTCATGTGTCCCCGTGCTACAGTGTACATGGTAACCCCTAGGGCTATCGTAGGCCTCCGGAAACCTGACAGATTACTCATCCTCTTCGTGGATCTGGACCCTAATCCTCTAGTGGGCCTAAATTTAACCCATGCCAGATTTTGGTCACAACAACTACCCCCCAGTTCCCTGAAGTACTGTGTGCAAGGGGAACCTAATATTCACAGGGTGCCGTTTTCTTGTATCCTCTGCAAAAATCTATATCTTTACACTCTCGTTAGCTCAATATGACAGGGTGTGTAGACATTAAGAATTCAGGATTTTAGGCGCTAGGAATGATGTGAGTATTTATCTGGAAATCTCTTGTATCTGGGCTACGGAAGCCTGAATTATGAATCCATAAAAATAAAAGGTTCCTAGCTAATTCGTTTAAATTTCAAATAAGCTCGTTTATCCTTAGTAAGTAAAGAGATAATTATCAAGAGAGGGTAATTTAAATTGGAACTCCACTTTTCTTTCTTGATAAGATAAAAGCGGTTCATTTCCCGTGTCAACACGCTTCCCCCCCCAGGCCTCACTTTCTGTGCCACATTCACTCAGCAGGGGTTGTGCCTATTTTCTCTTTGTTTTAATATATTAACACTCTTAGGCTTTTTATTTTTCTTTTCATCTTCACAAGACGTTTTCTCAAGTGTGCAAAGGTTGGTCAAAAGGTTCCGACGAGATCTCTCCGGCGAAGGCTTAATCATCTACACTTCCGTCGATTCGACTATCCCGGATATTCAAGTAAGTGTCCAATGACCACAATTTACCTTCTTTATTTGATAAATGTAACACCCCCAGATCCGGGGTCCGGGATCCGGTGGTTACGGTTTCCAATTCTGTCCACAACAATTGAAATTTCCTTAATCATAAAATAAATTACGTCTCTATAACCCAACACAACAATATAAAACACACCCGTTATAGTCCCAGAGATGAAATCAGAGTAACAATCAAATTTTTATTAATCACATTATGAGTTCTTACAATCCAAAAGAATTTCAATATAATACATACTCTTTGCCATCCATTTACATAAGTCATACTAGACCATATTCTTGGTACTGAAAGAATAAATATACCCTACCAATAGCTTCTTCTTTAGCTCTGGTAGTCTCATCGTCCTCGCCCGCGTCTAGTGCGCCTTGTGCGAGTCATCTGGTCTAGCTGTTGTTGTGATATAATAATAAAGCAAGGGTGAGCAATAGCCCACCAACAATAATATATAACTGAACAATAATGTATAACAGTTCAAAAGTATCTTTCAAACCATATGCCATGCATTTACGGAAATGATGCCAGTATAATATGAACGATGAAGTTACAAGGTAACTTAAAGTATTTGTTTGAAGAAATATCTGCTACATCAAAGTAAGCGAGATATTCTTATTGTTATTAAGAAGAGGAACTTGCAAGAAAAGGGTTGCAATTCCAGTTATGACACTATTCCAACTCTGCCAACAGTAATCATGTTGCAGGAAATAAATAAATTTGGATGATGAACCAATGATGGAGTATTCACCGCGCCCGCTGTTCCAATCTTGATGATCAGTCGAGATCGTACAGCTCAATTTAGATTTACTACCGGTAGAAGGAAGAACTGACGGCTTTACTTGTATACCGCCTTACTAGCTCTCCCCGGCCAACGGTTGGGCCAAAGGAGATGGACCGGCGCTACTCGGCCTCTTACACGACTCCTAGTTCAAATAGAATTCATGATTCTGAATGTAACGTTCGTCCCCCTTTCCCCAAGTATAATACTTGTTGATAAGACTCCACAAAGTAGTCGTATCTAATTGAAAAGGAAAATTTACCAATAACTCCCAAGCTATTACTTGGTAACGGATATCAACTTGTTCCAGTAATCTTACCCCTCGAAAGATGAGAAGGTAAGCAACGACTTAATAAGTCAACAGCACCCGAGTTGCGGGTGAAGGGAATACTTTATGACCGGGAAGTCGACAAGATAAATAACATTTTCCAAGTAAGGTTCCCTTATTATTAAGGAGATAGACTCAAAGAAGAATGATGTCTGAGAACCTTTCTTGATATAAGATTAATAATAATATGACTCCGAGATATTTTCTGTAATAATCGAGGAAGATAAACCTTATCGAGATTATTCTAAGTATGGAATAAATATTCAGAGAATATTTATTGAGTTAAAATATTTAAAGAATATTTGGGAATATGAAAGAATAACTTTAATCAGAGTATTTCTCAAAATAATCCCTGAAGAAATATCAGGAGAATATTTATTGAATAAATAAATATTTAAATGAATACTCAAAACAATATTCCTTAATTAATAAGACCCGAAAAGAATATTTAAGGTAATATTCATAATTAATTAGGAATTTAAATGAATATTCAAAAGTAATATTTATTTAATGAATAATATCCTAAATGAATATCAAGTAATATTCATTTAGTAATCCAAGCCTTAAGGAATATTCGAGATAATATTCGATAATTAACTCAAGCTTCAGATGAATATTAAAATAATATTCATCAAGTATTCAATATCTTAAATGATATTCAAAAGTAATATTTATTTAATAAAATAATATTCTAAAAGAATATCCAAATAATATTCATTTAGTAGGCTCATCTTTAGAAGAATATTCGAAATAATAATCGATAATCAATTCGACTCTGAATGAATACTGAGAAATATTATTCGTTGAATAGTTACGTTCAAATAATTATTTGAAGTAAGGAACGTTAAAATAAATAATCTCGAACGAATATTCAAATATTATTCGTCGCCTGAATAATAGAAAATATTTACTTAAATATTTTCCTCCGAGGTAATCTCGATATATCAAGGAATATTGACTCCCGGTCTAAATTTGATTAATAAGATGTATACGCCCTTCTATGAGGGTCTTACAATAACCGGCTTATAACTGATATATAACTATCTAGCTTATAAGCCAACAATAACATTCAGGGAACAAGTATATCAATTCAACTTGAAAGTAGGCATGCATGCAATGGCATATGTATATCAGCAATCATATATATATATTTATTCAATCACAACAACAGCCTAAAAGAAGGGAATTGAAGCTTGCCTGGTAGTCGAGTACGGTAAGGGGTAGTGGTAGCGGGTCCCGGTTCAGCTTGGTGATCTATAAATAGCCAAGGAATTCGGGATTAATCACTTAACATATTAAAAGTTAAGTTATACTTAATTCGAAACACGTTCTCGAGTTATCTCGTTATACCCCTTTTAGTGGATTACTTTTATCACTGATCCGACCCGACATTCGTTCGTTAATACGACATGTCATTGTACTTATACTTGGGACATACTTAAGTCATATGAGTTCTAAGGTCGATCGTTACGAACCAATACTATACTCCGAGTTTTATCGCCCGTTTTCTAAGTGTTTTACCGAAGTTATAAAAGAGTCGTCTTTTAGGGGTTCGTTCGCGTTTAACCTCGACTCGAACATTTTTAATAAATCGAAAAATGATCCTTTTGACATACGGTTTTCTTTCACACCTTCCTTTTTACCTCTAGTATTTATTTACCAATATTCGCCATGACGTTACATAGTTTACGAGGGTTCAATTACAGTTACGAACTTTCGTTTACGGATTCGAACTACTTTTAGTAATTTGGTCATAATTCCTAAACCGTAAATCTAAATGCTTCGATTCTTTCGCCAAAGTGATCTATGTTTAAAATCCTATCAGTAGGGTTCATTGCTTTGTCAAGAACAGAGAGTTATGACCACTGACCAAATCGATTTCTTAATGTTAATGAAAATCGGGCATTACGACGGCTATGAATCGAGCATTCTAAAAATCATATCGCATCAACCAAGCCACACCGGGCATCTAAACAATTTATACACTTAATAAGCATCTCTAAGAGTCCAGAAGCTACTGATCTTGGTATTGAAAATCATCATGCTTCTTGATTCACTAAACCACTTAACTAATCATGCTTATAACATTATTAAGAACATATTACTCTAAAATCATCAAGAACAAGCATGATATTAAAGTAAGGCCTAGGATTTCAAGAGATTTATACCTTCCTTGGAGTGTGTAAAGACCTTGCTAAGCTTTGCATAGTCCTTGTATAGCCATAACCAAGCTTAGATCATCCTAGAAATCAAGAAAATCAAGAGTTGTTCTTGAAAATCACTATTCACCCTAGTCTTTGATGATTTCTTTGAAAATGGAAAAAGTGGTGTTTGAGGCTAAGATTTCTAGGGTATCATTTTTATGAAATATAGGATCTATGATAAATTTTTGGAGATCAAACAATGGTGGGAAGGATGATTTTGTTTCTTGAATTAAGCCAAAAGGCCGAATGGTGTAGAATGGAGAAGACATGGTTTTTGCTTGGTTGATTTCTTGGTAATAATGCATAAAGTAGCTTGGCTTGGATAATATCTCATCTTGCCTTACTTTATTAAAGTGATGATGCATGGAGTGATGTATTTGTGAGGACAAGTGTTGGAGATTGGATGGTTTAAGGCTAACCAAGTAGTTTGTTTTCTAAGGACTAGTTTCCTTGCTAAGTATCCTAGTTACTTTAGTCCACTTGGTTGCTAGATCTTTTCTAGTGGCTTATGCATGACTCTTGCTTCCTCTGCTTGTTTCTGTGTCCGGTTATTACCCGTTTCGATTGATCGTTCGTAGGAATATTTCACGGATTTCTAATTAGGGTTTACCGGGAATCCTCTTTAATAATAATACTTTCATTCTCCATCTTTCATTCCAACTTTCCAATTTATATTCCTTAAATCCATTCGTTAAATACTTAAGGCTATCAGTGTCCAGGGAACTCTCGGAGAAAATAAAAGTGCGGTTTTTCAGAATCCGACAGCTTTTACATACACTTATTTTCCCCCTGGATCACTAATACGAACTCGGAAATCCGTTCCGAATACTTCTATATAGTGTCGTCTCATATTATTATATACTCCCACCAAAACACTATTCATTCTGTATTCTTTACTTGTTCTCTTAGGGTGGTACAATTGTCCGTATTCTCTTTCGATCGTTCCTTATCCTTTTTACGGAACTACTGGATTAATCGTTACCGATCTGGATGACATGAGAATATTTTCCTGCTTGAAATTGCCATATCTTATTCCCTTAGAAGATAGATTATTCTTACCTATGTTGTCACCCTTTAGAGTTCTTCAAGACATAGAAATAATAAAGTCGAATTCCATTCATTCTTTCCAAATATCAATTATTACATTGCAGCCATAACCACTCCTCAGTGGTTTCCTACCTTCATTCTTAAATCAAATATAATAACATCCCAAAATATCAAATCCTCAAAGTTAATATCTCAATTCTTGGATTATAATAATATTTAATCCACTGTCCGGTCAAATATTATTCCGAAAAAGAATTTGGAATTTCTGAATTCCGATCGTCTCTGCATTCACTTATTTCCTCCGCGTATTAATAATATGACTTCGAAACATCCATATCACGTCCCGTACATAGGGTGGCGTGAAAAGTTTTCCAACTTACAAAATCACTAATCATCCACCAAATTACTATGCACGTACAGGAAACACTATGCACGTACGGGAAACACTATGCACGTACGGGAAATACTATGCACGTACGGGAAATACTATGCACGTACTCATTTCCCTTCAAGGATCCATTAGCTCCTTCCTGGATGGTAGATTATTCTTATATAGGTCCTCAACCATCGAATTACTCTATTCTGACAATATACCAATGCATCAAGATCATTGTCCAAAGTAATATCCATTCATTACAATCATTGTTCCTCATTTTATCATTACTTAATAAAAAGTTTTAATTATATCCAAAATTTGGGGTTCTTACAATAAAAATCTCAAGTAAGCCTCTGATTGTATCTTTCATATGTTTGCTTTTGTATCTCTTCAATCTTAGCCATGCTAGATCTGTGCATTTACATCTCAACTGATAGATGCATGTTTAAGTTTTTATCTTGTGATGTGGGTCGGAGTGGTCGGTACTCCGGCTATCCCCTTTACTATCTCTAGGCATGTACCTCGCCTGTTTGATGCTTGTTTTCAATGAATATCGTTGTTTTAAATATGCTTGGTCGTGTAACTCATTTGTTTGGGCATGTCTGTAATGCCTTTTTTCTCCGTATTCCTCTTCTTGTTCCGTTTAGTAATTACCAGAGTCACTAGGTTAGGATGCCACACTAATAGCCACCCCCCGAGTCCTAATTTTTCGTCTTTGGACTGGTAACCCTATTATACCCTGGGTTTCTCTAGGTCAGCCATCAAGAACCGTTATCTTCTTCGGTCCACAATTTTTGTTTAGACTTCAATCCTCTTCACTAATCTGCTCCCTCCTTTTGTGGTTGCAGATGTCTTTCTCATCGGCATCGAGGGAGTCTTCCCAATGTTTAGGTTACTTGTCACCTGTGTCTGGGGAACCGTCTGATTCAGGGTCCACCCATCTCAATGATCTTTTGCTCTCTCAACCTTTGCTCCAATCCAGGCCATCAGTTAGCTCCCGAACACGTTCTCGGGTGGAGGTAGTCAATCCTCTATCTGCTGAGATCGTCAACCGGTACCCTGGCTTCCTCACAGAGGCTGGTTCCTCCAACTCTGGTGGTGAAGAAGTTGAGAGGGTTGATATCAGTTCTAACACCGATGAGGGGGAAAGAATGATAGATGAATTACAGTTAAGAGGTAATCGTCTATCCTTCAGTAATGATGATGCGATAGAGGGGGAGGGTGATATTGAGTTACCATCAGAAGTCGAACGCAAGCCACATGTCCCGGCTTCCAATGTTCCTGCTTGTGAGGGCCAGGACTCTACCATGAATGCTGATAGATTGGCCAGGTTGCTGGAAATTTGCAATCCAGGTTGCCACCTTGTACTACCCTGTGCTGGCGAACGGTGTCACAGGTTCGACAATTTCGAAGCAGATCAATCCATCCCCAATGCTGTTGTATCGGCTTCTTATTTCAAACTAGGGTTTTCTTTTCCAATGCATCCGTTTTTTATAGATTTGTTGAACTTTTACGAGATAGCTCCCATGCAATTGACACCCAATTCTTTCCGGGTTGCCGCGTGTATGTATATTTTGTATGACCAAGCTTTCTCCGTTGCCCTTACTGCTAGGGAGTTAGGTTATTTTTATCAATTAAAGGATGTCGGAAGGAAGGTTGGTGTTTTTTACCTTACTGCTTGGAATAATAGGCAAGGAAAGTGTATAAAGGGAAATAAGAAAGGTATGTATGACTGGCTAGAGCAGTTCCTGTACTGCTACGATTGTGAAGGAGTTAACACGGAGTTTAACTTGACCCCTGGTAAGCCTTTTGTTGCTTAAATCCTTTCGTGATTCCCTTTACTATACCATAGGTTTAAATCTTCATCTTCTGTACCATGTCCCCTAGGGATCCCAGTGCAAACTTCTTTAGATGGAATTGAAGAGAAAAGGGCCAAGAAAGTCATGAAACTTGCTGCTTCATTGGGTGATGGTGAAAGCTTGTTAACATCGGAAACCCTTGAGAGATTAGGGTTTTCTAGGCCTGCGGCTCCCTTACTCCCCATCCCGGGAGACGAGGTAGAAGGAGGACAGCTGGGGGAACTGGAAACCCAGGGTGCCGAGCGGCAATCCGAGGAGATTGGTAAGGCTTCCGTCTCCTACGACTCTGGTGACCCAAGCTTCCGCTTCCCATGCTCATAGCTGTTTTCACACACGTGGTTCACTTTTACCTATCATTGTTTACTCCTTTACGATCCTTTATGTTATTTGATCTTATAGTATCTGCTGTTTTACCTTGCGATTGCATATAGATACATATATTGCGGTCTCTTAACCTATAAATGTCTCATCTTTTCAGGTATGTCAGGATCAGTGCCATCGTTCATCAAGCCGTCTGAAAAATATGAAGACTTATTTCCTGAGGATGAGTTAATGATGTTGGAGACCCCTATTGCCGCCACTCCAGTCTCTCGATTCCCTGCCTCCATGTCTGTTAAGACTGAGCTGTCTGCAGCCGAGAAGCGAAGACTTTCTCAGGTAACCGGAGGTTCGAAATCCACTCCCGAGACTAGATCCTCGAAGAAGGCTAAGGTATCACAGCAGGGTACCCCTGCGGGTGATGTTGAACAGTTCTTTCAAATGTCTGGGGGCCAGATTCCCATGGAGATTATCACTGGATGGGCCAGGCAGAGATCCTCTGATGCTGCAAAATCTATGTTGTTCTCATCAGGTGAGAGTTTCTTCCATCAACTCAGGCTCTCCAACCAATTAGCATTGGCTACCCGTGGGGATATGAGGCTTCGGGATGAGATTAAGCAGTTAAAGTTGGATAGGCAAGCCATGGAGGAAGAAAAGAAGAAGCTGCTCGATGCTGGTAAAAAGTTGAAGGTGGATTTGTCCGAGTTAACTAGGGAGAAGGACAGGTTGGCTAAGCTGGTTGCTAGTCAAAACACGGAGAAAGAGGAAAGGACGGTAGCCCATGCTACCACAGTGAAGGAGCTGACCTTGCAGGTAGACATGTTGCAGGCTTCAGTAAAGAAGTTGAAGGAAGCCCTCCCAGAAAGGTACAACACTGGTTTTTCAAAGGGAGTTAATGATTATTTGAAGGCCACCTGGGAGGTGATGCCAGATTTAGATTGGTCGCTCCTAGGTGAGGATGCAGTGAACCAAGTAGAGAAATTCAAAGCTGAAGCAACGAAGGCTGGGGCTGCCGGGCGCCATATTGCGACTACACCTCCGGTTACACAGAAGGGCACTGCCGAATTCATCCCCACTCCTGAGACTATGGTTGAGGCTCCCGCACTCACGGTTGAGGTTGCTCCATGGAATTCTTCAAAAAAGAATGACCCTGTCGAGGACTCCCCTAGCTCAGACGCTGTCAAAGACGCTCCTTCTGCCTAAGCAATCTCCCTAAATCATCCTTATTATCTTGAACTCATATTTTGTTGGTTTACAAACTCTATAGTTTTAACTAAGGGGGTGGGCTCCTATAACGCTCCACAAATGTAAGGATTTAATCTTTCAACTTTGTTTGTCTTATGGCCTCGGGCCTGGTACTTTTGAATTTGCTTTCGTAATGCGTGTTTATCTTATTATCTGGTTTTTTATGTAGTAGGTATGATTGTCGCATCATTTCTGATTATGCAACGAGAACCAACTTGGACTTAAAAATCCTTACCCGTCGAACACCCATAGTACTCATTCTCTAGGGTACCAATATGCTAAGTAAGAAAGGTACTACGATAACTCAAAACAGTGCATAACTAAACACCACCATCGAATTCTATCCGGTAAAATGATTCTCCTCTCTAATTCTAAAATAAGTTTGTACAAATTTTCAGAGGATATATGTCATATATATGTTGATTAAATAGATATTAAATCATGAATCAAGATAAGAACGATAGAATGGTATCGCAGTGTAGAAGAGTACAAGAGTAAATATGGCAACACATACCTGGATAGGTGGCCATAGAACTGATAGACTACTTGTACCTTTGTCTGCTTGGTTGTCACTGTGGGTGTGGGGGTACCGTCCGGTATCCCTATAGCATTTGGAAGCCCGAAGGCAGGAACCTGACTCCGGGAGCCCCGTGGCCGGTAGCCCCTATCCGGTAGCCTGGGTACCGGAGGCTTAGCCTGGAAACCTTTGTTCCGGGAGTCCCAGTCATTTAATAAATCATGTGTGGTGATGCCATGTAGGCCAATCCTGCAAAGATGTCTTGTAATGAAGGGATCCAAGTGGGTCGACCAGGGTACCACACAAGCCCAAATAGTAAAGGGAACCATATATGCCGAACAGGGTTCCATACATGCCCTGATAACCAAGTAAGCCATGTGAACCACTCAAGGTTCCGTACATGTCTGGTATTGAAGGGATCCAAGTGTGCCAATCAGGTTACCACACAAGCCCAAGTAATGAAGGGAACCATGTATGCCGAACAGGGTTCCATACATGCCCTGATAACCAAGTAAGCCATGTGAACCACTCAAGGTTCCGTACATGTCTGGTATTGACGGGATCCAAGTGTGCCAATCAGGTTACCACACAAGCCCAAGTAATGAAGGGAACCATGTATGCCGAACAGGGTTCCATACATGCCCTGATAACCAAGTAAGCCATGTGAACCACTCAAGGTTCCGTACATGTCTGGTATTGACGGGATCCAAGTGTGCCAATCAGGTTACCACACAAGCCCAAGTAATGAAGGGAACCATGTATGCCGAACAGGGTTCCATACATGCCCTGATAACCAAGTAAGCCATGTGAACTACTCAAGGTTCCGTACATGTCTGGAAATGGCAAAAATTTGAAATTCTGATAATTTCAACCTGTTAAGCTGAGAGGTGTATCCACTACTACCCCCCTAGTTCTGGATGGTAGCCTAGCTGCCATGTAGAACTATGCTTGTAGGTCTTACATATATTTCTGAAAATATTTATAAGTGGTAAATGTAAAAGAAAACAATCAACTTCTACTTTTACTGAAAATCAAATAGTACGAATACATCAAATTTCATCCAGACGGGGTGTGCATCCACTACCCCCCGGGCATCTATTGAAAATCATGAAATCCTAAGAACTGAAAGGGAAATGGTGCAACCACAACTAGTAGGTTGCCTTTATTCATCCTAAGCCTGAAAGAGGTCTACGTTTGCTCTGAAAAGAGTCTTACTGATAGTACTTTTTTAGGTGCTCGGCATTCCAAGCACGGGGAATAGTGTTCCCATCCATGTCTTCAAGGTGGTAAGTGCCTTCCCAAAAGATAGACTTTATTTTGTAAGGCCCTTCCCAGTTTGCTCCAAAGGCTCCGTGCCCGGGAACCCGCATATTGGGCATCATTCTTCTCAATACTAGGTCGCCAACCTTGAGGGGTCGAGGGCGTACCTTGTTGTTATAGTATTTGCGGGTCCTCTGCTGGTAAGCCGCGAGTTTCAGCTGGGCGGTAGCCCGGTTTTCCTCTACCATGTCAAGGGCCAGCCTCTGATGTATTTCATTTGATTCTTGACTGAAATTGTCCCTCCGGTAGGACCCTGTCCCGACTTCCACTGGGACCATAGCTTCACAGCCATAGGTTAGAACAAAGGGAGACTCTCCGGTTGTGGACCTGGGAGTGGTGTTGTAAGACCACAAGACCATTGGAAGCTCCTCTGGCCAATTTCCCTTTTTATCTTCCAACTTAGCTTTTAGAGTGTGCTTGATGATTTTATTCACAGCTTCCGTCTGCCCATTGCTTTGGGGGTGGCAAACGGCTGAAAAATCTTTCTTTATCTCCAAGTCCTCACATAGACTTCTCATTTCTCTACTATCAAATTGCTTGCCATTGTCTGAGATTAGCTTGTACGGTACCCCGTATCTACATATAATGGCTCGTTTAACAAATTCCTTCAGCTTACCAGCAGTGATGGTAGCTAGGGGTTCCGCCTCTGCCCACTTGGTAAAGTAGTCAACGGCTACCACGACATATTTCACACCACCTCTGCCTTTGGGAAGCTCCCCAATCAGGTCAATCCCTCATATTGCAAAGGGCCAGGGGCTTCCAATGGGTCTTAGTTCCACAGCTGGGTTGCTATTGAAGTTAGCAAACCTTTGGCATTGATCACAAGCTTTAGCAAAGTCATAAGCATCAGTTTTCAAGGTAGGCCAGTAATAGCCCTGTCGGAGAATTTTGTGGGCCAGGGAGGTACCCCCCGAGTGGTTGCCACAAATGCCTTCATGAATTTCCCTTAGGATGTATTCACATTCATTTCCAGATATGCACTTAAGTAGAGGTTGATTAAATCCCCTCTTGTATAGGATGCCATCATAGATCACATAACGGGCAGCCTTATATTTGAGTTTCCGAGCTTCATCTTTGTCCTCCGGAAGTGTCCCCTTGGTGATATACTCACGTATTGGGGTTGTCCATTGGCTTTCCATTGAAGAATCTATTTCCATAGTCTCCTCTCGATGGATACTTGGTTGGAGTTACACTTCAAGGGGTATTACCCCTAACAGGACAGCTTCTTTTTGGGATCCCAACTTGGCAAGGGCATCAGCATTGGCATTTTCCACCCTTGGGATTTGATTCAGATTTAGCAATTTGAACCTACTGATAAGTTCTTGGGCATACTTCATGTAGAGTTCAGTGCGGGGGCCTCGACTCTGGAAGCTTCCTTTAATTTGCCACACAATCAGCATGGAGTCACTAAACACATTTAGGTATTCTACCTTCATTTCCAGAGCCAGTTTCAAGCCAGCAATCAAGGCCTCATACTCTGCATCATTGTTGGTAGCCCTGAAGCCAAAGTGTATGGCACTCTGAATTCGGTGCCCCTCTGGGCTTACCAACTCTATTCCTGCACCTCCCCCATTATTATTTACTGCACCATCAACATACAGGTTCCACCATAATTGGGGGCTTTCGGCATCCCCTTCGGTAACTGGGGATACCGGGGTACAATCTTCTCCGGTAACCTCAAAATCAGGAGGAAACTCCAGTAAGAAATCGGCCAGTGCTTGGCCTTTACTAGCAGTTCGGGGTTTGTAATCTATTTCAAACTGTCCTAGCTCGACAGCCCATTTCATCATTCTACCGGAGGCTTCCGGCTTGTGCATCACTTGCCTCAGCGGGAAGGATGTTCTAACTTCAATTTTATGGGCCTGAAAGTAAGGCCTTAGCTTCCTGGAAGCCAATATTAGAGCATATGCTAGCTTTTCCATGCTGGGATACCGGGTTTCCGCATCCAGCAGCCTTTTGCTCACATAGTATACCGGGTATTGTACTTGTTCTTCCTCCCGAATCAACACAGCACTTATAGAGTATTCAGAAACAGCTAAATATAAAATGAGTACCTCACCTTCCAAGGGTTTGGAGAGCAATGGTGGGCTTCCCAGCTGTTCTTTTAGTTTCTTGAAGGCTTCCTCACATTCCGGGGTCCATTCAAAGTTTTGACCCTTCTTGATAGCCTTGAAAAACTCCTTGCATTTGTCGGAAGACCGAGATACGAATCTATTTAGGGCTGCTACCCTTCCGGTAAGCCCTTGGACTTCTTTTACATTCCTTGGGGACCTCAGTTCCAGCAATGCTTCTATTTTGGCAGGGTTTGCCTCAATCCCTCTGTGGTTCACAATGAATCCAAGAAATTTTCCAGACTCCACCCCAAAAACACACTTTTGGGGGTTCAGCTTCATCCGGTACTTCCTTAGGATATCAAACATCTCAGATAGGTGCAACACATGGTCGGCTGCCACCTTTGATTTGACCAACATATCATCAACATAGACTTCCATAGTCTTACCAATCTGTTCCTTAAACATCATGTTTACCAGCCTCTGATAGGTAGCCCCGGCATTCAATAGCCCAAACGGCATCCCCACATAACAGTACAGTCCCTTATCAGTTATGAAGCTGGTATGCTCCTGGTCCGGTTCAAACATCGGTATCTGGTTATATCCGGAGTAGGCATCCATGAAACTTAGCAAAGCATGGCCTGCCGTGGCATCCACCAGTTGATCAATTCTGGGTAGCGGGAAGCTATCCTTAGGGCATGCCTTATTTAGATCAGTAAAGTCAACACATGTCCTCCATTTCCCATTAGGCTTCCGAACCAGTACTGGGTTTGCTAGCCATGTTGGATAGAAGGATTCTTTGATCAAACCAGCCTTCAATAACCGGTCTACTTCTTCCTGGAGAGCGGTAGCCCTTTCACCACTGACAGGCCTTCTCTTCTGCCGGATACCCCTTCTCTCAGGGTCGATGTTCAAATGATGGCACATGACTTTCGGGTCAATCCCCACCATGTCAGAATGACACCATGCAAACACATCAAGGTTGCTTTTAAGGAAAGTAGTCAACCTTTCTCTTGTATTTTTATCTAGCTGTTGCCCGATTTTCAAGATTTTACTAGGATCTTCAGCATCCACTAGTATAGGGATAGTATCCTCGGCAGCCCCTGCCTTTTCCAGGGTACCGGGCATCCTGGGATCAATGTCAATCTCAACCGGGAGTCCTCTCTCCACTCCCTGGCTCTCATTCTCTAGCATTTCTCCATCTAGATCATCATCTGAGGCACTTTTTACTATGCCTTCCAGTGAAATGTTATGAATTTCATCATTTTTTTCGGCAGCTTCCAACAACAAGCTTTGTGGTGGTACTACCCCCCGAAAATTAGGAACCTCTTCAGTAGGTTCATCTGGCAATTCCACTATCATGATGGCATTACAAGACGCTCTTTCAAACTTCTGTGGCTCATGCCCATGGCTTCTCAATAAGGCTTCTCCATCAGCCTTTTCTTCAACTTGAATAGGTTTGTCTGCTTTCTCGGCAGCCTGAACAGCTCTGTTATAGCATTCCCTTGATTCATGTTGACATCCCTTCACGCACCCAATGCCATTTGGTGTAGGAAACTTCATTGAGAAGTGGTATATTGAGGTTACCACCCTCATATCTTTCAGTGTTGGTCTACCCAGAATTGCATTGTGGGATATGTCTTCATCTACCACCATGAATTCTGCCATTTGCGTGGCCTTGCAGGGATCCACACCCAATGTCAAGGGTAATTTGACCTTGCCCATGATTTGGACTGGGTTACCGGTAAACCCATATAGCTCATTATTGGTAGGCAGTAACTCTTTGTCCAGAAGTCCTAATTTCTGGAATGTGGTATACGCCAAGATATTTACTGAGCTTCCATTATCAACCAGCACTCTGTGCACATTCATTCCACCAATACTCACGGTCACCACCAAAGCATCATTATGAGGGTGGTGAACCCATTTGGCATCCTCCTCGGTAAAGGAAATATCAGCGGTTTCCCCTTTGAACAGCTTAGGGGGCCTTTCTGCAAGGTGGAACACATTAGTTAGGGGTTTGCCCCTGGCTTCCCGGGCATACCTATCTCTGGCATTCCGACTGGCACCCCCCAAGTAAGGGCCGCCAAAGATGGTATGAATGCTATTAGCTCGGGTAGTCCTTTCTTGGTTTCCAGGAGCTTTGTCCTTGTTATCTCTTCCTTCTTTATATTTTTTAGCCTCTTGGGCTACAAATTCAGTCAGGTATCCACCTCTAATCAACTCTTCAATTTGATCTTTCAAATGCCTGCAATCAGCAGTCTCGTGTCCATTTACTTCGTGGAATGCACAGTACTTTCCTTGATCTTTCACTCCTGGGGGCCCTGCCCGGTAGGGCCTCCGGAATAGCCCATTCTTCTCATTCACTTCGAGAATATGACTGATTGGGACAGTCAAAGGAGTATACTTTGAGTATTTCTGAAAATTCGCCTTTGGAGTGAGTCTGTCCTTGGCAGAAACTCTATCCTTAGTTGCATTAACAGCAATAGGGGCAGTCTTGTCATCATACCGGGGGGCTCCTAAGCCGGCAGTACCACTCCCGGAAGCCCTCTTGTTCGAATCCCTTTTAGGGCTGTAAGAACGATTTCTTTTGTTCCTGCTCCAACCTCGAGAACTGGAGTCTTTGGACAATTTTGCCATGGATTCCTCAATTACTTTGTGGCGTTCTGCTTGTTGGTAAAATTCCGCCAGGGTTCCGGGCTCCTCAGTTTGCAATTCCTTCCAAAACTCGGTTCCAGGCCTTACCCCGGCTATCAGGAAGTTCTTCAGAGTTTCATCAGAGGCCTTCTTCACTTTTGGCACTTGCTCATTAAATCTTTTGAAATACTGTCTTAAAGACTCGTGAGTTTCTTGCTTGATATTAGCCAGAGTATTCACCGGTGGGGCGTAGGCCACGGTAGCCCTAAATTGAGAGATAAACTGATCTCCCATCCTCCTCCAGGATTTGATAGACCCTTCGGCTAGCCTTTTGAACCATTGGTGGGCATTTCCAGTCAGTGTAGATGCCAATAGCCTACACCTTGCTAAGTCCTCCACCTGGTATACATCCATTTCCGTATTAAAACGGCTCAAGTATTCAACTGGATCTGAGTTTCCATTGAATTTCAAGTCAGTATTCATCTTAAAGAACCTTGGCAAGGCTGCCTTTTTCACTTTCACAGAAAAGGGGGAACCGGCAGTGATACCGGACTTAAACTTTTTCTCCTCCTTGATCTTTTCCAAGGCTTTTTTCCAGTCAGACATCCTGAACTGTCCATTTTCACCATCTGAAAGCGTATCGCTTTCAGAATCATCATCTTCATTGGCTGTCTTGCTTCTTCTAGGGACTGAACTTTGATGGGAGCCGGAATCCTGATCGGTACCCCCACCGGTAGGGACTCCGGTAGAGCGGGATCTCCTGTTTCTATGCCAAGAAGAGTGACTACTTTGCCTATAATTCCTTCTGCCATTAGATCTGGATCTCCTGGAAATGCTTTTTGGGGGTACCGTTTGGGACCTCTCTCGGCGTTCTCGGGAACCCTGAGTTGTGGAACCCCCATTGCCATCTCTCCGATATTTACTTCCAGTGTGAATCAGTTTGTGACGAAGGTCTTTGTTAGTCAGTTTTTTGCCAACTCGATCAAAAACACTTAGACTTCTGGTGGGTGAGCCTTCGGCACCCTGAGTTTCCGGGACATCAGATTGGTCACCCTCATATTCTTCTTCCACAGGCTCTTCTGCGTCTTCTTCAGATGGGACATGATCAGTGTTGTCCTCAATGTTGTCCTCAGACTCGAAGTTCAGCCTTGTCGGAGTCACATTCTTCTTTTTTGACTTCGACTTGCACTTCCTTTGCCATTTTTTCATTTTCTCGGAACCTTTTTCCAAGTTGTTGACTCTTTCATTCATCGTCTTCAGATAGTCCATGATGTCCTTGTTACTAACATCATCACCACCTTTGTTTCGCCCATTACCATCCTGAGACGGTGTTTTATCACTTTCAGAATTGTCACTCGCCATATCTCCTCCAAATGACGATTTTTTAGGCCCCTCCTTCGGGCGCCAATTGTTGTGGGAGGATTTTAGCACAACAAATTATGAGGCCTCGTGCTGGAATAGCGCCAATAATCAAGGAATCGTCCAACCACCCGGAAAGGCTCGTGGTTGAAGATTAATGGCTAGCCGCCCGGGAAGGCACACGACTAGGGTTACCGAAGAACACGGGATGTGGTTCCTCGGAAGGATCGGGCTGAATCTACGGGATAAGAGCTCAAGGACCAAATGTTGGCCAGCCAAGAACCCTAATTTGACTGTGTCACACAAGAGTGCACGTGCTCTAGCTACTCAAGGAGTGTAAGTGTCGAAGAAGATCCCGTAAACTGCCTACATACCACTATTTATAATGGATCAAGCCCGAATGTAGTTCTTGAAGGATATGATCGTTTGTTTATGATGAGTTATCCTCTCTCAAGTGGGATAATGACTGTTATTTCTGATAATAATCGAGTATGATGTGTATAATCAGGTTACCAAGCAGTTTAGGTAACATAGAATGATTATCTCTTGTATTTATCATGATTTTTGTATCATTTATCAAGTATATATGACATATATCCTCAAATAACTGAATGTTTATCTGTTTGAGAGTGTTTTTAGATGATATAGACGTATTCCTAAAAAATAGGAGGCGTGCCTTATCTGTATTGGCAGCCTAATCAGGCTTCCGGCGGAAGCTAGGGGTACCGCCCGGTAGCCTGGCTCCGGTACCCCCTCCGGTAACCCCTATCACGGGAGCTACTCTGGAAGCTCTACTGGATGACTGGTAATAGCTATAGGTTATCCTCAAGGGGATGCCTTGAGACCCTTAGTCATGTGTCCCCGTGCTACAGTGTACATGGTAACCCCTAGGGCTACCGTAGGCCTCCGGAAACCTGACAGATTACTCATCCTCTTCGTGGATCTGGACCCTAATCCTCTAGTGGGCCTAAATTTAACCCATGCCAGATTTTGGTCACAACATTTTGTATTCATGAGTTTAGACTCTCTTTCCATTTTCATTTCTCTAGTTACGATCTCAGTCCTCAAATCAGTGATTGCCTTTGTAGTTTCATCAAATCTACTATCCAGAGTTTTGACTTGAACTACAGTTGCTTTTAAGCAAGAAAGAATCTCTGGATTGGAGATAGTATTGGCAGTTTGCTTAACAAAATTAGCTGCTCTCCCTCTTGGAAAAATGCAATCCTCTTTGTACCAGTCAGCAGCAAATTTTGCAAGCTGTGCTTCAATTTCATGAGACTTACAAGGTTGATCGAAAGAGGTATGTTAATTGTCTGTTTGCACTGGTGCACTCAGAAAAGAATCAGAGTTTGCACTGCCTTCACCTTCAAGTTCAACACTTGCATCTTTAGCATGTTCATCTTCAAGTAAAACACTGTGCTGAGCATTGTCAGCCACAGTTTCTGCAATTTCTTCTGCAGCCTTGTCAAGATTTTCCTCATGTTGCTCAGGCTCAGCAACAGAGTTTACATTTTTGTCATCAACAAGCATAGGCTGAGAAGTAGCCTTGGTTGCTTGATCAACCTCATCTCCTCCTTCAACAGTCTGGTGAGCATCTGAGAGTAACTCTGTATGTGATGCTACAGTTTCAGAAAGGACAACTGTAGGTTGATCAGCTGCACCAGTTGCTTTAGATTGAGCAAAAATAGATGAGATAGGATCAGAGAATGGCATGAATGAATCAAGAATATCATCCATTGGAGAAAAGCCATCTCTAGTATCCTCTTCTGCAGGCATTTTGTCCTCTGCAGGCATTTCAACCTCTGCAGGCATTTCAACCTCTGGAGGCATTTTATCTTTTTCAGCCTCAACAGTAGGTGTTTGCTGTGAAACCACCTCTGGAGCTTCAACATGTTCATCATCAGAATCAGAGATTACTAATTTTCTTCTCTTAGCTAGAGGCACTTCATCTGAATCCTCTTTACTAGATTCTGCCACCACAGAGGGTGATTTAGGTCTCTTTGCTCTTTGAATCTTTCTTCTAGCATAAACAGCTCCAGGAGATGTCTGTTTTGCTTTGATATTTGTCTCTATTGTCTTCTTAACTCTTGCATGTCTTTCAGTGGTTGCTGCTGATTGCTTTACTCTGCCTCTTTTTGCTTTAGGCTGTGGTTGTGGTTGAGATTGTGATGGTTCAATGTTTAGTTGTTGACTGTGTGAAGATTGTTTTGTGATTGTAGATTGAGGGTTTTGAGTTGGAGCAGTGTTTGTGATTGGTGATGGAGGTTGTTGAGTAGGTACAGTGTGGGTAGGTGATGTAGGTGGTTCAGTGTTTAAGGTTTGAGTATGATCAGTGTTTAGTGGTTCAGGTTGTGGTTCTGGTTGTGGTTGGTCTTGAGGTTGGTTGAGAAAATTCTGCAAAGCAAGTGGCAGAACAAGGGCAGGTAGGTTTTCTTTACCAGCATCCTTATTAGTCATATCAGAGAATATTCTCTTGTTGACTCTAAAAGGCTGAATCACATCAGCTTCAGCAATCTCTAAACCAGATACACAAGCAGTGAATAGCATTTGACAAAATTGAGCAAAATAAACCGTAGTAGACTCTGACAGTTTATCACCTAGATTCATTAGAACATATCTACCAAAATCAAAATTACTGCCATAAAGTAGAGAATACCCGATTTGTAGACTGTCCATTGGAATAGCATCCCAGTTAGTAACCTTCTTCTGGAATGTTCTTGTAATGCAGTCGAAGAAAAAATTCCATTCCTTCTTGAGATTAGGCCTCTTTACACTGCTAAGCTTGTCAAGAGAATCCATGTAGCATATCTCCTGTAGCATCTGTCTCAATTGAGGCTCAGCAACATAAGCATAACAGGTGTGTGTATCAAACCCCATCGTTTCTCTGACAGTTTGTGGAGTAATCACAAACTCTTGTTCTTCATGAGTGAAGATGATGTTTGGAGTCCCATTCTCTCCTCCATCCACATAGACCGAGTTTTGCCAAAAAGTGGCAATTTGAGATGCAGAGAGAGTACTAGGTTCAACCAGAGCTTGTCCAATTTCTGAGTCTCTCAAGAAATTCTGCATAAGATGAAATGCTTTTGGAACACGTTCATGATTGAGTGGGGCTGCATAATTGTTAGGGACAAAACGTAGACCAAGAACAATGATTTAGAAGCCATTGAATCAAGAAATGGGCAAGAAATCACAAATAAAAGTGTATGTAGGAAAGGTGTTTGCGAAAATGCGTAAGTGAAAACTGAGAGAACTGTGAGATGTAAAAGTGAGTGGGTGAAAGTAAAACTCAATCGTTTGTACACAAAAGTAATTAGAGTTGTAATTAAAAATTAAAACTCAATCGTTTATGTATTCAAACACTCAACAGTTCCTAGATTAATGTGTGAGTGGGACACAATAATGGGTGAGTGGGACACTTGTCATTCATGCAGTGGATCAATTAATCATGTGCAGTAAAAATAGCAATTATCACCGCTGTATTCTCTTTCCTATTTCCAAGACACTTTAACACAATACACTTATTAACAGTTGTCAAAAGCACTATTTACTCCAAAATTTTCAAATTGTCCAAATGAAAATTTACCTTAGAGTACTAACCACAAATCAACAGTGTTTGTCAATTCTCCAACTTTATCACCGAAACCCTTTCAAAAATTGCACAGTTGTGAAAATATGTGTGTGTGAAGCAGAGTTTACCAAATCAATTTTTAGAGCATCTAATTTTTCATAAAATCCATAAAGTAAATCAATAAACACTGGATGCACAAACTCTCATAGTAAACACTGACTGTATGATGAAAGCTAAACTCTGTAGTAATCAATCTATATACAGTAACATTTAATTTATATTATACCCCCTCTATTGCTAATATATATATATATATATATATATATATATATATATATATATATATATATATATATATATATATATTAATTCTATTCATTCCAGTAATTAGAGGTTGGAGCTAGTCACCAAATATTCAAAAAATTTAGCCCTTATCATTTTGATAAGTTCCTGGGTCATCCTAGTCTTTGACTAGTCACCAAAAATCAGAGAATTTTAGCACATATTATATACCAATAAGTTCCTGGGTCATCCTAGTCTCCAACATAATCTCAAAGGAGTATAGCAACCTATATACATTTTCTTTGGGGTATTGCAGTAAGCATTTTAATCTACCAGAGTATAACTAACAGAGTTTAGAGTTCATCAACATCAATAGTTATTCATGAAAGGCAATACACACAGTATTTATAGACTCAGAGTTTAGGACAAAATAAACTAAGAGATGCTATAAATATGAACCAGTATCATGCTGTGTTAACTTTCTGCACAATCTAAGATTAGATCACAATAACTCAGAAAGATTCATGATTAATTTCTGAGAATCATGCTTCATACATATTTCTTCATTGGTGTTTTCATTTAGACAAAAATCAACTCAGAGTTCACAGAGTTTATCAAATTTATTAACAGTGTATGACATACAAGCATGCTGACAGAAATTAACAGAGTTTAGCAGTGTTTAAAGAAAAATAGGTTATCAGAGTATGCATAACAGAATTTAATCAACAGAGTTCATTTAGCACTTAACAAATCAAGGAAATATGAGCAACACAATACATAAGTAAAATTTGAATCTAACCAACATTCCTAGTCAGAACCAGAGACCATTCCTAGTTCATTGACCAGTCTTGTAAATGTAGCTTCACTCAATGGTTTGGTGAAAATATCTGCAAGCTGTTGTTCTATAGACACAAAATGTAGTTCAATATTCCCTTCTTCCAAACATTCACTTGCAGTGGCACTTCTTGTTTTCATTTTTACATCTGGATCACCAATTATCAAATTAGGTGTATGTGATTTGGTCCATTTCCTAGCAGAAGGCAAATGACTTCTGTCAGCATGTGATCCTCCCCCTTGATCCATGCTCTCCTGATTTTGTTGTGGGCTTTCTTCATTTTCTGAGACTCCCCCTGAACTTGACTGCCCAGAGTCAGAATTTGAATTTTTAAAGTTTGAATCATCAGAGTTTGATCCAGATTTTTCAGTTGACTCAGTATCAATGTTTGAGTTTTCATCTTGATCATGCTCCCCCTCAACTGGTTCTTCCCTTTGTTGTGGCTGAGAAGTTTCTCCAGTGTTTACCAGTAGAGGTTCAGAGTTTGTTTCAATAGAGTCTGTCAGAATAGTTTGATCAGAGTTTACTTCAACAGAGTCTGTCAGAATAGTTTGATCAGAGTTTACAGTTGATCAGAGTTTACTTCAACAGAGTCTGTCATAATAGTTTGATCAGAGTTTACTTCAACAGAGTTTAAATCTTCATTTTCAAAGTTCAGTTGATCATATTCATCTATGTCTTGAAGTCCAGTTATCTTCTTGTCATCAAAAGACACATGTATAGATTCCATGATCACTTTAGTTCTCAGATTGTAAACTCTGAATGCCTTTGTTGACAGTGGATAGCCAACAAAAATTCCTTCATCTGCCTTTAGCTCAAACTTGGTCAACTGTTCAGGATGAGTCTTCAAAACAAAGCATTTGCACCCGAAAATATGAAAGTATTTCAGGTTAGGCTTCTTTTTCTTCACCATCTCATATGGTGTCTTTCCATGCTTATTGATCAGTGTAGCATTTTGAGTAAAACAAGCGGTTTGAACAGCTTCTGCCCAGAAATAAGTTGGCAATTTTGCTTCAACAAGCATAGTTCTGGCAGCTTCAATCAAGGTTCTATTTTTCCTTTCAACTACACCATTTTGTTGTGGTGTACCAGGTGCTGAAAATTCTTGCTTCACTCCATTGTCCTTGCAGAATTCTTCCATTGTTGCATTTCTGAACTCAGTTCCATTATCAATTCTGATGATTCTGACTTTGTTACTTGATCCTTTGTCCAGAAGCTTCACATGCTCCATCAGAGTTAATATAGTTTCATCCTTCTTTGTTAGAAAATACACCTAAGTGAATCTAGTGTATTCATCAACAATGACTAAAGCATATTTCTTCCTTGCTATAGACATAACATTTACTGGACCAAAGAGATCAACATGCAGAAGATGATAAGGATCAGTGATTGAAAATTCTGTCTTGCTCTTGAAAGATGACTTCCTTTTCTTTGCCTTTTGACATGAATCACATAGGCCATCGACATTTAACAGAGCCTTTGGGAGTCCTCTTACAAGATCCTTTCTGATCAATTCATTGATGTTGTTCAAGTTCAAATGTGAGAGTTTCTTGTGCCACTTCCAACTCTCTTCACTAGACATTCTTGTAGACAGGCAAACAACTTTTCCAACAGAGTCTATTAAGAGCTTGATTTCATAAATGTTGTTTTGCCTATGACCAACTAGAACAACCTTTCCTGTAGATTTGCTGATAACTTCACAATATTCAGGTTGAAAATCTACATGATATCCCTTGTCACAGATTTGACTCACAGATAGCAAGTCATGCTTGAGTCCTGGAACATGAGCTACATTGTTGATGATGACATTTCCAAGATTAATATTGCCATATCCCAATGTTCTTCCTACATTGCCATCACCATAGGAAACTTTTGGGCCAGCCTTCTCCTCATAGTCTGATAGCAGGGCTTTATTTCCAGTCATGTGTCCTGAACATCCACTGTCCACAACTAGGGTTGCCTCCCTGTTGCCCTGCAATCACAAGCAATTACTGAGGATTAGATTTAAGGATCCAGACTTGCTTGGATCCTTTGACATTCTTAACTTTGTTAGCTTTAGCAGCGGAATAAACATTATCAGAGTTTGAGCTAACAGTATCAGAGTTTACACTTGCAGTATTAACTTTAACCCATTTCAGATTGGGTTTCAGTTCATAGTAATTATGATAGATAGCATGATACTCTCTGCAAGTATAAATGGAATGCCAAGTGCTTCCACAGTGTGTGCATAAAGTCTGTGGCTTAGTTCTAGCAAAATCCTTCTTTACCTCAGACTTGGAAGGTAAAGAATTTATATTTTTGTTTTTCTTGCAGAAATTTGCAAGATGTTTAGTACTACCACAGTTATGACATGTCTTTCTTGGAGCATAACTAGCAAGCATTGGTTTATTTCCTGAAGTGATGCCTACTTTTCCATTTCTGTTCTTATTTGACACTCCCTGTTTCTTAACAGATTTTAACTCCTTCAGTTTATGTTTGAGTTGTTTATCTGTCATTGAACCAATATTAACCTGTTTAACACTAGTTTTTACTGGTTCACTTTTAACAGCTTCTTTTTCATTATCAGACAAAAATTTACTGGCTCCATGTACAAAATGAGGTCTGATTTTAACTTGACTTTGAAATCTTAGTTCATCTCCCTCATTATAACCTAGACCAACAGTGTCTGTTTGAAAAATCTGTTGAGTGTCCTTTCCAGAATTAGTCCAAGTCCTAATTTTCTTATTTGGTTCCTCCAACTCAGATTCTAGTTGTTTATATTTCTGAAGCAAATCCTGTTCTATAGAAACAGCATCATCTCTCTCTCTTTCTGAACTTGTTGCATGTTTTCAAGTTTTTCTTCAACAAGTTTATTTCTAACCTTAAGTTCAGAATTTTCAGATTTTATCCTCTCATTCTCTAAAGTCTGATCCCTATAACTTATATGCAATGACTTAAGATAAATTCTTAATTGAGAAATGTCATCAATATTATAAGCATAGGTAGTTAGAGGTACCTGATTTTCAGTAGTTTCTGATTCAGTAGTAGCCATGAGAGCATAGTTAATTTCTTCATCAGAATCTGAAGTGTCTGCTCAATCTCTGCCTTTTGTGATGAGTACCTTTCCAGTTTTACCCTTCCTGCACTCAGGAGCATAGTGACCCATCTCCTTACACTTGTAGCATTGAATTTCAGACTTATCCTTCTTCCCAGACTTGGTCTCTTTTCTTTCAGACTTCCTGAAACTTTTTCTGTCTTCATTTGAATCTCTAGAAAACCTTTTACCTTTCTTGAAATTCTTGAAACCCATTTTCTTGAAGGTCTTCACCATCAACACAGCCATTTTTCTCATTTCTTCTTCATCATCCTCAGAGTCAGATGATTCAGAAGAGTTTGAATCACAATCAGAGTTTGATGATTCACTTTCTGAGTGTATGACCAAAGCTTTTCCCTTCATTTTCCTTCTTGATGCCTCTTTCTTCTGAGGTTTCTCTTCAACATTAAGAGCAACAGACTTTCCTTTCCTGCTTGATCTCCTGTTTCTCTGCTCCATTTCCAATTCATGAGTTTTGAGCAGCCCATAGATTTCATCAATCTCTGTTTCAGCAAGTTCATAGTTGTCTCTAATAGTGGTTGTTTTCACATCCCACTTTTCAGGTAGAGAAAGAAGAAACTTGAGATTTGAGTCTTCTAGATCATACTCTTTGTTGACCAATGACAGATCATTGAGCAGTTTACAGAATCTATCAAATGTTTCTGTCATGGTCTCTTCGGGTTTAGCCTCAAAATGCTCATACTCTTGTGTGAGTATGTTTCTCCTATTCTTCTTAATAGCCGCATTTCCTTGACACCTGACTTCAAGAGCATCCCATATCTCTTTTGCAGTGGTGCAGTTAATGACTTTGTTAGACATAACATTGTCTAAAGCACTATGCAGTAAATGCCTAACCTTTGCATCCTTAGCAATTGATGATAGATCTTCAGGAGTCATGTCCTTCTTTTCCTTTTGAACTATTTTAGCTTCTTCACCAGCAGCTACAACAGATAGCTTTGTAGGATTGTGAGGGCCTTCATAAATCCTGTCAAGATATTCTGGATCTGTAGCCTCCAGAAACATAGTCATCTTGACCTTCCACATTGCATACTCTAATGGCCTCAGAATAGGAACCCTGATTGGTTCATAACGACTCACAGTAGTAGGAGCCTTTTCAGAAACAGTAGGTGTTGGTGGAGGAATTGCTGACATGATTATTGTTGTGTTTGGATCTTTAACCTGTAATAAAGTAACAGATTGGCTCTGATACCACTTGTTAGGCCGAATACACAATTAATAATCAACTTTGTATGAGAGTTTAACAAGTAAGATGATTATGCACTTTAAATCTTCTGATATTAAAAACCCTCTTCGTGATGTAAACTATCACAAAGAGCTGCTAGGTTACAATAAAGATAGTTCGATGCACGATACCCTTCTAGGGTTAACCTAACTGTGTTTATAAAATATACAGCTTCGATACAATCTCTAATTGATATTCCTAATAATCAGCTATACAATGATATCAATTTCAGATTGTCACACGTCTCCTAAGTCAACTCAATCTCTTTGATAGCTATCCAGTCTCCAAAGATCTCGCTTCCATATCAATCTTCAATTGATCTCTAATATCTTCTGTTGACTCCGTACGCGCTACTTCTAGATAGACTTTACTAAACTCTGTCAAGCTTCCGTCAGTCAGACTTTACTAAACTCTGACTTCCTTCCAGTTAAACTCTGATATATCACTGTTACACTTAAACACTGAAACATTACATCAATTATATCTAACATTCATGACGTATAAATATTGGAATCCATATCCATACCATAATAAAAGTTTTAAATCCTACCAAAAATCGGGGTTCTTACACGCACGCTTGCGTGATTTTGTATAAACAAGTTTTTGGCGCCGCTGCCGGGGATCATCGGTGTTTTAATTTTAGTTTATGTACTCGTCATCAGTGGTCATTAGAGTTCACTGACTCGGATTGTTTCTTACATAGTTGTTTGTTTCTTGGTGTTTCAGGTACTTGAACGTGTATAAATTGGAAGAAGAACTTGCAGCAGCTAAAGATGTGGGAGAAATAGTAGGAGCAACAGCAGCAGCTAAAGCTTTGAAGGACTATTCTCGGCCGAAAATTAATGACATCCAATCTAGTATTGTCAGACCAGCCATTGCGGCTAATACCTTTGAAATCAAGCCTGGTATAATTCAGATGGTAACGAATTCAGTTCAGTTTGGGGGTGCTTCAGCGGAAGATCCTAATATGCACATCCGGAACTTTATCGAGATCTGTGACACTTTCAAGTTTAACGGTGTGTCAGATGATGTTATCAAATTGAGACTTTTCCCATTCTCTTTGAGGGATAAAGCTAAGGGCTGGTTACACTCTCTACTAGCCATTCCATTACTACATGGGAGGATCTTGCTCGGAAGTTTCTCACTAAATTCTTCCCCATGGCTAAAACAGCAACAATAAGGAACGCTCTTACTCAATTTGCACAGCAATATGGTGAATCTTTATGTGAAGCTTGGGAGCACTACAAGGAGATGCTTAGGATGTGTCCTCATCATGGAATGCCTTACTGGATGGTGATTAATGGTTTCTATAATGAGTTGGGAGCATAATCTACACCTTTGCTAGATGCAGCATCAGGTGGAGCTCTATGGGCTAAGAGCTACGAGGAAACTTATGATCTAATTGAGACGATGGCTGCTAATGAATATCAGAATCCAACTCAGAGACTATCTCAAGGCAAAGTAGCAGGAATTTTGAAAGTGGATGCAGCTACAGCTATTGCAGCTAAGTTGAAGGCTTTAACTATGAAGGTGGATTCTCTAACTAACTATGGAGTTCAGTAGGTGGCTAGTGCTTGTGAGCTATGTGCGGGCGCACATGAGACGAATCAGTGTGCCATATCTAGTGAGTCGGCACAGTTTGTAAGCAACTTTCAGCGACCTTCGCAACCAGCTCCAGCCACCCATCATCCGAATAACAGGAATCATCCTAATTTCAGCTGGAGCAACAATCAAGGTGCTCAACAACCTCAGCAGCCTTATCAGCAGTTTCATGGTCAGCAATATGGAGCTAAGCCGTTCAATCAAGGTTATCAGCAGCAGTATGTTCCAAGGCAACAATTCCAACCTCCGGGATTTCAGCAACACCCTCATGCAAGTGTGGGGCAGTCTTTTTCTGAAAAATCTGAATTAGAAGAGTTGAGGATGATGTGCAAGAGTCAAGCAGTATCTCTCAAGATGTTGGAGAATCAGATAGGGCAAATTGCAAGTGCCTTACTTAGCAGACCACAAGGAACTCTTCCTAGTGACACTGAGGCTAATCTAGGCAAGAGGGAGGGCAAAGAACAGGTGAAGGAAGTCACTTTGATATCTGGAAAGGTTACAACAGATCCGAAATTAGCAGCTACGGAAGAAGAAGAAATTCAGAATCAGCAGATTGAAAAATCTGTATTGCTAGAATCTGATTTGGCAGCTGATCAGTTGAACGGTAAAGTGGAAAAAAGTAAGAAGTCTGCTGAAAATTCTATTCCGGAGCAGTCTACAAAGAGCAATCAGATCTATCCGCCTCCTCCGTATCCTCGACGCTTGCAGAAAAGTCAAGAAAAGCAATTTCAAAAATTTTTGGACGTTTTCAAGAAATTGTCCATTAACATACCTTTTGCGAAAGCTCTTGAACAGATGTCGAGCTATGCTAAATTCAAGAAGGGCATTCTCTCACATAAGTTGAAGCTCGAGGAATTAGAGACAGTTGCTTTGACGGAAGAGTGTAGTGCTGTGCTGCAGCAAAAGGTTCCTCCTAAACTTAAAGATCCGAGAAGTTTCACCATCCCATGCACTATTGGCAACTTATCTTTCAACAAGTGTTTGTGTGATTTGGGAGCTAGCATCAATCTCATGCCTTTGTCGGTTTTCATGCAACTTGGTCTACCGGATCCAAAACTTACCAACATCTCCTTACAGCTGGCTGATCGGTCGATCACATATCCTAGAGGTATCGTGGAGGATGTTTTGGTAAAAGTTGATAAGCTCATCTTCCCTACGGATTTCTTGATTCTTGATTTTGAAGAAGGTAAGAAGATTCCCATCGTCTTGGAAAGGCCTTTTCTCGCTACTGGTCGTACTTTGATAGATGTTCAGAAAGGAGAGCCCACAATGAGAGTGCAAGATCATACTGTCTCTTTTAATGTGTTCAAGGCCATGAAATTTCCTGCGGAGAATGAAGAGTGCTTTAGAGTGGAAGGGGTAGATACGGGCCAGAATAAAGCGTTTGGTTAGATGTTGAAGTCGAATCCATTAGACGTTGCTTTACAAGGAAAGTTTGATACTGAAGATAAGGAATTAGGCGTGGCTGATCTTTGGGATTCTCAGGTGCTGATTAATGAGGTTGTTTCATGGTCAAATCTTGAGGATAGTGCAAATGAGTCTTTTCTTGAGAAAGATTTTTTGTTAAAGTATGAGGGTAATAAAGATCTTCATGAGTTGTATAGGAATTTTTCTTCTGATGAGATGTTAGAGGAATTGAATGATATTTGTTCTAAGCATGAAATTCAACTTGAAGATAGTTCTTTTGATCCTAAGTCTGTTGTTAAGACTTCTGTTGGTGAACCACCCACTTCCATTCCTAATCCGTCTATTTCCACTCTTGATCAGTCTTTGGTAGTTAATAATGAAAATCATCATGTTGAAGAAGCTTCCAAACTCGAGCTTAAACTACCAGATCATCTGAGGTATGCATTTTTGTGTCAATCATCTACTTTGCCTATTATTATTGTTGCTAACTTGTCAGGTAGTGAAGAGAACAATATTACTGACACTTTTGAGGAGCAAAGAAGGCTGAAACTTGTCATCAAGGATGTAGCCCCGGAAATGATAATTAAATGGTCATATAGAGATACGGTGTAGAAATTTTCAAGAGAAAAAGCCATTGCCATGTCTAGCTAAAGACTTTAAACAAAGGCGTTTCCTGGGAGGCAACCTATGGATTTCCTACTTTCAAATAAAAGAGAATTTTCCCCAATTCTTCATAATTCTGGATTACTATTTTCGTGAGGAGGGTGTAGAGGTCACTTGGCCAGTTTTTGGAGCTCATTCTGTTTATCCACCTCCTGATCCACCCGAGGAGGGTGACCCTGCCGATGTTTAGGTATGTCTACTATCCCTTGTATTACCTTCAATGGGGACATTGAATATTTCAAGTTTGGGGGTGGTTTGGGGGATAAGTAGTGTTAGTTGAGTCTTTGTTCATGTAGAAATCATATATTGTTAGGTCCAAAATAGTTTGTAGAAGGGGGGTTGAATACAAACTATGTCGTTTAATCGAATTTGCTCTTTTCTTAAAATATTAAATCAAGAACAAATTGATGCGGAATAAAACGAATACCGATATTCAAGTTAAATATAAAATTTATATTAACTTGATGGGGTGTGTCTAAATACACGGGTACAAATTACAATGGTTTGATGACCAACTAATTATTACAAATTCTATAGAAAATTCGACATGAACTTTTCTATATTTGTAATAAAAAGATCGAATGCTAAAAAGCAATTCGAGAGATAAGATCTAGGGAACTTAATCCGCTAGATAGTTCCAATAGTACAAGTAAACTATTTCTAGTGGTTTAGATTTAATGATACAAGCTAGAAATAATTTACAAGAATTAAATTGAAGCACATGAACTTTTTCTCTCTTGGTCTCTGTCTCTCCTGTGTGTTTTGCCGAGAGATGATATTTGTGAAGATTGCATGTCTCTCTTGTTTCTGGATGCTGGCTTCTTTCTATTTTTATAGCACAGCCATAGTCATATTGCTTTGTTTCAACTGATATAACAATCAGTTAACAATAATATGACATTCGGTATGACTATCCGCTACAAGTAATATGACAGTCTCTTCCAATATAACTTTCGGTATGACTATCCTTAATACTTGATATGACAGTCTGTTGAACTAGATATGACAATCCATCCCAATACAACTTTCGGTATAACTATCTCTTTGAATGAGATATGACTATCCAGTTGAGATAATATGACTGTCCAATCTAACATCTTGATATGACTATTCTCTTGAACTGAATATGACAATCCAATAATCATATTCTTTTCTTTTGCTGGATATAACTTTCGGTATAACAATCAAAATTGTTAACACTGAAGACCTGCTTATACATTTGTAAGAACCCCAAATTTTGGATATAATTAAAACTTTTATTATATACTGAGGTAATGGTGAATAGTGATTACGACTACGATGTAACGATTGAGATAATGAATGAAAGGAATAGATTTGGATTCAAATGTTATTTTCCATGAAGAATACTATTGGTTGACACTTTAGATAAGAATTATCTATCTCCTAGGGAATTGAGATTTGATAATTCTAAAGGAGAAGATTATTCTTATGCCATCCAAATCGATATCTGTTATTGGTCCAGTGGGTCCGTAAAAAGGTTAAGGAACGATCGAAAGAGATCAGGGACAATTGTACAACCCTAAGAGAATAAGTAGAGAATAAAGAATGAATAGTGTTTTGGTGGAAAAGTGAATGTTATGAGACGACACTATATAGAAGTATCCGGAACGGATTTCCGAGTTCGTATTAGTGATCCAGGAGGAAAATAAGTGTATGTAAAAGCTGTCGAATTCTGAAAAACCGCACTTTTATTTTCTCCGAGAGTTCCCTGGACACTGAAAGACTTAAAAATTTAACGAAGGGATTTAAGGAATATAAATTTGAAAGTTAGTAAGAAAGATGGAGAATGATAGTATTAATATTAAGAAGATTCCCGGTAAACCCTAATTAGAAATCCGTGAAATATTCCTACGAACGATCAATCGAAACGAGAAATAACCGGACAAAAGAAACAAGCAGGGGAAGCAAGAGTCATGCATAAGCCACTAGAAAAGATCTAGCAACCAAGTGGACTCTAGTAACTAGCATACTTGGAGATTTAAACTAGTACTTAGCAAGCCACCACTTGGTTAAGCCTTAAACCATCCAATCTTCAACACTTGTCCTCACAAAGACATCATCTAGTGCATCATCACTTTATTAAAGTAAAAAGAGATGAGATATTATCCAAGGCTCATCCACTTTATGCATTATTCCAAGCAAAACCACAAGAAAACATCAAACTCTCTCCTTTACTCTTCCATTCGACTTTTGCAACAATTCCAAAACAAAAATCCAACTTCCAACCATTGTTTGATCTTGTAATTTTTAAGGTGAGTCTTACATTTCATAAAAATGATCTCCTCAAAATTTTAACTTCAAATTCCTTAGTTTCCATTTTCAAAAAAATCAACAAAGATGAGGGTGAATAGTGTTCTTATGAACTAACCTTTGATTTTTATGTTTCTTTTGATTGATCTAGCTACCTTAAGGTCACATAAGGATAGATCAAGGCTTGATAAGGCTATATCACTCTTTAAGGAAGGTAACAAGCTCCAAAAACCCTTGGTACCATTTTGAGACTTTATGAGTTTTATGGATGATTTAGTGTTAGTATGCTATGTTATGCTTAGATCTATGTTATTAGTCGATTATGGTTGTTGTTTGGATTATGATCCATGAGATGGTTGAGATGAGATGTTGTTAGACTAGTCATGATGTTATCATGTGTTAGAATGGATGGGGTGTAGTGCTTGATTAATTCACGGTGACGTGAAAACTTTGGAAATCGTGTAAACATAGCCGTCGTAATGCCGAATTTTCGATAATCTATAAAAACCGTGCATCACAGTAGCATGAACTCACTGTCCAGTGTTGTATTTTGCCATGATAAGATAGATAATGTTCCAAGCTTCGTTTTGATATAAAGAACATGTGAAACAGACTTACGGTTTAGGAGTTATGGCCGATATACTAAAAGTAGTTCGAAACCGTAAACGAGAATTCGTAATTGAAATTGAACCCTCGTAAAATACGTAAGTCAGTGGCGAATCTTGGTAATTAAAGAATAGAGGTAAAAAGGAAGGTGTGAGAGAAAACCTCATGTGAAACGGATCGTTTTCCGATTTTATAAAAATGTTCGAATCGAAGTTAAACGCGAACGAACCCCTTAAAAGTATAACTTTGGTTATAACTTAGAAAACAAGCGATAAAACTCTAGGCATAATCTCGGTTCGTAATCGATCGACTTTAGAACTTTTACGACTTAAGTATATACCAAGTGTGGGTATGATGACATGTCATAATAACGAACGAATGTTGGATCATATCGGTGATAAAAAGAGTTACACTAAAAGGTGTATAACGAGTTAATTCGAAAACGTGTTTCGATTTAAGTGAAGTTATACCTAGAATTTTAAAAGGTGTTAAGTGGTTAATCTCGAATGTTCTGATTGTTTATAGATCATCGAGCAGACCCAGGACACGTTATCTCCACCCACACCCGATTACCAGGCAAGTGTTCAAACCTTTGAACCTGTTGTTGTGATAATATATGTATATATAATTTCTGTTTTATATATACCATCGCATGCATGCCTGTTTCCAATTATATTTTGACTCTGGTTTTTGTGATACTTGTTCCCTGAATTGATATTGGCTTATAGACTAGATACGAATTATCAGTGATAAGCCGGATTGTTTTGGTAAGACCCTTAGCGAAGGGTATATGATATTCATTCTAAATATAGACCGGGAGTCGGTATTTTGAGATATAGATAGTCGTGGAAACCCGGAGGGATTCCAACGACAGATTAATATTTATCTGTGGAATGTTATTGTTAAACGTTATTTATATTCCATAAAGTGTCAATTACTTGGAAATATTTCGAGGAATGATATTCGAGTATTATCTCAGTCGAGAGATATTAAATGATTGTTAGTTTCGAATATTCATTTAGAGTTGATTTTTTAATGAATATTATTTTGATATTCATTAGAATGTTATTTATTAAAAGAATATTACTTTCGAATATTCATTTAAGGTTTTATGTACTTGATGAATATTATTTTAAAATATTCATTGGAACTTCTATTTACTTAAGGAATATTATTTCGATTATTCCTTTAAAGTTTTGATTACTAAATGAATATTATTTGGATATTCATTTAGAAGATTAATTACTAAATGAATATTATTTGGATATTCATTTAGAAGATTATTTATTAAATGAATGTTATTTGGATATTCATTTAGAAGATTAAATATTAAATGAATATTCTTTTCAAATATTCATTTAAGGTTTGACTTCTTTATTGAATATTATTTTAAATATTTATTGGAGTTTAATTATTTAATGAATATTATTTTGAATATTCATTTAAGGAGGGTTTTATTTAGTAAATAATTCTATATATTCATTCGAGGATTACTTACGAGCAATATTATGATTTAATAATATTCCATAATTATTATTGAGTTAATAAATACTCTTGGAATATTTATTTAATTCTTATAAATTCTTTTTAAAATGATTTATATTATTTGGAGATTATCTTTCACCTCCAAATATTATGTAAAATATTTCGGAGTCTTTTTACGACTATTTTATCAAGGAAAGGTTCCCAACTCTTTATTTTTCATTTAAATCTATCTTAAAAAGGATTTAAATGTTCGCTTAAACTTCCATATTATAGGGGAACCTACTTGAGAAAGGTTATTTATCTTGTTGACTTCCCGGTCATAATTTATCCTTTTCACTCGCAACTTGTTTGCTATGGACTCATTAAGTCTGTGTGTACCTTCTCATCATTCGAGGGGTAAGATTGTTGGAACAAGTTGATATCCATTAACAAGCTATAGCTTGGGAAATGTTGGTGAATTTTCCTTTCCAACTAGATACGACTACTTTGTGGAGTCTTATCAACAAGTATTTCACTTGGGGAAGGGAGGACAAACTCTACGTTTCAATACTGTGGATTTATTCGAACTAGGAGTCGTGTGTAAGAGGCCGAGTCGCGCGGTCCATCACAAGGCCTAACCATTGGCCAGGGAGTTACTATTAAAGGCAATCGACAAGCGGAGCCGTACCATCCCCGACTGATCATCAGGGAGTGGGACAGCTGGCGCGTAATAACTCCAGTATTGGTTCATCTCCCAAATTGGGAATTCCTTGCAACACGTATCGAAGAGACTTCTTTCAGGTTGACGGTGTCTTCCGCAACACGTATCGAAGAGACTTCTTTCAGGTTGTAGGACTTCAAAAAAAAATGTTAATAACTGGAATTGCAATATTTTCCTTGCAAGTTCCTCTTTATATGATAAATGATAATATCTTGCTTATTTTGACTTAGCAGATATTTCCACAAAATAAATACTTTAAGTTACCTTGTAACTTCATCGTTCATATTATACTGGCATCATTTCCGTAAATGCATGGCATATGGTTTGAAAGATACTTTTGAACTGTTATATATTATCGTTCAGTTGAATATTATTGTTGGTGGGCTATTGCTCACCCTTGCTTTATTATTATATCACAACAACAGCTAGACCAGATGACTCGCACAAGGCGTACTCGACGCTGGCGAAGACGATGAGACTACCAGAGCCGAAGAGAAAGCTATTGGTAGGATAGATTTATTCTTTCAGTACTGAGTATATGGTCTAGTATGACTTATGTAAATGGATGGCAAAGAGTATGTTTTCATATTGTAACTCTTTTGGATTGTAAGAACTCATAATGTGTTTAATAAATTTGATTGTTACTCTGATTTCATCTCTGGGACTATAACGGGTGTGTTTTATATTGTTGTGTTGGGTCATAAAGATGTAAATTATTTTATGTTGAGGTAAGTTCAAGTATTGTGGACAGAATTGGATACCGTAACGACCGGATCCCGGACCCCGGGTCTAGGGGTGTTACAACATTTATAAAACCGGGGCCTATTTCGTCCTTATTATGGGCAGCTCCGTAGACATGCCTTTTAACCCGCACAGCTTATAATCTTTAATTAATAAATAATTATTTTAATCCAGAAATTATAAAAATAAATATCTAATATTATTAGGTATTTATAAATATAATTTTGTAATTAAATAAAATATTTATTAATATAAATAAAACCTTAAGTTCCAAGCTGCGGTCTTCCGAGGGTCTGGAACCGGACTCCTTTTGCTTAACAAAAAATATATCAATTCCAACCGGGGTTCCAGCTTTAAGAATATATCACCTTCCATTTCCTTGTGATAATTCTATTTTCTCATAACCGGTCCAGGTGTAAGCTACGGTCTCTTGAGGATGTGAAACCGGACTCTTTTTGCTTAACAAAAAATACAACAATTCTAATCGGGGTTTCAGCATTAAGAATATATCACTTTGCATTTATTTGTGATAAATCTTTTTCCTCACAGCCAGTCCACTTGATAGTAAAATCCTTGTGGTTAATTAATTTAGCACTTCTGTTGCTTGCACAATGATTTTCCCTCATACCAGTCATGATAGCTTGAACCACTGAAGTTAATGACGAACAACCACTGTTTAATGTTGACACTCGATGCACGGTCTGGTTCATGAGTGACTAACCGCAATGACTGTTCTTCATATATTGACTTTAAAACTGTGGTTCATGTCTCCCTTTTCTTCACTCTTTTTCAAACCTTTATAATCTATACTCTGCCACTATAGGAACCTCTTGTCACTATAAATAGAATCCACTGTCTTGATTACTCCACTGACGCTTGATCAACTGAATGAACTTCTTCAAGTGTAGTATAACTCAAAATGGTAAATTGACTTTGTCTTCCTTCTTTTGACAGTTATGCAATTGAGATCCCTGTGACAGTACATATACTATTTACTATTACATTCTTGTTTAAGTTGAGTTGAATCCTCGAAATACAAATAGGCTACATCATATGCCTTTCATATATTTTGCATGTTAGTGGTAATTCATTCATGTTTTGTTCGTATTATTGCATGTTTGTTTCATGTAGGGCATTCTGTTATTTTGTTTTCGTATACCATGTGAGTTCGTTTAGTTGCATTTGCATAGCATGCATATTTCATGATCCCTTAGAATAAGCTGATTCTGATTGGTAGGTTGTTGTCTAATTGAGTGTGGTAATGATGAATAGAAGGTTGATTTATAGTTCCTACGAAATTGACTTGCATGTGTCAGAAACAAATTATTTTCACAGTCTCATCGTTTGCTTTTGGGGTAGGTTGAGGTCATGCTTGTTTGGTTATTTTAGATTTAATCACTTGATTATATTTAGAATTTTCGTTATTCCCTTGATAAAATTAGAGCACCAAAATCTAAGTTTGGGGGAAATCAGGGATTTCATCCTAGTTGTTATGTGTCAAATGGCTAGTAGCCGGCTCATATTTATGAGTAGTCTAGGGTTGGATGAGATGGAGCGAAACGCACTCATTCCAATTTAGATGTGTGAAAAAAAAAAGAAATAGAAAAAAAGAGTCAAAATAAATGCAGAATTAACCAGGGTGAGCTCTTTAATACTCGAGCAATTAAGTTCTAGGGGACTTTGTGCCTAGTGACCTAAGGCTTTTACAGTCTGGGATCCACTAACCTAACGCTCGTTACATGGGTATTATTGTATAAGCCTTTTGGGGTCTCATCCATTGCACGGTTAAATAAGCATGCGTTGATTGTATATAGTATTATATGTCGTAGTTGTTAGTAATAACGCATGAATTTCTGACTAACTTGAATGATGATGGAGGTGTTCCTAGGTTATGAAGTGTTTACCGTCTATTCCATTTATAAACTTGTGATTGTCTTGGCGAAGAATGGTTATGATTTCGATCTAGTTTTAGGAGTATATCTGATGAGCATCGCACACACGCACGTTTCTGTTCATGTATTGTTAGTATACGGGGACTTAGTCGAGCTCTATTTGGAGTTAGTTGCATTCTTTGAGATATTAGCTTGCTAGTTGGTTTTGGTTAGTTCGAGGGGATCGTTGCATTTTCATATTAGTTACATTCATGCATTGCATTGTTTAGTTAGATGGATTTTGTGGGTACATTCGCTATAGGCCCTCACGAGACCTTACTCGTCCACTAGGGCTGCCTAGGGGTTTAAAGGGCTTGTTGCATATGCCAAATGCAACCGTGATCACTTACGGAAGTGGAACTAGCTAGTTGTATATAGTTACGTTTGTTTATGCTTGAGGACAAGCATCAGTTTAAGTTTGGGGGTGTGATAAGTGGATTTTATATCCACTTGGATCGCTTCATTTCGGCTTAAATTGACTGTCTTGGACTCAAGTATGTGGTGTTTTTGATGTGTTTTCGTTAATTGTGCAGGTTTAGCTATTTCGGATAGGGCTGGCGTTTTTCGTCAATTTTGGAGTTGGAAATTAGCTTTGTAATAAAGGAAGGATTAGTTTTCTAAGCTATCGTGAAGGGTCGTGAGTTAAAGGAATGAAGATGTGAGCTAATACAAAAGGAACGGGCGAAATCGGAGCAAGAACGAAGAAAAGAGAGCAGAAATTTCACTCCAGCAGAATGTAGCAGGGCTTAGAGCGCCACTGCAACGCTGAGAGCGCCAGAATCAGCTAACTGCAGCACTGAGAGCACCCCTGCAGCGCTGAGAGCGCTGTTAAATCCTGGAAAAGTGCTGATTTTTATCCTGTTTCGAATTTAATTGTATTTTTAGGTCTTTTCTTGCTGTAAAAGTTTTCTAGGGCCTATATAAACATGTTCTATCATTGTAATTTGTACCATTACTTAGAAAAACACAGAGAGAGCTAGAGTTAGAGAATTAGACTTGGAGACAGATTCCAAGGATCGTGACAGCATTCGGAGATCTAGATCTACTCTTGTATTCTTCTAAATTAGGCGATACTCTGGATTTTGGATTTGTTTTCTTAACTCTTTATTCTAGTATTATTATATTCATTCAGTCTTTGTTTTACATCATGTTTTCATCAGATCCCATGGTGACGAGCGGTTCGATTATGAACTAATCATTGTCATGGGATTCTAACGGATTTATTTATGGAGATTTAGTATCTTGATGCTTTAAAGATCTGTGTGATGTATATCTGATATCCTTGTATGGTTATGCTTAATGGTTAGATGCGTAGCTAACATCTAGTCTGTTAATTTCTTGTAAAGTGAAAGTGGATCTTGAGATTTAGAACTTGCCATGCTAGCATAGGTTCATAATTGTTTATCAACATGATTTGTAGCGTAAATTGAAAAATATTATGCTGCCCTGTGTGATCTTTGTGGATAACTTGTTCTTCAACCGTTATGTTTTCAAATTCTATAGACAAATAGGGTCTAAGCATAATTGGTGTCTATTCATCTTCTATCTCTTTTGTGGATGTATGGATAGTTTGGTATACGTATGCTAACAGGTAGCGTGTACTTGTTTCGTGTTGTTCGATCAGATATCATGACCATTGCATATAGTAATTAAAGGCGTCAGATCTAAGCGAAGTATTTAATGAAGTTAGGATCTCATGTTTTTAATCTCATAAGTAAATCAGTTTCAAATCTCGTTAGTCAATTAAATCTCATTCTAGTTAATTTGCATCTTAGTTAATTTAGTTAATCACAACCCAAAATTTGTTATTTGTCTTAGCAGTGAGTAAAAACCATACATTGTTGCATAGGTACAATAACTGAATTAAAACCTAAACCAGATCTCTGTGGGAACGAACTTGACTTAAATCTATATTACTTGTTACCACGTACGCTTGCGTGCTTTTGTGTAAACAGGGATAGGAGACTTCACAACAGAGAGGGCGCGCCCTCAAGTTGTAATTCTCCTCGCATCACTCAAATTCCTTCAAGTACCTCTAGTGAAGAGAGGTCAAGGGCGCGCCCTCCCTCAAAAGAAAAGCATCAAGGAGGCTCTCAGGAAAATCCATGGCCTTAAGGAAATACAAAAGCTGAAGGAAACCAGCAAACTCGAAAACAAAAGGAGAAGCAAAAACAAACTCAAACTCAAGAGGTGATTCTCACATAACCTCATGCTGGAACTCCAGGAAATATTCAGACAACAACTCAACCTCCACCTTTGGGGGGTACTCAGCTAGTTATACAGCCAAATATCCAAAACATTCCTGTGGTGGGAACTTTCAATGAGGATGATTGGAAGAAGCTCCCTGTTCACTTGGATGGAGGAAGGATATCTGCCATAGCACAAACTCCTTCTCCATTTTCAGTAAAAGTTAGAGAGGCACAACTCACCACTGGATACAGGACTATGACAAATGATTTATGCTTTCATGGAAATGTAGACCCTATGAAATTCTTGGGACATTTTGATATTAAAATGGATGTTTATCAGGTGACCATTTGGAGAATGACAGTAGTAATGCTTCGAAGAAGGATGTTCCAGGAAAGAGGCACAATTATCAAGATGCTCTCACTATCAGGTCACGCCCCCACTATTAGGATGCGCCCTCATTTAATTTGTTTTAATGTGATTTTCACCATTTATTTCTTTAACTTTTGCAGGAAGAAGATTATGAAAGAGAATTCCCAAGAACTCTCAAGGCACGCCCTGAAGGTGGTATCCAAGGTTCAGATGATTTCCAACAATTTCTTAGAGAATTCGATGATTGAACACATTCTCATCTCCAGGATACGTCCTCCAGCATGTGAGATATTCCCGAGAGGCATCTCCCTCTAAAGAAGCCCTCATATAACATAGGGAAGGGCGCGCTCTCAATAAAATTTGGTTAGATTAGAAGATCCTTGCTAGAGAGAGGATGGATATTGCTAGTTTGAAGGAATATCAAAAAGAAATAAATTACTTGGAACAAAGGCCCCGTGATCCATAGAGAGTGCCCCCAGATTCTGAGAGAATCACTGGTCGGGGCCCCATGGACACGAGTGAGCCATTCCTTGAGATTTCGTTGGAGGATAATGAAGCCAACGATGTAGGAATGACGTTGTTTGGCCTAATCACCAACAAGTGAGGAATAGTCCTCGACATGTTGCTGAGGACCCTCCCTCTAGAGAGAAAGCCCATACGATTGTCCCTTTGGCTTCTCATTGTACAACCAGTGGAAGATAGAGGGAGAATACTCTTCAGGGAAATGCTCGACTTCAAGAAAATGCACGACTCCAGGAAAATCCTCCAACATAGAGATGAATGTATATCAAATTATTGAGAAGACTTTTGCATAGAGAATCACTCTTCAGAGGACGCACCGTTAATATGTGTTTTCCCTATAGGGACGCACCCTCAGAGGAGAAGGATGTGCCCTTAAGAAAAAATACATATGCTCGAGTGGACTCTAGTACTTAGGAGGATACATACTGCTTATACTTCAGAAGGAAAGAAGATATTGAGGTGCGGCCCCGCAAATCTTAGGATGCGCCCCTTGATCATCAGGTTGAGGCCTCAAGATCGTGAGTGAGCCCCTCCATGAAGAGACAAAACTTTGTTGCAGAGGACGCGACCTCACATCTTCAATGATCTGAGTGATAGGCCTTAGAGCGCACCCTGAGCATATTAAATTCATATTATGACTTCGTCTTCAAGTATGATTGTTAAGATCCTCGTGTTATCTTTTGCTAGAAGAAAATTGTGTTGAGATGCGGCCCTATAGACCTTAGAGTGTGCCCCCTGATAGGCAGGTTGAGGCCCTAAGGTCATGAGCGAGCCCCTCTATACAAGAAAGGCATTCTGACATAGAGTATTCACAATGATTATCATCAAGACATCCATCTGAACTAGAAGAGGCTTAATCATTGCCCTCGTCCACTTAGGTCAGGGCACGCCCTCGGCAACTCCAATGGCTCTGACGCTGGGGGGTAGTATTGAAGCATCTCCCTGGTCCTACATATTTATGTACTTCAAGGATTTTTTTATGAACAATGGAATACCTACGAGGATGCCTCCTAGTGAGATGTCTCCCCATGAGATGCCCTTCATAGAATGCCTCCTAGTGAGATGGGTTTTCGTGGGATGCTTCTTCATGGTATGAGATGTAGAGTGGCCTATGATCGGAGAGTTTCTCCTGTCGTCTTTGCGAAAATATTTGAGGATGAGGCCCCCAAATAGTCGTGCAAACGTTTGATGGAGTACTTTCAATAGGGTGATGCACTGGCTCCCCATTTTATTTAAGTAGGACGATGCCTGAATAGTAGACTAAAAGGTAAATTAATTACCTTCTAGTCTAAAGGGGTAGTCCATGTACACTTCAATTACTCCTAGTTGTGTTTGTGAAATTTTTAAATTTTCCAAGAATGCTTGTTGTCTGTAGGGCGCGCCCATTAGGATGAGTCTACATAGTCCCTTACAATGGAGGACGCGCCCTCGGCTAATGGTAAGGTATGGTATTCTTTTATATAGTATGAAAAGTAAATATAATATGTGCAAGATGGAGTTACAAACTAGCATGGAAATTCAACAATTTAGTGGGAAAATGCTTATAGTCTGCATACATACACTAACAGAGGAGAAATGGAAACTACTGTCAGACTCCATATATGCAACTTTCCATAAAAAAGAGAGACGAAACCAACTAAAAAATTTATGATGGTTGTATGCGCCTGGTTTAAACGAAAAAATGGATAATTTAACCCGCATGCGCGCCCTTAAATTAAAATAAAAAATACTGGGCACGTTCAGTATCAATGAAATTTAAAGAAATATCAACAAGGGCATGCCTGTCAAAAATAATTTGATAGAGTTCACATATGCATTAGTTAAAAAACTAATTGCAAGACTTTCACGAATCTATGCAAAACAAAATTTGAAGACGTATGCCGAGAAATAAGTTGAAGATAATGGGGGTGTTTGGGGAACTTATTTTTCAGAATAAGTCAACTTATTTTAAATTGAAAGTTAAGATTCCTAACTTTCCAACTTATTTTCCAACTTATTTTTGCAACTTATTGAATCTCAAACTTACATTAAATATTTATATAAAAAAATTATTAAAATATAAATTTTTTACCCGAAAATAAGTCCATAAATCCTTATATTAAGGTTAGCCAAACAGGCCAAATATAACGGGGCCTACATAGGTGAAGTAAAAAAAAAGAGTAATAAGTGCCAACAACTTATAACTTATAAGCAGCAAGAGAAGGTCCCATATGATATGCGTTTTAAATCAAGAATATATATCACAACAAAGACCTTATATTGAAGCAATGTGAGGAATTTATATGATGAATTCTTTGTGCATGGAGTTACACATGTGGCGAGGACCCGTCCAGTTTTACCAAATTAATCAACATTGTTATGCCATATTTTGGCATGTCTAATAATCTCCTAAATTTCTAATAGTTATTAATTATTAATTCAGATTAATAATTGTTGCTTAACTCCTAAGTTTTATCCTCTCCCTGAAACGAGGAAAGAATCAATCTCAAACAATCAATAACGGAAAATATCTCCAAACGATATTCTTCAAATCAGGAAGATATCACAACGATAAGATTAAGTCAGATAAAATCAATAATCACCTAGATTAACGAAATTTATCCCTAAAGTCTCTAAGGGATAGACACAAATCAATTTCACAGAACTACGTGGGCTTGATCCTATATAAACATATATGTACGTAGGCATCTTGGTATGATGGAATCCGATACACGAGACAAATCGAGACACCTGCCAAGTCCAGCCCCTCTTTTTTCATAAACCCTAAATCCCTAAAAACAGCCATATTCATACACAATCGCTCTACAATTCCAACACCCCTCCGATTTCGTGTTGTTACGAAATTCCTCCAACAACATTTGGCGCTAGAAGGAGGGCATTAATTATTTGTGGAGGACAAATAATTTTCAAACAAAAATTGAAAGGGAATTTCGGTTTTTTAGGTATACAAATGGATAACGGCGGCAAAAAAAATAATGGTTACAGTGGTACACGATTAGCACGGAATGAGGGTTGGCAGACTCACATGCGCAACCAGTAAAAAAAAGAAAAAGTTCAGACCATGAAAAAGCAAGACTAAAAGCATGGCAGGAGCAGCTGTACGGAAAAAAGGAAAAAAAAAAAAAAAGGTGCCACATAGAGAAAACAAATAAAAAGGATGGAAAACAAAGATTTACACTTGCTTACGGCAAGATTAACACAAGATATCAATGATGCTACACAAGTGCACTTGGTGGAATCGAAGCCCGTGAACTAGCAGCGGCAGAAGCAGATAAAATAAAAAAGTAAAAGAACTGGAGGCCACGCAGCAACGGAGTCCAACAACAGCAAAAAAACGAAGCACTAGGGAAATTCACAATTAGTTGAATACGAAAATTAAAGATAAGACTTCTATCTTTTAAATTTATTTTCTGCTCATTAAATTATTATGTCATGCATACATAATCATGTTTTTAAATATTTTTTAGAAAAAATATTTTTTATTCAAAAAATTCGTGCGAGCTATATATTTTTATGCTTGTAAAATATATTGCGATTTAAAAAAATATCGTACGAGATACTTATGCTAATTAATTGTTGATATTTATATATTGATGAATTGCAGATTTATTTTACAATCCCGTACGAGTTGCATGCTTTGAAAAAAAATACATATGCAAAACACATTTTTTTTTGTAAAAGATTTTCTACAATAAAAGGAGCATTATTTTCTAAGAAAATAAATATCGCGACATTATTAAAAGAGCATATTTATTATCGCATTTGGATTTGTAAAATATTTTTCATATATCGTCGCGATAGTACATATATGTCAAAAATATTTTCAAACTTGCAACTAAATTGTCAAGTAGGGTAGCCTAGACAAGCTATAAATCTCACAATGCTACATGCTTAGTAAAGTGCAGCACCCTCTGGATTATTGAAGGCCTATGAGATATCTCTATATCGAATGGGTGGAGGCATCCCTATACAAACTATCTTTATTGAAGGCCCATGAGATCTCTCTATATCGGATGGGTGGAGGCATCCCTATGCAAACTAGTTCACCAGAACTACATCTACATCTACATCTCTTATTAACAGTCTCGTCACAAACGAAGACACATCCTTGTGTGGTTGCATCAGATACTTAAAAAGCGTGCATGCCAATTCGGGATATATACAAGCGCCAAGATCCTAACTAGACAACAAGGATCGCAAAGGATTTCAAACAAATTATTTATGCTCGCACATTTGAAAACCTTGGCAAATATATATCTTATACTGGTCATCGCATGCTATCACACTTGCATCAGCATACGCCTAACGAGCACAGTAGTGCTCTAAGAGTTTTTCTAATCATCTATTTTCAGTTTTTTCAGCGACTCAAGAAATTTGGAAGCTTGAAGAATTCTTAGTTCTCCACTGCAGCAAGCTACACTGAAGAACTGGGGAATAGTTGTTATGCCATATTTTGGCATGTCTAATAATCTCCCAAATTTCTAATAGTTATTAATTATTAATTCAGATTAATAATTGTTGCCTAACTCCTAAGCTTTATCCTCTCCCTGAAACGAGGAAAGAATCAATCTCAAACAATCAATAACGGAAAATATCTCCAAACGATATTCTTCAAATTAGGAATATATCACAACGATAAGATTAAGTCAGATAAAATCAGTAATCACCCAGATTAACGAAATTTATCCCTAAAGTCTCTAAGGGATTGACACAAATCAATTTCACAGAACTACGTGGTCTTGATCCTATATAAACATATAGGTACGTAGGCATCTTGGTATGATGGAATCCGATACACGAGACAAATCGAGACACCTGCCAAGTCCAGCCCCTCTTTTTTCATAAACCCTAAATCCCTAAAAACAACCATATTCATACACAATCGCTCTACAATTCCAACACCCCTCCGATTTCGTGTTACAAAATTCCTCCAACAACAAACATGAAATCAAGAAACGACGTAGCAAAATAAATAAGGTGAAGATAAATATGTGGAGCCTATCGAACTAGCCGGAGGTTAAATAAAAATATGTACGGCAGCACCATGACAAAAGGGCATTCCAATTGCGTGATTACGAAAAATTATTATTATTATTATTATTATAGAGTGAAGGAAGTCAAAGACTTGCACAAGAAGAGTGAAAAAATAGACATGCCTTTTAAGAAGAACGGAATTTGATTGTTTTTTTTTTTTGTTTAGATAAGCCAAAATTTATTATAATAATCCAAGTACAGCGTAGAGTTACAAGAAAAGCAAGTGATGTTTTTATTTGAAGAAGAAAATGCATGAATGTATACATGTATTCATGCATGATTAAAAGTGCAAGATGAGAATTGTTGGTGGCAGGGCCCAACAACATTAAAAAGGTAAAAACCAAAATGAAAGACTTGCTTAAAAAAAACATGTACGTGCATGGTTTTTTAAAGGTGAATTAACGAAGAAAGAAAATGAAGACACTTACGGGGTAGTATTGTATTATGACTTTTAATTACAATTTTTGGAGTAATGACTTTTATGGATTTTATAGACTTTTAATGACTATTAATGATTCTTGTAGAGTCACCAAAATTTCGAAATACTTTTGCAAACTCCTAATAAAATGACTTCTAAAAATTTTCATAGACTTTTTGATAGATTTTGTGGTGTACTAGACTAATAAAAAGATCATATATTAACCTATATTGTGAAACCCTTTACCCTTTTTTCACTACAACCCAATTTCGATCGTGTGTTTTCTAATCAATTCGGCCAGAGAAAATTGAGTTCAAGGTATATTTCTTGTTAAATTGAGTATTCATTGCATATTTTTATCTAAGAATTATATATTTGTCACTATTCATAGCTAATTATGATGCAGAGTTATGTCATTAGCCATCAAAATTTCTATGTTGCAAAGCTAATTTTATTAGTGTTTTGTGTGAATTTTTGCAAGCACAATATTTTTAGAAGCCCATGAATTAATATAATGTTTGATGAGTTCATATTTTACCTTGTATGTTATGATCTAGTTTTACAAAATTATTGAAGATCGCACCCTCAACAATATCGTTTACTAAAATGAATATAAATATGAAAATTGAAAACCAAGAAGAGGAAGAAGAAGAGGAAGAAAGAGAAGAAAAGCGACAGAAAATTTTAAAAAAATTTGTTGATAGTAAATGAAATAATATTATTCAAGATGATTTGATAGAGTTACTAGAAGTCATGTCAAATCTTATCAAAAAGCTCATGACTTTTTTTTTCAAGGGATGTAGTTATAATTTTTGTTAAATGTCATTAAAAGTCATTCTCATTAAAAGTCTTTGACTTTTGGAATAACACGATACTTATAAAGAGTCTATAAATGTTTAAATTCAATACCGCCCTACTTTTAAATACTTCTTAAAAGTCTTAATTGAATAACACCATACGTTTAAAGATTATTTAAATTTTAGAATTGAATACCTCATGACTTTTAAAATCATTAAAAGTCTTAATACAATACCACCCCCTTAGCTTGGACAAAAAAAGAAATGACATAACGCCAATTCCAACAATGAGATCCAAATTTGGATAATAAAGTGATCCAAATTTGAATCAGATTCAAATTCTATTCTAATCATATGATCCAAATATAAATTTAAATTCAATTATCATTATTATATTCATATATTTTGATTTTAAATATTTTGCAAAGTGATTAATTAATTTTATTATAAATCATAATAATAACATCAACAACTAAATTATAACTAAAATAGATTTGAATAAAAATAAAACATTGCAAAGTATATTCGAAATAAATAGAAAGTTTTTATATAATTTTTATTTCGCTTTATTTGAAGTTGTATATATCGTGAAATTTTCTCTGTTGTATTGCTTCATTTTATGTTTTTAATTTTCATGTATTTTTAAATTTATGTATTTTAAAATTTCATGTAATTTGAATTTTTATGTATTTTAAAATTTTACTTTAGAATTTATCATAATTTTAATTATATTCTAAAATTTATTAATTTACTTTTAATGAAATTGACAAAATCAATAAAATAGAAAAGATAATATTATTATAACGATATATAGACTTGGATCAATGAATAGTAGTAATCCAAATCTGGATCAATATTATTTACTAATCCAAATTTAAATCATTTTTTAGTTCATGATTGGAATGATTTTGAATTTTTAGTCCATTGTTGGAGTTGCCCATTGATAGGAGAATTCTGGACACATTAAAAAGAAACAATTAATGATGGGCCCACGCATGGGTAATGATATAAAAGAAGATGACCGCTACATTAATGAGGGTGTACGCCATCATATCACAATTTGAAAGAAAATGGCCCCAAATATCATAATCTGAAAAGTTGGTCCATATATCACTCTAAAACACTACATCGTGTAAAAAAATGAAAACGCTACATCATGTAGCATTTTGACTTTTATTTTTTTTATTTTTTTTTTAACTATAAACGATACTTGAAGTTTGGTTTTGGGCTAGTAACGTCACTTTAAGTTTGGTTTTGGGCTAGTAACGTCACTTTAAGTTTGGTTTTGGATATTTTTTTTTTGAAACGTTACTTTAAGTTTGGTTTTGGATAATTTATAAAACCCAAAATGGAAACGTTGAACCCCAAAAGTTAATTGTTGAATCCCTAAATTTAATTAAAATTGTATTTTTAAAATTTTAAAATTTTAATTAAAAAATTGAATCTGACGGCCAGATTTTTAAATGCTAACTCATTTAAAATTTAGGATAAGTTAGGGTTTAGGGTCTACGATTTAGGGTTGTAAATAACCCTAAACCGCAAACCCTAAATTCGTATACGGTTTATTCGTCGTTCATTTTTTAATTTCAATTTTTAGATTTTTTAAATTTTTAAAAATTTTGAAATTGGTAACACCACTTAAAGTAGCGTTTTAGGTTCAAAACACCATTTTAAGTAGCGTTTTGAATGCAAAACGGTACTTAAATTAACGTTCTGGTCAAAACCAAAGATGAATTAGCGTTTTATACATCAGAACAAAATTTAAAATTGTGTTTTGGTTATAAACTTAAAGATGAATTAGCGTATTACACTGCAAAACGTCAGACGTAACTTTGTTTATAGAGTAGAAGTGCGCACCTCTACTAAAAAAACCAAAACGCTACACGCAACGGTGTTTTGGAGTGATTATTGGGGCTAAGTTTTTGAGCTGTAATATTTTGGACAATCTCCTTTCAAATTTTGATATTGGGAGCCTTTTTGTCCGAACCTTCTTTATTGTGAAGAATATATATAGCTTTTGCTATATTAATAGTATTGCTTTAATACGAAAATCACGTGTTAATGGCTTAATGCTATGAGAAACATTTTCAGTTCAGACAAAAAGTAGAAGACTCGTCTCGAGATGGGCTACAATGTGCAGCATGGTACTAGTAAACTAGTCATTTTTCGAGGATGAACTAATATGCATACAACATATTTAGTTAAGAAAGAAAAAGGGCGCGCCCTCAAATATTTCTTACTAATAAGAAGAGAAGTGGCAGAAGCTTGGAAGTTGCATGGGTCGGGGTCATGAGGTAATTCTGCTTGTAAAAATAGTAGTACAAGGCTGGTTGTGCAACATAGAGGCTGCATGTTACGTTAAAAAAATTCGTAGAAGTTAATGGCTATAGGATCAGGTGAGAAAAATCAAAAATATAAGGCGGCCTGACAATCACAGCATGGACGCGTCCTTGTGATAAATATATATATGTTGAATATAAGGCATCACATGTTGACAAAAGGAAAGAAGTGACAAGTAACAGATAAGAAGTTCAGGTCAAAGTAATGCAGGCTTGTGCTCGTGAAATTCGCCGGAGAGGTTACATAAGAAGAAAAAGAAAAGGTTCAAGATGGTTAGAAATATAATTGGATCCATACGGATTCAAGTAGAAGAGAAAATGAAATAAAATTCTTTGCCTTAACACGTCAACATGCAAATACAAGGTTGAATAGAAAAATCAATTCATGGGGACTGCAGATTTATGAAATAATGCTTATGACATAAATTTTGGGCCATTTAGCTTACCTTAAAATAAATAATTTATAACTTAAATGATAAGTGTCATATAAATAATAAATAAATTAGAGCTTATAAGTCAGTAGAGTATTGAAGGATTTTATTGTGTGCATTCTAGAATCATGAGTGAGGTTAAAAATGGAAGGGGGTTCCAAATGATGTAGAGGAGAATTTTGTTACAAATTTCTTCTTAGTTCCCTTTACATATATGGGCATTCCAATATCATTTTTCACCCAAATAAAACTGCAAATTAATAGATATCATAATGTTAAGATATGTAAGTTACAAATATAATATTTATATTTGTAACTCCTACTCACATTAATTATAATCAATACTATTTATTTCATTTTATTCTTTGTAAGTTACAAATACATTAGTAATGTATTTTATTCTAATATTATATTTGATAAAAATAAGTCAAATACAACATCACCTACTTGACCTTTTTTAATCAAATATTTTTCTTGACTCCCACCTTTTCCAGAATCTATATATATTCTCACTTTTCGTAAAATCAACACTCCATATTTAAACACTCAAAATCATCAAACAAACCAACTTGTTCGATAAATACTTTTGCACGAATACCTTATGTTGCAATCATATAGCAAGTAAAAAAATATTCATTTCTTACAACACATATCTTATTTTTACTTTTCCAACTTGAGCTCCATCAAAATCAAATAGATGGCTCGAAGTTGACTTCCCATTATTTTTGTCAATTAAAAAAATTTGCACCGTGGTAACCCAATTACTTCAGACACGTCTGCCTGATATAACAATTTTTGATACAACATTCCTTTCAAGTACTTGATCATGATCTTCCTTATAACCTCTCACTAGGCTCAACAAAAATTGCTTCACTACCCACTCACAAGGATAACTACATATACCAAGTCAAGTCAATCGATCACACAACATAAAATACATCGAACTTCCGACTACTTGCACATATAATACATTTAGTGGTTCCATTTCCACATTTATCATTCTCCATTACCAATATGGTTGGCGCCGGACTGTAATTCTACATCCAAAAAATGCTTAAGCGTTATACATACTTTACTTAGTTCAAAATCAACAACTAATTTTTTCAATCTCTCAATCTGGATTCTCTACATATGAGATTTCATCCATATTTTCCATCTCAACCTTATTACTAAGTTTCAACTTAGTTTCGATCAACATATTTTATCATTTTCCACATACAATATATCATTCATAAATATTGATACTACTGTATACCAACTCCCACATTTATCAAAATGCAGACACAGTTGTCAATTCTTTCTCGATATAAAATTTTCAATTTTTTCGTAAAACCTTTTCCAACTATGCATACCTCAAATTTTTAAAACAAATTCTACCACAATAGAATACATCTCTTTATAATCAACTTTCTGTTTTCATGTAATATCTTCTATAACTTTGTGGGTCTTAAATTTATCAACAGATCCACCAGACTTATAATTTCATTCCAAAATCCATACAATCTATGGGTATTTATCTTTAGATTGATCAAACAACTCCCACTTTCGATTATTCCTATGGATTCTTTTAGTGAAATTCTCAATCTCCTATATTCAACCGTACACGATGGTTCATACCTAATATTCAGATTTGATTTATTATTCTCAATCGGATCTAGTTCAAAATGTGCATCGACACATCGAAAAATATTAACCCAACCACTTTTACCAAACTTATAAATATCCAAAATACGACTACAAACATTGAACATTTAATAACATTCCATTCTTTACAAAAAAACATTCACATGTATCACATATTGTTTCCTCGTTCTCTCTCTTCCAAGTATTAAAAAAAAAATTCTTTTACTCTCACGTTCTCTATTCTGAGCATCACATAAAATTTCCTTTACAATATCATCTTTTTCAATTAAAAATTTATTACCATAACCGCAATTCTAGACCATATTTAGTCAAGGCGAGGACTGTAATAAGATTTCGTCTTATTCTGGAAACAAATAACATATTTTTTTTAGAACCAATAAACTGTTCCCAAGATTCAATCTGTACGTACTAATTCCTATCACATCTAGGCCGGTACCATTTCTCATATAAATTATTTATACCCAAATCCAAACTCAACTAAATCATTTTTAGTCTTTGCAATATGGCAAGTTGCACCAGAATCAATTCACCAACCATCTATGACCAATATTACACCAATATTATATTGGATTACACCAACAAATAGATGATTCACTTGCTCTTCATACTGAGCACGACTTGGATATTTCCTTTAGTACAATTTTTTTTAAATAACACACAGTAAAATTATTAATCATTTTAAACATCTAACAGTACAACAAATACTGATTACAAAGATCAGGATCATATAAACAAAATATATATTATATACGTAACCGACTGAATGAACTGAAACAAGCTGCAAAAAAAAATATCGCAAACCCAAAATATAACCACGTCATGAAAAGATAAAAATTATATGAAGGCAGGACAAATTGATAGTAGAAACAATTTTACCAAGCTAGAAAAAAAAACCGAGACCCAATGCAAACTAATAACAATTTTTATATTAACAATAAAAAACAGTCACATATAAATTAGCGCAACAAAAAAATATGAAAAAAACTATGATATGTGCCAATAAAAAATTATGACGAGAAACAATTTAGAGAAAAGGAATACAAAGCACTATGAGATAAAAAATAATAATCAAGTCCATCAAATAACTGGCCACATAAATAAATCAACACATGCATAAAAAGATTAATAAAAAACAAAGCAAAACAGGTAGTTACATGCGTACACCTAGGCCACAAGACAAAAATAGTCAAGAAGGTTAAGTGGTTAACACATAAAACTGATACTACAACACATAAATAACCCAGGAGATAACAGTCTGCAACAAGGATGATGTAGTCCCGGAGAAAAACAAAGCCAACTATCACGCGAAAGCAGTACACAAAAATGACCTGACAAAAGAAGAGTAAATTAGCTCTGATAACAATGATGGATTAATAGACAAAAATTTTAATATGTGCATTCTAAAATCATGAAAGAGGTTAAAGATGGAAGGGGATTCCAAACGATGTAGAGAACAAACTAGAGAATTTTGTTACACATTTCTTCTTAGTTTCCTTCTACATATATGGGCATTCCAACATCATTTTCTGAAAGGCATATGAATCAGCCTATTTGTAGTTCGAGGATCCTAATCAACTTAAAACAAATTGTAATAAGTAAATATCCGTATGATCTGTCACAGGAATCTCAGGAAGCAATATCTGTCAGAAGAAAGAAGGAAGTCAATCTATAGTTTTGATGTTTCACACTGGAAGACGTATCAGGTATCTGATCAAGCCTCAGTATAACATTGAAGTGAATGGATTCATTTACAGTGACAGAGATTTTTCGAGTGATAGATTGAAAATCAATCAAAGTACAAGAAAATTGAGAGAAGAAATAAACCACAGCTTAAAGTCATAAGTGAAGAAGCATCATTGAAGTTAGTCGTTCATGAACCAGACAGTACATCGAACGTCAACATAAGTCAGTGGTAATTCTTTATTATTTCCGTGGTTTGGGAGAATTAAATTAATTAGTTGTTGATTTAATTTAATTCATTTGTAATTGATATAAATCATTTAATTTATTTAATTAATGAATTAATTCTAACAGAATTAATTTATTTATTAAATTAATTATTGTATCAATTAATTATGAATTGATTAATCATTAATTAATTAAATGGACCAATATGACTTAAATAAGGCTGAACAGATTATGCATGGCTATTATAATTCAGTATGACTTAAGTTTAATTCATACCGATAGCATTGGAAATAAGTCATACCGACTGCTGCAAGGAATTATGTCTTACCGACCTCAAAGCTACTAGGTCATACCGAGGGAAATAAGTCATACCGAAGCAAGATATTTCTGGAAAGGTATTAAGTCATACCGACAAAAGTGGTTTAGGTCATACCGACCACACTGTTGAAGATTAAGTCATACCGACAGAAAATAAGTCATATCGAAGGTTTAATTATGTCTTGGAGCAAGATTAAGTCATGCTGACAGCTGATTTAATAGGTCTTGAAGCAGTTTAAGTCATATCTAATCAGTACAGACCTATACATGTTATATAAATCAGCAGAAGCAGCAGAATCAAGGAAGTGCAGAAACACAGCAGAAAAATACAGAAATACACATCAGTTCTCTCTCAAACTTCAAGAACACCAAGCACAAATTAATTCACATAAATTCAAGTTCATCATCTTTGTAATATTCTATCCGATAGAATTTGTCTACTTGTGATTCTTGTACTACTAGCGAATTAAGTTTCCTAATACTTATCTTGAGATTTATTAACTAAATTAGAAAAGTTCATGTCGAATTTTCTAATTAGTTATTAAACACTTGATAATAGTTTGTATTGATTTTGTAACACCACATCAAGTTAATATACAATTATATTCAACTTGAAATCCATGTCAATTTATTCCGCACAAAATATTCGTTTAAGTGAAAATTATTTAACGAATAAATTTTGAGAAATTGATATAGATTGTAATCAACCCCCCCTTCTACAATCATATTGGACCTAACAATTGGTATCAGAGCCTATTGATTGATACACAAATCAAGATCCTAATTTTATTCCGTCAAAAATCTATCTCGAATTTTTAACTCACTTAAAAATTCATCATGTCTTCAAAAAGCATTGTTAAGATTCCTATGTTTAACAAGGACAATTATGCAGTGTGGAAAAATAAAATGGAGTTGTTTCTCGATGTCGCAAATTCTAAATATTTGGGTGTTCTACAAAACGGACCTATAATTCCAAAAGAATATGTATCTGAATCTATTGTTGGAGGAATTGTTGTAACACCTGCATCATCTTTTCCAAAGCCTGCTGCTTCTTTTACTCCTGATGAAAAAGAGGACGCAGGACTAGATAAAAATTTGAGACTTATTCTAATAGATTCCCTGGATGCTGTGATGTACAATCCTGTGATGAACTGTAAAACTGCAAAACACATGTGGGAAACTATTGAGACTATCAATGAAGGAACTGATGAAGTCAGGGAAAACAGACTTTAGATTTTAACCTCTGAGTATGAACACTTTAGAGCTGGCCCTAATGAAGGTATTCAGGAAGTGTTTGAAAGGTATAACAAAATTATCAACAACTTGCAAGTTCATGGCAAGCAATATACACAGAAAGAGATAATTATGAAGTTTTTGTTGATGATGCCCACTCATCTTGAACATAGGATAACAGCCATCAGAGAATCAAGAGATTTGAATAAGGTTTCTCTTGAAAGATTGTTTGGTGTTCTGAAAACCTATGAACTGGAACAAGTACAGCAGAGGGAGGTCTCTGGTAAAGGAAGAGTGCCAAGTTCATCTACAGCTCTTGTAGTTGAGGCACCTAAGGAAGTGGAAGCTAAGGTTGTTCTACCTTACAGCTCAGACAAGGAAAAGACTGAAGTAGAGCTTGGTCAGACACCACCTACTCAGGATGGTAGAGAGTTTTACTCATTGGAAGAGCTAGATCAACTGGAAGATGAATCCCTGGCATTGATGGTAAGGCAATTTGGGAACTTCAGATTCAGAAGAAATCCAAAGTACAGGTTCAAGTCAAATAACAGATTCCAGAGAGGAGGCTCTTCTTCCTCTAGTAACAAGGGAGGATACAAAACTGGATCTGTTGACAGAAGCAAGATTCGTTGCTTCAACTGTAATGAATTGGGGCACTTTGCCACTGAATGTCAGAAACCCAAGCAAACTCAAATAAGAGACTTTGCTGCTGAGAAGAAGAAACCTGGAAAAGCCTATGTTGCGGCTGGTAAGAGTTGGGATGACACGGACAGCGAAGATGAAGAATATGGAAATCTTGCTTTGATGGCAAATGATGAAGCATCTGATCATCACAACAAACCGGTAATTGTTACTGACACTGAATTGATTCGTAGTCTATACAATTCCTTAGATAATGCACAAACTGGATATAATAGACTAGATCTTCTAAGCACTAAACTTGGAAATGAAGTGTCAGAATTGAAAAAGGTGCATATTAATCAAGATCAACAAAGAGATGAAATAACAATGCTTTATAAAAAGGAGAAATCTATTCTAGAAGTTGTAGGCAAACAAATGGCTAGAATTACTGAACTTGAAACACAGGTCAGGACTTGTTATAATTCTGTTAAAGTTTCCAAAGAGTTTTTTAACAATCAAGTTGTAGAACGAACAACAGGTATAGGGTATGGTTACAATGAAGCTGTTGGATCATTGGGCATAAATTCCCCTAACCCTGTTAGTGCTAAAGAAAGGGGAATACCACATGTGCTCAAAAATGTTAAAGAACCTCTATTTAAACAATCTGATGCTCGACCACCAGATATTCTTTCTATGGTTATCCAAGAAGAAATGAGAAATGAGGATAGTGCAAATGGCACAGTCGTTGTTAAGGATAAATCTGTTAAGAACGCTAATCCAAAGAATGTTTTATCCAAGAAAGATGTCACAGTCTTTGTTAAGGCTAAATCTGTTGAGGACACTAATCCAAAGAATGTTTCATCCAAGAAAGATGTACCTAAAATGCCAGTCAAGGTTGTTGAAACAACTAGTTCTTTTAATAATGGATTAAGTGGTAATAAGTTAAAGTAGAACGATAACATGTCTAACATGAATACCATGCCTATCATTGATTCTAATCATAAAGCATGTGGTGTTATCAATTGTATGTCTTGTGTTTTCAACAGTATGCGTGATTATTTTAATGGTAGTTATACATGTGTTAAACAGACTGCTCCTCGACAGCATATGAACAGGAACAATAATGTTCGATCAAAGACTGCTTTTCCTCCTCAGGTTAGGAGAGAGACATTTGTACCTAAGACTAAACAAAAGGTTACCAAGAATGTTTACCAGGTCAAATGTCCAGTCAATGACACAAGTGTTATTGCTGCTACAAAAACATGGATACCCAAGATAAAACGAAAGATTTTCAAATCTGTTTATAAGGTTACATGTTTATTGACTAAAGAGGTCAAAATTAAAAATGTTGTTTTGCCTGATAAAGGTCAATACTTTAAATCCGCAGGACCCAATCAAATTTGGGTCCCAAAGAAGGTTTAATCCATTTGTCATTGCAGGGTATTGAACAGGTTGAACGAGTAACCTGGATCTTGGACAGTGGATGTTCAAGGCATATGACTGGAGACAGAACCCTGCTGACAAATGTGGTGGAGAAGGCCGGCCCAGTAATTACCTTTGGAGATAACAGCAAAGGTAGAACTGATGGATATGGCAGACTTGAAGCTGGAAATGTTATCATTGAAGAAGTGTCCTTTGTAAAAGGACTTGAGCATAATTTGCTCAGTATCAGTCAATTCTGTGACAAGGGATTTGAAGTCTACTTTAACAAAAAGAATTGTCTGATTACACACAAAAGAAGTGAACAACCATCTCTGACGGGGAGTCAGAAAAGGAAACTTGTATGTAGCCAACATGAACACTAGAAGCACTGAAGAAATCAATTGCTTCTATTCTAAAGCATCCACAAATGAAAGTTGGCTATGGCACAAGAAACTTTTTCACCTAAATTTCAAGACGATGAACTCTCTGGTCAAGAGAGAGTTGGTGAGAGGTTTACCTTCTATGGAATTCACACAGGAAGGACTATGTGATGCCTGTCAAAAAGGCAAACTAAAAAGGGCAACTCACAGAAGCACTGATATGTCTTCAATAACTGAACCTTTACAGTTACTTCACATGGATCTATTTGGTCCAGTGAATGTAATGTCTATGTCAAAGAAAAGATATGCTCTTGTGATTGTTGATGATTTTTCAAAGTACACATGGGTCTAATTCCTGAATTCTAAAGATCAGACTCCACAACTGGTGATTGATCACATCAAGTTAATTGAGTTGGATTCCAAGTATCCAGTGAGGGATATAAGGTCAGACAATGGAACTGAATTCAAAAATGCAGTTCTGAATGACTTTTGTACTGAAAAAGGTATAACCAGACAATACTCAGCTCCAAGAACTCCTCAGCAAAATGGAGTAGTTGAAAGAAAGAATAGAACCTTGATTAAAGCTGCACGTACTATGTTAAGTGAATCAAGGCTTCCATTGTATTTTTGGGCTGAAGCTGTCAACACTGCTTGTTATACTCAGAATCGAACTCTTATCAACAAAGACTTGATGAAAACACCCTATGAAGCCATGAATGAAAAGAAACCAACACTCAAATACTTTCATGTATTTGGAGCAAAATGCTTTGTACTTAAAGAAGGAGATGATCAAGGTAGAAAATTTGAAGCCAAAGCACATGAAGCAATTCTTGTTGGTTATGAAAGAAGAGCTTATAAGGTGTATTTGATTGAACATCAGAAGATGATGGAAAGTGTCAATGTAACATTTGATGACACTAAACTCCCTAGTATCCAAACTGAAGATTCATCTAAAAAGCTATCTTTTGAAGATATGACAGATCTAGATTCAGATGATGATAGTCCACCTGATGTTTTTGCTAATGCAAATGACAATGATGAGTCTAATCAGAATAATGGTGATGAAAACAATGATAATATTGAAAACACCACTCATACTTCTGAACACTCATCTAATCATCCTTACAACAACTCAGGGGGAGCTAATGAAGGATCTACTAGTCATACTCAACATCATAATGAAGAACAAGGTGAATCATCAAGACTAAATCTTCCCAGACAGACTGTTTGGAATAGAGCTCATCCTTTTGAGCTAATCGTTGGTGATCCAGATGTTGGTGTAAAGACTAGAAGAGCTTTTCAAAATCAATGTAATTATTCAGGGTTTCTATCTGAAATGGAACCTAAGAAAATTGAAGAAGCTCTTTCGGATCCTGATTGGGTGATTGCTATGCAAGATGAACTCAATCAATTTAAACAACAAGAAGTATGGAAGCTGGTACCCAGACCTACAGATAGAACAGTGGTTGGTACTAGGTGGGTATTCAGAAACAAATTTGATGAAGATGGTACAGTAACAAGAAATAAAGCAAGACTGGTAGCAAAAGGTTACTCACAATCTGAAGGCATTGACTATGATGAGACCTATGCTCCAGTGGCTAGACTTGAGGCTATTAGGATATTCTTGGCATTCGCAGCATTTTCTAACTTTAATGTTTATCAAATGGATGTCAAGAGTGCATTTCTGAATGGAAAGCTGGATGAAGAGGTATATGTAGAACAACCACCTGGTTTTGAAGATCCAGATCTATTGGGTTATGTCTACTTTCTCTTCAAGGCTATTTATGGTCTTAAGCAAGCACCAAGGAAATGGTATGACACTCTTTCTGAATTTTTACTTGAAAATGAATTTACTAGAGGTGTCATAGACAAAACTCTCTTCACAAAGAAACATAAGAATGATACAATATTAGTCCAAATCTATGTGGACGATATAATATTCGGGTCTACTAATGATCTTCTTTGCAAGAAATTTTCAAAGTAAATGCAGGGTAAATTCGAAATGAGCATGATGGGAGAGCTGAAGTTCTTTCTTGGATTACAAATAAGTCAAAGGCAAGATGGTATATTTATTTGTCAATCCAAGTACATCAAAGAGCTTCTCAAGAAATATCAAATGGAGTACTCTTCTTCAGCAAAGACACCATCATCCACAGCTGTCAAATTTGGAGCATGTGAAAATTCTGCTAAGGTAGATATTACAAGCTACAGAGGTATGATAGGCTCATTACTTTACCTTACTGCAAGTAGACCTGATATTATGCATGCTACGTGCTTGTGTGCAAGGTTCCAATCGGATCCTAGAGATGTTCATCTCATTGCTGTTAAACAAATCCTGAGATATCTTAAGGGTACGCCTAATTTAGGTATCTGGTACCCTAAAGATTCTGGTTTTAATCTTGTTGGATATACAGATTCTGATTATGCAGGAAGTGTTGTAGATAGAAAAAGCACCTCTGGGAGTTGTCAATTCCTAGGTGGTAGATTGGCTTCATGGTATAGCAAGAAACAGCAAACAGTTTCCAACTCAACAGCCGAAGCTGAATATATAGCTGTTGGAAGCTGTTTTGCTCAAATCTTGTGGATTAGGAATCAACTGATGGACTATGGCTTTGTATTACAAAATATTCCTATTTTGTGTGATAATACAAGTGCCATAGCAATCTCCAACAATCCCGTGCAGCATTCAAGGACAAAGCATATAGATATCAGATATCATTTTATTAGAGAGCATGTCATGAATGGTACAGTGGAATTACTGTTTGTACCCACTGAAGAACAAACAGCAGATATTTTTACTAAGTCGCTCGACGAATCCACATTCACCAAAATTGTTGGTGAATTGGGTATGTTGAACAGTCCTAGTAATTAATCTAGTTAATATCTGAGGTTTGATCTTTAATAATTAACAAGTGATTAGTTTGTGAATATTTGTTAAATAAAATCACTCGTTTAATTATTTTATCAACTTGTTTTTCTTGATTGTTATTGTATTTATCACTTTGTTTAATTAAATGTTTGATATTCCATATTTCTATAATTTTAGAATAATTTTATGTATTTATTTTATTTGTTTAGAATATTTTATTTAATGTTTTGTAATGTTTGTCCTGTTAATATTGTTTTATTTCCGTTAACAGTTTAATCTATATTAGTTAATTCTATTTTTATTATTGGTTTAATTTATAATATTATTTTTAATATATTTTTCTGTATTAATAGTTGTAAATATTTGTGTGTTTAATTAAGAAATATGCATTTACTTTAATTTATTTTGAGTAGATATGACTTAAATTAAATCTAAACTATATTATGACTTGTTTTTATTCTGTTTTCTGGTCGGTATGACTTAATTGTTATACTGATTAGATTTAGTCTTATTAATGTTAAGTCTTGTCTAGTTAAGTTAAGTCATAATCAGTTATGTCTGTACAGTGTTTAAGTCTTGTACATATTTTAAGTCATAACGAGTCTTAGTTTTAATTAAGTCATAATCGAGTCTGTTGTATATATTTAAGTCATAATCAGTTAAGTCTTGTATATAAATTAAGTCATATTCGTTAATTTCTTTTATAGAATTAAGTCATAATCGTGTATTGTGTTGTATATAACAGTTAGTATATATTAAGTCATAATCACAGCTGAGTATATATATAACAGAGTAGGTTGTTTTAAGTCATTTTAAGTTTTATGTCTTTCTCTCATGTTAAGTCATAGAGAACAAACCACCGATACATACATATATACACACGCACGGTAACGAATTGCTACCCATTTTTCGATTAAATCACAATGTAATCAAGCTCTAAGGACTGATAATCGATTCTCTGTTCGATTCTCTTCAAAACAACCATTTAATCGACCGATTTAGTCAAGTTTTGAGAATTTAGTTTTTGAAGATCGATTTTTTTTTTTGATTTAAAATTCCGGACATTTGGTTTTGATTTTGCAAAATCTAAAAATACAGGAGTGTTCGTGTGTGTATCAAGATCATTGTGTGAATTTTTCAGAATTTTTGAACAACTTTGATTATTTTCGAATTTTTAATTAATTATTAATTCGAAATAATTCAATTTAGTTAATTATTTTGTAAATTCTGAAATTTTTCAAAGGTTTAAAATTTGATAAAAATGGCTGGTAATAAAAATGATCGTTTTGAAATAGTTAAGCATAATTTGATCGGATATTTTGATCCCGAAAAATATTCACTCGAACGTTTTCGACCGTGGATTCGATTTTTGAATGATCATTCACTAGTTCGCACTGCTTTGAGTTTAGATACTCCTTTAAAAATTGAGCCCCTGCGAATTATGTGTACTACTTCTGTCATTTCTAACGATAACAGATCGTTTGTTTTCACTCTTGGAGACAATCAGTACACAGTGGATGAATCTGTAATAAACACGGTCTTAAACTTTCCAAATGACAATTTTCAGGATTTTCCGTCATATGAGGACTTAACTAATTTCTTTGCTGGTATTCATTATCAAGACAGCGCAGATCTTCCTGTCTTGAATAAAAAGTTTCTAGTTCAGGAATGGGATTATGTGTTCGACACACTAGCCAAGGTGTTTGCCAATTCTACAAAAAGCAACTTCGGAGTATTACCTTCCTTTATGCAGCATATTGGATTTGTAGTTGCTTATAATCGAAGAATCAACATTGGCAGCCTTCTGTGTGGACCTATGGATAGAAGAGTAATCAACGCTAAAAGGAATTTTGACAGGGGCGACAAAGTTCAATGCTTTTACCCAAGATTCTTTTCTTTGATTTTTAATCATTTGGTAGAATTACAATATCATGCTCCATTTCTGAATAGTGAAGCAATGGTGTCGGGTAAACCTTCGACAAGATTATTCACTGAGTACGGTGTCAAACCTAAATTTTCAAATGTGCCAGTAGTTGTCACTCAATACATGTCAAACTTTATACAACTACCCATCATTGCACCTGTACCTTTACCCGAGGAAAATGAACCACTACCTGAGCAAGCAGAACCAATAGTGGAACCTGAAGCTGAACAAGAAGTACCTATTCAGCAAATTGAACCTGTTCAAGAGCAACTGGTTCAAACCACTCAAGCTGCAATCTCTTCGACACCTGCTGACCAGGTATTGACTTCTAATCTCTCTATAACTTCTATTGCTGAACAATCTACTTCTGGAACCCAAGTAGTTGATAGGGCTGACCAAGGGATTGTAAGACCGCAATCTCAAACCCCGGTCATAGAGCCACACACTCAATCTACATCACTTAAAACTTTCCATTCCAGAAAGAAAATTCCCTTTCAAAGAGCAAAGAAGAGAAGTAATATAATGAGTGAACCCACAGCTCTGCCTCTACAAAAGAAAAGTAGAACTAATTCAGAGGCAACTGTAAGCCCATCCGTATCTTCCCAACAAGATATGGACATTGATATGGCCATGCAACAGTTACTAGGATCATCCTCTCAACAGGATGATACTATTAAAATTCGTCATAGGGCCATGGCATCCTGTAACGTGTCAAGCACAACCCCTTTGTTATTACTAACAATGGGAGAACATATAGATTATGATGAACATAGGGACACATTGACAGGAGAGCACATCGAGTCTGGAACAGTGCCTACCATAGTTACGGTAGAAGAGTCTTCACAGACTTCTGAGGAAAATCTTGGTTCCTTGCCAACTTTAATGGAACCATCATCTCCCCTCCTAGGAGAAACATTCCTAGATCCCTCAAGGGAGTTTCCACTCGCAGTTTCGACTGGAGAAAGTGGAAGGCAACTTGATCAATCTACTACTGAAGCAATTCAGATTACAAATCCAAATGTACAAGTAGAATTGATTGAGGATAGGGATTTGCGAACTCCCATTGCACCACCACTGACCTTCCCAGAGGAGACTAGGGTGATTTTAACTGCAGGTACCGTTTCTGGAGAAGCTAAGGAAATTGAGAGGAGTGATGCAAGGATCACCACAAAATTGAGTGATACACATGCACATCAGGAGAGTGAAATTCAGAGTGAAACTCAGGTGAGTGCACACACAGACACATACACTCTCTCATTGATACAAAAGATACAAAATCTGGAAAGGGAACTGGAAGCAAGTAAAGCTGAAGCTAGACTACTTCGAGCACAAGTGGATAAACGGTCTTCTCCATCCACCTCTGTTGATAATCAGCTTACTTCGATAAAAGGTGACATCAACAACTTGAAGACATCCTTCACTAATAAAATCAACACTCTCAAACTTTCTTATGAAAAAGCTCTTGATGATTCTGGTGAGGTCACTGTTGCACAAGATAAAATAATTTCTGAAATCTCCAACAAGGTTGACAATCTACAGGAAGAAGTACATGAAAATCAGCGTTATACTGATTTTCGACTAGATAAAATTGAGAAGCAAAATGCACATCAAGCTAAAGGATTAAGGCATTTGTTTAATCTGATAAGTCAAAATTGCACACCAACAACTGAAGAAAGAGAATTCTTTGCAAGAACAAGTGGTGATGATGATGAGCGAGATCCTGGAGCTGGTGCAACTGGTAAATCTGTAGAGGATTCCTCAACTAAGGGGAGAAATCACAACAGCAACAGAAATCACAAGGCGAGAAAGGAGAAAAATCGAAATAAAGAGAGGGAGGAGATAAATCTGAGGGGAAGAAGAAAGTTGTTGTAGATGATCAAGTCAAAGACACAGAGTATTACTACACGGGTGAACCGGATAATTTTGATGTTTTTGCTGACTTTGATTTTTCTGATGAAGGTGAAAAATTACCTGAACCAGATTTTAGTCACTGGGAAGGAGAAGAACCAGTGACATCTGAATATGAAGCTCAACAAGCAGAGAGAGAATCTGAAGAGTTATTTGCTCAGAGGGAAGCTAATTTGCTGATGAGAGAAGAAAAGCTTCAAAAGTCATTAGAGCAGATTGCACGAAATGAAGAGCTTCAGAAAGCTGAACAGCAAGCACTACAACGATTACATGCTATAAATGTTCAGAAGAGAAAGACATAAATCAGACTCAAGAGCGGTGACTAATGGGAATGTGCTCAAAAAGCAATTGATTCACCTCAGAGTTCTGATTATGAAGATCGTCGTCTTGGAGAAATTCTCGAGGAATTCAAACGGGCAAATCCAATTCATGATATGTATATAAGGGCCTTAAAGGTAGAAGTCATCAGGATAACTACTGCATTTGACCCCAAATCTGATGAGCTGGTAATATTTGTGGAATGTCATAATGTTGGAACTTTCAGAATATCTATTCAGTTCTTTTATGACAGATCACTGACAGAGATTTGGGTACTTAGGCCTAAGGTGAGAACATCGTTTGAGCTAGGTGTTTTGCTACATGAAAAGTTCAAAGAATTTGCTGAAAGAGTTGGACCAGAAGTAATTAAGAATCCTCCACAAGTAAAATTTCTTAAGGGAGAGGTACTTCATTCAATCAATCTTCAGACAGATGAGTTATATGAACATCATGCAAAACACTTGGTATATGCTGAATATGCTCTCAGAAATCATGGATTCTTGACTGAAGAAAAGGTAGTAGCTGCAGATCACATTCGATCCTATGCACAAACGAATATAAAAGATTACAAGAAATTTCAAGGTGAACTGAGAAAGAAGCTTGGAATTCCTTTAATCTTACCTCAAGGGTTGTCATCAAGAAGAGAGCGTCTTGTTGATTCTGATTTGCACAAGAAACTTCAAGTCACAGATGAGCCAGAAGAAGGAGAATTTAGACGAGAAGACAGTAATTGAAGAACAGCTCTACATGTATTATCTTTAGAGCTAGATAGGTCAAGATAGGAATATGTTAAATATGATCAGGCTAAAGAATCATCTATCTTGTATTTATCATTTTGTTTGAATCTGGAAATGTTTAATATAAACCAGAACTGTTTGATATTTGCTTTACATTTAATATTTTATCTTTCATTTGGTTAAGTTGAATTAGTTGAGGTATCCTCTAGGTATTTGGTTGTTATTGTCTAACAAACAAATAGGGGGAGATTGAAAGGCATATGAATCAGCCTATTTGTAGTTCGAAGATCCTAATCAACTTAAACCAAATTGTAATAAGTAAATATCCGTATGATCTGTCACAGGAATCTCAGGAAGCAATATCTGTCAGAAGAAAGAAGGAAGTCAATCTATAGTTTTGATGTTTCACACTGGAAGACGTATCAGGTATCTGATCAAGCCTCAGTATAACATTGAAGTGAATGGATTCATTTACAGTGACAGAGATTTTTCGAGTGATAGATTGAAAATCAATCAAAGTACAAGAAAATTGAGAGAAGAAATAAACCACAGCTTAAAGTCAGAAGTGAAGAAGCATCATTGAAGTTAGTCGTTCATGAACCAGACAGTACATTGAACGTCAACATAAGTCAGTGGTAATTCTTTATTATTTTCCGTGGTTTGGGAGAATTAAATTAATTAGTTGTTGATTTAATTTAATTCATTTGTAATTGATATAAATCATTTAATTTATTTAATTAATGAATTAATTCTAACAGAATTAATTTATTTATTAAATTAATTATTGTATCAATTAATTATGAATTGATTAATCATTAATTAATTAAATGGACCAATATGACTTAAATAAGGCTGAACAGATTATGCATGGCTGTTATAATTCAGTATGACTTAAGTTTAAGTCTTAAGTTTAAGTCATACCGATAGCATTGGAAATAAGTCATACCGACTGCTGCAAGAAATTATGTCTTACCGACCTCAAAGCTACTAGGTCATACCGAGGGAAATAAGTCATACCGAAGCAAGATATTTCTGGAAAGGTATTAAGTCATACCGACAAAAGTGGTTTAGGTCATACCGACCACACTGTTGAAGATTAAGTCATACCGACACATTTTCTAAGTCATACCGACAGAAAATAAGTCATATCGAAGGTTTAATTATGTCTTGGAGCAAGATTTAGTCATGCTGACAGCTGATTTAATAGGTCTTGAAGCAGTTTAAGTCATATCTAATCAGTACAGACCTATACATGTTATATAAATCAGCAGAAGCAGCAGAATCAAGGCAGTACAGAAACACAGCAGAAAAATACATAAATACACAGCAGTTCTCTCTCAAACTTCAAGAACACCAAGCACAAATTAATTCACATAAATTCAAGTTCATCATCTTTGTAATATTCTGTCCGATAGAACTTGTCTACTTGTGATTCTTGTACTACTAGCGAATTAAGTTTCCTAGTACTTATCTTGAGATTTATTAACTAAATTAGAAAAGTTCATGTCGAATTTTCTAATTAGTTATTAAACACTTGATAATAGTTTGTATTGATTTTGTAACACCACATCAAGTTAATATACAATTATATTCAACTTGAAATCCATGTCAATTTATTCCGCACAAAATATTCGTTTAAGTGAAAATTATTTAACGAATAAATTTTGAGAAATTGATATAGATTGTATTCAACCCCCCCTTCTACAATCATATTGGACCTAACATTTTCCACCCAAAATAAAACTGCCCAATTAATAGATATCATAATGTCAAGATATGTAAGTTACAAATATAATATTTATATTTGTAACTCCTGCTCATATTAATTATAATCAAGGCTATTTATTTCATTTTATTCTTTGTAAGTTACAAATACATTAGTAATGTATTTTATTATAATATATTATATTTGATAAAAATAAGTTAAATACAACAAGTGTTTGGTAAATCAGAACTTATAAATTAGTAGAGTGTTTGGTAAATCAAAACTTATAAGTTAACTTTTTTTTATTATTTTCAAAATATTTGTTTTTTACTATATATCAATAGATATCAATGGATAGATCTCGATGAGTAGAGAAATTTGATATATACATATTAATTTTCTAATGAACGGATCAAAAGATATATAATTTTGAAGATTTGAAGGATATTATATATTGGTGTATCGAAAACAAAATAAGTTGAAAGTTGAATGTTAAAATTTACAACTTTCAACTTATCAACTTATTTGTATAAATAAGCCTGTTCAACTTATTTTGCCAACAGTCTGTTAATTTGCAAAATGAACTTTTTGCTTACTTTAAGCCCAAAACGGACATTCAGTCCATTTGCCAAACACCCATAAAAAGGCAACAAATGGAGATTTGTACACGGGCATCTATTCAAATTTTTTAGTCAAAGTTCAAAGTGGATTGGTGGGCCCATTCTCATTTTATTTTGCCAACAGTATGTTAATTTTCAAAACGAACGTTTTGCTTACTTTAAGCCCAAAACGGACGTTCAGTCCATTTGCCAAACACGCACAAAAAGGCAACAAATGGAGACTTGTACACGGGCATCTATTCAAGTTTTTTAGTCAAAGTTCAAAGTGGATTGGTGGGCCCATTCTCATTAAATAAAGAGGATGCAAAATGAAAGCTTTGCCTTTAATATTCGTGTTCTTGAATATAGACGTACTTGTAGGGGATTATAAATCTTGACATCCAAAAGCATTGTTATAGAAATCGGTGGATTTCTGAAAAATCGCCGATAAATCGTTTAAAAATCGGTCAAAATTTTGGAACCTATTTGGCCAATTTTGCAAAAATCACCGATAAATCGCTGATTTTTCAACTGAATCATCCGATAAATCGTAAATCGGTACCTCAACCGAATAGTTCCGATTTCTGAAATCTGCAACACTGTCCAAAAGCTGTTAAGCAGTGAGAAATAATAATTTATTATCTCAATTTACTGGCTGGCATACATGTAAGGAGAATTATATTGAAGTGGACGCGCCCTATACTATAGTGTGATAAAAACAATTCCCTGCATGCTGGTGATTTCAGATGCAAATGATGCATGTTATGGCTATGGCCTATACTTATATAAACACTAGAAGTTAAACAGTGCCTCGGCTTAAGTAAAGACAAAAGGAATAAAAATGAAGGAGACGAGCTTCACTAAGAGAAAATATATGCTAGGTTGCATGGATTAAGTTAATCTCATGAAAGCAATATATAGAGCCCGTTTGGCAAATCTTATTTATCAAAAATAAGTCACTTATTTTTGAAAAAAATACATCAAATTGTACTTTTTTCTGAAATAATTTATTTATTTTATTCACATAAAGAAGACTAAACCCTTCCTAAATATTTATCCCTAAAAATTAGTATGTAAATGTGAAATTTTTTCTCAAAAAAAGTCCTTGACCCTGTTTGGCAATTAGCTGATAGCGGTTAGTTGTAGCGCATTGAATTTGCTGTTTTGACTAGCGGATTGAATTAACTGTTTTGACTAGCGGATTTAAATTAGCTGTTTTGAATAAAAGTGTTTGGTAAATGGTTTTTGAGTAACTTTTTGTGACACATAGCAAACCTCTAATTGAAAAAGCTCCTAAAATGAACTTTTTCAAAATTAGTTTTTTGATCCCAAACCTCTAACAACCAAACACTCACATTAAAGGTTTCATTTGGTCAAACCTCTAATCTATCCCAAACCTCTAATTTCACCCCAAACCTCTAACTTCCAAACACCCCCTTATTTTGTTAAAATAAGGAGAGCCAAACATGCTCATAATTGTAGTGGATGGCTGGTTCTCATTTCTACAATAAAGAGGCTGCTTGGTGTTTTAAAAATAATAATAATATTTGTTAGTCATGGCACATGGAAACATTCACCAGCTGATGGAATAAAAGAAGTTTGTTATTATTTTTGACGTTTGCATTAAGCTACCAAGTCACAATTAGGTTCCTGGTCACACCAATAACAGAGAGGTAACACTTTTTGAGTCTGCTTTTGACAAAAACAAAAAAACAAAAATGATTAAAAAAAATTAAACTAAAAACTGAATTACGCGTTCCCCGGCAATGGCGCCAAAAACTTGTTGAGGGAAAATCTTTAAGTAATAAAAAATACCGCAAGTGCACGGGTGTACGTGAGTACAAAGGCAAGTACAGGTCGAACCACAGAGAACGCGAATTAAGTTTCTGATTAACAAAAATAATTGAACTAGCACTAATGATAGAAATATCTAAAGGACAATTTTCATCGGCTAAATATGAAAATCATGGTGTTTGAAATATTTATTTTTAATAACAATCAAACTCATAAGTGTTCGGAATAAAGACAACCAATAATTCCAAATCAAATTGCATTTAAAAGTCATAAAAATAGCTTTGTATAAATGTCACCAACTAAATCAATTCTCAAAATCATATGGATCCCTAACAATACGAACTCCCAGCTCTACTTGTGTGGTTCGTATGAAATTGCTCACATAGATATGATATTGGAGATAATCAATTAAACAAATACATCACAATAAAGCAAATACACCAATGAAATTTATGTCATTCAGCCAACTACACCCGCCCTCTAGACAGGACTCTAGCCAGGTATCATCGGTACAATCACAATATAAGTAAAATAAGAACTCATACCAAATGTGGAGACAAACTTGACCTTTATTAAATACAAACTACAAGAAGGAGAAGAAGAAAAACTATCCTACACTACAAAGTTACAAGAGATGTGTTAGAGGTAAGAGATGTGTAAGAGGTAAGAGATGAGAGGTGTAGTAGAAGCTAGAGATATCTATAAAATGAGCCTAGGGGGTCTATTTATACTAAAAATTTACGAAGGAGCATTAATTACAAAGATTTGTTATTTATCTACAATAATCTTCGTGACAAAGCGCTTGCTCAGCATTCCCATTCGAGATGATATCTTGCTTGATTCACCATGTTTCTGCTGACTCATGACGATGTGCCTTGATATCTTGACTTTAATGAATTATTCTCCAATATTTGATCAAATCCTGAAGATCTTCTCAATATCTACACAATCAAAATAAATTCAAACCAAGCATAAAATGGGAAAAATAAAGTACCATTTTATTCAATTATTCACTAAAAATACAAAATTAAAATGTGTATCAGTTAAGTATGCAGAATATGATTATATTGTTATAGAAGAAGTGCCTGAAGGTATATATAGTTGGTAGTTGATACAATCTATTTAAGTTTTCTTGTTATGTAAACTAAATGGTTACATAGGTATAATATAATTCTTTCCTTTATTTGAAGTTTGTATTCAAATACAATCAAGCTTTGTGTAAATAAATTTGGGTGAAAGGATGTTATATTATAACCATATACGAGGGTTCATTTACACTTTGTACCAGTAACTAAATGGAGGCACAAGTTTTTGATGCGAAGGAGGTGGAAAAGCCATAATGTGACCTAGTAACTAAACAGAGACACAAGTTTTGGATGCAAAGAAGGTGGAAAAGCCACAATGTGACCTACATAGTCCTTGTTGCTACTTTTTTTTCGAAAAAAAAACTAGTGTTTAGGTTACCAAAACTCGGACACTCAATCTGTCCCGCTATGAAGAATCGGTATTTCAATACATAATTAAGAATTTAAAATAAAGAATTTTATTACATATATCCAGCTCCGACATCTTGCCTTTCCTCATCCGACATCGTTTTGAAGCTTAATTATAATTCATGATATAATATATTTATTAATTTTAAGAATACATATAAATTATATATATATATATATATATATATTAATAATCGGTTCAGTTCGGTTTTAGCCGGTTCGGTTTTAACCTATAATCGGAACCAGAACCGAAAGTCTTGGTACGTTTTTAAAAATCAAAAACTGCAATCGCCAATTCAGTTTCGGTTTTTTCGGTTCGGTTTTGGTCGGTTTCGATTCGATTTCGGTTTCAATTCGATTTTTTGCTCACCCCTACTGGACGCCAGAGAATGGCACAAACAAAACGAGCGCCTTTTCTAGGCAGGAAGGAAAATGAGCTACATATACAAATACCTATATATGGTTAACTATAAATTTATTTAGTTTCTACAATTTTGCAGGATAAAACACACATTCACAAATTTGACCTTTTTTTTGCAAAAAAAGTTGGTGTTATAGAAAAAAAGTATGGTGTATTTATTGCGTATTGACTGCTTGGGTTAGGGAAAGAGCTTCGAGCTTTTTATGGCTGATCAAGTGTTTCGTGACTCAATTCATCCTCACAAGATGCCTACATATCTTGCAAATATCAAGAATCAAGCCAATAAAACGTAGTTCTTATTGTGAGGGATCAGGCCCTTATATAGGCGTCGGGGGCCTTGGAATTAAGGTAGGGTTTGGTGTCTTGGTGGACAAGTTACCAACTCTTAATATAGTTCTGGATCCTTCCATGAAGAAGGCTAATCCCTATTGGACTTGTATGCCTTTGGGACTACTCCTTGAAGAATTTGGGTCCTTGTTGGACTCAATGTTGAAGTCCTATATTGGCAATAATATATCCTTGTTGGACTCAATGTTGGAGTCCTATTGGTCTTATAATTAGGATTTTGGGCCTCATAATTGGGCTTCGACTTTGGACCAACGTAGGTTCATTTAATGCAATATTAAACGTGTCTTTAGGGCTTATTTTCAGCCCATATCATTTGCCCCCCAACTTCCAAGAAAACTGATCAGGTTTTCATTGAAGTTAAAAGGTTTAAGTACACTAGTGTTTCACAAATATCGTCTTGAATGTAAAGTGTGGAGCGACCTACACATTTACGATGATTTGCCTTATTCGAGGCTAACTGATAATTTTTATACCTCAGAGGAAATTATAAACAATTTTCTTGCATCTTTCTTGTACTCTTGGGTATTTTTTTTATTATTTTTGAATTCCTTATCAAAAAAAATTTTGGGCACTCTGCCTTAGGAAACAATTTTGCAATTTTTCCCTATTTTTCTTGGAATTTTTGGAATTTTTCCTCTCAAATTTCTCCATAAAATACCATTTTTTATGATAACAGCAAAAAAATTGAAAATTTTCGACCAGGAATCCTGATCGAAATTCGACCAGGATCCTGGTCGACTTAAGTCACTTTCTGACATCCTGATCGAAGGGATTTCGACCAGGATTCCTGATCGAATTCCGACCAGGATCATGGTCGACTTAAGTCAGTTTATGCAGTCTAGTCGATGGCTTTTCGACCAGAAATCTTGGTCAAAAATTGATCAGAATCCTGATCGAATTAAGGCCTTTTTTAACACTCTGTTCAAAGGAGTTTCGATCAGAATTCCTGGTCGAAAATCGACTGGGATCCTAATCAATGATAAGAATTCAATTGTTTTTTTTCAGATTCCTCTTGGGGCCTCTTTATTTTCATAAGCCTGTAATTTGGGCCTAAATATCTTTTGGGCCTACCTATTCTTGAGCCTTTTTTGTTGTTAACTTTAGACTGGGCTTTCAAACTAGGGATTCTGGTCTAAATCGACTAGGCTTCTAGTCAACTTAAGTGCATTTTGATCGCTCTGGTCGATGACTTTTCGACCAGGAATCTTGATCAAAATTCGATCAGAATCCTAGTCGACTTAAGTCCATTTCAACGTTCTGGTCGAGGATATTTTGATTGAAATATCTAATCGAATTTCGATCAAAATCCTAGTCGAACATTTTTAAAAAAATATTTTCTTTTTTGGTCCTTCAATGGACTAAATTTGTGGGCTTATTGGGCCTATTGGGTCTATAATCCATTTTATTATATTTTTTGATTATAATTAATCTATTATCTAGAATTTTTTGGAATTTCTAGTTTCTCCTAGAATCTTCCAGAACCTTCTTTTTCTTGGGCTTTTGGGCCTTCTATGGGCCTTAATCGGTTATTACCAGTCATGTGGTACTTCCACCGGCTATTGGCTGATTGGAAAATTTCTATAAAAGAGTGGAGTGAGATTCATTTCTTACCTCACTGTTTAAGCACTAGAATTTTCTCTAAACACTCTGTTAAACCTCTCTCTAATTTCTCTCTAAGTTAAGGCGATTCCCGGTGGTTTTTCTTCGATTTTCCGGTGAGCTTCACCATTTTCTGGGCTTTTCTTTGAAGCTTCATCTTCTTCCTCTTTTTTCTGAGTTTAAAGCTTCTTCCCTTGAAGATTAATGGCAGACATAGCTGCTCAACGTCTTGAAAAGATGAATTATGCATCAAAAAGAGGTAACGATATCGAGATTCGTTCCCCCTACTTGAATTTATCTGAAATGATCAATCTTCGTGGAGATGATTATCCTTCGTTAGCTGATTAAGATGCATATAACTGCTATAACAAATTCCATGAAGAAGATGTTATTAAAATTATAACAAAACTCATAATATTACACCCCCTTTGAAGCTAGTTAAGGCTAGGCCTTGTAACTGGAGGCCCAATGGGCTTTGTATCTTTAGGGATGCCCTTTTGGCTGGGCTTAGATTTCCTTTTCACGACTTTATTCCCTGTCTTTTAGCTAATGTGCAAATTAGCCCTTACCAATTGCCGCCAAATGTATGGCGTTCAATCGTTTGTTTTATGGTTTTATGTATGAGAAACAAACTTCTACTTTCCGTTCCTCAATTAGGAAAATATTTCAATTCTATAACAGCTCTTTTATTTAGCCGGGGTGGGTCTATATTAGACAACGCCCCAAAATTCCACACATTTTTAATGGCCACTCAATAGTCGACAACAACCCCAAATGGAAAGAGGAATTTATGTATTTGATATGGGAAGAGGGAGATTGGGGCACCCTCTTCAGAAAGTCCTTTGGTAAAGTGGCTGACGGCAGCCCAAATAAAATTGTCTTGGGCACGGAGGAGCAAGCTGCTTACGAACTCCTGACCAAGGATAACGGGAAAACTCTGTGCTAGGACCTCATCAACGAGGAATCTTTAAGGGCCACTGGCCTTTCTACTGTTTCAGATCAGGGTAATCTTTTTTCCTTTATGATTTTCACAATATTTAAATTTTCTTATACCAACATTTTCCTTTTTCTGTCTGTGCAGCTGCCATGAAGATTATGTCGGCCACCGAGCCTGAACAAGAGGAGACTACCCGTATGAGAAGGTCAAAGAAGGTAGACCCTAGGGGCAAAGCCACTGAACCATCATTTTTGCGCCCCCATAAGGTGCAAAAGCATGATTTAGTTGCTATAGATTTGGAGGGGCTGCAACAGGTGAATGTTCAGTCCACCATATTCAGAGCTCCTTGGGGTTTTAGAAAGCAAGACTCGGTGGTTGGATCCACCAAGCACTCGATGGATTGGTCTCTCAATTCCATCACCCCTTGTGACTACAAAGACTTAGTGTCTGGGGGTAGTATGGAGCAATATGAGCACTTGGGAGCACATGCTCTAGCTGCGGTAAATTTCTTACTTACTCTTCTCATTTAATTTATTGTTGCACATTAACCTTATGTATTATAACATTCCTTGCAGGCAAACATTCATTTTCAGGGCATGATCCACCAGGCTAAATCCTGGAAAAATAATGTCAAGTCCTTTGAAACCAAATTTACGAAGGAGAAGATTCGGGCCACAGGGATTGAAGAGAAACTAAAGGGCAAGGAGGAGGAGTTGGCTACTTGGTCAAGAAGGAAAAAATTATCGATTCCTACATGGATTCTGCTGATTTCCAAGTCTTGATGGAGAGGCATGACGAGATTATGCACCCCGTCCACTACACAGAAGGCTGGAACGAGGCCTTAGAGGTGGTGCTTAAGAAGCACCCAGGGTTATTTTCTTCTGCTAACTTCCAGAGCCCTCATCTTCATGTTGTTATGCCCACTGAGGAGGGTGAGAGTGAGGATGTGAGTATGGGAGAGGGTGAGAGGATTCTTGACCCTGATGTCTCCCCTCTTCATAGGGTTACTGCTTTAGCTTTTACGCCTGCAGCTTCTTCAACCGGTGGTCACGATGGGTCTTTGAAGACAAAGGGGGACGAGGAGGGATCAGTCTCCTCGAAGGAGGCTGAGAGTTAGATATTACGTAGTTTATTTATTTTGGGCCCTACGTGGCCTTTTTCTATGTTATTTATCTTTGGTTGGATTGTATTGAACTTATAGCCTACGGGCTTTTATTTATATCATTTTCGGTATTTCCTTCATTTAATTATGTTGTCATTTCTATTTTGGCCCATTCAGCTTACAATTTAATTATGCATTGATATATAGCAGACATAAAACATAAACAAAGAAAATACTGAAAATCAAGTTGTATTTAATGAATCTTAAAATGGGTCCAGCCCTTACGTAGTACTCTACTTCCTACTCGGAGTTTACAAACTCCGAAATGGTTTCGTCGACCTTATTTCTACTTTTCTAATAGATATAAGCTATGTCCTACTTGGGATAATCAAACATAATAAACCTTGAGGTTTGATGCGTGCCAAGTGTGAGGCACCTTGTTTCCTTCCAAAGTCTCCAACTTGTATGATCCTCGTCCCAGCATTCCTTTGACCCGATACGGGCCTTCCTAATTCGGGGCCAGCTTCCCCTTCTGTCCAACTCCGGATGCTACAACTTCTTGAGTACTAGGTCTCCCTGACGGAAGAACCTTTCTTTCACCCTTAAGTTATAGTAGAAGGAGGCTATCTTCTGATGTTCCGTATTCCTTGTATGAGCTTCATCCCTCACCTCATCTATAAGGTCGAGGGCTAGCCTTATCCCTTCTTCATTGGTGTCAGGTTCAAAGGCTTCCACCCGTGGAGATGCATGCATGATTTCCACGGGCACTACAGCTTTAGCCCCGTAGGCTAACATGAATGGAGTTTCCCCAGTTGTCACTTTACAGGTGGTACGGTATGCCCAAAGTATGGGTAACAGCTCGTCCACCCAGGTGTTTCTAGAGCGTTCCACCCTTTTCTTAAGTCAATCAAGGATGATTCGATTAGCAATCTCAGCTTGCCCATTGGCCTGAGGGTAGGCAACCGAGGTAAAGCGAAGCTCAATTCCATTCTCATCACAATACTTTCTGAATTCTTCATTATTAAACTGACGTCCATTGTCCGTAACTAGGACTCGTGGAATTCCATACCTGCACATGACATTCTCCCATAAGAACTGCGTAACTTGCTTAGTTGTGATTTTAGCCAAGGGTTTGGCTTCAATCAACTTAGTGTAGTAATCAATAGCCACTATCAAAAACTTCCCTTGAGCCGTGGCCATAAGGAAAGGCCCGAGTATATCCATCCCCCACATATCAAAGGGAATGGGGGAGCTGATGTTTATTAATATCTCCAGTGGTTGCCTAACTACTGGTGCGTGTTTCTAGCACCGATCACACTTCTTTACGTACTCTTTGGCATCGATCATCATCTCAGGCCAATAGAAATCGAGCCTGACTATCTTGTGAGCTAGGGCCCTGCCCCCAGGTGTTGTCCACAAATCCCCTCATGGACCTCCTCAATAGCTGATTTGGCCTCCTCAGGTCATAAGCATTTTAGATAAGGAATCACAAAGAATTTCTTATAGAGTATCCTCTCAATCAGTGCGTACCTTAACGCCCTTATAGACAATTTTTGTGCCTCCATGGCATTACTCGGGAGCCAACCAGTTTCGAGATGTGCTTTTATAGGGTCTATCAAACATTCCCTGACTCCAATAGGTGTGATCAATTTTGAATCGATGGTATGGGCTCTCAGAACTTGAAAGTAAACACTTCCTGAATAATTCTCTATCTCGGAGGAGGCGAACTTAGATAAGGCACCGGCCTTGATGTTTTCCTCCCTAGGAATGTGCTCTATGTAGCACTCGCTAAACAGAGTCATCACTGCTTTCACAAGCCTTAAATACTTGGTCATGGTTTCATCCCTTGCTTCGAACTCTCCATTGACTTGTGCCACAACTAGCCTCGAGTCTCCACAAACTTTAAGATTCTTTACCCTTAGCACTCCTGCCAGACCAAGTCCAGCTATCAAAGCTTCGTATTCCGCCTCATTATTGGTTATAGGAAAATCCAATTTCAAGGCGTATTTGATCGTGCATCCATCGGGACTCTGCAGGACGAGACCCGCACAGCTTGTTTTTTTTTTTGATGCCCCATCAAAATAGAGCATCCAGTATTCCTTCTCCTCGACTACGGGTTCCTTGCCCTCCTTATGCAGCTTGTCGCCTTCCTGAGGTATCTCCTGCCCCCCCGACTTCTTGGTTGTTGATGATACATTCAACCACGAAGTCAGCCAATGCATGGGCTTTATTGGCCGTCCTTGGCTTGTATTTAACATCAAATTCTCCCAACTCAATTGCCCACTTGATGAGCCTACCACTGGCTTTAGGATGTACAAAATATTCCTCAATGGTTGTCCTATAAGGACCTCGATTTTATGTGCCTGAAAATAGGGTCGTAACTTCCTAGAGGCAGTCACCAACGCTAATGAAAACTTCTCAATGATGGAGTAATTCAGCTTTGCTCCATGTAAAACCTTGCTCAGATAATATACCGGTTTCTGAACCTTGTCTTCCTTCTTCACAAGTACAGCACTCACGGCTTGATCCGAGATTTCCAAGTAAAGATAGAGGATTTCTCCCATACTTGGCTTGGCCAACAACGGGGCCTCGGTCATATACTTCTTCACTTGATCAAAGGCCTCCTGGCTTTCCTTTTTCCATTCAAAGTTTTTTACCTTCTTTAAAGTTTTAAAGAACGGTAAACACTTGTCCCCGGATTTGGAGACGAATCTTCCCAACGCTACAATTCTTCCAGTTAACTTCCGTACGTCCCTTATGGAACGCGGTGGTTCCATATCTAGGATAGCCTTGATTTTTTCGGGGTTAACCTCAATTCCACGTTTTGAAACCATGAGACCCAGGAACTTCCCTGACCCAAAGCCGAAGGCGTACTTGGCCGGGTTTAACATCATCTTATGGTGCCTCAGCACCTCAAACGCCTCACGTAGGTGCTCAATGTGATCTACCTTGTATAGGCTTTTTACTAACTTGTCATCCACATAAACTTCCATAGTCTGACCAATGAGGTGAGCAAAGATCTTGTTTACCAACCTTTGATAGGTGGCTCCCGCATTTTTTAGTCCAAAAGCCATGACTAGGTAACAATACACACCAAAGTCAGTGATGAATGATACCTTAGGAATGTCATCCTTGTGCATCCTAATTTGGTTGTAGCCACTAAAGCCATCCATGAAACTCAGCATCTCGTGCCCAATTGTGGCATCTATCAACATATCGATCCTTGGCAAGGGGAAACATTCCTTTGGGCATTCGTCATTCAGATCAGTAAAGTCTATACACATCCTCCACTTTCCATTGACCTTTTTGACCATCACAGGATTTGCCAACCATTCCGGGAATTGGATTTCCTCAATGAACCCTGCCTCTAGGAGTTTATCAACCTCCTGTTTTTTGGCCTCTTGCCTCTCAGGTGTGAAATTTCTCTTCTTTTGGTTCACTGTCTTCCGTTCCGGATCCACATTCAAGTTGTGTGTTATCAATTGGGGATCTATTCCTGGCATATCGGCTGCTGTCCATGCAAACACGTCATTGTTGTCTTGTAAAAAAATAATCAGCTTGCTTCGTAAGGGGTCTTTCAGAGATGCCCCGATGTAAGTAACTTTTTCAGGATCCCCAATCTCAAATGGTATGGGAACCAAATCCTCTGCCGGCTTTCTGCGCCGCTCTTCATCCTCGAGGATGTCCATATCCTCAATTGGGACCTGCCCCCCAGTCCCATCAGGCCTTAAAGCGGCCACATAACAACTCTTTGCCATCTTTTGATCTCCCCTCTCTTCTCCCACACCATTTCTGGTTGGGAACTTAATCTTCAGGTGAAAGGTAGAGGCAACTTCCTTGAACGCATGAAGTCCATCCTACCCAGGATAGCATTGTAGGTGGAAGTGGCCTTAATGACTAAGAAATTTAACATCTAAGTGGCTTCCCTCGGTTCTTGCCCTGTAGTCATGGGTAACTAAATTGTCCCTTCGACTTTCGACTCCACCCCATTGAACCCGTATATGGGCATATTCGAAGGTGTCAGCTGGGATTCACTATATCCCATCTTCAAGAAGGCATCATGGAAAAGGATGTGCACTGAAGTCCCAATGTCTATCAAGACTCTCTTCACTTGGGAGTTGCCTATCATAGGTGAGATAACCAGCGGATCATCGTGGGGGAACTTCACCCCTTCAAGGTCCGAGTCATAAATCCAATTACAACTTCTGTCTTTGATCGCTTCGGTGCTTCCCCCATAATGTGCATCACCTCTCGTGCATACGCCTTTCTGAAATTTCTGCTTGACCCGGCTGCTGTTGGGCCACCAAAAATCATATTTATCACCGGCCCTCGGGGCTGTGGATTGCGATTACGATCATCATCTCTCCTATCATTATCCCGTCGTAGGTTCCCTCGATCCCCATCTTTGCAAAATTTATCCAATTTTCTCTCCGGATCAGGAATTCAATATCGTCTTTCAGCTATCTACAGTCCTCCATGTCGTGTCCCACGTCTTTGTGGAACCGGCAGTACTGGTTCTTGTTTCTTTTCTCAGGATCAGTCCTTAGTGGCTTCGGCCATCGTACGTCCCTATCCTTCTTTATATCCATTAGGATTTAACTCTTCGGGGCGTTCAACCTTGCATATTCCGTAAATCTTTGCCCTGGATTCCCCTTTTTAGGAGCCGAATTAGAATCTTTGTTCACGCGTGGGTATTTATCTCTCCCATCATATTCTTGTTCCGCCTTTTGCTTCCTAGAATTGTCATCATTCCCGGTATTTCTCGTTGCTGCTTCCTTTAGACTATCCTCAGCTTTGATATACTTACTTGCCCTTTGTTGGAGCTCAGTCATGCTCTCGGGGCGGTGCTTAGCCAATGACATCTTGAAGAAAATATTTGATGTTCCATTCTGGAGGGCTACCATGGCAACTTTGTTTTCCAAATCGGTAATTGCGAGAGTCTCCTTGGTGTATCGCTTGAGATAATCTCTAAGACTTTCATTCTTCCCTTATATTACGGTCATAAGGGATGCGGAATCCTTCTCATGAATCCTTCCACCAATGAACTGGCTGATGAAGGCTGTGCTCAGCTCCTTGAAAGAGGCAATAGAGTTCGGGGTAGATGACTATACCAGTGCTGCGCCATGCCCGCTAAGGTTTGTGGAAACGCCCTACACTTCAGAGCATCGCTGACGGGTTGTAGTAGTAGTGCGTTAGAGAATGTCCTTACGTGGTTAGCGGGGTCCCCCGTTCCATCATAGGTCTGTATGGTGGGCATCTTAAACTTCCGAGATATATGGGTATTCATTACCTCCTCAATGAATGGAGGGGTCGGATCATCAGGATCTCCTAGTTGCATCAGGTCTTTGGGATCACCCCTTGGGATCTCTGCCCGGGTGGTTTCGTTCTTAGGACCCTCAGTCTTCTTTTCTTTCCGTGTTGGTCCTTCCAAGTCTACAAAGGGAATCTCTCCCGACCTCGGGGCTATTCTGCCTTTGCTGTTATCTATCCATGTCCTCCTTTAACCTCTGAATCTTGGCTTCATGGGCCTTGATTTTCTCCATGGCAGTCATGGGTGGCCGATCATGAGTTCTTCAGGAACGCCCAATAGGTTCCTTGCTAGCGCGTCGCCTCCTCGGGGCTTCGTTACGATCATTATCTTCAGACGAGGAATCATCAGATTACGGGCCGGAATAGTCGCGGTACTCTTGGCCTTGGTCGGGTCCTAAACCCTTGATGTACATGGGACGATATGGTTCATGTATTTGGAGGGTGTGCCTACTTGGTCCGGCCTGATACGGGGGTAATTAGGTAAACCATACACCGGATTCGTACTTGCAGGAATCACGGTGGTAGAGATTTGGGCTACAGGGGGAAGAGTGTGGCCTCCAAGAAAGGAGACTATCATCTGCAGGGGATTCGTCCCTTGGCTAGAGGGATTCGTCACTAGAGGCAACGATCCTTGAGTTTGAGTTTCAGACCTCGGGGGATCCGTCCCTTGGGGCTGAGTAACCAGAGGTTGGGAACCCGCTCTTGGTGGTACCTGTTTCGTAGTTAGGGGTCCGGTGGTGCTGGTAGTAGGGGGGAGCAAACCCCGGTTCGGTTCGGTTTTCGGGTAAAACCGGAACCGAAACCGCATGTCCTCGGTTTTAAAAATCGAAAACCGGAACCGCAACCGAACCATCGGTTTCGGTTTCGGTTTTAAAATCCCGGTTTCGGTTTTTATCGGTTCGGTTTCGGTTTTAAAACCGATTAAAATAAAAATAAGAAAGTATTACAAATTAATTAAAAAAGTAGTTCTACCATAAAAACATAAATCGTCCAAATGTATTCATACAACAATTTTTTAAAAAAAATCCTTATGCTAGCTCACATTGCAAATACAGAGTTATGAGTGATTCCAAAGCAAACACAAATCACTAATCATTTTGCATGCGCAAATCACCTACTACTGAAGACCAACATTGCACTTTTTAACATTGCACTTGAGCCGCATTTGAACAAGTTCCTTCCAACTGCTGGTAACATTTCATCTATGTCCTTGTGCATACATTTTAGCATTTACTAACTAGAAATTCATTACCCCTCCTATTGCCTATAACGAGTTGCTAAAATTAGTTCTCGACTATTATAGTAGTATGATGATACCATCTATTGAACATTAAAAAAAAAATCAAATGTACCTGTTAAAACTTTTCCACCTCACAAGAACAAATGTGCAAAGCATATCATATTGGAGCTGGATTTGTGTCAAATGAGTTTCTCTGCAACCCCTCATAATACATGTTCCAGTGCCTCTCTACTTTTGTGTATATAATATATATATATATATTTATATGTGATTAATTTTGAAAATATTTATAAAAAATATAAATATTTATTTATATAAATAATCGGTTTGGTTTCGGTTTTTTTCGGTTTCGGTTTCAGTTTTTTTCGGTTTCGGTTTTTTTCGGTTCGGTTTCGGTTTTATTTCGGTTTTTTGCTCACCCCTAGCTGGTAGTGGTTTCAGAAAGTGTCGGTGTTCTCCGAATGGTAACCATGGTTGATATTCGATTCCCACAGACGGCGCCAAATGTTATAGAATAAAAAGTAGGGTGTATTTATTGCGTGTTGACTGCTAGGGTTAGGGAAAGAGCTTCGAGCTTTTTATGGCTGATCAAGTGTTTCGTGACTCAATTCGTCCTCACAAGATGCCCACGTATCTTGCAAATATCAAGAATCAAGCTAATAAAACGTAGTTCTTATTGTGATGGATCAGGCCCTTATATAGGCGTCGGGGGCCTTGGAATTAGGGTAGCGTTTGGTGTCTTGGTGGACAAGGTACCCACTCTAAATATATTTCTGGATCCTCCCATGAAGGAGGCTGATCCCTATTGGACTTGTATGCCTTGGAGACTACTCCTTGAAGATTTTGGGTCCTTGTTGGACTCAATGTTGGAGTTCTATATTGGCTGATTTATTAACTACGAATTTATTATTATAATTAGGATTTTGGGTCTCATAATTGGGTTTCGACCTTGGACCAACCTAGGTTCATTTAATGCAACATTAAACGTGTCTTTATGATTTATTTTCAGCCCATATCAATTGGTTTGGAAGAAAATAAAAAAAGTCAATTAACTATCTTCAAGATGAATGTACCTCCAATCAATGTACCAATTAATTTTCAATATCTAATTTTTCTAAATAATTAGTCTCATATATTTTATAAATAATTATTTAATTCTATAAACTTCGTAACGAGTAAGAATCGAATCCAAAAGTTAAAACGATAAAAAATATATTATGTTATCATGCTCATCTAATTACTTGCTAGAAAATAGGCTTATACAATTGTTATTTCTCGTGTCTATTAATGATACGAGTAATATTAGAAAATCCAAAAATATCTCTAAAAAACGATACATAATAAGTGGCTAACACATGACAATTTGTAGGCATGCGAGGTTTCATATTTTATTAAAAAAAAGTTACCAATTAAATATGATTACAGTACCTAAGAATTTAAATATTTTTTGGATTTTTTAACATTTTTTAAGGGTAATGTTTTCTGACAAATATTAAAATTAACAGGAGTCTATGTCTCACATATATAATATCATGTAATTAGAAATTGTATAATCGGATAAACCCAACTATAACATTTTTCATAACGAATATTGCTAGAGGTACCAGATTGTAAACCAAAATTTGTTTTAATTACTTGGCATTTTGGGATGTTTTAATTCGATGACCCTGGTGAATCCATTACAATTATAACCAATCAAAACAATACAATGGCACGTCATTTCATAATAATTTTTGGTACCCAATTTTGTACCTCTAACATTTTTTATAACATATACTCCATGGCTATAATAATAATAATCAGTTTTATGGGTAATCGCCAATTGTTGGACTTCCTAAACGGGACGGAGGTAGGCCGCACGGCTAAAATATTGGGGACACATAATGTATGATAATTACAATGGACCGGGGCGGTTTGTCTGTATTTTAGATGGGCCTTCTCCTTTCTAGAAAACTGTACAGGGGTCTGTTAAAAGTCTGATCTTCTGGCCTGGGCTTCACTAACATATACAGTTGTCCATTAGCCATGATGAAATCTTGCTTTAATTTAAGAATAAAAATCAGGTATTCTGATTTAAGGTTCCCTTATGATCCAATTTTTGGACTCATTAATTTCAAAAATTATTTAAAGTTAAATTTTATTTATTAGATTAAAAATAATATTAAGAAAAATGATATCCAACTAAAACTATCAAATACGTGATAAGATCGTGAGTCCGTTTTCCTTATTTTATAATTATTTTATAAATTTTATAAAATTTAAAGAATATTTATACTTTTAAATTTATAAATTACTTTTACGAAAACACAACATTATCATATTTTATTAGTGTTTTTCAGGGGTAAAAGTGTTAATCTTGAACTCGTATTGTTTTAACATTTTTACCAAGTCCTTAGAGTTTTGTAACTTGCCCAAAACTTATAATCATACATATTTGTGCGTTTTGGTTTATTTTAAATATAAAAAAAATTAATTTATCTTCTAAAAAAACGTATATAAATATATATCTTTTTTGGAAATATGTTTTTATTTTAAAATTAAAAAAATGGATTTATCTTCACTATTATAAATAATTAAAATTCTTAAAAGGTAAATATTTATTTGAAAATAAATATTAATTGATTTAGCTAAGAGACTATGGCAAGTACATAAGAAATTTTTTTATTAAAGCACCGTTTGGCCCCATAGCTTATAAACATATTTACATAATTTTTTTTAAAGAAAAATGTATATGGAAAGTTTAACATTTATTATCTTATAAAAATAAGTTACTTTTTTTTTTAATATATATATTTACATATTTTTTTAGAATAAATAATTTACTTTTAAAAAATAAGATTTGCCAATTTGACCTAAATATCCTATTAATCAATTGAAAACAAAATCATACGAAAAGCTGTTGCAAGTTGTGATGTTCCAATTTGACCAGTGAATTTGGAGTGACGCACAACTACATTCAACCAATCAACGCTGCCACTCTTTTACCCACCATCTTCACGTACACACACTGACACACACACAAGATCATAATATTAGCCCCCATCTAAATTTTTCTTATTTTAAGTATCTTTTTTTGCTAATATACCATACATTATATTGCATCAATTATATCTTAAACCCATTTGATCACCTAGAATAAAAAATTTATCCATTTTTTTGTAATCCTCAACCCCATCTATATCTAAAAATCCATTTATAGCTATTTATATTTCTGAGCAAGAAGAATAGCATAACATGGATTCTATAGGACAAGAATCCTCTACTACCCATGTCTCAACTTCAGGCAAGTTTTTATTTTTCTTGCTTAAATTTAACTCTTTTTTTTTTTGTTTACTTAAGTTTCTTGATTTTAATATGTTCTGTTGAAATTTTTGATCTTTTGGGTATTTAAGGTTGTTTGTTTTGATCAATTTATTAGTTTGTAATTAGTGGGATTTTTATTTTCTTGCTCTTTACTTGAAAAAAGCAATCTTTAACACTCTGCTGGAGTATTATATGAATGTATGTATATGTACTTAATACTGAATCTGTATTGAAGCATCAGTTGCATCACTTACTTTGTCCCACTTACCCATGTTGTTAAATTTGGATTTTTGTTGTAATAGTTGTTGGATTTGGATTTCTTTTCTTTTTTGTTTGGATGTTGTCCTAACCTAGGCTAGTTTAATTTGACAACATATATATTATTTAATGACTTAATGTGGCTATAGTTGTTAATTATTTCTTCCTAGCGGATATATGATCAGTAATGTATGTACTTGATTTCGTGATCTTTGTAGTGTGTTCTGGTGATTTGGGTGTTTTATATTCCTCTTAAGGGGAAAGATTCATGAATTAAAATTGATGTTGGTAGATATTCTGTAGCTTTGTGGAATTGGTTCTGTTCGTTTTGGCTTTTTCTGCAAATATTTAATGCATGACTTTAGAAGAGCCCTCAAATGTTATGTCATTGAAGAGAAGATAACAAAATTGCGATTTAGGAAGAAACTTGAAATAAAATTTGCAAATTAGGATTCATTGAGTCTATCATGTCAATAGTTGAATAAGTACTTCCTATATATGAAAAGGCATACAGTAGCTACTAGTCCTACGTACATATGCTCGTAGCTCCTGTGTAAGAACTAAGAACTACTGAAGATAACTCAACAAGATACTGTCTCTAACACTATGTAACTGACATTTTGTACAAGTTCAAGTCTCTTAAGGAAAGGATTAGGCAGTTATAGAAAAGTTTGCATTATGTTCTTCATACTTCCCCATATTTTGTGTTGAAGCCGGTACGTGGTTAAAAGTGAGTATAGGTGCCTCAGAAGTCAGATCTGAGGACCGACTTACGAAGCTTAAAGCTGTGCAGTGTTATGGAAATCAGTAATTCATTCCAGGATAACTCTTTTAGTTTAAGTGTTAAGGTTCTGGGAGTCTACTCTTATAATGATGACGGCAAGGCAAGGAAGGCTCACAGTATTTTTTTGGTTACCTGTATTTTATCTGTAGTCTAGACAATGTATCTTCAGACTTTAGCAATTCCCTATAGAATGCTGTTGGTACCTTTTCTTGAGAGTGAAGAAGCCAGAGGCTGCTTGTAAATTGATTTCATTTCTTTTCAAATATGGTGATGTTGTGTGAAAAAAATCTAAAATCCTCCATGACTATGCAAACTAGATAAAACCTTTTGCTTTTCCCTCAAGCATGGAAGCAGTTGTCAGCTTAGGGCCCTTGCCTTTTTCCATGAAAAGCCTTTAGGTCAGTTTTGTTTCTTAATGTGGAAACTCTCTTGACACTGGTCCAGTTGGAAGCAAACTAATGATCGTCATACATGCACATATATTCTCTTTTGAATAATATAAATACATGGAGGGTTTATTTAACGAGGGATGTATAATGAGGCGATTGGTAGACTGCTGAGTCCGTTGTAGTACATGCATCTTGGATTCATCTACTTTGACATAAATTGAAACATGGCCCAGTGAAGTTTTCACAGAATAAGATATTTATAGGCTAAAAGTATTTAGTGTTTAGAAAGCCAAATTATTAGCAAGCCTAAGTTTGAACTTTTTTCCAGTTTACAAGCACTATCATGATAGTCAGTATTGCTAGGACTTTCTTTAGTACTCACAACCAGATACTCAGCCATTGTGTAAAAAAGAAAACTAGTGACATTAATGAAATATTGTAAAAGTATTTTTGTTGGTTAGTATATTCAACTTTCCCCTGATGTCTGGAACATTGGAATTATTAGCCTATTGTTCCTAAGTTGGACTTTCTACCAATTTACAAGCCCTATTGGCTCTCATTTGTTTGGTTTTTAGCTTCAGATAAGTTTATTTCTCAAGTTTTCTTCATTACAATGGTGTGTTACTACCTTCACTTTGATAGTGTTGTTTTATATTACTGTGCTAGAAGCACATTACTCGCCGTCGCATCAATGTTTGAACTCATCTCACTTCAGCTTATAACTGCTTCTGTTCCGGAAAAAGAATTCCAATTCGCCAAACTTCACTGTTGTATGATTTATAGTGTTAGTAATTGTGGGATCATGATGGCAAACAACATGGATTCTATTTATTAACCTGTGAACAGGAATGAAATTTAATTTCGGAAGGGGAAGGGGGGGGGATTGTGTCTCTTCCTCTTAGATTGGTTTGTCCCAGTTACATCCCAGAAGATTGGCTAACCTTTAACAAAATTGCTACTTCTGCAGGACTTCATGGCAAGCATCGGCAGGAACTAGAAAATTTGACACTTACAACACAACCATTCAAAACATTGAAGTTTTTCATTTTGGCTGTTGTTCAGTATCTTAAGAGATCAATAGAATATCTTCTGAGACATGGATTTTGGCTCATTCTCCTAATTACTGTCTTGGTATCAGTTGGTGTTCTGCTTTTGAACACCGATGGTCCTCATGAAAAGGTACTGCCTTGCTACTGTATGTAGCTTCTTTTTTATGTGCAGATACTAAAACAAAAAAAACTAGCAATATATAAGTCAAGGAGCTGGTAAAACATTGAGATATATATATATGAGTAATGCTAGATGCACATAATTGGATACAAAAATGTTGTACAGAATGATGTGGCAGTGCCACCTAAACATGCATTCAAAAGGTTTGTCGGCCATTATCTATTCAGTCTGTTGTTAATATGCTTACAATTTGTTTTTAGCGTACTTTTACTAATCTTCTTTATTTTAATTTCAAATTCTTATACTATTTTTTTTATTTTATTATTATTACTAAAGACTTTTTTAGAATGTATTAATTTAAAATATAATAACAATATATTTTAAATACTTGTTAACATATAAATAAAATAGATTCGCAAGTTTAATTAAGAATCCATTATTATATTAAAATTGTTTCAATTATTTAATCAATTATTAAATTATTATGATTTTAAATTTTGTACTGAGATATTGAGATACTTATTAAAACTTTTATCTATTACTTTTTGTTTTTGTTATATTAAAATTTTAATATTTATTCCATTTCATGAAATTATTAATTGGGTTGATCTATATATATCAAAATTTGTTAAATATGAACTTTTAAAATATGTTATAAAATTTTATAAGAAATTTTTCAACAAAGTTGATAAGGAAAAGTGACATACTCATAATCATACCAACATTAGAAGATAAAGAAATGTAGTCTTATGTAATATTTTATAAAAATAATGGTTTATAACTAATTTTGATAATATTACATAATAACATAAAAGTTAGACTGAAAACCTTAACCCTAAATTAGGAGTTTATGTTTTGTCTGGAATTATTAAACATAAGAATAGAAAAAAAAATGTACGGGTTTAACCAAAAATAGTGCAACTCATTTTAATGAAAATAAATTAACATATTGATAATTATTCATTTTAATCAATTATATTGGGCTCTCTCAATATAATATAAAATAATTGAAACTTTTTTGTATAATACTAGGCTATTTGTATAGCCTGCATTAATACGGATCTTTATTTATATATTTTTAAGCACTTAAAAATATAATTACCCTATTTTGAATTAATAAAATTTTCACTATAATAAAATATCAAAATAATTAATATAAGAATTTGAATTAAGGCAAATCAGAGTAAAAATAAGTTAAAGTCAAATAAGTGTTAGGAGAGAATAGATAGTGGCCGACAACCTTTTTAATCCAAGGTTTAGGTGGCATTGCCACGTCATTCTGTACAAAATTTCTGTACCACATTCTATGCACCTAGCATTTTTCTATATATATATATAGGGTCCTACTCTACTACAAACTAAAATTAACTACAAACTACAAACTAAACACTAATTCAATATTTCATGCTAATCTAATGATCAAACTAGGGGTACCCCAATACAAAAAGTGTTTAAAATAATTGGCTCCATTCAGCAAAAAAAAATAAAAAAATAAAAAGAAATTCACTGTTCGCGTGATGACGTGGCAGTGGATTTCACTGGTTAACGGTGCTTCGCACCTTCTTGTACGGCGCTTCGCGCCTTTATCATTCTAAAGTTGTAAGGAATGACAATCAATGGTAAAGGCAATAGACGATTGACGGGTGTGTCGAGGGCCTGCGGCCCTCATGACTACCTAACTCATCCGTTTACTGTCTTAAATGCTTCGCATTTCCACGGCAAGTTTTTTTTTTTTTTTTTTTTTGTTGGATAGAGCCAATTATTTTAAGCATTTTTTGTGAAGGTACCCTTGGCGGGAACCTTAGAATAAATGAAATATAATTAATCTAATGTTAGTTTGTAGTTTGTATTTAAGGATTGGTTTGTATTTGAGCAAAAGCCTATATATATATATATATATATATATATATATATATATATGTTTCTGAGTAGATGAATTGTTCAGAACAATTCAAAGTTGATAGAATAATTGTGAATTGTTCCTAAAGAATCTTTTTTTAATATGTTGTTAGTAGGATAAGTTGAAGACTTGAAGTAGTTTAAACAATTATGATAATAGATCAGGTTCCTAAGTATCCTGTTTTTAGTTTTCATTGTTATCCTATATATAGTCTTGTTGCATTATTATATAAGAAATCTATATTCAGATTCTATATTTGTGTTACTACCATTGTTTTACCATTTTCTTCCATTTTTATGAATCAAGAAAAACCAACATGAATCATCGTTGCATGATTTTTACGACTGGAATTAGCTGTTGTTTACACAATGATATTACCTAATGGTTTTAGCTCTTAGAGTTCAACGTCTATGTAAGAAATATAGCTTTGTGGCGAGCTCTAATCTGCCTTGTATTGGTCTTTGCTGTACAGCACATCGAAGAGCTTTTCCAATATTTGCAGTTTGGATTATGGTGGCTGGCCCTTGGTGTTGCATCTTCTATTGGTCTTGGTAAGCAAAAATTTAAATTTCAGTATGTTACACAGAATTGTACTAAAATCTAAATTTCAACGGTTCCTTTCTTATCTTACACAACTGTAGCATAAAGTTACTTGAAGACAACTAATGTAAATAATTTGAGTGCTGTCGTGAAAGTGCTATATATATATATATTTGTTTTAATTTCTACCTATTAGCAATTCTAAAGACGTCCTTAGTAACTGCCATCATGGTAGTGCGTCGGTAATATTTTAGAAGAGGTGGCCTTCCATATACACGGGGCTGGGAGTCTAGAAATCTTGCACGAGAGGGGTCTTCACCTCTGTATCTGCAACCAAGCATAGATGTTTCTCAACTTTGGCATGAGGTTTAAAATATTCACCTCATTATTATAAACTATCTAGAGATAGAAGTTGGGGGCTTAGATCAAATTAAAAAGATTGGAAATACAACCACCCCAGGGTACGAAAATATAAGATGCAACGAGTTCTTAGTTGGCTCCAAAACAAGAGCATTATTTCTGGAAAGAGTAGGTGCGCTTATTGTGCTGGAAAATGATTTGAACAGAACCCTCTCGGAGCCTATAATATGAAAACAGAACTAATTAGAACTTACTTGATTTTCTTATACGCCCTCTGTCCCGTTTATATTGGCCGAGTTTCATTATTTTTTGTCCCAAAAATATTGTCCACATTCCATTAATAAGGAAAATTAGATGTTAAATTTGTTAATTTTTTTGAAAACTAATACATACTTTTAGTAAGTCTCAGTTGATTATTATGATTGAATAAAAGGTAGAATTTCATTTAAGGACAATATTATTGGGATGTAGGGGGTAATAAATAGACATTGATGTTTAAAACATTGATTAGTAAATACTATAAGGTACTCAAATATAGATTCACACATACACACACTATTAGATCTGAAACCGGTTATTGTTCACAACCAAAATTTTATTAACACCCATACTAAAACATGTATGACTTGAGTTTATTAATATTTTCAAAGAATATGGTCTTCTTTATTGAAACGGAGAATATATTTTTGTAAGGACTGGCAATAGTTCCAACAGATGTGCAGTACTACTTATGGGTGCTTCACTTATCTTATTGGAAACAAAGTATATATATTATGAAACTTTTGGTCTATTTCTCCAGTTTCCAATTTTAAATGTGAACATTTGTGCGCATATTTAGTATATATATATACATGTAGCTTAGTTGTTGCTATTTTTTCATCACTTATTTCCAAATAAATCCTCAAGCCCTTCTTTTGCGATTCCTGATAATTTTACGTCATATGACCGAGAAAAATCTCAGCTTCCAGTTGATACGAAAATGTAACTTTGTCATGTTTTCAACTTTGCAGGATCTGGTTTGCATACTTTTGTTCTTTATCTAGGTCCTCACATTGCCTTTTTCACGCTAAAAGCAATGCAGTGCAGTCGAGTAGACATCAAGAGTGCCCCATATGATACCATACAATTCAAGAGAGGACCTTCCTGGCTTGCAAAGAATTGTTCAGACTTTGGGCCCCCTACGTTTTCACCTTCACATGGTGTGCACATTCCACTTAGCAGTATATTGCCACAGGTCCAGTTAGAGGCCATTCTTTGGGGTATTGGAACTGCACTAGGAGAGCTACCTCCATATTTTATTTCAAGAGCAGGTATTAGAGGCAATGAAGTTCTGTACTGATGTGTGTGTGTGTGTGTGTACGTGTTTGCATTTGTATACTTTTGTGGTGGAAAAGAATTATCAAGTGCTAAGGAACTTTTTATTTTGGTTCTGGTAGAGGCATAGTCTTGCGAGTTTCAAAACCTTAAATATTCAAACCTTAAAAAGTTACATCTGGACAATGGCAAGAGCCTAACATATACTCACAAGTAAAATATTGGTGTGTCTGCATTTTATGATTTGCTTGACTCTAGGATATAGGACTGAGATGGAACATAGCAGCTCGAGCTGCTTGCTTTTTGTAACTTGTAGGCTTGTAGGAGAGAGGACTTGAGATGGAACATACCAGCTCGAGCTGCTTGCTATTTGTTAATTGTAGTTGATCTGATATAGGTATACATACTGCAATATAGTTTAGTTCTATACAAATATGCGGTTTGGATAATCTTTGGAAGGTCATGAACCATACTGAGACCAGTAATCTTGCATTTGGCCAAGTTTTTTTATTCCGCTTTTCAAGTTGCCAAAGGTGATTAAACACAAAATTAATATCTTCATGCAGCAAGCTTATCAGGTGGAAAACTAGATGCAATGGAAGAATTGGGCGCTTCCTCTTCAAAAGATGATGGGTGGATAGCTACTCGTCTGAATCAATTTAAGCGCTGGTTCCTTTCACATGCACAGTATTTGAACTTCTTTACTGTATTAGTGCTTGCTTCGGTTAGTTTGATTCTTCCTTTTCTTCTATTTTTGCACTATAATTTGATTATTCTCATTCTCACATGTTATCTAACAATGCTGTTTCTCTAAATAGCTGTCAATGTGCCTTTTTTGCAGAGTATATAGACACATCTGTATATCGACACATGAAATAATCTATAGAGCTCTGGTTCACTTATATGTGTGTCTAATAGTTTATCAGCGAGTATTTTGTGGACTAACGCCAATAACTTTGGTAGGTGCCAAATCCTCTGTTCGACCTTGCTGGCATAATGTGTGGACAATTTGGAATTCCTTTCTGGGAGTTTTTCCTGGCTACCATGGTTGGAAAAGCAATTATTAAAACTCACATACAGGTTTGTGAAGGTCTTTTTCTCACACGAGTTGGAGTACTGATGTAGTTTGGTGTTATTTCCTGATTTATTTAACCGGATATATTGAGCGTCTTGCTTTCTTCTAACTTCTAACCTTTTTACTTCATTTCAAAAGTTTGTTCTATCCTTCTATACAGAGTGTAAATGCAATTATTGGTCTAGATATCTCTGATCATACATAACATCACTATGAAGCTATAGGAGTTGTTGTATTGCTAAAATAAACCTTACTTTGTGAGAGAAAAGAAGTGCTCTTGATTTTATTGTTCATCTCTTGCAGACAATTTTCATCATATCAGTCTGCAATAATCAACTACTTAACTGGATAGAGAATGAGTTGATTTGGGTTCTGAGCTTCATACCTGGTTTTGATTCCATCCTCCCCAACCTTGTTGCCAAATTGCATGCCATGAAAGACAAGTATATGGCGACCCCATCTCATGTGACGTCCAATATAAAGGTATCTTTGTTTGACGAGGCAACATTATGAAATTTATTTTTACAGTACCCTATTTGTAACAATGACTTTTCGTTAAACCTTCCATCTTATCAGGTGAAAAAGTGGGATCTCTCATTAGCTTCGGTTTGGAACACTGTAGTATTATTAATGCTCATAAACTTCTTCATTCAAATTGTGACTGCTACGGCACAAAGGTATCTTAAGAAGCAGCAGGAAAAAGAATTGGCTGCTATAAATCACAAGTTAGCAGTCGCAGGGACCTCGAATGGCACCAATTAAACTTCTAAATAGATCTTAGGATGCAGCGACTGGGAATATTAGCGATCACATTTAGGTTTGCAATTGAAACTAGCCAAAGCTTTTCCGGCACCAAAATTACCCTTAGAAATTTGAATAGGAAGTGCAGAATTTGCTTACCAAACAATAACTTGTAATGTTTGGGAAACAATGCTCTAGGAAATATATAGTTGAAGATTGGGTACTATTAGCTTGTATTGGGACAACAGGATCATAGTTTTCACTATTCAGCAATCCAAGACATCATATTTACTTGGTATAATTATCTGCTAAAAACTTCTCAAAGTTTTTGTTTTTTATGCCTCCAGGTACTCACAGCGAAGTAATTAAAAGAAAAGGCACAGTTATAATTTCCTAGCTTTAAATCTCTTTGGCTTAATTGCCTTGGGAATTTTTTTTCAGCTTTTTGTAATTAAATTCATATACAAAACAAACATGATGAAGCCTAGCCTTAAAAAGAAAATTGAATGAAACTCTCACCAGCAGAAACAAAATGGGTCCAATATACAAAATGGCATAAAATATCGCAGAAGCAGGCATCTGTACCAAACCAAATTCATCCTTTAATACTGAAAAGGATCTTAAGCATTCTCATCTTATATACACTTCAACTTTATCGAAAAAACACAAGAGAAACATGGTGCCAGCAGGGTTGTGCACGGATCGGTTCGGCACTGGCTACACGGAGTGTTATGTTTGACTATTGAAAACCGGAAAGTAATATTATACAGATCGAAGGAAAACTACACGAGGAGAATAAATATTTTATACAAGTATAAAAAACAAGATTACGGAAAATGTTGCAAAAAAGAAAATTTTTAAATTTAAACCAGTGATTGACACTTGAAATTTATCATGAAACTAAAACATCAAAATAAACTCTACTTTGATCTGTACATGCTTGAGTCTTAAGTTGTCACATTTTTTCCTCTTGTTTCTATGGGTATATCGTCACAGTAAAAGAGCTCAGGTCCCACCCTAAAACATTAACTAACTGAGACACGGCTACCCTTTCCAAATCACCAGCATAAAAGGGAAAATCTATATCCTCAAATGTAGGAAGAATTGTTTTCCTGACGACTCTTCTATCCTGATCGAAGGCAATCAGTGAAGTACATACATTATTTCGAAATAATAATGGATCAAACAATATGGATACGCATGCATCGTAATCTTGACCAAGAGGTAGCACAAACCAGGGAAGATTTGCAACATTCTCAGTTTTCAAACACAACTCACTCTGTGATGTGGATTACTTCAAATTCATCATCTGTGCCTTCATCTCAATATATCTTTCTTTTAAGGTCTCTAGGAACTTAGCATCACGTTTGACGAGACAGCCCCAGTCAAAAAAAAAAAATATGACTCGCTTACCTACAAGTTTGGAATACAAGTCAACACAATCAGGCTAAAGGTAAAAACCCGTGCAGCGTATTAGAAAGTGTCGGGAGTTTAAAAAAGTAGAACAAGAACTGCAAGAATTAATACATAAACCAGAACAACAGAAGAACTCACCTTGGACCCAAATTTTCCACCAAAAACACTGTTGGGATCCCATAGCATTTTCAGCCTCTATTCCTTTGCTTCTTCAGTAATTAACTTGGCAACTCTGTCGTGCGAGAATGGGTACGCTGAAGTCTTAAAGTTCTGCAAGATGAAGACGCCAAATGGTTCGATAAATTCCATGTGAGGCCCAATAATTATAAGGGCAAACTCTTGCCCCTGGTTATCATAGGGAAAGTTAAAAATTCGTTTTACCATCCTATGATGCGAGTCATCATATGGGAGCGCCAACCAAGGCATTGTTTTAAATGTTTTCTCGAATGATTCATCACTTTTGTAACCCCATGTTCTTAGCCCGTCAAAGCGGTAAATGAGCACAACTTCGAATTCTTTATTATTCTTGGCCAACTCTTTATAAGCCATCTCAAGTTCTTCTGTAATTTTATCATGAAAACCCCTCTTCATAGAAGTATAGGGCTACCACCTTGTCCTCAAGAGTGTGAATAGGTACCTGTCGCAGGAGTGATGGACTAGATGATTATCCAGATTCACAAGGATGTGTTAATATCATGCATATCATCCAACAGTAGAATTAAAATATAAAACCATAATCAGTAAAAATGTTTTTATTATTGCTACATTACGCCAGCAAAAGTGTAGGTCATACCTGATCTCCGTTGTTTGAGATGAGGTAATCACGTTTTGAGGAGGCCAGGAGCGTATGCAAGGATGGTTGTCTAGCAGCAGCATCATCTTCAGATTTTAGAAAATCTAGCCTTTGGTCGCTGAACGGATAACCCAGAGCTCCATAATCAAGAAGAGTTTCGCGAGAGAAACATTGCAAAATCATACCGGTAGGATCAACAATGATCGGGTATCCGACGACTAACCTACCGGGGACACCAAATCTTCGTTTCAGATGTTTCCTGCATGTTATATCCGATAATGGGATGGTAGTCCATGGCATGCGAGAAACCAAATCTTCATAATATAATATTTCACTGCCACAGGTATCATTAAAAGCAATAAAAACAACCTCGAAAATACTGTTAGGATTTAACTCTTTGTATATGATGTGCATCAAGGATGTACAAAAAGGCACACTCATCCGCATAACTGAATCAAAATATAAAAGTACCACCTTGCCTAGCAAGTGTTCAGCCTTTACCTGCAATATATTTACATGGAACATACAATCAGCTATATGCTACGAGTTTGATTCCTGTAACCAAGTTTCCTAATAAAGTGAGAGTAATGGACGAACAAAGAGAAGTTCAAATTTCAATTACAAAATTTGATTCATGAATGGAGGAGAGGTATGAGCTGGTGGCCCAGCAGTCCTTGTAAAAGAACAATTCCCCATTAAGAAGGTTACAGAGGTGAGGTGTAAAAGATTATAAGGTTGCGCACACTTGGATCATTGTATGGAATGAAATTAGGAGGGAATAAAACGAGATTTATAATATTTTATGAGGGTAACGCTTGTAATTTTTTCTTTCCTAACAATTTAAACTAGTTACTGTTGGGTTTGTGGAGTCTATTAGGTTTCAGAATTGGTTTCTGATTTGATTTGGGAATTCGTGAATTGGACTCTAATTAGAGTTAGGATTAGAGTTGGGAATTTCAGAATTAGACTCTGATTGGTTGATCCAGTTTCTTCTCTTATAAATACTCATGTAATTGTAACAACAACACAACACAATGTGAGAGATCAATACAAAATTAGTGCGGCTTGTGGAGTAGGAATTTCCGAACCACGTAAATCTTTGTCTTGTGTGATTGTCGTTTATTTTCTTGTTCTTGTTTATTCGCTTTGGGTTTTGCTTTCGTTGTTGTATACTTAACAACTGGTATCAAAGCATAGGTTTTCAGGCGAGTGGGAGCGATGGCAGAAGAAGGGAAAGTAAAGATCGACAAATTTGATGGCAGAGATTTTGGGTTTTGGAAGATGCAAATTGAAGATTATTTGTATCAGAAAAAACTACACGAACCGCTGGAGGAGAAGAAGCCAGAAAAGATGGATGAGAAAGATTGGAAGCTATTGGATAGGCAGGCTCTGGGTGTTGTCAGATTGACTTTGGCGAAGAACGTTGCTTACAATACCAAGGAAACGACAACTTATGGATTGATCAAGGCGTTATCAAATATGTATGAGAAGCTATCTGCTTCGAATAAGGTATATTTGTGTCGCTTGTTGTTTGCCACGAGATTGAATGAAGGTGATTGTGTTGCTGATCATGTTAACGAATTTAACTCTATCCTATCAAGATTGACATCAGTGGATATTAAATTCGATGATGAAGTACAAGCCTTGTTGTTGGTATCCTCGTTACCTGACAGTTGGTCAGGATTAGTCACTGCTATTTGTAATTCATCTGGGAGCAGTAAGATGACTTTTGATGGAGTTCGAGATGCGATTCTTGGAGAAGATATTCGTAGGAGAAACTCAGGAGAGTCGTCAGGTTCCTTGTTGAGTACTGAGAGTAGAGGCAGAAAGTCCGATAGGGGGCAGAATCAGGGGCGTAGCAGATCGAAGTCATAGAAGAGAGGACAATCCAAAGATCGCAAGGAGATTGTTTGTTGGAATTGTCAGAAGAAAGGTCACTTCAGAAATCAGTGTACGGCTCCCGCAGCTCCTAAAGGAAAGAAGAAAGAGGATAATTCAGCTAATGTAGTTGAAGAGGTGGTGAGTGACGATGCTTTGATTTGTTGTGTTGAATGTTCGGTTGAATCATGGGTTATGGATTCTGGTGCATCATTCCATGCTACCCCTTGCAAGGATTTGATGTTAAATTTCAGACTTGAAAATTTTGGTAAAGTTCGTCTTGCTGATGATGAAATTTTGGATATTACGGGCATGGGAGATATTAATCTCAAGACCTCTTTGGGGACTAGCTGGACGTTGAAAGATGTAAGGTACATTCCTGGATTGAAGAAGATGTTGATATCTGTGGGTCAGTTAGATAAGGAAGGGTATCAAGTTACTTTCAGAGACGGACAGTGGAGGGTTATAAAGGGGAATCTAGTTGTTGCTCGTGGAGAGAAAAAGGGGACGTTGTACATAGTTGAACAATCTAGCTATGAAGCAAATACAGTTGTTGAGGTCTTCAACTTTGTGGCACCAAAGACTTGGTCATATGAGTGAAAAGGGTATGAAGCTGTTAGTTTCGAAGGGGAAGATTCCAGAGCTGAAGAATGTGGAAGTTGGGTTCTGTGAGCCATGTGTTCTTGGAAAGCAGAAACGAGTTACTTTTGCAAAATCAGGGAGGACACCCAAGGCTGAGAGACAGATGTCTGAGGAGTTTGAGATGAAGGATATGGGTGCGGCAAAACAGATACTTGGTATGAGCATCATAAGGGATAGATCTGAAGGTACTTTGAAATTATCTCAAGAGAAGTATATTGAGAAATTGTTGCAGAAATTCAGTGTCCAGGATGCGAAGACCAGAAGTACACCGTTGGTGACTCACTTTAATCTCACGAAGAAGCAGTCACCTAAAACGGATGAAGGCAAGAAAGATATGGCTAAAGTTCCGTATGCATCTGCAGTTGGCAGTTTGATGTATGCTATGGTGTGTACAAGGCCAGATATTGCTCATGCAGTGGGAGTTGTTAGCAGGTTCATGTCTAATCCAGGAAGAGAGCACTGGGAAGCAGTCAAGTGGATATTGCGCTACTTGAAAGGCACATCCAAGGTTGCATTATATTTCAGCAAGAAAGATATTATCTTGGAAGGGTTCTCTGATGCAGATTTGGGTGGATGTTTGGATACAAGAAAAAGTACTACGAGATATATTTCCACGTTGGGTGGCACATCAATTAGTTGGATGTCTCGACTTCAAAAGAGTGTTGCTCTTTCAACCACAGAAGCAGAATATATGGCTATCTCTGAAGTTAGCAAGGAGATGATTTGGTTGAAGAATTTTCTTGAGGAGTTGGGCAAGAAACAGGCGGACAGTGCTTTGTATAACGACAGTCAGAGTGCTATTCATCTTGTGAAGAATCATGTGTTTCATGCTAGGACGAAGCATATTCAGCTGAGATATCACTTTACAAGAGAGTTGATTAGCAATGGTACTTTGTCCTTGAAGAAAATCCTTGGTTCAAAGAATCCTGCAGACATGTTGACTAAGGTGGTTACTAATGAAAAGTTGAAGCTTTGCATAGCTTCAACTGGCCTTCAGAACTGATTGATGAGAAGGCGTTGCACTAGTTAGAGTTATTGATCGAGAGATTATTTGTTACTAGATTTACAAGAGTGAAGTGAAGATGTGGTCAGACTCCAAGTGGGAGATTGTTGGGATTGTGGAGTCTATCAGGTTTCAGAATTGGATTCTGACTTGAGTTAGGAATTCCTGAATTGTACTCTAATTAGAGTTAGGATTAGAGTTAGGAATTTCAGAATTAGACTCTGATTTATTTTGACCCAGTTTCTTCTCTTATAAATACTCGTGTAATTGTAACATAACACAACACAACACAATTGTGAGAGATCAATACAAAATTAGTGCGGCTTGTGGAGTAGGAATTTCCGAACCACGTAAATCTTTGTCTTGTGCGATTGTCGTTTATTTTCTTGTTCTTGTTTATTCGTTTTGGGTTTTGCTTTCGTTGTTATATACTCAACACGTAGTACCCTCTCCCTCTTCCCCTGTTTGTCTCTCCTCATATCTGAATTCTCTTTCCATATTCTATCCAACTCAGTTTTCTCTCAACTTTTCCTCTTCTAAACAATAATCTTCTTAGGTTTTTTTATAGGCGCTAAATGAATTCTCAAAATAAGTTTCTGATTCCTAACAAGAATTTTAATACCAGGCTATTAAAGAAAGTAACAAACAGCCTCGGTTGCGAAGTGCGATTCCGCAGAGTACGGCATCGCAAAATATGGAGTTTCAGGAAATATGGAATAGGTTCTAGTATATCACAAATCTGAAAATTAAGCATTTGAGATGAGATTGTAACAAAAACATACTCTTTGGCCATTATTGCATTTGATGAGGTAATCCCTGCTCTTGGTGAACAGAAGTTCAGATAAATTAATTCTATCTCCTCGTTTGATCCTTGTAAGCTCCTCCTCCTCCACCTTGTTCCCATTTTCTGCATATTTATAATTTTTCGATGGTATCGATAGATCACAATAACATCTGTGTTTTGCTTTATTCTCCACTCCATAGTATATACTTGTAGGTCTTTCTCATTGTGCATGCCAAAGTGTTGATAATAACTTAATAATATCAAAATCACTTGAAAGCAATTTACATTGAAATTACAGAAGCATAGCATGATTTCGACTCTCACCTAGAGCCGGCCATTAGTGCGGTTCAGACCGGCCCACTCGGGACCGGCCCGATTTTTTAACCGTTTTAATTCGGTCCGTTATGAACCGGCCCGAACCGGCACGAACCCGCTAAAACATTAGGTCCGAATACGGGTTTAGGATTGCAAAACCGGGACCGGAACCGGCCCGGTTGAAACCGGCCCGCACGGCACGCATCTGTTTCCATATATTAACTACACATCTGTATGACTGTATCCATATGTTAACTACACAAGAACATGGTGAAACAACTCCCACTAGCCTTTGTCTACACAAGTGGGGCATAGCCTTTGTCTTTATTCGAACCATAAACACTTCTACTGTATTAAGCTAAAGTATTAAGTAATAAAATAATAGTTAAACACTTCTACTGTATTAAGCTAAAGTATTAAGTAATAAAATAATAGTTATTTAATAGTCATTCTGGACAGCACACACGAATCAATGGTAGTGGAATAGTAGTGGTCCTAGTGGAACTCATTTAAAAACATACATAATGATGGACAATAATACAGAAGCCCGAAGCCCGGCACGCCGAACAGCCCGGCACGGCACGCACGTTAATAACCGCGAGCCGGTTTCGTGCTAGCTTTCAACGAACCGAGCCCGGCCCGAGCCCGGACCGCTGTAATCTCATGCCGGTTACGAATCTTCACTTCACGAACCGGAACCGTGCAAAGCACGGCCCGGCTCGCACGGCCCGCTCGACTGGCCGGCTCTACTCTCACCATATCTTATGAAAAGTTTAAGCTTTTAACATACTACTACATATAACAGTAAACATGCACCCTTCCTATCATTAAATAAATATACAAATTTAGAATAGCTAACTTTTAAGCTTTGCTTCAAATTAATAAAAATGATTTTCGTATGAACAAAAAGACTGTTTGTATATATATAACACAGTTCACTAGATTGAATAAAAAAGCATATGAAATAGAATAAATAGGCTAACCTCGCATCAATTTCTTATGGAAAGATTACACTGTGTAACATGTATTAGGCGACCTCTATCTATTAGGCAGACGCGGCAATTCGTTTGTTTAGTAAAATTTTGGTATCGTGTTTATGTATTAATTAGGTCCGAGTTAAAGAGTGTGTTTTGTAAGTGGGAAGGGTAGAGATGGATGACACAGGACAGAAGACTCGTATATATCGTTTTCCACTTACTGCATTTTTAATGGAAATAACCTACGTGCGAAAGTAAATGAAAAAAAGAACAAGACAGTTGCATTAAATCAGAGCACATCCAAAAATTATAAAATTAATTTTGTATTTATTATTTCATAAATTTCATAATCTTTTACTTAAATATTTTTGGATTCTGTTTTATTTACTACATGAGTCAAAAATTTATTAAATGTTCTAATATTATTATTTTTTTGTGCTCAGAATTTTTTTTGTTTTGTTCATTTGTTAAGTTCAAAAGTTTGTATTTTTTTTCATGTTCTGTACTTTTATTGTATATTTTATGTTATGCATTTTTCATTAATGTTTTGTATCTTTATTTTGTGTTCTATGTATTTTCTTGGCATTCTACATAATATATTCTTGTTTTGTATTTTTTTCGTGTTTTTATATTTTTCTGGTAAATTTGTATTTTGTATTTTGATGTGTTCTTTAATTTATTTTTATATTTTATAAAATTATTCTATGTTCTGTATTTTTTTCTAAATTTTACTGTAAACTTTTGCAATCCTATGTTCTATGAAACAAAATGTAGATGTATAATTTTTTTGCCTCCTTGATCACTTCCTATTTTATTTGTATTTATAAAAAAATGTGTAATTGCTATATTTTTTTATTATAATTATGTATTTATTGTATTCCATGCCTGATCCTTTGATCCTGAAGACAAGGTTATATGAACTTTTTCGTAAAAGCAGCATAAAATATAATAAAATTATTTGGAAAAAAAATAAATATAACAAAAATATTTAATTTTTGATACTTATAAATATATTTTAATTATTATATTTTTTTTAAATTATGCTTCCGTTGTGTTGTACAATTAAAATGTTAGTAGCTAATAACATGATGACATAAATAATAATCATATATTAAATGTTAAATATTAATAAAAATTATTTATTAATTCACTCTATCCCAATTCAATTATCATTCTTTATGATCAAAATGTCCAAAATCGTGCAGAAAATTAAGTAAATTATATAATTAAAATGTTATAAAAAATACATTTTTACAAAATATATTAAATTTACATAAGAATTTATTACGTGAAAATTTTGATTAAATTATTATAATTTTAGAACTTTTATTAATCTTTTATTTAGTTTATTGAACTTGTTATTTTATAATCAATATGAGTAAGTAGTGAATATATTAGTAAAAATGAGTTATTATCATCTTAATTTTGATCCTCGTAATAAAAAATATGAACCACAAATTTATTGAATTATTTATTTTATTGTAAAAACTACTGCTAGACATACATCCTAACCTAAAAAAATGATAGGTTCAAGATGACCTAAATGTTAAATCTAAGTGCATAATAATGTATTTTATTTATATAATAATTTTGAAATTGTAGTATAACATATTCGAAAATTGCAGTATGATTATTTCATTTGTAGAATAAGTGCATTTCGATCATGAAAATTTTTAGGAAAAAAAGATTGTAAGTTGCCCAGAATTGTAACATATAAAATGTATCCAAATACAAAACTTAATACTACAACACATAATATGCAACAATGTATTTATTATATAAGTAAAGTTGATTGATGATGGGTACATCAATGCAAGGTACTGCATGGAACAGCACAGGTGCGAGAGGCGGAGGCATGTAGTTTGAAAGAAGCGATAGAATGGATGCGAGGATGGAGAGCAGAAAAGTGCCAAACTACTAGTGGATGCATTTCAGAGGGATCGAGGGAGATCAAACTTTGATACTATTGTTGAAACTTGTAGTGATAATCTTAAACACTTTGAGGAAGTGTTGATTGTTTTTGCTAGTCGATCTGCGAATAGTGTGGCTCATGCATTAGCACATGCTGCGTATTCTATGTCAGGTCCTATGGAGTGGATTAGCACTGCTCCAGATTTTATCTCATGTAATCTTGATTTTGATTCAAATTAATATAAGCAAGTACGTTTTACTCAAAAAAAAAAAAAGTCAAAAAGTTTATAAATGATTTTCAAAAAAGATTATAAACATGATTAAAAAATAAGTAAAGGTACCAGAAAATTATTAAATTTTCATATTTAAATTAAATGGTACTTTAAGTCAAATTATTGTCAACTATATATTTAACACTTGAAATTAGGGATAATAATGAGGTTAAGGAGGAAGTAAAGTACATTGAAGAGTGTAAATAAAACTGGTTAAGAACAAAATGATATAATTGAGGCAAAATCTATAATACAAAGAGGAATAAATTTTGGGGTACACCACTACTAAAACACTACATAGATTATAGGATTGGTATATTACTCTATAATTAAATTTTTTATTTTTTATTTTCTTAAATGGGTTCCGTCAGGACACCCTTTTAATATGTTTTAGTAGTGTATAAGGGTGTAGTCTAAAAGAAATTATTAATTTAGAGTTCATCTCAGAAAAAGAAATCTATGATATAATTGAGACAATAAATACGATAAGGTAATATATTCATTTCAGACAATAAAATTCAATAAATCAACATTAATATTAGTATTTTTCGTCCAGAAAAATTAAGTTATTTAATGATGTGTACCCATAACTGATTTTAATGACCTGTTGAGATCATTTTCAATTTGGTGAACAACTTCATAATTTACCCGTTCTAAGTGGGTAGCCAAACACGCTCCTCGTCCAGTTTTTAAAAATAATATACTTTCTTTTTTGAAAAAAAAATGAATAAAGAGGGATTTGGATGCTATTATGCAAATCAGGTTAAGAACTCGGAAATAGAACTCCTCTCCTCCGTTAGGTTCACACCAATTGCCAATTGACAGGAGCTAACAACTTCCTTTAATTTGTTAGTCACGATGCTACATGCTGACGATTGGCGTTCTTCATCATGTCCTATATATTTAAAGTTGGCTTCTAATTCAATTTTCAAAATGATTTCTCAATTCTAGGGTTTCAAATCAGATATGATCATATGATTAGGTAATTACTTCTTAGAAGAGTGTCTGAGCATGTGTGATGTATGTGATTGCACAAGGTTTACTTATGAGGGAGGGCACATTTCATTTCTAAAATGTTATAATTTATATATTTTATAGTAAATGTTACTGTTGCATTCACATATAAATATAGTAAATTTATTGCACATGTTATCATTTCATGAGGAAAAATTGACTTTCATAAAATGAAATTATTTAAATAAAATATAAGATTAAAATATCGTAAAAAATCAAATGAATTATACTTCTAAAATTGTTCAAAATTATTTTTCACTTATTTTTATTATTTTTATATGTGTAGTAATTAATTTAATATCGTTAATGATTTTCCCCCTCCGCACAGTGCATCCAAAAATTTCATTTATAATTTTATTGTTAAGGGATGAATGAGAATGAGATATAATTGCTCAAAGTTGCTTCCTTAGAAGTGGAAATTATTGAATGAAACTTGAAATCCCACATTGAATTAGTAAAGAGGCTTTCATAGCTTTATATAGCAATACACATGTGTTGGCTAAGTGTTGCAATTGGTGGGCTTTCATGGGAAATTCCGAAGCTTAGCAAGCATTCAGTCTTTCCGCGTGTGCGACCTGCGGACACAAATGCAGCAAAAAATTGGGCCGACAAGGGACAACTATTTTCGGGATGTTGCATCTATTTCTGGACCTTTAGGAGATGATAAAGATATTGCTAAATTTCTGGAAAGCAACTACCTCCCTGGAGTTCAGTATGAGGCTGCCAAGTTTCAGGGTGAATTGAGCAAACATGTGGGAGCTAGTGTGAAGATTATTGGGAGCAACGCGATGCCGTGGTATTTACAAGAAATTGGGATCTTATTTAGCAGGGATGGTAAGGTGTTGGTCAATTATCCGAAGACATCTCTTGCAACAGGCAATAAAATAATTGTAAGGCGTTATGAAGGGAAACCTGTTTGAGGAAAAGCATAAGGTACATGCATTTTACTGTAATTTATAGTTCTTTGTTCTTCTTGGTTGGTCTTTCCATAGATGTCGGACAACCCAAGTCTTTATGTAGATGACCGTCCTTGTATCTCATTGTAAATTGTAAATTCCCTATCAAGAGTAAGTTGGATCTCAATTTCTATAGATCTTCCAGTTTCCTCCCTGTCTTGACATCTCTAAAGTCAGGAAACAAATTTTTTAGGATCTGCATAACACATCTTATCCCGAAGACTCTAGAGAACCCGGTTCCTGTCCATTGTGGAACCTTACAATATATTAGCATATGACTTGTCAAATCTGATACCCCCTATACATAAATATTGCAATATATTAGCATGTAATAGAAATGTGAAGACTTGATATTTGTCAAGGATTCATGATGCACGAGTGATCTGCCTAAACATGTCTTTTACTGGTAGGTAATTATCTGAAAGTAAAAAGCGTGAAGGGACCATCCCAGTCCACAGCAGTTAATTTTCCACACCGTAAGATATGAGCTGAGTCTAGAACCAAAGCAGGAATACAAAAACTTGATGTTTATCAAGGATCCAGGATGCACGAGTGATCTACTTACTGGTGGGTAATCTGATAGTAAATAAGCTTGATGGGGCTATTGCAGTCCAGAGTAGTTAATTCTCCGTACATGTGTTAAGTCTAGAACCAATTTACTCTATTTTCTATCTTATTACCCAATTTCATGATATTGTTCTACTTAAATTTTTTTTTTTGAAACAAAGAAATTTTATTAACTAGAAAACTTAGCCGGAAAAAACCCCCGACTATCAATACAACCAGGTTGGAAAACAAATAAACAAGCTAAACAATTAGCCGCATGTTTCCTGATCATTTTACAAGCTGGATATTTAAAATATTCTTGACAGAAAAAATGATTACAATAGAATCTCGAACAATCCAAGCGACACCAACATCCCTGAAAAAAGTAGCATCACAATTGACCTTCACACATAAAAAAACCGATGATAGTCCAGTGTTCAGACCCTTGAACAATCTTTCGTTGTGAAATGTGAGCTCTTGCGACATTCACTACCGTTCCAGCTAGATACGGGCTCGTTCCAGCTAGATACAGGCTTCCCAGATTTTCCAAGACACCATAGAAATCATTCTCAACTCACTAAAAACAAAAATAATAGCAAATAACAATCGCACACAGAGCGATACCATGCCAAAAGGCAAGACAAAAACCCAAAAAATCAAAACCACAGAATGATACCAAATATTGGTATGATGTTAAGTCGGAGATTTAAAGTCTAAGGATGATTTTTATTTGAAGATTCGAGCTAATGACCTATGCAGATCTGATAAAACTCAAATAGGTTTTATTAAATGAAAATGAATGAAAAACAAGAAAGAAGGGTTAGATGAGAAGATGGAGGGCCGAAAGTGGGTTGATGGAAGGATGGATGATTGAAGAGATAGAGGAAGGTTGTAGATCTGGGACATGATTAATAAAAAATGGGGGAGTCGACTCTCATTGAACCGAGAGAGAGAAGCTTATAATATTAATAATATTAAATATAGGACTATTTCTCTGACAAAATAAAATCTAGGACTATTTCCTGTATAGTGTCGATTGAATATTTTCGTGTATAGTTCTGTTCGCACTTATTCACGCAAGAGAACGTGGTCAACAGGTAATATAGAGTAAATAGGATTCGTTCCCACAGAGACTCAAATTGTTTGTTATGTTCACTTATGCACCAGCTTATGATTTACACTTACTGCTAAGACAATCACAATTTTGGTTTTGATTTACTAAAGATTAATTATCAACTAAGCCAATTACGAGGAAATAACTTAACTTTAACTTTATAATAAACAAACATGGGATTTCAATTTCTTTTACTACTTCATCTAGAATCTTATGCCCTTTAGCCTAGCATGTGACAGAGTTGATTACTGATTAGATGCACTAAACTGATACACACCAACTTTCGTTGTGTATATACCATCCTACCGATCATCCACAATCGATAGAAGTCAAGTAGTCACCAAATATGCGTAGTCCCTATATGTCTATAGCAATTGAACACATACCGGTTGAAAATCAAGCACCCATTAAACCACATAGTCGATGCAAGACGGTTAGAATTACATCACAAATTAATACATGTTCTTCACATGCAAAAACCTATGCTAGCATGAATTGTTCTAAACCCTAGATCCACTTTCGCATTCACTAGGATTAAACAAACAATTACAAGTGTTCGTGACTCACTTATAACGAATAAGCATAATCATACTAGGCAATCAATTCAATCCATCACAAACCAAGGCATAAGAACACTTAATTACTAGAATCCATAGAAAAATCCATTAAAATCCCATGATAACGATTTAGCCCATAATCGACCGCATCGCCATCATGGGTTCTATGGAAAACATAATTCTAAAATAAACAAGTAATTATGGAAGAAGGAATAAGGTTTAGAAATAAATCCCCAAAATAGAAGAGTACAAAGGTTCCAAGAATAATCCTTGCTTGTCACTAGCTTGGAGAAATTCCTTGAAAATGTTCTTGAAATCTAGATGAAAAGTGTTGATAGTGGCTAAGAAAAACTAAGAACAACGATAGATAATGTTTTTAGGTCCTAATAATACATATATAGATGCCCTAAAAATAGGCCCAAAACAATTGACCCGGTACAAGGCAACAGAAAACAACTCAAAATCACCACACAGCGCCATGGCGCCTAGACCACGCGCAACAGCGCTACCAAGCCCCTGGAACCAGCCCCCTCGAGCGCTACTGCTCCTCGCGCGCGCGCTACGGTGCTCTCTCGCACACACCTCCGCGCAGCTGCGCCCCATTCAAGCGCAACGGCGCCCCAATGCTCCTGGCCTCATCCGCGCGCACAATGGCGCCAGTCCTCGAGCAACAGCTCCAACCTCGCGCAACTGCGCCCAACCAACGCGCAACTGCGCTCAAAACCTCCTGGAATCACACCTTTGTCACCCTGTGCGCGCTATGGCGCCCCTCTACGCGCTATAGCGCCTGCTAGACCCTGGAAATGCCTCAAAGCTTCTACCATTTTCCTTGCTCTGATTTTCTTGCACCATCTTAAGATTAAATTCATACCACCATAATATTGTTTTAGCCCAAAATGTCTTCAACGACACAACCTACACAAATTACATAAAAACATATTAAATGACAACGAAACTTGAGAACTTGCAAACGATTAAAGTCCAAACGGAAGGTAATTAGTGGATATAAAATCCACTTATCAAGTTCCATTTGAAACTGACAAGCAGAACTACAAGTGTCCTTCACAAGTCAATTTATTTCTAGTGAAAAGGGGGTATGTAATTACTTTTCTTGGAACTTTGTGATTACATTGGCATCTGACATTGTTTGTTGTGACTACTGGTTTTCCACCTGGCTACAAAATATTGGATCTTAAGGCTCATTTATAGTTAACTGTTGGCAGAATTAGCATTTTGTATAAATTGTGGTGGTAATCATCACCACCTAAAGTTGATAAATCCATTCATTTTATCTAGCACTCTATTCTTAGCTCTTTGTTCTTAGTTAAGTACATGAGAGATACGAAATTATAAATTGTGTTTATTTTTGTATGAGTTGGTTTGTGTTTCTTTTTTGTCTGCAGTAATTTTTCTCCTGTTCAGTTTGCATAAGTGGGATGACCATATCAGATTTCTGTATAACACCTGTTTCTTTTGCAGAGCTTTTATGACAAGGATATATGACAATGCTGCTTTTAACAAGTACAAAGTCTTGTCTTAGTTCTAAGGGATGATAGTGATTTTGGCCCTTCAGATGCTGCTACCTCATAAACTTTCTAGCACTTGCATAAAACTTTCTAGCACTTGTATATATGTACAGATGATTCATGGCTATTGGCTAGTGTTTTGTGTGTATAAAATCTAAAATGTTGAACTTGTTTGTAACAGTTGAAGTATTCTATGAGTTCACCTGATATCTGTAAGGTTGGTCTTTCTAGGAAATGCCGGTAATGTGAGTTTTGGTTTGTGGGTGCGTATATATACACGCGTTCTCATCTTTTTATTAGGAAAATATCATTTAAATATATGACACCTTAAGTATAAGGAAAGAATTTTGGGAGAACTTTTGTATCATTTTCCTCTATGAAAATTCCCCATAAATAGTGTAACGGCCTAAATTCACTGAAACTTATATAGAAGAACGATAAATTTCATAAATTAATTCAGTATATAGCTTACATTCTATTTAGGTCCCAAAGTGAGTTTACATAGTAGCAACCAACAAGACAATTACAGGGTTTCTACAACCATTAGCCTGACCACTATTATCCCTACAATATATTGCAAAAGACTTTCTCATTCCTTAGAACACCAGGCCTTTGAATATCCAGAATCTTTTTGGAATCAAAAATAGATGACATCCAACTCTCTAACAAACTCACTTGTACCTCCGTCCAGCTACTAGCCTAGACTCCCTTTTCTGAAAATCATTAAAGTTCACAAATATGAGCATCAAAATGCTCAGTAAGTCCATTAAAAAGAAAACACGCAAGGGACATGGCAGTTTTATAGGAAATTAAAATGGACAAATCCATCATTAATATAACAACAAATAAGAGAGTGTGCATTCTAAATTAACCTACATATACTAGAGTGATCAGCTCTAGTGGCCATCATATACTAGAGTGATCAGCTCTAGTGGCCATCAATTTCGTAACATGCATGTACGTAATCCATCATTAGTGGCTGATTACCATCATTTAGCCACATCTCCTACACCATCATTTGGTATTGGGGTTTTTAACCATCTTTTAGATATTTCCAAGAAATAGCATATGTCTGCATAAATATGTAATCAATTTAACAAACAATCAGAACACAATAAACGTTTGTGCCCTCACTTTGGACCCTCAATTCGGATTGTCATGCAAGTCAATATTTTGAAAGAAATTCCAATCAAGTCACACAAAGTAGGAGCAATACCAAAGAAATAAGCAGTGACAAGAGTAACTAAATAGGAAACAAATAATTACAATTTACAAAAAATTGAAGAAAAGCCAAAAGAGTGAATTGAATAACAGAGGACTTAGGACTTGCCTGACTAGAAAAATTAACTTCTCCGTTTAGGTTTGATTAGTAGCCTTCCTCCCTAATCCTTCTTCAGATTAAAATTTTGTTCTATCTATTCTTTCTATCTTCTTTTCCCTCTACATCTCCTGCTCACTCCCTCTGTATCTCTCTTTGTATAGAATATATCGGTGAAAAGTTTTTGTCTAGTCAAACTTGTCCCTTAAAATTTTCTGGTATCTCCTCTTAAATAATTCCAATATAATATTTTGCACTTAAGGCCTATATTAATTCTAAATATTTACAAACAAATATATAATATATACATATCTACTCAAAAATTATTTATCTATAGTCCCTTTTTATTTATTAAAAAGATCTCTAAGATGGTATTAGGGCTTTTTCATAAATACCCTAACATAAATATTTTTGCAAAAATACTGTTATTTTAAAGTACATTTGAAAAAAATACCATCTTTTGGAAAAAAAAATGCAAAAATACGGGATGCAACTACATTCAACCAGATGCAACCATTTTGACAATTTATTAAAAATACTATCTTATTTGTAATGGCTGCGTAGCAGGTTGCATTCAGTTGTATATGTAAGTGATGCAACTAAAAATTGTAATTTAAATTTTCATTTTTTTACCAACTTCCAATTCTATATAAGGGTTGCGCAGCAGCAAAAAATGGAAATTTAACTTTTAGTTTTTAGTTGCATTCAGTTGCATAGATTAAATATGCAACTGAATGCAACTGAATGCAACTAAAAATTGTAATTTAAATTTTCATTTTTTTTACCAACTTCCAGATCTATATAAGGGCTGAGCATCATCAAAAAATGGAAATTTAACTTTTAGTTTTAGTTGCATTCAGTTGCATATGTTCCATATGCAACTGAATGCAACTAAAAATTGTAATTTGAATTTTTATTTTTTTTACCAATTTCCAGATCTATATTGTTAAATATAATTGATATGGTTAATATCAGTGTTTAAGTTTTACAGGGAAAAACAGAGTTTAGCTTGAAACAGGAAGCAGTCAGAGTTTAGTTAAACTCTGACAGTTGGAAGCTCGACAGAGTTTAGTTAAACTCTGTCTGGAGGAAGCACGTCTCCAGTCAACCGTGATTAAAGATTAATTGAAGATAATTATGGAAGCAATATCTTTACAGATTGGATAGCTGTTAAAGAGATTGAGTTGACTTAGGAGATGTGTAGCAATCATAATTGATAATATTTGTATAGCTGATTTATAGGAGAATCAATTATCGATTGTACGTAGCTGTATATCTTTATAAATACAGTTAGATTAACCCTAGAAGGGTATCGATCGTGTAACACAATATCTTTTCATTGTAACCTAAGCAGCTCTCTGTGATATTTTACATCACTGAGAGAGGAGTTAATTCCAAATAGTTTTTAAAGTTTTTAAGAACTCATTGTTATTCTCTCATACTTAGTTTATTATAATTGTGTATTCGGCCTAACAATTGGTATCAGAGCTTGATCTGTTAATTTAATACAGTTTAAGATCCACACACACACAACTATAATCAATGGCAGAAATTCCTCCTCCAACAACAGGCTCTAGTGCTGAGAAGGCTCAACCTGCAACTGTGAGCCGATATGAGACAATCAGGGTTCCTATTCTCAAGCCAGCAGAATACTCAACCTGGAAGGTGAAAATGGCTATGTTTCTGGAGGCTACAGATCCAGAATATCTTGACAGAATTTATGAAGGCCCTCATAAGCCTACAAAATTATCTGTTGTTACTGCTGGACAGGAAGCTAAATCTATTCCAAAGGAGAAGAAAGATTTGACTCCTGAGGACATTTCATCCATTGGTAAGGATGCAAAGGTTAGACATCTGCTTCATAGTTCATTGGATAATGTTATGTCTAACAAAGTGATCAATTGTAAAACTGCAAAAGAGATCTGGGATGCCCTGGAGGTTAGATGTCAGGGAACTGCTGCAATCAAGAAAAATAGAAGGAACATACTCACACAGGAGTATGAACACTTTGAGGCTAAATCTGAAGAATCAATGACAGAAACCTTTGATAGATTCTGTAAGCTACTTAATGATCTGTCACTGGTTAATAAAGAATATGATCTAGAAGATTCAAATCTCAAGTTTCTTCTTTCTCTACCTGAAAAGTGGGATGTTAAGACAACCACTATTAGAGACAACTATGATCTGGCTGATACTGATATTGATGAGATCTATGGGTTGCTCAAGACTCATGAACTGGAAATGGAACAGAGAAGCAGAAGATCAGGTAGAAAGTCAAATTCTGTTGCTCTAAGAGTTGAAGAAAGACCCTCAAAGAAGGAAGCATCAAGGAAGAAAGCAAAAGGAAAAGCTTTGGTCATTCATTCTGAAAGTGAGTCATCAAACTCTGATGTTGACTCAAACACAGATGGATCATTTGATTCTGAAGATGATGAGGAAATGATGCAAATGGCTGCTTTGATGGTAAAGACCTTCAAGAAGATGGGATTCAAGAACTTCAAGAAAGGGAAGAGATTCTCCAAGAATGATTCAAAGTCTGATAGGAAGAATTTCAGCAAATCTGAGAGAAAGGATACCAAATCTGGGAAAAGAGACAAGTCTGAGATTCAATGCTACAAGTGTAAGGAGATGGGTCACTATGCTCCTGAGTGCAAGAAGGGTAAAACTGAGAAGGCACTCTTCACTAAAGGTAGAGATTGGGCAGACACCTCTGACTCAGATGAGGATGTGAACTATGCTCTCATGGCTACTACTGTTGATGAAGCTGAAGAGTCTGAAAACAAGGTACCTCTAACTACCTATGCTTATAATACTGATGATATAACTGAATTAAGAATATATCTTAAGGCTTTGCATATCAGTTATAGGGATCAGAATTTAGAGAATGAAGGAATCAAAACTGAGAATTCTGAACTCAAAGAGAGAAATAAGGTTGTAGAAGAGAAACTTGCTAACATGCAGCAAGTTCAAAAGGAGAGAGATGATGCTGTCTATCTTGAACAAGAGTTTTTAAGTAAGTATAAACAACTAGAATCTGAATTGGAGAAGGCAAATCACATTATTAAAACTTGGACTCACTCTGGAAAAGACACTCAAGAAGTTTTTCAATCTGACACTGTAGGTCTAGGTTATTCTGAGGAAGATGAACTTAGGTTTCAGAATACAGTCAAGATTAGACCACCTCTTCCACCTAAGAAATTTGGAACATTTGTTAATGGAATAAGTGAACCTAGGTTTGAATGTGGAAAAGAAACTGTTGAGAAAGAACCAGTAAAAACTAGTGTTAAACAGGTTAATATTGGTTTAATGACAGATAAAAAACTTAAGCATAAGCTTAAGGAGTTAAAATCTGTTAAGAAACAGAAAGTGTCTAGAAAGAACAGAAATGGTAAAGTAGGTATCACTCAAGGTAATTATCCAATGCTTGCTACTTTAGTTCCAAGAAAGACATGTCATAACTGTGGTAGCACTAACCATCTTGCTAGCTTTTGCAGGAAGAACAAAAACATTGATTCTTTACCTTCCAAGTCTGAAGTAAAGAAGGATAATGTTAGAACTAGACCACAGACTTTATGCAAGCACTGTGGAAGCACTTGGCATTCTATTTATACTTGCAGAAATTATCATGCTATTTATCATAATTACTATGAACTAAAACCTAATCTGAAATGGGTCAGGGTTAATTCTGCAAGTGTAAATTCTGACAAAGATAGCTTAAACTCTGATAGTGTAAATTCCGCTGCTAAAGCTAACAAAATTAAGAAAGCCAAAGGATCCAAGCAAGTCTGGATCCTTAAATCTAATCTTCAGTAATTGTTTGTGATTGCAGGGCATCAGGGAAAGTATCCTAGTCGTGGACAGTGGATGTTCAGGACACATGACTGGAAATAAAGCCCTGCTATCAGAGTATGTGGAGAAGGCTGGCCCAAGAGTTTCCTATGGAGATGGCAACATAGGACATACTCTGGGATATGGCAATATCAATCTTGGAAGTGTCATCATCACAAATGTAGCTCTAGTTCCAGGACTCAAGCATGATTTGCTATTTGTGAGTCAAATCTGTGACAGAGGTTTTCATATAGATTTTCAACCTGAATACTGTGAGGTTATCAGCAAAACCACAGGGAAAGTTGTTTTAGTTGGACAAAGGCGCAACAATATCTATGAAGCAAGCTTGCTGACAAACTCTGATGGAAAAACTATGTGCCTATCAACAAGAATGTCCAATGAAGAGAGTTGGAAGTGGCATAAGAAACTCTCTCATTTGAATCTGAACAACATCAATGAGCTGATAAGAAAGGATCTTGTTAGTGGACTTCCAAAGTCTTTGTTAAATGTTGATGGTCTGTGTGATTCATGTCAAAAGGCCAAACAGAGGAAGACTTCTTTCAAGAGCAAGTCTGAATCTTCAATTGTTGATCCTTATCATCTTCTTCATGTTGATCTCTTTGGGCCAGTGAATGTCTTGTCAATTGGAAGGAAGAAATATGCTCTAGTCATTGTTGATGAATATACCAGATACACTTGGGTGTATTTTCTAGCAAAGAAGGATGAAACTGCATTAACTCTGATGGAGCATGTAAAGCTGCTGGACAAAGGATCAAAACACAAAGTCAAAATAATCAGAAGTGATAATGGAACTGAATTCAGAAATGCAACAATGGAAGAATTCTGCAAGAACAGAGGATTGAAGCAAAAGTTTTCTGCACCTGGTACACCACAGCAAAATGGTGTAGTTGAGAGGAAGAACAGAACCTTGATAGAAGCTGCCAGAACTATGCTTGATGAAGCAAAATTGCAAACCTATTTCTGGGCAGAAGCAGTTCAAACTGCCTGTTTTACTCAAAATGCCACACTAATCAACAAGCATGGAAAAACACCATATGAGATGGTAAGGGAAAAGAAGCAAAACCTGAAATATTTTCATATTTTTGGGTGCAAATGCTTTGTGTTGAAAACTCATCCTGAACAGTTGACCAAATTTGAGTTGAAAGCAGATGAAGGAATTTTTGTTGGCTATCCAGTGTCAACCAAGGCATTCAGAGTTTATAATATGAGAACAAAGGTGATTGTGGAATCTATTCATGTGTCATTTGATGACAAGAAAATCACTGGACTTGAAGATGTTGATGAACATGATCAGTTGCATTTCGAAAATGAAGATCTAATCTCTGATGAAATAAACTCTGATGAAACCAGTCCAACAAACTCTATTGATGCAAACTCTGAACCTCTACTGGTACACACAGAAGAAATAGTACAGCTAGAACAAAGAGGAGAACCAGTTGAGGGGGAGCATGATCAACTGAAAAATCTGGATCAATCTCAAACTCTGATGACTCAAACTCTGAAAGTCCAAAGTCTGACAATTCAAACTCTGAGCGATCAAATTCAGGGGGAGCCTCAGAGAATGAAGAAAGGCAACAATATGATCAGGAGAACATTGATCAAGGGGGAGGATCAACTTTTGACAGAAGTCATTTACCTTCAGCTAGGAAATGGACAAAATCTCATACACCTGATCTAATAATTGGAGATCCAGATGCAAAAGTCAGGACAAGAAGTGCTACAACAAATGAATGTCTGTTTCATGCATTTCTATCCAAATCTGAACCAAAGAAAGTGGAAGAAGCTCTTCAAGATGCTGACTGGATAACAGCAATGCAGGAGGAGTTAAATGAATTTGATAGAAATGAAGTATGGACCCTTGTACCTAGACCAAAGAATAGATCTGTTGTTGGTACTAGATGGGTTTTCAGAAACAAAACTGACAGTGATGGGGTTGTTACAAGAAACAAGGCCAGACTTATGGCCAAAGGCTATTCACAGCAAGAAGGCATAGACTATGATGAAACTTTTGCTCCAGTTGCAAGGTTGGAGGCAATAAGAATCTTTCTAGCATATGCTTCTCACAAGAAATTCAAGGTTTTTCAGGTGGATGTGAAAAGTGCTTTTCTGAATGGAAAACTTGAAAAAGAAGTGTTTGTTGAACAACCACCAGGATTTGTAGATCCCAAGTATCCAGATTATGTCTACAGGCTTGACAAAGCACTCTATGGACTCAAGCAGGCACCAAGAGCATGGTATGAAACTCTGGCTCAATTTCTTTTAGAAAGTGGGTTCAACAGAGGTACAATTGATAAAACCTTGTTCTACTTCAATCTTGGTAGTGATCTGTTATTAGTTCAAATATATGTAGATGACATAATCTTTGGATCTACTAATGATAAACTCTGTAAGAGGTTTGCCAATCTCATGCAGTCCAGGTATCAAATGAGCATGAAGGGAGAGCTTAGTTATTTTCTAGGGCTACAGGTGAAGCAAACAGATGATGGAATCTTTATCAATCAAGCAAAATATATCAGAAATCTTCTCAAGAAATTTGGCATGCTTGACTGCTCATCTGCAACAACTCCCATGGCAACAGCAACAAAGTTGGATAAAGACACAGGTTCACGAGTGGATATGACAAGCTATAGAGGGATGATTGGGTCTCTTCTTTATCTAACAGCAAGCAGACCTGACATCATGTATGCAACATGTCTTTGTGCAAGATTTCAAGCAGATCCAAGAGAACCACATTTAACAGCTGTAAAGAGAATTTTCAAATATCTTAATGGAACCATAACTTTAGGTTTGTGGTATCCAAGAGAATCAGACTTCAAGCTACTTGGTTACTCTGATGCAGACTTTGCAGGCTGTAAGATAGACAGAAAAAGTACCAGTGGAAGTTGTCAATTTCTTGGTGATAGACTTGTTTCTTGGTACAGCAAGAAACAGAAATCAATCTCTACATCTACAGCTGAAGCAGAGTATATTGCTGCTGGTAGCTGTTGTGCACAGATTCTGTGGATGAAGAATCAATTACTGGATTATGGATTGAGGTACAATAAAATACCTATTTACTGTGATAATCAAAGTGTTGTTGCTATGACAGGTAATCCAGTACAGCATTCAATGACCAAACACATCAGCATAAGGTACCATTTTATCAGAGAACATGTAGAGGAAGGGAATATTGAGCTGCATTTTGTGTCTACAGAACAACAGCTTGCAGATATCTTCACCAAACCATTGAGTGAAGCTGTATTTACAAGACTGGTAAATGAACTAGGGATGATCTCTGGTTTTGACTAGAGATATTGGTTAGACTCAAAATTCTACTTATGTACTATGTTGCTCATATTTCTGTGGTATGTTAAACTCTGCTATGCAAACTCTGCTCAATGACTGTTAAACTCTGTTAGCATGCTTTGTAAGTCATACACTGTTGACATGTTGGATAAACTTTACTCTGATAATGTTTTTGTCTGAATGTTAATACCAATGAAGAAATCTATATGAAGCATGATTCTCAGTAATTAATCATGAATCCTTCTAAGTTATTCATGATCTAATCTTAGATTGTGCAGAAAATTAACACAGCATGATACTGTTTCATATTTATAGCATCTCTTAGTTTATTTATCCTAAACTCTGAGTCTGTAAATACTGTATGCATTGCCTCTCATGAATAATTTCTGATGTTGATGAGCTCTAAACTCTGTTAGTTATACACTTTTAAATTAGATTCTGTTATTAGAATACCCCCAAAGCTTATGTATATAGACTGTTAGAACTCCTTTGAGATCATGTTTGTAATTAGAACGACCCAGGAACTTACTGGTATATAGTAAGGGCTAAAATTCTCTAATTTTTGGTGACTAGTCGAAGACTAGGAAGATCCAAGAACTTATCAAACTGATAAGGGCTAAAATAATAGGATTTTTGGTGACTAGTTCCAACCTTTGATTACTGGAGAAATTTTAAAAAAAAAATAAAAAAAATAAAAAATAAAAAATATAGGGGGTTATAAATTAATTAAATATTACTGTATATAAATCGTTTACTACAGAGTTTAGCATTCATCATACATTCAGTGTTTACTATGAGAGTTTGTGCATCCAGTGTTTATTGATTTACTTTATGGATTTTATGAAATACTAGATGCTCTAAATACTGATTTAGTAAACTCTGCTATACACACACTCATATTCACAACTGTGCAGTGTTTGAAAGGATTACTGTAATAAACACTGTTGGATTCTGTTGAGTACTCTAAGGTAATATTTTATTTCAGACAAAGCATATACTTGGAGTACAAAAAGAGTTTTTGAAATTTACATGTGATATGTGCCAGTTGTTTAATGGTGTCAGACAGTTAAAGCGTATTGGTAATAGGAGAGAGAATAGCAGTAATAATAGGCATTATTACTGCGCGTGTATATGACTGTTCCACTGTTTACGTGACACGTGTCCCACTCACACACTTAACAAGAAATTGGTTGCGTGTTTAATGTCTAAAACGATTGGGTTTTTAATTTTCAATTACAGATCTAATCATACTCGGTTCATTATTCACTTTTTCACTTTTACACCCACGAACACACAACTTTACACACAATTTCTCTGTTATTTTCACTCAAGCATTTTCACAAACACTCTTCTACACATTCTCTTTTCTCACAATTTCTAAACTGTTCTAATGGCATCCAAGACTTTTGTTGCTCAGGGATTATCTTTTGTTCCTAACAACTATGCAGCAATACTAAACACTGATAAAGCCCCAGAACCATTTCATTTGATTCAGAACTTCCTAAAGGATTCTGAAATAGGTCAAGCTCTTGTTCAACCAACGAAACTCTCTGCCACACAGATCTCTACTTTCTGGCGAAACTCTGTTTATGATGATGGTGGAGAGAATGGGACTCCATCCATTGTGTTTACTCATGAAGACCAAGAGTTTGTAATCACTCCGGCAACTGTTCGAGATGTTATGGATTTTTACACTCACACCTCATACGCTGTGGCTGGTGAGAATGAACTGAAGGAAATGTTACAGCAATTGTGGTTTTCTGGCCCTTTGGATAAGCTCGGTAATGTTAAAAGGCCAGGGCTCAGGAAAGAGTGGAGCTTTTTCTTTGACTGCATCACTAGAGCGTTTGGGAAGAAAGTCACCAACTGGGATGCAATTCCCACTGATAGTCTTCAAATCGGGTATTATCTTCTCAATGGGAGTAATTTTGATTTTGGTAGATTAGTTCTCATGAATCTAGGTGAAAACTAGCAGAGTCTAATACAACTGTCTATTTCTCACGTTTTTGTCAAAGTTTATTCTCTGCTTGTTTGCCTAAAATGGAAATTTCTGATGAGGATGTCATTCAACCCTTCCAAGTCCATAAGAGAATGTTCTCTGACTTGACCAATAAAGATGCCAACAAGAATCAAGTTCCAGAGTTTATTTTTCCTCTTGCCCTCAGAAACTTTCTCAATCAACCACAGGAACCACAAGCACAAGCACCTGAACCTGTACTTGAACCTCCACAGCCACCTCCTCAACCCACAAACACCGAACCTACCTCTAAACCCACATCTACATCCACTGTTGCTACTACTTCAAAACCTCAATCTCCATCTCAACCACAACCTCAACCATAATCCAAAAAGTCAAGGAAACACAAGGCTATAAGACCACCAAGAAAGCACAGAGTCAACATGACTATTGAAGCTCCTAGGCCAAAGAGAGCTAGGAAGGAAAGAACAAATAGACCTCCATCTCCATCTACTCTAGATGATTCTATTTCAGAAGAAGAAAGACCAGAAGTGCTTCAAGTTAAAAGGAGGAGACTGATTATTGAAGAGTCTGATGAAGAAGTGAATATTGAAGCTCCAGAGGATATCTCTAAGGAGACGCCTGCTGTTGAGACAGTTATTAACTCAGAACCTACTATAGCAGAACCTGAACTCAGAGTTGATGAACGAGTACTTGCTGAGGTTCCAGTTGAAAATGATGATAGAACTGAGTTTCCTGCAAGGGAAGAGTTTGATGAAAACTTCATGTCATTCTCTGTTGAAGTTGAAGATCCTATTCCAACACCCATGGCTGCAAACTCTGCTGAAACTGGTGTTGCAGATCAACCTACTGTGGTACTAGAAGAAACAGAGGTTGCATCTCACACAGAGTTATTCTCTGATGCACATCAAATCTCAGACCATGGTGAGGAAATTGATCAGCCTGCTAAATATGTTTCCTCAGAGATTGTCAAGACAAACTCTGCCAATCCAGAAAAACAGATTACTCAAGAAGAATCTATTCCTGAATTTAATGAAGAAACTTCCTCAGTTGTAGATGATGATGATTCTGAAAATGATCCTTCTAAAGATGTGAATGCAGAAGCTGGATCTGCTCCAAATGTTGAAGTTCAAACTGATGGACTGAAAACAGGGGAGAAGACAGACTTTACTGGACCTTCTGCAAGAGAAATTGAAAATGAATACATGGCAAAACAAACTGCAAACTGGTACAAGGAAGATTGCATATTTCCTACTGGAAGAGCAGCTGAGTTTCTCAGGCATAATTCTAAGAAGATTTCAAATCCAGAGATTCTGACATGCTTGCAAGGCACAGTGATTCAGGTTAAGCCCTTGAATCACAGATTTAATGAAAATCAGGAGTCAATTATAGCTCTAAGAAATGAAGTTGTAAGTAGAGAGATGAGTCTACAGAGAGACAACAACAAAATGTTTCAAACTTTCTCAAAAGCTCAAGAGACTGTACTTCAGAGATTGGGTAAAGTTGAAGAGAATCAGACTTTGTTGGCTGACAAGATTGAATCCATTGCCAATTCTCTTGAGTTAATTACTTCCATCTTGATCCCTGATGATGTCAAAAAGGGGGAGAGAGTTGCTAGATCCAAGTGTAAGCAGCAGCTTCAAACTCAATCAAAGAAAGATGATCTTGATGATGAAGGGACTAATTCAGAGAGGAGGCTGAGATCAAAGTCTGATGTTCACTTGAAAGCTGGCAATTCTACAAGATCAAGTAAAGCAGTGAATACAAATGTACAGAGTACTTCAAGGCAAAGGGATTTGTTATTCTCTGATAATCCACATGTTAAATATAATTGATGTGTTTTGATCAGTGTTTAAGTGTTACAGGGAGTTATCAGAGTTTAGCTGGAAGTAGTCAGAGTTTGTGTAAACTCTGACAGTTGGAAGCTCGACAGAGTTTGTTAAACTCTGTCTGGAGGAAGCGCGTCTACTGTTCAACAGTGATTAAAGATTAATTATGGAAGCGATATCTTTGAAGATTGGATAGCTATCAAAGAGATCGAGTTGACATAGGAGACGTGTGACAATCTGTAATTGATATCATTGTATAGCTGATTATTAGGAATATCAATTAGAGATTGTATCGTAGCTGTATGTTATATAAATACAGATAGGTTAACCCTAGAAGGGTATCGATAACGAATTATCATTATTGTAACCTAGCAGCTCTTTGTGATATTTTACATCACGAAGAGGGTTTGAAATACCAGAAGTTTTTTTTTAAGTGCATAAACGCTTTTACTTGTTAATCTCTCATACAAAGTTGATTATTATTTGTGTATTCGGCCTAACAAGTGGTATCAAAGCCAATCTGTTACTTTATTACAGGTTAAGATCCAAACACAACAATAATCATGTCAGAAATTCCTCCACCAACACCTACTGTTTCTGAAAAGGCTCCTACTACTGTGAGTCGTTATGAACCAATCAGGGTTCCTATTCTGAGGCCATTAGAGTATGCTACGTGGAAGGTCAAGATGACTATGTTTCTGGAGGCTACAGATCCAGAATATCTTGACAGGATTTATGAAGGTCCTCACAATCCTACAAAGCTATCTGTTGCAGTTGCTGGTGAAGCAGCAAAAATGGTTCCAAAGGAAAAGAAGGACATGACTCCTGAAGATCTATCATCAATTGCTAAGGATGCAAAAGTTAGGCATTTACTTCATAGTGCCTTAGACAATGTCATGTCTAACAAAGTCATTAACTGCACCACTGCAAAAGAGATATGGGATGCACTTGAAGTCAGGTGTCAAGGAACTGCAGCTATTAAGAAGAATAGGAGAAACATACTCACACAAGAGTATGAGCATTTTGAGGCTAAACCTGAAGAGACCATGACAGAAACATTTGATAGATTCTGTAAACTGATTAATGATCTGTCATTGGTCAACAAAGAGTATGATCTAGAAGACTCGAATCTCAAGTTTCTTCTTTCTCTACCTGAAAAGTGGGATGTGAAAACAACCACTATTAGAGATAACTATGATCTTGCTGAAACAGAGATTGATGAAATTTATGGACTGCTCAAAACTTATGAATTGGAAATGGAGCAGAGAAACAGGAGATTAAGTAGAAAAGGAAAGTCAGTTGCTCTTAATGTTGAAGAGAAGCCTCAGAAGAAAGAGGCATCAAGAAGGAAAATGAAGGGAAAAGCTTTGGTCATACACTCAGAAAGTGATTCACCAAACTCAGATTATGATTCAAACTCTTCTGAATCATCTGACTCTGAGGATGATGAAGAAGAGATGAGAAAAATGGCTGTGCTGATGGTGAAAACTTTCAAGAAAATGGGCTTCAAGAATTTCAAGAAAGGAAAAAGGTTTTCTAGGGATTCAAATGAAGACAGGAAAAGCTACAGGAAGTCTGATAAGAGAGACTCTAAAGGGAAGAAGGATAAGTCTGAAATTCAATGCTACAAGTGTAAGGAGATGGGTCACTATGCTCCTGAGTGCAAGAAGGGTAAAACTGGAAAGGTACTCTACACTAAAGGCAGAGATTGGGCAGATACTTCAGATTCTGATGAAGAAGTGAACTATGCTCTCATGGCTACTACTGAATCAGAATCCTCTGAAAATCAGGTACCTCCAACTACCTATGCTTATAATATTGATGACATTGCTCAATTAAGAATCTTTCTTAAGTCATTGCATATAAGTTATAGGGATCAGACTTTAGAAAATGAGAGGATAAAAGCTGAAAATTCTGAACTTAAAGAGAGAAATAAACTTGTTGCAGAGAAACTTGAAAACATGCAACAAGTTCAGAAAGAGAGAGATGATGCTGTTTGCAAAGAACAGATTTTGCTTCAGAAATATAAACAACTAGAATCTGAGTTGGAGGAAGCAAATAAGAAAATTAGGACTTGGACTAATTCTGGAAAGGACACTCAACAGATTTTTCAAACAGACACTGTTGGTCTAGGTTATAATGAGGAAGACGAACTTAGATTTCAAAATCAAGTTAAAGTCAGAACTAAATTTGTTCATGGAACCAGTAAATTTTTGTCTGAGAATGAAAAAGAAGCTGTCAATAGTAAACCAGTAAAAACTAGTGTTAATCAGGTTAACATTGGTTCAATGACAGATAAACAACTCAAACATAAATTGAAGGAGTTAAAATCTGTTGAGAAAAAGAAAGTGTCAAACAAGAACAGAAATGGAAAAGTAGGCATTACTTCAGGAAATAAACCAATGCTTGCTAGTTATGCTCCAAGAAAGACATGTCATAACTGTGGTAGTACTAAGCATCTTGCAAATTTCTGCAAGAAAAATAAAAATATAAATTCTTTACCTACAAAGTCTGAGGTAAAGAAGGATTCTGCTAGAACTAAGCCACAGACTCTATGCACACACTGTGGAAGCACTTGGCATTCCATCTATACTTGCAGAAAATATCATGCTATCTATCATAATTACTATGAACTGAAACCCAATCTAAAATGGGTTAAAGTTGATACTGCAAGTGCAAACACTGATACTGTTAGCTCAAACTCTGATAATGTTAATTCCGCTGCAAAAGCTAACAAAGTTAAGAATGCCAAAGGATCCAAGCAAGTCTGGATCCTTAAAACTAATCCTCAGTAATTGTTTGTGATTGCAGGGTAACAGGGAGGCAACCCTAGTCGTGGACAGTGGATGTTCAGGACACATGACTGGAAATAAAGCCCTGCTATCAGAATATGAGGAGAAGGCTGGCCCAAAAGTTTCCTATGGTGATGGCAATATAGGAAGAACATTGGGATATGGCAATATCAATCTTGGAAATGTCATCATCAACAATGTAGCTCATGTCCCAGGACTCAAGCATGACCTGCTATCTGTGAGTCAAATCTGTGACAAGGGATATCATGTAGATTTTCAACCTGAATACTGTGAAGTAATCAGCAAATCTACAGGGAAGGTTGTTCTAGTTGGTCACAGGCAAAACAACATTTATGAAATCAAGCTTTTGATAGACTCTGTTGGAAAAGCTGTTTGCCTGTCTACAAGAATGTCTAATGAAGAGAGTTGGAAGTGGCACAAGAAACTCTCACATTTGAACTTGAACAACATCAATGAATTGATCAGAAAGGATCTTGTAAGAGGACTCCCAAAGACCCTGTTAAATGTTGATGGCCTATGTGACTCATGTCAGAAGGCTAAACAAAGGAAGTCATCTTTCAAGAGCAAAACAGAATCTTCTATCACTGATCCTCATCATCTTCTTCATGTTGATCTATTTGGTCCAGTAAATGTTATGTCTATTGCAAGGAAGAAATATGCTTTAGTCATTGTTGATGAATACACTAGATTCACCTGGGTGTATTTTCTAGCAAAGAAGGATGAAACAGCATCAACTCTGATGGAGCATGTGAAGCTTCTGGACAAAGGATCAAGCAACAAAGTGAGAATCATCAGAAGTGATAATGGAACTGAGTTCAGAAATGCAACAATGGAAGAATTCTGCAAGGACAATGGAGTGAAACAAGAATTTTCAGCACCTGGTACACCACAACAAAATGGTGTAGTTGAGAGGAAAAATAGAACATTAATTGAAGCTGCCAGAACTATGCTTGATGAAGCAAAATTGCCAACTTATTTCTGGGCAGAAGCTGTTCAAACTGCTTGTTTTACTCAAAATGCAACACTGATCAATAAGCATGGAAAGACACCATATGAGATGGTGAAGAAAAAGAAGCCTAACCTGAAATACTTTCATATTTTCGGGTGCAAATGTTTCGTTTTGAAGACTCATCCAGAACAGTTGACCAAGTTTGAGTTAAAGGCAGATGAAGGAATTTTTGTTGGCTATCCACTATCAACAAAGGCATTCAGAGTTTACAATCTGAGAACTAAAGTGATCATGGAATCAATACATGTTTCTTTTGATGATAAGAAGATAACTGGACTTGAAGACAAAGACGAATATGATCAACTGAACTTTGAAAATGAAGTTTTAAACTCTGATGAAGGAAACTCTGATGAAACAATTCTGACAGACTCTGTTGAAACAAACTCTGAACCTCTACTGATAAATTCTGGAGAAACTTCTCAGTCACAACAAAGAGGAGAATCAGTTGAGGGGGAGCATAATCAAGATGAAGACTCAAACACTGATACTGAGTCAACTGAAAAATCTGGATCAAACTCTGATGCTTCAAACTCTGAAAATTCAAATTCTGACTCTGGACAGTCAAGTTCAGGGGGAGTCTCAGAAAACGAAAATAGATCACAACAGAATCAGGAGAGCATGGATCAAGGGGGAGGATCACATGCTGATAGAAGTCATTTGCCTTCTGCTAGGAAATGGACTAAATCACATACACCTGATTTGATAATTGGTGATCCAGATGCAAAAGTAAAGACAAGAAGTGCTACTACAAGTGAATGTCTATTTCATGCATTCTTGTCTAAAAATGAACCAAAGAAAGTGGAAGAAGCTCTTCAAGATGCAGACTGGATAACAGCAATGCAGGAAGAGTTAAATGAATTTGAAAGAAATGAAGTTTGGACCCTTGTACCAAGACCAAAGAACAGATCTATTGTTGGTACTAAATGGGTTTTCAGAAACAAGACTGACAGTGAAGGTGTTATCACAAGGAACAAGGCTAGACTGGTAGCAAAAGGTTATTCACAGCAAGAAGGAATAGATTATGATGAAACATTTGCTCCAGTAGCAAGATTGGAGGCAATCAGAATTTTTCTAGCATATGCCTCTCACAAGAAATTCAAAGTGTTCCAGATGGATGTGAAAAGTGCTTTTCTGAATGGAAAGCTTGAAGAAGAAGTGTTTGTTGAACAACCACCAGGATTTGTGGACCCCAAATATCCAGATTATGTCTACAGACTAGATAAGGCACTATATGGACTTAAGCAGGCACCAAGAGCATGGTATGAGACACTTGCTCAGTTTCTTCTCGAAAGTGGATTCAACAGAGGTACAATTGACAAAACTCTGTTTTATTTCAACCAAGGAAGTGACCTCCTTTTAGTTCAAATTTATGTTGATGACATCATCTTTGGGTCTACTAATGATAAACTCTGTAAGAAGTTTGCCAAGCTCATGCAATCCAGATATCAAATGAGCATGATGGGAGAGCTTAGTTACTTTCTAGGCCTACAGGTGAAACAAACAGAAGATGGAATTTTCATTAATCAAGAAAAATACACCAGAAATCTTCTCAAGAAATTTGGTATGCTTGACTGTTCATCTGCATCAACTCCCATGGCAACAGCAACTAAACTGGACAAAGACACAGGAGTTTCAGTGGATATGACAAACTTCAGGGGCATGATAGGATCTCTTCTATACTTGACAGCTAGTAGGCCTGACATCATGTATGCAACCTGTCTTTGTGCAAGGTTTCAGGCAGATCCTAGAGAGCCACATCTGACAGCTGTGAAAAGAATCTTCAAGTATCTCAAGGGCACCATATCATTAGGTCTGTGGTACCCCAGAGAATCAGATTTTAAGCTACTTGGGTATTCCGATGCTGACTTTGCAGGCTGTAAGGTAGACAGAAAGAGCACTAGTGGAAGTTGTCAATTTCTTGGTGACAGACTTGTTTCCTGGTACAGCAAGAAACAGAAATCAATCTCCACATCTACAGCTGAAGCAGAGTATATTGCAGCTGGTAGCTGTTGTGCACAGATTTTATGGATGAAGAATCAATTGCTGGATTATGGATTGAGGTACAGTAATATACCTATTTACTGTGATAACCAAAGTGCTATTGCTATGACAGGTAATCCAGTACAGCATTCAATGACCAAGCACATCAGCATAAGGTACCACTTCATCAGAGAACATGTGGAAGAAGGAAATATTGAACTACATTTTGTCTCTACAGAACAACAGCTTGCAGATATCTTCACTAAACCATTGAGTGAAGTTACATTTACAAGGCTGGTTAATGAACTAGGAATGATCTCTGGTTCTGACTAGAAATGTTGGTTAGATTCAAACTTTACTTATGTGATGTATTAATCATATTTCCTGATTGGTTAAATACTAAGTGAACTCTGTTGATTAAACTCTGTTATGCATACTCTGTTAAACTCTGTCATATTTTGTCCTCAAGAATGTATTCGAGAAGTGACTAAGTGAGTGATTCGAGAACTGGAGTTGCCTTGATCGATAACTCTAAGTTCTCGAATAGTGTTATCTTGACACATCGAATCACTTCTCGAATAGCTCTTTTCTCTGCGAATCCTTGAGATATCGAATAGTGTTATTTTGACATATCGAATCCTTGAGATATCGAATAGTGTTATTTTGACATATCGAGTCTTTGAGATATCGAATGTACATATGTTATACACTGTTAATAAGTTTGATAAACTCTGTGAACTTTGAGTTGATTTTTGTCTGAATGAAAACACCAATGAAGAAATATGTATGAAGCATGATTCTCAGCAATTAATCATGAATCTTTCTGAGTTATTGAGATCTAATCTTAGATTGTGCAGAAAGTTAACACAGCATGATACTGGCTCATATTTATAGCATCTCTTAGTTTATTCTGTCCTAAACTCTGAGTCTATAAATACTGTGTGCATTACCTTTCATGAAGAACTACTGATGTTGATGAACTCTAAACTCTGTTAGTTATACTCTGATAAAATAAAATGTTTACTGCAATACCCCAAAGAAAGTGTATATAGGTTGTTATACTCCTTTGAGATTATGTTGGATACTAGGATGACCCAGGAACCTATTGGTATAAAATATGTGCTAAAATTCTCTGATTTTTGGTGACTAGTTAAATACTGGGATGACCCAGGAACTTATCAAAATGATAAGGGCTAAAATTTTTGAATTTTTGGTGACTGGTTCCAACCTCTGATTACTGGAATAAAAAAAAAAAAAAAAAAAAAAAAAAAAAAAAAATTAAAAATGAAAAAAAAAAATGAAAAAAAATGTGTATATAAAGAGGGTATAAAATAAAAAATTACTGTATAAAGTTCGAATACTTCAGAGTTTAGCTTTCATCAAACAGTCAGTGTTTACTATGACAGTTTGTGCATCCAGTGTTTATTGATTTACTTTATGGATTTTATGAAAAATTAGATGCTCTAAAGATTGACTTAGTAAACTCTGCTTCACACACACACATATTCACAACTGTGCGATTTATGAAAGGGTTTCGATGATAAAGTTGGAGAATTGACAAACGCTGTTGATTCGTGATTTGTACTCTAAGGTAAATTTTCACTTGGACAATTTGAAAGTCTTGGAGTAAGTAGGGTTTTTGACAACTGTTTCAGTGGATAGTTGATGAATGTGTTCTTTATATGATTACTTTAATTAGTTTTTCATATTCTTTTCTTGATGCATTTTCTTGAAGAACAGTTCATATCACTCAAATAACAGTTGCAGAAAACAATGAATATGATTAGAAAAGCAAAATTTTCATTGATAATAAGAAAGAGATTACAAGCAAATATTACATATTTTTGTTCTCTCTATCTGCTAATCTATTCAACAGGAAAGTAAAAAGTCCGTCCACACCACTCCATTGTTAGCAAAAACTCCCAGATCCCATCTTTGCCACTTTATTTGGGTGGAAGTTGAAGGGATAAGGTTATTTTTGCTGACATATTCATTAACAATGGTTGGTGGTGGTGGATGAGGATGCCTTCGAGGAGAGCCATGCCAATGTTGCTTGGAGGGCAGCATCGATGTCGATCACCCTTGCAGGTTTCTCTCTCTCGAGCTCTTCCAGACCAGCATCCATTTGCAGCCACAGCGTCTCAAGCTGCCTTTCCCACTCAAACGCTTCAAACTCTTCACGAGTATAGCTGAAGATGTCTCTATTTTCGACAAGATGAAGGTTTTTCTCTTTGATGGTAAGGTTAGCCATTGTTTTTCAAGAGTATTTGGTTTGAAAGGTTTGTGATTTTACAGGGGAGACTGAAAGGTTAAAGGTTTAATGAAATAATCTGATCAAGTCTCTAGGCCTTAAATAGAGATGGGTAAGAACGAAGTCCTTAATCGCTTCGTATTCTGGTTATTAAAGGCAACAGGTAAACGTTTCAAATTCTGATTTTACTTGGGTCCAGATATTTTTAAAAGAGTATTATTTGATTTTTGTTAAAATCAAATATTTTAATGTTTTAATTTTAAATATACTCTTTTTAAAAATAGGCGCACATGACCCACTCGTCTTTAATGTGTCCCACTTACCTATTATCGTGTCCCACTACACATTAATCAAGGAACTGTTTGAGTGTTTGTTACATAAGAGATTGAGTTTTTATTAATTTAATCACTTTTGTGTCCAAACAAGTGTGCTTTATTTTTACTCTCATAGTTTTCTTATTTTTCTCTTGGGCACTCACGCAAACACCTTTTCTACATTCATATCGTTTGGAAATTCTTGGGAATTCTTAACTCAATGGCATCTAAAGCATTCACTGCTCTTGGCTTACGGTTTGTTCCTAATAACTATGAAGCTCCACTCTATCATGAACGCGTTCCAGAATCGTTTCATCTCATGCAGAACTTTTTGAGGGATTCAGAGATTGGACAAGCTCTGACTGGACCTGCTATTCTTTCTGCGTCTCAAATTGCTTCATTCTGGCAGAACTCAGTTTATGTGGATGGAGGAGAAAGTGGAACTCCTACCATTATCTTCACCTATGACGATCAAGACCATGTGATTACTCCACAGACTGTACGAGATACGATGGGTTTTGACACACATACTTCTTATGCTCTGGTTAATGAAAGTTATCTGAGAGATATGCTACAAGAGATAGGTTACATGGAATCTCTTGACAAGCTCGGCAGTATAAAAAGACCAAATCTTAGAAAAGAATGGAATTTCTTCTTTGATTGCATAACAAGAACATTCCAGAAGAAAGTCACAAACTGGGATGCCATTCCAATGGATAGTCTCCATATCGGGTATTCTTTGCTCTATGGTATTAATTTTGATTTTGGTAGATATGTTTTGATGAATTTAGGTGATAAGTTGTCAGAGACTACCACTGTTTATTATGCTCGTTTCTGTCAAATGTTGTTCAATGCATGTGTACCTGGTCTTGACATTGATGAAACTGATACAGTTGATCCTTTTAGAGTCAATAAGCGCATATTCTCTGATATGACTAACAAGGATGTTGGTAAAGAAAATCTTCCTGAGTTTATCATGCCTCTTGCTTTACGAAATTTTCTAAATCAACCACAAGAACCACAACAAGACCAACAGGAACCACAACACGATGCACCACAACAAGATGAACCTCAACTAGAACCAAACACTGACTCACCTGCAAAGCAACCTTCACCCACTTCAAACACAAACTCTGATTTGTCACAATCTCCACCAGCATCACAGTCTAAAATGCAAAGAGCTAAGAAGGCAGTTACTAAACTACGTGCAAGTCTAAAGCAGGAAGTAGAGACACAAAGAAAATCAAAATGGAAATCTCCTGAAGCTGTTTACACTAGAAGGGGGAAAAGAATGAAAGCTCGGGCAAACATATCTAAGTCACTCTCAGTGGTAGAACGAACTCCACCAACTAGCGAAGAGGATTCAGATAATGTACCTCTAGTAAAACGAAGAAAAGTGTTATTCTCTGATTCTGTGGATGACGATATTGAAGCTCCAGAGGTTGTTTCACAGCAAACACCTTCTGTTGAGATTGAGACAGATGCAATACCTGCAGAGGATGTAATGCCTGCAGAGGATAAAATGCCTGCGGAAGAGGATGCAAGAGATGGTGTTTCTCCAATAAATGATGTTCCTGATTCATTTATGCCATTTTCTGATCCTATCTCTAATGTTGGTGTAGTTGATCAACTTACATCTGTACCTTCTGAAGTTGTGGCATCTCATACTGAGATAATATCTGATGCTCACCACACTGTTGAAGAAGGTGAAGAAATTGATCAGGCAACCAAAGTAACTTCTCAGTCAATGCCTGTTGCTGAGCCTGAGCAACATGAAGAAAATCCTCAAAAGCCTACAGAAGATATTGCTAAATCTATGGCTGACGATGAACCAGTTAAAGCTACAAGTGTTGAAGCTGAAGGTGACAGTAGTGCAAACTCTGATACTTCTCTGAGTGCACCAGTACAAACTGATGATAAACATACACCTTTTTCTCAACCTTGTTCTTCTCATGAAGTTGAAAGAGCACAATTTGCCAAGAATGCTGCTGAATGGTACAAAGAAGATTGTATTTTTCCATCAAGAAGGGCAGCTACGTTTGTTAAGCAAAGTGCTGATACTATCTCTAATCCAGAGATTCTTTCTTGCTTGAAAGCAACTATAGTTCAAGTTAAAACTCTGGATAGACGATTTGATGATACTAATTTGGCAATCACTTCTTTGAGAAATGAGGTTGTAGCTAGAGAGATGAAGATGGAAACACATTCCAAACTAGTGACTACAAAATTCTCTAAAGCTCAAGACAATATCCTTGCCAGATTGAGTAAAGTTGAAGAGAATCAGTCTGATTTATCTGCTAAAATTGATTCTATTGCTACCTCTCTGGAGTTAATTACTTCTATCCTTATGCCTGATGATGTCAAAAAGGGGGAGAGAGTTGTTAGAAGGGATAGTTCTGGAGATGGAGGGGCAGGTAACAAAGACAAAGGAGAGAAAAAGGCTGAGGAGGTTCAAACTCTGAGAACTAGTAAGTCATCCAAATCACAGTCTGTTGGAAGAAATACTGATACTCAAGGAACTTCAAGGACCAAGAGTTTACTGTTATCTTCAAATCCACAAACTGATGAAGAGTTGGCTGCTAAGTTATTCATTGAAGAGAATGAGGAAGGAGTAACGATTGAAGACATTGAAGCTGAGGAAAAGAGTTTACATGAAGAACATCTTAAAGCTTTAAAGTCTGACAAAGTACAAAAAGAAAAAGCTCCTAGGCCTGTTCTTAAAGGCGTTGTAATCAAGGAAAATGTTGATGCTGATCAAAGATCACATTTATCTAAGAAATCAACAGAAGCTGAAGCTAAACACAAGCTGAAAGGTATTGTTATGGAAGGAGAAGATTTAAAGAAGAAAGATACAACCTCTGTTGCTACACAAGTTGTGTTTAAACCTCTATCTTCTCAGTTGAAATCTGTTTTTGGCAAAGGAATAATTTCTGATCCAAATGAGTTATCTGGAGTCTCAATGAATATTTCTGATGGAAGAGCTTTATCTGGTAAGATTGGAAATAATAAAGCTGGATTAGGCTCACATAGAGACAGGAGGCAATATACTGGTCCTAGAGATCCTTCTTCACTGGCTGTTCCAGGTCGTGGTGTACCTCAAGAGAGTCTGGATAGACTGGAATCAGTGCAGTTGGTTTATCAGAAGAGTTTAGATAAAGATTTTCTTCTTTACTTCATGGCTGATGGGACAGTATTCAAAGTTGGTGAGAATGATATCATCTTGAAATATTGGGAAGAACTAGAGTATGTTCTATATCTTCTCAAGGTGAATAGTCGAAGGACTCAATCTGTTGCTCATGTACTAAGACAGAAGATGACTCAGAATCTGGCTATTAGAGGACAGAAATACAATAGCAGATACATTCCTAAGTACAGGGATTATCAAGGCAATCTCATTGAAATGAAGAAAGGTACTGCAAAATTAAAAACTGATTTGGGAATCACAGTACTTGAATTCAATACTCAGGCAGAAAGAGACAGATTTATCAGACTGGGTAATGAAATGAGAAGAAACAAGATTTATGATCTTAGGGCTGCTATTTACCAAACAGATGAAAGTGATCCTCAACTCAGAGAAATCAAAGAAGCAATGAAGACTGAACTTGAAAATGCAGAAAGAAGATTGCTGATTGATTATCTCAGAACCATGCCAGATCTTGAAATGATTAGAGATTAAAGTTCTGTAAGAATTTTCTTATTCTCTATAGTCTTCAAGCTTAAACTCTGAATCTGTATAAACACTGTATTTATCATTTGTTTTGACATCATCAATTATTGTTATTAACTTGTACATTTTTGATAATGAACAAGTTGGGGGAGATTGTTAAATATAATTGATGTGTTTTGATCAGTGTTTAAGTGTTACAGGGAGTTATCAGAGTTTAGCTGGAAGTAGTCAGAGTTTGTGTAAACTCTGACAGTTGGAAGCTCGACAGAGTTTGTTAAACTCTGTCTGGAGGAAGCGCGTCTACTGTTCAACAGTGATTAAAGATTAATTATGGAAGCGATATCTTTGAAGATTGGATAGCTATCAAAGAGATCGAGTTGACATAGGAGACGTGTGACAATCTGTAATTGATATCATTGTATAGCTGATTATTAGGAATATCAATTAGAGATTGTATCGTAGCTGTATGTTATATAAATACAGATAGGTTAACCCTAGAAGGGTATCGATAACGAATTATCATTATTGTAACCTAGCAGCTCTTTGTGATATTTTACATCACGAAGAGGGTTTGAAATACCAGAAGTTTTTTTTTAAGTGCATAAACGCTTTTACTTGTTAATCTCTCATACAAAGTTGATTATTATTTGTGTATTCGGCCTAACACCACAAACTAATGAAGAGCTTGCTGCTAAGATGTTTTTTGAAGAGAATGAAAAGGGAGTTACACTTGCAGATGTTCAAGCTCAAGAGAAAATGTTTCTAGCAGAACATCAGAAAGCTTTGAAATCTGGGAAGTCTAAGAAAAATGAGAAAGCTGCTAAGCCTGTTCTGAAAGGCATTGAAATCAAAGAACAAGTTGGTACTGATCAAAGGATGCAGGTATCTAGAAAACCAACAGATGCAGATTCTAAGCAAAAGCTGAAAGGCATTACTGAAGAAGAAAGAATTTCGAAGAAGGCAAGTACAACCTCTGTTTCTACACAAGTTGTACAGAAGAAAGAAAACACAACCTCTGTTGCTACACAAGTTGTGTCTAAACCTCTATCTTCTCAGTTGAAGTCAGTCTTTGGAAAAGGAACACTTCATGATCCAAATCTAGTACCTGGAGCTCCTATGGATTTTACTGATGGAAGAGCCTTATCTGGTAAGATTGGAAACAATAAAGCTGGTCTAGGCTCACACAGAGGTAAAAGGCAACATACTGGCCCTAGAGATCCTTCTTCACTGACTTTTCCAGGTCGTGGTGTCACTCAAGAGAGTTTGGACAGACTGGAATCAGTACAGTTAGTTTATCAGAAGAGTTTAAAGAAAGATTTTCTCTTATACTTTATGGCTGATGGGACAGTATTTAAAGTTGGTGAGAATGATATTGGTTTGAAATATAGGGAAGAATTAGAACATTATCTGTATCTTTTTAAGGAGAATAATTGAAGGACTCAATCAGTTGCAAATGTGCTCGGACAGAAAATGCTTCAAAATTTGGCAATTAGAGGAATGAAGTATAACAGCATATATGTTCCTAAGTACAGAGACTGGAATGGAAATCTCATTGAAATGAAGAAGGGTACTGCAAAGCTGAAGACTGATCTGGGAATCACAGTTCTTGATTTCAACTCACAGTCAGAGGAAGTAAAATATATCAGACTGGGAAATGATATGAGCAGGAACAAAATCTACGTTCTAAGATCTGCTATTTATCAGACTGATGGGAGTGATCCTCAGTTGAGAGAGATCAAGGAAGCTATGAAGATTGAACTTGAAAATGCAGAGAGAAGATTGCTTATAGACTATCTCAGAGCAACACCAGATCTTGAGGAGATTAGAGATTGAAGTCTGTAAGAATTTTCTTGTTTTCTGTAGATTTTTTTTGTTAAGTAGAAGCTTAAACTCAGTTTGTATATTTAACACTGTGTTTGTGTATTTGTTTTGACATCATCAATTACTGTAAACTTGTACATTTTTGCTAATGAACAAGTTGGGGGAGATTGTTAGAAATAATTGATGAGAACAGTGTTTAAGAGCTACAGCGACAAATCAAAGTTTAGCTGGAAGCAGTCAGAGTTTAGTTAAACACTGACAATGGAAGCTCGACAGAGTTTAGTTAAAATCTGTCTGGAGGAAGCGCGTCTCCAGTCAACAGTGATTAAATATTAATTGAAGATAATTATGGAAGCAATATCTTTACAGATTGGATAGCTGTTAAAGAGATTGAGTTGACTTAGGAGATGTTTAGCAATCATAATTGATAATATTTTTATAGCTGATTTATAGGAGAATCAATTATCGATTGTATGTAGCTGTATATCTTTATAAATACAGTTAGGTTAACCCTAGAAGGGTATCGATCGTGTAACACAATATCTTTTCATTGTAACCTAAGCAGCTCTCTGTAATATTTTACATCACTGAGAGAGGAGTTAATTCCAAACAGTTTTTAAAGTTTTTAAGAACTCATTGTTATTCTCTCATACTTAGTTGATTATAATTGTGTATTCGGCCTAACATATATTAGTTGCATTCAGTTGTATATGTAGTTGCGTTCAGTTGCATGTGGTTGCATTCAGTTGCAACTATTAGAAATAGAAAGTTATGAGTGCCCCTGCGGGGCCTTGCGGTGGAGAACAGATCGGAGGTGGTGGCCTGCGATCCCAGTGGGTGGAGATGGGGGAGGAGGGCGGAGATGGAGAAGGGCAGAGGAGGGAGGAGGGCGGAGATGGGGGAGGAGGGATGAGGGCGAAGATGGAGAAGGGCAGATGAGGGAGGAGGGCGGAGATGGGGGAGGAGGGCGGAGATGGAGAAAGGCAGATGAGGGAGGAGGGCGGAGATGGAGGGAGGAGGGAGGAGGACGGAGATGGGGGAGGAGGGCAGCGGCGGAGACGGACCGGGCTGGAGGGTGAGGTGGGTGAAGAAGAATGAGAAAAATGGAGGTTGGAGAAGAATGGGGTTGAAGAAGATGGGGTATATTTGCAATTAAGATAGTATAAGATAGTATATTTGCAATTAATTAGAAAAGATAATATTTTTGCAATAACTAATTAAAAACTTAATATATTTGTTAAATTCCCATGGTATTATTATTATTATTATAAAACTCAATTTAATATTTAACCTATTCACTTAAACACTAATATTTTAATAGTTATTATTATCGTAGTAGCTATCACAAAATAGACTTGATGTTGGTTGAGCTGGGATTAAGGAAGTTTATTTTAAACCTTTAAAGGTGCTTGCATTTAAATAATTTTTAAACATTTTCAGCGAAAACCAAATAATCAATAATTGCGGAAATTAAAAGGAAATAAAATATTTCCACTCTCTCGTGTTTGCCATTGCAGAGTAAGACATGTTTTAATGTTCAGCTTGATGGTTAAATCAACATTGCTAGTTAAACAGTGATCGTACTTTGGTAATCAAAAACCACCTTTAAATAAATAAAAAAACATCTGAAATTACCTTTTGCCCTAAATAAAAAATAAAAGACATACAACGAAATAATTGAAACAGTAACAATGAATAATTCACTATATTTAGTATCTACATCTTTGTAGCATTTGTCATTACTTTTTTGGGCTTAGATATGCCCGCGTAGGAGGGTTTTTCGATAGGGCTGAAAACGAACCTGAGTAATCCGGGTTTGAATCCGAATTCGACTCGTTAAAAACGAATATTATTCGTGTTCGTATAATAAATGAGCGAATTCGAATCTTATTTTATAATTCGGACGAATATCGAGTCAAATCTCACCACTTTTGTATTCGTTCATTTTTATACAAAATAATTCTGTTATTTCCCTATTATGAACCACGAGATTGTAGAAGGGGGGGTTGAATACAATCTTGACTAAATTCTTTCGAATTGGTGAGTTCTGAAGGTGGGGTTTTTATAAGAATGAAGAGTAAACAGGTAAACAAAATATCTAAGACATATGCAACACAAGATATAAAAATCTCAGGTGGGTTTGTTCGGTCCACCTGATGATTGTATTTGAAGAAAATAATCTGTGTAGAAATACACACCTGCGGGTTACAAGGTCTTAGTGTTTAAAAGAAAACCTAATGCAATGTGCGTTATGCTCAGTGTTTTCTTCTCTACTGCTTACACTAAAACTATGCTGCTCATACAGCTTATATAAACTATATGAAGACAAGTAAGCTACGTAAAATGCAATGATACATTTTTGGTATAACTTGTCACACACACATGCTTGATGTGGTAGCCATTTCTGGAAATGTCTTGAAGATCTTATTTCCTTGATTTGGACAGTCTCGACATGCTTCAAGTCAGTGTATATTTCTTTCTTCATAAGTTACTAAGTTCTTGAGTTGACTTAGCTTCCAAGCCCACGTGATGCTTTATGCAAAAGATCTTTTTGCTTTGGATCTTTATCTCTGAAAGTAGCTTTAATAAAAAATATAATCTTTTCGAAAGTCAATAAGTTTTTCTACTTATTGAGCTGTGCTTGAACTTTCCAGATAAAGTAGTTGATCCTTATGCATTCGTCAAGATATCCTTTGAATTCTTCAATGGTAATGTAATCATGTTGGAGGTTGTTTCCACTCTTATTGTTGCCATTGAAGTCGAATAAGCAGTGACTCATTTCACCTTTCACTTGAAAGAGTTTGAGCCTTCAAATATTCATAATTTGACTCTCTACTCGTAACATCCTCTGTGTAATTTATCACTGTCTATAAGTCACGGGTTGCAAAGTAATTCTGGGCTTTGATCTCTATTCGATATGTTCCATTGGAGAACTCTAGCATTATCAAGAAACCAGGCTGAGTTCTCGAACTGATGTGTCTTAAATTCTCGAATGTTGACTTCTCGAATAGTCTCTTTTATTGAGTTCTCGAATGACTTCTCGAATAGCCAATCATGTAGACTTCTCGATAAGTGAAAATTGCAGACTTCTCGAATACAAGAACAGCCTGACTTCTCGAACTAGGACTTCTCAAATAAACCCTTTTTGTAGAGTTCTCGAATGACTTCTCAAACTCTTCTTTTCTTGATTTCTCGAAATTACTTGCATGGTTTTAGCAAACTCTCTTCTGATTACTGATACTTGATTTTAGCATCTCAAGGCTTGTTACAGAAATACTTCCTAACTGTTTGCAAAGATCCATTCTTAAGATGTTGCTTTAGTTGATCTACATTTCAGTTAGCTTCCTGATTTATTTATCAGCTTCTATTCCTTGATTCATTTTCTGCCTTGTGGTATTTGTTATCATCATCTATAGACATACATGTATCAACAATCTCCCCCTATTTATGTCTTCAAGAGAAAGACATAAATCCAGAGATTGATGATAACAAAAGCCACTCTTCAGATTTTTCTTTCACTAGGACGGAAAATTTTGATCAAGCTTCCTTGACACGGTTTCTGAATTGTACTACTCACTTCACTTGAGTACTTAGAGCTGCTCCCCCTATGTAGCTTTCAATCTAAGAGTTGTTCTGTTCCTACACTTGTTGGTTGGTCAGAAGGTCTTTTGAGCTTCCTCCCCCTTTGCTGAAATATATGAAGACAAGGTTCTGAACTCTTCAAATTCTTCCCCTTTAATTTGTTGTTAAATGGAAACAAAATCTGCAGATCCCCTTCAATCCTTTGAGAGAATCTGGAGTGCCCCTTTCACTTCCCTTCAAACTTCTCCCCCTTTTTTGTTATCAGCAAGAACAGTGATGTAGTAACTATGGGAATCAGAGGGATGAGAAGAAAGAATCTGCATAAAGAAAACTTCTCTCTTAATCTCTCTGTTTTTGCATCATGATCTCATCCAGGCTCACTTCTCACAACTCACCTTCCCTTCGTAAAGGGGTACTCAATCTCTTATTTTGCTCTCTTGGAAGAAATAGGAGACCACTCTTGTACACAGCTCACCTTTTGCCCTGGAGCAACCATGTCTCTCCTGTTTTTCACTCCCTTCCCTCGATCCTAAAGAGAAAGGATTGATGCGGTTTGGTAAGAAAGGGAAGCTAAGTCTGAGGTTTATTGGACCTTTTGAGATTTTGAGGCGTATTGGGAAGTTAGCCTACGAGTTAGCCTTGCCCCCAAGCTTGCAGCAAATTCATAATGTGTTTCATGTGTCTATGTTACGACCCTACCACACCGACTATCGGCATGTGATAGAGTACGACCAAGTGGACCTACAACCAGACTTGACCTGTGTGGAGCAACCCGTGGAAATCATGGATAGAAAAGAACAAGTGCTGAGGAACAAGGTTGTCAAGCTAGTGAGAGTTTTGTGGAGGAACCAGAACGTCGAGGAATCAACATGGGAACTAGAAAGCGCGATGCGTGAAGAGTACCTTCAACTGTTTTCAACCTGGTTCCGGGACGGAATCCTTTTAAGGAGAGGGGCTGTAAGAACCCTGATTTTTGTAATATTTTAAATATGTAAAAGCTTCTGACATTGTGAATTAGGGACCTTTTGAGTCACCTATGTTATGTAATGGAATTGATTATCTGAAAATGTATGTTGTTATATTCACTGTGTAAGAAAAAGGGAAGATTGTTGAAGGGAAGAGGCCTACTGATATTAAGATTCATAAAAACTTGGGATTTGAGGGTTATTAGAGTATTAGGAGATTTTAAGAGACTATGACAAGGAGTTATGGATATTTAAGGAATTTACACAATTAAGTACTTAAGGAATTAGAAGGGAAATCTCTACGCGACAAAATATTATTACGAGGAGTTAATTAAGATACGATATGAATTAAAGATTAAGTGACAACCATTGGTGGAGAAATAATAATACAAGGAAGGATATTACATGCAAGTATCATGTAACTAGGTAATTAGGAAAGTAAACTAGAAAGCAAAAAGGAACTAGATGAATAGTAACTAGTTAGTGGTGCATTATCCAAGGAGACAAGGAGGCATGGTGTGTGCCTAGTCTACTACCCTAGGGTGGCAACATGTGACTCAATATACACACATCCATACACATAATAATCATTCATTTCATTATTCAAAACACAACACAAAAAGGCAAGCATCTCTCTCTCTCTCTCCAAAAGCTCTCGGCCAAGCTCTTCAAGAAGGAGGAAGAAGAACATTTCTCCAACCTCCACTCACTCATAATTCAAGATAAAATTCCTAGACCATCCTTACACTATAGAGAAGGTATGATATTAATTTCAACCCCTTTCATCCACTAGATTTTGAGATATTAATTGTTGAAGTTTGGGATGAATAGTAACCATGCTTAGTTTTCTTTTAGATCTTGAATTATAAGGATTATAGGGACTCATCCAAGGTGTTCTTGAGGCTTGTAAAGCTTACCCAAGGTTCCTAGATACTCAAGAAGGTATAAAACTCTAACCACTCTTAGTCATGGATTGTTTATGGTTTATAATGTTAGATCTAAGAGTTTTAGTGCATATTTTGGTAGTATGAGTTGTAGATGATGAAATCTTGAAGTTATGTGCTTATTATGATGGTTGTAAGGCTTGTACTTAGAGTATGTAACCCCATGTATGCTATAGAGACAAGTCTTGGTGGTTTTGATGGTAGATGTGATGTATCAAGTGAGTTCTTGAATGTTTGAGAAAAGATGAGTGCTGTGTAAATTCCTGGGAGCATGTACTGTCTTGTAGGAGGGTTTTGAACCTCTAAATCTTGTCTCCCGAGGGCCTAATACATATGGTTGGAAAGATAATTTCATGTAGCTTCTAGGCATATAAGGTTCATGTCCAGGAGATGTGTAGTTTTTGAAATATGGTCTGATTAGTGAGGAGTGGTTCTAGAATCCGAGCTGCACTGTGATGCTGACTTATGAACTGCATTAGGACCCCTAAAAATTATGCTAGTGTTATGAAAATTTGAGGGTAGTAGTCAGATTATACAGTTGTGAAGGCTGTCCAAAAAGAATTGGAGTCAAATTTGTATTTTTAAATTTTATAAAAATGTTAGAGTGAAGTGTGCGCGAGTGAAAAATCACCTAGGAGGTTAGTTTAACGTAGTTTTAAGAGTACTAACTTGTGTTTCAAGTTTGAGGAATGGATTCGAGTCGAATGGGTAACGAATGTGATAAAGTGATGACATGGTCATATGGGAGGGTTAGTGGTCACAAATTGGAGTCGTTAAGTTGGTCTTACATCCTTTAAAACCTTACGATTAAGTAGTGTTGTTAAGGTACTAACGTACGAATATTGATTATGTATAGATCTTCGTTCCACGTCGCGAGCTCAACCACCCCACCCTAACCAAGGCAAGTTTACTTTTCAAAACTTATATAAAAGGATTTTCACTGTTGTGTTTACAGCTTCCAAACGTATTATATGCTTATGCTTTACGAGATTATGTTGAAGTTTGAGATATATGCATATGTGGTTGTACACCCTTGAACTTAGAATGAAAGTGTTTTCTTCGGACAACGACTCTAGCAATAGAGGTCGTAGCGGTCCAAATATATTATTGACCGGGGAGCGGTATATTATTGTATCGTGATTAAATTGCGAAAACCGGAAGAGTCATTCGGGAAGTATCGTATACTTAAGTATTTATTATTTTTACGTTGTTAAAAATACTCAAAAATATCTATCTTGGATTAAAAGCTTATTTTAATTAAATAATTATTTTATTAATTGTTTATATTAAATCTCAAAATATCATTTATTAATTATTGTTCATTATTTTAAAGACAAAACTAATCCAAGATACCTTTAGCGTTTTCAAACTCGAACTCTTTCGAACCCAAAACATTTTCGGAAACCCCCGGTCAGGTTTTGCTTCTTGTACATTTTTCAAGAATTATCGGTCGACTGAGGTTGAACTTCAACTACTCGAATTTCTATCAAAATGATTTTTGACAAGAAATAAAAAAGGGACTCTGGCATGTGTGGGAATCATTGACGAACGATTCCCGGGATGTGTAAGCGGTCGTGAGCCAGGCGGTCCATCAATTATTGTTCCGGCCCAGGAGTTGCCAAAGGATGATTACGGATGTTGTTTTCATCGAGGGTGATTACGGATGTAGTTTTCACCCGAGGATAGTTACGGATGTAGTTTCTATCCTTCTACCGGTAGAGATGACCCGCGGATTGTTGGACTTAGTTGTGGCGACTGATCATCGTCAATCCTTGTCAGGTTTTATGATTTCTTCCAGTCCCATCTTCCACTTTGGAAAAATACTCAAACATTGCTTCTTGGGCCTAAGTGCCAAGTTGCCGATAGTGTGGTTTTTGATAAGAAAAATATTGACATCGTGTAGTATCTAGAACTGCAAGATTTTCTATAAATATTGGCACATGTTAGTGCACTCTTGCAATTATTTCAAAGAATGAAATGTTTTTGAATGAGAAACCTTCTAAGCTAATGGAAGGAAAGAGGTTTTTGCAATAATGTATTCCCTGTATAGTATGTTAATCGTAGAGTGTCTTGCCGAAAATGATATACTCATATGTATATATTTTCAAACTTGAGATATATTGAAATGGGAACCTTATAGAGGATTCATATGTTATTCTTAAAGCTCCTTAGTGAGTATAAATGTTTTATTCAAACTCTCGAGTTTCTCTCCTAGTTTGGACTTTTGCATTGGAGTCACCAATTATAAGTTCAAAAGGGTGATCCATAGTCCATTTTCTTTGTGGTGGTAAGCTTGACCTTGACGAAGATACTTCGTTCTCTTCACGTTGACCATCTTGATTTGTTGTTGAGCATTGACTGTGAGAAACTCTCCCTGAGTGTATGGACCTCGAGTTGAGCGGAGTTCTAACAGAGTTATCAACAGACATTCCTCTTTGTTTCTCAACAGATGCTTTAAGATGATCTTCAACAGATGGTGTGAGTTGCTCTTCCACAGATGGTCCATTCTGCACTTCAACTGATGGTCCAGGTCTGTTCTCTACTGTTAGGTCCGATAAGATTGTAGAAGGGGGGGTTGAATACAATCTATACCATTTTCTCAAAATTTATTCGTTAAATAATTTTCACTTAAACGAATATTTTGTGCGGAATAATATAACACAAATTTCAAGTTGAATATAACAATATATTAACTTGATGGGTGTTACAAAATCAGTCCAAATGATTATCAAGTAATTAATAACTAATTAGAAAATTCAACATGAACTTTGCTAATTTAGTTAATAAAATCAAGATATCAATTTGTGAACTAGGAAACTTAATTCGCTAGTAGTACAAGAATCACAAGTAAACAAGTTCCAATGGATAAGATATTACAACTGAGATGAACTTGAATTTACAGAATTAAATTTGGAGGTGTTCTTGAGCTTGAGAGAGAGAGAATGGCTGCTGTGTGTATTTTCTGTTATGAGCTCGACTGATTTTTCATCTTCTGCATTCTGCTTCCTTAAATACACAGCCATAGTCATATTACTTGATTTAAACTGATATGACAATCATTTTACATTAATATGACAATCGGTATGACTATCAATTGAATGTAATATGACTGTCCAGTTTAAATATGACTTTCGGTATAACAATCCAGCTCAATATGACATTCGGTATAACTTACCATGTCAATATAACATTCGGTATAACTTTCCATTTGAATGAAATATGACTATCTCCTTTGAACTGTATATGACTATCTCCTTTGAACTGAATATGACTATCTCCTTTATAAACTGAATATGACTATCGGTATAACTATCAGTTTGATAGTTATATCATCATATTTTTCAGTTTATAATTAATTAAATGACTTATTAAAAATCATTTAACTAATTAATCCTTTTTCATATTAATTCTTATTTAATTAATCTAATAATCACTTTAACAAATATATTAATTCTGATAGAATTAATTTATTTATTAACTTAATTACTTGACTTAATCAATTAAAATAGAATTAATATAAATTCTTTAATAGTCAATACTCCGCTGAAAACCACGTAATTATGATAAGGAACATACACTGGCATGATGTTGACGCTCGATGTACTGTCTGGTTCATGAACGACTAACTCCAATCTCTGTTCTTCATCGTGACTTTTAACACTGTGGTCTTTTTATACTCTTCACTCTCATCAATCATTCGGTACTGAAATTTTTTCTTGTCACTAATAGAAATCTCTGTCTTCTTAAATGAATCCACTTGTTTCAATGCTACCTTGAGGCCTGATCAGATATCTGAATCTTCTTCCAGTGTAAAACATCAAAACTATAGATTGACTTGTTGATTTTTCTTCTGACGGTTATCATCTTTTGAGATTCCTGTGACAGTTGATATTATTTACTTATTACAATCTAGTTTAATTGGATTAGGATCCTCGAACTACAAATAGGCTGAGTCATATGCCTTTCAATCTCCCCCTATTTGTTTGTTATACAATAACAAGCAAATACCTAGAGGATTCTTCAACTAATCTCAATTAAACAAGTAAAAGAAAACACTTTAAATGCTAAGTAAATAATGTAACAGTTTGGTTTATATTAACATTATCCAGATTCAAACAGAAAAGATAAATACAAGATAGATGATCCTCTAGACTGATCATATAAGACAATTGTCCTATCTTGTTCTATCAAAGCTCTAATGATATAACTTGTAGAGCTAATCTTCATTTACCACCTTCTTCCTCATTGATTTCTCCCTCTTCTTGTTCATCCATATCAGGTAGATTCTTGATCAATTCTGAGTCAACAAGTAATTCCCTTCTGGATGACACATCTGTAGGATAAACCAGTGGTATTCCAAGTTTCTTGCTCAACTCACCTTGATACTGCTTGTACTTCTTCATGTTGGTCTGAGCATAGGATCGAATATGATTTGCAGCTTCAATCTTTTCTTGTGATGCAAAACCATGATTTTGAAGAGCATATTCAACATATACCAAATGTCTGGCAAGGTGTGTATACAATTCGTCTGTCTGAAGATTTACAGTATGAATAACTTCTCCCTTAAGAATTTTAACTTGTGGAGGGTCATTTATAACTTCAGGACCAGCTCTTTCAGCAAACTCTTGAAATTTTTCATGAAGCAGTATGCCTAGTTCAGAAGATGTTCTTACTTTTGGTCTCAACACCCAAAGCTCTGACAGAGATCTATCATAGAAGAACTGAAGCGATACTTTGTGAGATCCGAGCTTATGACATTCAACAAAGATAAGTAGCTCACCATTCTTAGGATCAGATGCAGTGGTTATTCTCACAATTTCTGTCTTTAAAGCTTTCAAATACATATCATGTATAGGGTTCTTCTTTTTAAAGCTTTCAAAAATAGCAATCCTCCGACGATCATCATAGTCAGAAGTTTGTGGTGAGTCAATTACCTTTTGAGCACATTCCCACTTATCACCATTTTTGTACTTGATGTACATCTTCCTAGCTTCCAGCTTTTGAGCATGTTGCTTTTGAAGTGCTTCCTGTTCTGCCTTTTGAAGTCTTTCATTATGAGCTAACTGTTCGAGTGTCTTCTTGAGTCTTTCTTCTCTCATAGCCAGATTAGCTTCATTATGTTCGAGTTCTTTATTTGCTTCAAAATTCATTTGTTGTGTTTCAACAGAATCAGGAATTATTTGCTCTTCATCATCCCAAAAACTGAGATCTGGTTCATCGAATTCTTCACCAACATCAGGAAACTGTAAGTCAGCAAACAGATCAATATCAGGTTCACCTGTATAGTAAAAACCTTCTACATCATCATCTTCCTGTTCTGCTGCTTGATGAGTTGTCTTCTTCTTCCCTTCACTCCTATCTTCAATTTTCTCTTCAATTTTCTCTTTACTTGCACTTCCTCCTCCCCCTCTAGATTTCTCCCCCTTAGTTGAGGAATCCTCTACAGTCTTGTGACTTGTACCAGCTCCAGGGTCACTTCCATCACTACCTTCAAAGAATTTCTTCTCTTCTGCTGTAAGTGAGTGAGTTCTGCTAATGATATTATATAAATGTCTCAACCCCTTTGCTTGATGATCACTTTGCTTTTCAATCTGACTGAGACGATGTTCAGTGGTTAAGTGATTCTCATTTATGTTATTCTGAAGATCTTCAATCTGATTAGACATAGATGATATAATAAGATCTTGAGCCACTGTGACATCTCCAGAGTCTTCAACTGCTTGTTGTTGAGAGAGTTTAAGTGCATTGATTTTGTTGTTGAAGATAGTTCTCATGTTATCCATATCAAACCTCAAGTTTTTGTTGTCTTCTTCAGCTTGAGCAAGACTTTCTTTCATTTGATTGAGTTGTGCGATGAGAGATAAAGTGTATGTGTCATTGTGTGCTCTCACCTCAATCGCTCTCTGAGTATCACTCACCTCACGTGCTAGTGTTTCACTCAGATTTGAAGTAATTCTCACATCACTCCTCTCATAATCCTGAGCTGCATCCATTGTACCTGCACTAGAGATCACCCTAGCCTCCTCTTGGAATGTCAGTGGTGGTGCAATGGGAGTTCGCAAATCCCGGTCAACCTGTGAAGGTTCTTCTGCCGTAACAATGGCAGGCACTGTAACTTGCTCCTCTTGCATAACAATGTTTTCAGCTTCATGTGAGAAAATATCTTCCCCCATTGTGAGTAACAGGGGTGAACTTGAAGGAATGAATTGGTTTAAGATTGCCTTTGACATGGTTTTACTTTTCTTTTGTGATGGCAAATCTGTTTCACTCAAGATATCACTACTAGGGATAGCTCTTTTGAATGACAATTTCTTTCTACGATAGTGTTTGGAGAATTTAGGATCAGTGTTTGGTGCATTGACCTGGGATAAAGGTTGTGGATCTACAATCCCTTGGTCACTTCTCACAATCATTTGACTATCAGAAAGATATTGAGATTGCAAAGTAGTTGAGTCAAATACCTGATCATTGACATGTACATCATCTTCATTCTGAGTGGGTTGGTCCACTGGAAGTTGATGTTCAAGAGTATTCAAGGGTTCAGAATCAGGTTGAGGTACTGGAATTTGTTCTGCTTCAGGTTGTGGAGCTTGTTGAATTAAAGGAATCTCAGCATCTGGCTGTGGCATGACATTTGGCAAATTTATGTATGTAGACATATATGGTGTTATGACTACAGGAACATGCAACAAGACCTTAGAAGTATCCAGCCTGGTGTAGAACTTCTTGTTTGGTTTACCAGACCATTGAATTCGATCATTTGGAAACGGAGCAGGTTGATCCTTAGGCATAAGATGATTAAAAATTAGTGTCAAAAATCGAGGATAATGACACTTAACCAGTTTACCTTTTCCAAAGTTCTTTGTAGCCTTCTTCAATCGATTTAGCAGAATAGGCCATATCAAGCTGCCAAAATTGATTCTTCTATTGTGAGCAATCGAGAAACCAATTGACTGTAACATACCTGTGATGACAGTATTGTTACTCTTTGTAGAATTAGCAAACACCTTTGCTATGATCTCGAAGAAGATATTCCATTCTTGAACAAGATTGCTTTTGAGTGGTCGTTTAAGATTCAGTTGACCGTGATAGTTGATATTTGTGAAAAATTGAGTCAACTCATCATTTGAAGGCACTTCAGCAAATCGTTCAGTAGGAAGCCCCAGAGCAGCATTGAAGACAGATTCATCCACTGTATATGTCTTGTCATTAAAGTCGAATGAAAATGATCTTTCATCTGAGATAGCTGTAGTGCACATTAATTTGAGTGGACCAAATTTCATTGGAACATTTGCAGTTATAGAATGACTACAGAGATTTTGTTCGTTTAGGAATTTTATCCAGGACTTGAACCGATCCACTGGGCAATCCTCGGGATTAAAATATCCAATATAATTGTGATTCACAAGCTCAAAATTATTATAAGCACCAGCCATTGCAAATCAGGGATTAAAATTAATAAATCTGCAAAATTCAACAATTTAACCCAATTAAATTACCAAATTCGAATTAATAAATAAATAAAAATTCGAAAAATCAAAATCTTTATCAAAAATTCTGAAAAATTTAGGCAAAGATCTTGATTGCAATACAAACACACATATATTTTTAGATTTTACAAAATCATCACCATTTGTTCAGATTTTTAGATCAAAAATTCGAATTTTTCAAACTCAAAATCCAAAACCTCGACCAAATCTTACATTTTAACCGTGGTTTTGAAGATTATAGACTGGGTAATCGATTAATATCCTTAGAATCGTGTTTTGAGATGAAAATTGGGCAGCAATTCGACTTAAGAATGTGTGTATTTGTATGTATATATTTGATCTCGGTGACTTAACACGCGAGGATGAGAAACAGAGAAATATAACTATAGAATATAACTTTAGCTGAGATATGACTATCGATTTATATACTAAAACAGCTAGATATGACTATCGGGTGATAGTCATACTGATAGTTATATTACGTTTTAAACGTAATATAACTATCCTACTTAGACAGTTATATTTAAATTAAGCCTTAATATAACTATTAAATAACACAGAATATGACAATTGATTCAATAGTTATACCGATCGTTATATTACTAGAAAAACACACAATATAACTATAAACTAATTAACAGTTATATTTAAACAAAAACAAAATTATATCTATTTTATTACTAAATTATATTACACTACTTATCACTAATATAACTAACACAAATTCGAATATAACAATCAAGTAGATTGTTATACCGATAGTTATATTCTAACAAAACAATTAATATAACTAACCAAAAACAGAATTTTAACAGAATTTTAACAAGAAAATCACATTAATAATTTACATAAACAAAAAATAGCAAATTAATTTATACTAAAATTATAAAACCTAATAAAAATTATAAAAACGATCATATGTAGTCCCTTTTACGAAATCAAACAATAACAAAAGGACAAACACTACCAATCAAATAAAATAAAATCAATTAACATACTAAATATTTACATAATTATTTCTGATGAGTTAATAAATCTATAAATTTTCTAATAAAACAATTTCCATATAGAAAATTATTCAAAAAGAAACTATGATTTATTTAAACAACAAAAATAATTAAACTAAATTTAAAACAATAACATTTTCAAGAAAAATAGATTTCTCATAAATTACAGCTTGTAAAATTCGAGAAAAATATTTTTAAAGAAAATGAGTTAATCTAAAAATACAATAAGTAATTAAAAATATGTACAGAAGATAATAACAATGATTTAAGATGAAACAAGCAAGAGTATAAGTTGATAAAATAATTATACAAGTGATTTAATAACAAATATTAACACATCAATCACTTGTAAATTATTAAAGATCAAACCTCAGATATTAACCAGTTTAATTACTAGGACTATTTAACATACCCAATTCACCAACAATTCTGGTAAATGTGGATTCGTCAAGAGACTTAGTAAAAATATCTGCTGTTTGTTCTTCCGTGGGTACAAAAAATAACTCCACGGTACCATTCATGACATGCTCTCGAATAAAATGATACCTGATGTCAATATGCTTTGTTCTTGTGTGCTGCACAGGATTGTTAGAGATTGCTATGGCACTTGTATTATCACATAAAATTGGAATTTTATCAAGCACAAAGCCATAGTCTCTCAGCTGATTCCTGATCCACAAAATCTGTGCGCAACAGCTTCCAGCAGCTATATATTCAGCTTCAGCCGTTGAGTTGGAAACTGTCTGTTGTTTCTTACTGTACCAGGAAACTAGTCTACCACCTAGGAATTGACAACTCCCAGATGTGCTTTTTCTATCCACAACACTTCCTGCATAGTCAGAATCTGTATATCCAACAAGATTAAAACCAGAATCTTTAGGGTACCAGATGCCTAGGTTAGGCGTACCCTTAAGATATCTCAGAATTCGTTTAACAGCAATGAGATGAACATCTCTAGGATCCGATTGGAACCTTGCACACAAACACGTAGCATGCATAATATCAGGTCTACTCGCAGTAAGATAAAGTAATGAGCCTATCATACCTCTGTAGCTTGTGATATCTACCTTGGCAGAATTTTCACATGCTCCAAATTTGACAGCTGTGGATGATGGTGTCTTTGCTGAAGAAGAGTCCTCCATTTGATACTTCTTGAGAAGCTCTTTGACATACTAGGATTGACAGATAAATATTCCATCTGTCCTTTGACTTATTTGCAATCCAAGAAAGAACTTCAGCTCACCCATCATGCTCATTTCAAATCTACCCTGCATTAACTTCGCAAATTTCTTGCACAAAAGATCATTAGTAGACCCGAATATTATATCGTCCATATAGACTTGGACTATAATTGTATCATTCTTATGTTTCTTTGTGAAGAGAGTTTTGTCTATGACACCTCTAACAAAATCATTTTCAAGTAAAAATTCAGAGAGAGTGTCATACCATTTCCTTGGTGCTTGCTTAAGACCATAGACAGCCTTGAAAAGGAAGTAGACATAGTCAATTAAATCTGGATCTTCAAAGCCAGGGGGCTGTTCTACATAAACCTCTTCATCTAGCTTGCCATTCAAGAAAGCACTCTTGACATCCATTTGATAAACTTTAAAGTTTGAAAATGCTGTGAACGCCAAGAATATTCTTATGGCCTCAAGTCTAGCCACTGGAGCACAGGTCTCATCATAGTCAATGCCTTCAGATTGAGAGTAACCCTTTGCTACCAGTCTTGCTTTATATCTCGTCACTGTGCCATCTTCATCAAGTTTGTTTCTGAATACCCACCTTGTGCCAACTACTGGTCTGTCTGTAGGTCTGGGTACCAGCTTCCAAACTTCTTGTTGTTTAAATTGATTGAGTTCATCTTGCATAGCAATCACCCAATCAGGATCATAAAGAGCTTCTTCAGTTTTCTTAGGTTCAATTTCAGATAGAAACCCTGAATAATTGCATTGATTCTGAAAAGCTCTTCTAGTCTTTACACCAACAACTGGATCACCAATAATTAGCTCAAAAGGATGAGCTCTATTCCAAACAGTCTGTCTGGGAAGATTAGATCTTGATGATTCGCCTTGACCTTCATTGGGATGTTGTGTGTGACCAGTTGACCCTTCATTTTCTCCCCCTGAGTTGTTGCTAGGTTGACTAGATGATGATTGATTATTAGAGTCAGGGGAATTTTGACTACTATCATTGATTTCATCACCATTACCCTGATCATCATTGTTGTCATTAGCATCAGCAAAAATCTCAGGTGCATTGTCATCATCTGAATCTGTATCTGTCATGTCATCGAAAGATAGCTTCTCAGATGGATTCTCAGTTTGGATACTAGGGAGTTTAGTGTCATCGAATGTTACATTGACACTTTCCATCATTTTCTGTTCATCAATCACATACACCCTGTATGCTCTCATTGAATAACCAATAAAAATTGCTTCAAATGCTTTGGTATCGAATTTACCACCTTGATCATCACCTTCTTTAAGCACAAAGCACTTTGCTCCAAATACATGAAAGTATTTGAGTGAAGGTTTCTTATCAGCCATAATTTCATAGGGTGTCTTCATTTGATCTTTATTGATTAGAGTTCGATTCTGGGTATAGCACGCAGTATTGATGGCTTCAGCCCAAAAGTACAATGGAAGCCTTGATTCACTTAGCATAGTACGTGCAGCTTCAATCAAGGTTCTATTCTTTCTTTCCACTACCCCATTTTGCTGAGGAGTTCTTGGAGCTGAATATTGTCTGGTTATACCCTTCTCAGTGCAAAAGTCATTTAGAACTGCATTCTTGAATTCAGTTCCATTGTCTGATCTTATAGCTCTCACTGGATACGTAGAATCTCGCTCAATTAATTTAATGTGATCAATCACCAGTTGTGGAGTCTCATCTTTAGAATTCAAAAACAGAACCCATGTGTATTTTGAAAAATCATCAACAATCACTAGAGCATATCTCTTCCTTGACATAGACATCACATTAACTGGACCAAACAAATCCATATGAAGTAATTGTAATGGTTCAGTTATTGAAGATGTATCAGTGCTCCTGTGACTTGCCCTTTTTAGCTTGCCCTTTTGACATGCATCACACAGTCCTTCGTGAGTGAATTCCATTGAAGGCAAACCTCTCACCAATTCTCTTTTGACCAGAGAATTCATTGTCTTAAAATTAAGATGAGAAAGTTTCTTGTGCCATAGCCAACTCTCATCATTAGATGCTTTAGTGTAGAAGCAAGTGACTTCTTCAGTGCTTCCTGAGTTCATATTGGCTACGTACAGATTGCCTTTTCTAACTCCTGTCAGTTGTGTCTTTTCATGTCTCTTGTGTGAAATTAGACAATTCTTCTTGTTGAAATGAACTTCATAACCTTTATCACAGAATTGACTGACACTGAGCAAATTGTGCTCAAGTCCTTTCACAAAAGAAACTTCATCAATGATAACATTTCCAGCTTCAAGTCTGCCATATCCATCAGTTCTACCTTTGCTGTTATCTCCAAAGGTAACTACTGGGCCGGCCTTCTCCACCACATTTGTCAGCAGGGTTCTATCTCCAGTCATATGCCTTGAACATCCACTGTCCAAGATCCAGGTTACTCGATCAACCTGTTCAATACCCTGCAATGACAAATGAGTTAAACCTTCTTCGGGACCAAAATTTGATTGGGTCCTGCGTATTTAAAGTATTGACCTTTATCAGGCAAAACAACATTTTTAATTTTAACCTCTTTAGTCAATAAACATTTAACCTTATAAACAGATTTGAAAATCTTTTGTTTAATCTTGGGTATCCATGTTTCTCTCGCAGCAGTAACACTTGTGTCATTGACTGGACATTTGACCTGGTAGACATTCTTGGTAATCTTTTGTTTAGTCTTAGGTGCAAATGTCTCTCTCCTAACTTGAGGAGGAAAAGCAGTCTTAGATCGAACATTATTGTTCCTGTTCATGTGCTGTCGAGGAGCATTCTGTTTAACACATGCATAATTACCATTAAAATAAGCACGCATACTGTTAAAAGCACAAGACATACAATTGATAATACCACATGCTTTATGATTAGAATCAATAGTAGAGATGGTATTTTTCTGTTTTAACTTATTACTACCTAATCCAGTCTTAGAAGAACTAGCTGATTCAACAACTTCGACTGGTACTTTAGGTACATCTTTCTTGGATGAAACATTTGTTGTGTTAACGTCCTCAACTGATTTAGCCTTAACAAATACTGTGACATTTTTCTTGGATGACACATTCTTTGTATTATAGTTCTTAACAGTTTTATCCTTAACACATTTATTCTTAACAAGAACTGTGCCATTTGCAGTATCCTCATTTCTCATTTCTTCTTGTATAACCATAGAACGAATATCTGGTGGGCCAGCATCAGATTTTGTAAACATTGGTTTTTCAACATTCTTGAGAATATGTGGTATACCTCTTTCTTTAGCTGGGATAGAATTAGGAGAATGATTACTCAAAGAACCAATAGCTTGACTGTAATCAAATCCTATTCCTACAGTTCGTTCTACTGCTTGTTTGTTGAAGAAATCTTTAGAAACTTTAACAGTATTATAACAAGCTCTAACCTGTGTTTCAAGTTCTCTAATCTTGGTTTCTTGTTCAGCAATCCTGTCAACTTGTTTTACCATGTATTCTCCTAGACCCTTTTCTCTGTAGTTAAGTCGAGCTATTTCTTCTATATTATTATCTTGATTAACCTGCACCTTTTTTAAATCTAACATTTGATTTTCAAGGTTAGTGTTAACAAGACTTATTCTCTCGTACCCTCTTTGTGCATTATTCAAGGAACTACGTAAACTATCAATTAACTGAGCATCAGTAAGAATTACCGGTGTGGTATAATAAGTTGAAGATTCAGCATTTGCCACCAACGCAAAGTTTCCATATTCTTCATCTTCGCTATCTGTGTCATCCCAGCTTTTACCAGCAGCTACATAAGCTCTTCCACTTTTCTTCTTTTCAGAAGCATAATCTTTCTTCTGTGCTTGCTTGGGTTTCTGACACTCAGTAGCAAAATGTCCCAACTCATTACAATTGAAACAACGGATTTTGCTTCTGTCAACAGTTCCAGTTTTATAACCTCCCCTCTTACTAGAGGATGAAGAACCTCCTCTCTGAAATCTGTTATTTGACTTAAACCTGAACTTTGGATTTCTTCTGAATCTGAAGTTACTAAATTGTCTCACCATCATTGCCATAGATTCATCTTCCAATTGATCCAGCTCTTCAAGTGAATAAAATTCTTCACCATCCTGAGTAGCTGGTGTTTGGCCAAGTTCTACTTCAGTTTGTTCCTTGTTGAAACTGTTAGGTTGAACAATTTTAGTTTCCACTTCCTTAGGAACCTCAACCACTAGAGCTGTAGAAGAATTTGCCATTCTGCCTTTGCCATAGAATTCCTTTTGCTGTACTTGTTCTAATTCACATGTTTTCAGAACACCAAACAGCCTTTCAAGAGCAACCTGAGTTAGATCTCTAGATTCTCTGATGGCAGTGATTCTATGCTCCAAGTGAGTAGGCATAGTTAGTAAAAACTTCATGTTGATCTCCTTCTGAGTATATTGCTTGCCATGAACTTGCAAGTTGTTGATTATCTTGTTATACCTTTCGAACACTTCCTGAATGCCTTCATTAGGGCCAGCTCTAAAGTGTTCATATTCAGAAGTTAGAATTTGTAGTCTATTTTCCTTGACTTCATCAGTCCCTTCATTAATGACCTCAATAGTTTCCCAGATGTGCTTAGCAGTTTTACAATTCCTCACATGGCTATACATTACAGCATCTAGGGAATCCAATAGAATGAGTCTCAAATTTTTATCCAATCCAGCTTCCTCCTTATCTTCAGAGGTATAGTTCTTAGGGTCCTTTGGATAGGATTTGGCAGGGACTGTTACAGTTCCATTTACAACTGTTTCAGTATCATGTTGCATGGGAGTTACTGGTCCATTTTCCAAAACCCACAAAAATCTTGGGTTTGCTACATCAAGAAATAACTCCATTTTGTTTTTCCACATATCATAGTTATCTTTATTAAAGATAGGAATTTTAACATTGCCTTTGGCTGACATGATGAATTTTTAAGAGAGTTAAAAATTCGAGCTTGATTTTTGATTGAGTAAAAATAGGATCTTGATTTGTGTATCAATCAATAGGCTCTGATACCAATTGTTAGGTCCGATAAGATTGTAGAAGGGGGGTTGAATACAATCTATACCATTTTCTCAAAATTTATTCGTTAAATAATTTTCACTTAAACGAATATTTTGTGCGGAATAATATAACACAAATTTCAAGTTGAATATAACAATATATTAACTTGATGGGTGTTACAAAATCAGTCCAAATGATTATCAAGTAATTAATAACTAATTAGAAAATTTAACATGAACTTTGCTAATTTAGTTAATAAAATCAAGATATCAATTTGTGAACTAGGAAACTTAATTCGCTAGTAGTACAAGAATCACAAGTAAACAAGTTCCAATGGATAGGATATTACAACTGAGATGAACTTGAATTTACAGAATTAAATTTGGAGGTGTTCTTGAGCTTGAGAGAGAGAGAGAATGGCTGCTGTGTGTATTTTCTGTTATGAGCTCGACTGATTTTTCATCTTCTGCATTCTGCTTCCTTAAATACACAGCCATAGTCATATTACTTGATTTAAACTGATATGACAATCATTTTACATTAATATGACAATCGGTATGACTATCAATTGAATGTAATATGACTGTCCAGTTTAAATATGACTTTCGGTATAACAATCCAGCTCAATATGACATTCGGTATAACTTACCATGTCAATATAACATTCGGTATAACTTTCCATTTGAATGAAATATGACTATCTCCTTTAAACTGTATATGACTATCTCCTTTGAACTGAATATGACTATCTCCTTTATAAACTGAATATGACTATCGGTATAACTATCAGTTTGATAGTTATATCATCATATTTTTCAGTTTATAATTAATTAAATGACTTATTAAAAATCATTTAACTAATTAATCCTTTTTCATATTAATTCTTATTTAATTAATCTAATAATCACTTTAACAAATATATTAATTCTGATAGAATTAATTTATTTATTAACTTAATTACTTGACTTAATCAATTAAAATAGAATTAATATAAATTCTTTAATAGTCAATACTCCGCTGAAAACCACGTAATTATGATAAGGAACATACACTGGCATGATGTTGACGCTCGATGTACTGTCTGGTTCATGAACGACTAACTCCAATCTCTGTTCTTCATCGTGACTTTTAACACTGTGGTCTTTTTATACTCTTCACTCTCATCAATCATTCGGTACTGAAATTGTTTCTTGTCACTAATAGAAATCTCTGTCTTCTTAAATGAATCCACTTGTTTCAATGCTACCTTGAGGCCTGATCAGATATCTGAATCTTCTTCCAGTGTAAAACATCAAAACTATAGATTGACTTGTTGATTTTTCTTCTGACGGTTATCATCTTTTGAGATTCCTATGACAGTTGATATTATTTACTTATTACAATCTAGTTTAATTGGATTAGGATCCTCGAACTACAAATAGGCTGAGTCATATGCCTTTCATCTACACCGATCGATAACCTCTCTTCATCATCATCTTCACTTTCTTCACCATTTGTCTTATTCTCGAATGAGAGTGATTCATGAAAACCTTCATCTACTAGACCAGATATTTTCTTGTCATCGAACACAACATGTATGGATTCCATAACAATGTTAAGTCTTAGGTTATAGACTCTGTAAGATATTCCAGCTGAGTACCCAACAAATATAGCTTCATCTGCCTTTGAATCAAATTTCCCAAGACTCTCGCCATAGTTCTTCAATACAAAGCATTTACATCCAAATACATGCAGAAAGTTAATTGTTGGCTTCTTGCCTTTGAATAGTTGGTAAGGTGTCATGCCTTTTGCTTGATTGACCAAAGATATATTCTGAGTGTAGCATGCAGTATTAACAGCTTCAGCCCAGAAATATGTTGGCAACTTTGATTCTTCAAGCATAGTCCTTGCAGCTTCAATAAGAGTTCTTTCTTCCTCTCCACTACACCATTTTGTTGAGGTGTTCTTGATGCAGAGAATTCTTGAGTGATCCCTTCTTCTTCGTGGAACTCTCTTAACACAAAATTCTTGAACTCAGTTCCATTGTCACTTCTAATCCTTCTTACTTTGAGGATTGGATTGTTGTTGACTATCTTGATATGCTTGATAATGATTTCACTTGCCTCATCTTTCGAATACAGAAAGAAAGTCTAAATGTATTTGGAGAAATCATCAACAATTACGAGACAGTACTTCTTGTTAGATATCGATAATACATTGACTGGTCCAAATAGATCCATGTGCAGTAGCTGTAAAGGTTGATCAATTGAAGACATTGACTTGGATTTGAAGGAGGCCTTCTTTTGCTTCCCTTTTTGGCATGCATCACATAGTCCATCCTTGGAGAACTCCAATTTTGGAATACCTCTGACCAAATCCTTCTTGACCAATTCATTCATGGCTTTAAAACTTAAGTGAGACAGTCTCTTGTGCCAAAGCCATCCTTCATCCATGATTGCCTTGCTAAAAAGGCATGTAGCAGAGTTGGCACTCGTTGAGTAGAAGTCAGCAATGTACATATTTCCTTTTCTGTTTCCTGTCATCACTACCTTGTTGTCGTTTTTATTGAAAACAATACAAGCTTCAGATGTAAACCAGACATTCTGATTTTTATCACATAGTTGATTGATACTAAGCAAATTGTGCTTAAGGCCATCAACCAGTGCTACTTCCTCAATGACAACATTTCCTTCTGAAATCAAGCCATATCCTCTAGTATATCCCTTGTTGTTGTCTCCAAAGGTAATGTTAGGGCCAGCTCTCTCCTCGAACTTAGTGAGCAGGGTAGAATCTCCAGTCATGTGCCTAGAGCAACCACTATCCAGATACCAAAGATTCTTTCTGTCTCCCTGCACACATCAAAATCATATCAAGTTGATTTTGGTACCCAAGTTTCCTTGGGTCCTGCCATGTTAGCTTTTCTCCTATTCTTCAAGCCCTTACCATCCAAGGGTTCTGATTGAGTTAAGTCAACCTTAACTCTTGGGATAGGTCTTTAAAAAACAGGATGTTCCACTTGCTCATATGCATTATAGCTAGATGTATAATTAGGCGTGGTCTGTGCAAACATGTTATTCATCATCCATGGCAACTAAGGCATATTAAAAGCATTGTAATATGGATTATGCATGAATTGCATGTTAGCATACTGACTAGATGCATGAGCAGGTTGGACAAACATATTTGACATAATATTCATAGCAAGCACATGCACCGACATAGGCATATAAGGCACAGAAGCATCTTTCACAGTTTTACATTTGGCAGATAAATGATTAACACTACCACATTTTACACATTCCTTCCTAGGAGCATACTTATCAGGTATGTAGTTGTTGTGTTTGTTAATTCTTACCTTGCCATTTCTATTCTTCCTATTAGCCTTAGCCTTTGATTCAGTCTTTTCTAACTTATCCTTCAATTTTTTGATGGACAAGTGGCCTATGTTATCTTGTTCAACTGACTTGGTTTTGCTACACTCTCCCACTACAAAGTTTTTGCTAACAGGTCCATATTGGTTATTCAACTTAACCAAGGTTGCTTTGCTAATAGATTTCGACTTCAATGGACGTTCCTCATCCATTGAGTCATTGTCTGAAGCAGTCCCCCCATCAACTCCTAACTCTGCTTCTCCTAATTTGCAGAAAGAATCAACTCCTTGAACACTATAGATTTCTTCAGTTTTAGCCTTTGATCCTTTCCACTTAGTGATTAATTCTTGTTCTTTTCTTAATTGTTCTTTTAAACACTCTTCTCTTTTCAGAGCCTCAAGTAATTTATTCTTAGCATCCTGGCAATCTCTTTTCATCGTTTCAAACTCAATTAACTGAGTCTCTAACAGAGTATTCCTATCACCTAACTTAACATTTAGATCTTTAATCTTTTTGTTCTCTTTGTTAAGTGATTTTAATGTGACATGCATGTTGTACTGTTCATTAGACATTTCATTGACAACATCATCACATTCATCTTTGGAAAGCTCAGTTAGATTTGTAGAGTATAGCTGGTTTCTTGATGAACAAGCCTCTTCATCATTTTCGTTTACCATAAGTGCAAGGTTGACAAACTCTTCCTCTGCATCTGAGTCTCCTCCAGCTGCCCAATCATTATCTCTAGATACGAATGCTCTTTCCTTTTGCTTGAGAAGATCAAAGTATTTCTTCTTGTTGTCAACAGTCTCAAACTATTTCTTCTCTTTCTCAGATTTGGATTTTCTGCATTCATTGGCAAAATGACCAGCAATTCCACGGCTATAGCATTTGATCTTTGACCTTTCAACCATATCCTTGTTTGGTTGATAGCTTTTCTTGAATTACCCGGCTCCTGCTGGATTCTTCTTGAATCTTAGGTTTGAAAATCTCTTTGACAAAAATGACAAATATTCATCTAGATCTTCGGATTCATCCTCACTCAATGCATCAAGTTCTTCAATCATCTTGCTCTTACCTCTGCTAGTTCCAGCTCCACCTTCACAAGTTCTTTGACTAGGTGTGGCTTCCACATTCTTCATCTTCTCTCTATCTTGGTTGGTTGGAATATTGGCCACCAAAGCTACACTTCCACCTTTCGTCTGGCTCTTCTCAACTTCTTCATCTTGTTGCAACTCGAGCTCATAGGTCTTTAAAATTCTATACAGTCTCTCAAGTGTAAAATCTTTGTAGTCTTGCGAATTTCCCAATGAGACTGTTACTGGCTTCCATTCTTTAGGTAAAGACCTCAGAAATTTTAGGTTGGAATCTTTGGTTTCGTGTACTCTCCCATACAACTTTAACCCATTTAACAGTTTCTGAAATATGGTAAATATATCAGTTAGGCTTTCACCTGAACCGAAGTGAAAATGTTCATACTGTTGTATGAGAAGTTGTTTCTTATTCTCTTTAACTTGCTCAGTCCCTTCACAGAGTGTTCGTATAGTGTCCCACACTTGCTTGGCAGTGGTGCAGTTTATGACGTTATTGAACATGTCTTGATCAATACCATTGAACAATATGTTCATGGATTTCTTGTCCTTCTGGACTTCTTCTTTGTCAACATCTGTGAATTCTATTGGCAGTTTAGGAATAGGCCTTCCAGCAGCTCCAGTTCCAGTTGTTTCTCCAACTGTAGTGTTAGCCTTCATAGGGGTATGAGGACCTTTCTCTATGCAGTTTACATAACCTTCATCAATGGATAAGGGATGTAAATGCATCTTTACTGTGACACCCCTCCAAATCCGGGGTCCAGATCCGGGGGTCACCAACCAATCACAACCAAAAATATCAGAATACACAACCGACCCCGCACACCAAAGATCGCAAAACAGGTTATTGCATGAATACAAGCAGACATATTCCAGAATAAACTAGTCACTTATTACAAACCACCAAATCAAGTCAACTTAAAACCAGTCTAAATCAATTTTATTATTACATCCCGTTTTATTTAAAATTCTATCTAGCGCCAACTGAAACGCACAAGTACCTGCACAGCCTGAGGTGCGGATACCCGACCACTCTGACTCCCTCTAATACTGTCTGGACTGCTGATCGGAACCATACTTCCCGTCTGGAAAGGTTTAGTGAAAGCAAGAGTGAGCCAAAGAAAAGCCCAGCAAGTATATATAAACAGTTTCAAAATAAAACCAGAACAAATGCTGCATAATATCAACTGAAAAGTAAAACAGTTTATAAAGCATACTGAATCAACAACTGAATTATAATTCGATCATAACTGAAATCATTCGACATGACATAGAACTGAATCATTTGTCAACTCGCAATATATAATAGCCATTCGGGCGATATGGATTGGATATACATAACTGAAACACCATTGCCCCCTGATCAGGTTCAAAAGCAATGGGACCCTTTATACTCCACTGGTACAGCTATACCCGTGTGTATAATCCGGATTTCATGAGGGTACCAAAATAGGCAAGTAATGTTAGCCTATTGGAAGATGGAATGGTTACCATATCCTCCTTAAATATTGCTGGACCATGACAGCTATCATGGCCTCCTACGCTTTATCATTTTCCAAATCCAATAGAGCAATTTCCGAATTCAACAGGAAATGCTTAGTTTCACATACAGTCCACATCCCTATTATTTACTACGATAATAAGGATATGAAGAGTTTATCTTAAACAATTCCCCACATCAAGGGTACCAATATCAAGTAACTTTGTTCGCACAAAAATATTTAAGAATCACAAATAGCTCTGAACAATAACTATTTGTCATGATATGAATCAATGAAACATAAGATAAAAGTGTTTAAGATGATCAAGGGAGAAAATACTTGCCTGGATATACTGCTGGTAATTTATGCTGTCTGGCTAGGGTTTTCTCACTTCTAGAAATACTGCAGGTAACTCTGCCCACTAGCTAGGGTTTCTCCCACTTCTACAATAAAACATGCTATTTCAAATATCTGGCTAGGTACAAGGTCAATTACTGATCAAACCTCGGTTCTAGGGTCTACCCGTACGTTGCATGGCTATCGACTAAATATTTTAATCAAATAATAACAAGTACAGAGTAATCAAACACGTAATTTACATAGCAGATATGACTCACCATATAAAAGAACACTCAAGGTATTTTTAGAACCCTTATAAACATTTTTAGAACATTTTTCGGAATTTTTAAGGAATTTAAATTACCCTTTTTGGATTAAAAAGGATAATTTAAAACCCTACAGATAATTATTGGGTCATTGAAATATTTTTCTAATTACCTAATCCGGTTTTAGAATCAATTTTAGAATTTTAAAACTATTTTTACCCTTCCCGGATTATTTTTAGGATTTTAGAACAATTTTATTTCATTTTAAACAAATAAGGAAATAAATATTAAAGGTAAAATAATATTTATAAAATAAATAAATTATTTTATTTTTCAAAATAATTAAATTTGATTATTTTTCATCATATTTAAATAATATTTAATTAATTAAATTAATTGATTATTATCAATTAATCAATCAATTTAAATTAATCAAAATATTAGCTAAATAGATTTAAAATAATCAAATAAAATAAATTTCGAATTAAAAATAATTTATTAAAATTTTAAAACTATTTTTCGAAATTAAAAATAATTTTTCGAAATTTAAAAATAATTTTTCGAATTTTTAAAAGTATTTTTCGAATTTCTGAAAATAAAATTCGAATTTTATAAATAATTTTGAAAAAAATTTTCAAAATCAGTTTTTAGAATTGGTTTTTAGGTTTTTGAAGATCAAACGAGTACTGTTCATCACCACCTTCAGTGTTCTTCGTATGAATGCTCGAAGAACACCTCTCGCCGTCAATGGCTGCCACCCAGAATCCGGCGACCGGAAAAACTTTCCGACGACCACAAAAAACGTACCGTTTGGTACGTTTTACATACCAAAATCGTTCCACATCGTGTCCTAAACACGATGGTACCATTCGTTCCATCCTAACACTAACCGAACTCAGAATCCGGCCAAAATCAAAAGAAATCCGGCGAACTTCACCGGCCAAAACTTGAATTCACTCGTTTCTTAACCAAATCGAACGTTTAATATACCAAAACGAAGCTTGGGACTTGTACAAACTATACAAATCATCAACAACAACAGAAAAACATCCAAGAATCCAGAAATTAAAATCAAAAATTTTACCCACACTAAAAAAACTCGACTTCGAGTTCTAGGCTAGATAAAATCAAACAAAAATTATCACTACACTCCTGAGATTATATACAATCTATAGGAACTAACCACAACAACAGCAAATCAGTATACAATCCAAAATAAATTCAAGAAAATTCGAATATTAAACTAAAATTATAAATTTTTGATTCAATCAATTTAGGATGTTAAAACACACATAAACATGTAGTAGAGATCAAGAGATTCAATTTGGTTACCCACATGAACGATTTGGATGCCGGAATCACTGTCAAAAGTGAGATTGATCCTCAAGAACACCAAGAACAATTTTCCAGGATTTTCAGAAAATAAAAATTAAAAACTGATTTTTCTGATTTTTATTAAATAATTAATAAGAAAATTAGCTATTTATACTAATCTGAAAATTAATACTCCAAAAATATTTTTAGCCCCTAATTAAAATTATTAAGCCTTAAAAAATAATTTTTATGAGATAAAAATGTAATATTTTTAATTTTAAACAATTATAATATATGCCAAAATTTCCCAAAAATTGTGAATATTACAAAAATTACAACAAAATTCATTTTTATACATCCTACCATTTTATAAAAATATTGGTATCAAAAACAGGGTCTCAGATTCAGTATAGGGGCTGGTTCCGGAATTTAAAATGCAAAATAATTGTATTCTAAAAATATAAAAATTACAGAAAAATAAAATAAAATAATCTATGCTACACAGAAGTCACATAACACGTATGGGATGATTTTCCTATTTAATAAAAATTATAATGTGTTTAAATGCATTAAAAATTAAATAAAAACACAATAAAATCAACTAAAAACATATTTTAACAGAATAAAATACACGTAATTTTCCCAGTCGTTACATTTACTTTCCAGTGAAAGTAATTATCTTTGTCAAGGACTGGTATCTTCACGCCTGTATCATTATTTCCCATGGTGGTGATCTTTAGACTTCTTGTATGTTAGAAGCTTGCTCTGATACCAATTGTTATTATCCAGTTATGCACCACGAGATTGTAGAAGGGGGGTTGAATACAATCTTGACTAAATTCTTTCGACTTGATGAGTTCTAAAGATAGGGTGTTTATAAGAACGAGGAGTAAACAGGTAAACAAAATATCTAGGACATATGCAATACAAGATATAAAAATCTCAGGTGGGTTTGTTCGGTCCAACTGATGGTTGTATTATTGTCTTATTTCTTAATACCTTATCCTTATAATCTAATATTTTAACTAGCTGCTCGATAAAAGATAAATCAGGTTGAATATCTACAGGTTCATATTCTATTGCGTGCATTGGATCCGGATTGTACTTCTTCAGCATCGATATATGGAATACATTATGGATGTTCTGCATGTGAGGCGGTAATGCTAGTTCGTAAGCCAGCTTCCCTACCTTCTTCAATATCTCAAACGGTCCTACATATCTTGGATTGAGTTTACCTCTTTTCCCAAATCTGGTCACTGCTTTCCATGGTGATACTTTCAGTAATACCAATTCCCCAACTTCAAAACTCTGGTCCTTTCTGGTTTGATCTGCGTATTTCTTCTGTCGATCTTGAGCGGCAATCAATCTTTTCTGTATCAATCCAATCTTTTCCTTCGTCTGTTGGAGTAGTTCTGGACCTAAGATTGCGCGTTCTCCTACTTCTTCCCAATACACCGGAGATCTACATCTTCTGCCGTAAAGAGCTTCATATGGTGGCATTCCAATGCTAGCATGGTAACTATTATTGTATGAGAATTCCACCAGTGGCAAGTGCTCATCCCAACTACCTTTAAAATCTAGGGCACATACCCTTAGCATATCTTCAATGGTTTGGATTGTTCTCTCGCTTTGCCCGTCCGTCTGAGGATGATATGCCGTACTCATGTTTAGTTTGGTTCCTAAACCTTCTTGAAATTGCCTCCAGAATCTTGAATTGAAACGAGGATCTCGATCAGATATTATAGATACGGGAACCCCGTGTCGTACTACAATCTCTTTCAAATATAGTTGAACCAGTTTCTCTAGCGAAAATCTTTCGTTGATTGGGAGGAAATGTGCTGATTTGGTCAACCTATCAATGATCACCCAGATTGCATCGTGGTTTGATTTAGTCTTCGGAAGTCCTACTACAAAATCCATTGCTAAATGTTCCCATTTCCATTCTGGAATTTCCAAAGGTTGTAGCAATCCACTTGGCCTTTGATGTTCAGCTTTAACTCTCTGACAGGTGTAGCATTTGCTGACGTATTCTGCAATTTCTTTCTTCATATCGGGCCACCAAAAGTGTTGCTTCAAGTCTCTATACATCTTGGTACTGCCAGGGTGAATAGAATACCTAGAGTTGTGCGCGTCACGTAAGATTTCATCCTTCAGTTCTGCGACATTAGGCACCCATATACGTGAAGAAAACCTGAGAATTCCTTTATCATCCTTTTGACTCCTGATTTCCTCTCCAGTTAAACTTGCTTTGTCTTGGTCCATTACCTGTTCTTGACATCTACGGATCTTTTCCAATAACATTGGTTGAAAGGTCATGGCATACAATACTTCACTGGTCTCTTCTGATGTATGGACCTCTATTTCCAATTTCTCGAATTCCTTCAGCAACTCCTCGGATGAGGTTAAGAGATTTAACCTTTCCTTCCTGCTTAGTGCATTTGCCACTACGTTGGCCTTGCCTGGATGATAGCTGATAGTACAGTCGTAATCCTTGATCAACTCCAACCATCGTCTTTGCCTCATGTTGAGCTCCTTCTGAGTAAAGATATATTTCAAACTTTTGTGATCCGTGAATATTTCACACTTTTCTCCATATAGATAGTGTCTCCAAAGCTTTAGTGCAAAAACAATTGCTGCCAATTCCAGATCATGCGTTGGATACTTCCGTTCATGATTCTTAAGTTGCCTAGACGCGTAAGCAATTACCTTGCCATCCTGCATCAACACACACCCTAACCCCTTCTGAGATGCATCGCTATAGATTACAAAATCTCCAGTTTCGTTGGGTAGAACTAATACTGGTGCAGTCATCAATCGCTTCTTTAATTCTTGGAAACTCTGCTCACACTTCTCGTTCCATTCAAATTTCTCATTCTTCCTGGTGAGTTTTGTCAAAGATGCTGCTATTTTAGCAAAATCCTTAACAAACCTTCTATAATATCCAGCTAATCCCAGAAAACTTCGAACTTCGGTTGGTGTTCTTGGTCGCTCCCAACTCTTAATAGCTTCGATCTTGGCTGGATCCACTTTAATCCCTTTGTTAGTGACAACGTGCCCCAGAAATTGTACCTCCCTTAACCAAAACTCGCATTTCGAAAATTTGGCGTATAGCTTCTCCTTCCGCAAAATTTCTAAAGCTGTTCTCATGTGCTCCGCATGATCTTCCTCTGTCTTAGAATATATCAAAATATCATCTATGAAAACGATCACGAATTTATCCAGATATTTCTTGAAAACTCTATTCATCAAATCCATAAAAGCGGCTGGTGCATTAGTCAATCCGAATGGCATAACTAAAAATTCGTAATGCCCATATCTCGTACGAAATGCTGTCTTGGGTATATCATCTGACTTGATCTTCAACTGGTGATATCCCGATCGTAAGTCAATTTTGGAAAACCATGATGCTCCTTTTAGTTGATCAAACAAATCATCGATCCTCGGTAATGGGTACTTGTTTTTAATCGTCAATTTGTTTAACTCCCGGTAGTCAATACAAAGTCTCATGCTTCCATCCTTCTTTTTCACAAACAATACTGGTGCGCCCCATGGGGATACGCTTGGTCTGATCACTCCTTTGTCTAGCAATTCCTGCAGCTGCTTGGCCAATTCTTTCATTTCCACTGGCGCCATTCTGTACGGAGCTTTCGATATAGGTTCAGTACCTGGTGCCAAATCAATAGCAAACTCAATTTCTCTATCTGGAGGTAAGCCTGGCAATTCATCAGGGAACACATCCAGAAATTCATTTACTATTGGAATCTGTTCTATCTGTGGCACTTCCTTATTGGTATCCATTACATAAGCTAAGCATGCTTTACATCCCTGCCGCAACAATCGTTTGGCTCGCATCATAGTCAAAAGTTTCTTCACTTGCTTTTGTCCATGAAACACTACTTCTTTATCCCCATCCAGCTTCAGCCTCAACTCCTTCTTCTTACAATCAATCTGGGCATTATACTTTGTCAACCAATCCATTCCCAGTATAACCTCGAACTCTCCCAACTTGAAAGGAATCAAGTTGGCATGAAAATGTTGACCGGATATTTCGATATCACATGCTGGGTAAATTTGTCTAACGGGTATACGCTCCTGATTAGCTATCTCTACTACTAATGCTTCATTTAATAACTGACATTCACATTCTAGCTTACCCGCAAACTTTTCCGAAATAAAAGATTTAGAAGCTCCTGAATCAATAAGTACTTTGGCATTAGTAGAGTTTACAGAAAGTGTACCTGTAACAACATCAGAGTTCTGCTCTGCATCTGACATGGTCATATTGAAAACTCGGGCCCTTGGCTGCCCCGCATTATTTGTCCCTGTAGCTTTATTCTGGTTTCCCGAGTTTAAGTTAACTCTGCAATCTTTAGCAAGATGCCCTTTGTTTCCACATTTGTGACAACCAATCCCATTAGCTGCTGGCATATCGCATCCGTTGGCATAATGCCCTTTCTTACCACACCGAAAACACACTACATTAGCCAGATTACATGCACCTCCATGGTTCTTTCCACATATTCCACATGCTGGCAGGGGTGGTCGCATCCCTTGTTGCTGATTATTGTTTGGAATTCGACCTCCTTGTTGTTGATTATTGCTCAAAAACCGAATTCCTTGCTGTTGATTGCTATTCCGAAATCGATTCCCCTGATTCCCAAAATTCTGGGTTCCATTCCCTGGTCCTCCGTTGCCTCTAGGCTGAAATGCTGGTCCATGGCTAAAATTGTTCTGCACTCTGCCTTGGAACGAATTCCCGGATTGACTATGGAATTTCCTCTTCTTACCTTCCCTTTCTTTCTGAGAGCTATCACTTTCTCCTTCTATGATCAGTGCCTTCTGGACCACAGCGGAATAGGTAGTCAATTCAAAAGCGGCTACCCGGCTTCGGAGCCACGGCTTCAAACCCTGCTGAAATCTCCTTGCTCGCTTCTCTTCAGTATCAACCAAGTCTGGGACAAACCTGGCTAATTCTGTAAACTTTGCTTCATAGTCAGTGGCACTGCCTTCTTGTTTTAATTCCAAAAATTTAATCTCCATCTGATTCTGCATATAGCGGGGAAAATACTTTTCCAAAAACAACTCCTTGAACCTTTCCCACGTAGTTACCCCTTCTCCTTCCAAAGCCTTCCTGGCTTCCCACCAGTAGTTCGCTTCTCCTTTCAAAAAGTAACTCACGAACTCAGTCTTTTTATTCTCTTCTACATTCACCAATGCAAGAGCTTTCTCTATCTCTTTTAACCAAGCTCGAGCCTCAACTGGATTCGCTGAGCCTTGGAATTCTGGGGGTTTAACAGATTGAAAAGTTTTAAAGGTCGTCACCTGGGGTACTGGCGGATGTTGCTGCTGACGAGTGAGGTTTTCAGTCTGTTGTCGGAACAGCTCCAGCATTTGCTGCATCATATTAATATTGCCCTGCTCCCCGGCGTTCTGATTATTATTCGCATTTCCCGCGTGATTTCCATGTGGTTGCTGATTATCCATAATCTGGTAAAGGAAATTACACAAGTTCCTTAATAATTGGCTACACATGTTTTTGATAGACATTCATTGAAAAGAAGCATGGATCAAGAATATTTATCAACTCATGTCACCCAATCAGTAATTCACTTGAATTGGAAAAAAAAATAAAAAAAAAATAAACGCATGCTGGATGGAATCGATACACGTAACACTACAAAAGTACTGCTGATATATAGATAACCACTTACAGTCATACATGACTATTGATCGGTTCACTTTTCATCATATCGCTCATAACCTACCTTAACGACTTTAATGTCGGCTATATACAACAAAATTCCCGACTTATTCTACCAAACTGCTGCTAATACACACATACACTATTTTACAAACAACCAAAACCAAACAAACACAGGTAGCATTCTTCCTTCTATGTCTCTGTCCCACAGTCTCTAATCCCAACTGGGATCTACCATCTGCTGAAGATCCGCTAACATCCTCTGGAGGATACGGTAGGCCCGACGATAATCGATAGTACCAGAATCACCCAACCTCAATGCCTCCAACTCATACGTACCGGCTGCAATCAACTCCCGGAGGTTATGACGAATCTCGGAGTCCGAAACAGGACGACCTGTCACCCTACGCAGCTCCATATTCTGCCCTCTCAAACAGTCATATGCCTCCCAGAGCTCGCGGTACTCACCAAAAGGAACAGTGTGCGGTGCACCTATATGACCTCTCGACTCAGCCTCTGCCCCGCCTGTAACCTCCTCTATCAAAGCACGCACTCTCTCCTCTCCTGGTGGCATCTGATGCCAAGGTATAACTGGTGAGAGTGGTACATAGGGACCCTGCACAGTGGGGTCTGACTGGTCCATGAACTCAGCTGGCATGAGAAATCCTCCTATAGCTGCCTCCGCATCGGGTAGATGAAGCTCAGGTAAGGCGGGTGGCATCACTACTCCCTGCTGCTGATCAGGAACAAACATCCGTACGGGGACTGGTGCTGGAGGGTCAATTACCATGATCTCCTCCTCATAAGCCATACCCAAATGTGCCACATAACTCGGCTCCCCAAGCACTGGTAAACCCATCCACTCACCTGGATCAACAGGATGAACTGGTGGTACGGGACTCATCGGCTCCCGCGGGAACTCCCAACCCAGCCAATAGTCTACCCCCATCACTGGGTAGTCAGGATCCATAATAGCTGGAATAGGTGGTAAATCCATAGGTGGGAACAGCGGTGGTGTAACTGACTCCAGGGCCGGCATAGGCTGAGGTGCAACTACCGGTGCAGTCACCACAACAGACACCTGCGCAACCCAGTAACATAATATCACAATCACCTCACAACTTAGCCTTAGACTAAAATCAAACGCAATGTAACACAAAAACGTCGTCCTATCTCATGTGATCTGCCTAATCTTTCCTATGGTATATATCTGCTTATTTCAATGGCTATAACCTGTCAGCTCTGATACCAACTGTGACACCCCTCCAAATCCGGGGTCCAGATCCGGGGGTCACCAACCAATCACAACCAAAAATATCAGAATACACAACCGACCCCGCACACCAAAGATCGCAAAACAGGTTATTGCATGAATACAAGCAGACATATTCCAGAATAAACTAGTCACTTATTACAAACCACCAAATCAAGTCAACTTAAAACCAGCCTAAATCAATTTTATTATTACATCCCGTTTTATTTAAAATTCTATCTAGCGCCAACTGAAACGCACAAGTACCTGCACAGCCTGAGGTGCGGATACCCGACCACTCTGACTCCCTCTAATACTGTCTGGACTGCTGATCGGAACCATACTTCCCGTCTGGAAAGGTTTAGTGAAAGCAAGAGTGAGCCAAAGAAAAGCCCAGCAAGTATATATAAACAGTTTCAAAATAAAACCAGAACAAATGCTGCATAATATCAACTGAAAAGTAAAACAGTTTATAAAGCATACTGAATCAACAACTGAATTATAATTCGATCATAACTAAAATCATTCGACATGACATAGAACTGAATCATTTGTCAACTCGCAATATATAATAGCCATTCGGGCGATATGGATTGGATATACATAACTGAAACACCATTGCCCCCTGATCAGGTTCAAAAGCAATGCGACCCTTTATACTCCACTGGTACAGCTATACCCGTGTGTATAATCCGGATTTCATGAGGGTACCAAAATAGGCAAGTAATGTTAGCCTATAGGAAGATGGAATGGTTACCATATCCTCCTTAAATATTGCTGGACCATGACAGCTATCATGGCCTCCTACGCTTTATCATTTTCCAAATCCAATAGAGCAATTTCCGAATTCAACAGGAAATGCTTAGTTTCACATACAGTCCACATCCCTATTATTTACTACGATAATAAGGATATGAAGAGTTTATCTTAAACAATTCCCCACATCAAGGGTACCAATATCAAGTAACTTTGTTCGCACAAAAATATTTAAGAATCACAAATAGCTCTGAACAATAACTATTTGTCATGATATGAATCAATGAAACATAAGATAAAAGTGTTTAAGATGATCAAGGGAGAAAATACTTGCCTGGATATACTGCTGGTAATTTATGCTGTCTGGCTAGGGTTTTCTCACTTCTAGAAATACTGCAGGTAACTCTGCCCACTAGCTAGGGTTTCTCCCACTTCTACAATAAAACATGCTATTTCAAATATCTGGCTAGGTACAAGGTCAATTACTGATCAAACCTCGGTTCTAGGGTCTACCCGTACGTTGCATGGCTATCGACTAAATATTTTAATCAAATAATAACAAGTACAGAGTAATCAAACACGTAATTTACATAGCAGATATGACTCACCATATAAAAGAACACTCAAGGTATTTTTAGAACCCTTATAAACATTTTTAGAACATTTTTCGGAATTTTTAAGGAATTTAAATTACCCTTTTTGGATTAAAAAGGATAATTTAAAACCCTACAGATAATTATTGGGTCATTGAAATATTTTTCTAATTACCTAATCCGGTTTTAGAATCAATTTTAGAATTTTAAAACTATTTTTACCCTTCCCGGATTATTTTTAGGATTTTAGAACAATTTTATTTCATTTTAAACAAATAAGGAAATAAATATTAAAGGTAAAATAATATTTATAAAATAAATAAATTATTTTATTTTTCAAAATAGTTAAATTTGATTATTTTTCATCATATTTAAATAATATTTAATTAATTAAATTAATTGATTATTATCAATTAATCAATCAATTTAAATTAATCAAAATATTAGCTAAATAGATTTAAAATAATCAAAGAAAATAAATTTCGAATTAAAAATAATTTATTAAAATTTTAAAACTATTTTTCGAAATTAAAAATAATTTTTCGAAATTTAAAAATAATTTTTCGAATTTTTAAAAGTATTTTTCGAATTTCTGAAAATAAAATTCGAATTTTATAAATAATTTTGAAAAAAATTTTCAAAATCAGTTTTTAGAATTGGTTTTTAGGTTTTTGAAGATCAAACGAGTACTGTTCATCACCACCTTCAGTGTTCTTCGTATGAATGCTCGAAGAACACCTCTCGCCGTCAATGGCTGTCACCCAGAATCCGGCGACCGGAAAAACTTTCCGACGACCACAAAAAACGTACCGTTTGGTACGTTTTACATACCAAAATCGTTCCACATCGTGTCCTAAACACGATGGTACCATTCGTTCCATCCTAACACTAACCGAACTCAGAATCCGGCCAAAATCAAAAGAAATCCGGCGAACTTCACCGGCCAAAACTTGAATTCACTCGTTTCTTAACCAAATCGAACGTTTAATATACCAAAACGAAGCTTGGGACTTGTACAAACTATACAAATCATCAACAACAACAGAAAAACATCCAAGAATCCAGAAATTAAAATCAAAAATTTTACCCACACTAAAAAAACTCGACTTCGAGTTCTAGGCTAGATAAAATCAAACAAAAATTATCACTACACTCCTGAGATTATATACAATCTATAGGAACTAACCACAACAACAGCAAATCAGTATACAATCCAAAATAAATTCAAGAAAATTCGAATATTAAACTAAAATTATAAATTTTTGATTCAATCAATTTAGGATGTTAAAACACACATAAACATGTAGTAGAGATCAAGAGATTCAATTTGGTTACCCACATGAACGATTTGGATGCCGGAATCACTGTCAAAAGTGAGATTGATCCTCAAGAACACCAAGAACAATTTTCCAGAATTTTCAGAAAATAAAAATTAAAAACTGATTTTTCTGATTTTTATTAAATAATTAATAAGAAAATTAGCTATTTATACTAATCTGAAAATTAATACTCCAAAAATATTTTTAGCCCCTAATTAAAATTATTAAGCCTTAAAAAATAATTTTTATGAGATAAAAATGTAATATTTTTAATTTTAAACAATTATAATATATATGCCAAAATTTCCCAAAAATTGTGAATATTACAAAAATTACAACAAAATTCATTTTTATACATCCTACCATTTTATAAAAATATTGGTATCAAAAACAGGGTCTCAGATTCAGTATAGGGGCTGGTTCCGGAATTTAAAATGCAAAATAATTGTATTCTAAAAATATAAAAATTACAGAAAAATAAAATAAAATAATCTATGCTACACAGAAGTCACATAACACGTATGGGATGATTTTCCTATTTAATAAAAATTATAATGTGTTTAAATGCATTAAAAATTAAATAAAAACACAATAAAATCAACTAAAAACATATTTTAACAGAATAAAATACACGTAATTTTCCCAGTCGTTACATTTACTTTCCAGTGAAAGTAATTATCTTTGTCAAGGACTGGTATCTTCACGCCTGTATCATTATTTCCCATGGTGGTGATCTTTAGACTTCTTGTATGTTAGAAGCTTGCTCTGATACCAATTGTTATTATCCAGTTATGCACCACGAGATTGTAGAAGGGGGGTTGAATACAATCTTGACTAAATTCTTTCGACTTGATGAGTTCTAAAGATAGGGTGTTTATAAGAACGAGGAGTAAACAGGTAAACAAAATATCTAGGACATATGCAATACAAGATATAAAAATCTCAGGTGGGTTTGTTCGGTCCAACTGATGGTTGTATTTGAAGAAAATACTCTGTTAGGCCGAATACACAATTAATAATCAACTTTGTATGAGAGATTAATAAGTAAAAGCGTTTATGCACTTAAAAAACTTCTTGTATTTCAAACCCTCTTCGTGATGTAAAATATCACAAAGAGCTGCTAGGTTACAATAATGATAATTCGTTATCGATACCCTTCTAGGGTTAACCTATCTGTATTTATATACCATACAGCTACGATACAATCTCTAATTGATATTCCTAATAATCAGCTATACAATGATATCAATTACAGATTGTCACACGTCTCCTATGTCAACTCGATCTCTTTGATAGCTATCCAATCTTCAAAGATATCGCTTCCATAATTAACCTTCAATCACTGTTGAACAGTAGACACGCTTCCTTCAGACAGAGTTTAACAAACTCTGTCGAGCTTCCAACTGTCAGAGTTTACGCAAACTCTGACTGCTTCCAGCTAAACTCTGATAACTCCCTGTAACACTTAAACACTGATCAAAACACATCAATTATATTTAACAATCTCCCCCAACTTGTTCATTAGCAAAAATGTACAAGTTAATGACAGTAATTGATGATGTCAAAACAAATAGACAAATACAGTGTTTATACAAATTCAGAGTTTAAGCTTCTACTTAATAAAAACTAAAGAGAATAAGAAAATTCTTACAGAACTTAATCTCTTATAATTTCAAGATCTGGCATGGTTCTGAGATAATCAATCAGCAATCTTCTTTCTGCATTTTCAAGTTCAATCTTCATTGCTTCTTTGATTTCTCTGAGATGAGGATCACTTTCATCTGTCTGGTAGATAGCAGCCCTAAGATCATAAATCTTGTTCCTTCTCATTTCATTACCAAGTCTGATAAATCTGACTTTTTCTGCCTGTGTATTGAAGTCAAGTACTGTGATTCCCAAATCAGTTTTTAACTTTGCAGTACCTTTCTTCATTTCAATGAGATTGCCTTTGTAATCCCTGTACTTAGGAATATATCTGCTATTGTATTTCTGTCCTCTGATTGCCAGATTCTGAGTCATTTTCTGTCTGAGCACATTAGCAACTGACTGAATCCTTCGACTATTCACCTTGAGAAGATATAGAACATACTCCAGTTCTTCCCAACATTTCAAGCCAATATCATCCTCACCAACTTTGAATACTGTCCCATCAGCCATGAAGTATAAAAGAAAATCCTTGTCTAAACTCTTCTGATGAACTAACTGCACTGATTCCAGTCTGTCCAAGCTCTCTTGAGGAACACCACGACCTGGAACAGCCAGTGAAGAAGGATCTCTAGGACCAGTATATTTCCTTTTGTCTCTATGTGAACCTAGTCCACCCTTATTATTACCAACCTTGCCAGATAAAGCTTTTCCATCAGAAACATTCATTGAGACTCCAGATAACACATTTGGATCAGAAATTGTTCCTTTTCCAAAAACAGATTTCAACTGTGAAGAGTGTAAAGGTGTGATCATTCCTTGAGATGCAACAGAAGTTGTAACTTTCTTCTGTGAACTTTCACCTTCAATGCCTTTTAGCTTGAGTTTAGCCTCTGCTGCAATTGCTTCCTTTGAGAACCGAGAACTTTGACTAACTTCAGTCCTTTCTCTGATCACAACACCTTTAACAACAGGTCTAGGAGCTTTTCCTCTTTGTACCTTATCAGACTTTAAAGCTTTAAGATGTTCTTCTTGTAAACTCTTTTCCCCAGCTTCAATGTCCTCAATCGTTACTCCTTCCTCATTCTCTTCAATGAACAGCTTAGCAGCCAATTCTTCATCAGTTTGTGGATTTGAAGATAACAGTAAACTCTTGGTCCTTGAAGTTCCTTGAGTATCAGTATTTCTCCCAACAGACTGTGATTTTGATGACTTGCTAGCTCTCAGAGTTTGAACCTCTTCAGCCTTTTTCTTTCCTTTGTTACTTGCCCCTCCATCTCCAGCACTATCCCTTCTGACAACTCTCTCCCCCTTTTTGACATCATCAGGCATAAGGATAGAAGTAATTAACTCCAGGGAGGTAGCAATAGAATCAATTTTAGCAGATAAGTCAGACTGGTTCTCTTCAACTTTAGTCAGCCTGGCACAGAGATTGTCTTGAGCTTTAGAGAATTTTGTAGTCACTAGTTTCGATTCTCTTTCCATCTTCATCTCTCTAGCTACAACCTCATTTCGCAAAGAAGTGATTGCCAAATTAGTATCATCAAATCGTCTATCCAGAGTTTTAACTTGAACTATAGTTGCTTTCAAGCAAAAAGAATCTCTGGATTGGAGATAGTATCAGCACTTTGCTTAACAAACTTAGCTGCTCTTTCTGGTGGAAAAATACAATCTTCTTTGTACCATTCAGCAGCATTCTTGGCAAATTGTGCTCTCTCAACTTCATGAGAAGTACAAGGTTGAGGAAAAGGTGTATGTTTATTGTCAGTTTGTACTGGTGCACTCAGAGAAGCATCAGAGTTTGCACTACTGTCACCTTCAGCTTCAACACTTGTAGCTTTAACTGGCTCATCTTCAGCCATAGGTTTAGCAATTTCTTCTGTAGGCTTGTCAAGATTTTCTCCATGTTGCTCAGGCTCAGCAACAAGCATTGACTGAGAAGTAACTTTGGTTTCCTGATCAATTTCTTCACCTTCTTCAACAGTTTGGTGAGCATCAGATATTAACTCAGTATGAGATGCCACAGCTTCAGAAAGAACAGCCGTAGGTTGATCAGCTACACCAATATCAGAGATAGGATCAGAGAATGGCATAAATGAATCAGGAATATTATTTATTGGAGAAACACCATCTCTTGCATCCTCTTCTGCAGGCATTTTGTCCTCTGCAGGTATTTCATCTTTCTCAATCTCAACAGGAGGTGTTTGCTGTGAAACAACCTCTGGAGCTTCAATATCTTCATCCACAGAATCAGAGAATATCACTTTTCTTCGTTTTGCTAGAGGTATATTGTCTGAATCCTCTTCAACAGATGGTGACTTAGGCATGTTTGCCCGAGCTTTCATTCTTTTCCCCCTTCTAGTGTAAACAGCTTCAGGAGATTTCCGTTTTGATTTTCTTTGTGTCTCTTCTGCCTGCTTTAGACTTGCACGTCGTTTAGTAATTGCCTTCTTAACTCTTTGCAATCTAGACTGTGATGCTGGTTGAGATTGTGACGAATCAGAGTTTGTGTGTGAAGTGGGTGAAGGTTGCTTTGTAGGTGCTGACTGAGCAGATGATTCAGTGTTTGGTTCTGGTTGAGGTTCAGGGTGTGGTTCAGGTTGTTGTTGTTGTTGTTGTTCAGGTTCATTTTGTTGTTGTGGTTCAGGTTGTTGTGGTTCTTGTGGTTGATTGAGAAAATTTCGTAGAGCAAGAGGCATGACAAAAGCAGGGAGATTTGCTTTACCAACATCCTTGTTAGTCATATCAGAGAATATTCGCTTATTGACTCTAAAAGGATCAATTTCATCAGTATCATCAATTTCAAGACCAGGTACACATGCATTGAACAGCATTTGACAAAAACGAGCATAATAAACAGTGGTAGATTCTGACAATTTATCACCTAAGCTCATCAGAACATGTCAACCAAAATCAAAATTAGTACCATAGAGCAAAGAATACCCGATTTGGAGACTGTCTATAGGAATGGCATCCCAGTTTGTGACTTTCTTCTGGAACGTCCTTGTTATGCAATCAAAGAAGAAGTTCCATTCCTTTCTGAGATTTGGTCTTTTTATACCGCCAATCTTGTCAAGAGATTCCATGTAACCAATCTCTCGTAGCATCTCTCTCAGATAAGTTTCATTAACCAGAGTATAAGAAGTATGTGTATCAAACCCCATTGTATCTCGTACAGTCTGTGGAGTAATCACATAATCTTGGTCTTCGTAAGTGAAGATAATGGTAGGAGTTCCACTCTCTCCTCCATCCTCATAAACTGAATTCTGCCAGAATGAAGCAATTTGAGACGCCGAAAGAGTAGCAGGTCCAATCAGAGCCTGTCCAATCTCTGAATCCCTCAAGAAGTTCTGCATGAGATGAAACGATTCTGGAACGCGTTGATGATAGAGTGGAGCTTCATAGTTGTTAGGAACAAACCGTAAACCAAGAGCAGTGAATGCTTTAGATGCCATTGAGTTAAGAATTTCCAAGAGATATGTATGTAGAAAGGTGTTTGCGTGAGTGCCCAAGAGAAAAATAAGAAAACTGTGAGATGTAAGAATAAGGCAAAATCGTTTGGACACAAAAGTGATTAAAGTAATGAAAAACTCAATCTCTTATGTAACAAACACTCAATCAGTTCCTTGATTAATGTGTAGTGGGACACGATAATAGGTAAGTGGGACACATTAAAGGGCGAGTGGGGCACGTGCGCCTATTTTTAAGAAGAGTATATTAAAGAACTAAAACATTAAAATATTTGATTTAAACAAAAAATCAAATAATACTCTTTTAAAAATATCTTGACCCAAGTAAAACTAGAATTTTAAGCGTTTACCTGTTGCCTTTAATAACCAGAATACGAAGCGATTAAGAACTTCGTTCTTACCCATCTCTATTTAAGGCCTAGAGACTTACTCAGTTTATTTCATTAAAGCTTTAACCTTTCAGTCTCCCCTGTAAAATCACAAACCCTTCAAACCAAATACTCTTGAAAAACAATGGCCAACCTTACCATCAAAGAAAAGAACCTTCATCTTGTCGAGAATAGGGACATCTTCAGCTATACGCGTGAAGAATTTGAAGCGTTCGAGTGGGAAAGGCAGCTTGAGACGCTGTGGCTGTAAATGGATGCTGGTCTGGAAGAGCTCGAGAGAGAGAAACCTGCAAAGGTGATCGACATCGATGCTGCCCTTCAAGCAACATTGGCATGGCTCTCCTCGAAGGCATCCTCATCCACCACCACCAACCATTGTTAATGAATATGTCAGCAAAAATAACCTTATCCCTTCAACTTCCACCTAAATAAAGTGGCAAAGATGGGATCTGGGAGTTTTTGCTAACAATGGAGTGGTGTGGACGGACCTTTTACATTCCTGTTGAATAGATTAGCAGATAGAGAAAACAAAAAGATGTAATATTTGCTTGTAATCTCTTTCGTATTATCAATGAAAATTTTGTTTCTCTAATCATATTCATTGTGTTTTGCAACTGTTATTTATGTTATATGAACTGTTCTTCAAGAAAATTAATCAAGAAGAGAATATGAAGACTAATTGAAGTAATCATATAAAGAACACATTCATCAACTATCCACTGATTAACAGTTGTCACAAACCCTACTTACTCCAAGACTTTCAAATTGTCCAAGTGAAAATTTACCTTAGAGTACAAATCACGAATCAACAGCGTTTGTCAATTCTCCAACTTTATCACCGAAACCCTTTCATAAATTGCACAGTTGTGAATATTTGTGTGTGTGAAGCAGAGTTTACTAAGTCAATTTTTAGAGCATCTAATTTTTCATAAAATCCATAAAGTAAATCAATAAACACTGAATGCACAAACTGTCATAGTAAACACTGACTGTATGATGAAAGCTAAACTCTGAAGTAATCGAACTTTATACAGTAATTTTTATTTTATACCCCCTTTATATACATTTTTTTTTCATCATTTTTTTATTTTCAGTTTTTTTTTTTTTCATTCCAGTAATCAAAGGTTGGAACCAGTCACCAAAAATTCAAAAATTTTAGCCCTTATCATTTTGATAAGTTCCTGGGTCATCCTAGTATTTAACTAGTCACCAAAAATCAAAGAATTTTAGCACATATTATATACCAATAGGTTCCTGGGTTATTCTAGTATCCAACATAATCTCAAAGGAGTATAACAACCTATATACATTTTCTTTGGGGTATTGCAGTAAGCATTTTATTTTATCAGAGTATAACTAACAGAGTTTAGAGTTCATCAACATCAGTAGTTTTTCATAAAAGGTAATGCACACAGTATTTATAGACTCAGAGTTTAGGACAAAATAAACTAAGAGATGCTATAAATATGAGCCAGTATCATGCTGTGTTAACTTTCTGCACAATCTAAGATTAGATCACAATAACTCAGAAAGATTCATGATTAATTGCTGAGAATCATGCTTCATACATATTTCTTCATTGGTGTATTCATTCAGACAAAAATCAACTCAGAGTTCACAGAGTTTATCAAACTTGTTAACAGTGTATGACATACAGACATACTGACAGAGTTTAACAGAGTATGCATAACAGAGTTTAATCAACAGAGTTCACTTAGCATTTAACCAATCAGGAAATATGATTAATACATCACATAAGTAAAGTTTGAATCTAACCAACATTTCTAGTCAGAACCAGAGACCATTCCTAGTTCATTGACCAGTCTTGTAAATGTAGCTTCACTCAATGGTTTAGTGAAGATATCTGCAAGCTGTTGTTCTGTAGATACAAAATGTAGTTCAATATTTCCTTCTTCCACGTGTTCTCTGATGAAGTGGTACCTTATGCTGATGTGCTTGGTCATTGAATGCTGTACTGGATTACCTGTCATAGCAATAGCACTTTGATTATCACAGTAAATAGGGATATTACTGTACCTCAATCCATAATCCAGCAATTGATTCTTCATCCATAAGATCTGTGCACAACAGCTACCAGCTGCAATATACTCTGCTTCAGCTGTAGATGTGGAGATTGATTTCTGTTTCTTGCTGTACCAGGAAACAAGTCTGTCACCAAGAAATTGATAACTTCCACTAGTGCTCTTTCTGTCTACCTTGCAGCCTGCAAAGTCTGCATCAGAATACCCAAGTAGCTTAAAATCTGATTCTCTGGGATACCACAGACCTAATGATATGGTGCCCTTGAGATACTTGAAGATTCTTTTCACAGCTGTCAGATGTGGCTCTCTAGGATCTGCCTGAAACCTTGCACAAAGACAGGTTGCATACATGATGTCAGGCCTACTAGCTGTCAAGTATAGAAGAGATCCTATCATGCCCCTGTAGTTTGTCATATCCACTGAAACTCCTGTGTCTTTGTCCAGTTTAGTTGCTGTTGCCATGGGAGTTGATGCAGATGAACAGTCAAGCATACCAAATTTCTTGAGAAGATTTCTGGTGTATTTTTCTTGATTAATGAAAATTCCATCTTCTGTTTGTTTCACCTGTAGGCCTAGAAAGTAACTAAGCTCTCCCATCATGCTCATTTGATATCTGGACTGCATGAGCTTGGCAAACTTCTTACAGAGTTTATCATTAGTAGACCCAAAGATGATGTCATCAACATAAATTTGAACTAAAAGGAGGTCACTTCCTTGATTGAAATAAAACAGAGTTTTGTCAATTTTTCCTCTGTTGAATCCACTTTCTAGAAGAAACTGAGCAAGTGTCTCATACCATGCTCTTGGTGCCTGCTTAAGTCCATATAGTGCCTTATCTAGCCTGTAGACATAATCTGGATATTTAGGGTCCACAAATCCTGGTGGTTGTTCAACAAACACTTCTTCTTCAAGCTTTCCATTCAGAAAAGCACTTTTCACATCCATCTGGAACACTTTGAATTTCTTGTGAGATGCATATGCTAGAAAAATTCTGATTGCCTCCAATCTTGCTACTGGAGCAAATGTTTCATCATAATCTATTCCTTCCTGCTGTGAATAACCTTTTGCTACCAGTCTAGCCTTGTTCCTCGTGATAACACCTTCACTGTCAGTCTTGTTTCTGAAAACCCATTTAGTACCAACAATAGATCTGTTCTTTGGCCTTGGTACAAGGGTCCAAACTTCATTTCTTTCAAATTCATTTAACTCTTCCTGCATTGATGTTATCCAGTCTGCATCTTGAAGAGCTTCTTCCACTTTCTTTGGTTCATTTTTAGACAAGAATGCATGAAACAGACATTCACTTGCAGTAGCACTTCTTGTCTTTACTTTTGCATCTGGATCACCAATTATCAAATCAGGTGTATGTGATTTAGTCCATTTCCTAGCAGAAGGCAAATGACTTCTATCAGCATGTGATCCTCCCCCTTGATCCATGCTCTCCTGATTTTGTTGTGATCTATCTTCGTTTTCTGAGACTCCCCCTGAACTTGACTGCCCAGAGTCAGAATTTGAAATTTCAGAGTTTGAAGCATCAGAGTTTGATCCAGATTTTTCAGTTGACTCAGTATCAGTGTTTGAGTCTTCATTTTGATCATGCTCCCCCTCAACTGGTTCTCCCCTTTGTTGTGACTGAGAAGTTTCTTCAGAATTTACCAGTAGAGGTTCAGAGTTTGTTTCAACAGAGTCTGTCAGAATTGTTTCATCAGAGTTTCCTTCATCAGAGTTTAAAACTTCATTTTCAAAGTTCAGTTGATCATATTCATCTTTGTCTTCAAGTCCAGTTATCTTCTTATCATCAAAAGAAACATGTATAGATTCCATGATCACTTTAGTTCTCAGATTGTAAACTCTGAATGCCTTTGTTGACAGTGGATAGCCAACAAAAATTCCTTCATCTGCCTTTAGCTCAAACTTGGTCAACTGTTCTGGATGAGTCTTCAAAACAAAACATTTGCACCCGAAAATATGAAAGTATTTCAGGTTAGGCTTCTTTTTCTTCACCATCTCATATGGTGTCTTTCCATGCTTATTGATCAGTGTTGCATTTTGAGTAAAACAAGCAGTTTGAACAGCTTCTGCCCAGAAATAAGTTGGCAGTTTTGCTTCATCAAGCATAGTTCTGGCAGCTTCAATTAAGGTTCTATTTTTCCTTTCAACTACACCATTTTGTTGTGGTGTACCAGGTGCTGAAAATTCTTGTTTCACTCCATTGTCCTTGCAGAATTCTTCCATTGTTGCATTTCTGAACTCAGTTCCATTATCACTTCTGATGATTCTGACTTTGTTGCTTGATCCTTTGTCCAGAAGCTTCACATGCTCCATCAGAGTCAATGCAGTTTCATCCTTCTTTGCTAGAAAATACACCCAGGTGAATCTAGTGTATTCATCAACAATGACTAAAGCATATTTCTTCCTTGCAATAGACATAACATTTACTGGACCAAAGAGATCAACATGCAGAAGATGATAGGGATCAGTGATAGAAAATTCTGTCTTGCTCTTGAAAGATGACTTCCTTTGTTTAGCCTTCTGACATGAGTCACATAGGCCATCAACATTTAACAGGGTCTTTGGGAGTCCTCTTACAAGATCCTTTCTGATCAATTCATTGATGTTGTTCAAGTTCAAATGTGAGAGTTTCTTGTGCCACTTCCAACTCTCTTCACTAGACATTCTTGTAGACAGACAAACAGCTTTTCCAACAGAGTCTATCAAAAGCTTGATTTCATAAATGTTGTTTCGCCTGTGACCAACTAGAACAACCTTTCCTGTAGATTTGCTGATAACTTCACAATATTCAGGTTGGAAATCTACATGATATCCCTTGTCACAGATTTGACTCACAGATAGCAAGTCATGCTTGAGTCCTGGGACATGAGCTACATTGTTGATGATGACATTTCCAAGATTGATATTGCCATATCCCAATGTTCTTCCTATATTGCCATCACCATAGGAAACTTTTGGGCCAGCCTTCTCCTCATATTCTGATAGCAGGGCTTTATTTCCAGTCATGTGTCCTGAACATCCACTGTCCACGACTAGGGTTGCCTCCCCGTTACCCTGCAATCAAAAACAATTACTGAGGATTAGTTTTAAGGATCCAGACTTGCTTGGATCCTTTGGCATTCTTAACTTTGTTAGCTTTTGCAGCGGAATTAACATTATCAGAGTTTAAGCTAACATTATCAGTGTTTACACTTGCAGTATCAACTTTAACCCATTTCAGATTGGGTTTCAGTTCATAGTAATTATGATAGATAGCATGATATTCTCTGCAAGTATAGATGGAATGCCAAGTGCTTCCACAGTGTGTGCATAGAGTCTGTAGGTAAAGAATTTATATTTTTATTTTTCTTGCAAAAATTTGCAAGATGCTTAGTACTACCACAGTTATGACATGTCTTTCTTGGAGCATAACTAGCAAGCATTGGTTTATTTCCTGAAGTAATGCCTACTTTTCCATTTCTGTTCTTGTTTGACACTTTCTTTTTCTCAACAGATTTTAACTCCTTCAGTTTATGTTTGAGTTGTTTATCTGTCATTGAACCAATATTAACCTGTTTAACACTAGTTTTTACTGGTTTTCTTTTGACAGCTTCTTTTTCATTCTCAGACAAAAATTTACTGGTTCCATGAACAAATTTAGTTCTAACTTTAACTTGATTTTGAAATCTAAGTTCATCTCCCTCATTATAACCTAGACCAACAGTGTCTGTTTGAAAAATCTGTTGAGTGTCCTTTCCAGAATTAGTCCAAGTCCTAATTTTCTTATTTGCTTCCTCCAACTCAGATTCTAGTTGTTTATATTTCTGAAGCAAATCCTGTTCTATAGAAACAGCATCATCTCTCTCTTTCTGAACTTGTTGCATGTTTTCAAGTTTCTCTTCAACAAGTTTATTTCTTTCTTTAAGTTCAAAATTTTCAGCTTTTATCCTCTCATTTTCTAAAGTCTGATCCCTATAACTTATATGCAATGACTTAAGAAAAATTCTTAATTGAGCAATGTCATCAATATTATAAGCATAGGTAGTTAGAGGTACCTGATTTTCAGAGGATTCTGATTCAGTAGTAGCCATGAGAGCATAGTTCACTTCTTCATCAGAATCTGAAGTATCTGCCCAATCTCTGCCTTTAGTGTAGAGTACCTTTCCAGTTTTACCCTTCTTGCACTCAGGAGCATAGTGGCCCATCTCCTTACACTTGTAGCATTGAATTTCAGACTTATCCTTCTTTCCTTTAGAATCTCTCTTATCAGACTTTCTGTAGCTTTTCCTGTCTTCATTTGAATCCCTAGAAAACCTTTTTCCTTTCTTGAAATTCTTGAAGCCCATTTTCTTGAAAGTCTTCACCATCAACACAGCCATTTTTCTCATTTCTTCTTCATCATCCTCAGAGTCAGATGATTCAGAAGAGTTTGAATCATAATCAGAGTTTGGTGAATCACTTTCTGAATGTATGACCAAAGCTTTTCCCTTCATTTTCCTTCTTGTTGCCTCTTTCTTCTGAGGCTTCTTGTGACGCCCCGGGATCCGGGGTCAAGGATCCGGGCCGTCAAGGTCCAATTTCCGATCAATATTAAAATCTCTGAAATTTTTTTTTTTTTAAAATAAATAGGCAGTTGACCCCACACTAATACACACACACACCAGTCATATGCTCATAGAACAACAACCACAATATTTAAAAGTTTTAAAGATACAGTTATTACAAGCCCAGAAATTTACTAAGTACATTGTTGAACAAAGCTTCTACAGGAAGCACTTCAACAACTAAAGTTTATTACAACTTACACACTTAATTTACATAAGTATACTAAGCCCCTTCGCTCGTCACTACCTCGGGGATGGTCTCCAGCACTCGCTCAAAAGGTCGCCTTTCCCTTACCCTCTTGCGGGGTGTGGTACGTAGTATCGGCATGGGACCTAGCTGCTATATACATAAATAGCAAGAGTGAGCTATAATAGCTCAGCAAGATCATTCTGTAACTAAAATTTAGAATGTAAACAAGTATACATATATGTATAGGCATATGTAATAGCAGGAAACAAATAAATTCCTTAAGGAAGAGTAAAGCTCTTATTTAATAATACATCATCCACTCACTATTATAAGAAAGTAATCTATACAAATATAATATCAGTTTTTCTTCATCTGTATCCATAATACCATCATCTCATATCATTACTCTATTTTCAGTATAGAAATCTGAAATAATATAATATCAGTTTTTCTTCATCTGTAACTATCATTCCATCATCTCATATCATTATTCTGTTTTCAGTATAGAAATCTAATATAATATAATATCAGTTTTTCTTCATCTGTAACTATCATTCCATCATCTCATATCATTATTCTGTTTTCAGTATAGAAATCTAATATAATATAATATCAGTTTTTCTTCATCTGTAATCATCATTCCATCATCTCATATCATTATTCTGTTTTCAGTATAGAAATCTGAAAACCATTGTCTACACTTTCTTTTCAAAAATATTGGGGATATCTGCTGTCGCCTGATACGTTAGGACGATGATCAGTCGCCTAATCGTACCTGCTCTCTTTTTACTACCGGTAGAAGGAATGAAAATCATCCCTGGAGGAAGGCCACCTGCTAACATCCTCCCTTGGCATCTTCGTGCCGTAATAAAAGTAATAAATGCTGGACTGTGTCGCACACAGCCCTGACACAGCCACTTACGCAAGTCTGTTGCAATCCCCCTCTTTATCACATCATTATTCTCTTTTTAAATTATCATTCCACATTTCCATTTTCTCACTTTCATTTTCACATATCATTCTCTCATATCATTTCCATTCTCACACATTACTTCTATAAAATATATATATATATATCATAAGGCTTTGATTATGATTCAGACCTCTCTTTCAAATTCAGAAATCAAATATACTTTTTTATTCGTAAAATATTCCATCTATTTCAAGAGTAATGAATGTAAATCAAATAATGTTTATTAAACCACTGATACTCAATAAGAGCATTTTTAATATAATATTATAACCATATAACCCTCGATAACAACTGATACCATTCTCTCTTATTCTCTTAATCATAAGGCATGTTCTATTCATGCATAATCATCTTTATACATATCCATCTCATACTCTCATTCATATTCATATACATCTTCAGATATCTTTCTTTTCAATATTAATACTCAAGAAGGACAATTTCTTTACAATATAGTAATAATAGCATCACATATATATTTCACAAAATCAAGTTTCTTTATGAAGATAAGTAGTTTTACAAATAGGGATAGAAGAAATCTTGCCTCGGTTTCGATATCCTGACGATATGGCTCGTCCCTCTTCCGGAGTTTCTATAAACACAAAAGGACCGTCATTAGAACCACACCTCTTACTCACTACACTCTTGTATAACAAAACCCTTTACACTTCAACATATGTTTAACGTATTATTATTATCCCAAAGGTTCAAGAACTTAACCATTTATAACCTAAATCGAAGTTTCAGGGGTTTTCACCATTTTCCTTAACGACCACACTTAACTGTAAAAATTCTCAGAAAATATGGATTTCGAATTTTAATGTAAGGTCAACTGTCAAGGGTCCTCTGACCACCCTACTACACTATCCCAAAATTTCGTGACTTTTAACAATGTTAAAGTATGGTAATTGTAACCTCAAGTTTGATACATTTACGGTTTCTCGGTTTCTGAACCGCTTTCACTAAAACTGACTTTTCTCCTAAACCGTTCATCAGATTTTAACACACCTTATATCAAAACGATCTATGAACTAAGCTCTATCATTTCATGGTCAATTGGTAACCTAGGCAGTGAGGTACCATACGAATGCAGGGGTCACAAAACAGGGCAGATTTCGTTCTAACGAAAATCGGGCATTATAACGGCTATAATTTCGTACTTTCATAAATCCAACTCCTCCAAATCCATTATCACACACCATAATCATCACCTACACCATGTGGTATGCTTCACCAGCCATGGTTACAAGTCCACAACACATTTCCATAATCATTCAAACACATATAAACAACTATAACATCATAAACATAACCTTTATACCACTTAATCACTAAACATAACATTATCCATCATAAACACACAAGGGCAAGGGTTGTTATACCTCTTTGAAGCTTGAAGAACACTTAATAATCCTTAATAATCCTTGGACACACCTTGAACAACCTTGAATTAGCTTGAATTAACTAAAGAAGCCATTAAAACAAAGTTAACACTTGAAAATTACTATTCATTCACTATTCACCATCACTTCAATGAATTTATTACCTATGAAGATGATGATGGTTGGCTATGAAACTTTGTGCTAGTCTTGTTCTACCCTCCAAGATGCTCCATGATTTTTCTCTTGAATTAATGTTGATGCTAGCAAGGATTTGTGTTTTTATTTTTTTTTTTCTTTCTTCCTTTTTCTTCTACAATGGCCGATTGTAATGAGGAGGTTGGGGAGAAGATTTTTGCTTGGTTTGATCTTATCTAATCTTAATCTAACTTAATTTAGAGTGTGTTGGAAGCTTGGTAAAAAATCTAGGTGTTAAAAGACTAATCTACCCTTCATTTAGTTTAGTGGAAGATGATGTCACTCATGATGTCATCCAATGCATCCTTTAATCTTTTCCTTGATTTTCCTAAGTAATTTACTAGCATTCTTGGTAATAATAATGTGGTATATATCCTTGTTATGTTATAATCTTGGTTGTTTAATCTCCATACTCGTCTAATTGTGGTTCGTTTCGAATGTACCTCATTATCTCAGGGGTTTTGAAACCATTTAACAATCCAATTTCCTTTGGTATTTCTTAACTTAATAATCCCTAGGTTAAATCTAAATTCACTAATTCCTCAATATATAATTCTTATAATGTTTCCATGTTCCTTAATATCCAATAGAAGCTTATTCGAAATCAAAATCCTCAAAATCCATGCTTCAGGAATTTCTGAAATCTAACGTCATTTCGAGTCACTTATTTCCATTGTACGACACTAATATGGTTTCTGTTTATTCATTTTATGTTTCCATTATAGGGTACCTATATACCATTTCTCTAAATCCTCGGAATTTACTATTCATGTGACCACTGTAACATTACTGAAGTTAGGGTTATTACATCCTTCCCCCCTTAAAAGGATTCCGTCCCGGAATCATGTTGGAAATGTTCATAAGTATCTTTCTCCTTCACACCTTCTAACTTCCACACTATTTCCTTTATCCTTTTTCCTTCTATAATATATCTATCTTGTTTGCGCAGAAATATACTAACATAACTTCTTGTCATTCATCAACATGCCATTTAGTTTATCAATAGCAGTCCTTTTACTGTCTTTTCCTCACCAATCTTCTCCCGTTTCAAGTCATTCCAGATTATCTCGTCTCTCCTTCCTCTTTTGACGAAGATATTTGCCACTACATTGACTTTTTCTGAATGGTAGTGTATCTCACTTATGGTTTGACCATCTTCTGATCTCTATCATGACATAAATATTAATTCCTCAATATTCCTATAGCTCCTCTCTGTAAAATTTTCCAGAAAATAAGCTCTAATAATATTCTTTAAAACAATTGTAAGAAAATACTACCTATAATATATATTTCCTGTTCGTCTCCACGAGCTTGTGTTTTCCCAAAACACTCCTACTTTTCTTTTCATAACGTTTCCTAGCCCTTAACAGATACTGATTTTCCTTATCTATTTTATTAACTTATTTATTCCATTAATTGATTAAGTCGATCCTTAACCAAAGACTTACACACAAAAATTTAAATCGAAAAAACTAGTACCTGTATCCGCATCTGGTTTTGTCAACGCTTCCCCTAAGGTCATGTTGTACACTCTAGCAGTAGGCCTATTTGAAGCAGCCCCACTCTGTCCTGATGCGTATGACCCACCTGAACGGCAATCTCTAGCAAAGTGTCCTAGTTTCCCACACTGGTAACACTTAACATCCCTTTTAGGGTTTGCATCAGTTGATGGGCACTGGTTAAAGTAGTGTCCTTTTTGTCCACACTTAAAACAAGTTATTCCCAGCATTCTACAGACTCCTATATGCTTTTTACCACACGTCTCACAATCTGGTAATGGTGGTCGTGATTGATTGGACTGAAATGTTCCCGAAGATTTTCCACCTTGACTCACCGTCACACTAGTAGTCTTGTTACCCCCCGACTTTCCCACAAATTGAGATTTTTGTCCTTTACCTCCTTTGTTAAAGTAGCTTTCCTCACTTGAACCTCCTTTTGGGCCCTCAAATCTTCTTTTCTTATTCTCTCGACCTATTTGAGCTTGCTCACTCTCGGCCTCTATAATTGATGCCTTTTGAACCACTGCAGCATAATCAGTTAACTCAAATGGGGCCACTCTCGTTCGTAACCAGGGTTTTAACCCTTGTTGAAACCTTTTTGCACGTTGTTCTTCAGTACGCACAAACTCGGGAACAAACCTCGACAGTTCTGAGAATTTATTTTCATACTCTGCCACTGTTAGGTTATCCTGTTTTAACTCCAGAAACTTTAATTCCATTTGGTTTTCTAGATACCTAGGAGAATACTTTTCTAGGAACACCCTAGTGAAACGCTCCCAGGTTATCACTCCCGCTTCCTCTAGGTTCTTCCTAGCTTCCCACCAGTAATTTGCCTCTCCCTTTAGGAGATAGGCTGCAAAAACTGTTTTCTGATCTTCCTCTATCCTCAGTATTTCGAAAGCTTTCTCCATTTCTTTTAGCCATGCCCTGGCTACTACTGGGTTAGTGGTTCCCTCGAATTCTGGGGGCTTTAATGACTTAAAGGCACGAAAGGAACTAGCTGCCTGGTTGGGGAGAACAGGTGGTGGTTGAGGATTCTGTGGATTTGCTAAATTCTGCCTTAATAAGTCCATGAATTGGGCAAAGGGATCACCTCCCGGATTCCTTTGTTGGCCAGTTGATTCCTCTTCTCCTTCTTCATGATTTTCTTCATTATGAGCATTTTCGTTCAGTCTAGTACCTTCGATATTTCGACTTCTTTCGTCTCTCTCATTTTCCCTTGCATTCGCTCTACTGTCACGCCTAGGCGGCATAGTTCTGTACATAACAATAGTCCTTATTAATTACCCGAATTTGGGTTACTATATACATCATTTCTATATACACAATTATATCATTAATTAGCTCATTTGCACATCACAATATCTTTATCATGCGATTTACATCTAGTTATACCATAACTTTAGTAGGTAAGTGTATCGCCCTTAACACGATAGCCTTTTCATTAAGTCAATCACCTTTTATACATCAATATTTCTGAGTCTCAATCATTTATTATACAAAAATATGCAGCAAAAATTTAGATAGAAATGCACAAACTTCATTAATGTACATAAATATTTTACAATTTGGTTACAACATCTTTTACTGCTAATAATATACATCATCTAATACAAGGTTCGAAACCCAAAACATAGCCGTACATACTAATCCGATATCACCAAAAGTACTACTAACTGTCCTCTAATCAGACTGGGATTAAAACAGTGGACAACTAAACTAATCCCCAAAATGACATCAGCAAGATGACTAGTCTGATTAGTGACAACTACTATCCCGGCTCACACCCCTGCCCTGACAACATCCCGTATCTGGACCACCATGGTAGTAACCGTATCAACTATCTGGGCCCTCCACGCCGGGTCTCCCCTATCACCCAACAACCTCCTAAGATCTCCCAATGCTCGTAGCTCAATACTGATCATCCCCAGAGATATCCCATCCGGGATAACCCCTCCTCTCCCTCTCTCTAACCTCTGTAGAAGGGTGTCTATAGTCCTGCGGGACTCCTCCAACTGTCCCTGAAGAGCAAAGTACTCGGTCAATAAGGTAGCTGAAAGTGAGTCACCCGCCGGTAAGGGTGCCTCCTGAGGGGGTACAGCTAGGGGAGGTGCATCCACAGGTGGAGGTGGTGGTGGTGCAAAGGGTGGGGATGGAGGAACCGACTCTGTCTCAGCATCCTCTGAAGGATCCTCCTCCTCCTCAAAGAAACCAAAATGCCCTGGAGGGGTAAACTGCTCAAAAGGATCATCTATAGGGTCAGGACTAGGTAGTGGGGATGGAACTGGTGACGGCTCCGGGATGGGTCGGACAGGTGTGGGAATCATCTGAATATCCCTCCACTCAATCGGCTCCTCAGGTATAACTGACAACCTAGGCCTCTTACGCAGTGGCCTCTCCTCCTCAGGGATCTCTGATCTCACTCTGGAAGGACCTGCCTCGTCAGATCCTGTAGAAGGTCTACCCATATATGGCACTAGGGCCACAGCATCTCTCCGTCTCTGCCCCTCTGCCTCATCTCTCTCTAATCGCTCTCTAGCCGCCGCCCGGCGTCTCTCCCTGAGGTCCTCAACTGCATACTCGGGGACCTCTACCCCGGCCAGCTGAAGATCTAATAGCTCCTGCTCTGACCTCCCTAGCCACTGGGGGTCCTGAATCGGCTCACCCATCTCCGCTCCCTATAATAAAACATAAAATTCTATTAGTAACAGTCTAATAAATTATAATATATGCTTAAAGTAAATACTACCTGCGATATACCACCCCTGAACTTGATGGAAGTTCACAATTTATATTATAATCTGATACATTTATTATTATCACTCTTGTTTATGAGCATATGACTCTTAGCTCTGATACCATCTGTGACGCCCCGGGATCCGGGGTCAAGGATCCGGGCCGTCAAGGTCCAATTTCCGATCAATATTAAAATCTCTGAAATTTTTTTTTTTTTAAAATAAATAGGCAGTTGACCCCACACTAATACACACACACACCAGTCATATGCTCATAGAACAACAACCACAATATTTAAAAGTTTTAAAGATACAGTTATTACAAGCCCAGAAATTTACTAAGTACATTGTTGAACAAAGCTTCTACAGGAAGCACTTCAACAACTAAAGTTTATTACAACTTACACACTTAATTTACATAAGTATACTAAGCCCCTTCGCTCGTCACTACCTCGGGGATGGTCTCCAGCACTCGCTCAAAAGGTCGCCTTTCCCTTACCCTCTTGCGGGGTGTGGTACGTAGTATCGGCATGGGACCTAGCTGCTATATACATAAATAGCAAGAGTGAGCTATAATAGCTCAGCAAGATCATTCTGTAACTAAAATTTAGAATGTAAACAAGTATACATATATGTATAGGCATATGTAATAGCAGGAAACAAATAAATTCCTTAAGGAAGAGTAAAGCTCTTATTTAATAATACATCATCCACTCACTATTATAAGAAAGTAATCTATACAAATATAATATCAGTTTTTCTTCATCTGTATCCATAATACCATCATCTCATATCATTACTCTATTTTCAGTATAGAAATCTGAAATAATATAATATCAGTTTTTCTTCATCTGTAACTATCATTCCATCATCTCATATCATTATTCTGTTTTCAGTATAGAAATCTAATATAATATAATATCAGTTTTTCTTCATCTGTAACTATCATTCCATCATCTCATATCATTATTCTGTTTTCAGTATAGAAATCTAATATAATATAATATCAGTTTTTCTTCATCTGTAATCATCATTCCATCATCTCATATCATTATTCTGTTTTCAGTATAGAAATCTGAAAACCATTGTCTACACTTTCTTTTCAAAAATATTGGGGATATCTGCTGTCGCCTGATACGTTAGGACGATGATCAGTCGCCTAATCGTACCTGCTCTCTTTTTACTACCGGTAGAAGGAATGAAAATCATCCCTGGAGGAAGGCCACCTGCTAACATCCTCCCTTGGCATCTTCGTGCCGTAATAAAAGTAATAAATGCTGGACTGTGTCGCACACAGCCCTGACACAGCCACTTACGCAAGTCTGTTGCAATCCCCCTCTTTATCACATCATTATTCTCTTTTTAAATTATCATTCCACATTTCCATTTTCTCACTTTCATTTTCACATATCATTCTCTCATATCATTTCCATTCTCACACATTACTTCTATAAAATATATATATATATATCATAAGGCTTTGATTATGATTCAGACCTCTCTTTCAAATTCAGAAATCAAATATACTTTTTTATTCGTAAAATATTCCATCTATTTCAAGAGTAATGAATGTAAATCAAATAATGTTTATTAAACCACTGATACTCAATAAGAGCATTTTTAATATAATATTATAACCATATAACCCTCGATAACAACTGATACCATTCTCTCTTATTCTCTTAATCATAAGGCATGTTCTATTCATGCATAATCATCTTTATACATATCCATCTCATACTCTCATTCATATTCATATACATCTTCAGATATCTTTCTTTTCAATATTAATACTCAAGAAGGACAATTTCTTTACAATATAGTAATAATAGCATCACATATATATTTCACAAAATCAAGTTTCTTTATGAAGATAAGTAGTTTTACAAATAGGGATAGAAGAAATCTTGCCTCGGTTTCGATATCCTGACGATATGGCTCGTCCCTCTTCCGGAGTTTCTATAAACACAAAAGGACCGTCATTAGAACCACACCTCTTACTCACTACACTCTTGTATAACAAAACCCTTTACACTTCAACATATGTTTAACGTATTATTATTATCCCAAAGGTTCAAGAACTTAACCATTTATAACCTAAATCGAAGTTTCAGGGGTTTTCACCATTTTCCTTAACGACCACACTTAACTGTAAAAATTCTCAGAAAATATGGATTTCGAATTTTAATGTAAGGTCAACTGTCAAGGGTCCTCTGACCACCCTACTACACTATCCCAAAATTTCGTGACTTTTAACAATGTTAAAGTATGGTAATTGTAACCTCAAGTTTGATACATTTACGGTTTCTCGGTTTCTGAACCGCTTTCACTAAAACTGACTTTTCTCCTAAACCGTTCATCAGATTTTAACGCACCTTATATCAAAACGATCTATGAACTAAGCTCTATCATTTCATGGTCAATTGGTAACCTAGGCAGTGAGGTACCATACGAATGCAGGGGTCACAAAACAGGGCAGATTTCGTTCTAACGAAAATCGGGCATTATAACGGCTATAATTTCGTACTTTCATAAATCCAACTCCTCCAAATCCATTATCACACACCATAATCATCACCTACACCATGTGGTATGCTTCACCAGCCATGGTTACAAGTCCACAACACATTTCCATAATCATTCAAACACATATAAACAACTATAACATCATAAACATAACCTTTATACCACTTAATCACTAAACATAACATTATCCATCATAAACACACAAGGGCAAGGGTTGTTATACCTCTTTGAAGCTTGAAGAACACTTAATAATCCTTAATAATCCTTGGACACACCTTGAACAACCTTGAATTAGCTTGAATTAACTAAAGAAGCCATTAAAACAAAGTTAACACTTGAAAATTACTATTCATTCACTATTCACCATCACTTCAATGAATTTATTACCTATGAAGATGATGATGGTTGGCTATGAAACTTTGTGCTAGTCTTGTTCTACCCTCCAAGATGCTCCATGATTTTTCTCTTGAATTAATGTTGATGCTAGCAAGGATTTGTGTTTTTATTTTTTTTTTTCTTTCTTCCTTTTTCTTCTACAATGGCCGATTGTAATGAGGAGGTTGGGGAGAAGATTTTTGCTTGGTTTGATCTTATCTAATCTTAATCTAACTTAATTTAGAGTGTGTTGGAAGCTTGGTAAAAAATCTAGGTGTTAAAAGACTAATCTACCCTTCATTTAGTTTAGTGGAAGATGATGTCACTCATGATGTCATCCAATGCATCCTTTAATCTTTTCCTTGATTTTCCTAAGTAATTTACTAGCATTCTTGGTAATAATAATGTGGTATATATCCTTGTTATGTTATAATCTTGGTTGTTTAATCTCCATACTCGTCTAATTGTGGTTCGTTTCGAATGTACCTCATTATCTCAGGGGTTTTGAAACCATTTAACAATCCAATTTCCTTTGGTATTTCTTAACTTAATAATCCCTAGGTTAAATCTAAATTCACTAATTCCTCAATATATAATTCTTATAATGTTTCCATGTTCCTTAATATCCAATAGAAGCTTATTCGAAATCAAAATCCTCAAAATCCATGCTTCAGGAATTTCTGAAATCTAACGTCATTTCGAGTCACTTATTTCCATTGTACGACACTAATATGGTTTCTGTTTATTCATTTTATGTTTCCATTATAGGGTACCTATATACCATTTCTCTAAATCCTCGGAATTTACTATTCATGTGACCACTGTAACATTACTGAAGTTAGGGTTATTACACTTCTCTTCAACATTAAGAGCAACAGACTTTCCTTTTCTGCTTGATCTCCTGTTTCTCTGCTCCATTTCCAATTCATGAGTTTTAAGCAGTCCATAGATTTCATCAATCTCTGTTTCAGCAAGATCATAGTTGTCTCTAATAGTGGTTGTTTTCACATCCCACTTTTCAGGTAGAGAAAGAAGAAACTTGAGATTCGAGTCTTCTAGATCATACTCTTTGTTGACCAATGACAGATCATTAATCAGTTTACAGAATCTATCAAATGTTTCTGTCATGGTCTCTTCAGGTTTAGCCTCAAAATGCTCATACTCTTGTGTGAGTATGTTTCTCCTATTCTTCTTAATAGCTGCAGTTCCTTGACACCTGACTTCAAGAGCATCCCATATCTCTTTTGCAGTGGTGCAGTTAATGACTTTGTTAGACATAACATTGTCTAAGGCACTATGCAGTAAATGCCTAACTTTTGCATCCTTAGCAATTGATGATAGATCTTCAGGAGTATGTCCTTCTTTTCCTTTGGAACCATTTTTGCTGCTTCACCAGCAACTGCAACAGATAGCTTTGTAGGATTGTGAGGGCCTTCATAAATCCTGTCAAGATATTCTGGATCTGTAGCCTCCAGAAACATAGTCATCTTGACCTTCCACATAGCATACTCTAATGGCCTCAGAATAGGAACCCTGATTGGTTCATAACGACTCACAGTAGTAGGAGCCTTTTCAGAAACAGTAGGTGTTGGTGGAGGAATTTCTGACATGATTATTGTTGTGTTTGGATCTTAACCTGTAATAAAGTAACAGATTGGCTCTGATACCACTTGTTAGGCCGAATACAAAATTAATAATCAACTTTGTATGAGAGATTAATAAGTAAAAGCGTTTATGCACTTAAAAAACTTCTTGTATTTCAAACCCTCTTCGTGATGTAAAATATCACAAAGAGCTGCTAGGTTACAATAATGATAATTCGTTATCGATACCCTTCTAGGGTTAACCTATCTGTATTTATATACCATACAGCTACGATACAATCTCTAATTGATATTCCTAATAATCAGCTATACAATGATATCAATTACAGATTGTCACACGTCTCCTATGTCAACTCGATCTCTTTGATAGCTATCCAATCTTCAAAGATATCGCTTCCATAATTAACCTTCAATCACTGTTGAACAGTAGACACGCTTCCTTCAGACAGAGTTTAACAAACTCTGTCGAGCTTCCAACTGTCAGAGTTTACGCAAACTCTGACTGCTTCCAGCTAAACTCTGATAACTCCCTGTAACACTTAAACACTGATCAAAACACATCAATTATATTTAACATACTCTGTGTAGAAATACACAGCTGCGGGTTACAAGGTCTTAGTGTTTATAAAAAAAACCTAATGCAATGTGGGTTATGCTCAGTGTTTTCTTCTCTACTACTTACACTAAAACTATGCTGCTCATACAGCTTATATAAACTATATGAAGACAAGTAAGCTACGTAAAATGCAATGATACATTTTTGGTATAACTTGTCACACACACATGCTTGAAGTGGTAGCCATTTCTGGAAATGTCTTGAAGATCTTCTTTCCTTGATTTGGACAGTCCCAGCATGCATCAAGTCAGTGTATGTTTCTTTCTTCATAAGTTACTAAGTTCTTGAGTTTACTTAGCTTCCAAGCCCACGTGATGCTTTATGCAAAAGATCTTTTTGCTTTGGATCTTTATCTCTGAAAGTAGCTTTAATCAAAAATATAATCTTTTCGAAAGTCAATAAGCTTTTCTGCTTATTGAGCTGTGCTTGAACTTTCCAAATAAAGCAGCTGATCCTTATGCATTCATCAAGATATCCTTTATATTCTTCAGTGGTAATGTAATCATGTTGGAGGTTGCTTCCACTCTTATTGTTGCCCTTGAAGTCAGATAAGCAGTGACTGATTTCACCTTTCACTTGAAAGAGTTGAGCCTTCAAATATTCACAATTTGACTCCCTACTCGTAACATCCTCTGTGTAATTGATCACTGTTTATAAGTCACGGGTTACAAAATAATTCCGGGTTTTGATCTCCATTCGATATGTTCCATTGGAGAACTCTGGCATTATCAAGAAACCAGGCAGAGTTCTCGAACTGATGAGTCTTAAATTCTCGAATGTTGACTTCTCGAATAGTCCTTTTTATTGAGTTCTCGAATGACTTCTCGAACAGCCCATCATGTAGATTTCTCGATAAGTGAAAATTGGAGACTTCTCGAATACAAGAACAGCCTGACTTCTCGAACTAGGACTTCTCGAATAAACCATTTTTGTAGAGTTCTCGAATGACTTCTCGAACTCTTCTTTTCTTGATTTCTTGAAATTACTTGCATGGGTACAGCAAACTCTCTTCTGATTACTGATACTTGATTTTATCATCTCAAGGCTTGTTACAGAAATACTTCCTAACTGTTTGCAGAGATCCATTCTTAAGTTGTTCTTTTATTTGATCTGCATTTCAGTTAGCTTCCTGATTTATTTGTCAGCTTCGATTCCTTGATTCATTTTTTGCCTTGTGTTATTTGTTATCATCATCTATAACATGTCTCAACGAATTCGAATAATTTTAGAGTACTCGATAATGTGTTTATTATACGTATTCGATTAGAATTCGTAAGTTATGTATGTATTATATAGTATATATATAATTTGTAAACTTGATATTCTACAAATTAGCATATTTTTGTTTTTTTAAAAAATAATTGATCCATTATTCTTAATTTTTTAAGATTATTTTGAACGAATCGAATTCGAATATATAAAAACGACGATACTCAATCGAGTTGAATCGAATCAAATACGAACTGGCATATTCGAATTCGAATCGAATTTGAGCAAAATATAAGTATATTAATTCGAATCCGAGCCGAATCCAAATAAATAATTATAAATTCAAGCCGAATTTGATCATACTACTATTCGTACCTATTCGACTTGTTTTTACCCATATTTTTTGCGCTTGATATGCCCGCTTAAGTGGTAGGTATTTGTTTGTGGCAGTTGTTACCGCCTTGGTATTCAGGAAACTTTGAGGCTTGAGCCGAGTAACGTTTATTAGTAGTTTTTTGATCCACGGCCGGGAAATTGATGGCTAAATAAATTGTTCCTAATAATTGATTATCAAGGATCAGGATCCTAATGTATATTTTTAATAAAATTTTAAGAAATAATACTTCATTCGTTCCATCATTTTTTATATTTTTCTTTATGGAAGTCCTTTTCAATTTCTTACATTTTTAAACTTTTTGAAAAATAGTAAAAAAAAATTAATATAAGTTTACTATACTCATTATTTTTTTCCATTTTACTCATTTTATACATTAAAAATTGATTAATTTCACCACTTTATTTATTTTTCTTATTCTTTTTCTCATTATTTTATACTTTTTTTTAACCTCCATGATCAGGACGGATGGGGTATTGATTTATCCTATTTCAACAGTATGAGAGGAATAGGATTGATTGCGGTTTTTTCGTAATCCAACTTATGCGTGAAATTTGAACCAGGTAAAACTCAATAGATCTGGTCAAGTTAAATCAATACATAATCATTAATTACTGTCCTTCACTCCCATTGTTATTCCTAGTCACACATGTCAAAGAAGACTTGGTTGCACCTCAATGGCTCTATCAAAGAGACCAAAACATCCCAACTTTCACTAGCATTGGCAATAAATTTTGAGCATAAAGTCATGATGAATAGATTGAGAAAGAATATGAATGTGTTTCCTCCATTCTGTGTTCCTGTATATAAATAAAGAGTTGGATGTGATTGAATGGACACTAATGTTTTTTGTTTTGTTTTGCTAAATGACACTAATGTTGCTTACATCTCGGTCATTACAATTGGAATTTAAATTCATTTTAGATTGATGTTAGCAAATGACAGTATTTGAAAGATAAAAATAGAAAGATGTGTACGTTTGTGTATATGTTAATCTATTTATTTTTATGATTAAAAAAATTAATATTTTGTATGGCATACATATTGTGATAAGCAAGTTTTCCAAGATGGGCTATGTTTGGGATTGATGTTAATAATTATTGTACTATTGAAAAAAAAAAGTGTTATTACGAAAATTTGTTGATAATATTTTTGATATATGCATGTTTTGTGTATTATTTTTTAAAAAATAATGTTTTTTTGTGAGTTTTGATGTTGATATCAGTAACCACGGCTTCCTACAAAAATGGAAAAATAGCTTTTTTCAAAAATAATAGGGGACATGCTTTCTCTAAAATCACTTTTCATAAAAAAAATTTAAAGTTTATCAAACGACATCAAACCCGAATCAAAATTATTTGAATTTCGTGTAATGTTTGCAAATTAAATTCATAAAAAGTTTCGATTTTGTTGATTCGTTCTAATCAGTCTATCAGTTTCAGGAAAATTTTGAAGATTATTAAAATATTTTGCGAAGAACGCAATGAACAGGAGCATGTCATTTAGAATATGAAAAAGTTAGTAAAAATTATAAAATTTAGAACCTAAATTTAGCATGTCATTTAAATTTTTTTTGCTTCAAAAAAAAAAAAAAATCCGCCACATATCCGAGCCATTTGAGAACCTAAGCAAAATCGATTAAACAGTCCAAAACATCCAAAGATATTCCGTCAACAATTGTCTATTACTCTAGGCAAATAGTTCATGTCAATCATGTACACTTACAGACGTTAAAAAAAATATGTACGAAAAATTTTCTTGATACGCATAATTGATGTATACTTTTATATCAAAATCAAAAATTCTGTTATATAAATCGTAAAATAAAAATTGCAATACATTTTTCTAGCATATTCTAACACGCGTTTATCCTAATCGAATCTCTATATTCTACTAAATATTACTCCCTTCATCCTATTTATAATGGTCACACTTTCATATTCGTTGTCTCAATATATTTGACCACTTTACTTGATTACGGTAAAATGAGTGTTAAATACTAAAATATATTAAAGTTTTACAAATATGTCAACATGTAAGTTTGAAATTGATAAATTTTACTTATTTGCTAAATACGTATATTTTTGTTCCTATAATAATATAAATGGGATGGAAGGAATAAACAATATCCACATGCCGACATGCCCCTACAATTAGGGGGTCCACAACAGAAATGAAGGTCCCACAAAGGTAAATTCGTAAATAATGTCAAAGTGAATGATTAACAATATTATGTGATGACCCACTTAGGTAATGGATATATAATTAGTGGGAAAAAGATAAAATGAACTCAAATCTGTGATATAGACATAAGCCACGTCTAAAATACTGCCAAAGTCCTTTTCCCCTCCAACAAATCCCCCCTTAGTCAACTAACAGCTACACATCTAACTTTTTCAACTTTGTCACACACACAATTACAGTATATTTTATAGGAGTATATCTTTATTGGTACTTTATTTACTACTATTTTATATCCTTTATATTATAAAATCATTTTATATATAAAGAATCATGATATAAAGAAATGGGCCACCTTCACTTTGTTAGCAAACAAAAGTCCCCCCCAGCTGTACTGCAATTGAAAGCTCCTTGCCCTCTTGTCTCTCCCAACCATCTCTTCCACTATTCATACATTGATACCTAAGTATGCAATGACGGGTGTTATAACATATCATATCGTTTTTACTTATGATAATATATTTATGAAATATGTTATAACATACACGATATATTTATGAAATATGTTGTAACATACGTTTATTTTATTTTAGATCATTTTTTACATAAAACTATCAATAATATGTACTATATCGTAATATCAGCTAGCAAAAAAACCCAATAAAACAATATCAAGTTACTCGCATATGTAAGAGACAGGCGGCTAATCCAAGATACTATCTCACCTTCATACCTCTAAGACACGGCTCTATTTCTGTCATGTGTCATTATTGTTTCCTACTTGTTTTTTCTTCTTTTTATTTATATCCCTGTTTAAAGAGACAAGGTCCAGCCGGCAGTACCAGACTACACCAAAAATAAGTAATGTCATTTTCTGCTAACTACCTCATAAACAGAAATTAGCATCATCAAAGCATTGCCGTATCAAAATACACAGGAAATCTTGACCAAATTAACAACTCATTTCTGATTTCTCTACAAGTTTATGATCACAATTCACAAACATTCAAAAAAGACTGAGAGTCCCATTAAATTAAAAAAATTGAGAGAGGGGGGGTTACTATCACATGTGCCAGACATATACATGCACAGCCCTCCATTACATATGTATGTGCCAATTCTAAGCTTCTTCTATTTTCATGGTAATAAACAGAGGCAGAAGAATAAACAAAAACATTGCAAAGTAGAGATGGAAGGAAGATGACTTCTTCATCAATTCTGCCGCTCATCTTTATTTAAAAATCTGCCATGCACATCGCCGGGGACTTCTCTCTGGTCATAAATTTTCACCCTGCTACTTCATCACGATCAATTAGTACCATGAATGCATGATTAACCTGTCAGATTAAAAAGAAGAGCTTGTGCATGCAAAGGGCACATACTCAACAGCCTACATTTCATGTACAGCCCAGATCCGCCTGCAGATCATTTCCCCCACTCAACTTCCCCAAAATTGTGGGTTGCTAGTTCGTAAAGGACACTCCATTCTCATGGAAGATCGGTCTAAGCTCCAACAATGCAGTGTATCTTCTATTATTTCTTGTCAGGCTGTCAACATGTATGCAAATTATCATTTCCACGTAAAGTAATTGTACTTCCTTCTTTCATATATTAACTCACTATATATAACCTAATCTTTTAGAAATGTACATATCCGTAGGGATTTCATCATATCCATGGGGATTTCATTATATATTATATAAGGAAACTACTCACCAGCTGGTTGTTTCTGCTCAGCTGGCTGTTTCTGCTCCGCTGTCTTCACCTGGACCGCAGCTGGAATGGTGTGACCATAAGAAAATCCAGCAGGCAGTAGCTGATGAGAATTTCCTGGCGACTGTACGCCAAACTGGGCAGAATGGAGAATGCCCTGCGAAGAGAAGCCACCTCCTTTCATATTGCTCGCAGCTGCTGCCGCAGCCGCAGCTGCCGCTTTTGCAGGATCAGTTGTGCTGGTATTAGACTGTGTGGCTGGAGGACACATAGATAACATTGCAGAAGAACTTGGAGAGGATCCTTGAGGTTGCTGAGACTGCTGCGGTTGCTCAGAGTGCCTTCGTTGAAGATTATACCCACTCACAGGTGAAGTATTAGAACCAGCAGAATTCGGTTGTTGGCCTTGGAAATAGGGATTTGAAAAAAACATAGCCTGCTGCAGTGTTTGCTTTGATAACTGCTGCTGAAACTGTTGTTGCTGTCGCTGCTGTTGTTGCAGCTGCTGCATCTGGATTTGGGTTTTGGTTGAAGCACTCAGGGAAGCACTATGAGGATTCCCAAGAACGGATGGAACATTTCTTCCGCCTGCTGGAGAGGACTTTTGGCTCGGAACAGATGTTGAATTCTTGGCCTGTTGCGACGACAATGTAGATGCTTGGCCAGTCTTGTTTGTAGAAGCAGTATTTGTCCTTGGGCTAGAGCTAGCACCTTTAGAGAGAGAAGAATGAGTAGGAGATCCGACGGCAACTGGCGGAGATGGGGACTGGCTGCTATTAGGATGCTGCTGCCCTTGAGATGCTGCTGGTTTCTGATTTGTCCCAAAGGATATTTGAGTGTGGTTTTGTAGGGTTCTTGTCTGTTGCTGTTGATGATTTTTGGGGGATGATGTTGACGAGACCAGTGATGATTGAACTTGGGAGGTGGGAGTTCTGTTAGAATTTTTCCATTGCGAAGATTGCGTAGGGCTACTGTTGTTGCTGCTTTGAACAAAATTTGGTGGAAAGCCAGATATTGAATTCGGAAACTTAGCAGCTACTGAAGATGAAGTTAAGTGCTCAGAGGAAGCAATTCCATTACTTGTTGGCGTCTTGCTACGAGCTGTCACATTAGCTGCTGCTAGTTGTTGTTGCTGTTGATGTTGCTGCTGGTTGTGCATCTGAATCAACTGTTGCTGATGTTGCAACTGAGCATGCAGCTGAGAATTTGAAGTGCCCACTAAATTCATTACATTAGGCATACGAGTAGGACCAGGTGCAAGGTTCAGCATTCGAGCTATGCTGTTGGAAGAACTATCTTTAGGAGTTGCGGATTCAGATGCATCAGCAAAGTCTGGTCTAGAGAAACTAATGGACTGTCCTCCACTAGAAGCCGGACCCTTCGCGGTTAGCACCTTCCTCTCTTCATCTAAATTTGATGAAACAGCACTACCAATCTTACCATCTTCTGCCATTCTAGAAGTCTTCTTCTGCTGAACAGCTTGGGCAGTTGCTGCAGCCTGCATGATCTGATGATAGCTTTGCCTTGTAGCCTCTGGTAAGCTCTGAAGGATGGCATGATTTTGTGACATGGAAGACAAGTCAATTCCGGAAGCAGATGTCGAACCAATCATGGGACCAAATGACATAGCAAATGGTTGAGATGGAAGGGATTCCACCCCTGATTTGAACCCCGGGTGTTGGTGTGTTTGCTTCTTATCATTCTGATTCCCGGCACTGGCACCCGTAGCACCAGCTGAAGCAGCAGACGAAGTCATCAAAGCAAAATTCTGGGGATGAATGGGCATGGCAAAGTTCTGATTGTATACATTCACAGGAGCCCGAGATCCTCGACTATCAGTAGTTGACGGGCTGTCTTCACCACCCACCTCACTCTCAAGCTGCCTTGCTTGTGATGGGGGCATATGCTGATTATGATGCGGCTGTGGATGCTGAGATGGACGACTTTTGGGGGCAGCAAAGTTCTGCAAGACTCCGTTTCCCGTTCCGCTGCCATTGATGGCAATGCCTTGTGGACGGTGCTGTTGGGACTGCAAATGCTTCTGTGTAGACGTTGAGCCATTACTTGTGTTTTGATGACTTTGTTGGATTTGTTGTTGCTGAGAAGTTGGTGCTTGCTGTTGCTGGAGTTGCAACGGATGGATCATCTGAGAAGGATAAAAAGATGCGTTGAACATTGGCATTGGCTGAGCATGCCCTCTAAAATTTGGTGGTGCACCCACTGCTGGTATCGGGAATGGGTATGGACTGTTCTGTAACACCAAGTACTGGGTTTCATTGGCAGACATATTTGGGTAGTTAAAGCCAAGTGCACTTGCAGGTGCTGGTGCCGAGGAAGTCACACTAGCTGAATTTGGTGTACCAGTAGAAGGTAGACTCCCTGTAGTGGTTGGAGATTTTGCAGGCACAGGCCTGCCAGAAGTAGCTACCACTGCCGCCTGCTGCTGGTTGAAAGGGAATATGAACGCAGGGCCATGCTGAGATTCAGGAATCATATTAATACAAGTACAATCTTCCCCAAACGAAATTGTATAGCAATGGTTCAATAGTAGCAGCAGCATAGGGAAGGAAAGTAACAGTAACATACCATCATATTATTGGGAGGTACTGGAGGCATAGCTTGCTGAAGTAAAATCGGTTGCTTTCCATGTCCAGCATCTGCAATGCTTGCAGGTTGGGCAAATTTTTCTTTTCCAGCATTACCTGGGAAGATGGCAAGACTATGGCCCTTGTCTTGCACAGAGTTCAGACTCCTTCCGGAACTGTTACCATGTAGCTCCGTAGGGGGAATAACATTGACATTGGAGGGTTTGGCTCCAAACATAGAAGCGGTGCCAGAAGGCGGAGGCCAGAAAGGATTCATCTTCATAAGCTGCTGATAATAATGAATATTTCTCGCAATATGACAATGTGTGGCACACCTCTTGGGCCGTGGTTGAGAGAAAAGAGGCTGTAAATGTTTATTTTGCCACAATTAGAAAGTTCGATTACAGAAAGACAATCCCGTGTGGAGGACATGTCAAAAAGATGAACTAGCTCGGAAGTAGTGAATTTTCAAACTAACGTACCTGGATTGGTGCTGATGGAATGGAAGCCCCCTCAACTGATACAACTCCTTGTAGTGGTGCCATGTACCTAGACAACAAAGACAATTAATTAAGCAGGGAAGAGAATATGGTAGCTCAAACTTGACTAGCCTAATAATGACCAAAAAATGAAAATGCGGTAGGCATTGTATATCTTTAACACATACCCAATTGGAGGAGGAACTCCGCCAGGCCAGCTAGCAACAGACATGGGTAGAGGCAAAGATATGGTTTGAGCTGCAAAAAAGCACCACAGAAAAATGCATTTACTTATCATAAAACCAGTTTCAGCAACATTATGAAGTAAAACCAAAGGGTAACCTACCACTTTTGTCCGTGTTTGGTTGCTCTTCTTTAAATGTAGCCTTAGAGTACTGTACTTGTGATTTCAAAGCATGATCATTTTGAGGGTTGTTAACAGTATCCATGCCCGGTTTTTCCAAATCAAAGTGGAGATCAATGTTCCGCTCCTTGCTAATATATGATTTCTGGAATTCAACTTCTTCAATTACTTTCTTTGCACCTTTTTCATCAGACTGAATCACTGTATCCTCCTTGCTAGTTCCCACTTTATCAGGTTCGTTAGCTTTACTCATCTCTCCGTTCTTTTCCTGAAAAAGAAATATAATACATTATATGAATACAATTCAAGAAAGATATGAAGATATCCAACAACATGTAGAATTACTTACCAGATCAAAAACCATCCTATTTCGATCACCCGTGAAACTAACTACTCTGTCCCTTTCTGGTGATGATCTTAATTGAGGAGGTGGAGCCTACATCAATCAATAACATAATTAGGCAACTTGTGAAAATCAAAAGTCCAGATCAGCAACAAAGAAAATAATATTTAAAAAAAATAAAAATAAATAAACATCTTGAATTTTCTATACCCACCATAAGATCTATCTGATATTTCTCCTCCTTTTTCTTCTCATTTGCTGGAGCTGCTGTTATCCTGAAAATTCATCCATCAACAAATAATTAGAGACAAAAAAAATAACTAGATAGAATATCAAACAAGAGAAATCATTTAAGCACTTACAGATTGGTTGATGTCGCCATCGATGTCACTATCACCTCCTTGGGATCATCTTTTAATTTAACCATAGGTGAATCCTTCTTGATAGAATTAACCTCTTCCTTGGTAGTTGACACCGCATCTCGGCTTTCCCCAGCTTCTTCAATTAGTACCCCCTTCGATTCAGACAACGTGCTAGCTTCCAGTTTCATAGACTTGGAGAGATGTTGACTAGCTTCAGCACCAGATTTACCTGAATTTGCAGATTCGCCATTCTCAGCTGCAGATCCGAAATTCCTCTCCAGATTCGGAGGACAAAGTTCGGACCTCACCGTCTGATCAATCTCCACCTTCATTGCTGGACTGCTCCGTGTACTGGAACTACCAACTAAATTATTATCTACCAATTGTCGCGGCTTCTTCCTCTTCGGAGCTGCAGATTCCACAAAACATCAACATATTTAGATCACTTAAATCCGACAAGTAAACATATAAAGAAACTGACCCACAAACAGCTCAACTCACCAACAGCTGTTATCGGAGCTGCTGAAGAAGAATTAGAAACCGGAGAAGAAGCTCTAGATTTAGCTTCACTGCTAGATTTGTTATTAAATTCATTCTTGGACAATAAATCATTTTTCGAAGGAGCTTGAGATTGAGTCATGAGTCCATACAAAACCTCAGCAATCTCAATTTCCAGCTCCTCCGGATTATTATTCGAAGACGAAGACTTCGAAGTTGTCGTGGACCTTGGCTGCGGTCTCGGCTTCACTCCACCTCCTCCTCCACTAGGCTTCTACACAAAAAAAAAAAAAAAAAAAAAACAAATCAGTAACTACAAAAATCACGAAATTAAATCAAACGTCACAAATTCAACCTAAAAAATCACTAACAATTTTTTTCTTAATCGAAACATTAGAAGACGAAGGAGGCGACAAAGGAGCAGCATCTCTCACAACCGCACCAGACTGCGTTGACATAACAATCCCTCCTCTCACCGGTGAACTCGAAGCTTGTCTATGATTCATCTGCTCTCCTCCTCCACCTCCACCAGAAATCCAATCATGCGACCTCTTCGTCGATGCTGCAAAAAGAACACCAAACCAAATTAAACACAATCCAAATCCAACAAATCAATCAAAAACTCATTGAAATTCAAACCCATACCAGTTCTCGCTTTTCGCGGAACCGAAACACCAATCATTTCATCAGCAGCAGCTTTCCAAGCCGGAACCACAGCTTTAAACACCTTCCCTCCACCACTCTCCGCTAACAAACTCTTGCGATTCAGATTCTGACTATGACTATAACTATGACTATTATTATAATTACTCGAAATCGAAGGCTGCGATAAGATCGGAGTCGGTAAAGGCGGTAACATCCTTGAGAAATTACCACCACCAGTAACATCTTCATCATCATCTTCTTCATCATTTACACTCTCATCTTCCTCCGAACTCTCATCGCCAGCGTTCATTAATCTATCTGCTCTTCTCCGTTTACTACTCCTCGACCTCTCTCTCTCTCGATCTCTCTCTCGATCTTTCTTCACTCCTCTCTCTCGTAATCTCGCCGGCTCGTGCATCTCCGGTTCATCTTCTGCAACAAATTCACCAAATCAATACAAAAAACAAACAAAAAACCACAAAATTACAGATCTATTATATATGTATGTATATATGTATGCATATACCCGGTGATTCTCTGAAAGTACTAGTCCGATGACGCCGGCGCGACAATCCGTTAGGCATATTGGAAGCAGCAGCTCGTCGACCTTCTCTAATTCTATCCATTACAGTTCCGATCTATATACACGTATGTATATATATCATCAGAGTCGTAAGGGATTGTTTTTGACGAATTGAGCTGGACTCGCCGGCTGTAAATCACCGGAAATGAAGAAACAGAGTATTTTCCGGCGAATCTGAATACTAGAGCACAAAAAGATGAAAATTTTCAACTTTCTCTCTCTAGAAAAATACACAGAGAGATAGATAGATAGGATAGTGTTGTTGTGATGTTTGTTTGTGTTTGTTTACTCTCTCTAAAACTTCTCTCCTCGTTTTTCTGCTTCTCTCTCAATTTTATCATCTCTCTCCCTCTCTCTCTCGCTATTTCACTCCCACCGAAACGTACTGCGTGGATGACTCAATCTCAGCCGTTTGTTTCGGACTGGAATGAACGGTTGAGATTGGTTGATGCCTGCGTGGCAGTGTTTTGATCCGTTCGATTGCGTCATGAGCTGGTCAGTGATAAACACTGCTTTTACACTTCTCGTGCAAGCAATAATAATTTAATATATAATAAAGAAATAAATTAATAATGAATAGGATAAAGAAATAAATAAATAAAGGAGTTGTTTAAGTTGGATTAATTTATTGGAATCAGCTGCAGTACTAACAAAATGGTATGATTGTGAATTTTTTATTCAGCCAACCTATATGTATTTTTTTATGTCTTTTATAACATGCTAAAAGCACTTTTTTATTATCAAACAAATAAACACGGCCTACCCCTTTTCGATGTGTGTCACCGGCTATTACCGGTCACGCGGCTACACCTCGGTTATAGGAATATGCAATACAGTAACCCATCTCATGAAATAAGGAATTACTATAAAAATTTATTAGGTATTGTTCAAACCAAAATGAGTTTAATAATGTTTTCACCTAATACATAGTCAATAAAAATAAGGAGCTGATATGTACACACCTTAGAGCATCTCTAAGAGTCTCTTAGCTCACTCCTAAATATATTATAAACAATTAAGCTCTTAGCAAGTTATTACATTGATTTGTGTGTCAACTCCAACAATGCTCTCTATTATGGCTCTTTATTTTATATTTTATTCATATTTCAATTCCACTAGGACAAACATTCAATAAAGTAGAGAGAAGAACCACTATTTTACTAATAAAATATTAAGTTAAGAGCTACTAGTTGCTCCTAAAATAGAGGAGAGAGAAGAAGCTCTTAACTTTTTAAAAAGCATCTAAGAGTCTCTTGGAGACTTATTTTAAGTCACCCTCTTTATATTTTCATTTAAGAGGTTAAATAAAGAGCCTCTTGGAGATGCTCTTATGCTTATAGATACACACCTAAAATTGTTAAATGGACCAAAATATCCTTAATTATTTTTTAAAGTTTAGCCAAATATATTTCATGCAGTATTAACATAACCTTATATATTTCAAAACACATTTCTTAAATTTTCCTATAAAACATTGCAATGACATCTTCAGATTTAATGATTAATATTTTCACAGAAAAGGGAGACATATTGATCAATTAAAACCATAATCACTTGTTAAAGATAAAGAGTAAATAACCAAATATGTACACAATTTATAAGCCAAAAAATTTGAACCTTCAAAAATCACATAGCATGAAGTTATGAAATCAACAACATTCGAAAAAAAAAGTAATTAGTGTTGGAATAAGATAGGAAAACAAGGTAGACAAAAACAACCTACAAAGTATATACAAAAAATAATTACAACAACATTTATTTGTTTAGGATAGACATAAATATATATTAAGAATATTTTGGTCCATTTAACAATTTTGGGTGTGCACCTATAAGCATAGGGCGTGCATACATCAGCTCTCTAAAAATATTACAACTCGTCATCCACAAATACTTTCTAAATACTAAAATTTTAAATAAAAATAAGTGAGATATTGCTATCTCAAGCTTGATGTCGTTTATATTAGAAATTCGAAAAATATTAACGTAATTGAATGAAATATATTGAATATGTTTATCGAAAATACTGAAAATATTTAAAGGAAATTTAGAAAAGATGACTTGGCAAACTGTGAAACAAATCTTAGCAAAGGACACACTAACTATTACTGAATGTACTCTAGGTAAGTAGATGGGTCCCATGTAATGATGATAGCTTACCGGAATCAATGGTCCAGATGTCTCACGTGGCAAACAAAGCTATTCAACACCGTTGGATCAAGATCTGACGTGGCGTTGTTGCTGTTACAATAGAAACGCCAGATTCAACGTACAAATCGGGCCTACGTGACATTACCCCAACCTGGTTGGAACACACGAGTTGATACACACCGTTGGATGAAAACATCGGACGGATGAAAACTGAAGACACGGAGACGGTCACGGAACTTCCGAGAAAAAGAATAGTAGGTCCCACCTATTAGTGCGGCCAATCTAGAAATTAGTAATTAATTAAAAATATATTGTATATCCCCATCTCATAAAAGTGGCCCAGTGCTGTCACGTTTTTCTCATGGGTCCCGCAATTATAGTTAAGCAAGTCAAATTTTACTACTCCATACCCATTACTAAAGTGTTGAAAATTTTACCTGGAAATAGATTTGGAAACTGATTTTTGGAGCGAGTGGATTGCACGAGCAATTAACTCAAATTAATGCTAGAATTTGGATTCTGACGTGTTGTCATACAACAACAACACGTGGGTGTTTATTTGCATATGTACTCGAATAAATGTAATTACTGACGGTAAATATCCAAGGAGTACTTGTTTGTTGTACAACCAAAATATCTAGTATTTTTTTTTTATTCGGTGCTCTTTACTTTTATGTTCTCGGTCTTTTCTATGAATAATTGCCTCCTTTCAATTTTTCGGGTGCCATGTACCAAGGGGATCACTAAAATCAAAAATCTATTATCCATCTATCTTCTATTATATATACTAGCTTATAACTCATGCAAAGCACGGTTTACTTTTAAATATTTTTAAAATTATATGATTAAACAAAATAAAGTTTTATAATTTATTATGGAATTAATTTAACTTTTTAAAATTATTTAATAAATCACATGTATTGTTTATAACTAATAATATAAAATTTTAATATAAATTTGTTGTTGACGGGATTCGAACCGGGATTTAAATATAGAATATTCCTTATTATTAGATCTAATGGTTATCATCTATCTACTAAATATCTAACGTTCACTATTGTTTTAAATGGTTGAACCAAACAACCAAATTATATCCTTGTTTGCTTATTACATATTAGTAAAGATGTATATAGATTTTTATTATATTTTATTAATGATTGTAAGATGCGATGTGATATTTTTGGGTTTATATTATTGATTGCAAGATTAGTTTTAAATTTAAAGGTAACAGGTTTTAGTTAGAAAACAAATATTAACGTTTGTAAGATATGGTACAATTTAATGTGTTTATAAAAGGTAATTTCTATTAAAAGTAAATGTTCAAAAGGTAATTTCTATTAAAAATAATGTTAAAAAGGCAATCGACTAATAACTATTTATTATATTATTATAAATAATAATTAAGTAAGGATAATTAAGTAAAATAACATGTTTTATTAGTTAAGGTTAAATAAGTAAAATCAACAGGTGCTTTCTTTTGATATGATATAAATTTTATTTAATAATATAATTAGGTTTTATATTATCATTATTTTCAATAATTTTTTTACTTTTAATATAATTTAATATACTCATGTTCAAGGATTATCCTCATGTTTTCTTATTATTAACAATGAATATAGAATTTTATTATATTTTATTAATGATTGTAAGATGCAGTGTGATATTTTTGGGTTTATATTAGTGACTGCAAGATTAGTTTTAAATTTAAAGGTAACATGTTTTAGTTAGAAAACAAATATTATCGTCAGTGATTGCAAGATTGGTTTTAAATTTAAAAGTAACATGTTTTAGTTAGAAAACAAATATTAGCGTTTGTAAGATATGGTACAATTTTAGGTGTTTATAAAGGGTAATTTCTTCAATTAAAAGTAAATACTAAAAAGGCAATCGGCTAATAACTATTTATTATATTATTATAAATAATAATTAAGTAAGGATAATTAAGTAAAATAACATGTTTTATTAGTTAAGGGTAAATAAATAAAATCAACAGGTACCAGTCAACCAACCAAACTTTTAATGTTTCGGCTTTTATATAATAGTATAGATTTCTATTATATATATCTAATATAACAACATGAGGTTTGATGAGCAAAATAAATCACAATGACCATTTTACCTTTATCTTTAGTATATGTCTTTAGGGTTATTTTGGTATTTTAACATTAACTTATTTATTACAAATTAATGTCTAATATTCTATATTCATTAATGTATAATTATTAATTATACATACATTTATGTTGTATAATCTATCAATATTTCATTATTTTTAATCTATTAATTATTGTATAATTAATATGCATATTTATATATACTTACATATGTACATACATAAATACATACATATGTACATTTATTTGAATATATAATAATATATTATAATATTCACTAACATATATCATATCTCATTAATCATTTTAGATCTATTGTAAATATTTACGAATTAAATATTATAAAAAAATTCACAATACGAAAAAAAAAAAAAGAACTTTCATACGTATATGAGTATAATACACACTTATATAAACATTAACTATCGTAAAACTCATCAATCACATTTTTAATACGTAAACATACAAAAAAATATAACAAACTTCGAATCTTAGTATATATAAGAATAACATTTTGAGCAAACTACATTAATCGCACAACAGAAGATCAACGATCATATAACTCATTTATCCTATCTTTAGCATGTAAATACATGATATATTTAAAAAAATAACAATTTATTCATTTTTATAACATGCCCGTGCCTTGCACGGGCTAAACAACTTGTCCATTGTAATCGTTTAAAGTTGATATCGTGTCAAAAAAAAAATTTAAACTTGATAAATACTACTTCCTCTAATCTATTTAATAGGACTTTCTGAGAAATTTTACTTCATCCGTCACATAAGTCATTTGCATAAGAAACGGTTACCTAACTTATAATTGGTTTATACATGAATTTTTATAATATTTATAAATAATAGCGTAATGTTTTGATGATTAATATAAATGTAGCATTGTAATAATATTCCATGTGCTATTATCTAATTTTGTTTTGCAAAAAATATTGATCATTAATTAAGGAGGAACTTTTAGCTCAATCACATTGGTATATGATCATAAAAAATGTAAAGATTATTACCCAATATTTGATGTTATATACATCAAATTGACAGCTAATCTTCTATAAATTTTATTATATTCATGCTATAATTAAATCATTTGATATATCATATACATATATATTTGATACTCCTTGGGTTTTGATGATCACAAACAACAAGCCAATTGGCTTATTAGTAGATATAAAATATCATGTTATTTCCTGTATGTACTAACTTGCTTTTGCAGGGTATTTAGCTTACTGATTGTTTAATCAGTTTATCACAAACAGCAAGCCAAAGTTGGAATACAGTGACAGTTTGGCAAGCCATTTGCGCAGAGACAGATCACAGACAGCACGCCAATTGTCAACAGTCCAGAAAGATTATAAGTGCGAAAATCAAGGAGTTTTTATAGGAATGGACTCTTAAACAGTTGTAAGGGTTATTTAAATATGGAATACGTATTTATATATATGAGAGCTCATTTTAAATCATATCTTTCCATTCGAAATAGATTTCCTAAATTATAGGAGTTTGTTTTCATCTAAAACTCTTATCCTCTTTTAAAAACTTCTATACGTGTTTTATATACGTATATATCTCTGAAGAACTGGTCTTACACGTTCTATCTCGCTTTCTTCTCCTGATTCAAACGTTAACATTAACGTTATAAACAAATCTAACAAATTGAACGTTGGATTGGACCCAAACGTTGGATAATTTGTTGGATTAGTTTGTGACCGTTTGTGTTAAGTATTTAAATACATGTTCTTGGTTTCGTTTTTTGGTTGCTGAAAAATACAAGAACCACAAGAACATAAATAACTATGATTTACTTTGCAAAATTCTTCATCTTCTTGATTCTCTCGAGCTTACACACACACACACACACACACACACACACACACACACACACACATATATATATCGTATTGCTTATTTAGAGAATCCATAGGTTGAGTTGTATCATTTATTAATTGTATTGTTCGATGTGTAATTGTTAGTTGTTGGATACTTGGCTTGGAATAGTAGGGATTCGAGGTTGTTGCTAGAGAAGTATACTAGGGTAGTATAGCTTAAAGAGCATAATCTGTATCAGATCTATTCAGCAAGCCATTTGTATCAACAGCTGGGTTTGAGGGTGATATATTGTTGTATCTTGTAATTGGATTATCTTTGATCAATAATATATTCTCTTACCAGGTTGGTAAGGGACCAGGACGTAGACCATAGGGTATTAGGGGTCGAACCTGGCTAAAAGTTTGTGGTGTTCTTTATTTTTCTTGCACTTTATTTTCTGCTTGTGAATTCAGCGTACCATTTGCATCTGTTAAAATCGAAATCAGTAAGCTGGTTCTGGTAATTATTAAAATTGGACATAGTTAGTGTTAGGAATATGTTGTACTTGATGATAACTTCACAATCAATCAAGTTGTATGAGGTTTTGTAGCTGTCAACGGATGAGGATTTATAACTCTATCCGTTGACAGGTAGCTCATCAACGGATGAGGTTTTGTAGCATACTGCAGTATCTCTATGTTATCAGTTGATAGTGTTTTTATCCACAGTCATGTTGACCATCAATGGATAGGCAGAATAGGGTAGCCAATTGTAAATAATCTATGCTATGTAATTCTGTCTAAGTGAAAGTGCATCAACGGATGAAGACAGAACTCTATCAACGGATACAACTCAAATCCACTCTATCAACGGATACAGCTCAAATCTCAATATCAACGGGTACAGCTCAATATATCATCAACGGATGTCAGAGTACAATGTCAACGGATAATCATTGACAATTACTTCTATGCTAAGCTGGGGATTAGCAGTTGATAAGGACAGGTTTGACTGACAGATCACATAGGTTGATAGTAGATACAAAAAGCAGTATGGCAGCCATACTTTGGAAACACAGAAGAAAGAAGTATTCCGTTTACACTATGAATACAAGAAAGGTGCAGGAGACATGTCTGTTCACAAGGACAACCTTTCGGCTACATGTGTATTTGGATTGGAGTAACAAGTCAACTTGAATTAGATTAATATTATCTTATTCCTATAGCACTTGAAAACTTGGGATTTATAACCAAGTGTAGCAACTCTTTAGAAGCTAAGAAAACAGATACATTTGCTTAGGGTTTTTATTGAATATTCTTAGGAAGCAAAGAGTTGTAAAACAGAAGCTGTGTACTTTTGTATCACATAGTTTTCTTCGAATAAAAGCTTCAGGTGGTGCATTTAACCACCTGATTTTTATGTGTTTGTGCATTAATCTTTTTATAGCAATTATCTAAGTATAGATTTCTGGAGTTCTTATCAGAAATTTATTAATATCAAGAATTGTATTCAACCCCACCTTCTACAATTATACAAGTGTGTAATCTGGGAATAACAATTGGTATCAGAGCAAGCTTCTAACATATTTGAAGTTTAAAGATCAACACACTTCCAACATGTCTAAGAAGGATTATGGAGTAAAGATACCAGTTCTTGATAGAGAGAATTACTTTCACTGGAAAGTAAAAATGCGTCTACATCTCTTGTCTATTGATGATGGTTTTGTGGATTGCATTGACAAGGGTCCTCACGTTCCAATGAAGACTGCAACATGAGTTGGCCTGGCTGAAGATGTGCCTGACACTCTCATTCCCAAACCTGTTTCTGAATGGAGTCTTCAAGATATTGCAGAAGTCCACAAAGACAAAAGGACCATGAATATACTGTTCAATGGTCTAGAAACAGACATGGTTGACAATGTTATTAACTGTACTACCTCCAAGGAAGTATGGGACACTATTCAAACCCTTTGTGAAGGAATAGAACAGGTGAGGGAAAACAAGACGCAACTATTAATCCAACAGTATGAACATTTCCATTTTAAGAGTGGAGAAACATTGAATGATACATTTAGTAGATTTCAAAAGCTACTAAATGGTTTGAAACTGTATGGAAGAATCTATCAAGTTAAAGATTCTAATCTCAAATTTCTGATATCACTGCCCAAGGAATGGAAGCCAATGACTGTTTCTCTAAGAAACACTCAAGAGTACAAGACATCTACTCTTGAAAGGCTCTATGGAACTTTAAAGACATATGAGCTGGAAATGGAGCAGGATGAAGAGATTGAGAAGTCCCAAAAGAAAAGTGGGTCAGTTGCACTCGTTGCTAATTTGGAGCAAAAGGAGGAAAGGACAGAAACTGCTAGTTCTACACCAAACAGGGAGGTTTGTAAAGGTAGAGCAGAATCAAGCAGGAGCAAGGAAAAGGTGTCTGAGGAATTGAATGCCCTTCAGCAGGATGAATTGGATGAGATAGATGAGCACTTAGCTTTTCTATCTAGGAGATTCTCTAAGCTGAAATTCAAGAGAAACTCTGGGATGGCCAAGCCATTTAACAAGGATTTTTCCACAAACAACTATGTGGATAAATCCAAAATTAAATGCTACAATTGTGGGATTGCTGGTCATATGATAAGTGAATGCAGGAAACCTAGATCTGAGAACAAGGGAAAGCCAACTGAGGTTGTTGACTATAAGAAGAAATATTTTGATCTTCTCAGGCAGAAAGGAAAGGCATTCTTGACCCAAGAGTATGACTGGGCTGTTGATGACAATCATTCTGATGATGATGCTGAGTTAGTCAACCTTGCTTTAATGGCTGATTCTGGAGAGCAGGAAGCAAGTTCAGCTAGCAATCAGGTATTTTCTACTAATCTCTCTGAGCTCACTAAAGAGGAATGCAATAGTGTTATAGATGAAATGTCTACTGAACTATATCACTAGAGTGTTACTCTTAAATCACTTACTAAAGAGAACAATAGGATTAAAGAGTCTAGTCTGTTTTTAAGTGATAGAAATGCTGCTCTAGAAGCTCAATTTCTAGAATTTGAGAAAATGAGAGTTGATTGCAATAATGCTAAAAGTGAACTTGAAGCTGTGTTAAAAAGAGAACTGATTTTAAAAGACCAGCTTGAAAAAGAACAAGGGATAATTGCTAAATTTCAAAGTTGTAGGAATATTTCTCAAAACATCATAGAAGTCCAGGGAATGGAATCGTTTGTGAAGGATACCTGGACTCAAAAAAAAAAAGGAGCTAGAACTTAGCCTTGAGGATCTAGAGACTATTTGTGAATCAACGGATAATGATCATCCGTTGACAGATGAACCATCAATGGATGAGAGGTATCCGTCGACTAACAAAAAGTTTGTTAGTAAGAAGGAACTCAAGAAACTGGATATCAAGTATGGTCCAGTCAACAAGAACTTTGTTAGTGGTGAGAGTAGCAAAACCAAATCTAGTGGGAAGGCTAAGGCAGGTGATTTACATAACAAAAAGGCTATTGGTAAATCAGATAATGAAAAGGTAGAAATTGAGGGTAAAAAGAAAAAGAACCGAAATGGTAAGATAGGAATCAACAAGAAAAACAATTATTCTCCTGACAAGTTTGCCCCTAGGAAAACTTGTAGTAATTGTAATAGTGTCAATCACCTATCTTCTAATTGAAAGATTGTCAACAAGGCTCCTGTTCATGTACCTCAAACAATACCATGTATGCCTGCAATGCCTGGTTTGTATCAAAATTCTAGTTTTTCAAATCAATATGTGAACTTGCCATATGTGTCTAATCCTTATTTTCAATTTGTGAATGTGCCACAAATGTCTTGGAGCATTCCTACCAAGAATAATATGTATGCCAATTTTCCACAAACGCATGCATCAAATATTCATGCAAATGAGCATTTGTCAAATCCCATCACTCAAGCATCTACACCTAAGTTGAAGAATGCTAAGAGTGCAAAGTCAAAAGCTAACAAGAAAGGACCCAAGGAAGCTTGGGTACCAAAATCAACTTGATTTGTTTTTGGAATGTGTGCAGGGAAACAGAAGGAATCTATGGTACCTAGATAGTGGATGCTCTAGGCACATGACAGGAGATTCAACCCTGCTCACAGAGTTCAAGGAAGGAGTTGGCCCTAGAATTACCTTTGGAGATGACAGCAAAGGATATACTAAGGGATATGGCCTGATTTCAAAAGATAATGTCATCATTGAAGAAGAGGCTTTAGTTGAAGGTTTGAAGCACAATTTGCTGAGTGTCAGTCAGATTTGTGACAAAGACTATGAAGTAAAGTTCACAAAAGAAGCCTGTGTTATTTCTGCCAAGGAAGACAACAATGTGGTATTGACAGGTTTTAGAAAGGAAATGTTTACATAGCTGACTTCAATTCAGCATGCTCAGAATCCATTACTTGTCTCTTCAGCAAAGCAAGTAAGGATGAGAGTTGGCTATGGCATAAGAAGCTGTCACATTTGAATTTTAAAGTTATGAATGATTTGGTAAGAAAGGATCTTGCTAGAGGAATCCCTCAATTGGAATTTGTCAGAGATGGACTGTGTGATGCCTGCCAATTAGGGAAACAAAAGAAATCATCCTTCAAAAGCAAGACAGAGTCATCCATTGTTAAGCCTCTTCAATTGCTGCATATGGACTTATTTGGTCCAGTAAATGTCATGTCTATTTCAAAGAAGAAATACTGTCTGGTGATTGTAGATGATTTTTCTAAGTTTACATGGACCTTCTTCCTGCACTCCAAGGATTGTGCAAGTGAAATCATCATCAATCACCTCAGAATACTAAACAATGGTTCTGAAGACAGAGTACAAAGAACCAGGAGTGACAATGGTACTGAATTCAAGAATTCCACAATGAAGATTTTCTGTGAAGAAAATGGAATTGTCCATGAGTTTTCTGCTGCCAGAACACCTCAACAAAATGGGGTTGTTGAAAGGAAAAACAGAACTCTCATTGAAGCATCTAGAACAATGTTAAGTGAATCAAGGTTACCAACATATTTCTGGGCTGAAGCTGTCAACACTGCATGCTTTACTCAGAATATTTCCTTGGTCAACCAAGCTAGAGGAATGAATCCTTATCAGTTGTTAACCAACAAGAAACCAACTTTAGCTTTCCTTCAAGTCTTTGGATGTAAGTGTTTTGTGCTAAGGAATCATGGAGATAACTTGGGCAAATTTGAAGCAAAGGCAGATGAAGCTATTTTTGTTGGATATGCAGCAGGGAAAGCCTATAAAGTCTACAACCTAAGAACCAACATTGTTATGGAATCTGTACATGTTGTGTTTGATGATCAAAAGATTATAGGTCTAAATGATGGAGGTTCCCATGAAAAGTTGGAATTTGAGAACGAAGGTGAAGGAAGAATGTACTATGATGATGATGAGGAAGATGAAGATCATGACCATAGAGATCCACCAAGAGTTGTTGTACCAACTAGAAGTGATGCTCACACTGGAAATGAAGCATCCGTTGATAGTCATTCTGGAGCATCCCTTGACAATATTAGAGATGCATCCGCTGACAGAGATTCTCAAGCATCCGTCGATAGGCAAAATGATGCATCCATTGACAGTCAACTTCATAATTCAGCAAGGACAACAAACTCAGGGGGAGTTTCTCAGGGTCAAAATTCAACGCTAAATCAACATGATCATGCTCATAAAAATGAAGCAACCTCATCAAGATCAAACCTTCCACCTGCAAGAAAATGGACTAGAGATCACCCATTTGAGTTAATCATTGGTGAATCAAATTCAAGAGTCCAAACTAGAAGGACCACTCAAGCAGAATGTCTATACAGTAGCTTCCTGTCTCAAGAGGAACCTAAGAAAGTGGAAGATGCCCTTCTAGATCCAGATTGGGTCTTAGCAATGCAAGAAGAGCTAAACCAATTTGAAAGAAATAAAGTATGGAAGCTTGTGCCCAAACCTGATGATAGAAGTGTCATAGGTACTAAATGGGTTCTCAAGAATAAGACAGATGAAAATGGCATAATTGTGAGGAATAAAGCTAGATTAGTGGCAAAGGGCTATTCTCAAGAAGAAGGGATAGATTTTGATGAAACTTTTGCTCCAGTGGCAAGACTTGAGGCAATAAGAATCTTCCTAGCCTATGCAGCACATGCCAATTTCAAGGTCTATCAGATGGATGTCAAAAGTGCCTTTCTAAATGGGGAACTGGAAGAAGAGGTCTATGTCCATCAACCTCCTGGCTTTGAAGATCCAGAATTTCCAGAATATGTATATCTTCTCATGAAAGCACTTTATGGTTTGAAGCAAGCACCAAGAGCCTGGTATGACACTTTATCTCAATTTCTTTTGAAGAATCACTTCACTAGAGGTACAGTAGATAAAACCTTATTTCATAGGAATATCAATGGCTCTTCAATACTTGTTCAAATCTATGTAGATGATATTATTTTTGGGTCTACAGATGAGAAGCTTTGCAAAAGGTTTGCCAAACTTATGCAAAGTTGGTATGAAATGAGCATGATGGGTGAATTAACTTACTTTCTTGGCCTACAAGTAAAGCAAGTTAATGAGGGCATTTTCATAAGTCAAACAAAATATATTTATGATCTTTTAAAGAAATTTGACTTAATGGCTTGTACCTCTGCAAAAACACCCATGGCCACTGCAACTAAGCTTGAGTTGAATACTAAGGAAAAGTCTGTGGACATCTCAAGCTATAGAGGCATGGTAGGTTCACTTCTATACCTAACAGCTAGTAGACCTGATATAATGTTTTCTACTTGTCTTTGTGCTAGATTTCAAGCTGACCCTAGAGAGTCTCACTTGATAGCTATTAAGAGAATTTTCAGGTATCTCAAGGGAACACCAAACCTTGGCATTTGGTACCCAAGAGAATCTGGTTTTGATCTAACTGGCTATTCAGATGCAGATTATGCAGGTTGCAGAGTTGATAGGAAAAGTACTACAGGTTCCTGTCAATTTCTAGGAAACAGGATTGTTTCATGGTTCAGTAAGAAACAGAACTCAGTCTCCACTTCTACAGCTGAAGCTGAGTACATTGCTGCTGGAAGTTGTTGTGCACAGATTCTATGGATGAGAAATCAACTTATTGACTATGGTCTAAAAGTTGAGAAGATTCCAATTTTCTGTGACAACACAAGTGCTATTGCCATCACAAGGAATCCAGTGCAACACTCGAGAACCAAGCATATTGACATCAAATACCACTTCATTAGAGAACATGTGATGAATGGTACAGTAGGAATGCACTTTGTGCAAAGTGAAATGCAGCTTGCAGATATCTTCACCAAGCCTCTTGATGAATCCACATTCACAAGATTGGTAGGTGAACTAGGTATGCTTAACTTGTCATAATTCCTAGTGATATTTGATTTTACTGCATTGCAGCTAGAAATGTGTTTTGATTTACTTGAGAATTAAAAACTCTCAGAAAAATTTTCTTCAGAAATTTTGCCCAAGGCAAAATTATCTTATCAACGGATATCCTTTACCCGTTGATAGCATAAACACATTCCTAGATTTTCATATATCAACGGATAACAGGTTATCCACGTCATCAACGGATAAACTGTCTCTCAACCGTTCATTTCATATCCGTTGATATACATATTTTCTTTTAAATATAACCTTTGGTAAACGTGTATCTATATAGGACTGGTTATATTTATTTTCTTTTATTATTTGACAGTTACTTTTGACCAATGGGTAATTACTTTTAATTATTTCATTTTCAATTCTTGGATAGTATAAAAGGTTGTCTTGTGCTCTCACATCTCACTTTTATCGACTTTCAAAATCCTCTTAAGTAAACTGCATCTTCTTCACAAAAACTCTTTGCAACAAAAGTTCAAACACTTCAATGGCGCCTATTGTTAAGATGATGTCTTCGACTGGGTTCACCTATGAGAAGAACAACTTCGCGGCCTATGTCGATACAGTGAATGCCCCAGGAGCTTATCACACCATGATGAATTTTGTGAAGAACTGTAAACTTTCGTATGCTATGACTGCCACCACTCCTCTAATCCACGAGGTAATCGAAGAGGTGTGGGCATCTGCTGAGTTCAATGGCACAGACGGTACAATTGCTTTTTCCTTAAAGGGTAAAAACTATGTAGTTAACTCTGATGTGATAACTGCTTGTTTAAAATTACCTGAGAATAACTGTCTGAAAGTACCCAGTGATGCTGAAATAGTTGACTTGCTTAATTCCATAAATTATGCCCTTAGTACTGATAATTTAGGGAAAATTGTTAGGAAAGGGATGGTTAAAGAATGGAGTTATTTTTGTGATGCCTTCTGTTAGGAATATGTTGTACTTGATGATAACTTCACAATCAATCAAATTGTTTAAGGTTTTGTAGCTGTCAACGGATGAGGATTTATAACTCTATCCGTTGACAGGTAGCTCATCAACGGATGAGGTTTTGTAGCACACTGCAGTATCTCTATGTTATCAGTTGATAGTGTTTTTATCCACAGTCATGTTGACTATCAACGGATAGGCAGAATAGGGTAGCCAATTGTAAATAAGCTATGCTATGTAATTCTGTCTAAGTGAAAGTGTATCAACGGATGAAGACTAAACTCTATCAACGGATACAACTCAAATCCACTCTATCAACGGATACAGCTCAAGTCCCAACATCAACGGATACTGCTCTATACATCATCAACGGATGTCAGTATACATCATCAACGGATGTCAGTGTACATCATCAACGGATAATCATTGACACTGATTTCTATGATTAGCTGGAGATTAGCAGTTGATAAGGACATGTTTGACTGACAGATCACATGAGTTGAAAGTAGATACAAAAAGCAGTATGGCAGCCATACTTTGGAAACACAGAAGAAAGAAGCATTCCATTTACACTATGAATACAAGAAAGGTGCAGGAGATATGTCTGAACACAAGGACAACCTTTCGGCTACATGTGTATTTGGAGTGTAGTAGCAAGTCAACTAGAATTAGATTAGTATTATCTTATTCCAGTAGGTACTTGTAAAACTTGGGATATATAACCAAGGGTAGCAACTCTTTGTAGGTTAAGAAAACAGACATATTTGCTTAGGGTTTCTTGAATATCCTTAGAAGCAAAGAGTTGTAAAACGGCAGCTGTGTACATTTTGTATCACAGAGTTTTCTTCAAATAAAAGCTTCAGGTGGTGCATATTAACCACCTGATTTTATATATGTATGTGTTTAAATCTAACATTGCAATTATCTTTTCATAAGTTTCTGAAGTTCTTATCAGAAATTTATAAATATCAAGAATTGTATTCAACCCCCCCCTTCTACAATTATACAAGTGTGTAATCTGGGAATAACAATTGGTATCAGAGCTAGCTTCTAACATATTTGAAGTTTAAAGATCAACACACTTCCAACATGTCTAAGAAGGATTATGGAGTGAAGATTTCAGTTCTTGATAGAGAAAATTACTTTCACTGGAAAGTAAAAATGCGTCTACATCTCTCGTCTATTGATGAGGGTTTTGTGGATTGCATTGACAAGGGTCCTCACGTTCCAATGAAGACAGCAACAAGAGTTGGCCTGGCTGATGATGTGCCTGACACTTTCATTCCCAAACCTGTTTCTGAGTGAAGTCTTGAAGATATTGCAGAAGTCCACAAAGACAAAAAGGCCATGAATATTCTGTTCAATGGTCTAGAAACAGACATGGTTGACAATGTTATTAACTGCACTACCGCCAAGGAAGTATGGGACATTGTTCAAACCCTGTGTGAAGGAACAGAATAGGTAAGGGAAAACAAGATGCAACTACTAATCCAACAGTATGAACATTTTCACTTTAAGAGTGAAGAAACATTGAATGATACATTTAGTAGATTTCAAAAGCTACTAAATGGTTTGAAACTGTATGGAAGAGTCTATCAAGTTAAAGACTCTAATCTCAAATTTCTGAGATCACTGCCCAAGGAATGGTAGCCAATGACTGTTTCTCTAAGAAACACTCAAGAGTACAAGACATTTACTCTTGAAAGGCTCTATGGAACTTTAAAGACCTATGAGCTGGAAATGGAGCAGGATGAAGAGATTGAGAAGTCTCAAAAGAAAAGTGGGTCAGTTGCACTCGTTGCTAATTTGGAGCAAAAGGAGGAAAGGACAGAAACTGCTAGTTCTACACCAAACAGGGAGGTTTGTAAAAGTAGAGCAGAATCAAGCAGGAGCAAGGAAAAGGTGTCTGAGGAATTGAATGCCCTTCAGCAGGATGAATTAGATGAGATAGATGAGCACTTAGCTTTTCTATCTAGGAGATTCTCTAAGCTGAAATTCAAGAGAAACTCTGGGATGGCCAAGCCATTTAACAAGGATTTTTCCACAAACAACTATGTGGATAAATCCAAAATTAAATGCTACAATTGTGGGATTGCTGGTCATATGATAAGTGAATGCAGGAAACCTAGATCTGAGAACAAGGGAAAGCCAACTGAGGTTGTTGACTATAAGAAGAAATATTTTGATCTTCTCAGGCAGAAAGGAAAGGCATTCTTGACCCAAGAGTATGACTGGGCTGTTGATGACAATCATTCTGATGATGATGCTGAGTTAGTCAACCTTGCTTTAATGGCTGATTCTGGAGAGCAGGAAGCAAGTTCAGCTAGCAATCAGGTATTTTCTACTAATCTCTCTGAGCTCACTAAAGAGGAATGCAATAGTGTTATAGATGAAATGTCTACTGAACTATATCACTTAAGTGTTACTCTTAAATCACTTACTAAAGAGAACAATAGAATTAAAGAGTCTAATCTGTTTTTAAGTGATAGAAATGCTGCTCTAGAATCTCAATTTCTAGAATTTGAGAAAATGAGAGTTGATTGCAATAATGCTAAAAGTGAACTTGAAGCTGTGTTAAAAAGAGAACTGATTTTAAAAGACCAGCTTGAAAAAGAACAAAGGATAATTGCTAAATTTCATAGTTGTAGGAATATTTCTCAAAACATAATAGAAGTTCAGGGAATAGAATCATTTGTGAAGGATACCTGGACTCAAAGGAAAAAGGAGATAGAACCTGGCCTTGAGGATCTAGAGACTATTTGTGAATCAACGGATAGTGATCATTCGTTGACAGATGAACCGTCAACGGATGAGAGGTATCCGTCGACTAACAAAAAGTCTGTTAGTAAGAAGGAACTTAGGAAACTGGATATCAAGTATGGTCCAGTAAACAAGAATTTTGTTAGTGGTGAGTGCAGCAAAACCAAATCCAGTGGGAAGGCTAAGACAGGTGATTTACACAACAAAAAGGCTGTTGGTAAATCAGACAATGAAAAGGTAGAAATTGAGGGCAAAAAGAAAAAGAACAGAAATGGTAAGATAGGCATCAACAAGAAAAACAATTACTCTCCTGACAAGTTTGCTCCTAGGAAAACTTGTAGTAATTGTAATAGTGTCAATCATTTATCTTCTAATTGCAAGATTGTTAACAAGGCTCCTGTTCATGTACCTCAACCAATGCCATGTATGCCTGCAATGCCTGTTATGCCTGGTTTGTATCAAAATGCTAGTTTTTCAAATCCATATGTGAACATGCCATATGTGTCTAATCCATACTTTCAATCTATGAATGCGCCACAAATGTCATGGAACCTACCTAACATGAATAATATGTATGCCAATTTTCCACACATGCATGCATCCAATATTCATGCAAATGAGCATTTGTCAAACCCCATTACTCAAGCATCTACACCGAAGATGAAGAATGCTAAGAGTGCAAAGTCAAAGGCTAACAAGAAAGGACCCAAGGAAGCTTGGGTACCAAAATCAACTTGATTTGTTTTTGAAATGTGTGCAGGGAAACAGAAGGAATCTATGGTACCTAGACAGTGGATGTTCTAGGCACATGGCAGGAGATTCAACCCTGCTCACAGAGTTCAAGGAAGGAGCTGGCCCTAGAATTACCTTTGGAGATGACAGCAAAGGATATACTAAGGGATATGGCCTGATTTCAAAAGACAATGTCATCATTGAAGAAGTGGCTTTAGTTGAAGGTTTAAAGCACAATTTGCTGAGTATCAGTCAGATTTGTGACAAAGACTATGAAGTAAAGTTCACAAAAGAAGCCTGTGTTGTTTCTGCCAAGGAAGACAACAATGTGGTATTGACAGGCTTTAGAAAGGAAATGTTTACATAGCTGACTTCAATTCAGCATGCTCAGAATCCATTACTTGTCTCTTCAGCAAAGCAAGTAAGGATGAGAGTTGGCTATGGCATAAGAAGCTGTCACATTTGAATTTTAAAGTTATGAATGATTTGGTAAGAAAGGATCTTGCTAGAGGAATCCCTCATTTGGAGTTTGTCAAAGATGGGCTATGTGATGCCTGCCAATTAGGGAAACAAAAGAAATCATCTTTCAAAAGCAAGACAGAGTCATCCATTGTTAAGCCTCTTCAATTGCTGCATATGGATTTATTTGGTCCAGTAAATGTCATGTCTATTTCAAAGAAGAAATACTGTCTGGTAATTGTAGATGATTTTTCTAAGTTCACATGGACTTTCTTCCTGCACTCCAAGGATTGTGCAAGTGAAATCATTATCAATCACCTCAGAATGCTAAACAATGGTTCTGAAGACAGAGTACAAAGGATCAGGAGTGACAATGGTACTGAATTCAAGAATTCCACAATGAAGATTTTCTGTGAAGAGAATGGAATTGTCCATGAGTTTTCTGCTGCCAGAACACCTCAACAAAATGGGGTTGTTGAAAGGAAAAACAGAACTCTCATTGAAGCAGCTAGAACAATGTTAAGTGAATCAAGATTACCAACATATTTCTGGGCTGAAGCTGTCAACACTGCATGCTTTACTCAGAATATTTCCTTGGTCAATCAAGCTAGAGGAATGACTCCTTATCAGTTATTAACCAACAAGAAACCAACTTTAGCTTTTCTACATGTCTTTGGATGTAAGTGTTTTGTGCTAAGGAATCATGGAGATAATTTAGGCAAATTTGAAGCAAAGGCAGATGAAGCTATTTTCGTTGGATATGCAGCAGGGAAAGCCTACAAGGTCTACAATCTAAGAACCAACATTGTTATGGAATCTGTACATGTTGTGTTTGATGATCAAAAGATTCTAGGCCTAAATGATGAAGGTTACCATGAAAAGTTGGAATTTGAGAATGAAGGTGAAGGAAGAATGTACTATGATGATGATGAGGAGAATGAAGATCATGACCACAGAGATCCACCTAGAGCTGTTACACCAACTAGAAGTGATGCTTACACTGAAAATGAAGCATCCGTTGATAGTCATTCTGGAGCATCCGTTGACAGTCATTCTGCAACATCCGTTGACACTATTAGAGATGCATCCGTTGACAGAAATTCTCAAGCATCCGTCGACAGGCAAAATGATGCATCCATTGACAGTCAACTTCATAACTCAGCAAGGACAACAAACTCAGGGGGAGTTTCTCAAGGTCAAAATTCAATGCTAAATCAACATGATCATGGAAATGAAGCAACCTCATCAAGATCAAATCTTCCACCTGCAAGAAAATGGACTAGAAATCATCCATTTGAGTTAATCATTGGTGAATCAAATTCAAGAGTCCAAACTAGAAGGGCCACTCAAGCAGAATGTCTATACAGTAGCTTCATGTCTCAAGAGGAACCTAAGAAAGTGGAAGATGCCCTTCTAGATCCAGATTGGGTCTTAGCAATGCAAGAAGAGCTAAACCAATTTGAAAGAAATAAAGTATGGAAGCTTGTGCCCAAACCTGATGATAGAAGTGTCATAGGTACTAAATGGGTTCTCAAGAATAAGACAGATGAAAATGGCATAATTGTGAGGAATAAAGCTAGATTAGTGGCAAAGGGCTATTCTCAAGAAGAAGGGATAGATTTTGATGAAACTTTTGCTCCAGTGGCAAGACTTGAGGCAATAAGAATCTTTCTAGCCTATGCAGCACATGCCAATTTCAAAGTCTATCAGATGGATGTCAAAAGTGCCTTTCTAAATGGGGAACTGGAAGAAGAGGTCTATGTCCATCAACCTCCTGGTTTTGAGGATCCAGAATTTCCAGAATATGTATATCTTCTCATGAAAGCACTTTATGGTTTGAAGCAAGCACCAAGAGCCTGGTATGACACTTTATCTCAATTTCTTTTGGAGAACCACTTCACTAGAGGTACAGTAGATAAAACCTTATTTCATAGGGATATTAATGGCTCTTCAATACTTGTTCAAATCTATGTAGATGATATTATTTTTGGGTCTACAGATGAGAAGCTTTGCAAAAAGTTTGCCAAACTTATGCAAAGTAGGTATGAAATGAGTATGATGGGTGAATTAACTTACTTTCTTGGCCTACAAGTAAAGCAAGTTAATGAGGGCATTTTCATAAGTCAAACAAAATATATTTATGATCTCTTAAAGAAATTTGACTTAATGGATTGTACATCTGCTAAAACACCTATGGCCACTGCAACTAAGCTTGAGTTGAATACTAAGGAAAAGTCTGTGGACATCTCAAGTTATAGAGGCATGGTAGGTTCACTTTTATACCTAACAGCTAGTAGACCTGATATAATGTTTTCTACTTGTCTTTGTGCTAGATTTCAAGCTGATCCTAGAGAGTCTCACTTAATAACTATTAAAAGAATTTTCAGGTATCTCAAGGGAACACCAAACCTTAGCATTTGGTACCCAAGAGAATCTGGTTTTGATCTAACTGGCTATTCATATGCAGATTATGCAGGTTGCAGAGTTGATAGGAAAAGTACTACAGGTTCCTGTCAATTTCTAGGAAACAGGCTTGTGTCATGGTTCAGTAAGAAACAAAACTCAGTCTCCACTTCTACAGCTGAAGCTGAGTACATTGCGGCTGGAAGCTGTTGTGCACAGATTTTATGGATGAGAAACCAACTCATTGACTATGGTCTAAAAGTTGAGAAGATTCCAATTTTCTGTGACAACACAAGTGCTATTGCCATCACAGGGAATCCAGTGCAACATTCGAGAACCAAGCACATTGACATCAAATACCACTTCATTAGAGAACATGTGATGAATGGTACAGTAGAAATGCACTTTGTGCCAAGTGAAATGCAGCTTGCAGATATCTTCACCAAGCCTCTTGATGAATCCACATTCACAAGATTGGTAGGTGAGCTAGGTATGCTTAACTTGTCATAATTTCTAGTGATATTTGATTTCAATGAATTGAAGCTGGAAATGTGTTTTGATTTACTTGAAAGTTAAAACTTTCAGAAAAATTTTCTGCAGAAATTTTGCCTAAGGTAAAATTAGCTTATCAACGGATATCCTTTTATCCGTTGATAGTATAAACACATTACTAGATTTTTGCATGTCAACGGGTAACAGGCTATCCACGTCATCAACGGATAAACTGTATCTCAACCGTTCATTCTATATCCGTTGATATACATTTTTTTTTAACCGTTGGTAACCGTGTATATCTAATCATGGCTGTACTTATTCTCTTTTTATTTATTATCTGACAGTTACTTTTGACCAATGGAGTAATTACTTTTTATTATTTCATTTTTAATTCTTGAAAAATATAAAAGGCGAACTTGTACTCTCACATCTCACTTTTATTCATTTTCAAGCATATCAAAAGTTAACTGCATCTTCTTCCCTAAAACTCTCTGTAACCAAAGTTCAATCACTTCAATGGCGCCTATTGTTAAGATGATGTCCTCCACTGGGTTTACCTATGAGAAGAACAATTTCGCGGCCTTTGTTGACACAGTGAATGCTCCAGAAGCTTACCACACTTTGATGAGTTTCGTGAAGAAATGCAAACTGTCATATGCTATGACGGCTACCACTCCCTTAATCCACGAGGTAATTGAAGACATGTGGACATCTGCTGAGTACAATGGCACAGACGGTACAATTGCTTTTTCTTTAAAGGGTAAAAACTATGTGGTTAATTCTGATGTAATAACTGCTTGTTTAAAATTGCCTGAGAATAACTGTCTGAAAGTACCTACTGATGCTGAAATTGTTGCCATGCTTAATTCTATTAATTATGCCCTTAGTACTGAAAACTTAGGGAAAATTGCTAGAAAAGGAATGGTTAAAGAATGGAGCTACTTCTGTGATGCCTTCATTAAAACTTTTTCAGGAAAAATTAGTAATTTTGATGTTGTTACCTAGTCCATGCTAACAATGATGTGTATGCTTTTAAATGATAAATTCTATAATTTTGGCACATTAGTTATGTATGAGATAGCTGCAAAGTTGGGTAAAAAGGAAACTAGGAGCAAGAATATCTACTTTGCTAGATTTTTAATGCTCTTAGCACTGCATGTGTCTGAGAATAAGCTATCCATTGCTAACCCGGATAGCAAGTTCACATGTTTTGTTCAGGAGAAGAAAGTCTTAAGTGATTTAATTCGAATGAACTCCAATGCAGAAGTACAGTTGGTATATCTACCAATTGTTCAGGTAACTATCTCTAACTCTGAAACCCCTATCTCCAACCCCCAAATTTCTTTGCCTTCTAGTGTCACAATGGAGTCTGTAGTTGTGACCAAACAGGCTCCTACCAAAGTGACCAAATCCAAAGTTCCAAAACCACATTCTAAAAGGCAAACCTCAAGTGTCTCTCAAAAGACACCTGTTGTAAAAACTACCAAACCTCTTGAGGGGAGTGTGAAGGTGGTAGTGAGTGGTGAGGGACAGGGTGAACATCAAAGAAGCCCTAAGGATAAGGAAGGAGAGATGAGTGCAACCACCATTTCAGTCTCTCAAAAGACTGCTAATGTAACTACAGGCCAAATTCTAGTTACACTCTCCCAAAAGAATGTGACTACTGAATCAAGTTCCCCACAAGGAACACTGCACAAGAGGGTTAGGGACACATATAGCCCAATCTCAAAAACCTATGGAAGAAGAGTGAAATCTAAAACCACAGGGGAATCACAGGGTGCACACACTGTACAGGAAACTGTGCCTTCTTAAACTCAGTTTGATGTGGCTTCAATAAATGTGGAGTCACAGCCCCTTGATCTTAATCTTCAAATCGACACACATTACAATCCACCATCACCAACTCCATCTCTGGATGTGGATATGATATCTACATCAATTCCTGATTCTCCATCTTTAAGATTCTTGGAGAAGCCCCACTCTGTAATTGGTGGTCATCATCTTTTAGATGATTTGTTGGACCATCAATCTTCCCTTCCAGAATTCTCAACACAGACTGTGGCCTCGAACTTAAAATCAATCTCCACAGATTCAGTGTTGGTTTTCTCTTCAACGGATAGAATTATTCCTTCCTCAACGGATATCCTTCATCCGTTGACAAGTGTTTCTCCATCAACGGATGCGCCTCTATCTAGCCATCCGTTGACAGCTATAACTACTCCATCAACGAATATTCCTTATCCGTTGATAACTCACTCTACCACTGCTATATCTGACATTCCAGTGTCAAGTGTAGAGGAGTTCGCAGTAGTTGAAACACTTTTAGGTTTGAGGGAAGGGAGTGAGAGGCTGCCTTGTGAGCAGGCAAAAGGAGAGATAAATAATGAGAGGCTGGCCAATTCTTCCGGTCAGGCAAAAGGAGAGTTTGAGAGTTCCACCTTAGTAGGTGAAGGTGAGGGTGTGAGAGGTGTGAGCCAAGGGGAGCTCTTGATGCAAGAAAAGAGAGATGAGGGGAGAGAAGGGACTACAGGAGAGATAAGGATGGAAGAAGCAGCCATTGCTAGTGAGTCAATGGGGGTTGAGGATGCATCCAAGGAAATGGAATTTCAAAGAGAATATCAGTCCATGATTGACTCCATTTCTTTGGTTGCTGAAACCTTTACTCACCATGTTCCTGCCTATCAAATTCTGGCACAACAGGGCAATGTGGAAGCAGAGGAGGCAATGCACCTAGTGCACACCTCACAATCTCTACTTAGAGCTAAGGAATCTATAGCAGCTCTGCCAACCACTGCTGAGAGTGATGAATTTGACAATTCTGAAGATGAAGACAGCCAGAGCTCTGAAGATGAAGGTGGTAGCAGTATTCATGATTTTGCATTTGCTCAAAACTACACCTATCATCAACTTGATATGGAAATCATAAGGCAATATAAATCTGCCCTGGATGAGCACCCAGAAGCAGATCCACAGAGAAAGGTTGTTCTTCAACAGGCAATTGACTCCCTAAAGTTACAAAAGATGCAAATGGTGATTCAGAGATCCAGTTTAGAGGAGGTCAAACAAGAAATCAAGGATGTGAAGATCTCTGTGGATTCCAAGCTAGAGCAACTAGCTCCTACAGCCACTCTGAGGGTGTTGCAACAAAGGTTTCTCAAAGAAGACAACCTGGCTAAATCTGTGCAACTTCTCAATTCAAGAGTGGAAAAGATGGAATCCCAGATGGAGCAATTTCTTCAACATCAGAAACTGCAAACCCAACTGCTAGAAAAGTTAGTTGCAGCCCCAACTTCTAGTCAAACCCTTGATGCTAACAAAAAGGGGGAGAAAGTGGAAGAGGCTGTGGCAACTACAAGTCAAATCTTAATTTCTGAAAGAAGGGAAGCAGCAAGTGAGGGGGAGCAGCAGCCTACCATAGTGGTCAATCCACAAGAATTCATTGTCACAGCTTCCCCCAGCAAATCCAAACCTCTATCTGAAGAGTTTGATCTTTCAAACTTGACAGAAGAAGAAAAGCTAGCCAAAATTGAAGCTCTCCAAAAGATGAAAGAAGAAAACTATGAAAGGATAATGAGGACAGAAAGATTGATCAATCAATCTATTGCATCAACTCTGTTTTCTAGCCAAACCTCAGCTCCAACAATATCTACAACAATTCTGAAGGTGCTCACTCCAGCAATTGTGGCTCCTACATTCTATGATGCTGAGCCTTCTCATGTTAAGGAATTTGAACCCTACATCAAATCAAGACCCTTCTCACCACCAAAAGCAAATGGGAAGAACAAGTTACAACTGGACTTTCCATTTCCCAAGGATGATGAAGAGAAGTTGATGGGTAAGGCAATCAAGGAATTCAAGGAGAAGACTAACAGTTGTGTAAGAGAATGGATGGCTGTAATCATAAGGAATGGAAAAGTTCTAAACATATCCAACAACCATCCTAGATTTGTTGAAGCCAAGAGAGAAGAGACTTCAAGGCTGCTAAGAGAATCTCAACCAAGCACTGAATATCAATATGAAAACTCAGATGAGAAGCAAGCAAGGCTGGCTCAAGAGTTATTGGATGAGGTAGAGGATGAATTGAGGGAACCTGAGGAAGTCCCCAAATTCAAAAAGAAAGGGAAATCAGTCCCCAAATCCAAGAGATTAAAATCACATGCAAGGAGGCCTGTCTCTCCAGAAACTGAAAACAAAGAGACAGTTGGTTTATCACAACCTATTGATGTGAAAGTATTCAACCCAGATGTAAATTTCCATGGTGAGCCTATAGTACCTAAAGAGGAACCAATGAATCTTGACTCCATTGAGGTTCCTTCATTCTTGCTGAAGCCTCAACAGAAGCCTACACAGAAGAAAAGGAAACCAAGGAAGCAACCTTCAAAGGAACCAATTCAAGTTGCTAGGGTACCTGCAATTGTCAGGCAGCCAATCTTGGAAAACAAGGATGATTTTATCTATCAGGCAGATATTGAAGAATACTCTGACATGAATCTTTATCTGGATGAATTGTCAGAAGTAAGAGGAATTGACAAATATAAACATTTGCCTGAAAGATTGGTCTTTGTATACAAGAGAGGAACGGAAAGGACATGGCCACTACAAAGGGTTCTTAGAGAAAATTATCATACCTTAACCAAAGTGTTCTCTGCAATCAAGAGATACACAGGGTTCTCCAAGATAGCAAAAGGGGAGATACTGGACAAAATAGAACAAATAAGGAGGGATTGGAACTCACCATCAAGTCTACCAAGGAAAATGAAGATCCCATACAATGGACAGAAAATCCACCTCCAACCTTTCTGGATGATGGAGTTCAGGGATGAAGATGGTAACAGGAGATTCTTCAGGTTAGAAGACCAACTACCAAAGGCTAGTTCTCAATACCTGAGATGGCTACAACAGAAGCTAAATCCAAAGGTAGATGAAGAAGATGCCTTCTATAGGCAACTCCAAATACAGATTGAGTCCAACTCTGCCAAGGAAGGAAAATCAAGGGTGATGCCAACAAGAGGAAAGAAACAGTCCTAATCTGCTCAGTCTAGAGGAGCACTTCTCTGTAAATTTCTCAAACTTTCAGTTTTTAATTATTGTAGCTTAATACAATTTATGTATTGTTCTTTATATATCTTTAGGAATGTTTTGTTATCATCAAGGTCCTGAATTTATGCTTTATTGCCATCAAGTATAAATTGGGGGAGATTGTTAGGAATATGTTGTACTTGATGATAACTTCACAATCAATCAAATTGTTTAAGGTTTTGTAGCTGTCAACGGATGAGGATTTATAACTCTATCCGTTGACAGGTAGCTCATCAACGGATGAGGTTTTGTAGCACACTGCAGTATCTCTATGTTATCATTTGATAGTGTTTTTATCCACAGTCATGTTGACTATCAACGGATAGGCAGAATAGGGTAGCCAATTGTAAATAAGCTATGCTATGTAATTCTGTCTAAGTGAAAGTGTATCAACGGATGAAGACTAAACTCTATCAACGGATACAACTCAAATCCACTCTATCAACGGATACAACTCAAGTCCCAACATCAACGGATACTGCTCTATACATCATCAACGGATGTCAGTATACATCATCAACGGATGTCAGTGTACATCATCAACGGATAATCATTGACACTGATTTCTATGATTAGCTGGAGATTAGCAGTTGATAAGGACATGTTTGACTGACAGATCACATGAGTTGAAAGTAGATACAAAAAGCAGTATGGCAGCCATACTTTGGAAACACAGAAGAAAGAAGCATTCCATTTACACTATGAATACAAGAAAGGTGCAGGAGACATGTCTGAACACAAGGACAACCTTTCGGCTACATGTGTATTTGGAGTGTAGTAGCAAGTCAACTAGAATTAGATTAGTATTATCTTATTCCAGTAGGTACTTGTAAAACTTGGGATATATAACCAAGGGTAGCAACTCTTTGTAGGTTAAGAAAACAGACATATTTGCTTAGGGTTTCTTGAATATCCTTAGAAGCAAAGAGTTGTAAAACGGCAGCTGTGTATATTTTGTATCACAGAGTTTTCTTCAAATAAAAGCTTCAGGTGGTGCATATTAACCACCTGATTTTATATATGTATGTGTTTAAATCTTACATTGCAATTATCTCTTCATAAGTTTCTGAAGTTCTTATCAGAAATTTATAAATATCAAGAATTGTATTCAACCCCCCCCCCTTCTACAATTATACAAGTGTGTAATCTGGGAATAACACCTTCATTAAAACTTTTTCAGGCAAAATTAGTAATTTTGATGCTGTTACCCATTCCATGCTAGTTATGTTGTGTATGCTTCTGACTGATAAATTCTATAAGTTTGGCACACTAGTCATGTATGAGATAGCAGCAAAATTAGGTAAAAAGGAAACTAGGAGCAAGAATATCTATTTTGCTAGATTTTTGATGCTCTTAGCACTGCATGTATCTGAGAATGAGCTATCCATTGCTAACCCGGATAGCAAGTTCACATGTTTTGTTCAGGAGAAGAAAGTCTTAAGTGATTTAATTCGAATGAACTCCAATGCAGAAGTACAATTGGTATATCTACCAATTGTTCAGGTAACCCTTTCTAACCTTGAAACTCCTATCTCTAACCCCCAAATTTTTTTGCCTTCCACAGTCACAATGGAGTCTGTAGTAGTGACCAAACAGGCTCCTACCCAAGTGACTAAAACAAAAGTTTCCAAACCAAAATCTAAGAGACAAACCTCAGGTGCTTCTCAAAAAGCACCTGTTGCAAAAACTACCACAACTCTTGAGGGGAGTGTGAAGGAGGTAGTGAGTGGTGAGGGACAGGGTGCAAGCCCTAAGAATAAGGTAGGTGAGGAAAGTGTACCAAATAGCCAAGCCCAAGTTACATCCTCTCAACAGGGTGTGACTACTAGTTCTACAGCAACTCTGCACAAAATGGTAAGGGACACTAGCCCTCTCTCAAAAACCTATGAAAGAAGAGTAAAATCTAAAACCATAGGGGAATCACAGGGTGCACACACAGTACAGCGAACTGTACCTTCTCAAATTCAGTTTGATGTGACTTCAATAAATGTGGAGTCACAGCCCCTTGAATTTAACCTTCAAATTGATACACATTACAATCCCCCATCACCAACTCCAACTCTGTATGTGGATATGATATCTACATCAATTCCTGATTCTCCATCTTTAAGATTCTTGGAGAAGCCCCACTCTGCAATTGGTGGTCATCATCTTTTAGATGATTTGTTGGGCCATCAATCTTCCATTTCTGAATTCACAACAACATCTGTGGCCTCATCTTTAAAATCAATCTCCACAGATTCAGTGTTGGTTTTCACTTCAACGGATACTATCATTCCTTCATCAACGGATATCCTTCATCCGTTGGCAAGTGTTTCTCCATCAACGGATGCGCCTATGTCTAGCCATCCGTTGACAGCTATAACTACTCCATCAACGGATATCCCTTATCCGTTGATAACTCACTCTACCACTGTTATATCTGACATTCCTGTGTCAAGTGTGGAGGAGTTCTTAGTAGTTGAAACACTTTTAGGATTGAGGGAAGGGAGTGAGAAGCTGCCTTGTGAGCAGGCAAAGGAGAGGCATATAATGAGAGGCTGACCATTTCTTCAGGTCAGGCAAAAGGAGAGCAAGAGAGTTCCACCTTAGTAGGTGAAGGTGAGGGTGTGAGAGGTGTGAGCCAGGGGGAGCCCCTGATGCAAGAAAAGAGAGATGAGAGGAGAGAAAGGACTACAGGAGAAATAAGGCAGGAAGATCCAGCCATTGCAAGTGAGTTAATGGAGGTTAATGAAGCTTCTAAAGAGATGGAATTTCGACAAGAATATCAGTCAATCATTGACTCCATCTCTTTGGATCCTGAAACCTTTACTCATCCTGTTTCTGCCTATCAAGTCATGGCACAACAGGGCAATGTGGAGGCAGAGGAGGCAATGCACCTAGTGCACACCTCACAATCTCTACAAAGAGCAAAGGAAGCTTTGACAACTCTGCCTTCAGATGCTGACAGTGAAGAGTTTGGCAGTGATGACAGTGACAGCACAACAAATGATGAAGAAGTCAATGTGGCAGATACTCCAGAATGGCTATTTTCTACTGCCACTGTGGCTGGTGACTTCAATGTGGATATTATGAAGCAATATCAATCTGCTAGGGCTGAGCACCAAAATACAGGTCCACAGAGGAAGGCTGTTCTTCAACAAATAATGGACTCCCTGAAACTTCACAAGATGCACATGGTTATTCAAAGAACACAACAGGAGGAGGTCCAAACTGCAATTAGAGAAATGAAAGTGGAACTAGATGCCAGGATTGAGGCACTAGCCCCTACTACCACTCAGAAGGTGCTGACTAGCAAACTATTGAAGGAAGATAGCCTGGCCAAATCTGTTCAGCATCTCTCCTCCAGAGTGGATAGTATGGAATCTCAAATGCAGACACTCATTGCCAATCAATCCAAACAGACTGAGCTACTGGAAAGGCTACTTGCAGCCTCACCTCCAGCCCTTGATGCTAACAAAAGGGGGGAGAAAAAGGTAGAAGAGGTTGCAGCTACTTCTAGTCAAATTCAAGCTTCCAGTAGCAAGATAACACAAATTGAGGGGGAGCAACAGCCAATTATAGTGGTCAATCAAAAAGAGTTTACTATAGAGGCTTCCCCTCTGAAGAAACAAAAGGCTTTGCTTGTGATTCCTGACTTATCAAAAATGTCAGATGGTGAGAGGCAAGCCAGAATTAAAGAATTAGAGAAGATCAACAAGGAGGCAAATGAAAGAATGATGAGAACAGAAAGGATGATCAATGAATCAATTGTATCAGCTCTGTTCTCTACTCAGTACTCTGCTCCAACAATATCAACTACAATTCTGAAGGTGCTCACTCCAGAGATTGTGGCTCCCACATTTTATGATGCTGAACCTTCCTTTGTCAAAGAATTTGAACCCTTCATAAAAACCAAAGCTTACTCACCACCTAAAGCAAATGGGAAGAACAAGTTACAATTGGACTTTCCATTTCCCAAGGATGATGATGAGAAGCTGATGGGAAAGACAATCAAAGAGTTCAAGGAAAAGACAAATAAGAGTGTAAGAGATTGGATGGTTGTAATAATAAGGAATGGAAAAGTATTAAATATATCCAAAAGCCATCCTAGATTTGTTGAAGCAAAAAGAGAGGAAACCTCCAAACTTCTCAGGGAAGCTCATCTAAGTGAAGAAAATCAATATGAAAACTCAGATGAGAAGCAAGCCAGGCTGGCTCAGGAGTTATTGGATGAGGTAGAGGATGAAATGAGGGAACCTGAGGAAGTCCCCAAATCCAAACCTAAAAGGAAAGTGAAATCAGTCCCCAAATCCAAACCTAAAAGGAGAGTGAAATCAAAGGCAAAGAGGCCTGTCTCTCCAGAAATTGAAAGAAAGGAAACAGTTGGCTCATCACAACTTATTTCTGCACAAGTATTCAATCCAGCTGTGAATTTCCATGGTGACCCTATAATACCTAAAGAGGAACCAATGAATCTTGACTCCATTGAGGTTCCTTCATTCTTGCTGAAGCCTCAACAGAAGCCTAAACAAAAGAAAAGGATACCAAGGAAGCAACCTTCAAAGGAACCAATTCAAGTTGTTAGGGTACCTGCTATTGTCAAGCAGCCAATCTTGGAAAACAAGGATGATTTTATCTATCAGACAGATATTGAAGAATACTCTGGCATGAATCTGTATCTGGATGAATTGTCAGAAGTAAGAGGAATTGACAAATATAAACATTTTCCAGAGAGATTGGTCTTTGTATACAAGGGAGAAAAGGAAAGGACATGGCCACTACAGAGGGTTCTTGGAGAAAGTTATCTGACATTAACCAAGGTGTTCTCTGCAATTAAGAGATACACAGGGTTCTCCAAGATAGCAAAAGGGGAGATACTGGACAAAATATAACAGATAAGGAGAGAATGGAACTCACCATCAAGTCTACCAAGGAAGATGAAGATCCCATACAATGGACAGAAAATCCACCTTCAACCCTTCTGGATGATGGAGTTCAGGGATGAAGATGGTAACAGGAGATTCTTCAGGTTAGAAGACCAACTATCAAAGGCTAGTTCTCAACACCTGAGATGGTTACAACAAAAGCTAAATCCAAAAGTTGATGAAGAAGATGCCTTCTATAGGCAACTCCAAATGCAGATTGAGTCCAACTCTGCCAAAGAAGGAAAATCAAGGGTGATGCAAATAAGAAAGAAGAAACAGTTTTAATCTGCTCAGCCTAGAGGAGCACTTCTCTGTAAATTTCTCAAACTTTCAGTTTTTAATTTTTGTAGCTTAATACAATTTTTGCATTGTTCTATATGAAAGGCAGAGTGTGTAAACTTGTAACACTATAACTAATGTAACTCATCTAAAGGAAAAGATACTTAACCAGAAGACAATCAAGAACAAGAAGTCACAAAGAAATTAACAATAAATGAAGACAAGTTATTTGATACAATTCAACATGTTAACTATGATCAAGCCAAGAAGAAATCATTGAAAGAAGTTCAAGTCAAAGTTGTTCATGCCTCAGTGATTTAAAAAGCCAAGAATCAAGATCATAACTATCAGTATCAATAAGACTAATTGATTTCAAGTGAACAAGAAGGAAAGCAAATATTGGAAAGCCAAATTACTAATTGGATATGGTAATTTATTCAAGAAGCAAAAACACTATCAAGACTAGTCACTTATGAACCAGACCAGTGCATCAAGTGTCAGGACATTGATAGCAAGTTTATGTCAGTAATAAAGATCCATGTTCAAGAGCTTGGTGAAGAATAAAGAAGACATGAAGATATCACAAGTTCAAGATGTGCATTGAAGTTTCAAGTTGAAGACCAGAATATTTTCTAAGTACTAAATATTCTAGATGACCAAGTAGAAGTTTCTAAGTAGAAGTTCTACTTAGAAATTCGAGATGGCTAAGTAGAAATTCTCAAGCAGAAGTTCTACTTAGAGTGCAGCTTCAACATGACACATGGCATCTTCTGATTGGCAGATTTCCAAGCTTTCAAGATAAGGCAAGATTTATGTGGACATCATTGGGCCACGTATATCTTAGTCTTTGAAGACTACAGGACATAGATTACATGTAGTATAAATAGAAGTACTTGTGTAATGTTTTAGTTAGTGAGCAATAGTTGAGAGAAACACAAGAAAAAGAGAGAGAGTGCATTCACAGAGCTTAGTATCATTCACTTCTCTCTGAACTTCTGTCATACTTTGTAATGAATGTTGTAGCAACCATTTCAAGTTATATATAAAAAATATATTCCTTGAATCTGTGTGTTCATTTATTGCATCGTATTTATTGCTTCTCATATTCGAAAAGTTGTATTCACCCCCCCTCTACAACACATTTGGACCTAACACTATATATATCTTTAGGATTGTTTTGTTATCATCAAGGTCCTGAATTTATGCTTTATTGCCATCAAGTATAAATTGGGGGAGATTGTTAGGAATATGTTGTACTTGATGATAACTTCACAATTAATCAAGTTGTATATGGTTTTGTAGCTGTCAACGGATGAGGATTTATAACTCTATCCGTTGACAGGTAGCTCATCAACGGATGAGGTTTTGTAGCATACTGCAGTATCTCTATGTTATCAGTTGATAGTGTTTTTATCCACAGTCATGTTGACCATCAATGGATAGGCAGAATAGGGTAGCCAATTGTAAATAAGCTATGTTATGTAATTCTGTCTAAGTGAAAGTGCATCAACGGATGAAGACAGAACTCTATCAACGGATACAACTCAAATCCACTCTATCAATGGATACAGCTCAAATCTCAATATCAACGGATACAGCTCAATATATCATCAACGGATGTCAGAGTACAATGTCAACGGATAATAATTGACACTTACTTCTATGCTAAGCTGGGGATTGGCAGTTGATAAGGACAGGTTTGACTGACAGATCACATGGGTTGATAGTAGATACAAAAAACAGTATGGCAGCCATACTTTGGAAACACAGAAGAAAGAAGCATTCCGTTTACACTATGAATACAAGAAAGGTGCAGGAGACATGTCTGTTCACAAGGACAACCTTTCGGCTACATGTGTATTTGGAGTGGAGTAACAAGTCAACTTGAATTAGATTAATATTATCTTATTCCTGTAGCACTTGAAAACTTGGGATTTATAACCAAGTGTAGCAACTCTTTAGAAGCTAAGAAAACAGATACATTTGCTTAGGGGTTTTATTGAATATCCTTAGAAAGCAAAGAGTTGTAAAACAGAAGCTGTGTACTTTTGTATCACAGAGTTTTCTTCGAATAAAAGCTTCAGGTGGTGCATTTAACCACCTGATTTTTATGTGTTTGTGCATTAATATTTTTACAACAATTATCTAAGTATAGATTTCTTTCAGAAATTTATAAATATCAAGAATTGTATTCGACCCCCCTTCTACAATTACACAAGTGTGTAATCTGGGAATAACAGTTAGCTATCTACACCTATTCACCCCCTCTAGGTGTGCACTTTCATTTGGTATCAGAGCTTTGGTGTACTAACATTTCTGTAACAGGACAGTACAGATCCTATGGCACACTTTTATGTTGAGGGAGAATCATCAAACAAGCCACCACTTCTCGTTGGCACGGGAAATTATGATTTATGGAGATTAAGGATGAAGTTGTTTCTGAGCAGAAATCCACTTGAATGGTTGGTTGTTAAAGATGGTCCATTTACTTTTCTGGAAGAAAATGGCAAGCCAAAAGACGTTGCTGATCTTACCGGGGCGGAATTGATAAAAGCAAGTTATGATGGAAGAGCAAAGTACACACTTATTTGTGGTCTTTCAGATTTAGATCTTGACAAGGTCTCTTCTTGCATCACAGCAAAGGAGATGTGGGATATCTTAGAAATGCATTATCAAGCTATAACAAAATCAAGGGAAGTATATGTCAATCCAAAACAGCAAGTTGCATCAAGTGACACAAATAAATTTAAGGCACTCTTGGCATGGAATGATGATGAGGAATCAGCTTCTAATGATGAATCAAGTGATGAGATGGTCAACCTAGCTCTTGTTGGTATTGATGATGAGGATACCGTACGAGGAAATACCAAAGAAGTCCTTGTAGATAGTGAAGTGTCGGATTCGGATGATGATAGTAGTGAAGTACACTCATTTAATTTTGATTTATCTTCTAGTATTCCTATGTTAAATGAGATAACCATGCAGAAACATAGTAATATATCTATTGTGGAGTTCATGGAATTGAAGAATGAAAACAACGAGCTTGAAAAAAAGAATACTCATCTAAGGAAGATTATTTATGATCCAATGGTTGAGAAGGCTCCTACAAACAATCATGATGATCTTATTGTTGATATAAAGTATTATTCCCAGATTACACACTTGTATAATTGTAGAATGGGGGGTTGAATACAATTCTTGATATTTATAAATTTCTGATAAGAACTCCAGAAATCTATACTTGGATAATTGCTGTATAACGATTAATGCACAAACACATATAAACTCAGGTGGTTAAATGCACCACCTGAAGCTTTTATTTGAAGAAAACTATATGATACAAATGTACACAGCTGCCGTTTTACAACTCTTTGCTTTCTAAGGATATTCAAGAAAACCCTAAGCAAATGTATCTGTTTTCTTAGCTTCTAAAGAGTTGCTACACTTGGTTATAAATCCCAAGTTTTCAAGTGCTACAGGAATAAGATAATATTAATCTAATTCAAGTTGACTTGTTACTCCACTCCAAATACACATGTAGCCGAAAGGTTGTCCTTGTGAACAGACATGTCCCCTGCACCTTTCTTGTACTCATAGTGTAAACGGAGTGCTTCTTTCTTCTTTGTTTCCAAAGAATGGCTGCCATACTGCTTTTTGTATCTACTATCAACCCATGTGATCTGTCAGTCAAACCTATCGTTATCAACTGCTAATCCCCAGCTTAGCATAGAAGTAAGTATCAATGATTATCCGTTGACATTGTACACTATCATCCGTTGATGATAGTTTGAGCTGTATCCGTTGATATAGTAGATTTGATTTGTATCCGTTGATATTGTGGATTTGAGCTGTATCTGTTGATAGAGTTCTGTCTTCATCCGTTGATACACTTTCACTTAAACAGAATTACATAGCATAGCTTATTTACAATTGGCTACCCTATTCTGCCTATCCATTGATGGTCAACATGACTGTGGATAAAAACAATATCAATTGATAACATAGAGATACTGCAGTATTCTACAAGACCTCATCCGTTGATGAGCTACCTGTCAACAGATAGAGTTATAAATCCTCATCCGTTGACAGCTACAATACTTACACAATTTGATTGATTGTGAAGTTATCATCAAGTACAACATATTCCTAACATAAAGGGTAGACTAACCCAATTCGAAGGAGTCAACAAGGTAATTCTGAGGAGGAATGAGGTGCTCATGAACAGGGACGGAGAGAGAGGGGGGCACGGGGTGGCGACCGTCCCCCCAAAAATTTGAAAATGTAAAAAAATTGTATATATATATTTCAAAAATTTGAATTTCATCCCCCCATTTTAATAAAAAAATTTATTTAGTCCCCCCATTTTTACAAAAAAATTCATTTAGTCCCTTTATTTTTTTAAAAATCTTCATTTAATTCCCCATTTTTTCTAAAAATCTACATTTAGTCCCCAATTTTTTACAAAAATCTTTATTTACTCTCCTATTTTTTTTTATGAAAATCTTCATTTAGTCTTCTATTTCTTACAAAAATCTTCATTTAGTCCCCTATTTTATACGAAAATTTTCCGATATCTTTCGGTTATCAGAAAATTTTTCGATGACCGAAAAATTTGCCCCCCCCAATATTTATTCCTGGTTCCGTCCCTGCTCATGAAGGAACTCAGGGATTTGAAGTCAGAGATTGAAGCTAAAGATGAATGTCTAAAAACATTCAAGCTTAAAGAATCTAGTCAAGCCGAGTCTTCAAAATCTGCTGAGAAGAGATTTTAGCAAGCTGAACTCATCAAACAGCAAGCTGAACTGATCACTCTCCTGGAAAAAGAAGTCAAAGACCTCAAGCAAGGCATGCAAACTTTTGTTCAAGGAGAAGACAGTTTAAAGACATTGATGTAGAAGACAAATGTACCTTTGGTCAGAGAATGTGTGGGCTTAAACTTCAACAAGAAGTATGATGAGCTTAAATATGAATGGAGGAATGGCATCCCTTACAACTATGCTATGCCTTGGAAGACATGCAACAAATGTGGTGGAAAAGGCCATTTGGAAAGAAATTGTGTGGTTCAAGTTAATCATAAGAGGAAAACAGCATACCAGAATGGACCAGTCAAGCAACAATCAACATACCAGAATGCTTTTGACAGAAGGCAAACAGCTTACCAACAAAATGGCAGAAAGCAAAATCAGTTACCAAAAGTGGTCCAAATGTGGATCAAGAAAACTGATTTAAATGTTTTATATACTATTGCTGCTAACCAATCTGGACCCAAACCTATATGGGTACCAAAACATTGAGTTGGTGTGTGTTTGTTTTGTAGATATGTCTTGCTGCTAAAGTGAAGTCAAAACAATGGATTTTGGATAGCGAATGCACTAGACATATGTGTGGAGACAAGTCTCAGTTCATAATTCTCCAAATGAAGAAGGGTGGAAGAGTTACAACTGGAAATAGCAAGACTCTTCGAATCCTTGGTACCGGTTCGATTGGTAATAGTAGTATTTCGATTGATGAAGTTCAATATGTCAAAGGTCTTACTTACAATTTCTTAGTGTCACTCAATTATTTGATGATGGGCATCTTGTTCATTTTGGCATTGATAAAACTATTATTACTATTGGTATTAACAAAGTCCCCCTAGTTGCTAGAAGGGAAGGAAATATATATGTATTGGATTTTGAGATGCAGGAAACAACGTGCTGTTTGGCTGCAATGGACAATGACCCTTATAGTTGGCATAGAAGATTGGGACATGCACATATGGACTTGCACAACAAATTATCAAGCAAGAAACTGGTCAGAGGGCTACCCAAAATAAAGTATGCTAAGACAGAGGTATGTTCACCGTGCCAATTGGGCAAACTGATTAGAAGTTCACAGAAAGCAAAGAAAATGGTATCAACTTCTAAACCTTTAGAGATTCTACACTTGGATCTCTTTGGTCCAAAATCTTATAAGAGTATTGGAGGTAAACAATATGGTTTTTGTAATTGTTGATGATTATTCTAGATTTACATGGGTATTGTTTCTTCGTACTAAAGATTGTGCGTTTAATGAGTTTGAGAAGCTGATTAAATTACTTGAGAACAAGCTTGATACAAGACTTGTAGGTATAAGAAGTGATAGAGGAGGTGAATTTATCAATAATGACTTCATTGCATATTGTGAAGAAAGAGGAATCTCTCATGAATTTTCTGCTCCAAGGACTCCACAACAGAATGGAGTGGTGGAAAGAAAGAATAGGTCACTTCAAGAAACAGCAAGGACTCTATTGCAAGAAAGCAAGCTGACTAGAAGTTTTTGGGCCAAAGCTGTGAATACAGCATGCTATGTGTTGAATCGAGTTATAATCAGGCCTATTTTGGACAAAACTCCATATCAATTGTTAAGGAACAAGAAGCCAAATATCAGTTACTTCAAGATTTTTGCTTCTAAGTGTTTTGTGGTCAAGACAATTGGTAATGATGGTATATTCGATGCTAAATCTTATGAAACTATATTTCTTGGTTATTCTTTAACACGTAGGGCTTATAGAGTTTATAATATTAATAAACGTATTGTTGAAGAATCTATTGATGTTACTTTTCAAGAACCTAACAATGATCTGTCAAGAGATGAGGAAGAATTTGTAGGTGAAAGTGAAAGCATGCAACCTCAAGTTACTGGATCAAATCAGCAAGCTAATAGCACTGCTGAAACTGGAAGTCAACAAGCCAAGAAGGATGCAGATACTGCCAATCAGCAAGCTGAAACTTCAAATCAGCAAGCTGAAGTTGAAGATGTAATTTCTAAAATGGCAAAAATGACTTTGGAAAGTCATAGAGGTTCAAGGGCTCCTGAGAAACTACCTCTTTATGATGGAGAAGATCATTCACCACCGGCAAAGATGAGAAAGACAACTCATGAAGAAATAGCTCAACATTCTTTACCTAGGTCAACGAGGACGGTCAGGAATCATCCCCCAGAGTTGGTCATTGGTTATATTACTGATGGAATCACTACAAGGAAAGGGAAAGTAAACTTTTGTGCTCATGCTGCCTTTCTAGCTCAAGAAGAACCTAAAAATGTCAACGAAGCAATAGAAGATGAGAATTGGATCATGGTTATGAAAGAAGAATTAAATCAATTTGAAAGATGTGATGTTTGGGAACTTGTCAAGCCACCAGAGGATGCTTCAATTATAGGAACAAAATGGGTGTTCAAGAATAAAGTTGATGAATTTGGCACCATTACTCGAAATAAAGCAAGGCTTGTAGCTCAAGGCTATAATCAACAAGAAGGCATTGACATTGATCAAACTTATGTTCCTGTTGCTCGTTTGGAATCAATAAGGATGCTTCTGGCCTATGCATGTTTCAAGAAATTCAAGCTATATCAAATGGACGTGAAGAGTGCGTTTCTAAATGGCTTGCTGGAAGAGGAAGTTTATGTCAAACAGCCTCCTAGATTCGAACATGAGCAGTATCCAGACTATGTATTCAAGCTAAAGAAGGCTCTCTATGGTTTAAAGCAGGCCCCTAGAGCTTGGTACAAAAGGCCTAGTAAATTTCTACTCCAAAATGGATTCATTTGAGGTAAAATCAATCCCACATTATTTATTAAGCAAAATAGTAAAGATATTCTTGTTGTACAAATATATGTGGATGATATTATTTTTGGATCTACTACTGAATCTATGTGTGTGTGGTTTTCTAAGTGTATGCATAGTGAGTTCGAAATGAGCATGATGGGTGAGCTCAATTATTTCTTGGGTCTTCAAATCAAGAAATCTAAAGATGGAATTTTTGTGCACCAATCTAAGTTTACAAAGAATCTACTCAAGAGATTTGGTTTTGAAGATGTTAAGCCAAAATCAACTCCTATGACTCAAAATAGCAAGCTGACTACGGACGAAAATGGTAAGGCTGTTGATATCAAAAAGTATCGAGTGATGCAAATTATGCAGGTTGTCAAGTTGATAGAAAAAGTACTAGTGGTGTTTGCACATTCCTTGGACAAAGCTTGGTTTCATGGCAATGCAAGAAACAAACTTCTGTTGCTTTATCCACGGCCGAAGGGGAATATCTAGCAGCTGGTAGCTGTTGTTCTCAGAATTTATGGATAATTCAAACACTAAAGGACTTTGATATCAAGTGTGGAAGAATTCCAATCAATTGTGACAACACTAACACCATTAATATTTCAAAGAATCCGGTGAATCACTCAAGAATGAAGCATATTGATGTTCGACACCATTTCTTAAGAGATAATGTTGCTAAAGGCAAGATAAAGCTGGTTTTTGTTCCAACAGAATTTCAACTTGCTGATATATTCACAAAACCCCTCGCTGAAGAAAGATTCTCAATCATTCGAATGGAACTTGGCATGTGTTCTATGTAAATCAGCGCGCTGAATGGTATTTGCTGGTTAGGTTAGCTTACCATTTGTTCTATTAGCATGTTACAATTGGTATACTAATTGCATTATATTCTGGCATACCATTTGTTGATCTTAATTTTGTGTGGTTTAATTTTTGCTCACGATCCTAAAGATTCTTAATTTTTGATGAATTAAGGGGAGAAAATTTTAGGAGAATTTAAGTGTTTAAGTGTTTAAGGTTTTAATTCGGTTATTCTGAAATTGTGTTATGTTTATCTTTTGTTGAACTTAGTGTTTGGTTTCTGGATGTTTAATTTTGAATGTGGTATTTGAACTTGTTGGTATTTATGCTAAGTCAAGTTTATGGTTGTGTGATTATGTGATTTTGTGATATTGTTAAATTATTGTTTTATATCTTATGATTGAGATGCAAGGATTTAGGGGGGTTATTCTAATTCTCTTAAATTAGTTGTAATCATCAAAAAGGGGGAGATTGATACTCCTTGGGTTTTGATGATCACAAACAACAAGCCAATTGGATTATTACTAGATATAAAACATCATGCTATTTCCTGTATGTACTAACTTGTTTTTGCAGGGTATTTAGCTTACTGATTGTTTAATCAGTTTATCACAAACAACAAGCCAAAGTTGGAATACAGTGACAGTTTGGCAAGCCATTTGCGCAGAGACAGATCACAAACAGCACACCAATTGTCAACAGTCCAGAAAGATTAGAAGTGCGAAAATCAAGGAGTTTTTATAGGAATGGTCTCTTAAACAGCTGTAAGGGTTACTTAAATATGGAATACGTATTTATATATATGAGAGCTCATTTTAAATCATATCTTTCCATTCAAAATAGATTTCTTAAATTATAGGAGTTTGTTTTCATCTAAAACTCTTATCCTCTTTTAAAAACTTCTATACGTGTTTTATATACGTATATATCTCTGAAGAACTGGTCTTACAAGTTCTATCTCTCTTTCTTCTCCTGATTCAAACGTTAACATTAACGTTGTAAACAAATCTAACAAATTGAACGTTGGATTGGATCCAAACGTTGGATAATTTGTTGGATTAGTTTGTGACCGTTTGTGTTAAGTATTTAAATACATGTTCTTGGTTTCGTTTTTTGGTTGCTGAAAAATACAAGAACCACAAGAACATAAACAACTCTGATTTACTTTGCAAAATTCTTCATCTTCTTGATTCTCTCGAGCTTACATATATATATATATATTTCGTATTGCTTATTTAGAGAATCCATATGTTGAGTTGTATCATTTATTAATTGTATTGTTCGATTTGTAATTGTTAGTTGTTCGATACTTGGCTTGGAATAGTAGGGATTCGAGGTTGTTGCTTGAGAAGTGTACTAGGGTAGTATAGCTTAGAGAGCATAATCTGTATCAGGTCTATTCAGCAAGCCATTTGTATCAACAGCTGGGTTTAAGGGAGATATATTGTTGTATCTTGTAATTGGATTATCGATCAATAATATATTCTCTTACGAGGTTGGTAAGGGACCAGGGCGTAGACCATAGGGGATTAGGGGTCGAACCTGGCTAAAAGTTTGTGGTGTTCTTTATTTTTCCTGCACTTTATTTTCTGCTTGTGCATTCAGCGTACCATTTGCATATGTTAAAATCGAAATCAGTAAGCTGGTTCTGGAAATTATTAAATTTGGACATAGTTAACCATTTACACCTATTCACCCCCCTCTAGGTGTGCATTTTCATTTGGTATCAAAGCTTTGGTGTACTAACATTTCTGTAACAGGAAAGTACAAATTCTATGGCACACTTTTATGTTGAGGGAGAATCATCAAACAAGCCACCACTTCTCGTTGGCACAGAAAATTATGATTCTTGGAGATTAAGGATGAAGTTGTTTCTGAGCAGAAATCCACTTGAACGGTTGGTTGTTAAAGATGGTCCATTTACTTTTCTGGATGAAAATGGCAAACCAATGGCAAACCAAAAGATGCTGCTGATCTTACCGAGATATCTTAGAAATGCATTATCAAGGCACTCCTAGCATGGAATGATGATGAGGAATCAGCTTCTAATGATGAATCAAGTGATGAGATGGTCAACCTAGCTCTTATTGGTTATGTATATTTATTTTAAATTATTAAAATATATTTTTTAATATTTAAATATAATTTGAATAACAATTAATTTTATATTTTAATATTAGATCCAATGATATGTTAAGATCTAATTATTATTTTTTTGACGATAAAAGATCAAGATCAAAATTATCCATATTTTATGTCTATATATATAAATGTAAGGATCTAATTTTCAAATTTAGGTTAAAAGGTATTACTACAAAGACACTAACAAGCAAGCATGAGTAGTTTACATTAAACTAATTTTCATTCTTATAAAGTTGTTATTTAATTTTACTTTTTTTCTTATATTATTGATTTACTTTGTACTTAATTTTATAACTTTCTTATTTTATTGTGTTTTTGTACAAATTGTTATTTTACATATTTCTTAGAAAATCGTTTTAATGGTGATCATTAATCAATTATGAAATCTATTAGATTTAATGGGATAATTTTTCGATTAAGCCCAAAACGATAGTTTGGACTTGAATAATCTAAAACATATATGAATTAAATAATAGTTATATATTTAAATTTTTATTATAAATGATATGTTTTGGTTATAAAATTATAAAATTAGATATTAAGAATGATAAACATTGTCCAATATATTCGTAATTAGGTTTGTGATGATTATATATAGACATTCATTTTATATTTGATAAGTGTAAAGCTTAAATATAATTTTGAAAAAAAAAAGCATACTACAAAGTGAATTTGAATTTATCATTAATAATTATTTTGACTAATAATATAAATTAAGATGTAATTTTTTGCGTCATACATTTTATGTGTGTGATTTGCTTTAATTATTGTGAGTCCCTAACAATTTATTAAGCACAATTAACATATAAACACAAGATTTTGCCATTACAAGAAAACATATTCAAACAATCAAGGAAAAGTGTAAAATTTATTGTCTTTACTAAATAAATTTAATTAGTTTTTTTCTTACTTTTTTAGCAATTATTTAAAGTAAATAAATAATTTGCTCTCATTGGTTTTATTTCAAAGTTTTCTAATCCTTTATACTTTTATTAACAATAATTTTTTTTCCAGGCTAGATGATAACTTGTACAATGTACGGGTCTAAAAAAAGTTATTAATATAATTTGATCATTAATTTATTATATTGATTGATTTTAAAATTTTAAATATAAAATTATTTAAAAAAATTATGTTATTTGTGCCAATTAATTTATGATGAATAAATTGTAATTACAACGAATTTTCAACAAGTTTGAACTTATTTATGCAATTTCATAAAAGTAATATAAAAGAAAGCAATTATAATTGATTTCTAACAATTTCAATATTTTATTATAAAATAATTTGGCCTGCTGAAAAGCGAATATGCTCAAAACAATTAAGTTGACATTAGATATTAAAGCTTTACCTCAATTCACAACTCGTATTATCAAATTTGATTAGGCAAGGTTAATTGTATTTTGATAATAGATGATATTCCGTTCATCTATAACAATTATTTGCAATGTAATTATATTTTTTTATGTTTTATATTTCAAATACCACTCATTGAAATTATAATATAAAAATCGATATTATATTTGGACTATAGCAATTCTAATATTTTTGTAAAAAAGGTAATTATTTTCAAGAGAAGCAAGAAAACTTTATACACATGCTTTTGATAGATACAAAAAGAGTAAAACAAATGTTACATGTATAAATAAATATGATATATTTGCAACTCACAAAAAGAATTGACATAAAATAAAAGATTGAAACTAAAAAAATTATACAATCTACAAACTAAATCTAGATTGCCATGAAAACGTGTTCTCATTTGATAAATTTTTTGAAAAATTAATTTTAATCTTTTTTTGTACATTGGAAATTAAAAAATTTGCAAATTAAACAATTTTAGTTTTATAAAATTCTTATTTTATTATATTTATTAGAAGAATAGCATAAAAGTATAGAATAATAATATTTTAGGAGTGAAATTAAAATATGATATGAACTAAATTTGTTATAAAATGTACCATTAAAAAGGAAATTATTTTGAAATGAAATGAAATTTTTTAAAAAAATTATTTATTAATAGATAAAAATATCTGTTTCTATTTTTCACCGCCCCAATATATTTTGGGGAATATTGCCTCGTCCGAGGTCCATCCCAGTACTAGTTAAATTCCGTAGTCAAATGACCTTCATAAACCTTTATAAACAAGTTGATAAACAAGTTGACATGTCCCTCTTATAAAGTATTGCATTTTCAAAACTTCTTTTTCTTTTGCTTAACGCATCTTACACAGTGTTAGTATCTGATATGTTTAGTATATATTATATACATTAATATATTAAGGGCATTAGCAAATCGATATACTCTAGTGGTAATTTAATATTAGGAAAGACAAGCAATCTAGAAAACAATATTTCTAGCTTTGGATGCTCTTGCATATATGTGCCTTTGTTGACATGTTATGCAATGTTAGTAATTTATTATTACTTTTTTTAATTAATTCTCAGGGTATATGCTTTCTAGATAAAATTTTCCATTTCCCCATCCGTTCAACTTAACATTTAGCCGTAATTTTAATATTATACAAACGTAAATACAGTATATAGGAAGCAGGACATGACCAAGCCAAACATCATCAATAATTAGGTCCAAACGGAAAATTTTCACTAATTTAAATTATAACAACTTAAAATTTATACGTATAGATTTTTTTTAATATTATATGTATATTTTTTAATTTAAATTAAAACTTTTGATATATAAATTTTATAGGCTTAAAATTTTAAACGATATTATTTGATAATAAGTATATATATATATATTGTTCGTAATATTTTTAGAAAAATATGAAATTTAGTTTAAAAATATAGTAAATATGATACGTTTTAACTTAAAAAGGTAATTTGTATGCATGTGTTCCACGCGATATTTTTAGAAAAAAAAAATTTAGTTTGGAAATATAGGATATATGACACGTTTTAGTTGAAAAAACTAATTGGTTAGTTATTAGTTGTTATAATATTAATATTTTAATTTATTAAAATAAAACTACCAATGATATAATTGAAAAGGAATATGATTTAGTTAGAAAAGATTGAAAAATTAACGTGTTTTTACTAAAAACGATAATTGGTTAGTTATAAGTATTATAATATAATTATTATTTTATTTTATGAAATTGAATTGCCCGTAATATTTTTAGAAAAGGAGAAATTTTAGCAATATAAAATATAAAAGAATGTGTTCTACCTAAAAAAAGTTGATTAGTTATTGAAAAATAGAGATGAAAACATGTTTTGATTGAAAATGAAAATTAATTTGTTACCGATAATTATAATAATATTATTTTGCTTTATTAGATAGAATGAATGACTAAAAAGAAGTTATAACAAATAGGGACGAAAGTAAAAAGGTAAAATATAATGTGTTTTATTTAAAAAAGAAAATTGATTAATTATAAAAAAATAGAAATTGTAGCATGTTTTACCTAAAAAATTGATTAATAATAATTATAAAAAATTAAGTAAGGGTATTGAAGTAATAACTATCAATAATTAAATAATGGTAATTAGGTAAAAATAATGATACCATTCTGATTTGTTTCCCTCTATTATAATATAGTATACATATAAGATAATTCAAGTGAGAAGTATTTATTTATTTTTTTGTCCTAGATTTTGAGTTCGATTCTGGCTAGGCTTCAAAAATTGTTGGAACATATATTCATTTGTAAGACATTTAAATCTAAATATATTTTTTTAAAAATATATTATATTTTTGATATAATAATTGTGCCAATCTCGAACGAACAATATTGTAAAATGTCTTATAACACATAATTAAAGAATATTTTTAACAAAAGAATGCTTCTCCATAAAATACTTTTTAGTTATTTATACTAAAAAGGTAAACATAAAACGAATTATATTGACATGTTAACCAATGTTAGTGCTTCCCGATAAAAGAAAATTGAAAAAAGCAAATAGAATTGATTAAAGCTGTCGATAGGTAAAAGTAGCAAACACGAGAAAACTATGAAATAAAAGCTTTAAAAAGATTTGTAATCAACCAAGGCTTTTGCTTCCATTCGAATTTTAGTTATGTTTACCACCTACAAAAGAAAGCAAACAATTAAAAAAGTCCACAAAGTGCGACAAACGTGTAAGATCATACAGTGACTTTCATAATACTTTATTATCAGATCATATATTATATCGGTTATTCTGTGTAGTGTGTGCGTGCCCAAACGACATATGCTAAGAATCGAATCGGTGCTTACTTAGTTGTCAAAAATTGGTAGAAATTTCATTAATAATAATGATGGACCCTCCCTTCATGCACAAAAATTCACTCTAATTAAATTTTTTCAACTCATCAAACACACCAGACAAATCCATATATATAATATGCTCAATTAAATAAAAGTATATAATACAATATTAGTTTATAATATTAGTACAAGTCTACTAGCTCTGTCATGAGTCATGATCTTATCAATGTGTATATATCACAAACTTTAAGGCCCAAGTTAGGGACCAGTCTTTGGTTTCTACACAAGATACAATGAATAATGTAAATGTAATGAATAAAATATACTATCTTCCTCACTTATTTTATTATTTTTTATAGGACTATTTTATAGTGCAGATATTAATTTAATAACCCATATAATAATTCTAGAATTGAATATTTAACCATTATACGGGGTAGTGGGACACGACAAATTCACTCATGCTTCATTATTTAAATATTTCGGAAGGAACAAAATTATATTGTTTTTTAAATCTCCAGATCCGAGTTTATACCCCACAAATCATGACTAAGCATCAATCACATTTTAATTACCATGTCATAGTAGAGATTAGTGATATTTTTACTATTGATCACAATTTATATTTATGAATATAATTAAATATTCAATTATTATTTATTGTCTACCATTTTTTTATTAAGACATTTTATTCTTTCTTCCTACGGAGCAATACCTATATTATAGTATGTTTTTTAGTTTAGCTTTTAATAACTGGGCGGCCTAGTGGGTCAAAACTAATTAATAAATCAGCATATAAAAGTGACAGAATGAAATTCGGCATCAACCAATTTCTTCGTGTTAGGCGTAATTATTTTTTTGACCTTCAATATTATAAGAACAAGTTAAAAATATATATTTTAAATTTATTTTAAATAGTTTAATTATTAGTGTGACTGACCACATGACGTGTAATGTAATTAATTTCAAATTGATTAGTATAATAAATTCGGGTTACAGATTCCTAGGTTTGAACATGGATGGCTACTAGGTGACGAAGATTGTGGAAGGAATATTTTAATCTGCGATCAAGGTAAAGTTTGGGTATTCGGTGAACCACGTGGCACCTATTTTTTAATTAGTTTTATTCTTTTTCCATATTTCAGTTCCCGAAATGTACTCATTTCAGTCGAGATGTATTTTTCCAAAAATACATATTTAATTTTTAAAACTACCAGTAATCAATCACCCTTTCTTCATCAACATTACAAATAGAGTTTCTTATTGCTACTGTTAGATCAGAACTAAAAACGACTCTGGCATTGAAAATATATCTAGACCCAAAATAAAATATACACTAAAATATGAAAATAAAATAACTTTTAAGATAGAAATTAACGGAATTTCAGCCTAAATTATGCGTGGTTCTATTGCAATTAACAATTATATTACATAGAAATGCTAGAGTCCTCAAAATGGTTTCCAAAACCATTCAAATGATGAATTGTCATATTATTAGTTGTTATTTACATTAATGAAATGGATCATACATGTTAATCTACGAATAAAAATAAATTATGTAAATCATTTTCTTTCTAGCGACTCTCTCTTTTCTTTCTAAAACCCTCGCCTCCATTATAGAGTTTTGAGGGGCTTTCATCATCGGTCTTCACCGGTGGAAAACCCCAATCCCTTTTCGTTTTCTTGTTTCTTATCTTGTTTTCTTCAATAAGTTCCCAATTTATTTGGGTTTCAATAAATTCCCAATTTATTTGGGTTTTGTTAGTCTCTCTTGTGAGAGTTTGAGTTTTTGTTTTGATTGGATTTTGGAGTGTTCCATGACCGAGGTTATAGACCGGCAAGATTTTCATGATTTTGATTCAGAGATGAAGGTTATTATGGGATCGCATCTATGGTCGTTTGCACAGAATAGTCTGATGAAAAAAACTACTAGTACATACTTTCAATCATCTTCAAATCGCTTAGTTGCCTCTAGGAAGGATTCAACGGCGATCCCCTTAAGCGTCTGTTCTTTCGATTGTATTTGTATATGCTGTATGACTTTTGATTAATGAATTGATTCCTTTTTGTTCAAAAAAATAAAAATAAAAAATAAATTATGTAATATTCAAAAATATATTCGAGATCCATTCCGAATTACATAACACTGCTCAAAAAATAATGATTAATAGAGTGCTAAAACATGTACACTAATCTAATAGAAAAGATTACGCATATATAGCAATTAGCAACTCAAAATCACAGACTGGCCGTTTGGGTAAGGCTCCTTAAAGGAGTTTTAAACTTTAAGCAGTTTTTGGTGTGTTTATGTACACTGGTTTTAAGCCGGTTTTAAGTTAAAAAACTGTTTAAGTCATAAGTTCCATTTAGGTACTTTTGACTTATGACTTATAGAGTTTTTTCTTTTTTTAAAATTCTTGTAAAGTTTAAATATTATGAATTTTAAATTTTTTTAAGTCAAATTTCACTTTAAGTCAAAATTATTAAACCTCCATTTAACTTTAAGTAAAATTACCCAAACACTTTCATTCAACTTAAAGTAAACAACTTCACTTTCTCCTTTAAGTTAAAAACACTTCCATTAAATTAAAAGTAACTTATTTTAAGCAATCCCAAACACCGAGGCAAATAGTTCATCATCATGTGGAATCTGAAGACCATATGCATGCTTATCAAAAAGTTTGGGCACATGCAATGCAATGGAAAAAGATCTGCTTCTGCCCATTTCGGGTAGCTAAGCTTTGTAAAAGCTATTTTAAAACTGTGCGGTTAAGCGTGAGATTTCGAATATGATTTTTCACAAAGATAACATGAACTGAAAAATTAAAATGAAAAATGGTAGATTGGCTTCCATGAACTTTTTTGCTAAGCTTTTCAAGATGCTGCTTGTGGTGCTTGGGTTAAACTTTAAAGTGGTCGTGTGTACTTTCTCTCTTCCATTTTCGAAAATGGGTTACAATATTTCTTTCTCAAATAATAAAATATTAAAAGAAGATTGTTCTGAATATTTTTGTATATTTTAGTGTATACTTTCGTAAATGGAGTTTTGACAATTTGTAATTTTGGAAAAAAAACTGATGGAAGTGGATCGTGAGTTTGAGAAAGGATGTTAGGAAATATTGATAATTAAATTAATATAATTATTATTGAAATAAAGATAATTGTTTTGATTATTATATTTGATGAAATAAGGAATTTCTTTACTATATTAGTTTTCGTTATTATTGATTAAGCATGATTATAAAAATAATTACAATATTGTAATAGAGAGTTGAGACTTATACTTCCATGATTGAGTGAGAAAATAATTTACAATTATTTTATTAATTATAATTGTATGCAGCATTGTGTGTATACAAAAGTTAGCTTTCAACCTAGACAAAAATTGAAACGAAACCAAAGTATGTATTTTTCAACCTAGAAAAATTGATTACTATATTTTACTTCATTCTTAATAGAGTATTTATCGTTCGCTTTATTATGATATTTCACTATTACGTATTTATCGGTTTGATTATGATATTTCAATTTTACCTAATCCTTAATTAATTACATTCATTTTAAAATTAATTTCAAATTTTTATATTTCCAATACATAATCATTGAACCTGGATATTCAAGTATAGTAGTATATGACTAATATACATAACTTCAATTCAAAATGTACTAAGACAAGAGTAACTACATTATGCATAAAATTCTCATAAGAAAAATATAAAACAAGAAAAGAAAAAGAATCGCCTGCCAAATGAGAGAGTTCAGACAGACAAGCCGCTAAGTCCTGTAAAGCGGCTCCGCTTTATAAATGCTTGTAGCTAGTGTCTAGTACAATAAAACCTAATAACATGGCCTTACACACTTACTATTAAGAGTATCTCCAACATTATGAAACCTTAGTTAAAAAGTAATTAAAATATATTATTCACTCTGTTCCCTTGGTTCTTTACTTTTGGGACGTAATTCTAGTACGAATTTTAAGGTACATTTTGCGTCATAACTTATTTTTAATTTTTTTTGTATAAAAATAGATTCTATTTTTATATAAAAAAAGAAAATTTAAAAAATAAGTTATGGAACTATACTTTTTGGGAGCCTTAAAATGCGTGTCAAGCAATGAAAAAAAACTGTAAAGAAATGAGAGGGACATAGGGAGTATAAATAAAAATTATAGAGATTATGTAAAAAAAAAAATCAACTCCAATGGATCATTTTTCTTGTCTATATTTTTTACCAACTTCATGATGTTGACTATATTTGTCCAACCACTAGAGACATGTAAGAAGATTCCACAACATATTGAAATGATATATTCTATTTATAATAACTTAAAATAACAATAACATACTACTTTTAAAATATAGCCAATCAATATAGTCAGTACAGATTCGTTAAATTTTACATAATCAATATTTTTTTTGTCATTTTAGTCAATTATTTTAATCAATCCCATTGCAGATGCTCTAAAAGGATTTTGCTATTCCAGCATTCCATGCAAGTGAAGGGACAGTCTTTCAGCCGGCCCCGACCAATTAGATGTTGATTTTCCGTTTTACCTAACAAAAAATTTCGATGAAGCCTATAAAGTTGTCTTTAGGTTGGATATGAAATTTGGTAGAAAATCTAAATAACGCGTTTAAATTGATTTATTAAATATAGAAAAAGAATATATACGGGCTTATTTAGGAATTAGTTAAATTTTCGGCAAAAAAATCAAAATGGACCTATAATTTATAGGCTTATTTTGCTGTTGAAATTAGTCTTTTTTTAGCTTTTGATCATCAAAAATTAGGATTTTTTTAAGCATGGTTCCACCTTCATAAATATTAATTTGTAATGGGATTAAACAATCAGGTCAAATCCTGGCAAAAAAGAAAAAACAATCAGGTCAAATGGGACAAATAGTACATCTTCTATATCAATTTAATGCAAAACAAACTGATATGAACATATCAAACAATAATTTACATTCAAGTGATCCAAAACTTTTCCCAAAAAAAAAATCGTAAAAATAAACTAATACTCCGTATTATTTATTGATTAATTTCTCATAAATATAATGGTCCATATTAATATGAATCCCCCTAACCCACATGCTCTTTACAATACAATTGCACGTGAATACGTAATTTAACGAACGGACAAAAATCGATGGATACGGGACAAAGAAAGAGTCTCTGTTTTTGGTGTTTACTCAGCTGTACTTAACATGTTAAACGACTGGAAAACTGCCCAAGTGACGAAACATAATTGTAGGCCGGCTATTAACTCAAGCCCCCGCTGCTGGACTCCTCCACCAGTAGGATGGTTGAAAGTTAATATTGACGCGGCCATTTTTCCAGAATCTGGCAATATAGGAATAAGCAGTGTGATTAGGAATGCGACTGGGGATTTTGTTCGGGCTAGATCACGAAGAGTTTCAGTTAACTTGCAGCCACGAGCACTGAGTTTAAAAGAGGCACTTTCATGGGTAGAAGAACTAGGATTTAAAAAATGTGTTTTTGAAACGGACTCAAAATTACTTGCAGATGCATGTATGGGAGAACAGGGAAGGTCAATTTTCTACACAATTGTTTTAGATTGTGTAGAATTGTTTAAGCACTTTGAGGATGTGCTAGTAAAATTTGTTCATAGGTTTGCGAATGGAGTAGCCCACTCGTTAGTAAGGGCTGCACATTCCATGTCAGACTTCCAGGAGTGTTATGTCGCTTCGAATTTTATCTCTGATGTATTGATTTTGGATTTCATTCAATATAAACAAGTACGTTTTACTAAAAAAAAAAAAAACACTCTTGTGTGAACATACTTATTAGTCTGATTTGAAGAGTCGCTTGAACATGGCCCATTTGACAGGCAAATCTCCTTCTCAACCCAGTAAAACACAAGGGTCATAACATAAGGGGTCCGGTCTGGTGCAAACGTATGCACCAGACTCTTTATGGAATATACGGTTCGAGAGTCGTTGGATCGTTGATCCAACGGCTCTGATTTAAAAAAAAATTTCACCGTACCGTAACAAGTTTCCGCGGTACGGAGAAATTACAAAAATATCCCTACTGTTCACGTACCGCAGAAACTTTCTGCGGTACGGTGAACAGTAGATTTTTGATGTGAAAACAGGGGGGCATTTTGGTAATTGCTCGTACCGCGGAAACTTGTTGCGGTACGATGAATTTTTTTTTTTTAAATCAGAGTCGTTGGATCGTTGATCCAACGATATCCAACGACTCTGGAACCGTATGTTCCATAACAAGTCTGGTGCATACGTTTGCACCAGACCGTTTGCCCATAACAATTTCAGCAAAAAAAAAAAGTACTCATGTGTGTATTAATTTAATCATTCATGAAGTCCACATGTAAGTATTAATGTAAGTTAACATAATACAAGCCTCGCAAATTACTAGTGAAAGGAAAGAAATCTGTGTGTTGCTAGCTATCGTAACTATTGAGTCATAAACTTCTTTCAAATCGTTTCAATTTGTGGCAGTAACAAGTGCGACTGTGCGAGCCTCCAATAATTTACCTCTCTTCTTTCCTCCGATCCACGCCTATCCGTTCACGAGAATTGCCTCAAATTCAGGCACATGATCCACCCTCCTGGCTCCCGTGATGTACTTGAAATCCAAATATTCAATCAAGTAACAAGTATTTAATTAGATCATGCTAAACTAAAAATCATAAAATTTAGAAATAGTTGTATATTTTAAATCTTGAATCGCTGATAAACGGAAAAATATGATAGCAAAAAAGAAAAAGAGAAAACCACATACCAATTTTACAGGTTTCATTTCCTTCGTAATCAACGTCCTCAACCGTGAATGATTGAAAGGTAGGGCGGCACAGCAGCACAGCCCATAAAGAAGAGAATGAGTTGCAGTTTGCATGCAGTGTGAATCAAGAACTTGAATACAAGTTCACTGTCACAATCACACAAATGAGAAGTTGTAAGATAACATGATTGCAGATATGATTATGTAGTTGCAATAAACACATAAATACAGATTGAAGATGCAAAGTACAAAAATTAATACCTACTGAATTCATATATATGGGGCAGTAAGCTTTGAGCTCCATTGACACTTCAGATAGCCTATATGGCTATATATAAGCACTAAATTGAAAACAATGACAAGGCTCAGTGATATACTACACACCTATATATAGGAAAGAAAATTACTAGATACATCAAGTGGAGGCAACTGGCAAAGTCATGTGAGCCCCGCCCTTCCCCAAAAAAAAAAAAAAAACCCAACCAACCAACCAACCCCCAACTTGCAAGTCAGTCTGTGCAGACATGATACTCCCTCCGTCACAAAATGATCTTCCCCTTTACAATGTCGGCACTGTTCATAACATGAGACAAATTACTAATTTACGCATAATCTATAAGATCAAATATAGTCATGAGTGATCTTGTTGGATTCGTATTTATGAGTACTTTAATACAGTGAAGTTTTTATATTTAATACTAATACGAAATTGAACATATTAACAATCAAAATTGTGCATTGACAAACGTATTTTTTGAAATGGGCAGAGTTTTTTCGGACGGAGGGAGTAAATTATTAAGGGAAGGTCCCCGGACTGCAACACTAACCTTGACCCTACTACTTTAGCAATGGCAGCAGCTATAGACACAGAATTGGTTGTAAGTAGGAATCGGACCCACTGGGAGGGGTGGATTGGGTAACTTGATTTTGATGCACCCCTTATCGTAAATCAAGTGATTGGTATTAGTTGTTGTGGGTTGAATTATTTGGAGGGCTGTCGGAAAAAGTATCCATGATCCTAAACACGTGAAAATGCCTACAGGCTACAGCCACGTCGTCTAACTTATTGACGAAATTTAGAGTTCGTGGGACCCACTGGTTCTATTAGTCAGCAAGAGAGACCCCACAGGTAAGAGCATACTATTGGTTTAACAGTCATATCTTTGATTTAGGGATTTTATATGTGAGTTATGCGTATGCCTGCATTTGTCTTACGCTTACCTGGCTGAGGGCGTAACTAGTTTGAAGGTTGAGAGCTTAAATTCCAGGGAATTCGCTTTCATAATTTTAGTAATTGATTGGAAAATGTTATTGTCAAAATTGTTTCCAAGACGTTTTTTGAATGATTGAATATATTCATATTATTGAATTTTTTTCATAAATGAATGAATTTTAGATGTTTTGACTATGTACCTAGAATTATTATTTTTAATTTTTTTTTTCTAAATAAAAATTAAAATATTATATTTTTATTCAAAATAGAAAAAATTTGAAAAATAATAATTTTTAATATATAATCAAAGCACCTAAAATTACTACGCGTCTGAGAAAATATAAATTGAACAAATTCTCCCCATGCCATGGTAGTGTGACACTCGTTGTAGTGTACAAAAACGAGGACCTCACTTTCACAATAATCTCCATTTCGCTTTAGTTGTCCCAAAGATACAATGCATGGGAAAGGATAGCATCATCATCATCACCATGTATTCCAGTAAAGCACTCATCTTTCACATTTTGGAAAGTGGGCAGTGGGGGAAGAGAACATGAATGGACTATTACATCCAACAACAAACACACAGAGCATCCAGGCCCTTTTCATTCTTTAGGACCACGGTTATTTCAACTACAATTCCCATTATTACCTCTAAACATATTCTGATTATTAAAATAAAATCTTGATATTACTGAATGGCGAATACCCCACTTTCCATATTGTGACATGCTATCATCCCCCACCACTCACATTTGTTTTATTTGTATTTAATAAGTAAATAATATTTTTCTTTCAAAAAACAAAAAAAAATTATTTTATTTGTTTAGGTGAATATTCCTCTTGCATATGCATTGAGGTCAAATTATTTAAAACCATCGAAATAAACTTAATATAAAACTGTCATAAAATTTTAAAATAACCTATTTTAAATTTCATAATTCAAATGTCGCCTGAAATACTTGTATGAGTTAGACTTTCAACTCTTCCGCAGCATAAATAAATGTATTACTAACTGATATAGAAAAATTCCTAACTTTGGAAAGTATAACTAATTGAATATTTAAACATGTTTTGACTAATAATTTAGAATCAACAATTTAAAACTGGGTTAACATCAAAATAATAGCAATTAATAAATAAAGTAACAATAGAACAAAACAAGAAGTCCCCTCACGGCCTCGTGCTTATATATTATAAAACAGTCTACAGATGTGAAAAGATGCCTTTTTCTTATGGAAAAAAGATGCCTACATGTATTTAATAAGAACATCTTCAACGCTATTGGCTATAAATGTTTGCTAAATCAAATAAAATAGAGATTAGGGATACTGACAGGTAAATTCCTGAGGAAGATGCCTACATGTATTTCATAAGAACATCTTCAACGCTATTGGCTATAAATGTTTGCTAAATCAAATAAAATAGAGATTAGGGGGACTGAGATGTATCTCAGGTAAATTCCCTGAGATACATGGAATTTATATGCAAATCAAAACTTTTATGGGGTGGGCATTTTTGTAAAATCAGAATTTTTTAATTAGCCCTGCGGGCCCAATAAGATTTAAAGTATATTTTTTAAGTATCTCAAGAAAAGTTTCTGAGATCAATCTCAGCTCTCAGGGTCCTTTTTCTCAATAAAATATTGATTATGTAAAATAGACTTCCTGGCTGTTTGGTTATACTGTAAATAGCTTGTTATAAATATAATATATTTATATAAGGTAATAGATCTTATAAAATCTTCCTTATAGATCTCTAGAAATTGGCTAAATATAGCCAACGATAACAGATTATCTAAATTTTTTGCTAAGGATAATGTTCATTGGAGTGAATTATTTTTTACATAATCTTTATAAATTTTATTTATGGTATTCTATTTTTGATTTTAGCTAAGGGCTTCTCTGAAATGCTCTAAAGAAATAAAAACAAACATGGCAAGAGTGTTTGTATGCATCTTTCATTCTCCTGATAAACTACTCGCAAGCACGGGGATTCAGAAATTTTGGATCAATATTCTCATATTTATAATTTTTTGTGAAAACATTTTCCTGTATGTTCAAAAATTTATTGATGAGAAAACATAATTTGTTTTTATGAACAACAAAGAAGCCAAAACAACCAGAAATTATGAACAGGTTCAACTCCAAATGAAACATGACGGGGCTAGTCTGAAAGTGTGCATTAAAGGTGGTACCCAACTACCATTCAGCCGCTTCCAGCCATGGAAGCTGCCCTTGCACACTAGAGATGTTACCCTAGGGACAATGACCTTTAAAGTCAGAATTATTGTTAACTCAACTGTAAATCGATATTGCTGCTAAAATTTGTGCTACAAGCCTACAACTCAAAGGTGTTTCGTAGTGATAGGCATGTCAATAGTAATACCACAACTGTTTGCACAGATTTCAAACAGTTATTAGATGATTCTTGTACCAAATTTTCAAGTTCCTCACAATGGGCTACAAGGCGAAATTTCGATGAGATTACAAAGTTTTGTTGTTTCTCATTATGCAGTTTAAGTATTGAGTTGGAATTTGGTAAAATAGAGTGGAACGAAGCTACATGTTTCTCAGTGCTCAGCATCTTTGATTTTGATTTAACTCCCCTCCATTGCATTTTATGATAAAGAGCAGTCTGATTCAACGAAAATCCTGACAGCCGGGGATAAGAAAAGTCATCACAAATTCTAAAATGATACTGCTTTTTAACTATTTTTTTAAGCATGTATGCAGATTTTAGGGCAGTGTAAGAACTCTGGGATGAGAGAACAGAAAAAGAAGAATATTTGAAAGTAGTTTAGTGGATATCCCATATTGAAAGTTGAACTCTTGTAACAAGAAATTGAGTGTTGGAGTCTTGCTTGTGTGTGATATAAGATACCCTTTGTGTGGATACAAGGTAAGGACTCTGCAAATGTGTTAAAAGTAGCTTGAAACTGCTGTGATACAAACTGGCATAACTCTTTAGATTCTTAGATGTTAAGTCAGAGTTCATAATATAACAATAAGCAAGTAGAACAAGATAGTTTGTAGTTAGAGCAGAGAAAGCAGGTGAAATAACCCAGATCTGAAGAGATTAACGTACATGAAAGTCTTTAGACATATAATGTAGTAGATGAGACAATTCTCTGAGGGAGAAACGAAAACTTACTTTTACCATTTAGATATTGTTTCAAACTCGGATTAATTTATGTTCTAATCTTGCTAAACTTAAACAGTAACACATAATATTGACACACAAGGTTTATGTTTCTACAATGACACACAAGGTTCATGTTCCTACAATATATCAATGTCGGAAAACATGTAAACTTAAATGTGTATATATTGGTTTGTTGTCTATAAATGGGATATTACATCTGCTTAAACGCCTGTTGCCTTCCCTTCTATCACCTCATCATAATTGAGGGCTCGTGACAGGATTTTTAATGGGATTTTCAATCATATATGCTAATTTGGCTAAAGATTCGCATACTAACAAGGATGCTTCTAGGACAACAAAAACAAATGCTCTAGGTGGCGAGAAAATGAATGCAAAATTGGGCAACAATGATAACGAAACAGGCATTCGAGCTATGACACCACAGAGTAAATAGATACGCCATGGCTCTGTATTTTCTTTTTAAACACTACAACCAATTCAACTGATGCATATTATTGTATTCATTTAAGTTCAAAATTTGATTTGTCAATTGATATGAGATCTTTAATGATACATAGCAGGTATACAAGACACCAAGATGCAAGCTTCATAAATAGAATGTTCATAATCTTTATTTTAGCCATTATTATGACTAGATCACAAGACATCAAATTAGTACAACTCACTACTGCTGATTTGACATACAAATCCCTTTACCCAACTCTACTTCCGTGACTGTAATTATTTGGGATCAGGATCCTTCTCCTTGAACGCAATTCGCAAATGATCAATTAACATTAGCCTCGCGATGGAGAATACCATGTGATCTAGTATGTACATGTACAATTGATATACGACTACAAAAATTTTCCTTAAATCATTCTCGAACCATTGCTCTAATCTTGTGTAGTGAATAATCGAAGCCAATCAACCCATTTCTGCTCATGATTAAACGTTCTTTATATAGCTGGACTAACCGATTGAGCATACATTTCATTTAGATAAAAAAATTGAAACGAGGTTTAAACGTTGTAACAAATAAGGTGCAAGCTTTGATGGTTAAGGTGCAAATCTATTTGAATGTTTATATCAACTAAATGGTATGCATCATTTCCTTTAAAGCAAGGATCCTATACAGAATTATTGTGATGGAACTCTAAACTCATGTAAGCTTTATTAATGGAAGTATGAGTTATGATCTATTAAAATTTGCTTTGAATAAATAAAATTCTTTAGTGCAAGTTATTACTGCCTAATATTAAGTTCTGATTGCCTAATATCTGGTATTACTGTGTGTGCACTTTCGTTAGTAACAGTGTTCACAATTATTTTATTTTGCTGCCAGCAAATAGTGGAAAACAAAATTACTAAAAACATGTTCCAAGCATCTAAAGATATGGGTTTGACTGATGAGGCAGATCCCAGTCAGAAGATAGAGAATTGGATGATTTATCGTTCTGATCCTGACATGCTTGGTAGCAAAGCAAATATGACTGCTGAGGTAAGTCAAAGCCTTTGTAGAAATAGTATGGCACATTACAACTTACAAACTCGACAAATTATAAGTATGCTATGCTTGAAGGGATTTGGAAAAGTGAAAGAGCAAGCGAAGGACGTATATGGAGAAAAGAATGATTGTGCAGCTCCGTTCTCCTTTTTAACTGATTTTCTTTCCGATAATTGAACTACAGTGCTTAATTCACTATGAAAGAAGTGTACTGTATATCCATTTTCATTGGTTTCAGGAAAGCATTCAAGTTTATAAACCACCAAAATTTGCACCTGCTAGGATTGGAGAAGATAAGATGAAAAAACAGGAAAGAGATGCACTGAGAAAGGAGAAACCTACTCTAAGACAATCTGGGCAGTGCGCTTATGTGAGATGATAGATGATCGTGAGGGAAGGCTGGAAGAGGTGAGTTGTAGTATGAATTCATGGCATACTTTGCGTTGTGCTTCAATATATGATACACAATTTTACTGCTTAGTGAAAGTTTGGGTGAGACGGATGGTTGGAAGCGAAAATATAGAGGTTACGAAGTTGAGGGGCTGGAAAAAAGAAAATGCCAGAAATGGGTATTTTCAGCTAATTGATTTCTGTTGTTCATCTCTGTTGGAATAATGTGAATAAAATTAAATTGCATTTCTTTATGTTATTTTGTAACTCCTATTTTAATGGATTTTATTGGGGAGGTTACAATATTAAATGAGTTTTGTAAGTTACAAATGGTTTTTGACATATATATTTGGAGTCTTGATCTTCTTGGGAGAGGTAGAAAATCCTCTTAAAAATATTTTTATTCTCCTTATCTTCTTTAGAGAGTTTTAGGATCAATTCTGTGGGATAGAGCAATATGTGTTCGGTTCGTAGGAGGCGGATCTCTAGTGCTTAAGATCACCTCGTTTCGTTGTATCGTGGGAGACGGAAGCCACAACAACCTTCAAGCACCACACGGAAGGGGCTTATCAGTTTTAAGGATAGCGTGGTTTTTACGTGCCTCGAAACATCTTTTTGGTATTTTGTTATTGTTATTTTGATTTCAGGTAAATCTCTAATCTATACTTCCTACAAGCTTAAAACAGATAATCGATGTTTGTCAATTTTCTTTTCTTTTGAAAAGAAGTATAGAGATACTTGATGCATAATATTTTAGGTTGTTATATGTTTCTCTTACGAATCGTTATACATAATACAATTTTATATGCGTGTTTTTGCCTGGAGAGTCTTGCACTAATGGTTTTTCCATCATATGCATGTATACTGTATTGCACCCACTGCATTGATTTTCTATTTTTTCTTTTTTTTAGGTATCTGCAATTTATCATGCTAACTGAATTTTGCCACTAGTTTTGATCTATGCTTTTGATTAAAAATATGTTGGCTCTCTTTCTCATGGATGTGATAATTGCTTTGTGTTCTTAATGTTAATTGTTTGGTGTCATTTTTACCCAAATTTTATGATACTGTTAGATTTTTGATACATGAGGTACTGTTTTGCTCCATTAGACATGTAGTGGTTGTTCTCTTTTACCTTTTCTAATAGCCTGCATGTATGTTATAATTTTGGCATGTTTTCTTTTAACTCTCTGTTATCCCAGTCTATGTGATCTAATTATTCATATTGTCTTGTCCTTTTGTCCATAGTATTTTAGATCTTATATTACATGGTATCTGGCATGCTAAAATGATTTATTTGTTTTAATTTGAAAAAAGTGCATGCGTTACTCATTAGTTTATTGAGAAGGATTACATGTTTTATTATGACAATATGCTATATATCTTGTCAGCATATTTTTTTTTTGCATGGGCTTTTAATGCTCGGCTATATAATGTTACGAGAGTCTCAGTTATTATATTATTGTTATGAGATATATGTCCAGAGGAATCTGCTACTCGTTTTCAAAATTTGTGAACTCCGTAACTGTTTCTTAGTTATGGGCTGATTATTATGTAATATTATAGAGTTTAATATTGCTTGATTTCGTAACCGTAGTTTTAACATGTGCCTATGTTTCAATTAGTATGTAACGCCTAACGCCTTGGTAGAGATATGTTAGCAACTATTTTAATGGATATTTATGTTTTTAATTATCTTTTGCTATATACAATTTGTTTAAGTGACAAACAAATAGATGGCAATTTGTTAAATGTTTATATAGAATACTTTATTTCACACCGCCCACTAGCTTTCTATTTAGTAAAGTAAATAAAATGAAGGGTGATATCATATGATGCTTCTGGATTTTTTGGGTACAATAATAAAAATGGAAAATGTGGTTGTAAGCATGTCATGCATGTAATTTTGTTTACTGGAATAATAAGAATTGTGGAAATTAATTAATAATTTTTAATTGTAAAAATTATTAGTTTAATAATATTTTAATCGTATGTTGATTTATTATTTTATTTGCGAGGAAAATTTTTCTAGAAAGATCAATCTTGGTTAAATGTTTGAGACGTTAAAAACCCAACGAATCTTGTAGCAATGGAATACAAGTTGTGGATCGGCATGAGATTTATATTTTTCCGACTAAATTCGTTCCTTCGGAAAAATTATCATATATCATGTTGGTGTCGGTCTGTTGAGACAGTGAGACATGAACATATTATGGTGATCCGTGTGATACCTAATACGGTATTGCGGTCAGCTCTGTATGCTGAAATTTGGAGAAATTCAGAATTTTGTTAACCCTAACGCATTAGTTGATCAAAGATCACTGAATGTGGGTTTTTCGGAAGTGTATGTTCTTCCTCGGGTTTTTTCTAGTTGTACCAGTTGTGAGCCAGAAAATTAGGTTCTCTTGTGAACCAAATTGAAATTTGGGGGAAAAAAAAACAATACTTGAATTTTTCAAGAACAGGAAAGTTCTTTGAACATGATATTAAAACCTGAGAGGTTTTAATGAAGGACGTGAAACCTGCTCTAGTGAGAGGTGGTAACAATTTGTGTGATTATTTTATAATAATACATTGATTACATGTACTCGTTAAAGAGTATAAAATGAAGCATTATAGAAAAGAAATACTCTAGATGCTTGAGGTTGAAAACCAACTTAATATAGAAAATTAAGATGGTAATTAGTGACTTTGGTGGTGAATGTTTATCGGGTAAATTTTGTGAGGCCACTACACTTTACTCGCATTAGATGAATGACGTAGTCTTTCTTATAAAAAGAATTAATTGGTTCATATTAGTTTTAGAATGCATTTTGACTTAGAAATATTCGAAATGTGGGGGTATCTTGAAAATGTCATGATACCAATACCTATTAAGGTAAAAAGAGATCCAAAACCCATTGAGGTATTTGGGATGGATATATAGACAACGTTTGAGTCTCATGATATCTTGTAGCATGCAGATGTATCTGATTTTTGAGATCATTAAAATGCAATTTCGGAATCTAGGAATGCTTCTGTGATGAGCTAGTAGTTCCTTGTAGATCTGTAATTAAAATTTATCCAAATAAAATTATGATTTATTGGATGAATATGAGGTTGAACCTAGAGGGCAAAAGATTTGAAAAATTTATTAGTCCAAAAATGTCTGAAATTTTGCTTGAAGGTAAACATGATAACTTGAGAGAAACTATGAGAATTCTCTGATGATCCTATGAGAAAATGGATGTCAATAGAGAAATTGACTAGAATTATGTGTTTCTATGAGAGAAGTGATTCTATGTGACAGAATCGTCTTTAATAAATATATGGATGGATCTTTTTGCGAGATAGATGCCATTTGGGCCCAAACGAATTTTCAAATTAGAAAATAAATATATGGGTCAAAGAAAATTAAAATTAAGGTCAGACTGATAATTAAAAGATTACAGTCAAAAGTGAAGACCTAACTTACTTTATGATATATTCTTGAGTTATAAGAATATGGTTCATCAAGATGATACTTAAATTGTCGGCGTTGTGAAATTTAGAAGTACATCAATGAACTTTGGAACAGTCTTTCTTGGTTTCTTTGGCTAAGACAAGAGTCGAAAGTCTGTATTTTGGTGATTATGTTGATTGGAACAACAAATATACGAAAATTGGCATATAAAATTTGATATCGTTGCGATATGTTATGACTTCATAATAAATGATATAGTTGCCATTTTGAGGACGCTCAAATTTGGTAACTGAGTGAATGAGTGTTGCCAGTTTAGGGACGCTTAAACTTGGTAATGAGATAAATTGATATTACTGATTTTTGGGATGCTAAAAATTGGTAATGTCAATGACGAATTGAAGTCTTAGCTGATGACTGGTAAAATGAATACCAAAATGTGACATATGCCAAAGTTAAGATGCACGAGTATAGTGAAAAAGATTGTAATGGAATGTCGAAACATCTTTGTCGTCGACACAATTCCGTTAGACAACTACTCTCAACTGAAGTTATCACAATTGATCATATTAGGTCAAAAGATAACACTGCGGATCCGCTAACCAAAGGGTTAACAAGAGAGTTAGTTGAGAAATCATCGAAAGGAATGAGACTAAAGCCCATAATAAAAGTCGATACAAAGGAAACCCAACCTTGTTGACTAGAGATCCTAAGATCTTGGTTCAATGGGACAACCTAACTGTAAAGACTTAGTGAGATCACTGTGGGGGTTTTACTCTTGGTCCATTCCTATGATAAAAAACAGTGATAAAATTTGGAAAAGGCTAAGTTCTGCTTTTAATGATCCTTATATGTCGATATGTCGAATAAATAATACTATTGTATTGTTCAAGAGATCACCTATGTGAGTGAAGTGGGGTCGCTTCAAGAAGGAATTGTGGGGGCTAATTCTGGGTAAAACTTACAGAACCAGGTTAAAGCTCAGGACCAAAATGGGCTGAACCGTGAGAACTGAACAAATATAGGGAAAGACTCCAGTGGGGGATGTATCATCATTTCACAATACAGAAAGGCAGTTCAGAGTCAACGCGACTACTGAAATTCTAGAAATGTAAATATGTTCTTACAAGGGAAGGTTCAAGGGTGTACGCCTACCTATCCTATGCTGGTTTCTACCGTGCGCTCTATCTCCGTGTCAAATAGTCATTTTGCAATGTCAATTTTATTCATGTGGGGGATTGTTGGAATAATGTGAATAAAATTAAATTGCATTTCTTTATGTTATTTTGTAACTCCTATTTTAATGGATTTTATTGGGGAGGTTACAATATTAAATGAGTTTTGTAAGTTACAAATGGTTTTTGACATATATATTTGGAGTCTTGATCTTCTTGGGAGAGGTAGAAAATCCTCTAAAAAAATATTTTTATTCTCCTTATCTTCTTTAGAGAGTTTTAGGATCAATTATGTGGGATAGAGCAATATGTGTTCGGTTCGTAGGAGGCGGATCTCTAGTGCTTAAGATCACCTCGTTTTGTTGTATTCTGGGAGACGGAAGCCACAACAACCTTCAAGCACCACACGGAAGGGGCTTATCTGTTTTAAGGATAGCGTGGTTTTCACGTGCCTCGAAACATCTTTTTGGTATTTTGTTATTGTTATTTTGATTTCAGGTAAATCTCTAATCTATACTTCCTACAATCTCTTCATGTTTAACTAACAACTGTTGGTGTCTTGGCACAGTGAATTAATGTTGTATGATTTAATCCAATGTTGACGGCTATTTATGCATTTCTTAGGATGCAAGCTTATACAGAGAGTTTCTTTGATGAAATAAAGCATTGTCTTTCGAAAACAGCACTGCTGGGCAAACTTCAAGCTTTGAAAATAACAATTGTAGAGAAAAAAAAGTTCAATAAATGCAAAGGTAAGATGGTAATTGGACATAATGTGTTGTACTTGTGAGTTATGACTACTTCAAATTTTATTCATTTAAATTCAAAAAATAATAAGTGACATATAATCCTTCTTTATGCTTCAATGGCTGATTGTTGGTGGAATGGGGTGCAGAACTGCAGATGGTCTTGTATAATCAGATGCGATTGTATTTACTTCATGTTGTTTTCATTTGTTAGTCTTTTTTTTAAATCAAATACGCATATGCTTTTCCAATATAAGCTAATACTGTAAGATTCTTTCCATTGAGGAACAAGCTGATGCAAGTTTTTCACTACAAAGAAAGCATTAGGAAGTCAAAGAAGATCTATTGTAGAACGAAGTAATTCTTACTTGCGCAGGTCGGATATGGATTTCTTGGCATGTATTTTAAGACTTCTGTTCAGTCTCTGAGACTATGGAGAGTCTATTCTTGGAGAAAACTAGAGGGATTTTATGTAGGAAGTCATTTGTATAACCAATTCTATCAGAGTAAGAGCATCTCCAAGGGAGAACATCCCTTAGATAAAATTATATATATAATACCATAAATAAAAATTTATATTTAGATAATCTCTTTTCGTTGGCAATATTTGGCCAACCTTTATATGATCTATTACCTTATAAAAATATATTCTATTTATAACAAATTGAAAAAATAATACTATATTTACAATATAGCCAATATACCATTGGAGCACAACATCTCAATTCTCACCGATTCAGCAAATTTTACATAATCAATATTTTATCTGATTTAACCAATCATTTTTAGTCAATGCCATATACACTAAGTTTTGATATTTTGCAAGCTAAAGTATTTAATATTAGGAAAATGATAAAGACTCCAAAATATTTACCCAAAACTTTTACCAAATACATATATATCATAGATATAATTGGTATTTTTCTAACAATAAAATGGGATCCCGCACAACCAATCCAAGATTGTCTTTCTTTCAAAATATTAACATTGCCATTTTAAGATGAAAGGGCCAACTCTTTACAACTCTACTATGGCGACTCTTCGTTAATCATTGTTATATAATGTACTCTTTAACACAAAATTCCTACTAATTTACCTAAAAATCACAATAAAATATGTCAAAAATTGTCATTAACATATAATCACACTGTCTATAAACTTGGAAACCGTCGTCATAGTTTATCGTACAAGATATTTTTCACTCACTGAATCGAAATTATGCAAGATATTTCCTCTACCTTGTCCTTATATTCTTGAGTTTTCATAGTCTACAAATTATCAATCCTGTTTACAAACATAGACCTTCGAAGATTACGTACTTATGGTTATGGCGCCTACATACGAAACAGAAGTCAAGGCCAAGATAACTCCGATTGTTATCATTTCATGCATTATGGTAGCCACCGGTGGCCTTATGTTCGGCTACGATGTTGGTGTTTCAGGTCACCCCCTTACTTATTCTAATTTTTTCTTCGGTGGCCTTATGTTCGGTTACGATGTTGGTGTTTCAGGTCACCCCTTTACTTATTCTAATTTTTTCTTCAAATCTTCCTTTGCTATTCATGCATTCATTATCCACACGGCCACACACCATAATGAACTACGTATTTTCCTAAGTTAGATGAGTCTAATACTTAAATGAACTACTTATTTTCTTATGTTAGACGAATCTAATACAAACGAACTACTTATTTTCTTGAGTTGGATGAATCTAATATACTGATCTTATGCATTGTTGTGACAAAATCATATTATTCTGCTTGAAGAGAAGGGTGTGACTAGGGTTGGACACATTATCGTAAACAATTATTTAATTGTTGCAGGAGGTGTTACAGCAATGCCTGATTTTTTGAAAAAAATCTTCCCGGTAGTATACGAAAGAATTCAAGAAAAAGGAGTTGACAGTAACTACTGCAAATATAACAATCAAGGCCTACAATTGTTTACTTCATCGCTATATAAATCTGCTTTATTGGAGACGTTATTGGCTTCCTATACAACAAGGAATTTCGGACGGAAAATGACCATGCTTATGGCTGGAATTTTCTTCCTGATAGCTTTATATAAGTAGTATAATATAAATAGAAATATCATTGAATGAATACTAAACAGCTTGAAATAGAGGGCTACATTCTTGATAGATCTAAAAGATAACGTTCATAATAATAATGAAAGAGTCTAGACATGATATATATTTGTGTGCACACCCTGGCTACATAGTACTAGTACTGAATTCTAACAACCTTGATCCTGTGGTCCCTCATAGCTGGCCACCTTTCTCCTTATTTGTTATCAGTCTGGCTGGTCTCAGTGTCATTCTTGTTGTCCTTATTCGAGCTGACCTGGATTGTTGAGAACACCTCATCATATTTAACATCCCCCTTCAAGTGTGCAGTTGGGAAGTAATTGACAACTGCTAACTTGGATAACAGATAGTTCAAGTGCTGAGAAGCCAGAGCTTTAGTAAGGAGGTCTGCAGGTTACTGAAGAGTAGGTAAATAATCAGTAGAAATGACTCCCTTTAGAAGTTTCTCTCTAACTAGGTGACAATCAATCTCAATGTGTTTGGTCCTTTCATGAAAGACCGGATTGGATGCAATGTGCAAGGCTGATTGATTGTCACAGTAAAGCTTAACAGGAGTAATATTTAGGATATGCAAATCTGCAAGGAGAGAGATGAGCCATGTGATTTCACAAGTGGTATCCGCCATGGCTCTATATTCAGCTTCTGCTGAGGATCTTGATACTGTTGACTGTTTCTTACTCTTCCAGGCAATTAAAGAGTCCCCTAAGGTGATACAGAAACCAGTGATAGACCTTCTTGTCAATTGACATGCACCCCAATCGGCATCAGCAAAGGTAGTGAGATGAAAGTTTGTTGTAAAGGATAACAGGATGCCTTGGCCACAGGTACCTCTAAGGTATTTAAGCAACTTGATAGCAGCTTGAAAGTGACATTCCTTAGGATTGGCCATAAACTGAGCTAGGGTGTTAACAGTATAAGTAATGTCAGGCCTTGTTATAGTTAGATAGATGAGTCTACCAATGATTCGTCTATATAGAGGCACATCAGAGATGTCAGGTTGATCTTGAGTATCAGCCAAGAGAGAGTGATTTTGCTCTAGAGGAATGATAGAGGGCTTGCACTGACTTAGGCCCATATCTGACAATAAATCTTGAGTATACTTGTTTTGATGCAAGTATATTCCACTAGAAGACCTGGCCAACTCTATTCCCAGAAAATATTTCAAATGCCCCAGGTCCTTAATCTTAAACTGAGAAGCAAGAAATTGTTTGACTGAATTGATGGTATGAGTATCACTACCTGCAAGCACCATATCATCCACATAAACCAGCATGACAGTGATTGTTGTAGGAGTAGTGAGAACAAACATGCTATGATCACTAGAAGCCTGCTTGAAACCAAACTTGACTAGAGCTGCAGCAAGTTTTAAATGCCACTTTCTAGGAGACTGTTTAAGGCCATATATGGTTTTGAGGAGTTTACAGACAAGTGTCTGAGAAGGATATAACTTAACAACTTGAGAAGGTGGGTGATAACCAGGAGGTAAGGTCATATATACCTCTTCATCTAACTCACCATGCAAGAAGGCATTGTTAACATCTAGTTGTGTAATCTGCCAACCCTTCATAGCAGCCACAGCAAGCACAGTTCTAAGAGTAGTTATTTTAACTATAGGAGCAAAGGTCTCAAAGTAGTCTACTCCTGCAGTTTGAGTGAAGCCTCTAGCAACCAACCGTGCTTTGAATCTTTCAACAGAGCCATCAGGTAAATACTTTACCTTATAAACCCATCTACTGCCTACAGCTTTCTTCTTAGGTGGTAAAGGAGTAACTATCCATGTATTGTTGGCCTCAAGGGCTGCAAGTTCTGCAGCCATAGCAGTACACCATTCTGGATATTGCACTGCTTGTTGATAGGTATAAGGTTCAGGTACAGTAGCTATATTTTCTACAAAAGAGTTATAGGAGGGAAGAAATGGTGGAGAAGATTGGACCTGATTTATCAGAGTAGGTCCTCCAACATAATCTTTAAACTTTGCTGGGATTTGCCTTTGTCTCACAGGTCTTGTTGCTACTGCAGGTATTGGTATGTCAGTGAAACTCTCAGATTCTGATTCTGGTGAGTGAGGAACTTCAGGTGGAGAAGTTGTGAGAGATAAATCTGAGGGTTGACTTTCAGAGATGACCATTTGAAGAGGCTCTACATCATAAAACTTAGAAGCAATAGGAAACCACTGATCATCCTTGTGAGATTTGATATCTCTAAAAGGAAAGATGTCTTCCACAAATTTAACATCTCTGGATATAAACACTCTTCTTGACTCAAGATCCAGAATTTTGTATCCCTTGGTAGCATAAGGATAGCCTAAGAAGACCCTTTTGGTTGCTCTTGGACTGAATTTGTCATGAGGTTTAGGAAGAAGTGTGGCATAGCACAAAGAACCAAAATTTCTTAAATGAGAGTACAGAGGAGGTTTATTAAATAGAATCTCATAAGGTGATTTACCTTGTAAAAGAGGAGTGAGAGTTCTGTTGATGAGGTAGCTTGCTGTCATGACACAGTCTCCCCAAAAGCTTAAGGGAAGTGATGCCTGAGATCTCAAGGCTCTGGCAGTGTTTAACAGCTGTCTATGCTTCCTCTCAACAACACCGTTTTGTTGAGGGGTGTAGACGCAAGTTTTCTGGTGCACAATTCCAGACTGAGCCAGTACAGAGCCTAATTCCTTATTGACAAACTCTGTCCCGTTGTCTGTTCTTAATGTCTTAGGTGTGACAGAGAATTGATTTTTCACATACACAATAAATTCTTGCAGTATAGTAGAGACCTGAGACTTATCAACTAATAAGAAAATCCAAGTACAACGAGATTTATCTTCAACTATTGTAAGGAAATAAGAACAATATCCTTGAGTTTTACACCGATAAGGCCCCCAGAGATCAGCATGTAACAAATCAAACAAAGACAAACTCTCAGAAGAACTGTTATCAAATTTCAACCTATGTTGTTTAGAAATTTGACAAACATCACAAATAGGCAACTCATGCATAGAACAAGGTACATCAAGTAATTTTAAAACCTTAAATGGGACATGCCCCAATCTGGTATGCAAGAGTTCAACTGAGATAGGTTTAGAAGTAACATTATTACATACCATTGTGTTCTCAATACACTTATTAAAAGAAAACCTACTTGAGAAAAGAACATAAAGCCCATCCTTGCTTTTACCAATCTCTATTTCCCTCCTCTTGATATGGTCATGGAGAATGCAACTATCATTAGTGAATAACACACTGAGATGTGGACTAGTAAGCTTGGAAATTGACAATAAGTTATAGGTGAAGGCTGGCACACAGAGAACAGGATCAAGAAGAATATCAGAGGTGAGTTGATAGGTTCCCACATGAGTAACATTAGCTATCTGACCATTAGGAAGACACAGCTGAGAATGGCACTCTCTCACATTAGTTAACCAATGCACATAAGGGGTTACATGATCAGTAGCCCCTGAATCCAAAATCCAACAATTTTGAAAATCTGAGTTAGCTCCAGTAATATTGTTTGTGAGATGTTGAAAGATACCTGCAAATTGAATAGAATTGACAGAAGGTCCTACAGGTTCCAGCTGAGAATGCTTCATGTTGGCCTGAATTATCTGCATTAGTTGATTATATTGGGCATCTGACATCCCAAAAGTCTCTCTTGTAGCAGCTTGATCAATGCCAGCTACCTGCTTTCCAGAATCCACATGTTCATTTGTAGAGGCTTGAACAGAACTGAAGGCTTTTGACTGATTAAACTTGGGTTTAGGTTTCGGCTTGCCAAACAGTTTATGCCAAGAAGGATAGCCATGGATACAGTAACACTTGTCTTTATTGTGCCCAGAAAAATGACAGAACTCACAAACAGGTTGATTTTCAGATGTATTCTTTCTAAGGTTTTGAGGAGGTTTATAAGTGATGTTATCTGCTCTAGGAGTGAAGTTTCTACTTGTGTTAATCCTAGCTGAAAGAGCAGTGTTTCCAGTGTTTATGTGGGAGTAAGTAGTGACTTCCCTCTGGTTCTCCTCTTGTAACAACATAGCATAACATTGGCTAAGAGTTGGGACAGGTTTCATCATGAGGATTTGACCTCGAATAGCAGTAAATTGCTCACTCAGTCCCATCAAAAACTGAGTTAACAAGCTAGTGTGCTCATAGACATCCAACTTTGTATTGATATCACAGGTACACTTAGCACAAGAACAGGTGGGTTTAGTAGACAAACATGCTAATTCATCAGTGAGGGTTTTAAACTTAGTGAAATAAGATGCTACAGATAAAGAGCCTTGAGATAATTGACTAATCTCCTTCTTAAGATTAAACAGCTTTGGCATATTACTCTGAGCACATCGAATAGCAAGATCATCCCATATAGCTTTAGCAGATGTCATATATACTATGCTATTACGAATATCAGCACTAACAGAATTTAGCATCCAAGAAATGACCATATTATTGCATCTAGTCCAATGAACAAAAAGAGTAGTGTTTGTAGCAGGCTTAACATAACTACCATCTATGAAACCCAGTTTGAACTTAGCAGATAGTGCAAGCTCCATAGATCTACTTCACTGAGAGTAGTTGTTTCCACTCAAGACAATGTTGGTGAGATTCATACCTGGGTTATCAGAAGGGTGAAGATAATACGGATGAAGAGTATCAATGGCTGAAGTAGAGTTTCCTGCTGTTGTGGAGCCTAAAGCTGCTGCAGAATAAGAAGCTGATGTAGCCATTCTTTAAAACCCAGATGCCAACACAGAAATAACCAAGCAAATAAATGAACAAAGAAAGAAAATAGATATAGGAATTAAAGATTTGAAACCAGAAATCGAAACACAAGCTCTGATACCATAATAACTTTATATAAGTAGTATAATATAAATAGAAATATCATTGAATGAATACTAAACAGCTTGAAATAGAGGGCTACATTCTTGATAGATCTAAAAGATAACGTTCATAATAATAATGAAAGAGTCTAGACAGGATATATATTTGTGTGCACACCCTGGCTACATAGTACTAGTACTGAATTCTAACAACCTTGATCCTGTGGTCCCTCATAGCTGGCCACCTTTCTCCTTATTTGTTATCAGTCTGGCTGGTCTCAGTGTCATTCTTGTTGTCCTTATTCGAGCTGACCTGGATTGTTGAGAACACCTCATCATATTTAACAAAATCGGTGTTGTATTCAATGCTACAACCATTAATCTCGGCATGCTTATTTTTGGTAGACTTGCACTTGGCTGTGGAGTTGATTTTGCAAACCAAGTAAGAAATAATAATTAAATTTGGACAAGAAGGTTATCATGTACTAGATAGGAAATACCCTCATAAACTTTGTTATGTGATGTGAATCATGATGAGGGTATATATGAATCTTGTGATGCTCTTCCTTACTGAATCATTGTTGTTTCAAAAAAAAAATCACGATTCATTTTCTAAGTAGCTCAGATTATCAGATTGGATATTAAGTTCTATCTTATTTAATTTTTAAGATTTTTCTTTAGGTTCGATCTTTAATTAATTTAACTAAGTGAGAAGCTTGTCTATTATGTTGAAACTATATTATGTAAATGCTTGATCGTGTGATGACTATTTGAAAAAAAATTCTAAAATATTTATAAAATTTGCAGGCAGTTTCCCTGTTTTTATCGGAGATAGCACCTACAAGGACACTTGGTGCACTGAACATATTGTTCCAACTTAATGCCACTATTGGTATATTCTCTGCAAACATGGTCAATTTTGGGACAACAAAGTAAGCCTTGCACTTGCTTATGCGACATGACAAATTTTGCTAGTGTTTTACATCGTTGCACAACTAAGTTAATTTTTTCCAAATTAATTGCCTTGTAAATGGCTCTGTGTGTGTGTGTTTTATTGTGGTTTGTGTATTCATTACTAAGTAAGTTTGGTGAAATCGTTAAACAGAATCAAAGGTGGATGGGGGTGGAGGCTATTATTAGGATTAGCTAGAATTCCGGCAATCCTACTAACAATAGGTTCTCTCATAGTTTTTGACGCCCCAATCAGTCTTATTGAGCGTGGGAAACTTGAAGAAGGAGAAAGAGTTCTTAAGATGATTCGTGGTACGGACGATGTTGAACTTGAATTCGAAGAGCTTCTTGAGGCTAGCCTTGTAGCTAAAGAAGTTAAGGACCCTTTCAGAAACGAAAAAATGACAAAATTAGCCAGTTTCCGAAAAAAGTTCAGAGAAATAGACTTTTCTGAAAAAGTGGCCAAAACTCGCCGGTGGAATACGCAATTGGGAATGGTGTATGTTGAATACGCATTATCAGAATGCTTATTCTTTACAAATTTATTGGGATTACGCATTCCCCATTGGGATATTCCATGAATACCTACTTGCAGTATGCGTATTCTTCATATATGGGACCGCGCAGGGGGAGACAAAAATTGGAATAAACATTTAGCAATTGCGTATCCTTCAGAAAATGAATACTCCACCACAGATTGCGTATTCCATCGACTACATATGGCCATCTTTTCAGAATCGATTATTTCTGTTAATTTTTTCTCAAAATAGTTTATTCTTGGCCTTTATCCTTCAGAAACCTTATAATGAAAAAGAATAGGCCTCAACTTATAGTAGCAGTTGCATTGCAGGTAATGTAAGCCCAACATATTTTGCATTACTCATATTGTTGAACAAAAAATTACTAAAATATATATTTTTTATTTTGGGCAGGTATTCCAACAATTCACGGTCATCAATGCAATTATGTTTTAAGCACCTATCCTTTTTGAAAGTCTTGGATTTTCCGTTTGTTTCATAGAATGGCATTTTTGTTATTTCCTGTTTGTGAAGGATATAATAGTAATATTTGGTGGCTTATAGCCTTATACTAAGAGGGTGTTTGGGAAAACGTGGGTCAAATTGCGGGGCATAATTTATGGACTAGGAATACTCATTGTAGTTTTATAACGCTCTCAAACGCTCTAAAACGTGTACTAGCCGTTACCGGCATTTTGGTGTTTACTGACCGGCGTTCCGCCGGAATCTTTTTGACATAAATCAGCTCCCAACTTTTCTTTTCATTTCCTTCCTGTTTAGTTTCATTCATTTTTCTGGCATCGACTTTGCGTTTGTTTTTTTTTTTTTCGTCGTTTGTCGTCGGTCCCCGTTCTTCCCCGGCTCCACCAGTTCCAGCCCCGACTCCTCTCCAGTCTCATCCTTGCAGCCCTCAACCCCCCAACCTCCTTCCCTAGTTTTGTTTTGCCGTTCAAAACCCAGCTGTTTGGTCTTGTTTCTTCGGACCTTTCTTAACCTTTCAAATCCAACATTACACCACCTTATCGACACCAACTTCCCTTCTCCGTGCCCCCACCCCTATCGTCGATTCCGTTCCGCAACCACCTTACCTCCTTCTCCCCCCGTTTACCACCAGCTACCCCCCTTTCTCGCCCACCGACTCTTTTCCCCTTCCTCCCCCCCTGCTCTTCATTTTTCTATCACCAGCTTCATCGTCCCTTTCACTCCGTGTCCCTCCGGCGGTTGCCTCCGTATCGGCCTCCTTCCCCTTCCTTCCCCTTCCCTTCCCTTCCCTTCCGAACTCCAGCCATCAGTAATCTTTCCCATAATCTTTCCAACTCAAACTTATTTCCTCTCCTACGCAGCCTTTGCTTCCCTCCGCGGCGGCGTATCGACATCTTTACTTTTTATTTATTTATATTTTATTTTTATTGTATCCCCTTATTTAGTTATATTGTATCCCCTTCTTTTTCATCAGTTCTTTCCCCTGTTTTTCGCCGGTCTTTGTTTGTGTATTGTACTTTATGTTTCTAGTTTTTTATGTGTAATTATACTTTATGTTTTTATTTTTTTAGTTTATCTCCTGACTCCTCCCCATCACTGATTGTTTGTTTGTTCGGTTTCCTTCGCTTTTTTGTCTGAGTGAGCCGGTAACATAATCTTTTAAATTGTGTTAGTGGTCTGTTTCTCTTTTCTTGTGAGTTGTGTTGTTTCTTTTCAGCTTTTTTAATTGTGTTGTTGGTCTTTGTCTAGCCCGGTTTAATTCTTGTTGTCAGGTTTTCCTTTTCGGTGGTAAGGTAGCTGTAAATTGTTTTTGGGTATTCTGTTTTGCTCCCACTTGTTTAGCCTGTTTCGTAGGTGTTTTTACGTGTTAGTTTTTGTCGATGTCACGCAGTTTGCGTATTGGCAGTTTGAATGTAGGTACTCTGACAGGCAAATTTCTGGAGCTAGTGGACATGTTGAAGAAACGCAGAGTAGATTTGGCCTGTATTCAAGAGACTAGGTGGACGGGAGCGCGGTCTAGAGCAGCGAACGGGTATAAATTGTGGTATTCAGGTTTATCCAAATCGAAGAACGGAGTGGGTATTCTTTTGGCGCAGGATTTAGTAGACAACGTCGTGGAAGTGAAGAGGAGTAATGACAGGATCATGTCCGTCAGTGTTGTGGTTGGGGAGAAGGTGGTGAACGTGGTGTGTGCGTATGCCCCCCAAGTCGGTTTGGGCGACGCCGAGAAGGAAGCTTTCTGGGTCTGTTTAGATGGGTTGGTCGGAAGTTTTCCTGCCGATCAATTCCTAGTGCTCGGTGGCGATTTCAATGGTCATATTGGTGAGAGGGCAGACGGTTATCCCAGTGCGCATGGAGGTTTCGGCTTCGGGGTCAGGAACATCAGTGGGTCCGCGTTGTTAGACTTCGCTACTGCCCATGAGTTGGTTATTGTGAACTCTGTTTTCCAGAAGAGGGCTGAGCACCTCGTTACCTTTAGTAGTGGGGGGCACAACACTCAAATCGATTACCTGTTGATGCGCAGTAGTGATGTTAGGACGTGCGTGGATTGCAAAGTGTTCCGGAGTGAGGCGTGCGCTTCTCAGCACCGTCTGTTGGCCATGGATATCCACTTAGGGGTCCGTGCTGTTCGCAGGACGAGAGTGTCCAGACCAAGAATTCTCTGGAAAGATTTGAAGGACGAGAAGGCGGTAGAATTCAAGGAGTCTCTGGTCAATGGAGGATGCTTTGCGCTGGGTGGAGACGCAAACTGTAGGTGGTCCAACTTGGCGAAGGACATTCGTAGTTTGGGTGAGAAGGTGGTGGGGGTGTCCGCCGGGAGGTGTAGTGGGCCAAAGGAGTCTTGGTGGTGGAATGAGGAGGTCCAAAGGAAAGTTAAGGCGAAACTTGCACTCTTTAAAGAGCTTTTGACTTGTAGTGCAGGGCCGGAGAGGTTGCAGAAGATAGAAGCGTACAAGGTGGCTAAGCGAGAGGCAAAAAAGGCCGTGGCGAAAGCAAAGGAGGAAGCCTTCGAGGTGATGTACAAGCGTCTAGATACCAAGGAAGGAGCGAATGCCATTTTTAAACTAGCCAGAGCTAGAGAAAGAGGACGTCGCGACTTGGGCTCTGTTAAGTACGTTAAGGATGACTCAGGCCAAGTGCTTTTGAAGGAAGACGCTATCAAGGAGAGGTGGAGCTCGTACTTCCATAATCTTTTCAACGAGGCGAGGAGGAGTGGCACAGGTGCAGAGCAAGAGGTCACGCCACGGGCCGAGCCTTGTATCGGTTCCCCAGAGCTTATCAGCAAGGAAGAAGTCAAGAGGGCCCTTCAGAAGATGGCAAGAGGGAAGGCGGTTGGGCCGGATCAGATCCCTATCGAGGTCTGGTTTTGTCTTGGTGAGGTCGGGGTTCAATGGTTAGTAGATCTGTTCAATGCTATTCTCTTGGGTGATAAGATGCCAGCGGAATGGAGGCGCAGTATTGTGGTCCCGTTTTACAAGAACAAAGGCGATGCTCAGAGTTGCAGTAACTACCGGGGTATAAAATTAATCAGCCATACTATGAAACTCTGGGAGAGAGTGATAGAATGTCGGATAAGAAGAGTAGTCGGAATATCAGAGAATCAATTTGGTTTCATGCCTGGGAGATCGACGATCGAAGCAATTCATCTCGTCAGACGTCTTTTGGAGAAGTTCAGGGAGCGGCGTAAAGACCTTCATATGGTGTTCATTGATCTAGAGAAGGCGTATGATAGCATACCCCGTGAAGCTATTTGGAAGAGCCTTGAGGAGAGGAGAGTGGCACCATTTTACATTAGGGCGATTCAAGATATGTACTCTCAAGCTAGCTCTTGCGTCCGGACCCCAGTGGGAGACTCCCGTTTTTTCCCGGTTGAGATTGGCCTTCACCAGGGGTCGGCCCTTAGCCCTTTTCTTTTTGCCCTCATTTTGGATGTCATGTCAAGAGGGATTCAAGACGTAGTTCCCTGGTGCATGCTCTTCGCGGATGACATCGTGTTAGTGGCAGAGTCGAGGGAAGAGGTGAACGGGAAGTTGGAGCTTTGGAGATCTACTTTGGAGTCCCAAGGGTTGCGTTTGAGCCGATCAAAAACCGAATATCTCTGGTGTAACTTCAGTGAAGAGGCCTTAGAGGGAGGGGTGGAGGTCAAGATTGAAGACCAGACTGTCCCCCGTACGGATAAGTTTAAGTACTTGGGTTCGATCATCCAGAAGGATGGCGAGATTGACGATGATGTCTCACATCGTATCAAGGCTGGGTGGCTTAGGTGGAGGGCAGCGTCAGGGGTGATGTGTGACAAGAAAGTTCCTTTAAAGTTGAAAGGGAAATTCTACAGAGCGGCTATCCGGCCCGCGTTGCTTTATGGGTCGGAGTGCTGGGCGACTAAGAAGGCTCTAGAAAACAAGATGGAAGCGGCGGAAATGAGGATGTTGCGGTGGTCTTGCGGACGTACGTTGTTAGATAAAGTTCCGAACGCTGTGTTTAGGAGCGAGCTCGAGGTGGCGCCTTTATCAGCGAAATTAAGGGAAGGGAGGTTAAGATGGTTCGGCCACGTCCGCAGGAGGAGGGCTGAAGCCCCGGTGAGGAGGGTTGATAACATCTCGGTCACTGGGGTGAGGAGGAGAGGCAGACCAAAGAGGTCGTGGGACGAGCAGCTCCGGATGGATCTGAAGGCCCTTAACCTAGATGCGACCATGACCGACGATAGGCTCTCTTGGAGACGGCACATCAGAGTGGTGGATTCTCTTCTAGGGAGCGGCTCAGTCGTTGAGAGCCTCAGAGCTGGGTTGTCCCGGTTATCTCTAGCTTAGGAGTCCGGCCGTCTCGCGCGCGGTCGCTGTTTTCAGCGTTCCCCTATTTTTCTGGTCTTATAATGTTGTTTTAATATTGGTGTTTTTATGTCTTGCAGGGTTGTTTGGAGCGGAGGTATCATCTCACAACGGAGAGCAAACCCACGCAGGTATGTTTATCCCATGTGTAGGACGCCATGGGCTCAGGTATCATTCAGATCTTTTCCATACCAAAACACTCTCTCTTTTTCTCGCACAAAGCCGAGGGTCTTCACGGAAACAGCCTCCCCATTCTAAAGGTGGGGTATGGTCTGCGTACATCCTACCCTCCCCAGACCCTGCCCTGAGCGGGATATACTGGGTATGTTTGGTTTGGTTTGGTTTGGTTTAAGAGGGTGTTTGGCATTGTTTAAAATAAATTACTTTTAATTTAATGGAGGTGTTTTTAACTTAAAGGAGAAAGTAAAGTTGTTTACTTTAAGTTGAATGAATGTGTTTGGGTAATTTTACTTAAAGTTAAATGGGGGTTTAATAATTTTGACTTAAAGTAAAATTCGACTTAAAAAAAATTTTAAATTCATAATATTTTAACTTTACAAGAGTCCTGAAACAAAAAAAAATAAAAAAAATTGGATAAGTTAAATGGGGATTTAATAATTTTGACTTAAAGTGAAATTCGACTTAAAAAAAATTTTAAATTCATAATATTTTAACTTTACAAGAGTCCTGAAACAAAAAAAAATAAAAAAATTGGATAAGTCATAAATCAAAAGTACCTAAAAGAAACTTATGACTTAAAGGAATTTTTTAATTTAAAAGAGCAAATTACACAAACAGACATTTTTTTGGCTCAAAGCCGAAAATGAAATTTAAGCCACAGACAATAAGCTCCGCCAAACGGGCCGTAAGATACAGTAAAACCACAAACTCAGCAGCTTGTAAGTTGTGATTCTTAAAAAAACCCCTTTGGGTATATCATCGCATTGTCCGGGCAGGCGAGGAAGAAGAAGGATAAAAGAAACAAGATGTGTATGCATTTTGCTTTTCTTCGAGCCCATTCCCTTATATATTTATTTTCAACTTATTCACTTGATATGAACCCTGTATATAATGGTCATTCAAGTAATCGATTCATTATATAACAAATGGAATTGCAGAAAGATATCATCATGTATGGACTCCGTGAAGAGAGCTGCGTGAACCCTTGGAAACGGCTACAAGATTCAAACAATTTATGTGAGTCGTGTACATATATATAATTTAATTATTATTAAAATAACAAAGTTTTGTTTTAATCCATACACATAAATAATTATGCCAAGTAAACTAGATTAGTATAGTGTAGACGATAGTTTGTGATGCTGCTGGATGAGTTACAGTTTGCCTTGATATATTTTTTCCCAAGAAATATGATGTATTGACAAGTCGTATAATATTAATCTATTACATACAGCTGCGACCTGCGAGTGACATGAGGTACATTTATGAATTCTCTTCCAAGCTACCAAACTTCAAAGATGGAAATGATAACAATAAGTATTTAGATGAATCCACAAAACAAGCTGCCCTCAAGGTTCACCCTTCTGTTGTTGCACTTGAATGTTTTTGCGGTAGTATTCACCCTTTCCTTTTAACCTTATTCCCTTTACTTTTCTTATTTTGAATCCCTTTTACTTAATAATATTCTTTCCCATTTTCCGGTTGTGTAGAAGTTGAAGATATCATCCGGGGTTGTGGCACCATCATAGAGACTCACCATAATAACACCATTGTCTTGACATCAGCCAATCTGATTAGGCGTCCTCCATGTCCTCCTGGATACACCGTCAAGGAAGAGGTCGAGGAACACGTGCTAGCACATAATATCAAGGTAACCTAAACCAATTCTGTTCATTAAATATCTTATGCTTGTATTCAGATTTCATTCCCTTAAATCTTATCAATTTGGTTCTACAACACAACTTAAGTCTCCTGGCTCTTAGCTCAATTTTAGAATATCTATGTTCTTCATGCTATAATATTCAGCACTCAAAGATGAGATTGTGTTTATCGAGAAACAAAATATGATCATGTTTGAGTTTTTTTTTTTTTTTTTTGGTACAGGTATATATGCACACATATAATGGTAGATCATTTGCTGGAGAAGTGCATGCATATGATTTCCACTTCAATCTTGCAATCCTAAGTTTCCGCACAGGAAATTGTTATGAGCCTGCAAAATTAGCACATGTAAATGACTCTATGGATGTTTTGGCAAGTCAGCCAAGGCTCAGATCACATTCAGATTCATCTCAGCTTACTCCCGGGGATCGAGTTATTGTTGTAGGCCGGTATTTTGATCCGCCATTTATTCTAATGGCTGCCCCCGGTTACTATCAGTAAGCAGCTTTCAGTTTCACACATATCTACATCACTCTAACCCCTTATTTATCTTAGTATTTATGCTGCATATGATTATATTTGTCGTGATATGACAATACCATATTTGATATTTCTCGTCTCTATAATGACTTTACATTAGTGGTTGAGCTAAACCATCCTCATGTTGATTACTTGTACTTGGTTTGCTTGATAAATTTCAGGCTTAAACGAACTGAATATGATTGCAAAGAACTTTTCACAACTAGTTGCGTTATCACAAGGGTACTTCTATCTCCCTTTCCCTCTCCTGATTAATGTTAAGTGGTGATGATGAGATTATGTTATTCTCATTCGAGACAACTTGTTGGTGATAATTTTAATTCTGGCTTTGGCTTTGACCGTAGTGTGGTGATGGAGCTCCTCTGGTAAATGGCCGCGGAGAAGTAATCGGCATCACTCACTATGATATCAATTCAACTCAATGTATTCCTATAAACATAGCTCGCAAATGGTGGGAATACTACAAAGAATTTGGGTAATGTTAATGATTTATGTTTATCAATAATATTTGACTAGGTTTATGAATTTGAATGTTACTGTTGTGAACCTACTTGTACTATGATTGTTGAGTATAAGTACATAATGAATTAGACATACCTGGTGGAATGCATGTGACTTGCTGCTAATATATTGTGTTCTTTTTGTTATAGATGTGTGCTTTACTAAGATTAGAGCTTAATCATTCATGTTATAGTAAATATTTACTTGATTTAGGAAATTTTCCCGACCTTCGCTTGGAATCGAAGCCACCAATTTATATGCAAAAGCTGATCTTGGCCTGTTAGAGAATATGATTCTAAAGTTTCCTGATGTTTCTAAAGGAGTTATAGTCGAGAAGGTAATTTTTGTCAAGTAGTCATTATATTAATGGTGTATTGTCATGCATCTCTAACTTTTAGTTATGTGCATCTTAATTTTCTTGATTTGATTTGATATATAAGCACATTCATAAGAAACATTGATTGAAATTCTCTCTTTGAATGCTTAAGACTTTTGACATTGTTAATGTTAGGACTTAGGATTGGGTTGCACAGGTCTGGTTTTAAAAAATTGTATGAAGATGTATTATTCTTTTCATTGATATACAATATGTCAACTTTTGGCAATGTGGTGATGCCTAATTGGACAAAAAGTTTCAATTTTTTGTAACTGAAATTTTGTTTCATTTATATGAGCTAAGCTTCCTAATTATACACTTGACCCTTCTCTGTACTTGGTCGGTCAACCTTGTGCAGGTGATACCAGGATCATGTGCTGATATTTCCTGGATGTGTTTTAATGATGTCATAATTGAATGTGCTGGGAAAACTATTGAGAGTTTCTTAAAGGTATATTGCTTTGTTGTATGATCAATAGAGTATCTTTTATATGATTTTCTGTTTAATGCCTTCTTTACGTGTGAGATGGGACTTAATGTTTGTATGCTATAAGAATATTCTAACTTTAGTTTTAATTTCTGCTTGGTTAGGCAAAGGTATTAGGATAATATTGCAACACCACATCTAAGACTACGTTTCTAGTAGTGAATAGGAGGGTCAAGATGTACATGACATTACTCCTATCTTGCAACTTGTAAACAAATAAAGAAATGTTGCAATCTATATCGTATAGACCCCCAAAAGCACTCTCCAAAATTTCAGATTATTATAATAGCAAAAAACAATGTAGTCCTAGAACTGGAACTAGGTGGTAAAAACGTTGTGGGACTTGCTACATGTGTTTGTGGAGAGCAGAAAGCAAACAATACAAATTTTGATAATAGTAAATAATAATGTTAGGTGGCATAATACTGAGAGTAGTTGTTACAAAGATCAGCCCTATGAATAACTCTTTAATTGCAACTGCCATGCAATGTTAAGGAGGCAAGTTAGGAAGCAGGGGTGCTTAGGTTACCCAATGCACCCGCGTATCGGATACTTGGATATGGCGTTGGTGTGGATGGGGTGCGCTATATAGAGCAGGGATGCGTCGACGAGTGTATTTGATATGTGGCAGTGGCATTGTTAGTTTACTATGTCACTGCCACATATCAAATACACTCGTCGACGCATCCCTGCTCTATATAGCGCACCCCATCCACACCAACGCCATATCCAAGTATCCGATACGCGGGTGCATTGGGTAACCTAAGCACCCCTGCTTCCTAACTTGCCTCCTTAACATTGCATGGCAGTTGCAATTAAAGAGTTATTCATAGGGCTGATCTTTGTAACAACTACTCTCAGTATTATGCCACCTAACATTATTATTTACTATTATCAAAATTTGTATTGTTTGCTTTCTGCTCTCCACAAACACATGTAGCAAGTCCCACAACGTTTATGCCTAGACTGTACATAGTATCTTGGAGTTCACTTTCGCCGTTGGGGGTTTTCAAGTTCTTGAATTTGTCGAGGTATGGGTTCGGTAGATGATATGTGTCCTAATGAGTATATTTTATCTACTGCTCTATCAGCTTGTTGCAGTAAAGGGTTGGTTTTTAGAGGTTTAGAGGACCAACAATGGCAGTGTCTTGGTTTGAAGTCGGGGTAATGTTTTATCAGTACGTGCAGTATGCACTATGGGAATGTATATAATGGGTTCCATTCTTGGTGGGGCTATTAGGGTTCAATATTCATCCTTGTTTGGATATTGTTATGTATGATTCGAACATAAGTGAACGTTTTGATCATGGATATGTGAAGAAGTGTTGGATGTTTTGAATAGGATCCCTGGTTCTGGAGTATAAGAAATGGGATGAAGTTACTCATATAAATGTTTTTGCCCTTTGTGACATCTCAAGGATAGAAATATGGGTAGGTTTGTTCAAAATCATATTTTAGAAAATCGTGGGAATATGATCTCTATGTTTCTAGTTTGTCTATGGACAGTTATGGAAAATGTGGCATGTTCTATGCGGGTTTTTTTTTGGTTCATTGCACACTTAAAATGTTGGCTCGTGGACAACAATCATGGTGTCCTACTTACAGAATGACTGCTTGCAGGAAACATAGTCACTTTCCTTAGGTTCCTTTTGGGATTGCTGTAAAAATGTTGTAGGTAAAAGAAGTGCTATTACAACAATCAGAGAACTATTTAGCAGTAATTTTATATGTGCATGTTTTGAGATATAATATAAAACTTGTAGCAATATTTTTGATATGTTTTTGGTGACGTTTGATGTTGAAACTTGTAGCTCTTTCCCGCAAAAACTGAAAAGTATTTATATTTCAAAGCACAGGGGCCCTGATTTCTGAGGAAGCAGCATTTTGGCTGAAATCGCTTTTCACAAAAGCTGCTTCTTTTACCAAACAAATATTTTTATTTTCTTTTGAGCAAAAAGCTGCTGTTTTTGTCTGCAATAACAATACCAAACAGGACCCGATACATGAAACTTGAGGTTTTTGTACCAAATGACTTCACATTTGCCGTTGTATTAAATGCTAGTGCCAGTTTATCAACATTGGGATAAGGAAGACAATGAATCTTTACTAGTTTCGTCCAAGCACTCATCCAATATCCCTTGAGATCCTTCACAACTAGCCGCTTTACTCCTCTTTAGCAGAAACCTCATCTTTTCCCGGTACAAGATTTGTGATCAGATGGTTGAGCCCTCAATCGTATTCAAAACCCCTCTTGCTACATGCTAATGACCGCCCAAATGCAGTTTTCTTCCTAGGTTTCTTCAACTTATTCTTCTTACATGGTTCAACTTCAGCTCGGTTTTCTGTTTGCTTCTGTTTGATCTATATACACATCAACTAATCATTAACAACTCGGAAAAAATTAAGATGAAGAAACATGTTGGGAACTAATGATTGATTTTTTATAAGGATCCAAATCCTTTACTCTGTTCTTCGGCTATGTGGATGTTGTGTGTGTGTAATGTGGTGTGTGTGTTGTGGGTTTATATGTCTAGATTGTTTGGAAAATAGGTTTTTGACTTTATCCTACTCACGCAAGTTTGTTCCGGCATTCGTTATCGGATATATGGTTTCTGTAGAAATTCCGTACTATGATGGTCGAACTGTATAAAATATTACTTCGATGGAACAGTTGTATTTTCATTTAAACTTTAATGATCAGAATGTAAGTATCCCTCTTTATATCGATCAAGTTGGATTAGCAATAGGTATCCCTTTGAAATTGCGATAAATTAGGACTTTTTCTTAATAAGCAAATCAGAATGGGATATATTTATTATGGAATTAGTCCACTATTGATTTTTTTTTTATCCCGGTTCCTACAGAACTCAGCATTTATTGTATGATTTAAATTTTTCGGTCAGATGGAAACCATATTAATTTTGTTTTTTTAAACTTTTTATAGGCCATGTATGGAAAATGCTCATGATTTGTTGTGTGCCTTTCAACGCATAAAAGTGTAAAAGCGTGCCAATGTTAAATTTTTATGGTGTGTTGAAATCTAGGAAGCAGGGATTTGTCAATCTTCTTTCTTCTCATATCGATGATGTTGATATATATATGTCTGTCTGTGTGCGCAATTGTATATCTCGTATGTTTGCTAGTTGTTACCGTGGTTAACGCTTGGACAGTCTGTAAGGTGGGTAGTGGACTAAAGGTCATCTAATTATCTAATTAGTTCATGTAGTATTAATTGGTTATGGTTTCGTGATTAAACATTTTAGTAGTTGCCTTTGTGTGATCTGGTGCTATTCTATTGTAGTTCTTTTCCGCATAATTTGCTTTATTTGGAAATCTTCTTTTACTTGTTTGTATTTTTTGCTAATTTGAAGGAATTGCTGCCATTGCATATAAACATAGCTTATATTCATTTTATGTATGGGAAAAGAATGTGAGTACTGTTTACTAACTTGAACCCATCTATTGACATTACTTCTTTTCTTCCTTCTCTTGCCAATAGTTTTTTGAGATAATTACGGAACACGTTGGGGAGACAGTTGAAATTGTGGTAATAAGAGCAGATTGTGTTACCCCAAGACATCTCAAGTTGGTGGTTGCTGAGGCAGAACCTGATAAATTTAATAGGTTAGTCCCCCCCGCCCCCCAATTTAAGTACGAAGTTGGCAGTTTTAACTAAGAATTGTTTTTGTGTTTTATTTTTCGAACTCATTTGTTGCTTCAGTTGGCCTAATCGTTTCTACAAGTAACGAGAATATTATTATCTTGGTGACTCCATTGACAGGTTAGACTCATTTCATCACCATTTCTTTGGTCATGTGTACAATTGTATGAGCATCATAATTGCATGCTTGACCGTGCCTGCTATTTAATGCTTTTTTTGGCACTAGATGTGCATTTTAGATGTGATATTTTATTATAAATATTGTTGGAGGAAGTAGAATTTAAGAGGGGTACCCCTCCCTAAAGAATATCAACTAGATGCCAGTGTCCTAAAAAAAAACTGGCCTTTGATACCCTAGGGAACGGAATTTTGGTAAATATCAGTCCACGAACTCAGAAACTCCTACTGTGTTATCAAATTCATCATTACTACTGATTGAAATTATCGATCTTCAGCTTTTTTATGAGATATTAAACGAGGGTTTTGAACCATAGTCTAGTTTGGCAAACATAGTGCTTTTTAATGTTTTTTTTTCTCTTCTTTTTGTGTTAGTTTTGTGGCTTTGGTATCATTTTGCCTAGTTATGAAATATTCAATTTTTGCAGATTGCAGTTACATGGTGCAGTATCATTATCTCCCTTTGCGGACAAGGGCCCTTGTAATTTATCTTCTGAATTATAAACTATGTACACATTCTCAGATGAACGAACCTGTTGAACGATGTTTTGGAATTAAATTTGACATTAGCCACTGTTCTAATATTCTAATTTCAGTTTATTTATTTATATTTATTTGTTTGTTTTTTTTCCTTTGTTGGCAATGCAACTGGCTGGACGGCTTATTGAATGCTTAATATATATTGTTTTTTAAATGGGGTTGCCCAATTACTTGGATTCTTGGGTGGGTGCCACTTGTGGAGCTATTGTTAAGTACTGAATCATTTGCTTGCAGGGAAATAATCTGAAGTTGGTTAGTTGTTTAGAATTAGGGATGAAAAATGATCCGGGTAGAATCGTACACCCCTTTGCTCAAGTTTTGGATCATTTTACTTTTATCGTGTTTAAATTTGGGTACGGAATCATTTTATTTGGATTTAAAACGATCCCGAATATTGAAATTCGGATTTGACCCAAATATGAGCCAGTATCGTATTTTCTTTTTTCTAACTGAGTAGTTTGTGATTCATCGAATACGAGTCAAATTTAATCCACAAACATTATGTATCATTTTATTTGAATGATATAAATAGTCATTTATTCTAAAATAAATATAATATTATAAAAACATAATAATCATGTATTGAAAACTCAAATAATTGATCTATTAAGTTTTTGATGATAAATACTTGGGTGGATAACTCGTATTTTATGAAAATTTAATTTATAAATGTTATTAAGAAATTATAATATGTTATTCATTTAGAAATATAATGAAATGAAAATATAATTCAGATTATATGGGTGCTCATATCCGGGATCATATTTTATTCAAGTTTAATTTTTCTACCAGGTTTCGATCATTAATAAAACGAATCTATGATATGTATCATATTTTCGAGCTGGATATAAACCAAGATACAGGATAGTCCGAATCAATTTACTACCCTATTTAGAATGTGTAATAAAACGAGGTTTCTTATGTTTAGATATCATTTTTTTGTTGTTTATGATGACTAGGAATAAGAATGAGTTTAAGCTGGTACAAGAGGTAACTGCTGAAACCTGCCATTTGTTAACAATAAGTGGAATAATTAAAATGAGTATTATGTTATATATCTATACTACATGTTTGGTTTATTTGTAGAAGTCTCATTACCATTCGAGTTGAAATTAATAAATTTGGGTTATCTGGTCAAAATAGAGAAATTGCCCAAACTACACTAGTTTTGTAGTCCAACTACCCAAAATGCCATTCTGTAGTAACATTCGCCTTTTTTAATCACGGGGTATGCATCCTGGCCATGCGTGGCCTGGGATGCGCATTCCAGATATGCGTATCTCAGGTAACGCATTTCCAGGATGCGTAATGACGTCATGTGACGTCATTTTTTCAATACAGTTCCGGTCGTCTCTCTCCGTCAAAATCGCCATACCAATCGCCTCTCTCCGTTCTCCCCCCTCCGGCTATCTCCACCCCTCCTGTTGGTGTCAAAACGAAGCCCAGACTTTGGTCTTCCTTGTCCCCCGTTCATTTGGTGCGTTTCGGCCCCGCAGGGGTGTGTGTGAGCTCATCGGGAAATGAAATCGGAAAAAGGGTTTGATTTGGGCCTTTCTAATCCGGCGAGACAAACAAAAAAACATGGGTATAGGTTTGTAAAGGAGAAGAAATCGTTCGTTTTGGTGTATAATATGCTAGTGAAATATTGCTGGAAAGGGATTAAATAATCGATCGAATTTTTTGCCTGAAAACGCCACCGACGACGGTAGGGAGACGATGAACAGTGCCTTGGTATACGCATGATGTACATGCGTATCATCACACACGCATGCTCAACTTGCGTATCCAAGGTACTGTTCACATAACTCAGATTTGTAATTAACAAAGTGTACGCATGTGAATGTGGCGTATAGTATGACCACGCATTGTTAGAATGCTTATACCCCTATACGCATGCCACAAATGCGTGGCTCGCGGGTAAAAATGGCGAAGCTTTTTGCGCGTAGGTATTTTGGGCAGTTGGAATAAAATTTTGGGTATTTTGATTTTTCACCCGTCAAAATATACATGTAATACTCGAGGTGTTTTGTTTTTTTTAACCTATAATCCGTGCAAAGCACATGCTATCTTATATTATTATTATTATTAATTATATATTAATTATTTGATTTAATATAAAATTTTAATTTATTTTAATAAATTTTATTATTATTTTTAAATTTATATATGTTTCATACTTAATTTTATGACATGAATAAATATCAATAATTTAACGTTATTTTTAAATTTATTGTTAAATATCTTAAGAATTCAATAGATATTTTTAAAAAATTATTTAGTGTAACCTAAAATCGTAGAAGAAAGACTCGTGGGAAGAAGTGTGTGTAAGATGATTCTTATCGGGATATCTTTTATTTTTAATAAATTACATACTCCCTCCGTCCCGTTTATATTGGCCACAATCCCTTTTTTGCATGTCCCAAAAGTATTGATCAAGTTTCCTTAATGAAAAAATTAAGGATTAAATATGTTAAGTTTTTCTAAATATGTAAACAATTGAAAGTAAGTTTGATAGTTTTCACTTGATCGCTAAATACGTGTTTTTTGATTGATGACCAATATAAACGGGACGGAAGGTGTATAATTTAACTGAATTTGGAATTTTTATAAGTTTTTTTTTAATTTTTAAAAACGTACTTTTGTGCCTTATTGGTAAATTTTATTGTTTATAATAAATATATTAATATTTTTAAATTAATTTTTTAAACTTATTATTTTTAGGAAGGTGTTAACAATTTTTTTGGATGGTGTTAACAATTTTTTGGATGGTGTTAACCAACTAACCAAATATACCTTGTTTTGCATATATTAGTATAGTATAGATAATAACCAAATGTACCTTTCAATTATATTTTTAATATAATTTTTTTAACTTGTTATTTTTAGGAAGGTGTTAACAATAATCCGTTCAAAGCATGAGCTATCATATATTATTATTATTAATTAATATATTAATTATTTGATTTAATATAAATTTAATTTATTTTAACAAATTTAATATTAATTTTAAATTTACATATGTTCCTTACTTAATTTCATGACATAAATAAATATCATTAATTTAACTTTATTTTTGAATTTATTGTTAAATATATTAAGAATTCAATAGATATTTTTTATAAATTATTTAGTGTAACCTAAAATTGTAGAAGAAAAAATCGTACGAAGAATTGTGTACGGGTGATGATTCTAATCTGGATATAACTAAAAATGTTTATAATTGAAAACGTTTATAATTCTATAAAACATTTACCTTATTTTGCTTATAATATTATATTAGATTTTTGTGCCTTATTGATAAATTTTGTTGTTTATAATAAATAAATTAATATTTTTAATATAATTTTTTTAACTTGTTATTTTTAGGAAGGTGTTAACAATTTTTTTGGAATGCATTACACAATCAACTAACCATATATACTTTGTTTTGCTTATAATATAACTTGTTTTGCTTATAATAATATAGTATAAAAGTCGCTTATATGCTTTTCTCTCCGACTCTCCGTAGACAAATTCTTTTTGTATTTTAAATCTTCTAGAAGAAATTGTTGGATGCAACTAGCAAACTATAATCAGGTATCATGTAAAAAAAAAAAAAACACACTATAATCATGTGTCTTCAGCGAGATTATGATAAAAAAAACTATAAGCCATGTTGCAATTGATTGATTTAGGTGTCTAAATTTTCATTTCATAAAAGAGAGGTTACTACATTTCAAAAAAAATAAGAGAGGTTACTAAATTTTCAAAAGTCTTTATATCATTACTAGATTTATCAATAAAGAAATTAGAAACTGTTACACGCTCTCTGATCAAAAGTCACTTTTGTAATTATAATTTTTTGAGTTCCGTTTGTTTGGAGTTAAATAATACAACCTCTTTCGGGATAAAACATCGTTCAAACTTGGTGGCATTTTCTCAACTTGTAAGCTATTTGCAAGTTTTCACCTTTGCAAACCAGTTCGGTGAGTTGGGTTTGATGGAGACTAATTGGCACAGTGGTCAAGTGCCCAATCCATGAACCGAGAGGTCATGGGTTCGACTCCTGCCGGGGGTCAAAAAAACCGGAAATAGCCTCTCTACCCTTGGGTAGAGGCATGGCTGCGTACAACCTACCCCCCTCAGACCCTGCTCATGCGGGATATACTGAGTACGTTGAGTTGAGTAGAGTAGAGACCGCGTGATAAGTACCCGCTGATAGCTATCAGCGGGCACCCGCTAAAAATAAAATACTAGTTCCTTAAAAAACACAATTCTGGAATACTTGACAAAATATATCTAATTTCAAAAGTAATATTTCAACAAATACAAAAGAATATCCACAAAAAGTATTTCAAACCATCATCTCTCTTATACTAATCCACTTGCACAAAAATATCTTGCTTTATCCATTTGCACACCCACTTGCCCACTTGCATAAAGGTACACCCACTTGCCCACTTGCATAAAGGTATCTTGCTCCATAAGACAAAGAGGCAATATAATATTCAAAGACACCTAGTTGCAACAGACAGAATCTGACTGAAGTAGCTCAAAGTGGCAGAATCAAGGTATGTTTGAGGGGACATCAATCACTGTTCCAATAGTGGCTCACTATAGCTTTAACGGCACAACTAGTGGGCAACAGTGATTGGGAAACCCAACCTATAAATACCCCCATTCTGCATACAAAAAGAGAGAGAATCTTTCATACACATAAAAACTGCTACAAAACAAAAAGCTCTCTACATATTCTTCACATACGATATATTTTCACCAGCCCGGTTATTATTATTTCCGATTACTGATTCTCACGCCGGAGGTGCTTGACGGCCACCACCCCCGGGCAAGTATTGTTTTGCAGATACCCCAAACTCATGTGAAGTGCTTCCGGTAAAGTGCCTAGAACGGTGATCGGAAGCCTCTAATCGGCCGTGAGAATTATCATTTGGCGCTAGAAGGAGGGCGCCTTTTTTCTTAAAGAAAAATCCCTCGCCTGCTCTACCAGAATAGCTACTTCTACACGACAAAGCGCAAGCGTCAACCTCAAAGACGCAAGATACACAGCATCCGCATAATCACACAAATACCAGACCTAAAAACCGTGATGGCAAACCCTGACGAGCGACAATCAATAGAGATACAAGGAAATAACACTGGCATCCCGCCACAGGACCCGCAAGTAAATACTGAAAACCGCTTACAAGCAAACCCTCCTCGAGGAGGAAATCAAGATCAAATTCTTAGCCTCGACCTAACAGGCTACAACCCGCAACAAATAAACTTACTCATGCAAATAGCCTCTGCATTTCCCCAGGCCGGACAAGAAAAACCACCTGAACAAAAAGAATCTCGAATAAATCCACGCGACGACCAAAGCGAGGCACACAGCCGACCGAACAAAGCAAACTCCGCCTTTTCTCGCCTAGGCTCATCCCAAGAGACAATCCATGAGAGGCACAACAAAGGCCATCACCAACCCGAAATATGGGAGCAGAACAGAAAGCAGAGAGACCTAAGGAAGGTGATTGTCGACAAGAAAGCTGCCTACGAAAAGGTTCTGGCCGAGTACGAAAAACAGAAACAAAGAGAACGTTCTCCTCCCCGCCCAAAAGATACCGACAGCGTGCAACCCACCAATACAGAGATGATGCGAACTATTATGGAACTCAAGAAAAAGATAGAGGGAAATAGCGAACCAGAATCGGCTGGCACGCCATTCACCACTAGATTGGAGGCGGAGCCCCGTCAAAAGGAAATCAAACATCACAGCTTCAATTCTTTCGACGGGTTAGGCGATCCAGAGGAGCATCTTAGTTACTTTGATCAACTAGCTCTTCATTATGAATACAATGACCTAACGCGATGTCGTTTCTTTGCTGCGACTCTCCGCGGAAATGCACAAAGGTGGTTCTGCAGAATAACCACCCGATCCATTGACACTTGGCTGGAATTCAAAAGACTATTCCTCAATAAGTTCAAAGCAAACCAGCAACATGAGGTTCATACCGTGTTTCTGGAAAACATCGCACAACGCAACGGGGAAACACTGCAGGACTACATTGACCGCTTCAAGGAGGCCGTCAACAAAGTTGTTTGCGTCAATGAAACAGAAGCTTTGGTCCACTTAAGGAGAGGCCTTAATCCCTACGAGTGCGAGAAATACGTATGTCGTCTTATGGAAACCAAACCCACAACATTAGAAAAAGCATATGACCTGGCCTCCCAAGCCATCAATGAAGCCGAATCTCTGAGCGTAGTAAAGCAGTCCAGGGCTTCACCTGCACCATATTTTCAAAGAGAAAGGTTTTCATCCTACCAAAGGCAAACACCGGCCTTACACCAAGTACAGACCGCTCATGGACCACCCCCGCCCGCACAAAGAACACAATCATCAGTCCCGGTCAGAGACCGCTTGGGGCCGGCAAACCCGCAAAGACCAGATAGGCGTCCTGAGCCGGAATGGACCAAATTCACCCTCCCCAGGGCGAGCATTCTGAAAGAAATCAGAGGAAAACCCTTTTATCTCCCACCTGCACCAATGCATTCTCCACCCGAGGACAGACCTAAAGACAAACATTGCGATTATCACGAGACACATGAGCACTACACTGACAGCTGCTTGTCCCTCAAATATTTCTTGGAAAGACAGGTAAAGGCGGGCAATTTATCTCAGTACTTACCAAGACAGGTGCAAGGGGCATCCGCCCCGCAAGGGCAAGACAGAAACATCGTCCATACCATCTTCGGCGGACAATCCTCCCCGCCAAGAGAAAAGCCTGACATTTATGAGATATACGAGGGACCCCCGAATATCATTACTTTTACCGATGCGGACTATGAGGGTATTAACCCGAACCACACTGAAGCACTAGTTGTATCCTTGGGCGTGGCCAACAACGAGGTAAAGAGGATCCTCGTTGATAATGGGTCCTCAGTCGACATCTGTTTCAAACACACATGCGACAGGCTCAAGTTAAATGGTGAGAAACTCGAAACATGTCCCGACGAGACACCACTTTACGGTTTTGGGCACAACGCCGTCCCAATTGCGGGCATTGCTAGACTCCCCGTCTATTTCGGCGAATCGCCTAGGCAAGTATGTCGAACGGTCAAGTTCTATGTCATCAATACCGCTTCCTCGTACAACATGATCTTGGGAAGACCTACCCTCAATATGCTCAAGGCGGTCACCTCCACCCCCCATCTTAAAATCAAATTCCCCACTCTAAATCGGGTCGGGGAGATCAAGGGAGATTCCGAAACATCTAAGAGATGCTATGGCATAGCAATCACACTGGCAAAAACAGAGCCTAGCAATCTCCACAGAGAAAAAGCAACCAAGAGAAAACAAGCAAAAAGGCAAAGGCATGCCGAGAATCAGCGCGCAAAAAACAAAAGAAGAAAGGAAGTACAGTTCATAGATGGGCATAACCCGCTGCTAGAAGACCCTCCTCGCATCGACACAAATCTCATAAAATGTCTCAAAAGAGAAGAAAGGCCGCTGATAAGCCCTGCGGTGCAAACAGAAAAAATAAAAATCATACCTGGTGACTCGAACAAAAGTGTAAGTATAGCGGCGGGATTGGAGTCCGTTTTCAAATCAGGCCTCACAGACCTCCTAAGAAAATATGCAGATGTTTTCGCATGGAGTCCAAAAGACATGCCAGGTCTAGATGAATCGGTAGAGATCCACAAGTTGAATGTGGACCCAAATAAGCCTCCAAAGATACAAAAAAGGAGGAACTTTGCACCAGAGCGACAACAGGCAATCGATATCGAAATCGACAAACTCTTGGACGAAGATCTAATTTGCGAGGTCACCTACCCCAAGTGGGTTGCAAATGTAATGCTAGTAAAGAAATCTAACGGGAAATGGAGAATGTGTGTGGATTACACGGACTTAAATGCAGCATGCCCAAAGGACCCGTATCCACTCCCTTCAATAGACCAACTCATTGATGCGACAGCGGGTCACTTAATGCTGAGTTTCATGGATGCCTACTCCGGCTACAACCAAATCAAAATGACCCCTGAAGATAGAGAAAAGACAGCCTTCGTCACACATAGGGGGTGTACTGCTACAAAGTCATGCCCTTTGGATTGATCAACGCTGGCGCCACCTTCCAGAAAACCATGAATAAAATCTTCGGCAGACAGCTAGGCCGAAATATGGAAGTATACGTGGATGATCTCATAGTAAAATCTCTCTTGACGGCCTCCCACCTTCATGACTTAGAAGAATGTTTCTCAACCCTCAGAAAGTACAACATGAAGCTAAACCCCGACAAATGCACGTTCGCACTAGATGCAGGAAAGTTCCTTGGCTTCTTAGTGTCCCACAGAGGTATTGAGGCCAACCCGGAAAAAATAAAAGCTATAATCGACATGCAACCGCCCAAAACTTTGAAAGATATACAGAAGTTAACTGGAAGGTTAGCCGCTCTCAGAAGGTTTATCGCTAAATTAGCAGACAGATGCCTTCCGTTCTTCGATACCTTGAAGGGAGCCACAAAAACTAAAGCTATATCTTGGACGGACGCCTGCCAGAAAGCCTTCGAAGATCTCAAAACTTATCTATCTTCGGCTCCCCTACTCGCGGTCGCAGCTCCTTCAGAACCCCTGTCACTATACTTATCCGCAACAGATAAAGCCGTAGGAGCAGTACTCATAAAAGAGGAGAATGGCGAACAAAAGCCGGTCTATTATGTCAGTCAAGTGCTCAAAGATGCGGAACCCGCTATCCGAATGTCCAAAAGTTCGCTCTAGCCTTGGTCGTGGCAAGTAGAAAATTGAGACATTACTTCCAAGGCAGACAGATCAGGATCATCACAGACCAACCGCTCAGAAAAGTCCTCCACAAACCGGATTTATCAGGTAGATTGATCAACTGGGCCGTTGAGCTCGGCCAATTCAATCTAAAATACATGCCTAGAACCGCAATCAAAGCGCAAGCATTGGCGGACTTCGTGATCGAATGTTCGTTTTCAACAACAGAAAGCATAGTTCCAGCAGAAAATCTTGCAACAACAGACGGCCATTGGCAGTTATATGTGGACGGTTCCTCCACAAACATACGATGCGGGGCGGGACTCATCCTCACTAGCCCCGACGGTTTTCAAGTTAAATAATCCATACAATTGAATTTCAAAGCCACAAATAACCAGGCGGAGTACGAGGCACTCTTGGCTGGCTTAACCTTGGCCAGAAACTTACAAGTGAAAAAAATCACCATATACAGCGATTCACAATTAGTTGTTCGACAAACAACGGGGGATTACGCAACCAAGACAACAATCTCAGCAAATATCAAGAATTATTACAAGCCATCCTCCTTCAATTCAAAGAATATTCCCTCGAACAGATAGACCGGGCGGACAATGCAATAGCGGACATGTTATCTAAATTGACCCAAGGGGAAAAGACAGAAGCGGACACAGTATACTTTGAAGAGATTACCACTCCCAGTATCAACGCCCTCGATATCATGGAAATAAATCCACCAACCGAAACTTGGATGAGTCCCTACATCCGTTATTTAGAAGATGGCACGTTACCAGAGGACAACATCAAAGCTAAAATACTCAAATCTCAAGCAACAAAATACTTCATCCAAGAAGGCACCCTGTACAAAAGGAGTTTTGATTCTCCCATCCTCAAATGTGTCGACGAAGAAGAAGCTATCTACTGCATGAGAGAGGTTCACGAAGGCATCTGTGGCGACCACATGGCCGGGAAGGCATTGGCACATAAAATACTTAAGCAGGGTTACTACTGGCCCAAGATGCACAAGGACTGCAAGACATTCACCAAGAAATGCCACCAATGCCAGCTGTTTAGCAACATGTCTAGAAAAGCACCGGCCCTCCCGGCGGAAATATTGTCACCTATACCGTTTGCGGTTTGAGGTATCGATATCATGGGACCTTTCCCCAAGGCCAAAGGTGACCTACAATATGTAATGGTCGCCATCGATTACATGACCAAATGGGCTGAAGCAAAAGCACTCAAAAACATCACGCAAGATGATGCAATCCGTTTCGTCACAGAACAAGTGATTACAAGATTTGGCATTCCAGTGGTACTCATATCCGACAACGGCACACAGTTCGTTGGGTCAAAATTCACAAAATTTCCTATCCGACTACGGGATCAAACACAAAAAAGCTTCAGTATGCCACCCTCAAAGCAACGGTCAGGTAGAGGTAACCAACCGCATCATTGTCAGGGGCCTAGAAAAAAGGTTAACAACTTCCAAGAAAAAATGGCCGCATGAGCTACCCAACGTCCTTTGGTCTTACCGGACAACAACCAGGGTCAGTACGGGTGAATCCCCTTTCAAATTGGCTTTTGGCATTGAAGCTCTTGCCCCAATCGAGATAGGATCCCCATCATTCCGCACCATCAATTTCGAAGAAGAAGCAAACAACGACGGACTCAGAACAAACCTTGACCTTCTAGACGAAGCAAGGGTGGCCGCCGTCGAGAAAATGGCCGCCTACAAAGAAAAAACAAAGGAATTTTTCGGAAGACGGGCTAGAATCAAGGCTTATGTGGAAGGCGATTTGGTTAATCGAGCAACAGAAGCATCCGACCCAAGACATACGGGCAAACTCATGCCCAAGTGGGAAGGCCCCTATAAAATCGCCCAAGTTCTCAGGCCGGGTTCTTACAAACTCGCCCGCCTAGACGGGACGGAAGTCAACAATACTTGGCACGGAGATAAACTCAGAAAGTATTATCAGTAGCCCATTACACTTCTGTAACCCGGGATTATTCTATTCTGAATGAAAAATCTTCTACAAAATAGCTACAATAGCAAAGTCCCCTAGACGGGCAAGCATCCAACTACAATAACTACAATAGCAAAGTCCCCTAGACGGGCAAGCATCCAACTACAATAACTACAACAGCAAAGTCCCCTAGACGGGCAAGCATCCAACTACAATAGCTACAATAGCAAAGTCCCCTAGACGGGCAAGCATCCAACTACAATAACTACAATAGCAAAGTCCCCTAGACGGGCAAGCATCCAACTACAATAGCTACAATAGCAAAGTCCCCTAGACGGGCAAGCATCCGACTACAATAGCTACAATAGCAGAGTCCCGTAGACGGCCGAGCATACGACTACAAAAGCACTTCCCTAGACGGAAAAGCAACCATCTACAATGATAAAATATCTAAGGGGATCCACCTACAAATGAAAACATCCCTTGGAGGGCAGGCACGCATCTACGACATCTACTGCAAAAGACAAACGGCTACCTACAAAAAGCTTAGAACTACAAAGGCCACATTATCGGCCATGCTCACAACGGACGCACAACAAAGGGCGGTTTTCTCTGCGGACATATCCGCTCAGGACTCATCAACAGACGTCTACCAAAACGAATGTGCAAAAGCATACGTGCAATACATGCAGAATAAAGACAAAGACAAACAAATGCAGCGGGAAAGGAAATTTTATTTATATTAAATAAATTTTATTACAAGCAGGGTGTACAAAGATATAGTTTCCTACATCTAAAACCCTTCATGCTTGGGGAGCCTTCTTCTCGGCGTCCGCACCCTTCTCAGAACTTTCACCCTGCGGAGGGGCACGGAAACGAAAGTTCAACCCGCCATCCTTCTCCGCCTCTTTCGCCTCCTCCGCAGCACGACGGCGAGCGATTTTCCCAGCATGATTCCGCAGTTCTTCAGCTGAGTATAGATCACCCTGCTCTTCGTGAATACGGGCCCATTCTAGCCAAGCAGCCTCCGTTTCCCGAGAAATTTGAAGCTTGCGACCCCAGGAAAAGGGGGTAAAATCAGCATCCATTTCGCGCTTGGCCATTTTTGGTCGAGGTGACAGAAAATAATTCGGGTAAAAGCAAAGGAAGTATGATCCAAGTGAAAAGCTAAACTATCCTATTTATAGGGGGGTGAAAGAGGGTTAAAACAACCCACAGTCAAAAAACATCCATCCCCATGCAGACTGCAGTAAAGGCACGGTCAAAAGAACGTGATTTCCATGCAGCATTTAATGCTTGTAGCAAATTCCCACAGTCAAACGCACAATTTCCAGGTAACATTTCCCGAAAGCCTATTTATTCCTCCCTTTGACAAACAAACACAATACAAACAATACAGTTATATTTCACCACAGAAATTCAAAATAAATATCCCACCAAACGCACAAAGTATTTCAGACTTTAAAGAAAAAATTTACAAGTACGAGAAATAGCAAACTATTTTCAAGTCACACAGCGGACAGACCCGCAGAGCGACATCAAAACAAATTAACAACGGGCAGTCATAGTAAGGACTCATCCCCAGCGGGAAGCTCTCAGCGGACTGGACATGCCTATCAGAGCTTCCTCTTCACTTGGATCCTCGCCGTACACGGCTGCTATGGCCGACAACGGAGCTACATCGTCCAACTGATCCAGACTGGACATGCCTATCAACGGCTCCTTTTCATCCGGTTCCTTGCCATACACGGCTGCTATGGCCGACAACGGAGTAGCAACGTCAACCTCATCCCCACCCGTTCCACGCTCAGGAATTTGCACATCAACTTCACTTGCCACAGGCTCCGCTTGACAACCAACACTCACTCTGACCGTCTCTCCCAGACGGGCTTTCAATGCTTTCACCTTGCGTTTAGCTCTCTTGGCTTTGGACTTCAGTTTGGACGTTTCGTTTCTCAAACGGTCAATCTCTGCACCATTCTCCGCGGCTTTCCGCCTTAACTCACCAAGCTCAACAAGCTCATCTTTCGATACCGCTATACGCATCTTTGCGGCCTCCTCTTTCACAATTCAAGCAAACTCGGCACTGTTTTTAAATTTCCTAATCGCAGCCTCTTCCGTCGGACGAGAGTCAAGATGGCTTTCAGCATCATTTGCACGGTCCCTCTCATACTTCAGTGAAGTACTTAAGTTCTTTATTTGCTCCGTCAAAGCAGCCTTCTCGGCCTCAAGCTCAATTTTGTCCTCCGCCAAAAACCTTCGAAGATCAGAACTGTAAGCATAGCTTGCTTTGGCATCGGTTTTCTCGGTCTCAATTTCATACAAAGCCTTGGCAGCATTATCCTTCATTATCTTCTCAGCGGTCAGTTCCCGCTCAAGCACCCTCACTCTCTCTTTTAAAGCAATATTGCTGTTGCGGTTCATATTACCCCGGGCCATCAGACCCGTATACATGCATTGATTCTACAAAAAACACAAAAGATATAACAAGTCAACAACGGGCACAAGTAAGAGCAAACACCAAACTACTAGACAGATGCATACCCGTGCAGCGTACTTCTGTGAAAGGCGACACATCCGCCCCCAACTCAACTCGTTCATCCTCAGCAGATCGTCGTCAGTCATAGATTCCGCTATGAAAGTATTAGGCCCTGACTTAAAGAGAAAACCATAGCCAGGCCTATTGCCAAACTCAGCATCATTAACTTCATCATCACTACTTGTATAATGAACAATCTCTTCAGAAGACTCTCCACTATCCCCACCATCCTCTATCTCAGTACCATCAGAAGCGGTGCCTAGGCTTTCGTCAACGACCAGGTTGGAAGGAACGTAATCATCTACCCTGGAAGGCTCGACCCGTCTACGCTTAGATGGACCAACATCATCAATAGTCCTCCGTTTCAAGCTTAGAGGTGGAACGTCACCCGCCACATCAACATGTTTATCCGCCCCAACATCGGCCTCCTTAGCGGTCCCCAGAGTCTCTTCAGAATCTAAATCAACGACTACCTTGCTCCCAGGAGTACCAACCGCTTCAGGATTGTCAGAAACGCCCCGCTCAACTCTTCGAATGGACGCTCTATACTCCTTTGAAAGAATATCCGGTTCATGCTCACCAACTCCCAGGCTGACAGCATATAACCTTGCCACAGTACCAGGACTATTGCCTCCACTTTCAGCAGCCATTTCCTCAACATTAGCGGGCTTTTCACCCACAGTTTGAACATCTCCCACAGCGGCCCTGTCAACTTCAACTGCAGCCTCATCCTTTTCATTCTCTCCTTGTGCAGGTTTTTCTCCCTCTAACTCCAACTCAATGCTTTCCTCAACTGCCTGACCTTCCCCACCCAAAAACTCCTCAGACTCACCTAGCAACTCCTCAGATAGCGACTCGGCCTTCGAATCAATGTCATCCTCGTCCACCTCCTCCTCAGTATCTTCCTCCATAACGGTTTCTGGATCTTCAAAAGGAACAGAAGGTTCAGCCCCTCTACCTTCACCTGACAAATCAAAAGCATCCAATATATTTGCAGCGGAAAAATGACCACCACGGAGACGGTTGGGTCTGGGGGGCACCGTCAATATAAACTTTGCATACAACCTCGCTTCACTCAAACCTAAGGTTGGGTGTACATCCAGCTCCGGTTTACGAGGATCCAATACTACACAAAACAAACGATATTGTCAATAGCAGACACAACAAAAACAACAAAATACATGAAACAGAGACTTACAGCAATGTCTTCTCAAAATCGGTCGGATCAACAAAATTGGATTCCGTCCACACTTCGCCTAGCGCCTTCACAAGCCTCACCAAGATATCAATCTCAACACGGCTCAATCGATTGCGGTTCACCTTATAAGAACACTCACCTTATTCTTCTGCCAGGCAAACTCACCGCCACCGATAACCAAAACCTCCTCATGCCAACCCGCCATACCCTTGGGAAATAAAAACGGGCGATAACCATCCAAGGCCTTCCCGATCACGGTATTCGGCTTCACAAATTGCAGTTCATAGAAAGGCTTTGCACGACTCGATTTCACATCAAAGAGACAGAAAAACTACTTGAACGTCGGCTGCTTACCCATTGCTTCACTACTGGCTATAAACCAATTAATAGCTCTTATGGAATTGGGAGTAAACTGGGCTAACGGACACTGAAAATACACTCGGAATAAATCCATGATAAATTTGTGTGGGGGAACCCGGAAACCAGCCTTCAAATGACTGACTCGGAGACACACAGAACCGTCATCAAAACGGTGATACAGCCTCTCACCCGGCTCCGCCCGTCGCCAGAAACAGCCATCTTCTATCCGGAACATCCTACTAACATACTCTGACCATTCCTCACCCAGGAACGTACTATCGTGTTGAAGATGAGGAAAACTAGAAAAGACGGCATCCATCTGCGCCTTCGAATACGCTGTCGGTGCCACATTGGTTGCCCGGAACAAACTCTCACTACTCTCAAAGTATCTATACTGATTTCTCCGAAGAACCGCTGGGTAGGTCATTTGCCCAATATCAGCCCACCGCCCGTACACGTTTATCAACGGGCCCTTCTCTCCGGTCCCATGATCTGTGAATTCGTCACCCATTTACACAAATTCAAAATAAAAATCCAGTACCGCCTACACAAAACCCGCTTACAAATATCAAGGTACACGTGGATTTTCATAGCAATTTCCATTTTTATTAGTACAAGAAAAACGATTCATATTCCATTTCCCTCCACAAACATCGAAGCCACAGCATCACAAAGCAATTTACACCTTATTTACCACATATACATACATATATACACACCATTACTGGCCTAAACATCAACAGATCACAGTACCCAAACTCATAAACTATGAACAACAAACAATACACCACCAAAAGTCATGACCAAAAACATAAATCGAACTCTTTTTTATAAAAGATGAAATCGAAACAACATCCACTCACCACTGAAACAAAAAACAAACACAAACCCACATTCAAAACCACATATCTAAACAGACATCACAAAATTGGAGATACATACATGGCACGGTTATCTATGAAACAGAAATCACAAAAGAAAATGCAAGGAAAGAACAACAAATCTTACCACAAAGCAGGAGATACGAACGGCTTTACAGGGATAGAAACCTCGTCGATCACCGGAATAGCACAGCAACAACCAAGAACAACCGAGTAAAAACTCAAAAGTAAGAGATATGAAGACAGTAAAAAGATGAGAGAAATAACTGAGCAAACCTCCCTTTTTATTACGTGAGGCGCGTGAAAAGGGGGGGAGAGATTATAACACGCAACGTGGCAGCTTCTGATTGGTCCACGGCAGAAGCACAATAATAACTGCCTCGGCACAAAACACCAACTACTCACTTGGTAATAACTCCCCACTTTTCTTTCCATATTATTTCAAAGGTACACTCTCTCTCCACCCAAAGGTCACTTCACTCATTAATACGCACTGCCACTTATCATTTCTCTTATTATTGGCATTTAATATTATTATTTCATTAATTGACAATAATAAGCATTTATTCGCATAGCAGTTACGCATATCAAACAAAAACTTTTCAACTTCCCACACGTCAAGCACCGCAAACCGCCTAAGTGTTGTCCGCCAACACTTGGGGGGGCACATTTTTACAAAGATTTTCTAACTCCTAAGTGTTGTCCGCCAACACTTGGGGGGCACATTTTTACAAAGATTTTCTAACTCCTAAGTGTTGTCCGCCAACACTTGGGGGGCACAGGCATTACGCAATTTTACATTTTTTCCGCTTATCGTTTTCTTTTACTCCCCCTACCCGCTAAAGCACATAGAGGGAGTGGGGGGCAATGATAAGTACCCGCTGATAGCTATCAGCGGGCACCCGCTAAAAACAAAATACTAGTTCCTTAAAAAACACAATTCTGGAATACTTGACAAAGTATATCTAATTTCAAAAGTATTATTTCAACAAATACAAAAGAATATCCACAAAAAGTAATTCAAACCATCATCTCTCTTATACTAATCCACTTGCACAAAAATATCTTGCTTTATCCATTTGCACACCCACTTGTCCACTTGCATAAAGGTACACCCACTTGCCCACTTGCATAAAGGTACACCCACTTGCCCACTTGCATAAAGGTACACCCACTTGCCCACTTGCATAAAGGTATCTTGCTCCATAAGACAAAGAGGCAATATAATATTCAAAGACACCCAGTTGCAACAGACAGAATCTGACTGAAGTAGCTCAAAGTGGCAGAATCAAGGTATGTTTGAGGGGACATCAATCACTGTTCCAATAGTGGCTCACTATAGCTTTAACGGCACAACTAGTGGGCAACAGTGATTGGGAAACCCAACATATAAATACCCCCATTCTGCATACAAAAAGAGAGAGAATCTTTCATACACATAAAAACTGCTACAAAACAAAAAGCTCTCTACATATTCTTCACATACGATATATTTTTACCAGCCCGGTTATTATTATTATTTCCGATTACTGATTCTCACGCCGGAGGTGCTTGACGGCCACCACCCCCGGGCAAGCATTGTTTTGCAGATACCCCAAACTCATGTGAAGTGCTTCCGGTAAAGTGCCCAGAACGGTGATCGGAAGCCTCTAATCGGCCGTGGGAATTATCACCGCGTTGATAGACGTTAAATTTTTAGAACATCCCACGGCTGAGACGTTTAACAGCATTATGACTTTTTTGTATTTTTTAAAAGCAACTTTCCTAATTTCACGTGTACGGAAAACAGAATGCGTGTACTTTTCTGCAAGTCTTGCATTTGTCGGAAAACAGAATGCGTGTACTTTTCTGCAAGTCTTGCATTTGTCAACAGAATATCCTGTTGCACTAATGTCCAAAAAAAGGGCAGGTACAAACCAATTTAAAATGTATGGTGGACCCAGGATTTTGATTTCTGTTTCAGTTGGGTTAAATTCTTCTGTTAATTCTTAAATTTAAACATGGTGAATATGATCATTTGGCAGTTAGCTGTTAGTTAACGGTTCACGGATTGAGTTAGCTGTTTTGACTAGCAGATTGAATTAGTTATTTTGACTAGCGGATTGAGTTAGCTTTTACATCAAATTGTTTGGTAATTAGCTGTTTAAATTAGCTTTTTGTATATTAATTACACACATAACAAACATCTAATTAAAAAAGCTCCTCTAAGTAGCTTTTTAAAAATTATTTTTTTGAGTCCAAAAAGCTATTTCAATCTAGTAATTACCAAACACTAATATTAGAGGTTTCAAATGGTCAAACCTCTAATATTTTCTCAAATCTTTAACTTCCAAACACCCCTTAAAGCCGCCCAAACGGGCGTGTCGAGCCAATTTTGAACCGATGGGGCTGGACTCGTGAACGACACGTATTGGTTATCGTGTCGGGCCGAGCCATGCTTGCAACTAGTTGACTCGTACATGGCACTAGTTGACTCGTACATGGCATGCGTTTTGGCACGCGGTTTAGCGGGCGGTTTACGGGGCGAATTGACGGGTGAATTGGCAAGTTGGGCGAGCGGGCGATTTGGACACTAGGCGAATTGCTGTGTTGTTTTTTTTCTAAGCTGTGCTGTGTATTCTTAGAGCATCTCCAACGCTCCTCACCTGTTAGCAATAATATCCACCTGGCACTTGAACAGTACAAGTTATAGCGATCCTTTTAAAAAAAGAGCACTCCAACTGCAGATAATTGTTAGGCATAATTATACATAACGGAAACATATCCACTATATTTGTGAACCTCACCCCATCATCTAAATACCTCCACATCATCCCCATTTGTTCCTTTCTCGCTGCTCCATTCTTCCCGCCGCTATTTTATGAACATATATGATTTGGTCTGGCCACCATAACTTGAAGTTATGCAGGCCACCATAACTTGAAGTTATGGCATGCTACCATAATTTGAACTTATGGTGCCAACCCGTAACTTGAAGTTACGGTGCCGTAATATTATTTTTGAATTACTGTTAGAATATAGCCATTTGAATTTTAAAATAATAATAAAATAATTATAGCTAACCATTCTAGCTAACACCGTTGGAGCACAATGTCTTACAGGTTTAGCAAATTTTAGCTAATCATTACTTTATATTATTTTAGCTAACCATTTTACCTATGCCCCTTGGAGATGCTCTTAGTTCTTATATATCCTATTGTGTACGAGAGGTGCGAGTTGGCGATCCGTGCCGGTTGAGGCGGGCTGTAAGAGCTGTTCACGTTTTTCCGTTTTTTTAATATCACTAAGAAAATGTTTTTTTAAAATATCATTTAAAATATTAAAAAAAAATCAATAAACATATTTTAATTATTCAAAATTTTAAAATAAGGTGAGTATAAATATTTTTAAGAAAACGTTTTTTAAATATCATTTAAAATATTTGAAAAAACTAATATACAAATTTTAATTATTCAAAATTTTAAAATAAGTTGAGTATAACTATATTTAAAAAATTGTTCTTTTAAAAATATATAACTATGTTTAGAAAACCCACTAAACATATTTTAATATATAATATTCAAATAAGATTTAAAATATTCAAACAAGATAAGTATCTCTGTATGTGTATAATTTTAAAATAAGGTAAGTACATGCGGTTCATGCGGGCGTGTCGGGGCATGTTGGGAGGAAGCGAGTTTCTTGCGGGTTGGCGAGTCGGACTGTGACGGTTACGGTTCATATTATATAAACTCGTGAACAACCTGGTTGTTTGAACGGTTTGGTCGAGTTTTGAACCGGCCCGATACGGGTTGAATTTCTGTCGATTTTTTAAGCGCATTGATATGCGAATTGTGAAACTGATAATCCTTATTTCATAATTGTTTATAATTGTACATTGTGATAATAGGAGTGGCGTTCGAGGGAGAATTGTAGACACTATAATTTACCTTGTGAGAAGATTTTATAAACATTAGAAGGATTGTTTTAATTAAAAAAGAAACACAGCCAATTAAAGAACTCCGAATTTTGGATTGTTATCTCATACTTGTTACTTCTTATATCCCAATTTATATGAGCCATGTTGTGGAATAAAAACTAGGTTGAAAATATTGCGGCTAGGGTTTATATATTTAATGCTAAGGTTCGTGAGCTTCGTGCTTTAATGGCTGCTTCTGCGTTCGAGACTTAAACGGTCCTCACAGAATGCCTACGTATCTCTGTAATTAGAGAATCAAGCCAATAAAACGTAGTTCTAGGGTGAGGGGTCTGACCCTTTATATAGGCTAAGAAGCCTTAGAATTATGGTAGGATTCGGAGACTTGGTGGACAAGTCTTTGAGGAATGTTCTAGGTCTATTCCTTGTAGGAATCAGTTTCCATATTGAATTGGATGCCTTATTGGATAAGTTTGAAAGGGGTATTATCCTTATCCAACTCTTATTTGCTGAGCTGTTTATTACCCTTAATATTAATTACGAAATTAATATTATATTTAGGGTTTTGGGCCCAGCTGGTGGGCCCCACGTTTGGACTATTCTCGGCCTAGTTAATGCCACATTAAATATGTCTTTAGGGCTTATTTTCAGCCCATATCATTTGCCCCCCAACTTCTTAGGAAAATTGATCAGGTTTTCATAGAAGTTATATTTGCCTTAATCGAGACTCGGGGTCGTTTTTATCCCTTACCTGGGACTTCTTAATTTTCCTACCCTTATATGGGAGTTTTGGTTTACACTAGTGTTTCACGAGTATCGTCTTGCTTGTAAAGTGTGGAGCGACCTACACATTTACGACGATTTGCCTTATTCGAGGCTTTAATTTGTGCTTGCTTTTAGCAATTTCGGCACTTTCATAGAGTTTTTATGCATTATTAGCATATATTATTGCTCAATTTGTCAAGAAAATATTTCTATAATTTTCCTCGTATTTTTCTGTACTTTTCCTAATAGTTTAGGAATTTTTATGTACCAACAGGTATTTTTTGTAATTTTTCCTAATAATTTAGGAATTTTTATGTACCAACAGGTATTTTTTGTAATTTTTCCTAATAATTTAGGAATTTTTATGTACCAACAGGTATTTTTTGGGAATTATTTTGTTAATTTCCCAACATTATTTAAAATTTTTTTAAAGTATTAACTTTTTTAAAAAAGTCACCTTGGCAAGAAATGCCTCCTGGGCGTGGGTACCCCCGCCAAGGAGACACCCTCCTTAGGCACGCCTAGGGGGTTTGGTCTCCTGGGCGTGGGTGACCTTTGTCCCTGGAAATGCTTCCTGGGCGTGGGTACCCCCGCCAAGGAGACACCCTCCTTAGGCACGCCTAGGGGGTTTGGTCTCCTGGGCGTGGGTGACCTTTGTCCCTGGAAATGCTTCCTGGGCGTGGGTACCCCCGCCAAGGAGACACCCTCCTTAGGCACGCCTAGGGGGTTTGGTCTCCTGGGCGTGGGTATAGCCTTCTTTAAAGAAAATCGAGCTAGGCGTGGGTACCCCCGCCAAGGAGACACCTTCCTTAGGCACGCCTAGGAGGTTTGGTCTCCTGGGCGTGGGTATAGCCTTCTTTAGAGAAAATCGAGCTAGGCGTGGGTACCCCCGCCAAGGAGACACCTTCCTTAGGCACGCCTAGGAGGTTTGGTCTCCTGGGCGTGGGTATACCCTTCTTTAGAGAAAATCAAGCTAGGCGTGGGTACCCCCGCCAAGGAGACACCTTCCTTAGGCACGCCTAGGAGGTTTGGTCTCCTGGGCGTGGGTATACCCTTCTTTAGAGAAAATCAAGCTAGGCGTGGGTACCCCCGCCAAGGAGACACCTTCCTTAGGCACGCCTAGGAGGTTTGGTCTCCTGGGCGTGGGTATACCCTTCTTTAGAGAAAATCAAGCTAGGCGTGGGTACCCCCGCCAAGGAGACACCTTCCTTAGGCACGCCTAGGAGGTTTGGTCTCCTGGGCGTGGGTATAGCCTTTTAATTGGGCTTCCTGCCTTTAAATTCTAACGGGATTTTATCCTATTTTCTAAAAATGTTGTAGAACATTCTAGAATTATTTCAAAATTTGAATTTCATGGACTTCCCGCCTATTCAAAGGCCCAGTCACCTGTTGGCAGCCCATTTACTGGATATAACCGGTTGAATGACCAACCATGAACTCTATAAAAGAGTAGTGTGCATCCCTCATTTCTCATTTCACTATTCAGCAAAAACTATCATTCCCTTATCACAAATATTTTTCAAAAAAGCTCTGCTAGGGTTCTGTCGTGAGGCGATTTCCGGCGTTTTTACTCCGCCTTACTTTCCAGTTTCCGTTTGAAGATCGTTGAATCTTCATCTTCTTCAACCTCTTTTTTCAACTTTTCTGGGTTTCAAGCCTTCAAGGGAAGCATACCAATGGAGGATTCTAGCTCTTCAGGCCAGTCACAGCTCGCTAACACTTCCACCACCGCTCCACGGCTTTCAAGGGGTAAGAACCCTAAAACATCTCTTGTCCATGCCAGTGTTTTTTCCCTTAGGGATCTTTTAAATGAATTTGGTCAAGCTTTTCCAAACATGCTTCATTTAGATGCTTATGAATATAAATCGAAATATAAACAACATAGGGTAGACATTCTAGCCCAACTTTTTCATATTAATGGGCCTTATAGGGCCGTTGCTCCGGCCTCAAACGAAAGGGCTTGTCACCCAAAGCCTGGGGCCATTAGGATTTATAAAGAAACTTTTTATGCTGGTTTTCGCCTACCTCCTCCTCCTTTCGTTTACCGTCTTTTGGCTGAAGCCCGGGTTTGTCCAACCCAACTTATGCCAAATGCATGGCGTTTTATCTATTGTTTCTTGGTCCAATGTAAGAAACATGGGCTTGAGCCCAGCATCTCTGTTTTTCGATATCTATTCAAATTTGTCAATTCTTCTGATAATTCGGGCTGGGTCAAAATCCAACACCGTTCCTTGGCCCGTTCCTGTTTTGTTTCGGATTCCGCTCCTGATTCCCTTCCTAATTGGAAAAGGGAATGGTTTTATATCTTTTTGGATGGGGATGACTGGGACAACTATTTTCGGCCCACCTTCTGCAGAGCCGTTGATGGGCCTGTTAGGAGTTTAAAATTGGGCGTGGAAGAAGAGGCCGCCATAAATTTATTAACATCGGATAATTTGCATCAATGTGCAAATTTGATTTCTGAAGATTCGTTGCAGGCCTATGGGCTAAGCGATTTGGGCCCTGAGGGTAATTCTCACCTCTTACTTTGTTAACATTTTATGCTAGATATAATTTTCTAACTTTGTTGTAACCATTTTGCAGCCAAAACTGCTCTGGGAGCAATTTTTAAGCAGAGGGAGACTGCTGCCACTGCTAGGGTGGTAACAGAGAACCCTAGGGCCAAAAGGGCCAGGACAGATGAGGCTACTCCCGCGGTGGAGCGTGTTCCTGGTTTTCTTCAAGAAAAACCAGTTCCTATTGAGGAAGACCTCACTCCCTTTACAGTGGGATGGGGTTTATGCAATAGGGACACAGCTGTAGGTGACTCCAGGGCTGCAGCTGAGTGGTCCAGGAGCGTGGTTACTCCACGGGACAGGGTCCACATTGTGGAGTCCTCTGATGACTTGCAGATTGAGCTTCTCGGGGCTCAAGCTGTTGCTTCGGTAATTTCTTATTCAACTTCTTTAATTTAATTGCATTTACTTTTCCCTTATTTACTTGTTTCCTTTGCAGATGAACGCCTACCTTCAGGCCGCTGTTCATAACCTGAAGGAGGTGCGTGCTGAAAAGACCATAGCTGAGAGGGATAGAGACAGATACTTTGATGCCTCCGAGGCAAACTTTGCTCGTTTTAGGGAGGTGGAGAAGGAGCTGGCTGCTGAGAAGGAGAAGAACAGGAAGCTTCAGCTGGAGGTGCAGCAGAACAGGGAACACATTATTGCTGACTACAAGGCTTCTAAGGACTTTCAAGATGTCCTGAATGCTGAGTATGATGCAAACTTTCCTGGCACCTTCAAGGAGTGTTGGGAAGGGATCATCGAGGAGCTGAGTGGGAAGATCGAGGGGGTATCCCTGGAGAAGTTCCCAGTCCCTGCTATCCCTGGATTGACAGATACTTTGGAGATTGCTACAGAGACAGCAGTGGATGGGGACTCTCAGCCCACTCAGGATCCACCTTCTTCTCCTGGGGTAGAGACAGCAGATCCTTCTTCTACCCAGGGAGATGTAGTTATTGAGGACTTAGATGAGTAGATGGCCCTGCGTGGCTTATTTCTGTTTACCTTTATTTATTCTGAACTTTTGACTTAACTTATTTATGCAGTAGTTCCTTTTGTTTCCATGTTCTCATTTTTTGCTTATAGTTCGCTAAACTTTAGAATTTCTCAAGTACTTGGCCTCCTGGCTGGTACTAAACTCACAAGTTAATTCAACGTTTGCCTTTCGTGTTTAACAAAGAGAGATAACTCATAGAGAAAACAATATAAATTCCATTATGCTGTCAATGGATATCAATAGAATGGGTTCAACCCTTACATAAATACTCTATCTTCTACTGGGAGCAACATGCTCTGAAATGGTTTCATTCGAACCTTATTCCTAAAAAAAGTCCAAGCCTTTGTCAAAAGAACTTAGATATAATAAACTTTGAGGTTCACAGCATGCCAAGTTCGGGGCACCTCAACCCCATCCAAGGTTTCTAACTTGTAGGATCCTTGCCCTAACACCTTTCTGACTAGATATGGTCCTTCCCAGTTTGGTGCTAACTTTCCTTTCTGGCCAACTCCTGAGGCTTCAATCTTCCTTAAAACCATGTCACCTTGTCGAAAGAATCTTTCTTTAACTCTCTGGTTGTAGTGAAAAGATGCTCTCTTCTGATATTCAGCATTCTTCGCATTAGCTCCATCTCTAACCTCATCAATTAAGTCAAGGGCGAGTCTCATTCCTTCGTCATTAGTTTCTGGCTCATATGCCTCAACTCGAGGTGATGCTTGCATGATCTCTAAAGGCACAACTGCCTCGGCTCCATAAGCCAGCAAAAATGGGGTTGCTCCAGTCGTTACCTTACAAGTGGTACGATATGCCCAAAGTATGGGCAACAACTCATCTACCCAAGTATTCCTAGAGCGTTCGACCCTCTTTTTCAGTCCATCAAGGATAATTCGATTAGCTACCTCAGCTTGCCCATTGGCCTGAGGGTGTGCCACCGAGGTAAAACGGAGCTCAATTGCATTCTCTGCACAATACTTCTTAAACTCCTCATTGTTGAATTGTGTCCCATTGTCTGTCACAAGGATTCGTGGGATTCCGTATCTGCAGATGATGTTCTCCCAAAAGAACTGGGAAACTTGCTTGGTGGTTATCTTGGCCAGGGGTTTAGCCTCAATCCACTTAGTGAAATAATCAATTGCTACTATTAGGAATTTCCTCTGTGCTGAAGCCATGGGAAAGGGTCCAAGTATATCCATCCCCCACATTGCAAATGGAATGGGAGAGTTAATCGAGGTCAACACCTCAGGCGGTTGCCTCACAATTGGGGCATGCTTCTGGCATCTCTCACATCTCTTGACATAGTTTTGTGCATCAGCCAACATCTCCGGCCAATAAAACCCTAAACGAATTATCTTGTGAGCTAGGGCTCTGCCCCCCAAGTGTTGCCCACAGATTCCTTCATGAACTTCTTCCAACGCTTCCCTTGCCTCTATAGGCCTTAGACACTTCAAGTACGGGATTACAAACGACCTTTTGTACAGAATACCCTCAATCAAAGTATATCTCAACGCTCTTACTGAGAGTTTTCGTGCCTCCATGGCATTGTCTGGGAGCCAACCGGTCTCCAGGTGTGCCTTAATAGGATCTATCCAAGAGCCTCCTATATCAATTGGTGCCACTAACTTTGCATTAACGGTCGGGGCCTTCAAGACCTGAAAGTAGACACTCCCGGCATAATTTTCTATTTCAGAAGAAGCAAACTTAGATAGGGCCTCGGCCTTAATGTTTTCCTCTCTTGGAATGTGCTCAACATAGCACTCCTCAAACTGGGACATAACAGCCTTTACTACTCTCAAGTATTTTGCCATAGTCTCATCCTTAGCCTCGAATTCACCATTTACTTGTGCTACCACAAGCCTTGAATCTCCACAAACTTTGAGATTCTTGACCCTCATAATTCTGGCCAAGCCCAAACCAGCTATCAATGCCTCATATTCCGCCTCGTTGTTGGTAGTAGGGAAATCCAACTTTAAAGCGTACTCAACTGTGAACCCATCGGGGCTTTGCAAAACCAAACCTGCACCACTAGATTTTGTTTTTGATGCTCCATCAAAATAGAGCACCCAATATTCCTTCAGATCGGGTGTAAGTTTCTCTTCTTTTTCCTCTTCCCCAGGAGTAGTCATTATCTCTTGCCCCCCGACTTCTTGGTTGTTAATAGTACATTCAACCACGAAGTCAGCTAATGCCTGAGCTTTGATAGCTGTACGAGGCTTGTATGTGATGTCAAACTCTCCTAACTCAATCGCCCATTTGATTAGCCTTCCACTGGCCTTAGGGCTATGCAATATGTTCCTCAATTGCTGGTTTGTCAGAACTTGAATCTTATGTGCCTGAAAGTAGGGCCGCAGCTTTCTTGAGGCAGTTACTAATGCCAAAGCAAACTTTTCTATGGGTGAGTAATTCAACTCAGCCCCATGCAACACTTTGCTCACATAATAGATAGGTTTCTGGACCTTTTCCTCTTCGCGAATAAGGACAGCACTCAGGGCTTGTTCGGATACCGCCAGGTATAAACTAAGAATCTCCCCAGGACTTGGTTTAGTCAATAACGGGGCTTCAACCATGTACTTCTTCAGTTGCTCAAAGGCCTCTTGGCTTTCAGGTGTCCACTCAAAATTTTTCAACTTTTTTAACGCTTGGAAGAAAGGCAAGCATTTGTCTCCAGACTTGGAGATGAATCTTCCTAAGGCTGCAACTCGACCTGTCAACCTCTGCACATCTCTTATAGAGCGTGGTGGCTCCATGTCTAAAATCGCCTTGATCTTGTCAGGATTGGCCTCAATGCCTCTTTTCGAAACCATCAGCCCTAAAAACTTCCCCGATCCAACGCCAAAAGCACACTTGGCGGGATTCAACATCATCTTGTGGTGCCTCAGCACTTCAAATGCCTCTCCGAGGTGCTTGATATGATCAGCCTTAAATAGGCTCTTGACTAACATGTCGTCAACATATACCTCCATGGTTCTTCCAATCAGATGGGCGAATATCTTATTCACCAATCGTTGGTAAGTAGCTCCTGCATTCTTTAGACCAAAAGCCATGACAAGATAACAAAAGACACCAAAGTCAGTTATGAAAGATACCTTAGGTATGTCATCCTTGTGCATCTTAATCTGATTATAGCCGCTGAATCCATCCATGAAGCTTAACATCTCATGTCCAGCTGTAGCATCTATCAACATATCAATCCTCGGCAGGGGAAAACAATCTTTTGGGCATGCATCATTCAGGTCAGTGAAGTCTATACACATTCTCCACTTCCCATTTGCTTTCTTGACCATGACTGGGTTCGCTAACCATTCGGGAAACTGAATCTCTTCAATAAAACCAGCTTCCAAGAGCTTATTCACTTCTTGCCTAATGGCCTCTTGCCTCTCCGGAGCAAAGTTTCTCTTCTTCTGCTTTATTGTCTTCCTTTTGGGGTCAACATTTAACCTATGAGTTATGAGTTGGGGGTCAATCCCTGGCATATCAGCTGCTGTCCAAGCGAACACGTCGCTATTCTTCTGTAAGAATTCTATTAACTTGCCCTTCAGGGGTTCTTTCAGAGATGCTCCAACATAAGTAACTTTTTCAGGGTCATTAGGTTCTAGAGGTATGGGAATCAAATCCTCTGCTGGCTTCCCTCTATGCTCTTCATCATCACGGACATCCATGTCTTCAATCGGAAGGACCTGCCCCCCGGCTCCATCGGCCCTCAGTGCGGCCACATAGCAACTTCTTGCCATCTTCTGATCACCCTTTTGTTCTCCAACACCATTCCGTGTCGGAAACTTAATTTTCATATGATAGGAAGAGGCCACAGCCTTAAACGCATGAAGTCCAGTCCTTCCAAGGATTGCGTTGTATGTTGATGCTGCCTTGATCACCAAGAAATTCAACATCTGAGTCGCCTCTTTAGGCTCCTGCCCAATAGTCACGGGTAGCTGAATAGTCCCTTCAACGTTGGACTCCACTCCGTTAAACCCATATATAGGCATGTTTGTAGGGGTCAGTTGAGAGTCATTGTAACCCATCTTTACAAATGCATCATGAAATAAAATATCCACAGAAGCCCCATTGTCTATCAAGACTCGTTTTACTTCGGAGTTTCCAATCACGGGAGTTATGACCAGCGGGTCGTCATGGGGGAATTTCACCCCTTCCAAGTCTGAATCATCGAAACCAATTACCATCTCGGTTTTAGCACGCTTCGGGGCTTCTCCCACAATGTGCATTACTTCTCTAGCATAAGCCTTTCGAGAATTCTTAGTTGTGCCAGCTGCTGTCGGGCCTCCCCAGATCATATTGATAACTGCCCTTCGGGGCTGGGGATTGCGATCATGGTTGTCATCCCTCCTATTATTATCCCTCCTTTCATTGTCTCTTCTGTCATTGTCCCTTCTCTGGTTCCCACGGTCATCACCCTTGGTGAACTGACTTAGTTTTCCTCTTCGTATCAAGAACTCAATCTCATCCTTGAGTTGCCTACAATCGTCGGTGTCATGTCCCACATCTTTGTGGAACCTGCAGTATTGCTCCTTATTTCGCTTAGCTGGGTCTCCTCTAAGTGGCTTCGGCCATCGGAAATCCTTTTCCTTTTCAATGTCCAACAGGATCTGGCTTCTTGGAGCATTAAGTCTGGCATACTCTGAAAACCTTGGACCCGAGCTCTTTTTTGGAGCAGATTCAGAGTCTCTGCTAGCTCGGGGATACTTGTCCCTAGCATCGTACTCTTGTTCTTGCTTCCGCTTGTTCCCTCCATTGCCCAACGTGGCTTCTTTCTTGATGCTGTCCTCAGCTTTTATATACTTGTCCGCCCTTCGTTGAAGTTCATCCATGCTTTCAGGGGGGTGTTTTGCCAACGACCTCTTAAAAAAGAGATCCGTGGTTCCATGCTGCAAGGCTACCATGGCCACCTTATTTTCCAAATCAGTTATATTCATAGTTTCCTTAGTGAATCGCTTGATATAATCTCTTAAGTTCTCATTCTTTCCCTGTGTCACATACATAAGGGATGCAGAGCTTTTCTCATGAATTCTTCCGCTAATGAATTGACTGACAAAAGCAGTACTCAACTCCTTGAAAGAGCTAATAGAGTTTGGAGGTAAACGACTATACCAACGTTGCGCCATGCCCGACAGGGTTTGGGGAAACGCCCTACACTTAAGGGCATCGTTGGCAGGCTGCAGTAACAAGGCGCTTGTAAACGTTCTCACATGAGTTGCGGGATCCCCCGTTCCATCGTAAGCTTTGATCGTGGGCATCTTAAACTTTCGGGAGATATGTGCATTCATCACCTCCTCAGTGAATGGAGGGGTCGGATCATCCAGATCTCCTTGTAGCATCAAATCTCTGGGATTATTCTTGGGGGGTTCCACCCTGGTAGTTCCTCTGGTTGGGGCTTCAGCCCTTCGGTGTCTCCTTGAAGACCTCTCCAGATCTATGAAGGGAATCCCTCCTGAAGTCGGAGAAGGTCGAGTCTGACTAGGGTTCTGTCTCTCTAGTTCCCTTGCTTGGTCGTCTTTCAGCTTCTGAATCTCGGCTTCATAAGCCTTAATTTTTTCTGCGATTGTTAAAGGACCATCTCGGTTCGATGGATTCCTCCCTAGAGGTTCCTTACTAGCGCGTCGCCTCCTTGGGGCTTCGTCTCGATCATCGTCTTCAGACGACGAGTCTCCGGTATAAGGACCAGAGTAATCATAGTATCCTGGTTCAGGAGGAGCCGGGCCTCTAAGATAAGGGGATTGTTGTTGCCCATGGATCAATCGAGCATGACCGCTTGGTCCTGGATCCCTTGGATCTTGGGGGTAATTAGGTAGCCCATACATTGGGTTAGTGTTGACAGGGAGCGAAGAAGTGGAGAGACTGTGAAGCGGCGGGTGGCTACTCAGAGGGAGAGGAGAGACCACCATCTGGAGCGGGTTAGTCTCCTGTCCTAGAGGGACGATTTCAGGTTGAGATCTTTCAGCGGGGGGATCCGTCCCTTGTGGTTGAGAGGCCTGACTACGAGGGTTTGTTTCCGTCAATGGGGGTACAGACCCTGGCCCTGTACCAACAGGAGGAGCAGTGATTGGTGGAACGATGGTTCCGGAGGTAGCCTCGGTTGAGATCGGTGTTGTTCTTCGAGTGGTAACCATGGTTGATGTCTTCTTCCCACAGACGGCGCCAAATGTTGTGGAATAAAAACTAGGTTGAAAATATTGCGGCTAGGGTTTATATATTTAATGCTAAGGTTCGTGAGCTTCGTGCTTTAATGGCTGCTTCTGCGTTCGAGACTTAAACGGTCCTCACAGAATGCCTACGTATCTCTGTAATTAGAGAATCAAGCCAATAAAACGTAGTTCTAGGGTGAGGGGTCTGACCCTTTATATAGGCTAAGAAGCCTTAGAATTATGGTAGGATTCGGAGACTTGGTGGACAAGTCTTTGAGGAATGTTCTAGGTCTATTCCTTGTAGGAATCAGTTTCCATATTGAATTGGATGCCTTATTGGATAAGTTTGAAAGGGGTATTATCCTTATCCAACTCTTATTTGCTGAGCTGTTTATTACCCTTAATATTAATTACGAAATTAATATTATATTTAGGGTTTTGGGCCCAGCTGGTGGGCCCCACGTTTGGACTATTCTCGGCCTAGTTAATGCCACATTAAATATGTCTTTAGGGCTTATTTTCAGCCCATATCAAGCCACTTTTTTTTGCACGCATTTCAATGCGTTCGAAAGAAGTACATGTAAATAATATTTTTTTCAATTTTCTTGTTTTGTATAAAGTTGAAGATTTATATTTTTATACAAAACAAAAAAAAATCTAAAAAATCATTTATAAGTACAACTTCTGAGTACATTGAAACATATAAATTGGGACGAAGATAATATATAGTTTTTATTTGTTTATTAGATTAATTATTAAATAATCACGCACTCACAAATTCTTCCACACTTCTAAATTGCAAAAAATAATATGCTTAGAATTGATATTAATATCAATTCTTCCATGTGAAGGAAATTCTATAAAATAGACATAACAAGTATTACAAAAAATTGGATAGGATCCTATGTGCACAGGTTCTCATCAGGAACTTATTATTAATACACGTGGACCAATTTTGCATATATTAACAAAAATTATTTTAAATTAATAAGTGTCATAAAAATGATAATATATTATAAAATTATTTAGGTATTTGGATAATTTTATTTATAATTTTTTATGTAATATTTTATAACTTATGAATTTGGTTTTGCCAAAAAAACAAAATATTTAATCTAGGGATTTTTAATACATGATTTTGATTTCTAAAATTCGATTAATTGTCATAACATTTTTCTTGATCCATATTTATAAGAATAATAAATAATATCTTAATTCAATATAAATAATAATAAAATTTGTAAATATTTTTAATTAATAAATAAATGAGAAAACAAGATTAACAAATAATCGCGGAAAGAATTTTCACTGAGATAAGTTGAGGAAAAGTATAAGGAATTTCACTAAGTGCCCGTTTGGCTTAGCTTAAAAAAAGTAACTTATGACTTTAAGCCCATAAGTTAATTATAAGTGATAAGTAAATCAGAAATTTTAAGTCAGTAAAGTGTTTGGTAAATCAGAACTTATAAATCAGTAGAGTGTTTGGTAAATCAGAACTTATAAGTTAACTTTTTTTTATTAATTTCAAAATATTTGTTTTTTAATATATAATAATGGATATCAATGGATAGATCTCGATGAGTAGAGAAATTTGATATATAAATATCAATTTTTTAATAAACGGATCAAAAGATATACGATTTTGAAGATTTGAAGAATATTATATATCACGTGTATCAAGAAATAAGTTAAGAAAAATAAGATGAATGTTGGGACTTTCTGGGGCTGTTTGGCTGGCTTTATAAGCCAGCTTATTCGACTTTAAGTCCATTCCAGCTTATTTACAAGTGTTTGTCTACTAACTTATTTTACTGACTTACGATCTTATAAGTTCATAAGTTGAAAGTTAGAAAGTCCCAACATTCATCTTATTTTTCTTAACTTATTTCTTGATACACGTGATATATAATATTCTTCAAATCTTCAAAATCGTATATCTTTTGATCCGTTTATTAAAAAATTGATATTTATATATCAAATTTCTCTACTCATCGAGATCTATCCATTGATATCCATTATTATATATTAAAAAACAAATATTTTGAAATTAATAAAAAAAAGTTAACTTATAAGTTCTGATTTACCAAACACTCTACTGATTTATAAGTTCTGATTTACCAAACACTTTACTGACTTAAAATTTCTGATTTACTTATCACTTATAATTAACTTATGGGCTTAAAGTCATAAGTTACTTTTTTTAAGCTAAGCCAAACGGGCACTCTAACTTTCAACTTATGAACTTATAAGATCGTAAGTCAGTAAAATAAGTTAGTAGACAAACACTTGTAAATAAGTTGGAATGGACTTAAAGTCAAATAAGCTGGCTTATAAAGCCAGCCAAACAGCCCCTAAGATAAGTTCAGGAAAGCCGAAGTCACCCAAACATAAAAATTAAAAAGTAAGTTAAACGGGCTTACGTGTCATAATTAACAATGAATAAGTGTTAAGTAATAATTATAAAAATACTTATAAGTTTTTTGAGTATTGGATAAATTTATTTATAAATAGTGAAGTATTTAATTAAATTAAATTAAAAATTAAGTATTTAATAAAATAATCTTAATACATGTATTTTAAAAATTATTATTTTTTAAAAATATTAATTTAAATTATTAAATAAGAAAAAAATCAAACAAATTAGAAAAAAAAAAGTACATCTGTACTAATATATTAAAGCCGAAAAATTGAAAATTTGGTTGGTTTGGTTTTCGGTTTGGTTATCCTAATTATTAAAATAAAAAAATAATTACTAATAGGGTGAAAAACCAAAATGCCCACCTTTTAATTCCAGCTGCCCAAAATACCCACGAATGAAAGTGTCCGTCCTTTTTACCCACGGACCACGCAATACACACATGCGTGGAGGGTATACGCATGTTAAAATTGCGTGGTCGGAGGCCACGCATCCCTACAATGCGCACACTTTGTAATGTTGACAAATTCATTCGTGAACAGTAACACCATATACGCATGTTTGGAATGCGTGTTTGAAGATGCGCAAGACCAACATGCGCATATGTTACCACTGTTCATCGTCGTCTACCGCCTTCGCCTGACGTTTTTTGCTCGTGTTTTTAACCACTTCGTCCACTATCTACCAGCATTGAGCAATTGCATACTATACACCAAACTGATTGTCTCTTCATGCTCTACAACCCTATGTCACTCATTTTCAATTTCTTTTGCCGAATTAAAAATCCCCAAAACGAAGCCTTTTTCCGATTTGCTTTTCCGATCTACTAATACACGCCCCTACGGGGCCAAACAACAACAAGCGACCGGGGGAAAAGGGAGATAAATGTCTGGGGATCATTTTGATGTCCTGGAAAGGGCTGGAATTTGCCGGAAATTGGAGAACAAAAGGGGGCGATCGCAATGACGATTTCTTTGTCGTCCGAGCACCGGAGCAGAAAACGAAATAATGACGTCATATGACGTCAATACGCATTACGCAAATGCGTATCTTAGTATACGCATTACCCTAATGCGTATCTTAGTATACGCAATAACAGCATGCGTACTTCGTGGGTAGAAAAGGCGGACTGATTTAGATATAGGCATTTCGAGCAAATTCCATTCAAATGTGGTGTATTTTTGGCATTCTTTCTTAGTACAATTATATTCCAATTCCAATCAAATTCAAATTCCTCACAAAACACCACATCACAAATTTCTCTCGGACATCTCCTCATCTTATTATACCCAATACCATCACTACCGCCTACACCAGATTTATGCCTACTCCCTGCTCGGAATCGAAATTTATATGTTATACCTGCTCAAATTGTTTGATGAAGGATTGTATGAATCGAAATTTATATGTTATACCTGCTCAAATTGTTTGATGAAGAATTGTATTATTATGTTGACAAGCCTTATTCTTACAATCCGGAATCTCAATAAACTGATCAGCTGGCAACTTTTGAGACAAGCCACCAACATGAAACTCAATCATATTACTACTAGAATCAAGAGTCCTGCCCAAATTTACGAAACCAAGTTATTAAAATAAATAATAACATAATATAATTAATGATAATTAATCAATGTCATTTTTACATTTACTTTTAGTTAAAGATATTACATTTTATAAAAACATCAATCGTATCATATCTTCAAATCATTAATATTTCTTTTCTAATTAAAATAAGTTACCTTTGTTTTTTAAAATTAATTTTACAATCATTAATATCTACCCAAAAATATCACACCATATTTTCAATTATTAATAAAATATATTAAAAATCCCTATACGTTGTTTATAATAAGAAAATATTATTATAATACGTAAATATGAGTAGATTAAATTATATTAAATTAAAATTTAAAAAATTATTAATTGATAATTATATAAAAACATAATTGTACTATTAACAAAAATTTAATAAATACCTAAAATATCTTATTTTTAAATCAATTTAAAAGACGTTTATTTTTAATTGAACATATTACCCTTTATACACACCTAAAATATTGTATCTTCCAATCATTAATATTTATTTTCTAATTAAAACACGTTACCTTTTAATTTAAAACATAATTTTGTAATCATAATCTTCCAATCATTAATATTTATTTTCTAATTAAATACTCTACCTTTTAATTTAAAACATAAATTTACAATCATTAATGTATACCCAAAAATATGACACCATAATCCCGTTAGATTTTTAGTAATTAGTAAGAACCGTTAGAATTATAAGATATATTTAATGATTAAATTATTTTACTAAATATTCAAGTTTGAATCCCGTCAGCGACATATTAATTTAAAATTTTATTATATAAATTTTAAATCATGCAAATCATTTATTCAATTTACTTCAAATTTTATTAAATTAATATTAAAATAATTTTTAAAATTAATGAATATATAAAAAACATAATTATAGAATAAAATAAAATTTAGCATCTCCAAGGATGCACACCCCTTACCAATTTTAGGGATTTTCTTCCAAAAAACACTCTCCAACCACTTCTCCCATTCCCAATATATTTTAGGGGAGAGAAAATAGATCCCTACATGTGAGGATCCAATTATCAGCCCCTATCTTTCTCCACGTCATCTGCTCCCCTTCCCATTGGTTGGTTTATTTAAATTTCAAAATTTTAAATTTTAAAAATTAAACTTTTAAAATAGAGGGTATCTATATAAGGATTATCATTGGAGTGAAATATCATTTTGATTTCCTATATTATTAATAATCCTTATTTTAGGAGCTAAGAGCATCTCCAAGAGTCTCTTAGCTCACTCCTAAATATATTATAAACAATTAAGCTCTTAGAAAGTTATTACATTGATTTGTGTGTCAACTCCAACAATGCTCTCTATTATGGCTCTTTATTTTATATTTTATTCATATTTCAATTCCACTTGGACAAACAATCAATAGATGAGAGAGAAGAACCACTATTTTAATAATAAAATATTAAGTTAAGAGCTACTAGTTGCTCCTAAAATAGAGGAGAGAGAAGAAGCTCTTAACTTTTTAAAGAGCCTCTAAGAGTCTCTTGGAGCTTGATTTTTATTCTCTCTCCTCATTTTTTGAGTTAAGAGCTACAATAAAGAGCCTCTTGGAGATGCTCTAAGGAAAGAGTGCATCATTGGAGATGCTGCTATGTATCAAAAAAAAAAAAAAAACGGGTTATAAGCTATTTCTATCAATATTCTAAACAATACAAGTGACCAAGTGGTTAGCCATGTGATTTGTGATGGTTGGGTAATAAATTAAAAACCTCATTGTTGGGTACTCCGTAATAAATAAATTTGGGACCTGGATATATAATTAATAAAGGTATCATCCTAGCTCAATCTAAAGCAATTGTTTACTCTCTTCAATTCACAAAAATGGTATTGATTCCTCCTCTCCTCTCTCATAAGGGGTTTTTAATGTATACACACCTATTCATATCTATGGAGGTGTGATTATCTATACATATACATATACATCTACCTATCTATTGTATGTATATATGTATGTCACATCAAAGTGGTGTTATGGTATTTAACCTTTGCCTCCTCCTCATATGACTATAAAGATTATGCATTTAAGTGTATATAGATGAGAGTATATTAATATATTATAACATTTTATTAATTTATATACATGAAGCATAGAGTTACAAATCAATGATGTGCTGTGTGTGTATTATGACAGTTCTGTGTTGAATGGTTGAGGTGGTGTACAGTTAAGCTTCTTTAGTAGGAGTACTCTACAAGGGTGTGTTTAATTCTTTTTCTGCACTTATATGTATATCTATTTTGAGGAATGAAGAATTACTTATTATGTTGGTTTGGACTTGCAGAAAGATATACTCCCTCCGTCCCAACCAAATGTTTACATTTGGTTTGGGCACGGAGACCAAGGAAAAATATAAAGAAGGAGGAGAGAAGTAGGAAAAATGAGTAAAGTGGTAGGACCCATCACTATATAATGTATAAAATGAGTTAGTGGAGGAAAGTAGTGGATGTAGTTGATTTTTATATTATAAAACTTTACTATTTTAGGAAAGTTTAGAAATGTAAAGAATTGGATGGGACATCCCAAAAAGGAAAGTGTAAACAAATGGATGGGACAGAGGGAGTAATGCACAGAGGAAAAAGAAAGAGGGATGGCCCTTGGAAACGAGTACCAGCCACCCCTAATTTATGTGAGTATATGTTACTCATATCATTTTAGTATATACTTTAGTTAGTAAATTAAAGAAAATGTCATTTGTAGTTCATCAACTAGGGCTGTCAAACGGATATTTCGGATCCGGATATAGCTATATCCGAATCCGAATCCGGGAGTTCGAAATCGTATCCGAATTCGTATCCGGATTCGAAAATATCCGGAAAAAAAATATCCATATCCGAATCCGGCGGATAATATCCGGATACGGATAATATCCGGATCCGGATTCATTTCTAAAAATTTGATAAAATTTTATAAAATTTGCAATTACCAGGAAAAAAAACAAATTAAAGTGATAAATTCTTCAAATTAATGAAACTTCAATACTAAAAGAACCATCATTTTTTCTAATTGTTTTCACAATACAATTTTAATTTGATAATAACTTTCTTGCTCCAGGATCAAGTGAGCAATCCAAAAGAAAATAAACCAGCATACCCAGATAATCAAAATTCAAAATCAACTTCATAAATAAGATACAATAATTTAATAGAAAATAAGTAAAATTTCTCAAGCATCTCTGCTCTGCCAAAAAAGCTGATTACTTCCCTCTCCGCTTCTCCCACAAGTTTTCAGCACTGTAAAGAAACCCCCTCTTCTTCTTCAATCTTCATCACCTCTGATTCTTACTAAACCCATTGAAATTTTGTCTCCTCCCCATCCTACATTACATACTTAAAACCAAAAATAAAACCAGAGATTTTAATAAATTAATAATACACACTCATGCGCAGTCTAATGTTTAATTAACCAAATTGAGAAATAGAGAAGCAGTTCTAATTTCACCTTGTCCTGCTTTCGAATCCGCAGAAAATATAGATGCTAGAGCAAATGGAATGCTGTAAGTCACCTGTTCATCACCAGATATCGTACATAAATTATTGTTATTAATATAAATCTATACTGTAGAATGAATAAATGTAAACGGATGATTAATTCCAAGACTGATGTTGGTTTTAAGTTCTAAATCGTGACCTTATTTATATAACATTGTGCGTCTTAATATGTGTGTGTGTGTGGATGTGTCTTGAAGGAACTGACCGAGAGAGGGATTCCCAGTACTGCAAAGACAACAAGAGCAGCAGCCCTGATTCCAGAAGAAGGTGGAAGAGCATCTCCATCAGGACCATATTTTCGTTCAGACTCAGCAAGTTTAGTCAAAAGTATCATCATACCAAACGCTATTGCCAATAAAAAGTTGACAAATCCCCACAATTTTTTCACACCACCAACGCCATGGACAGAAAACTCAACCACCAATGATGTTACTCCCAACACCGCGGAATTAAGCATCAACCCCAATGATCCTCTGCGTACTCCCTCGTCATACGCCTTCCCCTTATTCGGATTAACATTGAAAATTAAAATATTCACACACATACAAACAAAAAAAAAATGGCTAGGATTTTTATCAAGAATCAAGAGAAGCGGCGAGAGAGAGTTGAGAGAGATTTTAGGTTTGGAAAGGGGCTGCTGCGTTCACAGTACTGAAAGCACATATAATTGTGTACATATATTTTCTAAAATAGAGGGCTAGGATTTATCATCTTATAAATCAATGGCTAGGATTTTAGGGTTTAATATGGACTGGGTATTGATATTGGGCTGGGCCAACTAAATTAGAGCTAGATTGGACTTGTTTGACTGGGTCGATTTTGACCAAAATAATCAGAAAAATATTTAAATTTATATGAAAAATATTTTTGTAAGAATATATAATATATATATCTACTAAGATCTCCAACCAAATTAATTTTTTAAATTGAAAATTTGGAAATATCACTAAATTAGATACATCTTGACATCCGTACGGTTGGATCGTCGAGAAATATTTTTTAAAAAATAGAAACAACAATCCGTGACAAAGCACTAGTTACTAGTACTAGTTAGAATAGCAGTGATCTACCAAGATCTCCAACCAAATTAATTTTTTAATTTTTGAAAATTTGGGAATATCACTAAATTAGATGCATCTTGACATCCGTACGGTTGGATTGTCGAGAAATATTTTTTTAAAAATAGAAACAACAATACGTGACAAAGCACTAGTTACCAGTACTAGTTAGAATAATAGTGATCTACTAAGATCTCCAACCAAATTAATTTTTTAATTTTTGAAAATTTGGGAATATCACTAAATTAGATGCATCTTGACATCCGTACGGTTGGATCGTCGAGAAATATTTTTTAAAAAATAGAAACAACAATCCGTGACAAAGCACTAGTTACTAATACTAGTTAGAATAGTAATGATCTACTAAGATCTCCAACCAAATTAATTTTTTAATTTTTTAAAATTTGGGGATATCACTAAAATAGATACATCTTGACATCCGTACAGTTGGATCGTCGAGAAATATTTTTTAAAAAATAAAAACAACAATCCATGACAAAGCACAAGTTACTAGTACTAGTTAGAATAGTAGTGATCTACTAAGATCTCCAACCAAATTAATTGTTCGCGAACAGCTCGAGCTCGGCTCGGCTCGAGGTAGTTCGTGAACAAGCGTGAGGGGGTGTTATTAAGTTTTTTTTACTACGATGGTCGTCGACCAAAAGAGTATGGATGGTTGGATCTTAAAATAGATAGATTAAATTTGGTTATTTATTCTCTAAATTTTTCAAATTTAAGAGTTCTTTATTTTTCTTCAATAAAAGATTAAAATTTATCTAATAAAAATCAAAATGAAAATAAATTCTTAGCAAAAAAAAATGAAAATAAATATAAATTAAAAAATTGTTTGATAATATAACCTATGTAGTTGTAAATATTAAAAAAGAATCGTGTATTGCAAGGGGTTATATGCTAGTATATTTAAAACTGAATAAAATGTATAACCGTATATTTATATATCATATATACTTAATTTCGGATTCGGATATTTTCGGATACGAATACGGATATTATCCGTCGGATATTGAAAGATTCGGATCCGGATACGGATAATATCCGTTTTAAATCGAATACGGATAATATCCGCTTTTTCCGGATACGAATACAGATATTTCGAACGGATATCGGATTTTTCGAATTTTTTTGACAGCCCTATCATCAACTGAAAACTTGTGCCCAAGTAAATTATGGATAATTAAAAATATTTTATAATTTACTTTTTTTTTCAAGGTTGTCTACTACCTAGTCATTCCTATTGTTTTTTCTTAATGCTCATATGATGTCTGAATTTGGCATAAACAGCTCCATGCCACCTGCGCTACGTACGTGAGTTCAGTTCTACGTGGCCAAAGTTCTCAAAGTTTGATTGCAATAAATATCTTGATTGTGACACCATTGCAACTGTTTTGAATGCTTCACCTTCAGTCGTTGCCCTCATTTCTTTTTCTGGTATTAAATTAAATAAATAATTTTTTTGTGGCTCTCCTTTGCCTATACCTTGTCAACTTCTCTGTTCTAATTAAGTTTGTCCTCTAGGTGATGTTCTATTAACTCGGGGTTTTGGTACTATCATTGAGAAGCATGATGATACCATCATTGTACTGACCTCTGCAAATCTTATTAGGCAACCTACTTCCCAAGAGTTTGGGGAAAATACATTGGCAGATAATATTACGGTAAAGAAACCAAAGCATTTCATCATAATTGCCAAATAGTTGGTAATGTATTAAGTTTGTTGTAAAATACAACAAACATGTTTTATTTCTTGATACATATGCCTTATGCCCCCCATTTTAACTTAATATGATGGTCTATGACTAATTCATGACTTCTACAGGTTCACACACACTTATGTGGTGGTGACTTTTGTAGGGATGGAAAGGTCTATGCTTATGACTTTCATTATAATCTTGCTGTTATAAGGTTCTCTTTCATACCTCCATTTGGACCTGCAAAGGTTGCAAAGGTAGCACACATTGATGATTCCATAGATGTTCATTCGAGCCAAGCAAGTCAGCCACATTCTGGGTCATATAAGCTTACCCCCGGAAATAGAGTTATTGTCATGGGGCGTTATTTTGCTGAACCATATGAACCAATGGCTGCCCCGGGTGAATATCGGTTAGAATATTTAAATGGTCCTCACATATTAATCATCAACTCTAATTTGTAATATATAGAACTTTATCCATTCTTTCTTAGTTGAAACATGTGTTTGTAATATAGAGTGAGACCATGTTACATTTGTCATACTGTCCATATAAGAAGTTATGCATAGTAATTAAATTAAGGGCAAGCATGAGTTTTGATCACTTATTCTTGATTTCTTTGTAGGCTTGAAAAGACATCACATGACTGCAAAGAGCTTCTCATGACAAATTGCAAAATCACAAGGGTAACTCTCTCACTCTCCTCCCCCCCCCCCCGGCCCATTCAGCAAAATTTATATGAGAACGTCTGAATAACTCCACTCTTGTTAATTATTTAGGATTACGAGGAGTTATACATGTCCAGGTGTGACCAACTATAGTTTATGGTTGAGTGCAATGATGATGATTTATTTTTTGTTTGTTTTTGTGGATTTAATTATATAGCAATGAGATGGTCATACCTTTTAAAGAGTGAGTTGGTGGGGTTGGGGTTTGGTTATATGGATGTCTTTGTTATTTCACATTGTTATATTTACTCTGGGAAGCTTAGGAGTCCGGGTAACTAGGGGTACGCAATGCAAGGTGGTAGAAAGTGATAATGGGATGCTAGTCTAGGATAAAAGGCAGTTCCTTGAAATTCTTTTGTTGGAAATAATGACGAGGTCCTTGTTGGTTTTGAAATGATAGATTGCTTTTGTACAGTATCTTATCCTCTGGCCTATTAGGCTATATACAAGTCACTGGTTATAATTTTACTAATTCTTTGGTTGTAGTGTGGTGATGGAGGGCCTTTAATAAACTCTCATGGAGAGCTGATTGGTATTGCATTTTTTGATAGTGTTTCTACACCTTGTTTGCCCATAAACATAGCTTGTAAGTGGTGGGATCACTACAAAGAATATGGGTATGTAACAAGTATAGTTTAATATTTAAATGTTTATAAAAAATATTTGGCCCATATTCTGATTTGTAATTTGAATGGTACTTGTATAGTTGTCTAATATTTAGAGGTCCAAAATTGTTTTTGGTATGACCAAGAGATTGATAGATATGCTGTCCATGAGTTAATGTTGAAATGTAATAAAGAACTCTTAATAAGCTAATAGTTCAGGGATGATAATAATATAATCCAGTGAAACAAACGTAGCCTATGAGCATGTCATAAACATAGCCTGTTGCTAAAGCCATTGCATTTTTTCTCATGGTATTTTTTAACTAGAACTAACGATGTTTAGATAAATACTGCAACAGGAAACGGTTCCGTCCATTTCTGGGATTTGAAGCAACAGGCCTGTTTGCAGCCGATCTAGGCCTTATTGAGAGGGTGATCCACAACTTTCCTGACACTCTAAGAGGATTAGTTGTTGAAAAGGTAATTTCTGTTGTGTAAGCTTTGAAGTAATGGTGTTTTGTCATGTAACTCTAAATTCTAGTTATGTACATCTTACTTTTCTTGTTTCTGATGTGTATATACAAATATAAGAACCATAAAATTGTCAATGGTTTTTTAAGATTGTTAGTCAAGACATAGGATTAGATGAGCAAATTCTATCTATAAAAGATTTGTATGAATATGTAGGATTCTTTGAGGTGATACTAATGTAAACTATTGCATTGATGCGTAATCGTGCAAAAAGGTTTTATTTGTTAAACCGTGTTTCTTAATTGCATCTTTTTGCGTATTTGTGCATCCTTTGTGCAGATAATACCAGATTCCTCGGCTGATTTGGCAGGATTACGTGTCGATGATGTTATCATAAAATGCGATGGGAAACCTGTTCAGAGTTTCTTAGAGGTATGTCTTTTTATTATGTGATTTTAGTGTATGTTCTGTAAAATTTCATGGTTAATGTCGTCAAGATAATATAAAAAAACATAGTAAAAAATGCTAAAACATAGCTCAGGTTATAGAAAAACACAGTTGAAGCATGCTAAACATAGAAAACATAGTTGTAGTACTGAAAGTATGAAATACTAACAAAAAAACATTTTACAACATGCTACAACCGTTCAGGCAGGAAGAACTATGATACGGAGCACAAAATAATTAAATTACTTGTTAAATATTTTATATTATTGTTTAGATATAAAAATCTGTTTTGTAATTAATAATTATATTGTTTAATAAGGAATATTATAGAAATTAGATAGGCTTCCTTTCATTTTTAGTATAGAATGAGATGAGTTTTCATTTGTGGTACACTTGAACAAAAACTTTCAAAAATGGTATAGTTGGAAAAAGGTATAGGATACGCCACTTGAAGTTGCGTTCATTATTGAGTAAATTTTCAATAGGAAACTTCACTTGAAGTGGCGTTCCCTATTGCTTTAATTTCTATTTTTTTTTCTACATAGCCATTTTGTAGGACTATAGAAGGAATTTATTGGTTGTTAGTAGTCATTTTGAGAGGCTTAAAAAACGTATTTTCAAATATATATTTTTCGTTTATTTGTTCAGTATTAAAATTTTAACGTCCTACTTTGCTACAAGCTAAAAATCTTCAAAAAATAATGTGGAATTATGATATTTTTGGTCCGAAAATGAGATGAACACATTAAATTCATAACAACTTGTTTGTGGAGGCATGTTGAGGGGCCTAAAAACATTTTTTTACAATTTTTTTGTTCCGTATTATAGTCTGAACGTCCTACTTTGCTACTAACCAAAAATTTTGAAAAAATATTATGTGTAACTAAGATATTTTTTGGTCCGAAAGTGACTAAAAAACGTAAAAATCATAAAAACTTGTTTGTGGAGGCATGTTGAGGGGTCTAAAAAGCATATTTTTACATATTCTTTTTTCGTTTTGTTTTTGTTTCATATTAAATTTTGAACGTCCTACTTTGTTACAAACCAAAAATCTCGAAAAAATAATATATGTAACTATGGTATTTTTGGGTATGAAAATGACTAAAAACACAAATTTCTAGTGAACTAGCTTATGGAGACATTTTTAGGGGTCTACAAAACATATTTGTACATGTTTTTTTTTCCGTTTTCTTCTTCCATTTTGAAATTTAAACTTTCTAGTTCGGTACAAGCCAAAAATCTCAAGAGAAAATTATGTATAACTATGGTATTTTAAGGTCCGAAAATGACTAAAAAATACAAATTTCTAAGGAACTTCTTTATGTTTTATGGAGGCACTTTGACGGGACTTAAAATCATATATACTTTGACATTATATTTTTGTTCCGTATTAAATTTGAACGTTCTACTTTGGTTAAAATTTTTGAAAACCCCAAATTTCTTAAAAACTTGTTTACATATTCATTTTTTTTGGGTTTATAAAACAAGTTTTGTGGTAATAACAACAAGAAGAATTAGATATTAAGAATGTTTATAATCCTATCATTAGTCTGTTCCTATATATTAGCAAACCTTAATACAAGAGCTAAGAAAACAATTGTGAGTTATTAATGGAAAAGAAACAAAAAAAATAAGCATGTTGGTTACTTGGTTTGTAGGAGTCGTTATCTTTTAATGTTTGTATTTTACGTTTTTTCTAGGTTTTTGGCTTGATTTTTTTTTTTTTGAGATTTTTAGCTTGAATATTTTTCCGAGGTTTTTACCTTGAATTTTTATGTAAAAGTATGTAATTTAGATCCGTTAAAATGAGTATAGAATAAAATATTTAAATATTTATTATTTTTCTAGTATTTTTGCACCATCAAAAAATATAGAGCTGCATTTTAATTTTCAGATTTTTGGCTTTTACTAAAGTAAGAAATGCAAATTCTAATACAAAAAAAAAATTTATATGTAAAATAATGTTTTCTAGACCCATAAATACCAAATTCTACATAATAGTTTTTTCAGATTTTTGGTTTGTACCAAATTAGAATGTTCAAATTTTATCACAGAACAAAAAATATGGAAAAAAATTTATGTTTTCTAGACCCCTAAAAATGAGTTCACTGGAACAAGGTGTTTTTTAGTCATTTTAGGACCAAAAAATAACACAATTACGCATAACATTTTTTTTCGATTTTTTTGGTTTGTTTTAAAGTAGGACGTTCAAATTTTAATACAAAACACAAAAAATGAATTTTTTTTTTGTAAAAATATGTTTTTAAAACCCCTCGACATGTATCCACAAACAAGTTTTTATGATTTTTATGTGTTTCAGTAATTTTCGGACCAAAAAATACCGTAGTTGCACATAATTTTTTTTTCGAGATTTTTGAGTTGTAGCAAAATAGGACATTCAAAATTTAATACGGAACAAAAAAAATGAAAAAAATATATTTGCAAACACGTTTTTTAAGCCTCGTAAAATGACTATTAACAAAGCATAAAACTACTTATCCAAAATGGTTAAGTGCAAAAAACAAGAAAAATTAAAATGAATAGGAAATGCTACTAGAAGTGGCAAATCCTGTTGAGGTTTTTTTCAATAGGAAACTCCACTTCGTCTGGCGTTTTCTATTGATTTTCTTAACTTTACTATTTTTGAAAGTTTTTGTTTAAGTGTACCACAAATGAAAACCCATCTCATTTCTATAGTAGAAATGAGAGGGAGCCAATTAGATATATGGTAGCAGATAAGTACTCCATCTGTCCCTCTCATTTCTTTAAATAAAAAACTGCGTGTTTGGCACGCATTTTATGGTGCATTTTAAGGATAGTTCTATAACTTATTTTTGATATTTTTTTTTTTATAAAAATAGAATTGTTCTATTTTTATACAAAAAAAGAAAATATCAAAAATAAGTTATAAAACTATCCTTAAAATGCACCTTAAAATGCGTGCCGGAAACTGGTCCGCAAACGTAAAGAATTCGGAGGGACGGAGGGAGTAATAGGTATAAGGGTTTGTTTCCTTTTATCTAGGATTAACTTAGTTAAAATATCTATTTAAATGATTGTAATCATTATTATTAGCAGAGATGAATAATGCATTACATCTGACAATTTATTGTGTGTTTTGCCAATTTTCTGCGAAGATGGGTTTTATTCCTAGTTTAACCTTTTCCCTTAACTTTTCTACATCAAAATATGTGTAGGAGTAGCAGTAGCAGTAAGTCAGTAATAGTAACAATTGTAATATAATACTAGAAACAGTAACACTATTATTAAACCAATACAAAATAGCAAACATGTTAGAAACCGGGTAAGTAAAATAACATGTATTCGACTAACAGGAAGAGGCAAACAAGAAGGTAAAGTAGAAAGGAAATATCTAGTGGCATACATATGAGGAGGCCAGTGCCACTGTCTTTGTCGGCCTGAAGCGGCTCTCAAAGTGGGACCGGTCGAAAACCACCAATAATCTCTCTTTCGAGGGATGTTTTAGGTGAACTTTTAGTTGGTGTGCTCTTAATAGGGCCATGTAATGTTTAATCATCAATTCATACATTGTTAGAGCATTATGGTGCCTGCTATAGAGGTGTGACAATCTTTGAGCACGTTCAAACCAATAAAACCGTCTTTTTTTTTTTAATGGGTGTCATTCCCACCTTATCTCGGATAATACATCTTCACTATTGTTCTTCCTGCTGTGGCCACTGATCCAATGAAACCACCACCTCTTTGCCACCATTCTGGATTTGGGTGTTTAAGAGCTCACAATGGACATATTCTTGTAACATTATTAAAGTAGGTATATATAGGGCACTTATATATTGTACGAACTCAGCCTCGTATCTTACCATTCAACTTGCTTGATCCTTCTGTAATCAGACGGTGTTAGAATCAGGCTCCTCTTTCACTCTGATCAAGGGGATACTTCAGAGTTATGCTTTACTGATTTCACTGAATATCCTTAAAGGCCGTTAATATTATTTTCCCAGTGTGGAAATGCTCATAATTATTTGTGTGCGTTCTGGCACTTCAAAAGGTAATCAGCATGCAGATGTCATGTTGCCTATGTGTTGTGGTGCTTTCCTTTTTTTTTTTTTTTTTTTTAATTTTGCATAATTGACTTTATATGGTAGTTACTTACTCCTTGTATTGTGGTATATTTTGTTGAGTTAACTAACTTTATATAGTAATTATTTATTTCTTGTATTGTGCCATTGTGGTATCTTTTGATAATTTGAAGAATGGTGCTGCCAATTGAGATGATCTATATTCTGTTCTTTGTGTGAAAAAAATGAGCACTAGTTTCTGACACCTAGACCTATTAATTCACTAATTCTTTTCTTCTTTTCTTCCTTTCGTCGTTGCTTTTAGCTTTTCGAAATGTTATGGGAGAAGGTTGGAGTTCCTATAGAAATGTTACTCATACGAGCGGGTGATCTTACCCATAAACTACTTAAGATGGTTTTTGTTGAGGGAACCTCAGATCAACTCAACAGGTAGGTTCTTACCCCCCCCCCCCCTCTCTCTCCAATAAAAATAAATAAATGATGTTGGCAATTTTAACGCTAGCATTGCTACTTGTGCTCACGTATAAATTTATTTGCTGCTTCAGTTGGCCTGTTCATGACAAGGATTGATTGGTTAGTGTGAAAATGCTTAGACTGAAAAAGATGACGAGTCAGTATGCGGGGGCAATTCAGTGTTATTAGCAATCTGAATATGGATATGTTAATCCAGCACATGAACAATTTTGTATGAACAAGTGCTGGCTGGGAAAGTGCCAGGTGATGAAAAAATGCCCAGTCATATCACATATGCTTTTGATATTTTATGCATTGGCTATTTATCTGAAGAACTAGCAAGTGCTGTTATACACTTCTAAAACTTAGTAACCTGTTTCCTTTGATGTTGATATGATGGGCTGTAAATTGTAGTTGAGGACTAGGATATATCATATGTACCCATGTGTACGCCGTTGTTTCCTAGTACAGTCTTTGAAGTCTTGAATTTTTAATTTTTTAGCTGTCCTTTGCGTATAATTTTTAAAGTTTGTTTAAAACAAAAACTATAGTAACAAAAGTTGATAGTAAAATAAATTTATAGATATATCACAAATAATAGTATTAAAATCTATATCATATAAAAATATATTAAACATGGCCATTTTGAATTAAATGATCAACATGAAGAGTGAAATTGTTATATATATAATTTAGATGGGATATTAATGGTTTCTATAACAATTCACCGGAATCAATGTAATTATGTTTACGCACCCATTCTTTTTAAAAGTCTTGGATTTAGAGGCAATGCTTCACTTGACATTACAGGGGCGTCCACGTGTTGTCAACCCTAATAGCAATCAAGGTGGTTGACAAAGTGGGTCGGAGATTTCTACTGTTGTAAGTCGGAGGTCAATTTTTTTTTTTTGCACAAATGAGTAATTGGTTTTGTACTGGGAGGTCAATTTTTTTTTGCACAAATGAGTAATTGGTTTTGTACTGGGAGTTACACTTATGGATAACGCCAATAACCTAGGCATTGCCTTTTCAATACTTGTGAATAGAGCCGGCCAACCGTGCGGGCCGGGCTTTGCACGGTCCCGGTTCAGAAATACTTAATTCGTAGCCGGCACATATTTCAGTCGGGCCGGTCCCGGGCTGGTTCCGGTTCACGGATCTTGGATTCGTAACCGGTACGTTTATTACTTTATTTATTTATTTATTTCTCTACTTTATTTTTATTATTAGTACTTTAGTTTAATAAAAGGTTTTAAAAATTAATTTTATAAATGTAATTAAATAGGACGGTACCTCATATAAATTTTATTAATAAAAAATATTTTATAAATAATTTGAGAGAATTCCTCTTAAAAAACGAAATAAACCACATTAACATATAATAATACAATAATATTATTATACAATATAAATTAAATAAAAGGAAACACACTACAAAAAATAGGCTGAAGAATTGTGAATACAAAAGGAAAGATAAATAGTCAATTGATCAAGTTGGAACCACGCACCCAGATAAACCGGATAAAGTGCCGTGTGGTGCATGTTGTCTTCCTACGAGAGTGGGTGTGTTTGGCAGGATGGCAACAATTCAATTGTCACATGCAAGCCGGGCCGTGCCGGTTTCGATAATTATACAATCTAGGGTGGATATCCTAGTAGTAATCACATTAAAATACCGAATTACTCAAATACTAATAAAACATAAAATATGAATTATTTTATGTTTTATGTTTTATTTCGTATACAGATCAATTATTTTATAGGTAATATGATTAAAAACAAATATTGTTTTCAATCTTTTTATAGCCATATATTTTACCTAAATATCAAATTGGTCACTGAAGTGGTGGCCATATATCACTTTACTCACTGATTTCAACGGGGTCTCATTTGAATCACTTAAGTCATAATAAATATCAAACAGATACCTATAAATATGTGATCGAGAATTAAAATAATTTTTTGTTGAGTTCTATACATTTTTCTTCAATGCCACCATAACCAAATGAAAAGTCATGGGTTCTAATATTTTATGTAATATATTTAAAAATTTTAAAATCTATTTACTATTTATTTTTAATTAAATCAAAGAAAATAACTAGTAAATTAAATATAAATAGTAAACAAATTTTAAAAATTTTAAATATATTATCTAAAATATTAGAACCCATGACTTTTCATTTGGTTATGGTGACATTGAAGAAAAATGTATTGAACTTAACAAAAAATTATTTTAATTCTCGTTCACATATTTAGATGTATCTGTTTGATATTTATTATGACTTAAGTGATTCAAATGAGACCCCGTTGAAATCAGTGAGTAAAGTGATATATGGTCTCCACTTCAATGATCAATTTGATATTTAACCCCTTTAGTATCCGGGAGAGGAACCATGATAGGCGAAAGTTAAGCTGAATTCTTAAAATAAAATTCATATACATTAAAATTTCAGTTCCTATTGTCTCCGAAAATTAAGTGTTTCTTTTTTATAATTATTCATTTTATTTGAGAATCTTCTAAAATTTTAAAATTCTTGTTCCGCCATGTTAATATCAAAAAAATCTCTTGAACTAGTTAGAGCATCTCCAATGGGAGAGATCTCTTAGGTAAAATTTAAAATTAATTACTATAAATATGAATTATAAAGAATGTGTAAAAAATTTTGCATTCCAATGGTACAAAACCATTGTCTATAATTATAGATAATCTCTTGATGTTTGATGTATTTGTCGAACCTCTAGAGACCTGTAGTGAATTGTCACCTCACTTATTTCTATATTAAAATTATATATTCCATTAATAACAACTTAAAATATTAATAACATACCATTTTTAAAATAAAGCCAATCATTATAGTCTATACCATCGGAACACAATATCTTACATGTACGACAAATTTTACATAATCAAATATTTTATGTAGTTTAGCCAATCATTTTTAGCTGCAAGTTTCTAAAGAATTTGTTTTCCGTGCGGTCCGGTTCAAACCGCACTAATGGCCGGCTCTACTTGTGAACATGATATGCACATTTGTGTCCCCATTTGCATGGTTTTGGGGGCCATTAAGATGGCTAATTCCTAGCGAGACGTTCCCACTTGCGACCAGATCAGCAGGACCGTTGTATCAACATGTTCACATTCATCATAGGGCAATCATTCTTATCCATGCTTGCACCTTGGTATATTCTTGTTCTTCTCGGTTTGGTGGTTTGGTTATGTTTTTTTGCACACACCATTTGATTCCCGAGACGAAAATTGTGCCAATTGAGGAGATGACTGAAAGAGTTTGGAAGCAATTACATCCCGTTTGGAAGATGATACGTGGTTGAAGAGGATGGGAATTAAGGGGATGGAAGGAGATATATATGTTGGATGAAAGAAAAAGTGAAAGTGGAGCTTCTGAAGTATAGAGTTCCATCATTTACTGATATAAACATCTACTTCAATGAAAAGTGGACGCAGACATGCTTGAGAATACTTTGATGGTAGATAAATCTATCGGTAAAATTATTAAAAATTTAACAAAAATTTCTAATGTACAAATCGTGATACAATCGAAGCTGCAGCAATGCGTCTCCCAGGTCATTTAACTTTTCCCATGCACTGGCGATCCAACATATGAGTAAAGGCAAAATTTCAATTATATGGCATTCATTAGTATAGTAAAAATCTACACACGTACATAGGATAACCACAGCTTTAGTATCCGGGAGAGGAACCATGATAGGCGAAAGTTAAGCTGAATTCTTCGAATAAAATTCATATTCATCAAAATTTCAGTTCCTATTGTCACCGAAAATTAAGTGTTTTTTTTATAAGAGAAAACTGGGCCAGGGAAGAATCCTGAGGTTAAAAATTTTGTTCCTATAAAATAAGTGGCCCATGGACAATTTTGTAAATATAAATTTATTAAAATAATTTACATATATACTCTTAAATTTATACTGAAAATCTTTTAAACTCAGGGGAGAACCCTGAGGCAAACCTCAGGCACATCAGGCCCTTTTTATAATTACACATTTTATTTCAGGATCTTCTTAAAGATAATATGTTGCAGATTATTAAGTATAAGATGCAAGTTCCTTTAGCCAAAAAAAGCCTTATATAGTCTAACATATTCTGTTATGCCAAGTTACTACTATAAATAGACATAGACTATTTAACGCATTATGTAAACATTTATAGAATTCTATTATGTTATATCATCTTCTTCTTCTCTATGTAACAAACTTACATTTCCATAGATAGATTCCTGAAGTCTTTATGGCATCAAAGCTACAGATTCAAGATAAACGTTTTCCGCAAATGTTAATGATTGTTTGTTGAATCGATCGATCTTTCTTGATTCTCGATCTCTTTCTCGATCTCTTTCGCGATTAGAATCTCTCACGGTTAGAATCTCTCTTCGTAAGCATTTTGATATCTTTTGTGCGTATTTCGTGCGTGTTTTCTTGTTGATTGAATTAGTTGATTTCTCTATATCTATATACTGTGATTGAACGTCATGCACTTATCGTCTTGATTTGTTGATTGTTCTGGAGAATTGAGTTTTATTAATGGCCAGAAACACGTATGTTCATGTTGCTGCAAGTGTTCCACCTAATGGAACAACTACTGGTGCTAATAATAGTCGTACTAACACTAATATTGAAGTGATCATTCTTGATGGTTCAGACACTGTTATTTCTAATACTCATCCTTTATTTCTGCAAAACATCGATCATCCTGGCTTAGTTTTGATATCAAAGAAGTTAACTGGTACTGAAAACTATGGGCCTAGGAAAAGGTCTCTCACAATTTCTATTTCAACAATGAATAAACTAAGCATTGTCAATGGTTCTTTTCCTGTTCTTGATTCTACTTCGCCTCAAAAGGCTCAATGGGACAGAGTTAATGATATGCTTATCAGTTGGTTTCTCAACACTGTTTCTGATGAAATCAGTAATGGAATGGATTTTGTACATTCTGCTAAAGATGTATGGGATTAATTGAATGATCAGTTTTCTTGTGTTGATGATCATCGTGTTTACCAAGTTTTAGAGGATTTACATACTCTTGAACAAGGTGATAAATCTGTGGAGTTGTATTATCACAAAATGAAAAATTTATGGGATGAATATGGAGCTTTGGAACCTACTTTTGTTTGTACTGTGCCTAACTGTATGTGTGAGTCATATAAGCTTCAAGATGATAGAGAGCAACGAAAGAAGTTACTGCAGTTTCTTATGGGATTACATGACAGCTACTCTACTGCTAGGGGTCAGATTCTAATGATGAGTCCTTTGCCTACTTTAGCACAACCCTTTTCTCTTATTAAGAAAGAAGAGAGACAGAGGCAAGGACACAGTTTGCCACCATGTTTTCTGGTATCTGTTACAGGATCTAATAAGTTTTCTAACACCTTATCTTCAGTTGATTCTACTTCTAAGAAGATTTTGAAATGTACCTACTATCATAAAGAAGGACATTTAAAGGAAAGGTGTTTCAAACTAATAGGTTATCCCCCAAGAGGCAGAAGAAGAGGAAAGTCTAATGTCAATCAAGGTTTTAGAAATTATCCTCAGACAATGCAAGTTGCTGGTTTTTCTGGAGCTCCAATTAATGGCACTAGCAGTAATTCTGGTTCACATGGTTCAAGCCCTACTTCTGGCAATAATGGTTTTAATGTCTCTTCTGGTGCTTCTGCATCTAGTTCTCACTTTAATGCTGATGTTCACACTTCCATGGAGTAACTTCAACACCAAATGTCTCAGTTAATGACTATGATGATGCAAAATAAGGCTGTTACTCCTAGCAATACACCTGAGGATCATGTCGGTCATATGGCAGGTTTGGCATACTCTATGCTATCTTAAACTCCTGTTAAAATAGGTTCTTATAGTAGATACTGGTGCTTCTAATCACATGTGCAACAATATTTCTCTCATGCATAATGTTACAAATGTAACTCAACCTTTTCACATAGCTTTACCAAATCAACATACTATCCTTGTTCATCAAACTAGTTCAGTGTTCTTAACTCCCAAAATCACTTTGCACAATGTTTTGTTGGTTCCAACTTTTAATTTCAACCTTATCTCTGTGAGTAAATTGAATCAAATAACTCTTGTAGTGTGCTTTTTACTTCTTCTCAATGCATTTTTCAGGACCAGAACCAAGTGATTCTGGGCACTGGTGCTGAGAGAGGAGGATTATACTACTTTGATCAAGCTTTTTCACAGAATTATCATTCTTTATCTCAAAATAGTCATTGTCATTCTTCAGTTTATACAACGAATTCTCAGTCACATTCTGTAAACTCTAAACTCTAGCATCTCAGATTAGGGCATGCTCCTAATTCTGTACTTAGCCATATTTCTTGTATTGAACCTTTAAACAATTGTAATTCAGATTGTCCAATATGTCCTATTTCTAAACAATCAATGCTTTCTTTTCCAAAGCATAGTGATTCTCATGAATTATTTATTTTTGGCCTTGTGCACATGGATGTATGGGGTCCTTATCATGTTCCTACTACACAAGGTTACAAGTATTTCCTCACCATAGTTGATGATTGTAGTCGTGCCACTTGGACATTTCTTTTGCCAAATAAAACTCATGTTTTGTCCAAATTTTAGGCCTTTGTTTTGTATGTTAAAAATCATTTCCATACAAATACCAAGACCATTAGGACTGATAATGGTAGTGAGTTTTTAAGTTCTTCTTTTCAAACTCTACTCACTAATTTTGGTATTCAACATCAAAGATCTTGCACACATACTCCATAACAAAATGCTCCAGTTGAGCGTAAACACAAACATTTGCTAGAAATTACTCGAGCACTACATTTTCAAGCTGGTCTACCTCATAAATATTGGGGTGAATGTCTTCTTACAGCCACTTACCTTATCAACATACTGCCTACACCTATTGTTAACTCGAATAACTTGTAGAAGGGGGGGGGGTTGAATACAAGTTATATAATCGTGTCTGATTTTTGCTTGATTATATGAACAAGAATAAACGAATTAATCAAACTTTGTTTGTATTAAAATAATCAAATACAAACTCTACCAAAGGTGTACAATACCTTTAGCAGCTGCTGAAAATACAAATCTCTCTCTCTGTTTGTTTCAAACTCTCGAATACAAAACTTATGAACTCACTCGCTCACACACTTTTTACAATGATATTGAGAGAGTATTTATAATGCTACCTATCAACTAATAACAGAATTATAATCTATATATGACAATGTTCTGCCGTCCAGTTGATAGTTTCCATCAATAGAGAAATCGTTTCCTTCACGATATCTTCTTGCTTGTTTTCCAAAACAAAGATCCTGTTTTATAGCACTTGCCAGTTTCTGTAGCATCCATAATGACATAATCAGTAACACGACTGATATCATCAGTAACACGACTGATATCAGGATTTCCCATTGCATCAGGATCTAATTATCCCATCAGTATTTGATCAGGATCTGCTCCTCTGTTCCTGACATGTAGTCCCCGATACACTGTTCCTGACATGTAGTCTCTGACGCACTGTTCCTGACTAAATTCTACAGATTACTGTTTAACACATATATCCTATACAAAGTGTTAAATCCTTTATAAGATCAGGATATACAAGAAGTATTAGCAAAATTCTATTCTTAACATCACAACTTATGAATTATTCCTAACAATCTCCCCCTATTTATGCTTTAGAATCTGAAGCATAAATCTAAGTTGTAGATGTCAAAACATATAACCAAACAACCAGAATAGAATTTATGAATTTAAGATCATGAAGTTAAGTACCTCCTTCTTCAGATGTAGACATGTATCTAGTACTTAGAAGAAAGAATTCAACTATTTGATGCTTCTTTTCCTTTACTACTTCCATGATGAAATTTACCAACTCTGTCACCCTTAGTTCTGCTCCCAGTCTGTTTATCTCCCCCAGTCTGCTGTTGTTGTTGTCTCTGAATTGTCTTTATCTCCCCCTTTTTGACATCAGCAACATTAATTCCAAGAGATTTAGTAAAAGAACAAATGAGATTCATCAGAACTGCTTGATTTTCCATAATAGTGACTTGGTTATTTTCAAGAATTAGAAGTCTCGTTTGAATATCACTTTGAGATTTCTGAATGTCCTGTAGAATTTCAGAATTGACTTCAATGTTGGAAGTGCTTGTTGTATCTTTAGATTCAGATGCAGAAAAAATATTATCTTCAAGTCTTGTAGAAGAAGTTGCCTGTTGAGAATGATAGTCAAGTAATAATACTTGAGTAGAAGTACAAACATCTTCATGTTTCTGATATGGAGCTGAAGTATGATCATCCTGTCCTTCACCAGTATTCTGTGTACTAACATCTACAAATCCTGACTCCTCCTTAGATTGATCAGATATTGTTGATGTCTCAAATCTAGCTGAAATTGGAAGTACAAACAAAGGAATACTAGGATCATTAGGAATTTCTTCTGGTACTGGTTGAGTAGAAGTTTGTCTTAGCCTTTCACCTCTTCTGTTAATGATCTCTGCAAGCCTTTCTTTCTGTTTCTGAGCTTTAACTTCTGGCTTTGCATTGTGATATGCTAAGTCATGCTTCTCATACATCTTGGTAAAAGAATAAGTACCAGCATCCATACCAAGATTTTCAGACCAAGATTCAGGAAAAACCTGATCCTAGAAATCAAACGATGGTGGTTTCCTAATTTTCTCTCCCTCACTATGGAGTTGATCATCCATACCCTCATTCTCACTTTGACTATCTAAAGTCAACACTCTTTCTACCTCTCCTTTTGCCTGGTCAGGAGCCAGCCTCTCTGTGTGTGGATCTATGTCCATCTTTTCAAGTGTATCACTCAAATTTGGATAAGTGCTCTCATGACCTATAGAAAAATAGGGCTTAGAAGAAGTTTTTATACCTGAACTCACATGGAGAGAGGGTTCCTCATGGCATGGGGCTTGAGGTTTTCTCCAAGGAGTGAGCTGCTATAGTCTCTGAACCCTTACAAACATCTACTTTCTTTTCAGAAACTACAGGCTCCAGTATACCACTTTCAGGTTTTACACTAGACTCTGATGTCTTCAGTAATACTTCATTAGACACCATAGCTAATATGCCACCGTCTTTAAGTGTTGGTTGCTGAGACACACCCTCAAGGTGGATAGACTCTGACAGAACAATATTAGTTTGATCTTCAGAAAAATCAACCAAAGTCATTCCTCCCATATCATAGGGTTTCTCACTTGCAATTTCAGCCATCACAGAAGACCTTTCAGCATCATTAATCACAGTTCCTGAGTCATCCAACCTCTGATTAGATGGTTCTTGTGTTGTAGTGACTGTGATATGATCTATTCTACTATTCACCACTGGTGCAATAATATCTTCTGTTGACTGCTTCCCTCTATCAACTACCTCCTCTTGTTCACCTTGAGCTGAAGCATCTTCAACAATGACATCCTTGTCAAATAAATATGCATGAAGTGATTGAAGTGCAACATGCTTAGGAAGTCCAAATTTCTTGTGTAACTCCTTTCTGACTGATACATAGAAGTATGTCTTCATTAAATCAAGCCTTTGATGTAACAGTCCATATTCTTCAGGAAATGAAAGTTTGGGAACTCTTTCAATCAGAAAATCTAGAACAGGCCTGGAAAGCTTCACTCTCAGAGAAATAAGTTTCATAGCCAGTCTGTATGTCAATGTAGTTTCCCATGAAGAATCAAGATCCATATCTCTCTTGCCAGATACTCACTTGGATATAGCATTATTTGTAGAGACCTGCATAATGTTAGTTGGACTTGACACTGTGTGTGTAGGTGACAAATGAATCTTTCTCCTTGTTCTCCTAGTATAGTGAGCAACAGATTTGTCTTGAGAAGACTCAAGAGGTGTAGACACAGAAGTGATCTTGGGATGAGATCCTTTTTCAATAGACACAGTCTTTTGAGAGACAGTATCCAGTAACTGTTTTCCCTTTTTAAGAACTACAGCCTTTTGAGAGACTGCAGCCTGGCTGTGACTAGGTGTTCCATCTCTTTGTCCTAGCTTAGAAAGTTGAATTGTAGCCTTCAATTCTGCTCTCTCAGCAAGAGATATATTATCATCATCTTCACTAGAACTACTACTTGAAATGACAAATCTTCTCTTCCTTACAACTGATGTCTTTTGAGAAACACCAGAGGTTGGCTTCTTTGAAACAATAGGCTGTGGATCAAAATTTGGTTCTAGAATTATTTCAGAGACTGTAATATTTTTGGCTACATGGGTAGACACAGGGGGTTCTCCTCTATTTGAGATTCCTGAGTCATTTCACCACCAAAGAAAGAAGAATTATAGATAGTAGGAAGATGAGTTCTTAGAAGTACCTGAACATGATTTGGATAGTGTAACGCAGGTATTTCATCTAGATTCTTTTCACTGTCCTTCTTTGTAATGTCAGAGAAAATTCTCTTTTGCTGTACATAAGATGAAACACAATACTTTCTACCAAATCTAGCTTCTACATCAGGAATAAAATGGTTAATAAACAGTTGTATGAATCTATGATAATAAACCATATTCCTGTCATGATCTCTTGACCCAAGTTTAATACACATCTGATTTAAGATAATGTGACCAAAATTAATTACTCTGTTATACAGCAAAGCATATGCAATATGTGATGTAACAGCTGTAATTTGTTGAAAAGAACTACATTTACCAGTAAAACATTTAGCAATTTGATCAAAGAAGAAAGACCATTCTTTCCTAAGAAAAGATCTATTTAACTGGCTCATGTTATCTAGAGGTCCATCATAACCTAATTTAGATAACATAGTTCTCACATCATCATCAGATGGTACATTCTGAAAATTTGTACTAACAGGTAAGCGAAGTAATGAATTAATAACAGATTCAGTAAGATCAAATGAGTCTTGTCCTAAGTGTAGAACAATCTTACCTGATTGACTCTGAGTAGAATCAATTATCTCAGCATTCTCCCAAGCTTGTGAAACAGCTACTTGATTAATTTGTGGAGATGCTGTCAAGGCATAGCTTAATGGTCCTTTCGCCATAAAGTCCATTATAGGGTGAAAATCAGTTGACACCCCTTCCTTGTTGGTGATAGCTGCAACATGATTGTTCATCATAAAATCAAAGTCACCAAACTTGAAAGCTACTGATTTGGGTAGTCTTCTTTGAGTTGCCATTTTGATCTGAAAAGAACTTAAGAAATCTTTGAAATTGATTAGTGATTTTGAGAACTCGAGAGTGTGTTTTTGCTTTAGAGAATGAAATTAGAGAAAGCAATTACACGATTAGAGTGTCCAAATAATTATATTTCAAAAATCCTTCAGACCCATTATCCCACGTTGACACGTAGGTTGACAGGTGTCAGTCCCTGAAAAATGCAGTTACCCATGACTTTTGGAAAATAAAATCCAAAAATAATTTCAAGTAAATAAGACAAGGTAAAATCAAGATAAAAATCAATACTGATCAGTTTCCTCTTCCTGATGTGATATACTCATCAGGATAATCATACAATTCAATGTGATTTCTGAATAAAAAGAATTACTAATCCTGATGTGAACACACTCGTATTCCTGATCAATATCATCCTGATTCCAGAGACTAAATAGAGTTTCCACATGGCATTTTATTTTACCTGAAAAAGAAATAACAAAATCAATTGGTTAAATTCATTCAATATTTCTTGAAAATACAAGAAATACAGTCACACATAATTATGACTGAATGCATTGATATCTCCCAAATGACTGTTCAGCTTCCCACATCTTTCTATAAAAGAAACCGATGTCTTATGCCATTCTCCAAAACCTTTTCATTCTTTTCTCTTTCCATCATGGCTTTCAACCCAAAACTTCATATGAACCCTAGCTTTTGGTTCATTACCACTGAGAAGTTCTTTACTCTTGATGATCTAGAGCAAGTGAACTATCTCTTAGAAGAGATGACTTTTCTCATCAAGTTAAATATGGTTAATCTTAACCAAGATGATTTCCATAAATCTCCTCTAAAACATCTACCAGTTGGATACAATCCTCCTCTAATCTCTTCATTCCTTGAGGATGAAGAATTTGGTGAAGAGTCTGAGGTTGATCTTGATGGAGATGCTATTCATCTTCTTCAATAAACATGAAGATGAGTCAGCTGCTCTCATTCAAGTCGCCCAGACAAGGAATTCATTCTTGAGATGCTCCTTGTCCTGAAGTCGATCGTTGTGGAACGAAGTAGCAACAACTTTAGACAAGAATAGAATTATCAGTAGTAGTTAGACAAAAAGAAGAATTGTATTTCATTTTCATGTATGTAATGCTTTTGATTAATGAAAATACAAGTTTTCTTAATATCTACTTGTCTATCGTTGTTTATTGACTGTCACGAATAATGATATAAATTATCAGTATGTATGTAATAAAACTTGCTAACATAGACTTAACAAAACTCAGAATTGAACCACCAAATAACATGAACTTCAGAATTTGAAACAGTAAGACACACAAATTTCACAATCCTGATACTGACGATACAATCCTGATGACGTCAGCATACTGATAGCAATCCTGATGTTTATTAACAAGTCTATCATACTGTAATTTATCAAAGTAAAATGTTACAGCTTAAGCATTTATCAATCAAGTATAGATCCTGACAAAATATCAAGTCTATAAGCTGAAACAACATACCTTGCTACTTGTGCAGATGTTAAAGATTTAAAAATTTAACATTCCTACCTCACTAACCAATCTAATGAATGTAGCCTCATCAAGTGGTTTAGTTAGAATATCTGCAAGCTGTTTGTCAGTAGAAACAAAATGGAGTTCCACAGTAACATTTTCAATATGTTCTCTAATAAAATGATACCTGACATCAATGTGCTTAGTCCTTGAGTGTTGAACTGGATTTTCTGCAATTTTGATAACACTAGTATTATCACAAAACATAGGAATGTTACTAAGTGTCATACCATAATCCATCAACTGATTTCTTATCCAAAGGAGTTGAGCACAATAACTGCCTGCTGCAATGTATTCAGCTTCTGCAGTTGAGGTTGAAACTGATTGCTGCTTCTTGCTTGCCCAAGAAATCAATCTGTTTCCCAAGAATTGACATGTACCTGTAGTGCTTTTCCTGTCTATTTTACACCCTGCATAATCAGAGTCTGAATAGCCAATTAGGGAGAAATCAGATTCTCTTGGATACCACAAACCAAGATTTGGAGTTCCCTTGAGATATGTAAAAATTCTCTTCATAGCAATTAAATGAGATTCCTTAGGATCACTTTGGAATCTAGCACATAAACAGGTAGAGAACATTATATCTGGTCTACTTGCACTTAGATATAACAGTGAACCTATCATGCCTCTATAGCTAGTGTTATCAACACTCGTTCCTTTAGGATCAGAGTCTAGCTTAGTGGCTGTTGCCATGGGTGTCTTTGCAATTGCACAATTTTGAAAGTCAAACCTTTTTAAAAGATCTTTAATATACTTTGACTGATTAATGAAAATACCAGTCTCAGTCTGTTTGACTTGCAAGCCTAAAAAATAATTTAGTTCACCCATCATGCTCATCTGATATTTAGACTGCATAAGCTTGCTAAACTTAGCACATAAATTTTCATTAGTAGAACCAAATATAATATCATCAACATAAACTTGAACTAAAAGCAAATCACTTTTTATCTTTCTAAAGAATAGAGTTTTGTCAATTGTACCTCTTGTGAAGCCATTTTCAAGAAGAAATTTAGACAAAGTCTCATACCATGCTCTTGGTGCCTGCTTCAGTCCATAGAGTGCCTTGTCAAGTTTGTAGACATGATTTGGAAACTTTGGATCAACAAAACCAAGTGGTTGTTCCACGTACACTTCCTCATCAAGCTTGCCATTTAGAAAAGCACTCTTTACATCCATCTGGTATACCTTGAATTTTGAATGAGCTGCAAATGCAAGAAACATTCTGATTGCTTCAAATCTTGCTACAGGTGCAAAGGTTTCATCATAGTCAATTCCTTCTTCCTGAGAATAACCCTTGGCTACCAGTCTTGCTTTGTTTCTTACAATCATACCAGATTCATCTAGCTTGTTTCTGAAAACCCATTTAGCACCAACAATAGATCTATCTTTAGGTCTTGGTACCAGTTTCCAAACTTTATTCCTATCAAACTCATTCAATTCTTCCTGCATTGCTATTACCCAATCAGGATCCTATAAGGCTTCTTCAACCTTCTTAGGTTCATTCTTTGAGAGAAAACAACTGTACAAGCATTCATTTTGAATTGATCTTCTAGTTCGAACACCACTATTTGGATCACCAATTATCAAATCCTCAGTATGATCCCTTGTCCATTTTTTAACAGGTGTTAGATTTCTCCTGCTAGACTCTCCCCCTAAGTTAGTGGTATTTCTTGTAGAAGAACTTTCTCTGCCTTCAAAAGCTCCCCCTTGATCAGTAGAATCAGTGGATTCAGAACTGCTTCTAGTTCCTGATCTTCCTTCATTAGATTCTGAAGGATCAGTTCCTGATGAAGTAGACTTTGAATGACCAGTCTGATCCTGATCAGTCCTATGTTCTCCTTGATTGAATTGTTCCCCCTCAGCAGTAGCATTTCTTTGAGAAGCAATAGAGATTTCTTCTGGAGAACCTTCATCATCGCTAGAGGGAATCTCAGAATACTTAAGATTTTCAAATTCCAGATTGTCATGGCTTTCATCAGTTTGCAAAATTCCAAACTTCTTATCATCAAATGCAACGTGAATTGATTCCATAACAATGTGAGTTCTGAGATTGTATACTTTGAAGGCCTTTGTTGCTGAATATCCTAGAAGAATTGCTTCATCCGATTTGGCTTCAAATTTCCCAAGTTGTTCTGGATGAACTTTCAGGACATAGCATTTGCATCCAAAGATGTGAAAGTATTTCACACGTGGTTTCTTTCCTTTGATCATCTCATAAGGAGTCTTACCATGACCATTTACCAAGGTACAGTTTTGAGTGAAACATGCAGTGTTGATAGCTTCTGCCCAGAAATAGGTTGGAAGCTTTGCATCTGCAAGCATGGTTCTTGCTGCCTCTATGAGAGTTCTATTCTTTCTTTCTACTACACCATTCTGCTAAGGTGTTCCAGGTGCAGAAAACTGTTGAGTAATTCCACTGTCTGTACAATACTCCTCCATTGTAGAATTCTTGAATTCTGTACCATTGTCACTTCTGAGCACTTTGACCTTGTAATCAGAGCTATTTTGAATATTCTTGACAAGTTCAATGATTTGCTGAGGAGCTTCATCCTTGTTGTGTAGAAAGAATACCCATGTGAACCTTGTGTAGTCATCCACTATAACTAGAGCATATCTTTTCTTATTAATAGACATAATGTTTACTGGACCAAATAAATCAAGATGCAGCATGTGAAATGGTTCAGTAATTGAATTTTCTGTCTTGCTCTTGAAAGTGGTTCTTCTTTGTTTTCCAAGCTCTCAAGCATCACAAAGTCCATCTTGCACATAGTTTGCCTGAGGTAGGCCTCTCACCAGATGATGCTTAACAAGTTGATTAAGCTTCTTGAAGTTGAGATGTGAGAGCATCTTGTGCCAGTTCTAGCTTTCATCATTTGATGCCTTACTGTAAAGACATCTGATAGTTCCTTTAGATGTGTCACTCAAGCTGGCTTCATATATGTTACCATGTCTCTGACCAGTCAGAACAATGTCTCCATTCTTCATATTCAAGATTTTACATCCCTTACTGTGAAAGATTGATTGGTAACCCTTATCACCCAGTTGACTTATGCTTAAAAGTGTGTGTTTCAAGCCTTCAACTAGTGCTACATTTTCTATGATGACATTCACCAAAATAATTGAGCCATATCCCAGAGTTTCTCCTTTGTTGCCATCTCCAAAGGATATTACTGGGCCAGCTTTCCTCTCAAACTTTGAAAGCAGGGACTTCTTTCCAGTCATATGTACAGAGCATCCACTGTCCAAGATAATTGAATGCTTCTTTCCAATGCCCTGCAAACAAAAAGTAGCTAGTTAGAATTTTTTAGGACCCAACTTTGATTGGATCCTTTCTTACTAACTTTTGAACCAACAGGCTTTGAAGATTTTGCTTTTGATTTACCTGTTGCAGAGTCAACCTTAGACTTAGATTTCACAAACTGTTTGTGACTAGGAGTTTAAGATTTTAGAGAATAATAGTCATAATACAGTTCATGATATTCCTTACACATATAAATGGAATGAAGTAAACTACCACAATGATAACAGGGTTCTTGTGGTTGGTATTGAATTCTCTGAGTCTTGGGGAATCTGGACTCAGTTTCCAAGAAGGTTTTTGATTGCAGTCTAGGGCCAAATGATTATGATTTCCACATTTATAGCATTTCTTCCTAGGTGCATCAGGTACATTCTTGTAATTATTCTCTTTGTTAATACCTTCTTTTCCATTCCTATTTCTTCTGATCTTGCTAGACTCTGAAATACCTTCTAGTCTCTGTTTCAACTGAGACTTAGACAGAAAACCTATGTTGACATTCCTAGGTTTTTCTAACACTCTTTCATCTGAATTGCTATTGTTAATTCTTTTGTGCATAACTGGGGTACCTTTAGAATCAACAAATTTAACATGTTTAGGTTCAGAAACTATCTTCTTACCTTCGACTTAGATGTGCTAGCTTCAGTTTTACTATCATCATTGACAATAGCTACAATATTTTCTTGCCTAGCCTTATCAAAACCTAAACCATTAACTTTACCCAAAATTTGATTCTCAATGATTTCTTGAGTCTTTTTACCAGAATTGTTAATGGTTTTAATCACATCTCTCTCTTCCTCTAGTTCTTTTTTGACATAGTCATAAGCCTCAAGAATAACACCATAATCATGCTTAGCTTTATCAGAACTTAACTTATATTCTTCCATTTGAATTAACTCAGATTCAAGAAAATTATTTTTACTAACTAATTCATCATTCTTAGCCTTGAGTTCATCTTTTTCACTAGCAAGAATTTTGAAATTAGTCATAAGATTCTTAAACTCAACATGAATAGATCTAATATCATCAGAATCTAAGCTATCAAACGAATCAAGAGAGTGAAGTGATACATTAACAGAAGATGAAGAAGTTTCTTTGGAGATCCAGGCTTGTCTGAAGCACTTGCCATCAATGCAATATTGTCATAATCCAATTCATCTTCAGAATCACTGGAGTTTGCCCAATCCTTCTATGTGACCATGAGTGCATTACTCTTCCCTGAATTCCTAGGCTTCTTGCACTCACTAGCAAAGTGTCCAAGCTCACTGTAGTTAAAGCACTTGATCTTGGCTTTATCAAGCTTGATAATTGTACTCTTGCCTTTGTCATTCTTCTTCTCCTCTTTCTTCTGAAAAGAGCCTTTGCTAAATCTTCTCCTGTTGAATCTTCCTTTCTTGAAAGCTTTAGCAAACATAGCAAAGAGTTCTTGCATCTCTCATTCAGAATCATTATCTTCAGAGTCTATATCTATAGTCTCTGACTCAGAACTTTCTTTGCTCTTCTTCTTCCTCAAGTCTCTTTCAGTAGATTCAAACTTTTCTTCTGGAAGCTTCTTTGATTCAGATTGAGCAGTGAGTGCAACAGTTTTCATCTTTCCTTCACTCCTGCTCTTTTTCTGCTGCCTGTCAAGTTCATAAGCTCTCAATTTTCCATAAACTGCTTCTAATGATATCTCATCAAGATCATTAGCTTCCTCAATTGCAGATATCTTCTCATTGTAGAAATCAGGAAGAGCTTTCATGAACTTCGTATTCATATCCTCCAAGTCATAATATTTACCATGCATGGCCATCTCATTGATGAGTTTAGTAAACCTATCAAAGGTGTCAGTAAGTGACTCACCAGACTTGGATTCAAAGTACTCATACTGTTGTATGAGAAGTGTCCTCATATTCTTCCTGACAGGTTTCGTTCCTTCACAGTGAACCTTTAGATTGTCCCATATCTCCTTAGCAGTTTTACACGGGAGAACATAGTTAGTGAGAACAGAATCAAGACTGTTGAATAGTATGTTTCTCACTTTAGCATCCTTAAGAACGTTCTCCTTTTCCTTATTTGTCCATTCAGATTTAGGCTTCTCTGCTGTATGTTCTGGAACAACTTTTCCTTCGACAGTTGCTTGAGGAACAAGCCTTGTTGGAACAAAAGGCCCATCTCTAATTTTGTCAAGATAATCAGGATCTGTTGCTTCCAAGTGATGCAACATCTTCACTTCCCATAGAGTATATTCGTTTCTCTTGAGCATAGGGATTTTATTATTACCATCCTTGTAACCAGACATGATTGCAGATCTTTATGATTATTCGAAATCAACCTGCTCTGATACCAATTGTTAACTCGAATAACTTGTAGAAGGGGGGTTGAATACAAGTTATATAATCGTGTCTGTTTTTTTCTTGATTATATGAACAAGAATAAACGAATTAATCAAACTTTGTTTGTATTAAAATAATCAAATAGAAACTCTACCAAAGGTGTACAATACCTTTAGCAGCTGTTGACAATACAAATCTCTCTCTCTGTTTGTTTCGAACTCTCGAATACAAAACTTATGAACTCACTCGCTCACACACTTTTTACAATGATATTGAGAGAGTATTTATAATGCTACCCATCAACTAATAACAAAATTTTAATCTATCTATGACAATGTTCTGCCGTCCAGTTGATAGTTTCCATCAATAGAGAATTCGTTTCCTTCACGATATCTTCTTGCTTGTTTTCCAAAACAAAGATCCTGTTTTATAGCACTTGCCAGTTTCTGTAGCATCCATAATGACATCATCAGTAACACGACTGATATCATCAGTAACACGACTGATATCAGGATTTCCCATTGCATCAGGATCTAATTATCCCATCAGTATTTGATCAGGATCTGCTCCTCTGTTCCTGACATGTAGTCCCCGATACACTGTTCCTGACATGTAGTCTCTGACGCACTGTTCCTGACTAAATTCTACAGATTACTGTTTAACACATATATCCTATACAAAGTGCTAAATCCTTTATAAGATCAGGATATACATGAAGTATTAGCAAAATTCTATTCTTAACATCACAACTTATGAATTATTCCTAACACCTATACTTCACTTTAAAAGTCCATTTGAGATACTTTATAACAAAATACCAGATTATCATACTCTCAAGATATTTGGTTGTTTATGTTATTCTACTCATTCCAATGACAAATTAGCACCAAGAGCCATTCAATGTGTTTTCCTTGGATACCCTTTTTCACAAAAGGGTTACAAACTACTCAGACTAGACAATCATTCTATCTTTTATGAGTTGTCATGTTAAATTTCATGAACATATTTTTACATATCATCTTAAACCTTCATCTATTCCTATGAGTACACATAGTACTTTAGGAAATTCATACAATTTTCTTGTCTGGCTGGCTAATAATACCGTATCCTCTCGTGGTGCTATACCTATTCCAACTTTTGCTGTTTCTCCTGTTTCTTTTGTGGGTCCTATCAAGTATTATTTAGGAGTTGAAGTTCAAAGAAATGAGAAGGGCATTTTTTTTGAATCAACAGATTTTGTTACAGATTTGTTAAATTCTGCAAACATATTGGATTGTAAGCCTCTTTCTGTGCCTATTGCTCCTCATGTTAAGCTGCTTGATAATGATCGGTCTGGTGAGCTTCTGTATATTCGTCCTCGTATAGATCATTGGTTGGGAAGTTACTTTATCTCACTTCGACTCGACCTGATATATCATATTCAGTAAAATTCCTTAGTCAATTTTTACATGCTCCACGAACTGCTCATTTTGATGCTGTTAAACGTGTTATTAGATATCTCAAACATACTTCAACATATGGATTTTTTTCCCTGCTGTTAATTCTCTTGATTTTAAAGGGTATAGTGACAGTGATTGGGTTGGCGATGTTAATGATAGGCGATCAGTTGGTGGATATTGTTTTGTATTGGGTTATGTGGCTATTTCTTGGCGTGCAAAGAAACAGTCAGTTACACTTCGAAGTTCAGCTGAAGCTGAGTTTAGGGCATTAGCAGATTCATCTTGTGAAGTGTTATGATTGCAGAATCTTCTTACTAAGTTAACTGTTCCAGTTGGTAATACTCCTTTGTATTGTGACAGTAAAGCATCTATAGGTCTTACAGCCAATCCAGTCTATCATGCTTGAACCAAGCATATTGAGCGGGATGTACATTTCATCAGGGAGAAAATTACCTCTGGGTTGCTTACTGTTACTCAAGTTTCTTCTATTTAAAATCTAGCAGATCTTTTTACCAAGGGTCATGGTAAGGTACCTAATTGGTTTTGTTCTTCCAAATTGGGTCTCACATTTCCAATGGTGACTTCAATTTGTGGAGGGACTAATGCAGATTCTGAAGCAGCAAAGGCAAAGGTCATGACAGTTCAAAGGGGGGTTAAAGAGAATATGTTGCAGATTATTAAACATAAGCTACAAGTTCCTTTTAGCTAAACAAAGCCTTATATAGTCTAACAGATTCTGTTATGCCAAGCTACTACTATAAATAGACATAGACTAGTAGTGTTTCATTTAATGCATTATGTAAACATTTATAAAATTCTATTTTGTTATATCATCTTCTTCTTCTCTATGTACCAAACTTACATTTCCATAGATAGATTCCTGAAGTCTTTACTTCTAAAACTTTAAAATTCTTGTTCCGCCATGTTAGTATCAAAAAAATCTCTTGATATACATTAGTACTAGTTAGTGTACAAGTTTCTAAAGAATTTGTTCTCCACATCCATCTAATATCGACTCCGTTTCTGTTCTCGATACATATATATATATATATTATTGTGATGATGTTAATTATGTATGTAAACTTGATCGAGGAGAGTCGTAGGTTAAGTGGCAAGAGCCAACTATTAGTCGGTGATGTTTAAAGGCTAAAGACCAAGATGAAACAACCACAACACTAGATGTGATGGGAAATAAATGCGCCATCGAACACATTTCAAGGTATTCAAATAACAAAAATAAGTAAAACATATCCTTTAAGTTCAACCAACTCCATAACTCATTTATATCCTTTCTCAAAATAACGAAAATAAAAAATTATTGATTCAGAATATATTAATATGATATGAATTTTGAATTCTTATTATTTTTTAAGTTGAAATTTTATTTTTACTAATTAGATGATTTTTATAGATAACATATCACTTTAAATTGGAACCAAACCATACCGTTTTAAGTAAATCAGTTTGATTCAATTTTCTACATAAGGTTTTAATTCTGATGTTAAATTTTAAAAAATTAAAGATTTTGATTTGATTTGATTTGATTTGATTTGGGAAAAAAACTACGTAATTACAAAGAAGGACATGAAGATGAGATAACACAAGTACAACGGAATGAGGGGCATATTCATCTAAAAAACAAATAAGATAATACAAGTGTGACGGAATGGAAATATTCGTTTACGAAAACAAACTCATCTAGGACAAATATAAAAAGTTAGTTAAAATACTCTGACAGACTTAGGTTTGTGTTGTTGCTCTTCTCTCTACTCCTCACAAACACCGCCTCTTGCTTGCTTCCTCCATTTTCTCCAATCTCGAGATATCGCCTTCCCCATTTCCACACGCGTTATCGTATTATAATTGTTTATCCTGCTTACAAGTTTGGGTTATATATATATATATATATATATATATATATATATATATATATATATATATATATATATATGCAAGATACTATACGCACGTTGTTCCCTATTGTCCTGCATTATTAAATTTTTTAAAAAACTTTTTGCTATTGAATTTATAACATTAATTTATAATTTTGTCTAATTACTTGAACCACTTCCAAGGTCTCCCCAACCTTTATACATTTTCTTTTCCTTTATTTTTATTTCAATTAATGATACGTTTAGAAAATTAAATGTATTATAGAAGTTATTGAAATTTGAAATATTTTTCATTCAACATTCTTTTTTCTAGTTCGTTGTAAATAAGACAGTGATGGCTAAAAACGAGGTACATCTTTCTCCCATAATTTTTATGCTCTTTCTTCCTTATATATGTGTTCATATATATTATACTTAAAGAGTTAAAAGACCAATTTATGTGAATTTTTGTATATATGTGTAAATTTATGAGAAAATAAATTAAGGATTTTTCTATATACATGGACATAATTTTGTTTTGGATTACTGAAGATGTCAAAAACCGAAGATGTCAAAGAAGAAATCCATGAGTGCAACTACTATAGGAAAAAATATGGGTTGTGTGCATCTTGTAAGAAAGTGGAGTGACGAATCCTAGTTCTCGAATTTTAGGCACCCATTAACCGATTGCAAAGTACGTGTTGGTTGTTACCTGTTAAATTTTTATTGACGTGATTACCTTACTTATGACTTGTTTTGTTTATTTACACATTGTCATTCATGTTCTTCAAACTATTAATGCTTTTTTTTATGTTGTATGTTTTGTCTCGACATGAGTTTCCATTTGAGAAGATCAAACCTATGATCTGGGCCATTAAAATGAATACTAGCTAGTAAAGATGAATTTTCAAGCACATGATTCTCTGTGTCCAATGATGGATTAATAATGACGGTGACCCATATTTTTTAGGACATAGGCACAAAAGAAATTTTAGTGCATACAATCGATAATAAATTCAAATGAATAGCGGAAATTCAACAAGAAACTGATCTAGCATTGTTAAAGGTGTTTGACATCGATAGTTATGAAAGTATAGAGTTCCTTTCTAACGTATTTCTTATTGTGGATAACAAATTGATAATTGTAGGAGTGAGAACGTCTTTAACCGGCTACATTTCCTTTGGGTGCATAGAAATCTAGGAGATTCGAATGGGTAAAAACAAGCTAAAATTATAATCGTTAAAAACAATCATTAAAAAAAATATTAAGTACTTGGTGATATATATAATGCAAAAAAATTTAAGAGTGATGATCGAGATGATCATAGCAAATTCAGGGACGAATTTAGTGAAGTCCTGAACCCATTTGTTTCTATCACTCGAGGCCAACTTAACACTACTGGTGGTAATTCTGGAAATCCGGTGTTCAGGATCGAGGGAAAAATTGTGGGGATTGTTCACGGGCATTTTGGGCCTGATTTTATTGCTATCCATGTATCAGGATTGGTACACTTTTTGGATAAATATAGAAATAAAAAGCGATGATACATTTTTTTGAATATGCAACTAAGGTTTGTTTTGTAGAATTCATTGAATTATAATTGAAGAATGAATGCTTTATACATAATTCTATATTGTTATTATTTCTGGAATAGGATATCCAAAAAAAGTGAAAAATTGAGCTCGAATGTCATCAAATCCATTCATTATATATGAATATTTAGTTTTCGTTGCATATATTTGTAGAACCATGTTATGCCTATTTAATCATCAAGAAATCATATGATATTTATGATAATTCAATTGAAATGAAGCGAATGAAAGTCTTTGTAATGGATGTAGAGGGGTGTAGTGTTCGTTTGCATATGGTGTATGAGTAGCCAATATATGTATATATATATATATATATATATATATATATATATATATATATATATATATATATATATATATATATATATATATATATATATATATATATATATATTATTTTTACAAATATGTAACTGAAAATAATTAATGTAATTAAGTTGTTACCGTTGCACTTATATATAAATATGATATATTTATAACATACGTAAAGAGTTTCTCAGAATTAAAGTTATTTAAATAAGACAATCAAGTTGTTGATATTAACTCAGGAAACTTGCGGATCAATATCCAATGTTAATATGATGCATGTTATATGTGTTTAGATAGCATTTTTATATTTTGTGCATGTTTTTTTTTGGTAACTATTGTTAAAATGTGGAAGAATTGGGGTTCTCTTAATTTTCATGTTGATGTTGTCCAGCTTGGACACAGGTTCTATGGCGGAATCGGTGCCGTTAATGTGTGCGGACGGATTGATGATGCTGATTTTAATTAAGGGGCTTTTTTTTCAACTGTGCCTGCAATTGTAAGTGCGGGGCTTGCCTCGCTTGTGTTGCAGGAGCTGGTGCGGGAGATGTTAATCTTACTTGAAATGTATTTCAGTTTTTTTATTTTATATGTAAAGACATCAAAATTAAATCAATATATGTATTGTTCATCTTTTCATTTGAATAGTTGATTTATAATCTCGTGTATGCATTAGTATCGAAAAAGTTAGGGTTATATATTGCCTATAAATACAAATATCACTCAAAAGAACAACACATTGGTGCATGTTTATTAAATTAAAGAAAGTAAATAATTTTCTAATTCAAAATAGTTACATGAGTGCATTAAATAAGGTAAGTTTATAACAATATCTCAATAAATTTCCTGAAATAATCTCAGAAATTCTTTCTCTTCAAATAATATATGAGTTGAATAATATCGTAAAAAAATTGATTAAAATAACATTAACTTCTACATCGATAATTTGTACATGAATGCTTTTATTCAAAAATATTGATTATAAAAATATTATCTTCCAAAAATCATTTTATATTACATACTTATTTAACTTTTTATATAAATATTGTAATTTTTCAATTATTATTTGTGAAAAAAATTTATTCAACATCCAAAATTTTAGTTGAAAATAATCGGGAGGACAAGAGTGCAAGCCCAGTGAACAAGTTTAATTATATTATCAGATTTGCCTAATCTGCTAATCATTATGATTTGTTTGCAACTTATGATACTTTGTTATCCGCATGATACTTTGTTATTCGCATGATATTTGGATTTAGATATTAGATGAATGTGATAGTAGGTTTGTTTTATATGTTTTCAATTTAATATTTTCCTTTGACTCGATTGTATTTTTATCTTTGCTAATTTATTAATTATGCAATGTACGAATTATTTTAACATATTATAATTATTTTTATATAATTATTTTATTTTTCATATAATTATTATAATTATAATTTAATATATCTAATCATGTTAATTAGCTTCCATAATAAAATTGATTTAAATAATTAATATTGGTTAAAATAATTTATTTACGAGTTTGTAATGTTAACTGAATAGTATAAGTGTGACGATAATAAATGTTTAGAACTAAAACTATAAATTTTTTATTTTAATCTAAATCTGTTGTTGTTGACGGGATACGAATCTTTATTCATTTAGTATAATATTTTAAAAGTGAATATTCTTTAGTAATAGATCTAAAGATCCTCATCTATTTACAAAAATCCTAATGGTCATTTTTTTATGGTTAAACATGTTGAATCAAAATGAACCAAATTATCCCCTAATTAGCTTATTATCAATCTTATAGATGTCGTTGTAATTTATTTTATTTTCTTGAATAAGTAGGTTTATATATTTTATAATGAATATTTATTCTCATAAATTTTGTTTTGAACAAGAATAGAAACCTAAAATAATAAGAGATAAACTCTATAACACTTGAAATATTCAAAAGGTTTTAGCATTTTTTAACATTTTGTATGAGCGGTTTGATAAGCATTGAATTTGCTCATATAGCAGTCAACATATCATATGATATATGGCAATATGCATGAACATTGTAAATAATTAATATGATCTGGAGACATATGAAACATTACTTTAAGCACTTTTTATTTTGTCTTGTAGCATTTATTCCCTATATATATGCACCGTACTTATATATTATTAATAATTTTATTTATGTTTTAATATTTTGTGTTTTGTATTCTTTTCGTCTATTTTTTGCAGCGAATTTAAAGCATTTTAAGTATAACGATGTTTGATAAAAAGCTTGAAACTAATACACTTCGGTGACAAAGTCAAGGAAGTGGTAAGTTTGTTATGAAATAGGTGATTTTGAGCTTAAAATAGGATCTCTTATTCATTTGTGGAGTAAAGTGCACTTTGTGTACGTGCAGTTTATCTGTCAGACCACTTTGGATACTGGACTTTAGAAAGTACCACGGGCTATATTGCACTTCATTTTTTGTTACGAGTTGCCCCTTTCCGTTAAATGCTTCTAACGGCGTCTGCCAGCCTAGGGGTAAAAACTACATTTCAATGCTGCAACGGCTATTTAGTGTATGTATAGACAGTTGCATCCCCAATTCACTTTCAATCCCTAATTTCTTCATCTCCTCTCCTTCTCCCAAAACACAGAATGGAGCACAAATATAGCGAGGCTGAAGTTGATGCTGTGTTCGAGCTCATGTGTCATTGCGATGCAATGAGTGTTGTGAAGACGCACTGGTATGGGGAAAATATTGGTCGAAGATATAGGGTATGTCCTGAGTCGCTGTGTGCATACCATAGGTGGATCGACCCACCTCTTGGACCTCGTGCTGTTGAGGCCATAGCAGAGTTACAAAGAGGGATAGTTGAGACGGATGGGAGGCACATGCGCAGGTTGGATCGTATGGCAGAGAGGCATGAAGCTGAAATGAGGTCCCTGAAAACCAAGCAAGGATTTATGGTGGTGTCAATGTTTATGGTATTTGCTGTGATGATGGGTAGGGCTGTAACAGCCCGACTTTTTGGACTGTTATCATTCAATCAAATTATCGAACAAAATTGAAATTTAATAAACTCATAAAACAAAATCTCGAAATATCGTAAAAATATTCTAAAATCCAGAAATTGTACTACATAAAATAATCCAATGTAAAATCAAAATCCATACAAACGCAGCTCCTCAAATAAAACAGCTAGAAACTAAAACATTATTAAGTGACACTGGTTCGACTTTAATCCAATCCAAATGCCATACTCGCAGCTAGTACCTGAAAATTCACAAATAATGAGCTACACAGCCCAGCAAGATAACTAATCGAACTAACCAGTGGATCAAGTAGGTTTTACAAAAATATTTCATAATTTTCCATAAATCAAAGTTCACAATTTCATAATTCGTAGTTCACAATTTCAAAATCAAAACTCAAAAACGTATAATAAATTCCACAGTTCACTAAGGTCACAAATACCTGGTGACACAGTATCATAGGTTCATAGGTGTCAATAATGCGTCCCTTACTAAGGTATCATAAAGTGTGCACTCCCGAAGGCATCATAAAAGCACGCCCTAGTAGGGTATCACAGGCTATTTCCGGAATTATACGCAATTACTAACGGGTTCATAAGTCATAGCTAGCTGGGAATTCTTATATCTAAAAATCATACTCGATCCAAATTTTCGTAACAAAAATATTATAAATATAAAACATTTAAAAGCATTTCAAATATTAAAACATTTTAAAAAAAATATACCGAAGAGCACGAAAAGTTAACTTACCTTACACCGTGCCAAATACCAATAATATGATACAAGCTAAGCCTACACAAAATATCAAATCATGGATTACTCTCACATTCTACCAGAGGATGAAAATGTGTATAATCTATGTACTAAATCGGTCTTAATGCATACAAAATCTATGCTAATTAAATGCTAACTCAAATATAACAATATAGTACACCCGTGAACTCATCATGATGCACATAGCCCCTGACCAAAACATTTTTTTCAAGTTATTATTAGTAATACACCCGGTTATATACATTATATTAATATAATAACCAAACATATGGCATGCTTACGCGTATCAGTACACCACTCACATTATAAACCATATTGATGTAAATTTAGTAACTCAAAATTCAACAACTCAATAATTCAAATAAAAATATTAGTAGAGATATAAAATTTACATATGTATTTAGCACCAAAAAAAAAGAGTACAATCTAACGTAACATAAACAATATTAATAATCAAATATTATTAAAATATTTGTACCAATAAGAAAATTTATAAACAAGCATAATTTGTTAGAAAAATATGTTCAATGAGATGAGGAGATAATATATACCGCAATTATTCGACATGTACATATATAAATTAGTAAACTATATATTTCAAATTTTATAGAAATATAATCCTTGCCAGTAAGCTAACCATACCGCTTATAAAACTAATTAAGCTAGCATAATGACTTTTAGTGCTCATTCGTACTAGTTTCAAAATTTAGCAGCAATACATGTAATATACACCTTCAACCAATAGATCTCAACTAATTTACATAATCAAATTTCTAATAGACTCCACACAAGAAAATAACCCAAGTAAATGATCTCTTTTGTAAGTAATAGCACATGTAGACAAATTAAACAAGTTAACATGCTAGAGTGCAAATTTAATAGAATCAATTTTAAGATATTTAATAACATGACATAAATATGATGACATCAAAATATCTATAGAACTTTACCTGTCAACTTTAGGAGTAGTTTTTAGAAAACCTCTGTTTAATTATTCTAGTGCATCTCTCACCCAATATATAATTGTGAAATGTAAACCTATCTAAATTACGTAATATAATAGTAATGTTAATCTCATCGGGTTAGACATATCCTCTCTAACTGAAACTCTATCTTTGATAAGATATTATTGAAATTTTATAACTTTTAATTAAAACGTAAACTTAATAAAATTACATAAACCTTTTTTTTTATATAAAAAAATACCGTATTTTACAAGGGCACTTAGTTCAGTTACTTCTGATGATGTTGATCAGGGCTATGATACTGATGATCTTGTTTAAATTGTCTTAGTTACAAGTTATGGTTTGGCATGTTTAAGCAAGTTTAACTATGTTATTGTATCAGTGCAATTCTAGTATCAATGAGAACTTTGCTATTACTCTTTATCAGTGATTACAAAGGACATGATATCAATGACAACTAACGAACAGAAAGAAGAAGCAAGTTAGGCAAAGGTAAATAACTACTTAAGATAACATTGTCTTCTTGACAACATAACAAAAGTAGATAGAGTTTTCATTAACCACAACATAACAAAAGGACATAGAGTTTTCACAAACCAACAAACCTAATTGTCTTCATGACAACATAACAAAAGTAAATAGAGTACTAGGCCCACAGTGGACAATAATTCAGGTGGAATACATAAGCCAAAAGGCAAAAACATGTTAACTTGTAAAGTTCTTAAATTTTCCTGAGATGGGATTGTCTACAAATTCTAAATTGGGATCTTGAGATGGTGCATACTCCTGAGTAGGTGCCCCTTCAGGTGTTAGGCTGGCTAATAGATTATCAATGACTGAGTAGATGAAAATTATCCTCTGGCATCATATCACACATGTCTACAACATTAAAATCTGATCTAACATCCACAATCCTCTTTCCATATCAGTATTAGGATGCTTGTAGTAATGAGTGATGACAGCACCCAAATCCCCACAATCCTTTGACATTGTCATGAACTCAATTAATCTCATACTATCAACATCACATAAGTCTATATAATCTACACTGCCTCCAACATATCTTTTAGGATTCTCCATAAACTTGCCTCCATGATGTAATTTAATAATAAACAGATATGGGGCAGCTGAAATAAACAACTCAAACACATGAATAAAGTAGTCAAACACATGTTAACACAGTAGCTGCCATCTAGAAAATAATGCACTTCAAATGGCAATTTAACAAGATTAGAGACACAAGGGACCACAATGACACTATATTCACTGCAACTGCTACTTTAAAAAAACAGCAAGGGTCCACTCTTCACTATATATAAAGACACTATATAAAGCAAAATCCAAGCAATCGAAGCAATATTCCTAACTCTAAAGTTCAAATAATCAAGCACGGTTCTCTTACAACAGAACCCCAAAAAAAATACTTAGAACCCTAGTTTTTGCAGTGTAAATTAACATCGATAGATAGATAGCTTACCTGAATAATCTGGATGTTCTCTCGGAGCGTAGGCGTCTTTATCCGCACGATCTCGTACCACCCACACCATTGTTCAGTCCGCTCGACTTCCTCAAATCGTACTAAGATGAAAACCTAATTGAACTGTGCTCTCGTTTGGGTAAAGTAGCGATACATATACTGCAGAACCGATATGTATAATTGAAATGTCCTTTTTACCCCTGGCTGGCAGACGGCGTTAGAGGCTTTTAACGGGAAGGGGCAACTCGTAACGAAAAGTGAAGTGCAGTATAGCCCGTGGTACTTTCTAAAGTCCAGTATCCCAAGTGGTCTGACAGCCTAACTGCAAGTACACAAAGTGCACTTTACTCTTCATTTGTGCCATTTAAGATAATCTCTGCACACATTTATGTTCTTGTATTATGATTTTAGGATTTAGATGATATTCGTTAAAATCGGTGAATAAATTAATATATGATTCAGTGATCAATTTGATATTTAACCCTTTGTTAAGTGCCCTTATGTAATTTTAGCTCATTCGTGATTTTTTTTTAAATTTATTCACATAATTATGGGCCTGTTTGGTTAATCTCTTTTAAGCTAACTTATGCTTATAAGCCCGTAAGAACTAAGAGCATCTCCAAGACCAATATTTATAATGGTTTGCTATATTGATTATCCCGTAAGAACTAAGAGCATCTCCAAGACCAATATTTATAATAGTTTGCGATATTGATTTGCTAAATTGATTTTGTAAAATTTTAGCTAAGGAGACCAATATATACTCCAATGGGATTATCTATAATTATTCTTTTGTAAAATTATACCTAGCAGTTTCATTGGTTCGACAAATATAGCCAATAAAATATGGTTGGCTATATTTTTTCTAAAGGGATAGAGGATTGGAGTTGTAAATTTTTTACGTAATCTCTAAAAATACCACCTACATGCCACATAGATGCCAAATAGATAATTTTAGCTAAGAGTTTTTACCATTGGAGATGCTCTAAGGAGGGGTGTTTGTCAATTCTGCCTTATCAACTTAACTTATAACTTAGATAGGGATAAGTTAAATGTAGTAAGGACATAATTTTTCCCAACTTATTAATATTGCCTCGTTTCATTGCTAGCTTGTTTAATAATTTAAAATTTTAAAATTGTGTTTTTAAATATCTTTTTTAATTTAAAATGCATTTATTAAGATTAGGGAATTTAACAAATATACTAGGTTTTTAATTAGTTATTGCAAAAATACTATCTTTTCAAATTAATTACAAATATACTATCGTATACTATCTTAATTGAAAATATACCCCATCTTCTTCAACCTTCCCTTAATCTATACATACAATCTCCCTGTCTCTATACTTTCCATAACCTTCCCTTTTAGATCTAACTTTTCCATGCTTTTCACATCCATCCTGCTCTAACAAATTATGACCGACGCACACCAGGTCGCCGGCGATCACCGCCGTCCGACGCCGCCGCATCAACGTTCTGGCTATTGTAATCCAGTGTTTTGGTTTTTGTTTTATATATTGAACATTTGGCAAAGATGAAATTCTATATTTGTTTTGATGAATCGAGCCCCACAGGGGCAACATCAATTTCAATACTTTCAACAATGGGGATTCAATAAGCACAAACATGGTGGCACGTGAGGGAGGGAGATAACATTTTGAAAGTGGGGTTGATAAAATTAGTTGATTTTGGTGGATTTGGTTGATAAAATTCAGTTGCAATTAATTGTTTTGAGTTGCTTTCAGATTCTAGGATTTTATTTTAGATTTTGGATGAAGTTGCGTTTGGTTGATTTTCAGTTGCATATGCAACCTATGTAACTGAATGCAACTAAAAACCAAAAGTTAAATTTTCATTTTTTGATGATGCTCAGCTTTTATATAGATCTGGAAGTTGGTAAAAAAAATGAAAATTCAAATTACAATTTTTAGTTCCATTCAGTTGCAATCAGTTGCATATGTGCATATGCAACTGAATGCAACTAAAAACTAAAAGTTAAATTTCCATTTTTTGATTATGCTCAACCCTTATATAGATCTAGAAGTTGGTAAAAAAAATAAAAATTCAAATTACAATTTTTAGTTGCATTCAGTTGCATATGTACATATGCAACTGAAAGCAACTGAATACAACTAAAAACTAAAAGTTAAATTTCCATTTTTTTGATGATGCTCAGCCCTTATATAGATTTGAAAGTTGGTAAAAAAAATGAAAATTCAAATTACAATTTTTAGTTGCATTCAGCAGCTGCAACTGAATGCAACTGAATGCAACCTGCTACGCAACCATTACAAATAAGAAAGTATTTTTACTAAATTGTCAAAACAGTTGCATCTGGTTGAATGTAGTTGCATCCCGTATTTTTGCAATTTTTTTCCAAAAGATGGTATTTTTGCAAAAGAACTTTAAAATAACAACATTTTTTCAAAAATATTTATATGTTGGGATATTTATGAAAAAAGCTCAAAATTATTCTATTAAATAATAAAATTTTAAATTTAATTTAACAAAATATTTTACTAACTTATAATTAGTAAATTTATCCAAACATCCATATAATTTACAAATATTTTTTTAATCATCACTTATATACGCTTATTTATTTTAAGTTAAAACTAATCAATTTAAGATACTCCAAATCCAAACACACTATATAATTTTGCCAACATAATTTTTTTCATTTAGACACGGTCCTGATTTTCAAAGTTAATTAATGAAGAGTCATGTAAAAGAACATTACAATTGGAGTAATTTGGCATTCTGCTTCTTGCTGATGACCCATTCTTTATTTCTTTGAGTTTAACTCCGATTCATCTTAATATTATCCAAGGTATTCATGGAAGTTTAAAAACTTATTTCTGTGCTGATCAATCAAGGTTAATTTGGCTGATTAAATTTTTTTTGATACGTTTTATTTTTGTGAATAAAAAGGTCATGCGATGGAAATTATAATCATATTGCTAAGTATCAAACCTCAGTTTGGGTCAACCTCTTAATTGCCATGAGAAGAGCTGAAGTTAAAGGAAACCAAAATTAACTTTATCTATGTTCTAATCTTATGTAGTCGATCATGTTCTGTTTAGTGCTGCATGTTTCATGAATAAGCTGAATCTTGTAATGCAGATCATCAACAGTTCCTGACGTTAGACAAGGAGTTCAAGGTAGTGTTTAGCTATGAGTTCAAGGAAAGGACAATATAAAAGACTAGGAGATACTTATTCCTGATTTTTTTTTTTGTTAATTTAGTAATTAAATGTTTCTTGAAATAATGATCCATTTCCGTCATAATTGAAATTCACTATTAATCATATTTACTGATAATTAAAAGAGGTTTTTGACAGAACTTAAATTTGTATTTTATGTGCATGAACTTGAATTAATATTTGTAAACTAAATCTAGGTGGATCACTCCATTGTTGAGAGTTTTGCAAAGGAGGTAGAACAGTTATCACATCGAGAGTTTATCCAACCAGATCAGAGCAATATACAGTGTGCTGCAGCAAGAGTGTTTTTGCTTAACAATACCACAGGACTAGAGGAGTGAGTGTCACAGCATCAGTGAAGGCATGGGAAATGGCAAGTATAACTTGCTGGAAACTCAGATATTCATCTTTATTTCTAATTAGTTCCTTTTAAGAAGAAAGAAAAGGAAGTTTCTTTGAATATAAATATAAACATTTCAATAAATTAGAGGATGAACCTCATAACACAATTAAACTTTTGCTAACGTTAATTATTATATATAATCCTATAACTTAACAACAGCAACTTCAACAAGCAGACGTATTATCCGCACAAATAATTCTTTAATATCTAGAACATTCCGGTTCGAGTACGATAAGATAACTTAAGTGATAAGAGCTTATTTCTTGTCGTGCCAGGTTTTTGGTTCGACTCTCGCTCAAAAAAAAAAAAAGAACATTCTCGTGCGTCTAATTAAGAAGCTACCAAATTAAAGGCTTCTAGGGCAGATATTCCAACAATTCACCGGAGTCAATGTAATTATGTTTTATGCACCCATTCTTTTTGAAACTCTTGGATTCAGAGGCAATGCTTCACTGTATTCAGTTGACATTACAGGGGTGTCAACATGTTGTCTAACGTGCATCCCTCACATAACAGTTAGATTCCCTGCAATCGCACTATTACAAAGTAGAACATGTGAAGGACACAATGCAAACAAGTGGAGCAGCACATTGTATAGCAACACAACACACACTACATCTTGTCTCCCTACATCTTGTTAGATTAATATGGCTGCCCATACGCTGCCCATACAGGTCACTGGACCACAATTGTATATATATACCCTCATGGTGTTAATCACAAATTAAGCTTTTTTTTTCATCAAAACTTGTTATGGTATCAGAGCTTCTCTCGGTTTAAATCACCATTAGATCCTGCCTACATTCTCAACACATATCCATATATCCACCATATTCCCAAACAGCTCATCGATGGCAGCTTCAACTCCATCTTCAACTCCAGTTGTTGCATCAAGCCTAGACATCTTCCATCTTAATGCCCCTACACATTTACCAACTAAGCTAACCCAAAACAATTTCCTCGTATGGAGTACCCAGGTGAAATCAACCCTCATTGGTCTTGGACTACTAAGCTACATTGATGGAACTGTCCAAGCTCCGACTCAATTCTTAAAAGATGACGCACTCAATCCTGCCTTCGCGGTATGGAATAGACAGGATAAAATCATTTTAAGTGCACTTCTGGGAAGTTGTCACGAAACCATACAACCACTTATTTCAACTGCCTCGACTGCTCAAGAAATGTGGGAACGCATCATCATCATGTTTGCAAACAAATCGAGGTCACGAGTAATGTCTCTTAAAAGTCATCTCCTTTCAAATCAATGCGGCTCAAGGTCCATTTCCGAATATCTCAGAGAAATACGCACAACTGCTGATGAACTTGCCATTGCAGGTCACCCAATGGCAGATGACGATCTTGTACTACTAACCCTTAATGGTCTCGGTGACGAATACAACAACATTCGATCAGCTATCAAAGTCCGTGAAGTACCTATGACATTTGCTGCTCTCCACGAGCAACTTGTCGACCATGAACGAGGACTGAAAAACAAAGCTCCTGAGCCTACTGTTGTGACAGCAAATTTCACGCAAAGAATCAACCACAACTCACGAGGTATGCACTCAAACTCAGCATTTAACCCTCGTACTAACTCATCTTGGAATCAACCTTCTCAGGGACGTTCTTATGGTTCTTACTCTGTTCGGAATAATCATCCTCACTCCAACAAGCAACACTCCTGGCAAAATCAATCTCATGTCAAAAATAATCGTGCCTATTGCCAATTTTGTCAACGACAAGGCCATGCCACCAAAGAATGCCGACAACTAGCTCGGTTTTTGAAAGACAATGACATCCACAATCCAACACCAGCAGTTAATAACACCATTCTTCCGCCAAATCGAAACCAACCATGGTTGTTTGATACAGGGGCTTCCCATCATGTCACGAATGACTTGACTAATTACACTTCCTTCTCTGATTATGGAGGTCCAGAAGAAGTTTTGATTGGCAACGGCTCAGGTCTTCCAATAACACACACTGGAACATCTCATTTTAATTCTCACACAAAGGATTTTATATTAAATGATGTTTTATGTGTTCCTTCTCTAAATACAAATCTTATCTCAATGTCAAAATTCTGCAACACTAACAAAGTTTCAATTGAATTTTTTCCCTTCCAGTTTCTGGTCAAAGATCTAAAAACGGGGGTGGTGCTTCTACGCGGGGAGAATCGTAATGACGTCTATTATGCTCCCTCTATTCCACCAAATCTCATGTCTCCTCAAATAAACATCACCACTTCCACATTGATCAACTCTTTGCACAATCGTTTAGGTCACCCAGCTTTTCCTGTTCTTCGGCAGATGCTCTTATCAAATCATTTGGCTAGCAATGTTCCATCCGATTCAATGTTTTCCTGTAATGCGTGCAATTGTAATAAGAGCCATAAACAACCTTTTGATGTTTCTTCAATGACAAGTTCTCGTCCTTTAGAGTTGATATATACAGATGTTTGGGGTCCTGCCATCACTTCTATTGATCAATTTAAATACTATCTTTTATTTGTTGATCATTACACCAGATACATATGGCTTTATCCAATAAAACGAAAATCAGATGTGCATCATGTATTTATACAATTCAAACAAGTTGTTGAAAAATTCTTTAATTTATCAATTCAATCTATTTTTTCAGACAATGGGGGCAAATTTGTTGCACTAGCTTCTTTTCTAAATTCCAATGGCATATCACACTTTACCACTCCTCTACACACTCCTGAGCACAACGGTATGGCTGAGCGTCGTCATGGTCATATTGTTCAGACGGGTCTCACTCTCTTACATCATGCATCATTGCCTTTAACTTACTGGTCTCATGCTTTTCAAGCTGCAGCCTACCTTATCAATCGAATGCCATCCAAAACCACTCAGAACTGTTCTCCGTTTGAGTCACTCTTCAAGAAAGCACCAAAGTACTCTCGGTTAAAGGTGTTTGGTTGCCTCTGCTATCCATGGATCCGTCCCTATAATAACTCAAAGTTGCAACCTAAATCCGTGCCTTGTATTTTCTTAGGATATTCTCCTTCCAAGTCTTCATATAAATGTCTTGATTTCACCAATAATCGCTTGTATCATTCACGTCATGTTCATTTTGTGGAAAGTCAATTTCCTCTGCATAATAAGACGCACGATTCTGCTCTTCCTGCTGCACCAGACTCCCACCATTCTCCTTTTCCCTCCCTACCTAATACTTCACCACATATACCTACCATCCTTTCAACCCAACCCCAGCCAACTGATTTTCCTTCCACCATAGAAACCTCATCAGAAGGATCTACTTCTGTGCACTCGAGTCCCATAACTTCACACACTTCATCATCACCTCCCTTGGCCTCTTTATACACCGAGTCTAGCCACTCACCTTCCCCTACCTTATTGCCAGAAGCCCGTGCTTGATGCCCAAATCCAAAATATTTTAACTCCCAGTTCATAAATCATACCACACTTCATCCCATCTCTCTTTCCTTAGAGCCTAAGTCTGCATCACAAGCCTTAAAAGATCCTCAATGGCAAGAAGCAATGTCTCGTGAGTTTGCTGCTCTTACTACAAATGGTACTTGGGAATTGGTACCAAAATCAGATCAGAAAATCATAGCCTGCAGGTGGATTTTTCGAATTAAAAGAAATCCAGATGGATCTGTCAATAAATATAAAGCACGCCTTGTTGCAAAAGGCTTTCAACAGCGTCCAGGGGTTGACTATTCAGAAACCTTTAGCCCAGTTGCTAAACCAGCTACAATTCGGGTTGTCTTGAGTATTGCTCTTTCTCGTGGCTGGCCAACTCGTCAACTTGATATTAACAACGCATTTCTCAATGGACATTTACAAGATGAGGTACACATGGTCCAACCTCCCGGTTTTGTGCATCCTTCATATCCACATCATATTTACAGATTCGTAAAACTATATATGGATTGAAACAGGCGTCTCACGAGTGGTACAAAACACTCAAATCCTTTTTGCTCGCCTACGGTTTTAAAAGCTCAATTGCTGATTCTGCACTGTTCATTTATCACTCCGCTAGCATTGTTATCTATTTTCTGGTTTATGTGGATGATATTGTGCTTACAGGGAATAATGTGATGTCTGTAAATAAGTTTGTTGCATGTTTGAATCAAAAGTTTTCTCTTAAAGATTTGGGACCATTACATCATTTCTTGGGAGTTGAAGTTGTTCCAACCAGTTCAGGTCTCTTCTTGTCTCAAGCTCAACATATCTCTGATCTATTGTTGCAACATCACTTAGATGGTGCCAAAGAGATGGTTACGCCTATGTCAGCTACCTCCAACTTAGTGCTTCTTGATGGTTCAAAATCTATTGATCTGACTCCATATCGCAAGCTTGTTGGTGGTTTACAATACTTAGCAATCACTCGTCCAGATGTGTCTTATGCAGTTAATAAACTTTCCCAGTTTATGCATGCTCCCACTGAAAATCATTGGATTGCTCTCAAACGAATTCTGCGATATCTTAAAGGCACAATTCATCACGATCTTTTTCTGCACAAAAATTCACCACTCCAACTGTCCGCTTTCAGTGATTCTGACTGGGGTGGGGAAACGGACACTGGGCGCTCTACCATGGGTTATGTTGTTTACTTGGGTTCCAATCCAATTTCATGGAAATCTTCTCGACAAAAATCTGTTTCCAGGTCCTCGTCGGAGGCTGAATACAAGGCGGTCGCCAATGCAGCAGCCGAAATAATTTGGCTAAAGAACTTATTGACTGAGTTGCATATTCCTGTTTCATCTCCCCCTATCATCCACTGTGATAACACAGGAGCAACATATTTAAGCTCCAATCCTGTCTTCCACTCACGCATGAAGCATATCTCCTTGGACTACCATTTTGTTCGTGAACAAGTAGCTGCTGGTTCTTTTCGTGTTGCACACGTTCACACCACGAACCAATTTGCTGACATTCTTACGAAACCTCTTCCTCGTCAAAGCTTTCTGCATTTCCGTGTCAAGCTGGGAGTCTCCAATGGAGCCTCCATCTTGAGGGGGCGTAACGTGCATCCCTCACATAACAGTTAGATTCCCTGCAATCGCACTATTACAAAGTAGAATATGTGAAGGACACAATGCAAACAAGTGGAGCAGCACATTGTATAGCAACACAGCACACACTACATCTTGTCTCCCTACATCTTGTTAGATTAATATGGCTGCCCATACGCTGCCCATACAAGTCACTGGACCACAATTGTATATATATACCCTCATGCTGTTAATCACAAAATAAGCTTTTCTTTCATCAAAACTTGTTATTGTCAACTCTAATTGCAATCAAGGTTGTTGACAAAGTGGGTCGGAGATTTTTACTGCTGGAAGTCGGAGGTCAATTTTTTTGCACAAATGAGTAATTGGTTATATTGGAATATGGATTCGATTATAAATTTGAATTCATTGATTCGGTAAAATCAATTCCGTTTTTTCTACGGATTTTTTGCCACCGCCTCAACATAATTAATTAACACGGTTAATTAATTAAGGAAATTGCCACCGATTTAATTGATTAGCACGGCTAATTAATTTAGGCAATTGTGTAAAGAAAATTGCCACCGATTTAATTGATTAGTGCGGCTAATTAATTAAGGCAATTGTGTAGCGCACAAGTCTTCTCATCCTATAAAAACTCATCTAGAGCATTAGGATTAAATACTCGAAAACACACATCCTCTTCTCATATACAGTCTCTTCTCTTCCTCTGGTGATAGTTCTTGCTCGTCTCAAGCTCGCTGAGAGTGACGCTCTTATGTAGCCTCACTGCAATCCGTTTTATCCTGGGAGGCGGTTCGCTCACACATACGGTGGGGGCTAATTCGCTTTAAGGAGACAGTCACGCACTGGACTCGGGTTTTTTCGTTCCTTATCTCCTCCTTTGTCTGTTTTAATTATACGCATAACTGTTACTCACACATGCACAAATATTACACTGTTTGTATTTATAGCAGATTGTCCAACAATCTTAAAGCGTATTATTTTATATATCTGTGATCTGTACTTACATATTTACTTTCCGTTTGAGTGACAGATTTAAAGTGCATAATTCTTAAAGCAGTTTTTGTATCATACCAATCTTGTATTTTATTTTTCGATTTTGGTATCAAATAGTTAAGGATTTGTTTGGAAATCAAAAATCATTATTGGGTTTGTTATTACTGCCTGCGATGGTTCTGATTAATCAAGTTAAAATTTGGTTTTCGTGTATATGCACAAACTTCGATTTTGGATATTAGAAAGCATGAATCTCAGTATGTTTTATAAATTTATTATTGATTATGTGAATCAATTTATGATTGAGTTTATGGTTTTTTGATATCCAATGTGATGTACCGCTGCATGTATTTAAGTCTATACCAAAAGTTAGTGTATCGAATAATATGGCATCACATAAATTTTTTGATATGCATTGAGGTCAAAGTTTGCTATATTATGATATGACATATGAGTGTTTAATTTATATGACTTGATTTAGCTTGAATAGCCATGTACGTATGTGTAGTACTAATACATTAATTATTGAATGACATTATGACAACATTAATGTTAGTAAAGACATGCGACATGGTTAATGGATTTGGCTAGCTAAATAATTTTAATCATAGACAAATCTTTTAGTTAGATAACATTTTCACGAAGAATATTTGATTTGTCAATCACGTGTTAGAAATTTGTTGGTGTCGCTGTAATTGAATATTTATATCTCAATTATCTAGCTATACGAATGATGATTTTAGCATCCTTTTATAATTAAATTTTTTTAATTATGTTTGATTATTTGCAGGCAATAATCATCCAAGCTAAAATCTTATTAATATTTGTTTAGATATTAATGGGTAATGTGGTTGGCTGATCCTCAAGGTTTACCAAGATTTATATGTATATTTATATAATTGTGGTATTAATTATTTAAATAATCAGTACGGTTGTATTAATTAAGTAAAATTTTTAAGTGAGAAAAAATTATTTGCTTAATTATTGATTTAACCGTTTTTTGTTGTTTGTTTGCGAAGAAATTTTTTTGGAATTATCAATCTTGGTCGGATGTTTCGAGATATTGAAAAACCTAATAGTCCTGTTACTTATTAAGTACAGGATGAGGGTCGGCACGAGATTTATAATTTTCTGGTTGGATTCGTTTTTCCAGTTAATTATATATTCTCTTGTTGGTGTCGGTCTGCTGCGGCAGTGACACACGAGCCTATTATGGTGATCCATGTGATACCTAATACGGCATTGCGATCAGTTTTGTATGCTGAAATTTGGAGAAATCCAGAATGACAGTGACCCTAACGCATCATTGATCAAGGATCACTGAATATGGTTTATGTTCTTCCTCGGACATCTTTTGGTTATACTGGTTATACCAGTTGGTGAGCCAGAAAATTAGGTTCTTTTATGAATCAAATTGAAATTTAAGAGAAATTCAGTGGTCGAATTTTTCAGTGAGAAGAACAAGAAAGTTCTTTGAACATGATATTAATACCTGAGAGGTTTTAATAAAAACAAGATAAAATCTGTAATGACTCGAGATTTTATAATTAAACAAAACGATTATGAGATTTATGTGTTTATGAAACACGGAATTAAATACGAATTTTCAATGATTTCGATATAGGGAGATTTTGTCAACAACAGGCCATGCCTGTAAGGAAGTCGGGTATTAAGTGAGACCATGTGTCTTCTCCGACAACCTGGAAATCAAACCATTGATGAATGTTGATTTGAAGTATTTAATTCAAGGAAAAATTAGGAATCTCTTTATGATGGGATCATGGTCGTTTGAAACCGGCTCTAGTGAGAGGTGGTAACAAGTTGTGTAATTACTTTATAGTAATACATTGATTATGTGTACTCATTAAAGAGTAAATATGAAGTTTTATAGAAAAGAATATACTCTATAAGCTCGAGACTGAAAACCAACTTACTACGAAAAATTAAGATGGTTAAGAATGATTTTGGTGGTGAATAATCACTGGGTGAATTTTGTTTCATAACGTGAATATTCATGAGGCCACAATACCTTACTCGCATAAGGTAGATGGAGTAGTTGCAGGCTTAAGTTACGCTCTAACAGGAGATGCAAAACGATTGTGATCAGTTCAGACTATAACTGAATTTGAGAATATTAGTTATGAAGAGACTAATCATTCCTTTAACAAGATACCATGAAAGGAAATATAGAATTTCCTATCAATTCTCGAATGTGTTTGATATTCTTAGATATATTAAAATGTAGGGGTATCTTGAAGCGAAAATAATAAAATTTTCTGTGAATTCTAGAATGTAAAGAAACATTTTTAGATATATTTAAAATGTGGGGGTTTCTTGAAGATGTCTTGATACCTATACCTATTAAGAGGTAAAAGAGATCCAAAACGAATTGAGGTATTTTAGATGGATATAGACAACGATTGTGTCTAATGATATCCTATACATGAATCTAAATAATGAGATTCTAATTTGTATGCAACTACGGAATCTGGGAATGTTTATTTATTAAGCTAAGTAGTTCCACATAGATTCGTTAGTGATCCAAATGAAATTGGATTAATGTGAGAATGAACCTAAACAGAGCAAAAGACATAGGATAAGAAATTCGATAGTCCCGAATGTCATAACGATTTGCTTAGTGGTGAACCTCAAAGCTTGAAAAATCTACGTGTTCCTCTAATAATTCTTTGATGAAAGAAGATATTAAGAGGGAAATTGGCCAAAGTTAAAAAGTCAACGAGTCAAAATTTTCTAACATGTGTGCTAGAAAATGGACTATAACGTTATATGAACTCTCTATCCCTTGTAGGGGAAAAGGATGTTAAGGAATAGAGAGAGTGGTTGATGTTAATGAATAGAGAGAGTGGTTCTTTTAAGTAGAATCATGTTTGAAATTATATGGATCTTCTTGCGAGATAGATACCATTAGGACCCAAACAGATTTTTCAAATTGAAAAATAGATACATGGGTAAAGAAAAAGTATGAGGTCAGACTGATAATTATAAATTAAAGTCAAAGTGAAGACCTGATATGTTTTGAGATAGTATTTCTCGATTTACAAGAATGAGGTTCATTAAGGTGATACTTAAAATTATCGTGTTGCGAAATTGAGAAGTATATCAAATGAACATTGAGAAAGTCTTTCTAAATAGAGATTTAAAAGAAATCTACGTGAGATACCTGAGGGTTTGTTGCTAAGACAAGCATAGAAAGACTATGACTAGGTGAATTATTTTGTGAATCGAAATAGACACCAAAACAGTGGCATATAAAATTTGATATTGCTACGACAAGCAATGGCTTCAAAATAAATGACTTAGTTTTCCACTTTGAGGACGCTCAAATTTGGTAACTAGATAATGGGTATTACCAGTTTGGGGACGCTTAAACTTGGTAATAAGGTAAACTGAAATTGCCAATTTTTGAAACGCTAAAAATTGGTAATGTCAATGACGAATTGAAGTCTTAGCGGATGACTGGTAAGTAATTACCAAAATGTGACATATGTCAATGTTGAGATGTCAAATTGATAGAAAATCAAAGAATTGACAGGTGTGTATATGTTATTTACACATGAGATGATAAAAGTTATTGCACATGAGTGATCAAATCATTATGAGAAGTAATGACAAGATGATCATCTCTAGCAATTTGGATGAGACTTAAAGTTTTGATTTTGGAGAATAAAATCTTAAAAACTTTAAAAGTCCAAAAGGATACGTGTCACGCGTTGGTGATGTGAATCTTGAAGAGATCAACGTAACTAAATCTAGTATAGCTAGAATGAATATGTATGATGTATCTATCCAAGTATAGATGAACAGGGATCTCTCAAGAATGATTGGAAGTTTTTGTACATTTTAAAATTGTACAAAATTAGACATAGGCTACACAGTGGATAAACTGAGTAGATGCACGAGTCAAATGGAAGTCTCTTGAATGTGATTGCAATGAGACTAAGGTGTTTGAGATATACTCGTGAGTTTGGGCTGCATTGTACAAGACATCTAATTGTACTATGTGGATATAGTATGGATGTTAGATGTTTGACTTTAAGAACTTAAAGGTCACTTGTGAATATAGTTCACATTAACGAAAGCAGCCATGTCATGGAATCCTAGATAGACGATTAAACATAGCTCGATTCATGATGGAATACGAGTCTATTGCATAATATATATGCGTGCAAGAGGGTGAATTGGTAGTCACTTTGTAAAGGATATTCCTAAATGACAAGAAAATGTGTCTTCAATATGCATATTTTATGTAAATAATTTGCAAATTGGGAGATTACATTGTTGTGTGTGTAATGGTATGTCTCGCCTCTATGACGAAGACATAATATCATTAAACAACTACTCTCAACGAGAATTATCAGGATTGACGATGTAAAGTCAAATGATAATGTTGTGGATCCACTAACCAGATGGTTAAACTGAGATAATCTGGTTAAACCAAGAGAATCTGGTTATACCGAGAGATAGTTGTAAAATCATCGAGAGGGATGGGCCTTAGCCTATTGCTTAACGGCATCATGGTGGACACCCAACCATTGCTGACTGGAGGTCCCAAGAACTTGGTTTAATGGGACAACTAAATCATGATGACCAAATCACTGTGGGGGTAACCCCTGGCCTATTCCTATGATGAAGAAACAGTGAGACCCGTATGGTACGAGGTTAAGCTTTATGCTTTTAATGATCTTTGACGAATACACGGAATTCAAGTTTGATTGCATGAAATTCGGTTGAGTAAACGCGGGTTACTCTATAAGATAAAGATCACCTATGTGGGAGAGAAGTGGGGCCGCTTCAAAGGAGAATTGCGAGGCACAATTCTTTAGAAACTCCTGCAGAACCAGGACGATGTTCCATGGCCAAAATGGACATAATCATGAGAGCTGAACGAGTCAGAAAGGATATAGTGATAAGTATATCATCGCTTACACAAACGGTCGAACAGTTCAAAGAGCAAACCTCCACTGTCTACCAGTAAGGTCGGTATGCTTACTCAAGCGAAGGTTCAAGGAGCAAACCTCTACCTATCGTATGCTATATCTGATCGAAGAATTATCACCAAATCAAATTCTGTGTCTGTCTGGTGTGTGCTACTATGATATCAATCTCATCCATGTGGGGGATTGTTGGAATATGGATTCGATTATAAATTTGAATTCATTGATTCGGTAAAATCAATTCCGTTTTTTCTACGAATTTTTTGCCACCGCCTTAACATAATTAATTAACACGGTTAATTAATTAAGGAAATTGCCACCGATTTAATTGATTAGCACGGCTAATTAATTTAGGCAATTGTGTTAAGGAAATTGCCACCGATTTAATTGATTAGCGCGGCTAATTAATTAAGGCAATTGTGTAGCGCACAAGTCTTCTCATCCTATAAATACTCATCTAGAGCATTAGGATTAAATACTCGAAAACACACATCCTCTTCTCATATACAGTCTCTTCTCTTCCTCTGGTGATAGTTCTTGCTCGTCTCAAGCTCGCTGAGAGTGACGCTCTTATGTAGCCTCACTGCAATCCGTTTTATCCTGGGAGGCGGTTCGCTCACACATACGGTGGGGGCTAATACGCTTCAAGGAGACAGTCACGCACTGGACTCGGGTTTTTTCGTTCCTTATCTCCTCCTTTGTCTGTTTTAATTATACGCTTTAAGTTAAAAATGTTCTGTTTATGTAATTTGCTTAAAGCTGAGTTTTAAGTTAAAAAACTCCTTTAAGTCATAAGTTTCTTTTAGGTACTTTTGACTTATGACTTATCCAATTTTTTTTATTTTTTTTTGTTTCAGGACTCTTGTAAAGTTAAAATATTATGAATTTAAAATTTTTTTAAGTCAAATTTAAGTCAAAATTATTAAACCCCCATTTAACTTTAAGTAAAATTACCCAAAACACATTCATTCAACTTAAAGTAAATAACTTTACTTTCTCCTTTAAGTAAAAAACACCTCCATTAAATCAAAAGTAACTTATTTTAAGTAATGTCAAACACCCTCTAGATAGAAATAATCCAACCTAATAGGAGTACAACTATTAGTCGATGATATTTAAAGGATAATGATCAAGACGAAACAACCACCGAACACATTTCACAAGTTCTAACTCATAATTATGCTGTATCAACTTTCACTCCTTTTATTCTTCTTCCTTTTTTTGTTTGATCATGTTCATATGCATGCATGATAAAAATGAACACGTCTCTTATCTTGCACGTATCTTCTGGTATCTTCATCACTTACACCGATCAATTTTTTGACTCCAATTTTCTTTGCCCACAACCTCGTTTTATTTTTCCACGGAACTCCACAACAGTCATCAAATAGTATATCACCTCGAAGTATCTTTAAAATTTTAGATGTCTTCATTTTATCTTATGTTAAATCAAGGTAGGTGTAGATGATATGTGCGCTTCTCTTAATTATACGTGCATATCCATTATGAACAAAGAGACCAAACTGTCCCTTTTGTCAAGTTTTTTAATTAATTAAATATTATGATTGTATTTTAAGTTTAACTTCATGAAATAATTAAATTAAGTTTGATATTTTTACATGCATTATTGATTATGAAAATAAACATTAATTTACAAAAAGAAATGCATCTATATAATTAACAATTGTTTAAGAATGACGTTAATTTCCAACATAATTGAATGTAATTGTAAACATTCAAAAAGACGCATAGTTTCTAGGCATACATTATTATAATAGAAAGAACTACATTTGTCTTTATTAAAATAGATTATTTAATTCAATAATTAATAAGTATCTAACAAATTTTGAATTATAAATTTTTATTAATAATATGATATACATATTTTTTATAAATAAAATCTATACAATTTACTAATATAATACAAATTATGAGTACAATTTTAACATAATTAGGTGAAAAAGTTTTGAAAATATTTTGATCCTAAAATTCATTTTGGGTTACACATATAAAATTTGGGTGTACACATATCATCTTTCTAAATCAAATCAATGTAACAAAGAATTTGGTGTACACATACCCGCCTCCCTAAATCAATATTACAAAAAATTGGGTGTACAAATATTATCTTCCTAAATTAATATTACAAAGAATATTATTTTTTGCTTGATAAAAGTTAACTGCATAAACATATTTATTTAAATCATTTTAATCAAAATATCCTTCTTAAGATTTTTTTGTCAAAATATCATTCTTATGATTTTTTTACAAACTCTATAGCGGAGATAGCATATATATCTCTAAACTGTGAGTGTGTAACTGTGTATGACAAAAAGTCCTTAAAAAAATTTATAGTAGTTATTGCACAGATTTTTTTTTTAAGCAAGTTATTGCACAGCATAAATGACTTATTAGCGACCAATATTGTCTTTTATCATTTTTTTTTTTTTTGATATTTTAGCGAGTTGAACAGAATCAACTTTATGGAAAAAACCAAAAAAGAGGCAGTGCATATATATAACAAACACTACAAGAATTCTTGGTTTTAACGACGAAAATTGACAAAAAAAATAAATTCATTAATGATTGGTAATAGATTTCTAACGGAAAGTAAGTTATTGAAAAGTTAACCCTCTAACAACGGATACCCAACGAATTAACGAACATTTACCAGAACATTTACCAACGACCAATTTCGTTGGAAAAAATGAGCGCGCTAAAATTGCCGCCCATTCCTAGCAACAACATGCCAAAGGAAATAGTATTAACAGGATAACAATAATTTACCAAGAAATTAACAATGCTTTACCAAAGATATATTCCGTTGGGAATTTTAGATCGATTAAATTCGTTCAGTAACTAATCTGTTGTTGGTATTAGAACGGTCATATATATTCTGTTACTAACCTGTTACAATTTAAATATTTCTGTTAATAATCCGTTACTAATATGTTGTAATTTAAAGCTCTTACATTTAATATAACACATACATGCATTTAATATCACACCTACCTTCAATTTTCTACTGCGCCTTCTCAACCACATATTATACTATATTCAACAAAAAAATTACGAAAACAGAAAACTCACTGATAAGAAAACAAAGGAACACTCGGCTTCTTCTGCAACTTTTATTAAATTTTAACAATATCTGCTTAGTAACTTAGGTCTTGGACAGAAGGACGCCCCTCAGGTTGTCAGCCTCGATGTAGCCCTCAATGCAGATGTCTTACGGGCAGGAACAGGTATAGAAGAAGACTTCTTCCATGGACGTGTGGTGTTACATCCCTCTTGAGATGGTGGATTAAACACGTCAACACCCATCTTTCAGAAACCCTAGCAGTAGTAGCTTCTCCACTTAGCTTATTACTACAGTCTCAGTCCTCTTTTGTTGTTCCCAGACTAACCTTTAGCATAGTTTTCAGTCCCAGTGTTTGGACACATCGACACCAGATATGCATAGGCTATGCGTAGGTCCTCATGTATTTCTCTTCTGTTTGGTTGCATGAATACACATGCGAGCATCACTGTAAATTTTCACTTGCAATACAATGATGCTCGGCTTATAAAAAAAATAATATAATTCTGTTGATAAAGTGTTACTAAATTTAGCAACGGAAATTTATGTTGGATCTTTGTTACTAAATTTAACAACGAATTAGTGCACGGGGTGTTTTTTTGTGACTTTGAGATCTGCTATTAGTTCATTTCTATTCCGTTGGTAAAATTAATAACGGAAATAATTTGACTGGCAAGGCCCTTGCCAACGGAATATTCTGTTATCCCTTCTCGTTTTGATATGGTTGTTAGTAAAACAATAATTCTGTTATTGTTGTTTTGGTATTCCGTTGGTAAGTTTAGTAACGAAAACAAATTCGTTGGTAACGATTTCCCAACAAGATTTCCTACAACAGACAGTTTTGGTGGTCATTCCGTTGGCAAAAGTCTTCCCAGCGGATTTTCTTAACATATACCAACAGAATTTTATGTTTAAAATTGAATTTTCTTATAGTGAAAAAAATAAATAATGCGGCGCGCATTAGTTTCCAAAACCTAATTTGTTTCCATCACGAAATTTGTAAACCACAGTCTTTATTAATGTAACTAAAAATATTTAATCTTAGTCCTGGTGGAGTATGTCATACATGCCGATAATTAATAATTTTGGAATCAGTAAATTTATAATTTTTTATAAGATTAAATATGATGCAACATGCGATTGTAAGATCGAAGTTTGAGGGCCTAAAAATATGATACAATTTTTTATATTTATAAATTATTTTAGGTATTTTAAGATATCAAAATCAATTTTATATTCTTATAAATTTAACATTTTTTTTAACATCAATTTTATATTCTTATAAATTTAACATTTTTTTTTAACATGGAAACTCGCAGCCGCTACCCTTCGGGTGCGCTCTGGGTAAACCCATGGGCTCACGCAATAGCCTGCAAACCACGTGATCCAAGGTAAATCGCACAAGTGCGATAGGCTCTCTCGTCTTTTATTGTTATTAGTCGATATAGGAAAAGATTTACTAACAAAATGCAAAGCATTGCTACAAAAATAGATGTGTTTTGCATCTAAGTTAAAACATATAGTTTCATTATGCAAGTTTATGAAGTCTAATTACTTTAAAATTAAGTTTAGAGTGAGCACATAGGTCAAGAATTCGATTCTCATTTATAACATATTATTATTATTATAATTATATCATATAATAAGTGTATTACTAGATATCTAAGTATCGATTTTCACTAGTTACAAAATAATAATAACAATTGTATTATATTATTAAATAATATAATCCTATTATTAAACCATCGATTTTATATAATAAGAATATATATGTGTCAACAATTTAATAAATATAAATAATTTTATATATGTATATTAAATCTGTCCATGGAGACTTGTGTACTTTGTCCTAACTCCTGTATTGTGACAGTTACGAAACTTAACAGAACTCGCACATGTAATTTTGTATAAATTAAAAAAATTAAATTAGAAGCAGCAGAACTTGCACATGTGTTTTTATATAAATTACTCGATACTAGATCTTCGTACTTTATTATGGATAGTGAGGAGAAATATTAGAATATAATATAAGATCTATGTAAGGACTCTCTCTAACATCTTAAAATTTTAGATGAGTTGCCTAATTAACAATTATAAATATTAAAAAAAAAAAATATGTGATTTAATATTATTTAATATAAATATTATTAGTTTTAAAATTCTTTCAAAGGTCAATGATTCATTATAAAAAACAAAAGAAAAATGTAAATAAATTAATAAATTTAATTTTAATATTAAATTAATAAATATGCATAATAGAACCCGTGCTTTGCACCGGTAATAAACTAGTTTATCATAATATATAGTTGTTTCTATAACAACCGTTAATATTATCGGGCATGAAAAATTATAAAAGTATTTTTTTTTGATAAAATCGTAACCTTGAGATAAAAGTATTTAATATTATCTAATATGAAGAATAAAGTTCATAACATATATGTTGTTAATAGTATTGATTTATAAGTATAAAATGTATGCATTTGTGCAATTTTATTATTTTAAAGTGCTTGAGGATGGTAAACTGTACTCCAATAATATTCAATTTTTTTTTTCTAATATATTTTTTAAAAAAATTGTTAAAAGACCTTGTAAATAGTTTTATACTAGGCCTTAAAATTCTCAAAATCGGTCCTTAATGTATATTGTTGCTATCTTGTTTTAACCAATTAAAAAAGAAAATTATTGCAGATAATAAAAAATCATTATTATTGTTCATCTATACTATTATATAAAAGCTGAAACATTAAAAATTTTGGTACCTATTTTTTGGTACTTCGTAAATTTACTTCTTTTTTTTTTTAACATGGGAACCCGCAGCCGCTACCCTTCGGATGCGCTCTGGTTAAACCCATGTGCTCACGCAATAGCATGCAAACCACGTGATCCAAGGCAAACTATAACGTCTCAGAAATTTTAGTATTTTTATATTATTTTTTTGGTTTATTTTATTAAATGTGAATTATATGGCGTATTAATTGTTGAGGAGGTGAAGTATGTGTGTGGAATATTATTTATGGGCTTAATTGACGATTTATATGCGTCGTGTATGCCCGGGTATTTTTAATTGTATTTTTGGAGATTTAACTCCATTTATTTATATTATAATTATCTTCTGAGAATTGTGTAAAATCTTTGGGATCAGTAAAAATTATGAAATCTTTTGTATTATTGACTTTATTAGTTTATTTGAGTTTTAAAAATATTAGATGGATTTATTTTGATTTTAAGGATTTTAAAGTGATTTTATGAATTGATTTTTGTTTTATTGATTTAATCTTGTAAAATTTATATTTAATTCATTTTTGATCCTAAAAATATTTTAAAAATATGTGAGTGATCGTAATTTTACATTCTTCATTTTAAAATTTTAAAATTTAATATCCCATCCATTTTTGTATTTGATTGTGATTTTAAGATTTATTTTTTTTATAATTTTTAGTAAAGTGAAATCCTAAAATCTAATTCTCATTTTTCCCCCAATTCAATTGATTTAAAACCCTAATTGGATTCCTAAACAAAACATAACATCGATCTCTCTAGAGCTCTCCAGTTCTCCCTCTCCAAAATCTCGAACGTCATCCCTCCCCTTCCAATTTTTTTTCCTCAATCTCCCTACCCTCTCTTCCCCTCCACCGTATGTATTATGTGTGTGTGGTGTTCTGAATTTGCAAGAGTATCCATGATTGGGTGTGTGTCTGTGCAGCGTGTTCGTGTTTTCCCTTCCCTGTTTTTTTTCCTTTACCCGATTATACATGTGATAGAGTGTGTGGTGATTGTGTTATGTGAAGTGGCTGTGTGTGTGGGTTAAAGCCAGTGTGTGTGAAGCGTGTGTAACAGTGCATGTAGTGTGAGTAGGGTGTGTGCGTAAGGATCGTGTGTGTGAGTGAATTTTTGTTAGTTGATGTTGGCAAATGAAGTCGCAAGTCCTCTATAATTGGTGGGTTGTTTGAATAAACTGAGAATTAAATTGTTAAATTTCCTGTGGGAACTTTTGTGACTGCTGAATTCGATTATTATTGTTACTGATTATTTCGAATATTGATGAGAAGTATAACATTCTGTCTGATTCATTCTGAGAATAAATTGTGTAATATTTAGATAATTATTTCGCGCGGAGTTTCGAGTTGAAGACCCAAATTAGGGTACCCTCGAAATTTTGCCCCCTCGACAATAATTTTATTTGAGTCGAGGGAATAAGGCGATGATGTATACCTGAGCCGGAATAAATCTAATAAATTATATTAATTGTTTCGTATTTAAATTTCTGAGAATTGTATGCCCGTTTAATTGAATCCGTTATAATTTGTAATACTGGTTGGGATTGTATTTATATCAGGAATTGGATTGTTTGGGTCGGTTGTAATCCGACGGGTAGTTCGTTAAATAAAACGATCCCGTCAAAATTTTTCTAAAATATTAATTATTTGAATTGCGAGTTAATTATATAAATGTGGTAATTGGATTGTATTTGCACCTTAATTGACAAATTGTTAATTGTTGTTTAGTAAGGTTTAAAATGTTTATGTACTAGTATATTGTTACTTTTACCATGGTCTGTTTTTGTATTATATTAAGGGATTAATGAATGGGTAGAATTAATATAGTAGTACGTCGAGTATTAAATAGAGTACTGAAGTAGTATATTTTTGTGTAGATTCGAAGGAAGTAGGTCCCAGTGACAAGGGTAAAGGCAAAACGGAATAACCAGTTAGTTCTTGATTAAGGCAAGTAACCTCAACCTGTTCTTCACATATATCGAATATTGTTTCATTTGTACTTGATTATATAACCCTACCTTCATAGATACATCATGTTGTGTTGATCTACTTTCTTCCTTGTTATCAATTCAATTTATATCGAATGTTGTTTCCTTTGTACTTGATTGTACGACCCTACTTCTGTAGATACATCATGTTGTGTTGATCTACATTCCCCTTTGTTATCAAATCAATTCATTAATGCTGAATCATAATTACTTGATCATATTTACTTGATTCTATGTACGCTGAACCTGAAATATTACTCCTCATTGAAATGAATAAATGCTAGATACCTGATCTTTTGTCTGAATTATCGAGTTATACCTTGACTCTAATTAAACAGGGTAGTCGATTGTCCCGACCCCTGGCCTGAGTATTAAACAAATAGAATTGGAAGTTTTATAAAATAAAAATGTTTTCAGGACTGAAGACGCCAGTCAGTACATAAGTATTATGTTAGGCCAAAATGGGTCATGGATCCAGTTGAGTATTTGGATATACCAAGAGAGTATATCCGGAGTTTTAGTGTGACTGATCATCCACTTTAACTCATAGCGTCGAAAATGAAAATCCAATTCTAATCTCCAGATTGATTATCCAATTGACAACAATTGTTATCATTTGACCTTGAGTTCCGAGTATCATTAATGATTTGTGGTATCATTTATCCAATTGATATATCTAGTTGACAATGAATGTTATCATTTGACCCTGAGTTCTAAGTATCGTTATTGATTTATTTCATCATTGTTTTATAATTGATACATATATACTTGCTGAGCAAATTTGTTGCTCACCCTTGTGTTATATCTAACCTTTCAGTGAAATCAGAAGATGACATCGCCTAAGACTATGATCATAGGGTTTCCAGGATTCGAGCAGACAGTCGAGATTCAGATTCCCTTTGAGGTTTTGTTATAGTTGTTGGATAGGCTTTTGAGCAGTGTAATATTGTAATGGTTTAAAATTGTATTAGATGTAATAACTTAGACATTTGGTCGTTGGTGTGGGTCCCATATCGGGTCAACCCAACGATATTGTAATGGTTTAATATTTTTTAATTATTAATAAAATTTATTAAAAATCCATATACGTTATTTATAATAAGGAAACATTAGTATAATTGGTAAACATTATTATATTAAATTATATTAAATTAAAATTAAAATTAAAAAATTAATTAAGAATAATAATTATATAAAAACATAATCGTAATATTAAATAAAATTTATAACATAATAAAAGAAACACCATATCAATTAATTTTATTTATTAAATAATATAATTTTATTATAGGTTTATAAATTTATATCTTCGAATCAATAATATTTTTTCTAATTTAAACACTTTAACTTTTATTTTAAAACATAATTTTACAATAATTAATATATATCCAAAAATATCAGACCAGATCTTCTAATTACTAACAAAATATAATATAAATCCGTATACTACAAATAATGACAGTTAGATTTTTAGTAAAAATCAGAACCATTAGATCTAATGATTAGATATATTATAGGATTAAATTAATTTACTAAAACTTCAAGGTTCGAATTCCATCAACGACATATTCATTTTAAAATTTTATAATATAAGTTTTAAACCATGCATATCATTATTTAAAGTTATATTAAATAAATAAAAATAAAATAAAATATTTTAAATAATAGTTATACAAAAATATAATTGTAACATAAAGAAAAATTTATTACATATCAAAACAAATTCGTGCATTAATATAATAAAGAGAAATGCTAGGTACCCCAAAAGTTTTCTAAAAGTTTTACCAAATGCTTATGTATAATCTATGTAGAAGGTAATTTCCTAATAATGAGCACGTGCATTAATATGCGCCCACAAATGAAAATGTGACACCAATCATATCAACTCATTTGGTAAAAATTTTGGAAAACGTTTCGGAACGTTCTAAATTGTAGTATAATCTTATATTTACCAAAAATGATGTAATAATTTATAGTAAATTGCAATATTAATTCAAATTCTCAAATATGTTTTACTGGGTTCATTAAGTAGAATCAGTTGTAAAATTAAAAAAAAAACTCAAATAAGATTTCAAATCAATAAATCTTTTTGTTAATTTTAAATTGAGCATAATGAAATAACTTAAACGACCAGATTTTATATTTTACCCTATCAGATTTTGAGTTAATTTTTATTTATTCTGAAATTTATTTAGAATAAATACTAATTATAAGATATAAAAGTACGTGAAAAGAACAACTTCCTTTTTTCAAAAGTTGGGCCTCTGCACCTTTTCCTTTGTGGCGGTGGCTAGTTTTGTCACGTGAATTGAATGGCTTCGTAATAAATTTTTAACAGTATATTACAGACAGAAAGGGTAGTAAAAAGTGTAAAAGTAAGCATATCCTAAAATGAATGCCAAATTGAATTTTAAATATCATGTTTTAATAGAACTGCATAATATTTATCAATCTAATTATTTCTTTTAAAAAAAATATACATTCAATTAAATCATGTCAATGAAACGATTTTGAAACATTGTTGAGAATTATAACATCTTTTATAATATAATTTCAATATAAAATTAGAAAATGCTTTTTTGTCTCAAACTTGTTCGAGTGTAGTCACTAAGAAATGACCGTCAACAATTCAAACTTGTACACTACCGTCATAATTTTTGGGTGGTGCACAGTGCACACCTTAAAATTATTGTTCCACATGGGAAAAATGGTCCTGACTAATAACATATATAGTTTCCGCTTGTTCCTTTAAGATTAGGTGTCCCGAATGCTAAGTGAGGATGACCTCAAGGACCTTAGAGGTTACATTGTATAAATATTGGATGATAATTTTATAATAATAAAATTCATCCTTTTGAATTTACAAAAATAACCATGACTTATAATTTATTTTGTCCTAACCTCAGGGTTTTTACCTTAGAGTGACCTCAGGGCCAGCGAACTCCATTCTATAATATGCTTTACCTAAATTATTTTCAATATTGATGCGCTCACTTTTTTAATCTAATATTTTTATTTTTTACATACTCTCAATTTATCATATGACAATAATACGACCATTACATCATTCTATTAATCTGTGTAACTTATAAACTTTACAAATTTTTGAATTTATATTAGTATAAATTTTAATTTTAATGATTTTTTAAACTTTACTTTGAAATATTTTGCATACATATTATTTGTACTATTAGATTTGGTTATGCCGGTATTTTATAAATTGTTTTAGTACAAAATACATTTTGAATCTATTTTCATTCTTTTTAATTGGATTAAAATTATAATCCAAAAACAATACTGATATGGGCTGAAAATAAGCCCTAAAGACACATTTAAAGTGGCATTAATTAGGCCGAGAATAGTCCAAACGTGGGGCCCACCAGCTGGGCCCAAAACCCAAAATATAATATTAATTTCGTAATTAATATTAAGGGTAATAAACAGCTCAGCAAATGAGAGTTGGATAAGGATAATATCCCTTTCAAACTTATCCAATAAGGCATCCAATTCAATATGGAAACTGATTCCTACAAGGAATAGATCTAGAACATTCCTCAAAGACTTGTCCATCAAGTCTCCGAATCCTACCATAATTCTAAGGCTTCTCAGCCTATATAAAGGGCCTGACCCCTCATTCTCAGAACTACGTTTTATTGGCTTGATTCTCTAATTTACAGAGATACGTAGGCATTCTGTGAGGACCGATTAAGTCTCGAACGCAGAAGCAGCCATTAAAGCACGAAGCTCACGAACCCTTGCATTAAATATACAAACCCTAGCCGCAATATTTTCAACCTAGTTTTTATTCCACAACATTTGGCGCCGTCTGTGGGACGAAGACATCAACCATGGTTACCACTCGAAGAACTACACCGGTCTCAACCGAGGCTACTTCTGGAACCATCGTTCCCCCGATCGCTGCTCCTCCTGTTGGTACCGGGCCAGAGTCTGTACCCCCGTTGATGGAAACAAACCCTCGTAATCAGGCCTCTCAACCACAAGGGACGGATCCCCCTGCTGAAAGATCTCAACCTGTAATCGTCCCTCTAGGACAGGAGTCTAACCCGCTCCAGATGGTGGTCTCTCCTCTCCCTCTGAGTAGTCGCCCGCCGCTTCACAGTCTCTCCACTTCTTCGCTCCCTGTCAACACCAACCCTATGTATGGGCTGCCTAATTACCCCCAAGATCCAAGGGATCCAGGACCAAGCGGTCATGCTCGGATGATCCATGGGCAACAACAATCCCCTTATCTTAGAGGCCCGGCTCCTCCTGAACCAGGATACTATGATTACTCTGGTCCTTATACCGGAGACTCGTCATCTGAAGACGATGACCGAGACGAAGCCCCAAGGAGGCGACGCGCTAGTAAGGAGCCTCTGAGGAGGAATCCATCGAACCGAGATGGTCCTTTAACAATCGCAGAGAAAATTAAGGCTTATGAAGCCGAGATTCAGAAGCTGAAGGACGACCAAGCAAGGGAACTAGAGAGACAGAACCCTAATCAGACTCGACCTCCTCCGATTTCAGGAGGGATTCCCTTCATAGATCTGGAAAGGTCTTCATGGAGATCCCGAAGGGCTGAAGCCCCAATCAGAGGAACTACCAGGGTGGAACTCCCCAAGAATAATCCTAGAGATTTGATGCTACAAGGAGATCTGGATGATCCGACCCCTCCATTCACTGAGGAGGTGATGAATGCACATATCTCCCGAAAGTTTAAGATGCCCACGATCAAAGCTTACGATGGAACGGGGGATCCCGCAACTCATGTGAGAACGTTTACAAGCGCTTTGTTACTGCAGCCTGCTAACGATGCCCTTAAGTGTAGGGCGTTTCCCCAAACCCTGTCGGGCATGGCGCAACGTTGGTATAGTCGTTTACCTCCAAACTCTATTAGCTCTTTCAAGGAGTTGAGTACCGCTTTTGTCAGTCAATTCATTAGCGGAAGAATTCATGAGAAAAGCTCCGCATCCCTTATGTATGTGACACAGGGAAAGAATGAGAACTTAAGAGATTACATCAAACGATTCACTAAGGAAACTCTGAATATAACCGATTTGGAAAATAAGGTGTCCATGGTAGCCTTGCAGCATGGAACCACGGATCTCTTTTTTAAGAGGTCGTTGGCAAAACACCCCCCTGAAAGCATGGATGAACTTCAACGAAGGGCGGACAAGTATATAAAAGCTGAGGACAGTATCAAGAAAGAAGCCACGTTGGGCAATGGAGGGAACAAGCGGAAGCAAGAACAAGAGTACGATGCTAGGGACAAGTATCCCCGAGCTAGCAGAGACTCTGAATCTGCTCCAAAAAAGAACTCTGGTCCAAGGTTTTCAGAGTATGCCAGACTTAATGCTCCAAGAAGCCAGATCCTGTTGGACATTGAAAAGGAAAAGGATTTCCGATGGCCGAAGCCACTTAGAGGAGACCCAGCTAAGCGAAATAAGGAGCAATACTGCAGGTTCCACAAAGATGTGGGACATGACACCGACGATTGTAGGCAACTCAAGGATGAGATTGAGTTCTTGATACGAAGAGGAAAACTAAGTCAGTTCACCAAGGGTGATGACCGTGGGAACCAGAGAAGGGACAATGACAGAAGAGACAATGAAAGGAGAGATAATAATAGGAGGGAGGACAACCATGATCGCAATCCCCAGCCCCGAAGGGCAGTTATCAATATGATCTGGGGAGGCCCGACAGCAGCCGGCACGACTAAGAATTCTCGAAAAGCTTATGCTAGAGAAGTAATGCACATTGTGGGAGAAGCCCCGAAGCGTGCTAAAACCGAGATGGTAATTGGTTTCGATGATTCAGACTTGGAGGGGGTGAAATTTCCCCATGACGACCCGCTGGTCATAACTCCCGTGATTGGAAACTCCGAAGTAAAACGAGTCTTGATAGACAATGGGGCTTCTGTGGATATTTTATTTCATGATGCATTTGTAAAGATGGGTTACAACGACTCTCAACTGACTCCTACAAACATGCCTATATATGGGTTTAACGGAGTGGAGTCCAACGTTGAAGGGACTATTCAGCTACCCGTGACTATTGGGCAGGAGCCTAAAGAGGCGACTCAGATGTTGAATTTCTTGGTGATCAAGGCAGCATCAACATACAACGCAATCCTTGGAAGGACTGGACTTCATGCGTTTAAGGCTGTGGCCTCTTCCTATCATATGAAAATTAAGTTTCCGACACGGAATGGTGTCGGAGAACAAAAGGGTGATCAGAAGATGGCAAGAAGTTGCTATGTGGCCGCACTGAGGGCCGATGGAGCCGGGGGGCAGGTCCTTCCGATTGAAGACATGGATGTCCGTGATGATGAAGAGCATAGAGGGAAACCAGCAGAGGATTTGATTCCCATACCTCTAGAACCTAATGATCCTGAAAAAGTTACTTATGTTGGAGCATCTTTGAAAGAACCCCTGAAGGGCAAGTTAATAGAATTCTTACAGAAGAATAGCGACGTGTTCGCTTGGACAGCAGCTGATATGCCAGGGATTGACCCCCAACTCATAACTCATAGGTTAAATGTTGACCCCAAAAGGAAGACAATAAAGCAGAAGAAGAGAAACTTTGCTCCGGAGAGGCAAGAGGCCATTAGGCAAGAAGTGAATAAGCTCTTGGAAGCTGGTTTTATTGAAGAGATTCAGTTTCCTGAATGGTTAGCGAACCCAGTCATGGTCAAGAAAGCAAATGGGAAGTGGAGAATGTGTATAGACTTCACTGACCTGAATGATGCATGCCCAAAAGATTGTTTTCCCCTGCCGAGGATTGATATGTTGATAGATGCTACAGCTGGACATGAGATGTTAAGCTTCATGGATGGATTCAGCGGCTATAATCAGATTAAGATGCACAAGGATGACATACCTAAGGTATCTTTCATAACTGACTTTGGTGTCTTTTGTTATCTGGTCATGGCTTTTGGTCTAAAGAATGCAGGAGCTACTTACCAACGATTGGTGAATAAAATATTCGCTCATCTGATTGGAAGAACCATGGAGGTATATGTTGATGACATGTTAGTCAAGAGCCTACTTAAGGCTGATCATATCAAGCACCTTGGAGAGGCATTTGAAGTGCTGAGGCACCACAAGATGATGTTGAATCCCGCCAAGTGTGCTTTTGGCGTTGGATCGGGGAAGTTTTTAGGGCTGATGGTTTCAAAAAGAGGCATTGAGGCCAATCCTGACAAGATCAAGGCGATTGTAGACATGGAGCCACCACGCTCTATAAGAGAAGTGCAGAGGTTGACGGGTCGAGTTGCAGCCTTAGGAAGATTCATCTCCAAGTCTGGAGACAAATGCTTGCCTTTCTTCCAAGCGTTAAAAAAGGTGAAAAATTTTGAGTGGACACCTGAAAGCCAAGAGGCCTTTGAGCAACTGAAGAAGTACATGGTTGAAGCCCCGTTGTTGACTAAACCAAGTCCTGGGGAGATTCTTAGTTTATACCTGGCGGTATCCGAACAAGCCCTGAGTGCTGTCCTTATTCGGGAAGAGGAGAAGGTCCAGAAACCTATCTACTATGTGAGCAAAGTGTTGCATGGGGCTGAGTTGAATTACTCACCCATAGAAAAGTTTGCTTTGGCATTAGTAACTGCCTCAAGAAAGCTGCGGCCTTACTTTCAGGCACATAAGATTCAAGTTCTGACAAACCAGCAATTGAGGAACATATTGCATAGCCCTAAGGCCAGTGGAAGGCTAATCAAATGGGCGATTGAGTTAGGAGAGTTTGACATCACATACAAGCCTCGGACAGCTATCAAAGCTCAGGCATTAGCTGACTTCGTGGTCGAATGTACTATTAACAACCAAGAAGTCGGGGGGCAAGAGATAATGACTACCCCTGGGCAAGAGGATAAAGAAGAGGAACTTACACCTGATCTAAAGGAATATTGGGTGCTCTATTTTGATGGAGCATCAAAAACAAAATCTAGTGGTGCAGGTTTGGTTTTGCAAAGCCCCGATGGGTTCACAGTGGAGTACGCTTTAAAGTTGGATTTCCCTACTACCAACAACGAGGCGGAATATGAGGCATTGATAGCTGGTTTGGGCTTGGCCAGAATTATGAGGGTCAAGAATCTCAAAGTTTGTGGAGATTCAAGGCTTGTGGTAGCACAAGTAAATGGTGAATTCGAGGCCAAGGATGAGACTATGGCAAAATACTTGAGAGTAGTAAAGGCTGTTATGTCCCAGTTTGAGGAGTGCTATGTTGAGCACATTCCAAGAGAGGAAAACATTAAGGCCGATGCCCTATCTAAATTTGCTTCTTCCGAGATAGAGAATTATGCTGGGAGTGTCTATTTTCAGGTCTTGAAGGCCCCGACCGTTAATTCAAAGTTATTGGCACCAATCGATATAGGAGGCTCTTGGATAGACCCTATCAAGGCACACCTTGAGACCGGATGGCTCCCAGACAATGCCTTGGAGGCACGAAAACTTTCAGTAAGAGCACTGAGATACACTTTGATCGAAGGCATCTTGTATAAGAGGTCGTTTGTCATTCCCTACTTGAAATGTTTAAGGCCTCAAGAGGCAAAAGAAGCATTGGAAGAAGTTCATGAAGGGATCTGTGGGCAACACTTGGGGGGCAGAGCCCTAGCTCACAAGATAATTCGTTTAGGGTTTTATTGGCCGGAGATGTTGGCTGATGCACAAAACTATGTTAAGAGATGTGAGAGATGCCAGAAGCATGCCCCAATTGTGAGGCAACCGCCTGAGATGTTGACCTCGATTAACTCTCCCATTCCATTTGCAATGTGGGGGATGGATATACTTGGACCCTTTCCCATGGCTTCAGCACAGAGGAAATTCCTAATAGTAGCAATTGATTATTTCACTAAGTGGATTGAGGCTAAACCCCTGGCCAAGATAACCACCAAGCAAGTTTCCCAGTTCTTTTGGGAGAACATAATCTGCAGATACGGAATCCCACGAATCCTTGTGACAGACAATGGGACACAATTCAATAATGAGGAGTTTAAGAAGTATTGTGAAGAGAATGCAATTGAGCTCCGTTTTACCTCGGTGGCACACCCTCAGGCCAATGGGCAAGCTGAGGTAGCTAATCGAATTATCCTTGATGGACTGAAAAAGAGGGTCGAACGCTCTAGGAATACGTGGGTAGATGAGTTGTTGCCCATACTTTGGGCATATCGTACCACTTGTAAGGTAACGACTGGAGCAACCCCATTTTTGCTGGCTTACGGAGCCGAGGCAGTTGTGCCTTTAGAAATCATGCAAGCATCACCTCGAGTTGAGGCATATGAGCCAGAAACTAATGACGAAGGAATGAGACTCGCCCTTGACTTAATTGATGAGGTTAGAGATGGAGCTAATGCGAAGAATGCTGAATATCAGAAGAGAGCATCTTTTCACTACAACCAGAGAGTTAAAGAAAGATTCTTTCGACAAGGTGACATGGTTTTAAGGAAGATTGAAGCCTCAGGAGTTGGCCAGAAAGGAAAGTTAGCACCAAACTGGGAAGGACCATACCTAATCAGAAAGGTGTTAGGGCAAGGATCCTACAAGTTAGAAACCTTGGACGGGGTTGAGGTGCCCCGAACTTGGCATGCTGTGAACCTCAAAGTTTATTATATCTAAGTTCTTCTGACAAAGGCTTGGACTTTTATCTATTTATTAGGAATAAGGTTCGAATGAAACCATTTTAGAGCATGTTGCTCCCAGTAGAAGATAGAGTATTTATGTAAGGGTTGAACCCATTCTATTGATATCCATTGACAGCATAATGGAATTTATATTGTTTTCTTTATGAGTTACTTCTCTTTGTTAAAGTAAACACGAAAGGCAAACGTTGAACTAACTTATGAGTTTAGTACCAGCCAGGAGGCCAAGTACTTGAGAAATTCTAAAGTTTAACGAGCAATAAGCAAAAAATAAGAACATGGAAACAAAAGGAACTACTGCATAAATAGAGTTAAGTCATAAGCCCCGAAGGGCAAAAGTTCAGAATAAATAAAGATAAACAGAAATAAGCCACGCAGGGCCATCTACTCATCTAAATCCTCAATAACTACATCTCCCTGAGTGGAAGAAGGATCTGCTGTCTCTACCCCAGGAGAAGAAGGTGGATCCTGAGTGGGCTGAGAGTCCCCATCCACTGCTGTCTCTGTAGCGATCTCCAGGGTATCTGTCAATCCAGGGATAGCAGGTACCGGGAACTTCTCCAGGGATACCCCCTCGATCTTCCCACTCAGCTCCTCGATGATCCCTTCCCAACACTCCTTGAAGGTGCCAGGAAAGTTTGCATCATACTCAGCATTCAGGACATCTTGAAAGTCCTTAGAAGCCTTGTAGTCAGCAATAATGTGTTCCCTGTTCTGCTGCACCTCCAGCTGAAGCTTCCTGTTCTTCTCTTTCTCAGCAGCCAGCTCCTTCTCCACCTCCCTGAAACGAGCAAAGTTTGCCTCGGAGGAATCAAAGTATCTGTCCCTATCCCTCTCAGCAATGGTCTTTTCAGCACGCACCTCCTTCAGGTTATGAACAGCGGCCTGAAGGTAGGCGTTCATCTGCAAAGGAAACAAGTAAATAAGGGAAAAGTAAATGCAATTAAGTTAAAGAAGTTGAATAAGAAATTACCGAAGCAACAGCTTGAGCCCCGAGAAGCTCAATCTGCAAGTCATCAGAGGACTCCACAATGTGGACCCTGTCCCGTGGAGTAACCACGCTCCTGGACCACTCAGCTGCAGCCCTGGAGTCACCTACAGCTGTGTCCCTATTGCATAAACCCCATCCCACTGTAAAGGGAGTGAGGTCTTCCTCAATAGGAACTGGTTTTTCTTGAAGAAAACCAGGAACACGCTCCACCACGGGAGTAGCCTCATCTGTCCTGGCCCTTTTGGCCCTAGGGTTCTCTGTTACCACCCTAGCTGTGGCAGCAGTCTCCCTCTGCCTAAAAATCGCTCCCAGGGCAGTTTTGGCTGCAAAATGATTACAAGAAAGTTAGATAATTATATCTAACATAAAATGTTAACAAAGCAAGAGGTGAGAATTACCCTCAGGGCCCAAATCGCTTAGCCCATGGGCCTGCAACGAATCTTCAGAAATCAAATTTGCACATTGATGCAAATTATCCGATGTTAACAAATTTATGGCGGCCTCTTCTTCCACGCCCAATTTTAAACTCCTAACAGGCCCATCAACGGCTCTGCAGAAGTTGGGCCGAAAATAGTTGTCCCAGTCGTCCCCATCCAAAAAGATATAAAACCATTCCCTTTTCCAATTAGGAAGGGAATCAGGAGCGGAATCCGAAACAAAACAAGAACGGGCCAAGGAACGATGTTGGATTTTGACCCAGCCCGAATTGTCAGAAGAATTGACAAATTTGAAGAGGTATCGAAAAACAGAGATACTGGGCTCAAGCCCATGTTTCTTACATTGGACCAAGAAACAGTAGATAAAACGCCATGCATTTGGCATAAGTTGGGTTGGACAAACCCGGGCTTCGGCCAAAAGGCGATAAACAAAAGGAGGAGGAGGTAGGCGAAAACCAGCATAAAAAGTTTCTTTATAAATCCTAATGGCCCCAGGCTTTGGGTGACAAGCCCTTTCGTTTGAGGCCGGAACAACGGCCCTATAAGGCCCATTAATATGAAAAAGTTGGGCTAAAATGTCTACCCTGTGTTGTTTATATTTCGATTTATATTCATAAGCATCTAAATGAAGCATGTTTGGAAAAGCTTGGCCAAATTCATTTAAAAGATCCCTAAGGGAAAAAACACTGGCATGGACAAGAGATGTTTTAGGGTTCTTACCCCTTGAAAGCCGTGGAGCGGTGGTGGAAGTGTTAGCAAGCTGAGACTGGCCTGAAGAGCTAGAATCCTCCATTAGTATGCTTCCCTTGAAGGCCTGAAACCCAGAAAAGTTGAAAAAAGAGGGTGAAAAAGATGAAGATTCAACGATCTTCAAACGGAAACTGGAAAGTAGGGCGGAGTAAAAACGCCGGAAATCGCCTCACGACAGAACCCTAGCAGAGCTTTTTTGAAAAATATTTGTGATAAGGGAATGATAATTTTTGCTGAATAGTGAGATGAGAAATGAGGGATGCACGCTACTCTTTTATAGAGTTCAAGGTTGGTCATTCAACCGGTTATATCCAGTAAATGGGCTGCCAACAGGTGACTGGGCCATTGAATAGGCGGGAAGCCCATGAAATTCAAATTTTGAAATGATTCTAGAATGTTCTACGACATTTTTAGAAAAAAGGATAAAATCCCGTTAGAATTTAAAGGCAGGAAGCCCAATTAAAAGGCTATACCCACGCCCAGGAGACCAAACCTCCTAGGCGTGCCTAAGGAAGGTGTCTCCTTGGCGGGGGTACCCACGCCTAGCTCGATTTTCTCTAAAGAAGGGTATACCCACGCCCAGGAGACCAAACCTCCTAGGCGTGCCTAAGGAAGGTGTCTCCTTGGCGGGGGTACCCACGCCTAGCTCGATTTTCTCTAAAGAAGGGTATACCCACGCCCAGGAGACCAAACCTCCTAGGCGTGCCTAAGGAAGGTGTCTCCTTGGCGGGGGTACCCACGCCTAGCTCGATTTTCTCTAAAGGAGGCTGTACCCACGCCCAGGAGACCAAACCCCCTAGGCGTGCCTAAGGAGGGTGTCTCCTTGGCGGGGGTACCCACGCCCAGGAAGCATTTCCAGGGACAAAGGTTACCCACGCCCAGGAGACCAAACCCCCTAGGCGTGCCTAAGGAGGGTGTCTCCTTGGCGGGGGTACCCACGCCCAGGAAGCATTTCCAGGGACAAAGGTCACCCACGCCCAGGAGACCAAACCCCCTAGGCGTGCCTAAGGAGGGTGTCTCCTTGGCGGGGGTACCCACGCCCAGGAGGCATTTCTTGCCAAGGTGACTTTTTTAAAAGTTAATACTTTAAAAAATTTTTTAAATAATGTTGGGAAATTAAAAAATAATTCCCAAAAAATACCTGTTGGTACATAAAAATTCCTAAATTATTAGGAAAAATTACAAAAAATACCTGTTGGTACATAAAAATTCCTAAATTATTAGGAAAAATTACAAAAAATACCTGTTGGTACATAAAAATTCCTAAAATATTAGGAAAAGTACAGAAAAATACGAGGAAGATTATAGAAATATTTTCTTGACAAGTTGAGCAATAATATATGCTAATAATGCATAAAAACTCTATGGAAGTGCCGAGATTGCTAAAAGCAAGCACAAATTAAAGCCTCGAATAAGGCAAATCGTCGTAAATGTGTAGGTCGCTCCACACTTTACAAGCAAGACGATACTCGTGAAACACTAGTGTAAACCAAAACTCCCATATAAGGGTAGGAAAATTAAGAAGTCCCAGGTAAGGGATAAAAACGACCCCGAGTCTCGATTAAGGCAAATATAACTTCTACGAAAACCTGATCAGTTTTCCTAAGAAGTTGAGGGGCAAATGATATGGGCTGAAAATAAGCCCTAAAGACACATTTAAAGTGGCATTAATTAGGCCGAGAATAGTCCAAACGTGGGGCCCACCAGCTGGGCCCAAAACCCAAAATATAATATTAATTTCGTAATTAATATTAAGGGTAATAAACAGCTCAGCAAATGAGAGTTGGATAAGGATAATATCCCTTTCAAACTTATCCAATAAGGCATCCAATTCAATATGGAAACTGATTCCTACAAGGAATAGATCTAGAACATTCCTCAAAGACTTGTCCATCAAGTCTCCGAATCCTACCATAATTCTAAGGCTTCTCAGCCTATATAAAGGGCCTGACCCCTCATTCTCAGAACTACGTTTTATTGGCTTGATTCTCTAATTTACAGAGATACGTAGGCATTCTGTGAGGACCGATTAAGTCTCGAACGCAGAAGCAGCCATTAAAGCACGAAGCTCACGAACCCTTGCATTAAATATACAAACCCTAGCCGCAATATTTTCAACCTAGTTTTTATTCCACAACAAATACTATTAGTAACTTTACTTTGATTACTATGAATATAACTTAAATATATTAAGAAAAACATGTAAATTATATATTTTTATTACTATACTACAAATTATTAATGTATATGTTATTTTAATTAGTAGAAAAAAACATGAAATACATAAATAATGTATATTAATTTTCATTTCGAATAACCATATTGCAATCTAGGATAGTAAATAATGATACTCGAAAGATTGACCGTGGTAAAGCATATATGTGAGGATAATTTTGAGAAAATACAATATAGGATGTGTAAGGTTGTGCATATATCACCACCATAATTTTTATGCAAAATTTATCCCCTGAATATCACTAATTTAAAATTTTACACTATAGTTTAGTCAATAAAACTAAAAAATATCTTGATGATATATAATTGGTTAAAAATCCTCTAGTTGTCAATAGTCAAACTAAAAAAATAGACTAAATATCTTGTTGATATAATTGATAGGTCATTTCCAATTTTAGTTTTTATATGTCAGCTGGACTATAGGAACAAAAACAGAAATTATTATATGAAAACGAATCAAACAAAAAGACTAGGGTTATTATTTTAGTTTTACGTCTCTATTTTAAACGAAGGTACAGAACCACCTGTCAACCCCAAGACAGTTCAATAATTTTGCGAACACAACTATATTGTGTGATAATATTTTTATACATTCCGTGTGAGTCAAGAGAGAATCTTAACGCTCGTTGTACGTGAAATGTGTGTATTATATTCAGAAGTAGTTAAATATCAATGTTTCAACATGATGCTTTGAATTGAAAGGCTATCTTCACAATAAAAATTCACTTAAATACGTTTGTTATGTTTACTTTTGTCGCCTGAAATTGAGGGATTAGTCTGCTGTTCTCGGTTGTTAAAGGGAACATTCATTAAGTTAATTGGTTCGTTGTCGTATATCACTACAATAAAAATGACTAAATTTGACCGAAAAAATTTGATCAAATTTAGCTAAATTCGATCGATTTCAATCGAATTTAGCTAAATTCAACCGAATTTTTTTTGGTCATTTTTAAGGGAATCGAAAATAGTAATCGGTCGAATTAATATGCTAAATTCGACCAACTTTGGTTGAAAGTTAAATTCGATTGAAATTGGTCGAAAGTTAAATTCGACTGAAATTGGTCGAAATTAGTACTTCAGGCGCCAAATTTCAAAATTTTGATGAAAATTTTAAATTTTTTAAAATTTGGCGCCTAAAATTTCGACCAAATCCACTAAATTCGACCAATTTCAGTCGAAATTAATATACTAAATTCGACCGAATCCGCTAAATTCGACCAAATTCGGTTGAAATTAATATGCTAAATTCGACCGAATCCACTAAATTAAATCAAATTCGGTCGAAATTAATATACTAAATTCGACAGAATTTGGTCAAATTCAAGGAACGATAGTTTAAAAAAAAATAGCAGAAGAATGCAGAATTTGCATTCTGCTGCTCCAAAATTCCAGCAACAAAATCACCAAATCTGCTTCATTCTGCTCCAAACAAATTCGGAAATAATATATATTTCATATAAACTCTCGAAATCAAATCATTTACAAGAAAATAAGGAAAAACACAACCCAACTAAGATTCCGGCGAACTGACAAAATCAAATCATTTACAAAAAAAATTGGAAACATATGTATGACTACAAACAAAGAAACAAAGATCTACAAACAATAAAAAACTCAAGAACAATTTTACAATTCAAAATCCGGTCATCTCCGGCGATGGCGGCGACGGGCCACGGTGACCACCTAGAATCACCATAAAACTCGACGATCTATGCTTCAAACTCGAATAAAAATCAATTAATAAAATTATTTAATAAATGCTCATATTTATTGAATAATTAAATCAATTAATCATTATTTCAAATTAATTAAATTAATTAAAAGTATTTAACTCTTATTTAATTTTTAAATTCGACTAAATTCAACCAAATTCGGTCAAAGTGCTAAATTCGACTGAATTTGGTTAAAGTGCTAATTCAACCGAAATTGGTCGAATTTAGCCGTGCGGGTGGAGAAATTGGCTGGACATTTCCCTTCTTTTTTTTGTCGGCTACTAAATTCGACCGATTTCGAACAAAACTAAAATTCGATCAAATATGATCGAATTTAGCACACTAAATTCGATCGAACAAATTCGACCGGAGCTAAATTCGACCGTAATCAGCTGAATTTATTCGCGGACACTAAATTCGACCGATTACGATCGAATTTAGCCACGGTCGAATTTGTTCGGTCGAATTTAACCTTGCTGTCTTATAGTGTATAATCTTCAAAATCTCTCACTTTGTTTAAATAAGGTGAATCAAAGTGGATTTCCTTATTTATATACTTCTTGCATATCTAATATCTTAGAGCATCTTCGAGGACGTTGGCTAAAAATAATTATCTAAATTACATAAAATATGGATTTACTCCGAGGATATTGGTTATAATGATTGGCTATATTTTAAAAACAATATGTTATTAATATTTTAAGTTGTTATTAATAGAATATATTATTTTAATATAGAAATAAGTGATGTGACAATTCACTACAGGTCTTTAGAGGTTCGCTATCAAGAGATTATTTATAATTATAGAGAAGGGTTTTGTCCCATTAGAGTGTCTAATTTTTTGCATATTATGTATAAGTTTTATTTTTGAAAAGTCACTTAGACTTAATTGTTAGGTCCGATAAGATTGTAGAAGGGGGGGTTAAATACAATCTTAACCTTTTTATCGAAATTTGTCCTTAAATTAAATTTGATAAAGACAAATTTATGTGCAAAATTATTTAACACAATTTTTCAATTTGAATATAATTGTATATTAACTTGATGTGGTGTTACAAAATCAGTATAACAACTTATCAAGATGTTAATAACTAATTAGAAAATTCGACATGAACTTTTCTAATTTAGTTAATAATAATCAAGATAAGAACTAGGAAACTTAATCCGCTAGTAGTACAAGAATCACAAATAAACAAGTTCTAGCGGATAGAATATAACAAAGATGAAGAACTTAAATTTCTGGGAATTGTTTAAGCTTTGGTGTTCTTGGTGTTCTTGAGAGAGAGAATTCTGTTCTTGATGTAATGTTTTTGCTGTGTTTTCTCCGTTATGACATAATCTGCTGTGTTCTGTTCTTTTATATTAGTAACAGGTCTTGCTGGCTTTCTGTAGGATATTTAACTGCTCCAGCATGACTTAAACTGCTACCAAGACTTGATTTTCCTTCAATAAGACTTACACAAACCTCCATTAAGACATAAAATATGTCGGTATGACTTAACAGAAATTCGGTAAGACTTACAACAGCTGGCAGAGGTCGGTAAGACTTAATCCAGGTCGGTAAGACTTAATCCTGAAAAGCTCCTGTCGGTAAGACTTAAAATTAAGTCATACCGAATTTTCCTTCTCCAAGACATAATCTATTTTTCTTTCTTTAAGTCATATTGATCCATTTAATTAATTAATGATTAACTAATTCATATTTAATTGATACAATAATTAATTTAACTAAATAAATTAATTCTTCTAGAATTAATTCATTTAATTAAATCAACTAAATGATTTATATCAATTATAAATGAATTTACTTAAATCAATAAATAATTAATTTAATTCTTACAAACCACTGAAGGTAGTAAAGAATTACCACTGATTTGTGTTGACGTTCGATGTACTGTCTGGTTCATGAACGACTAACTTCAACGATGCTTCTTCACTTTTGACTTTAAGTTGTGGTTTGTTTCTTCTCTCAATTCTCTTGTACTGTAACTGACCTTCAAACTATCACTCGAAAAATCTCTGTCACTGTTCAAATGAATCCATTCACTTCAATGCTATACTGGGGCTTGATCAGATAACTGAATCTACTTCCAGTGTATGACATCAAAACTATAGATTGACTTTTCTTCTTTCTTCTGACAGATAATACTTCTTGAGATTCCTGTGACAGTTCATATGTATATTTACTTATTACAATTTGGTTTAAGTTGATTAGGATCCTTTAACTACAAATAGGCTGAGTCATATGCCTTTCAATCTCCCCCTATTTGTTTGTTAGACAATAACAAGCAAATTCCTAGAGGATACCTCAACTAATCCAACTTAACCAAATGAAAGATAAAACTTTAAATACTAAGTAAATATGAAAAAAAGTTCTGGTTTATATTTAACATTTGCCAGATTCAAACATGAAAGATAAATACAAGATAGATGATCCTCTAGACTGATCATATGATACATATTCCTATCAAGATTTATCTAAGCTCTAAAGATATAACATGTAGAGCAATTCTTTTTCTTTAGTTGTCTTCCCTTCTGAATTCTCCTTCTTCTGGTTCATCTGTGACTTGAAGTTTCATGTGTAAATCAGAATCAACAAGACGTTCTCTTCTTGATGACAATCCTTGAGGTAAGACTAAAGGAATTCCAAGCTTCTTTCTCAGTTCACCTTGAAATTTCTTGTAATCTTTTATGTTCGTTTGTGCATAGGAACGAATGTGATCTGCAGCTATTACCTTTTCTTCAGTCAAGAATCCATGATTTCTGAGAGCATATTCAGCATATACCAAGTGCTTTGCATGATGTTCGTATAACTCATCTGTCTGAAGATTGATTGAGTGAAGTACCTCTCCCTTAAGAAATTTTACTTGTGGAGGTTCCTTAATCACTTCTGGTCCCGCTCTTTCAGCAAATTCTTTGAACTTTTCATGTAACAACACACCTAGCTCAGAAGATGTTCTTACCTTAGGTCTAAGTACCCAAATCTCTGTCAGTGATCTGTCATAAAAGAACTGAATAGATACTCTGAAAGTTCCAACTTTATGACAATCTACAAATATTACCAGCTCATCAGATTTGGGTTCAAATGCAGTAGTTATCCTGATGACTTCTACCTGTAAGGCCTTTATAAACATATCATGAATTGGATTTGCCAGTTTGAATTCCTCGAGAATTTGTCCAAGACGACGATCTTCATAATCAGAACTCTGAGGTGAATCAATTGCTCTTTGAGCACGTTCCCATTTGTCACCGCTCTTTAGTCTGATATATGTTTTTCTCTTCTCAACATTTATAGCATGTAGTCGTTGTAATGCTTGCTGTTCAGCTTTCTGAAGTTCTTCATTTCGTGCAATTTGCTCTAATGATTTTTGAAGTTTTTCTTCTCTCATTTGCAAATTAGCTTCTCTTTGAACAAATAATTCTTCAGATTCTTTCTCAGCTTGTTGAGCTTCAAATTCAGATATCACTGGTCCTTCATCTTCCCAGTGACTAAGATCAGGTTCAGGAAGTTCTTCACCTTGATCAGGGAATTCAAGATCAGCAAAAACATCGAAGTTATCCGGTTCACCCGTGTAATAATAACCTGTGTTCTTGTCTTGAATTTCTTCTTCAGTTTCTTCAACTACTTTCTTCCTCTTATCTTCACCTTGGTCAGATTTACCAGATTTTCCTTCTCCTCCCTCTCTTTCTTTAGTTTTATCTTGTGACCCCTTTGATTTCTCCCCCTTAGTTGAGGAATCCTCTACAGATTTATCAGTTGCCCCAGCTTCAGGATCTTGTTCATCATCATCACCATCCTTGCTTGTAAAGAATTCAATTTCTTCATTCGTAGGTTTGCGACTTTGACTTACAAGATTAAACAAATGTCTTAACCCTTTAGCCTGGTGTGCATTTTGCTTTTCGATCTGGTCCAGACGAGAATCAGTAGATTCCTGATTGTGCTGTACCTCTGACTGTAGATTATCAACTTTCAAGGAAATCTCAAAAATTAACATGTCTTGAGCAACAGTAATATCTCCAGAGTCATCAAGTGCCTTTTCATGAGAGAGTTCGAGAGATTCTATCTTCTTGGTGAAAGATGTCTTTAAGTAGTTAATGTCCTTCTTGATTACAGCAAGATGACTGTTGACAGAGGTGGGTGAAGAAGATCGCTCACCCCCTTGTGCTCTAAGGATTTCTGTTTCAGCCTTGCTGACTGCAAGTTCTTTCTCTAAAGCAGTTATCTTTTCTAATAATGAGAGAGTGTATGTGTCAGTGTGTGCGCTCACCTGACGTTCACTTTGAGATCCACTCACCTGAAGTGCATGTGTTTCACTCAATTTTATGGTATTCCTCACATCACTCCTCTCAGATTATTTAGCTGCTTCCAGATTTGTACCTGCATGTAAAATCACCCTAGCCTCCTCTGGGAAGGTCAGTGGTGGTGCAATGGGAGTTCGCAAATCCCTGTCCTTAATCAAATCTACTTGAACATTTGAAATTGTTGACTGAATTGCTTCAGTAGTAGATTGATCAAGTTGCCTTCCACCTTCTCCAGTCGAAACTGCGAGTGGAAAATCCCTTGAGGGAGCCAGGAGTGTTTGTCCTGGGAGGGGAGATGATGGTTCTATTAAAGTTGGCTGAGAACCAATATTTCCCTCTAAAGCCTGTGAAGACTCTTCTACCGTAACTATGGTAGGCACTGTCACATTTTCTACGTGCTCTCCTTGCAGTGTGTCCTGAGACTCATCTAAAGGTATGTCTTCCCCCATTGTGAGTAATAGGGGAGGTGTGCTTGACTCACTACAAGGTGCCACGGCCCTATGGCGAATTTCAATAGAATCACCCTGTTGAGAAGATGATTCTAGTAACTGTGTAACGGCCATATCAACTTCCATATCCTGTTGGGAGGATACAGACGGGCTTACAGTTGCCTCAGTTTGAGTTCTACTTTTCTTTTCTAGAGGCAGAGCTGTGGGTTCACTCATACTATCACTACTGATTCGACTTCTTTTGACTTGCAATTTCTTTCTGGAGTGAAAAGATATGAGTTTTGTTGGTTGAGTGTTTGGCTCTACGACCTTGGTTAGAGGTTGTGGTACTACAACCCCTTGGTCAGACCTACCAACCACTTGGGTTCCAGAAATAGATTGAGAAGTAGTAGTTTGAGGAACATAAGGCAATACCTGGTCAGCTGATTCCGCAACAGTCTCTGATAAGATGGGTTGATCTGATTCAGGTTCAGGGACAGATGCAGTTTCTTGCACTGGATGTTCAACAGCAAGTGCAGCTGGCTGAGGAACAATTTGCTGAGCAGGTTCAACTTGTTGATTGCCTTGATTTTCATTATCAACAAGTATGTTTTCCACTGGTGGTTCAGGGTTTTGTTCAGGTTGTTCAGGTTCTGGTACAGGTTCAATGACAGGTAGTTGTATATAATTTGACATGTATTGGGTGACAACTACAGGTATGTTTGTGAATTTAGGCTTGTTGCTGTACTCAGTAAACAATCTGGTAGTAGGTTTACCTGACGCCAGTGATTCTCCATTCAGGAATTGGGCTTGGTTTTCTAGTTCCACAAGATGATTAAAAATCAATGACAAGAATCTTGGATAATAACATGATACTTTATGTCCATTATCAAAATTCTTCTTTGCATTAATGATTCTTCTAACCATCGGAACACACAGTAGTCTACCAATATTAATTCTTCGGTTATGTGCAACTGCATATCCAATATGCTGCAAGAAAATGGCAATACCCCGAAGTTCCCTTTAGTAGAATTGGCAAAGACTCTACCTAATGTGTCAAACAGATAATCCCATTCCTGAACGAAGTTCTTTTTATTCCAGACAGTTTGATCAGGACTGTCTTGATAGAATACACCATTCAAAAAATTTATCAATTCTTGATCTGATGGTAATTCTTCGAAATTATCAGTTGGAAAATTTAAGACAGTATTTATTGTATTTTCATTCACTGTGTACTGATTGTCTCCTACAGAGAAGACAAAAGATCTGTTATCATTAGAAATGACAGCAGTAGTACACATGATTCGCAAAGGTTCAATTTTCAGAGGAGCATCCAATCTCAAAGCATTGCGAACCAGTGAATTTTCATTTAAAAAACGAATCCACGGTCGAAAACGTTCAACTGAACATTTTTCTAGATCAAAATAACCGATTAAATTATGTTTAATAATTTCAAATCGATCAGCCATTTTAATCAAGATTTAATTTCCTTGAAAATTTTAGATTTTACAAATTTTTAATTTAAAAATTAATTTTTCGAATTAATAATTAATTAAAAATTCGAAATAATTAAAAGTTCTTCAAAAATTCTGAAAAAATCACACAATGATCCTTGTATACACACAAACACACGAATATTTTTAGTTTTGCAAGAATCGAACTCAGTTTTTCAGAAAAACAGATCTTGAAAGCGATTTTCGAAAATAAAAATCTTCAAAAATCTAACCAAAATTCGATTTTAACCACTCAAAATGAAGATAATCAATCAAGGAATCAAAATATGTGGTTAGATCGTGATTATCAACAAGATTCGAGATAAAAATCGGGCATGAATTCGACTGTGTGTGTGTGTGTATCGTATGTATCCTTTTTTTTGTTCTCTAAGACTTAACTTGAGAGAGACTTAAAATGTTAATAAGACTTAACACTACTAACTACTGAATATATATACTAACCAGATGAATAAGACTTAAACTTACATACAGACGAATAAGACTTAAAAATTATTAAGACATAACTGTTATATATATATTAGATACAATTATGACTTAATTAAAAAAAAAAACAAGACTCTATTATGACTTATTAAACTATTAAGACATAAATCAATATGACTTAACTAATACTAAGACTCAATTAAGACTTAAAATAATTAAGACTTAAAATTATATATAAACAATACTTAACTAATAATTCGAATAAGACTAAAAGTTAAAAAAATTTATTCTAATAAGACTTAATGTTAACAGACTTATTAATATGACTTATTCTTTACAGAACCTCGGTAAGACTTAACCTGTTTAAGTCATACCGAATTTTTTAAGTCATATTTAGAGTTTTATTTAATTTTAAGTCATATTTATTTTAAACAAACATTAAAAACCACACTAAAATATACAATTAATTAATAAAAACAATAAAAAATATTATAGAAAATTAAACAAATAATAAAAATAATAATAAATACCATATGCTATCCTATTAACGAAAACAAAGCAATATTAACAGGACAAACATTACAAAACATATGATAAATTAATTAATAAAATAGAAATTAATATCTACAAATATTCTAAAAATACAAAAGTATGAAGTATTAAATAATATGAATAAACAAAGTAAAAAATAACTAAACAAGCAAGAAAATCAGATGGTAAAATAATTATACAAGTGATTTCAAACAACAAATATTCACAGAATAATAACTTGCAAAATTATTAAAGATCAAATTTCAGATATTAACAGTATTAATTACTAGGACTGTTTAACATACCCAATTCACTAACAATTCTAGTGAATGAGGATTCATTAAGCGACTTAGTAAAAATATCTGCAGTTTGATCTCCAGAGCCTACAAATAGTAGTTCCACTGTACCATTCATTACATGCTCTCTTATAAAATGATACATTATGTCAATGTGCTTTGTCCTTGAGTGCTGCACAGAATTGCTTGCGATTGCTATGGCACTTGTATTATCACATAAAATAGGAATATTTTCCAATACAATGCCATAGTCCATTAATTGATTCCTTATCCATAAGATCTGAGCACAACAGCTTCCAGCAGCTATATATTCAGCTTCGGCTGTAGAGTTGGAAACTGTTTGCTGTTTCTTACTGAACCAGGATACCAATCTTCCACCTAGGTATTGACAACTTCCAGATGTACTTTTCCTGTCTACAACACTTCCTGCATAGTCAGAATCTGTATATCAAATTAACGTAAAACCAGTTTCATTAGGGTACCAGATGCCTAAATTAGGCGTACCCTTTAGATATCTTAAGATTCTTTTGACAGCAGTGAGATGGATTTCTTTAGGGTTCGCTTGGAACCTTGCACACAAGCATGTGGCAAACATTATATCTGGTCTACTAGCAGTTAGGTAAAGCAATGAGCCAATCATACCTCTATAGCCTGTGATATATACCTTGGCAGAACTTTCACATAAACCAATTTTGACAGCTATAGTTGATGGTGTCTTTGCTGATGAGCACTCCTCCATGTGATATTTCTTGAGGAGCTCCTTAATGTACTTGGATTGACAAATAAATATTCCATCTTGTCTCTGACTTATTTGTAATCCAAGAAAGAATTTCAGTTCTCCCATCATGCTCATTTCAAACCTACCCTGCATTAACTTAGAAAACTTCTTGCACAGAAGCTCATTAGTAGACCCAAATATAATATCGTCCACATAGACTTGGACTAGTATTATATCATTCTTATGTCTTTTAGTAAAGAGCGTTTTGTCTATGACACCTCTTATAAAACCATTTTCTAATAGAAATTCAGAGAGACTGTCATACCATTTTCTTGGGGCTTGCTTAAGACCATAGATAGCTTTGTAAAGAAAGTAGACATAGTCCAGATGATCTTGATCTTCAAAACCAGGGGGCTGTTCTACATACACTTCTTCATCTAGCTTACCATTCAGAAAGGCACTCTTGACATCCATTTGATAAACTTTGAATCTTGAATAGGATGCAAATGCCAAGAATATTCTGATGGCCTCAAGTCTTGCCACTGGAGCATAGGTCTCGTCATAATCAATGCCTTCAGCTTGAGAATAACCTTTAGCTACCAGTCTTGCTTTGTTTCTTATCACAGTGCCATCTTCATCTAGTTTGTTTCTGAATACCCATCTTGTGTCCACCACTTTTCTATCTTTAGGTCTGGGTACCAGCTTCCATACTTCTAGTTGCTTAAATTGATTGAGTTCATCTTGCATAGCAATCACCCAATCAGGATCAGATAGAGCTTCTTCTACTTTCTTAGGTTCCATGACAGACAGGAACCCAGAATAGTTACATTGATTCTGATAAGCTCTTCTTGTTTTCACACCAACATCTGGATCACCAAGAATCAGCTCAAAAGGATGAGCTCTATTCCAAACAGTTTGTCTGGGAAGAATTGATCTTGATGATTCGCCTTGATCTTCTGTATGATGTTGAGTATGACTTGTTGACCCTTCATTATCTCCCCCTGAGTTGTTGCCAGTTTGACTTGTTGATGGTTCAAGAGTATCAGTGGTGTCTTGAAAGTTATCATTGTTTTCACCAGCATCACCTTGATCATTACCACCAACATTTGGATTATTATTAACAGCAACAACGTCAGGTTGATTGTCATCATCTGAATCTGAGTCTGACATATCATCAAACTTAAGCTTTTCATATGGATCTTCATTTTGGATATTTGGGAGTTTTGTGTCATCAAATGTAACATTGACACTTTCCAAGGTTTTCTGTTGATCAATAAGATACACCTTGTAGGCTCTTCTAGTATAACCAATAAATATTGCTTCATGTTCTTTTTCTTCAAATTTACCACCTTGATCATCTCCTTCTTTCAGCACAAAGCATTTTGTCCCAAATACATGGAAGTACTTGAGAGTTGGTTTCTTGTCATGTAGAGCTTCATACGGTGTCTTCATTAAGTCTTTATTGATAAGTGTTCGATTCTGGGTATAGCATGCAGTGTTGACAGCTTCAGCCCAAAAGCTCAATGGAAGCCTTGATTCACTTAGCATTGTACGTGCAGCTTCAATCAAGGTTCTATTCTTTCTTTCAACTACCCCATTTTGTTGAGGAGTTCTGGGAGCCGAGTACTGTCTAGTTATACCCTTTTCAGTGCAAAAGTCATTCAGAACTGCATTCTTGAACTCAGTTTCGTTGTCTGACCTTATAGCTCTAACTGGACGATTAGAATCCAGCTCAATTAACTTAATGTGATCAACTACCAGTTGTGGAGTTTCATCTTTTGAGTTCAGAAATAGTACCCATGTGAATTTTGAGAAATCATCAACAATCACTAGAGCATATCTTTTTCTTGACATAGACATCACACTAACTGGACCAAACAAATCCATATGGAGAAGTTGTAATGGTTCAGTTATTGATGATATGTTAGTGCTCCTATGAGTTGCCCTTTTTAATTTCCCTTTTTGACAAGCATCACATAGACCTTCCTGTGTAAATTCAATCGAAGGTAAACCTCTCACCAACTCTCTTTTCACTAGAGAATTCATTGTGTTGAAGTTTAGGTGAGAAAGTTTCTTGTGCCATAACCAACTTTCATCAGTGGATGCCTTTGAATAAAAACATCTAATTTCTTCTGTGCTTCCAGAGTTCATATTGGCTATGTACAAGTTTCCTTTTCTTACTCCAGTCAACTGCGGCCTTTCATTTCTCTTGTGTGATATTAGACAATTCTTCTTGTTGAAATGAACTTCATAACCTTTGTCACAGAATTGACTAATACTGAGCAAATTGTGCTCAAGGCCGTTCACAAAAGAGACATCTTCAACGATAACATACCCAGCTTCTAATCTGCCATATCCATCAGTTTTACCTTTGCTGTTATCTCCAAAGGTAACGACTGGGCCGGCCTTCTCCACCACATTTGTCAGCAGGGCTCTATCTCCGGTCATATGCCTTGAACATCCACTATCCAGAATCCACATGACTCGTTCAACCTGTTTCAAACCCTGCAATGACAAATTGGTTAGACTTTCTTCGGAACCCAAATTTGATTGGGTCCAGAGTACTTAAAGGATTGACCTTTATCAGGTAAAGCAACACTTTTTATTTTAACAACATTTTCTTCAGGTACTGGACATTTAACCCTGTAAACAGCTTTAACTTGTTTTGGTTTCAGCTTGGGTAACCATGTCTTTACCATATCCTGAGAAGGACTTGGAGTCCTAATCTTAGAATTAGGTGATTTTTCAGTCCTGGATCTAACATGTTTAATTCTGCTCATATGCTGTCTAGGAACATTCTTATTAACACATGCATGATTACCGTTAAAGTAAGCAGACATTATATTAAAAGCACAAGACATGCAATTAACAGCATCACACTTTTTATAAGCAGTATCCATAACAGGAATAGCATGCATGGTAGATATGTTGTTGCATTTATTCATGTTGTTACTTCTACTACTAGTTTTCAAGGAACTAGTAGACTCACCAACTCTTTCTGTTTTCTTAAACACAGTCTTTCTATCTTCATCATTTTTAACAACTTGATTACTTTCTAAGACTATGCCATTAGCTAAATCCTCAATGCACATCTCTTCCTTAATGATTAAAGATGTAGTATCCAAAGGTTCTGCTATGGATGTCTTAAAGAGTGGGTTACTAACACCCTTAAGCACTAATGGTATACCCCTATCTACAGCAATGGCACGATTAGGGGTAATAATGCTTTTTCGACCAATAGCTTCATTATAATCAAACCCAATTCCTACGGTTTGATTAATAGTTTGTTGGTTAAACAACTCTTTAGCCACTTTACATGAATTAGAAATAGCACTAACCCTTATTTCTAGCTCAGCTATTGTTTCACGTTGTTGAACCACTATCAACGCTAGAGACCTCTCAAGTTCTTTTAGAATTCTTATTTCTGATTTTTGTTTATCATGGCAATTTTGTACATCGTGTAATTCTGATAATTGATTACTAAGATCTGTATTTAACAAATTTAGCCTTTCAATCTCTCTATTAGCATTACCTAGTGTATCACTAAGTTGATAGATATATTGACTTTCAGTACATGATACCTCAGATGAAATACCACTGGAGTTATCAGATTTTGCCATCAGGGCAAGATTGCCATACTCTTCATCTTCAGAGTCTGTATCATCCCAACTCTTTCCAGCAGCCACATAGGCTTTACCTGTCTTCTTCTTCTCAGATCCAAAGTCTTTTCTTTGGTTTTGTTTTGGCTTCTGACATTCAGTAGGGAAGTGTCCAAGTTCATTACAGTTGTAGCATCTAATTTTACTTCTTTCAACTGTTCCAGTTTTGTAACCTCCTCTGCTACTTGAGGATGAAGAACCTCCTCTCTGGAACCTGTTATAGTTAGATTTGTACCTGAACTTGGGATTCTTCCTGAATCTGAAGTTGCTGAATTTTCTTACCAACAAAGCCATGGACTCATCTTCCAACTGATCTAGCTCTTCTAATGAATAGAAGTCTCCTTCATCTGGACTAGCATTCGTTTGACCAACTTCAACTTCAAGCTTACCACTGTCAACATTACAAGGTTGAATAACCTTATCTTCCACTTCCTGTTTGTTCTCAACAATAAGAGCTGTAGAAGTATTAGCAACTCTTCCTTTTCCATAAATCTCCTTTTGTTGAGATTGTTCCAGTTCATAGGTTTTTAAAACACCAAAGAGTCTTTCTACAGTTATTTCACTTAGATTCCTCGACTCTCTGATAGCTGTAATTCTATGTTCTAGATGAACAGGCATTGACAGTAGAAATTTTCTGTTGATCTCTTTCTGAGTGTAGTACTTGCCATGCATCTGTAAATTGTTGACAAGTTTGTTATATCTTTCAAACACATCTTGAATACTTTCATTGTATGCTGATCGAAAGTGTTCATACTCAGATGTCAGAATTTCTAGTCGATTCTCCCTAACTTCCTCTGTTCCTTCATTCACAGTTTCAATGGTTTCCCACATTTGCTTTGCAGTCTTGCAGTTAATCACATGACTGTACATTACAGAGTCTAGAGAATCTATTAAGATCAGTCTTAAATTAATGTCAAGTCCAGCTTCCTCTCTTTCAACAAGAGTGTATTCAGAAGAATCTTTGTGTACATACCTTGCAGGGGAAATAACTTTTCCATCCGTAACAACTTCAGGAATTAATCCAAAAGGTATTATTGGTCCTTCTGATAAGACTTTCATGTATTTAGGATTTGCAACCTCGAGGAACATTAACATTTTGTTCTTCCACATATCATAACTGTTTTTGTCATATATGGAAATTTTCACAGTTCCAACTTTAGAAGACATGATGAATTTTTTAAGAGAGTTAAAAAATTCGGGGATGATTTTTAATCGAGTAAAATGGGATCTTTGATTTGTGTATCAATCAATCGGCTCTGATACCAATTGTTAGGTCCGATAAGATTGTAGAAGGGGGGTTGAATACAATCTTAACCTTTTTATCGAAATTTGTCCTTTAAATTAAATTTGATAAAGACAAATTTATGTGCGGAATTATTTAACACAATTTTTCAAGTTGAATATAATTGTATATTAACTTGATGTGGTGTTACAAAATCAGTATAACAACTTATCAAGATGTTAATAACTAATTAGAAAATTCGACATGAACTTTTCTAATTTAGTTAATAATAATCAAGATAAGAACTTGGAAACTTAATTCGATAGTAGTACAAGAATCACAAATAAACAAGTTCTAGCGGATAGAATATAACAAAGATGAAGAACTTGAATTTCTGGGAATTGTTTAAGCTTTGGTGTTCTTGGTGTTCTTGAGAGAGAGAATTCTGTTCTTGATGTAATGTTTTTGCTGTGTTTTCTCCGTTATGACATAATCTGCTGTGTTCTGTTCTTTTATATTAGTAACAGGTCTTGCTGGCTTTCTGTAGGATATTTAACTGCTCCAGCATGACTTAAACTGCTACCAAGACTTGATTTTCCTTCAATAAGACTTACACAAACCTCCATTAAGACATAAAATATGTCGGTATGACTTAACAGAAATTCGGTAAGACTTACAACAGCTGGCAGAGGTCGGTAAGACTTAATCCAGGTCGGTAAGACTTAATCCTGAAAAGCTCCTGTCGGTAAGACTTAAAATTAAGTCATACCGAATTTTCCTTCTCCAAGACATAATCTATTTTTCTTTCTTTAAGTCATATTGATCCATTTAATTAATTAATGATTAACTAATTCATATTTAATTGATACAATAATTAATTTAACTAAATAAATTAATTCTTCTAGAATTAATTCATTTAATTAAATCAACTAAATGATTTATATCAATTATAAATGAATTTACTTAAATCAATAAATAATTAATTTAATTCTTACAAACCACTGAAGGTAGTAAAGAATTACCACTGATTTGTGTCGACGTTCGATGTACTGTCTGGTTCATGAACGACTAACTTCAACGATGCTTCTTCACTTTTGACTTTAAGTTGTGGTTTGTTTCTTCTCTCAATTCTCTTGTACTGTAACTGACCTTCAAACTATCACTCGAAAAATCTCTGTCACTGTTCAAATGAATCCATTCACTTCAATGCTATACTGGGGCTTGATCAGATAACTGAATCGTCTTCCGGTGTATGACATCAAAACTATAGATTGACTTTTCTTCTTTCTTCTGACAGATAATACTTCTTGAGATTCCTGTGACAGTTCATATGTATATTTACTTATTACAATTTGGTTTAAGTTGATTAGGATCCTCTAACTACAAATAGGCTGAGTCATATGCCTTTCATTAATGTATAAGTTTTATTTTTGAAAAGTCACTTAGACTTTTAGCTAAGGGCTTCATATGGTTGAAGATGATCTTAGTAGGTGTATAATTGTAGTTTGATTTTCATTTTCGGTTATCACTCATTCATAATTATTAGATTTTCAATTCAAATAAATCATGACAGTTAAATATAATAATACTAAATCTAAAATATGTAAAGGTTTAAGATACTATAAATAAATTATAAAAAATTTAATTAACTCAGTGCTTTGCACGATGGACTATAAGCTAGTACTATAACCTAGTATAATTAGTTCATGAACGTGATGAGATAAAATGATATAATTAAATTAGGCTTATGTCAATTCCGTAGTTCGAATTTGATCATTGTTCATTTTAAAATTTATTATTTCACTGTTAAAGACGTAAGTGACTACAAAATTTAATTTAAATGTTTATTTTTCATATTTTGAACTTTGAAGTCATGCAAAGCAAGGTTTGTTCCGCAAACGGAATATAACATTTTCAGCATGCGGATTTTAGTTTTTAACAGAAAAACACAATGATGTGCACGTACTATTGGTTAAGAAAAAAAAATAATAATATGGTAATTAAGGAGACGAAAGCAATGATGTGTGAGCTTACAGAATTTTCGAGGCAGGCGCATGATCATACATATATGAGGACTAACCATCGATCCCGAGCTGTGACCCTATTTTTCATTTGTTTTTTCCCCTGCTAATCATATACAGATCTATGTTCTTCGATCTTTTGTTTGGCATCATTCATTAGAGGAAATTTATGATTGTGCTAAAATAGATGGTAAAAAGTGATTTTTGATTTAAAATAATATCATGTCTCCAATGTATTGTTTTAAAAGAAATTATTAAAAATATTCATGTTTTCAAAAAAATTTGCAAAAATACGATAAAAATTGTGTGGTTGCACACTAAGTTACATTGCATTTCAGGTTGTAATAGTTACAGTTGAGGTTATAAATGAGTTTGCACCGTATTTTTAAAACAAAATCTGCAACTTGAATATTTTTTAAAAAATCCTTATTTTAAATTTTGTTCTAAAATAAATGTGCAATCATATTTTTTGATTAGGTAGAAAAAATAATGTAACTCATTTATCCATTTTTCTTCCATTTTCTAATTTTTGATGAGATATCAATTATAACTTTATCTATTTTTTGTTTGATATTTAGAATAAATTTTGTTATATACTGTGCTATTTTAATACAGTGTTTAGCACATCAATGTAGTGGTGAATTTTGATTTTTGATTTTTGTCCTATAATACAAATATAGAATAAGATATAACATATCATTGAACTTGTTCTAATAAATATTATTTTGAGAATATTAATGTAGAAGATAATATCTATCATTCATAACAACACACTGCTTTCCATAAAACAAATACTAAGATGGACTTAAAATTAACTTTCATATTAAAAAAAATGTAATGTAATGTGTTGTAACTAAAAACAATTACGCATTAAAAAAATTTATTTATTGAGTAAGGAAATTGGTCCAGTGATGTGACATACTGACATGCATTGAAAGATTTAAAGTATTTTCTTTATATTTTTCAAATTCTTATCCTTTTTTTTTTTGCCAAGATTCTTATCCTATTTAAATGCCATTTATAATTGATCCTCTTATCAAACTTTTTCTAATAATATTTTTTGAATAGTGTTGAGTGTCTTAAAATAATTTTCAAATTTTTTCGACATATGACACATTAATTTATGAATATATATATATATATATATAGAGTTGCACTCCATAGCAAACACCTTATATAACAAACAAAAAAGAACACCTCATATTTAATATAATTTAAGAGTTCCGTCATGACACCCAATACAAAAAGTTATTATTTTTTTACCATCTATCCATCTAGCAAAAAAAATTAAAAAAAATATAAAATAAAAAAATTATCGTTCATGATGACGTCATAATGACGTCAGCAGTGACGTCATCATGAACAATAATTTTAAAAAAAAAATTTTGCTGGATGGATAGAGGGTAAAAAAATAACAACATTTTATTTTGGGTGCCCCTCGCGGGGCCATTGGATCGATTAGATCTAAGGTGTTCTTTATTGTTTGTTATATAAGAGTGTTCTTTATGGAGCAATTGCCTATATATATATATATATATATATATATATATATATATATGAGGGGCTACTCTAATACAAACCTTTTTAAAATACAAACCTACAAACCAAGCATAATCTAATATTTCAAGCTAATCTAATGACCAAACTAGGGGTACCCCAATACAAAAAACGTTTAAAATACTTGGCTCTATCCAACAAAAAAAATCATTGTTCACGTGATGACGTGGCAGTGGATTTCACTAGTTAACGGTGCTTCGCACCTTCTTGTACGGCGCTTCGCGCCTTTATCATTCTAAAGTTGTAAGGAATGGCAATCAATGGTAAAGGCAATAGACGATTGACGGGTGTGTCGAGAGCCTTCGGCCCTCATGACTACCTAACTCATCCGTTTACTGTCTTAAATGCTTCGCATTTCCACGACAAGATTTTTTTTTTTAATTTTTTTTGTTGGATAGAGCCAATTATTTTAAGCATTTTTTGTGAAGGTACCCTTGGGGGGAACCTTAGAATAGATGAAATATAATTAATTTAGTGTTGGTTTGTAGGTTTGTATTTTAAAAGTGGTTTGTATTTGAGCACTTGCCTATATATATATATATATATATAGGGGCTACTCCAATACAAACCTCCTTAGAATACAAACCTAAAAACCAAATTTCAATCCAACATTTAAGCTAATCTAATGACCAAACTAGGGGTACCCCAATACGAAAAAGTCTTATAATTCTACCCTCTATCTATTCATCGAAAAAAAAATAAAAAAAAAATTTAAAATGATGACGTGGCAGCAGATTTTTCTTATTTTTTTATTTTTTATTTTTTTTTATTTTTTGATGAATGGATAGAGGATAGAATTATAAGACTTTTTTGTGAAGGTGCCCCTGGCGGGGCCCTTTAAATAAATGAAATATAATATATTTTGTGTTGGTTTGTAATTCTCATTTTAAGAGTGGTTTGTATTTGAGCAAAACCATATATATATATATATATATATATATATATATATATATGAGTTGCACTCCATAACAAACACCTTATATAAAAAAACAATAACGAACACCTCATATCTAATCTAATACTCCCTCTGTCCCATTAGATTCTTTACATTGTTTTAAGACTGTCTGACACGCATTTTAAGGTGCATATAAAGTATAGTTCCATAATTTATTTTTACAATTTTTTTGTATAAAAATAGAACAATTCTATTTTTATACAAAAAAAGAAAATTTTAAAAATAAGTTATGGAACTATACTTAAAATGCAACTTAAAATGCGTGTCAGACACTCTCCAAACAACGTAAACAAATGATCGGGACAGAGGGAGTATAAGAGTTCCGTCATGGCACCCAATACAAAAGTTGTTATTTTTTTACCCTCTATCCATCCAGCAAAAAAAATTAATAAAAATTTAAAAAAATTTACTGTTTATGATGACGTCACTGATGACGTTAGCATGATGTCATCATGAACAGTAAATTTTTTTTAAAATTTTTTTATTGTTTTTTGCTGGATGGATAGAGGGTAAAAAAATAACAACTAATATAAGGGTGTTCTGTATGGAACAATGACATATATATATATATATATATATATATATATATATATATATATATATATATATATATATAGAGGTGTTCAAATGAGACCCCTCTTATAATGAGTCCTCCTAATATTTCTTGTATTTTAAAGGGCCCCGTCAGGGGCACCCAATACAAAAAAGTCTTATAATTCTACCCTCTATTCATTCATCAAATTTTTTTTTTTTAAAAACTAAAAGAAAATTACTGTCACGTCATCATTTTTTTAAAAAAGAAAATTTTTAATTTTTTTTTTTTAGGAATGGATAGAGTGTAGAATTATAAGATTTTTTTGTATTGGGTGCCCCTGACAGTGCTCTTTAGAATACAAGAAATATGAGGGGACTTATTATAAGAGAGGATCTCATTATATATATACTAACGAGGGATCTCATATTATTGTTAGAATATTACCAACTATATCTATGACACATAAATATTTGATATATATTTTGGAATTTTTAACATTTTTCTTTTTCATTTTTTCCCCACGCTATTCTAAAATTATTTCTTGCATATGTTTTATTTTTACCATTCTTATCTTTTAGTTAATATGCAAAATAAAGTGATGAACATGTAAATTTATCTTCACACGTGATTATGTTAATATATAAACATGTGAATTTACCGTTAATTTTTGAGGGTTTTACTATTATTTTGATATATTTAAAAATATATTAAAATTCTTAACTTTTCTTCTTACTAAAATTACAGAAGAAATTCAAAATCAATATATATATATATATATATATATATATATATATATATATATATATATATATATATAAAGGAGGATATGTGGGCGCTTAGGTGGCATTCTAAGATCGTCTCAATCTATTTTTCTTATTTTTTTAGGATTTTAGGATTTTTTCTAAACTATTAAAATATCTTTTAACATATTAGAATTAGAATAAGTGTTCGAATTTATAGAGGATTAGAGTTCGAATTTACAGGGAAAACATATAATTAGAAGTTCTACTGAAGGTAGAATACATATTTATAATTGATTAAAAGTACTATTGGAATAGGAGTTCGAATCTATAGAGAATAAGAATTATAATAGAATAAGTATAATATTATTTTAAATACTAATAAATAAAAAAATTTAACATAGTAGAAATAGAATAGGGGTTTAAATTTATAAAGGAGGAAATCTATAGTATGTCTCTTTACCAAAATATTATAAATATGGGTTTACTTTCATTGTATCCTTTTTAAGTTATATTTTGTTTACCATTCTGATGTATTGCATGTTCATCAGTTTTTGTTGTCCTTTTGATGAATATTGACAAGTTTTTTGTATATAATTAATGTTAAATTCAATTTTTTTCTCAGAGGATTCCATCGAGTGAACCAAAGACCTCTTGCAACTGAATTTCATCAAATTGACTGCAATCTCTAGGAATAGAGGTAATAGTCTTTTTCTTTGTACCGTTGTTGTCGTCCTTGCTTACTGTATCAACTTTTTAAAAATTTACAGGATGCATATTTTTTTTTTTTTTTTTTTGCTAATTACAGGATGCATATTAAATAAGAAAGATGGATGTATCAATCTTGAGTGATAGATTTCATTAAATTATTTTTCTAATAATTAGGTTTATAGCCTTACAATTGAGTATCTATTCTAAAAAAAATTTCGGTATGAGTCAGAATCAAACCCAAGTTCTGGGACAACAGAGGATAAGTCCTTACCACTTGGGTTATCCAATCGTGCTCAGATTTCATCAAGTTATTACAATTGAGATTTACAAAATTCAATTTGATTTTTTTGTATTGTTCCATTAAAATGTAATGAAACAGGTAGGGCAATTATCGTCTCAATTTATTATTCTAATTTTTTAGAAGTTTTGAATTTTAGAAATTTAAATACTAATAAATATAAAAATATCTTTTAATATATTAGAAGTAGAACAGATGTTTGAATTTGTAGATGAGAAGAGTTCGAATTTATAGGAAAGTCATATAATTAGAAGAAGTAGAATAAGTATTTAATTATAACGCATATGATTAAAAGTTCAATTGGAAATATAATAGTAGTTCGAATAAACACTACTAAATATAAAAATATCTTTAACATATTAAAAGTAGAATAGGTGTTTGATTTTATAGAAGAGAAGAGTTCGAATTTATAGGGAAAACATCTATATTTATACTATATTATAATAAGCGAAAGGGGTATAATTTGTAGTTTGGTGACCCCCTATTTTTGGTTATCCCCCATTCACAACCGTTAGATGTTCAACTTAAATAGATCATGACCATTAGATACAGCAATATTAAAAGTTGGAGGTCTAAGGTTCGAATCCCGCCAACAACATTTTAATATAAAATTAATACTTAGATTATGTTATATAGAAAGGTTGAAGGTTCGATTCTCACCAACAACATATTAAGATTAGTAATGTTTATAATTTAATATATACTAAACTATAAGTAAATTAAAAAAAATAAAAGTAACTCGTGCTTTGCACGGGATATAAGCTAGTATAATTAGAAGTTCTATTGGAAGTAGAATAGGTATTTATAAGGCATATGATTAAAAGTTCTATTGGAAGTAAAATAGGAGTTCGAATTTATAGAGAAAAAGAGTTCGAATTTATAGAAAAAAAATAGTACTCATAAATTTTTGACAAGGTTTATACTTACAGACTTACACTTACAGTGAGAAATAATAATAAGAGGGGTAACGGTTCAATAAGCGCATATATACATTAGCTTTAAATTTATGGTATTAGTTTGATATGTTCCAAATTAACAAGTCAATTATAAATATGTGCCTCTTTATTGAATAATTATAAATATGTCTCATGATGAAATTTAACTCATATATAACTTATATACATATAATTATACATATATTTATACTAAATAAGACTAAAATACCCCCTTCTTTTTTTCTCCCACCCTCCTCCCTCCTGCCCCCGTAGGGCACATTCATTCATTAGGTGATTGTTAAGCAGTTACACAAAATTATCTGGTCATCAAAGTTTCAAGTACATACTTCAATTTTATCCCTTATTTTATCCCTTATTTGTTATTGGTACTATTCTCACAAACTTGTTGTTATCTCTGAAGTTGCTAACATCCTATGTAATTAAGAAACAGAATGCATGAAATAAAAGAGACATATTTCTCTCAACTTTTCCACCGAAAGAAACTTTTTCTTTCATCTTCATCTTCTTCGTCAGTCGCTTCTCCTCCGGCGGTGGTTTATCCACCAACCGGAGGCCCCTTTATTGTCTAGTTTCTTTACTTCTTTCAATAATCATCCTCCTTCTACGAGGATTGTGAGTTTTTTTGACTTGTTTACCCATTAATTGGGTTTATTTGTCTCTCCTTGTGAGAGTTTGTTTTGTCTCTCCTTGTGAGAGTTTGTTTGGTTTGTTTGGTTTGATGAAGGTCTGCAATAGATCAGACCTGTTGAGAATGATTTTGTTTATGTTTTGGGAGATCTGGAAAGTCCGCATCGAAGGGATGCTGACGATTATTGCAAGAGCTCACAACTCACAATTAAAGATTGCTCGTTACCTGTGGGGGGGTCTTCACTTTCGGCATGTCTATAGCTAGTATCCGGCATGTAGATAGCTGGGGTATTGCTCATCCTTTGAAGATTTTCTTTTTCGGCATGTCTATAGCTGGTATCCAGCATGTAGATAGCTGGAATGGCGTTCCTCTAACCATAGTTTATGCAACTGAGGCTTCTGAACACTGGGTTCGGAATTTGTTCGAGGGTTGGAGGGAAGAGCAGGTTGGAGCGAGCTGTTGTCAAGAAGCCATTTCTTCGACAAAATCACTAAAGCACAATTATCAAGTTCTATCAGTTCGATTACCGGTCTGCGAATCGTGTGGTAAATGCTGCATAAATTCTATGTCAGGCTATGGAGAGTGGTCTGTCACTCATCCTGTTTTTAGTAATCATGTATTTTATATTTTTAAAGTAATGCAAGTACGATTTATTCAAAAAAAAAAAAAAAAAAACAGAATGCATGTAGTTTCTATCCAAAAAAGTTTTGATTGCTCACTATATAGACTCTCAATGTGTATTTAATATGGGACTTGGTGGAATAAAAATGCCAAGAAAACTTTTCATTTTGTTTTGCTAATGTATATTTTCATTTATATTATTGTTTTACTTTTTGGTCGAAGAGAGAATTTCAACTCTGCCCAGGTTCAACAATGTAATTAACCCTGTATATATATATATATATATATATATATATATATATATATATATATATATATATATATATATATATATATACATATTAAAAAAGTTCTATGGAGTACTATTTAAATTGGAGTATTGGAGTAATAGATCTTAACCGTTCAATTTTTTTTTAATCTAATGGTCCACGTTTTTTTGCTTTTTTGTTTATAATAAAAATCAAAAGGGTGGTTTTGTAATTTTATGTATGATAAACCAAAAACAGTTTTATACATCGGATAGAATCTGTATTCATCAGGTGGTTACTTTTTTTAAGGGTTGCAGTTGTGATCGTTCATGGAAATTGCAACAGATCACAGGCGTCTTCCAGATACCACGTTTTATAGAAATCTTACATTATATTATATTATATTCTAATATTTTTTTGATATTATATTCTAATATTATATTATATTACATTATATTATATTCTAATATTTTTTTGATAATATTATATTATATTCTAATATCATACTTTATTGGTCTTTCCTTCTATTTTATAAAACAAAAAAGAACCAATAAAATCTTTACTTAAACACGGTTACTGTTATAACAAATGCAGTAAAACTAAAAGTATGCATACATTAGTGAATCGGTTAACTTATTTTTTTCACAAATAGTGCTGAAGTCTGCAACAACTTCAAAAACATGTAGAAGGAAGAACATAAGAGTGGTACTTTTTAAATTAAAAAGTAAACACGCAATGGTAACTTCCTCACAATTACACGAGATACAATTACTTTGGAGAATTCACCCATGTGATGTGATTCATACTTCCTCCGTCATCCAAACAGTCTTGGCGAAACTTACTGTAACACCCCAGCCCCACATCGAGGAGATTTGGGAATTCTGTTCAGTTTATAAGGCAAAGTACTACTACTAATTGCACCAACAAATCATGATCTTTTGGGGGCCTGTGGTGGGCTTGTGGTGGGCTTGTGGATTACCCAAGTTGGCTGCAATTGGGTCAGTTTGCTTTGGCTTATTTCGGATTCGGAATCAGGACTCGACACGATTTTCGAAAAAGGCTCGGGATTTGACCCGCGTTGTCACATATATCGTATTGTATTGAATATTGTGTTATTTTATATGTATGTGACAACGCGGGTCAAATCCCGAGCCTTTTTCGAAAATCGTGTCGAGTCCTGATTCCGAATCCGAAATAAGCCAAAGCAAACTGACCCAATTGCAGCCAACTTGGGTAATCCACAAGCCCACCACAGGCCCCCAAAAGATCATGATTTGTTGGTGCAATTAGTAGTAGTACTTTGCCTTATAAACTGAACAGAATTCCCAAATCTCCTCGATGTGGGGCTGGGGTGTTACAAACTCCCCCACTTAAACTCCTGACGTCCTCGTCAGGCCTGAACGGATATCCTATAGGTCCAAGATCGTTCCTCCCTAGCCATTGTGGGATAATACCGGCTAGCTTCATGTCCCCACCTCCGGATCTCTGTCCATTGTGGGATAATACCATCAGCCTTCGTGTCCCCACCTCCGGCAACTTGACGAATCAAGCTTTCGAGAGTCGGCTCTGATACCATATGTGACAACGCGGGTCAAATCCCGAGCCTTTTTCGAAAATCGTGTCGAGTCCTGATTCCGAATCCGAAATAAGCCAAAGCAAACTGACCCAATTGCAGCCAACTTGGGTAATCCACAAGCCCACCACAGGCCCCCAAAAGATCATGATTTGTTGGTGCAATTAGTAGTAGTACTTTGCCTTATAAACTGAACAAAATTCTCAAATCTCCTCAATGTGGGGCTGGGGTGTTACACTTACATTCTTATTTCTTCTTTCAATTCAAACTTGACTGTTTGCTGAGCATTCTTGATTACACTTGTGATTCTTTTAAAACAATGCTCAAGACCAAATCCACTTTTCGTTCCAAGTTTCAATAGTGTCAACTCTTATTTATAAAGTGCTGAAACTAAAGAAGAAGAGGAAAATCAAACTATTAGCTAATACTTAAAAACATGTAACCCTCTATTTACTAACAAAAACCTCAAAACCAAAAGGTTCACAACTTGTAAAAAACTAGTAAACCCCAGTAGTAATAAACCAATTCTCAACAAAGTTTTCCCTTGTACACATTTGGGAAGAACGATGACTGAAAAAAGTGGGGGTGAGAGCTCTCACTGTATTTTTCTTTTATCATTTGCTGTCCGTGAAATCTGCATCAATAACATCTCCTTCTTCTGGCCCCTTGTTGCGTAATTAGTACAATTTTCATTTAAGTAAGAGGACAAAAATGTCTTTTAAGAACGTGTAGTTAGTTAGTTAATCATGGTTAAAATAAAAAAAAGGACATATTAGAAAATGGGATATATTTATAATTATAAATAAATATAGGACACAATTATAATTGACCTTTTAAAATAGGACATATTAGAAAAAAAAAACCCTTAAAATTAATAAATATTATTAACATTATGTTTTAATTTTAATTAATAATATTATAATATATTATAAAATATAATTTTTTTTTTTCAAATCATTTCTCTATATAATTGAATTGATCGCGCGGCGTATATACATGTTTTCGAAACTGTTTTTTCATGAAACCGGATTGATATAACTACAGTCTATATAAGTTATTCTTTACCACTCCAAAATGACTTTTGATTTGCTGGCTAATTACATATGAATCCAGTTATCTCATCAAACAGAAAATTTACCAATTTCAGATTCATCGATCTGAAAAGAAAACAAAAAATAGACATCAGCCACCTATTTTTTAAGCTCTTTTGATGGGACTCTACCTACGAATATGGAGTAGGCCATAACCATTTACGCAGAGCAAATATTAACACCCATATTTATAGTATGGTAGTATTTAACTGTATCCAGAGAATATCCATTGGCACTGTATGACAAGTATAATCTAGAAAGTGATTTTCGTGCAGTAGACTACAAAATAAATAGCACATTTATATTTTTACCGGAGGCTTGTAGCTTTTAAATTTTCACCGTGTAGGAATAGAATTTAGTTATTTCCTTCCTCATTTTTAGTTGTTACGTTTGAAAAAAATATATATATTAAGAAAATTTTAATGATATAAATTATTTACATGTATAATCCTTAATTATTAAATTATGAGATTAGTTATAAGGTCAAATATTACTTATGGTCATAGTTGGTGGTTTTACCCTATGATATGATCTTAGTCTATCGTTATCTTAGAGCATCTTCAATGGGAGAGATCTTTTAGTAAAATTTGAAATTAATTACCATAAATAAGAATTATAAAGAATGTGTAAAAAAATTTGCATTCCAATGGGACAAAACAGTTGTCTATAATTATAAATAATCTCTTGATGTTGCCTGTATTTATCGAACCTCTAGAGACCTGTAATGAATTGCCACATCACTTATTTCTAAATTAAAATTATATATTCCATTAATAACAACTTGAAATATTAATAACATATAATTTTTAAAATATAGTCAATCATTATAGCCAATACCATCGGAATACAATGTCTTACAGATTCGACAAATTTTACATAATCAATATTTTATGTAATTTAGCCAATTATTTTTAGCTAACGCCATTGGAAATGCTCTTAGTTTACTTATGATCTTTTAGGAAATGTAGGTTGGTTTTCAGTGGTATTGTAAGCTAGTGGTCATGCTCCAAAGCTTTTCAGAATTTTCTCTGCGGAGTTTGTTTCTCAGGCTAGACTTGTTTATTTATAGATAAAATGACAGTTTGTAATCCCTATGTATATGGGTTTTGTCAAATTGGTCCAGATTTACGTTTTTTAGCATTTTGCAACCCCTATCTTCAGATCTCGCTTCATATTACAACCCCTATCTTCAAAAATGACATTTTGTACCCCTTATGTATAGAGGTTTTTGACTCATTTTTGCTTGTAAAATAGGTCAATTAGACGGGAGGGGTTGTAATATGAAGCGAGATTTGAAGATAGGGGTTGCAAAGTGTTAAAAAATGTAAATCTGGACCAATTTGACAAAACTCATATACATAGGGGTTACAAACTGTCACTTTGTCTTATTTATAATATATCTGGTTTATAAAAAAAAATAAGGTCAAATATTAGGATTAGGAAAGTAAGAATAGATATGAAAAAATTGGTACAAAAATACATTGAAATAAGAATAAGATAACTACATTGGAATAATTTTTTTTTAAAATATGACAACTAAAAAGAAATGATATTATTCTTTGTATTTATCTGTAAATTACCTGTACACTGTTGTCTGTTGAAAATGAAGGTTACCAGTACACGGTTGAAAATGAAAGAGACCTCTCTCTCTTTTACATTTTTATTTATAAAACAACAAGGAAAACGATAACGGGAAGTAGGGGTGTACGCGGTGCGGTTGCGGATGGTTTTTGGCGATTACGGTGGTTTTTCGATTTTGGCGGTTTTTGAAATTTTCAACCACAACCGCAATTGCGGTTGCGATTATTCGCACTTGCGGTTGCGGTTAAAGTCGCGGTTATGCGATGCGGTTTGCGGTTCAACCACCTATTAAAATTTGTATAAAAATATATTTTTAAATTGAAAAAATTTGATATTTTTTGTGACTAAAATTTTCATAAATAATTGGTAATATTTTAAGACTAAAAGTCATGAATACAAAGAAATGTAAACCAACATAATACAAAGAAATATGATGTATAAGCCTAAGACAAGAAAAGACAATGAAATAAGTCCATGACAAGAAAAGGAAATGTAAAACTAATATAATTCAAAGAAATATGATGTAAGACCCAAACATCAATGCTAAAGAATTAGCGCCAAGACTTAATTATATAATATAATATATGATTTATTAATTTATATTTATAAAAATATATAATATAAAACATATAAATTTTTAATTATATATATATATATATATATATATATATATATATATATGCGGTTTGCGGGTGCGGTTGCGATTTTGCGATTTTTCAATATGCAAATTCGCAGCCAACTCGCAAGTATGCGAGTGGTTACAGTTGCGGTTGCGATTTTACGGTTTTTCGTTTATGGCGGTTTTTGCGGTTGCGATTGCGAGTGGTTTGCGGTGCGATTGCGGTTTGTGGATAATTTTTACACCCCTAACGGAAAGCGAATCTTGTATACTTTAACTAGGACAGGTATTAAGATATATACCAGAAAATGTATTAGAAAGCAACAAAAAGAATTAGCAACTCTTATTTTTTGAAATGTCTACAATCATATTCATTCATTATGGAGCTCAGCGATGAAAGTAAAATTTATTTACAATTTTCTTTTAAGTTGATTGCAGTAATATGGTTTTGGACTTTGAAGTAGTCCTTCCGTTCTTTTATATATGACACTTTTTCACACATTTCAAAATTCTTTAATTAAGTACTTAAAATTGTCATTTTTAATTTTTTTAAATTAAATTATCTTTTACATACTTGAATTTTAAAAATAATAATTTTAAGAACAACTTGAATTATATGTAAAAAATCAAACATTATTCAAAAAGAAAGGACGGAGTATATATATATATATATATATATATATATATATATATATATATATATATATATAGGGCTTAATGATCCTATAGTTAACTATAGGTAAAGTTCCTACAGTTAACCATTGAAATCACGACACATCACATAGTTTCCTAAATAAAAATATACATCATTAATGCCCCTGCGGGGCCCTTATAAATAAAAGGTAATAATCACATTATTTTAAAGGTTAACTATAGGAAATTCTCCTACAGTTAACTGTAGAAACATTTTTCTCATATATATATATATATATATATATATATATATAAGGGCTTTAGTGGGAAACCAAATAGTTGAGTAACTTAGAAACTAATATCTAAATCATTAAATTTGAATCATCTTAAAATAACCAACTCCATCTTACATATACGTGCACACACAACTACCCATCACATTCTACTCTCCTTCTCTTACATGTTACTTTATCATTCTTCTCCGACAGGCTAATCCTAATTATTTATACACGTTAAAATACAACTATTTGTATAACCTTAGCTGTTATATAATTTTAATGGATATCAGGTTATTAGATCGTAATGTATTTCTCAATAGTTTTTCACGTACAGAACCTAGAACATAAAATTTTTGTATTACTATGTTTGCAATCAAAAAAATTAATTAGTACATGTACTGTAATTTTTTAGTTTTACAGTTTGTATTGTAATTTTTTGTTTTACAAAATTTGTGTTATGTATTTTTATATTTACAATATCATATATTTTTTATCTTTTATCATATGTAGTTTTACATTAAAATATCTATTTTTTATTATATAAATTATTAGATGCAACATTTTTTCATACAAAAAATGAGATTCATTTTGCAAGATATTTGAATAAATTGTAATTCTACAAATATATTTTGTACTTACAAATTGTCATTTTTTTTGAAATCTGATTTGTGTGATATGTGTGATACAACTATTTATAAAACCTTAGTTTTATAAATAGTTTTTAAAAATGTATAATTATACATTCTATTTTTGTTTTGTGTAATTTATATTTTATTTTGTATTAAAAATCGTCAATTTGTAAATGGTATTTTTCCCATTAAATTAAATTCTAATTTTTCTTTATTTTTCTAGTAATTTTGAGATGGTATGTTCTGTATTATATTAATAATAAATATTTTATAAATACAATACACATTTATTGTTTATTTATAAGGAAAATAGGATGGTGATAGTTATCGAAAGAAGAGGAGGGTGTTGAATGAGATATATTGTCCTACCAGAAAGATGTAAAAGATTAGAATACATATGTAAAAGATTAGAATACATATAGTGTGAAAATGGGTGATAATTAATGATAATGGACTTCTAAAATCAACTATATTTAGTTAAATAATTAATTTTATTTTTTTAATATTTATGCTTTCATTCAATTTTTCGTGGTGTTGTGTGTTGTTGCTATGTGCAGGTAGTTAAGTATAAGATGATCCGATGTGGTTAAGCACATGATAAGTGGAGTTGGTTAATCTTATTCATTCATTTTATTTTAAAATGAAGGGTAATGATGTTGATTACTTAGTTACTCAATTATATTTAGTTTCTTTTTTAGAAAAGGCCTATATTACATATACATATATATATATATATAGAGTTTTGCTCAAATGAGAACCAATGTTTTTGGTGAGAACTGAGATCTAATCTCAGCCCCTCAAATTTTAAACTATCTTAAATCCTCACCACACAAATAAAACACCCACATACGCATACCACATACGTTATGTACACACACAAATACACGTATACTCTCCCTGCCACCCCCCTTCCGGCCATGCCCATCCACCACGTCGCCACCGCCGCCACAATTAATCACTATCGGAAAACACAAAATCACCACCTACACACACAGACCCCACCCCCACCCCCACCGTTACTGTTGTCGCTGCCAGACCACCAATATCCGATCGCCGCTGTCTGTTCAGTCTTCATTAACATTGATTCGCTTTAATTGAATGTCTATGTCTCCTTGGTAATGCCCTGTCAAATCGATGCCGTGCTCGATACAGATCACTTCCAGAACTTTGCTCCGATCTGGTTTCCACATTGACCGTCCTGAATGTGAATAATTTCTCTCATTTTCGATTGGTTTTTAGAGAGAGAAAGTATTTAGAGTGTGAAAGTGTGAGTAATTGAGATGAAATGAGAGGTGGTCACTGTGTGGGTAAGGTGTTAATTTTATAAAATTATGCGTGTTTTGTAGATTCAGATATAGAAAAGGGGTTTTGCTTTTGTGTATGTAATGATTTGGATTATGTTAGGGTTGAATTTGTGGTGATTTTCGGGTTCCGTTAGTGATTTGTTGGTGGTGGCCGGAAGTGGTGGTTGTAACACCCTCACTAGCCACCAATAATATTATAAACTCTTATATTCAATTAAACATTGGTATAGGAGAAATTTTAGAAATTTCGGCATGATGTAATCATAAGCCGGACTAATCACCTGTTTAAGCAACTAAGTAGAACTAAAAACAGTCCACAAGCACCAGTCATACTAATCCATAAGAAAATAAAACCATTACAACCCAGACCGCACACAGGTCACTGTATGAAACAACTATCAATAGCTATTACAACCCAGAACTGAATCAAATAATATACAACCCATAAAATAAGATAATCTGCCTACAAATACAGATATAATATAAACCAAGGTATATGTCACTACCCAACCAACCGCCTCGACCCTCTGACTGCCTCGGTGACTACCCCAACCCGACGGACCACTTCTTCTAGACATGCTCTGGCTTAGCTGAGGAAACAGAATTAGCAAGCAAGTGAGCCAAAACGCTCAGCAAGTATATATGTATGAAATTAAAACATCAACAACTGATATGTCTGCAAGATTTTCAAGAATTAACAATTCAACAATATATATCTCAATTAAAGGTTCATCTTTTATCTGAATCATAGAATAGAATCGGATTGGACTATCATGCATTTTATAAATAAAAACAATTATAAGGTTAGGCTGCTGATCAGTCACGCACTAACCCCGGACAAACGCACACAGCAATGTCCTTTAATGGATCCACGGCACACATTGGCCTTAATTATTTCCGACCACGAATCTGGTCCGACCCTTACGGTCCACTTTTTTTTTAAAAAAAACTAACAGTCCAATCCTAACTAAACATCAGGTGTCGGAACAATCGACCACCTCAACTACCAAACATCTTGAACACTTTCGTTCCAGGTTAACATCTCAAATCTCACCAAATAGAACAAGGTCAGGTAATCTCTGAATTAAATATCGACAAGTTCGATATGACAAACAGGGGTATTGATTTAAGTCAAGCTACTAAGAGGATCAACGAAACGATATAATCAACTTGGGGTATAAAAATGGAATATTCAAAGTCAATGGAAATTATCAGAGCAGTTATATCGAGGATAAATCAAATGCATAAGAATCAAGTTATGATAATCATAATTCGCTGGAAATATAAGTGAAGTGGTCTACTTGAAAGAGGAGTGGAATAATACACTTGCAAGGAATATGGATGTAAATCAATTCATTAATAGCATCAACAACTTAGTGGAATCAATTTTGGGACATAACAATTAGGTATTCGCAATTTCGGAAAATTAACAGAACAATTATAGCAAGAATAATTTAAATAAGCATATGAATCAGACTTTTATAATCATAACTCATTTGAAAGGTAATTGAAGCAATTTACTTGCCTTAAATAGAAAATCACAGAATCCGAAGCGTCTTTACGTCCTCAGCTTTAGCCTTTCCTTTATCCACGGAATCTACACACAATATAACACTATTTCAGAATCCTGTTTAATACTCGCTAATCAATATAAACATTCCACTTAGTCTACCCCAGCGAATAGTTCCCTAATTTATGTTTATTTAATCATATAATATCAATACATAAGCTACAGACAAAAGTATTTAATCATATAGCCATGTAAGCACATACCACATATATATTTAAATATGAAGCCCGACTCACAACTCATATAACCTATATATTCATGCATACTCTTTACCAAGAAATGATTTTTAATATATATTTTAGAAAAATTTTGACGGCATCCCCTTTATACGGGGGACTGCCAGTCGGGATACAGCCGACACAACCAACACAAATATCAATTACCAATCAAATCCACATTTATTAACCAATCCCAAGTCACATTCCAACTCATTGATTTATAAGCCAATACAATTTAGGTAATTAATAACAACTCAATAATAAAATTACAATTTATTAGATAAATAACAAATATTAATTATTAAATAATTTTTGGCTCAGAAAATAATCATCATCGCCGTTTTATACCCTCGACTCAAATTAAATCACCGTCGAGGGGGCAAAATCCTGAGGGTACCCAAAATTAGGGTTTCCAACTCAGAATTCCACACTTACTAATTATACGGTTAATTTAACCAATATTTTTACAGAAGTTAGTTATCATAGCACTGATCAAATCATCGAAAATCTTGAATTATCCAACCACCATAGTCGAGTTACAATAGCAGTAAAATCAACTAGCAGTAAGAATTTTCAACACAATAACTCGTTTGCACAGTCACAGTAACAACACGGATGCAAGGGAGAACTGATAACACAACAATCCTCAGCCACTAGCCACAACACTCTATTCCCATAGCACAATACTTTTAATAACACACACACGCACACTGCTCTTGACACACACACACAGGCTTGTAGCACACACGCACAAAACACTCGACTCACACACTCACTTGCAGCAATTGCAAGCCATGACCACAATAATCGAATCAACATTAACAGTCCTGAAGCTTCAATACAGGAGAGACTCGAACAAACAAAGAACCACATTCGGCCAGCACTCGCGACACATCAACAAGACCCACACACACTCTCTCTGTGCATCCACACATACACAACAGCAACACACACACACGCACTAAGCATCATAGCTTAACCCACACACTCACACACACTGCAATCGTAACAGGGAGGGGGAGGGAATTAAAGTCGCAGCAGAATTCGAAAGCACGCCGGCTGGACTTACACAGCAGAGAAAATCTGGAGAGGCTAGAGAGAAAAACCCCAACACAGCAGCAAGATTTTAACCACGAGAGAATGGTAGAGGCGAATTGAGAGGTTTTGTCGAGAAGCTTCGAGAGAATCGTACCAAAAACGCAGAGGAGGAGAATTTGGAACAATGAAATTAGGGATTTTGGGGTTATAAGGAATTGGGGGAAAATATATAGAGAGTAAAGTGATTTTTAGAAGCATACATTTCTGAAAAAAACATTTCCTAAATCGACATCAATTATAAAAATGGGTAGGACATTAAATTTTAAAATTTAAAAATGAAGAATGTAAAATTACGATCACCCACATATTTTTAAAATATTTTTAGGATTTAAAACGAATTAAATACGAATTTTACAAGATTAAACCATTAAATTGGAAAATAATTCGTAAAATCATTTTAAAATCCTTGAAATCCAAAAATAATTCGCCACATATTTTTAAAAGTCATATAAACTAATAAAGTTAATAATGAAGAAGATTTCAGGATTTCTGCTAATCCCGAAGATTTAATAAAATTCACAGAAGGTAAATATAACGAAATTAAATAGGAAATCAATCCCAAAAATATAATTAAAATAGTCGGGCTTACATAACACATATAAAATATCTATCTGACCTCCAAATATTATTCCACAGACACATCACCTCCACAACAATTATATACGCCACATAATTCATATTTAATAATAAAATAAATAACTTTTAATAATAAATATTCTGAAATTTCTAAGGCGTTATAACCTTCCCCCCTTAAAAGGATTCTGTCCCCAGAATCTCACCTAAGAGAATAATTGAGGATACTTTTCCAGCATATCGCTTTCCAACTCCCAAGTTGATTCTTCCACCTTGGGGTTCCTCCACAAAACTCTCACTATAGGAATTGTTTTATTCCTCAAAACCTTTTCTTTCCGATCTAGTATCTTGATAGGCTGCTCCACATAAGACAAATCTGGCTGAATCTCTATCGGCTCGTATTCAATGACATGTTTAGAATCCAGATGGTACTTCTTAAGCATAGATACATGGAACACGTTATGGATATGTTGCATATGGGGCGGTAAAGCTAACTCGTAGGCTACTTTCCCGACTTTCTTTAATACCTCGAAAGGCCCCACAAATCTTGGATTAACTTTCCTTTCTTGCCAAATCTTACTAATCCTTTCCACGGAGATACTTTCAACAGTACTTGCTCTCCTTCTTCGAATTCCATATTCTTTCTGGCCAAATCAGCATACTTCTTCTGTCGGTTCTGAGCTGTCACTAACCGTTTCTGAATAAGTTGAACTATTTCCTTGGTTTGCTGCACTAACTCAGGTCCGAGTATCTTTCGCTCGCCAACTTCTTCCCAGTATACTGGAGATCGACACTTTCGTCCATATAACGCTTCATATGGTGGCATACCGATACTAGCATGAAAACTATTGTTGTATGAAAATTCCACTAACGGCAAGTGTTCATCCCAACTTCCTACAAAATCCAATGCACAAACTCGGAGCATATCTTCAATTGTTTGAATTGTTCTTTCACTCTGGCCATCAGTTTGAGGATGGTATGCAGTACTCATTTTTAATTCGGTGCCCAAACATTCTTGAAAACTTCTCCAGAATCTTGAATTAAATCTTGGATCTCGATCTGAGACTATTGATACTGGAACTCCATGTCGCACCACAATCTCTTTTATGTATAAATGAACCAATTTGTCTAATGAGAACCTCTCGTTTATCGGAAGGAAGTGTGCAGATTTCGTTAAGCGATCAACAATTACCCAGATAGCATCATGATTAGCTCTCGTCCTTGGCAATCCAACCACAAAGTCCATTGCAATATGTTCCCATTTCCACTCGGGAATCTCTAATGGTTGTAGCATCCCACTTGGCCTTTGATGTTCTGCTTTTACTTTCTGACAGGTCAAACACTTACTCACCCATTCAGCAATATCTCTCTTCATATCCGGCCACCAGAAGTTTCTTTTCAAGTCTCGATACATTTTCGTACTTCCTGGATGAATCGAATATTTCGAACTGTGGGCTTCCTGTAAGATCTCATTCTTCAACTCTGTCACATTGGGTATCCAAATACGTGAAGAAAATCTTAATATCCCCTTGTCATCTACCTGTGTGCATATTTCCTCACCTGTTAACTTGTTCACATCTCCGCTCATGACTTCCTCCTGGCATCTGCGAATCTTTTCTAATAATTCTGGCTGAAACGTCATAGTGTACACCGTATCTGTACTACTTGCAGGCATACACACCTCTATCTCCAATCTTTCAAACTCTTTGTATAATTCCTCAGGCATGGTCAACATACTGATTTTCTCCTTCCTACTTAAAGCGTCCGCCACCACGTTCGCCTTCCCAGGATGATAGTTGATAGTACAATCATAATCCTTGAGTAATTCCAACCATCTTCTCTGTCTCATATTTAACTCTTTCTGGGTGAAAATATATTTTAAACTCTTGTGGTCCGTGTAAATTTCACACTTTTCCCCATACAGATAATGTCTCCAAATCTTCAAGGCGAAAACAATCGCGGCTAATTCTAAGTCATGAGTAGGATATTTCTGCTCGTGAGGTTTCAATTGTCTTGAAGCATAAGCAATTACCTTACCGTGCTGCATTAGTACACATCCCAAACCTTTGTGAGATGCATCACTGTAGATCACAAAATTTCCCTTTTCATCTGGAAGTGTCAATACAGGTGCAGTCACCAATCTCTTCTTCAATTCCTGGAAACTTTCTTCACACTTCTCATTCCACACAAACTTTTCATTCTTCCTTGTCAACTTTGTTAGTGGGGTGGCTATTTTCGCAAAGTCTTGAACAAATCTTCGATAATATCCCGCCAATCCTAAGAAACTTCGAACCTCTGTGGGTGTTTTAGGTCGGTCCCAATTCATCACGGCTTCAATTTTAGCAGGATCCACCTGAATCCCTTCACTGCTGATGACATGCCCTAAAAACTGCACTTCTTTCAGCCAAAACTCACATTTGGAAAATTTCGCATACAATTTCTCTTTCCTCAACGTTTCTAAGGCTATTCTCAAATGCCCTGCATGCTCTTCTTCGGTCTTCGAGTATATCAGAATATCATCTATAAACACAATCACAAACTTATCCAAATACTTCTTGAAGACTCTATTCATTAGGTCCATGAATGCTGCTGGTGCATTAGTTAGCCCAAAGGCCATCACCAAGAACTCGTAGTGCCCATATCTAGTCCGAAACGCTGTTTTTGGAACGTCTTCCGGTCTAATCTTTAATTGAAAATATCCTGACCGCAAATCAATCTTCGAGAAACAAGTTGCTCCTTTCAGTTGATCGAATAAATCATCAATTCTTGGCAAAGGGTATTTATTCTTAATGGTCAACTTATTTAGTTCCCGATAATCGATACACAGTCTCATACTTCCATCCTTCTTCTTTACAAATAATACCGGAGCTCCCCACGGCGATACACTAGGTCTAATAATACCTTTCTCCAGAAGATCTTGCAATTGTACTGCCAATTCCTTCATCTCTACAGGTGCCATTCGATAAGGAGCCTTTGACACGGGTTCAGTTCCTGGGGCTAAATCAATGGTAAATTCTATTTCTCTATCCGAAGGCAATCCGGGAAGTTCATCCGGAAAAACATCAAGAAATTCATTCACCACTGGAATTTCCTCTATTTTAGGCACCTCTTGACTAGTATCCATGACATAAGCCATATAGCCCTCGCATCCTTGCCTCAACAACCTCTTTGTCTGAATGATCGTTAAAAATCTCCTATCTTGCCTCTGACCCCTAAAAGTAACCTCTACATTATCAGAGGGTTTAAGGATCACCTTCTTATTCTTACAATCAATTTGGGCATTATTCTCTGTTAACCAATCCATTCCTAAAATAACATCAAATTCACCTAACTGAAATGGTATCAAATTAGCGTAGAAACAATGCCCTGAAATATCAATCTTGCAACGTGGACACACTTGAGTCACCGGAATTCGTTCTGAATTAGCTATTTCTATAACTATAGCTTCACGTAACATGCATACCTCACAATTTAACTTTTGAACAAATTCTTTGGATATAAAGGATTTCGTAGCCCCGGAATCAATTAACACTTTAGCTTGAACAGAATTTACAGGGAGCGTACCTGCTACCACATCCGAATTCTTAATAGCTTCGTTCAGAGTCATGTTGAAAGTCCTCGCCACTGGTCTGATACTTGATGTTGGGGGTGCTTCAATTGCTTGCAGTATTGGATTAGCCAGAACTGGAGGTTTCACTACAGGTACTTTACAATCTTTCATTATATGCCCTGGCTTCCCACAACGGTGACACACAATTCCTGCCTTGCATTCCCGAGCATAATGACCTTTTTGATTACATTTGAAACACGTCACCTCCAACTTTGTACACACCCCCGGATGCCTCTTCCCACAAGTTTTGCATTCTGCCAAGGGTGGCCTAACCAATTTCTGTTGACTCGCATCTTGAATTCTATTTCCTTGGCCCCCATTCCCTGATCCCGGCTTCTTAGGGTTCCCATACTTTCCTGGCTGGAATCCTGGCTTTTTATTTGGCACATTATGAGAACTGCCTTGCTCTTGTCGTTCCCCCATTGACCCAGCCTTCCTTTTCTTTCCTTCTTTTTCCTTGAAGTATAATTCGCTTTCCCCTTCAGCTATCATGGCCTTTTGCACCACTGCTGCATAAGTCTCCAACTCCAAAACTGCTAGTTTAGTACGAATCCACGGTTTCAATCCTTGTTGAAACCTCTTAGCCTTCTTCCTCTCCGTATCCACATAGGCCGGAGCAAACCTAGCTAGTTCCGTAAACTTGGTTTCATATTCTGTCACCGACATTTTCCCTTGTTTCAGCTCCAAAAACTTCATCTCCATCTGGTCTTTCATATAGTCGGGGAAATACTTTTCCAAAAATAGTTCTGTGAACCTCTCCCAAGGAATCACCTCAGTAGCTTCCAACATCTTCACCGACTCCCACCAGTAAGTAGCTTCATTCTTCAAGAAATAACTTACATATTCAGTTTGTTTGTCTGCTGGGACCCCCACCAGTGCAATGGCTTTTTCCATCTCTTTTAACCAAGACCTCGCCTCCACCGGGTCCGCTGTCCCTTTAAACTCAGGAGGTTTTACTGCCTGGAAAGACTTAAAAGTAACCACCGGAGGAACAGGTGGCTGCTGCTGCTGCTGTTGTTGCTGTTGCTGCTGTTGAGCCAACAACTGCTGCTGTAATTGCTGCTGTTGCTGTGCCAGAGTAGCAGTCTGCTGAACAAGAGTTTGTAATATTTGTGCTAAGGCAGGGTCCATCTGACCAACAGGGGGTGGATTAGCTTGCTCCCCCTGATCGGGGGTTCGGGTATTTTGTTTCTTCTTTTTGGGAGGCATATTTCTGAAATCAATGAACAATTATATTAGATTCAGGTTCAGAAAATAATAACTCAAAATGATCCAACCTAAACAAACAATGCATATATTACTGAAAGATAATTCGAGGTCTCCAACCAATATTTCGGTCAACAATTGATTCACAGGGTGCAATAGGATATCAATCCAAGGTTACACAAGGTATTCACAAACGTTCAACAAGTGCTATAAAGAAACAATAGTCATAATGCTAAGGTCAAACATAGTATCGAAAGTAAAAACTATGCTAGAAGGAAATGATGCTGAAGGTAAATATGAAACGAGCAGTAAATAAGATGCTTAAATAAATGACAGTATAAAAGAATTTAACACAGTTCTGCGAAAATGATAATGACATATATAGATAGATCTGATACAAGCGTAAGAACAACGCTTCGATAAGGGTACAATATAATACTAAAAGAGAAGACTGCTAACATCTAGTCACAGTACAACAGATATATACAACAAAACTGGTCGTACTGCAAATCCTGACGTACTACTACCACCATAACATGCCTCTAAATACCACATCATCATACTACCCTAATCATCACTGGTCATCATCGTCATCCGACTCTCCCCACCAAGCTGATCCCAAAATGCTCTCCAGCTCTGCCGTCACCAGACCTAGGGTCACCTGCTGTGTCACAAATGCCGGCTCATCTCGGGATCTCATCCGTCCCCGCCTAATGACAACACGTCTAAGAGCTCGTACTCGCCTCCGGACATCCTCCAGCTCAGCCACCACTCTATCTCTATCTCTAGCCCGCTCCTCCTCCCCAGCCCTCATAGCCCTCCACTCTGCCATCTGCCCCAAGAGATAGTCCCTCTCGCGGGCCACTCGCTCGTACACATGGTATGGTACAGGCTGAGGAGTATACTGGTATGCTGGCCCATTCACCGAGCCCTGCGATCCTACGAACGGCTGCATAACCCCCGGGGAAATCTGCTGCGGTACAGAAGCCCCACCTTCCGGATCCTCGTCCGGGTCTGAATCGGAACCAGAAGCAGGTGCCTGAAGTATACATATATATATATATAATATAATTAGACTTCCGGTCTCTCACGAAACCATCCTAACCTTTCTTATAACTCTACCCCGACTCCCCACCTAATTGTTTCAGTGACTGTGACCTGTGGCTCTGATACCAACTTGTAACACCCTCACTAGCCACCAATAATATTATAAACTCTTATATTCAATTAAACATTGGTATAGGAGAAATTTTAGAAATTTCGGCATGATGTAATCATAAGCCGGACTAATCACCTGTTTAAGCAACTAAGTAGAACTAAAAACAGTCCACAAGCACCAGTCATACTAATCCATAAGAAAATAAAACCATTACAACCCAGACCGCACACAGGTCACTGTATGAAACAACTATCAATAGCTATTACAACCCAGAACTGAATCAAATAATATACAACCCATAAAATAAGATAATCTGCCTACAAATACAGATATAATATAAACCAAGGTATATGTCACTACCCAACCAACCGCCTCGACCCTCTGACTGCCTCGGTGACTACCCCAACCCGACGGGCCACTTCTTCTAGACATGCTCTGGCTTAGCTGAGGAAACAGAATTAGCAAGCAAGTGAGCCAAAACGCTCAGCAAGTATATATGTATGAAATTAAAACATCAACAACTGATATGTCTGCAAGATTTTCAAGAATTAACAATTCAACAATATATATCTCAATTAAAGGTTCATCTTTTATCTGAATCATAGAATAGAATCGGATTGGACTATCATGCATTTTATAAATAAAAACAATTATAAGGTTAGGCTGCTGATCAGTCACGCACTAACCCCGGACAAACGCACACAGCAATGTCCTTTAATGGATCCACGGCACACATTGGCCTTAATTATTTCCGACCACGAATCTGGTCCGACCCTTACGGTCCACTTTTTTTTTAAAAAAAACTAACAGTCCAATCCTAACTAAACATCAGGTGTCGGAACAATCGACCACCTCAACTACCAAACATCCTGAACACTTTCGTTCCAGGTTAACATCTCAAATCTCACCAAATAGAACAAGGTCAGGTAATCTCTGAATTAAATATCGACAAGTTCGATATGACAAACAGGGGTATTGATTTAAGTCAAGCTACTAAGAGGATCAACGAAACGATATAATCAACTTGGGGTATAAAAATGGAATATTCAAAGTCAATGGAAATTATCAGAGCAGTTATATCGAGGATAAATCAAATGCATAAGAATCAAGTTATGATAATCATAATTCGCTGGAAATATAAGTGAAGTGGTCTACTTGAAAGAGGAGTGGAATAATACACTTGCAAGGAATATGGATGTAAATCAATTCATTAATAGCATCAACAACTTAGTGGAATCAATTTTGGGACATAACAATTAGGTATTCGCAATTTCGGAAAATTAACAGAACAATTATAGCAAGAATAATTTAAATAAGCATATGAATCAGACTTTTATAATCATAACTCATTTGAAAGGTAATTGAAGCAATTTACTTGCCTTAAATAGAAAATCACAGAATCCGAAGCGTCTTTACGTCCTCAGCTTTAGCCTTTCCTTTATCCACGGAATCTACACACAATATAACACTATTTCAGAATCCTGTTTAATACTCGCTAATCAATATAAACATTCCACTTAGTCTACCCCAGCGAATAGTTCCCTAATTTATGTTTATTTAATCATATAATATCAATACATAAGCTACAGACAAAAGTATTTAATCATATAGCCATGTAAGCACATACCACATATATATTTAAATATGAAGCCCGACTCACAACTCGTATAACCTATATATTCATGCATACTCTTTACCAAGAAATGATTTTTAATATATATTTTAGAAAAATTTTGACGGCATCCCCTTTATACGGGGGACTGCCAGTCGGGATACAGCCGACACAACCAACACAAATATCAATTACCAATCAAATCCACATTTATTAACCAATCCCAAGTCACATTCCAACTCATTGATTTATAAGCCAATACAATTTAGGTAATTAATAACAACTCAATAATAAAATTACAATTTATTAGATAAATAACAAATATTAATTATTAAATAATTTTTGGCTCAGAAAATAATCATCATCGCCGTTTTATACCCTCGACTCAAATTAAATCACCGTCGAGGGGGCAAAATCCTGAGGGTACCCAAAATTAGGGTTTCCAACTCAGAATTCCACACTTACTAATTATACGGTTAATTTAACCAATATTTTTACAGAAGTTAGTTATCATAGCACTGATCAAATCATCGAAAATCTTGAATTATCCAACCACCATAGTCGAGTTACAATAGCAGTAAAATCAACTAGCAGTAAGAATTTTCAACACAATAACTCGTTTGCACAGTCACAGTAACAACACGGATGCAAGGGAGAACTGATAACACAACAATCCTCAGCCACTAGCCACAACACTCTATTCCCATAGCACAATACTTTTAATAACACACACACGCACACTGCTCTTGACACACACACACAGGCTTGTAGCACACACGCACAAAACACTCGACTCACACACTCACTTGCAGCAATTGCAAGCCATGACCACAATAATCGAATCAACATTAACAGTCCTGAAGCTTCAATACAGGAGAGACTCGAACAAACAAAGAACCACATTCGGCCAGCACTCGCGACACATCAACAAGACCCACACACACTCTCTCTGTGCATCCACACATACACAACAGCAACACGCACACACGCACTAAGCATCATGGCTTAACCCACACACTCACACACACTGCAATCGTAACAGGGAGGGGGAGGGAATTAAAGTCGCAGCAGAATTCGAAAGCACGCCGGCTGGACTTACACAGCAGAGAAAATCTGGAGAGGCTAGAGAGAAAAACCCCAACACAGCAGCAAGATTTTAACCACGAGAGAATGGTAGAGGCGAATTGAGAGGTTTTGTCGAGAAGCTTCGAGAGAATCGTACCAAAAACGCAGAGGAGGAGAAGTTGGAACAATGAAATTAGGGATTTTGGAGTTATAAGGAATTGGGGGAAAATATATAGAGAGTAAAGTGATTTTTAGAAGCATACATTTCTGAAAAAAACATTTCCTAAATCGACATCAATTATAAAAATGGGTAGGACATTAAATTTTAAAATTTAAAAATGAAGAATGTAAAATTACGATCACCCACATATTTTTAAAATATTTTTAGGATTTAAAACGAATTAAATACGAATTTTACAAGATTAAACCATTAAATTGGAAAATAATTCGTAAAATCATTTTAAAATCCTTGAAATCCAAAAATAATTCGCCACATATTTTTAAAAGTCATATAAACTAATAAAGTTAATAATGAAGAAGATTTCAGGATTTCTGCTAATCCCGAAGATTTAATAAAATTCACAGAAGGTAAATATAACGAAATTAAATAGGAAATCAATCCCAAAAATATAATTAAAATAGTCGGGCTTACATAACACATATAAAATATCTATCTGACCTCCAAATATTATTCCACAGACACATCACCTCCACAACAATTATATACGCCACATAATTCATATTTAATAATAAAATAAATAACTTTTAATAATAAATATTCTGAAATTTCTAAGGCGTTATAGTGGTGGTTTGTGGTGATTTGGTCGCGGTGATTTTCATACATCGGTGGTGATTTTTTGGTGGTAGTGGCGGTAGTGTGGTGGTCGGAGGCGGTGAAGTGCGGTGATTTTCTGTTTAAAGGTGGTGATTTTTGTTGGTGGTGGCGGCGGCGTGGTGGCCGGAGATGGCGGCAGTGTGGTGATTTTCTTTTTAACAGTGGTGATTTTCTGGGTTGGCCGGAATTTGTTGCCGGAGATGGTGATCGGAAATGGTGACCGGAGTAGGAAATAAATGATTGTGGAAGATGATGTTGAATTAAATGAATAATAAAAATTAAAATTTTAAATATGAATTGTGGGGCTAGGATTTAATTTACATATAAAAATATATGGCTAGGATTAGATCTCATATCTCACCATAAGTGAGGGTTCTCATTTGAGCAAGACTCTATATATATATATATAGGGTCTTGCTCAAATGAGAACCCTATTTTATGGTGAGAACTGAGATCTAATCTCAGCCCCACAATTTTTAACTAACTTTAAATCTCAACCACACGAATTAAATAACCGCATATACACACCCATTACACACACGCAAATACACGCACTCCCTCCCCCAAAAGAAATGCAAAAAATTGTACACAGGAGTGTATCATTTATTTAGTCAATCCACCCCACCCCAATCTCCTATCGCAATTCCGATCATTGGAAAGCCAATCCCATCCACCACAACCAACCGCCATCTCCTCTCCCTCTCTTCATCCTCTCTCATTCCACCGTCGCCGGAAAATCAAACCTCCACTTGCCCACCCAGCACCCAGCATACACATACGACACACAACACGCACGACACACAACACCTCTCTCATTCCACCGTCGCCGTCGCTTCTGACATGATTTTGACTCACCGGATTTTGTTCCAAGTTGCCGACGTTTGACCGGTTTTTGGTTGTCTCGATTGTTTACGAATTTTTGTCTATGTGTATAAGTCTGTTAGAGTGGTACATAATATGTGGTGATTTTTGGACTCCGATGGTGATTTATTGGTAGTTTATATTTATTCTTTTGCAAATTTATATTATTTTCTTGTAATTTCAAGTGTGTATCAAGTGATTATATAAAATTGGAGGTGAAGATGGTGATTGTTGTGGTGCTGGTGTAGTCATTGCCGTATTTCATTTTTCGGTGGTGATTTTTCGTTTTCCGGTGGTGATTTTTTGTTTACAGGTGGTTGGAGTGGTGATTTTTGTGTTTCTGGTGGTGATTTTTGATTTGGCGTTGGTGATTTTGTGTTTGCCGGTGGTGATTTTTGTGTTTCTGGTGGTGATTTCTGGTTTGGTGGCGGTGATTTTATGTTTGCCGGTGGTGATTTTCTGATGGTCGCCGGAGGTGATGGTGGTCGTCGGTGGTGGTGGATGCTTGAATTAGTAAGAAGATGGTGAAATCCCAAATATAAAATATTAAAATATTAAAATGTTAAATGAATGGTAAGAGATGAATATATTGTATTTAAATGGGTGGATAGGATTAGATCTCATATCTCACCATAAGTGATGGTTCTCACCTGAGCAAAATCCTATATATATATATATGTATAATTTTTTGATAGTAAACTTTTTAAAGGCGATGTTTATATAAAATAGATTGTATATATATTCTTGAATATATTTTAAAAATCCCATTTATAATTTTAAATTAAACAAAATATTGAAATAAAATTTGTTACAAATTGTTATGCCATAATTTTGGCATGTCTAATAATCTCCCAAATTTCTAATATCTATTAATTATTAATTCAGATTAATAATTATTACTTAACCGCTAAGTTTTATCCTCTCCCTGAAACGAGGAAAGAATCAATCTTAATAATCAATTGCGGAAAATATCTCCAAACGATATTCTTCACATCAGGAAGATATCACAACGATAAGATTAAATCAGATAAAATCAATCATTACCCACATTAACGTAACTTATCCCTTAAGTCTCTCGGGATAAGCCCAATTAACTCACAGAACTACGTGGGCTTGATCCTATATAAACATAGGTACGTAGGCATCTTGGCATGATGGGATCCGATACACGAGACAAATCGAGACACCTGCCAAGTCCAGCCCCCTCTTTTTCATAAACCTAAATCCCCTAAAACAGTCGCATTCATAATTCGCTCTATTATTCCAGCATCCCTCCGATTTCGTGCTGTTACGAAATTCCTCCAACAACATTTGGCGCTAGAAGGAGGGGCCTAATTTATTATTCGAGGAGGACGAATAATTACAAATAAATTCATGGGGACTTTTGGGTTTTTTCAACAGCTACGGCGTACACATCCTCGCATGAAGACGATAGCAGCACAGAAGACGACAGCAGCACGTAGAAGATCAAATATAAATGCCAGGAGTTCGTGGACAACAAAACAAAAAAAAAAACAACCACGTGAGTCAGCAGCATTATCAGGCAAGTGGTGCGGCAAAAAAGAAAAAAATGACATATTAACCATTGCGGGGCCTGCAGTACCAATTCGGAGAAGCAATGGATGGCGGCACTCAGAAATCCAAACTCGGCCAAAAATAAAAATAAAGATAAGCCTTCTTTCTTTTAATTTTTATTTTCTGCACATTAATTATTATGTCACGCATGCATAATCATGTTTTTAAATATTTTTTCAAGAAAAATATTTATTATTCAGAAAATTCGTGTGAGCAATATATTTTTATGCTTGTAAAATTATTGCAATTTGGAAAATATCGTACAAGATATTTATGTTGATGAATTGCCGGATTTATTTTACAATCTCGTACGAGCTGCATGTTTTCAAGAGAAAAAAAAATTATATATTCGAGACGCATAATTTAGAAAAGATTTTCTACAAAGAAAAGAAGCATTATTTTCTTAGAAAATAAATATCGCGACATTCTTAAAAGAGCATATTTATTATTGCATTTGAATTTGTAAAATATTTTTCATATATCGTCGCGGTAGTACATATATGTCAAAAATATTTTCAAACTTGCGAACTAAATTGTCAAGTAGGTAGCATGGACAAGCTATAAATCTCGTAAGGCTACATGCTTAGTAAAGTTCAGCACCCTCTGGATCATCATTGAAGGCCCATGGCCAGATCTCTCAAGATCGCATGGGTGGAGGCATCCCTATGCACAATTACATTGAAGGCCCATGGCCAGATCTCTCAAGATCGCATGGGTGGAGGCATCCCTATGCACAACTACATGTACATCTACATCTACATCATCTTATCTACATCGAAGACTCCGCAAGACACATCATTATGTGATTGCATCAAACACATCATTATGTGGTTGCATCAAACACTTGAAAAGCGTGTATGCCAGCTCGGGATATATACAAATGCCAAGGTCCTAACTTGACAATGAGGATCGTAACGGATTTCAAACGAATTATTTATGCTCGCACATTTGAAAACCTTGGCAAATATATATCTTATAGTGGTCATCGCATGCTATCACTCTTGCATCCGCATACGCCTAACGAGCACAGTGGTGCTCTAAGTGTTTTTCTAATCATTTATTTTTAGTTGTTTCAGCGACTCAAGAAATTTGGAAGCTTGAAGAATGTTTAGTTCTCCACTGCAACAAGCTACACTGAAGAACTGGGGGCTAGTTGTTATGCCATAATTTTGGCATGTCTAATAATCTCCCAAATTTCTAATATCTATTAATTATTAATTCAGATTAATAATTATTACTTAACCGCTAAGTTTTATCCTCTCCCTGAAACGAGGAAAGAATCAATCTTAATAATCAATTGCGGAAAATATCTCCAAACGATATTCTTCACATCAGGAAGATATCACAACGATAAGATTAAATCAGATAAAATCAATCATTACCCACATTAACGTAACTTATCCCTTAAGTCTCTCGGGATAAGCCCAATTAACTCACAGAACTACGTGGGCTTGATCCTATATAAACATAGGTACGTAGGCATCTTGGCATGATGGGATCCGATACACGAGACAAATCGAGACACCTGCCAAGTCCAGCCCCCTCTTTTTCATAAACCTAAATCCCCTAAAACAGTCGCATTCATAATTCGCTCTATTATTCCAGCATCCCTCCGATTTCGTGCTGTTACGAAATTCCTCCAACAACACAAATGTTAATGTAGGAAGTACAGGTTGTAGAGAACAACATGAACAAATGCATATACAATTTGAAGATATGTTGAATATAATGAAATTAGTAAACAATTATAATGAATTGATGGTTATAGTTTGTAAATACACGTCTGGAAACTGAAGTTGAACAACAGAAATGCATACATATGTTTAGCATGTAGGTTACTAATTCATGTTTTACTTTGCAATTGAAATTTATAGTTTAGGGTTGTTGGGCCATCAACAAACTTTAATTTTGCAATAGAATAATATTATGTATTTTGTGAGAGTCGTATGAATTTATTTTTTAATAACTTTCAAAATTTCATTTTAATTGAGTTTTTTTAAACGTCAGATATATTTATTCAAAATTAAAAAATATATAGAGGACATGCTAATCCAACTCCTTCAAAAGACCTAAAAGAAGATCAAATGACTAAACATAACTGTAAGGAGTAGGTAGCATTGACCTTCCAGACAATAATACTAGATAAGGAACACTACTATACTGCTACATGACTACAGTAGCATTCTAAATAGCTGGACCATGCTAACTTATACCTAATGCTAATACTTTCATGCCTCTGTAGATGGGAAAGATTAATAGATGCCTCGCGCCATTATGACGAGTTACCGAAGACATAGTCCTCAGCTCCATCTTCATAGACTGGTACAATCATTGGGCCCTCCATATTGTTATCAATTGCATAATAATTTTCATGAAATGCATATCTACCATGAATCATTTCTTCTCCTGACAACAGCTCGACTGGGTCATCTTTTTCGCTCATGATCTCAACATCGTGGTATAAAGGATTAGTGGTTCCAAACTCCAGGTCCAAGTTAAGTAATCCACAGCTCCTACAGGTATTTTAAAAGTGTATAATTGCTTACATTTTTCTCCTCCCAACTTAGCTTGGTAAATTGCCACTGGGTTGCGATCCGGAAAGATGTAGGCAATTGTGCAAATTCACCTTAGTCGTGAAGCGAAATGTAGATTTGCTTCGCTGTTTTAACGATTTCTAGCTCCTGTGGTACAATGAGCATTAATTGGCCTTTTATCAACTACCAATCGTAACTTCCCAAAACGACGTGGGATAATTCTCAACAATATTCTCATGATTCTCATCCTTCACACATCGGGTTCGAGACTTGTCAAATCTGTCTCCTTTTGTGTGACCTAGCTCCCTTCACTCATATTGAAAGTTCATCTGGTAATTTGACTCCCTTAACCCATATTGAAAGTTCACCTATTAATCTAACACTGTTTAGCCCATATTACTTGGCTCACATGCCTTCTTATTAAGTCCATTCTGGAGAAGCTTACCTACCTCCTCCTAAACCCATTATGGAATCGATTAAGGTTGTTATGGATCATTATAACTATAGCTTTGATACCCTTGTTCGATCGTCAACAAGCTTTAACTCCACAATAATATGATATTGTTCGCTCTAGACTGTGCCTACACTGGTTTATTTTTGGATAACTCCAAAAAATCTCTTCCTAATGGAATTAACTAGAATACTTACTAACTAACAATTTGTCCTTTTCACAAACGATGTGGGATAGCATGTTGGGTATGAAATACACTTGGATAATACAGGGGGGTAAATTTATTATCAACCTTTTCTTGATTTTTCTTTGTTCTATTTATGTGTTTGAATCTGTTTGATTTCGTAGCTTGAGTATGTATGTTTCAACAAGAATAATGTGCAAATTAAACAACACACAAACTCACTTTAAATCTAATATTTTATTAGATTCGAAGTAAGGTACAATCTGTGAACACAAATTGTATTCTTAGTTTCGCTTTTCTCAGAGAGATATTCTTGATTGTATAATGAAAAATTTAACAACTAAAGATATTGTTAAGGAACTAGTTCATCTAAAATCGTAAGATGTCAGAGGAAGGGCCCAACTGGATCTTATATTATATTCTAACACTCCCCTCACTCGAAAGTTCATTTATGGGTCGAATAGTGGATCACGGACGCCCATTTTAGGGCATAAATTGCCTTTCGTGTCCATAATAAATATTGAGAATATTGAGGATCGTGGAGAGTCGAAGCTGAGACCTTAGTGCCTGAACTCTGATACCATGTTAAGTAACCAACTCATCTAAAATCTTAAGGTGTTAGAGGAAGGTCTTATATGGATCTTATATTAATATTCTAACATATATGAGTCTATGTACTTATAGAACATGTACATAGCTCATTTTGTAAAACTATTAACAGACAAACTAACTTTCTAAGCTTGACTATGCTATTTTAGTGAAACTTGGTATCATGTGATTTTTTCTTGTTTTGCATACTGACCAGATCCACTTCTTTAGCTGTTTCTCCTTGAATTTCTCTCCAAGCATATTTTTAGGCTTGTCAGCTTGCAACAATTGGACCACTCCAGTTGTCGTGGTTTGTGTAGATTTTCTGATTCGAGACTTTTCATTAATTTTGTTATAATTACGGTTCTTGTGTTAAATATTGAATTGCACAATAACTTAATTTTTTCTAGTAATTTTATAATTGTAAATTTGTAAAATGATTATTTACTTTCTAGATTTGATTTTATGTTTGCATTATGTTGTAAATAAATAAAATATTATATTGGATAAACTGACAATGTTTCACTGAGTAAAAAACTTGAAAAAATTCAAGTATTAATAACACACGAAAATTGTAATATAACTGTAACAAAGATAAACCAAATTTTTTAATAAAATTATTAATATTAAAATACAAAATTACATAAAATTTTAAGATCAACCAAAATAATAAATTTGAATCTGATTTATATAAAAATTCTTTCACATTCATGACTCGCACGAATTATCATTTAATTCGAAAAGGTCATATTGTAGAGGAAAGAAAAGAGTTAAGTTGACTTTGTGTACCTGAACTTCGGCCAAGACACCACTTGAAATACCATGGTTTCAAATCTGTCACGGGCAATACTGAACAAACGATTTACTTACAGTTAGTGTACTACCGTCAATCTATCACTAACTCCGTTATAAAATTAGAGGTAAAACAGTCATTTCCCTCTTTATTTCTTCTTCTCTTATCATCATCTTCATCTTCTTCTGATCTTGAAGCTTCACCGAAATCACATATGATAACAACTCACGAGTCATTGCTCTCACCATCTCCAATGTTCCTCTTTTCGGTACTCTCTCACCCCATATCAGACTCTTCGATAAACTCCTTAAGGTCGATCTCTTCTCCAATTATCTCACTGGTCCCTTAACCTTGGAAATGTCCAAATTAATCTCCATTGAACACATTAACATCTCCTATAATTATTTACCAGCGAGTTTCCTGGTGCAATGCTTGCTAACATGACTCTCCTCCAAGCTTTCGATGCTTATAACAACAACTTCCCCGGTAATCTTCCCTTGGAGTTTGTTATTATAATCTGTACCTCGAAGGAATTCCAACAGAGTTGGGATTTTTGAGTGATCTTCGGATTTAGGTGGTTGTAATTTAACAGGCCAAATTCCAGCAAGTTTGGGGAACTTGAAGCTGTTGCATACTCTATTTCTTCAGTATAATAATCTCATAGGTCATGTTCCGTATGAGCTTTCAGGTTTGATTAGTTTGATGTCGTTGGATTTGTCCATTAATAAGCTTATTGGCGAAATTCCAATGAATTTTATTGCTTTAACTAATATAACCATTTTGTTGGACCTATACCGGAGTTAGCTAATGGAAGCGGGAATACAAGCTAAAAACAATCATCCCTTTTGGAAGTTTACAATAGTTTCTCCTGCAACTCCAGTTCCTGTTGCAAATGACTCGATTGGTTTTCCAGTTCTGCTATTACCAAATTTTTATATTGGATTTCAAGCTCTTTCAGATCCATGGTTGTTATTTTTCATCAAGAAATCTTTTGCTAACATCAGTTGCATATGATGCGGCAAATAAGTACGTCATTTGGTACCCGGGTCACAATGGTAGCTCCATAGAGCAACAATCTTCAAACCAATCCAAAAAATCTTTGGTTCTAACAGATCTAAAAGTTTTGCGGTTTTGTCCTTACCACGAACAGTAAGGCAGTTAAGCGGGAAGTTTAGAAGGCTGTGAACATAGCACGAGGGAAAGATTAACCATTCTGACTTGCATCTAATATAACAGTGTCCAACATATTAGATTTCATGTATCCATTTCCAGTACTAGCATGCCTTAACGCATAAACGAAAAATTTGCTATTCGGCACACTTCAATCATGTTATTGTTATGATGTGGCATTTCTGATATTTGATTGACAGTCACTGTGATGTATGTATCTGAATGACTCATGGTTGTCGTGAACGTCTCCTGAACTTCATGGAACAAAGTAGTCTCTGCCTGGAGGTTTAGCAGTAGAGATGAAAACGAGGAAGTTGGATTTTCAAACTCTTGTTCCAGAGAATTTACATGTTTATGGAAATCAATAATCTTCTGGGATTTTTCATCTACAAGAGCATAAAGTGTCTTGTTCTCGTGCTCATATATTTTATGTGCATCAAATTGTTCAAATATGATTGTTTCAAGTTCTTTACACAACCATTCTTTGTCCCACCATTCTACTTCTCTTTCAGAAATATTGCACTCTCTTTATAGAAAAATTACAATGGCTTCAATAATGAACTTATGAAAGCAAAACAAAGGCTTCAGTTGTTGAATTACAAATGCTAAACAATATTTGAGCAAAGCAGCAAGGCCTTCGAAAATCAAAGGGCAAGTACTCAGAAAATCGAAAACAGTGATTTCGACCCAAAAAATTATTTCTTTGAAATATGCATATATATATATATATATATATATATATATATATATATATATATATATATATATATATATATATTAATGGAGTGAGCTCGATGAGTAGAGAAATTTGATATATAGATATCAATTTTCTAATGAACGGATCAAAAGATATATGATTTTGAAGATCGTTATATATATAAGTTTGTGTGTATCGAGAGCGGAGAGAGAGTATACTTTGTATTCTGGAAAAGTTGAAACAAGAAAAGGTAAATAAAAGACTGTTTTACCCCTGATTTTGTAACGACGTTAAGCACAAATAGACAGTAGTACACGAACTGTAAGTAAATCGTTTATTCAGTATTACACGTGGCAGATTTGAAACCATGGTATTTCAAGTGGTATCTTGGCCAAAATTCAGGTAGACAAAGTACACTTTACTCGAAAGAAAAATACTACTCAAACAAGAAGGAAAGAAAAAATATGAATAAATCGTTTTATCTATAAGCACTCTGTTTTGTTATATGTAGTAGTATTGCAATGTGTCGAATAATACTTTTTGTAAGATGAATATATTGTAAATATCATTCACTTTCAGCGATGTGGTCCATTTTTTTCTCTAGCATAATAATAATTTTTTTACAATCAAAATAATAATTAATATGAATGGCCACAAAAAGAAATAGAAAAAGATATCTAGCCAAGTACTTGTAAAGAGTTTTTGCCCATAACCGTTGATATCTGTCGAAATGGTCCAAAGAGTATATAATCAAAATCAATTTGACTTCTTAATTTTAATTGTCACAGCTAGCTCCAGGATAAGATTCGAAGTGTGGATGCTCCTTTGAATTTCTTGTTCATCCTTTTCAAGTAAATAATAAACCAGAAAAAAATAGGACTCCAAATGTGAGTCACCAATGTGACTATCTTGTTGCAAAAATAATTAAAAAAATTAGTAAGCAACAATTATCCAAAGAAAAAAAGGAATTATATCACGTGGTTTAAAAAAAAAAAAAAATTATCTTAACATATACGAAATACTCTAGATTATCTAATTATAATTGCTTTCCTAATTTTGGTTTATTACAAGACTTATCCACACATGCGGACATTTTATTGGTGGATCCCACACACGTAATCAAATCTTCTTTTTTTTTTTTTTTTTTTGCTAAGGATAATCAAATCTTCATATTCAATTGGACAGCACCAATTTTCCTAGTCTATAAATATTCACTCCCTCTGCTCTGCATACAATTGACCTTACATTTCTTACAATTGACCTTACATTTCTTCTCCCTGAGTCATACTGTTCCCTACCTTGGTCATTCTTCTTTTTCATTGAAAAAGAAATACATTTATTTTCAAATATAATTATAGTTGCTTAGTGGTATGGCTGGTGGAGGATTAGCGCCTACAGGCGGAAAGGAATTCGAGGCCAAGATAACTGTATTAGTTATCATTTCTTGTATCATGGCAGCCACTGGTGGTCTTATGTTCGGCTATGATATTGGTGTTTCAGGTCTTCATCCTTACATTTTTTTTTTCGATTATATAATACACATGCAGTCTCATTCTATGAAATTTACATATATACTAGTGTAACACAAAGCCCGGGGTTTGTATATGTATACACATCCTCCTCGCTGTTACGTTTTAAGTTAAATTCATTTGTACATGATTTACACAGAACCCTTGTATATGTATACGGATCCTTGTTCTTATGTTTTAGGTTAAAATAAATTTGTACATGATTTATGCATTGTTGTGACAGAATCATGTACTTTAATTTTTTTCATGTGTTGTTTTTTAAATTTTCTGGAAACAAAAAACCAGAGATGATGATGATGAGTTTTTCTTAAATATGGTTGATAATAATTTTGCCTTAAATGATGCAGGTGGTGTTACAGCAATGCCTGATTTTCTAAAAAAATTCTTTCCGGTGGTATACAAAAGATCTCAAGAAAAAGGACTAGACAGTAACTACTGCAAATACAACAATCAAGGCCTACAATTGTTTACTTCATCGTTGTATCTGGCTGCTCTTTTAGCGACATTTGCCGCTTCCCATACGACGAGGCAACTGGGCCGGAAAATCTCAATGCTGATTGCCGGAATATTTTTCATAATTGGAGTTATACTCAATGCTGGAGCCCTTAATCTCACCATGCTTATTCTTGGAAGAATTTTACTTGGCTGTGGAGTTGGTTTTGCAAATCAGGTAACTCATGGCAATTCGTAAACAATATTTCGTAAATAATTCACTAGATATTATTGATATCCTTGCAAATAAATATTATTAAAAAAGATCCTTTAATTTATCTCACATATCTGTACCCTTAGCTGTCTTGCTAATTTATTTTACTAAAATCTTGTTAACATCGTAAATACCGTATGTCTTTTATTACAAACATGCCAACTTTGTTAGAATTAGTTCAAATGTCTTTTTTAAATTGTTTGCATGAAATAGTAAATTTATTTTGTTATAAAAAATGTTTTTACTGGTTTTGGTCCATAACAGTGGGTCAAGATTGAATGATAACCGGTCCTGAAAATTCATGAACTTTATAAAATATCAGAAATGTACATGGCCTTTATTATTTGTGCTTGTTTTTGTCGGTCAAGTCTTTTCTAATTGTGTGTATTTTCCTCCAAACTCTAGAAAAGTAATGACTATGGGGTCTTGTAAACTTTATTCTGTGATGGTGCAATTATGAGAGTATATGTGAATCTTGTGATGCCGTCTCTTTTTGAATCATTATCCCATTCAAGAAAAAGATCTTTTAATACATTTTCTTATCTTTATTTTGATTTGGTAGCTCAGATTCTGAGAAGGGATTTAAGGTTCTATCTTATCCATTTTTCCGGGATTTGTCTGGTGTTTAATGTTCGATTTATTTTTTAAATTTCGATCAGCGTAGTTTTTTTTTTAAAAAAAAAAGTTATTCTTGAAGGTGAAAATCTAAATCAGCAAAAAATGATGAACGTAATGGCTATTAAGGATCATCTGTAAATGCTTGATCATCATGACTTGATAATTTAATCTCGTTCTGGTATGAAATTCTGCAGGCAGTTCCTCTGTTTTTGTCTGAGATAGCACCTACAAGGATACGCGGTGCATTGAACATACTGTTCCAATTAAATATCACCATCGGTATTCTATTTGCCAACCTTGTTAACTATGGGACAGCAAAGTAAGCCTATCACCCTGTTTTTTTACATCATTTGTGCACAGTATGTACTTTCATGTGTGTTTTGGTAGTGGCTTATGTATATGTTCCTGAGTCTACCTGTTAAATTCTTGAAACAGAATCAAAGGTGGATGGGGTTGGAGGCTGTCACTGGGATTGGCTGGAATTCCAGCACTCTTACTAACAGTTGGTTCACTCTTAGTTTTGGATACCCCAAACAGTCTTATTGAGCGCGGTAAATTGGCGGAAGGAAAAAGAGTTCTTAGAAAGATTCGTGGCATTGACAATGTTGAACCTGAATTCGAAGAGCTTGTTGAGGCTAGCCGTGTGGCTAAAGAAATTAAGGACCCTTTCAGAAATCTTATGAAGAAAAAGAATAGGCCACAGCTTATCATAGCAGTCGCACTGCAGGTAACATAAGCCTAACATTTATTTCGGATGCTCATTTTACTGAAAAATAATTCTAACGGATTTCCCTTATGGGCAGATATTCCAACAATTCACTGGAATCAATGCTATTATGTTTTATGCACCTGTTTTGTTTGATTCGCTCGGATTCGGTGGTGATGCTTCATTGTATGCAGCCGTGATCACAGGTGCTGTCAATGCCGTGGCAACAGTAGTATCAATCTATGTTGTTGACAAAGTAGGTCGGAGAGCATTGCTGTTGGAAGCCGGAGTTCAAATGTTTATTGCACAATTACTAATTGGTATATTACTAGGATCCAAGCTTTCAGATAGCAGCAACAATCTAGGCAGTGGTTTATCTATACTAGTAGTGGTCTTGATATGCACATTTGTGTCAGCATTTGCATGGTCTTGGGGGCCACTAGGATGGCTGATTGCTAGCGAGACGTTCCCACTCGAGACGAGATCAGCAGGACAGAGTGTGACCGTCTGTATCAACATGATTTTCACATTCGTCATAGGACAATCATTCTTATCCATGCTTTGCACCATGAAGTTTGGTATATTCCTGTTTTTCTCCGGTTGGGTGTTGGTGATGTCTATTTTCACAATCTTCTTGATTCCCGAGACGAAAAATGTCCCAATTGAGGAGATGACAGAAAGAGTTTGGAAGCAGCATAAGGTTTGGAAGAGTTACATGGTTGACGAGGATGGGAAGGAGATGGATGACATGTTGGGTAAAAATGGAGCTGCTAAAGTATAGAGTCGCATCAACATATATTTATCCAAATAAGTGGAGGACGCAACATGCTTGGGAGTACTTTGGTATTAGACATATTTGTAGGTTAATCTTTTAAATCATGTTCTGGACTAGCAAGTATTGGTTTTAGTTTTTGAGTTATAAATTTTACTCAAACTTTGGATTCCAAACGGATTGTGTTGCTTCTATAATTCTGTGCAATGTTTAAATTGGATCAGTTAAAGTATTTTTCAAATTATTGAACTAACTGAAATGAATCGTTTTTATCGATTTTGTAAATCACCAACGGAAATAAATAGTCTGATGCAACTACCGGGCAACCATTTACAGAAAGCAATCTTTCCTTTCAAGTTCTTCAACCATTTCACCCTGTATAAAAGTTTTCTTCAAATTGTCATCATTATCTTAATTTCCAATTCTTAGCAATTTCAGTTTACTTGTTACATTTCGTAACAGATATCTTTAGTAGTAAAAAAAATTGTTTACAAAGGATTTATTGATGGTTGTTGGGTCATTATAGTAGTTTGTTATCCTAGTAGCTGTGACAATTATGAAGTCTAATGTGTTAAAAAAACAGAAGACAGCAGGATTTGTTTCTCTGTTCCATATTAGATGAACTATGTATTTAAAGAAAACCAAGTAAAAATTTTAATTAAGTTTGTTACAACTTACAAGATGGACCCCTGCTGGTGTCATGAGTACTTTACTCACTAAAAGCATGTTGTTGCACACCTAAACAATCTGGCTTACGATTTACTACAAGTTTACAACTAGTACTTGTATAAAAACTGCCACATTAATACACATACTTTCAACACTTCTTATCTCTAGCTTTCCCTTCATCTCCTAAGCTTTCTTCGAAAAATATTTGATATAATCATGGGCTTGAGATTGGAGTTGAAGAAGTTCATATCAAGTGCAACTGTTTTGTTGGGACTGATGATATTGGTCAGCCAGCTGCAGGTAACTATAGGAGCTGTGTACAAGGTGGGGGACTCGGCTGGTTGGACCATTGCTGGTAGTGTTGATTACAGAAAATGGTCCGCTGCTAAGACCTTCCATGTTGGTGATATTATTTGTATGTCTTTTTTGTTCCTTACCTCCACATTCATGGTTTATTGCTCTATCACAGTTTACATGCATTTTGTTTTTAAATGTTGTAAGAACTCGGGTGCTTTGGTCGTGAGTTTGTGTTTGGAGTCTTGACTTATACAGAGCAATGATGTAGTTCAAGTTGGAAACTCGTGTAGTTTAATATGGAGCGATCTATCTATCTTTACCTTTGGTCTATCGGATGAACTTAATTTAAGATGAATATATTTATTAATAAAAATCAGATTAAGTGGGTAATGTATATATTCAAAGTCTAAAGATCAAAGTGTGCTTATCGCACTTTGTTGGCAAATAAGTCTAGTTGTGCTATTTGGTGGTGTTAATTTGTGACTTTTTAATCATAAGTATGATGAATGCGGACTAAGTGCAAGTGCAACATCCAGCTAGAACCAAAAACTGAACAAACTGGGATTTAACATGTCCATGCTCTACGTGCATCGTACAATAGTGATGTCTCTAATCCCTTTGAAGTCTTGACCCTTTTATTGTGAAAATTTCTCCGTTAGTTCAAATCCAATTTCAAAATGGCAAAGTTCACTTTTTTCTACGGTACAATAATAATATCATTTGTGGATTTTTTTTGTCCGAGTGTCTCTGACTGTTTAACTGTTATAATGTGCAGTGTTTCAGTACAATTCCCAGTTTCACAATGTAATGCAAGTCCGCCATGCTGAGTACAGGTCATGCAATGCATCGGCACCTATTGTCACTCACACAACCGGGAATGACTCTATCACCATCACTTCCAAAGGCCACCATTTTTTCCTGTGTGGTATTCCTGGTCACTGCCAAGCTGGTCAGAAGGTCGACATTAACGTGCTTCGTGTTTCTTCCTCTGAGGCTCCAAGTTCACCTACAACATCGTCAACCTCTCCATCCTCATCCCCTGCTGTCACAGTAGTTCCCCCTTCCCCTACTCCAAGTGAGACAACTGCACTTCTTTTCTCCACCTCCAGGTTTTTAACTGGCTTTTGTCTGGCTGCTGCAGTGATTTTTCTTCTTGTTTAAAAAGAGGGAATTGAACCATTCGAAACATTCTCTTAGACAATGAGGTCTAAAAGCTACACCGAGATTTAATAGCTGCATATACGAGTTAGCCTAGTACGTTTCATTATGGATTTAATAGCTGCATGTAATATGGATTTTGTACTGCAAGTTTCAAATAAATCATGTACTATCATTATTAGACTTTCGAACAATCTGTTATATATATATTTTTTAAAGTGATTAATTGCCAGCTGATACCTCCAGTTTTCCAGCAAAGATGGATACACACACACATACCCTGGTTCCAGAATTTACTCTAGCTTGGAATCAGGAATGCAAAAGGTCAAGATGAAGTGAAATTAAATAAATTCGCTCCCTCTCGAGTTTACATAATAGATCGGAACTAATATTATTCACGTCAAAATTGTAAGGAAAAGTAATAAATTAAATTGAAATTTTATAATCCTACCTTTTAATTCAAGAAGTAATCATCTAGATAGTTGCAATATTAATTTTCCCCTTGTTTTCCCTCTTAAAAACCAACACCGGGAGCACAAATTCTAATGCATATCATGGTTTTTGAGTACAGAACTTTTCTTCCCTTCCGTGGCCATAACATGTTTTATATATATAGCTGACACCACGTTGCAGGTTAGGGGGTATTTTTAATCTCCTGCAATGTGTTTACATTCATCACAAGATTACAATTTAAGGATCTGAAAACATCCTGTTGAAAACTCCACAACTACAAATTTTCAAAAAATACAACCAGACTTCAACAATCGGTTCAGAACACCAAACAATCATAGCCCCTTCAGATTGCGAAACTCAAAACTGATTTCATATGCGAACGATACTGTATATAACCGAACAATTGTTGTACACGTTTCCTTTTCTCTACAACTATCTTGACTCTGAATTGATTTACTTGCTGATTGTTCAACTTGCAGGAGAAAGTAGATGTGTGTGGCTAGTGAAGCCCTGATGGTCAAGGGATTTTACAAGGATGCTCTCTCTATACACTATTCCTATATCCTAGACTAATTAAAGAATCATACCTCACTGTGACAAAAGAATAGAAGCAGATGGTTTATTAAAGATTAGTTAGCAGAATTTTATATTTATTATCCCAGCAGACCATCAAGTAGTGGAGGCTCAACATCTGCATTCCTTTTAGATAATCTTTTGTCACGTTGAGCCCTGAAAAATGATTTAAGTAGAGTGTTAATACTGAATCAAAAAAATAAGTACGCAGTTTACTTGAAAAATTACGAGGCATGGTAGTAAACAAGTCAGTAGAATTTACTTCTACAAAATCAATTGGCAACATGTTATTCTTTCTCTTATGGTTTGGAATGATAATTAAGTTGGTATTAAACACTGAAATTATTTACTTCACATTAAATACCAAAATATAGTATGGGCGGCATTGTCGAAAATTTGGTGTGGACACTGCTGAATGAAACTAGAATATGATCATCCAATCCTTTAATGCACACTTGGAAAAAATTGTATTAAAATAAAGCATGATAGAGACCTTACACTGGCCGATTGTAGCTCAACTGCAGACAAATCCTCATCACCCTGCAATATACTTGATTTTTAAATAATCACAAGGTACCTTGGAATATATTAACATAGAATAAGGTGGTTGTCCAGTTAAAATACCTCAATCAGTAAATCCTTTCTGGTGATCACACCAATAACTCGAGAAGCACGAGGAACAACAAATATATGCCTCAAACCAAGTTGGCGGAAGAGATTATAAACCTGTACCATCAAGCATGCATATGCATAAGCTGGTTCTTCTCTAAATGTGCATACAATTTTTTAATTGCTTCACTGGTGTGGAATTCTTACCTTTGTTAAAGACATGTCATCTGGCACGATATAAGGAGATGGGTTCACAAAAGGAGCAAGATCTATGTACATTTCAAGATCATCTTGACTTAAATGAATATCATGTATTGATATTCCTTTACTGGAAGCAGGTTTCACAAATTCGGAAATCCTGTGTCTGCGTGTCCAGAGAAGATGTCAATGTATGCTAATAAATTTAGTGTCAAAAGTTGAACTTGTCTCTGGCCTACCTGATAGGCAAAGAACGACCTCTCAAAGCAGAGGGCAATGGACTGTGCTGGAAATCTGCCTTTGACTGCAGAAGTACCAATAAATGACTACAAGAAAGCCAAATTACCAAGTTACTACACTTTTCAAATGAAATCTGACCAGACAAATAATGGCTTCAGTTCTTAGAAACATTAAGGCAACAGCAATTAAAACAAACCAATATCTAATACCTCCTGAGTATAAGTCCAATGACAAGCGTTTCTCCACTTCTTGTGTGATCTATAACCTGTATATCACCAAAAGAAACAACAATCTTAAGCATTTACAAAGACTAAACACTGTACCAACCTAGAGCATCTGAAGATCAACTTACAGGAAAACCATTATGGCTGTTACTCCTCAATATTGATACAACATCTGCAACCTTTACAACACGCGGGAAGTACACAACCTATTAGAGGTCAAAAGCAAGTTGAGGCATAAGGAAATAACAGGCACTCCTGATGCATCCAAATTTCTATATGTAAATGTAATTGCATATGCACTATTTCAATAAAGCAGAAGAAACTGGCTTTGATAGTTCTTAACTTCTTATACATGACACAATGCACAAACTCGAACTCACATCTCATAACTTTTTGAGCAATGAGACATAAGCCTGCTGAGAAAGATGAATAAGAATTGTTTTGTGTGTCTAGGTATTGGTTATCAATACAAAATTTAGGTTTTTAAGTTTGGGCCACAGCGTATATCAAACCTTCTGATTCCCACAAGCTTCTTTTGCCGTCATTTGTCGCATTTGATACTTAGGCCTTGATTCAAGTAATGGGATTCCCCTCAATCGAGCTTGTTCTTCATACAGCCCTTCATTGAAAGCATCTCCAACAGCCTGTTGAAGCTAGACTAAGTACAGTTCATTGTGTAGCTAGGTGTAATATACGATGTATGAAGAAATACCTTTGATATAAGAAGCACAAGCATGATAAGAGGCAAGAGCTTCAAATTGTTTGTAATCTCAACCATAATGACACAAAGGGAGACGGTCATTCGCATCGAGCCTCCAAGAAAAGAAGCAGCTCCAAGAAGAGCATACCTACAGTAGTATTTCCATTTGGACAATCAATACTTTGCACTGACAGAAAAAAAAACAGCGAGAATACTTGTATATTTACGGTCCTATTCATTGAAAAGAAGACATGTTGACTATGATTACATTAAATTATCACATTTTTCTGCATTGACCAAAATCAAATCACCAAAATCAAATCAACATCTTCCAATCAGGAATAAAGAATAGCAACATCTTTAGATAATGCTGGGATACGTTCTAATTGCAATTACAAGTGTTTATTGACAAACACACTTCCTACATACGAGAAAAAATGGATTCACATGACTCTCAGTTACTCCTTGCATATGTTATATTCTCAACTGATGCATGCAGCATTCCACTCACATATTTCTAAGACCACTATTTTTGTTTTCTAATTTTGTAAAAGTATTTCCTTGATACAACTAGTTCTATAACCTTTTAGCTAGCTATGAAACTTCCACCACCATTCAGATTTTCTTCATAACATGTCTTCGAACGACAACATCAGCCACTAGCATGCAACTCATCATGCCCACTAAGAACACCAATGTCATAAAAAATATATAACACAACTTCAGTAAGGGACTACTTAAGACTTAAGAGAATAAACTCATATTTTCTGATCTAAAGTTTTCGTCAGTAACATTTTCAACATTACTAGCCCAATTACACATTCATAAAATGGTAACATCTCTACCAAGATATCCTTGTTAATTTCAACATTTTCCCCCATCTATAATTGTGTAAAATAGGAATCACCCTTAAAGAGAAAAATACAAATGCAAGTTCAGCAGTAGAGAATCCCCACTCACGTTCCTTCTTCGATGTTCAGCTTCTTGTAAAAGCTAACCACAAACTTGCCTACAAGACGCCCATAAGTTGACCCAATCATTATGCCAGGGACAAATTGACCAGCTGGAACAGCAGTACCAAAAGTCACCACTGCTAAGGTATAAAACATAACCTGAGGACAAATAAGAATCTCAACAAAATCCTGGACAAATAGTAAAATACCCTATTATACACATTAGAAGAGACATTTGACTGGAGAACTTGTACGATTATCCTAATTGTGGTCCAGAACAACTAGAGTGTCTGCTTGTTAATTCCAAAAGCAAACCAACAAAAAGCCTTTAGATTATTCAACTTCAATGTCAGAACAATGTAACTACTGTCATGCTGTTGCAGTACAATTTCCTTCGTGATAATATTAGTGCCTGTGTGTACTAGTAAAACTGCTGCTGAGCCCCTGAAGTAACTTTAAGCTACTTAAAAGTAGAACTACAAAAAGGCAAACTTTCTATGTCAACAATTACCGAGAAAGATGCTTACACAGTCGATGGATCATATACTTGAAAGTTCAAGTTTCCAAAATGAGCATCTCAGTATGCAAATTTGTGAGTTAAGTGTATTCACAGTTAACAGGATTCACTTAATTACAATATTTAGACCTAAATTATTTTTCATGTTTAGGCATACATGCTAAAAGTACTACTAATTCGGCGATTCCAAAATATAAATAATCTAACAAACACATTATCATTAAAAATTTATAGTATCTAAGGAATATTTTTTTATTAAAATAATTGTATCTGAGTAAACAAGGTAGTACCAAAAAGGTCAGCAGGCTTTGGGCACTGAACTCGTGAATAGTTTTCGCACTAAACAAGTTTCGAATGGCATCATCCTGCAATCAGAAACAGAGACCTAGGTTAGAGGGTAACATTGGTGATAGACTACACACAAGGCTTTAGGATATCTCAACCTGGGTATTAAAGAAGATGGTTGCCAGATCGTTGTATTCCTTGTCATTGCTACAGTAGAACTGCAAACAGCACAAAACTTCAGAATAGAGGATAACCCATACTACTATGAACTTGTACAAAGAACAAGTCATAATACAAATAGACTCCATGGTCTTTAGGATAAGAAGTCAGAAAGTGAATAAATAAATTGGAAATAATTGCAAGGAAGCTTTATTTTGCCTTGGCAGATTCATTTACTTGCAAATTCTGTGTGTGCGCCATATGAAGCAAACGATAATGATTCAGAGATCATTATAATAAAGGAAATGAATCATAAAACTCCTTGGAGCTGTATTAATTTTTTTCAAGTCACGCTGTATGCCATATTTTTCCACACCACTATACATATAATGAGATACTTATCAGCATCTATAGCTACAGTAAAAGATGGAGTTAGGCAGGGGAGCAGAGGGGCACTACCCCCCTTCAAACACAAAAGCTTAAAATAATTGTAGTAGCCAAATGAATTTGTATAAAACCTTCAATGTTTCCCCTGCACATTCTTTTGGCTTTTGCACCTGCTCCCCCAACACCTATGTTAACTGAAAATTTAGTCCTACAAATTTGTTATTTTTATTTGTTTCTTACTTTTTGTTTAATTTTATTTCATTTGATAATGTACTACACAATATAAATATTTTATTTTACTTTATCTGGCTGAATCCGGGTAACATAGACTTTAAGAGTACAATAACATATGCACGCTGAAAGTAAAATAAGATGTGCAGGCTGAGAGTGCAATTGCAAAAAGAGAATTTTGAATGTATACAGTTGGTACAGGTATTAAAGCAGTTAAAATCAGAAAGATTGTACAAGTGGAACGTAAAGAAAAGAAAGACTCGTATGATCACTTACATTCACATAATTGCCATACATTCCTGGCGGCCGAGGGCACTCAATACCAGAATTTACATCGGCTTCTGGGCATGGGGTGCACTTTCTAAAAAGTGGTAATCCAAATGAAATGGTGGATGTTATGAAAGAGATAAGACATACTTCAATCATCTGAAATATTCAAAAAGAGAAGTTCACGTCAGGACATACTACTTATCATTATCATGAGAATATAAAGACATCACAGGTATGTGTTCTTCAAAGTTTACATTCTGAAGCTTACCTTGACTCTGCTTCCTCTCTTGTGTAGGTAATTTCGGCGCCAATGAGTTAAATAAAGTGTAAGCTGATTAAACAATGCTCCTACAAAGATAATATAGAACCGTAGATTAGATTCGAAGGTTAATTCAACAATCCGTTCTCCTACCCAAAACAACAAATTCCTGTGCACGCTCACATACCCAGCAAACCACCAATAACACCAATAACTGCCATTGGCAGCAACTCCACAAACGAGTAGTCCTCTTGACCACTATAAAGGGAATATTAGTTAGAAAGCAAGTAAATGCCTTAGCTAGATATTATATAGGAACAGGAGATAAAGTTAAGATTCTAACTCTGAGACATCCCATATTATGAAGCCTCCAGAGCCAAAATGTCCACACTTCCCACTCTTACACCATCCCATTGCAGTCCGAACCACAACAGCCACGATAGCAGAAGTGAAAAAGACACGCCACATAAGTTGACTCCTCCACCTTCAATTTGAAAATGACAATGACGTGGTCATGTGATGATATACTATATAATCCTCTGTGTGGAGGAATATCACTATGGTTACCGGCTTTAGCACCAAGACTTAAATGAATGCATATGATAATAAATGGTGCAGATAAAAATAATATCTGTGCAGAAACCATCTGCATGCAGTTCTGCCCTTGATGAAGTCACACATAAATGGGACACAAGCATGAATAGACATATACATGCATATACTACTTGCTAGGAATTTGCCATAGAGTTGTACACTGCTGCAAAGGCCAGAGGCATTACCAAGATGTAACTTCTTCCAATGCAAACAATACACCACCCACGGGAGCCCTGAAGGCAGCAGCTACACCAGCGGCACACCCACAGGTTACCTTTTTAAAACATTAGATCATCATATTAATGAGTACAATACAAATATTTTTTTGTGTGTGTGTGTGTGTGTTTGTGTGTGTGTGTGTGAGAGAGTAAAAAATTCAAAATTTTAACAAGGTAAGTACAGGCAAAGACTATACAAGAATAAGAATCTGCAAATGTTAAAGATCAGGAGGTACAAAGCAGCATTTTAGTCCAGATACACATTTGTTTAAGCATCACTATCCAGAATTACTATATGATACTATTGGATAACTATCATGTCTTACAAATGACACCAACACTAACAGATGGCAGAATTTCAATTTAAGATATAATTTGAAGATAAGTGAAGCATCCCTGCAATTTTAAAATATTTAAATTCATAAATGGAAATTAAATAGAGGAAAAGTTGTCTAAACGCATATCTTACAACCTAGTTCAACAAGATTAATAATAAACCGCATTAAATTACACTTTGACACGAGCATTTTATAAATAAAAAAACAAGTTTTAGACATGTGAAACTTGAAAAGGTTAGGTTTACTCACAAGATCACGCCGATCCCTGTCGCTTTTAAAAACTTGCAACCACCTTGAACTTAGATGGTATTTTGTGGATCCACCCTTAATATATGCAATATAGAGTAGAAAAAAGTCAGGAGCAAGAACAAAATAAAATGATGGAAGCCCAGAATATTGCTCACATTTAAAACTGAGTAGAGATTTTAGAACATGGAATTAATTAAAAGCAAACTAATTTTAGTTTTAAGCTGATTGAACTGATAGGAATAAGGTCAAGATTCAAAACAAATGGAAAAAGCTCCCGAAAATCGACTAAATTCACAGTACAACTTCAAAATCCAGTTACTGATATTACTGTACAATGTACCCCTTCTCCAGAATTTAGCTGCAAGAAGTATCTTGAAAAATAAAATCAAATATCACACATGCATTTACTTGACATGATAGAATTATCTACAGAAAATAACAAAACAAAATAAACAGCTTGCACAACACCATCTAAGTTAATAACAGACCAAAGTGTCATTAGCTTAGATTCACAAATTATCGGGCAATAAAAATTTGATGTAATGTATGAGTTATAAATTTAAAGATTCTAGACATAGCCTCTTAGAGTTATACTGGCAGTCATTAACAGCTCACTCATGACTCACAGTAGAAATTTAAGGCTTTTCCCGATATATTATCTTGAGAAATGTACACATCATATTGTAAAGTATGGGACAGGGATAAGTAAATTTTTTACAGAACATAAATCCTCATTGTGTTGGAGTAGGGGCAAGAAACACTATATTGTTTACTTTCAAAAATTAATGTATTCAAAATTAAAATTCTACCTGTCCAAGCAGAGATGCAATACACGCACCAGTATGAACAAGAGGTCCTTCTTTACCAAGGGCTAGACCACCTCCAACTGAACCAATACTTCCGAATATCTAGAAACATCACAAGTAAAGCTATTCAGAAAACCTTACATTGCATAAAGCTCAAAATTTTATTTATAACCAAAAAACCATCAGACCTTCCCAATTAAGGTTCTGAAAAGAAGAATTCCGTGAGTGTCAATTCCTGCCAATCCGAATGTATTAGATACTCTCAAGTTACAGAAAAGTTTTCACACAAGTCACAATGATAGAGGTTTAATACAAAAAAGTCGACAGAAAATAAGTGTATAAATGTTACCATTTAGATAACCCTTGAGTTCAGGAATACCGGACCCTGCAGCTGCTGGTGCAAACTGCGTAATTATATACACAGACGAATAGACTAATGCCAAGTTGATCAATACATAAACAATAAACCCAGCGATATATGACTTCTGTATTATTGAAAATGTCAATGAATATTTCCATCCAGCAAAATTCTCGACAGATATATTGATAAATACAGCAGCTAAACCAGTGCCTGTGAAAAAAGGAGAAAAGAAGTCAGATATATGGCCGCACTACAAGACTCTATCATCTAAAGCAATGATTCACTGACTCACAAGTAGTTTTAACCACAAGAACTTAACAAACAGCAGATTGTTAGTTCTAAATCTTGTCTCTTGTGTGCACTGATATAAAGAAGACATGTCCATAATAATCAGCATCAAAATAAACTTGAAAACTAAATACTCCCTGTCCCATTCATTTGTCCATCAATCAAAAAACACAGTGTTAGCAATTTACCATGAATACATATTATTTTCTATATCTACACTTAAAATGATTCCAAATATGTATAACATATCAGAAGCTTAATTATCTTGGTTATTAATGTGGACAAACTTTTTGCGAAAGCAGTATAGGAAATGGGTCAAAATGAATGGGACAAAGGGAGTATAAAATCAAGACTTGGTATGTTCAACCAAAAACATGTCTGTTTCATCCATATAAGAAGTAAGCTATAGACTGATAACCTACGGACTGCAGCCCAATTACTAGTAAATTATCAAAAAGGTCCATTTGATTTATTGACCACAATATTATCAAGTGGAGTTTTAGAAGTAAGCTAAAGGCTGGTAACATCATACTATAGCATCATACTATGTAAATAAAAATAAAAATACCTGGGTGGTGACAAGGGTGCTCTTAGTCCTAGGAGAGGTCCAGAGTTCGATTCTCACATTTAATACATCAAATTTACAAACCATCCAAAAAAATGCCAAACCTTAGTGATGCACGTCATGTTGATTACTAGTAAATTATCAAAAAGGTCCATTTGATTTATTGACCACAATATTATCAAGTGGAGTTTTAGAAGTAAGCTAAAGGCTGGTAACATCATACTATAGCATCATACTATGTAAATAAAAATAAAAATACCTGGGTGGTGACAAGGGTGCTCTTAGTCCTAGGAGAGGTCCAGAGTTCGATTCTCACATTTAATACATCAAATTTACAAACCATCCAAAAAAATGCCAAACCTTAGTGATGCACGTCATGTTGATTCCATCCCTCCCCCCCCCCCCCCCTTTCCTCTTTTTTCTTTTTTTTGCTAAATAAACTCACACACACCCAGGGTCGAACTTTTAACCTCCTCCAAGGGAGGGAAGAGCTTAACCACTGCACCAACCCTTTGTTGGCCTCCCCCCTTTCACTACTAATAGAATATTCTAGAAATTAAGGTTCATAGGCTACAAATTCATGTGATTAGGGGGTGTATTCATTCTTCATTTTGAAGGATTTTCCTAAGTTTTAAAATCCAGGGTATTTAATTAGGACTTCAAAAATAAATTAAAATCTGGTGGTATTCTATAAGGATTTCAAATTATCCTTCAAAACCGTGAGGTATTCGATTACGATTTTATAAAGTCCTTTAAAATCTGGTGGTAATCTAACGCTGAAGATTTCTTTAGATTTTACAAAATGACAGATTTGATGGATTTCTTAACATTTTTTTATATATTTTTAGAAATTTTAGAAATCTCTCATACACCCATGAAATTTTAAAGGAATTGTGCTTAAATCTGAAAGACTCGATAACAACTTAACGAGATTTTACATCAACTCTGCCTGACTCAGCATCGAATTAAAACCGAGTAGAATATTTTAAATTCTATAAATTAAACTGGGCCTGAGGTTGTCCTCAGGAATCTCTCCTGAGGTTATAACACAAAGAGCCTATAAAATAATTGGCCCCGCAGGGACATTTTTGTAAATATCAATTTTTTCTCAGTAATTTACCTAAATACCCTTAAATTTGTATTGAAAATCTTTTAACCTCAGGGTAGAATCCTGAGATCATCCTCAAGCACATGAATACCATTATTGTTAATCAATTAAAATATTTTAAAAACTGAAATGAATACACCCCCGTGTATATCGCTTCTCTGGCATCTTGCTATAGAAAGTGTAAAAAACACTGATGGGAACAACCAAGTAAACCTAAAAGATCACAACCCAATACACGTCTCACAATGATAATTTATCACACAAACATTTATGATCACATCAAGGTGACAAGATTCAGACCTATGGCTCTCTGTAACGAAAACAGATGGCTGATCAGAATGTACTACACCTCATCTCACCACCCCAGAGCATATAGATGGATCCGATCGATGAACACTCAAGTTGAAGCTGCTCATCTTTTTGAGGACAGGGACACGAGAACAAACCCAAGCAAGTAACCACTTTCTAATCTGCCTTGAGCAGTTTAAGGCAGCGCCAAAAGCCGTATAGTGCAGGTGGGGTCAATTTTTTTTTCTTACTATTTCATTCCAATTTTTGAATCCAGAGCCCTCCCAGCCTTTAAAGGTGCCACCTGTTTAAAAGTGGATTTGAACCACGACACAAGGATTTTCTGTCCTATGCTCTAAAGTCTAACCAGCTGAACCACCTTAAGAAAATCTATTTCGACTCTTCTTCACTGACACTTACAATCCTTTGCTCTAAACCAGCTGCAAAAATAAATGCATTCTACATTGACATGCTTAACCAACATATAAGTATATGCAGAACCACCTATTTGCATTTGCATTTGCATTTTGCAAACTAAGCCATATATGTTCCATATGTGTGTGTGATAAGATCAAGCTTTGTTTCACACCACATTTGACATCATAACATGCCCCAGGTTGCACTATACTACCAAGTTTAACCTCTCAGGAGAGCTGATAACGCTCTAGTGATCTACCGAAGTTGTTACATTCCGTTCCGAATTGTATTGGCAATTCTAAACGATTTTGTAGTCCTAAGCCAACTGAAGTAATTTGATAAAATGAAAATAGTAGTGAACTGAGCCCTGTTGTTAAGTGGTGAGTGTTGAGTTATGTAAGTAGTGGCAAAGGTGCTCCTAGTGATAGTAAAGGTCCAAAATTCGATATTTGAAAAATATATAGCAACTAAAAAAAGACAAAAGTTCAATATAAACACCGAGTATCAAGTGTTTTCATTAAATAATCAATAGACAAGCCATAAAAACGAATCGGATAACCACAAAGTATTTCAACAACAGAAATGAGTCCAAGTACATACATAAAATACAAACAATAACAACAATATCTAGGGAATTTTAAAAAAATAGGGAAAATGAAAATCGTGTTACCGATGCCAATAAGCAACGCGAAGAGCCACTTGACACCGACATAAAAGCCGACATACAACCTTCCTCTTTGCGCCTGCGCAATCAGAAACATACAATACAAAATGAAAACAGCAGAAATCAATTTGAATACACAATCACATGGATATAAGTAAGAGAATGACCTGTTCTTCTCTGTAAGCATAGTTTTCGATAACTTCGTAATCGAGACTCTCGACACTCCTTCCTCCAGCACTGCTACTTGGCGACGGAGTGAGGGTATCAAATTCAGCGTCTTCGGAGTTAGGTAAGCGAGACCACATGAGCTTGGCACTCTCCATCCCCACCAAACCTGATGGATTAATTACAAACCCTAGATATTTCCAGCTGGGAAAGTAAAAACAACGATGCGAATTTGAATTGAGATGTGGAGGAGAGGTATAGACACAGATAGTTGTGCGTATAGTATAGTTGGGGGGTGAGAATTGTGGTGAAATTAGGGAGTATGTGTGTGTTGAAATTGGAATGACTCCAGCAAAGTATGGATTTCCAGTTTCAATTTCGCTAAGTATAGATCTCGGCTTGCCTTCGTTTATGCTTCGTTTGTTTCCGTCCTTCGTTTTTGTTGCGCGGGCCCTCCCCACTTCGTGATTTTTCATTTAATTTATAATAAGAAAAATAATAGAATTCCAAGAGCAATCCCAAAATTAGTTGTCAAAATTGGAATATATCCAGTAATTTTTAGAATAATAATAATAATATGAAATAAAGAATAATAGAATAAAATAAATTAAAATTAGATAATAATTAGGAATTGAAAATTGAAAAGAAATGATCGACCTAAAATATGAATCAGATTTTAAAAGGGCTATTAATAGGTTTGTGTTTAGGATTTTGTACTCCTATATAAATATCTTATTCTTCTTCTACATCTTTATTATCAAAAATTTGTGGAGCCTTTTTATGGATGTGTATCTTTGAAATAAAGAAGTCTTTATGTACATATATATGCTATACAAATTAAAATAAGACATTTGATATTCGAGAACAAATTCGGGAACCATTTCGGGATCCTTAGCATTACTCTTATAATAAATACTACAAGTTAAATCTCGATAAATGAATACGTTCAGGATCAGAAAATTTTATTCATTAATCAAGATTATTCATTTATCGAGGTCAAAAATATACTGTCTCTATTATGTCGGGACCGGAAAAAATTATTCATTTGATGAGGTTATTCGTTTATCGAATATTCATTTATCGAGATTCTACTGTAGTTTGTAACTCCTGCTCTTTTAATATATTTTAAATTTTATTTATTTTATAATTATATTTTAATTTAAATATAATTATAATTATCAATATTTTTTTAATTTCAATTAAATGTAATTTAATATATTTTTATTTACGAATTATACTCATGTTTCTTATTATAAATAATGTATACTAATTTTTAATATATTTTATTATTGATTAAAAGGTATGGTGCGATATTTTTGGATATACATTAAATATTGCAATATCAATTTTAAATTAAAAGGTAACGTATTTTAATTAGATAGAAATATTAATAATTGAAAGATATGGTATGATTTATGTTTTTTGGTGTGTATATGGCTAATATTTCCAATTAAAAATAAACGTGAAAAAGGTAATTCGTTAATTAGCATTAATTAATTATGTTATTATTTATTTTAATAATTAGGATGATCGTACCAAAAACTAAATTATCAAATTTTTAATGATTCGGATTTAATATAATAGTATAGATTGCTCCTATAATAACTAGTCATTCTTTAAAAGTTAAATGTAATTATTTCCTGTAAAATTAAACTATGTCCGCAGAATGAATTTGATTAAAGTTTCGTTTAAGGCAAAATTAGTACTCCCTCTATCACATTTTATATGTCTCTTTTGATTTTTTAGTGATCAAATTGATTCATCTTGAGAAAATGAGCAAAATAACACAAAAATACACCCCAGCTGCCCAAAATAACGATTTGCGCGAACAGTGCCCAAAATAACGACAAGGCTACGCATTGGCGGTCTGCGTAGCCATGATACGCATTTTCAGATTGCGCATCTGGGGTAACGCATCCCCTAGATGTGCAATGACGTCATATGACGTCATTATCTCCGTTTCTACTCCGACGTCCTCTGAAGCTCTAAAATCGCCTGATAATCGCCTCGTTTCGTTTTCCATATTCCGGCCACCTCCACAGCTTTTGAAGGCATCAAAATGATGTCCAGACTTTGCTCTACACTTTGCCGTAATCGTGTGTTGAAATTTGGCCCCGCAGGGGCGTGAACGAGCAAAACGGAAAAGAAATCGGAAAATATAGCTCGAATTGGGCCTTTTCAATCCGGCAAAACAAACGAAAAATTACAATTATAGCCTTGTCCAGGAGGAAGAGACGAGCAATTTGGTATATAGCATGGTAGTGAAAGATGGCTGGAAAGGGGTGAAAGATGTGGTCGAAGTTTTGGTCGAAACTCACCTCCGGTAGCGCTCGACCGGGACGGTGAACAGTACCACATACGCATGTCGAAAATGCGTATCCTCAGTCACGCAATCTCAGAATGCGTATCACAGGGCAATGTTCACAAGCTGTAGAAGTAAATTTAACGAAGCCCACGCATTAGTAATATGCGTATAGGTGTATACGCAATTTAAGAATGCGTGTTCGCCCACGCATAGCGCCAATGCGTAGCTCTGCCGTTTTTTGGAATGCACTCCCGACATTCGTTATTTTGGGCAATAAACTTTATAATTTGATTATTTAGGGCTTTCACCCTTCATCTTTGACTAGATATTAAATATTATTTAGTTATTATTTTTGAAAACTGAAAGTTATATTGTAACATAGATTATATGTAATTTTTAATAATGAGAAAAAGGACCCTGAGATTAATCTCAGGGAACTTTCATGAGATTTCCTTTAAAATTTATTGGGTCCGCAGGGCTAATTAATAAAATTTTAAACAAATCTTGAATTTACAAAAATGCCCATCCATATTTATATATAAAATTATACTATTTTAGGGAACTTACCTGAGATATATCTCAGGTTCCCTACTCTTTTTAATGATACAACTTTTTTTATTCTTTTCAATTATATAATATATATCAATTTCAGTCAAATTTTAATCAATTTGACCAATCAAAAGTCAAAAGAGACATGTATTTTAGGATCCAGAAGTAGCTTTCATCCATAGCTGCGTATGAGACAGTGATTCATAGTGATGTTCAAAAAGTCCAAAGCCCGAAATTTGACACAATTCGGAAAAAGGTTTGAAAAGCTTGATTCCAAAAAAGTTCAGCCCGGTTTGGTCCAATCTGCGGACCTTATACATGCCTCTTATTTTTCATTAAATTCGGCCCGATCCGAAGTCCAAAAAATCCGGATAAAAGTACGAAAACCAAAAACGTTCGCATAAAGTTCGGTCTTTTAAAAATCTAGATAAAAGTCCGGTTCAGCTCGGATAAATGCCCGGGCTTTTTAAAAAATTCAGATAAAATTTCAATTTTTCATAGATGAAATCTAAAAATATATAATATTTTTAATAATTTTAAATATATTAATATATAAGTTACAAAATTCGGATAAAAACGCGATTTTTTAAAATAATAAAGTTTTTTTAAATAATTTAAAAGTAAAGAATTTTAAAATAGATATGTAGTAGGCCGATGTAAATAAATAAATTTTAGAAATGTATTGAAATTGTTTCATGAAAAAATGTATTAAAATATGTTTTAAAAATAAATAGAATCCTAAAAACATGACTATATTTTAAAATAAGTAGATTTTTAAAAGAGTTTGATTCGTTTTTATAAGTTTTAAATAACATCCTAAAAACGTGGCTATATTTTACTTTGGACCCAAAATAAAAAGAATTACATACCTAATTAAGTAAAAGCAATTGAGTAAAAATACAAAATATCAAAATACCATTAAAAAAATGTGGGATCCAAGTTAATAAAGTTTTTTAAAATGATTTAAAAGTAAAGGATTTTAAAATAGATAGGGGTGAAGGCCCAAAATAATCATTTTTGGGATAAATTTGTCCAAATTAATGATTCTGGAAAAGTTGACCCTAAATACCGACGGGATACGGTATTGCGTGCACCGTATCCTTCAAATACGGCGTTTCATGTGCTGTATCATCATCTGATACGGCGTTTCATGTGTCGCAACATCGAGATACGGCGTTTGGTGTAACGTATTAGGTTAAAAGTTTAGTACCCCTAGCGGGGCCTGTAAGAGTATCAGCATTGATACGGCGTTTCGTGTGAAATATCAACGCTGATACGGCACACCAAACGCCGTATTAGCTGCTGATACGGCACACGAAACTCCGTATTAGATCGGTAAATAGGGCCAGACATGCTCAAATATGATTATTTTGGTAATTTTTTCAATAGATATGTAGTAGGCTGATGTAAATAAATAAATTTTAGAAATGTATTGAAATTATTTCAAGAAAAAATGTATTAAAATATGTTTTAAAAATAAATAGAATCCTAAAAACATGACTATATTTTAAAATAAGTAGATTTTTAAAAGAATTTGGTTCGTTTTTATAAGTTTTAAATAACATCCCAAAAACGTGGCTATATTTTACTTAGGATCCAAAATAAAAAGAATTACATACCTAATTAAGTAAAAGCAATTAAGTAAAAATACAAAATATCAAAATACCATTTTAATGTGGGATCCAAGTTTCAAGTTGTATTTTTTCACTTCTAAAGGAACAATTTTAAATCATCACAATTCATCTATCCATTAATAGTTTTGAGTGTTTGAAAATACTGTACATTGAAAATCTCTCCAAGAAGAACACAATCTTGTTAATATACACAAAGCTCACTCAAATAAGATTTGAGTTCAAAATCACTCGACAACGTGGGGTTAAAATTAAACTATATTTTCTTTCGCAAAATTTTTGAATAATTGTTATACTTCCCGTAAGTTAACCAAACAAGCGTATATTTGATACTGAAGATGGAAATAAATAAGCTATATAGCTTTAAAAATTCGTGCTAATTTAGACATGAAAGACTAACCACTACTCCCTCTGTCTCACCCAAATGTTTACATTTGGGTTGGGCACGGAGACCAAGGAAAAATATAAAAAAGGAGGAGAGAAGTAGGAAAAATGAGTAAAGTGGTGGAACCCATCACTATATAAGGTATAAAATGAGTTAGTGGAGGAAAGTAGTGGATGTAGTTGATTTTTATATTATAAAACTTTACCATTTTAGAAAAGTTTAGAAATGTAAAGAATTGGATGGGACATCCCAAAAAGAAAAGTGTAAAGAAATGGACGGGAGAGAGGGAGTACTATTTTATTCCAAAATAGTAAAAACAATGACCAAACAATCTCTTTATTTGCAAGTGCACAAACTACTGTGTAGTTGTCCTACCAGTCATACACCACCATCAAAGGTGTACCATCCCCACCATTATGCTCTGACCAATTATCTAACATAGTATGCACCACATCATTTAGTCTTTACTCATGGTCTTTTAATAATATAATACTAGATTTTATTGAATATAAATAAAAAATAATGTTTTGCATCTTGTGTTTGTACACAAGGATTGCATTTCTTCTTTAGTAACAGGATGACATGCACATTTTAGCATCCATATAATGAACATCAACTTCAGAACTCACTGGAAACAACTTAAGTTATGAAAACTCATGAATACCTCACAGTTCTAAAAGTTCTATACTGGAAAGGAATCAATATTGAATCTTATCCTAAAATTGCTTTAATAATTCTAGAGCTCCTATTCTCGGTGATAGCATACATTCCAAATATTAGTGGGATCAGCTGACTAATTCATAAGAGCACAGAGCACTTACACATTACTCTGTACTTTTCGCAAAAGGTATGACACCGAGTTGTCGTGTAAAACTGTGGCATTGATTTACTACTTTTTTCTCTTGCAGTTTGTACTTTTACAATAACTTCTTTGAAGAAGAATCAGAGGCTGCGATTTCTGCATAGAGATCAGATATTGCTTTGGCAAAGTATGCTTTCGCCTGAGGTCTTTTAATCTGCAGAAAAGAGATGTAACTATGTAAGAGGTGACCACTAGTCATTTTAGCTAAGCCCTGTATAGAAAATATGTAGTGATGTTCTAATGTCCAAGACAAATAATATGTACCTTAAATGTTGGTGTCAGCAAACCATTCTCCAAAGTAAAAGGTTCAAGAACTAAAGCCACTGCTTTTGCAAATTCAAAGCCTCTCAACTTCAAAATGTCAATTCATATTGTTAGATAAAACCAGGAGTTGTGAATATGAATGCAACACAATCCTGCAGAAAACAATCCTGCAGAAAACTAAGTACCTGTGCTTCTCTACCAACAGCGTCCATGTCAGCCAGGACAGCGGCTCTTGCTCTGGGGTCTTTGCACAATTCTCCCAAGTTTTTGGACTGCATCCACAGAAACAATAACACAATATAGATTTACATCAAATACCAGTTTTACTTGTATGCATACAGATTTCAGAAACTGGTTCCCAAATATAATGCATTTAATTCAAATAAGAATCATTTATCTTCAACTCACAGTTATAGTAAGTGATGCATGTCTTGCATCATATCCTTGCCAGTAACATAATTTTCATGACATACATAGTGACAGCCATGACCTACATGGTTCGCTTCTGTTAGCTTAGGAGATGATATTTTCGCAAAATGATCACTTCCCGAAGTTTACAAATTTTGAATTTCTTATTTTATTTCAGTCTTAAATAGGAAGTCTGCAGTTGATGTGATTCACATTTAGTAGTTAGAACCCATGCCCCCTTTAGAAAAATATCACCATAAGCCATTTATGCAATCATGAATAGGGATGTCAATCAGGTCGGGTTTGGCAAAATCCAAATCCAAACCCGACCCGAACCCGAAAACTGAAACCCGAACCCGATCCAATGGATTTCGGGTCCGGTTCGGATCGATTTCGGGTTTCGGGTCGGTATACATAATATCCAAATCCAAAAAAATTCGGGTTTATAAATCATACCCAAATCCAAAAAATCGGGTTCGGTAAATCCAAAAATTCGGGTTTCGGATCGGGTATCCGTCGGATCAGATTATTTTGCCATCCCTAATCATGAACCATGAATTGCAAAGTACATTATATGCATGGTTGCTCAAATTCACAATATTGGTGGTGTTAATACATGTTTTAGGTAACTTGGGGGCATTTGGATGGGTGATGGAGATTGGATGTCCAAGTGCATTAGTTTGCGATAAGCAGGTGGGAACCCAACACTTTAAAAAAGAACCTCCCTCTTTAGAGCATTGCTATATAATCTGTTTGACTTGCGAAAGTATAAGTGTGTCAATGTAAGGATACATTGTGATGTTTAGAGCCACATGGATGTAGTCAAGAGTCAGATAATAAAGATAAAGTTGAAAACTTGCATTTGTGAAATCTAAGGTACAAAACTACATGTTACCTTGAAGCCTTCTGCAACAGCCCAAGCTTTAAAAACATCTGGGTCTATGGCGACAACAGCTACCAATGAGGAGTTAAGGCTGTCACCTACAGCATGAAAAAGGAGGAAACATAAGTTTTAACAAAGCTTAAGCACAAAATATGTGTATAAATAATGTTTTGTTTGTTGTTTCAGAAGAGGCACGAGGATTTTAAAACTTTGGTTCATACCATAAATAAAACATTGTGCAACAAACTTGCACTTTGAATATGCATTTTCAATTTTCTCAGGAGCTATATATTCTCCTTGTGCCAACTTGAAAATGTTCTTTTTCCTGTAATAATGGTAAAAGAATAAAGTTTAAGTAATGATATTTCCTTATATCAAGTTCATTGATCACAAGTATTTAATGATAATAGAAGGCTCAAGGTCAAATAATGATAATTCTTGCAACAAATTTCAGTAATCACAAGTAACAACATCCATCATCAGTTCCATGTAATTTTATAAATAATATAAAGCTTTGTCACCTGTCAATGATCTTTAAGCGGCCTCCAGGTAGCCACAACCCTACGTCTCCGGTATGAAACCATCCATCATCGTCAATCACTTCTCTCCTGAAAGGTTTAGTACATAATTAGATTTACTAAGCCCACCTGTAAAAGCTCATTCACTCTGAAATCCATCTCTCTCGTGCACAAACAAAAACATAAGTACAGGTGGACAAGTAAAGCGGTAAGAGAATGTACGTCAGCACTTCATCTTTGTAATATCCTTGAAACACAATAGGACCCCGTACGCAGATTTCACCGCGTGGATGGGGCTGATCGTCTGATGTATAATTCATTTCTGGAACATCCATAAGCTTAACTTCTGAAATTGGATGTAAAAATGAAACAAGATTAGATCACAAGTACACTAAAGTACAAATAGATATACAGATTGTCAGAAACACTTTATTGTGAAACTTCTTTTATCCTCACATATAAAAATGCTTGAATTTCTTGAATGCATCTACTAAGCGATTAGGTAAAAGAACTTTTCAATTGGCTGATAAAAAACCCATATAAATGTAGGAAACAAAGACATGTACATGTCTGTGTAAATTCAGCACATTCAAAAGGCCAACTGTTCAACTACCCTGACATTAGTATTTAGTAGTATGTAAGCTGTACATGTAATTTTTAATCCCAGAGTGTACAGGGAACTAGAGAAAAGGTAACTTCCGCTTAGTTGATCCATAAAAGTATAACACTGTCACCAAATAAGCCTAAATCAAATCTAGCAAATACCAAATACTCATGCCAACTTTGGAGTTTGGATGAAAGAAATAATTAAAAAAAATATCAAGCTGATGACCACTTTTTTTGTTTATCTATCCATTCAATACGAATTATGAAATTTGATGCCAACAGACTCAAGAAAGCTCAAACTAGTTAAAATACTAGCATAGTTTAAGATTGTACAGTAAAATATGCAGATAGAGTAAAGCGAAAAACATAACCCACCGCATGAAGGACTAGGAGCGCCAACATGGCCAATTGAGATATCATCCTTGTCCAAGGCACTAATAAGACAAGCTGTCTCTGTCATTCCGTATCCTTCTACAACTTGGCCAAAGCACCTGCATAGTTTATCCAACTTGTCAGGCATATGAAAAATGACCAAATGATAAATAATTGATCATTAGAATGGCTGACACAAGTAGAACTTACACCCTCAGAAATTCCATGACATCAGGTGACAAGGGTGAGGCACCTGAAACAATGTATCGAAGCCGTCCTCCGAGTTTTCCCTTTATTTTATTAAATACCAACCTGTCCCACATGGGAGATGGCTTCTTGCCTGAAAAAATAAACCAGAACTGAACTATCATAAATATAACTTCTCGACTTCTCGTTGCCTGAAAAAATGAACCAGAACTGAACTATCATAAATATAACTTCTCGTTAAAGTTTTCAGTATCTAAAAGCTGATTCCAAATAATCAGGTACGTAAGATCTCTTATAACATTTTTAAAAGCACATACTCAGTTCTGTACTATGTACGCCATAACATATACATAGCACACATTTGATATATAACAAGAGTACCAATTAAGGGTGCTCTGCCAGAATATCCCGGTAGCATTCCCCCATTCATTTATTATCTCTTAGACATCTAATTTTGTTTACGAAACTTGTTATGCACTGTTCCCTGCAACTTATCCATCCATATAGTCTGACACCACTTTTTGTCTGGCACTTTTCTACCATGAGAACTGAACTATATAAAAAAAAAAAACTGTCCCTAAAGTTCTATAATCAGTGACACCTGAAGATCTTATTAATTGGTCCCATTTGTTCATGGTTTTTAATTTCATCATTAGCATAAACATTAATTGCCTACCATAGAGCATTATGGCGCATTTGCACTAGAGAACCAAGCAAAGTGTCTTATTTAAGATACTTTGGATAACCATAGCCTTCTACATATACATGAATTTATCCACCTTTTCCAGTGGTACAAAATATGTTTTGTTATACAGAAGGAAAAGTAGAGAAAGGGAGGACAAGTAATAAATGAAATTAATATAAAATGATGGAGTATGAAGGGTATGGTAGCTCAAGATAAAATTATTAATTTCTTAAATTTCAACAAGATAATAACCATTAACATACCACTCAGTATTGCTTGCTTCTTAGCATTGTAGGCAGCATTGAACAGCCTCTCTTTTATGCCGCCAGATGCCTTTACAGCATTTGTAATGCTGCAACATTTAAAAGCTACTACAGCTATTCTAAATGGCAAGTAAAATGATAATATTTAACACCATGCAACCTTACCCAGCATATATTCTATTATACAGTCGTGGAACACTGGAAAAGACGGTAGGTCTTAGAATTGCCATATCATCCAGTAGTTTCAGATTGTCCTGCAAAGAGAAAACAACATAAGCGCTTAAAAGGTTCTGATAATAGTTCGCTGACAAATTCTATTTGACTTCCATATTCTAATTGCCCTCTAAGCATTCGTAAGACAACATATGCTATATATTGATGTGAATAGATCTTTTTCATCTAAGACAATGGTCAATAAGGCACAGAACCGTAAGAATGGCATGTTGTTTAAACTTACTTTCTTGCATACATAACCTCCTATGCATTTAAGTACTTGGTACTTGAACTAATGTCATATGGTATTTATTGACTAACTATAATTTCTGGTGGTCAGTTGACAGTTTTTTACTGGAAGACTGTACTGGACATATTCTCATGCAGAAAAATATTTATGAAGATAATAATAAATAATAAGGGTAATGACCACGAAAGGTAACATCCCCCAAACCCTAAGTTTATAGAGGAGCTTTGTGGACAAATTTATTTACATAAGCTGGTATTTTAGACCGCAAAGAGTCTGATGACTGACGTGTTGAGAACCCCTGAGTAATGATGAGACCCGCGGGTATTGATAGCCAATTCCCAGGTTGGCGCGTTAAGTATAGCTTTTCCATGTATAAGCTGCTAGTAGGCATCAGAAAATATATGACTGACATGTTAAATAGGTATTAAAATAACCGATAGACCACCAACGACGAAGTCTACGAGGATTAATATATAAATTCCCTTATCCACATCGGTCGCGTACGTTCTCTATCTGGCTTATTTCAGTCAGCTTATGTAAGATTATGTTATGTTGCATGCTTCTGACTTTCTAAATGAATATCAGTGATATTTGATAACCCAAACACCAGTATCTTGGTTCATACATATATGCAATCAACTATCTTGTACAATTCCTCATACTAGTGTGCTAGGAACCACCATAAAATGCAACCAACACAATCAGGTTCGAGTACCCAGAAAATGAAGAAAAAAGAAAGAGCAAAAGTGAGCTCATACTCCCTGGTAAAATCCAACTGAACCTCCATAATATGCGACCAGTATCTGGTTAAATCTTTCATAAATGTGGGCTAAAGGCAGATACGATATGTAACTGTATAAGAAAACAAAGAATGTCAGGAAACTGGAAATTCAGCTCCATGAGTGAAGATATTCCTTGTTTGTCCGCTGTTTGAATCTTTTATTGGGTGTTGGGGAGGGGGGTGTAAATTACAAATTTTATTTGAAAAATAAAAGAATAAATACTTACATATCAGAAGGTACAAATTGCATACTAAAGGTTGAACCAGCTACATTTGCGATCAAATTTCCGTGGGACAGGACAACTCCCTTTTTATAGATAAATATGGTTCAGAGTTCAATAACATAATATGCAGAATAGAAAGAGTTTCACAGATTTAAACCAAACCTTTGGTGTCCCAGTTGTACCACTTGTATAACATATTGTAGCAGTATCAGTCGGTTTTGGTGCACAAAATGGATGAAGGTTGCTTTGACCCTGGATGAGTTCCATACAAAGTTTGAATTCCGTTAAGTGTTGGATTGTTTTTATAAAAAAATATATACAGAAAAGGCAAAAAGTGAATTATGTTTATATACATGTAAGAGTCACTGATTAGAAACCTTTGAACAAAAATAGCTGGATAAGGGAAAATCAGGGCCAGGGGAGGTAGAGTTTTGTAACTGTACATTTATGGAGTAAAAAGTTATATGACAACAAGAGATAACAAAGGATGCTATTTAGAATCATCTCCCGGACTGACAAGTGGGTACAACAAAAGAATCATAAATCAAGTGTTTGAAAATTTTAGATGCATATTATCTACCCTAACAACCATTTACTAAGGTGATCATAATTAATTAATTAAGTTTACATATTAGTACAGCAATTGGTTAAATCAGAGAAAATTTTAGGCATAGAAGAATCTGAAAATACCTGACTAATTAGTTTTGCATACGACATAATTTTAACTCCAGTTGTTGATGGAAGTGATGGAATCTGATCATCTATCCCTCCCACCACCTATACAAAAGCTCAGTAGTTATAAAACATCTAGACTTTTAGATTGTTCAATCTAATTATTAAAAGAAAGAATGCCCATACCACAATCACACGCACAGAAGGCATCTCAGACAGGAAGCTCAGCAACTACAAAATTTGTTGAAGATTGTTAATGAAATATCTGCATGAGGCTTCATATGCAATGTTAAAAATTAATTTTATAGCCACCTAGCCTATTGGACAGTTCAAGAATATGGACAGTATTTTAAAAAAAAATCTAAGATTCTCAATTTCTAATAGCACTCACCGCTAAAAGCATTAGCTTAAACAGACATTTTACCAAGTTATGACCATTGACGGCACTTGTCTTGATATATATGTGTAATAAACAAGTAAAAAATTTCAAGAGAAAAGACAATGTGAAGTAAAGATTCAAACAAAAGATTATCATGTCTTAGCTAGGTCAACCTGGTCGTTCTTAAAACTATATGTATAGAAATTCTCATATCTATGGTCTATGGACATCTCAACTATGTCAAACATCAACATCTGATCTGAATATAAGTCACAAGCCTGTACTCCGCCACAGACTCTAGTACTTATCACTGTCTAAGACAACTTAAGAGAGGGTAGCAAACTCACAATATTTAATGTCTGTGGCACACAAAATATAGCTTGTACGGCTGCATGGTTGACAATAAATTTGACAGCATCTGGACCTGCAGCGGGAGAAACAAAAACGGGTATGTAAGCCCTACTCCAATGTAGTCAAACATACAAGACAGTTGTCAGTTGTTATTGACGAACCTAGGGTATCATATAGAGGAACAGATATGTTTGAATAGGCTGAACATGCATGATCGACTATCATCCACTCAGGTCTGTTGATAAAATATATTCCTACACAAGACCCCTTGAGTGAGGTCAAACCAAGTTAAGCAATTAAAAGCATAGTAAGGGAGATCAGAAGCTTTGAGATGATTTGAGAAAAAAGGTAAAACATCTGTCAGCCTACATAATAGATAGAATCAGAGAGTAGAAAGAAGAGCATGCATAGTTGCCGCATATAAGACCCTCAGATCAACCATTTTCATCCTTTTCTGTGATAAGTAATATCAAACACTTGATAGATGTTTTCATAAAGGTAAATAGGTAATGTACCTTTTGTATCCCAAGAGACACTAACCCAGACCCAATAGCTGACCTTGCAGTAGCTGCTTCCTCATATGTCATCCACTTGTACCTGTTAAAGAGATTTACATAGTTTCTAGATGTATACTTGAATATATTGAAGCTTTAAAGAAAAAGACTTGAGCATAAAAATGACCAACTTACTCTCCAACTGTTCCATCAACTCGAACTCGAGTACCCAAATATTTATAGTCCCTGAAAATTTTTGCTGAGCGCCTGTACTCGGAAGTAAAAAGAAGCTAAACCCATTAGCTCAAGTAACACAGAAGTTAACCCAGAACAGGAGTAGAAGAGGAACCAAAGTGAATTCACTCATGCAAAATGAGGGGTGCTCACGTGAAATTATCATGCAAGGTACCGATTTCAGGATGATTAGGGAATTGACTCACGAGCTTCATTGGAGATTGAACAGATCTGCCATTAAAAGTTGATTACGGGATTACTTTTATATAGTTACAAATGTGTTTTTATTATGCAGAGTTAGTTCCAACCTGTATACGTTCCATTTACCAGTCACCAGTTTCTCCGGAAGGATGACACTATATCCCTGCTCTGCTAGTACCACAAATACAATACCAAACCAAAAAAAGAAGTTAAAACAAGAATACACGAATCGCTCTGGCTCAACAGTGGTTGCACGATTATGAATCACTTGGAGAGAATACATGTCGAATGAATCTATTGTGTTTTACATGTGGTTGTTATATTCTATAAATGACAGGTTTCCTCTTTTCCCTTGCATCCTTTCTTCGTCTATAAACATCTTCAATTTTTATTTGACAAGATTCTAGATACTTGATCCCTCATTATGACCTCATGTAACTGCTCAACCAGAATTATCAGTATATTATTAACAAGCTTAAATTTCTTGAACAAAATAAACTTTCTTTTAACACCAGCCATCTTTTCAACGTATGTCTCTTTAAAGGACTCACCTAATGAGTTTGCACATTCGCGCAATCAATAGTCTTCTTCTCTGGACTGAATTCTTTTTAAGAGTTTTTCAATAAGAAAATATATCAACTGAACTTGAGTGGTCCAGCTAACAGTGAATTTGCCTAACTAATTACTATCACCCAAAAATTTAATCAATAAATTGCTCAAATTTAACTTCCTTATTTAACCACAAATGAACCTTCTTGTCCCAAATCTCTCATGCTACTACACTTCATATCAGAAGTGCTAATCCTTTATCCATAAAATAAGGTCACATGACTTCCACACTTTTTTTGAATTTCAGTAATCTAGAGCTCGTGTTTTATGGGATTTTCTAAAGAGTTCATTCAAAGTTGCATGCTTCTTTGTACTAGGCCAATACAAGACCACAATAAGCCATTCCTCAATTTTTAAAAGATGGACAGATGGTGTTAACAGAACAACCAAACACGCGACACTCTCTGTACTAGACAAAACAGTGGAACAGATGAATGATACAAACATGAGTTTAATTCCGAAGCTTTAGTACTGGACCAATTGTAGCATTGGTGTTGTGTATCAAAATTGACATCTGTTTACCAAATTCCGAATACTACTATTATGATCCAGTAAACAAGTCACAAAATTCGGAATTGTTTTTTTTTTTTTTTCAAAATCACAGCGGAGCCTATAATTTTATCGAGTCTAAAAAATTACGTTCCACTTGACTAGTACATTAGTTTAGTTTGTAACCAACATTTTCAGGTAAATTCGTACTCGACCAACTCGAAAATTCGAAAGTATAATTTTAAACTCTTAAGCCAAAACAACATTTCAACGTACAAATATTGCTTCTAGCGTACTTGAAAAAGGGACACGTGTACAGGACATAATCATATTATTAGTGTGCATTCGATAAATAAATTTTATAAAGCAACGGAAAGTACCGAGGACAAACTCGCCGGCAGTTTCACTACGATGGAGCAGCGAAGTGTGATGGTGGTGGGAGCATAGGTGTAGTTGAATAGCTTGAATGCGACGTTCAGCTGGTGACTCCATAAAAGCTGTCGAGCTTAAAATGAATGTACGTTCAGACTTTAACAACACACTGTTGTTATTACAACAGTGTGTAATAACAAGATGATTTGAGGAACAAGAGAGTGGTTGGATAAGTAGCAGTATCAAAGGAAATGTTGTAGAAAATGGTAATTAGGAATGTAACTGATACAGACGCCATAACTGGTTTTTAATAACACAGGAAGTCGTGGTTTGATTACAAAATCTTTAATGTTTCCGTTTATATTTGTTTGTTTACAAAATCTTTTTTTCTTTAATATATGATATTTGCGACGTAATTTTAGTCTGAAACTAGATAATACGATTAGGCAAAATATTTTCTCTTTTTCTATTGATTATAATTTTATTTAATCATAATTATTAAAATCAGATACAATTTTCTATAAAATTCGAACTACATATTCATTATATTGTGAATAATTAAATTAAATATATTATTTCTTTAAAATAAATATAGATACAAAATTAAAGAATTTACATATGGACACTTATAACAAAATGAAATAAAAAGCTGGTTGATAATACAATATTTTATAAACAAGATTTTAAATATCACTTCAATTTGTGGGAATGAAAATACATAGTCATAGTTAGACCTGGCAAATCGAATAATTGGATCGGTTTTGGATTGGATCCATTTCGGATCAGATCAATTTTCGGTTTTGATATATTTAGATACAATTCGGATCGTATCTAATTCGATTCGGATCTAGTATCTGTTTTACAAAATTTTAAACGGTTTCGGTTCGGGTCTAGTTTCGGATCGGTTTGATTTCAGATTAAAATCGGATAAATTTTAGATTAACATCAGATAAAATTCGGTTCGGATCTTTTCGGATTGGATTTTGTCGGATCGAAAAAATTTGGTTTCAATTATGTAGTATCAATTTTGAATTATCATTGAAATTAAATAAATGTTATTTAGTTTGCAATTTCAGTTTGTTTTTCTCTCCTTAGTGAGAGGGTGTTTGTTCTCTCCTTTATTATGATGGTTGGTTTTGATTTAGTGATGAAAGTTTTGCATTTATGCCAATAGCTCAAACGATTTGTGGCAAAGCCGGTACTACATGTAAATATATCTTCTTCAAATCGCTTAATTATCTCTTCATGAAGATTGGCGATCAATATTTTATTTTTGAAACTCCTAGGTTTTGATGATAACAAACAGTAAGCTATTTGGCGCTTACAGATATAAAACAGCATGCCATTTGTGTGTGCTCTAACTTGGTTCTGCAGGACAAAACAGCTTACTGATTTCATAATCAGTATACCTCAAACAGCAAGCCAATTGTCACAAACAGCGTGCCATTTGTACAAACAGCAAGCCATTTTCAACTGTTCAGAATTCCTGTAGATAAAGATCAAACAGACATATCTATGTTCTCAGGAAACTTGGTTGATGATATGGAAATGCAAAAGTATAAGGCCATGTATCTGTTCAGCTCACCAAAACCAAAACAGCAAGCTGACATGAACTTGCTATGTTATTTCGGTACTGTACTAACTTGGTTTTGCAGGGAAAATTAGCTTACTAATTGGAGAATCAGTTTGTCACAAACAGCAAACAAAATTCATGGACAAACAGCAGGCCAGTCAGAAACAGCATGCCAATCTCACAAACAGCAAGCTGTTTGTGTCTGCCAGAATTAAGGGTCAATTTGGTTCTTCAAGGAGCATGCAACGGAAACATTGTTAGGAATATTTGTAAGGGCCCTCTGAATTAATCTAAATATGCCAGCTCTCACATTTCAAATATATTGGGAGACAATATATTCTTTGCTTTGAAATAAGGAAAAGTAGCATGATACTTTTGACTTATTTAATTACCAACCACATGCTCTTGTCTCCCTCTTCAATATCAATTCTATTCCTGCTATACACGCTCCTTTCTTCTCTATCAAAGAAAAACAAATTATTCAAGATCCTCAATTTCTTCATATCAAATCCATCATCTATAACCGTTTGTTTTTCTTTCCGTTGGAGTCATTTCAAGCCTTCATTCAAATACTCTTGTTTACCTATAAAAGAGATGTTAATGTTCAGTTCTTAACATCAATACACGAGCAGAAAACAAGAAGATATATTCAAACACAAAGCCTTCATTGCAAAATCTTACAAACCTCTCAAACCCTACATATACGCATATATATATTTTCAGAGGGTTCATAGGTTGAGGTGTATTATTCAAATCTGTATTGTTCAAAGTTGTAATTGTTTTGTTGTTGTACAAGATTGGCTTCAGGTTTTAGGGTGAGTCGAGCTAGACCAGAGAAGTATACTTGGGAAGTAGTACTTAGAGGGTTAGTTCAACACAGGTAAACAGCAAGCCATTTGTAAACAACAAGGGTGTAAGGGAGATATATTGTTGGATCTTGTAATTGGATTATAGTTGATCAATAATATATTCTCTTACCAAGTTTGGTAAGGGACCAGGACGTAGACCATAGGGGATTAGGGGTCGAACCTGGCTAAAAGATTGTGTGTCTCTTTTACTTACTGTTTATATTCTTTCTGCATTGCATTTTAGATACAAACAGCGTGCTGTTTGTGAACTGTGTTATTACAAACAGCAAGCTGTTTTCAGTTATTTTCAAAACAGTTCATAAATTCGCATTAATAACCATAAACACCTATTCACCCCCCTCTAGGTGTTATTTTTCAATTGGTATCAGAGCCTTGGTATACTAACAATTCTGTAACAGGAAAGTATCGATCATGGCAGAACATTATCTTGAAGCAAAAGCCGATTATAGGGCTCCTCTCCTCACTGGATCAGAAAATTACAATTGGTGGAAATGTAGAATGGAAACATTCTTATCCAAGAGGCCACTGGTGTTAAGAGTTGTACAGAAAGGAGATTATCAATTCTTGGATGAAAAGAATCAACCGAAAGATGTTGATGATCTCACTATGGATGAAATTATCAAATGTGGTTTTAATGGAGAAGCTAGAAACTCCATAATGAATGCTCTAGATCAAGCTGAGTATGACAAAGTCTCCTCCCTAAAAACAGCAAAAGAAATGTGGGATGCTTTGGAAACCTATCATGAAGGATCAAAAACCTTGAGGAAGGTGAAGCTTAGCAAACTAATGAATGATTTTGGAAACTTCAAGCTCAAGGATGATGAAACTATCAAAGAAGGTCAAGCAAGGTTCCAAGTTACTATAAACTCATTAAAGAGACTTGGAAAAGATATTCCACAAGATGAAATTAACATGAAAGTGTTAAGCGCGGTACCATTTATTTATGAAGCCAAGGTCACGGCTTTGGAATCATCCTCAACAATCGACACCATGGATCACCTAGCTGTGTTTGCAGAGCTAGAACAATTTGAAAGCAAGATAAGCAAAGGTCAGGTTGAAAGTGTTCGGGTTCCTCTAGCCAAAATGAGGAATTTGGCTCTTCATTCTACAAACAGCAAGCCAGAGTCTGCAAACAGCAAGCTGTTTGAATCTGATGAAGAATCTGACGAAGAAATGGCAATCATCTCACAAAAGATCAAGAGGCTGATTGAAAAGAAAAATAGAATGAGAAGGGAAAGAGGTGAATTCTCCAAAAGGAAAGCCAAGGAACAAACTTGTTTCGAATGTGGCAAGCTTGGTCATTATAAAAAGGATTGCTACAAGTTAAAGTCAAAACAGCATGTTGTTTTCAAAAACAAAAGAAAATCAAAGGCTTCACTGACTTATAGTGATGATGATTCAGACTCCAGTGATGACTCAAGCGAAGACATGATGAATTTGGCTCTTGCAGGTCTGAATGATGAAGATAGTTCACTAGGATCCATAAAAGAAGATTGTGTGGATAGTGATTATTCGAATTCAGAAGATGATGCAAGTGAGGTAAATTCAATCTATTCTGATTTAAATTCCTCTCATAATATGCTAGAAGAACTAACCGTGCAGGTACCAAATCATGTATCCATAATTGAGTTTATGGAACTAAAACATAAGAATAGCAAGCTGGAAAAGAACAACAATCAGTTGAAGAAAATGATTGCTGATTTAATGGCTGAAAAGAATCCAGAAACAAATCACAATGATCTTATTACTGATTTAAAGGCGAAATTAGTTCAATTCGAAGGAGTCAACAAAGTGATTCTACAAAGAAATGAAGTTCTTATGAAAGAACTTAGGAGATTGAAGTCAGAGATTGAAGAAAGGAATGAATGCATACAATCATTCAAGAACACAGAGTCAAACCAAGCCGAATCCTCAAAATCTGTGGAAAAGAGAAAACAGCAAGCTGAACTTATCAATCAGCAAGCTGATTTGATCTCTCTTCTGGAAAAAGAGGTCAAGGACCTCCAGATAGGGATGGAAACTTTTGTACAAGGAGAAGACACCTTAAAGACAATGATGAAGAAGGCAAAAGTCCCTGTAGTAAGAGAAGGAGTTGGCATGGACATACACAAGAAGCTTGGAGTCCTCAAATATGATGGTAAAAATGGCATACCTTATGATTATGCCATGCCTTGGAAAACATGCAACAAATGTGGAGGAAAAGGCCATCTGGAAATTCATTGTGTGGTCAAAATCAATGGTAAAGGGAAAACAGCTTACCAGAATGGACCAGCCAGGCGACAAACAGCATACCAAACTGCTCCTGACAGAAGACAAACAGCACGCCAACAGTCACCAAAAGTGATCCAAAAATGGATCAAGAAAGCTGAATTAAATGTGTTATATATTCTTGCTACTAACCAGTTTGGACCCAAACCTATATGGGTACCAAAACATTGAGTTTGTGTTTGTTTGTTTTGTAGATATGTCTTGCCGCCAAAATAAAGTCAAAACAATGGATTTTGGATAGCGGATGCACTAGACATATGTGTGGAGACAAATCTCAGTTCATTAGTCTCAGAATGAAGAAAGGAGGAAGAGTTACAATTGGCAATAGCAAGACTCTTCGAATCCTTGGTATTGGTTCTATTGGTAATAGTAATATTTCGATCGATAAAGTTCAATATGTCAAAGGTCTTTCATATAATTTACTTAGTGTCACTCAATTATTTGATGATGGACATTTTGTTCAGTTTGGCATAGATAAAACTATTATTACTATTGGTGCTAACAAAATCCCACTAGTTGCTAGAAGGGAAGGAAATATATATGTATTAGATTTCGAAATGCAGGAAACAGCATGCTGTTTGGCTGCAATCGACAATGATCCATATATATGGCATAGGAGGTTGGGACATGCACACATGGACTTGATAAATAAACTTTCAAGTAAGAATCTGGTCAGAGGGCTACCAAAACTGAAATATACTAAGGTCGAAGTATGTTCAGCATGCCAATTGGGTAAACAAATTCGAAGTACTCACAAAGCTAAGAAAATGGTATCTACTTCTAAACCCTTAGAGCTTCTGCACTTAGATTTATTTGGTCCAGAATCTTACAAAAGTATTGGAGGTAAACAATATGGTTTTGTAATTGTAGATGATTATTCTAGATTTACTTGGGTATTGTTTCTTAGTACTAAAAATTGTGCTTTTGATGAATTTGAGAAACTGATTAAACTACTTGAGAACAAGCATGATGCAAGACTTGTAGGTATTCGAAGTGATAGAGGAGGTGAATTTGTCAATGACAAATTTATCACATATTGTGAACAAAAGGGAATCTCTCATGAATTTTCTGCTCCAAGGACTCCTCAACAAAATGGAGTGGTGGAAAGAAAGAATAGATCACTTCAAGAAACAGCAAGGACTCTACTGCAAGAAAGCAAGCTACCTAGAAGTTTTTGGGCCGAAGCTGTGAATACAGCATGCTATTTGTTGAATCGAATCATAATCAGGCCATTATTGGACAAAACTCCCTATCAACTGTTGAGAAACAAGAAGCCAAATATCAGTTACTTCAAGATTTTTGGCTCTAAGTGTTTTGTGCTCAAGACAATTGGTAAAGATGGTAAATTCGATGCAAAATCCTACGAAGCTATATTTCTTGGTTATTCTTTAACAAGTAGGGCTTATAGAGTCTATAATTTAAATAAACATATTGTTGAAGAATCTATTGATGTTACCTTTCAAGAACCTAACAATGATCTACCAAGAGTTGAGGAAGAATTTGCAGGTGAAGAAGAAAATGTGCAACCTCAAGTCACTGACAATCAGCAAGCTGGAAGTACAAATCAGCAAGCTGGAAGTGCAAATCAGCAAGCTGGAAGTACAAATTAGCAAGCTGGAAGTGCAAATCAGCAAGCTGGAAGTGAAAATCAGCAAAATGGCAGTTCAAATCAGCAAGATGAAGATGAAAGTGACACTGAAAGTCAGCAAGCCAAAGAGGATGCAGACACCGACATTCAGCAAGCTGAAAGCTCAAAACAGCAAGCTGAAGTGGAAGATTCAATTACAAAAATAGCAAAGATGACTTTGGAAGGTCCTAGAGGATCAAGAGCTACTGCAAAATTGCCTCTATATGATGGAGAAGAACAGTCACCACCATCAAAGATGAGAAAGACAACTCATGAAGAAATAGCTCAACATTCTTTACCAAAGGCAACAAGAACGGTTAAAAATCATCCACCTGAGTTAGTCATTGGTGATATTACTGATGGAATTACTACAAGAAGAGGGAAGGCAAATTATTGTGCTCATGCAGCCTTCCTAGCTCAAGAAGAACCTAAAAATATAGATGATGCATTAAAAGATGATAATTGGATCATGGCCATGCAAGAAGAATTAAATCAATTTGAAAGATGTAATGTTTGGGAACTTGTCAAGCCACCAGAAGATGCTTCAATTATAGGAACTAAATGGGTGTTCAAAAACAAAGTTGATGAATTTGGCACCGTTACTCGAAATAAAGCAAGGCTTGTAGCTCAAGGCTATAACCAACAAGAAGGCATTGACTTTGATCAAACTTATGCTCCTGTTGCTCGTTTGGAATCAATAAGAATGCTTCTAGCCTATGCATGTTTCAAGAAAATCAAGCTATATCAAATGGACGTGAAGAGTGCGTTCCTAAATGGCGTGCTGGAAGAGGAAGTTTTTGTCAAACAACCTCCTGGATTCGAGCATGATCAATTTCCAAACTACGTATTCAAGCTAAAGAAGGCTCTTTATGGTTTAAAGCAAGCCCCTAGAGCTTGGTACAAAAGGCTTAGTAAGTATCTAATCCAAAATGGATTCACTCGAGGTAAAATTGATCCCACATTATTTATTATGCAAAATAGTAAAGATATTTTGATTGTACAAATATATGTGGATGATATTATTTTTGGTGCTACTAATGAATCAATGTGCAAGTGGTTTTCAAAGTGTATGCATAGTGAGTTCGAAATGAGCATGATGGGTGAGCTCAATTATTTCCTGGGTCTTCAAATCAAGCAATCTAAAGATGGAATTTTTGTGCACCAATCCAAATATACACAAAGTCTATTGAAGAGATTCGGTTTTGAAGATGTAAAACCAAAATCAACTCCCATGGTGCAAAACAGCAAGCTGATTGCAGATGAAAATGGTAAGGCTGTTGATATTAAAAGATATCGAGGTATGATTGGAAGCCTACTGTATTTAACTGCTTCTAGACCTGACATAATGTATAGTGTATGTGTTTGTGCAAGGTTTCAATCAAACCCCAAAGAATCTCACTTAAATGCCATTAAAAGAATATTTCGATATTTAAGTGGTACCATTTCTCTAGGTTTGTTTTATCCTATCACAAATACTTTTGATCTTGTTGGGTATAGTGATGCAGATTATGCAGGTTGCCTAATTGATAGAAAAAGTACTAGTGGTGTTTGTACATTTCTTGGACAAAGTTTGGTTTCATGGCAATGCAAGAAACAAACTTCTGTAGCGTTATCCACGGCCGAAGGAGAGTATCGAGCAGCTGGGAGCTGTTGTTCTCAACTTCTATGGATGATTCAAACACTAAGGGACTTTGATATCAAGTGTGAAAAGGTTCCAATAAATTGTGACAACACTAGCACCATTAATATTTTAAAGAATCCGGTGAATCACTCAAGAACGAAGCATATTGATGTTCGACACCATTTCTTGAGAGACAATGTTGCTAAGGGCAAGATAGAGTTGGTCTTTGTTCCAACAGAATTTCAACTTGCAGATATTTTCACAAAGCCTCTTGCTGAAGAAAGATTTTCAGTCATTCGAATGCAACTTGGTATGTGTTCTATCTAAAACAGCATGCTGAATGATTGTTTGCAGGACATGCTAGCTTACCATTTGTTCTATTCACATGTTACAATTGGTATACTGATTGCATTTTATTCTGCATATCATTTGTTGATCTTAAGTGTGTTAATTTTTGATGAATTAAGGGGGAGAACTTTAGGAGAATAATTAATGAAAATGTATTATTGGATGTTTTTATTTGATCTTGTTAGATTATTGTTTTATATCTAATTTTGAGATGCAGGGATTTAGGGGGAGTTATTCTAATTCTCCTAAATTAGTTGTAATCATCAAAAAGGGGGAGATTGAAACTCCTAGGTTTTGATGATAACAAACAGTAAGCTATTTGGCGCTTACAGATATAAAACAGCATGCCATTTGTGTGTGCTCTAACTTGGTTCTGCAGGACAAAACAGCTTACTGATTTCATAATCAGTATACCTCAAACAGCAAGCCAATTGTCACAAACAGCGTGCCATTTGTACAAACAGCAAGCCATTTTCAACTGTTCAGAATTCCTGTAGATAAAGATCAAACAGACATATCTATGTTCTCAGGAAACTTGGTTGATGATATGGAAATGCAAAAGTATAAGGCCATGTATCTGTTCAGCTCACCAAAACCAAAACAGCAAGCTGACATGAACTTGCTATGTTATTTCGGTACTGTACTAACTTGGTTTTGCAGGGAAAATTAGCTTACTAATTGGAGAATCAGTTTGTCACAAACAGCAAACAAAATTCATGGACAAACAGCAGGCCAGTCAGAAACAGCATGCCAATCTCACAAACAGCAAGCTGTTTGTGTCTGCCAGAATTAAGGGTCAATTTGGTTCTTCAAGGAGCATGCAACGGAAACATTGTTAGGAATATTTGTAAGGGCCCTCTGAATTAATCTAAATATGCCAGCTCTCACATTTCAAATATATTGGGAGACAATATATTCTTTGCTTTGAAATAAGGAAAAGTAGCATGATACTTTTGACTTATTTAATTACCAACCACATGCTCTTGTCTCCCTCTTCAATATCAATTCTATTCCTGCTATACACGCTCCTTTCTTCTCTATCAAAGAAAAACAAATTATTCAAGATCCTCAATTTCTTCATATCAAATCCATCATCTATAACCGTTTGTTTTTCTTTCCGTTGGAGTCATTTCAAGCCTTCATTCAAATACTCTTGTTTACCTATAAAAGAGATGTTAATGTTCAGTTCTTAACATCAATACACGAGCAGAAAACAAGAAGATATATTCAAACACAAAGCCTTCATTGCAAAATCTTACAAACCTCTCAAACCCTACATATACGCATATATATATTTTCAGAGGGTTCATAGGTTGAGGTGTATTATTCAAATCTGTATTGTTCAAAGTTGTAATTGTTTTGTTGTTGTACAAGATTGGCTTCAGGTTTTAGGGTGAGTCGAGCTAGACCAGAGAAGTATACTTGGGAAGTAGTACTTAGAGGGTTAGTTCAACACAGGTAAACAGCAAGCCATTTGTAAACAACAAGGGTGTAAGGGAGATATATTGTTGGATCTTGTAATTGGATTATAGTTGATCAATAATATATTCTCTTACCAAGTTTGGTAAGGGACCAGAACGTAGACCATAGGGGATTAGGGGTCGAACCTGGCTAAAAGATTGTGTGTCTCTTTTACTTACTGTTTATATTCTTTCTGCATTGCATTTTAGATACAAACAGCGTGCTGTTTGTGAACTGTGTTATTACAAACAGCAAGCTGTTTTCAGTTATTTTCAAAACAGTTCATAAATTCGCATTAATAACCATAAACACCTATTCACCCCCCTCTAGGTGTTATTTTTCAATTTTTGTTCGACTCGATCATTTTTGTAGATGTCATTAGCTTGTTATTATTGAATTATCAAAAAAAAAAAAAGTTATAACGCGAAAATAAATGCTCAATTGAGTAATATAAAACTTGTTTTTTTTTTGAGTATTTAATATTTAACATTATTTTTTCTAGTCTCTACTTAGACCAATAAAATAAAATAATATTTTGCTAAATGTATAATATTATAATTTAGTAATATAATATTTACTAATATTTTTTAAAAAAAGAGTTATATTCACCTTTATTTTTGCTTCTCAAAAAATTAAAATTAAATTTCATTTTTAAAATTTTACCATTATTCAATACACACGATACGATTTATAATTTAATTATATATACATGCAATATTTATTAAAAAATGATCAAAAATTATTTATTAGGTTTTTATATTGTTTGACAAGAATCTTGACGGCATGGGATGATACACATATTAGGAATGAGTATTTTTTTTTAAACCATTATTTAATAATGAGCAATAGTTATTAGTTATTTATTAGTTATTACCTTATTTTACGTAAAAAATATAGTTAATTACAATTCACAAAACATGCTAATTATTAAACATGTGTATCCAGTATCCAGGAGATATGAAAGTTCAACATTTGTAGATATAGTGTATATTTAATACCTATTTTCTAGAATAAATAATATCATTCGTTTTTATTTCCAAAATAAAATATTTACTATATATGATATCTTGAAACGTTTGATCATAAAATATAGAATATTTTGAGTCAGAGAGAGAAATAAATATAATCTCAATAATATTATTTCATCACATAAATTTTGGTATAGGTGTTTTTAGTTTTCAATTTAAAACCGATATAGTACTTTGAGTCATATTCTGTTCAGATAATATTTTTTTTCAGATTTGATCGGTTTCGGATTATCATCGGATCAAGTATTTCGGAATATTATCGGTTAGATATTCTGTTCGGGTAATTTTCGGATTGGATGAGATCGATTTTCGGACAATAATCGGATTTGACTATATCGGATCGGATTTGGTTATGCTTTCACTCTGGGTGGTTCGATTGTCAGTTGGAAAGCTACTCTGCAACCTACAGCGACTTTGTCTACTACAGAAGCAGAGTACATGGCATTGACAGAAGCCGCAAAAGAAGGAATCTGATTGAAAGGATTGATCAGTGATCTAGGTCTACATCATGATTAGGCTACAGTATTTTGTGATAGTCTCATTGCAATCTGTTTAGCCAAGGATCAAGTCCATCATGAGCGGACTAAGCACAAAGATGTAAGATATCATTTTCTAAGAAGTGAGAAGAGAATCAAGGTGAGCAAAGTGGGTACTGCTGATAACCCAGCTGATATGCTCACCAAGCCGGTTCCACATAGCAAGTTTCAACATTGTTTAAACTTGCTAAATGTTCGGAGTTGTTGACTGCCCTTTTGAGGGCAAAATCTGAGGCAGAAGAGTTTTTTATCTGGTACATCTGACATTATTATGATGCATCTGGTACATCTGGTACATCTGTTATCTGTTTTTTGTGAGAGGATTCAAGTCAAGGTGGAGATTTGTTAGGTGCCTTGAATCTGTAGCCGTCGCCGCCGCCGGACTTGACTTATGTAGCCGCCGCCGGCCACCTACCACACCTACCACATCACCTACCACACCTAACCCCTTAGATTGTGTCTATAAATAGAAATATTTCTATTGTAAATAATCTGAAAATCTGAGATTTGTAATCTGTTTATCTTCAAGATCAATATAAATTATTTCTTTTCTGCATATATCATCTTTCCGTTATAATAAACTTAAAAAGAAAATTGAAATTACACAAAAAACTAAACTAAAACAATTCTTAGATCTAGAAAACGAAACCTCAAAAGCAAGAGAAACCAGACCCCTCTTGAAACCGAAGATTCACTAAGAATCTGGGAAGAAATGGAGGATCCATCACAAATCGAAGAAGAAAAATCTGGAAACTCCGAGGCGACAGATCTAAGAAAAGGAAGGGAGCAAACAATTCTCACAAGGAGAATTAATTATTGAAGAAAAACAAGAGCAAAAACAAGGAAATCGGACCTCCGATCAGTGGAGGAGCAACTGACCCGAGGAAGTTGGAAGACCGACGGTTTACTTTGGGCAGGGGAGGGAGAAAAGATAGAGAGAGAAAAAAAAAAAAAGACAAAGCATGTTTCATTTCGTCGTTATTCGTATTTTCCTAGTTCCCGTTGTTGATATATGAGCACAGACCGCCCCAGGCCCGGTTTACCATTAAATACAAACCAATAACAGGCCTTTAGGCCCTTTACTGGTAAAACGTAAAATTGCCTCTTAGGGCCCATGCCAATATGAACAGGCCCATTATTTTTAAAGGTAGTAACTTTAGAAGTGATTGATTAAGAAATTTATTGGGGTGTTTCTTTTTTCTTTTTTGAAGACAAATTATTGGGGTGTTTCTAGTAGACCTGGCAATTCGTGTCGTTCGTGTAATTTCGTGTCGTGTAATTTCGTTTTTCGTGTACTAAATATGCTACCTGGAAACGACACGAAATGTAATCGTGTACCAACATGTTGTACCTGGACACGAACTGGTTTAAAACGACACGACACGAAATTACCTGTTTTGACACGATTTTTTTCGTCTACACGAAAAATAACATGAACTGGTACCCGAAATGGTACACGAACTGGTACACGAACTGGCAAGAAATTAAAATTATGTATAATATATATGGTTATAAATATAAGTATATATTTTTATAAAATTATTTGTAAAATTTACAAAATAAGTTATAAAAATATTATATAGGTGTATATATATTTAAAATATTTATTAAAATATTTATATATGTCGTGTACTTTCGTGTCGTGTCGTGTACATAAAGAGTAAACCCAAACACGACACTAAATTTTTGTGTACATTTTCGTGTCGTGTACTGAAAATGTAAACCCATACACGAAATTTTCGTGTCGTTTCATGTCGTGTAAATCGTGTCGTGTCCAAAATTGCCGGGTCTAGTTTCTAGTGATCTCTATTTGGGGAAATACACTTATCCTCGAAAGAAATATAAGTAGAGAAAATAAATAATCATTATTGCAATCCTTTCCGGATAGGTATTCATTTTTATTAAAATGCTTAAACAAAACCCTTTCCATGTGTTAACATGTGTCATTTGTCAATATGTTAATAATGCTGGATGCTCTTGTCGTATATTCGTATTTGCATACTAGGAAACAGGAATGACAATCTCAACCTCCTCTCCTGATGCAACAAACGCGGATGATTACTTGAAGATTTTAATGAAATTCTGAATGATGGTATTTTTTTGAAAAATGTTAGATTTTCTGAATTGGATCCCAAATTTTTTTCCAAATAATATGTATGTTGGCTATAATTTTAGGGTGAGGATCCTCTGTCCTCTTCTTCATGTCCCTTATACAAAATAGGTGCCCCTGGCGGGGTTCATTGTAAGGAAAATGGAAATAAAATGTGCTCCGCCAGGGGCACCCATTTTGTATAGGGGACACAAAAGGGGACATGAAGAAGGGGACAGAGGATCCGGGCTCATAATTTTAATGGATTCACCAGGACACATCAATTAAAATCATTCATAGTATCAACTCATTCATGACATATCATTCGAGAATTTTTTTTGGTCCCAATTCGGGATACCTAGCATATCGTACTATTCTATCATCAAACATTATTTAAACATAAAAATATAAGTGTACTATATGTAAAATTCAAACAAGTAATAATATATGTTAGAAAACTTAATAGGATATTGATATTATAAAGAATAATTTTTTAAATTCTTTTTAAAGTTTAAACTATTTTGTTTATTCAGTTATTTTATTGATGACATTTCTAAATGTACTAATTTGTTACTAGTGTTTAAAATACGAAAATCTGAAATTTGAATGCCTAATCTAATCATTTACTGAAATTTAACATTTAGTTGCCTAAATGGCATAATATACATAAAAGTTAAAATGCAAGGTTATGATTCGTAAGTTAGAAAATAAAAACTAATCATTTTAAAAAGTCAAAAATAATAGGATAATATTAAGAATATTCCTTAATTAAATTCACCGGGGAAAAGGTGAAACATTGATTATTGATATTTTTCTATTCCTCAGCAAATGTTAAAAATAAAAAGGAAAATTGTACAAAGAAATACATAGAATAAGTGTGCACTTTCACGATGTGACAATGCTACTCTCTCCGACCATTTTTTCCCAGAAATAATCCTACGACTTTTCGGTAAAATAATAATTAATGGGCCTGTTTGGCATAACTTTTATTATGGACTTATGAACTTATTTTCGGATAAAAAAATTTATATTTTGATAATTTTTTTATACAAGTATTTAATGTATGTTTGAGATTCAATAAGTTGCAAAAATAAGTTAAAAAATACGTTGGAAAGTTAAAAATCTCTAACTTTGTCTTAAAATAAGTTGACTTATTTCGGAAAAAAGTTTCCCCAAACACCCCAAAATTAAATAATTAAAGCACATAATTATAGTTGAAAGAATTGGGCTTTGATATCATAACAATTAGCACAGCGCAAAATACGCAAAAAAAGAAAAAGTACTCCAAGTTAATGAATGAGAGCAGGCCTTGTGCATTGAAGCCCTTTTCACATGCCTGATTATGTGGTCCTAATTAACAACAGCCTTTTCTCGTTTAGTCGCTTCCAATTGGACATGATGCGCCCCGCACTTCCACATCAAAATCAGTAGCAAAAATAATCAGCTTTTCACTAATTTCTACGCTACACAAGTTTCGACCTCGCTCTCATCTCGTCGGATACTCGGATTGGTAAGATTTGAAACTTCAAAACGTGCACTGTTGCACATTGCTGTACAACTTTGAAACGTAGGTGGAAAGCCATTATATTTTATTTCATTCCTCAAAATTTCAAGAAATGATTATGTTTACTGATTTAATTATTAAAAATTAATACTCTCTCTTCCCAGATATGTGTCTATTTTTATTTTTATCGATCAAATTGATTGATTTTTATATGTATATATATATATATATATATAATTTAGAAAAAATTATATATATTAGTGAAAAGTATATTTAATCTATTTTAAAATATAATTTTTAATTTATCAAAATAATCAATGAATAATTTTTAATGTATAATCAAAAATTGGTCAATTTGATAATTAAAAAAATTAAAATGAATCTATAACCTTTATTAATAATCGAAATACCCTTTTAACGGTACCACTTTTGGTTTCACCCCTATAATCCTATTTCTACTATAATTCTATGATGTTTTTTAATAAAATAAAAATCCTATTATAATTATAATTCTTTTATTATAATTTTAAATAAAAAAAATAGTTTCATACCTAGAATCATATTCCCTTATAATTCTATGTTATTTTTTAAAGAAAATAATAAAATTGAAATCCTATTATAATTATAATACAATTTATTTTATCATAATTTAGAATAAAAAAAATACGATCGATTCTCCAAAAGATTTTTCAAGGAACACCCCTTTAACGGTACCACTTTTGGTTCGCACAATATTTTGGTTTTACCCTTATAATCCTATTTTTACTATAATACTATGTTGTTTTCTAATAAAATAGAAATCCTATTGTAAATATAATTCTTTTATTACAACTTTAAATAAAAAAAAAATAGTTTCATCCCTAGAATCATATTCCCTTACAATTCTATGTTATTTTTTAAAAAACAATAAAATTGTAATCCTATTATAATTATAATACAATTTTTTATCATAATTAAAATTTAAAAATAATACGATCCATTCTCCAAAAGATTTTTCAAGGTGAACAACTAGAACATGTTTCTATACACTACTCTAGAACATTTTTCCCTGTGATTATATGTTATTTTTTTAAAAAAAATTAATAAAATTGAAATCTTATTATTATTATAATTCTTACATTGTATTAGGAATTTTTTTTATTATAACTTATAATAAAAAAATATTACGATAAATTATCCTAAATATTTTTCAATGAAAACAACCGATACGTGTTTCCATGTACTTCTATTAAACAATCTAAATTTATAGTTTGTTAATCGAATAAATATTTTATGCAAATAAAATAATTTTTTTATAATTTTTGTAATATAATTTTATAAATATTTAATTAAAAAAATTAATAATTATTTAATATAAATCTCTGAGCCCGTGCTTCGCACCGTTATCTGTTAGGAATATGTTGTACTTGATGATAACTTCACAATCAATCAAATTGTATAAGGTTTTGTAGCTGTCAACGGATGAGGATTTATAACTCTATCCGTTGACAGGTAGCTCATCAACGGATGAGGTTTTGTAGCATACTGCAGTATCTCTATGTTATCAGTTGATAGTGTTTTTATCCACAGTCATGTTGACCATCAACGGATAGGCAGAATAGGGTAGCCAATTGTAAATAAGCTATGCTATGTAATTCTGTCTAAGTGAAAGTGTATCAACAGATGAAGACAAAACTCTATCAACGGATACAACTCAAATCCACTCTATCAACGGATACAGCTCAAGTCTCAATATCAACGGATACCGCTCAATACATCATCAACGGATGTCAGTGTACAACATCAACGGATAATCATTGACACTGTCTTCTATGATTAGCTGGGGATTAGCAGTTGATAAGGACATGTTTGACTGACAGATCACATGGGTTGATAGTAGATACAAAAAGCAGTATGGCAGCCATACTTTGGAAACACAGAAGAAAGAAGCATTCCATTTACACTATGAATACAAGAAAGGTGCAGGAGACATGTCTGAACACAAGGACAACCTTTCGGCTACATGTGTATTTGAAGTGTAGTAGCAAGTCAACTAGAATTAGATTAGTATTATCTTATTCCAGTAGTACTTGTAAAACTTGGGATATATAACCAAGTGTAGCAACTCTTTGTAGGTTAAGAAAACAGATACATTTTGATTATGGTTTCTATTGAATATTCTTAGAAAGCAAAGAGTTGTAAAACAGAAGCTGTGTACTTTTGTATCACGGAGTTTTCTTCAAATAAAAGCTTCAGGTGGTGCATTTAACCACCTGATTTTTATGTGTTTGTGCATTAATCTTTTTACAAGCAATTATCTTAGTATAGATTTCTGGAGTTCTTATCAGAAATTTATAAATATCAAGAATTTGTATTCAACCCCCCCTTCTACAATTATACAAGTGTGTAATCTGGGAATAACATTATCATCTAGTATTTAGTTACCGCCGGATACATTATTTACGTGAGGTAATAATAAGAAAATGGTTGTAAAAAGTCTTGTCTTATGACATGAGTTCAGCGTAACTTGTTCAGTGTGTTCATTTTAGTCCCTTTTTGTTCTGTCCTACCGTTAAAACAACATGGAATCACAAAATAAAAATATGCACGAGATTGAAGAGAAATATGCAGCAATGAATCTTGAGGAGGAAGAGGCTGGGGGTGTTGAATATGAAGGGGAAGAAGAGGAATTGGATAGCATAGATATGAGATGGTCTCTACTGGGAAGGTTTCTTGTGGACATTCCGGTGGATTTCAACGCGATGCAAAACACTTTAGCAAGCCTATGGAAACCAGGTAAAGGCATGTTTGTGAAGGAGATAGAAGCTAATCTTTATTTGTTTCAATTCTACCATGAGTTGGACATAAATAGAGTTATCGATGGGAGTCCTTGGACATTCAATAGAGCTCAACTGATATTTGAAAGAATTGAAGCCAGGAGATAATCTAAAGAATGTGCGTCTGAATCATCTGGACATGTGGGTTCAAATTCACGACTTACAGGCCGGATTTCGATCTGAAAAAGTGCTCCAAGACATTGGGAACTACGTTGGCAACTTTGTCAAAAATGATGTCAATAATTTTCAAGGACCCTGGAAAGAGTATTTCAGAGTCAGGGTGAGAGTTAACATAGAAGCCCCATTGCGCAGGAAAATGAAACTAAAGAGAAAGGGGGGGTGACTGGGTGTGGGTTAATTTTAAGTATGAGCATGCACCAACCTTTTGTTTTATCTGTGGAATCATAGGTCATTCGGAGAGATTCTGTCCTAAACTAGTTCAACAAGAAGGGGATGTCTCAGAGAGGATGTATGGGGCCTGGATGAGAGTCGCTCCAAGACGAGTGGTGCAAACCTTCGGGTCAAAATGGCTTAGACAAGAGCCCGTGACATTGAAAACATCAGAAAAAATGGCAAATACGGTGGATCAATCGGAGAAGAAAGAAGATAACGGAACGGAACAAAGTAACAAAGGAATCGTGGAAAGCAGTTTAACTGGTAGGGGAATCATGGGGACAAAAGCAGAGGCGGGGAACTCAAAAAATTCGGAAGTTTCGAATTTAGAAAAAGAGGATGGTATAGAAAACGGAGCTGTCGAGCATGCTGAGGGGACAAATGGGGCTTTGATTGTAGTAGATCCAAAAAGGAGGAGGATAGAAAATGTAACTTTGAACGATAACGTGGATGTGGACATGGGCCGTGACTTAGTTGGGCTCCCAAAAAACGGATATGGGGCGGGTTCTGGACTCCAGGCCCGCCAAGAGTTATGACTTCTTTCAGTTGGAATTGCTGTGGGCTTGGGAACCCACAGACCGTTCAATTCCTAATAGATATAGTATATCAAAAGCGGCCCAACTTTATATTTTTATGTGAAACCCGTGCTGACAATATTAAAATGGCAAGGGTAGCGATGAAACTGGGATACGATGGTTGCTTTGGAGTGGAGGCTAGAGGCCAAAGCGGAGGGCTTTTAATGCTTTGGAGAAACAAGGATGATGCTCAGATTATTAGTTATTCCTTTAATCACATAGATGTCATTGTCAAACTAGTGAATATGGTGGAGTGGAGGCTTACGGGTATCTACGGGGAACCAAACCGAAGTCTAAGGCACAACACTTGGAATCTTCTCAGAAATCTGAAGGAGTTGTCAGATATGCCGTGGTGTGTATTGGGTGATTTCAACAACACGAAGAATCATGGTGATAAACGTGGAGGTAACCCTTATCCACACTCTTTAATTTCAATAAATCAGTTTTGGAGTGTGACCTAACGGATTTAGATTTAATTGGTCACCAATTTACTTGGGAGAAAGGCAGAGGAACAAACAATTGGATTGAAGTTAGACTTGACAGAGCTATGGCAAATTCAAGTTGGTTGAATGAATTTCGATCAGCTCAACTGATCAATCTAGAAGTCACTCTCTCAGATCACAGCCCTATCTTTCTTATTCCAAAAACAATGCAGAGGTATGGTTTCACGAAAACTTTCCGCTTCGAGAATGCCTGGCTAACTGATTCTAAGTGTATAGAGTTAGTTCGTACTAACTGGAGCTTGAGTACTACAATGCCAGTTCAAAATAAATTGGAAGGGTGTAAAGCAGCCTTGGACGTCTGGGGAAGGGAGATAACGGCAAACTTCAAAAAAAGAATGGAGTTATGTAAGAAACTCCTAAAAGATCTTAGAGGGAAGAGAGACGATAGATCAGCTGCTCAATATATTGAGTGCCAACACAAGCTTGCAGAAATATGTCATCAGAAAGAAATTTACTGGAGACAGAGATCTAAACAATTGTGGCTTCAACTCGGTGACCGCAATACTAAATATTTCCACGCTTCAGCCACAGTTCGTAGAAGAAACAATTTGATCACTAAACTTTAGGGTGGAAATGATACTTGGTTCGATAAAGAAAATGGTCTTCACAATCTCATGGAAGATTACTTCAAAGACATCTTTCTGTCAAGAGGGGTTGTGATTGAAGGAATTCTTCAGGAAATTAAGCCTACAATTACAGAAGATCATAACATGTGGCTTATGGAGGATGTTAGTTCAGAAGAGGTAAAATCTGCGATTTTTGGCATGAACCCAGACAAGGCCCCGGGTGTTGATGGTTACACGCAGGGTTTTTACCAAAAGTGTTGGCCTATTGTTGGGGCAGACATAGTCAGAACAGTGCAGAAGTTTTTTAGGGATGGAAAAATTCCACAAGGTCTAAATGACACTTTGTTAGTTTTAATTCCAAAAAAGAAACATCCGGCAAGTATGTCCGATCTAAGACATATAGCCCTCTGCAACGTGCTTTACAAAATAATCGGAAAGGTGTTAGCTAATAGGCTTAAATCCCTTCTACCGTTGGTCATTTCTGAACATCAAAGTGCGTTTCTTAAGGATAGAATGATATCCGATAATGTGATGATTTCTTTTGAAGTTCTTCACTATCTGAGAAGGAAACAACAAGGTAAGATGGGGTATATGGCTTTAAAACTGGATTTAAGCAAAGCTTATGATCGGATAGAGTGGCACTTCCTTCAACAGATTATGCTCCGTATGGGTTTTTGTGATCATTGGGTTAGGTTAATCATGGAATGTGTAAGAACAGTCAAATATTCGATAACTCATGGAGGCGAAGTCTTTGGTCAGATTTATCCAACTCGAGGCATTAGATAGGGGGACCCTCTGTCCCCTTATCTGTTCATCCTATGTGCTGAAGGTTTGTCAAGTTTAATCGCTAGTTATGAAAGAAGGAAGCTAGTTCATGGCTGCAAAATAGCTCGTGGTGCCCCTACAATTTCACATATGCTGTTTGCTGATGACAGCTACATTTACTGCCGAGCTACAGTGGAGGAAGCAAATCGAATTTTGGAAATCCTGAAGATTTTTGAAGATGCAGCAGGGCAAAAAATCAACCTGGACAAATCTTCGGTTTATTTCAGTAAGAACACACTGCCAAATGTTAAAGAAGATGTCTTTGAAACCTTGAATATGAGGCTAGCAGATGAGGAGAGTCTCTATTTGGGTTTGCCTAGCATGATTGGTAGAAGTAAATTTGTTGTTTTTGGGTACATCAAGGATAAGATGAGACATCGAATTCAAAGCTGGGGTGGCAGTTCCTACGTACACTATGAGTGTCTTTCTCTTGCCAAATAAGGTGTGCTCGGACATTGAGAGTATTATTAGTAACTTCTGGTGGAGCTCGTCGAAGAAAGAAAGAGGAATTCATTGGAGGAGTCGGAATAGGTTAAGCACTCACAAATCGAAAGGAGGGATGGTTTCAAAAGAATGAGAGATTTCAATGTTGCTATGTTAAGAAGACAAGGGTGGAGATTGTTGAGTTTTGAGAATTCCCTAGTTGCTCGTGTTTTTAGGCAAAATACTATCCTAGTGGTAACTTTCTGGAAGCAAAATTAGGGAACAATCCAAGTTATGTGTGGAGGAGTATCTTGGAAGCACAGACATTGCTAAAAAGGGGAGCTAGATGGAGGGTGGGAGATGGCAGGAGCATTCGAATAATAAATCAACCATGGCTTCCAAATGTGCAGAACCCCATTGTCACTACACAACATCCGGTCATGTTGGATAACACTGTATCTGGGCTCATGAAGCAAGATACTAGGGAATGGGATAAAGAAGTGGTGGATGATTTGTTCGAGGATCGGGACAGAAAACTGATCTACAGTATTCAACTGAGTTCGAAGGGGGACAAAGATAGCTGGTATTGGTTGTTTGAGGTTAATGGAGCATACTCTGTAAAGAGTGGTTATAGAACATTACAGACTATGGAAAACAGGTGGAATGAGGGAGGTAATGATAAAACCTGGAAGGGAGTTTGGAATTTAAAAGTCCCAGTAAAGATTAAGAATTTTATCTGGAGTGCTAGCGAATTGTTTACCAACGAGATGCAATCTTCAGAAGAAACAGGTTAACATAACTGCTTCATGTCCTTTCTGCGATAGTGAGATTGAGACAGCGGACCATTGTTTAATCCAATGTGTTTTTGCTAGATGTTGTTGGAGCATTATAAGACCTGATCTTACTTTTGATCGTATGATGTCTGTTGAGGATTGGTTTAAGCTAGTGCTCGATCAATCACAGGATAAAGCGGCCATGTTAATCACGGTTTGCTGGGGGATTTGGGGGGCTCGAAATGATTTAATCTGGAACAACAGGAGGCCTAGAGCTACTGAAGTGATAAAGAATGCAGTTGCGTACCTTTCACAATGGAGAAGAGTCCAAAATTTGGGTACAAATAATAGCACTCGTGTAATCAGTTCAACTGAGGATCATGGACGATGGAATAAGCCGAATGGAAATGGTGTAAAGGTCAACTGCGATGCCACTTTATTTAGTTCTTTGAGTTGTTTTGGCGTTGGGATGATAGCTCGAGACTCTTAGGGGAGCTTGTTGTATGCTGCCAGTCGTAAATTAACAGGTGTGCCATAGATTCATTGGGCAGAAGCGGTTGGCATAAGAGAAGCGCTCAGCTGGGTTAAACTGGAACAAGACCGAGATGGAATCGCAGGTATCAATGCACACAAATACTACTCTATAGAATCAGATTGTCAGCTAGTAGTACGGGCTATTCTAAACAGAGATGTGATTTACTCGCCATTTGGAGGTACCATTGATGAATGTCGAGTTTTGTTAGAATCTATGAACAATGTGGAAATTGTGTTTGTTAAACGATCTGGGAACCAGGCAGCGGATTGGTTAGCTCGCTACGCTAGTTCTAATCCAGATTGTATCTTTAGGAGGGCGTTTGTCCCATTCTGAGCTCCAAAATATTTTGGTTACGGATTTGAATTGATGATATTTCCCTTTTGCTTCAAAAAAGAAAAAAGAAAATGGTTAGACTACACATTTTGTAAACGCAAGTACTTATTTTTACTTGTTCAGTTTTGAATTAGACGAAAAATGTTACTCCCTCCGTACCTTTTTTTCTTTTCCTGTTTGCTGAATTTTACGGATTTTAAGATAGTGGAGAATGAATATTGTTTTTTTATGAGGTAGTGGAGAATGAATTTCACGGGAGTACTAAAAGATCCAAAATTGGATTCTAAATCATTCCTAAATTTTATGTATCATATTTTGATTATTCATATTATAAATAGGGAAAATGGATCGTTTATGTATTCACATGTTAAATATGTCATATTTTTTTAATCATATTACAGTATGATTAGTAAAAATGAATCCTACATATTAAATATGTCCCATCGTTTAAAAATAACTTGGTAACAAAGCCGCGATACGCGCAGCATAAAAATAATTTTAAAAATCGTACACATAACATTATTATTTGTTAAATTTTATTATCTGGAAGTTGATATGATAAATTAAAAATTATGTGAAATATAATTAAATTTGAAAGTTTAAAAATTAAAAAGAAAAGAATTAGGTGAAAAAACATGTTTCGGTTAAACACTTGAATGTTAATAATAATAATTTCGAAGATATTGACGACACATATTTTATTGCATAAAAAATGTTTTTGAAATCCAGTATTGACATACATTTGCAAAGTTTGACATTGAATAAGGAAAAATAACATTTGTGAATCTTTTCTATTATCGATGACATTATGAAAGACGTGATTGCTTAAATTTGTTGGTAAATTTGATTGTATAATGAAAAGAAGCAAAATGTAAATGTAATGAGAGTTGTGATTGACTTGACTTTTCGATATATTTGGTTTAATGACGAAAAAAGCAGAATTAAAATGCATATTGCAAGTCATTCTTCATGTTTTTTGGAGTGATCCGACACTCATATCTCTACATTTAATTAATTTTTCTCAGCATTTTATAAGAAATATTTTATATGTAATATTAAAATTAAATTCTTAGACACATGTTCAAACTGATACGGACATATTCTAATACTCTTTTATTAAATCTTATAATAAATATGTACATATAATTGTTTTTAAAGCCTATGCCCGTTTTATAACACCTTTACTCAATGCTCAGAAAGTGAGAATTTGTTTAAAATATGAGAAATCAACTCCTTAACGGCCTTTTACTTTTTTCCATATCAAACTACAATGTCAACATATTTCCTGTAATAAAAAATTGTAAATATTCAATATAACTAATTAGCGTTCTTAAATCCCGTCCCCCGTCTGGCCATCTCATAACATACATGCATGATTAATTGATTAGTAATAGTATAAGAATGTGTTTAGTTATAATATTAATTAATTCCAACACAAAATAATCAAACAACGAATGGGTAATATTTTTATTTATTTAATCGATGAAAAATATGATCGGCTTGATTAAATTTAATCGAGTTGGTCACACCCCGTGTGTAATTTGTTCATGTATAAAAGGAAATTCTACGTATTACTTTTCTTTAAATTTTGGATGTTAATCGAAAATTATTTATACTTCTGTATCTTATCACGATTCTCATGATCATTGATTACGGGTTTATTGGAAAGTTAAAATCATCTATTTATTTTTGTCGAAAAAATTGCAATGATTTTGAATGAGGATTAGAAATGACACGATAAAAATAATTTTATTTTATTGTTTTACCTTAAAATAATGGTACTTTTATGTAAATAATTAATATTTTATAATAAACTAATAATAATATTAATAATGTTCTAATAAAATTGTTAAACTTTTATATAAAATATGAAATAAAGTGTATTTAATATATATTTAATAGGTACAGTTAATGATTAATTAAATGCAACAAAATTATTTTAATAAAATAATAAAAAATGTGAAAATTCAAGAAAAGTATTTTGAAGTTTCTGAGTGTAACACCCCAAATCCGGGATCAGGGATCTGGTGGTTACGGTCTTACATCCATTCATAATACTTGACTTGAGTCCACAATAAACAAATCACATGCTGTGACCCCACAATAATATCCACTCACACACACAACAGTTATAGTCCCAGAGATGAAATTGAAACAAGTCCATAGTATCAGAGTTTACGAATAAAAGTTATTACAAGCCAAATGATATGTTTAAAGGTTTTGCCGTTGATTAACGTTAATGTTACATATAAATAGACTGATAAACAAAAGCTGCCTATCTATGCTACCTCAGCAATGGCAGCAAGGACATCAGCGGTAGTCCTCGAACGGCGGTAACCTGCTTGCGCCGAGTGCGCCTGGCGCGGGTCATCTGTCCTAGCTGTTGTTGTGACATAATATGAACAAAGCAAGGGTGAGCGAAAGCCCACCAACAATAATATAACTGAACAGTGATACATATATACAGTAGTTCAAAATATCCTTTGAAATCATATGCCATGCCTTAATGAAGTTATTGCCAGTATAATATAAAGGATGAAGTTACCAGGTAACTCAAAGTATTTGTTTGTAGAAATATCTGCTACATCAAAAGTAAGCGAGATATTCTCATTGCCATTAAAAGAGGAACTTGCACGAAAAGATTGCAATTCCAGTTATGAACACTTTTCCAGCTCTGCCAACAGTAATCATATTGCAGGAAATAAATAAGTTTGGATGATGAACCAATGATGGAGTATTCACCGCGCCCGCTGTTCCAATCTTGATGATCAGTCGAGATCGTACAGCTCAAATTAGATTTACTACCGGTAGAAGGAAGAACTGACGGCTTTACTTGTATACCGCCTTACTAGCTCTCCCCGGCCAACGGTTGGGCCAAAGGGGATGGACCGGCGCTACTCGGCCTCTTACACGACTCCTAGTTCAAATAGAATTCGTGATTCTGAATGTAACGTTCGTCCCCCTTTCCCCAAGTATAATACTTGTTGATAAGACTCCACAAAGTAGTCGTATCTAGTTGGAAAGGAAAATTCACCAATAACTTCCAAGCTATTGCTTTGTAACGAATATCAACTTGTTCCAACCATCTTACCCCTCGAAAGATGAGAAGGTAAACAACGACTTAATAAGTCAATAGCACCCGAGTTGCGAGTGAAGAGAATACTTTATGACCGGGAAGTCGACAAGATAAATATCATTTTCCAAGTAAGGTTCCCTTATTATTAGGGAGATAGACTCAAAGAAGAATGATGTCTGAGAACCTTTCTTGATATAGGATTAATAATAATATGACTCCGAAATATTTTCCGTAATAATCGAAGAAGATAAACCTTATCGAGGTTATTCTAAGTATGGAATAAATATTCAGAGAATATTTATTGAATAAAAATATTTTACAGAATATTTAGGAATATGAAAGAATATCTTTAATCAGAGTATTTCTCAAATAATCCTTGAAGAAATATCGAGAGAATATTTATTGCATAATTAAATATTCAAATGAATATTCAAAATAATTTTCATTAATTAATAAGACCTGAAAGGAATATTTAAAATATTTAAATAATATTCGATGATTAAATAGAACCCTGGATGAATATTCAAAATAATATTCATAATTAATTAGGAATTTAAATGAATATCGAAAAAGTAATATTCATTTAATGAATAATATTCTAAATGAATATCAAGTAATATTCATTTAGTAATCCAAGCTTTAAAGGAATATTCGAGATAAGACTCGATAAATAAATCAAGCTTCAGATGAACATTAAAATAATATTCATCAGGTAATTACTATCTTAAATGAATATTCAAAAGTAATATTCATTTAATGAATAATATTCTAAATGAATATCCAAATAATATTCATTTAGTAGTCCAACCTTTAAAAGAATATTCGAAATAATAATCGATAAATAATTCGACTCTGAATGAATATTAAAAATATTATTCGTCGAATAGTTACGTTCAAATAATTATTTGAAGTAAGGATCGTTAAATAAATAATCTCGAACGAATATTCAAATAATATTCGTCGCCCGAATAATGGAAAATATTTACTTAGATATTTTCTTTCGAGGTAATCTCGATATGTCAAGAAATATTGACTCCCGGTCTATATTTGATGAATACGATGTATACACCCTTCTCTGAGGGTCTTACAATAACCGGCTTATAATTGATACGATAGCTATCTAATTTATAAGCCAATAACAATCAGGGAACAAGCATAATGATATAACTTGAAAGTAGGCATGCATGCTATGGCATATTATAACAGAAAACATACATATATATTCAATCACAACAACAGCCTAAAAGAAGGGAATTGAAACTTTCCTGGTAGTCGAGTACGGTAAGGGGTAGTGGTAGCGGGTCCCGGGTCAGCTTGGTGATCTATAAATAGCCAAGGCATTCGGGATTAATCACTTAACATCTCAAAAGTTAAGTTATACTTAAATCGAAACACGTTCTCGAGTTATCTCTTTATACCCCTTTTAGTGGATTCCTTTTATCATCGATCCGACCCGACATTCGTTCGTTAATACGACATGTCACTGTACTTACACTTGGGACATACTTAAGTCATACAAGTTCTAAAGTCGATCATTACGAATCAATATTATACTCCGAGTTTTATCGCCCGTTTTCTAAGTGTTTTACCGAAGTTATAACCAAGCGGGTTTTTAGGGGTTCGTTCGCGTTTAACTTCGATTCCAACATTTTTATAAAATCGGAAAATGATCCGTTTGACATGTGGTTTTCTTTCATACCTTCCTTATGACCTCTAGTATTTATTTATCAAGATTCGCCACTGAGTAACATGCTTTACGAGGGTTCAATTGAATTTACGAACTTTTACTTACGGTTCCGAACCAATTTTGTAATTTGACCATAACTCCTAAACCGTAAGTCAGAATGTTTCGATTCTCGCGCCAAAACGATCTATGACTCGAGATCTACAAGGACCAGTCACAATATTACCAAGGTCAGGAATTATATTAACTGCCATGCTTGGTTTTTAAGTGTTAACAAAAATTCGGCATTACGACGACTATAAATCGGAAGTTCTAAAAATCGTAACAACACAACCAAGCCACACCGGGCATCAACACAATTCATAAACATGATTCTCATCTCAACAAACCCTAGAACCACTGATCTTAACCTCAAAATCATCATGCTTCTTAAATCACATAACTAAATCATGCTTATAATCACCACTATAATCATACAAAGCTAAAACCATCAAAAACATATATAAATCTCAAATCAAATGCTAGGGTTTCAAGAGGTCCACCTTCCTTGGAGTATGTTCTAGCCTCAATAAGCTTTGTATGATCCTTGAGTGGCTTTAAGCTAGCTAAATCAACCATAGGAATCAAAGAAAACAAGATTAGTTCTTGAAAGTTACTATTCACCCTAAATTTGTAAAAATCATAGAAAATTGAAAAATAAGAATTTGGCTCTCAAACTTTTACCACATCTTGGGCTATTCATAAGCTTTGTTTTGAGTCCTAGATCATTAGATATGAAGCTTCCTAGCTAGGGTTTTGAGCCCTCTTTTTCTGCTGGACAGAAACTGGGCAGATTTGTTTCCCCAACTTTGAGCATGGATTTGACTAGGCTATACTATTTTGTTGGCCATGAAATTTTGAGAGAATATTACCCATGGAGTGGAGAGGCTATGGTTAAAATTTGGTGATTTTATCATGGATAGAAATGGAGATATGAATTTTTCTTTAAACTTTGTTTCTGCTGGCAGTTTGTGTTCTTGGTTGTTTTCTTTTCTTTTGCCTTATTTTGTTTGGCTTGAACTCATCTAATCTTGCATGATACACCTGGTTTTGATAATATCTTGTATAAAGCACCTTTATTAAAGATGTGATGTATTGGATGATGAAATTGGAGAGACATGTGTTGATTTTTGTGTGGTAAGATGGTAAAGAGTGCTAAGTACTTGGTTTAATCTCTAAGTGTTCTAGTTCCTTGCTAACTAGTTGGTCCCTAGATATTTTCCTTACTTGCACATGCATGCCTTTGTTCTCTACTTGCTCCTTTGTCCGGTTATTGCTCGTTTCGATTGATCGTTCATAGGAATATTTCACGGATTTCTAATTAGGGCTTACCGGGAATCTTCTTAATATTAATACTATCATTCTCCATCTTTCTTACTAACTTTCGAATTTATATTCCTTAAATCCCTTCGTTAAATTCTTAAGTCTATCAGTGTCCAGGGAACTCTCGGAGAAAATAAAAGTGCAGTTTTTCAGAATCCGACAGCTTTTACATACACTTATTTTCCCCCTGGATCACTAATAGGAACTCGGAAATCCGTTCCGAATACTTATATATCGCGTCGTCTAACAATATTCCTATGTCCACCAAAATCACTATTCATCCATTTTTCTTTACTTATCCTCTTAGGGTTGTACAATTGTCCCTGATCTCTTTTCGATCGTTTCTTAACCTTTTTACGGACCCACTGGACCAATAACAGATATCGATTTGGATGACATAAGAATAATCTTCTCCTTTAGAATTATCAAATCTCAATTCCCTAGGAGATAGATAATTCTTATCTAAAGTGTCAACCAATAGTATTCTTGAAGACATAAAAAACATTTGAATCCAAATCTATTCCTTCCATTCATTATCTCAATCGTTACATCGTAGTCGTAATCACTATTCACCATTACCTCAGTACATAATAAAAAGTTTTAATTATATCCAAAATTTGGGGTTCTTACAGTCTCCCCTCCTTAAAAGGATTCCGTCCCGGAATCAGGTAGGAAGCAAAGAGTCGTTTGCCTGTCGTTCACTTTTTAGCTTCCCAGTCAATTCTTAGTCATTCTACCCTTTCTCAGCACATCTTCTAGTGCTACACTCCATACTTTATCCTTTTTCCATCAACGTTGCTACTTTTCGTACAACACACTATCCGGGTTATACTCTTACTCAGTCTTATCCTTATTGATATCCGCAGTGGCTTTGGTATTACTATCGTGCTGCGAATTCGAAGATAACCTCGCTCGCACTGTGCATTTCTCGATCGCTTTAATCTTCGCAATCTCGATCAATATAGAGAAGTGGAAAGATTTATTGAGAGATCACTATGATCAATTGAACATTTGTTATATTGCATAGCTAGTACAGAAGGGGGCCAGCCTTTAGTACTTGACAAGCAATTAAACAAGTTATGGTATTCCACTTAGACTTCTATCACATAGACAGATAGTCACGTAGCAGTACCTCCCCTCCTTAAAGGGTTGTTCTTCTCAATTCATAAAGAAGATGAATAAGAGAGAAGAAAAGAAAAGAATTCTAAAGGATTATAGAAAGTTTTCATGATTGTAAAATATCATACTCAGAATTTACCTCTAAACTATAGAGGTTCATTAAGGAAGAAATTAATCATAATTATATCCAATACTATTTGATCGTAACCTCACGTGTCAACATATCTTGCTGCTTTGTCCACTATTCTCTGGACCTGTACCCTGGTTCCACCTTAGCAACACTTACTTTTGGAAAATCTTTGAACCTTTCAGGTTAAATCTTAGTTTCTCGCTTGACACCATTGTTACTGACATTCCATGTCACGCTACTAACTTTTTCATATCTATAATATTAACACTATCAGGTTGTCATCCCGAGAATTCATCGGAAAACCCATTTATTAATCCATTCCTAACATTCCTTGCTTCATATTTCGTAGTTGCTTTTCCCGTCTTTTCTTTATCAATCACATCCTTCTTATTATCTGATTCTTATTTACTTTTGTTATTTACTTCCACCTTCATCTCTTTATTGAGACATCTTTTGCACTTGGCACCTCCTTATTGGTATCCCGTCACATTTATTCTATAATCATCACATTATTTCAAATTTAAAACTTCCGAAATGAATCTGGCCGCTTTCTTTAGCTTAGATCCAATATAATCTACTTCTGTCAACTTGTTTCTCATAACTTATTCTTTTCTACCCGCGGTTTTTCACAGGTTGTCTTTCGTAAGTCAGACCAGGTCGTACACCTACCTGCTCGCACTCTTATCATCTGTTGAGCATCTGCATTTTACTGGTGTAGCTTTGCCACATGAAACACGTTACTACCATGCTATAAGCTTTGGGGGTAAAATTGGCTCGAATGCCACCTTCTGAACACTTTTAAACTCTCAGGTGGCCTAATAAGTCTCGGGCTCAACTGCCCTTCTCTCTAAGTCTCATTAATTCTTTCCACGGGAATACATTTAGCATCATGAATCATCTACCTCATATTCTCTATCTTGTTTGCGCAGAAGTACACTAACACAAACTTGCTTGTCATTCATCAACATGCCACTTAGCTCATTAATAGCAGCACTTTCTTTATCTTTACGTTGTCATCTACTTTCTTAGAAGAATCACCATCGATTGTTGTTTACGTAATGCGTTAATAGCTAACTTTACGGGTTACAAATCCTCTAGGGAGACAAAGTAATCACTATTCCTTATCCCTAAGGAACACTTCCTGAACTTAATGTAGATATTACATGAAGTAGATAAAATTGCAGAAGAGTTTCAAGCATCGCAGCTAGGTCCGGTTGATGAAACTATCACTCATGCAGCTTCCATAAAAGACTGGAAACTTAACGGTTTACTTCGTCAATTTTGTATCATGGTCCTGGTTTGCCTCAAAACGGGACCTTCTAGGGTACGTCATATGCTTAAGACTCCATCAGGAATCGAATCTTTACTTAAACTATTATTACCTTCGATCCTTGCACAATCATCAAAAGGAATGTAAATTCCTCCACTCCGATATGACCTTCAAGGTCTTTCCAAATATCATTTTGTTTCTTCGGTATGAACATTTGTAATTATTCCTTTATACTTAGACTGTCGACCACCTCATTGGCCTTTCCTGATAATAATAATTCCTTGTAATCCATGTTTTCTGGATACATTCCAACTCAAATTTTTCTACCTCATTCCCATCACTGTTGGGTGAAAGCATTCTCCCTTAAGCTCTGCTGAAGGAGAAAATATATCTATCAGTCTTTTTTTTTTCCATAAGTCATTGCTTCCACCTACCCGTGGGAACTTTATCACGTTTATTCCCACTCCTACTTAGGATACTTCTTTTCTTAGTTCTTTCCTTATCTTAGGATAATCTCAACCTTTATAGGTTCAATCCATACTTTCTCAGGGTTTCATACATGCATCATCTGGTATATTGCTACTGTGTCTTACATTCTCTTCCAAACTTCTAGTTGGAAACTCAGAATATTAACTTTTTCTTGTAAGGTTTCTTAGGTCGTCCTCATCATTCCTCCTGTATTTTCTAGGTACAGGGTATATCAAAACGTCATTGATCAATACTCTAATAATTCTATCTATGTTCTTTCCAGAACTCTTTTTAATAATCCTTACCGGTCATTGTTGCCTTAGCAAGTCCAACTCATATCATTTGAATTCATAATGTCGTTATTAGGGTTAATGCCATCCCTCGTGCATTCCCTAGGGTTTGTCTTAATTTATGGATATCCTATCCTTAATTCAACTGCCAAGGAATTCTTGCGTCCTGTACTTGGCAATCAAATCATGTATCCTTAATAAGGGTCTCTTCTCAATCATTCTCATTTGATAATCGATCGGTGGCTTAATGCTAACCTCTTCTTTCAGATAGTTGTCAGCATATTTGACCTTCCAAAAGACAACGTATGTCTATCTGTTCTCTTACAGAACTTGGTACTGGTAGCAAGGATGTTCTGGGAGATATTGGTCGAGTCGAGTTCAACGTGAATCTCTTAGTACTTATCGTTCTTCTCAAAGGTAATTGCCTTAGACGAAATTTCTACAGCATACTGATCCATCTCTGACCATTTCTATACTCTCTTCATAAACCTTCGTTGTTTACTTTCCTTAGTCATAATATATTCATGGTATTTATGATACCCTAACACCATACATCTCAAGTCATTATACTTCCTTTTTTTTTCGTAATCTTGGACGATCATATACACATGAATCACTTTAGTACGGGGGACCCCATTCCAAAAGTCTAGTAAATTCCCAATCCAAACATGGGTTACAAAGGGTTCAGTAGAAGATTCCTACAATCTCATTAATATTTCCGTCATATCAGAAGCCCTTGCAGTCGGTGCTTACTTAGAAGCAACCCTGCTTTGTCCTTTCATTGCTGGTCTAGTCACTTGATAGTCCTTTGTGACTTGGCCTCAACTGGCCACACTAAAATAAAAATATATGATTTTAGGGGTTGGCTAATAGCATTACTTTTCTAGCAATTGCTGGCAAAGTGCCTTCTTCTTTGATACCTTTCTACCTTTCCAAAACTTTACTTCATATAAGTCTTAATCAGCTACTCAGCGCCGTCTCCGGTAACCTTTCCTCTATTTTTATCTTTTCAACTATTCTTATCACTCCCACGTGCCACGCAAGCTTACCATTCCTGGCATAACAGCCTTTTCACTTAAGTCAATCCCGGAGTTTCTCAGTCCGGCTGGTTTCTTACTTACATTTCCTGTTTTCGTCCAATCTCACTTCATCATTGTATTTCTACAATCAATCGCGATAACCAGGGTCTGTCCACCAACCCATATAGAGGTTACTTTACCCAATTCACGAGGTTCGCCCCAGTTTCTACTCTCTTCCATGATGTTCTGTGATAATCAGAAAGACAAGGTTTGCCAAAATTCGTTGAAATTCTTCCCAGAATTAGGGAAATTTTGGTCAATCTATCCATCGACTGGTAACACTAAGGAGACCAGTTTCGAAACCTGAAGAATAGTTCTATGAACCTCCTAGTAGGTAGAACCGTAAGCAGTCATAATTAACGAAATAATCGTCATCGGGTTGGAAATTTAACCCCTGGAGAGGAACCAATTATATATATCCCTTAGAAGGGAATCAACAGTTTTAAACTGAAACTTGTCGCAACGTCCTGATGCCTATACGTCCTGATACCCATACGTCCTGATATTCAATATTACCAAATGTCAGTCTACCTGACTACTAGTCTCAGAAGGAACATTACCGTCGGAGTTGGTTGTCCCACAAAATTGGCACTACTAAGGCCATCCGATCTGGTGGACCGTGCTGTTCGAATGCATTCGCAAGTACTTTGTCGTGCTGCACAAGCATACATCATAATCCTTTATGCGAAGCGTCGTTGGAAGCACAAAGTCTCCTTTTTCCATTAAGCAATGCCAACTCTTGGTCATTACCAATTTCATCTTTTAGCTCCAGGAAGATTTTCTCACATTTTTCTCTTTAACTGCTGATCGTATTACTGGATCCATTATAATTCCGCGTCGGAGTAAACTTAAGGTAACTACTATAATCCATTCAAAGAAAGAAAGAATTTAATATTCCTCTGAGTCACATGCATCTAACATTTCTGGTTCATCATTTCACTGAGTTAAATTAACCCTATACTTAGTCTCTGACAATAGTCTCATTACGAGTTCATCTTGACTCACTGGTCTTATCTTCCGGTAGGTTCTGAGATCATTGTCTTGCTTACTACTTCCTTATATAACTTTATCCAATCATGCTGTCACTTCCTAATGTTTTCACTTTCTAACTGATTCATTCATAAAATGGACATTTTCCTGAATAAAACAACTTCATCAACCTCAATTCGGTTCCATAAATTACAACCTATGACATCTGCCTTCTCATGGCGAATTATTACTGACAATATTCATACTTATTCTTTTATCAAATGATATGGCACTTACTGCCTTCTCAACTATTCCTAGGGACTCTGCTCCTCGCCTTATATCGATGCCTTTGATAATCATACATCCTTCTAGCACTCTTTTCGTTAATATGAAAGTCTCTAATGATTCTCATCTATTCCCGTATAAGATCTCAAGTAATTCTTCCAATCCGTCTTACTTGCTGGTACTACCTCCAGTAGTCCAGCCACGAATCCAACATGAATCTTCAGTTCTCTTGCTAATAGCTTAGTTCTTTATGCCCACTTTTCTAAGCTCTATACCTTAATCATCTCAGTCTTTCTGGCTACAGCCCTCATTCCTCGAGGGTAAGCTCCTTATCCTAACAAGATTTTCCTTATCTGCTGGAACCTCTTCCGGGTCTCCAGTAGGGTACTCTATTGAATTTACCCGCTGATCTTCAGCATATAATAAAGCATCATCGCGCTGCTGCTCGTATGCCTCAAGGTCTGTTGCCTTACTTGTCGATGCGATATCGAGCTAAGTTACTATCATGATACTTAAGAGTTCCCATAATGGTTTTATACGTCATCACTACCTTAAGTAGTCCGACTATGAACTTGGCAAGAGTTCTTATTATCTTAGTGAATTTATTGTTTTAACGTCGCCTCATCTCTGGGGTTTATAACGTACGCTCTGATACCACTTCTGTAACACCCCAGATCCGGGGTCAGGGATCTGGTGGTTACGGTCTTACATCCATTCATAATACTTGACTTGAGTCCACAATAAACAAATCACATGCTGTGACCCCACAATAATATCCACTCCCACACACAACAGTTATAGTCCCAGAGATGAAATTGAAACAAGTCCATAATATCAGAGTTTACGAATAAAAGTTATTACAAGCCAAATGATATGTTTAAAGGTTTTGCCGTTGATTAACGTTAATGTTACATATAAATAGACTGATAAACAAAAGCTACCTATCTATGCTACCTCAGCAATGGCAGCAAGGACATCAGCGGTAGTCCTCGAACGGCGGTAACCTGCTTGCGCCGAGTGCGCCTGGCGCGGGCCATCTGTCCTAGCTGTTGTTGTGACATAATATGAACAAAGCAAGGGTGAGCGAAAGCCCACCAACAATAATATAACTGAACAGTGATACATATATACAGTAGTTCAAAATATCCTTTGAAATCATATGCCATGCCTTAATGAAGTTATTGCCAGTATAATATAAAGGATGAAGTTACCAGGTAACTCAAAGTATTTGTTTGTAGAAATATCTGCTACATCAAAAGTAAGCGAGATATTCTCATTGCCATTAAAAGAGGAACTTGCACGAAAAGATTGCAATTCCAGTTATGAACACTTTTCCAGCTCTGCCAACAGTAATCATATTGCAGGAAATAAATAAGTTTGGATGATGAACCAATGATGGAGTATTCACCGCGCCCGCTGTTCCAATCTTGATGATCAGTCGAGATCGTACAGCTCAAATTAGATTTACTACCGGTAGAAGGAAGAACTGACGGCTTTACTTGTATACCGCCTTACTAGCTCTCCCCGGCCAACGGTTGGGCCAAAGGGGATGGACCGGCGCTACTCGGCCTCTTACACGACTCCTAGTTCAAATAGAATTCGTGATTCTGAATGTAACGTTCGTCCCCCTTTCCCCAAGTATAATACTTGTTGATAAGACTCCACAAAGTAGTCGTATCTAGTTGGAAAGGAAAATTCACCAATAACTTCCAAGCTATTGCTTTGTAACGAATATCAACTTGTTCCAACCATCTTACCCCTCGAAAGATGAGAAGGTAAACAACGACTTAATAAGTCAATAGCACCCGAGTTGCGAGTGAAGAGAATACTTTATGACCGGGAAGTCGACAAGATAAATATCATTTTCCAAGTAAGGTTCCCTTATTATTAGGGAGATAGACTCAAAGAAGAATGATGTCTGAGAACCTTTCTTGATATAGGATTAATAATAATATGACTCCGAAATATTTTCCGTAATAATCGAAGAAGATAAACCTTATCGAGGTTATTCTAAGTATGGAATAAATATTCAGAGAATATTTATTGAATAAAAATATTTTACAGAATATTTAGGAATATGAAAGAATATCTTTAATCAGAGTATTTCTCAAATAATCCTTGAAGAAATATCGAGAGAATATTTATTGCATAATTAAATATTCAAATGAATATTCAAAATAATTTTCATTAATTAATAAGACCTGAAAGGAATATTTAAAATATTTAAATAATATTCGATGATTAAATAGAACCCTGGATGAATATTCAAAATAATATTCATAATTAATTAGGAATTTAAATGAATATCGAAAAAGTAATATTCATTTAATGAATAATATTCTAAATGAATATCAAGTAATATTCATTTAGTAATCCAAGCTTTAAAGGAATATTCGAGATAAGACTCGATAAATAAATCAAGCTTCAGATGAACATTAAAATAATATTCATCAGGTAATTACTATCTTAAATGAATATTCAAAAGTAATATTCATTTAATGAATAATATTCTAAATGAATATCCAAATAATATTCATTTAGTAGTCCAACCTTTAAAAGAATATTCGAAATAATAATCGATAAATAATTCGACTCTGAATGAATATTAAAAATATTATTCGTCGAATAGTTACGTTCAAATAATTATTTGAAGTAAGGATCGTTAAATAAATAATCTCGAACGAATATTCAAATAATATTCGTCGCCCGAATAATGGAAAATATTTACTTAGATATTTTCTTTCGAGGTAATCTCGATATGTCAAGAAATATTGACTCCCGGTCTATATTTGATGAATACGATGTATACACCCTTCTCTGAGGGTCTTACAATAACCGGCTTATAATTGATATGATAGCTATCTAATTTATAAGCCAATAACAATCAGGGAACAAGCATAATGATATAACTTGAAAGTAGGCATGCATGCTATGGCATATTATAACAGAAAACATACATATATATTCAATCACAACAACAGCCTAAAAGAAGGGAATTGAAACTTTCCTGGTAGTCGAGTACGGTAAGGGGTAGTGGTAGCGGGTCTCGGGTCAGCTTGGTGATCTATAAATAGCCAAGGCATTCGGGATTAATCACTTAACATCTCAAAAGTTAAGTTATACTTAAATCGAAACACGTTCTCGAGTTATCTCTTTATACCCCTTTTAGTGGATTCCTTTTATCATCGATCCGACCCGACATTCGTTCGTTAATACGACATGTCACTGTACTTACACTTGGGACATACTTAAGTCATACAAGTTCTAAAGTCGATCATTACGAATCAATATTATACTCCGAGTTTTATCGCCCGTTTTCTAAGTGTTTTACCGAAGTTATAACCAAGCGGGTTTTTAGGGGTTCGTTCGCGTTTAACTTCGATTCCAACATTTTTATAAAATCGGAAAATGATCCGTTTGACATGTGGTTTTCTTTCATACCTTCCTTATGACCTCTAGTATTTATTTATCAAGATTCGCCACTGAGTAACATGCTTTACGAGGGTTCAATTGAATTTACGAACTTTTACTTACGGTTCCGAACCAATTTTGTAATTTGACCATAACTCCTAAACCGTAAGTCAGAATGTTTCGATTCTCGCGCCAAAACGATCTATGACTCGAGATCTACAAGGACCAGTCACAATATTACCAAGGTCAGGAATTATATTAACTGCCATGCTTGGTTTTTAAGTGTTAACAAAAATTCGGCATTACGACGACTATAAATCGGACGTTCTAAAAATCGTAACAACACAACCAAGCCACACCGGGCATCAACACAATTCATAAACATGATTCTCATCTCAACAAACCCTAGAACCACTGATCTTAACCTCAAAATCATCATGCTTCTTAAATCACATAACTAACTACATAATCATGCTTATAATCACCACTATAATCATACAAAGCTAAAACCATAAAAAACATATATAAATCTCAAATCAAATGCTAGGGTTTCAAGAGGTCCACCTTCCTTGGAGTATGTTCTAGCCTCAATAAGCCTTGTATGATCCCTGAGTGGCTTTAAGCTAGCTAAATCAACCATAGGAATCAAAGAAAACAAGATTAGTTCTTGAAAGTTACTATTCACCCTAAATTTGTAAAAATCATAGAAAATTGAAAAATAAGAATTTGGCTCTCAAATTTTTACCACATCTTGGGCTCTTCATAAGCTTTGTTTTGAGTCCTAGATCATCAGATATTAAGCTTCCTAGCTAGGGTTTTGAGCCCTCTTTTTCTGCTGGACAGAAACTGGGCAGATTTATTTCCCCAACTTTGAGCATGGATTTGACTAGGCTATACTATTTTGTTGGCCATGAAATTTTGAGAGAATATTACACATGGAGTGGAGAGGCTATGGTTAAAATTTGGTGATTTTATCATGGATAGAAATGGAGATATGAATTTTTCTTTAAACTTTGTTTCTGCTGGCAGTTTGTGTCCTTGGTTGTTTTCTTTTCTTTTGCCTTGTTTTGTTTGGCTTGAACTCATCTAATCTTGCATGATACACTTGGTTTTGATAATATCTTGTATAAAGCACCTTTATTAAAGGTGTGATGTATTGGATGATGAAATTGGAGAGACATGTGTTGGTTTTTGTGTGGTAAGATGGTAAAGAGTGCTAAGTACTTGGTTTAATCTCTAAGTGTTCTAGTTCCTTGCTAACTAGTTGGTCCCTAGATATTTTCCTTACTTGCACATGCATGCCTTTGTTCTCTGCTTGCTCCTTTGTCCGGTTATTGCTCGTTTCGATTGATCGTTCGTAGGAATATTTCACGGATTTCTAATTAGGGCTTACCGGGAATCTTCTTAATATTAATACTATCATTCTCCATCTTTCTTACTAACTTTCGAATTTATATTCCTTAAATCCCTTCGTTAAATTCTTAAGTCTATCAGTGTCCAGGGAACTCTCGGAGAAAATAAAAGTGCAGTTTTTCAGAATCCGACAGCTTTTACATACACTTATTTTCCCCCTGGATCACTAATACGAACTCGGAAATCCGTTCCGAATACTTATATATCGCGTCGTCTAAAAATATTCCTATGTCCACCAAAATCACTATTCATCCATTTTTCTTTACTTATCCTCTTAGGGTTGTACAATTGTCCCTGATCTCTTTTCGATCGTTTCTTAACCTTTTTACGGACCCACTGGACCAATAACAGATATCGATTTGGATGACATAAGAATAATCTTCTTCTTTAGAATTATCAAATCTCAATTCCCTAGGAGATAGATAATTCTTATCTAAAGTGTCAACCAATAGTATTCTTGAAGACATAAAAAACATTTGAATCCAAATCTATTCCTTCCATTCATTATCTCAATCGTTACATCGTAGTCGTAATCACTATTCACCATTACCTCAGTACATAATAAAAAGTTTTAATTATATCCAAAATTTGGGGTTCTTACACTGAGTGCATGGCTCTCCGGTCTCCTGCTATTATAACTATGCAACTTAGCCGCGCTTCGCGCGGTTAATAGAATTTTATTTTTAGCTACTGAAAATCGAAAAATTAATATAAAAATTAATAGGTATTTTAAAAAATTTCCTAAAAAAGTGATTTAAACAGTTTATATGAATTATTAATTAGAATAACATTCTCATTACATATCAATAATTTTAATAATCTTAAATTTATTATAAACATGAAAAATATCAATGACAATACTAAATATAACTAAATAACGTTTTTAAAGCCGATTCCCCTCTCAATATATACATGCTCCGTAATAGTATAAGAATTTTTATAATTAGAATATTAATTTATTTTGACACAATATATTGAAACAACATGTGCATAACATTTTGACATAATAAAAAACGACGCAATGTGAACAATTTTAAGTCATTAATTTACATAAAAATAATCTTAATTTTATACATATATTAAATATTTTATATTGAAATAATAATTATAATGCTCAAATAAAGTTTGTCAATCTTTTATATAAATAATATGGAGTAAATTATATATATATATATATATATATATATTTAATAAGTGTAATTAACGATTATTAAAATGTCATTAAGATGCCATTAAGTTGCTACTTAATGCAAGAAATTTTTTTAATAAAATTAGAAAAATGAGAATTCAAGAAAAATATTTTAAACGTTATCGGTGCATTTTCGATCTCCTGGCATTATAATATATATAGATATTTGATGTTCTTTACTAAATCATTAAAATACTAAGCTTAATCGCCTGGGCTTTCTCTCTCTCTTAGACTTTAGCCTCCATTAAAGATTTTTGAGGGAGTTTTCATCGGTGGAAATCCCCAATCCCTTTATTTTTCGTTTAATTTCTTTATTTAAAATCTTGATTTCCTTCAATAAGTTCTCAAATTATTTGGGTTTTGTTAGAGAGTTTGGTTTTTATTTTGTTGTGTTCTTGTATTTTTCATGACCGAGGTTATAGATCGATTGATTTTTCATGAATTTGATTCAGGAACGATTGCACAGAACAATCGTGTGAAAAGAAATACATATATTCAAATCATCTTAAATCGTTTGGTTATCTTTCTAGGAAAAAAGGATTCAACAACGATATTTTAAAACGTCTGTCCAATTTCGATTGTACTTGTAGATGTCGTATGATTTTTAATTAATGAATGAATTCCTTTTTTCAAAAATAAATAATAATAATAATAATAATAATAATAATAATAATAATAATAATAATAATAATAATAATAATAATAATAATAATAATAATAATAATTAATACCTGGGACTCCTAGCACAACTCTAGTTTTACTTTCGAAAATATTACTCATGTAAATATGTTTGCTTGTGTTCTAAATTGAATCATCTTTTATTATATACACCTCGGATCCATGACATACATTTCTTAAAAATTGAAATAATTAGCTGTACAATTGAGTCGGTAACTCCAATTAGAAAATGAAATCAGTGAAGCATAGCAATTAGTAAATGATCAGAGCATGTGGTGGTTTATATTCAGTTCTGACAAATGCACAGTACAAATTATGTGCAATAATTTTAGGCAAATGCTTATGGAACGAGAGATTAATTATTTGATTAATCGACTAATTGAGAGCTTTTAATTGCAGATAGATCCATAGCTTTTGTCAGACCACGAGCCATGCATGTGGATCCGCAATGGATGTATCAAACTCGCATATGATTTTCACGAGCTTATGCATGATATATCTGCATGGCTGCATGTGTGTATGTACTAACCATGTTAACAGAGCAAAATTATAAATGCTTTTTCTTAATTGTGTCTTAGATGAGTGTTAATTATACTAGAAGTATTAAGTTTAATTATTTATTGTCTATTACTATTAAAGCAGCTCCAGATCCATAATAACCCCCTATGCGTATGAATTGATTGTCCTCCACAATCAAAAAATATATATCACCTCCTTCTAGCGCCAATTGTTAACGGAGGAATTTGGTGATAACAAATTTCAGAGGTTGCTGGAATAACGAAATCATGAAAATAGGGGGATTTGGGATTTTGGATGTTTGAGGCTGGACTTGAGAGGTGTCTCGACTTGTTAGATGTGTCGGATCCTTTTCCAAGATGCCTGCGTACCTTATATTTATAAGGATCAAGCCAACGCAGTTCTGTTAAAAGGATTGATTTTTAATCCCTATGATTGTTAAGGGATGTATTTTGGGAATTAGTAGATTTTATCTCTTTAAATTATATTCGCGTTGGGATACCTTCCTGATCGATTTGAAGGATATCGTTTGGAGATATTTCTATCATTAATTGGAGATAATTCCTCGTTTCAGAGAGAAAAAATAATTAACTTGGCGATTGAATTAATTATTATTATATTCGTATTTGGAAATTTGGGAGATATTAGAGGCAACCGAAAATATGGCGTAACAATATATAACACAAAATATATTTTTAATTCATGAGTCAATTTATTCAACACAAATGAAGACATTGTACTAAACTAAAACTGATTTAATTACTTTGTATTTACTATATTTAAAAAAGAAATTATTGTTGGAAGAGATTGAACTTGGATTTCTAAATTAATTAGCACATCTTTTACCATTAAATCAATCAATCACGTGTATTTTAAATTTTAAATTATAGGAGTACATTTTAGATGTATGTGTTACTTGAATGAAATAAAATCTAATACGATAATTATTATGATATATTAGCAATTTTTGGTCAAAATTTTATTTTTATATTCATTGATTCGTATCATAATAAATTAACTTACATTAAAATATCAATTAATGATATATAATATATAGTTTGTTTATACATTTTAAAATTGTAAATAATAATAATCAACATAATAATTGTAGGGTCTACAATAATTCACACTTCTTTTTATCGCTAGACCACTTAGTCACATGTATTTTAAATTATACAAATTATAGATGTGTATGCATGTTGCTCGAGTAAAAGAAAATTTGATATTTTTAATTGTTGCAACATATTAACAATTTTTACCATAATTTAATGTTTACATTTATTAATACGGATTATATTATATTATGTTATATTAAAATAGCAATTAGTAATACGTAATATATGGTTTGGTTATACATTTTAAAATAATAATAATAATAATAATAATAATAATAATAATAATAATAATAATAATAATCGACATAATAATTATAACAAAAATTTACTATATAGCGATAGTTCCTTAAATAACCTGACCACTCATTCATACGTATTTACAATAATATATATGATATTTTTGTGTGTGTGTGTTTGTGTTTTGCGTAAATGGGATAATAATATATCATTATCTAATATTATTATCTATTAATGTAAATATATAAAGTTATATAAATTATTTATTTGATGAATTTATTAATTTATCAAATATTAATTTACCAAGATATAGTTGATATAAAGTTAAATTTTTAGAATTTTGTAAAAATTAAAATATCAATTCAAAAATTATAATAAATTTTAGAAAATAAGTAAAGTTAAAGACTCGTGATTCACACAAACTTTTAATAATATGGTTCAGTTTGGCTACACTTAAAATAAGTACTTATGGACTTATTTTCGGATAAAAAATTCATATTTTGATAAAAAAAATTTATACAAATATTTAATGTACGTTTGAGATTCTATAAGTTGCAAAAAAAGTTAACCTTTTTCATAAAAAAAGTTAGGAATATCTAACTTTGTCTAAAAATAAGTTGACTTATTCTGGAAAGAAGTTCACCCAAACGTCCTATAGAATATTTTCTCAACAAAGCATGTGTTGTGGATCAAAAACTAGATTACGATTTGTAATTAATGCTAGGGTGGTTGAGCTTCGAGCTTTAATGGCTGTTTCTGCGTTCGAGACTTTAATCGGTCCTCACAGAGTGCCTACGTATCTCGTATTGAGAATCAAACCAACGTAGTTCTGAGGGTGAAGGAGCAGGTCCTTATATAGGCTGAGAAGCCTTAGAATTATGGTAGGAATAGGAGACTTGGTAGACAAGTCTTTGCGGAAAGTTCTAGATCTATTCCTTGTAGGAATCAGTTTCCATATTGAATTGGATGCCTTGGTGGCTAAGTCTGGTGGAAATAATATCCTTATCCAACTCTTATTGCTGAGCTGTTTATTACCCCCAATATTAATTACGAAATTAATATTATAATTGGGGTTTTGGGCCCATCTGGTGGGACCTACGTTTGGACCATCCTTGGCCTAATTAATGCCACATTAAATGTGTCTTTAGGGCTTATTTTCAGCCCATATCATTTGCCCCCCAACTTCTAGGAAAATTGATTAGGTTTTCCTTGAAGTTTTACTTGTCTAACTCGAGACTCAGGTCAGGGTTTATCTTTGATATCGTTTTGATGTAAAGCGTGGAGCGACCGACGCGTTTACAACGATGTTAGATTATGCCAACAACATCGAACGGTGCTAGACGACACTAAACGACACTAAACGGCGCAAAACAGCCTTAAACGACGTTTCAACGATGTTAAACGACGCTAAACGGCGATAAACGGTGCTAAACGGCAGTAAACGACACTAAACGGTGCTAAACAGCCTTAAACGACGTTTAAACAATGTTAAACGACGCTAAACAGCGATAAACGGTGCTAAACGGCACTATACGACACTAAACGGCGCTAAACAGCCTTAAACGACGTTTAAACGATGTTAAACGATGCTAAACGGCGATAAACGGTGCTAAACGGCACTATACGACACTAAACGGTGCTAAACAGCCTTAAACGACATTTAAACGATGTTAAACGACGCTAAACGGCGATAAACGGCACTAAACGACACTAAACGGTGCTAAACAGCCTTAAACGACGTTTAAACGATGTTAAACGACGCTAAACGGCGATAAACGGTGCTAAATGACACTAAACGACACTAAACGGTGCTAAACAGCCTTAAACGACGTTTAAACGATGTTAAACGACGCTAAACGGCGATAAACGGTGCTAAACGGCACTAAACGACACTAAACGGTGCTAAACAGCCTTAAACGATGTTTAAACAATGTTAAACGACGCTAAACGGCTATAAACGGTGCTAAACGGCACTAAACGACACTAAACGGTGCTAAACGGCCTTAAACGACGTTTAAACGATGTTAAACGACGCTAAACGGCGATAAACGGTGCTAAACGGCACTAAACGACACTAAACGGTGCTAAACGGAGGAGATTCGGGACAATTGTAACCTCTTCCGGGCAGCAAGTCAGCCGACAAGGGTCCTGGCCAGCTGCCAGGTGCTCCTGGTCGGCTGCCAGGAGATCCTGGTGGGCTGCCAGGAGATCCTGGTCGGCTGCCAGGAGATCCTGGTCGGCCAGACCCCCTTTGTGGCACCTGGTCGGTTGCCATGAGATCCTGGTTGCCTGCCGGGTTCTTCTGGTTGCCTGTCAGGTGCTTCTTGATCGCCTGACATGTGCTTCTTGATCGCCTGACATGTGCTTCTTGATCGCCTGACATGTGCTTCTTGATCGCCTGACATGTGCTTCTTGATCGCCTGACATGTGCTCCAAGTTGCCTGGAAGTGTTTAAACGACGTTTCAATCTATGTTAAACGACGTTGAATGGCATTTGATGGCACTACACGGTGCTAATCGATGCTTGAACGATGTCTAGTTGGAGGTCGATGTTCGTTTCAGAAAGTAAGAAACCTTCGACAGAACCATCAAACGATCCGACCAACTGACGGGAGGTGCCAGGAGGTCGGGTGCCAGGTGATCCTGGTCGGCCAGACCCTCTCCATCGCACCTGGTCGGCTGCCAGGAGATCCTGGTCGGCCAGAGCTTCTTCATGGCACCTGGTCTGCTGCCAGGAGATCCTGGTTGCCTGACAGGTGCTCCATGGTTGCTTTGTCGTGCCTCTCGGAGCTTTTTGCAATGCCTGGTGTATCGTTCTTGAATCACGTCCTTGACATTTGGATGTTGTATACCTCCTTTCAGAGCATAATCAGTCTCTTTATTTGCAAAGACTAATTGATAGTGTTTTATCTTCCTTAAACGTAATTAGCTCCTTAAGCTTAGATGAGTGCCTTGGCACAACTTATTACTATATCTTCACGTAAATCCTTCTTTTCTTTCCCGGAATCATACATACCGGTATAATTATTGCCGGATATAGCAGATGAACTCCATTTTTTATGTATATGAACGATAGATGACCTGCAAACACGAACCAGGCTGTGTTTCAACATGATATAGGAGGTCATCCATCTTCTATAAAAGAGTGGGAGTAGCCTTCATTTTCATTCACTTCACTTCTTCTTACTTCTAAAATTCTCTCTAAAGCTCTCAAGCTCTAAAACTCTCAAGTTCTAGCTTCAAGTTCGAGCCCAAGATGGCAGATGGCGACCGCGCTCCAGCTTCGTCATTCTCCATGTCTGAGGCGATGGCCAAGAGAACTTTGGCCAAAACATTGCGAGGTAATCTTCGACTGAATCCCCCTAAATATATTGATCGTCGATTTGATTCTTTAATTGACTTGTTGAGTACCATGAGGGATGCATTTCCCAACAACTCTGAATTAGCTGCGTATCATAGTCCGTGCAAGTTCGACAAGGAAGATGTCGAAAAGATTAAGGAGTTATATGGCTTCCCGGATGCGATCAAGGTTCGCCTTCCTGGCTTAGGTGATAGAACCTGTAATTGGCACCCAGAGAGGCTATGTGTCTACAAGGGCGCCCTTGAAGCAGGCCTGATATTCCCGGTAGATCAGTTCATCATAAGGCTCCTAGCAGAGCTTCAGGTTCACCCCTACCAATTGTATCCCAATGCCCGATCATCATCTTCATGCTGAGATGCCAGGATCTAGGTATCGAACCAACTACTACAATGTTCCGAAGTATATTCGCCACCAAGAATTCTTCTGAGATTCAGAAGGGATGGGTCACTATTCAGCATAGAACCAATGTTCCACATATTGTGAATGCCTATTCATTCCCAAATTCCCATCACTACTGGGACAGAGAGTTCGTGATTCTGGTATGGCGTGGTGGCGACTGGGGCCAATTCTTTATGTCTAAGTTTGGGGAAGTGCATGATGCTACGCACTTTGTATGTGATCTTGACGAGAAGGAGCTTCTTGATCGTGATAGATTACTTGCTGACGACGGCCGTACTCATTACAAAGTTTTCATAACCGAGAAGAGACTTGTAGAAGCTGGCCTTAGCTTACTTTCTGCTGAGGGTAATTTTTTATCTACATATTATGAACTCTGTTTGTTCTTATTCCGATGTCCTTTCTGTTGTCATTTCAGTTGCTGAGGAGATAAACAGTCGGCCCGAGAACCAGCCGAAAGTTACTAGAAGGATGATCAAGAAAGTCGAGGTGGCTTGCGTTCAACCTGGGCCGAAGATCCCTCAGTTCCTGTCGGGATGCTCTTCAAAGAGATCGCGGAATGCTGACGGGAGAGTCAAGACCCCCTTCATCCCTGGTTGGGGGATTTGTGAGCAAGATTCTGTCTTGGGATGCCCAGAGTCAGCCTTGGATTGGTCCAAGTTCAGCATCACTCCCCCTGACCTTTTGACAGTAATTGCCGGGGACAAATTTGATGAAGCGGAGAAACTCGGAGCTCAAGCCCTATATCAGGTTTCCAACCTTTCATCCTAGACGTAGTGTTTTCACGTAACTTGTGATTATAATTGTCTCATTGATTCTTTGTTCCAGGCAAATGCCCAGTTCCAGGCTAGCACTCGGCTAGGTCGTACATATCGAGATGAGAATGTGGCCTTGAAGCAGGAGAAAGCAACTCTTGATGAGAAATGCCAAGACTTGGAGTCCAGGGCCATCCGGGCTGAAGCTGATGCTCATTCTCACCAGAGACAGTATGACTCTTTGTATAACAAAAGGGCAGCAGACTGCAAGCTAGTGGTGAAAGCTTACCAGGAGTCTGAGGATTTCTTTCAGCTTATAGATAAGCATGACGATGAAGTACGCCCGGGCATCATGTCTGTTGGCTGGGATCGAGCCATCAATGCTGTGAGTAAGAGGCACCCTACTGTGGTTTTCCCGAGGGACTTTCCAAGTCCTTACTGTCAAGTTGCTTCGGGCGCAGGGGCCAACCCAGTAGCTTAGGCTTCGGGCTCTGGCTCTAGGGGAAGTCATCGCCGTTCCGGCTCCAACTCAAAGGGGGTTGTTCAAGCTGCTAGCCGAGACTCATCTTCTTCTGGCTCCCATGGGAAGAAGATCCCGCCTGCAAAGAAAGTTGGAGTAGTTCGCCAACCCATCCCTGGGAAAAGATTAATCCGGAATGAGGGCAGTTCTACTTCTTCTTCATCTTCCGAGGAAAAAGAAGCCGAAGTTGCTCGAGCTCAGCCAATGGTGATTGCAGAGCCCGGAGATGACTCCAGTGAAGACTCGGAGGAGGAGAGTGAGGAAGAGGAGAGCGGCGGAGAGGAGTCTGGTGAAGAGGATTCTGGGGAGGAGTAGCTGGAGTTAGTTCGTGGCCTTGCATGGTCTTGTTAGCCGTATGTGGCTTTATCTGTCTAGATTTCATTCGAGGTCCTTTGGGACCAAACTTTTATCTGTCTTATTGATATAACCTAACCGTTGGCCCTTCGGGGTCTTTATTTATGCATTCGATTCCTCATTTGTTTGTTTACTTGTTTTCGGTACTTGGCCTTTCTAGACTCACACTCAACAGGTGCTTGGTACATAAACAAAATCACAGAATCATTAAAGGGAAACAAACTTTGCATTAATAATTTGAAATGGGTTCAACCCTTACATAACTTATTATGGTCCTACTCGGGGCGTTAAGCCCTGGAATGGTTTCATCGAACCTTATTTCTACTTCTACTAATAGATAGATAGAAAGCTGAACCCATGCAAGGATAGCTTATACATAATAAACTTTGAGGTTCAAGGCATGCCAAGTACGGGGCACCTCAACCCCGTCCAACGTCTCCAACTTATATGATCCTCGTCCCAACGTCTTCTTGTGAGCTAGGGCTCTGCCCCCCAAGTGTTGTGTTAGGTCCAAATGTGTTGTAGAGGGGGGGGTGAATACAACTTTTCGAATATGAGAAGCAATAAATACGATGCAATAAATGAACACACAGATTCAAGGAATATATGTCTTATATATAACTTGAAAGGGTTGCTACAACATTCATTACAAAGTATAACAGAAGTTCAGAGAGAAGTGAATGATACTAAGCTCTGTGAATGCACTCTCTCTCTTTCACTTGTGTTTTTCTCAAGAATTGCTCACTAACTAAAACATTACACAAGTACTTCTATTTATACTACATGTAATCTATGTCCTGTAGTCTTCAAAGACTAAGATGTACGTGGCCCAATGATGTCCACATAAATCTTGCCTTATCTTGAAAGCTTGGAAATCTGCCAATCAGAAGATGCCATGTGTCATGTTGAAGCTGCACTCTAAGTAGAACTTCTACTTGAGAATTTCTACTTAGCCATCTCGAAGTTCTAAGTAGAACTTCTACTTAGAAACTTCTACTTGGCCATCTAGAATATTTAGTACTTAGAAAATATTCTGGTCTTCAACTTGAAACTTCAATGCACATCTTGAACTTGTGATATCTTCATGTCTTCTTTATTCTTCACCAAGCTCTTGAATATGGATCTTTATTACTGACATAAACTTGCTATCAATGTCCTGACACTTGATGCAACGGTCTGGTTCATAAGTGACTAGTCTTGATAGGGTTTTTGCTTCTTGAATAAATTACCATATCCAATTAGTAATGTGGCTTTCCAATATTTGCTTTCCTTCTTGTTCACTTGAAATCAATTGGTCTTATTGATACTGATAGTTATGATCTTGATTCTTGGCTTTTCAAATCACTGAGGCATGAACAACTTTGACTTGAACTTCTCTCAATGATTTCTTCTTGGATTGATCATAGTTAACATGTTGAATTGTATCAATTACCTTGTCTTCATTTAGTGTTGATTTCTTGTGACTTCTTGTTCTTGATTGTCTTCTGGTTAAGTATCTTTTCCTTTAGTTTGAGTTACATTAGTTATAGTGTTACAGGTTTACACACTCTGCCTTTCATGTTGCCCACAGATCCCTTCATGAACTTCCTCCAATGCTTCCCTTGCCTCTTGAGGCCTTAAACATTTCAAGTACGGGATAACGAAAGACCTTTTGTAAAGGACGCCCTCGATCAAGGCATATCTCAATGCTTTCACTGACAGCTTTCGTGCCTCCGGGGCATTGTCAGGGAGCCATCCGGTTTCTAGGTGAGCTTTGATAGGATCTATCCAACAGCTTCCCATATCAATTGGTGCCACAAATTTCGAGTCGATAGTCGGGGCCTTCAAGAACTGGAAGTAAACACTCCCTGCATAGTTTTCTATCCCGGAAGAAGCGAACTTAGATAGGGCATCGGCCTTAACATTCTTGGGATGTGTTCTACATAACACTCATCAAACTGAGTCATGACAGCTTTCACAACTCGCAGATACTTTGCCATAGTTTCATCCTTGGCCTCAAATTCAACATTTACTTGAGAGACTACTAATCTTGAATCTCCACAAACTTTGAGATTCTTGACTCTCATGATTCTGGCCAAGCCTAAACCAGCTATCAAGGCCTCATACTCAGCTTCATTTTTGGTTGTCTGGAAATCCAACTTCAAAGCATATTCGACTGTGAACCCATCGGGGCTTTGCAATACTAAGCCTGCGCCACTAGATTTTGTTTTTGATGCTCCATCAAAATAGAGCACCCAATATTCCTTCTGATCAGGTTCAAGTTCTCCATCTTTATCTTGCTTCTCAGGGGTTGTTATCATCTCCTGCCCCCCGACTTCTTGGTTGCTAATGGTGCATTCAACCACGAAGTCAGCCAATGCCTGAGCCTTAATGGCTGTTCGAGGCTTATACGTGATGTCAAATTCTCCAAGTTCAATCACCCACTTGATTAGCCTTCCACTAGCCTTCGGGCTATGCAAAATGTTTCTCAACTGTTGGTCCGTCAGGACTTCAATCTTATGTGCCTGGAAGTACGGGCGTAACTTCCTCGAGGTTGTTATCAATGCCAAGGCGAACTTCTCAATGGGAGAGTAATTCAGCTCAGCCCCGTGCAACACCTTGCTCACATAATAGATATGTTTCTGGACCTTCTTCTCTTCTCGAATGAGAACGGCGCTCAACGCTTGCTCAGATACCGCCAGGTATAGATAAAGAGTCTCTCCGGGATTAGGTTTGGCCAGCAACGGGGCTTCAACCATGTACTTCTTCAGTTGTTCAAAGGCCTCTTGGCTCTCAGGGGTCCACTCAAAATTTTTCACCTTCTTCAATGCTTGAAAGTAAGGCAAGCATTTGTCACCAGACTTGGAGATGAATCTTCCTAAAGCCGCTACCCGGCCTGTCAACTTCTGCACATCTTTTATAGAGCGTGGTGGCTCCATGTCTAAGATTGCCTTGATCTTGTCAGGGTTGGCCTCTATGCCTCTCTTTGAAACCGTCAGACCCAAAAATTTGCCTGATCCAACGCCAAAGGCACACTTGGCTGGATTCAACATCATTTTGTGGTGCCTCAGCACTTCGAATGCCTCTCTGAGGTGCTTAATGTGGTCTGCCTTGAACAGGCTCTTGACTAGCATGTCATCAACATAGACCTCCATGGTTTTTCCAAACAGATGGGCGAATATCTTATTCACCAGTCGTTGGTAAGTAGCTCCTGCATTTTTTAGACCGAAAGCCATAACAAGATAGCAGAAAACACCAAAGTCAGTTATGAAAGATACCTTAGGGACGTCATCCTTGTGCATCTCAATCTAATTGTAGCCGCTGAAACCATCCATGACGCTCAGCATCTCATGTCCAGCTGTGGCATCTATTAACATGTTTATCCTTGGTAAAGGGAAGCAATCCTTAGGGCATGCGTCATTCAAGTCGGTGAAGTCTATACACATCCTCCACTTACCGTTGGCTTTCTTGACCATCACAGGGTTAGCCAACCATTCTGGAAACTGAATCTCTTCAATAAACCCAGCTTTTAAGAGTATGGCCTCTTGCCTTTCAGGTGCAAAGTTCCTCTTCTTCTGCTGTATTATCTTCCGATTAGGATCGACATTCAATCTGTGAGTTATGAGTTGGGGATCAATCCCTGGCATATCAGCTGTTGTCCAAGCAAACACATCGCTATTTTCTTGCAAGAATGCTATCTACTTGCCCTTCAGGGGTTCCTTCAAAGAGGCTCCTATATAAGTCACCTTCTCAGGGTCACCTAGCTCAAGAGGAATAGGTATTAAGTCCTCTGCTGGCTTTCCTCGGTGTTCATCATCACCACGGACATCCATGTCTTCGATCGGAAGTACCTACCCCCCGATTCCATCAGCCCTTAACGCGGATACGTAACTACTTCTTGCCATCTTCTGATCACCCTTTTGTTCTCCAACACCATTCTTGGTTGGAAACTTAATCTTCATATGATATGTGGAGGCCACAGCCTTGAATGCATGAAGTCCAGTCCTTCCTAGGATTGCGTTATAAGTTGAGGATGCCTTGATCACAAAGAAATTCAGCATCTGAGTAGCTTCCTTAGGTTCCTGTCCAATAGTCATGGGCAATTGAATAGTACCTTCGACCTTGGACTCAACTCCATTAAATCCGTAGATTGGCATGTTGGTGGGGGTCAACTGAGAATCGGTGTACCCCATTTTCACAAACGCATCGTGAAACAAGATATCAACAGAAGCTCCATTGTCTATCAAGACTCGTTTCACCTCCGAGTTTCCAATCACAGGAGCTATGACCAACGGGTCGTCATGGGGGAACTTTACCCCTTCGAGATCTGAATCATCAAACCCAATAACTATTTCAGTCCTAGCACGTTTTGGGGCTTCTCCCACGATGTGCATTACTTCTCTGGCATACGCTTTTCGAGAATTTCAAGTCTTGTCGGCCGCTGTCTGGCCTCCCCAAATCATATTAACAACTGGCCCTCGGGGCTGTGGGTTACGATCACGATCATTATCTCTTCTGTCATTGTCTCTCCTGTCATAGTCCCTTCTTTGGGTTCCACGATCATCATTCTTCGTGAACCTGCTTAGCTTTCCTTTTCGGATCAAGAACTCAATCTCATCTTTCAACTGTCTACAATCATCTGTATCATGACCCACATCACGGTGGTACCTAGAGTATTGATCCTTGTTTCTTTTCGTGGGATCACCCCTAAGTCGCTTCGGCCATCGGAAGTCTTTATCCTTCTCAATATCTAGCAAGATCTGACTCCTAGGAGCGTTCAACCTTGCATAATCAGAAAACCTCGGTCCCAAACCCTTCTTTAGTGGTGACTCGGAATCCTTGCTAGCCTGGGGATACTTGTCCCTAGCATCGTACTCTTGCTCTTGCTTTCGTTTCTTTGAATCATTAGAACCCTTGCCATTGCCTCTTGTGGTTTCCTTCTTCATGCTGTCCTCAGCCTTGATATATTTGTCGGCCCTCCGTTGGAGCTCGGCCATATTTTCAGTGGTTCCGTGTTCCAGGGCTACCATGGCCACCTTATTTTCCAGATCAGTGATATTCAGCGTCACCTTGGTGAACCGCTTGAGGTAATCCCTCAGATTCTCGTTCTTCCCCTTCACCACATACATAAGGGATGTAGAAATTTTTTCATGAACTCTCCCACTAATGAACTGGCTGACAAAGGCGGCACTCAGCTCTTTGAATGAGCCAATTGAGTTTGCAGGTAAACGGCTATACCACCTTTGAACCATGCCAGACAGGGTTTGAGGGAACGCCCTACACTTTAAGGCGTCGCTCGCAGGCTGCAACAGCAGTGCATTAGAGAATGTCCTAACATGGTTTGCGGGATCGCCCGTTCCATCATAGGCCTTGATTGTCGGCATCTTGAACTTCCTTGAGATGCGAGCATTCATCACCTCCTCAGTAAACGAGGGTGTGGGATCATCAGGATCCCCAAGTGGCATCAGATCCTTAGGGTTGCTTCTGGGGTTCTCCACCCTTGTTGACTTTTCAGTTGGGACTTCGGCCCTTCGCTGTCTCCTTGAAGGCCTCTCCAGATTTATAATGGGAATCCTCCCTGTATCTGGTGGAGGTCGAATCAGACTTCGCCTTGCTTGTTCTCTAGCAATATCATCCTTCAACCTTTGGATCTCAGCTTCGTGAGCCTTAATCCTTTCCTCAGCCGTTTGTGGAGGTCCATCATGGATTCTTTGGGACCTCCTTCGAGGTTCTTTACTAGCACGTCGGCTCCTCGGGGCTTCATCACGATCATCGTTGTCATCCTCAGACGTTGAATCATCAGTATAGGGACCAGAGTAATCATCGTACTCTCGATCTCGGATCTGTAAGGCATGACCGCTCGGTCCAGGTTCCCTGTGTTGAGGGGGATGATTAGGCAGCCCATACATCGGGTTGGTATTCAAAGGGAGATCCGTTGTGTGGATCTGTACCCCCGGAGGTAGCATACGACCAGCGCCATCAAGAGGAGAAACCACCATCTGAAGGGGGTTAGTTTCTTGGCTTTGAGGGATAGTCACAGGTAAAGTTCCCTCAACATGGGGAATCGTCCCTGAGGGTTGAGAGGTGAGAGGTTGAATGATCGTCCCTGTTGGTGGGGGTAATTGTCCTTCTTCAGCGATGATGAGCGGATCAGAGATGGCAGGTGGAGCAGAGCTAAGGGGTATGGCCTCAGTCGATGTTGTTCTTCGTGTTTGAACCATGGTTGATGTTTTCGTCCCACAGACGGCGCCAAATGTTGTGGATCAAAAACTAGATTACGATTTGTAATTAATGCTAGGGTGGTTGAGCTTCGAGCTTTAATGGTTGTTTCTGCGTTCGAGACTTTAATCGGTCCTCACAAAGTGCCTACGTATCTCGTATTGAGAATCAAGCCAACGTAGTTCTGAGGGTGAAGGAGCAGGTCCTTATATAGGCTGAGAAGCCTTAGAATTATGGTAGGAATAGGAGACTTGGTAGACAAGTCTTTGAGGAAAGTTCTAGATCTATTCCTTGTAGGAATCAGTTTCCATATTGAATTGGATGCCTTGGTGGCTAAGTCTGGTGGAAATAATATCCTTATCCAACTCTTATTGCTGAGCTGTTTATTACCCCCAATATTAATTACGAAATTAATATTATAATTGGGGTTTTGGGCCCATCTGGTGGGCCCTACGTTTGGACCATCCTTGGCCTAATTAATGCCACATTAAATGTGTCTTTAGGGCTTATTTTCAGCCCATATCAGCATGCTTATACAAAACTCACTAAAAGAAACAACAAACTCATTCACTAAAAGCTAGATTCACTCTGTGAGTTAAAATTATTTAGTGTTTTGAAAGTCAACGGATAGAGAAAGAGAAAAAAAGACAAAGGATGCTTAAAATGAAGAAATTAGAAAAAAAAAATGAATGAGTTAGAAAGATAGTTTTAAGAATTGAAAGCGCAATGTCTTAGTAGCGTATGAGAAGATTTACGAATTTTTTGATTAAAATCAAGAGTAAAAACTGCACTCTTAGAATACAACATCTTGAAGACTATTTAGTTTCTATCTTAAATATTATTAGAGATCCAACTAAATGGATGCATCAATTTGGAAGAATTGAAAAAAAATAAAATTTAGGATTATAAGTATTCTGAAAAGTCATCTTAATTAGACGACATTTGTAACACCTCCTTCCTAAATAGAGGAGATATTACATATAATCTATAAGTCTGCAAATATAGCACTAAAATAATCTATAAATAATGTTTAAATAGTTTAATAATCTCCAAATAATATTAAACCTCAAAATTATAGTTCAAACCAATAAATATGAAAACCAAAATCACTAAATAAATTATCAAGTCTAAATAGTGCTAGAAATCCAAAAATCCTTTTTAAATGGAACAGTCCCTGAGCACCTGTTAGAAAAACAATACGACATGAGTCAACAACCCAGTACGGATTTGAAATACCATTTATAAAATCGAAAAACATATATGTAAATCTGACAATTATAATAAAACATTTATTTTAAAAATAAGCATGACTGAATCAACGAGTGATTAGGATATTTCATACGATATCAAAATAAAACAAATATAAATACACACATCATAGGGTACTAAATATGTGCAACAAATTGGATAATGTGTACTGTAACAATGTCACCGCCAAATTAAATCAACACATTCCCCAGCTATCAGAAGGATACCATGTGACCAATCACACTTCCACATAAGAGTCATGTTACACTGATGTCGCAATGACATGGTTGTAGTATACGTATAGCTGGTTAAGTCAGTATACTACCCTATATTACTAAAGTTCAAATAAAATATTTTCGTAAATTCTCAAAATCACAAGAAACATATATTTTCAATATTTCTAATAGACATAAAACATACATAATTTTGTACAATAGCATAAACAAATATTTCAAAAACAGATTTAAAAATCATTTTCAAAATCAACGAGTCAAAATATTGTTTAAAATCAAAACAATCAAAACGATCAAAAAACAAGTGAATAGATTTGGAAAAAAAAACAAGTTCAGTATAATTATAAATTCTAACATGAATAGTGTTTATATATATAATTACTAGTTCCAATTTTATCCAGAATTCTATTATTATTATTATTATTATTATTATTATTATTATTATTATTATTATTATTATTATTATTAATATTATTATTATTATTATTAATATTATTATTATTATTATTATTATTATTATTATTATTATTATTATTATTATTATTATTAAATCATGAATATTACAACATCTATAAAATACTCGAATTCTATTATGTGACTCACAATAAAAATAAAAACGAACATGATTATCATCAATATTACTCGTAATAATTTTTAGATTACAAATTTGAACATATTTAAATAAATATACCATAATCACATCTATTATTACATAAGCAAACTTCAAATAAAATTAATAACATATTTCAAACAATATTAATCATATCTAATTTAATTTAAAAAAATAATTAAACTAACAATCGGTTCCTCACACAAAATTTTATTTTTATGCTAATTAATTAGTAGTATAATTGTGCATCCTTCTGTCTGTGGGGGCATTAGTGTTGTAATGCAAAACCGGATAATGAGTTATGAGCAACCGACAGCAATTCAACAACGTATTCATCATTTTATAAACCAGTAAGAATATATTAATTTACTTGAGTACTACTATTGTAAGTGTGTTAAGCACACCATTACAGACAGTACTGTCTGACAATTTTTTAGAGAGTTGATCTAAAAATTTTAATTACCCCACCAAGTTTTGGCACTCACTAATCCTATTTAAATTTTACTCACAAAGCAATATGCTCATATTTTAACGGCATATTAACCTCATATTTATAGGAATAATGTTATTTTAACTTTAAGTAATTAATTTTGATGAATAAATAATTTTTTCAATTAAAGTATATTCATCTATCAAGATTTAATTGTATTTTGCTTTAATCACTTCACCAATATTCAACTATATTGAAGAAGAGGATGAATATTCAAAATATTAGATAAAATAGAATACTCCTAAATATGTATTTAGGGAACTTGTATAAATATATAGTGTATTTTAATCACAAATTTATAATTATTTAATCAAGTCGTGTAATTACAAAAATCTCTCATGTATTTATAAGAAAAACTTTTAATACCTCACGGCGTACTGAGAACTATTAATCTCTTAAAAAATAATAATAATATTTTGGATATATATGTTAGGTAAACCATCGTATATTTGAAAGTAGAAATATTAACCGACATACAATTATCTCTACGATCATTTTATTGACTGTAAAATCAAGTGTGACAGCTTAACACATGGTCTATAATTATTTTTTTATATGGTCTGCAATTCTAAGCTATTGTTTGCATAAGAATAAGAATATTAAAGTTAGGATGAAGGCAATGCCAAAATGGACAAAAACGAAGGGAAGGGTCCATCTCCAGTTTTCACGTCAAAATCACGTGAGACGGTGAGATAGCAAATAGTACTAGTACTACATAAATCTAACAGCAAATACATAAGCTGGATATCCATAATTAATGATACAGCGTCAGAAAAAAGGCAGAAAGTGACTTTTCCAACTTCCATGTGACTGCCTGCCCTTCAAAGTTTCAGATACCAACTCCATGCTCAGTTTTACCAACACCTCTATACAAATTCTATGTGATGTTAAATAATTAAGGAAAACTAGCTTCAATTCCCGTGCAAGGTACGGGATTGCTCTATTTTATAATTGGTATTGCAGTTTTTTTGGGTTACGTTTTGATATTAATATTAGCAAATGATATTGTGACGATTAAAATTCTTTTTAGTTTAGCGCGTTCTTTTTTAACCAACGTTTATTTTGTCCCCATTTCAAGATCTCCTATTTTGAAACATTCAAATGTACCATTTATTTTTCTAAAGCGCTCAGTCATGTATTTCTTGTATTTGATATTACAGAATGTCAAGTAATGCACTAGAGCCAAGAAAGTATAAAAAAAATATTGTATTGGACACATTTCTATAAAGTAAAAATACTAAGTTGCGGTGCACAAAATTAATTTATTTTATAGATTGCATAGCGAAAATATGTAGTTAGCATTCTGAAGTTAATGTTCAAATATTATTTCTTAAATAATGTTAGATCATTTATAATGAGTTTCAAGGCTTCTATACTCGTGCGAGACACAAACTTCTTCGAATGCTTAGTTAATTGCAATGTAACGAAAGTGTTATAATTAAGTAGATAGTATTAAATAAACATATTAAATACGAATCTTAATTGATGTATATTAATGAATACACATATTAAATACGAATTTTAATTGATGTGTATTAATGAATGCAGAGGGTCAAAATAGTAATTAGGATGGATTAAAATGGTACATGTTGTGGTATTATATATATAATAGATAGATGCTAATCATAATCCTTAGGATTATAATTAAGTATTAAATATTCTCATATTTTTAACATGTATTCTTAGTTATTTAATTAATTTTTGATTTTTCATTGCTTCTTTATAGCATTAATTTAATTTTCTAAGTAATAATAGTGAATCCTCTGCATTCACATTAATTTTATTTAATAAAAACATCCTAAATTGCTAAAGAATTCTATTGAAATTTGTGCAAAATTGGTGTATTAAGTGCAAACTTGGCATATAATTAAATGAATTTATCTATTTACATTAATTCTTAACCATAGCCCTTAGGATTATGTTTAGCATTATTCATTAATTAAATCAAGGGTGTTATGCCAAATCTTGGTATAGATATTCAATAGGTTTAATGGGCTAAAATAATGATCCATAATTTATAATGGATCAAACACGCATATGATCCCTAGTATGGGATAGCAGTTATCTTATTTCTATAAAAGGTCCCGTATGGCCTATAAGTCGCTTTGTCAATTGACATTTACGTTACGAAGGCTCATGACTAAGGCTCGCGAGATCACTTGAGTAGGAACATCTCTATAACTGGGACCATCTCGCATGACTAGGCACAATAAGGTCGCATGCGAGGCCTTCGTAAGCTTCTCCATTAGTCTCGCAAGAGAAATCTAGCGATTCTAGCATCATGTTAGCCATAAATAGTCTTTATTGAGCCATGGTCATGAGCAGAATTAATGGACTATTTATATCAGCCCATAAACGTCTAGAGGACTAGGGCCAAGATAGACCTCCACAAATCTTAGATTGAGAAACAGTTCATCCCTGAAATATCAATAGATCAGCCATAAACATTTACAAATCTCCTCAATGTGCTTCCTATTCTTAGCAAACTATTCATATTTTGCTTCGTGATTCCAGCAACATCCATAAATATTGTTATACCAATTTCTCCTTATAACAAGGATCTTTTTAATATGTGTTCAAGAGCATTTTTTAATAATTAATAAATTGTTTAATTTTAATTGGTTAAGATTTTTGTGAATGCAAGGGAACCAATTATTATTAGTGAAAATAAATTAATCAAAAAATGTTAATTAAGCTCTTAGAGCAAGTCCAATTCTTAGTTTGTTTCTTATAAATATAATAATTAAATAATGATTTCTATTGATTTATGGACTTATTTGTCTATGAATATATTCATTCTTTACTATTATTAAAATAATAAATTTAAATGTAAGAGAAAATAGAAATACAAAATTGGAAGGAAATAAATTTTTAATTGATAAAAATGGAGTTAATAATGATTAAACATTTCTCAAAATTAGAAATTGATTAGTGATTCCTAGTATTTTAGGAACCACTAGGACTGTGCTAAATTTTCTAGATTTTAATTTAAGAAATCAAATAAAAATATTATTGGACTTGCTCTTATTGTATAATCGTGAGCATACATTAAAAAAACTGTTAAATGAAAAAACCAAACCAAACCAAACAAACCCAGTATATCCCGCTCAGAGCAGGTCTGGGGAGGGTAGGTTGTACGCAGACCATGCCCCACTTTTTGTGGTGGGGAGGCTGTTTCCGTGAAGACCGTCGGCTATGTGCACGACATAAACTGTGAGTGATAAATACAGAGGAATCTAAAAGAAATGCGACAAAGTTCGCAGCAATACCTGTGCCCATGGCTTTCTCCACACGGGACTTACCTACCTTGCCCCTAGATTCCGCACACCTGCACAACCGGGAAACATATGAAAATACAAATGAAAAATGAAAATGGACAAAGAAATCTGAAAAAACCGAACTCCTATGATAAGGCCAACCGAGACAACCCAACTCTGAGGTTCTCTACTACAGCGCCGTCCCCTAGAAGAGAGTCCACCACTCTGATCTATCGCCTCCACGAACATCTGTCAGCGGTCATGGTCTCACTTAGATTCATAGCCTTTAAATCCAACCTCAGCTGCTCTTCCCAAGACCTCTTCGGTCTGCCTCTCCTCCTTACCCCAACAACCGAAAGGCTCTCGACCCTTCTCACTGGGGCTTTCGGCCGCCTCCTACGGACGTGGCCGAACCACCTCAACCTCCCTTCCCTTACTCGTAACAATTCTGTGTATCACTACTAATTTAATGCATAAATTAACTTAGCAATTAGCATCATGTCATGTACTTAGGTAAAATATGATAGTTAACCAAATTGAAGGTAAAAGTTTGGGTTCAAGAGACGAAGTGATGATAAATTTAGCACACTTTTCACTGCAGCAGTGACAAAACTTTTAATAGTTGGAACGTTTTTTACTGCATGAGTAACTAACGACAGCCAGCTTTCAGCCTCGAAAACAGAACCCATAAATTCAACCCTCCATTGATAAGAAGGTAAAAAGGTCCCATTTCCTCCGCAATACACATGTTCACTCTTCCTTCCTTCTCATCTCTATCCCTCCCTTCAAAAAATAATATAATGTAGCATACATCTCTCTCTCCCCCACAACTCAACACCTAGAGAGAAAAGTCTCTCCCATCAAACAAAACAAAACACAATGGGTAGATCATCAAGAAACCACCACAAAATCCCAAGATCCCAAACCCTACCATCCTCTCCCACACACTCATCCTCCTCCTCCGACTTCGAATTCACCGTCTCAATCTCTCCACGCAAATCGACCACCAATCTCATCCCAGCTGACCAACTCTTCTACAAAGGTCAACTCCTCCCTCTCCATCTCTCTCCTCGTCTCTCTATGGTCCGTACGCTTCTCTTAGCTTCTTCCTCCACTTCCTCCTCCGATACCACCACCACCGCTTCTCGTCACTCCACCGCTAGCTCCTCCTCCGACTTCCCTGACTCCCGTGACTCTTCTCGCCGCCCTAGCTCCGTCACCGACGACGATACTTCAAATCCAAACTCCCTCACGCGCCTACTCCACACCACCACTACAACAACCAACAAAAAACCCAAGTACTTTTCACTCTCTAGATTCTCTTCCGTGTTTCGCAAGGAACCTAAACTTCCCACCTCGACAACTACCATCACCTATGACACCATCACTAACACAGGAGCTCAAGGCTCGGTGAAGCGCGTAAGCTCCACTGCCAAAGACGTGATACGCAAGTACTTGAAGAAAGTGAAGCCTTTGTACGAGAAGCTATCTCAAAAACAATGTGCATCTACTAAACCAGCAACTTTCACTAGTCCAAACCTAACAGGATCTGCAACCGAGAATGCCAAGTCACGGTTAAAAGATAAATCGGGCAACACCATATCGCATTCGTTTTCGGGGAACTTGAGGTATCCGAGACGTAGAAGTTGCGTTGCGAGCTGTCCGTCTTCGATGCGTAGCTCACCGAATCACTCTGGTGTGCTCTCGAAGACTGCGGTTACGGTAATGAATAAGCAGTTTAGTGGTGGCGCTTCGACGTCGTATAGCTCGGAGGCTTCGTCAATGGAAGAATTACATAGTGCGATTCAAGGTGCGATTGCGCATTGCAAGAATTCGATGAACATTTCGAATAATAGTTGTAGCACTAGTGCTAGTACAAGTACAAACCTAATGGTTAACGAGATTTGAATAAATACTCCTAAGTAATTTATCAGTTTTAATTTCTAACAAAAGCTTAATCTTAGTTTTGGTTGAATATTTATTTGGAATGTCAATGTGTAATTTTAAACTGGATTTAGCTGATTAAGTTTGGTAGCTATAGTAGATTTAAGTTGTTGATTATGAATAAGTGGTGTAGTAATTTGTAATGCAAGTGGGGAATGATATTTGCATGTGAAGTTACTGAGATTAAAGTCATTTGGAATTTTGTTGCTTGTTTTATGTAGAACCTATTGTATTGGAATTTGGAACTATAAATAACTCTGTCTATTGTGAACCGACCTCTATTTTAGAATCTCGAAAATTTTAGGATTCGTGTTGGGTTTTTCGACCGTTGCTTTTTTTTTTCTTTTTTTATTATGTATTTCTCTGATACATTATATAAGGTATAGTCTTTATGTCCTAATTTATATATTTATTTTGAAAAAAATAGGCATATAAAGATAATTGATTGGATAAACTTTTTCAACAAATATTCTTAATAAATGCATAGAAATGAGAATATAATTAAGTTTTAAAGAAGACAAATATTGGAAATACTTCTTCTAATCCAAAATATCTGTCACTTTTCATTTTTGAACGATTTGATCAAAGTTTGGTTGAAATTTATATGTACTATATAATTGAAAAAAATTGAAAAATTATATCAGTAAAAAGTACATATAATTTATGTTATAATGTAATTTTTAAATTTTTAAAATTAATAATTAATGTTATTTATATTTAATCAAATATTGGTCAATTTGATTATTACGTAAAATGTGATGCAGGGAGTAAAAATTATGGGTTAATTTTGAAAATTAAAACTTAAATTTGTATATATAAATAAGAGAGGGACATGTAATTTGGGATAATTTTTTTCCAAAAGGGACATTTATAACAGATGGAGTATTTGACATTTTTGCATTTAACTTTAGATGTTTACAATTTATACTAGAACAGACGGAGTATTTGACATTTTTGAATTTGATAATTTTTTGTATTCTTGTGAGATGTTTCCTCTAACACCTTAAGGTTAAGGTTTTGGATGAATTGATTACTTAACAAATTTATAATTGTTTGAAAAATAGGCACCATTTCACAATTAAGGCACCTAAATTTTTAGAACCAGCCCTAATTAATGGGTCTTTTTTTTCCCCAACTATGGCGAAACTGATGAGTCTGAAGTTTTAAGTATTTGACGAAAATATATGAGAAAGGGATCGAAGACTAACTTACTTTACACACAGTTTTTAAGTCATCGCCATCTTAATTTAACTATCTTGATTCTTCAATCAAGCAGTTAACATTTTCTTTTTTATCGGTATAATTTTTCCTTTTCGGTTAACCTTTTTAACGGTATCTTTGTTTATAATACTAGTTACAATCCGTCCTTTTTAATATTTATAACTATATTGATTTTTTAAAAATTTATATATTATTAATTTACATATCAAATTGTTGTTAAAAAATTGATATCTATAAGATTTTACACGTTCGATTTAATATTTGTATTCCTTCTTGATTTCTTCAAATTTGATTTATTGTTGAAAATTTTATTCGATTTATGAATCCTAATTGTAATTTGTTTTGATTATCAAATTACCTTTGTTATTATTTTGATGATAGTTCTACTAACAACCAAATACAATATTGTCCAAAATTTTGATAATCGGTAGTCTAGTACTCTGTACGACAAAATAAATAAGAACCGTTAGATCTTAAAATAAATAGATGAAAATTATTGGATCTAGCATAATTTTTTTTTACATTTTAATATTTTATAAACTAAAAGGTGTATTTATATTGAAATACGAAAATGTATATGTCAATGATTTAAATCATATATAATTAGATTTTCTACATTGAATAGCATTATCAATGTAGGACATCTACATTGAATATGATTAATGTAAAAATTTGTAATTATATTTTCTTTTGAGTAACTAAGTGTTTCCATTTAAAAAATAATTATTAAATCATCATTACATTAAAGATAATTTTATTAGGTTCGTGTGGACTATAAAATCATCCAAATCTAATTTGTAGATCTTATGATAGAGCCCAAATAATAAATATGAATTTTTTTAATACTAATAAAAAATGAATAAAATTCAATTCTTATACAACCATTTTTAATCATATTCTTTTCAGATTATAATTTTTTTAAATTAAATTCTAATACAATCTTTTTAATTATATATTTTTTAGATTTTAAATTGAATTGTAATCCAAAGACGGTAATATGTTATACAGTTTTATATTTGTATTTATAATCCAACGGATGGTTTTAACCCAACTTTTTAATGCAACCGATCATGTGTTGTCACTACAAGGATAATTGAATCAGACAAGGTTTTTTGCCCGTTGTCTGATGTCCTAGAAAACCGTTGTCTATTGAGATGCCGTCTGTTACGCAGCTCAGACAACGGACGCGTTCGTTGTCTGATTCCCTACAGACAACGGTTTTGGTCTTAGAAAACGTTGTCTAAAACGCGTGAACAACAACGGCTGTTGTAGAAACCATTGTCTGACAAATAAATCAACAATTGTTTATTAACTAGAACTGTTGCCTGAAGTGTTTACGACAATGGTTTAGCATAAAATACGTTGAATTATTTTTAAAACAACAACGGTTTTTATTAGTATATTGCTTGTAAAAAATCTACATGGACAATGGTTTGAAATCAAGTATTTGTTGTCTGATGTCTTTACCACAATGGTTTCATATGCTTGTATTGAAGTAATGTATTTGGACAACGGTTTTTTTTAACAAGAAGTTGTTACCTAGCTTAATAGACAATGGTTTCATAGAAAATTCAACACATTGCCTAGTACAATGCTTGACAACAGTTTTCATTATAGTCCAATTACCTAAAATAACAACAGACAATGGTTTTATATAACAAAATTAAAAAACCAAACTGGAAATATAAAGAAACCAAACTGACAATATAAAGAAGCCAAACTAAAACCAAAACAAACAGCCATTCCATTCCATCGTATTCAATAAACCATTACAACCAACACATCCAACCAAGTAAAATTCACGAACTAATTAAGTTAAATAGACTCCCAAAATACATGTGCATCAGAAAATTTGCGGTGCGTGGTTACTAAATGTGCAAAGAACCTAAGAAGTCTCTTGCTTCATGAAGTACTTTGCCCACTCGATCCTGATTTAATTGAGATCATCGACTCCATAGGATAAGCTGCCCCTCCGTAGCCACTGAAAGATTAAACTATATTATCACCAGATTTCAACATAGAAAAGAAGAACACAAAAGATGACAAAATTAAAAAATTTATACCTTTGAAACAAATTTGAGCTCCTTATCAAGACATATTTCCTTCATATATCGCATGATAAACCGACCACAGTCCTTGGTCCCAGATTGGAGAGGAACACCCTGAAAAATATTTATATAAATATTAACTCATATATGAAGCAACAATTACAGATATATATATCCATACATATATCCGAGAAACTAATATAAGAATAACGGGCGGCCAAGAAATAATTATACCGCAAGATTCTCCCATATGATCTTCTTCTTCGCAATCTTCTTCCCAGCATCCTTGTAAAGATTAATGGCACTAAAAAAAAAATATAAATTCGCATTACGACATTTCTCCTTAATATAAAGAACAGAAATAATACTATCACACTCACTTGTCAACCACTTCTGTCCATTCTTCGACTGCAATTCGACGCTTCAATGGGTCCATGTGGTAGACTAATTGTGACTCGGGATTAACAGCGGTGAGCGCCCAATGGTTCCTACAATGACCCCGTCAGAAACATATATATATTGTAAATTAGGTATAATATTATAAGTCAATTATTAGCACTTAAACATGTAATAAAATTATTTTTCTTTGGTAGTGAAGAAATGCATATTTGAAAGTAATACAAGTCCAAAAAATAATATTTGTTACGACTGAGATGCCCATTTTGATATTAATAACATAGACGGTGAAAATTAAATTAGAAATACAATTACTCACATATCATTATATGGCAAAAGAAAGAGCTGACCTGGTTTGGCAGTCTTGAACCGTTCAGCAAGATTATGCGACCTCTCCCCTGCTGTACCACAACCTTTAGAGCCAATGACAGCAGGATCAACAAACGATATCATGTCGGTCATCTTGTGCTTCCTCAAATAAATATGCAGTAAACTGTACATAAAAAAGTAAAGAATTAGGCACTTTTACAATATAACTTTGTAGTTGTCTATTTTTCCAAAAATTAATATTTGAGTTTACAAGTCAGAAAACTGGATAAATTCGCAAGTATAAGGTAAGATCCTAATTATTGAAAATTTAACAGAACTTAATAATACTTACTTGATGAAATAGCAAATGGTTGATCCTGATATTTCTCCTCCAAAGCACAGAGCATGCACGTCGGATAAGAACATAACATTCTTCTTAACTGATCCAAAAGCATCTTCATGTAATTTAAAAGCCAACGTACGACCATCATTTAATTTGTCACTTGCCCAGAGCCACAAACGCTGTAGTGACTGGTGGAATTCAGGACCCATCTTAGCGACCAACTCTGGTTGTGAGACGCATTCAGCCACCTTTTTAAACTTCTTTTTAATAAGTTTCTTCCCTCCCTGAAAAAAATTAGGAATGCAATTATGCATACTAGAATGAAAGAACAAAATATCCAACGGAATGTAAACTGAAAGTAAGTACTTAGTCTTTACTTCTAAAGACTTCTAATATTTAAAGCCAAGAAAAAATAATTGAAAAGGTTATATTCAAGTTTAGTAGTTAACCTTCAGATTTCCTTTCACTGGCGCAGTATTTGTCTTCACTTTCAAAATATTGCTTTTCGGCCATGCAATGTACGTTCCGACAGCTTGTTGCACAGTCAAGATTTCATCATTGATTGGATAAGGAATCGGTGCATCTCCATTCATTACACGAGTAATCGAGACTCGTGCATTCTTCTTTCCAAGTGGCTTGCCATGAACAACATCGCTTTCCATATCAACTGTTGCATAAGCAACAACCTTGCTCGAGCCAGCTATTGTCAACTCCCAATGATAATCACCCTCATCATTGTCAACAACTTCAACAGCAGTAACTTGAACATCATTGATCACTTGAACATCTTTCTTTTTATCAGCAGTAACTTGATCACCCACGAGTTCAAGTTTCTTCTTTACACCTTCAATTTCCAAATTATTAACTTGCCCCCCCTTGGAACAACTTTCCTGTTGTGATCCAATATTCGGGCTCCCATCAAACACAACATTTTTTGCATGTAAAGCGGCATTCATCTTTTCCATTTCTGCAGCCCAAAATGCATCGCGCTCTTTAATAATCTTGTCTTTTTCCTCTGCCATGTACTTCTGAATTCCCTCTTGGATCTTTTCCTCAATCGACTTGCCTTTCCTTTTCTGTTTTGGAAGATCAAAATACACAGACTGCTTAACATGGCATCCCTGGCCACGTACTCGTCCTCGGTGCTCAGGGTTACCGAGCACCTTGGTCAAGACATCCTCAGTGCCTTCCAGTGTCACTTCCCCAGCACTGACTCTCTTCTTCATCTCAGCCTAAAAAAATGAATAAAACATATATTAAGTTAACTAACAATGCATATATTATGCTCACAAGGAAATTGAACCACAATAGAAATGAATAACATACAATATTCGCAGCAATAGTAGCAACATCATTTGACTTGAATTTCCCGTTTTTATCCTGCCGGGCAAGAACCCAAGTATCGGATCGATCTATTTGAAATTCAGGATCACCACCAGACTACATGTATGAATAGACAAGGAAATTAAATATCAAAACATAATCAAACATGTCATGGGAAAATTAATATAATGTATAAAGATCACTAACCAACTCCTGTTCCAGGTTGGCATAACCCTTCCGAGACAAGTAGTGATCGTACTCATACATACCCCTTCGCCTTTTCTGCTCGGTATGTACCTCCTTCATAAAAACACAAAAGAAGTTATCAACAAAGATGTACCACTAAATATATTTGGTTTTATGTAATCATGCTAAACAAATTGAAAATATTACAAGGAACTTATTAGATAAACGGTTGGCAACAAACATGTCCCAGTGCGGCTTCTCAATGAATGAGTAGTCAGCTGGAGGACTTTCTAGCAACTCGGGCTGATCACGATATGCCAGGACATAATGGGTTGATTAACGGCTCTTAAACTCCCTTCATTTTCGGCACGCGGAATTAAGCACCACCTTCCTCGCTGTTGATGGTACATCAAATGCCATCTGGTACAAACATAAATCAATTAGTCAAGATTCAAGAATAAAAAATACACACAGTGAGATGGTATTTATTTTACCTGAACACAATCCCAAATCTTTTTTTTTCTTTCAGCCGAAACTTTTTTCCAAGAATCATACCAAATCGGGGCCTTAGATCTCGCAAGAACCCCGATATAAGACTGCATCTCTGTGGCTGCCTTGCCGTACGGCTCCCCTTTTGCATTAAAATTCACCATGCACTTGATGCCCAACATCTTCCGCCTAACAATCCTATGCATTGTAACAGCACCCCGTTTTAAAAGCCTAAGTCCCTCGGTTTTGGTAGGCACGGGTTCTGCCTCTCGTTTCCTCTTCTTCGTCTTGGACAGTTGCTGCTGCAGATTTGTAGAAATAGCCTTATTCTTTACCGATTCAGGAGAGGACGTAGTAGAAGTAGCCTTCTTCTTTACCTCCTTTTTTACCGCACCAGTGTCCAGGCTACTATTCCTCTTTAAAGCCTTCATAAGGCAAGATGCGGTTTTATTTGGAGCAGATCGTGTCTTCTTCGAAGGCGCCATATTAATCTACACACCACATAAATAATATTATGATATAGCAAACAAGTTAAGGTTACTACTAGTATTAAGGATGCCACAGATCACACATATGTGAGATGTAACAAACCTTGTAAAAATTATGATGCACATCAGATCTAAGAGAGACGGTGAGAGATAGAGTGAGAGAGACAGTGAGAGAGAGAGTGAGAGAGAGAGAGAGAGAGTGAGAGAGAGGTGTGTACCGATGATGGAGACGGAGACGGAGACGGATAAATCACCGGCGATGGAGACGAGAGTGAATTGGGGGGAAATTTGGGGGGGAAGAAAGTGAATTTTGTTTTGGGAAATGAGGGAGTGACCTAGATGATTAAAACGGGAGTGATAGATACAGATTGATAGATAATATTAAATAAGATAATATTAAAAATAAATTGATACTATACATAAAACGAAACCTACTCAGTTATAATACCACTCAAAGTGGTGTATGAGGAGGGTAGATGTACGCAGACCATGCCCCTATACAATAGGGAGGCTGTTTCCGAAGGACCCCCGGCCAAAATACAAATACAAATACAAAGAAAGGAAACTAATACAAACTAAACTCACACACACCCAGGGGTCGAACCCTTGACCTCATACAAAGGAGACAAGGGTTCAACCCACTGCACCAACATGTTGTTGGCTTGATACGATACATGTAGTACTCAATATTATTACAGTTGACCATTAAAATATCATACAAGAATGATTCCTTTTTTTTCTAATTTTTTGTACACATCACTAAAATCAGTATATAACATCATCCGTATGGTTGGATCATCGAAAAATATCTTAAAAAAAATAGATCATGTTCAATCGGTACGACAATAATTAGAGCGAGTAGTACTTTTGGCGGATTTATATCATAAACACGTACAAGAATGATTTGTTTTTTTCTAATTTTTTGTACACATCACTCAAGTCATTAGATATTAACATCCGTATGGTTGGATCGTGGAAAAGAAAATTTTTAAAAAAAAATTATTCCAAAATCAAACTAGTTTGACCAAGTAGTATTTTGACAGTTGACCATTAAAATATCATACAAGAATGATTCCTTTTTTTTCTAATTTTTTGTACACATCACTAAAATCAGTATATAACATCATCCGTACGGTTGGATCATCGAAAAATATTTTTAAAAAAATAGATCATGTTCAATCGGTACGACACTTGTTAGAGCGAGTAGTACTTTTGGCGGATTTATATTATAAACACGGACAAGAATAATTCCTTTTTTTCTAATTTTTTGTACACATCACTAAAATCAGTATATAACATCATCCGTACGGTTGGATCATCAAAAAATATCTTTAAAAAAATAGATCATGTTCAATCGGTACGACAATAGTAAGAGCGAGTAGTACTTTTGGCGGATTTATATCATAAACACGTACAAGAATGATTTGTTTTTTTCTAATTTTTTGTACACATCACTCAAGTCATTAGATATTAACATCCGTACGATTGGATCGTGGAAAAGAAAATTTTTAAAAAAAATATTCCAAAATCAAACTAGTTTGACCAAGTAGTATTTTGACAGTTGACCATTAAAATATCATACAAGAATGATTCCTTTTTGTCTAATTTTTTGTACACATCACTAAAATCAGTATATAACATCATCCGTACGGTTGGATCATCGAAAAATATTTTTAAAAAAATGGATCATGTTCAATCGGTACGACACTTGTTAGAGCGAGTAGTACTTTTGGCGGATTTATATTATAAACACGTACAAGAATGATTCCTTTTTTTATAATTTTTTGTACACATCACTAAAATCAGTATATAATATCATCCGTACGGTTGGATCATCGAAAAATATCTTTAAAAAAATAGATCATGTTCAATCGGTACGACAATAGTTAGAGCGAGTAGTACTTTTGGCGGATTTATATCATAAACACGTACAAGAATGATTTGTTTTTTTCTAATTTTTTGTACACATCACTCAAGTCATTAGATATTAACATCCGTACGATTGGATCGTGGAAAAGAAAATTTTTTTAAAAAATATTATTCCAAAATCAAACTAGATCCATTTTCTTAATAGATCTTAAAAACTATTTTCTTAATAGATCCATTTTCTTAATAGATCTTAAAAACTATGATATCCGCTCCTCATTAACTCCTCCAAAATAATTGTCCCCCCCCCTAAATTTCACTCCCCGCCTCCACTTCGTCTCTCCCAAAATTTCACTCCCGCCCCCCAAATTCTCCCCCCCTCTCTCTGTCTCTCTCTCTCTTTCCCGATTTGTGTTTGTATACATCTTCACCACATCTTCAGGTACCACATCTCCCTGTCTCGAATTAAGCTTCATTGCCTTCGAATTAGGGATTTAAGAATTATGGTTCATAACTTGTGTTATTGTTTTATTTTGTTTAAACAAATTGATAAAATTGCATGAACTTTAGCATTTGTTTATTGATGCCTTTGTGTAATGATGCAGTTGTTTATGCAGTTGTAATGATAAAATTGTTTGTTTAATTTTTGAGTGAAAGGTGTCCAGAATTTGTTTATGTAGTTGCTTAACACTAGAACTTGTGTACTTTAAGTCTAGAATTTGTGAGGTGCAAAGGCACTAGTACTTTACCTAAAGTGCAGTTGCTGGTGGTCAAGACTTAGCATAGGATTTTCAAATTTTCAAACACTTAGCATCAAGACTTAGCATTAAGTACTTAGCATCAAGACTTTATGAACTTATATTTTCAAAATTAGATTTAAAACATCCAAATTGCCTTAGTATTGTTATAATCTGTTTGGTGTACACGTATATGCTTATTATTGCTGTATTTTATATATGCTTAGTACTGGCTTGCTTTTGCTTGCTAAGAATATCATTTGATCTGACTTAATGTTATTTTACTTAAAGGATGAATCGATCGTGGGTAAAGGCTGATAGAAGAACAAGAAAGTTTGCGGATGTAGTTGATGAATTACTGTTGTTTGCATTTGAGAACGGATATGATGAAAACAAAATTAGTTGTCCATGTATGAGATGTGCACACAGTAAATCGTGGTCAGCTCGAGTTGTCAAAAATCATCTTTTCCAACATGGTATCGATCCGACCTACACATGTTGGATTTGGCATGGAGAAATGGATGCAGAAGAAAGTCCGGTCACCGCTGAAAAGACCAACAGTTCAGAAACAGTGGATCAAATTCCGATGGATACAGAGAATGCAAATATTGAAGATGATGCAGATGGGTACCGGAGGAGCTAAGATGGATTGCAGATGGGCCTAACAAGGATGTCCCCACATTCAGTGGCTACAAAGTGAACGGGGTTACGTTCAGTACTATGGATCGGGATGACACGCGTCAAGTTCAATGTAGCGGTGTCTGTGTACAAGCCGATACAATGATTGTGGAGGGTAAGGATAAAAATATTGAGCATGCTTCACAACTATTTTATGGAGTTATAACAAGTATATGGGAGCTGAATTATGAAAACTTTAGGATCCCTATTTTTCGGTGCAAGTGGGTAGATTTGAACAGAGGGACTAAGGTAGATGACTTGGGGTATGTATTGGTTAATTTGAATAGGTTGGGGTTTTTAAACGATCCATTTGTGTTAGCTAAACATGTCAAGCAAGTATGTTACATAGACGATCCCCTTGAGAAATTATGGTCTGTGGTGTTAAAATTACCCGAGAAGAACTACTATGAAGTTAATGATGAAGAAGATGAGGGATCCGTAGAGGTACAACTTGAGAATGAGTGTTTTGTGCCTAATTTACCGGACGTTGATTTGCTTGAGGAGGATGACTATAGTTACATGCGAGATGTTGATGAACAAATTTTACTTTCTTGATGTAATTTTATTTATGTACTTTGAATGGTTGGCTGCTATATGGTTGTTTGGTTTTGCCTTTGAAATTTCAAACTACAGAATGTTCTTGTGAATTAGTGTTAATGTATGCAGTATTGATTGGTTTTGCCTTTGAAACTTTGGCAGGGGGTTTACTTCTTTATATTATTATTTTTTAATTTTTTTGACTATCAGACAACGGTTTATGTAAGCTAAACAATTGTGTGACAGCAACATATTTAACAGCCAAAAACCATTTTCTCTAAGATTTCAATTGGACAACGCGGTATGCAGAAACTGTTGTGTGAATTACGTATAGTCCACATACAAGTAAAACACTTGTCTGATTCTAACAACGGTTTACAAAACCATTGTCTGAAGTTTCTTCAGACAATGGTTTTATAATTCCGTTGTGTAAAGCCTCTCCTTTACTCCTTCGAATAGACAATGGTTTTAGAAACCGTTATGGAAGTACTTTCAGACAACAGACATATTTTGCAAAAAAAAAACACCGTTGTGTGAAAATTTCAAACAATGCTTTTACTGCCGACCGTTGCCTGATAAGTGTTGTCTGTTTCAGTTTTTCTTGTAGTGTGTTGATAGTACAATGACCAGACCTACAATTTGTATAAAATCCCTCGTATGCTTATTATATATAAGGATATAATTCAATGCATGATACAATGTAATCTCGATAAATTAATTATCTTATTAAATGAATATTTTTTTAATTTCAAAGTGGGATAATATGTTGAATGAATTATCTCGCTAAATGCATCAATGAATAAATTTGTTAGAAGGTCTTAAAGTAACATCCTACATTGATAATAATAAGAGTATTCGGGTCTTTTACAAGGTCAAGTTTTCAATTAATGTATACCAATTTGCTAGCACTTTTGAACTGGTATGTAGCGGTTTGTTGGGTCCGTTATGCATTCGCCTGTGGGCCTGTATGTTATAAATGGTATCAGAGCTCTGTCTGGCCGGAAGTATAGAGGCATTGCCCGGATTTAGTTAGTTTGTGTGTGGACTCGACGAGGATGTTTACTCTATAAGAGGGGATGTTTGTAACATCCCACAAGTTTTACAAGTAATGCTTATCAACTTAGTAGCATTTTTGAGGATTGTTGGGTCCGGAATGCATCCCATATAAATTTAAATGAATATTCATCAAATTTAAAACAATATGTATTTGTTTTTATCAAATATGCCATCTAGTAAAAACTATTCATATTCCTAAATATTTTATATACTCATAGGTATTTTACAATTTGGATTAGATATATACAAAATGTAATACATTAATATAGTACATACTTAATATATACAAATACAAAAATACTTAATGACTATGTTTAATAAATTTATTCATGTTATTGTGTGTGAGAAAAATATATAATAAGAATTTTAAGTTTATCTATTATTTTGTACATACATTTGAACATTAAATTTTTGAATGCTATTCTCATAAATAAAAAAGGGAACAAAATCATTGTCTAAAAGAATATACATTCATTTATTGATAAATAAATAATATATTCATTTAATAGTAAATCAATAAATAATATTTTTTTCTTCAAAAAAGAATATTCATTTAGCAAGGTTCTATATAAGGAGAATTTATGTTTAATTGGAAATAATAACGGAATTTATTAAGGAAAATAATTTTTTATTTATCTTATGCATAATTAATTGTTTTGTCGATTTACTAGTTGTACTCTTTTTTGTTGTACGTAAATTACTCCGTGCAATTAATTGCACTGGATATGATATTTTCATTTATCACATGTTTGACCATATGACTTTGTGACATCAAGAGGACAAGCTGTTTTATTAATGCGGTCGACGTGCATGAGAATCTTTCATGTGGCCTTCGCTATACAATTGGGGTACGTCCCTCATTTCTCGATTATTGCTGATGAGTATCGACTACAAATACAATTATTGTACTCTCAAACCTTGTTTAATTAAAGAAATCTTCTGTGTACTCTCCTTCGGTAAATTAATTAATTCTTAGTCTCGTTCTGTAATTCATGACTCATACAATCGGTTCTATTCATCCTGGTTTAAATTAAACGAGTCGAGAGATTGGTAGGGAAAATATGATGCATTTTAACTCGATTCGATTGGAATTTAATTAGGACAAAACTTAAATAATATATTTTTAATTTTAAAATTGGAAATTGCAACTATGTCAATATTCGTTTTCATGTTAAATTTTGCGCAATGCCTCATTTTTAAAATTTTATAATATTCGTCAGTGGTCCTATTTGAATGGAGAGTGCATCTGAATTTTACTTGTACCTAACAATGCAAGCAGGAAGCTTCTTACGACCATCGGAATATAATCGATTTTTGTGCCTTGATCAATTGCAAGCATGTAAGCTGGTGTGTCAAGGGTCTCTTCAATGTCAAGCATAATTTATACTTGTCTTTTTCCAATGTCTTTTCATGCATCTTCACCTTATATAAAATTTTGTCCTATTTCTTATGCCATCACATCACAGTTTCTCAAAAATTATTAAATTCTTCGAAAGTTTTAAAAGATTTGAGATTCGAATCTTTTAGAAGTTGTTATGTTTTAACTACCAAACAATAAAAAAGTTGTAATGTTTTTATTAACTGTAAATAAAATGTTTATAAAAATGAAATATTTGTTATTTTAGAGTCTACATAGAACGACAATGACGTCCAGTTTCTCCAGATTAGTACGGGTAACTGCAATTCATGTGGGTGGCTTGACGGGTGCCCAAATTCATGATTACTTGACCCGAACCAATCAAAACTATATGCACCACTCTCTTTGTTTTTTCCTCATGAAAAATCTGTTTCTCTCTGCATTCAATCTAATAATCTAAGCTTCTCCGGGTCTACCAAATGATGAAGATAGAATATGTACGTAGCTCTAGTCCATTCCTCTCATTTTATTTCGGGCCATCTTAGGTCAATGCTGCTGCTATACATCAATATAAACTTCACACACTTTAAAACCAATGCATGTAGACCATCTGTAAACTATCTTCAACCAATTTTCATAAATTCCTGTATATGGAAAACAATGGCGGTGAATGGGACATCTTATCATCTTCATACTGTACGATATGGTCCTTGTGTACCAAACGGTGGGTGGTCCGGTGATAATATATGTGTGTTTTGAGTGACGAAACTAGGTCGGAACTGATTTTGGAGTTTCGACAAGGTGATGGATCTTGCAAAATTAGTTAAAATTTAATATTATAAGGTGATCGATTTTTAAAAGCTGCTTAGAAAAAAGCTAGTCCAAATAAAAAATTTGATTCGAGTCTGAGCTTATTGTGGTATATCTTATTTCTCTAGTTCCTGTGATGATTTTCTGTGTGTAAATATCTCCATGTTCCTATCACTTTCCGCTGGTCTACTACAGCTGTTGGGGTGGCCTTGTTTGTTTTTTTAAAAATTTATTAAGAGCTGTCGATTGTGATTTATGGCTTAGGGCAAAACAATTTTCCATCACTTATTATAGCGTGTGTTAATATTTCCAATTCAAAATTAAAATCGATTGGAATAATTTCAAATTACCTCATTGGAATAATCATTTTTTGAAACGGCCGGATATATATCATGTAGATTTTAATTTACGGTTCCTTCTGGAGTAGGCCACTAACTTGGGCGTACAGCGTACTTATGTTTGCATTCCCATTTTTTTCTTCATTCATAGGAGTATCTTATAAATAAAAGGCATGCCCCCTTTCGTTAAAAAAAAAAAAAGAGGCATGCCCCTTGTCTAAAATTACCTCCCGATCAGCCATTTGTTTTATACATGAGCCAGACAAGGAACACTAAACACTTCATACGCAAGAAATGTATAATTTTTTTTAACAAATGCGTAATTTATACTATTTTTAATATATTTGTTGTGGAATAAAAACTAGGTTGAAATTATTGCGGCTAGGGTTTGTGTATTTAATGCTAGGGTTCGTGAGCTTCGTGCTTTAATGGCTGCTTCTGCGTTCGAGACTTAAACGGTCCTCACAGAATGCCTACGTATCTCTGTAATTAGAGAATCAAGCCAATAAAACGTAGTTCTGAGATGAGGGGTCAGGCCCTTTATATAGGCTGAGAAGCCTTAGAATTATGGTAGGATTTGGAGACTTGGTGGGCAAGTCTTTGAGGAATGTTCTAGATCTATTCCTTGTAGGAATCAGTTTCCATATTGAATTGGATGCCATATTGGATAAGTCTGAAGGGGATATTATCCTTATCCAACTCTTATTTGCTGAGCTGTTTATTACCCTTAATATTAATTACGAAATTAATATTATATTTATGGTTTTGGGCCCAGCTGGTGGGCCCCACGTTTGGATCATTCTCGGCCTAGTTAATGCCACATTAAATGTGTCTTTAGGGCTTATTTTCAGCCCATATCATTTGCCCCCCAACTTCTAGGAAAACTGATCAGGTTTTCCTTGAAGTTTTAACGGTCTTAATCGAGACTCGGGGTCGTTTTTATCCCTTACCTGGGACTTCTTAATTTTCCTACCCTTATATGGGAGTTTTGGTTTACACTAGTGTTTCACGAGTATCGTCTTGATTGTAAAGTGTGGAGCGACCTACACATTTACGACGATTTGCCTTATTCGAGGCTTTAATTTTTGCTTGCTTTTAGCAATTTCGGCACTTTCATAGAGTTTTTATGCATTATTAGCACAAATTATTGCTCAATTTGTCAAGAAAATATTTCTATAATTTTCCTCGTATTTTTCTGTACTTTTCCTAATATTTTAGGAATTTTTATGTACTCACAGGTATTTTTCGTAATTTTTCCTAATAATTTAGGAATTTTTATGTACCAACAGGTATTTTTCGTAATTTTTCCTAATAATTTAGGAATTTTTATGTACCAACAGGTATTTTTCGTAATTTTTCCTAATAATTTAGGAATTTTTATGTACCAACAGGTATTTTAATTATTTTTGGAAATTATTTTTCAATTTCCCAACATTATTTTCAGAATTTTTAAAGGATTAACTTTAAAAAAGTCATCCTGGCAAAAAATGCTTCCTGGGCGTGGGTACCCCCGCCAAGGAGACACTTTCCTTAGGCACGCCTAGGAAACTTGGTCTCCTGGGCGTGGGTATACCTTCGTTCTTGGAAATTCATCCTGGGCGTGGGTACCCCCGCCAAGGAGACACCCTCCTTAGGCACGCCTAGGGGGTTTGGTCTCCTGGGCGTGGGTGTATCTTTGTTCCTTGAAATGCTTCCTGGGCGTGGGTACCCCCGCCAAGGAGACACTTTCCTTAGGCACGCCTAGGAAGTTTGGTCTCCTGGGCGTGGGTATGCCCTTCTCTAAGAAAAGTCAAGTTAGGCGTGGGTACCCCCGCCAAGGAGACACCTTCCTTAGGCACGCCTAGGAGGTTTGGTCTCCTGGGCGTGGGTATAGCCTTCTTTAAGGAAAGTCAAGTTGGGCGTGGGTACCCCCGCCAAGGAGACACCTTCCTTAGGCACGCCTAGGAGGTTTGGTCTCCTGGGCGTGGGTATGCCCTTTTAATTGGGCCTCCTGCCTTTAAATTTTGACTGGCTTTTATCCTATTTTCTAAAAATGTCGTAGAACATTCTAGAATTAATTCAAAATTTGAATTTCATGGGCTTCCCGCCTATTCAAAGGCCCAGTCACCTGTTGACAGCCCATTTACTTGATATAGCCGGTTGAGTGACCAGCCATGAACTCTATAAAAGAGTAGTGTGCATCCCTCATTTCTCATCTCACTATTCAGCAAAAATTATCTCTCCTTTACCACAAATACTTTTCAAAAAGCTCTGCTAGGGTTCTGTCGCGAGGCGATTTCCGGCGTCTTTCCTCCGCCCTGTTTTCCAGTTTCTGTTTGAAGATCGTTGAATCTTCATCTTCTCCAACTTCTTTTTTCAACATTTCTGGGTTTCAAGCCTTCAAGGGAAGCATTTCAATGGAGGATTCTAGCTCTTCAGGCCAGTCTCAACTCGCTAACACTTCTACCACCGCTCCACGGCTTACAAGGGGTAAGAACCCTAAAACATCTCTTGTCCATGCCAGTGTTTTTTCCCTTAGAGATCTTTTAAATGAGTTTGGTCAAGCTTTTCAAAATATGCTTCATTTAGATGCTTATGAGTATAAATCGAAATACAAACAACATAGGGTAGATATTCTAGCCCAACTTTTTCATATTAATGGTCCTTATAGGGCCGTTGTTCCGGCCTCAAATGAAAGGGCTTGTCACCCAAAGCCTGGGGCCATTAGGATTTATAAAGAGACTTTTTATGCTGGTTTTCGCCTTCCTCCTCCTCCTTTTGTTTATCGTCTTTTGGCCGAAGCCCGGGTTTGTCCAACCCAACTTATGCCAAATGCGTGGCGTTTTATCTATTGTTTCTTGGTCCAATGTAAGAAACATGGGCTTGAGCCCAGTATTTCTGTTTTTCGATATTTATTCAAATTTGTCAATTCTTCTGACAATTCGGGCTGGGTCAAAATCCAACATCGTTCTTTAGCCCGTTCTTGTTTTGTTTCGGATTCTGCTCTTGATTCCCTTCCTAATTGGAAGAGGGAATGGTTTTATATCTTTTTGGATGGGGATGACTGGGACAACTATTTTCGGCCCAACTTCTGCAGAGCCGTTGATGGGCCTGTCAGGAGTTTAAAATTGGGCGTGGAAGAAGAGGCTGCCATAACTTTGTTAACATCTGATAATTTGCATCAATGTGCAAATTTGATTTCTGAAGATTCGTTGCAGGCCCATGGGCTAAGCGATTTGGGCCCTGAGGGTAATTCCCACCTCTTGCTTTGTTAACATTTTATGCTAGATATAACTTTCTAACTTTCTTGTAATCATTTTGCAGCCAAAGCTGCTCTGGGAGCAATTTTTAAGCAGAGGGAGACTGCTGCTACTGCTAGGGTGGTAACGGAGAACCCTAGGGCCAAAAGGGCCAGGACAGATGAAGCTCCTCCCGCGGTGGAGCGTGTTCCTGCTTTTCTTCAAGAAAAGCCAGTTCCTATTGAGGAAGACCTCACTCCCTTCACTGTGGGATGGGGTTTATGCAATAGGGACACAGCTGTAGGTGATTCTAGGGCTGCAGTTGAGTGGTCCAGGAGCGTGGTTACTCCACGAGATAGGGTCCACATTGTGGAGTCCTCTGATGACTTGCAGATTGAGCTTCTTGGGGCTCAAGCTGTTGCTTCGGTAATTTCTTGTTCAACTTCTTTAATTTGATTGTATTTACGTTTCCCTTATTCACTTGTTATCTTTGCAGATGAACGCCTACCTTCAGGCAGCTGTTCATAACCTGAAGGAGGTGCGTGCTGATAAGACTATTGCTGAGAGGGACAGAGACAGATACTTTGACTCTTCTGAGGCAAATTTTGCCCGTTTTAGGGAGGTGGAGAAGGAGCTGGCTGCTGAGAAGGAGAAGAACAGGAAGCTACAGCTGGAGGTGCAGCAGAACAGGGAACACATCATTGCTGATTACAAGGCTTCTAAGGACTTTCAAGATGTCCTGAATGCCGAGTATGATGCAAACTTTCCTGGTACCTTCAAGGAGTGTTGGGAGGGGATCATCGAGGAGCTGAGTGGGAAGATTGAGGGGGTATCCCTGGAGAGGTTCCCGGTTCCTGCTATCCCTGGAGTGACGGAGGCTATGGAGGTTGCTACAGAGGCAGCTGTGGATGGGGACTCTCAGCCCACTCAGGATCCACCTTCTTCTCCCGGGATAGAGACAGCAGATCCTTCTTCTACCCAGGGAGATGTTGTTGTTGAGGACTTAGATGCATAGATGGCCCTGCGTGGCTTATTTCTGTTTTTTGTCTTTATTTATCCTGAACTTTTGCCCTTCGGGGCTTATGACTTAACTTATCTATGTTGTAGTTTCTTTTGTTTCCATGTTCTCATTTTTGGCTTATAGTTCGTTAAACTTCAGAATTTCTCAAGTACTTGGCCTCCTGGCTGGTACTAAACTCACAAGCTAGTTCAACGTTTGCCTTTCGTGTTTGTTTTAACAAAGAGAAATAACTCATAGAGAAAACAGTATAAATTCCATTATGTTGTCAAAGGGTATCAATAGAATGGGTTCAACCCTTACATAAATACTCTATCTTCTACTGGGAGCAACATGCTCTAAAATGGTTTCATTCGAACCTTATTCCTAATAAATAGATAAAAGTCCAAGCCTTTGTCAAAAGAACTTAAACATAATAAACTTTGAGGTTCATAGCATGCCAAGTTCGGGGCACCTCAACCCCGTCCAAGGTTTCTAACTTGTAGGATCCTCGTCCTAACACCTTTCTGACTAGATATGGTCCTTCCCAATTTGGTGCTAACTTTCCTTTCTGGCCAACTCCTGATGCTTCAATCTTCCTTAAAACCATGTCTCCTTATCGAAAGAATCTTTCCTTAACTCTCTGGTTGTAGTGAAAAGAGGCTCTCTTCTGATATTCAGCATTCTTTGCATTAGCTTCATCTCTAACTTCATCAATTAAGTCAAGGGCAAGTCTCATTCCTTCGTCATTAGTTTCTGGCTCATATGCCTCGACTCGAGGTGATGCTTGCATGATCTCTAAAGGCACAACTGCCTCGGCTCCATAAGCCAGCAAAAATGGGGTTGCTCCAGTTGTTACCTTACAAGTGGTACGATATGCCCAAAGTATGGGCAACAATTCATCTACCCAAGTGTTCCTAGAGCGTTCGACCCTCTTTTTCAGTCCATCAAGGATAATTCGATTAGCTACCTCAGCTTGCCCATTGGCTTGAGGGTGTGCCACCGAGGTAAAACGGAGCTCAATCGCATTCTCTTCACAATACTTCTTGAACTCTTCATTATTGAACTGTGTCCCATTGTCTGTCACAAGGATTCGTGGGATTCCGTATCTGCAAATTATGTTCTCCCAAAAGAACTGGGAAACTTGCTTGGTGGTTATCTTGGCCAGAGGTTTAGCCTCAATCCACTTAGTGAAGTAATCAATGGCCACTATTAGGAATTTCCTTTGCGCCGAAGCCATGGGAAAAGGCCCAAGTATATCCATCCCCCACATTGCAAATGGAATGGGAGAGTTAATTGAAGTTAAGATCTCAGGCGGTTGCCTCACAATTGGGGCATGCTTCTGGCATCTCTCGCATCTCTTGACATAGTTTTGTGCGTCAGCCAACATCTCCGGCCAATAGAATCCTAAACGAGTTATCTTGTGAGCTAGGGCTCTGCCCCCCAAGTGTTGCCCACAGATCCCTTCATGAACTTCTTCCAATGCTTCTCTTGCCTCTTGAGGCCTTAAACATTTCAAGTATGGGATGACAAACGACCTCTTGTATAAAATGCCTTCAATCAAAGTGTATCTCAATGCTCTTACTGAAAGTTTTCGTGCCTCCAAGGCATTGTCTGGGAGCCATCCGGTCTCAAGGTGTGCCTTGATAGGGTCTATCCAAGAGCCTCCTACATCGATTGGTGCCAATAACTTTGAGTTAACGGTCGGGGCCTTCAAGACCTGAAAATAGACACTCCCAGCATAATTTTCTATCTCGGAAGAAGAAAATTTAGATAGGGCATCAGCCTTAATGTTTTCCTCTCTTGGAATGTGCTCAACATAGCACTTCTCAAACTGGGACATAACAGCCTTTACTACTCTCAGGTATTTTGCCATAGTCTCATCCTTAGCCTCAAACTCACCATTTACTTGTGATACTACAAGCCTTGAATCTCCACAAACTTTGAGATTTTTGACCCTCATGATTCTGGCCAAACCCAAACCAGCTATTAATGCCTCATACTTCGCCTCATTGTTGGTAGTAGGGAAATCCAACTTTAAAGCGTACTCAACTGTGAACCCATCGGGGCTTTGCAAAACCAAACCTGCGCCACTAGATTTTGTTTTTGATGCTCCATCAAAATAGAGCACCCAATATTCCTTCAGATCAGGTGTAAGTTCTTCCTCTTTTTCCTCTTGCCCAGGGGTAGTCATTATCTCTTGCCTCCCAAGTTCTTGGTTGTTAATAGTGCATTCAACCACGAAGTCAGCTAATGCCTGAGCTTTGATAGCTGTCCGAGTCTTGTATGTGATATCAAACTCTCCTAACTCAATCGCCCATTTGATTAGCCTTCCACTGGCCTTAGGGCTATGTAATATGTTCCTCAACTGCTGGTTTGTCAGAACTTGAATCTTATGTGCCTGAAAGTAAGGCCGCAGCTTCCTTGAGGCAGTTACTAATGCCAAAGCAAACTTTTCTATGGGTGAGTAATTCAACTCAGCCCCATGCAACACTTTGCTCACATAGTAGATAGGTTTCTGGACTTTCTCTTCTTCCCGAATAAGGACAGCACTCAGGGCTTGTTCGGATACTGCCAGGTATAAACACAGAATCTCCCCAGGACTTGGTTTGGTCAACAACGGGGCTTCAGCCATGTACTTCTTCAATTGCTCAAAGGCCTCTTGGCTCTCAGGTGTCCACTCGAAATTTTTCACCTTTTTAACGCTTGGAAGAAAGGCAAGCATTTATCTCCAGACTTGGAGATGAATCTTCCTAAAGCTGCAACTCGACCTGTCAACCTCTGCACATCTCTTATAGAGCGCGGTGGCTCCATGTCTAAAATCGCCTTGATCTTGTCAGGATTGGCCTCAATGCCTCTCTTTGAAACCATCAGCCCTAAAAACTTTCCAGATCCAACGCCAAAGGCACACTTGGCGGGATTCAACATCATCTTATGGTGCCTCATCACTTCAAATGCCTCTCTGAGGTGCTTGATATGATCAGCCTTAAGTAGGCTCTTGACTAACATGTCATCAACATATACCTCCATGGTTTTTCCAATCAGATGGGCGAATATCTTATTCACCAATCGTTGGTAAGTAGCTCCTGCATTCTTTAGACCAAAAGCCATGACAAGATAACAGAAGACACCAAAGTCAGTTATGAAAGATACCTTAGGTATGTCATCCTTGTGCATCTTAATCTGATTATAGCCGCTGAATCCATCCATGAAGCTTAACATCTCATGTCCAGCTGTGGCATCTATCAACATATCAATCTTCGGCAGGGGAAAACAATCTTTTGGGCATGCATCATTCAGGTCAGTGAAGTCTATACACATTCTCCACTTCCCATTTGCTTTCTTGACCATGACTGGGTTCGCTAACCATTCGGGAAACTGAATCTCTTCAATAAAACCAGCTTCCAAGAGCTTATCCACTTCTTGCCTTTCCGGAGCAAAGTTTCTCTTCTTCTGCTTTATTGCCTTCCTTTTGGGATCAACATTTAACTTGTGAGTTATGAGTTGGGGGTCAATCCCTGGCATATCAGCTGCTGTCCAAGCGAACACGTCGCTATTCTTCTGTAAGAATTCTATTAACTTGCCCTTCAGGGGTTCTTTCAGAGATGCTCCAACATAAGTAACTTTTTCAGGATCATTAGGCTCTAGAGGTACGGGAAACAAATCCTCTGCTGGCTTCCCTCTATGCTCTTCATCATCGCGGACATCCATGTCTTCAATCGGAAGGACCTGCCCCCCGACTCCATCGGCCCTCAGTACGGCTACATAGCAACTTCTTGCCATCTTCTGATCACCCTTTTGTTCTCCGACACCATTCCGTGTTGGAAACTTAATCTTCATATGATAGGAAGATGCCACAGCCTTAAACGCATGAAGTCCAGTCCTTCCAAGGATTGCGTTGTATGTTGAGGCTGCCTTGATCACCAAAAAGTTCAGCATCTGAGTCGCTTCTTTAGGCTCTTGCCCAATAGTCACGGGTAACTGAATAGTCCCTTCAACGTTGGACTCCACTCCGTTAAACCCATATATAGGCATGTTTGTAGGGGTTAACTGAGAGTCGTTGTATCCCATCTTCACAAATGCATCATGAAATAAAATATCTACAGAAGCCCCATTGTCTATCAAGACTCGTTTTACTTCTGAGTTTCCAATCACGGGAGTTATGACCAGCGGGTCGTCATGGGGGAATTTCACCCCTTCCAAGTCTGAATCATCGAAACCAATTACCATCTCGGTTTTAGCACGCTTCGGGGCTTCTCCCACAATGTGCATTACTTCTCTAGCATAAGCCTTTCGAGAATTCTTAGTCGTACCAGCTGCTGTCGGGCCTCCCCAGATCATGTTGATAACTGCCCTTCGGGGCTATGGATTGCGATCATGGTTGTCATCCCTCCTGTTATTATCTCTCCTTTCATTGTCCCTTCTTTGGTTCCCACGGTCATCACCCTTGGTGAACTGACTTAGTTTTCCTCTTCGTATCAAGAACTCAATCTCATCCTTGAGTTGGCTACAATCGTCGGTGTCATGTCCCACATCTTTGTGGAACCTGCAGTATTGCTCCTTATTTCGCTTAGCCGGGTCTCCTCTAAGTGGCTTCGGCCATCGGAAGTCCTTTTCCTTTTCAATGTCCAACATGATCTGGCTTCTTGGAGCATTAAGTCTGGCATACTCGGAAAACCTTGGACCCGAGTTCTTTTTTGGAGCAGATTCAGAGTCTCTGCTAGCTCGGGGATACTTGTCCCTAGCATCGTACTCTTGTTCTTGTTTCCGCTTGTTGTTCCCTCCATTGCCTAATGCGGCTTCTTTCTTGATGCTGTCCTCAGCTTTTATATACTTGTCCGCCCTTCGTTGAAGTTCATCCATGCTTTCAGGGGGGTGTTTTGCCAACGACCTCTTAAAAAAGAGATCCGTGGTTCCATGCTGCAAGGCTACCATGGCCACCTTATTTTCCAAATCAGTGATATTCAGGGTCTCCTTAGTGAATCGCTTAATATAATCTCTTAAGTTCTCATTCTTTCCCTGTGTTACATACATAAGGGATGCGGAGCTTTTCTCATGAATTCTTCCTCTAATGAATTGACTGACAAAAGCGGTACTCAACTCCTTGAAAGAGCTAATCGAGTTTGGAGGTAAACGACTATACCAACGTTGCGCCATGCCCGACAGGGTTAGGGGGAACGCCCTACACTTAAGGGCATCGTTAGCAGGCTGCAGTAACAATGCGCTTGTAAACGTTCTCACATGAGTTGTGGGATCCCCCGTTCCATCGTAAGCTTTGATTGTGGGCATCTTAAACTTTCGGGAGATATGTGCGTTCATCACCTCCTCAGTGAATGGAGGGGTCGGATCATCAAGATCTCCTTGTAGCATCAGATCTTTAGGATTATTCTTGGGGAGTTCCACCCTGGTAGTTCCTCTAGTTGGGGCTTCAGCCCTTCGGTGTCTCCTTGAAGACCTCTCCAGATCTATGAAGGGAATTACTCCTGAAGTCGGAGGAGGTTGAGTCTGATTAAGGTTCTGTCTCTCTAGCTCCCTTGTTTGGTCGTCCTTCAGCTTATGAATCTCGGCTTCATAAGCCTTAATTTTCTCTACAATTGTTAAAAGACCATCACGGTTTGATGGATTCCTCCTCAGAGGTTCCTTACTAGCTCGTCGCCTCCTTGGGGCTTCGTCTCGATCATCGTCTTCAGATGACGAGTCTCCAGTATAAGGACCAGAGTAATCATAGTATCCTGGTTCAGGAGGGGCCGGGCCTCTAAGATAAGGGGATTGTTGTTGCCCATGGATCAGCCGAGCATGACCGCTTGGTCCTGGATCCCTTGGATCTTGGGGGTAATTAGGCAGCCCATACAGTGGGTTGGTGTTGACAGGGAGCGAAGAAGTGGAGAGACTGTGAAGCGGCGGGCGGCTACTCAGAGGGAGAGGAGAGACCACCATCTGGAGCGGGTTAGTCTCCTGTCCTAGAGGGACGATTACAGGTTGAGACCCTTCAGCGGGGGGATCCGTCCCTTGTGGTTGAGTGGTCTGAGTATGAGGGTTTGTTTCCGTCAATGGGGGTACGAACCCTGGCTCTGTACCAACAGGAGGAGCAGTGATTGGTGGAACGATGGTTCCAGAGGTAGCCTCGGTTGAGACTGGTGTTGTTCTTCGAGTGGTAACCATGGTTGATGTCTTTTTCCCACAGACGGCGCCAAATGTTGTGGAATAAAAACTAGGTTGAAATTATTGCGGCTAGGGTTTGTGTATTTAATGCTAGGGTTCGTGAGCTTCGTGCTTTAATGGCTGCTTCTGCGTTCGAGACTTAAACGGTCCTCACAGAATGCCTACGTAGCTCTGTAATTAGAGAATCAAGCCAATAAAACGTAGTTCTGAGATGAGGGGTCAGGCCCTTTATATAGGCTGAGAAGCCTTAGAATTATGGTAGGATTTGGAGACTTGGTGGGCAAGTCTTTGAGGAATGTTCTAGATCTATTCCTTGTAGGAATCAGTTTCCATATTGAATTGGATGCCTTATTGGATAAGTCTGAAGGGGATATTATCCTTATCCAACTCTTATTTGCTGAGCTGTTTATTACCCTTAATATTAATTACGAAATTAATATTATATTTAGGGTTTTGGGCCCAGCTGGTGGGCCCCACGTTTGGACCATTCTCGGCCTAGTTAATGCCACATTAAATGTGTCTTTAGGGATTATTTTCAGCCCATATCAATATTTATGTCTGTAAATTATTAATATTTTTTATTTAATTTACACAACATATAATATTATTTTAATTACAGAACACGTATAAAATTATAAAAAACAAAAATAGAAATCGAATAAATAGTAAAAATACAAATAAAAATTACAAAACACACGAAAGTTACAAAACACAAAAATACAAAACATAAAATTAACATATAAAACAAAAATAAAAAAACACAAAAAAAATTACAAATAGCAAATGCAAATAAATTTACAGGACACGAGAATTTTATAAAAAATTATAATACAGAACATAAAAAATATACATACTATAGTTAATATATAGAAAATAAAATGAATATATAAAACATAAAAAAAACATGAAAAACAAAATTACAAAACACGATATATTTATCAAACACTTAAATATAGTATATAAAAATATACAACACAATCCTAAACATATATGTTACTGTATGTAAGTCCATCCCCTGAAATACGTGTTCATATGGGTAAAATCGTATTATAGATTATAGGTTAGCGTATATACATCTATTCATAAATTAGTATATACATTTATTCATAAATTAATGACAATGTAAAATATTAGTTCTTAAATTATTCAATTACTTCATTTACACATAGAAACCCAACCAAATAAGTTATTCCTAAATTAATCGTATATGCATGTATACACTATACACAAGATCCATCATATTATTAGCAAGGTCATTAATTATTTATGACATATCATCGTTTGGAAAAAATTTGCCATGCAATTTTTTGGATTTTTAATATTTTTCTTAGCTGAATCAACAATAATATTTTCTGAATAAGTAAAATTTTAATTTTTTAATTTCTTTTGAAAACACGTTAAATTGTAAACTTACGAAACAAATCAAGTAAAAAAACAAAAAAAAACATTTGATTGTGTTGGAACTTGGAAGGGTGAGGACGGTGGATGTTATTGGGCCCGTAACAATAGTTGGGCTAGAAATTTGATCGTGCTCCGTGAGTTAATTGGTTTGATGAGCTTTGTCGCACATTAAAGTCTTTATGGATAAAACTCAAATCGAATATATACTAGCAGTGGGCCAGTGGCCAGCCAGACTTGGGTCCAGCCCCCAGGGCATTCCATTCCAAAACAAAAATGCTAAAATTGAGATTGAGAGCTAAGAACATTAAAACAGGAGTTGGATTTTTCCAAGCTCTAAAATTAAAATTATGTATATTAGCTTTTATAACATGTGTGATGCACGAATTTCTTTTGACATGTTATAAATTTTATTTTATTTTATAATTATGTTTTTATATAATCACTATTTTTAAAATTTAGTTTAATATTAATTTAATAAAATTTGAAGTAAATTTAATAAATGATTTGCATGATTTAAAATTAATATAATAAAATTTTAATTTAAATATGTTGTTAACGGGATTCGAACCTTGAATATTTAGTAAAGTAATTTAATCATTAAATATACCTTATAATTACATCTAACGGTTCTTATTAATTATTAAAAATCTAATGGTAATATGGTGTCATATTTTTGGGCTAATTTATATTTTAAATTAAAAGGTAGTGTATTTAATTATAAAAGAAATATTAATGATTGGCAGATTATAATTGCAAAATTATGTTTTAAAATAAAAGGCAACGAGCTTTAATTGGAAAAAAAATATTAATGATTGGAAGATACGATATTTTAGGTGTGTATAAAGGGTAATATGTTCAATTAAAAGTAAACGTCTTTTAAATTGATTGAAAGATAAAATATTTTACATATTTATTAAATTTCAGTTAATAGTACAATTATGTTTTTATATAATTATCAATTTAATAATTTTTTAAATTTTAATTTAATATAATTTAATATACTCATTATACTAATTTTTTCTTGTTATAAACAATGTGTAGGGATTTTAAATATATTTTATTAATAATTGAAAATATGGTGTGATATTTTTGGGTATATATATTAATGATTGTAAGATTAGTTTTTTTTTAAAAAAGATAACATATTTTAATTAGAAAGGAAATATTAATGATTTAAAGATATGGTATGGTTGATATTTTAATAAAAGGTAATATCTTTAACTAAAAGTAAATATGAAAATGGCAATGACTAATTACCATTAATTATATTATGTCATTAGGATACTAATTATATTAAGAGAAAAAGGCATTTTGGCTGGCTATATTTTTTGTTTTTGGCACTTGGATGGCTGAGAATAATTTTTGACATTTTGTCTGACTGTAATAAATTTTTTAAGCACTTGAGGGGCTTCCGTCAAAACGCTAGTAAGGCCGTCTAAACCTCAGGGTAAAATTGTCTTTTCAACACTAAGAATGTTTTGACGTTGGTAGTGCAAAAATACAATGGTAAAATATTTTTCCCCAAATCAGTTTCTTTCAGCTGGGTTTCAAGAACGATCACAAACTCTACTCCCCTGTCTTTTTTTTTCATTTTGTTTCTCTTCATCACAAGTTCCCCTCTCCCTCCTCTTCGTCTCTTCACACAACAGCCTCCTCTTATCTGTTCTCGTTAATTCGAACCCCTTTCCCCTTTTCTAATCGATTTGCTACCCCTTGTCTCTGTTTTTTTTTCTTTTCGATTTGTTACAAACACGATTTCCCCTTTTGTGTTAGTTGTTAATTACAAGTTTTTGTAAGTCCGAGTGCATTACGAGTCTGTCTTTGGCGATTTGTATTTGTGTTAGTTGAAATCGAAAGAAAGAGAGGTGTCAGTGGAGAGAAAGGAGTCGAGAAGTTTTGGGAAAAATGTTGTGGGGATGGAGAAAAGTAGTGAGCTTGGGAAGGATTTGGAGTCGAAGTTGAAAGGAAGGGATAGTTTGGGTAATCGGGGTTTGGAAAGTAGTAAGGTGGTTTCTGGTGGAGTTCGAGCTAGGGAGGAATCTAGGGGGAGGGCTAATGTTGGTTTGGGGTCTAATGAAGGGGGTGAAAAGGGTGTGAGAGAGAGTAGGAGGAATTCTTTGAGTAGGACAGGTGGTTTGGAAGTTTCGAAAGGGAAATGCGGAAGTGAAGAAGCGATGACAATGTCTGGTACTAAGTATCCAAGTAAATTACATGAGAAGCTTGCCTTTTTGGAAGGAAAGGTTAAGAGGATAGAAAAAGATATTAAGAGGACTCAGGAGATTTTGGATTCGAATAATACAGATGCTTCGAAGGTAATAATTACTGATATTCAAGAAAAGATATCCGGAATTGAGGAGGTGATGGGCCATGTTGCTGCTGCTGAACTAAAGACGGTTGTTGATCATGCTAGCGAAAATATTCAACATATTAATGCAGTGGAGACGAGTGTGAAAAGTTTAGCTAAGGGGTTGAATACTGAAGAGTTCAAAACCGACCATTGATGATAAGGAGATGGCAAAGTTACTGCTTGAGGAATATTCCCACGTATAATCTTAAGAATATATTGCATTACTGGAGACAGCTTTAATAGGTAAACAAGAGACAAGCAGAGGGAACCATGTCCAGAAAATAATGGTCCCGAGTATGTTGAAAGCTCTATCTGGTATCTTTCTCTTGGAGCACAATAATAACAATGTCTGCAAATAAAGGTTGACTCTTGCAACACACATGACCGGGTAGTATGACAAGTGTTGGTAGCTCACAAAGAACTTAGCCACTGGATCGAATGTCAATTTCCTATTGTAAAATTTTGATGTCAGAGACTGAAAGAAACTGTCTGGCACCGCAAGCATGGGCAAATGCTGAAGGTCGGGATCATAGTCGAGGCTATTGCAAGCGATGTGATGAGCGTTATGAGTCCATTTCCACCAAGCAATGCTGATTCCAGTAATACAATTGCCGATAAAGACACCACAATCACCTAGTGGAGACAGCTTTAATGGTACGTGGACAAGGTGGTGGGTCGATCCATCAGTTTCAGGTATGAGTTGCCACATGAACCGAATGCCCACTAGGGATGAAAACACATTTTCTGCACAAGAAGACCAGTAAACAAATATTTATGAGCATCATATTAAAGTTTGTTTCTGGTAGAGAATATCTCCCTGACCCATTGTTCCTGGAGTTTGTTTTTGTTTGAGCATCATATTAAAGATGATGAATGGACCCTTGATAAAAATGAAAAGTTGCAGGTGACGAAAACACCCCTGTAATTTTCAAGTTTTGGGGTTATATTCTAACGGCACTTGACGGAAGCCCCTCAAGTGCTTAAAAAATTTATTACAATCAGACAAAATGTCAAAAATTGTTCTCAGCCATCCAAGTGCCAAAAACAAAAAAGATAGCCAGCCAAAATGTCTTTTTCTCTTATATTAATTATATTATATTAGTATCCTATTAGGATGCTAATAGAATGAGGAGAGGTTTAAGAGGAATTTGTGATGTGGTGTTTTGTGAGAATTTGTTTTGTGAGTAATTTGATTGGAATTGGAATATAATTGTGTTAGTAATTATTTTTTTATTTTAATAATTAGGATAACCAAACCAATCAAACTTTCAATCTTTCGTTTTAATATATTAGTATAGATATAAATTATGTATATATAAATCGTAACTACAATATTTTTCTCACTTTGCTCTAAAATGAGTCAAATGACTATGTACTCACTAAATTTAATATAAAAAGTATTGGTTTCTAACTTTGATAATATATCACATACATAACATTCGGATACAAAATGTGTAAACCGGACAGTTGGTGACTCTGTTTCACATCGATAATCAACTAACTACTTGATTATTATTTATTAGTAGATCATATAGATCAATTGTATGCTGTATAATTCGAGTTGGGCAAATAAATGAAAAGAATCTATCACAAATTCACAATGCCCGAATTAAATCCAAGTTAAAAGAAACAATTAAGAGTAATGTCCACTAATTATTTGACGAAAAGAGTGATATCTAAATTATAATAAACAAATTGGGAATAATTGTTGAAATTAAAAAATAATTGTTATTAGTTTGGTTTTATGGTTCAACCATACATCGATAAGAATGGTTAAATCTAACATTAAGTAATATTCCATATTTGTGCTAATTATATATATATATATATATATATATATATATATATATATATATATATATATTTGTACTAATTTAATAAGTATATATTCAAGGTTCAAATCCCGTTAACAAAAAATTAAAGTTAAAAATTTATATTATTTGTTCTAACATGAGTTTTTGACTATTATATATTAACTTTAAATTAAAAATAATTATTAAATTTAAAAATTATATAAAATTTTAATTTTATTATAAAAAAATATTATATCATATCTAAGAAGCTCGTGCGTCGCATAAGTTATAAACTAGTATATAATAATAATAATAATAATAATAATAATAATAATAATAATAATAATAATAATAATAATAATAAAAAGATTTATGTTCATTTTATTCTTAAGCTCTTATCACAGAGTTCCATATTTAAGTTTACTTTCAGATACTGTATTGATTAGTTTAAGCAAGAATGTGTTTTGGTTTTAACTTTTACGAAATTTAGGGTTACTTTTTATATATAGAGCCTTTTTGACAAATAAATGCTTAAAAGTAAATTTTTGCAGTTTTACTTTTCCTTATAAAAGTAATTTGCAAATATACGTTATAAATTGCAATTATACTTTGTTTTTAAAAAAAGTTTCAAAATTACGGGAAATGAGGGGAGTAGTCCAAAAAATCGATCGTCCCAGAGAGATGATGACATGGCGGGGAGGTGATGGTCGTTGCCGTTCATTTGGATTGAGATTAGGTCTATTAATGTTGTTTGAGACGGTGGTTGTGGTGGTTGAAGCGGTGGATGAATTGATGGAGAGAGGCGGCGGCGGTTGCGGTGAAGAAGGATGGATGAGAGGGTATTTAGACATCGATGGTGAGGAAACGACCGGTGGTAGGGTCGGCACGGATAACGAAGAGTTTGAATGAGTTTATGGCCATGTCTATTACTGTGAATAGGTTTGGCGAATTTGAAGGCCTACGGCCCCGATCGGTGATGGTGATATTCGTTGGAGGTCGCCGAAGGAGGTCAAGAGGTCGCCGAAGGAGATCGGAGTCAAGGTCAGTTGGGAGTGGGGAAGGAAAAGGGAAGAATGGTTGTATGTACACGTGATATGATATCCGAGTTTTTGCAAATCTGAAACCTTTTGTTTTAAAAAACCGTAAAAATGCAATAAAAATTAGAGAATAGTATATCTGCAAAAAAAGATAGAAAGAACGGTATATTTAGTAAATTCTCTTATATATACCTTTATTTTTAAAAGAGCGCCTCATTTTGGCAAGAATTTGTTCCATCATGGCTGATATCTATATATATTAATATTATAATGCCTGGAGATCGAAAATGCACCAGAACAGTTTAAGGTATTTTTCTTAAATTTTCGTTTTTTTGATTTTTTTTATTAAAATTCTTTTCTTGCATTTAATAACTATTAATGATAATTTAATTAGTCATTAATTACACCTATTAAACATATATTAAATTTACTTTATTTAATTTCTTTAAAAATTACCAACTTAGTTGAACATTATAGTTATTATTTCAATATTAAATATTAAATATATATAGTTATGTTTATTTTTAGGTAAAATGACGACTAACAATTGTTTATATTGCATTATTGTGAAAGTCGTAATAAATTATTGAAGTACAAGATATTTACTTAATATCTGGAATTGTATGCAAACAATACAGACATATTTTTAATTTTACACATGAATAAATAATACATGAGTTATGATTAAATCGATTAAATTTAAGAGAATTTGTATAATATGTCCCAACTTAATGATGTACTTTATCAATATGTCCTCTTTTATTCAAATATTATAATTATGTCCTATGGTTAATATCTAACTCATATATAACCTATATAGATATATTTAAGTTGTAAATAAAAATATTTGTACTAAAATGCCCACTACTACAGATAAGGCAGGAGATTAGAAATTAGGTTTGTTGAGATCACGTACAATCACCCGCCAACCAGTTGTGTTAACTCCCGCCCTTTATCTCTCTCACTCTCTAAGAAAAATAACGTGTCTCTAACAAGTGTTCTCTCACAATTATGGAGAAGGAGAAGATGCAAGAGATTATATCTGTAACGCCCCCCAAATCCGGGGTCAGGAGATTTGGTCGTCACGTAAAAATTCTCAAAATAAAACATCAGTTTAATAATAATCATTCACTTGTGATTGACCAACACTGGAAATATAATATCTGTGACCCCAAACATACCAAGATCTTTTAAGGTTATAGGGCTAGAAACAAGAATCCAAATTCCATTAAATAAAAAGTAATCCTTCTTTACAACATTCTCTTTGATCAAATTTTAAGTCACTGGTGTAACTTCGATAAGAAGTACGCCAGGACAACTAGACTATTACATAATAATAATAATAAATATTAACTCAATTATATAAAATAGATCTTACACTAAATCCAGACATCCTGAGCCAAGCCATCTTCGAAATAGCATCACCCTTCTTCTCTTTCTGAACTGTGCGGATACGTCTCGCCAAACTACCTTACTGAAATGTTAGAATTTACAACGGCAAGTATGAGCGAAAGAAATGCTCAGCAAGAATATAAAAGTTTTGATATAAAACCAGTATAAGTGGGGCATAAAATCAACTAAAATGTAAAGCAGTTTATAGAGAAAACTGAATCAACAACTGTGATATAATTTAACTGTAACTGAAATCATTTGGCATGTCATAAAAATGAATCATCTGCCAATTCACAATATATAATAGCCATTCGGGCGATATGGATTGGATACACTTTACTGAAACACCATTGCCCCCTAATCAGGTTCAAAAGCAATGGGACCCTTTATACTCCACTGGTACAGCTATACCCGTGTGTATAATCCGGATTTCATGAGGGTACCAAAATAGGCAAGTAATGTTAGCCTATAGGAAGATGGAATGGTTACCATATCCTCCTTAAATATTGCTGGACCATGACAGCTATCATGGCCTCCTACGCTTTATGATTTTCCAATCCAATAGAGCAATTTCCGAATTCAACAGGAAATGCTTAGTTTCACATACAGTTCACATCCCTATTATTTACTACGATAATAAGGATATGAAGAGTTTATCTTAAACAATTCCCCACATCAAGGGTACCAATATCAAGTAACTTTGTTCGCACAAAAATATTTAAGAATCACAAATAGCTCTGAACAATAACTATTTGTCATGATATGAATCAATGAAACATAAAATAAAAGTGTTTAAGATGATCAAGAAAATACTTGCCTCCGGTCCTTAGCTATTGCATAATACCGAAGTAATACAACTATCTCTTTCTTCTATCTCACGTCATCACGTCCTCTGTTTTAATCATGATTCGGTTTACGCTTTAGTGGCTGCCACGAGTCTGATCTGTCGACATCGAGCCCGCGCGTCAACTTCAACAATCAAACCAATATCTCCGTTGGAAGAAAATAAATGGAAATGTCCCCTCTAAACATAGACGTTTTCCCCGGTGTTAAAACACCTCACAATAAATCCAACAATCCGCAAATAATACTGTATCCATCTTCACCATTTTCATAACCCACAAAGAATACCACATCTATCTCCAACCCTCTTCATTATATCTCCGCTGACAAATCTAAGTCAATACTTACCAATTAATCCTCGATAAAGAAATAGAAATATAATTACAACGCTTAATCCTCGAAGTAAACACTTCGATAATTCACATCGCACGTAAAGAGACTAATAAGTAGATCACATAATCACATAGCACGTATTTCACATAGCAGATACGACTCACAAATAAAAGAGCACTCAAAGTATTTTTAGAATATTTGAAAATATTTTTAAAGCAATTAAAAGAATTTTAAAAGATTTAAATACCGCTTTTTGAATCAAAACGGATCGTTAATAAACCCTCCTGGTAATTATTGGATCCCCAAAATATTTTAATAAGTATTTAATCCGGGTTTATAAATAATTTTAGAATTTTAAAACTATTTTTATCACTTCCGGATTATTTCTAGAATTTTAAAACAATTTTATTCTATTTTTAAACAAATAAAGAAATAAATATTAAAGGTAAAATAATATTTAGAAAATAAATAAATCACTCTATTTTCCAAAATAATTAAATTTGATTATTTTACATCATATTTAAATAATATTTAATTAATTAAATTAATTGATTATTATTAATTAATCAATCAATTTAAATTAATTAAGATATTAGCTAAATAGATTTAAAATAATCAAATAAAATAAATTTCGAATTAAAAATAATTTATTAAAATTTTAAAACTAATTTTAGAAATTTAATTTCGAAATTTAAAAATAATTTTTCGAATTTTTAAAAGTATTTTTCGAATTTTTGAAAATAAAATTCGAATTTATAAAAAAAAAATTATAAAATAATTTTTGAAAATAAAAACTTAATTCAGAAATAAATTCTGAATTTCAAAAATATTTTTATAAATAATTTTCTGAATTTTATAATTAAATTCAGAATTATTTAAAAGATTTTTAAAATGATATAAAAATAAGTAAAAGTAAAATAAACCTTTTTTTTTTTTTTTTAGAAAAACCATAGTCTTCTACCTCCAGAACATAACCCCCAGTACTGTTCATGCCGGTCTACCAAAAAAATCCGGCCATCTCCGGCAACCACAAAAACGCACCATTTGCTACGTTTTAAATATCAAAATCACTCCAAATTAACTTCTAAACACAAACATACCAACCATTCGAACCCAGAACTAAATAAATCAAAAATCCGGCAAAAATCGAAGAAATTCCGGCGAGCTTAAAATTAAAAACGACGAACTCGAAATCGGACACCAAATCATACGTTCTATATATCAAATCAAAGCCCAGGAGTTCAATAACTCATATCAATCATCAAAATCATCAACCAATCATCAAGAAATCCAGAAAATTGAAAATTAAACTCACCGCCACAAAATTCGATTTCGAGTTTTAGGCTACTAAAAATCAAACAAAAATTATCACAATAATCCTGGGATCATAAGCAATCTATAGACACTAACTACATCACCAACAAATCAGTACACAATCCACAGCAAATTAAACAAGTTCGAAAATTAAAATAAAAAAAACAAATTTTCGAACGAAACAATTTTTATTATGAACACTTACATAAACATGTAGTAGAGATCAAGAGCTTCAGTTTGGTTACTCATATGAACGATTTGAATAACAGAATCACCTCCAAATTTGAGTTTGATTCTCAAGAACACCAAGAACACAAAATAAACAATTTCCAGAAAATAATTTTAAAAAAAAACTTATTTTTCAGAATTTTTATAAAATTAAAAATAATTATTCTGCTATTTATACTAATCAAAAATTAATACCCCAAAAATATTTTTAACCCCTAATTAAAATTATTAAACCTTAAAAATAATTTTTATGGGATAAAAATGTAAAATTTTTATTTTCCAATAAATACAATATATATGCCAAAATTTCCCAAAAATTATGAATTTTTCATAAATGATAAAATAATATAGTTTTGAACCTCCCAAAATTTTATAAAAATAATCGTATCAAAAACAAGACCTCGAATTCAGTACATGGGCTGGATCCAAAAATTAAAATGCGAAATAATTGTATTCGAAAAATATAAAAATTACCGAAAAAAATAGAATAAAATATTCTATGCTACACAGAAGTCACATAACATGTACGGGATAATTTTCCTATTTAATAAAAATTATAATGCGTTTAAATGCATTAAAAATAAACTAACACACAGTAAATTAATCTAAAAATATATTTTAATATAATTAATTACACATAATTTTCCCTGATTGATCAAAAATGTAAAATACAAAATTTTCAAATATTTTCATAATGCACCCAAATATTAATGGGGGCACGGATAAGATACCAGGTAAAATTTTAGTACGAGAAAAATATAATTTTGATCCTTAAAATTCTAAAATAATCTCAAGTTACCAAAAATGTGAAAATACTAAATTTTAAACATTTTAATAATTTATACAAATAAAACTTTTGTACACGGGTAGAATATCGGGTATAATTTTTGTACCAATAAAATACCAACTCGATCCATAAAATTTTAAAACAAACTCAATTTATCACTTATGATAAAAATATAAATTTTTAATAAAATAAACATTTTTACTAACATAGACAGTACCAAATACAGTCTACCCGAATAACCTATTAACAATTAAACACATAACTGTATTCAAATTAAAATTAAATATTCACAATCTTATTATTCCTTTATGGAAAACCAATAAAATATTTAAGTAATAAAAATAATAAATCCGGAAAAAAATCGGGGTTGTTACAATATCAACTTCAACGATTTGTAACCCACAAATTAGGTATGCAATACCTAAAAAGAACCAATCATCCTCGCCAACATACACTCACAGAAAAAGTCCACGATTGATTGAAAGAGCTAACAAAATGAAGGAAAATGTTTTAAGAATGGTACTGAATTTTGATAGTCATGTTGAAGAGGCTAGACATCCTACTGAAGCTAATCATGTTGATGGCCTCGGTCCGAATTTCTGGAACTTGGTCTCTGAAAAAGTTAATAATATTGAAGATGCATTCAGTGTGATTAAAGAACCAATTATACATCTTGAGAATTATGGAGAAGATGATTGTCATCCTGAAGATCAACCACGGAGCCAACCACTCATGTATAGTGAGGATGAAGATGATAGAGATTGGGATGAGTTTCTTTATCATTTTAGCATGAAAAATAGAAGTTTCGATGAGGATAATGAGGAAGAAGATGAAGGTAATGTTCCTTTTTTAACAAATCAAAAAGTTATATCCGATGATAATGTGCCAACGGAGAATTTTTCTAATATTCCAAAAAATAATGTTAGTATCGGGCCATTGTTGACTGATAATGATTTTGATGAATTTTTCGCGGATGATTTAGTGGATCCTGAGTTGTTTTCTGAACCAGAAAATGATGAACAGGGTGTGGCTGATAAAATTGAAGTGGGTTTACAGTTTCGGATAAGACTGCTTTTCAAAAACATCTCAGAAAATATTGCGTATCAAATAAGATAGTATGCAAGTTTCATAAGAGTGACAATCTCAGGATCAAGGCTGTCAAGGTTTTGGACAGTCCGTCATGTGTCCATGGTTTGTATCTGCACGCAAGGTCCCCGGTGAGCCCACTTGGAGCATAAGAAAATGTCACTTGTATCACACTTGTGTTGGAGATTCTAATGGAAGGAATTCAAGTGCAAATTATGAGTTCGTGGTTGAGCATTTGATCGAAAAGATGAAGAAATCACATAGCAAAATTGTACCCAAACCTAGTGAGATTTCTGATGAATTTTGGACGAGTCACAACACCTTAATTCCGTATCATGTTGCATGGAAGGCTAGAAACATGATTTTGGAGAAAATTAATGGTAGTTATGATGAAAGTTTTAAACTCGTACCAAGTCTATGTGAGATGATTAAAAGGACCAATCCAAATTCAATTGCTACGTACACATATAGCAGGTAATTTCGTTTTAATTTGCAACATACTCTATTTTTTGTGTTATTTGCAAAAAGTTTATTATAAATTTGTTACTTGTTCTGTATAACTATTTTATGCAAAGTTGAGTGCCAGTTTTGCAGAGATTTTACGTGGGCATTCTCTGCTTTGCAGTTCCATATCACTATATCAGGATTTGTTTACTGATAAGCAGAAACCACGGGATCTCTGAAATTGTACTGTATTGGTTCTAATTCTATATGTCATGAAGTAAGGGTTTTAAAGTCAAAAGTACAGTATATGGGAGAAATTAGGACCTATTTGTCTTCTTGTCTGCGTGGTCTGTCAAAAGCAGTCGACTCAACCTAGGTTCCCTGACCAATACAAGAGCTCTTGGTTTGATGATGTAATGAATTTTGAGAACAGTTGTGCAATTTGCTTTCGTTAACTACATTCAAAATTTCCTTCTTTCCATACCATTCAAGTAGTTTGTTGGTACAGACTACACTACTGCAGAGACTTGTAGAGGAAATTCACATTACCAAAACTTCTATACATACCTGCACTTTCTTTTCATTTTTCAATGCTATTTCGTGTCAAATGAATCCCCATCCATACCTCTACTTATTTGCAACATACTCTATTTTTTGTGTTATTTGCAAAAAGTTTATTATAAATTTGTTACTTGTTCTGTATAACTATTTTATGCAAAGTTTTGGCTTTGCAGCATATTTGTTTTTGCATTTTTCCAACATTTTTGTGCAGATTTCTGGACCAGAATTTTTTCAGCAGTCTTTACGCAAATTTCTGCATAATTTTGAAGCATTTTTCTGCAGAAATTTGCAGCAGTTTCTATGCAAATTTCTGCAGAATTTTGCAGCTATTATTTGCAGAATTTTTTAGCAGTTTTCTACGAATATTTGCAACAATTTCGCAACTGTTTTTTGCAGTTTTTTGAAGCTGTCAAGTGCAGAATTTTTAGCAGTTTTGGGCAGAATTTTGCAACAATTCCCCAGCTGTTTTATGCAGAATTTTGAAGTTGTTTTATGCAGAATTTTTAGTAGTTCTTTGCAGAAGTTTGCAACATTTTCAAATCAGTTTTATGCAGAATTTTAAGTTGTTTTCTGCAGAATATGACATTCATGTGTAGTTTAACTTCTCTTTTATCTTGTTGCAGTGAAGATAAAACCTTTGAATCTGTAACAATTTCTTTTGATGCGTCTATGAGGGCATTTATTAATGGTTGTAGAAATGTTGTTGGTCTTGACGGATGTCACCTTAAGGGAAAGTATGGTGGTTGCTTATTGTCAGCTACTGCTTTAGATGGACAGAACGGGTTGGTGCCTTTAGGGATCATGGTTTGTAAAAATGAGTGTGCTGAGAATTGGTTCCTGTTTTTGAAACATCTTAAGCCTAGATTGGATGAACATCCTGTACATGCAATCAACTTCATATCTGATATGCAAAAAGGGTTGAGGGAAGCTGTCCACAAACTATTCCCCACTTCACCACACAGGTTTTGTTTCAGGTTTGTGAGCTTCTTTTGACATTTCTTGTTACCAAACTCTTGTAATGCTTGTTTTACATTAATTTTTGAATTGCCGACAGACATATGTACAAAAACTTCAAATCACATTTCAAGGGCTCGAAGCTTCATACTATGTTCTGGAATGCTGCTAGAGCTTATAAAGCTGAACACTTTCAAGTAATTTTCTTCGTTACTAAATCTTGTTGATCAACTTTTACTAGTTTTTTTATCAATTAGAGATTACTAAGTCAATGTGTTTTAATTATAGGCTCACATGGATAGTATGATGGTGGAGAATGTTAAGGCTTTTGAGTACTTGATGGGCGAGGATCCTAAAAGCTGGTGTAGGGCATTTTTTGATCATAATAGTTCCTGTGAACACTTGAGCAACAACTTTTCTGAGAGTTTCAACAATATGATTACAAAAATTAGGGAGAAACCTCTTTGTAAATTATTGTTAATGTATGGTCTCATGGGGTTGTTTTACAAGAGAAGAAATGCTTGCGTTGGTTTGGATTCTGGGGATTTGGTTCCTAGCGCCAAGAAATTACTGAAGTTAATGTTGAAAAAAATAGGGGAGTACAAAGTAGCAGGAGCTGTTGCTGGCAAGGTTTATGAAGTTACAAGCATCCACTCTTCCATCTTCACTGTTAATCTTGACAAAAAAACATGTAGCTGTGTGCAGTGGCAGTTGAGAGGTTTTCCTTGCCAACATGCAGTTTGTGCTCTACAACAAATCAGACCCAATTGGGTTCAGTAAGTGTTTGAAAAATAACAAAGTAGTTTTCATTACATATGAAAGTTATTAATTTGTTTTTCTGGATTTGTATATAGGTACTGTGCTAAATATTATTCGGTGGATAATTACAAGATAGCGTATGATAAAGGGATGGTACCTTTTGAAGGGCCAGATGATTGGGAAGAGGTATTTCTAGACAACGATTGTTGTTGTTGGAGGTCCATCTATCCAGCCCACTTATTTGAGCCCAAAGTGAAGCCCACTAATAAGATTAGTGGAAACAACGGTCAAATCATCTAATGACACATCCCACCAAAAACGGTCCAATCGGGTGTTGACACCTCATAATGGGGGACACTTCCTTCCACCTTTTCCACCTCCTAATGATTCATTACCACACTATAAATAAGGGAGGAAGCTGGCCAGAGAGGAGGAGAACAACTCAAGTATTCTCTAAACATAATCTCTCTATGTTTTACCTATATTTCTAAAAAATAACCGGAATACTTATTCTTACGCCGGAGGTGAATCGGGGGTCAACACCCTCGCATTCTTCTTCTTTTGCAGGTCCAAATGAAGAAATTATCCGGCAGAAATTTGGTTCCAACATTTGGCGCCGTCTGTGGGAACATAGAGATACTTTTGTGAATGAAGAAGGAATTTGGCCGAACGAAGGAATTTGGCCGATCGAAGGAATTTGGCCGATCGAAGGAATTTGGCCGAAGCAAAGGAGTTTGGCCGAACAAAGGAATTTGGCCGAAGCAAAGGAGTTTGGCCGAACGAAGGAATTTGGCCGAAGCAAAGGGATTTGGCCGAAGCAAAGGAGTTTGGCCGAACGAAGGAATTTGGCCGAAGCGAAGGGATTTGGCCAAAGCGAAGGAGTTTGGCCGAACGAAGGGATTTGGCCGATCGAAGGAATTTGGCCGAAGCAAAGGGATTTGGCCGATCGAAGGAATTTGGCCGAAGCAAAGGGATTTGGCTGAAGCAAAGAAGTTTGGCCGAACGAAGGAGTTTGGCCGAACGAAGGAGTTTGGCCGATCGAAGGAATTTGGCCGAAGCGAAGGAGTTTGGCCGAACGAAGGAATTTGGCTGAAGCAAAGGAGTTTGACCGAACGAAGGAATTTGGCCGAAGCACAGGGATTTGGCCAAAGCAAAGGAGTTTGGCTGAACGAAGGAATTTGGCCTAAGCAAAGTGATTTGGCCGAACGAAGGAGTTTGGCCGAAGCGAAGGGATTTGGCCGAATCGAAGGAGTTTGGCCGAACGAAGGAATTTGGCCGAAGCGAAGGAATTTGGTCGAAGCAAAGGGATTTGGCCGAATTAAAGGAGTTTGGCCGAACGAAGGAATTTGGCCGAAGCGAAGGGATTTGGTCGAAGCAAAGAAGTTTGGCCGAACGAAGGAATTTGGCCGAAGCGAAGGGATTTGGCCGATCGAAGGAATTTGGCCGAAGCGAAGGGATTTGGCCGAAGCGAAGGAGTTTGGCCGAACGAAGGAATTTGGCCGAAGCGAAGGGATTTGGCCGAAGCAAAGGAGTTTGGCCGAAGAAAGCTGAATCATAGAAGATTAAGCTGATGCCGACCGAAGGGATTTGGCCGAAGGAAGGAGCTCGGCCGAAAAAAAAAAAGCACAAAGAGGAAGACGAGTCCAGAGGCTCTGAATCACACCCCCGAAAAGTTAGGACGAGAACGACTGCCACGTCCGACTCCAAAGATAAGGAGTATGAAGCATCCAAAGGGGAGAAAAGAAAGAGTCTCCTGGCGAATCAAGCTAGCTGGGAACATACAAGCTTCGGCGACCCTACCGGTAAGCGTACTGAACGCCCCCAATTTCATATTTAAATGTGTTTTCAGTTCGCCCAAAGTACAATTAAATATTCACAATCTAGTACGAGGCTTAAACAGACCCATATTAGAGGCCGACCGAACAAAATATGTGTCCTTTTTAAGCATTTAGCATTCAAGGCACTCATAATTTAAAATAGGTGAACCACTTATATTAATTCATCCCTTAAATACTGGGGGAAATATGCTAGGTATCAAATACCGAAGACGCATAATCATGATAGGCTACGGCCGAAGATGCATAGTCATGCTAGGCTCCGGCCGAAGATGCAAAAATAGTCCGAAGACGCATAAAACTAAAAATTATGCTAAGGACAACAAACAGCTAGGCTCCGGCCGAAGATGCAAAAATAGTCCGAAGACGCATAAAAATAAAAATTATGCTAAGGACAATAAACAGCTAGGCTCCGGCCGAAGATGCAAAAATAGTCCGAAGACGCATAAAAATAAAAATTATGCTAAGGACAATAAACAGCTAGGCTCCGGCCGAAGATGCAAAAATAGTCCGAAGACGCATAAAAATAAAAATTATGCTAAGGACAATAAACAGCTAGGCTCCGGCCGAAGATGCAAAATAGTCCGAAGACGCATAAAAATAAAAATTATGCTAAGGACAATAAACAGCTAGGCTCCGGCCGAAGATGCAAAATAGTCCGAAGACGCATAAAAATAAAAATTATGCTAAGGACAATAAACAGCTAGGCTCCGGCCGAAGATGCAAAAATAGTCCGAAGACGCATAAAACTAAAAATTATGCTAAGGACAACAAACAGCTAGGCTCCGGCCGAAGATGCAAAAATAATCCGAAGACGCATAAAAATAAAAATTATGCTAAGGACAATAAACAGCTAGGCTCCGGCCGAAGATGCAAAAATAGTCCGAAGACGCATAAAAATAAAAATTATGCTAAGGACAATAAACAGCTAGGCTCCGGCCGAAAATGCAAAATAGTCCAAAGACGCAAGAAAATAAAAATTATGCTATGGACAATAAACAGCTAGGCTCCGGCCGAAGATGCACAATCATGCTAGGCTACAGCCCAAGATGCAATCGCCATGCTAGGCTACGAAGCCCAAGATGCATGAACCATGATAGGCCGAACGAAGCCCAAGATGCATGAATCATGCTAAGCCGAACGAAGCCGAAAATGGAAAAGCATTAAGCTATACAGAAATCATGCTAAGGTAAACAAAACGACCAAAGAAGCATAAGGCAACAAACACATAAGGGAGCCTCCCGAAGATGGACCGAAAAAGGTGGCCTTCATTCCAGCTAAGCCCGATTGAAGCCCAGGGACATGTTGGAGGTCCATCTATCCAGCCCACTTATTTGAGCCCAAAGTGAAGCCCACTAATAAGATTAGTGGAAACAACGGTCAAATCATCTAATGACACATCCCACAAAAAACGGTCCAATCGGGTGTTGACACCTCATAATGGGGGACACTTCCTTCCACCTTTTCCACCTCCTAATGATTCAGTACCACACTATAAATAAGGGAGGAAGCTGGCCAGAGAGGAGGAGAACAACTCAAGTATTCTCTAAACACAATCTCTCTATGTTTTACCTATATTTCTCAAAAATAACCGGAATACTTATTCTTACGCCGGAGGTGAATCGGGGGTCAACACCCTCGCATTCTTCTTCTTTTGCAGGTCCAAATGAAGAAATTATCCGGCAGAAATTTGGTTCCAAAAGTTGTATTTAATTACACAATCATAGAAATTTAATATAATAATGAACACCCATTGTTCTTTGTTTGTGCATCCTAGAACGACTATATTTCCCCCTTTACTAATCAGAAAACAAGGCAGGCCGAGAAAGAATAGAAGAAAGACTTATGACGAGACGTTATGTGATAAAAAAGCAAGGTGTTGCAGCAAGTGCAAGCAACCTGGACATAATAAAAAAACATGTGGTGGTGGTTCGATTGGCTCTAACTCAAAGAAAAAAAGGATTAGATCGGAAGTAGATGGATGATTTGCTACATCTAATTTGGTGCTTTTGAACCCAGTGATAAATTATTTTATGTTTTTCGATTCGAAGGATTATTACTCTTTTAATTTGTTAAGTTTGAAGGATTGTACTTCTGATTTATGATTGTTAGATGGATGATTTGCTACATTTAATTTGGTGATTTATGATTTTTTAATTTGTTAAGCTCCTACAGATTTTCACATTTCTTGAACAGGTGTAGCAACTTTAGTATGGAGTATTATTTTCTGAGATGTATATGGATACAGGGTAATGTGAATTTTCCTTTAAAGTAGTCATTCCATGTAAAGATGATGTTGAATTTTTGTGATGATAAAAGACTAGTAGAGACACAGGAGACATAAGCCCAACCACATGACTACTAATTAACTATATTAATCCAAAGAAGGACTTAAACATGACCAGAACGTAGTAGTGGTAGTACTTGGTAGTAGTTAATATTTACGAGTATTAAATTGTCAGTAAAAACTACACTAGAAACTAAATATATTATAATTATTAATATGAGGACACAATTGTCTTTTAAGAATGTTTAGTTAATTATTTAATCATGGTTACAACAAAAAAAGGACAAAATAATAAAAAACAAGATAAAAATTGAAAAATGGGATATATTTATAATAACAAATAAAAATAGGACATAATTATAAATGACATTTTAAAATGGGACATAATAGAAAAAAACCCTAAATTTAACAAATTCAGCCATTTATCGGAAGATAAAATTGATAAAAAAGCTATACAACCATTGTTTCGTTATATTGTGTCGAAATAAATTTTTATTGTAATTAAACAAATTCTTATTGAATATGTATATTATGAGAGGGGTGTCGGCTTTAAAAAACGTTATTAACCTTAACTTCTCAAAAAATCTTTATTATCAATGATTGTGGGGTCGTATTAAATAATGGAAGTACACGAATTTTTACTTAATATCTAAAATTTGTAAACAAATCATGCACATAAATTACACATGAGTTATGACTAAACTAATTAAATTGAATAAACCCAACCACTTTATCGGAAGACTAAATTGATAAAAAATTTATACACCCATTGTTTCATTATATCGTGTCAAAATAAATTAATATTCAAATTAAATAAATTCTTACACTATTATTGAACAGGTATATTATGAGAGGGGTGTCGGCTTTAAAAAACGTTATTAAGTTGTATTCAATATTTGTAACTTTTGATCGTAAATATTACGTTCATATTGTAATTTTTATTTTTATATGTTTGTGATATTTGAAGATTATCAAAATTTTGTATATAATGAGAGTATTTTTCCAATTAATAATTCATGTAAATTATTTTTAAATTAATTTTTTATAGAAAATTCATAAGAGACCAATCAATTTTTAAGAATAATAGAAATTAATTTATCTATTACAGTACTTTTATATAAAAATTTATAAACCGCGCGAAGCACGGATTAATTAGTAATCATAACTCTTCGTACATTCAAATACTATTATTAAATATTAGTTAATAATTGGATTTTTGCCGTAGAAATTATGAAGATTAGTATGTAAAATGTAGAATATATACGAGTAATTTGTAAATACAAACATAAGTAAAGTAAGTAATTTTTTTTTCTTGCTAAATATTAAAGTAAGTAATTATTGCGGATATGAAAAAAAACAAAACAATGTACAATAGTCAGACATGATCCTTGTTTTACTCAAAATTCAATTATAACATGATCCTTTCAGTAATTGACAAAGTTTGTGTAATAATGTACTAATTGTTTTTTTTAATTCTCTCGCTAATTTGTAGAATTTAATTAATCATGTAATTATGACCCCCAAAGTTCCATACTTCTGTTTTATACTTTGCTCTTTTTGCAAGTTCATACTTGCTTTATATTTTTTACACTTCAAATACCTTATTTCCGGGGGATGCTGGTTATCTATTGTATATTTATGTAAAAATATAAGCAATTCCTAAATGAAGAATGAAATATAAGGATTAGTTTCAGTTGCATTCTTTCTGAATTTGTAATCTGACTTCATAAAAATGATATATATTGTTCATGAAAATAATTTCAAGTTCATTTTGTTAATTTTTTTAGTTTTTTCAGATAAACTAGTTTGTTAGTTTTTGATGTTTCATAAGTTAGTTTGTTAATTTTTCAGATATCATTAATTAAATACTTTGAATAAATAGGAAATTGAATATGCAAGTTACTTCTATTATTATCTATACTATTATATTAAAACCGAAACATTGAAAGTTTTGGTTTTCGGTTTGGTTATCCTATTTATTTTGGTTTTCGATTTGGTTAATTTAATTTTTAATTAATTTTAAATATAAAATAAATCAATTTTAATCCGTTATTGGCTATAGTAGTCCTAAAGACACAATAGTATTTTATATTTACACAATTACTAATACAGTTAAACTTAAAACCTTCGTTGCCTTCACGAACACTGCGCACAGAACTCTATTCTTCTAAACCTAATTTACACCGTCTTCATCAATTCAATACACAAGTTTCTTCGGCTTTTCTCTTCTTCTGCAACACCATATATATCATTAATTTAATAAAAATTCAAAGTTCGAACCCGTCAACGACATTTTTAATTTAGAATTTTACAAAATAAATTTTAAACAATGCATATCATTATATAAATTTATGTTAAATTAAAATTAAAAAATTATTAAAAATAAGGATTATATAAAAACATAATTATAATGTTAAATAAATTTTATAACCTATCAAAAGAAACCCGTGCTTCGCACGGGTTATAAGCTAGTATATATAATAGGTCAACACAAGAAAAAAATAGTGAGATTTTTTAATGTACATGAAAAGACCAATTTGCCCCCATATTTAATATTTATTAAAAAAAGTGTTATTCATGGGAACCGAACTTGAGTCTGTCAAGTAACTTATGCGTGCTCTTACCACTACGCCACAAGTTACATGTGCTTTCAAACCATACACATTATAATTGAATGTCGTTTAAGAGTAATACATTTGTAAATAACTATGGAGCTAAATTAAACTTAGGTAAAGCACCAACACAATTTTAATATAAAAAGTGTTGTTCATGGGAATCAAACTTGAGTCTATCAAGTAAATTATGCATGCTCTTACCATTACGCCACAATGTCACATGTGTTTATAAATCATACACGTAATATGTGGTTGTCTTAACAGTAATACATTTGTAAATAATTTTGGAGCTAAATTAAACTTTAAATAACTATGGAGCTAAATTAAACTTTAAACTTAGGTAATACACCAACACAAGATAAAATTCGTGAGATTTTTTAATGTATTGGAAGAAATAATAATAAAAAAATGATATTTAAAAGAAACTATTACAATATTGGAATTATCCAATAATAATATTATTATTATATATGTTAACACATAGAAGACGATGATTATATAAAATTAATATGTACAAAGGTTCGTGTAACAAAATACGAGACTTTAAGTTATGATAGTCAATAATATTTTATGAAAATTAATATTATCATCGGTCAGTCAAATCGATGTTATTTAAAAATAATTAATTCTATTTCATAATTTTAATAGCATAAACAATAATTTTTATATTATATGTGATTTTTTTTTAAATTTGTGTACAAAATTAACATTGACGATAAAATGAAATATTCAAAACAAAACATATATAGTGCATACTAAAATTATTAAATTATAATATATAATTTAATTGATGATTTAAAATTGAACTATTAATAATTAAAGAAGATTTTCACAACACAGCATGCATATACAAAACTCAAAAGGAGAAAGAACAAATTCATTGAACACATAGGTGTATCTGTTCGCTACAATTTGTAGAGATACTTCTCTGGAAGAAGTTGTGTTTGAAAAAAGAAAGGATGAATTCATTATCAAAGCACGGACAAAAGTCATATGATCAATTTCAACTTATGACAATAAAAGTACAAAAATATTTATCCAACCATAAATGATAAATTCTCAAGTTTGGAGAACAAAAATGTAATAAGCCCGTTACAAAAGGTAGATTCACTCAGATGAGAACTGAGTTATCCGATGTTTTGAAAGTCAGACAAAAATAGGAAGAGAAACCAAGGCAAAAAATGCTTAAAATCAAGAGTTTAGAAGAAAAGAAAGAGTTAGAAAGATAGTTTTAAGAAGTGAAAGCGTAAGGTCTGAATAACATATTAGAAGATTTAAGAAGGATTTTTTTATTATTAAAATCATGACTAAAACCCACACCCACACTATTAGAATGCAACATCTTGAAGGCATCATTTTTGAAGAATTGGAAAAAAAGTTTAGTATCGTAAATGTTTTGAAAAATCATCTTAATTAGACAACACCTAGTGAACACTCAGATTCTATTCAATGATCCACAATAAAATTAAAAACTGACATGATTTCTATTAGTACTTCTTATATTAATTTCCAAATTACAAACTTGAACATATTTAAATAAGTACGTAATAGTCACATATACCATTAACAAGGAAAACTCTATGAAAATCAATTGTATACTTCAATGACATTGATTATACACAATTTAATTTAGAAACACAATTTAACATAGCGACCCGTGCCTCGCACGGATTTTTATGCTAGTTTACTTATAAACCACAAAAGCTATTTTAAGGGGTGTCTGGTTAATATGATCGGTTAAATTGTAATTTAAATCCAAGTGATAGTATTTTTATTAATAATTTAGATTTTATTATTATTTTTAGTGTAAGTTCAACAATTTCACTATCTGAGTTTATAAGTTCGAAATTTAGGTAATTTAGTATAAATAATTACTTCAACAGTGTCCCAGTATAAATCACTACAAACTTCTAGTCATTTTTTTTCAATAATCTTTAGCCATTCTTAAATCCATTTTTATTAATTAAAAATTAATTTTTCCTCCATTTTTGCACTTCTGATTCCTTCCTTAGATTTAAGTTTATTATTATAATAATAGTAAGAAATGAATATAGGAATGGTTGTTATATTTCAAAGCATCTTGGTTTTGATGATAACATAGTTAGCAAGCTGGTATACTTATAATGATATATTATGGCAAGCTTCTTGTGTATGTTTCTAATTCTGTTTTGCAGGACATATTAGTTATGCTATATACAAAGATGTTAGCAAGCTGGATATATGCATTTGTAACGACCGGGAAAATTTCGTGTAATTTATTATATTAAAATATATTTTTAGTTGATTTTATTGTGTTTTAGTTTATTTTTAATGCATTTAAACGCATTATGATTTTTATTAAATAGGAAAATTATCCCATACGTGTTATTTGACTTCTGTGTAGCATAGATTATTTTATGCTATTTTTCTGTAATTTTTATATTTTTAGAATACAGTTATTTCGCATTTTAATTTCCGGATCCAGCCCCTATACTGAATCTGAGGCCCTGTTTTTGATAAAATTATTTTTATAAAATGGTAGGATATATAAAAATGAATTTTGTTGTAATTTTTGTAATATTCATAATTTTTGGGAAATTTTGACATATATATTATATTTGTTTAAAAATAAAAATTTTACATTTTTATCCCATAAAAATTATTTTTAAGGCTTAATAATTTTAATTAGGGGCTAAAAATATTTTTGGGGTATTAATTTTCAGATTAATATAAATAGCAGAATTTTATTATTAATTATCAAAATTAATCAAAAATCAGATTTTTGATTTTATTTTCTGGAAATTGTGTTCTTGGTGTTCTTCAGAATCAAACCACTTTTTGACAGTGATTCCGGTTTCCAAATCGATCATGTGAGTAACCAAACTGAAGCTCTTGATCTCTACTACACATTTATATATGTGTTGATATGTGTGTGAGCTTGAATCGTAAATTGTTATTTTGTTTTAAATTTCGAAACTTTGTGAATTTATTGTGAATCATACAATGATTTGTTGTTTATGTGGTTAGTGTCTATAGATTACTTATGATCTCAGGAGTTTAATCATGATTTTTATTTGATTTTTCATGCCCGATTTAAGTAAATTGAAATTTTTGGGGGTGAATGTAATTTTCATTTTTCCGGATTCCTTGATCATTGTTTGATGTTCTTGATGGTTGATATGAGTTATTGAACTCCTGGGCTTCGATTTGATATATAGAACGTGTGTTTTGGTGTCCGATTTTGAGCTCGTCGGTTTTAATTTTAAGCTCGCCGGATTTGGTTCGGTTTTTACCGGATTTTTGATTCGGTTAGTTCTGGGTTCGAATGGTTGGTATGGTTGTGTTTAGAAGTTGATTTGGAGTGATTTTGATATTTAAAACGTAGCAAATGGTACGTTTTTTAGGTTGCCGGTGTTCGTCGGAAAAATTTTCCGGTCGCCGGTTTATGGAAAACTGCCATTGACGGCGATGAGTGTTCTTCGAGCATTCATACGAAGAACAACGTAGATGGTGATGAACAGTAACCTTTTGATCTTCAAAATCCGAAAACCAAATTCTGAAAAAATTATTTTGGAAAATTATTTTCAAAATTAATTATAAATTTGAATTTTATTTTCAGAAATTCGAAAAATAATTTTAAAAATTCGAAAAATCATTTTTTTAAATTTCGAAAAATTATTTTTAATTTCGAAAAATAGTTTTAAAATTTTAATAAATTATTTTTAATTCGAAATTTATTTTATTTGATTATTTTAAATCTATTTAGCTAATATCTTAATTAATTTAAATTGATTGATTGATTAATAATAATCAATTAATTTAATTAATTAAATATTATTTAAATATGATGAAAAATAATCAAATTTAATTATTTTGGAAAATAAAATAATTTATTTATTTTATAAATATTATTTTACCTTTAATATTTATTCCCTTATTTGTTTAAAATGAAATAAAATTGTTTTAAAATTCTAAAAAAATAATCTGGAAGTGATAAAAATAGTTTAAAATTTCTAAAATTTATTTGTAAGCTGGATTAAATAATTATAAAAATATTTTGGGGATCCAATAGTTACCCGTAGGGTTTATGAATGATCCTTTTTGGTTCCAAAAGGGTTATTTAAATACTTTAGAAATTCTTTTAATTATTTTAAAATTCTTTTAATTATTTTAAAAATACTTTTAAATATTATAATAATTATTTGAGTGCTCTTTTGTTTGTAAGTCGTATCTGCTATGTAATTTCGTGTTTGAATGCTCCGTACATGTTATTAATTATTTTAAATATTTATTCGGTAGAGAAACAACGTTCGGGTAGACCCTAAAACTGAGATTTGATTGGTATTTGACCTTGTACCTAGCCAGATGTTTAAAATAGCATGTTTTATTGTAGAAGTGGGAGAAACCCTAGCTAGTGGGCAGAGTTACCTGCAGTATTCATAGAAGTGAGAAAACCCTAGCAAGGAAGCATAAATTACCAGCAGTATATTCAGGCAAGTATTTTCTCCCTTGATCATCTTAAACACTTTTATTTTATGTTTCATTGATTCGTATCATGACGAATAGCTATTGTTCAGAGCTATTTGTGATTCCCAAATATTTTTCCGAACAAAGTCACTTGATGTGAAAATTTCTTTATGATAAACTCTTCATATCCTTATTATCGTAGTAAATAATAGGGATGTGAACTGTATGTGAAACTAAGCATTTCCTGTTGAATTCGGAAATTTGCTATATTGGATTGGCAAATGGTAAAGCGTAGGAGGCCATGATGATTTCATGGTCCAGCAATATTTAAGGAGGATATGGTAACCATTCCATCTTCCTATAGGCTAACATTACTTGCCTATTTTGGTACCCTTATGAAATCCGGATTATACACACGGGTATAGCTGTACCAGTGGAGTATAAAGGGTCCCATTGCTTTTGAACCTGATCAGGGGGCAATGGTGTTTCAGTTATGTATATCCAATCCTTATCGCCCGAATGGCTATTATATATTGTGAATTGACAAATGATTCAATTTTATGTCATGTCAAATGATTTCAATTATGATTGAATTACATTTCAGTTGTTGATTCAGTTTGCTTTATAAACTGTTTTACTTTTCAGTCGATATTATGCAGCATTTGTTCTGGTTTTATTATAAAACTGTTTATATATATATATATACTTGCTGGGCTTTTCTTTGGCTCACTCTTGCTTTCACTAAACCTTTCCAGACGGGAAGTATGGTTCCGATCAGAAGTCCAGACCGTATTAGAGAGAGTCAGAGGGGCCGAGTGTCAGCACCCCAGGCCGTGCAGGTACTTGTGCGTTTCAGTTGGCGCTAGATAGAATTTTAAATAAAATGGGATGTAATAATAAAACGGAACTAGACTGGATTTAAGTTGACTTTATTTATGGGTTGTAATAAGTGAATAGTTTATTTTTGGGTTATGTCTGCTTGGCTTCATGCAATAACCTGTTGCAATCTTTGGTTTGCGGGGTCAGTTGCGCATTCTGATTTATTTTAGTTGTGATTAGTTGGTGACCCCCGGATCTGGATCTCGGATTTGGAGGGGTGTCACAGCATTGGACTAACATTGTTTTGCAAGTTTAGTAATTATTTTATTTCTGAGCAAAACAGGGTATAACAGCTAGCTGGCAAGAAAGGTTTTATTCTAACGCAGCAAGCTGGCAGACAGAGTCAAGATTTACAAGAAGTCCTATTTTCGTGGAGATCAATTAGGACTTTACATTTGTAAGGACTCTACTATTTATATAGATCGTGTAAATATATATGGGCTCAACTGATTTCAAAAACGTTTTATATATTTATATATCTATAGATTATCTTCTATCCTAATAAATAGGAGTTTTGTTTTTAAACGTTTTCTTCCTAACAAAACTCTATTTTCTGGGCTTTATTTTTCAGATGAACGTTTATACTTAAATAGCTTTATTCTCTCTAAACATCATCTGATTTCTAAAGTTGGTTTTTGAATTAGTCTACCAACAAATTTGTGAGACTAGGAGTCAATAACGTTGGATGTTGTTTGTTTAATTCAGATGCTTTCGTTCATTATATAAACAATTGTGTGTTTTTCATTCAAAGGTTGTTGAACAACTATCAAAAGAAACACAAGTACTAATTTCGAACTGATTCGATATATTCTTTTATACACTTAAGCTCTATATATATACATATTGATTTATATCTTTGAGAGAGTTCATAGATTCAATTGTAATTCATTAAATCTAGTATTGTTCAACTTGTAGAAAGCATTCTTGTAGACATTCTTGTATACAATTGGTTAGACATTCTTGTAGAAAGCAAAGATTCGGACTCAGATGTTGAATCTAGTGCGGTAAACTCGTTTCAATTTAATACATCTTCTGAAAATAATATTTTGGAATCACTAACCATGCAGGAACATAGCAATATATCTATTGTGGAGTTCATGGAGTTAAAGAATGAGAACAATGAACTTGAGAAGAAAAATGCTCAACTTAGAAAGATCATTTCTGATCTTATTCCCGAGAAGACTCCAGCAAATAACCATGCTCAAATCATTACTGATCTTAAAGCTAAAGTATCTCAGTTTGAAGAGGTAAACAAAGTACTTCTCAAAAGGAATGATGTTCTAATGAAGGAACTCAGTGAGCTGAAAGCAGAAATTGATGCTCAAGTTGCATGCTTAGAAGCTTTTAATCCAAAGGAATCATGCTCAATGGAAGTATCTCAACAAGCTGAAAGGATCAAAGAGTTGGAAACTGAAATCAAGAATCTCCAGAAAGGAATGGGAAAGTTTGTCCAAGGAGAAGAGACACTCAAATCAATGATGAAGCATACAAAGGTTCCACTAGAAAGAGAAGGAGTTGGAATGGCTTCAACATCTGGTCTAAAGTATGATGGAAAACATGGAATTCCTTATGACTATGCCATGCCATGGAGAATTTGCTACAAATATGGAAATAAAGGTCCTTTGGCAAACAACTGCACAGTACAGAATGCTAAGCCAGCAAGCTGGAACAGACAGATAACTCAAAGGCAGCAAGCTGACAGAATAGCTAGAACCAGAAATCAAGCTCATAAAGTGGTCCAAATGTGGATCAAGAAATCTGATTTAAATGTTTTATATGTTCTATCAAATAACCATGCTGGACCCAAACAAATATGGGTACCAAAACGTTGAGTTGTTTTTCATTTATTTTGTAGGTATGTCTTGTTGTCAAGGTGAAATCAAATCAATAGATTTTGGATAGTGGTTGTACAAGACATATGTGTGGAGACAAATCACAGTTCCTGTTATTCCCAGATTACACACTTGTATAATTGTAGAAGGGGGGTTGAATACAATTCTTGATATTTATAAATTTCTGATAAGAACTCCAGAAATCTATACTTAGATAATTGCTGTAAAAAGATTAATGCACAAACACATAAAAATCAGGTGGTTAAATGCACCACCTGAAGCTTTTATTCGAAGAAAACTCTGTGATACAAATGTACACATCTTCTGTTTTACAACTCTTTGATTTCTAAGGATATTCAATAAAAACCCTAAGCAAATGTATCTGTTTTCCTGGCTTCTAAAGAGTTGCTGCACTTGGTTATAAATCCCAAGTTTACAAGTACTACAGGAATAAGATAATATTAATCTAATTCAAGTTGACTTGCTACTACACTCCAAATACACATGTAGCCGAAAGGTTATCCTTGTGAACAGACATGTCTCCTGCACCTTTCTTGTATTCATAGTGTAAACGGAATGCTTCTTTCTTCTGTGTCTCCAAAGTATGGCTGGCATACTGTTTTTTGTATCTGCTATCAACCCATGTGATCTGTCAGTCAAACCTGTCATTATCAACTGCTAATCCCCAGCTTAGCATAGAAGTAAGTGTCAATAATTATCCGTTGACATTGTACACTGTCATCCGTTGATGATATATTGAGCTGTATCCGTTGATATTGAGATTTGAGCTGTATCCGTTGATAGAGTGGATTTGAGTTGTATCCGTTGATAGAGTTCTATCTTCATCCGTTGATACATTTTCACTTAGACAGAATTACATAGCATAGCTTATTTACAATTGGCTACCCTATTCTGCCTATCCATTGATGGTCAACAAGACTGTGGATAAAAACACTATCAACTGATAACATAGAGATACTGCAGTATGCTACAAAACCTCATCCGTTGATGAGCTACCTATCAACGGATAGAGTTATAAATCCTCATCCGTTGACAGCTACAAAACCTTATACAATTTGATTGATTATGAAGTTATCATCAAGCACAACATATTCCTAACAATCTCCCCCAATTTATACTTGATGGCAATAAAGCATAAATTCAGGACCTTGATGATAACAAAACATTCCTAAAGATATATATATAGAACAATGCAAAAATTGTATTAAGCTATAAAAATTAAAAACTGAAAGTTTGAGAAATTTACAGAGAAGTGCTCCTCTAGACTGAGCAGATTAAAACTATTTCTTCTCTCTTGTTGGCATTACCCTTGATTTTCCTTCTTTGGCAGAGTTGGACTCAATCTGCATTTGGAGTTGCCTATAGAAGGCATCTTCTTCATCAACTTTTGGATTTAGCTTTTGTTGTAACCATCTCAGGTATTGAGAACTAGCCTTTGATAGTTGGTCTTCTAACCTGAAGAATCTCCTGTTACCATCTTCATCCCTGAACTTCATCATCCAGAAGGGTAGAAGGTGGATTTTCTGTCCATTGTATGGGATCTTCATCTTCCTTGGTAGACTTGATGGTGAGTTCCATTCTCTCCTTATCTGTTCTATTCTGTCCAGTATCTCTCCTTTTGCTATCTTGGAGAACCCTGTATATCTCTTGATTGCAGAGAACACTTTGGTTAAGGTCAGATAATTTTCTCCAAGAACCCTCTGTAGAGGCCATGTTCTTTCCTTTTCTCCCTTGTATACAAAGACCAATCTCTCAGGCAAATGTTTATATTTGTCAATTCCTCTTACTTCTGAAAATTCATCCAGATACAGATTCATGCCAGAGTATTCTTCAATATCTGCCTGATAGACAAAATCATCCTTGTTTTCCAAGATTGGCTGCTTGACAATAGCAGGCACCCTAGAAACTTGAATTGGTTCCTTTGAAGGTTGCTTCCTTGGTATCCTTTTCTTCTGTTTAGGCTTCTGTTGAGGCTTCAGCAAGAATGAAGGAACCTCAATGGAGTCAAGATTCATTGGTTCCTCTTTAGGTATTATAGTGTCACCATGGAAATTCACAGCTGGGTTGAATACTTTTGCAGAAATAGGTTGTGATGAGCCAACTGTTTCCTTTCTTTCAATTTCTGGAGAGACATGCCTCCTTGCCTTTGATTTCACTCTCCTTTTAGGTTTGGATTTGGGGACTGATTTCATTTTCCTTTTAAGTTTGGATTTGGGGACTTCCTCAGGTTCCCTCATTTCATCCTCTACCTCATCCAATAACTCCTGAGCCAGCCTGGCTTGCTTCTCATCTGAGTTTTCATATTGATTTTCTTCACTTGGATGAGCTTCCCTGAGAAGTCTGGAGGTCTCCTCTCTTTTTGCTTCAACAAATCTAGGATGGCCGTTGGATATATTTAATACTTTTCCATTCTTTATTATTACAACCATCCAATCTCTTACACTCTTATTTGTCTTTTCCTTGAACTCTTTGATTGTCTTTCCCATCAGCTTCTCATCATCATCCTTTGGAATGGAAAGTCCAATTGTAACTTGTTCTTCCCATTTGCTTTAGGTAGAGAGTAAGCTCTGGTTTTTATGCAGGGTTCAAATTCTTTGACAAAGGAAGGTTCAACATCATAAAATGTGGGAGCCACAATCTCTGGAGTGAGCACCTTCAGAATTGTAGTTGATATTGTTGGATCAGAGGACTGAGTAGAGAACAGAGTTGATACAATTGATTCATTGATCATCCTTTCTGTTCTCATCATTCTTTCATTTGCCTCCTTGTTGATCTTCTCCAATTCTTTAATTCTGGCTTGCCTTTCACCATCTGAGATTTTGATAAGTCAGGAATCACAAGCAAAGCCTTTTGTTTCTTTACAGGGGAAGCCTCTATAGTAAACTATGTTGGATTGACCACTATAATTTGCTGTTGCTCCCCTCAATTTGTGCTATCTTGCTACTGGAAGCTTGAATTTGACTAGAAGTAGCTGCAACCTCTTCTACCTTTTTCTCCCCCTTTTTGTTAGCATCAAGGGCTGGAGGTGAGGCTGCAAGTAGCCTTTCCAGTAGCTCAGTCTGTTTGGCTTGATTGACAATGAGTGTCTGCATTTGAGATTCCATACTATCCACTCTGGAGGAGAGATGCTGAACAGATTTGGCCAGGCTATCTTCCTTCAATAGTTTGCTAGTCAGCACCTTCTGAGTGGTAGTAGATGCTAGTGCCTCAATCCTGGCATCTAGTTCCACTTTCATTTCTCTAATTGCAGTTTGGACCTCATCCTGTTGTGTTCTTTGAATAACCATGTGCATCTTGTGAAGTTTCAGGGAGTCCATTATTTGCTGAAGGACAGCCTTCCTCTGTGGATCTGCATTTTGGTGCTCAGCCCTAGCAGATTGATATTGCTTCATAATCTCCACATTGAAGTCACCAGCCACAGTGGCAGTAGAAAATAGCCATTCTGGAGTATCTACCACATTGACCTCTTCATCATTTGCTGTGCTGTCACTGTCATCACTGCCAAACTCGTCGCTGTCAGCATCTGAAGGCAGAGTTGTCAAAGCTTTTTTTGCTCTTTGTAGAGATTGTGAGGTGTGCACTAGGTGCATTGCCTCCTCTGCCTCCATATTGCCCTGTTGTGCCATGACTTGATAGGAAGAAACAGGATGAGTAAAGGTTTCAGGATCCAAAGAGATGGAGTCAATGATTGACTGATATTCTTGTCGAAATTCAGTCTCTTTAGAAGCTTCATTAACCTCCATTAACTCACTTGCAATGGCTGGATCTTCCTGCCTTATTTCTCTTGTAGTCCCTTCTCTCCACTCATCTCTCTTTTCTTGCATCAGGGGCTCCCCCTGGCTCACACCTCTCACACCCTCACCTTCACCTACTAAGGTGGAACTCTCTTGCTCTCCTTTTGCCTGACCTGAAGAAATGGTCAGCCTCTCATTATTTGCCTCTCCTTTTGCCTGCTCACAAGGCAGCCTTTCACTCCCTTCCCTCAATCCTAAAAGTGTTTCAACTACTGAGAACTCCTCCACACTTGACACAGGAATGTCAGATATAGCAGTGGTGGAGTAAGTTATCAACGGATAAGGGATATCCGTTGATGGAGTAGTTATAGCTATCAACGGATGGCTAGACATAGGCGCATCCGTTGATGGAGAAACACTTGTCAACGGATGAAGGATATCCGTTGATGAAGGACAGATAGTATCCGTTGAAGTGAAAACCAACACTGTATCTGTGGAGATTGATTTTAAAGATGAGGCCACAGATGTTGTTGTGAATCCAGGAATGGAAGATTGATGGCCCAACAAATCATCTAAAAGATGATGACCGCCAATTGCAGAGTGGGGCTTCTCCAGAATCTTAAAGATGGAGAATCAGGAATTGATGTAGATATCATATCCACATCCAGAGATGGAGTTGGTGATGGTGGATTGTAATGTGTATCAATTTGAAGGTTAAGATCAAGGGGCTGTGACTCCATATTTATTGAAGTCACATCAAACTGAATTTGAGAAGGTACAGTTTACTGTACTGTGTGTGCACCCTGTGCTTCCCCTATGGTTTTAGATTTTACTCTTCTTTCATAGGTTTTTGAGAGAGGGCTAGTGTCCCTTACCCTTTTGTGCAGAGTTGCTGTAGAACTAGTAGTCACACCCTGTTGAGAGGATGTAACTTGGGCTTGGCTATTTGGTGCACTTTCCTCACCTACCTTATTCTTAGGGCTTGCACCCTGTCCCTCACGACTCACTACCTCCTTCACACTCCCCTCAAGAGTTGTGGTAGTTTTTGCAACAGGTGTTTTTTGAGAAGCACCTGAAGTTTGTCTCTTAGATTTTGGTTTGGAAACTTTTGTTTTAGTCACTTGGGTAGGAGCCTGTTTGGTCACTACTACAGACTCCATTGTGACTGTGGAAGGCAAAGAAATTTTGGGGTTAGAGATAGGAGTTTCAAGGTTAGAAAGAGTTACCTGAACAATTGGTAGGTATACCAATTGTACTTCTGCATTGGAGTTCATTCGAATTAAATCAATTAAGACTCTCTTCTCCTGAACAAAACATGTGAACTTGCTATCTGGGTTAGCAATGGATAGCTCATTCTCAGATACATGCAGTGCTAAGAGCATAAAAAATCTAGCAAAATAGATATTCTTGCTCCTAGTTTCCTTTTTACCTAATTTTGCTGCTATCTCATACATGACTAGTGTGCCAAAGTTATAGAATTTATCAGTCAGAAGCATACACAACATAACTAGCATGGAATGGGTAACAGTATCAAAATTACTAATTTTTCCCGAAAAAGTTTTAATGAAGGCATCACAAAAATAACTCCATTCTTTAACCATCCCCTTCCTAAAAATTTTCCCTAAATTCTCAGTACTAAGGGCATAATTTATGGAACTAAGCATGGCAACTATTTCAGCATCACTGGGTACTTTCAGACAGTTATTCTCAGGCAATTTTAAACAAGCAGTTATCACATCAGAGTTAACTACATAGTTTTTACCCTTTAAGAAAAAAGCAATTGTACCGTCTATGCCATTGAACTCAGCAGATGCCCACACCTCTTCGATTACCTCATGGATTAGAGGAGTGGTGGCAGTCATAGCATACGAAAGTTTACAGTTCTTCACAAAATTCATCATGGTGTGATAAGCTTCTGGGGCATTCACTGTGTCGACATAGGCCGCGAAGTTGTTCTTCTCATAGGTGAACCCAGTGGAAGACATCATCTTAACAATAGGCGCCATTGAAGTGTTTGAACTTTTGTTGCAGAGAGTTTTTGTGAAGAAGATGCAGTTTACTTAAGAGAATCTTGAAAGTCGATAAAAGTGAGATGTGAGAGCACAAGACAGCCTTTTATACTTTTCAAGAATTGAAAATGAAATAATTAAAAGTAATTACCCATTGGTCAAAAGTAACTGTCAAATAATAAAAGAAAATAAATATAACCAGTCCTATATAGACACACGTTTACCAACAGTTATATTCAAAAGAAAATATGTATATCAATGGATATGAAATGAACGGTTGAGAAACAGTTTATCCGTTGATGACGTGGATAAGCTGTTATCCGTTGATATACGAAAATCTAGGAATGTGTTTATGCTATCAACGGGTAAGAGGATATCCGTTGATAAGATAATTTTGCTTTGAACAAAATTTCTGAAGAATATTTTTCTGAGAATTTTTAATTCTCAAGTAAATCAAAACACATTTCTAGCTGCAATGCAGTAAAATCAAATATCATTAGGAATTATGACAAGTTAAGCATACCTAGTTCACCTACCAATCTTGTGAATGTGGATTCATCAAGAGGCTTGGTGAAGATATCTGCAAGCTGCATTTCACTTGGCACAAAGTGCATTTCTACTGTACCATTCATCACATGTTCTCTAATGAAGTGGTATTTGATGTCAATATGCTTGGTTCTCAGGTGTTGCACTGGATTCCCTGTGATGGCAATAGCACTTGTGTTGTCACAGAAAATTGGTATCTTCTCAACTTTTAGACCATAGTCAATAAGTTGATTTCTCATCCATAGAATCTGTGCACAACAACTTCCAGCAGCAATGCACTCAGCTTCAGCTGTAGAAGTGGAGACTGAGTTCTGTTTCTTATTGAACCATGAAACAAGCCTGTTTCCTAGAAATTGACAGGAACCTGTAGTACTTTTCCTATCAACTCTGCAACCTGCATAATCTGCATCTGAATAGCCAGTTAGATCAAAACCAGATTCTCTTGGGTACCAAATGCCAAGGTTTGGTGTTCCCTTGAGATACCTGAAAATTCTCTTAATAGCTATCAAGTGAGACTCTCTAGGGTCAGCTTGAAATCTAGCACAAAGACAAGTAGAAAACATTATATCAGGTCTACTAGCTGTTAGGTATAGAAGTGAACCTACCATGCCTCTATAGCTTGAGATGTCCACAGACTTTTCCTTAGTATTCAACTCAAACTTAGTTGCAGTGGCCATGGGTGTTTTTGCAGAGGTACAATCCATTAAGTCAAATTTCTTTAAAAGATCATAAATATATTTTGTTTGACTTATGAAAATGCCCTCATTAACTTGCTTTACCTGTAGGCCAAGAAAGTAAGTTAATTCACCCATCATGCTCATTTCATACCTACTTTGCATAAGTTTGGCAAACCTTTTGCAAAGCTTCTCATCTGTAGACCCAAAAATAATATCATCTACATAGATTTGAACAAGTATTGAAGAGCCATTGATATTCCTATGAAATAAGGTTTTATCTACTGTACCTCTAGTGAAGTGATTCTCCAAAAGAAATTGAGATAAAGCGTCATACCAGGCTCTTGGTGCTTGCTTCAAACCATAAAGTGCTTTCATGAGAAGATATACATATTCTGGAAATTCTGGATCTTCAAAGGCAGGAGGTTGATGGACATAGACCTCTTCTTCCAGTTCCCCATTTAGAAAGGCACTTTTGACATCCATCTGATAGACCTTGAAATTGGCATGTGCTGCATAGGCTAGGAAGATTCTTATTGCCTCAAGTCTTGCCACTGGAGCAAAAGTTTCATCAAAATCAATCCCTTCTTCTTGAGAATAGCCCTTTGCCACTAATCTAGCTTTATTCCTCACAATTATGCCATTTTCATCTGTCTTATTCTTGAGAACCCATTTAGTACCTATGACACTTCTATCATCAGGTTTGGGCACAAGCTTCCATACTTTATTTCTTTCAAATTGGTTTAGCTCTTCTTGCATTGCTAAGACCCAATCTGGATCTAGAAGGGCATCTTCCACTTTCTTAGGTTCCTCTTGAGATAGGAAGCTACTGTATAGACATTCTGCTTGAGTGGCCCTTCTAGTTTGGACTCTTGAATTTGATTCACCAATGATTAACTCAAATGGGTGATCTCTAGTCCATTTTCTTGCATGTGGAAGGTTTCATCTTGATGAGGTTGCTTCATTTTCATGAGCATGACCATGTTGATTTAGCATTGAATTTTGACCCTGAGAAACTCCCCCTGAGTTTGTTGTCCTTGCTGAATTATGAAGTTGACTGTCAATGGATGCATCATTTTGCCTGTCGACGGATGCTTGAGAATCTCTGTCAACGGATGCATCTCTAGTATTGTCAACGGATGCTTCATTTCCAGTATGAGCATCACTTCTAGTTGGTACAACAACTCTTGGTGGATCTCTGTGGTCATGATCTTCATCTTCCTCATCATCATCATAGTACATTCTTCCTTCACCTTCATTCTCAAATTCCAACTTTTCATGGGAGCCTCCATCATTTAGACCTAGAATCGTTTGATCATCAAACACAACATGTACAGATTCCATAGCAATGTTGGTTCTTAGGTTGTAGACTTTTTAGGCTTTCCCTGCTGTATATCCAACAAACATAGCTTCATCTGCCTTTGCTTCAAATTTGCCCAAGTTATCTCCATGATTCTTTAGCACAAAACACTTACATCCAAAGACATGAAGGAAAGCTAAAGTTGGTTTCTTGTTACTGATAAGGAGTCATTCCTCTAGCTTGGTTGACCAAGGAAATATTCTGAGTAAAGCATGCAGTGTTGACAGCTTCAGCCCAGAAATATGTTGGTAACCTTGATTCACTTAACATTGTTCTAGCTGCTTCAATGAGAGTTCTATTTTTCCTTTCAACAACCCCATTTTGTTGAGGTGTTCTGGCAGCAGAAAACTCACGGACAATTCCATTTTCTTCACAGAAAATCTTCATTGTGGAATTCTTGAATTCAGTACCATTGTCAGTCTTGATTCTTTGTACTCTGTCTTCAGAACCATTGTTTAGTATTCTGAGGTGATTGATGATCATTTCACTTGCACAATCCTTGGAGTGAAAGAAGAAGGTCCATGTAAACTTAGAAAAATCATCTACAATCACCAGACAGTATTTCCTTTTTGAAATAGACATGACATTTACTGGACCAAATAAGTCCATATGCAGCAATTGAAGAGGCTTAACAATGGATGACTCTGTCTTGCTTTTGAAGGATGATTTCTTTTATTTCCCTAATTGGCAGGCATCACACAGTCCATCTCTGACAAATTCCAATTGAGGGATTCCTCTAGCAAGATCCTTTCTTACCAAATCATTCATAACTTTAAAATTCAAATGTGACAGCTTCTTATGCCATAGCCAACTCTCATCCTTACTTGCTTTGCTGAAGAGACAAGTAATGGATTCTGAGCATGCTGAATTGAAGTCAGCTATGTAAACATTTCCTTTTCTAAAACCTGTCAATACCACATTGTTGTCTTCCTTGGCAGAAACAACACAGGCTTCTTTTGTGAACTTTACTTCATAGTCTTTGTCACAAATCTGACTGACACTCAGCAAATTGTGCTTCAAACCTTCAACTAAAGCCACTTCTTCAATGATGACATTGTCTTTTGAAATCAGGCCATATCCCTTAGTATATCCTTTGCTGTCATCTCCAAAGGTAATTCTAGGGCCAGCTCCTTCCTTGAACTCTGTGAGCAGGGTTGAATCTCCTGTCATGTGCCTAGAGCATCTACTATCTAGGTACCATAGATTCCTTCTGTTTCCCTGCACACATTCCAAAAACAAATAAAATTTATTTTGGTACCCAAGCTTCCTTGGGTCCTTTCTTGTTAGCCTTTGACTTTGCACTCTTAGCATTCTTCAACTTAGGTGTAGATGCTTGAGTGATGGGGTTTGACAAATGCTCATTTGCATGAATATTTGATGCATGCATTTGTGGAAAATTGGCATACAAATTATTCATGCTAGGAATGCTCCATGACATTTGTGGCACATTCACAGATTGAAAATAAGGATTAGACACATATGGCATGTTCACACATGGATTTGAAAACTAGCATTTTGATACAAACCAGGCATAACAGGCATTGCAGGCATACATGGTATTGTTTGAGGTACATGAACAGGAGCCTTGTTGACAATCTTGCAATTAGAAGATAGGTGATTGACACTATTACAATTGCTACAAGTTTTCCTAGGGGCAAACTTGTCAGGAGAATAATTGTTTTTCTTGTTGATGCCTATCTTACCATTTCTATTCTTTTTCTTTTTACCCTCAATTTCTACCTTTTCATTATCTGATTTACCAACAGCCTTTTTGTTATGTAAATCACCTGCCTTAGCCCTCCCACTAGATTTGGTTTTGCTACTCTCACCACTAACAAAGTTCTTGTTGACTGGACCATACTTGATATCCAGTTTCTTGAGTTCCTTCTTACTAACAAACTTTTTGTTAGTCGACGGATACCTCTCATCCGTTGATGGTTCATTTGTCAATGGATGATCACTATCCGTTGATTCACAATAGTCTCTAGATCCTCAAGGCCAGGTTCTAGCTCCTTTTTCTTTTGAGTCCAGGTATCCTTCACAAACGATTCTATTCCCTGGACTTTTATTATGTTTTGAGAAATATTCCTACAACTTTGAAATTTAGCAATTATCCCTTGTTCTTTTTCAAGCTGGTCTTTTAAAATAAGTTCTCTTTTTAACACAGCTTCAAGTTCACTTTTAGCATTATTGCAATCAACTCTCATTTTCTCAAATTCTAGAAATTGAGCTTCTAGAGCAGCATTTCTATCACTTAAAAACATATTAGACTCTTTAATCCTATTGTTCTCTTTAGTAAGTGATTTAAGAGTAACACTCAAGTGATATAGTTCAGTAGACATTTCATCTATAACACTATTGCATTCCTCTTTGGTGAGCTCAGAGAGATTAGTAGAAAATACCTGATTGCTAGCTGAACTTGCTTCCTGCTCTCCAGAATCAGCCATCAATGCAAGGTTGACAAACTCAACATCATCATCAGAGTGATTGTCATTAGCAGCCCAGTCATACTCTTGGGTCAAGAATGCCTTTCCTTTCTACCTGAGAAGATCAAAATATTTCTTCTTGTAGTCAACAGTCTCAGTTGACTTTCCCTTGTTCTCAGATCTAGATTTCCTGCATTCACTTATCATGTGACCAGTAATTCCACAATTGTAGCATTTAATTTTGGATTTATCCACATAGTTGCTTGTGGAAAAATCCTTGTTAAATGGCTTGGCCACCCCAGAGTTTCTCTTGAATTTCAGCTTAGAGAATCTCCTAGACAGAAAAGCTAAGTGCTCATCTATCTCATCCAATTCATCCTGCTGAAGGACATTCAATTCCTCAGACACCTTTTCCTTGCTCCTGCTTGATTCTGCTCTACCTTTACAAACCTCCTTGTTTGGTGTAGAACTAGCAGCTTCTGTCCTTTCCTCCTTCTGCTCCAAGTTGGCAACAAGTGCAACTGACCCACTTTTCTTTTGGGACTTCTCAATCTCTTCATCCTGCTCCATTTCCAGCTCATATGTCTTTAAAGTTCCATAGAGCCTTTCAAGATTAAATGTCTTGTATTCTTGAGTGTTTCTTAGAGAAACAGTCATTGGCTTCCATTCCTTGGGCAGTGATCTCAGAAATTTGAGATTAGAATCTTTAACTTGATAGATTCTTCCATACAGTTTCAAACTATTTAGTAGCTTTTGAAATCTACTAAATGTATCATTCAATGTTTCTCCACTCTTAAAATGGAAATGTTCATACTGTTGGATTAGTAGTTGCATCTTGTTTTCCCTCACCTGTTCTGTTCCTTCACAAAGGGTTTGAACAGTGTCCCATATTTCCTTGGAGGTAGTACAGTTAATAACATTGTCAACCATGTCTGTTTCTAGACCATTAAACAGTATATTCATGGTCTTTTTGTCTTTGTGGACTTCTGCAATATCTTCAAGACTCCATTCAGAAACAGGTTTGGGAATGAGAGTGTCAAGCACATCTTCAACCAGGCCAACTCTTGTTGCAGTCTTCATTGGAACGTGAGGACCCTTGTCAATGCAATCCACAAAGCCCTCATCAATAGACAAGAGATGTAGACGCATTTTTACTTTCCAGTGAAAGTAATTCTCTCTATCAAGAACTGGTATCTTTACTCCATAATCCTTCTTAGACATGTTGGAAGTGTGTTGATCTTTAAACTTCAAATATGTTAGAAGCTTGCTCTGATACCAATTGTTATTCCCAGATTACACACTTGTGTAATTGTAGAAGGGGGGTTGAATACAATTCTTGATATTTATAAATTTCTGATAAGAACTCCAGAAATCTATACTTAGATAATTGCTGTAAAAAGATTAATGCACAAACACATAAAAATCAGGTGGTTAAATGCACCACCTGAAGCTTTTATTCGAATAAAACTCTGTGATACAAATGTACACAGCTTCTGTTTTACAACTCTTTGCTTTGAAGGATATTCAATAAAAACCCTAAGCAAATGTATCTGTTTTCTTGGCTTCTAAAGAGTTGCTGTACTTGGTTATAAATCCCAAGTTTACAAGTACTACAGGAATAAGATAATATTAATCTAATTCAAGTTGACTTGCTACTACACTCCAAATACACATGTAGCCGAAAGGCTGTCCTTGTGAACAGACATGTCTCTTACACCTTTCTTGTATTCATAGTGTAACCGGAATGCTTCTTTCTTCTGTGTCTCCAAAGTATGGCTGCCATACTGCTTTTTGTATCTACTATCAACCCATGTGATCTGTCAGTCAAACCTGTCCTTATCAACTGCTAATCCCCAGCTTAGCATAGAAGTAAGTGTCAATGATTATCCGTTGACATTGTACACTGACATCCGTTGATGATATATTGAGCCGTATCCGTTGATATTGAGATTTGAGCTGTATCCATTGATAGAGTGGATTTGAGTTGTATCCGTTGATAGAGTTCTGTCTTCATCCGTTGATACACTTTCACTTAGACAGAATTACATAGCATAGCTTATTTACAATTGGCTACCCTATTCTGCCTATCCATTGATGGTCAACAAGACTGTGGATAAAAACACTATCAACTGATAACATAGAGATACTGCAGTATGATACAAAACCTCATCCGTTGATGAGCTACCTGTCAACGGATAGAGTTATAAATCCTCATCCGTTGACAGCTACAAAACCTTATACAATTTGATTGATTGTGAAGTTATAATCAAGTACAACATATTCCTAACAGTTCCTTACTCTGAAGAAGAAAAAGGGTGGAAGTGTCACAATTGGTGATAGTAAAACACTCCAAATTATTGGCAAAGGAACAATTGGTAATAGTGTCATTTTTATTAATAAAGTACAATATGTTCAAGGTCTTAAATATAATTTGCTTAGTATAAGTCAGTTATATGATGATGGACATACTGTTAATTTTGATAAAGAGAAATGTACTATTAATGTTGGCACTAACAAAGTCCCCCTAGTTGCTAGAAAGGAAGGAAATATATATATATTTTGGACTTTGAGATGCAGGATTCATCTTGCTGTTTAGCTGCAGTCAATACAAATCCAGAACTTTGGCATAGAAGGCTTAGACATGCTCACATGGACTTACTCAGCAAGCTGTCTGCAAAGAAGCTCGTTAGAAGATTGCCCCAATTGAAGTATGTCAAGAAGGAAACCTGTTCAGCTTGTCAATTAGGCAAAAAAATTAGGACTCCACATAAGTCAAAGAATATGGTATCAACTTCTAAACCTTTAGAGCTTCTTCATTTAGATTTATTTGGTCCGGAAGCATATAAGAGAATTGGAGGTAAACAATATGCATTTGTTATTGTAGATGATTATTCTAGATATACATGGGTATTGTTTCTTCGTACTAAAGATTGTGCTTTCAGTGAATTTGAGAAGCTAATTAAGTTGCTTGAGAACAAGCTTAAGACAAGACTTGTAGGTATAAGGAGTGATCGAGTTGGTGAATTCCAAAAGGACTTTACCTCATTTTGTGAAGATAGAGGCATTTCTCATGAATTCTCTACTCCAATAATCCCACAGAAAAATGGAGTTGTGGAAAGGAAGAACAGGTCTTTGCAAGAAATAGCTAGGACATTGTTGCAAGAGAGCAAGCTGCCAAGGAGTTTCTGGGCAGAATCAGTCAACACAGCTAGCTATGTTTTTAACAGAGTACTGATCAGGCCTATTTTCAACAAGACTCCATATGAATTACTGAGGAACAAGAAGCCAAATATAGCCTACTTCAAAGTCTTTGGATCCAGGTGCTTTGTACTCAAAACTATTGATAGAGATGGTAAATTTGATGCTAAATCTTATGAAGCAATATTTTTGGGTTATTCTTTAACAAGTAGTGCTTATAGAGTTTATAATATCTCTAAACGTATTGTTGAAGAGTAAATTGATGTTTCATTTCAAGAGTCTAATGTTGATCTGTCAAGAGATGAGGAAGAAATTGTAGGTACAGATAATGACAACGAGCTGCTAAAGACAAATACTACAACTCAGCAAGCTGCCAAGGAACCTGAGTCAACTTCAGCTACTGAAAAGCCAATTGAAACCTCTTCTCCAGTAGATGAAACAATTGATAAGTTGTTAAAATTCACCTTGGAAGGTCCTAGAGGTCAGATATCACAAGAAAAGATATCACTATATGAAGGAAATGAAGCCTTCCCACCATCCAAGAGAATCAAAATGACGGAAGAAGTCACAGCTCAAAAGTCCTTGCCCAAGTCAACTAGAATCGTAAAGAATCATCTTCCGATGTTGATTATTGGAGACAATTTAAATGGAAACAAGACAAGGAAAGTCTCATGGATTCAAGAATGAGAAGTTTTTGAGACCATGTTTACAAGCTGAAATGGGGATTATATGGGTTATGACAAGCTCCTAGATCATGGTACGAAAGACTAATTAAATTTTTGATCAAAAATGGATTCATCCGAGGTAAAATCGATCCCACGTTATTTACAAAGCTTAATTGTAATGATATTCTAGTTGTACAAATATATGTGGATGATATTATCTTTGGATCTACTAATGATGATATGTGCAAGTGGTTTTCTAAGTGTATGCTTAGTGAGTGTGACATGAGTATGATGGGTGAGCTCAATTACTTTTTTGGGCTCCAAATCAAGCAAACTCCATATGGAATCTATGTACATCAATCCAAGTACATCAAGAATCTGCTCAAGAAGTTTAGTTATGTGAACATCAAGGAAAAATCTACACCTATGAGTTCTGCCAGCAAGCTGACAGCAGATGAACAAGGTAAAGATGTAGATGTTCGCAAGTATAGAGGTATGATTGGTAGTTTATTATATCTTGCAGCCTCTAGACCAGACATTATGTATAGTGTATGTGTTTGTGCTAGGTTTCAACCTAATCATAAAGAGTCTCACTTGAATGCTATTAAAGGATATTTAAATATTTGAGTGGAACTATTATTCTTGGCTTGTTTTACCCCATCACAAATGCATTTGATCTTGTTGGGTATAGTGATGCAGATTATGCAAGTTGTCAAACTGATCGCAAGAATACAAGTGGTGTTTGTGCATTTTTAAGACAGAGTTTGGTCTCTTGGCAAAGCAAGAAGCAAAATTCTGTTGCATTATCCACGGCTGAAGGGAAGTTTATATTTATTCTTATAAATATGGATATTCTTTTTTATGAATAAGGGGGAGAAAATTCAGGATTAAAAGTATGTGTGATTTAGGGGGAGTTTATATTTATTCTTATAACTCTTTACTTTACGTACTTTGCTAGGATCATATGGTTTAATGCTAAATATTTATGTGATGCCATGTAATTATGCTTATTATGCTTAGCTGCTTGTATACATTGCTAATCATTTGGAGGGAAAGCATAAATTTAGGGGGAGTATCTAACTCATGAATATTGGTGTGTAATCATCAAAAATGGGGAGATTGAAACCATATAGATTTTGATGATGACACGATGCATCAAGCTGATTGCTTGTTACTAAATATATATTAGCCTGCTATCAAACTTTATTTTGCAGGATGCTTTGATTGAGGGGGAGTTTTAGCTCAATCTCAAGTTGATATGTAATCATCAAAAAGGGGGAGATTGAAAGCATCTTAGTTTTGATGATAACATATTTAACAAGCTGGTACACTTGTAATGATATATTATGGCAAGTTTCTTGTGTATGTTTCTAATTCTGTTTTGCAGGACATATTAGTTATGCTATATACAAAGATGTTAGCAAGCTGGATATATGCATTGGACTAACATTGTTTTGCAGGTTTAGTAATTATTTTATTTATGAGCAAAACAGGGTATAGCAGCTAGTTTACAAGAAAGGTTTTATTCTAACGCAGCAAACTGGCAGACAGAGTCCAGATTTACCAGAAGTCCTATTTTCGTGGAGATCAATTAGGACTTTACATTTGTAAGGACTCTACTTGTTATATAGATCGTGTAAATATATATGGGCTCAACTGATTTCAAAAACGTTTTATATATTTATATATCTATAGATTATCTTCTATCCTAATAAATAGGAGTTTTGTTTTTAAACGTTTTCTTCCTAACAAAACTTTATTTTCTGGGCTTTATTTTTCAGATGGACGTTTATACTTAAATAGCTTTATTCTCTCTATGCATCATCTGATTTATAAACGTTATTTTTTTGAACGTTGGATTTTGAATTAGTCTAACAACAAATTAGTGAGACTAGGAGTCAAGAACGTTGGATGTTGTTTGTTTAATTCAGATGCTTTCGTTCATTATATAAACACTTGTGTGTTTTTCATTCAAAGGTTGTTGAACAACTATCAAAAGAAACACAAGTACTAATTTCGAACTGATTTGATATATTCTTTTATACACTTAAGCTATATATATATACATATTGATTTATATCTTTGAGAGAGTTCATAGATTCAATTGTAATTCATTAAATCTAGTATTGTTCAACTTGTAAGTTGGTAGTCGCTGGATTGGCAAACTTGGGAAACATAGGTTCAGGAACTAGATAGCTAGAGGAGTTTATACTTGGAGTAGTATAGAACTTAGAGAGCTGTGTTCAAGGAACAGGGTGTTTCAGCAAGCTGCAATCAGTGACTGGGAGAATTAGGGAGATATATTATTGTATCGTGTAATTGTATTTCATTGTGATCAGTAATATATCTTTTTACCGAGTTGGTAGAGGACCATGACGTAGAGAGTTGGTAGAGGACCAGGACGTAGACCATTAGGAGATAGGGGTCGAACCTGACTAAAATTGTTGTGTGTTCTTTACTTCCTGCACTTTACATTTACTACAGTGCATAACTTTGCTAGCTGCTTGTGTGTTAAATCTGTGAATTATTTTAATCCAGTTAGCTGCCAGACAGTTTTTCGAGCAAAATTTTTAATTGATCATTGTTAGTCATAACACCTATTCACCCCTCCCCTCTTTGTGTGCATTTTCAATATTAATATATAAATAAGATTCTTAAATCAATAGAAATCTTTAATTTATTATATTTATAAGAAACAAATTAAAAAGATGTTTGACTTAGTCGTAGAAATCGAGTAATTAATCAAAATATAGTTGAGTATACACAAAATTACTATGATGACATCAAGTCTATGAATATTTGTAAATTATCATTGTATGAAGAACGCGTGAGTAATTCCGTCAATTATTTAACTATTCTTCAATGAACTTAATTATTCTATAACAAATATCTACATATCTACATATTAGTTACATGTTATCACACAAATGCCTATAAAAATATATATATTTTTCGTTACGAAGCAAACATAAAATGTATCGATTTTTACGAATTAAGTAAGTACCAATTAGTTATTCTACAACCTGAATATTTTAAATTTAGAGTTGTCATCATTTATCTTTTAGATCCATGTTATAATCTCATTATAATTTTAAAAGCATTAATGTAAATTATGGATCATCTTATATAACACTTAAATACATAAAATTTGTAATAAAAATAAATAATTTTTTTACTAATATAAACGAAATTTAATACGGAATTTATTACAATATATAACGCATATGTTTGTGGAAAACAAGGTTAAGTACCCATAAATTTTTTAGTGACAGGTAATCATTTTACTTCATTTTCGTTTTCACTCTACATCATTTTCCGTTAATTTGGTCATTAACGTTAAAAACAGAAGGATATATTTATAATTGTATAATTTTATTTTTGATTTTATAGGCAAAATTTTATAATATTATTTTATAAATATACATCTTTTTTATTTAAAAATATTTTTACACACTTTGAATTAATTGAATAAAAGGATGATGTAATTTTTTTAAAAAAATTATTCAAATAAAATAGGAGATTAATCATGAGGCTAGAATATGAGATTCAAATTCTTATATTATAATTCTTTTAATTAAATATAGTATAAAGTATGAATATTTGAGAAATATAATATTTTAGGTAAAACCCATTTAAAAAATTTAAATATTTATACACATGTTTGCCTATGTCCCTCTCATAATTTCAAGTTCTTTTATTTTGTACTTCAAAAGTCTAAAAAGAGCTTCTTTGAAAAGGTCCCATTTTCAAGTCTTTGTGCAGAAGAACTAAGCCAGCCTGAAATAAATGAAACCAAGCCCCAAGTTCTCTCCCCACCAATAAATCAAATGTATACTATACTATATTATAATAAGCGAAAAAAATATAATTTGTAGTTGATTATCCCTTATTTTTGGTTATCCCCTTATTTTTTGTTATCCTCATTCACAACCGTTAGATCTTCAATTCAAATAGATCATGACCGTTAAATACAACAATACTAAAAGTTGAAGGTCTAAGGTTCGAATTCCGCCAACAACATTTTAATATAAAATTAATACTAGATTATATTATATAGAAAGGTTGAAGGTTCGATTCCCACCGACAGCATATTAATTTAGATTTAATACTAAACTAAAAATAATGTTTAAAATATTATATATACTAAACTATAAACAAATTTAAAAAAAATAAAAATAACTCGTGCAAGCACGGGGCTATAAGCTAGTTATGTATAGTCAGAAAGTGCAGCTGTGCAAATGCAAGAATCTACATGCAACTATGGCCCTGTTTGGCTAACCATATAAGTTAGCTTATATGGCCAAAGTCCGTTTCAACTTATTTTGTAGTGTTTGGCAAAATAAGTGAACGAGCTTATTAACCACTTATATGGGATAAGTTGAATGTTAAGAAATTCTAACATTCAACTTTCAACTTATTCTTATTTCTCGATACACGAAATATTCTTATCCTTTAAATCTTCAAAATCATATATATTTTGAGCCGTTCATTAAAAAATTGATCTGTATATATCAAATTTCTCTACTCATCGAGATCTATCCATTGATATCCACTTATATATATTAAAAAACAAATATTTTGAAAATATTTAAAAAAGTTAACTTATAAGTTCTGATTTACCAAACACTCTACTGACTTATAATTTCTGATTTACCAAACACTCTGTTGACTTATAAGTTCTGATTTACTTATCACTTATATGACACTTATCACTTTAAGCTATAAGTTACTTATTTTAAGGTAAGCCAAACGGGCACTATGGCCCTCCAGCTGTGCAAATGCAAGAGTCTACAAGACTACATGCAACTATGGCCCTCCACACTATTTATCACAGTAATATCAGTTTTTTCCTTTAAGATTCTGCCAAAGTTCACTATCCCCTACTCAATCATTACATGCTCTCCCTGCTAATTTCCCATTTTCACAACTTCCCTTCCTTTCAATTATGCAGTACTTGCTTCAAAAATAATGTACTTTTCTGTGGTCCTGAATTTAAATATCAGGTGTCATCAATTCTATACACATACTGCAAAACAAGAGGCAATGGTGTACAACAAAATACACTGTATGATCAATTTATCCGACAGACCACATGCTAGCTAAACTCCACATTTGCTGAGCCTGGTAGTGCCAGAGACCTTTAACCACTGATCATCCTTCATATTTATCTAAAGATTCAGTTTTTTGGTGATTCATTATACAATGCTCACAGCTATGCTTGATATAGCCCACTTGTTTTCGTCGAGTAAATTCAAGAATGCATGTGTCGATAACCTACTCCGCATTTAAGTAAGGATTAAGAGCAACCCAAATCTAAATTATGTGAGCTTTTTTCAGGACCGGAGACATCAATAATAACTTCAACTTGTTAACCTGATTCAAAATGACTATGGAATCCTGGTCATTTCTGCAAATGTGTAGAATATACTAGCAACATGACAAAGATTCTGAGGGTGGTTTGGTCACCTTGAAGTATATTTGGTAGAGGTTTGATTTTAGTCCGGGAAATGGGCTGTCACATGGCTTGAAGAGTTCATGTGACCACATGGCTCAAAACTCTTCCCATGTTATATTGGGCATGTTTGGCTCAACTTATTTTAAGAGCTTATCGACTTATTTTCGGGTAAAAATTTTAAATTTTGAAATTTTGTTTTTATACAAGTATTTAATGTATGTTTGAGATTTAATTTATTGGGCATGCGTTAGCAAAAGCTACATATTCTATGTCAGATATGGGAGAGTGGCATGTCACTCCGCCTAGTTTTATTCATGATGTACTGCAATTTGATATTGTTTGATTAATGCAAGTACGCTATTTTTCAAAAAAAAAAAAAAAAAAAAGTTATAAAAATAAGTTGAAAAATAAGTTGGAAAGTTAGGAATCTCTAACTTTGTCTTAAAATAAGTTGACTTATTCTGAAAAAAAGTTCCCCAAACACCCTCATTACGATCTCTTACAAGTAAAGAAGGTTAGACAACCAAAGCTTCTCTATCTTTGACTGATCCTTCTTAATTAATCTATTACCACTAATCTAACAAGATAATCCTAGCAAAGCAGAATCCTCGGTCCCTCTGTCTCTTTTGTCTTGATCGAAACCAAACAAATAAGCCTACAATATTCAAATTCTAACAGTTACTTCAGAAGTAAATCGACGGGGATTTTTCACAAACTTAAAATTCCGCTTGTTCTGGCACCTGCGGTAATATTCTTTACTTCTTGAGACAAAAAAGAAATAATTTAAAATTTTCACTTAAATTCCGTTTGTTCAGTGGTAAAAATCCTTTAGTTCTTGAACAAAAAAGAAACAATTTAAAATCTGCACTTCTTTCACCCTCAAATATGTGTCACCCACATTCTGGTTTATATAAGAGCAAGTCCAATGATAAATGCTAAATTACTATTGTTATTGCTATAATATAGAACCAAAAAGTGAATTTTGGTGCTATAATAAAACTCACCCTCCAAAGCTAATTCTATAACTAATTTCAAATTTAACCAACTCTTTTAACTTTTACCTAACTCTTTTAACTTCTATTGAATATTCTTAACAAATTTATCTCATTCTAGTTATATGATGATGTGGCATGGATGCATAAATGCATCCTTGATTTCAAATTTAGCACCAAGGATGCATAATATAGCAATAGCACCAAAGATGCATCCAACTATAGCATCCCTTTGGAGATGAGTTTTTTAGCACTTGGTGCTATAATATAGCAATAACACCAAGGATAGCATTGCATTGGACTTGCTCTTAGAATCGGATAAAATGCGGAAGAGATTCTGATTCAACAACATGTAACAGATTCCACCGTTAAAGTTTTGGAGACATAAATGTTAGGGTTGGTTGGATGGCCTAGACCTTTATTAAAAGTTAGGTGAGGTTTGGGGGAGAACGGGGAGCCTAACAACGCTCAACTCCACTTGACTCAAACCAAAAACATGCAGTATTTCTCATTCGGATGTCGGGTTCGGGTAGAGAGGGTAAGATATATGCAGACCTTACCCCTATTCCAAAGAGCTCTTAAACCATTCTTACTTCTATGACGTGGCTTACTACTAATCTCTTGACATTTCTGTACAATTCCATATTACTGAACACAGATAGAGTTATAGAGCTTTTTTTTTTTTTTTCCAAGTAAAATTGTATCATTTCAATGTAATGAAATTTATTAGTACCTGTACTCCAAGCAATAACAGTTTCAATTACTAAAGTGCAGGAGTGATGCCACAGCAGAGAAACTTTTGTCCTTAGATTCCAAGGTTTCCATGTGATAATTCCTATAATATTACTCAAACTTAGCTCACTTGTTTTGGTTTATCCTAAAACACTAGGTTTTAATATTGTCGCCGTCCATAAGCAATTACTAACAATAATTAAGAACATATAAAATGATAAAAAAAAACAGTAAAGCACTCCTTTGTCTTTATAAAGCACACATACTCATGCATTTGTTAACATACACCTTATCAACAACTCTTTGCTCCTAGTCCTTTTTCAAAACCCCAAGACAATCAACATGATTTCCCTGGAAACCATTCAAGCGACATCTAGATCTATCGAGCCAATTTCTAGTCCCCGGATTTCTTTTTCAGCTGATTTGCTTGATGATGAGGATTTCATTACTATAAATCCGAACTCTTTGGCAAACAAAGACCAAGACAAGCAGAGAGAAAAAGCCCGTAACATAGACTTTGAGTTTCTCTCAAATGATAGCGAAACCATGCTATCTGCTGATGAGCTACTTTTTGATGGTAAGTTGCTTCCGTTTTGGCAAACACAACAGTCTGAAAAACTCAAAAGTATCAGTCTCAAGACAGAACATTCTGAGGAGGCAACAAAACCCGAAGTTGTCAACAATGCGGAGAGTAGAGTAAGTTGGCTTCCTGATGAAGACCCTTCTCCTAGACCACCTACATGCACTGTGCTATGGAAAGAGTTGCTAAGGTTGAGAAAACAGCGTTCATCTACTTTGTCACCTTCTTCGTCGTCTTCTTCCTCAACATCCTCATCCTCTTTAAGGTCACTAGATTTGCCCTCAATTGAGGAAGGGAAGGAAGGTGCAGAGACCAAAGACAAGCATGCTAAAAGGATTAAGAAGGGACTGGAAAGGACTAGGTCAGCAAGCATAAGGATAAGGCCTGTGGTTAATGTGCCAATCTGCACACAGGGCAAGAGCAATGCACTTCCACCCCGATTTTCCTTTAGGAAAGCAAAATCAGAGAAATCAGAGAAGTAAGAGTGAAGAATGCTAACTGTTGGTGAAATTAGAATTGTCCATTATGTTCTTTCGTTGTTCCTCATTCGATTTCATTTAGGCTATCCTTAACCTTCTATTCTCTTTTTTTTTTTTTCTTTCTAATTTGGTTTTTTCTTTGGTCGAGTTTAGTGGATTTCTCTTGTAGTACTGGATCTGGTTGATCACCATGTAAATGTTGACTTGTATTTTCTTGGATTTTATCAGCAGCTATATTTCTCCCCTGTCTAATCATATTTCTTCAAAGTACAGTTTTGCATTTTTGGGGAATGAAAATTGGATCCACATAATGTGGTGGCTTACGCTCCATCATTCATGAATCATGAGCACGTATATAAAATTCATTAAACAATAAATGTAGTGTATCCATCAAAATGTATCGGAAGAGATACTTATAGGACCATGAATCCAGTAGGAAAATATCAGTAACATATTACATCCCCTCACAGGATAATACTTCCAGGTAAAATGGTGGTTTTGCGGGCATCTCAGAGAAGCATTTTGGTTAACATTTCATGAAAATATAGACAACACAAGCATTTTCTAAACAAATGAATTTTAGTTTATATTTTTTAAAGATGAAAATTGCTATGAAATTCCGCCATGTAGCACCGTAGCAATGTTGTAAAAAGTGGTAAACAAAACTAAGTATTTACCTTCTAAGGCATAAGGCTTACATGGACACCTAAACAGTGTAACCGCTCAGCTCGTAATGACCAAAGAGTTCTTACTTCCGGCACTTGGAAGGATTAATTAGTCTAAATTGGGAGTTACCGAACAATGCCATGGAGTTAAATGTTAATCACAAGCAACTGACACCAGATCCATCTTCTAACATGTTATAAGCAAATATAATTAGACTTCCTTATGTATCGTCAGTTGGTTTTTCCACACTACTACTTACAATTCATGCTTACGCTAATAATTACTGGAAGGGTGCAGGCAGTGGAGGTGATGTGCCCAAGAGTAGTAACGCATTTGGTATTTTGACACTGGAAACAACCGAAGCTAAGAAGAAACTAAAAAACTATCAGAATCAAAATTACATATCATCTGGAATTGCATCCTCGTGGAATATATGTTACAACAGATAGATCAAAATTTCTCACAGTAAATCAGAAGTAGGTAGGGACCAAAATTTAGAACAAAACAGAACTCTGTATGTTGAACATAAAATCTTTTTAGTGCAACAGTAAGAAGATAGAAAAAAATCTCGATCAAAAATAATTGAAGTGAGCAACCCACTGTTGTATAATTTCGACATCAATGCTTTTACTTAATAGAACAATGTCACACTGGTTTAATTTGACAGCTTTAGAGATACAAATCTAGATATTTCAGAAGATTATAGGACTTTGTACATGGTCGAGGGGCTAAGTGTTACCTCAAAAAAAGAATATCGCGCAGCTATAATGGGAACTCACAAACTATGTTCTAACTTCTAAATGTGTCTTCTACACTTGCTTGTAAACTTTAAAATAGTTGTATGTACATGAATTGCTCATGAAGGCGGTGGCGACGAAAATGAATTCCCAGGAGATAACCTAAAAAACAAATGAATTTAATAACGATAATAGACATTAAAGATCTCAAGGAAAAGTTGGAGCAAAACAATACCTGAGATCTAATTCAGGTTTCCCTCTAAGGCTATTTGGAACTTGACCAGTCAAGTTATTTTCTTGCAGGAAGCTGAAAACAGGATTTGCAAGTCATTTTATGCCATAAATAGATGTCAATGAACATCGATATAGATTGTAAGAATTAGATTCCTTCTCTCAAAAGAGTTGAACTTACACTTCACGTAAAGTGTCCATGTTTCCTAGTGATGGGGGAATTGTTCCAATGAGTTGGTTCTTCTCCAGATGTCTGTATACATAGAAAAAGATATTAAAAATGACAAACCATCACACTCCAGTAAATACAGTTAAGTCCGAGTTCCAGCAATTTAGATAGCAAAATCCTGACTGTTCAGTCATATTTTGAAGTATTCCAACACATATAAAATTCAGTTATCATGCAACCATTATTTTATAGGTGATGCAATAAAATCTGGCCAGAAGATAAACAACACATCTGAGCTCCCTGTGCCTATGTATAATGCACGTCACTACAGACAACAATAAAGGTTAACAGGAGAATGCTGACAAGACAAGACAAGACTTACAGTATCGCTAGTGCCTTCAACGGACTAAGATCAGGAATAGGTCCTGACAAGCTATTGTTGCCAAGTAAGCTGCCAAAAGGATCATATTGTTGGTAACAGATTATTACCCTTTAAGCTCAAAACGAGCTAAACAAGTCAACTAAAACTTACATGTTACTCAACGCCGTCAAATTGGCAATACTAGGTGACAGTGATCCCGAAAGACCCATGCTTGTAAGATTTCTGCAGAGAAAATGTGAAAAAACTCATAATTAGTATTAACATCTCTTCCTTGCATGTTTTATCTTTAGTGCTAGTAAAGGTACTGGGCGTTTGCAAAGAAAAGAGAGTTTAAACTCACAAAGCAATAACACGTATTCTAGTTCCTTCAGAGCATGTAATCCCAGTCCACGAATACTGGCGAGGTAAACAAGGATCACCACTCCAATCAAGTGGAGGGTTCTGGAAACTGTTCCTCAATCTTTCCAAGGCAATTACTAAAAAAAAAATCAGGCGAAGTTACTAAAAAAATAATCAAAAATTATAAAGATGGAAGGAAGCAACGCAAGTAACTCTGGTTTTTCTCTCCTTAAAGGAGGAGCTTGTAGAATGTACACATAATTATAACATTTCACAAGCTGTTTGAATTATTATTTTTATAGGAAAGAGTCTTCATATCAACTGGATTTTAGCACAAGCAACAAACTAGATTCAGGGGTAAAAGTAAACATTCACCAAGGTGAAAAGTAATTTAGGCCTATACAAATTATCTTTTTCTTTTAATCTTTGAAAGTTCTAAAATCATAAGCAAGGAACACTCTGTTTAGATACTAACGAACTGCTAGATGATATGCCAGAAAAAGCATGAAATGGTCCTAACTCCTAATAGTCATATTTGCAAGAAAGACATATCAATACCATCTTTAGTATGTGTTTTGCCTCCAAGGGGCACCAAATCAAAAATTTCCCCAGCATTAATTAAAGGACCAAGTGTTGATCCGGAAGCAGGAGTCAGCGTTATTGTCATAGGGCCAGCAACAGGCCACTGCTTCGCATATACCACAACACCATCTGGAATCACATTCAATTCACGCATAAACAAGACATCATTTATGCTTATGTTAAAAACCCGTGAAACCCCTGAAGACGTATCACTGTCCTCAGCAAAGTATAGAGCAATGTAGTACGTCGAGTTTGGGAGAGATGAGGTGGGCCATTGAAATGTCAGAGCTTTAGGTTCTGGAATTGTCAATTTTGTCTCAAAACTCTTTGAAGGTGGAAGATTCCAGAAACCAGAGACACTAACATTTCTAGCTCTGCTTTGGATGGGATAATATTCTCCAAATGGCTCCCAAAAACGGTCATATTGATCATCCGGATATCTGATTTTCCAAACATCATAGTTAGAAAGCTAATATACAGTATGCAACAAACAGACTTGCATAAAGATATTACAGTAAAGCTAACAAATCAGTTATAGTATTGAAAATTGTATGTCTAAGCCGCATGAACGTAAACTACTACTTAAAATGCTAAGTTTATTAACCATCTGACAATATCCTGAGTATTCAGAAAATGAAGAAAGATCATATCTCACACTAGAAACTGAAGTACCGTCTACCAGTCTTATGCTACGGATTAATGACTCAATCAAATGAATTACCAGAGCAAATAGTCAAACAAATAAAAAAAAGTAGTCATTTAGTAGGTAGCAATCAACTATGAACAAAAACTTAGACTAGATCAAATCAAAATCATTTTACAGTTTAGATATTCCAACAGGATAAAATTTTACTATTGAATAAGCTTATACTGGGCAATCCAATGACATAAAATCCAAAACTAGTACTACTATGAAGTCAACTTACTTTATGATCGATCCATCGTATCCAAAGCTGTGCCTTGCAACTAAACTCAATCCGTAAGTATTGAAATTAGTCGAATTATACAACGAATCACCCAAAATCACAAACTCTAATCCAGAAATAAACGGATCAGACTCGGTATACGTATTAACACCCAAACAGACACTCATAGTCCTCCCTCTAGGAGTAAAAACACCTTCATAATACGAAGACAATCCCCTCTTATAATCATCAGTTGTATTCACAACACTCCATAAAGTTCCATCAACAATCTGATCAAACACAGGAGGCACTTCATCACCATTGACTCCTCCGTAAAAGTAAGTTGTCCGAATTAAATACTTTCCAGGACGGTAAACTGGAACTGTGTAACAGAATTTTCGACCCGAAAGAGGAAATGATCGAAGGGTAGAGAGGATTTGATGCAATACTGGAGTTGTTATTTTTTTGGATGTTCCGGTGGAAATGAAGTTGTTGTCTGGTAGCCATTCTCGTCCTTCGATTGTTGATCCGACGGTTGCACCACAATTGATCAGCAAACCTGAAAACTCAAAACATCAGATATCTTAAAAACCGTAAAAACAATCTTAACACATAAATAATTCGTAGTCGTACAAAAACTAAAATTAAAATACGAACCGAAAACTCATCATGATCATTTCTCTTTTAATAATTCAATATTAAGTTCATTTATATCATTGTAATTAAGGATTTATATATAACTTTACGGTGTTCATTCCGAAAGATAGTTTGTAGCGGAACGTGACGATAAATGCATACCTTTGGGAGGTTGGGAGAGGGAAGGAGGGAGAAATGAGGAGAGGAAGAGGAGTAGAGAGAGAAAGTGGAGCATGATTTGATGTGCTATGAGAAGTAGAAATGAATTGAGAAAGACATTTTTAGATAGAGAGATTGGAGAGATTGGATAGTGGAGTTGGAAAAGGTCAAAAATGTTGTATAGGTAGTAATGCAAGCAAAGAATTTTTTTTTTGAAACGAATGCAAGCAAAGAATTAGTAGTAGATGAAGTAGGATGAGAGAAAAGAATCAGACGCGGGAAATATTAAACACCAAGTCAAATGTCAAACGACGGCACTTTGACTCTTTCTTTTGCTTGGAATGTAGGCAAGTGTGTTAGGTTTGTGTTTGGGTTTTAGTTGGAGCTGTTAATTGTTTGTTTTTTGTCTTTGTCAATTAGGAGAAGCAGATGACAGTATGTTCTTCAAGCTTTATTTAAAAGAAGTATTTTTTAAGAAGAAGTGATTAAGCTGTTCAGCTAATTAATGTACTTCTGATTCAAAATATAAATTCAACATTTTGTCTATAACTTTTTAAAATTTCAAACCAAAGAATATAGTTTCACGAAGTTAATGTTTATACGATTAGTGATGCGTGTTCAAACTCAACTACACTTTTTGTTCGATAGAAATATTCGAGATATCGTAGGGTACAAGGGTTATAATATTGTATATTATGAAAATTTATCTACAAAACACTAATGATATCTGGTATAATGGGATCATTAAAATATGTTAAGTTGTGGGAACTGATTGGTAGTTAGTTAATCCGTAAAGATCAGTACATACTATGCTAGCTTCCAAGGAAGGATGTCTGTTCTCATAGGCATTTGTGTGGTGACACTATAGCTAGTATGTAGGTGCTTATTAGGGAATAAGTTCACTGAACATGACTCGATCAGTGGAGCAACTAATGGAGTTTACTCACGTGTCGATAGTTTTTCACTTAGTGATAGTTGTAAAAAGTGTCCTTAGACTTGAGATCGTTAGAGTAATCTTGTATATAATGAACTATGTTTTGGTTTAGTCCTTAGTCTCAAGGACACCTATTAGGTCTATTCTGGGCATAGGGATTTGTGTATGGAGATAGTTCACGGTCAATAAAGGATCTACCCCTTCGAGTAAAGGAAGAGAATATCCTGCTATTCTTATTATGCTAGTTCAGGAATCTCTGGCCAGAGTGAATGAAATTAGAAAGGAGTTTCTAATTTGCATTAACATGAACTATGCATTATGCATTAACTAATCATATTTCTTTAATATTAAATATTAAAACAGTACTGAAGCAATGGGCTATTCTTTACTAGGATCATTTTGTGAGGCTCCAGCAGGTGAGTTGGCTCTTATTAGCCCAAAAGTTAAACTGAAGAAATGGGATATTCTCTCATAGGAACTTATCCCTGAGGAGCATATCACAACTTACAGGAGCCAAGAAATGGAAAAAGTAAACACTACTCCGGTGATAGTGAGTTACACGATTCAATGTCCTAGAATCTGGATTAGCCATACTGACCAAGTACCAAAAAAAAGCTATTTCGACACATGAACTTCTGACAGTCCAAATTAGTCCTACCGACCTAATCCCAAAATCTACTCTGGGGTCTTCGAAATATAAATATCTCTTTACAATTAGGCAGGTCAAGGTTGTTGCTAAGGTCAGGTGAAGGTTGTAGTAACTTAACAGTTGTAAATTCGTGCAACAAAGCTTTGCAATCATGCTATTAATTCATGCATTATACATATTATCACAAAAAAAGCAAGAGAGTGAACAAGAGTCAGCCTCTCTCCTAATGACTACGTCTCCTGGACCTATTCCATTCGCTCAAAGAAACCAGCACCTAAAACATTATATACCATATAGGCTGTGTCCCTCACTATCTCCACATAATATGCATTTGTCTAGAACATATTCTATTAAAGATGAATCAACATAAGATTTTAAGGATTACAGCAGATGCTGAAAGATCTGAAATTCATAGACAATATAGGAAGCAAAACGAACAAAACTATGACAGGAAGAACTAATCCAACTTGATATAATTCGTTGTAGAAATTCACTGAAAAAATGTCCCTGCTCTGTTCATTCTCTCATTAAGAAAATAAATTGTTGTACACACTTTAAATGATACTTCTTCAAAGGAAACCAGATACTAGAAATAGGTTATCCTGTTATCCATCTTTTTGGAAATACTACCAAAATGTATCTTGAACATCACAAACCACCCTCTTTGCAACTGTAAAAAGGTATATGGTGCTAATGTAGGAATTTGTCACACTCCTTCAGTTTTTTACTCCCTCCGTTCCTTTTTAATAGTCGCTTTGACTTTTTGCACATATTTTAAGGTGCAAAAAAATCGTACTTCTATATATTATTTTTAAAATTTTCTTTTTTTAAATAAAAATTTAAATGTTAAACTTTTATTCAAAAAAAGAAATTTTCAAAAATAACATATTGAAGTAAGATTTTTTGCACATTAACATACGTGCAAAAAGTCAAAGCGACTATTAAAAAGGAATGGAGAGAGTATATTAGTTGTTTGACTTTTCTCCACACATTTTTAGGTGCATTTATCACATAGCAAAAATCATTGTTTTTGAATTTTTTTAATAAAAATATATAATTAATTCACAAAAAAAGTTAATTGAAAAAATTAAATTTAACTATGCAATCAAAACACAATTTGAGGTTATATGTTGGAATCAAAATTTACGATAATGGTTTGTCGTCAGAAGAGGAGTCGGAGTCGCGGGAGAATGGTGATTCATGTATTTTAAGATGGTTGAGATAAAAAAAAGTGGTCTCTCAACGTTCCCTTTAATATGCCTATGGAAAGCAAGAAACCTAAATTCATTATAAGTAGGTTTCTTTGCCCACAGACCCAAGCCAACATTAACCGTCTCTTTCCTCTCCTCCAATAATTATAGGGATAATCATGGCTTATTCCAAATGCACGGACAAGTCCTTACAAGGCAAGTCCTCCTAAATCAACATTATGTAGGACATCTCAAAACCTCCTAGTAAAGACAACTTACTTGAATATAGAATAGGATCGCCACAGACTTAATCACTTTTGATCCCCCAATAAGAATAAATTATTTGATCTCCCAATAAGAATAAATTATTGAAATACGGAATCGAATTTTCAAACATATGTATCAGATCTTCGTTCTTTATTCTTTCCGTGATTGTAGCAAAGTGAAACATAACTCGCTCTCCAACTGATTGGAGAAGACATTTTGAAGTTTTTATTTTGGAATGGACATCTGGGAGAATCTCTCTTTCCTTTGACTTGGTCAACACATTTATTATGAAAATTTTGGATATGAATATGACATATAAAGCTTTGTACATCAAAATACTTAAACATCAAAACAAATATGTATTCATCTCTACAACTACAGGACAAAACTATAGACAAGCGTATCTATCTCTCTAGCTATCTTCCTAAGAGTTCGAAATTTGTCAAATATAAATATAGGTGTTTAAATATTTTTAATTTGTATATAAAAGAAATTACCATAAAAATCCAAAATGTCATGGAGTCAAAACAGTATTGATTGAAAATATTTATATAACTGAAAATTGGATGAAGGTTGTTTTGTAATTGGTGTTAATGATCATGCAAGTTTAGTCGTCCAACAACTATATACTCTATTCATGTATTAATAAATGTAAACACAATATTCATGCAATAATGTTTTATAAGCTGATTGTCTTCCATTTAGAAAGCTTTTACAAGTTTTACGGTTTTAGAATTGTATTTATTAAACTGTTTAGTAATTCCTATCAATTGATTTCTACGGATTTCTAAAGATTGGAGAGGCGTAAGAGATCAGGTGACGCCGATCCAGCATGTTTTCTTTTTATACTGTAGTTCTAGTGAGACTAGGCCAGCATCTTCTATAGGCCAATGTGTGTTGCCTAATTGGGAACCCAATTCATGTCCAGAGGGACCTTGTGTCCGGTATAGGGACTTACGTGGTTGATCACCCGTACTATCCAATGTCGTGTAAAACTTCCAGTCAGCTTTACTACTTTTAGAAAGAAGAATAATTTTATACTGAAATGAATTTCCCTTTTTAATTATAAATTTTACTCATACATTCTATGGTTAGAACTATTCTAAGGATAGTAATGTTTTGAATAAAAGAATTTATTCTAGAATGAAAATTTATTTACTCTTCTAAGATGAATGTTATTTTTGATTTTGTTTAACGACAATTGATTAAGTAATTGTTGTTGTTCCACTATTCACCTGTTGTGCATTTTTCGCTCATACTTGTTTTATTTTATCTAACGTTTCAGTTAAGTATAAGGATGGATCATACGTCTTGCGTACCGAACGAGAGCGACGAGACATTTTATGCAGGATAGATTTCAAGGCCAGCATGGACAAATTTAATTTTGAATCAAGCTAGAAATTAGATGGTATAGTGAATTGTGTCTAGATCAGAATAGTGGTTGTAATAAGTTGTAATGGTCAGATTCTTGTTTCATACCATGGCATGTGATCGATCCTTGTTGAAGGATTGTTTATATATTTAAACTTTATTTTGGGTTTTAGTTCTTTATGTTTGATTTGTGACACCAAATCCTGACCCCGGATTTGAGGACGTCACAGAGATAGCCGAGAGAGGGAGAGAAATTAGAGAATAAGACAAAAAGTGAAAGAAAAAGAGAGAAGAAGAAAAGGGAAAAATGAGAACGAATAATAAGAGAATAAGAAGTAAAATAGAGGGATGGTGAAATATGGTTTAAAAGAGTTAAAAATATATGATTATATTGTAGTTGAGTTGTTAGATGTATTTAATTGTTATACGTAGTTGTACATGTAAAATGGTAATATGTGTTGACATGCTATATCATGCTAGCATATTAAGTTAATTGTGATATGGTGAGTTAAATGTAAAAATATTAATATATGTTGGAATTATTAGACATGTTACGTGCATAAGTGATCATATTTGGTTACGTATTATTATTGTCGTAAGAACTAGATAATGATAATAAAATATTTTATCCTGAGATCTTTCCGTTTACAGCTCAAAGGATAAAATGTTCTGATGTGATACATATATAACTTGTGAAGTTGAGTTGTAAATATATAAGTGTTCTGTGCTAAATGTTAACTGGTATATATATATAGGGGATTGCTCCATGACGAACACCCTTATATGAAGAACAATAAAGAACACTTGAGAATTAATCTAAACCATTGATTCACTTATGTTCTAATGGCCCCATCATGGGCACCCACACAAATAAAATGCACCCTCACATAATAGATTTAAAAAAAAAAAAATCGGGTGAACAGTAACTGGGGACGTGGCAGTGCTATGTCAGCACATGCCACGTGGCACTGCCACGTTAGCAGGGACCCCCTTTTTTGACGATGTGACAGTGCCACGTGTCATGCCACATGGTAGTGAGCTGACGTGGCATGCCACGTGGCACTGCAATGTCATAAAAAATGGGGTCCCCGCTGACGTGGCAGTGCCACGTGGCAGGTGCTGGCGTGGAACTGCCACATCACCTGTTACTGTTCACCCGAATATATTTTTTTTAAAAAAAAGAAATAATGCCCAAAATGGACCAAATCCAAGATGCATGGCCCTCAAGTACCCCTTAAACACGGAATTTCGTGTAGCTCATCATTTTTTCAAAAATTGGTGCCTGTTGCGCTGCTGCGTTTAGCATATAAGCTCTAATGCACTGTTTCGTGTAGCGTATCTATCATGATGCTGAACACGAAACAACGTATCACCCCCCGATGCGTTAAACGAAAAGGCGCATCACTAGATTTGCTACACGAAACTGCGTATCAGTGGGGTATTGAGGACCAAAATTCTGAAATGGGGTAGAGAGGGCCATGACGTATGAAAATGGGGCATTTTGGACACTCACCCAAAAAAAAATTAGTGTTCTTTATTGTTATTTATATAAGGTGTTCTTCCTGGAGTCCTACTATATATATATATGGCAAGTGCTCAAATGAGAACCAGTCTTAAAATGAGAACTTAGTCCAGAAGTCAAATCACCAAAAATCCAGCAGGATCACAAAATCGTTAAAATTAATAAAAAAAATAAAAAAACACATCACTGCTTACATCAGCATGATGACTTCACTCCTGACATCAGTATGCTGACGTGGCAGAAATTTTCCCGCCAAAGTTTTTCCCAAAAAAAAAAGGCACTTTTTTTAGCATATTTTTTCCCGCAAAAAAAAATGGTGCTTTGCTAGGTTTTCCCGCCAAAAAATGGTGCTCCACAAATCACTAAGACTAGCATTTTCCTTAAACACGACAGTTAACCTTTAGGGTTCAACAGTTCCATTTTGGGTTTTAGAAATATTCAGAATGACGAATAAACCGGATGCGAACTTAGGGTTTAGGGTTGTAAACCCTAAACCCTAGACCCTAAGTTATCCTGATTTTTAAACGCTAGGATTCAATTTTTTAATTAAAATTTTTAAATTCTATTTGTATTTCCTCGGGGTTTCAACGGTTAACCTTTGGGGTTCAACAGTTCCATTTTTGGTTTAGAAATATTCGGAATGACGAATAAACCGTATACGAACTTAGGGTTTAGTGAAAATCAGGCCGCCGGACTTGGTAAAAACACACAATTTGACTTTTAATAATTTCCCGCCAAAAAATGGTGATTTTTCAAATTTTCCCGCCAAAAAATTGGTGATTTGGCAGATTTTCCCGTCAAAAAATGGTGATTTGGAAAATTTTCCCTCCAAAAATTTGGTGATTTTGAAAATTTTCCCGCCAAAATTTTTTTTACCCCAAAATTTTTTTTTTGTGGGCCCCACTGCCGCGTCATCAGTGACGTGGCAGTGGAAATAATAAATTTTTGTAATTTAGTGATTCTGCTGGATTTTGGTGATTTGCCTTGTGGACTAAGTTCTCACTAGAGTAGCACCATATATATATATATATATATATATATATAGGGGCTACTCAAATGAGACTCCTCTTATAATGAGAACTGCACATTGGGCCACAAACCAGGCCCAATAAACCAAACACGCGATAGAACAACCAGCTTTTCTTTTTTAAAATCAAAAGAAAGGTATTTCAGTAAAAACAAACACAACCACTAGATCAACCACTGCTACATCCTAACTTCTAAAACATCAAGTATGACCAAAAAGTTATCGAATGATTAACTACAATGTATTCTAGAAAAATCACCAATATCAAGCATAATTTACCGAATTTCAACACAAATCACCGAATTTCAACTAAAATCACTAACAATTTAAAAGCACAACACCAAAATTTTAAACAAAAATTACCAAAAAATTTAAATCATAAAAAATCTGAACGTAAATTCAAAGCAAATCACCAAAAAATTCAATACAAATCACCAAAAATTCGAGCATAAATCATCAAAAAATAAATTCCAGATCTGAGACGAGACAAATCACAACACCACCATCTCCGGTCGCCATCACCACCACTAACCACCTGTTCATTTCAAATTTTCAATCAAGTCTCCACTCTTCTTCATCTTCCAGCAGATCGACTTCCATGGTGCCCCTGCGGGGCCAGACACAAATCACTAAATTTCAATGCAAATCACGAAAAAGATTCAAACCAAATCACCAAAAAACTTTATCAATACCATACCTAACATCACCATATACTTTGTCCCCACACATTCATCGCCATCATAACCTCCATAACCACCTTCTACGAAAACACTAGTCTAGATCTGATGAGTGACGAATTTGAAATAAGTCATACATGATATGTATTTCTTCACAAACAACATCGATCGAGTATAAGGACAACGATAGGAGAAACAACAATGGCAGATTGAAGTAACAACGACATAATAAACAAAGATGGAAGTGCAGAAATTACACAGATCGGAAGTGATATCGCAACGAAGATGACAAGTTTGTTTATGACGATGTATTTTCGATGATGATGGTGGTACGACGGTAAGGTAGGAATGGCCGGTGCTTGGAGATGCAGGGAAGAGATATGGAAATGGGGGTGAGGAGAGAGATAGAAGAAAGAAAATAAAAAAGGTTATTTTGTGTGGTTAAGATTTAATATTGATTTAAAATATGTGGGGCTGAGATTGGGTTGAAAAAAGGCCTCCAATATCACAATTTTGAAGTAAATGGTCCCAAATACCACAACTCAAAAACTTGGTCCCAAATATCATTCCAAAACACTGTTTCGTCTAGCATTGGAATTTTTTTTTTTTAGTAACGCTAGATTATGTTGTGTTTTGGGAGTGAAGACACTAGTTTAGAATGTGTCTTCTGTGTTAACGCTAGTTTAGAAAGTGTTTAGTGTTAACGCTAGTTTTTTTTTTGTTTTCTCCTAAAATTTATATTTGCAAACAATACTAAAAAAATTATAATCAAATTTTCAATTAAAATTGAATTTTTTTAATTTAAAAATTATAATTTAATTAAATTTAGGGGTTCAACAATTAACTTTTGGGGTTCAATGTTTCCATTTTGGGTTTTAAAAATATTCGGAACGACGAATAAACCGTATACAAACTTAGGGAACAACCCTAAACCCCATACCCTGAACCCTAACTTATCCTGATTTTTAAACGCGTTAGCGTTTAAAAATTAGGCCGCCGAATTAAATTTTTTAATTAAAATTTTAAAATTTAAAAATACAATTTTAATTAAATTTAGGGGTTCAAAAATTAACTTTTGGGGTTCAACGTTTCCAATTTGGGTTTTAGAAATTATCCAAAACCAAACTTAAAGTAACGTTTCAAAAAAAAATATTCCAAAACCAAACTTAAAGTTGCGTTACTAGACCAAAACCAAACTTAAAGTAGTGTTACAAGCCCAAAACCAAAATTAAAGTAGCGTTTACAGTAAAAAAAAATAAAAAAAATTCAAAACGCTACACGATGTAGCGTTTTCATTAAAAAATGAAAACGCTACACGATGTAGTGTTTTGGATTGATATATGGGGACAACTTTTCAGATTGTGATATTTGGGGCCATTTTCTTTCAAATTGTGATATTGGGGGCCAACACCCGATTGGGTCTCAGTTCTCATTTTAAGAGGGGGTCTCCTTTGAGCACTTGCCTATATATATAGGGGCTACTCAAATGAGACCCCTCTTATAATGAGAATTGCACATTGGGCACAAACTAAGCCCAATAAACCAAACACGCGCTTGTCGAACAACCAGCTTTTCTTTTTTAAAGTTGAAAGAAAATTTCAGTCAAAACAAACACGATTACTAGATCAACCACTGCTACATCCTAACTTCCAAAACATCCGGTATGACCAAAAAATTGTCGAATGATTCACTACAATATATTCTAGAAAAATCACCAGTATCAAGCACAATTTACCGAATTTCAACACAAATTACCGAATTTCAATTCAAATCACTAACAATTTTACAGCAAAACACCAAACTTTTAAACATAAATTACCAAAAAATTCAAATCATCAAAAATCTGAACGTAAATTCAAAGCAAATCACCAAAAAATTCAATACAAATCACCAAAAATTCTTATATAAATCACCAAATAACACCATCATCTCTGCCTCACCAAAACCAATATCACTGTCACAAATCACTCCACCATCCTACACTCACCACCATCATAATCACTGTCACTAAACCATCATTACCGCCAATCTGCCACCTACAGAAATCACCATCAAATTGCTACTATTATCACAACATACAGAATCACCAAAATTCTGTCCAAATTACTAAAATTTTAACTCAAATCACCAAATTTCGATACAAATCACCAAATTCTTTTAAACAAATCACGTAAAGCGCTGCCTTCACCATACCTACCACCACCATCTCCACCATACATCATTCATCTTGCCCATTACAGACGTCGCAACCACCATAACTACCACTAGATGAGAGAAATCAGATCTAGATGAAGAAATCGGATTTGAAAATTTTAAATCTAAACCAAATCTACCTGATATGTTTGTTTTCCCGACTAAATCTACCTGACATCATTGCGTAACAAACTCCGCTCACCACACCGTCTTTCGATGACTTCATCTTCCAAATTTCCACCATTAGTTATGCATATTTATTTGTTTCTTGCCCCAAAATCGCACACGTCTTCAAATCGGACTTAATATTCGACACCATTAACACTTCAAATCTTCAAGGATGTCACCGGAATAGTGTTTAGATGAAATTAAAAAGTAGATCTGAAAAGAAAGTAAACTTAGATAAAAAGATTAGAAGAAAAGAGAGACAAGCAGGAAGAAGAGAGAGAATGGAAGATGCGTGGGAGAGAGAGAGGTAATTTAGAAATAATTGAGAAAGGAAGAAGATTAGACCAGGATGGATGAGTGATCTACGAGGAGAGAGAAACACTATAGATACATGTTTATGTTATTATACGTATAAAAGTTAAATAGGAGTATGCGGTACAGATTAAAAGTTGTTACAAAAATTGAGTGGTTCAGATTAAGTCTCAGTTCTCATTATAAGAGGGGGTCTCATTTGAGCATCTGCCTATATATATATATATATGCATGTATATTATTGTATCGCTGGGATTAGACGTGGAGGGTTTATGTAAACAATGTTGAGGTACTATAAGTTGTTATAAGATACTATAAGGTACTACAAGTTGCAATATTTATAATAAATTTATTAATAAAACTTTTGAAAAAGATTTTTATATCTAGGTAAATTTAAATGTAAATTAACTTAAATTAATTTTAGCTTTCAAAAAAACTTAAATTAATTTTAGTTACATGCATTAATCTAGTTATACATTTATTTATACATTAAAAAAGAAAAAGGGAAAAAAAAGGAAAGAAAGAAAAGGTTGAGTAGGGCTGGGGGAGCAAGTGCAGCGCGCGGCCTTACTGACCAGCTGGAAGGGAGAGACACAGACCGGGAAGCTTTACACGCGTTGGAGGGGAAAAAAAACTGGGCAGGCCCAAGTTAGAGGGCTTGACCAACTCTGCCATTTCCAGCAGCTTTTTATTATTTTATTAATTCTTTTACAAATCATGCACTTTCAACCAACGGTTATATTACCGTTCTGAAAAAAAAGCCGGTGAACGTTACATATTAAACGTTCAGATTTTCTCCTATAAATATAAAAATTTCACACATAAAATTTTCACACTTCTCATTTTATTTTCCTAAGAATTTATTTCTAGAGAAAAATGAATCCCCATCAATATCCATCTTCAAATCCTCAAAATACAAACCCGAATTCTCAATCTTCGAACACCCAATTTCCGTATCCATTTCCAAATCCTTATTTTCCGTTTGCCCAAAATACAAATATCGATAATTCTCAATTTTCCAACCCACAAAATCCGTGTTATAATCCTCAAATGCCAAATTCTCAATTCCCGTTTCCTAATCCTTTTTACCCCTATGTTCAAAATTCACAATTTCCATACGATTCAAAATTTTCACATCCAAATTGGAATGATCTAATTTTGACAAGCATTGGAATGATCTAAAGAGGCATCCTAAGTGGAGACAGCCTAAAGAGACAAGCATTAGAACAATATTAATGGTAACAACTATAGCATGGGGTACTATCTAACAGATGGAATATATCCTGAATGGGCTACGTTCGTGAAAACAATTCCACGCCCACAGGGTGAGAAAAGAAAATTGTTCTCCAAATATCAAGAAGGTCAACGAAAAGACGTAGAAAGGGCATTTGGCGTGTTGCAATCTCGATTTGCAATTGTACGCGGTCCAGCACGATTCTGGGATAAAGAAGTTCTCGCTAAGATAATGAGAGCGTGTATTATACTGCATAATATGATCGTTGAGGATGAGAGAGACACATACGCCACTCCCTTTGGCCCTTTACCATCTTACGATGATGCAACAGATGGATTACCACCTCCAAACTTAGGCGAAGAACCCTTAGCCTCTTATGAAATGTATATCGGAAGGACTATCCAACTTCGTGACAGGCAGAAACATCGTCAACTACAATCCAATCTGGTTGAGCATATCACAATGTTCCATAATAGTGGTTAATTTGTTTCAGATGTAATATTTAAAATTTTCATGTTCTTGTAATATTTTCTTTTTAATTATGTAATGTATTTTAATAAAAAGTAATTTTTATTTTCAATCTTATTAATATTTAAATTTTAAAATTTTCATATTTTTTATTTTTTAATCTTTTCAGTTCTTTTGAAATCTTTTTTAAATCATTTCATTATTAATATATATATATATATATATATATATATATATATATATATATATCTTAATTATATTACAAAATAAAAATTATATAAAATTGATTAAATAATAATTAAGTAGGACCTACTAAAAATTGGACTTGGACTTTGCATTGGAGCTAGTTGGCCACTTAATTTACCATGCCCATGTTTTGCTTACTTTGGCTTCAAAAAGAAGTAAATGGCAGTGGACTTGGCCTCGTCCACTGCACTTGCTCTAATATACAGTTGGGTCGGGTGTAGAGGCATTATAGTAATAAATAAATTGGGGGAGGGGGGATTGCAACTCAAGTCCTAGAAAGAGAGAGAGAAGGAGAGATCGATGATGAGTAGGAATATTTACGAGCAGCCCGCAGATGTTGATGATGAAGAGTTGAAGAAAGAACTTGATGAGATACTAAAATACTATCATCCGGCATTAGTATCAGAGTATCGGGAGCTGGAAAGAAATCGTATCATAGAACTGAGACAGTACAATATTGATGCCAAGACTACTGAAGTTTGAATGCTCTCTTGATTTTTAATTCTCAATTAGTGTTTTGTGTGTTTATATATATGATTGATTATTCATTCTCAATTATGTGGGTTTATTCTAGGGTTTTGAGGTTGGAGTGTATCCTAGTCTAGAGACTTCGGCTGCTTGCTTGATTCATAGATTCTACTGCCCACCTGATACCATGGTTCCTGATGATGCGGTTGCTAATTTAACTCGTCTCGCCAATGAGGCCATTAACTTTTATAATTTCTATATGGTTTGCGTTTATTCTCTTCTCTCTCTCTCTCTCTCTCTCTCTCTCTCTCTCTCTCTCTCTCTCTCTCTCTCTCTCTCTCTCTCTCTCTCTCTCTCTCTCTCTCTCTCTCTCTCTCTCTCTCTCTCTCTCTCTCTCTCTCTCTCTCTCTCTCTCTCTCCCTCCCTCTCTCTCTCGCTCCCTCCCCCCCTCCCTCCCCCCACTATATAGTGTCTCTATTATATTTATTTTGATTCCTATAGCATTATTTAGTGTTTATGCTCAAATTTGATTACATAAGCATCGGTTACTGACATTACTAGAGAGCAGGGTGCTGTATTATTTTCATGTTATTAATTTCCTTCCTTTTACGAATTTTGTTTTTTTAAGTTTACATGCTTTTTGCTGTTCTCAACCTAACAAATCGTTCTTTTATAGGGAACAAACTATACCTATGTCCAAGTAATCAAGACAATGACATCCGTTGCTGGCGGCACTTGGTACTACATCACTTTTCAAGCATCATTGCCTTCTCGTTATTGTCCCTGTACATTTGAGGCCAAGCTGTTTGAGAGTCTCCCCTTTCCAAAGTCAACTATACATTTCGACTTTGTCAGGCTCAAGGTTGAAGCAGGAAGCCCAAGCAGCAGCAGCCTACCTAACCTTGTTACAGGTACTGTTATCTTATTCATCTACTATATATTTCCCATAAATCTGCATATTAAAACAGCTAATACTCTTGCAAGTGAAGATGATACCAAAACCCCATCTTGTTTTTGACACAGAATTGCCTACAACTTTTCCGATATTAAAACTATGCCCGAATTTTAATCAGTCCCCTCCTAGCTTTTGAATACACATTCCAAATTTATCCACTCATCTACAAAGATTATATGATCACAATACTGGACAAGAACAGGTCTACATATAACAACTTCTTTTCCAGGACATTAGGAAATCGTCTCTCTTGTGATTCCATACCTTGAATTAGTTCCTGTATCTTTGGTACAATTACAAAAGCAACCACGCTCCCATAGTTAACCTTGAATGAAGAACTTTTATCTCCATGCTCGCACACAAAAACAAGCAATTCCATTTGTTAATACATGATTGATTTGTGAAATAGTGTTAATGAAATAGTTGTGTAATTGTGTAATAGTTCAATTTGCTACTACATGTCATAGTGTTGTAGTATACTATACGAGTTAATGACGCGGTAATTTTTTGGTGGTTTCAGGTCGGATATAATAACTCCGTTATGGATTATGGAAGGGTTCTGTCATTAAGCTTGGGTTTGATATTAAGTTGGTGTTTACTATTAGTTGTTACTCAAGACTTCTGTAATAACTTGTGGGGTGACTTGTGTATTGTTCTTATGCATATTTGATGTTACATCTGGTCATTTACGTGTCGTGCCAAAAGGATTGTATTATTTTATTAACCTTCACTTCAATCTCTGTGGTTTCTACTGGTTAACTAAATATATATCCAGTGCCCCGTGATGCCGAGATAATTTTTCCATTAGGCCTAGGTAGTAGTATTGTATATACTTCCTGCACATATAGGAGAAACATTATTAATGGATATTAGAGTAAGAGTGCCACTCACTTTTCTGGTTATAGCTAGAGTTAAACATCCGTGCTAGTTAACGTAATCTGGGATCATCTATATCGTGAATTGGGGTAGCTATAGGCCTTTGACAACTGTGCTGTCTATGGTTACGAAGTAATTGTAAATGCAAGGAGGTGATAGAAACAATGGTCAAGAACTTTTGAGTCTTGTGGGGGGGAGGGGTACTTTGAATAAATTAAACTATAAAATTTCCTACACAAGCTAAAGGTTTCATGCAAATCTTACATTGTCGTCTTTTTTTACATAATTCTAAGGGGCCGTTTGGCGTAACTTAAAAAAGTAACTTATTACTTTAAGTAAATAAATTGATTATCAAAAATTATAAGTCAATTTATTTATTTATTTATTTGTATGCTTCTGAGACCTTTCTTAATTCTCAGACTTGCAAACCATATTCCTTTGAAATCAGAATACTCAATTTCGCTACTAAACTTTTATCATATTAAATTTAAATAGAGTATTTCTTAAAAATACTTGAAGGCTAATTGAACTGGGTTGATTTTTTATCAGAGAGTTTAATATATCTCCGAGTGAGAGTTTCAAATATTTCAAAGAGCTTCATTATGATGATTGTTTTCAATCAAATGAGATATTTTCTTAAAAATACTTGAAAGATATTTAGACTAGGTTGATCCTTTATCAGAGAGTTTAACGTATCTTCGAGTAAGAGTTATTTATATTAAAATAGTCCTTTTATAATTGTTCTAGTAATAATGTTTTATAAGTTGATTGTCTTCCATTTAGAAAGCTTTTATAAGCTTTATTGTTTTAGAATTTGTATTTATTAAACTGTTTAGTAATTCCTATCAATTGATTTCTACGGATTTCTAAAGATTGGAAAGGCGTAAGAGATCGGGTGACGCCGATCCAGCATGTTTTCTTTTTATACTATAGTTCTAGTGAGACTAGGCCAGCATCTTTTATAGGCCAATGTGTTGCCTAATTGGGAACCCAATTCATGTCCAGAGGGACCTTGTGTCCGGTATGGGGACTTATGTGATTGATCAACCATACTGTCCAATGTCGTGTAAAAACTCCAGTCAGCTTTACTCCTTTTAGAAAGAAGAATAATTTTATACTGAAATGAATTTCCCTTTTAATTATAAATTTTACTCATACATTCTATGGTTAGAACTATTCTAAGGATTGTAATGTTTTGAATAAAAGAATTTATTCTAGAATGAAAATTTATTTACTCTTCTGAGATGAATATTATTTTTGATTTTGTTTAACAACAATTGATTAAGTAATTGTTGTTGTTCCACACTATTCACCTGCTGTGCATTTTTGGCTCATGCTTGTTTTATTTTATCAAACATTTCAGTTAAATATAAGGATGGATCATACGTCTTGCGTACCGAACGAGAGCGACGAGACATTTTATGCAGGATAGATTTCAAGGCCAGCATGGACAGATTTAATTTTGAATCAAGCTAGAAATTAGATGGTATAGTGAATTGTATCTAGATCAGAATAGTGGTTGTAATAAGTTGTAATTGTTAGATTCTTGTTTAATACCATGGCATGTGATCGATCCTTGATGAGGGGTCGTTTGTATATTTAAGCTTTATTTTATATTTTAGTTTTTTATGTTTGATATGTGGCACCAAATCCTGATCCCGGATTTGAGGGCGTCACAGAGATAGTCGAGAGAGGGAGAGAAATTAGAGAATAAGAGAAAAAGTGAAAGAAAAAGAGAGAAAAAGAAAAGGGAAAAATGAGAAAGAATAATATGAGAATAAGAAGAAAAATAGAGGGATGGTGAAATATGGTTTAAAAGAGTTAAAAAGAGATGATTATGTCGTAGTTGAGTTGTTAGATGTATTTAACTGTTATACGTAGTTGTACTTGTAAAATGGTAATATGTGTTGACATGCTATATCATGCTATCATATTAAGTTGATTGTGATATGGTGAGTTAAATGTAAAAATATTAATATATGTTGGAATTATTAGACGTGTTACGTGCATAAGTGATCATATTTGGTTACGTATTATTATTGTCGTAAGAACTAGATAATGATAATAAAATATTTTATCCTGAGATCTTTCTGTTTACAGCTCAAAGGATAGAATGTTCTGATGTGATACATACATAACTTGTGAAGTTGAGCTGTAAATATATAAGTGTTTTGTGCTAAATGTTAACTGGTATATATATATATATATATATATATAGGGGATAACTGATTGGTAGTTAGTTAATCCGTAAAGATCAGTACATACTATGCTAGCTTCCAAGGAAGGATGTCTGTTCTCATAGGCATTTGTGTGGTGACACTATAGCTAGTATGTAGGTGCTTATTAGGGAATAAGTTCACTAAATATGACTCGATCAGTGGAGCAACTAATGGAGTTTACTCACGTGTCGATAGTTTTTCACTTAGTGATAGTTGTACAAAGTGTCCTTAGACTTGAGATCGTTAGAGTAATCTTGTATATAATGAACTATGCTTTGGTTTAGTCCTTAGTCTCAAGGACACCTATTAGGTCTATTCTGGGCATAGGGATTTGTGTATGGAGATAGTTGACGGTCAATAAAGGATCTATCCCTTCCAGTAAAGGAAGAGAATATCCTGCTATTCTTATTATGCTAGTTCAGGAATCTCTGGCCAGAGTGAATGAAATTAGAAAGGAGTTTCTAATTTGCATTAACATGAACTATGCATTATGAATATGGAATCATATGTTTAAATTTGATAGGCTTGACACGAGTTCCATGCCTTGTATTTAATCGGGATATTGTAGGGTGGAAGGAATTGATTGTACAGTAACTATTCACTGACTAGGTTCTAAGTATTCTAAGCAGTGAATTCATATTATCCGGATAGTCGCGATATGCTGAGAAGTATCCCTCACGATGTAGAATAAATATAATTAATTATTTAATTAATTATATTTAATGAATTAGAAGAATTCATATAAATATTAATAAAATAGTTTTATTTTTATTTATTTTTACTACCGGCTTAATATTGAACCTACAGGGTCACACAATAAAAGTGACTGATTTGTTGATGGAGGAATTAATTAATAATGGCTATTGTGAAATAAATAATTTATTAGCAATTTTATAATTGATTAAATAAATTTAATTGATTATAAATTAATTAAGAAGAGTTCTTAATATTATTAATTAAGGATTTAATTTAAGAAATTAAATCAAGTGAGAGAATTATTTTCTAAAGAGTTTAGAAAAAGAATTAATGATTAAAAGAATTTTTAATCATAATTAAATTGATTTATGAGATTAATTGATTTGTGGGGTTAGTAATAATATTATTTTATAGAAAATATCAGCTGAGATATTTCCCTATAAATACAATGTTATAAACCCTATTAGCTTTAATCTTTTTTTTACGTAAGTTGAGAAAAGGAGGCAACCCTATTTTTCACTCAACCCCTCTTCCTCTCTCGTTCAATCACTCTCTTGGTGGATACCGGTAGAGTGCTTCACACTTGAGAAGCAGCTGCTAGGAGCTTCTCTACGCCTCCTTGGATCGCTTGCAAAGGTAAGTAATCGATCCCGCATCTTTATCAATTAATTTTATGCGTTATATATACGATATATATGTATGAAATTGTGATTCACGCTTCCGTATATGTATAAAAATCCTTCAATGGTATCAGAGCTGTAGGTTGTATGCATATAGATACATCTGAAAATTTTCATAATTTAATCATGATGTATGAATTTATTATGGATTTTACAAGTTTATTTTGATTTAATTATGAATTAATTCGAAATAAATTTTTCTGTGATATTTGGTCACAGATCTGGGTTCTACAATTGTTGTGGATTGTCTGGATATTTGTCTGATGTTGAGATTATTTATTATAAATTTTTGAAATTGTTTTAATTAAATTCGTAATAATAAATAATACATCTGATGATAAATATGTGGGTGAGTATTTGATGTTGTACGGAAAACCATGGATAAAAGCTGATGACTGAATTCGCCTGACATGACAGTGTACTGCAGCTATTAAAAGGTTGATGGCTGATGTATTGTGATTGTTTAATCATTGAATTGAATTGTTAATATGATTAACATTGTGAGTACTATTGTCTGCTGTTGTCTGCGCTGTTGTCTATCGGCTGAGCTGAATGGCGGTGGGACCGCTGTATAGGTAAGTAAAGCATACTCAGTATACGTTACAGGATTAAAAAAGTTTTAAGCCGGTAACGCATTCTGCTAATGCGTGGCAGTTCCTATAAAGTGTTCAGTACATGCGTGACAGTCTTGCTGTTTTCTTCTTTTGCGTTTTCTGGGAGCTTGGAGACTCCGTTTCGGGCGTGCAATATATCGTTGGATTCATTTTTCCGAGACGGATCTGATGGTGTGGTCAAATATTTTTATAAAAATAGTTTTGAACTATTTATTGCTTTAAAAGTGTTTTAAATCATGTTTTTAAATTGTTTAATTGTTTTTAATGCAAATTGTGATACATAGAGATGTATATAATTGTGTTATATGTTATAACATGCCTACCTTTATGTTTATATATGTGATATATGCCTATGTTTACCATGCGATGATAGATTTAGGTGAACTTAAATCAACATAAGGCATAGTTTACACGTTTTAGGATTTGTGAAATTGTTTCACAAATTTAATATAAATAAATATTATGTACATAATCATGAGATTCTTGTGTTTGTGAAACACGTAATTAAATATGAATTTTCAATATTGAGAGAAAGGATGATTCTGTCAAAAACGGATTACGATCTGTAAGAAAGGGGTATTAAGTGACGCCTCTTGACAATGCTCCCCCTGATCTGGGAATCATCCAATTATCGATTATTGATTTGAAATATTTAATTTAAAAGGAAGAATCTCTTTATAATATGATTATGATTGTAACATAATGTAATCCCTCTAATATTAAATAAGTCAAGTTGTAATTGGCCAAATACATAAAAGGGTTTGTGTTGGTTTTGGTCTTCCAACATGATAGAAAGTGTTTATTGTTTTCGGTGCATTGTCGTTTCGTGCTACAGCCGAGGGCTTTGTTACCGATCAACATGAAAGTACTTGTCTATTACATTAGATGTGTACAAAATTAGATTTCAGTGGTCGTTACGTGCTATAGCCGTGGGCTATTGGAATCTGATTTAATTTTACGAAATGTTGGTTCTGACTTGACTTCATAATATTAATTTTTGTCGTGTTTTATTATAGATTTAGATTATCTATTAGACTTAAAACACGTTAGACTTATAGGTTTATACGAAAATGTTTTGTGACCTTAGTAAAATGAAAACCCTCTTTTATCAAATATCAAGTGATAAAATGGCCAAAGGCACAACGGGCTTGTGTCGGTCATAGCCTTCCAACATGGTAGAAAGTGGTTTTTATTTTAGGGCATTGTCGTTTCGTGCCACAGCCGAGGGCTTTGTTTCTGAAATAAGGGGTACTAGTCTATTACATTAGATGCGTGAATTAATTAGAGTTCAATGGTCGTTACGTGCCACAGCCGTGGGCCATTGAAATCTGATTTAATTTGAACGAGATGTTGGGTTTGACTTGACTTAAATATTGAGTTTGTCGTGCCACAGCTGTGACTCAATGATTCAAGAGGCTAAAGTTTTATTAGGGAATAACATGAGATGTAATAGACAAGAGTTGCCTGCCTATGAAACATCACATGGCGTTTCGTGCCACAGCCGGGGTTATTGGAAAGTAGGATCCCTATTCTCACTAGCATTGTGAATGCTCAGTTATACATATAGAGGGTTATATAACTTAGATAAAATAGTGGGAGCCGCCAATGAATAAAGACCCGATTCATTTGGTGTTAATATTATAAAATCGAATAATCTACTTATGTTGTTAATTTTATTTAAAGATTTTAAAATATAGATGTGATGTCTTCTGCACTGTCGAAATTAATTAAGGATGCTAGGTCAATGACGTGTTGACAAGGAAAGTGAGAATAGTTTTCACAAGTAGAATAGATTGTTTTACATCTAGAACTCACCAATCTTCGCAAGTTGTGAAAGATGCTAACGATGAGAGAAGTGTCTCATTTTTGTTCATTTACAAGGGTTGTTAGATGAATAAGTTAGGGACATAGATATAAGATATCGATGTGGTTTATCGATAACAACGGTTTAGCAATATTTCTGTCAATGTCCTTGTTTTATATGATCAATTAGATTGTTCGTTAATATAACTTGTCTTTAGATAGATATATAGTTAATTCAAGGTTTGATCTTGAAATCTCATTGTAAGAATAAAGTCAAGATGTGATCTTGAGGTCTTATTATAAGAATAGGAAGGTGAGTTGAAAAGACACAATCTTTAAGATAAACGTTAGCCAAGAAAGCAAAGGTATTAGACTTCCACTGAAGAAGGATAGGATATTAGAATTGGATTATGTAAGATAAGTCTTACAGAATCAAGGAAGTAAAAGGTTAGTGTAACCTCAACTTCAATATAAGTTTGTTAATAGTTGAAATGAATAAGTCTATAAGTCAATCATCTACTTGTGTATTAGACACCACTTAGGTTCAAGGATTACGAATCTTAACCAAAGGACAAGTAGATAGCTAGACATCGATGAAGTCCTACATAACTGAAATAGAACAACTATTGTTGTTTCAATTATGAGAACTTGTTGATTAGTCATGCTGTTGGACTTATGGATTATATGTTTCATATTGAACAAACTAGATATAATGAGATAGATCAGGTTTGATACCTTGTCACATTCAATGACGATCATTGTAAATAAGGATATGTGTATTTGTTGAAATACAAAATCCAAGTTTTATTGATAGGTTCAATGAATGCTGAGGTATGACAACGAACTATTTAAGAGTATTGGAAACATTTAATGAGATTGAGGTTTGTCAATATTTAAATAGTCAGTTCCTGAATTATCTCACATATCATGATATTAGTTCACTGAAGACTCTTGTTAGACAAGGTTCAGTTCATAGTGAATGATATTAATAATTCCGGTATCTATTAAAAAAAATGACTTAGTAGAATAGTCAAACTACTCGATAAGGTATCCTCAACACACGTTAACTAAAGTCTTCATGAGATGTGGATTAAGAAAATACAAGTCTCAATTGTCTTGAGATTTGGGGTTGTCTAACCTATGTCAAGAGTTGAATAAGTTAGAGACTGAATCTGAATGGAGAAGGTTTGTGGTTAGTCTTAAACAGAGTTTAGGACAACTATATGCAATCTTGCTGAGCAAGGAGTATTTATTTTATAGACACTGTGAGTGTTTTGTTTTGTAGATACTCCAACTTTTTGGATAATTAGTTTACCCTTCAAGGGCTCAATGGGAGCTATAGTGAACTTGATGAAGTTCAAGAACCATAAATCATCGCAGATTAAGTATGGAACCTATTTGATTAGTTGAACTTTCTGTACAACAACACTGTTGTAATCTAGGAGGGTATCATGGTTTCATCATTTAGAATGGTGATACGACATCCACTATAAATGATAACGACAATGTTTTAAGTTTTAATGACTCTGAGAAGTGACAGAGTGTCATGGAATCTATAATGGTTTTGTAAGAGAGTTTATGAATGGATGGCAAGGTAGAGACCTATAATGCCAGGCTAGTTGTAAAGGTTTAAGTGAAGGTAATGTGATCACCTTAAAGAAACCTTTATCGAATAGCCATAATCAAAACCATGAAGATTTCACATGCATGCTTCTCGGTAATGGAACATTAATTTTGATGAGATAGTCAAAGAGTTTGACTTTATCAAAAAGGTGAATGATCCATTTAATGGTACATGAGTTTAGTGGGAGTAATGTAACATATTAATATATATGGATATATTAGTAATAATGAACCTTTGATAATTTTGGTTATCATTAGAATTAATCTATCAAAAGAATTTCTTCTTGGACTAGAGTTAGGCCTTGAACAAATTAAGGGTGATGATCTATGTTGATAGATCATGATTAGGATAAGAGGTCTGATGCATAATAATGTACATTGATTGGATGTTAAAGTGTTTAGCATGGACACTCCAAGTGATGTTTCATAACGATGAACATGGGAGAATATCTCTCTGAGAGAAAGGACACGTGAATGGAATGTCTCTTAGAATCATTTTAATCCATTCTGTGTTACATGATATGTAGAAATAATGATATTTCTTGTTGTGACAAACAAATATCAATCTACTCCTAAGAGAAAAGGATCAGATGACAATAAAATGTCGTAGTATACTTGAGAAGGCATGGCGATATATTTATTTTCTCTGATGGATCTAAATTAAAACTAAAGGTTCTAGTAGACTCAAGTTTTAATCAAGATCAGTTTGATAGTAGATTCATTTCGGGGCACTTGATAGTCCTGAGTGGAAAGACAGTGAGTTGAAATAGTTTCAAGCAGTAGACACTCATTAATATTAGATCAGAAAGCATAGTGTGTTTTGTTGCAAGTGTGTTGCAACAGTGGATTGGAAAACTAGTTTTTGTGTTGGGTTAGTTCCTGGCAGATAATAAGCCATTGAGTTGTATTGTAACAACTCAAGGGCATCAGATTAGCACATGCTAAGGAACCGTGATCCCATCTAAGGTTTAAACACATAATTGCGGCTCTTTCATCCGATTAGGGAGATCGTTGAAAGAGAGGTTGTCAACATTGAGAAAGTTGACATACACAAACAACGTAGTAGACCCATTGTTAAAGCCATTTCTCAGACTCACTTTGATCTTCACATAGTGAAGGTGGGCAAGGGATACCGAAGTGATTGGTTTTAGTACAAGTGGGTGATTGAAAGAGAAGTGTCCTAAATCAAATCATGGATGATAAGTTAGGATAAACTTTCTTGTAAATCTAAGTAGGTTTTATGATTATTAGTGAAAGACATATTTGTCTTCATACGGGCTTTATCTATTTAAAGTGTATTAAATCAGATGTTCCATAGTTTAGAGTAAAGCTTCTAGAATTATAATGATATTATAATATTGAGATCTAGAAGATGATAACACTAGACTTAAAACTGTTCCTGATCATAGGATAACTGATTGGTAGTTAGTTAATCCGTAAAGATCAGTACATACTATGCTAGATTCCAAGGAAGGATGTCTGTTCTCATAGGCATTTGTGTGGTGACACTATAGCTAGTATGTAGGTGCTTATTAGGGAATAAGTTCACTGAACATGACTCGATCAGTGGAGCAACTAATGGAGTTTACTCACGTGTCGATAGTTGTTCACATAGTGATAGTTGTACAAGTGTCCTTAGACTTGAGATCGTTAAAGTAATCTTGTATATAATGAACTATGCTTTGGTTTAGTCCTTAGTCTCAAGGACACCTATTAGGTCTATTCTGGGCATAGGGATTTGTGTTTGGACACCAGTAAAGGAAGAGAATATCCTGCTATTCTTATTATGCTAGTTCAGGAATCTCTGGCCAGAGTGAATGAAATTAGAAAGGAGTTTCTAATTTGCATTAACATGAACTATGCATTATGAATAAGGAATCATATGATTACATTTGATAGGCTTGACATGAGTTCCATGCCTTGTATTTAATCGGGATATTGTAGGGTGGAAGGAATTGATTGTACGGTAACTATTCACTGACTAGGTTCTAGGTATTCTAAGTAGTGAATTCATATATTCCGGATAGTCTCTACGCCTCCTTGGATCGCTTGCAAAGGTAAATGTTGTGCCCAAAATCCGCCTTGGGCTTGATTTAAAGCCCACTAAGGTTATGGACTCGAATTACTTGAATTATGTGGTTATGGGAGGATAGGTTGGGCTAGGTGTGAATGCATTGATCAAATACGTCCTAGGAATATACTAGAAGATGGAGATTCTGACATCTGGTTCGGGGTTCATTTGTGTAGGGTTCATGTGTTTGAACCACCAGATGGGGGTACTACCGTATGGAGGCAAGATAGGGGTTCACCCGGGTGATAGGTCCCAAGACAGAGGTACGTGCACGTACCCCGAAGGTTTCCAGAAAAATGCACCAACAGTCCTGTGGCCTCCAAAATCGTAGGAGTTTGGATAACTATCGGCCAACAGCCTTGTGGATCATTCCTAAACATCAGGAGCGGCCCATTAGGGTTAGTTATCATGGATAAACATTAGTTATGCGTAGATATGTCAATATATACGTGTATATACGTATGTATATATGGATAAATCCTAAAATACATGGAGATAATCATGGATTCTTGGAGAACAACTACTAGATAATCACAACAGCTGGGATAAACGATAATGGCAGGTCTGTTATGGAGGATTATGCTTATTAAATCGTGGAGGATTATCATGAACTACATGGGACTTGATCTCTTATAAATATAAGAGTATGTAGGCAATTTGCAAGGTTAGACACACATATACACCTCTAACACACGCTCTGGGCTGGTCTCTCTTGATTGAGTAGGATTTACTCGGTCACCATATCTCGGAGTACTTGCAAACTCAGTCCAAATAATCATTCTTCCTCCATTCGGATTAGGGTTTATGAGGCTAGGGTTTTTGGCTTGTAATTCGGGTTATTTGATTAAGATTCTTGGATTTTCTTGGTTGATTCTTGTAATAATTTCATTGAAGTGTTGTACCAAATTCCTCTCACAACATTTTTGGCGCTAGAAGGAGGGGATTGGATGATCTTTTGAGAGGATAGATAACGAAAAATAGCTTTCTTTCCAAAGAAGAAAATCAGAATTTTGTGGCTGCAGTTTTTGAGCCAGCTTGACAAAATAAACTGCTTTGATCTAGAAGGCTCTAGGTGCAGTACGATATACCGTTGAAAGGTATCGGAATCTAGTTTCCATCAAAATTTACGGCTCGTAAAAATTTCTTTTCTACAGGGAGCTATGCCATATTTAGTCAAAGGCGGTCAAGCTGTCCAGGATGTACTGCAGTTTTTGAACCAACTTGACAGAATAAACTACTTTGATCTGGAAGGTTTTAGGGGCATTATGATATACCGTTGGAAAGGTATCGGAATCTAGTTTCCAGCAAAATTTACGGCTCATAAAAATTCTTTTTCTACAGGGAGCTATGCCATATTTAGTCATAGGTGGTCAAGTTGTCCAGGATGGTACGTTTCTGAGTAAAAAATCTGCATTAAGATGATAAGGCATTGGTAAGTAAAATCGAGGGAGAAGCACGACGACAGATGATGTTTGAAGTTTGATAACCAAGAGGATGCAATGGTTTTTAAAAAAAAACTAGGGGGTTCAATGGGTGAGGGTAGGAGAAGCCTTAATCTGGAGGTCGCACCCATGACAGAAGGCACTCGGAATCAGATGAACCCCCAGTTTTTCAGCTAGAAGGTTCCTTGAAGATGAACCCCTAAATACTTAATTCTGGAAAACGTACTCATGGTAGAAAAAAGTGGAGAATATCAATCTAAGGGTTCAACCAGTTGGAGGTTAAGGTCTATCAAAGCTCCCTTGCAACAATTCTGGGGTTAAACAAGTCCAGGGGTTTCTGTTAAAAATTGTGGAGCACAACACTAGTTCGCACCATAGCTCAATCCATGAAGGGAGTAAATGGGAGAATTTGAACGATGATGGTGGTACGAACACCATGATTTATGAGCTGTAGGTGAATCCCAGCGCAGATAAGGGTGTGAACGTCCTGATAGATGAGGAGCAGGTGAACCCCAGTGCAGATTGGGGTACGACCCTCCTAACTGAAGGGGTACGGGTGAACCCAAATTGAAGCAGGGATGTGAACCCCATAATTAATGATAAGTAGGAAAACCTGGATGATGGCAAGGATATGAACTCCCTCATTGTTGAGCTACCGGAAATATTTTACATTATTCTCTTAAATACCTCTTGTTTCTTACAACGAGCTAGCTCATGTAAGCTTAGAGGTGTCTTATTGATAATTCACATATTCAGTACGAAATTTTCCATCAACATTAATCATGAGAACATGAACGAGCTAGAAGACTAAGCTTCCATGAAAAAGAGATTTATTGGTGATAGGAACCCAAACAGGGGTTCGATGATGACAGGTTCAAGGAAGATGAGCCCTAGAACCCTGAGGCTTCACTTAACAGAAGCTCGAGTGTGTTCAATAGACTAGGCAGAAAGCTTAATCTGAAGCTTGTCAAACTAAAATGTGGTTCAGATTGGTAAAAAGGACTTCCCCGGAAAAGAGCTTCCCAGAAATGGGGTGCGTATATGATAGGTTCAATGATGGAAGGCCCCTTGATCATGAAGAGACGCCCAAAGGTCTTAATTTTTACACCTAATTCAAAGGTTCTAGAGAAAGAGAGTTGAGGCAAAGAGGTCCACCTAAAAGACCTATTAAAGAAGGAGTTTCACCTTGGAGATTCCCCCAACACAAGGCCAAGGTTCTAGAGGGTCCCAATGGTGGTTCTTGATCAGAACACCAACTTACATCTCACCTCATGCACAAGAAGAATAAAAAGAGATTTCCTGAGGATGGCGGTCTAGAAGAGGGCTTCCACAATATCACTTTCGGGCTACAGACGATGGCTGCGTGAGAAATGAGGTTCCTGGCAAAGTTTTTAACTGCTAAAGTTAGCAAGAAGCTGAATAATGAGAAGCCCCACAATGAGCAAGAAGAACCCAAGAAGTAACCTGAGAAAAGGTTTAAGCAAGGAAAATCTCATTCAAAGGCGTTAAGCCAAAATGGAAAGTATTAAAACTCAATATAGGGGTTCAACCGTGGAAGTTGTATCATTCAACATGAGAACCCCCAAAAGGTTTAACTAGTGCCTAAAGGGGATTCCTCAAGAAAAAACAATCTTGGCCATGTTTCGCCTCTTATGACACAAATGGGCATTGCACAACTTGTGTGGGATACTCAAATGGTTAAATCAAGAAAATGGTCAAAAGTGGACACCTCACTGTACGGGTATGATGGAAGCTCCATTCAGAATACTTGAGGAATCATGTTACCAGTAGCCCTGCTGATGGAGCCCTATAAAGTGGTTCCAGTTTTTCAGGGGGTAGTACCACCCATTGCGTTGATGTAAATGGCTGCTTTAATGGAGGATTATTAAGGCAGAACGCATAATGTAGAAGCAATAGTTGAAAAGATTTTCAAAAAATGAAATAATGAAACCCGAAGAAATGGGGTCACCCCTCTAAAAGAAAGTATGAAGGAGCCTCTATAAGTGAAAAATGAGGAGTTCTTGGTTGGACACATAACGACACCTAATGAAAAAGGAAAAAGCAGCTTATAAAGGTACTCACAATGAAAAATTCACTAACAGTGGAAGGTGAAAGGTCAGAATATCCAGCTAAGAGCATCGGGCCAAAGGTCTCAAGTAATGACCGAAATGAAGCTCTGGCAAAAAGCTTATCATGGAAGTTGAAGGTAGACTCAAACCTCTCACGAACTGAAAATTTCACTGGTAGTATTGAAGGATGAACCCCTCTTATCCACCCAGTTGGAAGGAGTTATGGTTGAGAGCGTATCCTACAACAATATGGTAGGATGACCCGTTCTAAAGAAGATGCAAATGGTGGAATCAATTTATAACATGGCTGTGAAGGTTCTCATACTATAAACCCCTCAAGCACCAGAAGCTAAAAGGTTTCCCACATTGGGGTTCCCCTGCTATAAGCCCCTCAAACATCAGAAGTTGGAATACAGGGATACCTTAAGGAAGGAATTACGGAAGGAGCTGAGGATTATAATCTCAATAAGATTCTGGGAGCTATGCTACCATATAAAGAATGGGGTACGAGCGACCTCTCGGTCAATATTGAAGAAGATGGTACGTGTAACACCCCCAGATCCGGGGTCAGGGATCTGGTGGTTACGGTCTTACATCCATTAATAATACTTGACTTGAGTCCACAATAAATAAATCACATGCTGTGACCCCACAATAATATCCACTCACACGCACAACAGTTATAGTCCCAAAGATGAAATTGAAATAAGTCTTACATTAAAGGGTTACGAATAAACGTTATTACAATCCCAAAAGGATATCATCATAAGTTTAACAGTTTTGCCGTTGATTACATTAATTATACATATAGTTAAACAGGAAACAAAAGCTGTCTAACTATGCTACCTTAGCAATGGCGGCTAGCATCTCAGCGGGGAGTCCGGTGGGTCAGGTAACCCGCTTGCGCCGAGTGCGCCTGATGCGAGCCATCTGTCCTAGCTGTTGTTGTGACATAATATGAACAAAGCAAGGGTGAGCGAAAGCCCACCAACAATAATATAACTGAACAGTGATACATATATACAGCAGTTCAAAATATCCTTTGAAACCATATGCCATGCATTAATGAGGTTATTGCCAGTATAATATAAAGGATGAAGTTACCAGGTAACTCAAAGTATTTGTTTGTAGAAATATCTGCTACATCAAAAGTAAGCGAGATATTCTCATTGTCATTAAAAAGAGGAACTTGCATGAAAAGATTGCAATTCCAGTTATGAACACTTTTCCAGCTCTGCCAACAATAATCATGTTGCAGGAAATAAATAAGTTTGGATGATGAACCAATGATGGAGTATTCACCGCGCCCGCTGTTCCAATCTTGATGATCAGTAGAGATCGTACAGCTCAAATAAGATTTACTACCGGTAGAAGGAAGAACTGACGGCTTTACTTGTCTACCGCCTTACTAGCTCTCCCCGGCCAACGGTTGGGCCAAAGGGGATGGACCGGCGCTACTCGGCCTCTTACACGACTCCTAGTTCAAATAGAATTCATGATTCTGAATGTAACGTTCGTCCCCCTTTCCCCAAGTATAATACTTGTTGATAAGACTCTACAAGGTAGTCGTATCTAGTTGGAAAGGAAAATTCACCAATAACTTCCAAGCTGTGGCTTGGTATCGAATATCAACTTGTTCCAACAATCTTACCCCTCGAAAGATGAGAAGGTAAACAACGACTTAATAAGTCAACAGCACCCGAGTTGCGAGTGAAGAGAATACTCTATGACCGGGAAGTCGACAAGATAAATAACATTTTCCAAGTAAGGTTCCCTTATTATTAGAGAGGTAGACTCAAAGAAGAATGATGTCTGAGAACCTTTCTTGATATAAGATTAATAATAATATGACTCCGAGGTATTTTCTGTAATAATCGAAGAAGATAAACCTTATTGAGGTTATTCTAAGTATGAAATAAATATTCAGAGAATATTTATTGAATTAAAAATATTTAAAGAATATTTAAGAATATTAAAGGATATCTTTAATCAGGGTATTTCTCAAAATAATCCCAGGTGAAACATCAGGAGAATATTTATTGAATAAATAAATATTTAAATGAATATTCAAAATAATATTCATTAATTAATAGGGCCTGAAAGGAATACTTAAGATAATATTCATAATTAATTAGGAATTTAAATGAATATTCAAATAGTAATATTCATTTAATGAATAATATTCTAAATGAATATCAGGTAATATTCATTTAGTAATCCAAGCCCTAAAGGAATATTCGAGATAATATTCGATAAATAAATCAGGCTTCAGATGAATATTTAAAATAATATTCATCAAGTAATTAATATCTTAAATGAATTTTCAAAAGTAATATTTATTTAATAAAATAATATTCTAAATGAATATTCAAATAATATTCATTTAGTAGTCTCATCTTTAGAAGAATATTCGAAATAATAATCGATAATCAATTCGACTCTGAATGAATATTGAGAAATATTATTCGTCGAATGGTTACGTTCAAATAATTATTTGAAGTAATGATCGTTAAATAAATAATCTCGAACGAATATTCAAATAATATTCGTCGCCCGAATAAGGGAAAATTTTACTTAAATATTTTCCTTCGAGGTAACCTTGATATATCAAGAAATATTGACTCCCGGTCTATAGTTGATGAATAAGATATATACACCCTTCTCTGAGGGTCTTACAATAACCGGCTTATAATTGATACGTTAGCTGTATAATTTATAAGCCAATAAACAATCAGGGAACAAGCATAATGATATAACTTGAAAGTAGGCATGCATGCTATGGCATATGTACAACAGAAAACATATATATATATATATATATATATATATATATATATATATATATATATATTCAATCACAACAACAGCCTAAAAGAAGGGAATTGAAACTTGCTTGGTAGTCGAGTACGGTAAGGGGTAGTGGTAGCGGGTCCCGGGTCAGCTTGGTGATCTATAAATAGCCAAGGCATTCGGGATTAATCACTTAACATCTTAAAAGTTAAGTTATACTTAAATCGAAACACGTTCTCGAGTTATCTCGTTATACCCCTTTTAGTGGATTCCTTTTATCATCGATCCGACCCGACATTCGTTCGTTAATACGACATGTCATTGTACTTACACTTGGGACATACTTAAGTCATACAAGTTCTAAAGTCGATCGTTACAAATCAATATTATGCTCCGAGTTTTATCGCCCGTTTTCTAAGTGTTTTACCGAAGTTATAATCAAGCGGGTTTTTAGGGGTTCGTTTGCGATTAACTTTGATTCGAACATTTTTATAAAATCGGAAAACGATCCATTTCACATGAGGTTTTCTCTCACACCTTCCTTTTTACCTCTAGTATTTAATTACCAAGATTCGCCACTGACTTACGTATTTTACGAGGGTTCAATTTTAATAACGAACTCGTACTTACGGTTTCGAACGTCTTTTAGTGAATCGGCCATAATTCCTAAACCGTAAGTCCGTTTCACATGATCTTTATATCAAAACGAAGCTTATAACATGATCTATCTTGCCATGGCAGAACATGATAATGGAAAGTGACTTATGGCTACTGTCAAACACGATTTCTTAAGGTTAACAAAAATCGGGCATTACGACGGCTATAAATCGGACGTTCCATAAATTGTAATCAACAACCCAAGCCACACCGGGCATCTAAACAACTTATACACATAATAAGCATCTCAACAAGTCCAGAAGCTACTGATCTTAGCATAAAAATAATCATGTTAATCAAATCACTAAATCACTAAATAAGCATGCTTATAACATGAACATAATCATAACTAAGCTAGATCCATCAAGAACATGCTTAAAACTCAAAGTAGATCTAGGGTTTTCAATTCTTATACCTTTCTTGGAGTATGTACTAGCCTCACAAATCTTGGTATGGTCCTTGGATAGCCTTAAGTTAGCTAGGATCAACCATGAAAACAAGAAAAACAAAGATTAGTTCTTGAAAACACTATTCATCATCATTTTTGATGATTTATTTGAAAATGGAAAACGATGAATTTGAAGCTGAAATTTCTAGGGGATCTAAGATATGATATGAAGTACTCACCATAAATATTTCAAGATCAAATGATGGTTGGAAGCCTTACTTCTAGCACCTTGGCAGAATTTTTCAAGGAAGAAAGGAAAATGGAGAGTTCTTTGTGTTTGCTTGGTTGTTTTGATAATAATTCATAAAGTGATGAGCCTTGGATGATATCTCATCTCTTTTTACTTTATTAAAGTGCTTTTAGAATGAATGGTGAGATTTGAAAGCATGTGTAGCACTTGGATTGATTTATGGCTAACTAGAGTTTGATTTGGCTAACTACTAGTTCAATCCTTAACATGCTAGTTACTTAGCCCACTTGGTTGCTAGATATTTATCTAGCAGCTTATGCATGACTCTTGCTTCCACTGCTTGTTTCTTTTGTCCGGTTATTGCTCGTTTCGATTGATCGTTCGGGCGAATAACTAAGTAGTTTCACCTCTAGGGTTTACCGGGAAATTTCTCGATATTCATAATACCTTCCCCAATCCTTAATATAATCCTCGTGATGACCATGTAGGATATTTAATCTCGATACGAACTTAATCCGTAATCTAGGATTTGTTCGCTTTATTGATTAATCACGTTATAACGTTTTAGCGGTTTCTAGAACGCTTGTTTCACTGCCTCAGTGGTTTCCTACCTTCATTCTTAAATCAAATATAATAACATCCCAAAATATCAAATCCTCAAAGTTAATATCTCAATTCTTGGATTATAATAATATTTAATCCACTGTCCGGTCAAATATTATACCGAAAAAGAATTTGGAATTTCTGAATTCCGATCGTCTCTGCATTCACTTATTTCCCCCGCGTATTACTAATATGACTTCGAAACATCCATATCACGTCCCGTACATAGGGTGGCGTGAAAAGTTTTCCAATTTACAAAATCACTATTCATCCACCAAATTACTATGCACGTACGGGAAACACTATGCACGTACGGGAAACACTATGCACGTACGGGAAATACTATGCACGTATGGGAAACACTATGCACGTACGGGAAACACTATGCACGTATGGGAAACACTATGTGCGTACTCATTTCCCTTCAAGGATCCATTAGCTCCTTCCTGGATGGTAGATTATTCTTATCTAGCTCCTCAACCATCGAATTACTCTATTCTGACTATATACCAATGCATCAGGATCATTGTCCAAAGCAATATCCATTCATTACAATCATTGTTCTTTGAAACCACCATTCATTAGAGCTGGTGACCTTGTTGTCGGAATCATTGTTCCTCATTTTATCATTACTTAATAAAAAGTTTTAATTATATCCAAAATTTGGGGTTCTTACAGTCTCCCCTCCTTAAAAGGATTCCGTCCCGAAATCAGGTAGGAAGCAAAGAGTCGTTTGCCTGTCGTTCACTTTTTAGCTTCCCGGTCAATTCTTAGTCGTTCTACCCTTCCTCAGCACATCTTCTAGTGCTACAATCCATACTGTATCCTTTTTCCATCAACGTTGCTACTTTTCGTACAACTCACTATCCGGGTTATACTCTTACTCAGTCTTATCCTTATTGATACCTGCAGTAACATTGGTATCACTATCACCCTACGAATTCGGAGGTAACCTCGCTCGTACTGTGCATTTCCTGATCGCTTTAATCTTCGCAATCTCGATCAATATAGAGAAGTGGAAAGATTTATTGAGAGATCACTATGATCAATTGAACATTTGTTATATTGCATAGTTAGTACAGAAGGGGCCAGCCTTTAGTACTTGACAAGCAATTAAACAAGTTATGGTATTCCACTTAGACTTCTATCACATAGACAGATAGTCACGTAGCAGTACCTCCCCTCCTAAAAGGGTTGTTCTTCTCAATTCATAAAGAAGATGAATAAGAGAGAAGAAGATAACAGAGTTCTAAAGGATTATAGAAAGCTTTCATGATTGTAGAATATCATACTCAGAATTTACCTCTGAACTATAGAGGTTTATCAAAGAAGAAATTAATCATAATTATATCCAATACTATTTGATCGCAATCTCACGTGACAACATATCTTGCTGCTTTGTCCATTATTCTATGGACAAATACTCTTGTTCAATCTTAGCGATACTCACATTCGGGAAATCCTTCAACCTTTCAGGTTAAATCTTAGATTTCTCACTTGACATCATTATTACTGACATCCCATATCATGTTACTAGCTTTTTCATAACTATAATATTGACACTATCAGGTTGTCATCCTGAGAATTCATTAGAAAACCCATTCATAACATTCCTTGCTTCTCATTCCATAGTTGCTTTCCCAGCCTTTTCTTTATCAATCACATCCTTCTTATTATCTGATTCTTACTCATTTCTATTATTTACTTTCACCTTCACCTCTTTATTGAGACACCTTTTTGCACTTGGTACCTCCTTATCGGTATTCCGTCACATTTATTCTATAATCATCACGTTATTATAATTTAAACTTTCCGAAATGAATCTGGCCCGATCCCTTTAACTTAGATTCATATAATCTACTTCTGCCAACCTTGTTTCTCATCACTTGTTCTTTTCTATCCGTGGTTTTCCAAAAGTTGTCTTTCGTAAGTCAGACCAGGTCGTATATCTACATGCTCGTACTCCTATCATCTGTTGAACATCTGCATTTTACTGGCGTAGCCTTGCCACATGAAAACCCGTTATGACCGTGCTATAAGTTTTGGGGGTAAGGCTGGCTCGAGAACACTTTTGAACTCTCAAATGGCCCAATAAGTCTCGGGCTCAACTGCCCTTCCCTCCAAGTCTCATTAATTCTTTCTACGGGAATACATTTGGCATCATGAATCATCAACCTCATATTCTCTATCTGGTTTGCGCAGAAATACACTAACACAAACTTGCTTGTCATTCATCAACATGCCATTTAGTTTATCAATAGCAACACTTGCCTGATAATCGGGTGTGGGTGGAGATAGCGTGTCCTGGGTCTGCTCGATAATCTATAAACAATCAGAACATTCGAGATTAACCACTTAACACCTTTTAAAAGTCTAGGTATAACTTCACTTAAATCGAAACACGTTTTCGAATTAACTCGTTATACACATTTTAGTGTAACTCTTTTTATCACCGATATGATCCGACATTCGTTCGTTATTATGACATGTCATCATACCCACACTTGGTATATACTTAAGTCGTAAAAGTTCTAAAGTCGATCGATTACGAACCGAGATTATGCCTAGAGTTTTATCGTTCGTTTTCTAAGTTATAACCAAATTTATACTTTTAAGGGGTTCGTTCGCGTTTAACTTCGATTCGAACATTTTTATAAAATCGGAAAACGATTCGTTTCACATGAGGTTTTCTCTCACACCTTCCTTTTTACCTCTAGTATTTAATTACCAAGATTCGCCACTGACTTACGTATTTTACGAGGGTTCAATTTCAGTTACGAATTCTCGTTTACGGTTTCGAACTACTTTTAGTATATCGACCATAACTCCTAAACCGTAAGTCCGTTTCACACGTTCTTTATATCAAAACGAAGCTTGGAACATTATCTATATTATCATGGTAAAATACAACACTGGATAGTGAGTTCATGCTACTGTGATGCACGGTTTTTAAAGATTATCGAAAATTCGGCATTACGACGGCTATGTTTACACGAGTTCCAAAGTTTTCACATCTCCGTGAATCAATCAAGCACTACACCCCATCCATTCTAACACATGATAACATCATGACTAGTCTAACAACATCTCATCTCAACCATCTCATGGATCATAATCCAAACAATAACCACAATCAACTAATAACATAGATCTAAGCATAACATAGCATACTAACACTAAATCATCCATAAAACTCATAAAATCTCAAAATGGTACCAAGGGTTTTTGGAGCTTGTTACCTTCCTTAGAGAGTGATATAGCCTTATCAAGCCTTGATCTATCCTTATGTGACCTTAATCTAGCTAGATCAATCAAAAGAAACATAAAAATCAAAGGTTAGTTCATAAGAACACTATTCACCCTCATCTTTGTTGATTTTTTTGAAAATGGAAACTAAGGAATTTGAAGCTAAAATTTTGAGGAGATCATTTTTATGAAATTTAAGACTCACCTTAAAAATTACAAGATCAAACAATGGTTGGAAGTTGGATTTTTGTTTTGGAATTGTTGCAAAAGTCGAATGGAAGAGTAAAGGAGAGAGTTTGATGTTTTCTTGTGGTTTTGATTGGAATAATGCATAAAGTGGATGAGCCTTGGATAATATCTCATCTCTTTTTACTTTAATAAAGTGATGATGCTCTAGATGATGTCTTTTTGAGGACAAGTGTTGAAGATTGGATGGTTTAAGGCTTAACCAAGTGGTGGCTTGCTAAGTACTAGTTTAAATCTCTAAGTATGCTAGTTACTAGAGTCCACTTGGTTTCTAGATCTTTTCTAGTGGCTTATGCATGACTCTTGCTTCCCCTGCTTGTTTCTTTTTTCCGGTTATTGCTCGTTTCGATTGATCGTTCGTAGGAATATTTCACGGATTTCTAATTAGGGTTTACCGAGAATCTTCTTAATATTAATACTATCATTCTCCATCTTTCTTACTAACTTTCAAATTTATATTCCTTAAATCCTTTCGTTAAATTTTTAAGTCTTTCAGTGTCCAGGGAACTCTCGGAGAAAATAAAAGTGCGGTTTTTCAGAATCCGAAAGCTTTTACATACACTTATTTTCCTCCTGGATCACTAATACGAACTCGGAAATCCGTTCCGAATACTTCTATATGGTGTCGTCTCATAATATTCTCTTTTCCACCAAAACACTATTCATTCTTTATTCTCTACTTATTCTCTTAGGGTTGTACAATTGTCCCTGATCTCTTTCGATCGTTCCTTAACCTTTTTACGGACCCACTGGATCAGTAACAGATATCGATTTGGATGACATAAGAATAATCTTCTCCTTTAGAATTATCAAATCTCAATTCCCTAGGAGATAGATAATTCTTATCTAAAGTGTCAACCAATATTATTCTTCATGGCATATAACATTTGAATCCAAATCTATTCCTTTCATTCATTATCTCAATCGTTACATCGTAGTCGTAATCACTATTCACCATTACCTCAGTATATAATAAAAGTTTTAATTATATCCAAAATTTGGGGTTCTTACACTCTCCCCTCCTTAAAAGGATTCCGTCCCGGAATCAAGTAGGAAGCAAAGAGTCGTTTGCCTGTCTTTTACTTTTTTTTTGCTTCCTGATCAATTCTTAGTCGTTCTACCCTTTCTCAGCACATCTTCTAGTTCTACAATCCATACTTTATCCTCTTTCCATCAACGTTGCTACTTTTCATACCACACACTATCCGGGTTATGCTCTTACTCAATCTTATCCTTAGTGATACCTGCAGTAACATTGGTATCTCTATCATACTGCGAATTTTGAGGTAACCTCGCTCGTACTGTGCATTTCCTGATCGCTTTAATCTTCGCAATCTCGATCAATATAAAGAAGTGGAAAGATTTATTGAGAGATCACTATGATCAATGAACATTTGTTATATTGCATAGTTAGTACAGAAGGGGGCCAGCCTTTAGTACTTGACAAGCAATTAAACAAGTTATGGTATTCCACTTAGACTTTTATCACATAGACAGATAGTCACATAGCAGTACCTCCCCTCCTTAAAGGGTTGTTCTTCTCAATTCATAAAGAAGATGAATAAGAGAGAAGAAAAGAAAAGAATTCTAAAGGATTATAGAAAGTTTTCATGATTGTAAAATATCATACTCAAAATTTATTTCTGAACCATAGAGGTTCATCAAAGAAGAAAATAATCATGATTATATCCAATACTATTTGATCGCAATTTCACGTGTCAACATATCTTGCTGCTTTGTCCACTATTCTATGGACCTATACTCTACTTCAACCTTAGCAACGCTCACTCCAGAAAATCTTTCAACCTCTCAGGTTAAATCTTAGGTTTCTCCCTTGACATCATTGTTACTGACATTCCATGTCACGCTACTAGCTTTTTTATATCTATAATATTAACACTATCAGGTGGTCATCCCAAAGGTTTGTTAGAAAACCAATTCATTAATCCATTCATAACATTCCTTGCTTCACATTCCATAATTATCTTCCCCATCTTTTCTTTATCAATCACATTCTTCTTATTATTTGATTCTTATTTACTTCTGTTATTTACTTCCACATTCATCTCTTTATTGAGACATCTTTTGCACTTGGCACCTCCTTATTGGTATCCCATCACATTTACTCTATAATCATCACATTATTCGAATTTAAAACCTCCGAAATGAATCTGGCCAATTTCTTTAGCTTAGATCCAATATAATCTACTTCTGTCAACTTGTTTCTCATCACTTATTCTTTTCTACCCGCGGTTTTCCACAGGTTGTCTTTCATAAGTCAGACCAGGTCGTATATCTACTTGCTCGTACTCTTATCATCTATCGAGTATCTGCATTTTACTGGCGTAGCCTTGCCACATGAAAACCCGTTATGACCGTGCTATAAGTTTGGGGGTAGAGCTGGCTCGAATGCCACCTTCCGAACACTTTTAAACTCTCAGATGGCCCAACAAATCTCGGGCTCAACTGCCCTTAATTCTTTCTACGGGAATACATTTAGCATCATGAATCGTCAACCTCATATTCTCTATCTTGTTTGCGCAGAAGTACACTAACCCAAACTTGCTTGTCATTCATCAACATGCCATTTAGCTTATCAATAGCAGCACTTTCTTTATCTTTACGTTGTCATCTACTTTCTTAGAAGAATCACCATCGCTTGTTGTTTACGTAGTGCGTTAATAGCTAACCCTACGGGTTTCAAATCCCTTAGGGAGACAAAGTAATCACTATTCCTTATCCATAAGGAACACTTCCTGAACTTGATGTAGATATAACATGAAGTAGATAGAATTGCAGAAGAGTTTCAAGCATCGTAGCTAGGTCCGGTTGATGAAACTATCACTTATGCATCTTCCATAAAAGACTGGAAACCTAACGGTTTACTTCATCAATTTTTGTACCATGGTCCTGGTTTGCCTCAAAACGGGACCTTCTAAGGTACGTAATATGCTTAAGACTCCATCAGGAATTGAATCTTTACTTAAACTATTATTACCGTCAATTCTTGCAAAGTCATCAGAAGGAATGTAAATTCCTCCATTCCGATATGACCTTCAAGGTCCTTCCAAATATCATTCTGTTTCTTCGGTATGAACATTTGTAATTATTCCTTTATACTTAGATTGTCGGCCACCTCATTGGCCTTTCCTGATACTAACAATTTCTTGTAATCCATGTTCTCTGGATACATTCCAACTCAAACTTTTCTACCTCATTCCCATCACTGTTGGGTTAAAGCATTCTCCATTAAGCTCTGCTGAAGGAGAAAATATAACTATCAGTCTTTTTTTTTCCATAAGTCATTGCTTCCACCTTCCCGTGGGAACTTTATCAAAGTTACTCTTGATCATACCTAGGATATTTGTTCTCTTAGTTCTTTCTTGTTCTAGGATAATCTCAACCTTTGTTGGTTCAATCCATACTTTCCCATGGTTTCACACATGCCTCGTCTGGCATAATTATTTCTATGTCATATATTCCCTACCAAACTTCCATTTTGAACTTCAGAATATTACCTTTTTCCTTGTAAGGTTTCTTAGGTAATCTCATCATTCTTCCTGTATTTTCTGGGTACAGGGCACATCAAAATATCAGTAATTAATCATATAATAATTCTGTCTATATACATTTCAAAACTGCTTATTTTTTATAAATCCTCAAAGTTTGATGTCGCCTTAATCAATTCAATTTATATCATCCAAATTCACAATGTCCTTTATTAGGGGTAATGCCATCCCTTGTCCATTCCCCAGGGTTTGCTTTACTCTATGGATATCTTATCCTTAATTCAACTGCCAAGGAATTCCTGCATCCTATAATTGGAAATCAAATCATGTATCCTTAATAAGGGTCTCTTTTCAATCATTCTTATTTGATAATCGATCGGTAGCTTACTGCTAATTTCTTCTTTCAGATAGTGGTCAACCTATTTGACCTTCCAAAAGACAACGTATGTCTATCTGCTCTCTTACAGAACTTGTTAATGGTAGCAAGGATGTTCTGAAAGATATTGGTCGAGTTCAACGTGAATTTCCTAGTGCTTATCGTTCTTCGCAAAGGTACTTGCCTCAGAGAAAATTCCTACAGCATATTGTTCAATTTCTGACCATTTCTATACTCTCTTCATATACCTTCATTGTTTACTTTCCTCCGTCATAATATATTCATGGTATTCATGATACCCTAACATCATACATCTCAAGTCATTATACTCCCATTTTACTCGTAATCTTGGACAACCATATACACATGAGTCACTTTAGTACGGGTGACCCCATCCCAAAAAGGTCTAGTGAATTCCCAATCAAAACATGGGCTGTTCAGCAGAAGATTCCTATGATCTCATTAATGTTTCTTTTATATCAGAAGGCCTTGCAGTCGGTGCTTTCTTAGAAGCAACCCTGCTTTGTCCTTTCATTGCTGGTCTAGTCACTTGATAATACTTTGTGACTTGGCCTCAACTGGCCACAATATATATATATATATATGATTTTAGGGGTTGGCTAATAGCATTACTTTTCTAGCAATTGCCGGCATAGTGCCTTCTTTGATACCTTTCTACCTTTCTAAAACTTTACTTCATATAAGTCTTAATCGACTATTCGGCACCGTCTCTGGTCACCTTTCCTCTATTTTTATCTTTTCAACTATTCTTATCACTACCACGTGCCACGCAAGCTTACCATTCCTGGCATAACAGCCTTTTCATTTAAGTCAATCCTGGAATTTCTCAGTCCGGCTGGTTTCTTACTTACATTTCCTGTTTCCGTCCAATCTCACTTCATCATTTTATCTCTACCATCGATTGTAATACTCAGGGTCCGTCTACTAACCCATATATGACGGCAACCTTACCCAATCCACAGGGTTCGCTCCAGTTTCCATTATCTTCAATGATGTTCTCTGATAATCAGAAAGACAAGATTTGCCAAAATTCGATGAATTCCTTTTTTTTTTGAATCAGGGAAATTTTGGTCAATCTATTCACCTACTGGTAACATTAAGGAGACCAATTTCGAAACCTGAAGAATAGTTCTATGAACCTCCAAGCAGGTAGAACCATAAGCAGTCATAATTAACGAAATAATCGTCATCAGGTTGGAAGTTTAACCACTGGAGAGGAACCAATTATATACATCCCTTTAGAGGGGAATCAACAGTTTCAAACTGAAACCAGTCACAACTTCCTGATACCTATATGTCCTGATATTCAATATTACCAAATGTTAGTCTACCCAACCACTAGTCTCAGCAGGAACCTTACCGTCGGAGTTGGTTGTTCCAAAAAAATTTGGCACTACTAAGGCCATCCGAACCTGGTGAACCGTGTTGTCCAAATGCATCCGCCAGTACTTTGTCATGCTGCACAAGCACACATCCTAATCCTTTATGTGAAGCGTCGTTGGAAGCACAAAGTCTCCTTTTTCCATTAAGCAATGCCAACTCTTGGTCATTACCACTTTCATCTTTTAGCTCCAGGAAGATTTTCTCACATTTTTCCCTTTAACTGCTGATCGTATTACTTGATCCATTATAATTCCGTGTCGGAGTAAACTTAAGGTAACTACTATAATCCATTCAAAGAAAAGAAAGAATTTAATATTCCTCTGAGTCACATGCATCTAACATTTCTGGTTCATCATTTCACTGAGTTAAATTAACCCTATACTTAGTCTCTGACAATAGTCTCATTACGAGTTCATCTTGACTCACTGGTCTTATCTTCCGGTAGGTTCTGAGATCATTGTCTTCCTTACTACTTCCTTATATAACTTTATCCAATCATGCTGTCACTTCCCAATGTTTTCACTTTCTAACTGATTCATTCATAAAATGGACATTTTCCTGAATAAAACAACTTCATCAACCTCAATTTGGTTCCATAAATTACAACCTATGACATCTGCCTTCTCATGGCGAATTATTACTGACAATATTCATACTTATTCATTTATCAAATGATATGGCACTTACTACCTCTTCTCAACTATTCCTAGGGACTCTGCTCCTTGCCTTATATCGATGCCTTTGATAATCATACATCCTACTAGCACTCTTTTCGTTAATATGAAAGTTTCTAATGATTCTCATCTATTCCCGTATAAGATCTCAAGTAATTCTTCCAATCCGTCTTACTTGCTGGTACTACCTCCAATAGTCCAGCCACGAATCCAACATGAATCTTCAGTTCTCTTGCTAATAGCTTAGTTCTTTATGCCCACTTTTCTGAGCTCTATACCTTAATCATCTCAGTCTTTCTGGCTACAGCCCTCATTCCTCGAGGGTAAGCTCCTTATCCTAACAAGATTTTCCTTATCTGCTGGAACCTCTTCCGGGTCTCCAGTAGGGTACTCCATCGAATTACCCGCTGATCTTCAGCATATAAAGCATCATCGCGCTGCTGCTCGTATGCCTCAAGGTCTGTCACCTTACTCGTCGATACGATATCGAGCTAAGTTACTATCATGATACTTACGAGTTCCCATAAGGGTTTATATGTCATCACTACATTAAGTAGTCCGACTATGAACTTGGCAACAGTTCTTATTATCTTATTGAATTTATTGTTTTAACGTCACCTCATCTCTGGGTTTATAACGTACGCTCTGATACCACTTCTGTAACACCCCCAGATCCGGGGTCAGGGATCTGGTGGTTACGGTCTTACATCCATTAATAATACTTGACTTGAGTCCACAATAAATAAATCACATGCTGTGACCCCACAATAATATCCACTCACACGCACAACAGTTATAGTCCCAAAGATGAAATTGAAATAAGTCTTACATTAAAGGGTTACGAATAAACGTTATTACAATCCCAAAAGGATAACATCATAAGTTTAACAGTTTTGCCGTTGATTACATTAATTATACATATAGTTAAACAGGAAACAAAAGCTGTCTAACTATGCTACCTTAGCAATGGCGGCTAGCATCTCAGCGGGGAGTCCGGTGGGTCGGGTAACCCGCTTGCGCCGAGTGCGCCTGATGCGAGCCATCTGTCCTAGCTGTTGTTGTGACATAATATGAACAAAGAAAGGGTGAGCGAAAGCCCACCAACAATAATATAACTGAACAGTGATACATATATACATCAGTTCAAAATATCCTTTGAAACCATATGCCATTCATTAATGAGGTTATTGCCAGTATAATATAAAGGATGAAGTTACCAGGTAACTCAAAGTATTTGTTTGTAGAAATATCTGCTACATCAAAAGTAAGCGAGATATTCTCATTGTCATTAAAAAGAGGAACTTGCATGAAAAGATTGCAATTCCAGTTATGAACACTTTTCCAGCTCTGCCAACAATAATCATGTTGCAGGAAATAAATAAGTTTGGATGATGAACCAATGATGGAGTATTCACCGCGCCCGCTGTTCCAATCTTGATGATCAGTCGAGATCGTACAGCTCAAATTAGATTTACTACCGGTAGAAGGAAGAACTGACGGCTTTACTTGTCTACCGCCTTACTAGCTCTCCCCGGCCAACGGTTGGGCCAAAGGGGATGGACCGGCGCTACTCGGCCTCTTACACGACTCCTAGTTCAAATAGAATTCATGATTCTGAATGTAACGTTCGTCCCCCTTTCCCCAAGTATAATACTTGTTGATAAGACTCTACAAGGTAGTCGTATCTAGTTGGAAAGGAAAATTCACCAATAACTTCCAAGCTGTGGCTTGGTATCGAATATCAACTTGTTCCAACAATCTTACCCCTCGAAAGATGAGAAGGTAAACAACGACTTAATAAGTCAACAGCACCCGAGTTGCGAGTGAAGAGAATACTCTATGACCGGGAAGTCGACAAGATAAATAACATTTTCCTAGTAAGGTTCCCTTATTATTAGAGAGGTAGACTCAAAGAAGAATGATGTCTGAGAACCTTTCTTGATATAAGATTAATAATAATATGACTCCGAGGTATTTTCTGTAATAATCGAAGAAGATAAACCTTATTGAGGTTATTCCAAGTATGAAATAAATATTCAGAGAATATTTATTGAATTAAAAATATTTAAAGAATATTTACGAATATTAAAGGATATCTTTAATCAGGGTATTTCTCAAAATAATCCCTGGTGAAACATCAGGAGAATATTTATTGAATAAATAAATATTTAAATGAATATTCAAAATAATATTCATTAATTAATAGGGCCTGAAAGGAATACTTAAGATAATATTCATAATTAATTAGGAATTTAAATGAATATTCAAATAATAATATTCATTTAATGAATAATATTCTAAATGAATATTAGTAATCCAAGCCCTAAAGGAATATTCGAGATAATATTCGATAAATAAATCAGGCTTCAGATGAATATTTAAAATAATATTCATCAAGTAATTAATATCTTAAATGAATTTTCAAAATTAATATTTATTTAATAAAATAATATTCTATATGAATATTCAAATAATATTCATTTAGTAGTCTCATCTTTAGAAGAATATTCGAAATAATAATCGATAATCAATTCGACTCTGAATGAATATTGAGAAATATTATTCGTCGAATGGTTACGTTCAAATAATTATTTGAAGTAATGATCGTTAAATAAATAATCTCGAACGAATATTCAAATAATATTCGTCGCCCGAATAAGGGAAAATTTTACTTAAATATTTTCCTTCGAGGTAACCTTGATATATCAAGAAATATTGTCTCCCGGTCTATAGTTGATGAATAAGATATATACACCCTTCTCTGAGGGTCTTACAATAACCGGCTTATAATTGATACGTTAGCTGTATAATTTATAAGCCAATAAACAATCAGGGAACAAGCATAATGATATAACTTGAAAGTAGGCATGCATGCTATGGCATATGTACAACAGAAAACATATATATATATATATATATATTCAATCACAACAACAGCCTAAAAGAAGGGAATTGAAACTTGTCTGGTAGTCGAGTACGGTAAGGGGTAGTGGTAGCGGGTCCCGGGTCAGCTTGGTGATCTATAAATAGCCAAGGCATTCGGGATTAATCACTTAACATCTTAAAAGTTAAGTTATACTTAAATCGAAACACGTTCTCGAGTTATCTCGTTATACCCCTTTTAGTGGATTCCTTTTATCATCGATCCGACCCGACATTCGTTCGTTAATACGACATGTCATTGTACTTACACTTGGGACATACTTAAGTCATACAAGTTCTAAAGTCGATCGTTACAAATCAATATTATGCTCCGAGTTTTATCGCCCGTTTTCTAAGTGTTTTACCGAAGTTATAATCAAGCGGGTTTTTAGGGGTTCGTTTGCGATTAACTTTGATTCGAACATTTTTATAAAATCGTAAAACGATCCATTTCACATTAGGTTTTCTCTCACACCTTCCTTTTTACCTCTAGTATTTAATTACTAAGATTCGCCACTGACTTACGTATTTTACGAGGGTTCAATTTTAATAACGAACTCGTACTTACGGTTTCGAACGTCTTTTAGTGAATCGGCCATAATTCCTAAACCGTAAGTCCGTTTCACATGATCCTTATATCAAAACGAAGCTTATAACATGATCTATATTGCCATGGCAGAACATGATACTGGACAGTGACTTATGGCTACTGCCAAACACGATTTCTTAAGGTTAACAAAAATCGGGCATTACGACGGCTATAAATCGGACGTTCCATAAATCGTAATCAACAACCCAAGCCACACCGGGCATCTAAACAACTTATACACATAATAAGCATCTCAACAAGTCCAGAAGCTACTGATCTTAGCATCAAAATAATCATGCTAATCAAATCACTAAATCACTAACTAAGCATGCTTATAACATGAACATAATCATAACTAAGCTAGATCCATCAAGAACATGCTTAAAACTCAAAGTAGATCTAGGGTTTTCAATTCTTATACCTTCCTTGGAGTATGTACTAGCCTCACAAATCTTGGTATGGTCCTTGGATATCCTTAAGTTAGCTAGGATCAACCATGAAAACAAGAAAAACAAAGATTAGTTCTTGAAAACACTATTCATCATCATCTTTGATGATTTATTTGAAAATGGAAAACGATGAATTTGAAGCTAAAATTTCTAGGGGATCTAAGCTATGATATGAAGTACTCACCATAAATATTTCAAGATCAAATGATGGTTGGAAGCCTTACTTCTAGCACCTTGGCAGAATTTTTCAAGGAAGAAAGGAAAATGGAGAGTTCTTTGTGTTTGCTTGGTTGTTTTGATAATAATTCATAAAGTGATGAGCCTTGGATGATATCTCATCTCTTTTTACTTTATTAAAGTGCTTTTGGAATGAATGGTGAGATTTGAAAGCATGTGTAGCACTTGGATTGATTTATGGCTAACTAGAGTTTGATTTGGCTAACTACTAGTTCAATCCTTAACATGCTAGTTACTTAGCCCACTTGGTTGCTAGATATTTATCTAGTAGCTTATGCATGACTCTTGCTTCCACTGCTTGTTTCTTTTGTCCGGTTATTGCTCGTTTCGATTGATCGTTCGGGCGAATAACTAAGTAGTTTCACATCTAGGGTTTACCGGGAAATTTCTCGATATTCATAATACCTTCCCCAATCCTTAATATAATCCTCGTGATGACCATGTAGGATATTTAATCTCGATACGAACTTAATCCGTAATCTAGGATTCGTTCGTTTTATTGATTAATCACGTTATAACGTTTTAGCGGTTTCTAGAACGCTTGTTTCACTGCCTCAGTGGTTTCCTACCTTCATTCTTAAATCAAATATAATAACATCCCAAAATATCAAATCCTCAAAGTTAATATCTCAATTCTTGGATTATAATAATATTTAATCCACTGTCCGGTCAAATATTATACCGAAAAAGAATTTGGAATTTCTGAATTCCGATCGTCTCTGCATTCACTTATTTCCCCCGCGTATTACTAATATGACTTCGAAACATCCATATCACGTCCCGTACATAGGGTGGCGTGAAAAGTTTTCCAACTTACAAAATCACTATTCATCCACCAAATTACTATGCACGTACAGGAAATACTATGCACGTACGGGAAACACTATGCACGTACGGGAAATACTCTGCATGTATGGGAAACACTATGCACGTACGGGAAACACTATGCACGTATGGAAAACACTATGCACGTACTCATTTCCCTTCAAGGATCCATTAGCTCCTTCCTGGATGGTAGATTATTCTTATCTAGGTCCTCAACCATCGAATTACTCTATTCTGACTATATACCAATGCATCAGGATCATTGTCCAAAGCAATATCCATTCATTACAATCATTGTTCTTTGAAACCACCATTCATTAGAGCTGGTGACCTTGTTGTCGGAATCATTGTTCCTCATTTTATCATTACTTAATAAAAAGTTTTAATTATATCCAAAATTTGGGGTTCTTACAGTACGAGGTTCATCCATGAACGCCCTAAAAGGAGGAACCAGAGGCTTTAAAAGCTAGAGTAAACAACAAAGCTAACAACGGAATCTCAGTTGGAATGGACTTGATTCTGCATACACGAAGGTAATGGAAAAAAATCAGGGGTGGCTTCCCCCAGGATGATGTTATTAACAACTTTGGATATGGAGGATGGAGAAAACCTGAAACACTCGATAAAAGACATATTGGGGGGTATTGGTTGAAGCGCCTAAGCGGAGGCCAAAGAAAGGAGGTTTTATCATCTAGACAAAGAAAATGGTTACATACCTCCCATTCATAAGGAGGAGCATAGCTTCCCACGCAGAATAAAAAAAGTAGTTGAAACTACGACGAGACGTGTATAGCCAGCTTCACGGATGTCCATTTACACTTTTGCTCAAAGAGGATGAGAAGCTTAACATGATTCAATATTGGCCATGGACAAACTACACCGAGGAATCGGGGGGTAGTGGTTACCAGGCTACATGGAGGATTTCTAAGATGCACCCTATTTTTTAAATTAGAAGATGTACAAAGGAGGTTCAGGTTCACAAACCCTTGGCGGCCTTCAGCCTCAGAACCCCTTACTGGGTTACAACGACAAAACTCGACATAAAACATGATCTTCAACAATCAACATGGTCGGTTGTATAGGTGGTCACAATTATATCCATGGCATACATCTGGAGTAAGATCTAAAAGGAATTATATTGAATAACTAGAGACCGGGAATATTATGGAATATTGTTTCGAACTTGGAACATGGAGGAGATCATTGGAAAAACATATCGGGTGGCAAGGATATAAACATCAGGATGTAGAAGTGTGTAAGGATGGCAAGTATATGTGGACGTACGTGCATCAAACGTAACCTGCCAAAAATTTAATTGAGGCAACCACGACATAGGGTTACAACAACCGAATCCCGGAGGTGCATGAATGGAAATTATTGAATCATCATCGAGGAAAAATAACATAGTCTTTCTTGGAAGGAATTTTACGAGTAGTAGCCACTTCACCTATGATACCCCTTGTTTCTTACAATGAGTACGCTCACGTAAGCTTAGAGGTTCAGGGTGAAGGTTGATTGAACTTGATTCTGGATTACATAAGGTTCCTCTTGCATGTAATGGCTGCAAGGAACCGGGGGGTAGTGGATGGTATACTGCCGATGATGGTATCTTGAAAGTGGTAAATTTTTAAGCAAACGGAACTTTCACGCAATGAATGGGCCAGGACCATGCGATTCTTGAGGTTCTGGTATGCGAACCCCTAATGGAATCTAATTCAAGGTACCATTAGAAGCTAGATCAAGGAGCATATGCGGATTGGATTTCATAAATTGAGTTGGAAAGGATTTATCATGTATGGATCATGCATGAGCTGGATTTACCATGTATGGATTATAAATGAATCACATGTGGATTACGTGCGCAAGGCAGGATTGGAAGCACATGGATTATGTGATAATTGATTACATGGACTATATGGAACATGTATGGATTATACATGTATCAAGGCAGGAACATATATGGATTATACATGAATCAAGGCAGGAACATGTATGGATTATACATGAATCAAGGCAGGGACATGTATGGATTATGCATGTATCACATGTGGATCACATGTGTATGGATTGGGACCACAAAGGCAGGCTGGTCCTAGGGAAACTAGGGCCATAAGATTCCCTTATATTGGAGGTTCACTCGTTTGAACCCTGAAAAGGCGTAACGCCGATAAACTTCCATGTAATCACGTTGACCAGCCTCTTTATGGGATTTATGTACAGCTGTGGAAGCTATGTACAAATTGGCTAATGGCTTCACCATGACCCCAGGGAAACTGGGTCAGTGAGGTCCAACTCTTGGAAATTGGAACGCTAAGGATTTTAGCGGTGTAAGGAAATCACATGGGATTGGCAAACAGCTTCGCCATGACCCCAGGGAAACTGGGTGAGTGAAGTCTAACTCAAGGATATTGGAAGGCTAAGGAAATTAGCATTGTGAGGAAATCACATGGAACCTCGTTGAGGGAATCTCCGAGGATGGAACCTGGTCGAGGGAAAATCCTAGGATGGAACCTCGTTGAGGGAATCTCTGAGGATGGAACCTGGTCGAGGAAAACTCCCAGGATGGAACCTCGTTAATTTTAGGAATTCTTCATGCACTCTAGGTCTGATCCCGTAGACCGATCTAGGATTATAGGTTCAATCGGTAAGAGGTTCTACCTTATATTAGTAGAAGCCCGGGGTAAGGCATGAGCACTTATCTGTGAAATAATTTTAATGACTTGATTAAAACTATGATCACTTTATCTTTGCCTTTATTTGCTTAACTGCTGTGAATAACTATGTGTACTTATATGCTTTGTGTGTTATGTGTACTTATGTGCTTCATGTCTTATGTTCGCATGTCTTCTTTGTGTGTTCGTGTGTTATTGTTTACGTGAACCTAATTCATTACTGTAAGATAGGTTATACCAAAGGACTTTAGGGGGTTGTAGGTGTATTGACCTGCTAGGTGGAAACCTTTTAGGTACGAACCTCTTAGGTACGAGCTTCCCCGGGGAATATAGATTGGACCTGGATTGGATTGGATTTGGACTTGGACTTGGAATGGATCTGGATTGGATTGGATTTTGACTTGGAATGGATCTGGATTTGATTTGGACTTAGATTGGATATGGACTTGGAATGGATCTGGATTGGATTGGATACGGACTTGGAATGGATCTGGATTGGATTGGATTTGGACTTGGAATGGATCTGGATTGGATTGGATTGGATTTGGACTTGGATTGGATTTAGACTTGGATTGGATCTGGATTGGATTAGATTTGGACTTGGATTGGATCTGGATTTTGTTAGGTCCCAAAGTATCGTAGAAGGGGGGGTTGATAATAAACTCGAAGGGGTGTTACAACTTCTAATCCAATGGATTAGCTTCAAAACCTAAACACTCCTAAGGATAGTTTAGGCACGAGGGCCTTCTACCCGACACTTCCTGAAAGCGGGCTAAGCCGACTTTCCTACTAGATGGACTGTCTAGCAGCTTACACTAAGAAGATATAAGAGAGAGAAGAGAGAGTTGTGTGTTAAGGTGTGTTTTGAAATGAAATAAAATAGGCCTATTTATAGATTTTCTAGAAAATCACTATGCTGCATAGTACCCCAAAATTATGTACGGGATGACGATTCAGCAACCGCCTTTCTTGTTTTTCAATCTTCAAACCTTCTAATTACAAATTTCAACAAAAAGCTTTCTGACAAAAACTTTGAATTTTATATTTGTGTGGGCCCCACCTGATTGAATAGTACTTTTGGGTACTATTCATGAATAGTAATTTTAGCTACTATTTATATGAATAGTACTATTCATGTGAATAGTGATTTCGATTACTATTCATATGAATAGTGATTTTGGATACTATTCATTTTCCTCTTAATTTGACATCCTTAAATATGCAGCTTCCAAAATGGAGGATATCAATACTGCTCTAAACTCAATCATACCTCTTAACAGTTTTTCTGAGTTAGATACTTCGATTCCTTTGTGAAGTGTTGACGCCTAGTGCAACTGGTCTGGTTCACAGACGACTAACATTCACTCATGGTCTTCGTATCATGTCTTTAAGAACACTGCTAAGAATTGTGCAACAATAAAAACTTTATCTCTAGAATCTTTTGGCCCTTCAACTGAATCATCTGTACATCTTATTTTGTCACTGAGGCTTGATCATGTAAATGAACTTCTTTCAGCAACTTGATCCTTGTTGATGCCTGTTGTTTAAATTTCACGATCCCTGTATAGAGTTAATATTATTTATCTTTTATTCTAGTTGAGTTATATATGTCCTCTATTACATATTATATTACATTATTCTTTACAATCTCCCCCTATTTGATTGTTAGGGTTTGACAAGAAAATTCCTAGAGGATAACTCAACTGATACAACAAAAAATGAAATACAAAGATAAATAATATTAAAGCGCATTCTGGATCATATATACATTTTCCAGATTTCTAAAATTTGAACAAGTGCAAGATAAATTGTTCCTCGAGACTGAACATATCTTCAATTTTGCCTTGCTTTCTTTCCACTAATACTCTCACTAGCTTTTCCTTTCCCAAAATAAAGTTAATTCCGTGTCAACAACCTTTTCCTTGCCCTTACGCCTAGTTGATTTTTCTTGATCATCCAACTTCTCCCCCTCAGTTGGGTTATCCTCCAGAGTAGTAGGATGTGGGGTTGGTAAATTAGACGAAGATGGTTTTGCCAAGGAATTAATTGCAAGACTAAACTGGGATGCCATGGAACTTGACTGAACCTGGAATGCATCATGTTGAATAAGTTGCAAATTTTTGATTTCTGCAATGGACTTACAGATATTTGACAACTCTTCTCCATTGTTTGGACTAGTGTAAGGAGTCTGCTGTATTCCTTTCTGGTTACAGGTGCATGTGGTTGAGTAGGTTGCTCACTCATACGTTCTGCAGGTGTTTCACTCAACACTCTATATTCACTCGGTTTAGTGGTTTGGGTTAAACTTACATGTTCTGTTCGTGTTTCTCTCCACTCTCCTCCAGAGCTTCCACCGATATGTGTACCTGCAAATGAAATCATCCTAGCCCCTTTTTCAGAGCTCACGAATGGTGCAATGAAAGTTCGTGAGCTTCCGTCCTCGCATAAAGCGAGTTGCCGACCACTGGTAAAGAGTGGTAAATCTCGAAAGAGATCCAAAGATTTTCCCTCTTGGAGGTTAAACTTGAATCGATTAAATGGCACAAAACCCAAGTTTCCCTCGTACGTCTGTGAAGACACTTGGTTCATAAAAGAACCTCCTACCGATGGATCTTTTTGTAAAATGGAAGATTCACCAGCAGTTATTGAGGTAGGTAATTCCACCTCGGATGCCTGTGAAGGTATTTGATCTTTCGAAAGATCATCAACCACTCTTATGTTCCGTGAAATGGAACTTAAGGTAGTTGCTCCCGTCAATTCAACCTTATTTACATTTTCACTCATTGGATAAGAAAGAATTGTATCACTAACAGTTGTCGTTACCTCAGGTTCATTGGGTTTACTCCGTTTAGAATGAGGTAGAGCGACTGATGTAACTAACTCCTTATGTGGTGCTGCTGAGGCACTATCTCCCTCAATAATGTGGATGACTGGTCGTTTAATTGACAATTGAGGTGTAGGAGTTTGTTCTGTTTGTGTTTGTATTTGTAGAACAGGCTCTTCGACCTGTGTTAGAGTCGATGGGATTTCCTGCTCTTGGTCGGGTAAGATGGCCACTAGGGGCTGTAGGAACTGTATTTCCTGTGATACAATAGGGAATACAGAGGTTGGGATAGCAGGGATTGAAATATTACCTTGTCGTATACCTGCTCTCACTGGTCTTGGTAACAACGGAAGTGGGACAGTCTTTAGATACTCAGTTAGGACTATAGGCACATCCGTATAATTCTTTCTGCTTATGTAATAAATTACATTCGTCTTCATGTAAGAACATTCCACCTTTCGACCATTTTCCGAGTGTACACTGTCTTCATCATTCAAAAAATCATTTAATATTAGCTATAGAAACCTTGGATATAGACATTTGATGTATTGAGTCTGAACATCTCTTGTTCCCAAGTGTTTCATCTTTAAAATGATTTGACCAAGCACTATTTTTCAAAAATTAATCCTCAAATTATTGGCGACCGCATACCCTATTTTTTGAATAAATTCAGGTATCCGATCTAAAAGATTTGGTCGTCACGAGAAAAATCCACAAAATAAAACATTTGTTTAATAATAATCATTCACTTGTGATTGACCAACACTGGAAATATAACATCTGTGACCTCAAACATACCAAGATCTTTTAAGGTTATAGGGCTAGAAACAAGAATCCAAATTCCATTAAGTAAAAAGTATTCATTCTTTACAACATTCTCTTCGATCAAATCTTAAATCACTGGTGTAACTTCGATAAGAAGTACGCCAGGCCAACTAGGCTAGTACATAATAATAATAAATATTAGAACTCAATCATAAAAAATAGATCTTACACTAAATCTAGACATCCTGAGCCAAGTCATCTTCGAAATAGCATAACTTTTCTTCTCTTTCTGAACAGTGCGGATAAGTCTCGCCAAACTACCTTACTGAAATGTTAGAATTTACAACAGCAAGTATGAGCGAAAGAAATCCTCAGCAAGCGTATAAAAATTTTGATACAAAAACCGAGATAAGTGGGATATAAAATCAACTGAAATGTAAAACAGTTTATAGAGAAAACTGAATCAACAACTGTGATATAATTCAAACCATAACTGAAATCATTTCGCATGTCATAAAAATGAATCATCTGCCAACTCACAATATATAATAGCCATTCTGGCGATATGGATTGGATATACATAACTGAAACACCATTGCCCCCTGATCTGGTTCAAAAGCAATGGGACCCTTTATACTCCACTGGTACAGCTACACCCGTGTGTATAATCCGGATTTCATGAGGGTACCAAAATAGGCAAGTAATGTTAGCCTATAGGAAGATGGAATGGTTACCATATCCTCCTTAAATATTGCTGGACCATGACAGCAACCATGGCCTCCTACGCTTTACCATTTGCCAATCCAATAGAGCAATTTCCGAATTCAACAGGAAATGCATAGTTTCACATACAGTTCACATCTCTATTATTTACTACGATAATAAGGATATGAAGTGTTTATCATAAAGAAATTTTCACATCAAGTGACTTTGTTCGCAAAAATATTTAGGAATCACAAATAGCTCTGAACAATAGCTATTCGTCATGATACGAATCAATGAAACATAAAATAAAAGTGTTTAAGATGATCAAGGGAGAAAATACTTGCCTCTGGTCCTTAGCTATAGCGTAACGCCGAAGTAATACAACTATCTTCTTCTTCCTCTATCTTACGTCATCACATCCTCTGTTGTAATCATTCGTTGTTTTGACGCTCTTGCGATTGCCACGAGTCTGATCCGTTGACATCGAGCCCACGCGTCTACTTCTATACTCAAACATAAGCTGGTACTTCAGTCTTCAAACGTCAATTTCTACTTTCTATAAACGTTTATAAACTCAACTCGAACATATTAACCATACTTACCAAAATCTCGGTCGGGAGAAAATAATTGGAAATATCCCCTTTGAACATAGACGTTTTCCCGGTGTTAAAACACCTCACAAGTAAACCAACAATTCCACAAAAAATACTGCATTCATCTCCACCTTTTCCATCATCTCCTTATCTCCGCTGACAAACCTAAGTCAATATTTACCAATTAATCCTTGTGAAGATAAAAATAATCTGACAATCATAGTCAGTAAATCAAGAAACGACGTCTACCCCTAACGACATCTTATAATATAAATCATATACACAATTAAGCACACATTAAATATATATCGACCAAAACTCAATTTATAACCTAATCCTCGATATTTAATACCTTGATAATTCACATTGCACGTATAAAGACTCGATAAGTAGATCACATAATCACATAGCACGTATTTCACATAGCAGATACGACTCACAAATAAAAGAGCACTCAAAGTATTTTTAGAATATTTAAAATATTTTTAAAGCACTTAAAAGAATTTTAGAAGATTTAATTAACCCTTTTTGAATCAAAAAGGATCGTTAATAAACCCTCCGAGTAATTATTGGATCCCCAAAATATTTAATAATGATTTAATCCGGCTTACAAATAAATTTTTAGAAATTTTAAACTATTTTTATCACTTCCTGATTATTTTTAGAATTTTAAAACAATTTTATTTCATTTTAAACAAATAAAGAAATAAATATTAAAGGTAAAATAATATTTATAAAATAAATAAATTATTTTATTTTCCAAAATAATTAAATTTGATTATTTCTCATCATATTTAAATAATATTTAATTAATTAAATTAATTGATTATTATTAATTAATCAATCAATTTAAATTAATTAAGATATTAGCTAAATAGATTTAAAATAATCAAATAAAATAAATTTCGAATTAAAAATAATTTATTAAAATTTTAAAACTATTTTTCGAAATTAAAAATAATTTTTCAAAATTTAAAAATAATTTTTCAAATTTTTAAAAGTATTTTTCGAATTTTTGAAAATAAAATTCGAATTTATAAATAATTTTGAAAAATAATTTTCCAAAACCATTTTTCAGAATTGGATTTTCAGATTTTAAGGATCAAACAGGTACTATTCATCACCATCTTCACTTGAATGCTCCAAGAACACCACCTCCATCAATGGAGGTTGCCCAGTTTTCCGGTCACCGGAAAATCAATCAATCAAAAAGTCCTAAATTATGCTCAAGAACCCTAATTTTCGAATTGATTAAACTAACAATAGAACAATGCAATTGAACATATAATTGGACTCCTGGAATCAATATGAATCTATACAAACCATCAATTCAACCGGAAAATCAAAGAATCAAAAAGCCCCAAATTCTAACATGAAACCTAGTTTTGCAGAATTAAAAAAAATTGATATAACATCGAAAATTTACCCTCTGATGAAATTGATTGTAGATTATGAAACTAGAGATCAAGATCTTTGATTCTTTGATTCGAGTATAAGAACAACAAAATCCGATATCAGAATCACCTTCAAATTCAGCTTTGATCCTCAAGAACAGGAGAGAGAAAATATTTATTTTTATATTTATTTATATATATAAACTGATTTTTATGAATTTTTAATAAATAAAAATAAAAAATTCATACTGCTATTTATATAACTCAAAAATTAATACCCCAAAAATATTTTTAACCCTTAATTAAAATTATTAAGCCTTAAAAATAATTTTTATGGGATAAAAATGTAAAAATTTTATTTTTAAACAAATGTAATATAAATATCAAAATTTTCCAAAAATTATGAATATTACAAAAATTACAAAATAATGCATTTTTAAATATCCTATCATTGTACAAAAATAATTTTATCAAAAACAAGGCCTCTAATTCAGAACAGGGGCTGGGTCCGAAAATTAAAATGCGAAATAACTGTATTCTAAAAATATAAAAATTACAGAAAAATAGAATAAAATAATCTATGATACACAAAAGTCACATAACACGTATGGGATAATTTTCCTATTTAATAAAAATACTAACGCGTTTAAATGCATTACAAATAAACTAACACACAGTAAATTAAACTAAAAATATATTTTAATATAATAAAGTACAGATAATTTTCCCTGATTGATCAAAAATATAAAATACAAAATTTTCAAATATTTTCATAATGCACCCAAATATTAATGGGGCACGGATAAGATACTGGGTAAATTTTAGTACGAGAAAAATATAGTTTTGATCCTTAAAATTCTAAAATAATCTCAAGTTACCAAAAATGTGAAAATCCTAAATTTTAAACATTTTAATAATTTATAAAAATAAAACTTTTGTACACGGGTAGAATACCGGGTATAATTTTTGTACCAATAAAATACCAACTCGATTCATAAAATTTTAAAACAAACTCAATTTATCACTTTTGATAAAAATATAAATTTTTAATAAATTAATTTTTTTTTTACTAACACAGACAGTACCAAATACAGTCTATCCGAATAACCTATTAACAATTAAACATGTAACTGCATTCAAATTAAAATTAAATATTCACAATCTTATTATTCCTTTATGGAAACCAATAAAATATTTAAATAATAATAATAATAAATCCGGAAAAATCGGGGTTGTTACAATCTTCCCTCCTTAAAGGGATTCCGTCCTCGGAATCCACTGAGGAAAAGAAATCCCTAGGGTTCCTTAACTCCTTCATCATCCACACTTGCTTTACAAAACTAGAGATAATGTTCCTTCGTAAATAACTTCTCCAAAATCTAAATTCAACTATAGGGTCTATATCTGACACAGTTATCACTGGAGTCTTACAACCCATCGTTATTCGTTTCAAATTTGGCTCGACCAACTTTCCATTAACATAATATCCTTGAAACCGTTAACATATCACTGGTGTTCTAATCTCATCGTGATCCGCTTTTGCTCGTGGTAATCCCATTGCAAAGTCTTGATTCATCCCGTCAAGGTTAACTTATTCCCAATTGATTGGCATACCTTCAAAACTTTTTGTGATGACAAAAATTATGAAATTTTGAAGAGAAGAGATTTCATATCGTAGCAAATATCCCTCTTTTTTGGTTATCAATTTATGAAATTTAAAGCAAATATTCTTTGAAATGAAAGAATAACTGAGAGATCAATATGATCATATGAACCCGACGTTGCGTGTCTTAGCTCCGACATTTACAAATAAGGTGGCCAGCCTTCTTGTAATACACAACACACCAGTGATGGCGTCCCATCCAACTTCTATCACACAGACAGATATACCTGGTGTCCCCTATAAATAGGGTTGTTCATCTCACTTGGAGTAAAGAAGTATGAAAGGAATTCCAAATGTGTTACTATCCGAAAAGAAGAACCAGGAAGAAAGTACCGAACAAGTGGTACTATATTGCAAATAAAATTATTAACCATTGGGGAAAAAATAAAAAGTTGAAAGTCTCAGAAATTTGAAAGTAGGTTTCATAATACCCTTTGAAATAATTGAAATCCAGAGTGGAGGTTGAACACAAGTGTCAAATGTCACTGTTTTGAAGAGCAAATATAACTTTTATAGAATGTCTTTTTGGGAGGGATATCAAAATAATTTATAAGAAGAGAAGGTATTGCCAAGGTTTTCGCATATGCCTTCCTTGTCAGCTTCTTCGAGGGCTTGTCATTCGATTCCAAGCTTCATCTTTTCCACATTTTAAGGACTTCGATATCGTACATCGTCGTTGAATCGTAATAATCTTTGAAGATTCCATTGCAGACATCTCCATTCGCAAACGGTCTATCCAGTTCAGGACAACTATCTCAAACGAGTACTCCAATCTTAACTTACAAATTGGTACTATATCCAATAGTCCAACACGAACTCTATATGAGCTCTGACATTCCTTACTTAGCTATACACACTCCTACACACTCTTGTTTCTAGTTTACTATAACCTCAGCTCTGATACCAACTGTGACACCCCCCAAATCCGGGGTCAGAAGATTTGGTCGTCACGAGAAAAATCCTCAAAATAAAACATTTGTTTAATAATAATCATTCACTTGTGATTGACCAACACTGGAAATATAACATCTGTGACCCCAAACATACCAAGATCTTTTAAGGTTATAGGGCTAGAAACAAGAATCCAAATTCCATTAAGTAAAAAGTATTCATTCTTTACAACATTCTCTTTGATAAAATCTTAAATCACTGGTGTAACTTCGATAAGAAGTACGCCAGGCCAACTAGGCTAGTACATAATAATAATAATAAATATTAGAACTCAATCATATAAAATAGATCTTACACTAAATCCAGACATCCTGAGCCAAGTCATCTTCGAAATAGCATCACGCTTCTTCTCTTTCTGAACTGTGCGGATAAGTCTCGCCAAACTACCTTACTGAAATGTTAGAATTTACAACAACAAGTATGAGTGAAAGAAATGCTCAGCAAGCGTATAAAAATTTTGATACAAAAACCGAGATAAGGGGGATATAAAATCAACTGAAATGTAAAACAGTTTATAGAGAAAACTGAATCAACAACTGTGATATAATTCAAACCATAACTGAAATCATTTGACATGTCATAAAAATGAATCATCTGCCAACTCACAATATATAATAGACATTCTGGCGATATGGATTGGATATACATAACTGAAACACCATTGCCCCCTGATCAGGTTCAAAAGCAATGGGACCCTTTATACTCCACTGGTACAGCTACACCCGTGTGTATAATCCGGATTTCATGAGGGTACCAAAATAGGCAAGTAATGTTAGCCTATAGGAAGATGGAATGGTTACCATATCCTCCTTAAATATTGTTGGACCATGACAGCAACCATGGCCTCCTACGCTTTACCATTTGCCAATCCAATAGAGCAATTTCCGAATTCAACAGGAAATGCTTAGTTTCATATACAGTTCACATCCCTATTATTTACTACGATAATAAGGATATGAAGAGTTTACAATAAAGAAATTTTCACATCAAGTGACTTTGTTCGCAAAAATATTTAGGAATCACAAATAGCTCTGAACAATAGCTATTCGTCATGATACGAATCAATGAAACATAAAATAAAATTGTTTAAGATGATCAAGGGAGAAAATACTTGCCTCTGGTCCTTAGCTATTGTGTAACGCCGAAGTAATATAACTATCTTCTTCTTCCTCTATCTTACGTCATCACATCCTCTGTTGTAATCATTCGTTATTTTGACGCTCTTGCGATTGCCACGAGTCTGATCCGTTGACATCGAGCCCACGCGTCTACTTCTATACTCAAACATAAGCTGGTACTTCAGTCTTCAAACGTCAATTTCTACTTTCTATAAACGTTTATAAACTCAACTCGAACATATTAACCATGCTTACCAAAATTTCGGTCGGGAGAAAATAATTGGAAATATCCCCTTTGAACATAGACATTTTCCCGGTGTTAAAACACCTCACAAGTAAACCAATAATTCCAAAAACAATACTGCATTCATCTCCACCTTTTCCATCATCTCCTTATCTCCCTTGACAAACCTAAGTCAATATTTACCAATTAATCCTTGTGAAGATAAAAATAATCTGACAATCATAGTCAGTAAATCAAGAAACGACGTCTACCCCTAACGACATCTTATAATATAAATCATATACACAATTAAGCACACATTAAATATATATCGACCAAAACTCATTTTATAACCTAATCCTCGATATTTAATACCTTGATAATTCACATTGCACGTATAAAGACTCGATAAGTAGATCACATAATCACATAGCACGTATTTCACATAGCAGATACGACTCACAAATAAAAGAGCACTCAAAGTATTTTTAGAATATTTAAAATATTTTTAAAGCACTTAAAAGAATTTTAGAAGATTTAATTAACCCTTTTTGAATCAAAAAGGATCGTTAATAAACCCTCCGAGTAATTATTGGATCCCCAAAATATTTAATAATGATTTAATCCGGCTTACAAATAAAGTTTTAGAAATTTTAAACTATTTTTATCACTTCCTGATTATTTTTAGAATTTTAAAACAATTTATTTCATTTTAAACAATTAAAGAAATAAATATTAAAGGTAAAATAATATTTATAAAATAAATAAATTATTTTATTTTCCAAAATAATTAAATTTGATTATTTCACATCATATTTAAATAATATTTAATTAACTAAATTAATTGATTATTATTAATTAATCAATCAATTTAAATTAATTAAGTTATTAGCTAAATAGATTTAAAATAATCAAATAAAATAAATTTCGAATTAAAAATAATTTATTAAAATATTAAAACTATTTTTCGAAATTAAAAATAATTTTTCAAAATTTAAAAATAATTTTTCGAATTTTTAAAAGTATTTTTCGAATTTCTGAAAATAAAATTCGAATTTATAAATAATTTTGAAAAATAATTTTCCAAAACCATTTTTCAGAATTGGATTTTCAGATTTTAAGGATCAAACAGGTACTATTCATCACCATCTTCACTTGAATGCTCCAAGAACACCACCTCCATCAATGGAGGTTGCCCAGTTTTCCGGTCACTGGAAAAATTTTCCGGCAACCTCCGGCTATGCTCAAAACGTACCAATTGTTACGTTTTTAAGTACCAAACTAACTCCAAATCACATTCTAAACTCAATTATACCATTCATTCATTCCCAGATTCGAGCAAACCAAAAATCCGGCCATAAATCAAACTAACTCCGGCCAAAAAAACGTTTTTCTACAATTCGAAACCAAATTGTATATTTAACATCACAAAATGAAGCTTATAACTCATATAATCTAACCCCTAACACCTTACATACAAACAATCAACACAAGCTTTGCAAGAATGATTTGAAAATTGGGCATAAACTAACAAACTTGAATATCACAATCCAGCTATAGAATGATACAATTAACTACATGAATCGACTCTAAATCATCATATAAAGCTATTGGAATCATCAAAACAATCGGAAAATCACTCAATCAAAAAGTCCTAAATTAGTGTAACAACCCCGATTTTTCCGGATTTATTATTATTATTATTACTTAAATATTTTATTGGTTTTCCGTAAAGGAATAATAAGATCGTGAATATTTAATTTTAATTTGAATGCAGTTATGTGTTTAATTGTTAATAGGTTATTCAGGTAGACTGTATTTGGTACTGTCTGTGTTAGTAAAAATGTTTATTAAAAATTTATATTTTTATCAAAAGTGATAAATTTAGTTTGTTTTAAAATTTTATGGATCGAGTTGGTATTTTATTGGTACAAAAATTATACCCGGTATTCTACCCGTGTACAAAAGATTTATTTGTATAAATTATTAAAATGTTTAAAATTTAGTATTTTCACATTTTTGGTAACTTGAGATTATTTTAGAATTTTAAGGATCAAAACTATATTTTTCTTGTACTAAAATTTTACCCGGTATCTTATCCGTGCCCCATTAATATTTGGGTACATTATTAAAATATTTGAAAATTTTGTATTTTATATTTTTGATCAATCAGGGAAAATTTCGTGTAATTTATTATATTAAAATATATTTTTAGTTGATTTTGTTGTGTTTTGATTTATTTTTAATGCATTTAGACGCATTATGATTTTTATTAAATAGGAAAATTATCCCATACGTGTTATGTGACTTCTGTGTAGCATAGATTGTTAGTCACAGAGGCATGCCTGAATACATCTAATAACAAGCCTAAGTATGTGTAATGCTATGCATTACCTACATGACCTCTTAACTGAGGGAACCTCTAGTTGTAGAGTTTCTATTTGTTCTGTACTTGTAATAGGCATCAAATTCTAGTTGTGTTACTGTAATTATAAAGTCAAGAATAATGCTTGAAAGAAGTTCCAAGGTTCATGCCTCAAGCAAGGAGATAAAGACTGCCAAATAATCACAGTTGGGATTTGAAGAAATGAAGAATTTGCCTAAGTACCAATTCGAGAAGTACATTTGTCTATTCGAGAAGTCTAGCATTCGAGAAGTCAGAGATTCGATATCTCAGAAGACACTATTCGATATCTCTGAATACACTGTTCGATATCTCAGGGATTCGATATGTCAAAATGCTCTATTCGATATCTCAGGGATTCGATATGTCAAAATGCTCTATTCGATATCTCAGGGATTCGATATGTCAAAATGCTCTATTCGATATCTCAAGGAGTCCCAGAGAAAAGAGCTATTCGAGAAGTGATTCGATATGTCAAGATAACACTATTCGAGAACTCAGAGTTATCGATCAAGTCAACTCCAGTTCTCGAATCACTCACTTAGTCACTTCTCGAATACATTCTTGAGGACAAAATACTGAAGAATTGTACAAGTCAGAAACCTGCAACAAGCCAGGATACTTTATTTGACTCTGTCCTATAAAGCATGCTGGAAAGCCTACAAAGAAGCTTGGAGAGATAAGACAAGGGACAAGGAGCTGAAGAAGTGGATCTAAACAGGCTTTTCAAAGTCAAATCTGTAGCCGTTTGGACTCTTACTAAAATGAGATAGACAGACTGGAAAGTGCTTTTGTTTTACCTACCTCATTTGTAGCAAGTGGGTGTATCCATGTCTATAAGGATACAGCCTCACTTCCTTAGCTGTTAAGGTTTTGAAGTTTCTCAAAAATATCCAGAAAATATCTCTCTGAGAAAAACGAAGCTGAGAATACTATCATTTGTATTCACAGATTGTAGCAAAATCTTTATCTAATAAAATATTAGATTAAAGTGATATTGTGTTGTGTTTGTCTTTAATTATCCGCATCTTCATATCTCACACACTCATCACTTATCTTGTTACAAAGATTCAAGAACGAAGAAAAATTCAAGAATCCATTCACCCCCCCTCTGTATTCTTTTACTGTATTCAATACTCAACAAGTGGTATCAGAGCGGGCTGTTTAATCTAAACAGAAAACGATCATGAGTTCGAATACACCAAAGACTACAGGTACGGTAAAGGTCCCTAAGTTCGACAAAGAGAATTACAACCTCTGGAAAATAAAAATGCTGTTGTTCATCAAAGCTGCCAATCCTCTCTACCCTGACATTCTCAAGAATGGTCCATTCATACCACAACAAGAAGTTGCTGAATCCACAGTGGGCGCAGTAGTCATTCCTAGATCATACGTTCCAAAAGAGCCATCCAAATGGACGGACTCAGAGAAGGAAAAGATTGCCCTAGACAGCCACCTCATGTTGTTAATCATAGACTCCTTGGATATGTCGATGTTTGCCAACGTAGCATCATGCAGATCAGCCAAGGACATGTGGAATCACATCGAGGTGTTATGTGAAGGGACAGAGGAGGTAAGAGAAAATAAGAAACAGATACTGGTCACACAGTATGAGGCGTTCATGGCACAGCCCAAGGAAAGTATCACTGATATGTTTGAAAGATTTCACAAGCTGGTGACTGAGCTCCAAATGAATGGGAAGGTTTACAGCACTAAGGAATTAAATATGAAGTTTCTACTATCGTCACCAAACCATCTAGAGCAAAGGGTCATATCTCTAAGAGAAAGAGATTTGAACAAAGTCACGTATGATGTGCTCTATGGGGTTTTAAAGACACACGAGCTTGAGTTGCTTCAAAAGAGGGCTATCCAAGCTAACCAAGGCAGAATGATAAACACATCCTGTGCCTTGATTGTCAACAAATCTATTCAAGACCTGGAAGCATCTGCAAGTCAGCTGAGAATAGAAGAGATAGTAGATGATGAAGAAACTGAGGAAGTAGTGACTGAACCTGCTGATGACAAGGAAGAAGATGAGTTCTACACTCTTGAAGAGCTGGATGGCATGGAAAATACATCATATGCTTTTATGGCTAGAAAATTCCCAAACATCAGATTCAAGAGGAATCAGCCCTTCAAGCCTAGACCTCAAAATCATTCATTCAACAAGAGCAAGGCACCTATGAAAACAAACAAGAACAGATTCAAAACCAGCTATGTGGATAGGTCATCTGTAAGATGTTATAGATGCAATGACCTAGGGCATTTTGCCAGTGAATGCAAGAAGCCTAAAAAGAAGGATAAGGAGTTTCTTGAGCTTGAAGCTAAGTATGAGGCCCTTCTAAAGAAGCAGACATCAGGTAAGGCTTACATAGCTGAAGGGAAGTGTTGGGATGATTCTGACAGTGATGGGGAAGAACAAGAATTCTGCAACTATGCCTTGATGGCCAATTCCAAGGAAGAACCATCTGCATCAGACTCACAGGTACCATCTCTCACTACCATAGACATGTCTGTTTCTGAATATAAATCTTTGGTTGAACAACTATCCGTTGAGATGTTTAACATTCATACTAGTATGACTGCTGCTAATGAAGAGATTGCTAAACTGTCTACTAGGAATGAACTGTTAAATAAGAGAAATGAGGAACTAGAGCTAACTACTGTGCAAATAGAAAATCTTAAACAAGAGATTGAGTATCTAAAGAACAAAGTTCTATGTGCTAGTCAAGTTGAGAAAGCTCTTAGGGATGAATTAGCTGAAAATGAATTTAAGTTGAAAACATTTAAGAATTCCTCTAGTCTATTGCAGTCTTATCATGAGAAAAATCTAGCTAGACCTAAGGCTGCCATTGGACTTGATTATGACACTCTTAAACAGAGGAAAGGCTATGCAGTCATTGAAGATGACATTGTTGTTCAAGAGGAGGTGCCTCAGGTTTTGAAAAAGACTGAGAATCCAATATTTAAAACACCAACACTTGAGATTGATGAGGATGCCTTACTCATCAAGCAAATGTTGGAGGATGAAGATGAGGCACAATCAAATGAACAACAAGCATCCTCTGAGAGTAAGAATGTCAAAACCAAAGCCAAGGAGCCAGTAGGAGGTAGACCTAGACTTGAGAAATCTGTAAATTTTGTTTCAGCTGGAAATTATGAGACTAAGAAGAAAGTGACTAATAAGAGACCAAACAGGAATGGCAAATTAGGGATTAACAAAGATAACAACTATGCTTATGTGCCAAATGCCCCTAGGAAAGTCTGTCAAAACTGTTTTAGCTCTAATCATTTGACTCATGCTTGCAAGAAACCATCTGGTAGTGTTGCTAAACCATTCTATGATTGCTCTGTGCCTTTAAGACATAGAGACTCTCCTTTCTGTGATAAACTTGATTGTATGCCATGTAACATGAATGTGATAACTAGTTGTTTTAATTTGAGAAGACAATTCATGGAGGGCTGTATCAATCATAATGTTCACACACACTACACAAGGACAAAGTCTTCAAGTCCTCCTAAAGTTAGGAAGGTACCTCTGTCACCTAAGTCTAAGAACCCTGATTCTAAGACTCCCAACAGTGACAAGAAGACCAACATCAAGAAAACTGATAAGCATGCTGATTTTGATAAAACTGTCACTAAGTCACATGGACCCAAACTCGTTTGGGTACCAAAGGAGAAGTAATACTTTTGTGTTTGCAGGGCAAAGAAAGTAAAAAGAAGGTCATGTGGATTTTGGACAGTGGATGCTCAAATCATATGACTGGTGATATGGCCCTGCTATCACAGTATGAGGAAAAGGCTGGCCCAATGGTTGCTTTTGGAGATGACAGCATTGGCAACACACTGGGATATGGCAAGTTGGAAATTGGAAATGTCATCATTGAGAATGTAGCACTGGTCAAGGGGCTCAAGCATAATCTACTGAGTGTTGGTCAATTCACTGACAGAGGCTTCAAAGTGAACTTTGACAAAGATGAATGTTTGATCACCCACAAGAAGACTGGTGATTTTGCTCTGTCTGGAGTAAGGAAAGGAAGCCTGTTTGTAGCCAATATGGACTCTGCAAGCAAGGACACAATTTGTTGCTTCTACTCAAAAGCATCAAATGAAGACAGTTGGCTGTGGCACAAGAAGCTATCACACCTGAACTTCAAAGCCATTAATTCCCTAGTCAAAAGGGAGTTAGTGAGAGGCATTCCTACACTTGAATTCTGTCAAGAAGGAGTGTGTGAGGCGTGTCAAAAGGGAAAAATGAAAAGATCAAGCCACAAGTCAAAAACAGTGACATCTATAACCAAGCCCCTGCAACTGATTCATATGGATTTGTTTGGGCCTGTCAATATTATGTCACTAGGAAGGAAGAAGTATGCTCTAGTGATGGTTGATGATTTTACAAGGTATACATGGGTAGAATTTCTGGCATCAAAGGATGAGGCTCCACAAGTAATCATTGAGCATATAAAGAAAGTTGACAAAGAAGCAAAGGCCATAAATGCAAGTGTGATTGCATTAAGAAGTGATAATGGGACAGAATTCAGAAATGCCATGCTTGGAGCATTCTGCAAAGAAAATGGTATTTCTCAACAATTCTCAGCTCCAAGGACCCCACAACAAAATGGAGTTGTTGAGAGAAAGAATAGGACTCTGATAGAGGCTGCTAGAACAATGCTACTTGATGCAAAGATGCCTACATGTTTTTGGGCTGAGGCTGTGAGCACTGCATGCTACATCCAAAACAGAACCCTCATCAACAAAAACACTGGAAAGACACCTTACAACTTGATGACTGGAAAGAAGCCTACTCTAAAGTATGTTCATACTTTTGGAAGCAAGTGCTTTGTGCTAAAAGATAATTCAGAATATGTTGGAAAGTTTGATGCAAAGGCATTTGAAGGAATCTTTCTTGGCTATTCTATGGAAAGAATTGCATACAAAGTTTATGTCATTTGTCAAAAGAAAGTAATGGAGAGCACAGATGTAACATTTGATGACAGCAAACTACCTGGATTAGAAGAAGCCAATGATGAAGATAAAGATCCCTTGAAGTTTGACAATCTAGATGATTCTGATGAGGAGATTGAAAGTGAATCTGAACTCATAATCCAACAAACTCAAGTGAATGAAGAACCTGTGTCAACCAACAATGAAGAAACAAGCATCCAAGATACACCTGTGAGGAGTGACAACTTCACAGGGGGAGGAAATGTAGATGATCATGATCTAAATGATGAAGCAACATCAAGGATGAGAAATCAATCTGAACATACAAGGAAATGGGATAGATCACACACTGCAGATCAGATAATTGGAAATCCAAATGCAGGAGTAAGGACAAGGAGAGCAACTATAAATGAATGTCTCTATGGCTGCTTTCTATCCCAAGTTGAGCCTAAGAAACTTGATGATGCATTGTTGGATCCTGACTGGATAATTGCTATGCAAGAGGAGCTAAATCAATTTGAAAGGAGCAAAGTATGGGAGCTAGTGCCTGCACCAAAGGATAGAACCGTTGTTGGAACTAAATGGGTTCTAAGGAATAAGATGGATGAAAATGGTGTAGTCATAAGGAACAAAGCAAGGTTGGTTGCAAAAGGATACTCTCAACAGGAAGGTATTGACTATGATGAGACCTTTGCCCCTGTTGCTAGACTAGAAGCCATCAGAATTTTCTTGGCATTTGCTGCACATTCTAATTTCAAGGTCTATCAAATGGATGTCAAGAGTGCATTCCTGAATGGGGAGTTGGAAGAAGAAGTATATGTGCAACAACCACCTGGCTTTGAGGATCCACAGTTTCCCCACTTTGTCTACAGATTACTTAAAGCATTGTATGGACTCAAGCAAGCTCCCAGGGCATGGTATGACACACTATCACAATTTCTACTGGAGAATCAATTCACTAGAGGCACACTGGACAAGACACTGTTCTACAAGAAACATGATGATGATATTATCCTAGTTCAAATCTATGTGGATGATATCATATTTGGCTCTACAAATGAGAAGCTGTGTGAAAAATTCTCTAAGCTCATGCAAAGCAAATATGAGATGAGTATGATGGGAGAATTAACATTCTTTCTTGGACTGCAAGTTAGTCAAAGGAAGGATGGCATTTTTATAAGTCAAACCAAATACATTAAAGATTTACTGAAGAAATTTGATTTGGAAGAATGTTCACCTGCAAAGACACCCATGGCCACTGCCACCAAGTTAGATGATGACGCTAAGGGCAAAAAGGTAGATATCTCAATCTACAGAGGCATGGTTGGTTCTCTACTCTACCTCACTGCTAGTAGGCCAGATATCATGTTTGCTACATGCTTATGTGCAAGGTTTCAATCAAACCCAAAGGAATCACACATGATAGCAATAAAAAGGATCTTCAAATATCTGAAAGGCACACCAAACTTGGGGTTATGGTATCCTAAGGACACAGGGTTCAATCTGGTTGGTTATTCTGATGCTGATTATGCTGGATGCAGAGTGGATAGGAAAAGCACATCAGGTAGCTGCCAGTTTCTTGGACAAAGGTTAGTCTCTTGGTACAGCAAGAAACAACAATCTGTGTCAACTTCCACAGCTGAAGCTGAATACATAGCTGCTGGAAGTTGCTGTGCTCAAGTGCTTTGGATTAGAAACCAACTTAGAGATTATGGACTTGTGTTGGAAAGAATTCCTATCATGTGTGACAACACAAGTGCAATCTCTATAGTTGCCAATCCTGTCAATCATTCTAGGACAAAGCACATTGACATCAGATATCACTTCATAAGGGAGCATGCAACTAATGGAACCATTGAGTTACATTATGTTCCCACAGAAAAACAACTAGCTGACATATTCACTAAGCCACTAGATGAAGCCACCTTCACAAGGTTGGTTAGTGAGATTGGAATGCTGAATTCTTCAAATTCTGGCTAAGTGAATATATCAACTAGATTGTTGCAGCAGTAAATACTAACTTTATCAAATGCCTAATATTTCTGAAGTAAGTATTGGCTGGAGTATGATGTATAAATATTCCAATGCTGCACATGTTGAAAATCATACATATGTAGCTTGAAATTTCTGTAAAAATTTTGAGTAAATCACTATTTAATTTAGTAGAATATTCTTCAGTGAATATTTCTGGTAAATTTTAAAAGATAGTGAAAATTGAATTTTATGAGTGAAAAGTACAGTTCGATAAGTCAGACTTCTCGAATGGTTCATTGTTATGTCTTGGCTCGAGTTCTCGAATAGGCCTATCTAGAACCCTCTTGAGTTCTCGAATAGTGTCTTTTAGAGAAATCGAATAGCACACTTTGAGTTCTCGAATAAAGTATTTTAGTTCTCTAATGATAGAGTTCTCGAATACTGCATTTGAGTTATCGAATCATTTGAAAAGGCTGATTTTTCGCTGACACTTAATCGCTTTTTGGATTTATATTCAAACCTTCATCTCACTCATAAAAATATATTCTTAACTTTGAATTATTTTCTGAGTTAAATCACTGCCAGCTGTGAGTTAAAAACTGCCTGAGATATCGAATAAGCCTTTCTTGACTTCTCGAATAGTTGTTTCATACTTCTCGAATGACTTGTCGCTACAGAACACTTATCTATCGACAACTCAAGACATTCATATATATATATACAACTTCACAACTATTCAATTCATTTCGTTCGATTTCTCAAGCATCTCAACTCCTGAAACCTCTGAAAAACCCTAACTGCGAATTTCTTCTTCAATCCTAATTCTCTTTTCTTCTCTACCCAAATGGCAAACCCTAAACTCACCATACCATCCCAAACTAATTTCATCGCAATCACCAGTGATGTGGAAGCACCGAATGCCAATTTCAAGTGCTTTGTTCGGTGGTTGTCTGAATCATACATCAAGAGTGCGCTCTCAGCCAACCCAACTCTGTACATAGATCTATTGGAACAATTCTGGAGGACTGCTACTGTGGAGGTCATCGCTCTTGAGAATGCTATCACTTCTTATATTGTTCACTGCAAGATTCAAGGAGAGGATATCACTATCACCACTGCAGACATGAATCAAGCCTTGGATATGCAGCAAGAGACGTATGATGCTCTGGCCTCCAATGATGAGTTGGAAGAATTCTTTGACTTCATCAACTACTCTGATACTATCAAGCTGGGAAAGTTGAATAGGAAGTTCTTAAGGAAAGAATGGAGCTTTGTATTTGCTACACTCCTTCATGTATTCACTGCACGGAAATCAAGCTTTGATCAGATTAGTACACCCGTGCAGCAGCTTGCCTATGCCTTGGCTCATGGGAGAAAGATAGATGTTGGACTTCTCATCCTACAGGAACTCTATGGGAGACTTGGTCAGACCACAGCCAAGAGAGGTAATGAAATTTTCTTTCCTCGCTTTATTCAATCAGTACTTAACTTTAAAAATGCTTCATTGATTGAATTGCCTGGAGTAGATAAGAGTAAAATAGGCTATCCTAGGTCCATGACCAAACTCATTTTTGGTAATTTGGAGACTAGGAATGATGTGGATGTAAGACTTAACATAACTCCCCACATGGAGGGTTTGTTTAGGTCTTACCCCCACAACATGCCGATATTTGATTCAAAATCACAGTTAGCACAGCCTAAGCAAGGAGAACAAAGTGCTAACCCAAGGCCTGCTAACCAACCCCCTCAGCCAAACACTCTATCCAGCAAAGAGCCAACTGCATCATCCTCTCAAAAGGGTGATGTTAGTAAAAAGAAGAGAAAACAGGTTGCTTCTGAACCTTTAGAAATCTTAACTGAAGCAGCCTTGGCTGTAGAACTAGGGTTAGAAAGTGAGAAACCTGAGTTACCTATCATAAGCCTAAAGAAGAAGAAGAAGTCTAAAACCACCTCTTCAGTCACTCAAATGGCTGAAGTTGTAAAATCAGGGGCACACAGCTCACTAGATGTATCCTCTCAACAGGATGCATCGATAGAATCAAGCATCCTCCCCAATGCACCTATCTGTAAAGAGTCAGCACAAGGGAGTGATAAGGCTGGCACAACACTGAGTGGAGAGCACATCATAACTGAAACTCCCTCTATTTCTCAGGGGGAGTTGCCAAAATCTTGTCTACAACACACTTCTCTTTCAGAATCTACCACTCATATTTCTTTGAAGCCTGCAACTCAAGCAATTGAGGAGCAAGGCATTGATCATCAAGAATTCTTTTCCTTTGATGAGCCAATGAATTCAAGTGACTTGGTGCATGACACCTTGCTCACCACCCAGGTACCACATTTGGATGGTCAGGGAATGCATGCTGGGGCATATCCTAATGACACCATCACAAACACAGAGGATTCACTAGTTCTTACTAGAGACTCTGTGCCTGTGTCAACTACTGTTGTAACTCATCCCACTTCTGTGGAGACAACAGTAGTAGAGTCTGTTCATCCGGTTGCAGAAGTTGCATCTGTAACTGAGGAGCCTAGCAAGCCTAGCTCTAGCTCTAACTTTTTGTCTCAATAGCTGAAGCCTGTGCAACATGACAGTGCTTCAGGATCAGGGTCTGTTCCACCACAATTGACGGTTGAAGCACTTCAAAGCTTAGTTGTGGATCAGATCCCTGAGTTCACAAAAATTGCTCAGCACCTTCTCACTGCAAACATGCCTAATCCAGACTATGAAGCTATTCTCCTATGTCACAAAGAGGATGTAGAGCTACAGAAGGAGAAGATCATAGATGAAACTGAGAGAGATGGGAATATCGATGCTTGGCTGCAAGGAACCAATTCAATCCCTCTCTCAGAAGGTCTTCAGTATCTCAGAGAAGAGTACATCACTTCACTAGGGTCCAATGCCAAATCTCTCAACCCTACTGATGTGTTTGAAGCAGTGAATGACAGCTATAAAGGCATTCTCAAGGCTGCACACTATCTTGGTAAAGGCTTAAAGACAGAAATTAATGAAGTGTGTTCAGCTACAACCAAGGAGGTGCATGAGATCAAGAGGACTTTTGATGCTAAATTCCCTCAATTGGAGACTGTTCTCAAGGACATTCGAACCTGCAATGCTACTTGCACCAGGATGGACAATGGTTTGGCTATTCTCAAGGATGCTGTCACAGGTCTGGGGCACAAATTTCAATCCTTATCAGATCAGACAACTAATGCCAATGCCATGCTCAGGACCCTCTTTGCAAATCAATATGGAGACAAGCTGGTCACTGAGGTTCCTGTGCATGAGATGTCAAGGTTCGAAGTGCAGAGACTGAAGGATCAATCCCTATCTGGTTTTAAGGCCAATGAACTCTTCATTAAAGTGGATACTCTTGAAAAGGAGGTAGTCTCTCTCCACAAGTCCAATGCTCATCTTACAGACACTGTGACAACTCTGACTGAGCAGTTGAACACTCAAGCCACTACCACAGCTGATGTTCTTCTGCATCAACAATCAATGTTGTCTGCAATGATGAAGCACATGGGTCTCCCTCTACCTGATGAATCTTCAACTCCAAAGGTGTCTCCTACAGTCCCTGTGTCTGTCAACAAGCCTAAGGGGGAGAAGAGGATATCAAAGAACTCAAATCCAAAGGGGGAGAGACCACTAGAAAAGGGCATCAAGATCACTGAGGGTGGCCATCAGAGAACTTTAAAATCTACTACTCATGTGCCTGGAAAAGGAAAGGACAAAGTTGATGAGCCTCCCACTTCTCTGCCAGTTGTCACTCTACCAACTGTGCACATCACTACTCCTGATGGTCAAAGGCAGTCTATCACAACCACAGTGGTTGCTGGGAGTATGCCATCTGACAAGCCTCGAATCTCAATATCTAAGAGTGCCAAGCCAGTAGAAGTGAAGGTGGTCACTGAGGCCAAGCTACAAGAAATTGCAAACTCAAATGTCTATCATGATGATGCATTCTTGGAGTTTCTGAAAGTCTCTAGAGAACAGGCTGGTGATGCTCTGCTATATCATGAGAGTTTGAAGAGTCAGATTGACTGTCTCACTGTAGTACCAAGGAGGCTTAATGATCTATGGCTCAAGGAGATATTGATGGTAGGAAAGAACAAGATATGGCACTTAACCATCAATACTCTACAGAGTCTAAAGCACTCAGAAGTGAATGTGCTCCTTGGACTAATTGAGAAGGGAAATGAGAACAACAAGAGTCTTCATGATGAATTGAGGAATGGTCAACCTTCAAGGCTACCTGAAGTTTTCACAGATCCTAGAACTATTATCTACCAGGCTGGAACAAGAATTGAAGATATCAAGCAGCTGGTCATTCCTAAGCATCTAACTCCTCAAAATAAAAATCTCATCATAGCCATCATTGAGAAACTGATCAAGAAGAAGGGATCAAGAACAGCAGAAGAATTAGAAGCTATATCTTATCTCAGGTCATATATTGCAACTGGCATTGTATCTGAGACTGCTAAGTTCAACCCAAGCAAAGATCAAGACAAGGATGAAGATAAAAGTGATGGAAGGAGAAGACATCACAGGAGTAATAAGGGTGATGAAGACAAGAAGAAGAAGAAGGATGATGAGAAGAGGAAGAATGATGATGATCAAGGTAAAGGCTCTGAGAGGAAAAGTGGAAGACAGCAAGCCTCAGGCATTGCTGACAGTAACCTCACCACAACACAAGACTCTAAGTCTAGGGTGAATGCTGCCAGTAGTGACCTTTCAAAATTTGCATCTATGGCTTCTGCAACTGTCTTGCCACCTCAAGAAGAGAAGAAGATTCAAGTCAAGAAACCATCTGTATGTTTCAAAAAGCAAACTGCTAATGGAATACTACAATGGTCTACAAACAAAGGTCACATACTGCTGCCAAGTAATCATGTAAAAAGAATCAAGTTCAAGCAAGCTGCAAGGAAATCAAAGCCAACCACATCAAAAACCCTGACAATCTATCCAGGCCTAAAACTCCAACCACTAGATGAAGATTATGATGTAGACCAACTGCAATTTTTGCAAGCTCAAAGAATCTATCATGTTGCCATTGTTGATAATTGCCTTGAGATTAAATATTCTGATGGAAGGGAGGAGAAATTCAAACAAGGAGGATGTCAACACTGGGGCAAGCTATATGACATAGAGAGAATCATTGCACTGTTGAGCTCAGAAGATAAAGTGGAGAGAGTATGGAAACTGGAGCTAATTGATTTTATGAAAATGAAGAGAGATCATGAGGAAAAAGTCAGAAAAGAGTGTTTTGAGAAATGGCTGGCAAGGGAGAGAGAAATTGAGAGACTGGAAAGTGAAGCAGAAAAGCTGAGGAAAAAGGGTTTGTGTAGAGTTCAGTTCAACCCCTACATGGTAAAGTATAGGAGGAGGAATGGAAATCAAGTCAACATCAGAATGAATCTACTCAACCACTATCCTGCAAATATTCTGGAACCACTGCTTGAAGATTTCAAAGACTCAATTTTGCTTGAAGAATTGGATGCTATGGCAGAAATAATAAAAGCTATGGATGAGAATACAAGGAAGGAGAAAGAAAGAAGAGAGAAAGAATATGATGAATTTCAAGCCAAAGCTATGGAAAGGGAATCAAAAGACAATGGCTAGTTCTTCATCATAGGCTGTAAGATTACTCACTCTGTAGTTCTATCCAAATTGCTAATGGAAATTCATACCTGTACTGTCAAGTTTTATCTTTATGTATGATAGGCTTGTTATCAGACATGAAATTGTGACTAAGGGTCTTACTCACAATTTGGGGAAGATTGTTAGTCACAGAGGCATGCCTGAATACATCTAATAACAAGCCTAAGTATGTGTAATGCTATGCACTACCTACATGACCTCTTAACTGAGGGAACCTCTAGTTGTAGAGTTTCTATTTGTTCTGTACTTGTAATAGGCATCAAATTCTAGTTGTGTTACTGTAATTATAAAGTCAAGAATAATGCTTGAAAGAAGTTCCAAGGTTCATGCCTCAAGCAAGGAGATAAAGACTGCGAAATAATCACAGTTGGGATTTGAAGAAATGAAGAATTTGCCTAAGTACCAATTCGAGAAGTACATTTGTCTATTCGAGAAGTCTAGCATTCGAGAAGTCAGAGATTCGATATCTCAGAAGACACTATTCGATATCTCTGAATACACTGTTCGATATCTCAGGGATTCGATATGTCAAAATGCTCTATTCGATATCTCAGGGATTCGATATGTCAAAATGCTCTATTCGATATCTCAGGGATTCGATATGTCAAAATGCTCTATTCGATATCTCAAGGAGTCCCAGAGAAAAGAGCTATTCGAGAAGTGATTCGATATGTCAAGATAACACTATTCGAGAACTCAGAGTTATCGATCAAGTCAACTCCAGTTCTCGAATCACTCACTTAGTCACTTCTCGAATACATTCTTGAGGACAAAATACTGAAGAATTGTACAAGTCAGAAACCTGCAACAAGCCAGGATACTTTATTTGACTCTGTCCTATAAAGCATGCTGGAAAGCCTACAAAGAAGCTTGGAGAGATAAGACAAGGGACAAGGAGCTGAAGAAGTGGATCTAAACAGGCTTTTCAAAGTCAAATCTGTAGCCGTTTGGACTCTTACTAAAATGAGATAGACAGACTGGAAAGTGCTTTTGTTTTACCTACCTCATTTGTAGCAAGTGGGTGTATCCATGTCTATAAGGATACAGCCTCACTTCCTTAGCTGTTAAGGTTTTGAAGTTTCTCAAAAATATCCAGAAAATATCTCTCTGAGAAAAACGAAGCTGAGAATACTATCATTTGTATTCACAGATTGTAGCAAAATCTTTATCTAATAAAATATTAGATTAAAGTGATATTGTGTTGTGTTTGTCTTTAATTATCCGCATCTTCATATCTCACACACTCATCACTTATCTTGTTACAAAGATTCAAGAACGAAGAAAAATTCAAGAATCCATTCACCCCCCCTCTGTATTCTTTTACTGTATTCAATACTCAACATAGATTATTTAATTCTATTTTTCTATAATTTTTATATTTTTAGAATACAGTTATTTCGCATTTTAATTTCCGGACCCAGCCCCTGTTCTGAATTAGAGGCCTTGTTTTTGATAAAATTATTTTTGTACAATGATAGGATATATAAAAATGTATTATTTTGTAATTTTTGTAATATTCATAATTTTTGGGAAATTTTGATATATAAATTACATTTGTTTAAAAATAAAAATTTTACATTTTTATCCCATAAAAATTATTTTTAAGGCATAATAATTTTAATTAGGGGTTAAAAATATTTTTGGGGTATTAATTTTCGATTAATATAAATAGGAATCAGATTTTTTTTATTTATTAATAATTCATAAAATCAGATTTTTTTTTATATATAAATAAATATAAAAATATATTTTTCTCTCTCATGTTCTTGAGAATCAAATCCAAATTTGAAGGTGTTATTGATATCGGATTTTGGTGTTCTTATGCTCAAATCGAAGCTCTTGACATCTAGTTTCATAATCTACAATCCGTTTTCGTGTTGGGTAACTTTCCGATTTTATATGAATTTTCCGGTTGACTTGATTGTTTTTATAGCTTCATATTGATTCCAGGAGTTCAATTCCATGTTCAATTTCATCGTTATATTGCTAGTTTGGTCAATTCGAAAATTAGGGTTCTTGAGTCAAATTAGGGCTTTTTGATTGAGTAATTTTCCGATTGATTTGATTGTTTATAAAGCTTCTAGAGGTCCTAAGGAGCATATCTATGTGTTTAATTTGATTGTTCTAATGCCGGATTGTGATATTCAAGTTTATTAGTTTTAACCGAAGCTTTAAATCAATTTTCCATATTATTTGTTGATTGTTTGTAAGATTGGTTGTCATGGGTAGTTTGTAAATGTTCTAAGCTTCATTTTGTGATGTTAAACACACGATTTGGATTAGAAACGAAGGAGAACGATTTTGGACGGAATTTGGGTTCAAGCTCGCCGGAATTTAGTCGCGTTTTTTGTTGTTTTCGTTGGCACGGTTGAGTTTGTCGTGAAATTCTAGTCAAGATCCATATATTACACGCTTGATTTGGGTTAGTTTTATGAAAGTTATGGTCACCGGAATGTTTTTCGATCGACGAAAAATTTCCGGATTCCGGCGAACCTCCATTAAAGGTGGTTGAGTGTTCTTGGTGTTCTTGGTGATGAATGTGTGGAGATGGTGATGAATAGTGTCGTTTGATCCAAAATTTTTCTAAAACTTTTCAAAAAAACTGTTTTGGGTCAAATTTTTATAAAAATTGCTAAAATTCAGAATTCTTTTATGAATAATTATTTTGATTTCCAAAAATTAAATTTAATTAGTTAATTATTTTTAAATAATAATTTAATTAATTTTATATGTTGATTAATTTATTTTAATTGATTAATTATATTAATTATATTAATTAATTATTATTTAAATATATAGTTGACTTAATTGAATTCAAATCTTTTATTCTAAAATATTTGTTATATTTTTATTATTGATTAATAAATAATTAATTTGAATATTTAATTAATTTAATTATTAATTGAATTATTCTTATTAATTGCGTATTAATTCAACCATTCGTCCGTTTTAAACGAGACAAATATTTTTGCAATCAGAAAAATGACCCGATTATTATAAAAATCATTTTAATTTAAAATTCAACTTTTAAATTTGGATCGACTTTTTACCAAACCTTTTTATTGAGTCGGTTATATCCGATAATTAGGGTTTTGACCCGTTTTCTGTTTTAAAAATATTGGATAAAATCTTTTTATGATCTGATCAACGTGCTATGTGATTATGTGATCTACTTATTAGTCTCTTTACGTGCGATGTGAATTATCGAAGTGTTTACTTCGAGGGTTAAGCGTTGTAATTATATTTCTATTTCTTTATCGAGGATTAATTGGTAAGTATTGACTTAGGTTTGTCAGCGGAGATATAATGAAGAGGGTTGGAGATAGATGTGGTATTCTTTGTGGGTTATGTAAATGGTGGAGATGGATACAGTATTATTTGTGGATTGTTGGATTTATTGTGAGGTGTCTTAACACCGGGAAAATGCCTATGTTCAAAGGGGATATTTCCAATTATTTTCTTCCATCGTAGATATTGGTAAGCATTGTTAATACATTCGAAGTAAATTTGCAAGCGTTTATAGAATGTTAGAATTTTCGTCTGAAGACTGAAGTACTAGCTTATGTTTGACTATAGAAGTAGACGCGCGGGCTCGATGTCAGCGGATCAGACTCGTGACAATCGCAAGAGCGTCAAACCAACGAATGATTGAAATAGAAGATTTTGATGCCGTAAAATAGAAGAACATAGTTGTATTACTTCGGTGCTACGTATTAGCTAAGGATCTGAGGCAAGTATTTTCTTGATCATCTTAAACACTTTTATTTTATGTTTCATTGATTCATATCATGACAAATAGTTATTGTTCAGAGCTATTTGTGATTCTTAAATATTTTTGTGCGAACAAAGTTACTTGATATTGGTACCCTTGATGTGGGGAATTGTTTAAGATAAACTCTTCATATCCTTATTATCGTAGTAAATAATAAGGATGTGAACTGTATGTGAAACTAAGCATTTCCTGTTGAATTCGGAAATTTCTCTATTGGATTGGAAAATGGTAAAGCGTAGGAGGCCATGGTTGATGTCATGGTCCAGCAATATTTATTGGAAAATGATAAAGCGTATGAGGCCATGGTTGCTGTCATGGTCCAGCAATATTTAAGGAGGATATGGTAACCACATCTTCCTATAGGCTAACATTACTTGCTTATTTTGGTACCCCTCATGAAATCCGGATTATACACACGGGTGTAGCTATACCAGTGGAGTATAAAGGGTCCCATTGCTTTTGAACCTGATCAGGGGGCAATGGTGTTTCAGTAAAGTGTATCCAGTCCATATCGCCCGAATGGCTATTATATATTGTGAGTTGGCAGATGATTCATTTTTATGACATGCCAAATGATTTCAGTGATAATTTGAATTATATCACAGTTGTTGATTCAGTTTTCTCTATAAACTGTTTTACATTCCAGTTGATTTTATGCCCCACTTATCCAGGTTTTATATCAACATTTTTATACGCTTGCTGAGCATTTCTTTCGCTCATACTTGCTGTTGTAATTCTAACATTTCAGTAAAGTAGTTTGGCGAGACTTATCCGCACAGTTCAGAAAGAGAAGAGGCGTGATGCCATTTCGAAGATGACTTGCTCAGGATGTCTGGATTTAGTGTAAGATCTATTTTATATAATTGAGTTCTAATATTTATTATTATTATTATTATTATTATTATTATTATTATTATTATTATTATTATTATTATTATTATTATTATTATTATTATTATTATTATGTATTAGCCTAGTTGGCCTGGCGTACTTCTTATCGAAGTTACACCAGTGATTTAAGATTTGATCAAAGAGAATGTTGTAAAGAATGAATACTTTTTATTTGATGGAATTTGGATTCTTGTTTCTAGCCCTATAACCTTAAAAGATCTTGGTATGTTTGGGGTCACAGATGTTATATTTCCAGTGTTGGTCAATCACAAGTGAATGGTTATTATTAAACAAATGTTTTATTTTGAGGATCTTCTCGTGACGACCAAATCTTCTGACCCCGGATTTGGGGGGTGTCACAGTTGGTATCAGAGCTGAGGTTATAGTAAACTAGAAACGAGAGTGTGTAGGAGTGTGTATAGCTAAGTAAGGAACGTCAGAGCTCATATAGAGTTCGTGTTGGACTATTGGATATAGTACCAATTAGTAAGTTAAGATTGGAGTACTCGTTTGAGATGGTGGTGCTGAACTGGATAGACCGCCTTGCGAATGGAGATGTCTACTGTGGAATCTTCAGTGATTATTACGAGCTGACGATGACATACGATATCGATATCCTTAAAACGTGGAGAGGAAGAAGCTTATAATCGAAGGACGAGCTATCAAATGAGCTGACAAAGAAGGCATAATTAGAGACATTGGCCATACCTTCTTTTCTTACAAATTATTTTGATATCCCTCCTAGAGAGGCATTCGTTAAAAGATATATCTCCTCTTCTAAATAGTGACATTTTGAATTTTAACTTTTCGTTTTCTCCAGTGGTTAACAACCTTATTTGAAATATAGTACCACTTGTTCGGTACTTTCTTTTTGGTTGTTCATCTTCTCAAAAATAACACCTTTGGAATTTTTTCAGTTTTAATCCAAAGTGTACTTCAGAGAATTATTTGTCCGAAAACATCAGTTATTAATTTGATTTGATATTCCTTTCATATTTCTCTACTCCTACTGAGACGAACAACCCTATTTATAGGGGACACCAGGTATATCTGTCTGTGTGATAGAAGTTGGATGGGACGCCATCACTGGTGTGTTGTGTATTACAAGAAGGCTGATCACCTTTATTTGTAAATTTCGGAGCTAAGACACGTAACGTCGGGTTCATATCATATTGATCTCTCAGTTATTCTTTCATTTCAAAGAATATTTGATTTAAAATTCATAAATTGATAACCAAAAATGAGGGATATTTGCTACGATATGAAATCTCTTCTCTTCAAAATTTCATAATTTTTGTCATCACAAAAAGTTTTGAAGGTATGCCAATCAATTGGGAATAAGTTAACCTTGACGGGATAAATTAAGACTTAGCGATGGAATTACAACGAGCAAAAGCAGATCAAGATACGATTAGAATACTAATGGCGGATAATGGAGTCAATTCATTTTCTCTTTGTCGATTAACGCTACGTTACTGCGGAGTTGGTTCGATTTTATATGGAAGAAAAGCAAGTGTGGATGATGAAGGAGTTAAGGAACCCTAGGGATTTCTTTTCCTCGGTGGATTCCGAGGACGGAATCCCTTTAAGGAGGGAAGATTGTAACAACCCCGATTTTTTCGGATTTATTATTATTATTACTTAAATATTTTATTGGTTTTCCGTAAAGGAATAATAAGATTGTGAATATTTAATTTTAATTTGAATGCAGTTATGTGTTTAATTGTTAATAGGTTATTCGGGTAGACTGTATTTGGTACTATCTGTGTTAGTAAAAATGTTTATTAAAAATTTATATTTTTATCAAAAGTGATAAATTTAGTTTGTTTTAAAATTTTATGGATCGAGTTGGTATTTTATTGGTACAAAAATTATACCCGGTATTCTACCCGTGTACAAAAGATTTATTTGTATAAATTATTAAAATGTTTAAAATTTAGTATTTTCACATTTTTGGTAACTTGAGATTATTTTAGAATTTTAAGGATCAAAACTATATTTTTCTTGTACTAAAATTTTACCCGGTATCTTATCCGTGCCCCATTAATATTTGGGTGCATTATTAAAATATTTGAAAATTTTGTATTTTATATTTTTGATCAATCAGGGAAAATTTCGTGTAATTTACTATATTAAAATATATTTTTAGTTGATTTTATTGTGTTTTGATTTATTTTTAATGCATTTAAACGCATTATGATTTGGGGGGTATCACAGTTGGTATCAGAGCAACTGTGACACCCCCAAATCCGGGGTCAGAAGATTTGGTCGTCACGAGAAAATCCTCAAAATACTAAAATTTATTAAATTTTATTAAAATTTATTATATTAAAATGCATTTCGAAGATGACTTGCTCAGGATGTCTGGATTTAGTGTAAGATCTATTTTATATAATTGAGTTCTAATATTTATTATCATTATTACAATTATGTATTAGCCTAGTTGGCCTGGTGTACTTCTTATCGAAGTTACACCAGTGATTTAAGATTTGATCAAAGAGAATGGTGTAAAGAATGAATACTTTTTATTTGATGGAATTTGGATTCTTGTTTCTAGCCCTATAACCTTAAAAGATCTTGGTATGTTTGGGGTCACAGATGTTATATTTCCAGTGTTGGTCAATCACAAATGAATGGTTATTATTAAACAAATGTTTTATTTTGAGGATTTTCTCGTGACGACCAAATCTTCTGACCCCGGATTTGGGGGGTGTCACAGTTGCTCTGATACCAACTGTGACACCCCCGAAATCATAATGCGTTTAAATGCATTAAAAATAAATCAAAACACAATAAAATCAACTAAAAATATATTTTAATATAATAAATTACACGAAATTTTCCCTGATTGATCAAAAATATAAAATACAAAATTTTCAAATATTTTAATAATGCACCCAAATATTAATGGGGCACGGATAAGATACCGGGTAAAATTTTAGTACAAGAAAAATATAGTTTTGATCCTTAAAATTCTAAAATAATCTCAAGTTACCAAAAATGTGAAAATCCTAAATTTTAAACATTTTAATAATTTATACAAATAAATCTTTTGTACACGGGTAGAATACCGGGTATAATTTTTGTACCAATAAAATTCCAACTCGATCCATAAAATTTTAAAACAAACTAAATTTATCACTTTTGATAAAAATATAAATTTTTAATAAACATTTTTACTAACCAAATACAGTCTACCCGAATAACCTATTAACAATTAAACACATAACTGCATTCAAATTAAAATTAAATATTCACAATCTTATTATTCCTTTACGGAAAACCAATAAAATATTTAAGTAATAATAATAATAAATCCGAAAAAATCGGGGTTGTTACAATTAGGCTCAAGAACCCTAATTTTCGAATTGATTAAACTAGCAATAGAACAATGCAATTGAACATATAATTGGACTCCTGGAATCAATATGAAGCTATACAAACCATCAATTCAACCGGAAAATCAAAGAATCAAAAAGCCCCAAATTCTAACATAAACCCTAGTTTTGCAGAATTAAAAACAAATTGATATAAAATCGAAAATTTACCCTCTGATGAAATTGATTGTAGATTATGAAACTAGAGATCAAGAGCTTTGATTCGAGTATAAGAACAACAAAATCCGATATCAGAATCACTTTCAAATTCAGCTTTGATCCTCAAGAACAGGAGAGAAAAAATATTTATTTTTATGTTTATTTATATATAAAAACTGATTTTTTATGAATTTTTAATAAATAAAAAAAAATCTGATTGCTATTTATATAACTCAAAAATTAATACCCCGCAAATATTTTTAACCCCTAATTAAAATTATTAAGCCTTAAAATAATTTTTATGGGATAAAAATGTAAAAATTTTATTTTTAAACAAATGTAATATAAATATCAAAATTTCCCAAAAATTATGAATATTACAAAAATTACAAAATAATGCATTTTTAAATATCCTATCATTGTATAAAAATAATTTTATCAAAAACAAGGCCTCTAATTCAGAACAGGGGCTTGGTCCGAAAATTAAAATGCGAAATAACTGTATTCTAAAAATATAAAAATTACAGAAAAATAGAATAAAATAATCTATGATACACAAAAGTCACATAACACGTATGGGATAATTTTCCTATTTAATAAAAATCCTAACGCGTTTAAATGCATTACAAATAAACTAACACATAGTAAATTAAATTAAAAATATATTTTAATATAATAAATTATAGATAATTTTCCCTGATTGATCAAAAATATAAAATACAAAATTTTCAAATATTTTCATAATGCACCCAAATATTAAAGGGGAACGGATAAGATACTAGGTAAAATTTTAGTACGAGAAAAATATAGTTTTGATCCTTAAAATTCTAAAATAATCTCAAGTTACCAAAAATGTGAAAATCCTAAATTTTAAACATTTTAATAATTTATACAAATAAAACTTTTGTACACGGGTAGAATACCGGGTATAATTTTTGTACCAATAAAATACCAACTCGATCCATAAAATTTTAACACAAACTCAATTTATCACTTTTGATAAAAATATAAATTTTTAATAAAATAATTTTTTTTACTAACACAGACAGTACCAAATACAGTCTATCCAAATAACCTATTAACAATTAAACACGTAACTGCATTCAAATTAAAATTAAATATTCACAATCTTATTATTCCTTTATGGAAAACCAATAAAATATTTAAATAATAATAATAATAAATCTGGAAAAATCGGGGTTGTTACAATCCTTGTCTGTTTCTCACACCATTTGATCTTCATTCTTCATCTTCACTTTCTTCACCACTTCTCTCATTCTCAAATGAGAGAGACTCATGAAAACCTTCATCTACTAGACCAGATATTTTCTTGTCATCAAAGACAACATGTATGGACTCCATTACAATGTTTAGTCTTAGGTTGTAGACTCTGTAAGATTTTCCAGCTGAGTATCCAACAAAGATAGCTTCATCTGCCTTTGAATCAAATTTTCCAAGATGCTCACCATGATTTTTCAGTACAAAGCATTTGCATCCAAAGACATGGAGAAATTTGATTGTTAGTTTCTTGCCTCTGAAATGTTGATAAGGTGTCATGCCTTTTGCTTGATTGACCAAAGAAATATTCTGAGTGTAGCATGCAGTGTTTACAGCTTCTGCCCAGAAGTATGTTGGTAGCTTAGATTCTTCGAGCATTGTCCTTGCAGCTTCAATTAGAGTTCTGTTCTTTCTTTCCACTACACCATTTTGTTGAGGAGTTCTTGGTGCAGAGAATTCTTGGATAATTCCTTCTTCTTCACAAAACTCTCTTATTACAGAATTCTTGAACTCAATTCCATTGTCACTTCTAATTCTCCTTACTTTGAGTAAAGGATTGTTGTTGACTATCTTGATGTGATTTATAATGACTTCACCTGCCTTATCCTTAGAGTGCAGAAAGAATATCCAAGAGAATTTTGAGAAATCATCAATAATCACAAGACAGTATTCTTCTTTGAGATTGACAACACATTGACTGGTCCAAAGAGATCCATGTGAAGTAGTTGCAAGGGTTGATCAATTGATGACATTGACTTTGATTTGAAAGAGGCCTTCTTCTGCTTCCCTTTCTGGCATGCATCACACAATCCATCCTTGGAGTAATCCAATTTTGGAATACCTCTAACCAAATCCTTCTTTACCAACTCATTCATTGCTTTAAAACTCAAGTGTGACATTCTTTTATGCCAAAGCCATCCTTCATCTACACTTGCCTTGCTGAGAAGACATGTAGTCATGTTTGCATTTGTTGAATTGAAGTCAGCAATGTACATATTTCCTCTTCTATCTCCTGTCAACACTACCTTGTTGTCACTTTTCTTGAAAATGGCAAAAGCTTCAGATGTGAACCAGACATTCTGGCCTTTATCACACAGTTGACTGACACTTAGCAAGTTATGCTTAAGTCCATCAACCAGTGCTACTTCTTCAATGACAACATTCCCTTGTGAAATCGATCCATATCCTCTAGTATATCCTTTGCTGTTGTCTCCAAAGGTAATGCTAGGGCCAGCTCTCTCCTCAAACTTAGTAAGCAGGGTAGAATCTCCAGTCATATGCCTAGAACAGCCACTGTCCAGATACCAAAGATTCTTTCTATTTCCCTGCACACATCAAAACAAAATCAAGTTGATTTTGGTACCCAAGTTTGCTTGGGTCCTGCCTTGTTAGCCTTTTTCTTATTTTTCAAGCCCTTACTACCCAGGGGTTCTGATTGAGTTAAATCAACCTTAACTCTTCGTGTAGGTTTCTAAAAAATAGGTTGTTTCACTTGCTCACATGCATTAAAACTAGATGTATAATTTGGCATAGTCTGTGCAAACATGTTATTCATCATCCAGGGCAACTGAGGCATATTAAAAGCATTATAATATGGATTATACATGAATGTCATGTTAGCATAATGACTAGATGTATGAGCAGACTGGACAAACATGTTTGACATAACATTCATAGCAGGCATAGGTACTGACTTAGGCATACTAGGCACAGAAGCATTCTTAACAGATTTACAGTTGACAAATAAATGATTAACACTACCACAGTTCACACATTCCTTTCGAGGAGCAAATTTATCAGGTGTGTAATTAATATGTTTGTTAATTCCTACCTTGCCATTTCTATTCTTCTTATTAGCCTTAGCCTTAGGTTTAATCTTTTCTAACTTATCCTTCAATTTCTCGATTGACAAGTTGCCTATGTTTCCTTGTTCAACTGACTTGGTTTTGCTACACTCTCCATTAACAAAGTTCTTATTGACAGGCCCGTACTTTTTATTCAATTTTGTTAAAGTTGCTTTGCTAACAGGCTTAAGTCTCAAAGAACATTCTTTTTCGACTAAATCATTGTCTGAAGCAACTTCCCTATCAACATCTAACTTAACTTTTGCTAATTTACAGAAAGAATCAATTCCTTGAACATTACAAATTTCCTCAATTACAACTGTTGATCCTTTCCACTTAGCAATCAGATTCTGTTCCTCTATTAACTGTTTCTTTAAAACTTCCTCTCTCTTTATAGCCTCAATCATTTCATTTTTATCATCCAAGCAATCTCTTCTCAGAGTTTCAAACTCAATCAACTGTGTTTCTATTAAAGCATTCCTATCACATTTCATTAAGGTCTTTAATCCTCTTATTCTCTCTGTTAAGTGATTTCAAGGTAACATGCATGTTATACAATTCAATAGAAATTTCATCAATTGTTCTAGCACATTCACCTTTAGAAAGATCAGTTAAGATTGTAGAGAATACCTGGTTGCTTGCTGAGCTAGCTTCTTCATCAGTTTCGTTTGCCATGAGTGCAAGATTGACAAACTTCTCTTCTGTATCTGAGTCACCTCCAGCAGCCCAGTCACTATCTTTTGACACGAATGCTCTCCCTTGTTGCTTGAGAAGATCAAAATATTTCTTCTTGTAATCAACAGCTTCAAACTGCTTCTTTTCTTTCTCAGCTTGGGATTTCCTGCATTCATTTGGCAAAGTGACCAGCAATTCCACAACTATAGCATTTGATCTTTGATCTTTCAACCACATCCTTGTTCGATTGATAGCTTTTCTTGAATTGCCCGGTTCCTGCTGGATTCTTCCTGAATCTTAGCTTCAAAAATCTCTTTGATAGAAATGCCAAATACTCATCTAGATCTTCAGCTTCATCCTCACTTAATGCATCAGGTTCTTCAATCATCTTGCTTTTACCTTTGCTAGTTTCAGCTTCACCTTCACAAGTTTTTGAACTTAGTGTGGCTTCTACACTCTTCATTCTTCCACCACCTTGGATTGTTGGAATATTGGCCACCAAGGCAACAGATCCACCTTTCTTCTGGATTTTCTCCACTTCCTTATCTTGCTGCATTTCAAGCTCATAGGTCTTCAGGATGCCATACAGTCTCTCAAGTGTAAAATCTTTGTAGTCCTGAGAGTTCCTCAACGAGACTGTCACTGGCTTCCATTCCTTAGGAAGAGATCTCAGAAACTTTAGGTTGGAGTCCTAGGTTTTATATTTTCTCCCATACAACTTTAGACCATTCAGTAACTTTTGAAATCTACTGAATATGTCTGTTAGATTTTCACCAGAGGAGTAGTGAAAATGCTCATATTGTTGTATTAGGAGCTACATTTTATTTTCTCTGACTTGCTCAGTTCCTTCACAGATTGTTTGAATAGTGTCCCACACTTGCTTGGCGGTGGTGCAGTTTATAACACAATCAAACATATCTTGGTCGATGCCATTGAATAGGATGTTCATAGCCTTCTTATCTTTGTGAATCTCCTCCAAGTCTTCATCTGTGTACTCCGCTTGATTCTTTGGAATAGGCCTTCCAGCAGCTACAGTGGCAGCATCTTGACTAATCCCAGAGTTGGCCTTCATTGGAACATGAGGTCCTTTCTCTATGCAATCTACATACCCTTCATCAATGGCTGAGAGATGAAGGTGCATCTTTACTTTCCAGTGAAAGTAATTATCTTTGTCAAGCATTGGAATCTTCACACCTGTATCCTTCCTTCCCATGGTTTTGATCTTTAGACTTCTTTTATGTTAGAAGCTTGCTCTGATACCAATTGTTGGGTCCCAAAGTAACGTAGAAGGGGGGGGTTGAATACGATACTACCAAAAAAAAAATAATTTCGAGAATATATCTTTATTGATAATAAACTCGAAGGGGTGTTACAACTTCTAATCCAATGGATTAGCTTCAAAACCTGAACACTGCTAAGAATTGTGCAACCATAAAAACTTTATCTCTGGAATCTTTTGGCCCTTCAACTGAATCATCTGTACATCTTATTTTGTCACTGAGGCTTAATCATGTTAATGAACTTCTTTCAGCAACTTGATCCTTGTTGATGCCTGTTCTTCAAATTTCACGATCCCTATATAGAGTTAATATTATTTATCTTTTATCCTAGTTGAGTTATATATGTCCTCTATTAGATATTACATTACATTATGCTTTACAGATTTGGGTTGGATTTGGATTGGATTTGGATTTGGATTTGGATTTGGATTGGGTTTGGATTTGGATTTGGATTTGGATTGGATTTGGATTGGATTTCATCGATTGGATTTCTCATGCATGGATTATGGATGAGCATGTTTTAACATGTATGGATTATGCATGTCATGGGTTCGCGTCAATCCTAGGGACACTAGGCTAGCGAAACTCCCTTCAACTTAAAACCCATGTAAGCCCTCGGCAGGCAGTATGGCTAGGCCCACGTAAACCCTTAATAGGTAGTGTGGTCAGGCCCACGTGAACCCTTGACTGGTAGTGGTGTCCCCTAATCATACACGCCATGTGAGCAAATTAAGGCTATTGCGTGGAGCCTCGATGTTTATAAAACATTCAAGGGTACAACTGGGTGAACCCCCTATGGCTTGAACGTACCCCTAAGCAGTCTACTTTACACATGGCATACACATGAAAAAAGATTCAAGGATTCAAGCGAAGGAAGACTTGCATATCGTGTGGGAAGGAAATCTAATCCTCGGGGGGTAATTCAACATCTCACTATGGAAGGGCTTACATAATGGAATGAGGTCCTCATCTTAAACACAAAGGGTGGCAGCCCCAACCTTATTGGTTCAATGGTTGAACCCTGACTTGGATTGACGTGCTAAAAGAAAAGATGATTTCTACTTTCATTCTTTTACATATGCTCTATCACACATGTTTTCTATGCATACAAGGAAATTTATATAGCATCTAGCCAAAAACTTCATTGCGAAGTTCATCTTTTCAAATGGATCATTATCTTCTATCACACATTACTTCATGTTCATCTGGATGTGCGTATCACATGATTTCACACTTGCATGGATTTATACACAAAGGATCATCATGACATATATTTACTTACATTATGCATGAGTTTCAAATTTATTTTCAAACTTGCTAGCTAATAGGTACTTAGGCATACTATATGCCTCATGGCGTAACCACTTGGAAAGACATAGTTACAATTGATGAGGTTTCTATAACCTTACCTTGGTCCCTCCTGGGGTACGCATATAAGTTCATCTTCATCATATGGATTATAGGTTCACTTGGGAAAAGCCCCATAGTTTATGGGCATGGTTTAGCAAAGTTCCATTGTCTATAGGAACAGTTTGGAGAAGTCCCACAACACTGGGCATCACTGGAGAAGTCCCACAACACTGGGCATCATTGGAGAAGTCCTCAAAATACTTAGCAATATCTTGGGAGGTCCATTGTGATGGTTTCATGAAAATCTCTAAATATTGTGGCATATGTCTTGAAGAGTGCATTCGCAGGGTTCTACTTGAGTGTGAAGGCAGTAATTGGTTTATATATACAAAGTCATATGCAATCGCATAATCATACTTGAATCTATGCATTATATATCTATGCGCTATGTGCATTATATATGTGAGCTACTTAGCTCATGTTACTAATCACTTTTTCTAGTTGTCTTGGTAGCCCAGGGTTCTGGAAGATTGAAGCTTATTTGCAACAGCGGAAGCTTCATAGCTTCACCCACAAGGATTCACACATGAAGACCAACCTCACAAGGAAAAGAAATATATCGAGAAGTCAGGCTATAGTTCTCAAGGAAGGAGGCTGGAAGCTGGTAGGTTCAGGTGATCAGGATAAAAAGCTCATGATTGGAACTAGTACGACATGCATGGACTAAGGTATATGAAAGGAGTTCATTTAAGGATTCAGATTGAGGTACATGTGTGGAACCATTGTATTTCTTGTTTTTTACGCCGAGTTAGCTCATGAAAGCTTGTAAGCATGATGTGGAAGCTATGTATTTCTCTAAGGAATACAAGGAATTGAATATGGACGAGTGGCAAGCCCGATACATGGGGTTTCACGGTGAAATGAAGAGTTTTGGTGGGATTCAAATTTTAAATAAATTGAGTTCAAGTAGGATGCTGCATGTTTGGGGCTTATCACTTGGAAAGAATTTTATCTAAAATACTTCTCTAATAATTATCTGGGAAATTGGATGTTTATACAAAGGTACGTAGCTTGAGAATGTGGAGATGGTGGAACCCTAGGGTTCAAACTCGAAGGTTATGAAGGTACATTCATTAGCACAGGAGTTTCATGGCCAAGTCCCTTGTTTCCTACAATGAGTACGCTCACGTAGGCTTAGGGATTCACATGGGATGAAAGTGTGATTGAGGTACGAGTGATATTAGCTTCCTTTTGCATTCAAATGGGTACAAGGAACCGGGGGATAGTTGTTGTGCCCAAAATCCGCCTTGGGCTTGATTTAAGCCCCACTAAGGTTATGGACTCGAATTACTTGAATTATGTGGTTATGGGAGGATAGGTTGGGCTAGGTGTGAATGCATTGATCAAATACGTCCTAGGAATATACTGGAAGATGGAGATTCTGGCATCTGGTTCGGGGTTCATCTGTGTTGGGTTCAGGTGTTTGAACCACTAGATGGGGGTACTACCGTATGGAGGCAAGATAGGGGTTCACCCGGGTGATAGGTCCCCAGACAGGGGTACGTGCACGTACCCCGAAGGTTTCTAGAAAAATTCACCAGCAGTCCTGTGGCCTCCAAAATCGTAGGAGATTGGATAACTATCGGGCCAACAGCCTTGTGGATCATTTCTAAACATCAGGAGCGGCCAATTAGGGTTAGTTATCATGGATAAACATTACTTATGCGTAGATATGTCAATATATGCATGTATATACGTATGTATATATGGATAAATCCTAAAATACATGGAGATAATCATGGATTCTTGGAGAACAACTACTAGATAATCACAACAGCTGGGATAAACGATAATGGCAGGTCTGTTATGGAGGATTATGCTTATTAAATCGTGGAGGATTATCAAGAACTACATGGGACTTGATCTCTTATAAATATAAGAGTATGTAGGCAATTTGCAAGGTTAGAAACACATATACACCTCTAACACACGCTCTGGGCTGGTCTCTCTCAATTGAGTAGGATTTACTCGGTCACCATAGCTCGGAGTACTTGCAAACTCAGTACAAATAATCATTCTTCCTCCATTCGAATTAGGGTTTATGAGGCTAGGGTTTTTGGCTTGTAATTCGGGTTGTTTGATTAAGATTCTTGGATTTTCTTGGTTGATTCTTGTAATTATTTCATTAAAGTGTTGTACCAAATTCCTCTCATAACAGTAAGTAATCGATCCCGCATCTTTATCAATTAATTTTATGCGTTATATATGTATGAAATTTTGATTCACGCTTCCGTATATGCATAAAAATCCTTCAATGGTATCAGAGCTGTAGGTTGTATATTATTGTATCGCTCGGATTAGACGTGGAGGGTTTATGTAAACAATGTTGAGGTACTATAAGTTGTTATAAGATACTCTAAGGTACTATAAGTTGCAATATTTATAATAAATTTATTAATAAAACTTTTGAAAAAGATTTTTATATCTAGGTAAATTTAAATGTAAATTAACTTAAATTAATTTTAGCTTTCAAAAAAACTTAAATTAATTTTAGTTACATGCATTAATCTAGTTATACATTTATTTATACATTAAAAAAGAAAAAGGGAAAAAAAAAGGAAAGAAAGAAAAGGTTGAGTAGGGCTGGGGCTATAATATACAGTTGGGTCGGGTGTAGAGGCATTATAGTAATAAATAAATTGGGGGAGGGGGGATTGCAACTCAAGTCCTAGAAAGAGAGAGAGAAGGAGAGATCGATGATGAGTAGGAATATTTACGAGCAGCCCGCAGATGTTGATGATGAAGAGTTGAAGAAAGAACTTGATGAGATACTAAAATACTATCATCCGGCATTAGTATCAGAGTATCGGGAGCTGGAAAGAAATCGTATCATAGAACTGAGACAGTACAATATTGATGCCAAGACTACTGAAGTTTGAATGCTCTCTTGATTTTTAATTCTCAATTAGTGTTTTGTGTGTTTATATATATGATTGATTATTCATTCTCAATTATGTGGGTTTATTCTAGGGTTTTGAGGTTGGAGTGTATCCTAGTCTAGAGACTTCGGCTGCTTGCTTGATTCATAGATTCTACTGCCCACCTGATACCATGGTTCCTGATGATGCGGTTGCTAATTTAACTCGTCTCGCCAATGAGGCCATTAACTTTTATAATTTCTATATGGTTTGCGTTTATTCTCTTCTCTCTCTCTCTCTCTCTCTCTCTCTCTCTCTCTCTCTCTCTCTCTCTCTCTCTCTCCTCCCTCCCTCTCTCTCTCGCTCCCTCCCCCCCTCCCTCCCCCCACTATATAGTGTCTCTATTATATTTATTTTGATTCCTATAGCATTATTTAGTGTTTATGCTCAAATTTGATTACATAAGCATCGGTTACTGACATTACTAGAGAGCAGGGTGCTGTATTATTTTCATGTTATTAATTTCCTTCCTTTTACGAATTTTGTTTTTTTAAGTTTACATGCTTTTTGCTGTTCTCAACCTAACAAATCGTTCTTTTATAGGGAACAAACTATACCTATGTCCAAGTAATCAAGACAATGACATCCGTTGCTGGCGGCACTTGGTACTACATCACTTTTCAAGCATCATTGCCTTCTCGTTATTGTCCCTGTACATTTGAGGCCAAGCTGTTTGAGAGTCTCCCCTTTCCAAAGTCAACTATACATTTCGACTTTGTCAGGCTCAAGGTTGAAGCAGGAAGCCCAAGCAGCAGCAGCCTACCTAACCTTGTTACAGGTACTGTTATCTTATTCATCTACTATATATTTCCCATAAATCTGCATATTAAAACAGCTAATACTCTTGCAAGTGAAGATGATACCAAAACCCCATCTTGTTTTTGACACAGAATTGCCTACAACTTTTCCGATATTAAAACTATGCCCGAATTTTAATCAGTCCCCTCCTAGCTTTTGAATACACATTCCAAATTTATCCACTCATCTACAAAGATTATATGATCACAATACTGGACAAGAACAGGTCTACATATAACAACTTCTTTTCCAGGACATTAGGAAATCGTCTCTCTTGTGATTCCATACCTTGAATTAGTTCCTGTATCTTTGGTACAATTACAAAAGCAACCACGCTCCCATAATTAACCTTGAATGAAGAACTTTTATCTCCATGCTCGCACACAAAAACAAGCAATTCCATTTGTTAATACATGATTGATTTGTGAAATAGTGTTAATGAAATAGTTGTGTAATTGTGTAATAGTTCAATTTGCTACTACATGTCATAGTGTTGTAGTATACTATACGAGTTAATGACGCGGTAATTTTTTGGTGGTTTCAGGTCGGATATAATAACTCCGTTATGGATTATGGAAGGGTTCTGTCATTAAGCTTGGGTTTGATATTAAGTTGGTGTTTACTATTAGTTGTTACTCAAGACTTCTGTAATAACTTGTGGGGTGACTTGTGTATTGTTCTTATGCATATTTGATGTTACATCTGGTCATTTACGTGTCGTGCCAAAAGGATTGTATTATTTTATTAACCTTCACTTCAATCTCTGTGGTTTCTACTGGTTAACTAAATATATATCCAGTGCCCCGTGATGCCGAGATAATTTTTCCATTAGGCCTAGGTAGTAGTATTGTATATACTTCCTGCACATATAGGAGAAACATTATTAATGGATATTAGAGTAAGAGTGCCACTCACTTTTCTGGTTATAGCTAGAGTTAAACATCCGTGCTAGTTAACGTAATCTGGGATCATCTATATCGTGAATTGGGGTAGCTATAGGCCTTTGACAACTGTGCTGTCTATGGTTACGAAGTAATTGTAAATGCAAGGAGGTGATAGAAACAATGGTCAAGAACTTCTGAGTCTTGTGGGGGGGAATGGCCCTTTACCATCTTACGATGATGCAACAGATGGATTACCACCTCCAAACTTAGGCGAAGAACCCTTAGCCTCTTATGAAATGTATATCGGAAGGACTATCCAACTTCGTGACAGGCAGAAACATCGTCAACTACAATCCAATCTGGTTGAGCATATCACAATGTTCCATAATAGTGGTTAATTTGTTTCAGATGTAATATTTAAAATTTTCATGTTCTTGTAATATTTTCTTTTTAATTATGTAATGTATTTTAATAAAAAGTAATTTTTATTTTCAATCTTATTAATATTTAAATTTTAAAATTTTCATATTTTTTATTTTTTAATCTTTTCAGTTCTTTTGAAATCTTTTTTAAATCATTTCATTATTAATATATATATATATATATATATCTTAATTATATTACAAAATAAAAATTATATAAAATTGATTAAATAATAATTAAGTAGGACCTACTAAAAATTGGACTTGGACTTTGCATTGGAGCTAGTTGGCCACTTAATTTACCATGCCCATGTTTTGCTTACTTTGGCTTCAAAAAGAAGTAAATGGCAGTGGACTTGGCCTCGTCCACTGCACTTGCTCTAATATACAGTTGGGTCGGGTGTAGAGGCATTATAGTAATAAATAAATTGGGGGAGGGGGGATTGCAACTCAAGTCCTAGAAAGAGAGAGAGAAGGAGAGATCGATGATGAGTAGGAATATTTACGAGCAGCCCGCAGATGTTGACGATGAAGAGTTGAAGAAAGAACTTGATGAGATACTAAAATACTATCATCCGGCATTAGTATCAGAGTATCGGGAGCTGGAAAGAAATCGTATCATAGAACTGAGACAGTACAATATTGATGCCAAGACTACTGAAGTTTGAATGCTCTCTTGATTTTTAATTCTCAATTAGTGTTTTGTGTGTTTATATATATGATTATTATTATTATTATTATTATTATTATTATTATTATTATTATTATTATTATTATTATTATTATTATTATTATTATTATTATTATTATTATTATTATTATTATTATTGTTATTCTCATTCTCAATGTGTGTTTATTCTAGGGTTTTGAGGTTGGAGTGTATCCTAGTCTAGAGACTTCGGCTGCTTGCTTGATTCATAGATTCTACTGCCCACCAGATACCATGGTTCCTGATGATGCGGTTGCTAATTTAACTCGTCTCGCCAATGAGGCCATTAACTTTTATAATTTCTATATAATAGGAACCGAAAACTCATCATGATCATTTTTCTTTTCATAATTCAATATTAAGTTCATTTATATCATTGTAATTAAGGATTTATATATAAGTTTACGGTGTTATTCCGAAAGATGGTTTGTAGCGGAACGTGACAATGCATGCTTACCTTTGGGAGGTTGCGAGAGGGAAGGAGGGAGAAATGAGGAGACGATGTGGGGTAGAGAGAGAAAGTGGAGCATGATTTGATGTGCTATGAGAAGTAGAAATGAATTGAGAAAGACATTTTTAGAGAGAGAAAAAATTGGATAGTGGAGTTGGAAAAGGTCAATAATGTTGTGTAGGTAATGCAAGCAAAGAATTAGTAGTAGATGAAGTTGGATGATAGAAAAGAATCAGACGCGGGAAATATTAAACACCAAGTCAAATGTCAAGCGACGGTACTTTGACTCTTTCTTTTGCTTGGAATGTAGGCAAGTGTGTTAGGTTTGTGTTTGGGTTTTGGTCAAAACATGTATTTCAGGACACGCAAGCGTGCTTGGAGTTTTACCAGGACCGGCCGACCAATCCCATAGTCAACACCGGCATGTAAATCATGCTAACCGTGCGGTAAGACCCAGTAGCTGGGCTTCCCTGCGGTATGCAAGATACACCACATCCTGTTTTGGTCAAAGTTTCCATTGTCTCTCCAACACGGCTACACGAAGGGGGCGGGTGATTTTCGAACCCGTGACCCTTTTGATCAACGCTAGGCCTCGTTTCCACTGAGGCAGTTCTCACGCTCGTGTTTGGGTTTTAGTTGGAGATGTTAATTGTTTGTTTTTGTCTTTGTCAATTAGGAGAAGCAGATGACAAAATGTTCTTCAAGCTGTACTTAAAAGAAGTGTTTTTTAAGAAGCTATGCTTAAGCTGTTCAGCTAATGTACTTCTAATTCAAAATATGAATTCAATATTTAACATTTTGTCTATAACTTTTTAAAATTTCAAATTAAAGAAAAAAGTTTCACGAAGTTAAAGTTTATGATTAGTTACGCGTGTTCAAACTCAGCTACGTTTTTTGTTCCATAAAAGTATTGTATATTATGAATAATTATCTAGAAAACACTAATGATATCTGATATAATGGGATCATTAAAACATGTTAAGTTGTGGGAACTAAATACACTATATTATTGAAATAAAAATGAAAGATTTATGAGTCCCTGTTGGAGGTTTTGGGGAACCATGACCACCCCCAAACGGTCATACCCCTCTTGGATCCGTCCATGGTTAACATATGCAGCACCTACCTGGATATACTGCAGGAGCAAGCACTGAAACATGATTTGGACTAATAGCATTTATCAGAATATTGCATTAGAAAGCATTGAAACATGCACTGGGATAATAATATATAGTTAGCTTTTATGCAGCACCTAATTGGAAATATCGCAGGTGTAACCACTGAACCGTGCATTGGGCTAATATGGAAGGCTTGGCATCCAGCTGCTGCTGCAATTTGCTGGCTGAGTTAACAGAGGGAGTATTGTATATTTGCTGCTACTGCAATTAATCTTTTGAATTCATGTTTCATTGTTCATTTTGGATAAATAATAATAGAGGCAGAATTTAAGTTAATTTCAAAGGCAAATTTTAAAAAAAAAATTGTGTGAGAGCTGCCCCAGTGGAAACGGGGCCTTGCGTTGATCCAAAGGGTCAAGGGTTCGAACCTCACTCGCCCCCTGTGTGGATCTGAGTTGGTGAGACAGTGGAAGGTTTACCAAATATAACCGTGGGATTACTGAGCGTATCGCTTAAGTGCCCCGGTCACTGGGTCTTGTCACTCGGCTAGCAGATTTACATGTCGGTGTTGACCATGGGGCTGGTCGGCCGGTCCTGGTAAAATCCAGGCAGGCTAGCGTGTCCTGAACAACATGTTTTACCAAATTTAGTAAATATTAAACCAATCATATTTCTTTAATATTAAACATTAAAACAGTACTGAAGCAATGGGCTATTCTTTACTAGGATCATTTTGTGAGGGTCTCTTTCTGATAATTTTATTGTACTCCAGCAGGTGAGTTGGCTCATATTAGCCCAAAAGTTGTTAAACTGAAGAAATGGGATATTCTCTCATAGGAACTTATCCCTGAGGAGCATATCACAACTTACAGGAGCCAAGAAATCGAAAAAGTAAACACTACTCCGGTGATAGTGAGTTACACGATTCAATGTCCTAGAATCTGGATTAGCCATACTGACCAAGTACCAAAAAAAAGCTATTTCGACACATGAACTTCAGGCAGTCCAAATTAGTCCTACCGACCTAATCCAAAAATCTACTCTGGGGTCCTCGAAATATAAATATCTCTTTACAATTAGGCAGGTCAAGGTTGTTGTTAAGGTCAGGTGAAGGTTGTAGTAACTTAACAGTTGTAAATTCGTGCAACAAAGCTTTGCAATCATGCTATTAATTCATGTATTATACATATTACCTCAAAAAAGCAATAGAGTGAACTAGACAGTCAGCCTCTCTCCTATTGACTACGTCTCCTGAACCTATTCCATACGCTCAAAGAAACCAGCACCTAAAACATTATATACCATATAGGCTGTGTCCCTCACTATCTCCACATAATATGCATTTGTCTAGAACATATTCTATTAAAGATGAATCAACATAAGATTTTAAGGATTACAGCAGATGATGAAAGATCTGAAATTCATACAGTAAAGGAAGCAAAACTAACAAAACTATGACAGGAAGAACTAATCCAACTTGATATAATTCATTGTAGAAATTCACTGAAAAAATGTCCCTGCTCTGTTCATTCTCTCATTAAGAAAATAAATTGTTGTACACACTTTAAATGATACTTCTTCAAAGGAAACCAGATACTAGAAATAGGTTATCCTGTTATCCATCTTTTTGGAAATACCAAAATGTATCTTGAACATCACAAACCACCTTCTTGGTCAAAACGTGTTGTTCAGGACACGCTAGCCTGCCTGGATTATATACCAGGACCGGCCGACCAGCCCCATGGTCATCACCGGCATGTAAATAATGCTAACCGTGCGGTAAGACCCAGTGGCTGGGCTTCCCTGTGATACGCAAGATACACCACGCCTTGTCTTGGTCAAAGTTTTCACTGTCTCTCCAACACGGCTACACGCTACACAAACCACCTTCTTTGCAACTGTAAAAAGGTATATGGTGCTAACGTAGAAATTTGAAATTTGTGATAACAAAATTTGAGGTTATACGTTGGAATCAAAATTTACAATCGGAAGAGTCGCCATAAAATGGTGATTCATGTGTTTTAAGATGGCTGAGATCAAAAGAGTAGCGGTGGTTCTCAGATCTCTCAACGTTCAATCCCTTTACTATGCTTGAGAACAAGAAACCTAAGTACATTAGAAGTAGATTTCTTTGACAGCAGGCCCAAACCCACTTGGAGAGGTCCGACATAGTCGTAAGTTATAAAATCCATTTAGGAGAGCTCATGCAATGATGCAATGAACCCTAGCCAAAATGATCTCAGTGTTCAATTGTGAATGAAGAATTCACGAATACAACATTAGTACCAACTATCGAAGCTAACATTAACCGATTCTTTTCTCTCCAACAATTGTCGGGATACGAACAAGTCCTTACAAGACAAGGCAAGTTATCCTAAATCAACGTTACGTAGGGCATCTCAAAATCTCCTAGTAAGGATAACTTACTTGAGTACAGAATAGGATCCTTTTAAGGTGTATAGACAGACTTAATCATCCTTGATCCCCCAATAAAAATAATATATATCAGATCTTCGTTCTTTATTCTTTCCGTGATTGCAGCGAAGTCAAACATAATTCATTTGACTCTCCAACTGATTGGAGAAGATATTTTGAAGAAGGCATTTTGGAGAGGACATCGTGGAGAATCTCTCTTAACATAATAACATTTCCAAACTAACCTAGTTAGAGCATTTCCAAGAAACTCCTACATTCACTCTTAAAAATAATATAAATAAATAACTCTTAGCAAGTTATTACATTGGTTTATGTGTCAAACTCCAACAATCCTCTTTATTTTAGCTCTTTACTTATAATATATTCATAAATCAACCCCACTATAATCAAAAGTTGTGCAAGAAGTGGTGGACATGAATAGTTTATTGTTAAAATGTAAGTTAAGAGCTACTAGTGGCTCTTAGAAGTGAGGAGAGAGAATAGGCTCTTAGTGTTTTTAAGAGCCACTAAGAGTCTCTTGGAGCAATATTTTCATTCTCTCTCCTCATTTTTTGAGTTAATAGCTAAAGTAGAGAGTCTCTTGGAGATGCTCTTAGAGAAAACAAATCTTTGGAAATACCTTTGACTTGGTCAACACATTCCTTATGAAAATTTTAAATATAATAACATATGACATATATGCTTTGTACACCAAAACACCAAAACATCAAAACAAATATGTATTCATCTCTACAAGACAAAACTAATAGACAAATGTATCTCTCTCACTATCTTCCTAAGAGTTCGAAATTTATCAAATATAAATATGGGTGTTTAAATATTCTTAATTTATATATAAAGGAAATTATCATAAAACCCCAAAAAAGTCTTGGAGTCAAAACGGTATTGATTGAAAATATTTATATAACAGAAAATTGGTTGAAGATTGTTTTGTAATTGGTGTTAATGATCATGCAAGTTTAGTCGTCCAACAACTATATACTCTATTCATGTTTTCTTTTTCTTTTTTCGAATATTTAGACTTATATACCTTACAAATTAATATTTGTTCTAACAAATTTTGGGGTGAGCGAGAATCGAACTTAGAAACTTGGGAGACAAGAGATAAGCCATTACCACTTGAGTTATCTCATCGTGCTCCTATTCATGTATTAATAACTGTGAACACAATATTTATGATTACATTTTCTTGTTATGGTTGTAAATTTAAGCTCAAATAAATCAGCACTCTACATAAGTTTAACTTTAACATTCATTTTGGTATGAATTTTGTAATCTTTTTTTTAAATTGTAAAGTAAAATGATATATATGAAGCTTTACTTGCCAATACTAAAATTATGAAAATTTATTCGTTGGTTGTAAGATTAGTCGAGAAGTCGGATTAAACTAAATGATGAACAGTTGATCAAATATTTAAAAATTAAGATTGAAAGTAGGAAACACGAATGTAGATCTTAATTATTTATCGTGTCACAATTTTTGTGATATGTTCGTGTGACTTATATTTTTGATGATTTAGTTGACTAATAACATATTTTAATGGTAATAGTGTCACACTTGTTTGGTTTCATGGTAATGAATAAAAGTTTTTCTCCTTTCTTTTTTAAAATTTGATATTTCATTGTTGGTTAATAGGCAATGCACATCGTAGACATTATTGTAAAAATTTTGATGTTCATTGTTGATCAATATGCAATGCACATGGTAGACGTTATTGTAAATTTTTGTAATTTGCGAGAATAATCATTAAAAAAAAATCTTTAATCTGCAAATATGTTTAATTACAAATATATACCTCTAATTTTGGAATTGTACTATTAAATTATAATATGTAGCATCCTGGTGGCCTATATTAAAATGATGTGTATAAGAATGGGCATCAGGACATTTCGGGGGCGAGTGGGTCGGGGAGTGCTATTCTCTCCGATCTTCGAATTCAACTTTGATCCCCATTCCCGATTCGATTCTCGTTGGGAACTATTTTTTATTTCCCGTCTTCGACCCAAACGGGTAACGGGGATTTCCCGCGGAGAATTTTATTTTAAACAAAAAATAATATAAAATAATTTTAAACACTAACTATTTGGGTTTGAAGTAATTTTTTTCTTGCAATATATAACAAACTTAGCAACTACAATTCGATTAGATGTTCAGTTACAACGTCTTTTCATCACCATTAATCTAATCTTCCGATTCACAAGCATATATGTTAATTTTTAAAACTTCATTTTGAAATTTAAAAATTAACTGCTTTCAGTAGCTCATATGCAATGAATTAAGATAAAAAAATATATTACTTAAAGAAACAATTTTAAATAACATGAAAATGAAGTTATTTAACTACTAGAAAGACAAACATGTAAGATCAAAATATCATTTTGTTTCCAATATAAAGTTTTGAAAATTCGTATATATAAATATATGATTATTAATATATAAAATTATGTATTATAGTTTGGTAAAATCGAGTCAGAGATTGAGAATCGGACCGGGTGGAGAAAATCACTCTCCGATATTTTTTGAAAATTCCCTGACCCGTATCCGAAAATTTCCGAATTCCCGTTCTATTCAATACAAAGATCGGATTGGAATCGAACGGGCCAAAATGAATGCTCATCACTATGTGTACTAGCTTATGCAATTGGGAGGGCTGCTTGAATATTACGTTTTATTACAGTGATGCTGAGTTGCCTATAAGCTAAGTTTGCTTAAATCATCCTGAATATTCTTCTTATTCACTTTTATCAATGTACAACATCTAAATCTTATTGGTTTTCAAAATATAATATTTTTACTAGAAAACTCATATTCAACTCTGTTTCAAAAACTCGTAAACGATTTTGAATTTGATCCTAATATATGTGTAAATATAAGCATTGACGTTTTTTTTTGGATGAAAGCAGGTGGTAGAACTTGCTTAATCAAATACACAGATTGGGATCTGTCACAAGCAAATCTTTCTACTAGAACCCCCACCCCATTTTTATATATAAAAGATAAAAATTTTAGGTATATCTCTAGCTCCCTAATCTCATGTTTAATATTCTTTCCATACCATTTTACTAGTCTATCTTGAAAATTTGTTCATAAATAGTATGCATTGCATGTAAATATGAACAACTATTATGATTTATGAATTACAAAATTATTCAAAAGAAATTAGTATTTTGAATTAACTATTAAGTTGATCATTAAAGTGGATCTAAAATATTAAATTGGTCACCAAACTGAATAAAATGAACTACAAATATACTCTATAAATAAGTTTTTTTTTTTGCTAAGTTACTTTATAAATAAGTTACTTTTCTTCGACAAAAAATACTAATATTAATGCAATTTATTGTCTGAAATAAATATGTTACCCTATCATATAGATTGCAGATCATAAAATCCAAAAAAATAGCATTAATATTAATATTTCGAATCCAAGAAAAATAAGTTATTTAACAGATTGTACCATAGCTGATTTTAAGGATTGTTTGAGATCAGTTTGATGACAACCTGATATTTTAGGTTCATTTTATTGAACAACTTAATAATTAACTCGTACTCCCTCCGTCCCATTGAATAGTTTACATTTGCGGACCAGTTTCCGACACGGATTTTAAGGTGTATTTTAAGGATAGTTATATAACTTATTTTTGATATTTTCTTTTTTTTGTATAAAAATAGAACAATCCTATTTTTATACAAAAAAAGAAAATTTCAAAAATAAGTTATAGAACTATCCTTAAAATGTACCTTAAAATGCGTGTCAGATACGCAGTTTTTTATGTAAAGAAATGGATTGAACAGAGGGAGTAGTATTTTGGGATGGAGTGAACAGTGACAAACTTTTGACCTTTCTAAAGTTGGTGGTTCAAGAATTAATATCTGTAAGTAAAGTTATCATATAGGCACATCAACTACTTGCAAGTTGCAATAAGAATGAGGTAGCATAACAAATACTGGAATGGCCTTTTTTCAGGTAGTTGGACTGTATAAATTCAGTTATTGCATGGCAGCTTACTTATTTAAACGTTTACCAGCACAAAAATGGATGTCCAGATTGCAGAGTTGTGCGTTGCATGTCATCATTCCTTTTTCTTTTTTTCAAAGAACCACCTATTCATATAAGATATATCTTACTTTGAGTCTGGGTGGCTAAGTTTAACTGAGGCAAAAATACATTTGGACTTTGTTATCCGGTGTCCGAATGTTGGACTCATCAATGTTTTAAGAGAATGGTGTTTTTAGCCTAATATAAGTATCTGAGTGTTCTTATCATGTCTAAATGTCGAATTTCTGCATGTCACGGGTCATTTTGAGCCAATATGAAGAGCCTGGATAATAGAGCCCTTAGCCTTCACAAGTACTTGTCACTATAATTTGTAACTGTAAGTTAAGAACTTTAAGTCCATGAATACAGGGACGGAACCAGGAATAAATATTGGGGGCGAAATTTTTCGGTCATCGGAAAATTTTCTGATAATCGGAAGATATCGGAAAATTTTCGTAAAAAATAGGGGACTAAATGAAGATTTTTGTGAAAAATAAAGATTTTTGTAAGAAATAGGAGACTAAATGAAGATTTTCGTAAGAAATAGGAGAGTAAATAAAGATTTTTGTATAAAATTGGGGACTAAATGTAGATTTTTAGAAAAAATGGGGAACTAAATGAAGATATTTGAAAAAAATAGAGGGACTAAATGAATTATTTTGTAAAAATAGGGGGATTAAATGATTTTTTTTGTAAAAATGGGGGAACTAAATGAATTTTTTTATTAAAATGGAGGGACAAAATTCAAATTTTTAAAATATATATATGAAAAAATTTTATATTTTCAAATTTTTGGGAGGACGGCAGCCACCCGTGTTCCCCCTTCCCTCCGTCCCTGCATGAATATGATCACTACAACTATGAAGGCAGGATGAGGAATGTGAGGTAGTTGATATGTATACATTATCTTATACAAGCGATAATATGAAAAGGAATTGAAGTTATGTAGCTAGTAGAAAAAATACGACAAATCAAAATTCTGCAATTGCTTTTAAAATTGAAAAAAATTCTTTGAAGATTGCGTATGTCATGAATGATTGCTGAATATAACAGTATTTTTGATAAATAATCTTATTTCTTTCGTTGAATATGTGTATCAATGTATTTCAAACTATAGTTGAATAATTGCAACAAAATCCAACAACTTTTTGTCACTTTTGCACTTTCTCCTGAACTAATTATTCTGAGTAATTTAAACAAAATAAAATTAAGGTTTAATGACCTTTTGACCCTTCAAGTTTGCACATTTATACCCATAAAGCCGTACAGTTTTAAAGCGTTTCTTTTCGTCCCTCCAACTTAAAAAATGTACCTTTTTGCCACAAACCGTCGTCTATTCGTTTAAAAAACAACGGTTTTGTGTCAAAAAGTGACGATTTTGTGGCTAAAAGATACAATTTTTGAAGTTGGAGGGACGAAAAGGAACGCATTAAAACTGTAGAGCTTTACGGGTATAACTGTACAAATTTGAAGGATCAAAAGGTCATTAAGCCTAAAATTAATGTCAATGCTATAATATACAGTATGATTAGTATATATTTCAAACATTGTTTTTAACACCTAAGTTAGACAAAGTGATGCAGCTATGCAAAGTATATTCAACTAGTACAGACCTGAATTTTCAATAATTTCTAGAGTTCTGTCAAGAAAAGCGGTGGAATCTTAAGCACACCGTTGAGAATATACATGACTTTTCTCTGGAGAAGATGAGCGTTTTAGAACCCTTTACTGATCCAACAGAAGGGTCGTCACTTGATTTTGACAACAATTGACTCAACCATGATTACTCTCAAGTGGTGACATTAGGTTAGAAAAGAAGTAAAATGATTATTTTTAATAATGAAATGAATTATTGAGTCTTTGAAAGAGATCAGATCAGAGTTGCATTCTTGTTGGATTAGATATCCACGGTGTGGGCTCTAGCTCCTCAACTGGATAACATTATTAAACACATACCTTGCAACACCCTCTTGTTCTCTCTTGATGAGCTGTGAGATTTCAGTATCATGTTAAATAATCAAGAAAAATGCTAAAAGTATCAAATTGGGTATCAAAAATTGTTACCAAATAATTTTGATTGGTTATAATTATAATGGACCCGTCAGGATCATCCATTTAAAACATCCCAAAATGACAAGTAATTAGTACCATGTTATTTGATACCCAATTTGGTACCTCTAACACTACTCAATTATCAACTCTCCTCGATTTTCCGAAAAGAAATTAAACTTACATTTTCTCCTCGCTAATAAGAGTATCACTCTGATAATTTTATTAAGATGGACATCTCATTTAGAGTAGAATCTTGCCGAAAAACTGGATGCATACATTATTTAATACAACTGAGAGCAAAAAAACTCACTCGAAATTTTCGTAAATAATAGCATATCGAAAGACCAATTCTCTGGGAACAAAGACGGTGATAGAGCTCCGTCAAAAAAAAAAGACGGTGATAGAGCCCACTAATAACATTTAACATGGCCAACTGGATTTTCAAATTGCTTGTCCGTCCCACCACCACACATGTCCCTCCAATATATATCCTTTCAATATTTATTCCCCATAAATTTCTTTATATAAATCGATCTCAATCTTCATACATTCTAATTCTGGCAAAAACTAAAACAAGACCAATCTACAGATACAAATTTTCATCTTCTTTATTTTCTTTTTAGCTTTGAAGTGCCTAGCCTAATATAGCATGGAAGTTGTAGATCAAGATGAGATTTTATTTGCAGATTTAAACAAGCAAATCTCTCTTCTTATAATGGATGATGATGCAGATCACCTCCCCTATCCTCCAGTGACTAATTATCAGGTCTGTATCATTCATCAGCTCGTGTATAAATTGTGCTAAGACTTAAGAGCTAACCATCTCTAATCATTCAGTATGATCAACTTATAAACATATTAAACTGACTTCAAATCTGTTATATTGTGTAGTTATATTCCCGAGTTGTTCAGCCAATTGCACAGCCAACGCAAGTGTTTAATTACGAGCAAAGCAAAGGAACAGGTGTTTTTATACCTCGTTCGACACATCGTAGAAGAAAAAGCAAGCAAGAAAGATTGAATACCAATTATAATGCTGCTACATCAAACAATACTTGGAACTCTCAGAACAACTCGAAAGGCCTTGTTCTTCCTCAGCACCAGTTGTCTTCCAATAATTACACAACTTACAGTTCTTTTAACCATAAAAGAATTTGAGTATTAAACATTGTGAATTAGTGTCGATATAAAGAAGTGTGTAATGTAAGGCAATAATACTCTAGGATCAAGGATTGTATGAGCTACAGTTATCATGTCTGCTGCCATACTTGGGTAACCAATAATGTATTCATGTTGTTGATCCAGCTTGTCATGAAATATATTCTACAGCTATGAAGAAATTAAATAGTGTCTTGATTCTACAGCTAGCTGTTGACTGAAATGGTAATGTACTGAAAATAACGAGAGAAATTGACAATTTGGCCTACGAGCCTAAACTTATAACGAGAGATATTGTCCACTATGATGCTTATGGTCCCCAGAGAATTTATCCAAAATTATCATTTAATACAAATCACCGAAAAATAGCACAGTTTAGGCCCTAAGCCTAAAGTGACTTCCTGTGAAACCTTTTTTTCATGTTTCAGTTGGGAAAACTGTTTTTGTTTGTTGTATAAAATTTTGGGCATGGTCTGTTTTGTTAAGTTTATTGTTGACGGAGGAATTTGGTAACAACAAATTTTGAGGTCTGTTGCCGGAATCAAAATTTATGACGGTGGTTCTTCGCCGGATAAGTCATCGGAGTGTGGTGACTGTGATAAATTGGGGGCTTAGATTGAGAGGGTTTTTGTGGTGGCCCGTAGAGCTCTTCGCTTCCATCCCCCTCAATTTGCCTACGTACCTCTGTATTTATAGAGGATCAAGCTCACGTAGTTCTTGGAGAGCAAGAAACCCAATTGGGCTTGCATTGTCGATCCAGCATCCGGAATGTTCTACTATGAGGCCTAACCACAAAGGCACAAGGCTCATCCAAGATATCAAGACTTCACGGATAAGGAAACTTCCCCCGTCAAGGACTAGTCCTATCCGCTACCGCTATTTCTTGATTTCAAGGATGCAGGTATAGCCATGATTTACCCCAAGTGCAGAACGCATCCCTGTTCCCCGAATGAGAAGCATCCACCAGATAGCAGGACAAGTGACCCAGAGCTTTTGGGTGCAAATTGCAGGATTACTCCAAAGTTCCCCAATGAGAGTGCGCCCATTGACTACAGGAACAGAGCTCCCAAAGCACACACCAGAAAGTCCCCATCTTTCCACCTTAGGGCGCGCCCTTAGTGTCTAAGATGGGTCCTTATATCCAGGCATACCCCTGGAGGGCTTCTGCGATGGACATCCCCCTCCTGAGATACGACAAGAGGGAATTCTTCAATAATCTTTGTGAAACCTGTTGATAATTGTCTTCATTCTGCCTTTATGCTTCTCAGGGCGCGCCCTCCACATATAGGAAGTGAGGGCGCGTCCTCCTTCTCAAAATCTTATCAAAACCCTAATTTATCCTGAAAATCCCCAAATTGAACCCGTATCTGACCCGAACCGAATTTTGGGCATAACAACTACCTCCCAATTCCATGTAAAATCAAAGATGAGACATGGAATTTCAATCTTAAACAACACCAAAATTTTTGTAGCTTTTCTTCTTCAGGGCGCGTCCTCATTCCTCTTATCTTCAAGCTTCTATGCAGAGGACGCGTCCTTAATGTTTTCAATCCAAAATTTATCTCCTGGACAACTCTAGTTTTAACTTCTTCACAGAGGAATAACACAAATGCACCATATCTCTAAGCTTACATGAGCTTACTCGGCGTAAGAAATAAGAGATAGTATGCTGTTGGTTCGAAAACTAACTGCGCAAGTGTACGCGGTCACAAGTAATATAATAAATTCGTTCCCACAGAGACTTGGTGTTTGTTCAGAAATAATATTTAAGCAACGACGTATGATTAAACAACAAACTGCTTGAATAAATATCAAAAGGGGGTATTTTTGTATTATTCTAATTGATTAATTAAATTAGTAATATTAAATAATTTGAACTAATTAATTTAATTAAATGAAAATTTATATGTGAGAAAAACATGGGATTCTAATTTCATTATTTATTTCATTTAGAATTGATGCCTTAATTTCAAAGTAATTTTGATAATTACGAAAGCTAGTCGGGAACACGAAACTAACATAAGCGCCTTTCAGCCTTAACTCATATCAAACCACACGAACATCCACTTAAAAAGATAGAAGTCGCGAGGACACCTTTTATGCTTAGACCCTATATGTCTATAAGATTTGAAAACATAATTGGTTTACGAATAAATTCCTTTATTATGACTACATAGGGTGATGTGAAAAAATTCTATCACTTATCGTAAATGTACATGACAATTACGAACCTATGCTAACATGGCAAATTCTAAATTCCTAAATCCACTTTCGCATTCATTAGGAATTAATAATTTAGACGTTAGCTACGCATCTAATAAATTAAGCGCAACCACATTAGGCAATCTGAATTTTTATCATAATACAAATTATTAAGGCATCGAATTACTAAATTACGTAAATAAATCCATTAGAATCCCATGACGGCGATTAGTTCATAATCGAACGAATCGTCATCATGGGATTAAATGAAAACATGATAATAATAATAATAATAATAATAATAATAATAATAATAATAATAATAATAATAATAATAATAATAATAATAATAATAATAATAATAATAATAATAATAATAATAATAACTAAATTAAAAATTGTGATAAATTAAATATGAAATTGCAAGAGTTTAGAATGTAGCACTGAAATAGCTTCCAATGAAAGAAAAGAGCACTCCAAATAATCCCCGTAAATTCTTCAACCAAAATAACACTTACACTAAATTTGCAAAAATTAAAAGTGTATAAAAATGAAACTTAAAATTACAAAGGAACTAGAGAGAAAACAAGAGAGGATTTTTCTCTCCAAATTGTTGTGTGATTTACAAGCTTGAGAACTAGGCTATTTATAGCAAAAAATTAGCACACCACACTAATAAAATAAAACTAAAAAAATTTATAAGAAATAAAAAAAAACAACTAACCCACCTCAACAATAATCCAGCCGAAAGCAAGAATAACAAATTGCATGGCAAATGGCGGGCGGCTCTATTAACAAATCACGCGGCTGCTTTTGAACGGGTTCCGTAGAAATGCTTTTTAATCCGCACGGCTTATAATCTTAAATTAATAAATAATTAATTTAATTTAAAAATTATAAAAATAAATATCTAATATTATTAGATATTTATAAATATAATTTTCTAATTAAATAAATTATTTATTAATATAAATAATTCCTTAAATCCTAAGTTGCGGTATTTTGAGGGTCAGAAACCGGACTCCTTTTGCTTAACGAAAAATATATTAATTCCAACCGGGGTTCCAGTTTTAAGAATATATCACTTTGCATCTTTTTTGTGATAATTCTATTTCCACATTGCTCGTCCAGGTGTAAGTTACGGTCTATTGAGGATTTGAAACCGGACTCCTTTTGCTAAACAAAAAATATATCAATTCCAACCGGGGTTTTCTCTTTAAGAATATATCACTTTCCATCTTTTTGTGATAATTCTATTTTCTCATTGCTCCTCCAGGCGCAAATTACGGTCTCTTGAGGATCTGAAACCAGACTCTTTTTGCTTGGAAAAAAATATATCAATTCCAACCGGGATTTTCTCTTTAAGAATATATCACTAAGAATTTCTTTATGATAATTCTTTTTTCTTATTGCTCGTCCAGGTGCAAATTACGGCCTGCTGAGGATCTGAAACTGGATTCCTTTTGCTTAACAGAAAATATATCAATTCCAACCGGGATTTCTGCTTTAAGAATATATCACTCAGAATTTCTTTATGATAATTCTTTTGGCAACTCTTAATTCCGAATTGGTGCAAAATTTCACCGTTTTTAGCCTTTTATCGCCACGATACCTAAAGTTGCGAGTTATGCACAACAAATGCTGAAACACAACAAAAATGAATTAAAGGACACAACATACTTAAGAATAAACCATCAATCTAGGCCATTTAGCGCATAATAAGTGGATATAAAATCCACTTATCACACCCCCAAACTTAAACTGAAGCTTGTCCTCAAGCGAAAACAGACTCGATTATCTCTAAATGCATGAATGCAAATGATGCAAGGATCCCATAGGCAAGACAAAAACCAATTTAGCAGAGTGTCTCAGAGAATGTAATAACTCCAAATAGAGATCGACTAAATATCAGCATATTAAAATTTACAAGTACGAAAACGTGCGTGTGTGCAATACTCATCAGAATTACTCTTAGCACTAGATCAAAACCATACAAATTCTTTGTCATAACAATCACAAGTTTATAAATAGAATGGACGCTAGACACTTCATAACCTAGAAACATCTCCATCATTATTTGAGTTAGACAGGAATTCATGCTTTATTACTAACAACTATGACGCATAATACTATATACAACACACATGCTTATTTGACCGTGCAATGGATGAGACCCCAAAAGGCTTATACAATAATACCCATGTAGCGAGCGTTAGGTTAGTGGATCCCAGACCGGAAAAGTCTTAGGTCACTAGGCTTGAGTCCCCTAGAACTTAATTACTCGAGTATTAAAGAGCTCACCCTGGCCAACTTTGCATTTAACAATTGGACTTTTGACTCTTTTTTTTTTCTTTTTCTCATTTTTTTCTATTTTTTTTATGCAATCTGGAATGAGCCTTTCTCATTTCCAACCCTAGACTACTCATATAAATATGAGCCGGCTACTAGCCATTTGACGCCTAGCCATTATTGACAAATTACTAGCATGAAATTCCTGGTTTCCCCCAAACTTAGAATTTAGTGCTCCTACGCCATCAAGGGAATAAAGAAAATTCTGAATATAATCAGGTGATTAAATTTCAACAACCAAACAAGCATGACCTTAACCTAGCCCAAAAGTAACCGAATAGTTGTGTAAGATTGTGTTTCTGTAACATGCACGTCAATTCTTAAGTATTTAAATCAGCCCTCTATCCATCATTATCACACTCAAATTCATCATTGACTACTAAACGGAATCGCCAAGCGCTACGGGATCAAGGAAAATATGATATGCAACTTTTTTTTTATACATATATATGAATTATATGAAATTATACTAGCATGATATATTATGAAGTACATGAAACTGTATGCATACTATGACTCAATTAATCAATTATCCTAAATCACCCCCAAACTTAAAATATTCAATGTCCTCATTGAAGGTATAGATAAAGGATAACAGAGAACTCCCCTAACTGTCGGCATCGTCACCCTCCTCGGGTGGTGAATCAAGCGGTGGAAATGAACTCCAACATGAGGCTAATCCAGCAACTCGCCAATGGCCTGCAAACTGAAAAAAAAAAAAAATCACACAAAATCAAACCACACATAAAAGCACCAAACCTATGGGTTGCCTCTCATGAAGCGCTGTTGTTAACGTCATTTAGCCGGACGTTACGTCCTCAACTCACGGCGGTTTCAACAGAATAACCGAACCGCCCTCAACAGAAAGACCATTCATACGAACGTTGACTTCTTGCTTGCTTACTCCCAACACAATTCCTCTTTCACTCTTCACCTTGACTTTTCCACTCGTCGATTTCTTTGCCTTCTTTTTCTTCCTCGCACCTCTAAGGTGTTTATCCCTCTCAGCCAATTGAACAGAACACTCTTCTACCTCATCCTCAACTATCCACCTTCTTAACACATTATCATGACCCTCTTCAAAAATCACTAACTCATCATTCAAAAGGACATACCTCAAATGTGACGGAAGTTTTCCGAGCTTTATATTCGAGAGATCTCGAATTGAAGAACTGTCAATGGAATCACTGATGTGATGTTCTAACATGTGCATGTCCGACTTTTCACTAAACAACTGATCAAACTTCTCTGTCTGGCCAGCATCAACCATTTCCACGCTGAAACACTCTTCATATTCTGCCGGAAGTTTCATGGCCTTGAACACATTAAAGGTGACATTCTGGTCTTGTACCCTCATTGTAAGTTCTCCTTTTTGCACATCGATCAAAGTACGACCCGTAGCTAGAAAAGGCCTTCCCAAAATTATGGGAATCTTCTTGTCCTCTTTGAAATCTAGAATCACAAAATCGGCAGGAAATATGAGCTTATCAACCTTCACCAAGACATTCTCTACTATACCCCTGGGATAAGTGATTGACCGATCAGCCAGCTGCAACGAGATATTGGTAGGTTTTGGATCATGCAGACCAAGTTGCTTGAAAACAGACAAGGGCATGAGATTAATGCTAGCTCCCAAATCACATAAGCATTTGTCAAAAGACAACTTTCCAATGGTGCATGGAATTGTAAAACTTCCTGGATCCTTAAGTTTAGGAGGTAATTTCTGTTGCAACACCGCACTGCACTCCTCTGTTAATGCCACTGTTTCAAATTCTTCCAACCTTCTCTTTCGTGACAAAATATCCTTCATGAACCTTGCATATCTCGGCATCTGCTCCAATGCTTCAACAAAAGGAATGTTAATAGATAGTTTCTTGAAGACCTCCATAAACTTCTGAAATTGTTGATCTTGATCTTGTTTCTGCAAGCGTTGAGGGAATGGAGGAGGTGGATAAATATGCTTTTCTGGTATTGGTGCTTTAACTGGTTCATCTTTTCTGGATTCTTCATGCACCAACGCTTGAGGCTTTTCATTAGACTCAGATTCCTTGATAACCTCTTCATCAGCTTTCGTTGAGGTCCCTTCAATCTCCTTACCACTTCTTAACGATACTGCATTGCAAGTCTCCTTCCGCTCATTCTTTGGATTTGTCTCGGTGTCACTAGGAAGAGTTCCTTGTGGCCTGTTGAGTAAGGCGTTTGCTATTTGGCCAATTTGGTTTTCCAGAGTTTTAAGAGATACAGCCTGACTCTTACACATCAATCTTCGTTCTTCCAATTCTGATTTCTCAGCAGACTGTTGGCCTGGACCTGCAAAATATTGCTAATTAAATCCCGGAGGTTGAGATTGTTTCGGGGCGTACTGATTCTGAAGTTGATGCCCCTGCTGTTGATATAGTCCTGAGGGATTGTATGGTCTGGCCCCATATTGCTGATTTTGGGTTTGATGGTATGGTTGTTGTTGATATGGGTGTGGTTGATATGGTGGTTGGGCTTGATATGGTTGCGGTGGTGGTTGCAATCCATTGTTATTGTTGCTCCAGCTGAAGTTAGGATGGTTTCTGTTGTTGGGTTGGTAAGTGTTTGGGACCGGATGCTGCTGCTTTTGAAAATTGCTCACAAAGTGCACTAATTCATTGGAAATTGCACATTGATTCGTTTCATGTTTACCGGCACATAGCTCACAAACACTTGCTACTTGTTGTACCCCATAGTTTGTCAAAGAATCCACCTTCATGTTTAGCGCTTCAAGCTGAGCTGATAGGGATGTGACTGCATCAACCTCGAGGATTCCTGCCACCTTGTGTTGAGGCATCCTCTGTGTCGGATTCTGATACTCATTAGCCGCCATCATTTCAAATAGCTCGTAGGCAGCTTCATAACTTTTAGCCCATAATGCTCCTCCTGAAGCTGCATCCACAATAGGTCTTGATTGCCATCCCAATCCATTATAGAAACAATTTATGATCATCCAGTTGGGCATGCCATGATGAGGGCATTTTCTTAGCATCTCCTTGTAGCGTTCCCAAGCTTCACATAAAGATTCCCCCGCCTGTTGTGTGAACTGAGCAATAGCATTCCTTATGGCAGCTGTTTTTGCCATGGGATAGAATTTAGTGAGGAATTTTTAAGCGAGTTCCTCCCATGTTGTTATCGAGCCAGCTGGGAGAGAGTGCAACCATCCTTTAGCTTTGTCCCGCAGAGAAAATGGAAAGAGTCTCAACCTTACAGCATCATCTGACACGTTGTTGAATTTGAATGTGTCACAAATCTCTATGAAGTTTCGGATATGCATATTTGGATCTTCCGTTGGCGTTCCCCCGAACTGGACAGAGTTTTGTACCATCTGGATTGTGCCAGGTTTGATTTCAAATGTGTTGGCTGCAATGGCTGGCTTGACGATGCTTGACTGAATGTCATTGATTTTTGGTTGAGAATAGTCCATCAACGTCTTGGGCACATCTTCCGCCATGTCTAACTCTTCTTCCAGCTTTATTACGGTTCTTGATTTAAGGGCTTGGGCACGTGTTAGCATAAACAACTCAAGATCCTTATACTGGCAGAGCAAGACAACACGACGTTAGAAAAAAAAAATTATCCAAGTCAGTTAAGTTTAACCTCCGTTGATGTTAAACACAAATTCTGAAAATAACACCGAAGTCCCCGGCAGCGGCGCCAAAAACTTGTTGGTTCGAAAACTAACTGTGCAAGTGTACGCGGTCACAAGTAATATAATAAATTCGTTCCCACAGAGACTTGGTGTTTGTTCAGAAATAATATTTAAGCAACGACGTATGATTAAACAACAAACTGCTTGAATAAATATCAAAAGGGGGTATTTTTGTATTATTCTAATTGATTAATTAAATTAGTAATATTAAATAATTCGAACTAATTAATTTAATTAAATGAAAATTTATATGTGAGAAAAACATGGGATTCTAATTTCATTATTTATTTCATTTAGAATTGATGCCTTAATTTCAAAGTAATTTTGATAATTACGAAAGCTAGTCGGGAACACGAAACTAACATAAGCGCCTTTCAGCCTTAACTCATATCAAACCACACGAACATCCACTTAAAAAGATAGAAGTCGCGAGGACACCTTTTATGCTTAGACCCTATATGTCTATAAGATTTGAAAACATAATTGGTTTACGAATAAATTCCTTTATTATGACTACATAGGGTGATGTGAAAAAATCCTATCACTTATCGTAAATGTACATGACAATTACGAACCTATGCTAACATGGCAAATTCTAAATTCCTAAATCCACTTTCGCATTCATTAGGAATTAATAATTTAGACGTTAGCTACGCATCTAATAAATTAAGCGCAACCACATTAGGCAATCTGAATTTTTATCATAATACAAATTATTATGGCATCGAATTACTAAATTACGTAAATAAATCCATTAGAATCCCATGACGGCGATTAGTTCATAATCGAACGAATCGTCATCATGGGATTAAATGAAAACATGATGATAATAATAATAATAATAATAATAATAATAATAATAATAATAATAATAATAATAATAATAATAATAATAATAATAATAATAATAATAATAATAATAAAAACTAAATTAAAAATTGCGATAAATTAAATATGAAATTGCAAGAGTTTAGAATGTAGCACCGAAATAGCTTCCAATGAAAGAAAAGAGCACTCCAAATAATCCCCGTAAATTCTTCAACCAAAATAACACTTACACTAAATTTGCAAAAATTAAAAGTGTATAAAAATGAAACTTAAAATTACAAAGGAACTAGAGAGAAAACAAGAGAGGATTTTTCTCTTCCAAATTGTTGTGTGATTTACAAGCTTGAGAACTAGGCTATTTATAGCAAAAAATTAGCACACCACACTAATAAAATAAAACTAAAAAGAATTTAAAAGAAATAAAAAAAAAAACAACTAACCCACCATAACAATAATCCAGCCGAAAGCAAGAATAACAAATTGCATGGCAAATGGCGGGCGGCTCTATTAACAAATCACGCGGCTGCTTTTGAACGGGTTCCGTAGAAATGCTTTTTAATCCGCACGGCTTATAATCTTAAATTAATAAATAATTAATTTAATTTAAAAATTATAAAAATAAATATCTAATATTATTAGATATTTATAAATATAATTTTCTAATTAAATAAAATATTTATTAATATAAATAATTCCTTAAATCCTAAGTTGCGGTATTTTGAGGGTCAGAAACCGGACTCCTTTTGCTTAACGAAAAATATATTAATTCCAACCGGGGTTCCAGTTTTAAGAATATATCACTTTGCATCTTTTTTGTGATAATTCTATTTCCACATTGCTCGTCCAGGTGTAAGTTACGGTCTATTGAGGATTTGAAACCGGACTCATTTTGCAAAACAAAAAATATATCAATTCCAACCGGGGTTTTCTCTTTAAGAATATATCACTTTCCATCTTTTTGTGATAATTCTATTTTCTCATTGCTCCTCCAGGCGCAAATTACGGTCTCTTGAGGATCTGAAACCAGACTCTTTTTGCTTGGAAAAAAATATATCAATTCCAACCGGGATTTTCTCTTTAAGAATATATCACTAAGAATTTCTTTATGATAATTCTTTTTTCCTATTGCTCGTCCAGGTGCAAATTACGGCCTGCTGAGGATCTGAAACTGGATTCCTTTTGCTTAACAGAAAATATATCAATTCCAACCGGGATTTCTGCTTTAAGAATATATCACTCAGAATTTCTTTATGATAATTCTTTTGGCAACTCTTAATTCCGAATTGGTGCAAAATTTCACCGTTTTTAGCCTTTTATAGCCACGATACCTAAAGTTGCGAGTTCTGCACAACAAATGCTGAAACACAACAAAAATGAATTAAAAGACACAACATACTTAAGAATAAACCATCAATCTAGGCCATTTAGCGCATAATAAGTGGATATAAAATCCACTTATCATATGCACAAGTGTAAACCTCTCACTGGGCTCGCACTAAAGCTAAATATATACATATATATTTACAGAAGGCGCACTTTATGATATTAAGGCGTACGGATATCTTCAGCTGTCGTCCACATACACTTCCATGGTCTTTCCAATCAAATCTTTGAACATCATGTCCACCAATCCTTGCCAAGTTCCCTCCGCATTAATTAAGCCAAAGGGCATTCCAATGATCAATTCGAGGAAGAGGAAAATTATCCTTAGGGCAAGCCTTGTTCAGATCAATGAAATCTACACAAGTCCTCCATTTCCTATTAGGCTTCTTAACGAGAACCGGGTTAGCTAACCACTCTAGGTAGTAAGACTCTTTAATCAAGCCATAACATTTAACAATCTATCCACTTCTTCCTTCAATGTAATAACTCTTCCTCACTTATCAGACATCGCTTCTGCCTTATACCCTTCCTGTCAGGATCTATATTCAAGTGATGACACATGACCTTTGGGTCCCTAGAATCTGCCAAAACTAAGATTGTATCTTCTGTTGAACCAATCTTTTCCACCGATTGAGGCGTTCTTGAATCAAGATCAAAATCAAAACTTCGAGGGGTCTTCAGTCGATGCTTCATCCCTGGAGGGCGCGCCCTCTTTAAGAGGGACATCTTCCTCAACAAGGGCATTCGCCAGGCCTTTCAAAAACATTCTTCTTCCCACGATCTGCTTACCTCTATTACTAATTGATTTGATATCATCAGAATTTTCTTCTTCAAGCTCTTCTATAATCCCTTCTTGAAAGTCATCTAAGTCGAGTTATCTGAGGGCGCGCCCTCTGGGTGGATGCCTCCTCATCTTCTTGTTCTTGAATAAAATGATGAGTTTCTTTCAATGAGGGCGCGCCTTCCATTTCTTTGCCTCCTGAAACCTTAATTTCCTTCAACAAGGGGCGCCCTACTAGGGCATTATGAACTGACTCCTTACCCAAAACCATGAATTCCATCACTTGAGTTATTGGGAAAGAACCTTCTCTAAGAGTTACAGTAACCTGATTGCACCCATCATTTTGACAACTTCTGCTGAATTGATCATAAATTTGTGCATTCTCTGCTACCATGTCTTTGTCCGGAAGCCACACCTTCTTGTAGGTATTGTAATATAGAATATTCCCCGAACTTCCATTGCCCGAATCTGATGAACACATGCCTCATCTTCAGTACAAGTGATATCTGCACACTCCCCCTTGAACAATTTAGGTGGCCTTAACCCCATGCTATTCACATCGGTGAGAGGTATATCTTGCTTTTCAAACATATCTTTCCAAAGCATTGTTGCTATCACCCCCCAAGTGATGTCCTCCAAAGATAGTGTGTATACTTTCTTCCTTGGCAAATTTCTTCTCCTCAATTTTGTCATCATCACGGTGCCCTCCGTTCTTCTTTTCAGGATTCTCCTTATGCTTCTTGACTTCTCTGACAATCCAATCGGTCAAGTATCCTTCCTCGATTAGATCTTCAATTTCACCCTTCAGCTGACGACATTCATGAGTATTGTGACTTGTCGACTCATAGTACTCACTGCTTCTTTTTATCCTTGCTTTTCCAGGCTGACAGAGGAGTTGGCTTCTTAAAAATCCCTATATTCTTGTTCACCTCAAAGATGTGTTCAATCGAAGTCGCCAACGAAGTGTAATTATTTGTCCTTTGATCGTAAGAATACGTATATGGAGTTCCCCATTCTCTTCCAACACTAGTTGCATTCACTCTGTTATCGCCGATTCCAGTACGATATACATGACTTGTAATCTTCCCCTTAGCGTTTCCTGAGCTTCTGTCTTCCAATTTTCTGCCAAGGGTTGCTCCACTATCTTAAAAGATTCAACCTGTGCAAAAACATCAACCAACATAGTTGAATCCCTTTCTTAAAGATGCTTCCAGAAATCCGTCTCTACTTGCAAACCAGCTATCAAGAAACTCTCAAGTGCTATGAACTTTCATCGATTGTTCCTCTAACCAAAGCGGATTCTGCATTGAATCTTTTTGAGGTAAGATTGAAGACTTTCTCCTTCTTTCTACTTGATGTTGGCCAGAGTTGTAACGGGAGGAGCATACTTCACTGCTGCTTGGAACTTGGCTAAGAACAAAGTCCTCATCGTCTCCCAATAGGTAATCACTCTAGATCAAAGCTTTTGAAAACATTGCTAAGCATTCTCACTGAAAGTTACTGCCAGAAGACGACATCTTCGTTGAAAATGGAAAAAGAGTTTGTGCTGGAGCAGATATCGTTCCTCCATCCAAGTGAGAAATAAGCCTCTTCAAGTCGACGACATTAAAAATGCTCACACTTGGAATATTTTCAACATTTGGTGGCACAATTGTTTGAGTACCCCCCAAGGGTGGAGGTTGAGCTGTCGTCTGAGCATATTCTGGATTTTCGGCATGAAGTTGTGTAAGAACTACATCTTGAGTCTGAGTTTGTTCCTTTTGACCTTGAGCTTGTGGATTTTCTTCAATCTATGGATTCCCCTGAGGTCATGGATTCTCCTGAGAACCTCCTTGATTATTTACTTTAGAGGGAGGGCGTGCCCTCAACCTCACTTTACTACAAGTACTTGAAGGAATTTAAGTGATACGAGGAGATCTATCGCGCCCTCTTTGTTCTGAAGTCGCCTCTCTCCTTGATACTTCTCCATCCTCCAATCTTCATGGTCTCGGCTACTTCTTCTTCCAGCATCACCTTGAGAAAGGGCTTGTTCATATCTAAGGGGCCTCGACTTATGATCAGGGCGTGCGCGTTGTGGATCACCATCTCGAGGAAGGGCTCGCTCATGTCCAAGAGGCCTCGACCTGTAATCAGGAGGCGCGCGCTGTGGATCACGGGGCCTCGATTCCAAGTACTTCTCGTTCTTCTGATGCTCAAGAAGTACCATCCTTAGATCGTCGCCACTAAACGTTCCTTTAAGCTTGCAAAGTCTTTCTTCATCATGTAGAGTTTCATTGGGGGGGCGCCCTGAGCGATGTAGGTAAGGGGGCGCCCTTTCCTGAACAGCTGGCATCCTACGATCACAATTATCTTCACTTGGATGTTCAATAATGGGATCAGAATAATATAACCTTCGATGAGTCACCAATTGAAACCTCCTTTCCTGCACTTCTTCACCTCTTCGAGAGCTTTCCTCAACTTGAAAAGCTTTCCCCGTTCGACGATGATTTCGTGGAATACTCCGAGATTTTCTCCTACTTCCTTGCTCTTGCTTCACTGAATCCAATCTTGCCCCAAAGTTATTTATGGCAGTTCCCATATGATATAACAGCTCCATTAACTCCACATTGCTGATAAGAACGGGCGGCTATCCGCCGATAGCCGGATTTCCGCGGTGGTGTGGGGAATCAGGGATCTCTTCCGGAATATAAGCTTCGTGACGAGCTTGATTACCCCCAAGCTATCTTCAAAATCATAACCATTTTCTTCATGAGAACCTCCACCTTGATTGTGAGACATATCCAAATTTGATCAAGAACTATCAAGTGGATTGATGACTTTAGAGTTCGGGAGGTTGCATCCATCAAATCTAAGAGAATTGCACTAGAGCTTCAAAAGGATGTGGTGATGGAGGGCGCATCCTCAAAAGAGGGGAGGCTTGCATGCTTACAAGTAAAAGTTCCGCATCGCATCTTCTACCTGAGGGTGCGTCCTCCATTGTACGAGAACTATTCAAACTCACCCTTCAGGGCGCGCCCTCAGGCATAATCTTGCATTCTCGAAAAAGTTGAAAATTTCACTGAACTAAGACTAGGGAAAGTGTACATAAAGTGTACATGGACTACCCCCCTAGACTAGGAGGTAATTAATTTACCTTGTAGTCTACTATTCAGGCATTGCTCTACTTCAATCAACTTCTGGTAGAAAGAGTGCATTCTCCGGTCACGGGCTACTTCAAATCTCATCCCATGAAGGGGCATCTCAAAATGAGGCATCCTATGAATAACATCTCACGAAGAGGCATCCCCGTGGGGGTATTCCGCTGTTCACACAAATTGTCCTGAAATACATGTATATGTAGGGCTAGGGAGGTGCATCAGTACTACCCCTCAGCATCAGAATATCATTCCTTAAAGAAGCGTCTCTTAAAGAGGCATCCCAAGAGGGGAATTTCAAGAGAGAGTCGTTAGAGTTGCTGAGGGCGATGACAAAGTCTCTTCTAGTCCGGATGAATGTAATTCTTGTGTAGAGGGTCTCACTCATGACCTTGGGGCCTCAACCTGCCTATCAGAGGGCGCACTCTAAGATTCATGGGGCCGTACATCAATACAATTTTCTTCAAGCAAAAGATATGCCATGGATCGTTGCAATCATACTTGCAGATGAAGCCACAACATGAGGTTGATAAGTTAGGGCGCGCCCTGATGCCTATCATTCAGGTCATTGTAGATACGAGGGCGCGTCCTCTGTAGCAAAGTATTGTTTCTTCATAGAGGGGCTCGCTCACGACCTTGGGGCCTCAACCTGATGATCAGGGGGCACACTCTATGGTTCGTGGGGCCGTAACTCAATAGTTTATTTACTTGAGGGAGGAATTTGGTAACAACAAAGTTTGAGGTCTATCGCCGGAATCAAGATCTATGACGGTGGTTCTTCGCCGGATAAGTCATCAGAGTGTGGTGACTGTGATAAATTGGGGGCTGAGATTGAGAGGGTTTTGGTGGTGGCTCGTAGAGCTCTTCGCTTCCATCCCCCTCAATTTGCCTACGTACCTCTGTATTTATAGAGGATCAAGCCCACGTAGTTCTTGGAGAGCAAGAAACCCAATTTGGCTTGTATTGTCGGTCCAGCATCCGGAATGTTCTACTATGAGGCCTAACCACAAAGGCCCAAGGCTCATCCAAGATATCAAGACTTCACGGATAAGGAAACTTCCCCCGTCGAGGACTAGTCCTATCCGCTACCGCTATTTCTTGATTTCAAGGATGCAGGTATAGCCATGGTTTACCCCAAGTGCAGAACGCATCCCTGTCCCCCGAATGAGAAGCACCCACCAGATAGCAGGACAGGTGACCCAGAGCTTTTGGGTGTAAAGTGCAGGATTACTCCAAAGTTCCCCAATGAGAGCGCGCCCATTGGCTAGAGGAACAGAGCTCCTAAAGCACACACCAGAAAGTCCCCATCTTTCCACCTTAAGGCGCGCCCTTAGTGTCTAAGATGGGTCCTTATATCCAGGCATACCCCTGGAGGCCTTCTGCGACGGACATCCCCCTCCTGAGATACGACAGGAGGGAATTCTTCAATAATCTTTGTGAAACCTGTTGATAATTGTCTTCATTCTACCTTTATGCTTCTCAGGGCGCGCCCTCCACATATAGGAAGTAAGGGCGCGTCCTCCTTCTCAAAATCTTTATCAAAACCCTAATTTATCCTGAAAATCCCCAAATTGAACCCGTATCTGACCCAAATCCATTTTAGAATACCCGAACCGAATTTTGGGCATAACATTTATAGTCACATGTTGATGGTTGATAGTCGTCCCCTGTACAAAATCCGTACGGAGCCATAGCCAATACAGGCAGGCCAACAGCCCGGAATCTTCGCCTACGGAATCCCTAATGCACTGTCACCATTCCACCAAGACCAAAGGAGACGTCCATCTTCATACGTGTCACTCAGCCACACATCAGCCCACTCTCATCAGCCTAACTATAGACCATAACCAAGACAGCTACCGATCTCCCCCTGAATCTTGGAAGGACACCTCACCAAAATGAAGAAGAAGATAAAAGGGAAAGGAGGAGAGGGAGAGAGAGGGATGGTAGTGTTAGGAATCTGCCCGATTCCCGGTGAATGCGGAAGTGATTTGGTAAATATGTGTGCTTAGATCCCACAAATATACGTGATAGTAATAAAGCAACAAACCAACAATACAGTAAAAGAGACAAGAGATTTAACGTGGTTCGGCCCAGCCTACATCCACAAGAGTAACAACTTCACACTAGATAAAAGAGATTACAATATCCGGGTATCCGGCCCCTGAATTTTATACACAAATTCAGGCCTACGATACCTATTATGTATATCCCCAACTCACTGAAATGTTTATCTCAAAACCTCCCCCTATCACTGTTTCCCGACAACCTTTCCTTCTCTCCCTCTCCCAACCCGGACAGTGCCACACAACCTGATAGAAAGACCCCTGTAGCGGGACCACCTCCGATGGCTGCAGTCAGACCAAAGTACCCTAAGGAATAGTTTAGGCACGAGGACCTTCTATCCCGACACTTCTTGAAAGCGGGCTAAACCGGCTTTCCTACTAGACGGACTATCTAGCAGCTATATATAGAGAGAGAAGAGAGAATTATGTTTTTGGTGTATTTTAGTAATGAAGGGGAGGTGGGTATTTATAGGAGTAAGGAATGGGGTTGGTGGGAGAATGGGGTTGGTGGGAGAATGGAAAGAACACATGGGCGGCTAAATGGCAAGCTGCCTAACAATCTCCCCCTCTTTCCAAACTCACACCTCTTCACTTGCAATCCATATCTGCGCCCCGTTTCCAAATAAACAAACTTTTCCACCCCAACGATTTCCAAAGCTCCCCCCGAGTCAAAGACTCCAAACTATACCCCAGTTTGCACATTCATTCTCGAATGCCCACTTGCTCTACGCACAAGTGTCCTATTGACCTCTATTTATCCAACTACATAGATGTGAAGCAATCTGTTGTATGCTCACATACTCACTTGATTAACGTCGGCCAATCCCATATGTAGTCCATCACACACGCAAGTGTGACCATCACACACACAAGTGTGACCATCGATCTTTCATTTACTCCCCAACTGCATATCAAACAAATCAATTTGTTGCATGGTTCACTGCTCACTTGATTCGTGTTGATCGATGCCTATATGCAGCTGCAACACACCAACTACTCGTTGATGTCGTGGAAGCCCTTCGACCAAGCATCCATCCCAACAGTCTTTGCACCATCGTCTAGACTGGAAGGCAATACAACCGCGGCAGTATCCTTCAAGTCACTCTTTCCTCATGCAAGAGATAACCAGATTTTCGAAGTTCCAGTACGTTCTGGCCACGTACTAATCAGACGATATATTCCCATACGTAGCTCTCCCTTCATCCGAACCACACGGCCTCTTTTGATATTCATAGCTCCCCCTACTACAGAGCATCTGTAGCCTTCTGAAGCTAACCGACCGATAGATATTAGATTCTTCCTCAGCTTAGGCACATATCTTACCCCATTCAAGCTGCGAACTATTCCATCGAACATTTTGATTTTCACAATTCCAATCCCCTTGATCTCACAAGTAGATCCATCAGCCAAAGAAACTGTTTCATTTTTTGTATCTTGGAATTTGTCAAAATGCCCCCTCTCGGAACATACATGGTAAGATGACCCTGAGTCTAATATTCATTCTCCTGGAGAACTAGTGCCTCGATTGAAGATGGTGCAAACATCTTCACAATCGAGAGTAACCACAGCCATGATGCATCTGGATCCTTCTTATTAAGCGGACAATTCGGCCTAATATGACTCCACTCCTTGCAACCAAAGCACTGCATGCCCTTTTCCCTGTATCTGGATTTACCCCTGCTATTGGTAGATCCTCTCACAGCACCCCTTCCTTTATTATTTTGGCTACGCAAAGCCGAAACTATCATTCCGTCCTTGTCACCATCCTGGTTCTTCCTTCCAGCATTTGACAAAAGTGCTGACTGAACCTCCTCCATTTTCAACGTGTCCTTTCCATACAAAATGGTTGTGACCAAATGATCGAATGACTCCGGAAGCGAAGTAAGAAGAATAAGGGCCTTATCTTTTTCCTCCAATTTTAGATCAACCTTTTCAAGTTGATCAACAATACCATTAAGCACATTCATGTGCTCAATAACATTGCCTTGAGCTGCCATCTTCAGCTTGTATAACTCACGCTTCAGATTTAACTTTGTAGTCAAGTTCTTCCCGAGATACAATGTCTCCAACTTTGACCATAATTCCTTCGGCGTGCTTTCGTCAACAATATTATTGATAATATTATCTGCAATGCATAGTTTGATGGTACTCACGCATTGCGACTCAGCATCCTCCCAATCTTCAGCGCTCATTGTTGTTGGCTTTCCCTTCTTCCCCTTCAAAGCCCTTGCTAGCTTCTGTTGGGTTAGGATATCCTTTACCCTTCTCTGCCAAAGAGTAAAACTTCCTTTACCATCATATGGAGTCACATTGAATCCTCTAATACTTGTCATGATCTCCGTTTATGCACACAAACCAATCCAAACAACTAAATCAATTGGCCAGGTAATTGTAAGAAACAATGGGAGCACTTTCGTCAAAACGGCGCCTTATTAGACAACCACTTTTCTTAACGACTTTCCTTCGGCACCAATAATTTAGACACAACTAGCTCTGATACCAACTGTTAGGAATCTGCCTGATTCCCGGCGAATGCGGAAGCGATTTGGTAAATATGTGTGCTTAGATCCCACAAATATACGTGATAGTAATAAAGCAACAAACCAACAATACAGTAAAAGAGACAAGAGATTTAACGTGGTTCGGCCCAGCCTACATCCACAAGAGTAACAACTTCACACTAGATAAAAGAGATTACAATATCCGGGTATCCGGCCCCTGAATTTTATACACAAATTCAGCCCTACGATACCTATTATGTATATCCCCAACTCACTGAAGTGTTTATCTCAAAACCTTCCCCTATCACTGTTTCCCGACAACCTTTCCTTCTCTCCCTCTCCCAACCCGGACAGTGCCACACAACCTGATAGAAAAACCCCTGTAGCGGGACCACCTCCGATGGCTGCAGTCAGACCAAAGTACCCTAAGGAATAGTTTAGGCACGAGGACCTTCTATCCCGACACTTCCTGAAAGCGGGCTAAACCGGCTTTCCTACTAGACGGACTATCTAGCAGCTATATATAGAGAGAGAAGAGAGAATTATCTTTTTGGTGTATTTTAGTAATGAAGGGGAGGTGGTTATTTATAGGAGTAAGGAATGGGGTTGGTGGGAGAATGGAAAGAACACATGGGCGGCTAAATGGCAAGCTGCCTAACAGGTAGGGAATGATTCTTCTCAATCAAAAGCAAGTGCTGCCATTATCAAAGTATTTGGATGGCAAGAAGTTGTCATTGTGTATGAGGACACTGGCCACCATTATGGATTTATTCGAGATTTAAGTGATGCAGTCATAAAGGTTGGTATTCAATATCACTGACAAGCGTTGTTTCTCTTTTTTTTTTAATGTTCACAAATATTAGATGAAGCTTATAAGGTTACAAGTAATTCGAGCTACGGTCTTCTTGCCTTCTTGGTGCACATGACTTCCCTCGTTGGATCTAGGTTTTTTGTTTATGCAAAGACTGTAGGAATGATGAGTGAATGATATGCATACTGAATAACTGATGGCTCATCAAACTTGTTAGGTTCCATGGATGCTACAATTATAGATGCAATGCAAAGTGTTTTGGGCTTAAGGTCCTATATATCAAAGTCAAAAGATCTTACAGCTTTCAGAATGAGGTGGGAAGAAAATGCCAGAGCTCAAAGCCTAAAGCTGAGCTGAGTATCTTTGGATTGTAGGCATATGATGCAGTTTGGGCACTGGAGCCATAGAGAGGATAGTTCCTGTAAACTCTAGCTTCATAAAGGCAACTGAACAGCATAATGCAGACGATATAAAAAATTTAAGCAGTTCTGATGCAGGTCCAGTTCTTCTAAAAGAAATCTTGCATACGAGGTTCAAGGGCTCAAGTGGAGAGTTCAATTTAGTAAATGGCTAGTTGCAGATATTAACCTTTGATGTACTCCATGTAATAGGGAAATGAGAGAAACCGATAGTCTACTGGACACCAAATAGAGGATTACAAGATATCCAGATCCAGTTAGAAGATCTTAAAAACATTCAACTTCTGTAAATGTTCTGAAAAGTTATTTGGCCTGTGGATTCAACTTTCAAACCAATGTATTGGGCTGTACCCGCCAGGGCCGATGATTAGCCGGTGCAAACAGCCCCTCAGCACAGGGCCCCAAATATTTAGGGGCCCCCAATTTATTTAGGCCCCATTTTTTCCAGCTATGAACCTGCGATTTCCGGCTATTCCGAAGAAGATGACACTGCAGTTGCCTATTCTGAAGAAGAAGACACTGCATATGCTATAAAATATTATTTCTGAGTTACTTTTGTGTTATTTTTATTTCTTTATTTTGCTTTACTGTCGGTACTTCGCGAAAGTTGTATAAAAAGCAATGTTTTATAAACAATGTTGGGTAAAAAACAATGTTTTATAACCGGATACTGCTCTAGAAAGTCCACTCTAAAATACTCAATGCATACACTAGGCCCCCTGAATATATTATTAGGAAAATGCTAGAGTTACATAAAGTTTCATAAAAACTTTCACAAAACGGTAGGTGTCTCAATGTGATTGGTTATAGTTCAATGAGCCCTCTGCATTCACATTAATACCAACTAATAAAAATATTAATTAGTAGAATCCAACTCATTATGTAAATTTTTCTGTACATATTTTATGTGCACCTAGCACTACTCATATTATTAATAATAAAAAAATTCCCCCGGGAGCAAAGTGCCCATTTTTTACATTTGGCACAAGGCATCTTGATACATTGAGCCGGGCCTGGTACCCGCATCAGGGAGAAGATAAGTCTAAAGTTAGGACAAAAAGTTCACCATGATACTGTCATACTTACATGGTTGTTTAATGTCTCATTAGGTGTACTGTAAAATTCGAAATTGCAGCAATTGAAGTAAATTTGGTACAGATATGTTAGTGATGTGTTCGCTTTGTTACAGATCAAGTTATCAGATATAAACTTGACCGACGATAGCAAAAGGTTTTTTCATTTCTCGTTTCTCAGCTCCCTAGTAAGTCGGGGATCTTATTGTTATATTTGATTTAATTTTGTCAAATATAATAAATTGATACATAAATATTATGTATTAATTTGTAAGTTACAATTCATGATATTGATTAGTATTAATGGACAATTAATTGACAGTTACATTTTAGAGTGGATGTGGTGAAAGAATGTCAATATATAGTGGATTTTACCCAATGAAAAAGGCACTCAAGAATAGATGAACTAAGCCTGTTCAATTCACACCAAGAACTACAAAATCATATTTTTATATTTCATCTTTTTTACTAACTATAAAATATATTTTTCAGGTACAATTCTTCATTGGTATCAGAGCAAATAGGATATTTTAACAATCTTTCGTTTGCGCGGATGGCTTCCAAATTGTTTCAGCATTTTTAGTATTTTCGTTCATCACCTGCCAACTCGCCGTGGTTTTTGTGCGATCTTACGACTCTGGATCGTTGAGGATTTATATCCACTGATATCCATTTTTTTATTTTGATTATTAATATAAGGTCCCACTAACATATAGTGTTCACAGTTTGTCTACTCGTTTTTTTTTTGTGTTTGTTTTTATCGAATTGATTATTATTATATAATATAGTTGTTTTGTTATTCTCTGTCTTGTTTTTTGTGTCGTCCATTTTTGTCCTATTTTTCCAGGCTAATTGGTTGTGATTTGGTGGAGGACTGGAGGTGCGTTTTTGGTAAAGCTAACGAGATCTTTCACCTGTTTTATATCTTTGGCAAGGATTTCGATTCCATCGGCTCAATTTTTTTATCAGATCTTTTCTTCTCTTTACGTGTCCTATTTTTGTTTAGTCTTGCAATCTTTTTCTCATGGTTTCTGAATTCCCTGCATATTTTTGGATTAATTACTTTAATTGCTTGTTTAGCATTTTTGGTCAGTGTGTATATATATTGGTTTCTTGCTTTAGATTTTATTTTATTGAGAGAATATTGTCTAGCTTTGTGTATTGTTAGTGCCCGTTTACCTGATTTACCAAATTTTATAAAAGTTTTCTGTTGCTCATATTATGGCAAGCATATATTAGATTTCATTTGTTTCATGTTATTTGATTGTTGTGTTTATGTAAATTGTGACAATCTTGTATGTAAATTATGTTAGTTTGTCACATCACATGATACTTTTATGTTTTTTTTATATACATTTTATACTAGAGAGGATTCTCATTTATATTTTTTTTAATTAGTGTGAACCCATCATATTGTATGTGTAAGATTTTGTATTGACATGCTTTATCAATCCATTAAATAGGTTTGTTAATTTTGTTATCCCCGTGATTTTTTTATCTGGTTGAAATTGTTTTTATATGTGCATACGTAGTGTGCCTAACACTCCGAGTATAGACTAGAATTGTAAGTGCCTTTTAATTGTTCTTTACTCATTCTTACATGTCCAATGTTTTTGGTTGGATTGTTTGCACAGCTTCACAATAATTTTTTTTTGTGAGATTCTTGTTAAAGTATGAAGCTGATTATGATTGTACCATTTGAATAATATTGTGAAATTAAATGGCACTATTTGTAATATATGGAGCCAGGAAAATGAGAAATAATTATTTTTGAATAATTTAAAAGCTACCGTTGAAATAGATGGAACTATACTGGAGGATAATTTCTAGTGAAACTCTAAAAGGGAGTATAAAATTTGTAAATAATAACTGGGTGTGAATTGTGATTATTGTTGAAAAAGACGATATTGTACTAGAGGAAATTTCTAGTAATGCTCGAAAATTGAGCATAGAAAATAATGATGAGTTGGTTATATATTTTCGGTTTGGAGAATATGAAAAATTTAATGATCCGAATTATAATGTATAAAAAAAATTAAGAAATAAATTGTTTAAGTACAATTTGAAATTTATCATTGAAATAAACGATATTGCGTTTGAGAAAATTTTGTGGCTCTCGGAATATAGAACGGAAAGGATAAGAAAATTGGGACAAGTGTCCGGAATCAAATAAATAAGAATATGTTATTTTCTATAAGAACGAGAAAAGGTACCAATATAATTTGAAATTATCATCAGAAAATATATTGAATTTTTTATTTGAACAGAAATGCTCAGAATATAGAGAAAATAGTTGTTTTTGTCGCTCGTAATGGAGAGCACGAAAATTAACTATTTTTTGAAACAAGTACTTTATGATTTGTTTTAACAAGATCGATCAAGAATAATGAGTCGGATCTAAATACTGGTTATGAACCATCATGTATGGTTGAATATATGAGATTGAGAATTTCACTAAAGTGGGTGATTGAATTTTATGTATATGGAAGTAAAATATTTTTTTTTTCATGGATATTTAAGGAAGCATAGTCCATAGAAATAATCGAAAGTGGGAGCTGTATTGATAAATCTGAAGATAAATTACGCAGAAATTGGGAATATTTTATCGAGAATAAATTAGACAATTGTGTCTGTATTTTGAAAAGTGGGAGTTTGTTTACACTATTATCAGTTTATGTTAATGATATATTGTTGTCGGAAATCATAAAGGAATGCTCAACAAAACTAAGTTGGGACTTAGTGGGAAAGTTGAGAATGGGTGAAATCTGATAAGTTCAGGGAATTAAAGATTTTGAATATTTAGTGTGAACCAGAAAGGTATCCGAGTCAAATGCTTAACCGTTTAAGGATGCAAAAGTGCAGTCCGGCGCCAACCCTATTGGTAATGGGGAAACGATTAATGCGGAAAGAGAATCACTAGATGTATCATATGCGCAAGTAGTCGGAGGTTCGATGTTGTGTAATCGATTGACTTGACTTGGCGTATTTAATTTGTCTAGCGAATAGATATGAAAGAAATCCTAATAAACCTAGTGATAGGTTGTGAATAGGATAATGAAGTACAGGAAGTGAACATTGCACCACTAATTGGTTATGAGGCAGACGTGCCTGAATTTATTGATTGTTCTGGTGCAGATTTCGAAGGTGATAAGATAATGAGAATTGAACTTCAGAAGACCTATTGATTTATGGCCGATCCGAAATTGGAAAAGTAAGAAACATGAATGTGTTGCAAGAAATGAAAGTGACAATGTTTAATTAGAGATTATGAATTTTTAATAAAAGGTTTTTCTGTAAAATTATTTGTCAAACATGTGAGTTTGATTGGACTCGGAAATATTTGAGTCATTAAATATGAGATGTAACTTTAATGAATAGTGGAAATTCATATTTGAATTGTAGACTCTAGAAAATGTGGGAGTCGGAAAAGGTATTTGACAAATAAATCAAGTGGGAGATGTTATATTTGATTTAATTTTGTCAAATATAATAAATTGATACATAAATATTATGTATTAATTTGTAAGTTACAATTCATGATATTGATTAGTATTAATGGACAATTAATTGACAGTTATATTTTGGAGTGGATGTGGTGAAAGAATGTCAATATATAGTGGATTTTTACCCAATGAAAAAGGCACTCAAGAATAGATGAACTAAGCCTGTTCAATTCACACCAAGAACTCCAAAATCATATTTTTATATTTCATCTTTTTTACTAACTATAAAATATATTTTTCAGGTACAATTCTTCACTTATAATTCGTTTTTGTATTGATTTCTAGCTATCATATCTTCATACCTTTGATGTACCTTTGATGTGACATTGTCATTGGTTATTCTCTATTATTTCACGTTATGTATGTACTATGTAGTCACTATGATTCTAAAAGTCATTGTATTATGAATTTAGAAGAGAACATGATAGTATTGGTGCTCTTTCCTTTTTTTTTTTTGAATATAACCAAACAATTTATTCAATGAGAAAGATCATAACAAAGGGCCTCCAACAAACACGTAGGAGGAGACGTGAACAAATTGCGGGAATTAACTAAACAAGGAATTCTAGCGACCTCGTGTGCTACCTTGTTAGCATTTTTCCGAATAAACATAATAGAAACTCTATGCAAGCTTCCAAGGATTACTTTACAATTCTCAATTACCTCTCCAACCTCAAGAAAATTTGAAGTATTCCCTGTGATTGCTCTGACAGCAAGTTGAGAATCTGATTCTATTATAACTTCATCCCCTTGCATCTGCATATCCTTGACCTAAGATAAGGCCTCACGAATTCCGACTGCTTCTGCCTCTAGCACTGATACTTCTCCAGACAAACAATGGTTTCTTCCTGCCATAAAAGCACCTTCATGATTCCTCAGCACCATCCCCACTGAATACGTTTGTGCACCTGGGAACACAGATGCATCAACGTTGATTTCGAAAGCACCATTTGCAGGAGGTTTCCACTTGCTCTCCCCTTTCCTTATATTTCCAGTAACAGCAGGACAACTGGGATTGACATTTACTTTGTCCTTTTTTGCTTTAACCCATTCTGAGCATACATGAAAGCTACTTTGCATTGCAAAATCTGGTGTGACCACCTTACCATCCCAAACCTTTTTGTTTCGCCAGTGCCAAATACCCCACAAGACTATACAAATCTTTACTATTTCTTCAGTAGTTGCAGTATTGAGCTTGTACAGCAACCAATCTTGAGCATATTCGACCTCGCTCCAGTCATATGACAGCCCAGCATACAACCAACATCCCCCAGCAAATCGACAGTCATAGAAAAGATGTGACATGTGTTCAATATCAGACAAATACATAGGGCACGTTATAGGGGCCCTAATCCCTTTTGAACCGAGCCTCTTTCAAACTAGAATAGTATTTCGACAAAAACGCCAAATAAAGACCCTCACTTTATGAGGTACTTTCAGATGCCAAATCTTTTTCCATCCTGTACCTTGAGAGATTGCACTAGCTCCAAATTTTGACTGGTACCAAAACTGATATGCAGCTTTAGCGGTGTAAATGCCATTTGTTGATGCAACCCAAACAACTCTATCTGGTACCACACGTTGAGGGATATGTACTGCTAAAATTGCATCTACATCATCTCTGAGAAATTGACTCTGAACCAAAGTTGCATTCCACTTTTTTTCATTCAGGAGAAACAAACTTGAAACTAACTCATTTCTACCTTCATAAAAAGAGCTTTGTTCAACTTGGAAATTTCCTTGTTTCTCAGCCATAGGTCTTTAACAGCTACAATATCATCCCCACTTCCCAGAACCCATCTAAAACCCTTAGCCAGCTCCTCTTTTGCACACCATATTCCTGTCCCCAGAAAACTTGATCCCTGCCCTTTAACAGCTTTCAATATATGAGAGTGTGGAAAATATCGTTCTTTAAACACTCTAGATACCAATAAAGTTGGATTTTGCAGAAAGTTCCAAACGTGTTTACCAAGTAGTGCAATATTGAAACCATGAAGATTCCTAAAACCCAACCCACCTTTACTCTTCGTTATGCTCATATTATTCCAAGAAAGCCAGTTCAAACCTCTTTGATTTCCACCCTTATTCGATCTCCACCAATAATTTTTGAACATCTGCTCAAGTTCTTGACATAAAGATTTTGGAAGGAGAAAGCATGACATACTATACGATGGGATAGCCTGTGCCACATTTCGGATCAATACTGTTTTGCCCGCCTGCGATATTGGCTTAGCTTGCCATGCCTGAATACGCTTACAAGCCTTCTCTTTCAAGTAGCTAAAAACTCTTTTTTTTGACTTTCCCACCAACGAAGGTAATACAAGATACTTCGTGCTTGTGATGTCATTGCAGACCCCCAGAATCTGTGATAACTCCATTTGCTTGTCTTGACTAACATTTATGCTATAGAATACACCTGACTTCTGAAAATTAACAGACTGACCTGAGCATCTTTCATACTGAACAAGAAGATTTTTAATCCTTATTGCTTCCTCTGTAGTTCCTTGAAAAAACAAGAAACTATCATCTGCAAAAAGCAAATGAGATATTATCGGAGATGTTGGACTAATCTTACAGCCATGTATTTCACCATTACTTGTGGCATCGTCAAGTGCGTTAGATAATCCTTCAACACAGAGTAAAAAGAGGTAAGGGGAGAGGGGATCTCCCTGTCTCAGCCATTTCTTAGGAACAACTGGACCAATAATAGAGCCATTAAGACAGAAATTGTATGTTACAGACTCCACACATAGCATCATCCAACCAATCCAGATTTCAGAAAAGCCCATACCTTGCATTCTCCTTCGCAAAAATGACCAATTTACCCTGTCATAAGCCTTGCTTATGTCTAATTTGAGAGCCACCTCACCTACTTGGCTAGTCTTTTTATGATTCATGTGATGTATCATCTCAAAAGCTATAAGAATGTTATCCGTTATACTTCGACCTCTGATAGAGGCAGATTGATTTTCTGAAATTAGGTCCGGTAAAACATCTTTCAATCTGTTAGCAAGACTTTTGCAAGAATTCTATATAGCACATTACATAAAGCAATAGGTCTAAGGTCCTTCATACAAGAAACATTTTCTTTCTTTGGAATAAGAACGACATTTGTACTATTGAGCTTACCTGGAAAACTCATCGTTTGCATCCATTCTGTACATTGCTCAAAGACTTCTCGTCCCATCACCTTCCAGAAATTCTGGAAAAATGCTGGGTTTAATCCATCCGGGCCCGAAGCTTTGTCAGGGTGCATCTGTTTTAAGGCTGTAGTGAACTCCTCAAAAGTAAAAGCTTCAACTAGCTTCAAATTCTGTTCTTCAGACACAACTCTAGGACTGTTTACAAAGCCCATATCAATCGTATTCTCTTCCTCAGTAAAAAGCTTTGTGAAATAATTTATGATAACTCCACACATGCCATCATGAGTATCAATTTTCTCACCTTCATCATTGATTAAAAACTCGATTTTATTTGCCTTTTTCGTGCAGAAGCAGATGCATGGAAAAATTTCGTATTATCATCACCTTCACGAAGCCAAAAAACCTATTGGTGCTCTTTCTTATTACTCAACTTATACAAATATCAGATTAATCTCCCTCTATAAGAATTTTTTGGTACTCTGCACAACAGTCAAATTGTAATTTTATTACACAAATACCAATTTTAAAAATGCTATTTTTTAAGATTTTATTACACAAATACTAATTTAAAATTTTTTGACCAAAAATACCCGTCTATTACGCATTTTCAAAATGGGTAATACTATTACGCATTTGTGGAATAGGTATCATGTAAGACTTTTTCAAAAAAATGAAAAAAAAATTAAAAAAGAATTAAATAATTGTGATACGCATTCTGGGGATGCATAACACCCCAATTCTGAAGGTGTTACTTATTCCTGAAATGCGTACCACAAGTAAATTTTTTTTTTAATTTTTTTAATTTTTTTTCTTTAAACGAATTACCTATTTGACAAATGCGTAACACTATTACCCATTTTTGAAATGCGTAATACACTGGTTTTTTTGACAAAAAATTTCAAAAATGATATTCTCGTCAAAAAGTTAAAGAAAATGGTAAAAATGTGTTTATTTCTCAAATGGGTTAAATATCAAATTGGTCACTGAATAACTTGACATATCTCAGATTGCACAGTGATAAATTCTGGATCTCATTTAAAACACTTTTAAAGACATAAATATCAAACGGATACCTTTAAAATGTACTCAGAAAGTAAAAGTAATTTTTCATCGAGTTCTATGCATGTTTCTTAAATGCTACTTTAACCAAATGAAAGAATATGAATTCTAGTATTTTTGATAATATATTTAGATTTTAAGAAATTTATTTATTATTTAATTTTAATAAAATCAAAGAAAATAACCATAAAATTAAAAATAAATAGTATAAAATTTTCTTAAAATCTAAATATATAATCAAAAATACTAGAATTATTAACCTTTAATTTGGTTATGGTAGCATTCAAGTAAAATGTGTAGAACTCAATGAACAATTGTCTTTAGTTCCCGAGTACATTTCAAAGATATCCGTTTGATATTTATGTCTTTAAAAATGTTTTAAATAAGACGCCGAATTTATCAATGTACATTATGAGAGAAGTTATTCGGCGGGTAATTTGATATTTAACCTTTTCTGAAAGAGTCAACTAACTTCAAAAAAAAAAATGGTAAACAAACACAACGCAACAATCAACATGCCCTTCCCTCGGCCAGCATTGCATTTCCTTGAAAACGTCGCCGTTTTGTACCAAAATCAAAATATTTGACACTCAACACACAGTCCAAACTCCAAACACAAGCTTCTCCAATGGCAGACACATCTCTCTTCTTCCTCTCTCTCCTCCTCCTCCCTCTCTCTCTCCTCCTCCCTCTCTTCTTCCTCGTCCGCCCCCGCCACGTCACCATCCCAATCAAATCTCGCCACGTCTTCATTACCGGCGGCTCCAGCGGCATCGGCCTCGCCCTCGCCCACCGCGCCGCCGCCGACGGCGCTCGCGTCTCTATTCTCGCGCGTAACTCCGAAAAACTCGAAGCCGCGAAAGAATCCATACGCCTCGCCACCGGAATTGACGTGGCGATCTATAGTGCTGACGTTCGTGACTACCACGCGGTGAAGAGCGCGTTAGAGGAAGCCGGAGATGTGGATGTGTTGGTGTGTAATCAAGGAGTGTTTGTACCGCAGGAATTAGAGAGTCATGATTTAGAGGAGTTTAAGTTTATGATTGATGTGAATGTGATCGGGACGTTTCATTTGATTAAAGCTGCTTTGCCTGGGATGAAAGGGAGGAAGGACCGTGGTCCTGGTTCCATTGCGATTATTTCGTCTCAGGCTGGTCAGGTATATCGGTTCTTACTTTAGTTCCGTTATTTCGTAATGTATGCCTTGGAATGTTGATAGTTAAGTTTGATTTTACTAGTTGATTTGATGAGTGATGTGATATTGTTTAGATGTTGAATTGAAGTTTAGCTGATTAGGAGATAGTTGACTTACGTGATTAGTATAATTGATTGAAGCGACATTGTGGAAAAAAGGATGTACTATGTAGTTTCTAATTTCCATCTCTCCGGAACTAAGAATTTAAATTTCATGGAGAGTTTAGATTTACAAGTAACTAAGAAGCTTAAAAAATTAGTAAACAAGGAACATTCTGAGGTAATTCGAACTTAGATTGAATTCACATTTAGGAAGAGAACACTCGCACAACTATGATGTCACAAGTATCGGAGTAGAAGATATTGACAAATGACAACTGGCTGTTTTGACCTCTAAACCTGAGATTGAATATCATGAGGGTAATTCAATAAGTCCTCCAGGAAAGACACTACCTACTTAGATGCATATTACTAGTCAGATAAGTAAGGGAAAGTACTCCATTTACGGTGTACCCATTATGTAGTAGAATAGCCTTTCACGGCTACAGATAAATGGCATATAATTATAAACTTCTTTCTTTAAATTGAATCAGTATAAGTTATCTAGTAACTCATCCATTAATTTTTCGTATTAGACAGCCCAGCCCAGATCTCAGATAGGTTTTTCAATCAAGTTCCTATCTAATTCCAGTAAAAAGTAAAACCTCTAGATGAAGTATAAACTTGAAAATTAATAGTATTACTGTATGTAAAAGTAGTCTGCATTTTGTAACTCACTAATCAACATGGCTAAAATAAAAATTCTAAAAGCAACTACTATTTTTCTTCTATGATAAACTTATATGTTTCATATCGTACAACATAATGACTAGCTGATCACCATCCCTAATCTCGTAATCTGCAATGTAGTCATTATCATCAAGAAGCTTCTGACCATCAAATCACAAGCAAAAGTGCCCCCATATATGGGACCTACAAGAACAAATTCCAACAATTTATAGTACTACATATCAATACATGTTCCAGATTTCTATTTAGAAAGAAAAAAGAGAAATAAGGATTCTTGTAATAAGTAAAAAACACTCCCCATACACTCAATTGTGATCAAATACAATAAAGCAATTCACTGGCATGTGAACAGACTTATACATAACCAGAAAACACTCCCAGAAATCATTCAAAAAACAATTGGACTTGGTATGTTTTATTGTTATGATATTTGGTGATTAATAATTTATGTGTTATTTATATTGATGAGATATTAAGCTGACTTCTGTAATCAGTATCAGTTAAGCTACGTTGTTGTTTTTAGAAACATATGTGTTTTCTAGCTCTCCAGAGATATAAGATTCAGATTCTGTAGAGTAGAGATGCCTGAAGAACAAGATTTATAGTTGCTCCTGCAGCTGCAACAATTTTTTGACTTTAATCAATTCAATATCTGTATACAAGAATTTTAATAATGTCACACATTGATATACTGCCGTAGACCTAATTTATTATGACCACTGATTAGTAGCTTCTGCTTGGTCCTTATAACCATCCTTTTTTCTCCAAAAATAGTGTAAAATGGTATGTTATATGAGTTTCTCTTGTGTTCAAACGAAGGAAATTATGGTGCAGATGACTACTTCCAAAAGTATGTTCTTGTTTAATGTGTCCTACATGACAACGGTGGACCTTTAGTTGCTTTAAGTTGTCATACTGCTGTTTCTATTCCTTTTTTTTTAGTGAAGGAGTACTGCTATTTCTCTTTTTTAATCTGTTATTTGCTTCTGGAAGCAGCTTAGTGATGTTAATGACACAAATATAACATGTTTCTGCTTATTAATGATGTTCTCTTTTTTTGTTTACTGGCACTTCTGATATGGAAGGATGTTTTATGTTAGGTGGGTATTTATGGTTATACTGCATATTCAGCCAGTAAATTTGCCCTCAGGGGAATGGCTGAAGCACTGCAGCAAGAAGTTATTGCAGAAGATATCCACGTCACACTGATCTTTCCTCCAGATACCGAAACACCTGGATTTGTTGAAGGTTTGTTAATACCTGGCTAGGAATCCCATTCTACTGCAAGCAACTTCTTAGAGCTATGATAATTCATACTAATGATGGTAGCATGTAATTATACAATTTTTTGAAGTTCTCTGTATCGACATATACTATGATACACAGTACACAGCCTTATTCATGCTACTTACTTTTTCAAATACGTCATTTCAAGGATATTGATAGAAGAAATTTAAGTGCTAATGTCATTTTTGGTCATCTGGTACATAATTTTTTAGTTGGAATTGATAGCCTGGGTAAACTTATCGTGTCCCTTGATAACAAGGAAGTGAATTACTCTAAATCTTAGGCTGTTAGAGATATCCATCTCAATGTGATACTTTTTAAGAATATTTGACCAATGGGTAGCATATCATGGTTACAAGATTCACATCTTTTGTCAAGATATCTAATTGTATGTCTGAGATCATTAAAAATTATTCTAGTCCTCTTTCAACTTAATCTGTTTTCTGTTCTTCAGTTCAGAGTATATTTTGTCTAGGTTTCCCTCCTGTTTTTTTCAGTGTTTGTGAATATGTATAGCCCATGTGTAATGCAGAAAATAAAAGGAGACCGGAACTTACAAGTATAATAGCAGCTTCGTCTGGTTCAATGAAAGCTGAGGAAGTTGCACGAAAAGCTTTAAGTGGCATAAAATCTGGAAAATTTATCGTACCCTGCAACTTTGAAGGAGTCATGTTGTCTATAGCAACTGCCGGTCTATCTCCTCAGCCATCATTCTTGATGGCATTTGTTGAGGTGGTTGCTGCTGGTATATTACGCTTTGCAGCCCTTTGTTTCCAGTGGAATTGGTATAGCAGCATAGAGAGATGGCACTCAAAGAAGAGATAGTCTCTGTAAGGTAGATTTCTTTTATATTAGTAGTACTCAAGTATAGATATTGTTGATCCATAAAGGCAGAAAATCATTTTGAAGCACACATTCGAACAGATATTATGTGGATACAACTATAAAATGACGTTTATGTAAAAAATTGTAGAATTGTGGATATTGTGTCTTATAATACTTCATGCTAGTAGAAGAGAACAGGAAAAACAAATGAGACTTTATACACACCTTAGAACTAAAGAAGTTAATATGCGGCTGTAATTGTGTATGTAAACAGCAGAACGGCATGGTGTCTCTGGAAACTGAGTACCAATTATAATGAAGGGTGAAATAGTGCAACTTTGACACATTAATTCCTTTAAATACCAAGTCAGCCTCTAGTACTTTGACACTTCATGCTAGTAGAAGAGAACTGGAAAAACAAATGAGACTTTATACACACCTTAGAACTAAAGAAGTTAATATGCGGCTGTAATTGTGTATGTATACGGCAGAACGGCATGGTGTCCCTGGAAACTGAGTACCAATTATAATGAAGGGTGAAATAGTGTAACTTTGACACATTAATTCCTTTAAATACCAAGTCAGCCTCTAGTACTAATTAATTCTTGACAGTTTTGTTTCTTTCTAGTGTTGGGAGATTTCAGTTTTTAACATTTGGTACGATTGCAGTGCAGACTTTTGTACTTACCTTGGCGTAAGATTATATGAATTATAAGAATCGGTTTCTTGGTAGCAGGAAGATGAAAGTAGATTAATGACTTCTTATATAGCACATATGAGCTCTATGTGTTGGGCCTGTTGGCACGGTATTGTAAAACAATGACACAGCTGATGTCTTCAGATCATCTATCGACTTTCGGTCTATTTTAATTAGGCACACTTGCATTATCCGGAAAAAATGGACATAATATTGTCAAGATAATATTTTATTGAAGCTGCATAAATAGGGTTTGTCAGTTAATCAATCGCAAGATTCTTAACTATACTTGCTTAAGAGTCCTTTTGTAAATCTGTGTTTCACTATTCACTCGATTTTATAACGAGGAACATTGTATAATGTACTGAAGTGGACTGCCTTACAATATATAGCTGGAATGTCATCCGTTGAAACTACACTTTGAAGGATACCTTAAGCTGTTCAAGTAGATATTTGAATGTGCGGGGTCTTCACCTTAATTCAACATAGGCGTGTTGCCTCTAGTGTATGTATAGTTTAAATGCTAGACAATTTGGTGACTTAATCCTTGCAGCACACATCTCTACTTAATCCTTGCAGCACACATCTCTACCCTTTCAGTTACGGATTGACTAGAAATATTTAGGCTATAAGCCCAACTTCTGTTGGTGGGAGTTATTTGCTTTTATCAAATAAATCTTTTTATTCTTCCTCCTTGTATTTTTGAATTGGTGAGAATTTTAAAGGGGCAAAGTAGAGGGATGGAGTATACTTTTAGCTTTTAAAGTCTTGACAATTTGTTTTTTTTTTCTTTGGGAGCTTTTAAATTCTTACTGAATAATGTTTTGTGTGTGTTTGTTTTGAATTAGGTTTCGAGTCGTCTGGTTATAGATTTGGGTGTTTGCAGTGCTTCTCGACTTTTTGTACCTCCATCAGTTCACGGGATCAACTAATTCATCCTAAAATCATATTTGAGAATGGGAACAGTGACTGGAATGCAACTCTGGTCATCAGACTGTGGAACTGAGCCATTCACTCTCATATCAATTTTTTAGCTTTAAATTCTTCACAAGATGATATGAACGATACCTGGCTGCTGGCTGTCTACCTTTATGTTTTTGTTTTTTTAACAGCCATTGTATGTTGCCCCAACTGTTTGGAGTTGGTAATCAAAAAGATCAGATTGAGACACAAGATGAATTATGCATTTCTCATCTTTATTAGTTCATAGCATGAATAATGTTAAATACTGTTTGGGCATGTTTAATGGAACTAAGTATTTGCTCAGGCAAGTCTATCACTCTTTGGGTAATTGGGTCTTCAACCATCTCCAATATGAGGAAATTGTGCCTATCCAATGTCACGACTCCGGACTATTTTATAAAGGAAGAAAAATAGGAATTTTAATACGGAAATGCACTGTCTAGGGATTAATCGGGTATTTGAGGATTAATCGGAATGATTAATTGGATATTCGGGTTATTAATCGGTGCGGTAACCCATGGAATAAGGATTAATCGCGACTAATCACCGATTTTTAGAACAGAGCGGAAATGCTATTTTTAGATTTTTTTTTTTTTTTTGCATTCACGGAATGTGATATTACCTATTATGATAAAGTTTGTTACAAAGAGTAGTACTTCAGAGAGAACCATCTTATATGGAGAACACTAGAGAATCACCTTATTTTTTCTGATTTCGTAGTACAACCAAAATTTTTCAAAAAAAAAATCTGAAGCCGCCATGTCATCGATAACGTCATCACTGCTGACGTGGCATTGCCACGTTCCACGTCAGCAGGGTTGCCACGTCATCATTTGGTACAGAATTTTTTTTTTGTAAAACCAAAAAAAATGCTCTTTTTTTTATAGAACCAAAAAAATAGAATTTTGGTTCTGTCATAGAATCAGAAATTAGTGGTTCTCCACGGTTTTCCACGTAAGATGGTTCTCTATAGAACAATGACCATGTTACAAATATCTCTGAAAATAAAAAAAGAATACCTTTAGATGTCGAATGATTCTTTTGACTTGTGGAATCCTTGGGATATCGAATATGTCTTTTACTTATGAAATTTTTGAGATATCATATAGAGTTGTTTACTTTTGGAATCCTTGACATATCGAATAGAGTGTTTCTACTTCTGGAATTCCTGAGATATCGAATAGAGCCTTTCAACTCTGGAACCTTTGAGATGTCGAATAGATCATTTGACTTGTGGAACCCTTGACACATCGAATAGAGCACTTTTACTTTTGGAATCCTTCAGATATCGAATCCTTGACTCTTTGAATAGACCAAATTATTTCTCGAATTTGTACTTAGGAAAATATCCTTTATTTTTTAAACTTTAACTGTGATTATTACAGCCTTCTTCTTCAACCTTGAGGCATGATCCAGGGATCTTTTTTTAAGCATTATTGTGTGACTAATTTGTACAATTTACAGATGAAATTGATGCATAACATTTTAGACAAATACATGAAAGAAAATAAACTACTAAGGGTTCCGCAGTTAAGAGGTCATGTAAGTAATGCAAGACATTACTATATTCAAGTAGGCTTTTATATGGATGAGTACAGATATGCTTCTGTGACTAACAAATTCATCTTGCACATTCATTTTGCAATGAGAATAGTAATAAGTATTTCCTGGCCTTTTAGTAAAATTATTTTAGTTCTGAGACTTCTGAAAAGTACTAGAATATTGCTAAAACTTAGAACCAGAGTAAACATCATTGAACTTTCTTCAGTCAACTACAAAGGCAATTGTATCATTATGATTAGCTTGCTAAGAAATCTCCTTATGGTTCTCCTCTTGAGCCACTAATCTATAACCTGTGTCACATTCAACATTGGTGTCATCATTAATATGCTCCCCCCTACAGCAGAAAAATTATCATTCAACTTCATCAGAAGTTGCAACATCTTTTGTTCTTGTTGCACTTTTTGAATTCAAATTGTGAAGTTTCAAGTACACTTCTCATAGGTACAAGCTGGTAAAGGATTGACATCATCCAAAGTATCCCAAATAATCTTTAGTTTGGTATAGTATTTTTTTTTGAATATTTTGGCTTATAGCCTTTTACAATGAGTATCTGTTCATTGACAAATCTCGTGGTAAGCGAGTATCAAACCCAGAACCTCTGGGTCGACTAGAGGCAAGCCCAATCAACTGAGCTACCTTAACTTGTTTAGTTTGGTATAGTATTTAGAAACACTTATTTGTTCTTGATGAAGGTCGGTCAATTGTTGTTTCAAAATTTTATAGAACTAGTTTAAAATCTGTGCGATGCACGAATTTTTTTTAATATTATATGAATTTTTTTATTAATTTAAATTATTTTTTTAAAACATGAATTTTGGAGGCTTAAATTTTTTTATGAGATGATTTGATAATATATATATATATATATATACATATATATATATATATATATATATATATATATATATATATATATATGTTATCCATGATATTTATAAAAAAGAGAGAATTACCAAAATGCCTATTTTTCACAAGTTTTTGCCCAAAATACTGATTTTGAAAAAAATGGCCCGAAATACCGACGGGATACGAAGAATCGTCTTCCGTGTTAGCATGATGCGGAGAATCGTCCTCCGTATTACGTAGATACGGAGCTGCGTCTTTCGTGTTATGCATGATGCGTGGACGGTGTTCCGTGTTAGGTGGGTGCACAGCACAGTCACGGAGCATGGTCTTCCGTATCATGCATAACACGGAAGACTCAGTTCCGTAACATGCCCTGTTACGGAAGATCGTGTTCCGCAACACCCCTCATATCACGGTACACGATGTACCGTGTCCCGTCAGTAAAAAGGGCCCGCCAGTTTTCCAGATGAATATTTTGGGCCATCACCCTATAGAAAATGAGGGATTTTAGTTAGAAAATATAGAAAAGATGATAGTTTTTAGTTGAAAATGTAATCGATTAATTGTTAGTAATTATAAAATTATTATTTTATTTTATTAAATAGAATGCCCGTGATATGATTGGAAAAAGAGAGGATTTAGTTAGAGAAAATTAAAAAGGTAACATGTTCAAGGTGAAAAAGGTAATTGATTAGTTTATAAGAATTATAATTTAATTACGTTATTTTACTAAATACAATTACTCGTAATATTTTTAGAAAAAGAGAAATTAATATTGTCCGTGATATTTCCATTAAAAGAGGGATTTTAGTTAGAAAATATTAAAAAAAACATTTTAGCCGAAAAAGGTAATCAATTAATTATTAATATTATAATATTATTAGTTTATTGTATTAAATAGAACCGCTTGTGATATGATTGAAAAAATAGAGATTTTAGTAAGAGATAATAGAAAGGTAACATGAAAATTAAAAAAGTGACATGATTTATGTGAAAAAGGTAATTGATAAGTTTATAATAATTATAATTTAATTATGTTATTTTACTAAATAAAATTTCTCATAATGTTTTTAGAAAATGAGATATTAATGTTGCCCGTGATATTTCTAGAAAAAAAAGGAATTTAATTTGGAAAAATAGAAAAGATGATACGTTTTAGCTGAAAATGTAATCCGTTAATAATTAGTATTATGATAGTATTATTTTATTTTTATTAAATAGAAATGCCCGTGATATAATTGGAAAAAGAGAGGTTTTAGTAAGAAAAAATAAAAAGGTAACGTGTTTTGGTTGAAAAAGGTAATCGTCCATGATATAATTGGAAAAAGAGAGATTTTAGTTAGAGACAAGAGAAAAGGTAATGTGGCTGAAAAGGGTAATTGATTATTTAATAGTAATTATAATATAATTACGTTATTTGATTAAACAAAATTGCTCGTAGTGTTTTTAAAAAAGGAATGTAAAAGATATTGTAGTTTATCTGAAAAAAGAAATTATTTTGTTTTTGAAAAATAGAAAAGGTAATATATTTAACCTGAAAAAGGAAATTGATTAATAAAGGAGAAATTTTAGTTAGATAAAATATAGGGCTTCTTTCAAAACTACCCATCTTAAGTTTTGTGCTTTTAAAAATATTGTCCAAACTTTCTAAAATTCAGGCGCTACCATCTATACTTTCATTTATTTTAAAAATACATTATTTTCAATTATAAGAGAAAACACCCGTCATCTCTCTTCTCACTATCGCTGGCTTCACCCACTGTCTCCCTCTCCTCCATTTTTACACCATCAATTCAAAGCAATCACTACTGACTCTTCTTTCTTATATATTACGGCCCCGCAGGGGCACATATCCGTTTTCGAGTTTCGAGTTTTGAACAAGAAAACAACGAGTTTAGGCATGGTAGTGACAAGGGGGTGGGAATGATGAAACTACGAATAATGGAGTTATGGGTGCCACTGAATTGGTGAATGGTATTGAGGTCGATGCTAAGGATTAAGGTACTGAGTTGCGATTTGGGGAATTTGACACAAACAAAAGAATAGAACGAAGTGTAGGTGACGTGTTTATTGATTTGCCTCAGTGAACCAGTATAGAAATAACTTGGACACTGCTCTTCAGGTACCTTTTGTAAGAACCCAGATTTTGGGTGGGATTAAAACTTTTATGTATTTAATGATGTAAGAATGAATAGTGGTTATGACTGCGATGTAACGAAGATCTATTAAATAAATGGAACGGATTTGAATTCAATTACTTACATGTCATGCAGAATACTTTTGGTTGATGGCATAGGTAAGAATGATCTATCTCCTAAGGATATAAGTATATTACTTCAAGTAAGATTATTCTTGTGTCATCCAAATCAATATCTATTATAAGTCCAGCGGTTCCGTAAAAAGGTTAAGAAGCACTCGAGAGTGAACCAGGTTCATTTTCCTAATTATAGGAATTAAATAAAAATAAGTGATGAATAGTGATTTTGGTGGAATTTGGAATATTATTATAATAATGATATACCCGGTATTCGGAACGGATTTCTGAGTTCGTATTAGTGATCCAGGAAGAAAATAAGTGTATGTAAAAGCCGTCGGATTCAGAAAAAGAGCACTTTTATTTTCTCCGAGATTTCCCTGGACACTACAAGACTTAAGGAGTTATAAAAGGGAATTAAGGAATTTAAATTCGAGAAGTATTAAGTAAGATGAAGAATAGTATTAGAAATATTAAGAAGGTTTTCGGTAAAACCCTAACTAGAAACGAATGAGTTATTCCCTCGAACGATCAACGAACAAGCAAGGAAATTGAGTAATACCCGGACAAAGGAACGAATAAATAACCAAGAGACAAACAAGTGCAATTGGTGGGAAAAGGAGAAACCCAAGTAACATCCTTATAAGTCAACTACAAGATGAGTGGTGTAATTGCATTCTTGCAAAAATGGAGTTGTTTGTTGTAGTGCCAACACTTGGCCCAATGAGGAAGCAACAAGTGGCACCATTGGATTGCCAACAACACATTAAAAGAGATGCATCCATTATATATGCAAGGGTTATACATGTATTAGCCATAAATCACCAAAACAAAACAAACCACCACCATTTTTCTCCATTTCTTCATAAAAATCTGCCCATTCTTAGCTAATTGGAAGTCCAACTTCCAACCATCACTTGTTCTTCAAATTTTTATGGTAAGTACTACATATCATGGTAATGATCTCCTAGAAATTTCAGCTTCAAATTCATCTTTTATCATTTTCAAATAAATCATCAAAGATGATGATGAATAGTGTTCTTCATAAACTAACTTTTATTTCTTGATTTCTTTTGATTATTCAAGCTATACTAAGGCTAGATAAGGGCTAAACAAGGCTTGATAAGTTCATACATACACCAAGGAAGGTATACCACTCTTGAAAACCAAGCTCTTAGTTTAAGTTTTGGTATTTTAGATGAGTTATATGGATTTAATGCATGTTTAGGACCTTAAGATTATGATTGGGATTTATTAAATGTGAAATTAGTTTAGATGAACGGAAAGACATTGCTTGGTCTTAGTTCATGGTTGAATAACATGTAAATGTTGTTTGGAGTGGAAACTATAATTATTGGATGGTTTGAAATTTGGAAATCATGTAAACATAGCCGTCGTAATGCCCGATTGTCGTTAGCCTTAAGAAACCGTGATTAGCAGTAGCATGAACACACTGTCCAGTCTCGGATTTTGCCATGAAAGGCTAGATTATGTTATAAGCTTCGTTTTGATATAAAGATCACGTGAAATGGACTTACGGTTTAGGATTTATGACTAAATTACTAAAAGTAGTTCGAATCCGTAAACAAAAGTTCGTAACTGAAATTGAACCCTCGTAAGCAATGTAACGTCATGGCGAATCTTGGTAAATAAATACTAGGGGTAAGAAGGAAGGTGTGAATGAAAACCGTATGTCAAAAAGAGCATTTTTCGATTTATTAAAAATGTTCGAGTCAAGGTCAAACGCGAACGAACCCCTAAAAGACGACTCTTTTGTAACTTTGGTAAAACACTTAGAAAACGGGCGATAAAACTCGGAGTATAAGATTGGTTCGTAACGATCAACCTTAGAACTCGTATGACTCAAGTATGTCCCAAGTATAAGTGCAGTGACATGTCGTATTAACGAACGAATGTCGGGTCGGATCAGTGATAATAAGTAATCCACTAATAGGGGTATAACGAGATAACTCGAGAACGTGTTTCGATTTAAGTATAACTTAACTTTTAATATGTTAAGTGATTAATCCCGAATGCCTTGGCTATTTATAGATCACCAGGCTGAACCGGGACCCGCTACCACTACCCCTTACCGTACTCGACTACCAGGCAAGTTTCAATTCCCTTCTTTTAGGCTGTTGTTGTGATTGAATAAATATATATATATGATTGCTGATATACATATGCCATTGCATGCATGCCTACTTTCAAGTTGAATTGATATACTTGTTCCCTGAATGTTATTGTTGGCTTATAAGCTAGATAGTTATATATCAGTTATAAGCCGGTTATTATAAGACCCTCATAGAAGGGCGTATATATCTTATTAATCAAAAATAGACCGGGAGTCAATATCCCTTGATATATCGAGATTACCTCGGAAGAAGATATTTAAGTAAATATTTTCTATTATTTGGGCGACGAATATTATTTGAATATTCGTTCGAGACTAATTATTTTAACGATCCTTACTTCAAATAATTATTTGAACGTAACTATTCAACGAATAATATTTCTCAATATTCATTCAGAGTCGAACTGATTATCGACTATTATTTCGAATATTCTTCTAAAGATGAGACTATTAAATGAATATTATTTTGGATATTCTTTTAGATTATTATTTTATTAAATCAATATTACTTTTGAATTTTCATTTAAGATATTAAATACTTGATGAATATTATTTTAATATTCATCTGAAGCTTGATTTAATTATCGAATATTATTTCGAATATTCCTTAAGGCTTGGATTACTAAATGAATATTACTTGATATTCATTTAGGATATTATTCATTAAATGAATATTACTTTTGAATATTCATTTAAATTCCTAATTAATCATGAATATTACCTTAAATATTCTTTTCAGGTCTTATTAATTAATGAATATTGTTTTGAATATTCATTTAAATATTTATTTATTCAATAAATATTCTCCTGATATTTCTTCAGGGATTATTTTGAGAAATACTCTGATTAAAAATATTCTTTCATATTCCCAAATATTCTTTCAATATTTTAACTCAATAAATATTCTCTGAATATTTATTCCATACTTAGAATAATCTCGATAAGGTTAATCTTCTTCGATTATTACAGAAAATATTTCGAAGTCATATTATTATTAATCTTATATCAAGAAAGGTTCCCAGACATCATTCATCTTTGAGTCTATCTTCTTAATAATAAGGGAACCTTACTTGGAAAAATGTTATTTATCTTGTCGACTTCCCGGTCATAAAGTATTCCCTTCACCCGCAACTCGGGTGCCGTTGACTTATTAAGTCGTTGTTTACCTTCTCATCTTTCGAGGGGTAAGATTACTGGAACAAGTTGATATCCGTTACCAAGTAATAGCTTGGGAGTTATTGGTAAATTTTCCTTTCCAACTAGATACGACTACTTTGTGGAGTCTTATCAACAAGTATTATACTTGGGGAAAGGGGGACGAACGTTATATTCAGAATCATGAACTCTATTTGAACTAGGAGTCGTGTAAGAGGCCGAGTAGCGCCGGTCCATCCCCTTGGCCCAACCGTTGGCCGGGGAGAGCTAGCATGGCGGTATACAAGTAAAGCCGTCAGTTCTTCCTTCTACCGGTAGTAAATCTAAATTGAGCTGTACGATCTCGACTGATCATCAAGATTGGAACAGCGGGCGCGGTGAATACTCCATCATTGGTTCATCATCCAAATTCATTTATTTCCTGCAACATGATTACTGTTGGCAGAGTTGGAAAAGAGTCATAACTGGAATTGCAACCCTTTCTTGCAAGTTCCTCTTCTTAATAACGATAATAATATCTCGCTTACTTTGATGTAGCAGATATTCCTTCAAACAAATACTTTAAGTTACCTTGTAACTTCATCGTTCATATTATACTGGCATCATTTCCGTAAATGCATGGCATATGGTTTAAAAGATAGCTTTGAACTGTTTTAAATTATCGTTCAGTTATATATTTGTTGGTGGGCTTTCGCTCACCCTTGCTTTGTTTATATTATGTCACAACAACAGCTAGGACAGATGGCTCGCGTCAGGCGCACTCGGCGCAAGCAGGTTACCCGACCCACCGGACTACCCGCTGAGATGCTAGCCGCCATTGCTGAGGTAGCATAGTTAGACAGCTTTTGTTTCCTGTTTAACTATATGTATAATTAATGTAATCAACGGCAAAACTTTTAAACCTATGATGTTATCCTTTTGGGATTGTAATAACTTTTATTCGTAACCCTTTAATGTAAGACTTATTTCAATTTCATCTCTGGGACTATAACTGTTGTGTGTGTGAGTGGTAATTATTGTGGGGTCACAGCATGTGATTTATTTATTGTGGACTCAAGTCAAGTATTATGAATGGATGTAAGACCGTAACCACCAGATCCCTGACCCCGGATCTGGGGGTGTTACACCTTTTTAAATTGTTTGATTGTGTTTATGTGAGATGCTAATGTAATTTTTGGTAATTTTGTGCTTAATTGTTAATTTGTGATTTTTTCAAAAAACACTGCGCTTGTAGAAGTTGCATTTGTGCTTGTTAGTTGTTAGATTTGGAATTCTGCTATATTCTTCTGGTTGGTGTATAAGCTGTAACCATGTTTGCAACCTTTGCAACCATGGTTGCAACCTTTGCAAACATGGTTGCAGAAGTTGCAAACAAGGTTGTAGAAGTTACAAACGTTGCACCTGAAAGAAATAGTTAAATCTGACTTCTTAGAAATAGTTAATTAATTACCTTCATAATTTTATAAACATAAAATTATGAAGGTTAATTATTACTAATGATGAAATTATGGTCAATATATATAAGTTATTTTTGTGTTGAAAAATGCGAGATTATTACGTTAGATAAAGGCCAAACTGGAAAAATGATCGATAAATTGCCTGATGAATACTGTATGCAGTTGTCTTGTATAATATTCTGTATTGATTGTTCTTACATGACTGACTCGCAATTTCCGTACATAAACTTTAACTTTGTAGAAATCGCATTGCTAGAATCCAGTTCATCAAAAAGAAGCAAGGACTTTGATGGAATGTCTATTTGTGGCACCCTTCGCCTCTTCTCATGCACAAATTCAGAAATGGGAAGAAATAAGGGAGTGTTATGATATAGAATCAGCAGGATTGTTTGGGTTAGAGGGTTGAAAAATGAGCAAAGAGAGCTTAATGGAAGCTAAAAAAATGATCAAAGAATGGAGAGTTTGCATAGCGTAAAAATTGAGGGTGAGTGTAGTAATCGACTGGTCTTGGACGGGAGAGGAACTCGACTGGTAAAAGTGTCTTGCTGGCAAAGCTAATAAAAAGTGAAAAAAGACTTGATCATTCAGTACTTAGCTAACTTTTGCATAGTATTATTGCTTTAAAATTCTATGAAGTATTCTGGTTCCGGTTCCGGCCCTCATCAGAGGGAACGGCAGTTCCAAACTGTTTATTGCAACGTATATGCATCAGCCAAGTGTGGCGGTGCCACTGCTGGAGGGCTTTTCTGGAAACTACTAACTGAAGGAATGGACTCATTTTGAGATAGATATGAGATTGTTTTGAGCCAGAGTCCCTCAACATCAAATGTGATTACCTACCAGTGTCACAAACTTTATCAAATTTACAAAATATATGCTAGAATGGCTAATTTTTAGAGGTGAAAGAGGGCAAGGACGACTAGGAGGGCTCAATGGCTAGCTACGAACAAGGACAGGCATATTGGACACCACTAAGGAATTGGTTTACGAAGTTCATGCTAAATGCTTAAACAGAGTTTTTACACATACAATGTCAAAGGATTCATAGTTTTTATCTTTTGCAATGAATGTAAAAAAATTGTATACCAATTCTATATGAATTTTTATATCATCCTAGTTCTGTTCTAATTTTTCATTAATATTTTGTAGCATTTTTCACACATTTTGTGTTCATTCATAATAATAATTAATAGGATTTTTCAGGCTCCAATATTAATATTGAGGACAACTTTATAAGAGATAAAATCACCCAATACTGTCAAAATTCTGAACCATGACACTTGATTATACAAAATACGATAACTATTTCTTAATTATCATATTTAACTATTTCTTTTGTGTAAGTTGCAAGTTGCAAATAAGGTTGAAAAAGTTGTAAAATTATTGCAAACATGATTGCAACTTATGCAATCATGGTTGCAACTGCAGAAGTTGCAAACAAGTTTGCAAAAGTTGAAACAAATAGAAATATTTAACTCTTACTATTGATATGGGTGCCCTATGGAGCTTATTCCACATAAAATCATGTTGTCAGAATACGATTTTGATTTTATGTGGAACAGGCCCAGCAAAAGCACTCATCTTAATTGTCAATTTAACTATTTTTTTGTGTAAGTTGCAATGCAAACAAGGTTGCAGAGGTTGCAAACATGGTTGCAAAAGGTTGCAATTGATAGAAACAAGAGCAGTAATTTTTTGCAACCATGTTTGCAGCCTTTGCAACCATGGTTGTAACTTATGCAACCGTGATTGCAACTATATTTCCATTGTGAAATTATTTAAGAAGCATATATATCAAGTTCATATAGTTCAAAGATTTATGTTAATCCTGTTATTTCTTTTTTTTAGAGGTGGAGTTGTCCCCACACTACGCCAAAACAGTCAATAGACATCACCCCTTTAACATCGGTTGCGTTTTTGACCGATGTTAATTGTCTATTTTACATCAGTTTTATGATAACCGATGTCGTTTAGTGTTTGGGACATCGGTTGCTTGTCCAACCGATGTTAAAGGTACCTCTAAAAAATATTAACCCGTTTTTACCTCTTAAAAATTCTATATCCCTCCCTTAACTAAATTTTTGCCTCTTAAAATTTCTATCTCCCAAATTTTCCCCCCTTATCCAAATAAAATATTCCACCAACCAACTCAAAACTCAAAACAAAAACATAAAAACATTAAACTAAAAACTAAAATCACATACTACAACTCAATCTCCCCGACTTCTCCCCCTTTCTCAAGAACCCTAGCAAGCCCCCTTTCTACTCCCCAATTTTCTCTGCATCTCTCTCCCTCGCCTCTCTCTTTCTCACTATCAAAATCTTTCCCTGACTCTCTCTTCTCTTCATCTCTCTCCCTCGCCTCTCTCTTTCTCACCATCTCTTTCAAAACGCACACTCGCGTATACACATAATGAGGGTTGGTAATGAAAGCCCTGCCCTAGATTGAAATCGATATTCAATTAAGATGAACCCTAGCTATTTTCTCAAATATTTAGCTCGAATTAGCTCAGTTTTATGCAATTGGGAAGTATTTTTCAAACTATATATTTTCAATTTTTATTTTTTTAATTATCTCTTATTTTTTTATATTTGGATTTGGAGCTTGATTGATTCTTGGAGTTACCTTTCAATCAACGGTGGAAGCAATTACTGGTGGTAATATAACAAAAGGATATAACTATGGTAATTTAACTCTTGATTAGTGGTCATTAATATTCCTAATATTAATGTTTAAACTGGAAAAATGGATTTCGATGATTGACTGGTATAGTGTTTTGAAGCATGTATATCTAGAAACTGTTTATGCCTATTGTCATATAACTGATTTAAATGATGATTGCCATAGGCATGGTTAAGTTAATTTGGTACAGAGTGGAGAGAGTGAGAGGAATCAACATTATGGTGAGATTACTTGTTATTACTTGCTATCATATTGTACTATTGTAGTCCTTTTTTTACTCGCATATTGAAATTTTGTTTCACTGATGGTTTATATACTCTTTGATTTTATATCAATAATTGTTACCCTCCACAGATTGTTGCTTAACATATAGAGGTCTCAAACATTCAAAACATCAGACTGTACTCTTACAAAGAGCTATGAACTGCATGCGGTAACTTCAGTGTAGTTAACAAAATTGGGATGGGAGGTTTCAGTGTCGTTTACAAGGTAAGGACAGTTTATACTTTCATTTTTCTTATTAATAGTCGAAGGATCTGAATTTTTACTCACGTATCATTTAATTGTTTTCATATTCAAGGGAAGCTAAAGGATGGCACCTTGGTGGCTGTCAAGGTGCTCTCTGAGGAATCAACTCAGGGTACTCAGGAAACTCCTTGACGGAAATAAAGAAAATCTCTTCTATAGAACATGAAAATCTTGTTTAGCTGTGTGGTTGTTGCGTAGAAGGAATCCATAGGATCCTTGTATATGGTTTTCTTGAATAATAGCATTGCTCAAGCCCTATTAGGTAAATCACATACTTGTGAAAGGTTTCCCGTCAAAACTTAATTTCCAATCTGTTGATTGTATGTGACACATATTGTAAGGACAAGCTTGGGAAGGCATCTGCTAGAAATAGAAGAGAAGAGAATGGTACGAATAATTCTCATCATACTCGAACAGGAAGCACACCACCTAAGGATCTGGTCTCATTTGCGGACGAATACAGAAAACTTGCTATTGATTGCCTCAAGGTTTTGCGTGTAGAGATGAAATTGGAGACAATTTTCCATATGTAGGTTTTACAAAAGAACTTCAACTGTTGGCATGTTTCACTAGGTGCAAGTGTATTAATATTACTATAATATTTTGCCATATTTCAACTTCCAGCTTATGACAAGTAAGGAGTACTTGGAGGACCAAGATGCAGAGGAACCTAATGATTTTGTTATATCTTTAGTCTCACGGGTAGTATCTTTAACTTTTCATTAAAATTCATTATAGGCACTGCATTACTGTTGATGCCCAAATGTGTGTGTGTGTGTGTGTGTATGTTTGCGTGTATGTTTGTGTGTGTGTGAATAAATCCATAGCCTGTTCCTATCTTGGATTGTTCTTTAGTCATGGTTGACCTTGTTAAGATATCAGGCACTGGTTGTAATGTAGAGAAAAGAAAAGGAAATTTGCCAAGTAGTTACAGCAATACATACACCTATGTAAATGTTAAGGGTTTCTCAGTGTTTCAAATCTCTGTTGTAGTTCACCAGTCAACTGCAGATTGCCTTCTGTACTTGGGGTCAAAAATCAATTCTGTCTATATAGTACCAATCCTGATATTGAATATCTGTATTGTCAGTCATGTTCCACCTCATCCTCTTCTGTCTTTGGCAACTACTGATCCGTGTTCACAATATTATTATTGGTGAGTTTAGTGTTTCTTTCGTTTCTTTCATTTTTGTTTATGACCTCTCCCTTCAATTGAGTTGATTTGTACATAATGCAGTGATTCAGTTCTGTCTGATATGCTCTTCTTATCTATGTTATACTGAATTACCTGCATTTGTTCAATTTCATAAGTGTTATCGATATTGGTACAATTCTTTATTCTTTTTTGTCATCTTGGCTATTAATTTGCTGGACATAGATATATGTTGGCAGTTTGGACCTTATATTTTCTTTCTGTTAGCAAAAATTACTATAGTTTGGAGCTGAGGTTGATTTTTTTTTATTGTTTTCTAACCATATAGATGTGCTCTTCCTTGTACGCAATGTCAAAGTGCAGTAATCCTATTCCATGTAGCACTTTCAACAATGATGGCTCAATATACGCATATGCAGTATGTGATCAGGCTCTATAATCATTGCCCTTCGAGTAGTTGGTTAATGTTGGATTGACAAAGCTCCTAGCTTTAGCTTTAGCTGTGTGAAGTTTATATAGTGTTGTTAAGTTTCAAATTATTAGTAGTTGAGGAGTTTGTTTGTTATGTGAACTTAAGAATATATTTGTAGTTGAGGTAGTTGTGGATATGGAGTTTGGTGTAGTAGTAGATTGTTAATGAATTATGCTTTTGGGTGAATGTTTTGTATTGCTAACTTTGGTGGTATATAAATCTATTTGAATGCAATGTTGATTTAAAACAAAGAACAAACATCACTTTTTAAAGCAAAACTGATGTTCCTGCAAAAAACAGACATCAATTTGAGCCTATACCACATCACCTACAAACAGATATCTAATTTGGCAATTTCATGGATCTATTTTACATCGGTTAAAAAACGATGTGGTATACAATTTACAACATCGGTTCTAACCAAAACCGATGTAGTACAGGGGTTGAGACATCGGTTCTGTTTTAAAATTGATGTTGTTGACAACTATTTACATCGGTTTAAAACTGATGTAATAAGTACTTTTTAACATCGGCCCAGAATCGATGTAAAACACATGAAATTTTAACCTCACCCAGCTAGAAATCGGTTTTTAAAGTTTTTTACATCGGCCCAGAACTGATGTCTATTGACTGATTTGGCGTAGTGCCAAGCGATACTTAACTTTAAGTTTTCACTTATCTAATGACTAAGATGATATACTGTGATTCAAGTTTAAAATGCTCGGTTGAGTGATTCTCTTATTCATTTCTATAAGTAAGTTCTATTTAGGGGTTAATTAATATATTAATGCCCCTGGCGGGGCCTATTAAAAGATGTACAAAATTAAACAAAATGCAATTCCATTACGTGCTCAAAATTCACTGCTTTAATATTCAGAAAAGGTGATATATATTGATTTCTACTTCTATCATTTGGTAAAATTACAGCGGCCTTCCTCTTTCACTAAATCTAATCTAATATCCTTTCTGTTCAAAATTGTTTCATCTTGAAGTCTGTTCATCTTTAGACAACAATTGAAGCTCGTCGTATCTTGTTCTTATTCTGTCAGGGGAAACACATTCTTCATCGCTCTTTCTCTTGTGATCAATGAGTAGGACTTCTTCGATTTTCTTCCTCATTAAATGGGGTTTTAGTTTATTAACATCCGATAACTGAACTAGCTCAAGGAATAACTCCTCAGCTCCTTCTTCCAAGCATCTGATCAAATAACAAATCCACTAAATTAGACACCAACTTCTATATAGGATTATATATATATATAAATCAGTTCTAAAAAGCATAATTATAAAACTCAAGCCTTACCTACTAATTCTTGAAGGTTCATTCTCCGAGGACATGATCACAACTGGTATGTCTTTCAGTGATGTAGATTCCTGAAAATTCAGAAGTAGATACCAAAATTCAGTTTTGATTCAAAGTTTATAAAAAAACATAGAAAAGTCAAGAATCAACTGGCTGTAGGTGCCCAGTTTTATCAACTTGTAACTATTCAATTCTGCAATATGTATAGACTAACAAAATAAATTGTCACGTTTACAATAACATATACTTATGAAAGGATCAAAATTCAAGAAATTATAAGCCTTAACCTTACAAATGTATAATTATTAACCTTAACCTTGTTTGCAACCTTTGCAAGCATGTTTGCAGAATCTGTAATCGTTACAAATTTTGCAACCATGGTTGCAACTTCTGTAACTATGTTTACATATATGGTTACAATTGAGTGTCCCTAGCAGGCATGGTTGCAAAGGTTGCAAATAAGGTTGTAAAGGTTACAAACAAGTGTCCCTGGCGGGGCATTTTCTATATAAAATCATAAGCAACTTATATCACAAACAAGAATAAATAGGAATCAGTAAATACCTCATCAAGAGGAATAGGATCATCATGGATGACTAGCTTGGGCCTCTTATATTTGACTGTTGCTTTGGATTTTTTTTTTATCATTTGTTTTGAAGGCATCACTAATTTGGAATTTGAACCAAGGGAGGCCTCATGTACAGAAATCGGATCATCGTGGATGGCTAGCCTGGCACTCTTAGTTTTCAATGGTACCTTCGATTTTTTAATTATCTTTTGTTTTAGCAACATATCTAATTTGGACGTTGAACTCGGGGAAGATGAGAACCTTGTGTGAACCATATTTCAAATTATCAACAAACATAAGCGCCATTTAACTGTTAATACAAAAATAAACAACATTGGTTCACACAATCAGTTCATAGAATCTAGCAAATAATTTATTCATAGTCGGTTATAAATTTGGTGCACCTTGGTCAATTTAAATTTGTTTTATTTGATACTATTGTCGAATAATTCGTCAATGTTGAAGAGCACATTATTTCAAATTAAAACAGTTCCTAGCAGGGTTTAGAACAAGAAACTATCACTTAAATTAACCATAGAGGTTAAGGAAGACTAACATATTAAACTTTTACCATAATTTGCATTCCAAATCATATTCCAAAACTTCTAAGCATATAAAATTGATATATGCCCCTGCGGGGCCTCAACACATAATGTAAACCGTTTTAGAAGATCACTAAATGAGGTAGAATTTTCACTTCCTTCCAATAACAGCTTATGAAAACATCTAACAAGAAAAATGGAATCGGTAATTAATTTTTAATTATATTATTCTCATTTTGACCAATGCATGTCAACAAGAACTCGACTCATTAACAAGTTTTAAACTCAAAATCCAATTCCCCCATTCACTCGATCTTAATAAGAATTTAATTTCAGTAAATTTTCATTCAACATAAACATCAACATATGAAACAAATAACATATCTAAAGACATAATTCATAACAATAACAAATCAAAGTGTTTTATATGTTCATATCAATATATATACATACACATATATACATATAGTAATTGACATGCAATTTTAACAAACACTAAAGCTTATAATGGGACGATAATGTTTAATACCTAAAAGTCGCCGCTCAATTACAACTTGCCATCGTCAATTCGATTAAAGCTCATCGTCGTCGGTCAATTAGAGTTCTCCGTCGTCCATTAATGAAAATGAAGCTCTGTGTAATCGAGCATAGTGGTGTGATGAGATATCGAGTGTGCTGGTGTGATGATGAGAAGAAAATGGAAGGGAATGATGAGCAGAAGGAGATGAGTAGAGAATGGATGTTGACGGCAATATTGATCGTTAAAGCCCAACTGCCCTAAAAAACACTTGGATCGTATTTTTAAAAAAATAGTAAGGAAAAGCTGAAGGCAATGGTATTATTGGAAAAATGGTAGTATAAAATTAAAACAGAAATGAAGTAACGGTAAAATTGAAAAAAAAAAGTAAAAAAGTTAGATATTTTTATAAATATCCCTAAAATATATAAGATATTATATTTTACCTGAAAAAGGAAATTGTTTATTTATTGGAAAATAGAAAAGATAATATGTTTAACCTTAAAAAAGAAATTAATTAGTTAATAGGATGCGTAAGAGTAAATAAGTAAAATCAACAGATACCGTACCGACCGATCGACCGACCAAACTTTTAATGTTTCGACTTTTATATAATAGTATAGATTTGGTTAGATTTAGAAAGATAAAAGAAATAGTAACAAATTAATCAAAATTCAGAAAAAACATATGATTTTTGAATATCATAAAATTTAAAAAATTATTTTAAATCTTAATTGAAGAACTCCAAATTTTAAAATCTTTATTAAAATATTGATCGAATATCTCAAAAATTTGAAATACGTTTTAAAATCCTAATTGAATGCTTAGAAATTTTAGTAGAACATTCAAGATCTAAATTTAATGCAACAAAATTGTTAAAATTTAATTTTTTTTTCAAAATCCAAATTAAACTAGCATGATAGCCCGTGCAAAGCACGAGCCATATATTAATTCATAGAATTTTCTCTTATTAGTCTACTTTACGTATTTCGATCTATTTAAGATGTTATAGTTTCAAATTATTATTAGATTCTGAACCGCGAAAGTTATATTTTTAGTTATGTTTGGTCAGTGTAAGAAGAATGACCGACTGAAAGCTATAAGTAAGAGTTAATTAAATGCCAAGTATTACCACAATAATCTTGTTGTATTGAAATACATGAGAAAACAACTGGCTTATTTATTTTGGGTGGATAAAGAATTAAATATTATATTATTTCTAATTTAATATTGTAAGAAATAATGTAATGTGACGAAAAAAATAAAAGTAATAGAGTCATATAGTTCTGCTAATAAAATCTCAGCGCATATTTCCAATTTTGGATTTCAACGCACATTTCCAATTTTGGATCCTTTTCTCCGACCAATTTCGGAGAACAAGGAGAATAACAAATTTATTCTAACAGTTGTGCACGTTCAAAATAAATATGTGATGTGTATTTTTCTAAGATCATGGTATTTGACTAGCGCAGATGTGTCCTTTCAAAAGAAAATTAACCATAACAAAATCTTTTCTTCAAATACATTGTACTATATATCTATTCTCGGAAGTGAACTTTCAAAACCCCAAGGTAATATTCAAATTTCAAGACAATCCATATTTAGACATGTATAAATTCAACAAAATACACGAGTAACTAAAATTAAAGTGTCATAACTCATAAGGGTTTTTTAAAATGAGATGTGTTAATGTATGCACCAAATGAATTATGTTGTAAAAGTTCATATGTACAATAAAATTCAATCTATGAAAATAAGATAGACATATTACGATAATGAAGCATCCCGAATATCATTTTAATTTGAGGTAACAGCAAAATGATAGACGAAAAATAAAAAATACATATACCACATCTGTGATCATAAGACATTGTATATATCAACAATTTTCGAGTTTATTAGTCTCACGCTGGGTTGAAACTCTTATCCATTATACTTATTATAGGCCAACAAGACTTTTCAAGCTATTTAGTAAATTACACATTTACCCCTCTATTATATTAATGTTTAAAAAAATATTGGTCATGGGAATTGAACCCATGTCCTTTAAGTTTTAAGAATGAATTATGTACACACCTCCAACCGCTATACCAAAGCAATTTATGATGACAATTTAAAAATCATTAACTACATGCACAAAGAACCCACATGCTTTATTCTATTTAATATTTATTTTAAGATTTAATTAAGTTAAAATTATCTAATATTACTCCCTTGCTAATAATTAAAAATTTTATTCAAAAAAATTATGTTGTTTATCTATTATGTTTAATATAGGTCAACATGATTTTTTGACCAATTATAAAAAGACTAATATATCCTTTATACTAATTTAAAACATGGTTTTGCGATCAATTAAATTATTTACATAAGAGATATAAATATTGTATTGATTATCAATTAAATAAAAAAAAGCGTTGTTCGGTTAGAACACGATATTATAAATTATATTATAGATGTAATACAAATAATTATAAGATTAAGATGTATAGCTATGTTGATGAAATACAGATATTCTAGCATTTACTTGGAAGTCGGATCTATTGTGAGAGGACAACAAATGAGATGAATGAGCTATCGAAGGTGTGCTTACAAATGTGATTATTTATGGCCGAAGACTACATCAATATTGTATTCGAAGAAGACTTTATCAATGACCCAAAAATATATTGAGCCCAATCCACTAGAACAGCCCATAAAGCCGAGCCCAATGCTTAAGGCGCTGGAAAGAAATTATATGATCGGAAACCTAATTCTAGAAGGATCCAAATGCTCAGAATATCCTTTCAAATATGGAAATTACTTGCCGCCAAAGACAAAAGACGTGGGCCGGACCTAATATTACCAGAAATACAATTTAAATCGAACAGAACTGCGTGGACTTGATCCCTATAAATAGGGTACGCAGGCACCTTGAGATGGAGCCGAAAATGACACCCGATTACAAACTCTCAAGAGCAGTCCCAAATATCTCAAAAACCCTAATGTTATTCTTATATTTACATCTTTATTCTTATTATCTATATCCGAATACCCAAATATAAATTTAAATTTGAAGCTTTGTCTTTGACGAAAATCGGCTTCAACAAGAAGAACAATGAGATGAATAAGCTATCGAAGGTGTGGTCGGGAATGTGGCTGGAACTCGGTGACAAAAGTGTTTGTAAGTTATTGCTAGAATGGTGGTCAATTTGGTGACAAGAAGAAATGACTAAGTGATGATGGTGTATGTATGCGCGCGCGCACACACACTATACATTTGTGTATGTATGTATCATGAACGATGATGATGAAGGAGATGTACAAGTGGAGGATAGATGGTGATAACGTGGGTGTATTGCCAAAAATGGTGTAAAATGTTTCTAGAAATGTAAGAGACGGGAGGGTAAAGGTGGAGATATAAAAATGTACAGCTATATATAAATATATGTATAAACAAAAGAGCGTGAGGTTAGTTCACGGTTCTCATTATAATTTTAAAAATTATCATTTGAGTACTTGCCTATATATGTCTACATGTGAGTCTATCACCTTAAGGGTAGATTTTTCAATGTATGTATTGTTTAGTCTCTATAAGTTACGTTTTTAAAATTATTTATAAAAATTCATATAAGTTCTTAAATGTGAGTAAATTGTTACGATCATATATGTAATTCAACTAAGAAGTTCAAGCTATTATCAATATTCATAAAAGATATATTTTTTCAAATGTATCACCCTAATAGCGTATAAAATTTCAAAAATTATGAGTCATCTACTTCGAAAATCAAAACAACTGAATTATACGAATTTAAATGGTGCCCGTGCTTCGCACGGGCTATCATGCTAGTTAGAGTTTAAAATTCAAGTGAAATTGGTATATTACTATCTTATATATGGTTGTAAAACTCATTTTGTATGAAGTTAATAACATTAGCATATTACGAAAATGCTGCAAAAATAAAGTGCGAGGGACAATAGATATCAAAACCATATTGACATTTTTTTACCAAATCCAAATCCCATATGTAAATTATTTCTTATTTTTAATATTTTAATCTATTTTGTTAATCAATCTATAAATTACCCAATAATAATAGGATTAACCGATATAGTGCAAATATACTTAAAATAAAATATTATACTGACATCGAGTATAAATATGTTTTACACATTATTTATCATTTTTTGTATTATGGCCATTCGACTAATATAGACATAATTGTTAAAAGAGAGAAATATTATAATAAATTTTTATATATCTATTTTCACTTCCGCCCGTTTACGTACTTGAGATAACTTCTACTAATTTTCCGTCACCTACCGCCTCACTTCGATTTTTTTTTCTTACCAATTTTCGGCCACCTCAATACCTTTCATACATAAAATAAAATAGTATAATGATACCGAGTAAAAATATGTTATACACTTCATTCATCAATGTAAAAATTTAATAATAAATATAATCTGGCCATTTGACTAATATATAGATATAATTGTTAAAAAAGAGAAATATTATAATAAAATTTTATAGATCTATTTTCACTTCCGCCCATGTACCTACTTGACATAGACGTCTACTTATTTTCCGTCACCTACCTCCTCACTTTGGTTTTTTTTTTGACCAATTTTCAGCCACTCAGTACCTTTCTTAATTCTGACTTCGACGATATCATATTTGTCAATTTATATTTTCCCTCCCCTACTACCATTTTTTACTATTATATGTGCAAATATTTTAATGATTTTATCCCTAATAAATCATAAAAATAAACGTGAGCATAAATTTATGAGTATATGAATGGCATAGTTTTAATTATCAAAATTCAAATTATTAAAATTAATAAAAAATTATGTGGGCAATTTTATCTTGAATAAATTATAAAATAAATATTGCTAATAGGTGAGTTATTTGAGCATGTAGTGAATGAGTTTAAAATGTTGCACAAAGAAGTGATTTGGTTTAATGGTTGAACATGTGAACACAAAGTTACAACTGTTAGCAGGTCATGAGTTCAATTCCTTCCAACTTTAAAATTTTTAACATTCATTTGAATCTAAGCCTATAATAAATATAAAGGATATTCTAATTTGATACTTATTTAAAAAAACGATTTTTTTAAAAATTAAAATCCCAGATCACAAATCTGCACAACAGTAAGTAGACAAGTAGTCAACAAACTCAACCCAACATGCATTTCCTTGGAAACGTCGCCGGTTTGTACAAAAATCAAAATATTTCGCACACTCAACGCACACAGTCCAAACACAAGCTTCTCCAATGGCAGACACATCTCTCTTCTTCCTCTCTCTCCTCCTCCTCCCTCTCTCTCTCCTCCTCCCTTTCTTCTTCCTCGTCCGCCCCCGCCACGTCTCCATCCCAATCAAATCTCGCCACGTCTTCATCACCGGCGGCTCCAGTGGCATCGGCCTCGCCATCGCCCACCGCGCCGCCGCCGACGGCGCTCGCGTCTCTATTCTCGCGCGTAACTCCGAAAAACTCGAAGCTGCGAAAGAATCCATACGCCTCGCGACCGGAATTGACGTGGCGATCTATAGTGCTGACGTTCGTGACTACCACGCGGTGAAGAGCGCGTTGGAGGAAGCTGGAGATGTGGATGTGTTGGTGTGTAATCATGGAGTGTTTATTTCGCAGGAATTAGAGAGTCATGATTTAGAGGAGTTTAAGTTTATGATTGATGTGAATGTGATCGGGACGTTTCATTTGATTAAAGCTGCTTTGCCTGGGATGAAAGGGAGGAAGGACCGTGGTCCTGGTTCCATTGCGATTATTTCGTCTCAGGCTGGTCAGGTATATCGGTTCTTACTTTAGTTCCGTTATTTCGTAATGTATGCCTTGGAATGTTGATAGTTAAGTTTGATTTTACTAGTTGATTTGATGAGTGATGTGATATTGTTTAGATGTTGAATTGAAGTTTAGCTGATTAGGAGATAGTTGACTTACGTGATTAGTATGATTGATTGAAGCGACATTGTGGAAAAAAGGATGTATTATGTAGTTTCTAATTTCCAGCTCTCCGGAACTAAGAATTCAAATTTCATGGAGAGTTTAGATTTACGAGTAACTAAGTGCTCGTTTGGTTGATGATAGGAAGTCATTTCCTATGTAATTTAAATTTCCAATGGAATTAATAATACCCAGGAAGTGTGAATTTATGTTTGGTAGATATGTAGGAAGTAAATTCCCATAGGAAGTGTAGATTAACAAGTAGGAGGTGGGTAAGCAACTTCCCCCATTTGGTGGGTATTTGAACTTCCTAGGTATTTCCACTTTCCTTATTAATGCTAACCAAACAACATTTTAAAATCTCACTTTCCAGGTATTCCAACTTCCTAGGTATTTGAGGGTCAACCAAACAAGCACTAAGAAGCTTCAAAAATCCAATAACACATGTTAGTAAACAAGGAACATTCTGAGGTAATTTGAACTTGATTGAATTTACATTTAGGAAGAGAACACTGGTACAACTATGATGTCACAAGTAACAGAGTAAAAGATATTGGCAAATGACAACTGGCTGTTTTGACCTTTAAACATGAGATTGGAACATCATGAGCAATGGTAATTCAGTAAGTTCTCTAAGAAAGACACTACGTACTTAGATGCATATTACTAGTTAGATAAGTAAGGGAAAGCACTCCATTTACGGTGAACTCATTATGTAGTAGAATAGCCTTTCATGGCTACAGATAAATGGCATATAATTAAAAACGTCTTTCTTTAAATTGAATCAGTATAAGTTATCTAGTAACTCATCCTTTAATGTTTCGTAATAGACAGCCCAGCCCAGATATCAGATAGGTTTTTCAATCAAGTTCCTCTCTAATTCCAGTAAAAAGTAAAACCTCTAGATGAAGTATAAACTTGAAAATTAATAGTACTAGCTTAAAACCAGTGCGACGCACGGATTTTCTTTAAAATTATATGATTTTTCAAAAAATTGAATAAGTTTTTGATGACATGAATTTTGTAAGTTAAATTTTTAAATGATATGATTTGATAATAATTATAAATATTGATATAAATAAAATTATAGGGTTTGATTCAAATGAGAACCACTATCTAAAAGAGAACCGGAGAACCATTGGATTCTACTACAGAACCTATTTTTGTTTCGTAATAAAAGTATAGTGTTCTGCTACTGAATTTCAAAATTATGCACATGAAATAAAAATTTCTACAATTGAACTTGCTTCTTCTACAAAATTCTACAACCGACCTTACTTACCACTGAGACATTCTACTGCAAATCTATTTTTTTCGTACTAAAAATATAGTGCTCTGCTAATGAATTTCAAAGTTATGCATGTGAAATTAAAAGTTCTACAACCGAACTTGCTTTTTCTACAAAGTTCTACGACTGAACTTACTTTATTCAACAAACATTCTGCTGCTGAACTTAAAAGTTATGCATCTAAATTTTGAAGTCAAACACATGAATTCTAAAGTTCTGCTACTGAACTTAACTTAACTTAACTTATTAGAGTTCTCAGGTTCTCCGTTTAATTGGTTCTCCATAGAACGTGACCCTAAAATTATATACATATTGGCCATATTATTTTTAAAAAAAGGAAAAATTTAGTTAAAAGGTATAGATAAGATGATACATTTTAGCTGAAAAAGGTAATTAGTCAATAATAATTATTACGGTATTATTTATTGAATACAATTATCCGTGATACTATTGGAATGGAAGATGTTTTAGTAAAAGAAAATATAAAAGGCAACGTGTTTTTAGCTGAAAATGTAATTTGTTAGTTATTACTTTTAGTAATCATAATAATTTTATTTTATTTTATTAAATATAGTTGCCCATAGTATTTTTAGAATATAAAATGAAATCAATTATTTATTTAAAAATAGGATAGATAACATGTTTTTACCAATAATAAATATTCAAGTAAGGATAATTTAGTAAGAGAAGAAAGTTTGAAAATATGATATTTTAGTTAGAAAATATAGAAAAGTTATTACATTTTAGCTGAAAAAGGTAATCAATTAGTTATTAGTAATTATAATTTTATTAGTTTATTTCATTAATAGAATGACCTGTGATATTTTTGGAAATGAGAGGTTCTAGTCAAAAAGCTAGAAAAGATAATATATTTTAGCTAAAAAAGATAAGGGTGAGTGCCTAAAATACCCATTTTTTAGCTCCGCTTGTCCAAAATACCCAGAATCGCGAACAGCTGCCCCACATGCCCACCATATGCGCCAGGGTGTGTGGCGCATCACACAATACGCCTACTGAACTAGCGTATCTTCAGGAGGCGTTGTTGGTGTTGGCGGAAACAGGGCTTAATACGCCACATGAACATGCGTGTCTATGGACACGCCTACTGAACTGGCGTATCCCACGACATCTATATAGCACTGGAATCGTCGTTTCAAGCTCTATACGTCTGTACCATTTTTATTACACTTCTAATGCACGATTGAAAACACCCAAATTCGACCTTAATTTTCCGATTAAATCTCCGACGACCTTCAACTCGCCCCTGCGGGGCCAGGCATCACTAAAACGGATAGGGGAGAAGGTAGAGTGATCTGTGGCGATGGTTTTTATGTGCTCAGCTAAAGAGATGGTTAAGAGATGGCTCAGATCGAAGGCTGGCGACCATGGCGGCGATTGTGAGCCGAGAGAGACGACTAGCGTCTTCTGTGAAGAATGACGTCATATGGCGTCATCACGCAACTCCAACATGCGTGACCAATGATACGCAGCTCAGAAATGCGTGTCCCAAGATACTCCTCACGCGCTGGCGTGTCTTGTGGGTATTTTGGGCAGCAGTCTCCACGCGTGGGTATTTTGGGAGGTGGGTACCTGAAAAGTGGGTATTGTGGGCATTCTTTCAAAAGATAATTGGTTAGTTATTATAAACTATAATATCATTATTTGATTTTACAAAATAGAAATACATGTTTATACCAATAATAAATATTTAAGTAAGGATAATTAAGTAAAAAAATAAAGTTTAAAAATGAGATATTTTTGTTAGAAAATATAAAAAAGAAATTACCTTTTAGTTGGAAAAGATAATATTTAGTTATTAGTAATTATAATATTATTAGTTTATTTCATTAATTAGAACGGCATATTTTTGGAAAGAAAAGATTTTAGTTAAAAAAGTTAGAAAAGGTAATAGCTGAAAAGGTTAATTGGTTAGTTATTATTTAGGAGAAATTGAGATATTTTAGTTTGAAAAGATAGAAAATATATTACCTAGTCTGAAAAGATAATCAGTTAGTTATTAGTAATTATAATATTATTAGTTTATTTCATTAATTAGAACGGTCATATTTTTGGAAAGAAAAGATTTTAGTTAGAAAAGCTAGAAAATGTAGAAAAGGTAATAGCTTAAAAAATAATTGGTTAATTATTATTTAGGTGTATAGAAAAGATATTAACTTTTAGCTCGAAAAAGTAATCAGTTAATTATTAGTAATTATAATATTATTAGTCTATTTCCTTAATTAGAACGATTATATTTTTGAAAGATATTACATGTTAGCTGTAAAAGGTAATCAGTTAGTTATTAGTAATTATAATATTATTAGTTTATTTCATTAATTAGAACGATCATATTTTTGGAAAAAAGAAATTTTAGTTAGAAAATTTAGAAAATGTAATAGCTGTAATGGGTTAGTTATTATTTAGGGAAAGTATTGGGAAGAGATGCGTGCAATATTTTAAGAAAAGATTATGTTTTGTTTTTTATAATTAAGTTAAATCGTTAATGGTAATAAAGTAAAACAATTAAATAAGGTAAGTACCGTACTGTACCAAAACTTTTAATGTTTCGTCTTTTATAATATAGTATAGATAATATATTAGTTATTTCAATAAATAGAACGATCATGTTTTTGGAAAAAATAGATTTTAGTTAGAAAAGTTAGAAAAGGTAATTGTTGAAAAAGGTAGTTGGTTAGTTATTATTTAGGGAAAGTGTTGGGAGAGTTGCGTGTGATATTTTGAGAAAAAATTGTGTTTTGTTTTTTAATAAATAAGTAAATAATTAATAGTAATAAAGTAAAACAATTAAATAAGGTAAGAACTGTGAAAAGATAATTGGTTAGTCATTATTTAGAAAAAAATGAGATATTTTAGTTACAAAATATAGAAAAATATTACCTTTTAGCTGGAAAAAATAATCAGTATAATATATTAGTTATTTCATTAATTACAACGATCATGTTTTTGGAAAGAATAGATTTTAGTTGAAAAAGTTAGAAAAGGTAATAGCTGAAAAAGGTGGTTGGTTAGTTATTATTTATGGGAAGTGTCGTGTGATATTTTGAGAAAATATTGTGTTTTGTTTTGTAATAAGTAAGTAAAATAATTAATGGTAATAAAGTAAAACAATTAAATAAGGTAAGTACCGTACTGTACCGTACCAAAACTTTTAATGTTTCGTCTTTTATAATATAGTAGAGATTTTGAGAAAATATTGTGTTTTGTTTTGTAATAAGTAAAATAATTAATGGTAATAAAGTAAAACAATTAAATAAGTACTGTACTGTACCGTACCGTACCAAAACTTTTAATGTTTCGTCTTTTATAATATAGTATAGATTACTGTACGTAAAAGTAGTATGGATTTTGTAACTCACTAATCAACATGGCTAAAATAAAAATATTAAAAGCAACCATTATTTTTCTTCTATGATAAACTTATATGTTTCATATCGTACAACATAATGACTAGCTGAACACCATCCCTAATCTCGTAATCTGCAATGTAGTCATTATCATCAAGAAGCTTCTGACCATCAAAGCACAAGCAAAAGGGCCCCCAGACATGGGACCTACAAGAACAAATTCCAACAATTTATAGTACTACATATCAATACATGTTCCAGATTTCTATTAAGAAAGAGAAGAGAAATAAGGATTCTTGCAATAAGTAAAAACAACTCCCCATACACTCAGTTGTGATCAAATACAATAAAGCAATTCACTGGCATGTGTCCCAGAAATCATTCAAAAAACAATTGGAGTTAGTATGTTTCATTGTTATGATATTTGGTGATTAATGAGTTATGTGTTATTTATATTGATTAGATATTAAGCTGACTTCTGTAATACAGTATCAGTTAATCTACTTTGTTGTTTTTAGAAACATATGTATTTTGCTAGCTCTCCAGAGATATAAATCCAGATTCTGTAGAGATTAGAGATGCCTGAAGAACAAGAGTTATAGTTGTTCCTGCAGCTGCAACAATTTTTTGACTTTAATCAATTCAATATCTGTATACAAGAATTTTAATAATGTCACACATTGATATACAGCCGTCGACCTAATTTATTATGACCACTGATTAGTAGCTTTTGCTTGGTCCTCCCTAAATAGTGTAAAATGGCATGTTATATGAGTTTCTCTTGTGTTCAAATGAAGGAAATTATGGTGCGGATGACTACTTCCAAAAGTATGTTCTTGTTTAATGTGTCCTACATGACAACGGTGGACCTTTAGTTACTTTAAGTTGTCATACTGCTGTTTCTATTCCTTTTTTTTTTTTTGTGAAGGAATACTGCTATTTCTCTTTTTTAATCTGTTATTTGCTTCTGGAAGCAGCTTATTGATGTTAATGACACAAATATTATGTGTTTCTGCTTATTAATGATGTTCTCTTCCTTTGTTTACTGGCACTTCTGATATGGAAGGATGTTTTATGTTAGGTGGGTATTTATGGTTATACTGCATATTCAGCCAGTAAATTTGCCCTCAGGGGAATGGCTGAAGCACTGCAGCAAGAAGTTATTGCAGAAGATATCCACGTCACACTGATCTTTCCTCCAGATACTGAAACACCTGGATTTGTTGAAGGTTTGTTAATACCTGGCTAGGAATCCCATTCTACTAAGTGCATGCAACTTCTTAGAGCTATGATAATTCATACTAATGATGGTAGCATATAATTATACCATGATTTGAAGTTCTCTGTATCGACATATACTACGATACACAATACACAGGCTTATTCATGCTACCAACTTTTTCAAATACGTCATTTCAAGGATATTGACAGAAGAAACTTAAGTGCTAATGTCATTTTTGGTTATCCGGTACATAATTTTTTAGTTGGAATTGATAGCCTGGGGAAGTTTATTGTGTCCCTTGATAACAAGAAAGTGAATTACTCTAAATCTTAGGCTGTTAGAGATATCCATCTCAATGTGATACTGTTTTAAGAATATTTGTCCAGTGGGTAGCATATCATGGTTATAAGACTCACATCTTTTGTCAAGATATCTAATTGTATGTCTGAGATCATTAAAAATTATTCTAGTCCTCTTTCAACTTAATCTGTTTTCTGTTCTTCAGTTCAGAGTAGATTTTGTCTAGGTTTCCCTCCTGTTTTTTTCAGTGTTTGTGAACATGTATAGCCCATGTGTAATGCAGAAAATAAAAGGAGACCGGAACTTACAAGTATAATAGCAGCTTCGTCTGGTTCAATGAAAGCTGAGGAAGTTGCACGTAAAGCTTTAAGTGGCATAAAATCTGGGAAATTTTTCGTACCCTGCAACTTTGAAGGAGTCATGTTGTCTATAGCAACTGCCGGTCTATCTCCTCAACCATCATTCTTGATGGCATTTGTTGAGGTGGTTGCTACTGGTATATTACGCTTTGTAGCCCTTTGTTTCCAGTGGAATTGGTATAGCAGCATAGAGAGATGGCACACAAAGAAGAGATAGTCCCTGTAAGGTAGATTTCTTTTATATTAGTAGTACTCAAGTATATATATTGTTGATCCGTAAAGGCAGAAAATCATTTTGAAGCGTACATTCGAACAGATATTATGTGGAAACAGCTATAAAAATGACATTTATGTAAAACTGAAATTGTAGAATTGTGGATATTGTGTCTTATAATACTTCATGCTAGTAGAAGAGAACAGGAAAAACAAAGGAGACTTTATACACACCTTAGAACTAAAGAAGTATAATATGCGGATGTTATTGTGTATGTATACAGCAGAACAGCATGGTGTCTCTGGAAACTGAGTACAAATATAATGAAGGGTGAAATAGTGCAACTTTTACACATTAATTCCTTTAAATACCAAGTCAGCCTCTAGTACTAATTAATTCTTGACAGTTTTGTTTCTTTCTAGTGTAGGGAGAGTTCAGTTTTTAACATTTGGTACGATTGCAGTGCAGACTTTTGTACTTACCTTGGCGTAAGATTATATGAATTATAAGAATAGGTTTCTTGGTAGCAGGAAGATGAAAGTAGATTAATGACTTATTATATAGCACATATGAGGTCTATGTGTTGGGCCTGTTGGCACGGTATTGTAAAACAATAACACAGTTGTTGTCTTCAGATCATCTATCGACTATCGGTCAATTTTAATTAGGCACACTTGGATTATCCGGAAAAAATGGACATAATATTGTCAAGATAATATTTTATTGAAGCTGCATTAATAGGGTTTAGTCAGTTAATCAATGGCAAGATTCTTTATTATACTTGGTTAAGAGTCCTTTTGTAAATCTGTGTTTTACTATTAACTCGATTTTATAACGAGGAACATTGTATAATGTACTGAAGTGGACTGCCTTAAAATATATAGCCGGAATATGTCATCCGTTGAAACTACACTTTGAAGGATACCTTAAGCTGTTTAAGTAGATATTTGAATGTGTGGGGTCTTCTCCTTAATTCAACATAGGCGTGTTGCCTCTAGTGTATGTATAGTTTAAAATTTAAATGCTAGACAATTTGGTGACTTAATCCTTGCAGCACACATCTCTACTTGCAGAGCACATCTCTACCCTTTCAGTTACGGATTGACTAGAAATATTTAGGCTATAAGCCCAACTTCTGTTGGTGGGAGTTATTTGCTTTTATCGAATAATTCTTTTCATTCTCCCTCCTTGATTGTTTATTGTTGAATTAGTGAGAATTTTGAAGGGGCAAAGTAGAGGGATGGAGTATACTTTAAGCTTTTAAAGTCTTGGTGATTTGTTTTTTTTTTCTTTGGGAGCTTTTAAATTCTTACTGAATAATGTTTTGTGTGTGTTTGTTTTGAATTAGGTTTCCAGTCTTCTGTTTCTACATTTGGGTGTTTGCAGTGCTTCTGATGTAGAATCAAGGGCATCTGCGGAAGAACCTGTAGCTCTTATTCTTGAATCTCGTGGTTTTACTCTATCTGCATCAGGGTAGGAGTTTTTGTGTTGTATTACTTGGCTTACTCAATAGCCTGGTGTTACAATATGGCCTTATGCTATTTATTATATATATTTATATATTTTACTAGTAATAAGCCCATGGTTTTACCTGGAGCAATTTGTAAACTGGGCTTATTTTTAGTCCAGTAAGGATTATTAGGGTTTTAATATTCGGAGGCTTGTTTGATATATATAAATAATATATGTCTAACTCATTCAGGGGTTAGAGAGTTTTACTACCAATATTATTCTTGTGAACATCATTGAGTGTCAGGAGTGATATTCAAACCTTTAATCTTTTTCAGGAGTGAATAAGATTATTGACTGAGCACTTATATCAGGAGTGATTTAAGGGGTTCAGGAACCAATTGGTTCTTTCTGGAGTGATTGAGCGTATTGTATCTGACTATCCTTTGGCTCTTAAGATTCATATCAGCTTCTCGACATTTTTTGTACCTCCATCAGTTCACGGGATCACCTAGTTTATCCTAAAATCATATTTGAGAATGGGAACAGTGACTGGAATGCAACTCTGGTCATCAGACCGTGGAACTGAGCCATTCACTCTCATATCAATTTTTTAGCTTTAAATTCTTCACAAGATTATATGAACGATACCTGGCTGCTGGCTGTCTACCTTTTTTTTTTTGTTTTTGAACAGCCATTGTATGTAACCCCAACTGTGTGGAGTTAGTAATCACAAAGATCAGATTGAGACACAAGATGAATTATGCATTTCTCGTCTTTATTAGTTCATAGCATGAATAATGTTAAATACTGTTTGGGTATGTTTAATGGAACCAAGTATTTGCTCAGCTCAGGCAAGTCCATCACTCTTTGGGTGATCGGGTCTTTGACCATCTCCAAATACATATGAGGAAATTGTGCCTATTCATGTCACGAGCACGACTCTAGAGTCTGGACCAATAGGACCTCCATAGGGAAATGTTATTTTTGGAACTCTTTTTTATTTTCAGAGTTGTATTTATAGCATATGTCCATGCATTCACAAGTATTGCATATTGTGATACAATATAGCTAACAATAACAAATAGAAAATATCGATCATCATCTTATTACTATAGTATTGTTTTGTACTCGAGCAACAAAAATGATTATTTATATAAATGGTTGAAACTGGAACATTGTATATGAAAGAAAAAGAAATGACTATCACCAGCAGCTCGTATCAGTAAAATCATCTTTTTTTTTTAAAATAATAATTTAAAGAGTATTTATACCATATAGTAGGGGTTTTATCAATATGTCCTATTTTGAATCAATATTATAAATATGTCATATAGTTAATATTTAACTCATATATAACTTATATACATATAATTATATATATATTTATAATTATTAAGACTATAATGCCCATATCTTCCCCTTCCCCCTCCTGGCCCCGCAGGGGCAGCACAATCAAACATAGTACGATTTTTATATCAAATTTTTTTTTTTTTGAAGAGCAAGGAAGACTTAAGATTAAAAACCAACCACACAGAACAATTGTCAAAGCCACAGAGCCACTACTCGGCTTATAGCTTACAAAATTAGATAGACCCACTTTCAAACACAACCACCAACACATGACTAAGAAACAAGAGATAATAAAACTAGATACTGAAACTAAAAAGCAAGTAAATAAAAGAACCTAAGACGGTTCAAATCCCATATCTGATTACTGATCCCAAACATTCCCAGCTTCTCCGGCCTATGACTATTAAGCGTAAACTAATGCTTGATGTGGAAAGGAAGTATATACAAAAATTAAAAATAAATAAGTCGAGGATAAAATTGTCTTTTAATAATGTATAGTTAGTGAGTTAATCATGGTTACAATTTAAAATGGGACATATTAATAAAAAGGGACATATTTATAATTATAATTAAGAATGGGACATATTTATAAATGACTTATTCAAACGGGACATATTAGAAAAAACCCATAATTTAAATCCGAATATTAAAAAGAAAACAGTGATGTGGCCGAGTAACCCGACCCGAAAGCCCATCAGGTTAAGAGCTGAATGACTACAAATATCCCGAGAACACGCTCCCTTCATACTGTATTAGGCGAGACACTAAAAACACTGAATCCAATGGCTGCAGCTACCCTATTTCGACGCTCATCGGCGATCAAATCATTCGCCGGAAATCTCCGCGCCGGCACATCTCTCCGGAACTACGCTTCCATTTCCGAGGGAACTGACCTAGTTTCGGCGGCCCCGAATGTTTCGCTACAGAAAGCTAGAAGCTGGGATGAAGGCGTCTCCTCTAAATTCGCCACCACTTCTCTTCAGGACATTTTCAAGGTCATCATATTCTTACATGTTTTTTATATATAAATTAATATTCAATTTTTCTAATTAATTATTATAGTATGCCTTACATTTCATTTTAGGGTTTTACTTTTTATATTTGCTGATTCTTTTTTATTTTATTTTGTTTTCAGGATAAGAAGATTGTTATTTTTGGCCTTCCTGTAAGTTATTTTGTGCTTTCGAGTTTCGAATTTTAGTTGGAAAAATTACTTATGCACGATGCTTTTATTAATTTGTATGTTATGTTTCAGAAAATGTTCAATTTAGGAATGGTGACCATTGATTATGCATTATGCACTCTGAAATTAGGTTTTTAATACATGATGGCCTATTTATTTACCCTAATTAAAGGAAAGAGTATACAAGGGTATATGTATACGGATTTGGTGTGTACAAGTGGTTGGGGTGTTCAATGGGGATCGTGAGTGGTGAACTGAGGGTAAGAAAAATAATGGAGAGCAGCTGTTTTGTGGTATGCACCAGTGTTTTGTGGAGTGTATAAAGTATCTGACTTTACGGTGTTCTAAACCATGTAATAAGTTGGCATCTTGGGCCAGAATTCTGGAAATTGGTAATCTGGGGGAACCAGCATAAAAACCAGGCATTTTAGTACTTTATTCATTATATGTTGAAATTTTTAGATTTATTTCACCCTCATATTTGGGTAAAAGACGAGTGTTTGGTACGTCAATATTGTACCATTGGAAGCTTAGGACCTTTCTCTGAGGTGTGTGGGGTTGGAATATGCAGTAAAAATATATTTGACCAACCCTAACTGGATATTGGAAGCACAGCAGTGTTTCTTTAATTTGAATCTTTTTCGATTTAAGGTCTTATAGAAAGTGCCAATAAAAGCAGATTATAGTATGAAAAAAATTTGTTGTGCTTGGATCGAAATCATTTATTTTCTGGACCAATGGCTTTTTCATCAACTAGTCTTACTTTTATGATCATTGGCGTGCGGTTTGTTATAAATTAAAGTTCTTTTTTAATATTTTGGTTTCAGATTACAGTCATATACTTTTTATTTCATAAATAGTCTTAATGTTATGAAATCACTCTCACACAGGTATTTATTTTTATTATCTAGGGTGCATACACTGGTGTCTGCTCGGCCCAGCATGTTCCAAGTTACAAGAACAACATTGACAAGTTCAAGGCCAAAGGAGTTGATTCTGTGATATGCGTATCTGTTAATGATCCTTATGTCATGAATGGCTGGGCAGAAAAACTACAAGCGAAAGAAGCAGTAAGCTCTAAAGTTCATATCTTTTTCATTTAATTTGCTCAATTTTCATAACATGCATATGAAAGTGTTTGCTTGAATTAGTAGAAATGTGAATGTGTCAACAATGCTTCAGTAGATGTAAAAGTTTGCTTGAATGTGTCAGAGATTTGGACTTTATGTCTAGTCACCAAGGCGTTTCAAGGGAGTAGATGTAGGTAACATAGTTTGCGATGAATTGGTGTATAACTTAATGTAGTGTTGTAAATAACCTAATAAACTTGTATGATTGTTATGCTGCCAAAACAAGAAATCTCAATTGTTGCTTACTTGTATTTGCGTAATGAATCTTTGCACATTCATTGTAAACTGGTTCTATGTCTTTTACTCAAAATTTAGCGAAGCAGTAACCAATATTGGTCACGTGAAAAACTAGATATGATTAAATAGCTGAAAGGAGTTTAGTAAAAAAGAAAAAAGCTGAAAGCAGTATATTTTCGTCATTTTTCTGTGTAGATTGAGTTTTATGGTGACTTTGATGGGAGCTTCCACAAGACTCTGGACTTGGGTATTGATCTTTCTGCAGCTTTACTGGGCCACCGTTCGCATAGGTATAATCATTCTGCTTTGTATAGCTGCTAGCACTGTTACACACTAGTTCTTTGGCTGCAACATTTTGCAATATACATGTTGGTTTAATAATGATTGTAGGTTGCTAATATTAACTTTGCTATATTGCAGATGGTCTGCTTATGTGGTTGATGGTAAAGTTAAGGTTCTAAATGTGGAGAAAGCTCCATCTGAGTTTGAGGTTTCTGGTGGCGAAGTCATTTTGGGTCAGATATGAAACTACAATAGTCTAATATTTTAGTTTTCAAAGGGAGAGGAGCAGGGAAGGATACTTAATTTATAATAATATGTATAGTACCACTCTTTCCCTTTACCTGAAAATAAGTTTGGTCTTGTCGTCAATATTGGCAATGATCTGCTCTATTGAGGTTTATTTTCTTTTCCAGACTAGTGTTGGGGGGTTATCTTTGAAATTCAGTTGTTTGAACTGTGTCCTGGTGATTTAAATAGTGGTATGCTTTATAGTAATTAGTTGTTGGAAGCATTATATTTTCATGGGAATGTTTCGGGAATTATAACACAGACTACGGAGTAAAAACTAAAAAGTGTGAAAGATACAACTTACAAATATAAAAGAACATTAATAATATATAAGGAGATGGTATCACTGCAGGAACTTGGCAATTTCATTCAACAATAAGCCCTTTATAAGGTGATGAGTTTGGTTATAAGATCAAACCATTGTCTTTGTAGCTTAAGGTTTCATGCTCAGGAAATTTTGTTGATTCTTTGAATTGAAGAAGAATCTTTTCTTTGCTAAGTAAAATTTTATAACCCAACCAGAAAAGAGCAAATTACTAGGGTCAATACAAGCACCAGGCCATCAGACTATATGCTAACTACTAAAGCAAATTAGTAGAGCATGGAAATAATTGACGGATCCTGTCTAAGCAACTTTCTAAACATATTACAATGAAAAAGTTTCTCTCTAACTGTAGCTTTACAAATTTGGATAACATCAGTAGCTGATATTTGAGCACTTGTCCCATGAACTCGAGCATTTCTCGCTAAATATTATAAAACCCCACCCCAACTTAGAGGTAATTAATATGCAGCTTTAAGTGACTGGGGTTTGCTGAAATGTCTGCAATCCAATCATGGTTCAGAGGATATGGGCTAGTTCATAGAACTGATCTTGAGAAATTACATTCAGTAAGAAGGTGAAGAGAAGACTCAGTTGATGCTTGAAGAAGAATCTTGCTTAATAGAATTGTAAGATTAAACTCAGAACACACGGGATCGACAAATGCCTTCCTCGAGTGAAATTTGATAGGTTATAGATTAATAAAGGCAAAGGCTAATGTAGAAAAAAAATGCTGATTCCTTGTATTATTTGAAATGGCTTGGTTCGATTCTATACTAAGCTCCATAATTGTGGAAGAATGTGCATTATCACGAGCACTTGTCCCTAACAGGCTAACACTATTAGAACTTGGAGACCCTCCAATGCAAACTTAAGAACTACCACAACTATAGACATTGTAGGACGGATATAGGTTTGACTACTCAAGCATTGGTTTACAATTTTTACAGATGCCCATAAAGGATTTAGGATTTCATAAAATTTGCTCTTTCTGATTAAGAGTCAAAAAAGCTACACCAGACTGGTCCTCTTCCCGACTTAAATTCATCGCTCCTCTTCCAAACAAATATATAAATAGCACCACTCCAAATGCATACACATCAGATTTCCGTCAGACCAAAATTTTATGCATTCCTCTTCGCTGCCACAATCTTGGATACCTCATAACAGATGTACTAATGCAAGTGCATCTTGGTAATTCCTGTTCTGCAATTTTTGCTTCCAAATTGTTAATTAACAAGATATATGGGCTCTTTGATGAATGCTAGCACGAGTCTGAAGGTAGTCCAATTCCTGTGCCACTCCGACACAACTTTTTAAGCACTCAATCCATTACCAAGAGTGATAACATTTTCCAGAACTTTAGTGCATATGATCAGCTAGTCCAGCGAGGAGTGTACTCAAACACAAGGATCTTATGCAATAGCCACAATAACCAATGAGAGAGAGATGGACACTTAGTGGTTGTGTCGGAACTTGGAGAACATCTCAATTTATTTCCAAAACATTGAGCAAGAAGCCTCGAATTAAATAAAAGAGCAACGAAAACGATTCGAAAACGATTCGATTAACTTAAGAATGATAGAGTTGCAGAACTTTCGAGAGGTTCGCTCTCTCCACAAACAAGAAAATAAAATGAAATAATAGAAATGACTAGCCGCCTCAATCCTCATCACTCTTTCCCTTTTAACTCCCATATCCCTAATTTCATTAGCCAAAATACCTTTTTGCCCTTAGTTTGTTGTTGAAGTTCCCCTTTTGCCCTTGGGCCTGCGACGTTCATATTTTATAAGTGGGTTGGGCTGATTTATCACATTACCCTCCCCCTAAAGCTTCACCTTGTCCTCAAGGTAGAAGTGTGGGAACCTCGCTTGTGTTGCTTCCACTTCTTCCCATGTAACTTCGAATAGTGGCAAGTGCTTCCATTTCAAAAGTGCTTCTGTGTGTTGTTCTGCACCCTTCTGAACTTGACGAACATCCAACAAGGTCTCAAGCTCAACCAGCAACTCAAGGTCGGTACTTAGTTGAAGTAGGATATCTGTGAGACATGAAAAACTGGTTACAACTTACAAGAAGAAGGGAGTTGCAGTTTATAAGCGACCCGACCAATTTTCTGGATCACTTCATAGGGGCCATAAAACCTTGCTGCCAGTTTTCGAAGGGACGGTGAACTAACGAGCGCTGTCTGTATGGTTGAAGTTTTAAGAAAACTTTCTCGTCCACTGCAAAGTTCTCATCTCTACACTTAGAATTAGCAGTAACTTGCATTCGTTGTTGTGACTTCATTAACCGCAACCGCAGTTCATCATGAACATAGTCGCGTTCTTGCAGCATTTCTTCCAAACTGTCAACAGTTGTCTGTCCCCTTCCCACACGACTGAGTAGAGGTGGGTCTCGCCCATATAATAACTTAAAAGGGGGTGTGTTTGGTAGACATGTGGGGGGAGGTGTTATACGAAAAATCTGCCCAAGCTAGCCATTTGAACCTAGCAAAACATCTAAGGCAAGTTTCCAGGATTTTATTAACAATTTCAGTTTGCCCATCTGTCTGCGGGTGGTAAGCCGTACTTCTCTTTAATTCTGTCCCCTGTAGACGAAACAATTTAGTCCAAAAATGACTTATGAATATTTTATCACGGTCAAACACTATGGAGTTAAGGAACCTGTGCAGGCGAACTATTTCCTTTACGAAGGATGAAACAATAGTGAGGGCAGTAAAAGGATGACGCAGAGGTATGAAGTGACTGTACTTAGTTAGACGATCGACCACAACCAATATTGTATTCATATTATTTAAGACAGACAACCCTTCGATGAAATACATCGATATGTCTAACCAAATCGCTATGGGCAGTGGCAAGGGCTGAAGTAAACCAGCTGGGGATTGTTGAGATGCCTTATTTTGTAGACAAATAGAGCATTGTTGGACATATAATGCCACATCCTTTCTTATTCCTAACCAAAACCAATCTGCATCTATTCAGAGGTAAGTCTTAACATCTCCAGAGTGCCCACCAGCAGGGGAGTTATGGTACAAACCCAGCAACGTCTTGATAAACTCAGAAGAACGAGGGATTACATACCTCCCCTTGCAGAACAATTTCCCATCAACCAGGTTGAATCCAACATGTGCCTTGGTGTTATTTGTTAAATCCTGCCTGATTTGTGACAGTAGAGAATCTTGTTGGACCTCATTATCCAAAGTACTCCAATCAATTTCCGGGACTGAGATTAGTGCACTCATTTCGACATCTCCCACTGTTTTCCTGGTTGCATTAAGTCTTTGGGATCTGCCCTTGGGACCTCCGTCCTTACAACCTCTAACCTAAGGATCTCAGACCTTGGAGGGGGCAATTTTGCCTTTGTTGTTCCCTTGCTATGTCTTGTTCAGTGATGACGAGTGAAGTAGTGGAGATGGTGGTGGTCTCGGTTGAGATTGGTGTTCTCCGTGTAGCTACCATGGTTGATGTCTTCTCCCCACAATGTTGTGGAATAAAAATTAGGGTTTGAGATTGCGGCTAGGGTTTGTGTGTATTTAATACTAAGGTTCAGAGCTTTGAGCTTTCAATGGCTGCTCTCGTGTTCGTGGCTTAATCTGCCTTCATAAGATGCTTACGTACCTTGGTGAATATCAAGAATCAAGCCCAAAATGTAGTTCTAAGAATGAGGGGTAAGACCCTTTATTTATATAGGCGTTAAGAGCCTTAAAGTAGGGTGATGAGACTTGTCCTAGGTTGGTGGTTCTAGATCGTTCCAATCAAGGATTCAGTTTCCTTGTTGATCTCTGTATCTCAGATCTAGGATTCTAGAAGTGGGCTTTGTATCGGGCGTCCCCGATACAAGCCACGTCTTTGACCCAATCATGGATTTAAGTCAAACTAGGGTTTCGGCCCTCTCTATTGGGCCTCATTTATTACACATAATTAATGCAATATTAGTTATATTTTAGGGGTTTATTTTTACCCATATCAATTCCCAAAACCATAGCGAAAAGGAAGGGTATATACACAAGTTCTAAAAATGTTAGAATTGGTACTAATTCAAGTTAAGAAAATGGGTCAGAAAATGTTAGAATTGATGATGAGGAACAGGTTGCAAAAGAACATGATGATGTTGAATTGGGAGGATCTACTCAAGGAAGAAAAAAATGTTAAAAGGAAGGTGGACTTTGGTGGTGCTGATGACAACAGTCAAGATGATGAAAGTGGAGGGATAAGGGGGCATGAATATGTTAGTGATGATGTGAACTCAATTCCCAAGGTCAAATATAACTCGAAGGCTGCTAAATTGCATGATTTCATAGACATAAGATGATAAAAGTGGAGGGATAAGGGGTGCAATCCTAGCCATCCATTTTTTTAAAATTGGTTTATAGAGTTTTAGTGTAAATACATAAGATTGAAAAATCCAAAAAAAATTAAAAAATTTGAAAAATCCAAAAAATAGAGATATTTTAGCTTAGTTGTCCTTCCCGCTCTTTGAACTTTAGAACTAGTTGGTGTTAACTGTTTTTAAAAATTATATGTATAATGCCTTTAGATAATTTAAACGTAGTCAAGTAAGGTTTTCCTCATGAAACTTGTGTCGAACAAATTTTTACTTAAAAGTCCAAGACGACACATTTGCACAAGACTTTTGATGGAAACATTGTATAGGAATGTTATTCGATACTTGAGAGAGAACCCACATGTTAGAATAATGTCGAATCAAACCTTTGCGAGATTTTGCTCCTATAGTGTTTTCGTAAAAAAAAAAAGAAAGAAAGAAAGAAAGAAAAGAAGAAGAAAATGTTTGAGTGTTAGTATAATTTTGTAATAATAAATTCTTAGTAAGGAAATCGGCTAGGTTGGACTCATTGATAACCCGAGTAAGTAAGTCCGAGGGGACTTTGTGCCTAGCAACCTAAGGTCCTTAGTGATCTGGGATTGTTGACCTAAAACTCACTAAATGGGTATCGATGCAAAAGTCTTTTGGGACCTCAACCATTGCACAGTCAGTCTAACTGCTAAGAACGTGAAGTTTGGCTAGATACTTGTTTTGATAGAGATTGGGTCAGTTCAATATTGGTTGAAAAAGAGAAAATGTTTGTATGCACTTATCCATCAAAGGCCTTAAATTCACTACACACCTTGGGATTTTTTGTAAATTTTTAGAGTCTGATCATGTGGATTGTGGGAACCTATAACTTGGCTATTATTAGAATAATCTTTAAGGCATATATTTTCCTACAAAATTGTTTTGTTGACACCAATGAAAGCTAGGTTGAAAGAGGAAAGTTGGATACTTGCTGACTTATCTCAAAGATTTTATGGGTATATCTTCTGTAAACCCTTAGGAGACAACACTTCCCTTGTAGAGATCGTCTATGAGTTTAACGGGTTGGTAAACCTAAAATTACCCGTGATTCCTACGACAGTGAATATAGGTTTTTCATTCTGCATTTTTCTTTTTGTTTTACTCGAGGACGAGCAAAAGATAGGTATGGGGGCATTTGATAAGTGCATATTTTTGCATATTTTTATTACCTATTTATTGTTTGAATTCGTATTTTAATAAATTATTTTGTTGCATTTCAGGAAATTCAGGAAAAAATGAAGAAATGGCAAAATAAAGAAATAAATGTCAAGGAAGAGAAAAAGAAAAGAAGAAGGACCAAATTTGATAAATTCATTTCACGCAATTGAAAACTAAATTAATAATTTAACAATCATAAGTATTCATGTGATTATTATCGTATAAATATTTATCCAAATTTTATGAAATCTAAGCAAAATTATAAAATATTTGGTTAAAAAAATTGGTATACAGTATACAAAATACTCCTTCTGGCCCCCTGAATTGTTTACATTGGGGGACGGCGGCGTGACACATAGTTTAAGACTTCTAAAAAGTATAGTTTCTTAATTTATTTTTAATTTTGTTTCTTCTGAATAAAAATTTAATGTCAAAATTTTTATTCAAAAATGAAAATTTTAAAATAAGTTATGGAACTATATTTTATATACAACTTAAAATGCGTGTCAAGCAGTGCTGAAAGCATGTAAAGAATGAGTGGAATGGAGGATATTTAATCTGAATAAATATGATATTTTTTAATTTTATATTTTATTCGAGTAACTATAAAAACATTCAATAAATCAAAATCTTGTCGTTTATCATATTTTTAATTACAAAATTCTTTCAATATATACAATTTCGAATGAGAAATTAGTTCAGTGCCTCGCACGGGCATTTACGCTAATTACTATATATAAAATGGTAACACAAGGGCTAAAAGTGCCAAAAAAATGCTTGTGAAGTTACCAATATACCCTTATTTATTATGCAATTACAAAAATGCCATTATAATTTTATTTCAGAAATATTAAAGTGGAAGTTGGGAATTGAACTCATGACATTGGACTTCAAAATGACATTCCCAACCACTATGCTAATAACTCTGTTTGGATAAAATATAAAATTTATTGTTAATATGTGCACATACCTCATACAATTTATCTATCTATTACTATATATTAAACTTCAACACAAAGGGCAAAGTTTTACAATTTAATGGTTGTGAAGTTACGATTTTACTCTTATATTTTTAAAAATTACAAAAATATCATCCTTTAATAATTATGTAAAAATTATTGAAATTATGTTTTTGTTGGGATTCGAACCACAGACTTTTTTCTATCAAACTCAGTCATAACCAACTTTGCTACAATCAATTTTGAGTTTCGTTTAAAAATCCTATAAGATAAATCACATTTTCTCTTCTTGTATATTCCTCTTTTATTTTTATTTTTGAGTAAATAAAATATTGATTTATATTATTTCTAGAATATTGGATAGATAAAATTACAAAAAATATTCTAAACGATTGAGTATATCTACAATTCTTTTTTGCCATTTTAGATAATTAATAAAAAAAATAAAATTTTAGATTATACATACTGTAATCGAATACAAAAAAAAAAGAGATTTATTTACATGCGTATTCATGTAAATATTAAATTCTTGAAATAAAATTTGATTTTAAGAAATATGTAAATTTTAGTTATTAAATCATACATAATTAATAACTGCATCACATTAGTTTTAGATATATAAAAATTTAAATATATGAGTTATATTAGGGGATTTTGGTCGACCAACTATTTAGATTTTTAACGAATAAAATATATGATTAGTCTAAAAACATAAATATTTAAACATACACGAAAAATGACTGAAATTATGTTAAAAAGATAAGAACTCTAAAAATAATTGAAAAATTTATCTATGTTATATATAAAAAAAGTAACATAATTAACATTAAATAAAATCAAAAAAGATATAAATGTTCAAATCATAAATATTACGAAACTACAATAAGTATTTATAATGATCATTTAGACTATAACTCGATTATAAAGTATGGTTTACATGAATTTTTATATAATATGACAAATTAATCAATATAATATATAATGATTGAGTACTTAGATCAGTATACGATAAAATCAAAAAATTTGATTGTAAATTTCATATACATGCATGGGTCATTAAGGTTGTTTTATCATATTTAGCATCAACAGAAATATTTATAAAATTTTAAAATTGAGTTAAAAAATAATTCAAAATATAAAATTAAAAAATGGTATGTAAAATTACAAAATAAATATTAAAATATTAGATAAATTGAAATTTTTTCATTTATCATATTTTTAATTACAAAAATATTTGAATATATAAAATTTTGGATGAGAAATTAGTTCAATGCCCGTGCTTTGCACGAGCTTTTACGCTAGTTGAAAACATAAAACAAGACAATGATCAACTTAATATGTTATCCATTTAAATTAGGAAATTAACTAAAAAATATAGTGCAATTAGAATTCGAAAAGATATGTGATGATAGAAGAAGAAGAAAAAGACAGTCTAAAGGATGTAGTGCAAATCTTGAGAATACACTTAAAATACTTAAAATCGATTGCCTTTATCTTACAATTTATCCTGTAGTTAATGTATAAAGAACAGGTACACTGGAACTTGAGTTCAAGCATATGTAGCTTTTCTAAAAGCTTTGTTTGAAATTTTAAATTTAAACAGACCGGACCCAAAGGGTTGCCTACGTACCTCCCTTACAGTTGGGAGAAAAATGGGAGGCATTTTGTACTAGAGTTTGAAAGTTCATGCTTCAGGTAGGCATTTTGTGTGTGCATACATAAATTTTAGCAGAAATGAAAATATATGTCGGATTCGAATATTTTACATCATAAGCAATGCTAAGACTATCATTGAACACTATTAATGCATACTAATGATTCTATTTTCTCAAACAAATATAACAAGATTCATAATTACTAAGCATTGTATGTAATGAAATAGTCTAATCTCTCATATACTTTCAGATTTTAATTTCAGCCGTTCGCTTATTCTTGTAGGTTCTTTTTCAGTTAGAGGCGTTTTCTCTACCATAAAGCTAGAATATGGCCTTGATATGTCAAATAGCTTATCCCATCCCACAGCCGTGCCTCCCAAACAACCCCACGATTGACTCCACAAATTAACAACAAAAATTCTACCGTTCCTCACATCAACACCAACTAAAAGAAGAGTGTGCATTGAACCCTCATCAGCTGGGACTGCCCCCCTCATTAAATGTCTATGCTCCGTATCTCCAATATTTGGTTCCTGCTCAGTATCTTGATCATAAATTTCTGATTTGAGCTTATAAAAAAGTTTCACATCGATGTTTCCTATCATTACGCCCCTATTCCCTCTCTTACAGATTTTCTACTTTGATTTTTTCCATCTTTAACACTTCCTAGCCACTCATACCCTTTGATGTATAATCTTGGAAACTGTTGTATAATAATTTGTCAAAAATCTAACAATTAAGCTCAGTCACAGAATCATAGATAAAGAGTTTACCTCATTTTCTCTTGGAGGAAATGATTTTCTTTGATTCTGTTTCCCTTTATATGAATAGTTGTCCTCTAAGCTTAAACCACGTTCCATAATGTAATCCAATCCATTTATGTATGGTAATACATGCGTGAGAGTAACCTCGTCTTCCTCGAACCTTTCTTCTTCTAAAATTGAAGGATACTGTTTTGAGATTTGGTCAATTAATTCCAAGATGCCCCTTTCACTAGTTTGGGTGCATTATGTTCAATAGAAACCTTTTTCTTCTGTGATTGAATGGTACTTAATTAAGGTTCGATCGATTAAATGGTACTTATTTAAGATTCGATCAATCAAGTCAATTAATTTTTGAGGTGCCCCCCTTTTACTAGTTTGGGGATGTTCACCCGAATACAAACATTTGCTTGGTTTGCAATATCGTCACCTAAACATTTGTTAAAATAAAATGTACTTGATTTTTCAGTTATTGTTTTAAATGACAACAATTTTTAGTAAAATCAAATGAAAACAATTAATTAAGAGTTAGCTTGATCAACTTTGGTGATTGACTCTTTAACCGAAGTTTTAAATTCAAAATTTAAAATTTTTAAATAGATGATTTTAAATATATATGCCACATACTTTATGTAACACATACCGTTGCATATATGGTGACATTTTTACCTATGTGGTTGTGTCATACATGATGATATTTTGATTATACACAGAGCATTTCCCTTAGTCGTTTTGTGTGTTTGAACATGCATTCGAAAGCTTTCAAGGAGGAGAATATTCTCCAAGCACAACTTGTTGCAAACACGCACACAAAACACACTCAAATTGGAGCTCAAAATGACTCGACAATGTGAGACTAAAAACCTACATTTTCTAACAGGTTTTTCGTGACCACAATCATTTAATCCCATGTAATACTTCAATCGCAGACTAATCACAACTAGTTCAAGCCCAAGTGCTTTATGAATCAAATACTTCAAAACCTCGATTTGATATCGCGTACCCTGATACCCACTCATCTCCAATTCTCTGAGATTCTTATGAGTGACTTCATCTAGTTGCCTATCATTCACCTCCGACAATTTATAAAGGCTTGAGTCCAACATTAGTTTCTGAAAGTTTAACATGAGTAGAACCAAGTTAAAACATCATATCATCCAGTTGCAAGATACATTAGTTAAAAGTTAACTCACATTTAACTCCAGTTTGTTCAACAAAGGAATTGCCTTCAAAATGTTGTTAATCCAACTGAGCACTCTATATTTATCAATGGACAAGCAGAAAGTGCCAAATGTTTTATGTTATAAAATGTGTGATCTCCTTTTTGCAACATGGATGCCTATAAAAGAGAAAATAGTGAAAAATATAAATGTACAGAATCCAAGTTTCTGCTAGGTACTGGTGTTTGTTGTTATGCGGTTATGGAGCAAGTTTTGCAGGGTGGCCTGGGAGTAAATTTCCTTTTACTAGTCCGAATTTGGTCAGCTAATGCAGTGCAACAGGTCTTTTGCTTTGGGTTTGGTTGGTCCAGTGGACTGTGTTTTGAATGTGGTCTTTGGGCTTTGTTGGTTGGCCTAGTGGTTTGTGTTGTCCAACAATGTGCTTGTGCATGTGGCTGGTGTGTTTTTTAGTCCAGTGGTTTGTGTTAGCAAGTCTCATCTGGGTTCTAGCAAGTCGGATTTGAGTTTTGTGTGGTAGTTTAAAACCAAACAATTGGCAAAATTTTCATTTGTAGAGATTTTGCTTTTTGTTTAGTTTGTTGAGTTTTTCTATTTTTTGTTTTATTCCTTGGAGTATGTTCCAATGGAATATTTTTTTTCTGGACTTGAGTTTTTTTAGCTCAGGTTGTGTACATTTCTTTTTTTAATATATTTCTCCACGAGGTGCAAACCTCATTTACCAGAAAAAAAAAAAATAGCAACACCACTGGAAATGCTCAAAACAACCTATCCACTTCCACGTGGCAACAAAAATATTATTCTCCAAGACCCAACTAGAACCAATATATAACAATAGCAACATAGAGGTTTTAAAACTAGAACCAACATAAGCAATAACAAAAATGAGGTTTTAAAAAATGGTGTTTACTTACAATTCACTTACCAAACAAAGCTGTATGTTTAGAGCCTCCAGGTCATGTAGATCATCAGCGATGCTGGATAGAACATAATTCCCATTTTCAACAATATGTGGTCGGTCTCCAATAAAAACAATGTACACTCCATCCAACTAAAAGTTGTATTAGAAGTAGAAACTAGGGCGATGAGATGACTTTTTTACGATGTTCTAAACTTATTTTATCTTTTTATTAGAAATCTTTTATTTTAAAATTTTATACAAGTTAATTATACTTTCATTAGGAAAATATATCAATAAATCCAATTATATTTCCCATACCTAAATGTGTTCGTATTTTTTTAAAAAAAGGATTTGATATTAGCACAATAGAAAGACATTTTAATGCCGGAATTATAAATTTTTTCTTGTGATATGAATTCGAATTTATAGAAAAATGAGAATTTGAAAGCCATACAAATTTACAGGAAATGAGAAATTCAAATTTATAGTATAGACATGTAACTAAAATTTATTTTAACATATGTAGATTATAAAAGAAATTTCAATTCATTAAAAATGATATTAAGATCTTTTTTTATATTATTGTATCATACTATATATATCAAGTGTATGTATATATATAAAAGAATTTTTAGGCGAAATCCTCAAAATATTTATCAAAAACTTTAGATAAAAGTTCTAAATTCTAGGTATTAAAATAAATACAAGAATTTTCGTAACATAGTAAAGATAAAATGTATTTTTATTTTTTAATATTTTTTATATATTAAAAATATTAGAGAAAGTGAAATTAGAATTCACTTTCTTTCTAGATTTTAATCCCAAAGAAAAAAATGATTGTATTAGATAAGTATCAATAATGTGAGTGTTTGGGATTTTTGTCTTAAAAGTATAAATGTAATATAGATAAGTGCACGAATACTTATAAGTTATATAGATGTTTGGATAAATTTACTTATAAATAGGTGAAGTATTTTTAAAATAAAAAAAAATAAAAAAAATATTATTTAACACAATAATATCAATACAAGTATTTTAAATTAAAAATACATTTAAAAACACAAATATAAAAATATAAATTATTAAACAAATAAGGTAATCAAGCATATAAGATCGAAATGAGTTGGCATGAAAATACGTCGTTGTATAAGTTGAACTATAAACAGCCTTCATACTTATATACTATTACAATAAAAACAACCTGTATTTGGTTAGTTGGTAGTTTGGTCACTTATCAATCATTGAATTAAGATAGATTAATGAGAACCGTTGGATATAATAATAAAAAACTACCTTAGAAAATGCTCTATTAATCATCATACTAAATTACGTGGACATGAGTCCTAATCGTAATCGATATAGAATGTGGGTAAACGTGCCGGTAGATCTAATGCAATCAGGATTCATAACGAAGTGAAAAATAATTCGGTCCTATTACTAATGATCATATCCATGCGATTTATCCGTACGACTAATCTAATATTTTGGGTTTCAAACAATGTATGTAGTTGAATTTATAGAAATATAAATATCCATTTTTTACTTATTATATATAGGATATAAATGATGATATAAAATTTATTCACAAATTTTATAAATATTAGGGGATATTATTTAAATAAAATAATTTTAAATTTTTTAATATTTATCTAAATAATGATTCCCAAAAAATTCTAAATTGGATCCTTATTAATATAATTTATAACAGAATAAATTTAATAAGTAATGGAGCAATATAATTGATAAATATTTAAATTTATTCAACACATGTATAATATTATATTATGATCCTCTAAGATGTATAATATATTTTATTAAAATCGAAAAAATCTCATATTTATTTCTGAAAAATAACATACATAGCTTAAATTCCGTGTTATGCACATACAATTTTTAATAATTATCCATCTTATATTTATTTTGGTATAGTTATTTTAATTGTTAAAATTTTTATAAAAAGTAAAAAGGTTAAACTAGGTTTTAAAAATAAAAAAAATAGTTAAGTCCATTAAAATAATTTTTATAATTAGGCCCTAGATATGTGTTTATATTAGAATAATTTAAAAATAAAGTCTACGTATTTCTTTAATTTCAAACAATTATATATTTTTTATTAATGAATTAGTGAAATAATTCGATCTATTAAAGTAATTAAATCATAAAGATATAAATATAAATTTGTATAATAAGTAAGTCCAAGTACAAAAATTTAAAATTAAATAACAAGGTAGAGTACAGAAAAGGTATATTTATGTATATGATAAGTTGGCCCAAATATCTAATCAAAATTTATGTTCCAAAATCTAACTACCAAAAAAAAGGAAAGACTGCCAAATTTTTTTAACACTGTAGTATATATAACAAGTTATTAAAAAACTCCATGTATTTGTTATTTCAATTTGTTCATAGAGTGCAACTCAACATATATATTATTTTATAAACTATTTTTAAGAGTTTGAGTATCTATTCCCATCAATATCATATTATAATAAAAAAAATTATTATTTTTTTAATAAAGTATTAATATACATTTATATAATCTTATAATCTACTCCCAAAAATTCCCGTCAATAACATATTCTAGTTAAAAATTAAAACATATTCGTTCAAAATACTATCAAAAATGTATTATGATATTTTATTAACATAAATAATTTTTTTCCTACTAATTATTATATATATATATATATGTATATATATATATATATGAAAATATGAGTAATAAGATAAAAATTATTAAAAAAAACATCCGTGCATCACACGAGTTATAAATTATATAGTTAAAAATTACATAAAATCTGAAAAACATTTATAATATAAGAATTTTTGTATAAAAATTGAAAAAATGTATGCATGATTAGATAAATTTCACTCTTTCTACTAAATAAAAGTTAAAAAAAAACTACTTTTATGTAATATTTTTATATATACATATGTATTTGAAAGTAATAATTAAAATACATAATTAGAATAATAATTTTATTCATGATATTTATAAAATTCAAAAAAAAATTTAATAAAAAAAAATATATACAACTTATAATTTTAACGAAATATAATTACACAGGCAAACCGTGCATCGCACTGAGACTAGTATAGACTTATAAACCATAAGGTAGCTAATTTCAGAGTAGCCAAACAACACCAATATATTAAGAAATTGAGATTTTGTTCCCAAACGAGACACATGTTTAAAGAGAATATGTCTAGAATAGATAGAATTAACTATAAGAATTTTATAATTTTTTTTGGTTCTACATGTATGAATTAAAATTAGAATACAAATATTTATAATATATATTAAAGTTGGATTTCGATTTTAATGAGAAAGCGACTTTATAAAGAATCGTGTTTAACCATTAGATATTAAAAAATAATATTGATAATATATTATTGATAATATAATAAGAGATAAATTTATATTACTTTTTTTCAAAATATTATAAGCGCGATTTCATCAAATAGTTGTGTATGTAAAGATGGATATCTAATTTTATGTTGAAAATTATGTAATAATTTTTATATTGAATATGTAATAATTTTAATATTGAATAAGGAAAAAAAACAAATATTTATAAATTAATTAATTATGTTATATATTATATGTGGATGCATAGCACGGATAAGAAAATATTAGGTGGGAAAAATTTAATTAATTAAATATTTAAATGAATCCATACTAAATTATAATAAGCAAAAGTGGATATATTTTGTAATTTGATTAATTCCTTAATTTTTGTTACCCTCAATTTTGGTTATCATTTTCATTCACAACCGTTAGATTTACAACTCAAATAAATGATGCATTTTAATATAAAATTAATACTGGATTATGTTATATATTAGGTGATATGGGCTGAAAATAAGCCCTAAAGACACATTTAATATGGTATTAATTAGACCCAGTGTGGTCCAAACGTGGGATCCATTAATGAGGTCAGAATCCCTATTTTAATATTAATTTCGTAATTAATATTGGGGGAAATAAACGACTCAGCAATAAGAGTTGGATAAGGATAATATCCCCTTCAGACTTAGCCACCAAGGCATCCAAATCGATATGGAAACTGATTCCTATAAGGAATAGATCTAGAACCTTCCTCAAAGACTTGTCCACCAAGTCTCCAAATCCTACCATAATTCTAAGGCTTCTCAGCCTATATAAAGGGCCTGACCCCTCATTCTCAGAACTACGTTTTCTTGGCTTGATTCTCTAATACAGAGATACGTAGGCATTCTGTGAGGACCGCTTAGTCTCGAACGCAGAAGCAGCCATTGAAGCACGAACCTCACGAAACCTAGCATTAAATACACAAATCCTAGCCGCAATAATTTCAACCTAGTTTTTATTCCATAACATTTGGTGCCGTCTGTGGGAAGAAGACATCAACCATGGTTACCACTCGAAGAACAACACCGGTCTCAACCGAGGCTACCTCTGGAACCGTCGTTCCACCAATCACTGCTCCTCCTGTTGGTACGGAGCAAGGGTATGTACCCCCATTGACGGAAACAAACCCTCATACTCAGACCACTCAACCACAAGGGACGAATCCCCATGCTGAAGGACCTCAACCAGTAATCGTCCCTCCAGGACAGGAGACTAACCCGCTCCAGATGATAGTCTCTCCTCTCCCTCTGAGTAGCCGCCCGCCGCTTCACAGCCTCTCCACTTCTTCGCTCCCTGTCAACACCAACCCACTGTATGGGCTGCCTAACTACCCCCAGGATCCAAGGGATCCTGGACCAAGCGGTCATGCTCGGCTGATCCATGGGCAGCAACAACCCCCTTATCTTAGAGGCCCGACCCCTCCTGAACCAGGATACAATGATTACTCTGGTCCTTATATTGAAGATTCGTCGTCTGAAGACGATGATCGAGACGAAGCCCCAAGGAGGCGACGTGCTAGTAAGGAACCTCTGAGGAGGAATCCAGCAAACCGTGATGGTCCTTTAACAATTGCAGAGAGAATTAAGGCTTATGAAGCCGAGATTCAGAAGCTGAAGGACGACCAAGCAAGGGAGCAAGAAAGACAGAACCCTAATCAGACTCGACCTCCTCCGACTTCAGGAGGGATTCCCTTCATAGATTTGGAGAGGTCTTCAAGGAGACACCGAAGGGCTGAAGCCCCAACCAGAGGAACTACAAGGGTGGAACTCCCCAAGAGTAACCCCAAAGACCTGATGCTACAAGGAGATCTTGATGATCCAACCCCTCCATTCACTGAGGAGGTGATGAACGCACATATCTCCCGAAAGTTTAAGATGCCCACAATCAAAGCTTACGATGGAACGGGGGATCCCGCAACTCATGTGAGAACGTTTACAAGCGCATTGTTACTGCAGCCTGCTAACGACGCCCATTAAGTGTAGGGCGTTCCCCCAAACCCTGTCGAGCATGGCGCAACGTTGGTATAGTCGTTTACCTCCAAACTCGATTAGCTATTTCAAGGAGTTGAGTACCGCTTTTGTCAGTCAATACAGGGAAAGAATGAGAACTTAAGAGATTATATCAAGCGATTCACTAAGGAGACCCTGAACATCACTGATTTGGAAAATAAGGTGGCTATGGTAGCCTTGCAGCATGGAACCACGGATCTCTTTTTTAAGAGGTCGTTGGCAAAACACCCCCCTGAAAGCATGGATGAACTCCAACGAAGGGCGGACAAGTATATAAAAGCTGAGGACAGCATGAAAAAGGAAGCCGCATTGGGCAATGGAGGGAACAACAATCGAAAGCAAGAACAAGAGTACGATGCTAGGGACAAGTATCCCCGAACTAGCAGAGACTCTGAATCTGCTCTAAAAAAGAACTCGGGTCCAAGGTTTTCCGAATATGCCAGGCTTAATGCTCCAAGAAGCCAGATCCTGTTGGACATTGAAAAGGAAAAGGACTTCCGATGGCCGAAGCCACTTAGGGGAGACCCAGCCAAGCGGAACAAGGAGCAGTATTGCAGGTTCCACAAAGATGTGGGACATGACACCGACGATTGTATGCAACTCAAGGATGAGATTGAGTTCTTGATACGAAGAGGAAAACTAAGTCAGTTCACCAAGGGTGATGACCGTGGGAACCAGAGAAGGGACAATGACAGAAGGGACAATGAAAGGAGAGATAATAACAGGAGGGATGACAACCATGACCGCAATCCACAGCCCCGAAGGGCAGTTATCAACATGATCTGGGGAGGCCCGACAGCAGCTGGCACAACTAAGAATTCTCGAAAGGCTTATGCTAGAGAAGTAATGCACATTGTGGGAGAAGCCACGAAGCGTGCTAAAACTGAGATGGTAATTGGTTTCGATGATTCAGACTTGGAAGGGGTGAAGTTCCCCCATGACAACCCGCTGGTCATAACTCCTGTGATTGGAAACTCAGAAGTAAAACGAGTCTTGATAGACAATGGGACTTCTGTGGATATTTTGTTTCATGATGCATTTGTGAAGATGGGGTACAACGACTCTCAGTTGACCCCTACAAACATGCCCATATACGGGTTTAACGGAGTGGAGTCCAACGTTGAAGGGACTATTCAGTTACCCGTGACTATTGGGCAGGAGCCTAAAGAGACGACTCAGATGCTGAACTTCTTGGTGATCAAGGCAGCCTCAACATACAACGCAATCCTTGGAAGGATTGGACTTCATGCGTTTAAGGCTGTAGCCTCTTCCTATCATATGAAGATTAAGTTTCCGACAAGGAATGGTGTCGGAGAACAGAAGGGTGATCAGAAGATGGCAAGAAGTTGCTATGTAGCCGCGCTGAGGGCCGATGGAGTCGGGGGGCAGGTCCTTCCGATTGAAGACATGGATGTCCGCGATGATGAAGAGCATAGAGGGAAGCCGGCAGAGGATTTGATTCCCATACCTCTAGAGCCGAACGATCCTGAAAAAGTTACTTATGTTGGAGCATCTCTGAAAGAACCCCTGAAGGGCAAGTTGATAGAGTTCTTACAAAAGAATAGCGACGTGTTCGCTTGGACAGCAGCTGATATGCCAGGGATTGACCCCCAACTCATAACTCACAAGTTAAATGTTGATCCCAAGAGGAAGACAATAAAGCAGAAGAAGAGAAACTTTGCTCCGGAAAGGCAAGAGGCCATTAAGCAAGAAGTGGATAAGCTCTTGGAAGCTGGTTTTATTGAAGAGATTCAGTTTCCTGAATGGTTAGCAAACCCTGTGATGGTCAAGAAAGCGAATGGGAAGTGGAGGATGTGTATAGACTTCACTGACCTGAATGATGCATGTCCAAAAGATTGTTTTCCTCTGCCAAGGATTGATATGTTGATAGATGCCACAGCTGGACATGAGATGTTAAGCTTCATGGATGGATTCAGCGGCTATAATCAGATTAAGATGCACAAGGATGACATCCCTAAGGTATCTTTCATAACTGACTTTGGTGTCTTCTGTTATCTTGTTATGGCTTTTAGTCTAAAGAATGCAGGAGCTACTTACCAACGATTGGTGAATAAGATATTCGCCCATCTGATTGGAAAAACCATGGAGGTATATGTTGATGACATGTTAGTCAAGAGCCTACTCAAGGCTGATCATATCGAGCACCTCGGGGAAGCATTTGAAGTGCTGAGGCACCATAAGATGATGTTGAATCCCGCCAAGTGTGCCTTTGGCGTTGGATCTGGAAAGTTTTTAGGGCTGATGGTTTCAAAGAGAGGCATTGAGGCCAATCCTGACAAGATCAAGGCGATTTTAGACATGGAGCCACCACGCTCTATAAGAGATGTGCAGAAGTTGACAGGCCGAGTTGCAGCTTTAGGAAGATTCATCTCCAAGTCTGGTGACAAATGCTTGCCTTTCTTTCAAGCGTTAAAGAAGGTGAAAAATTTTGAGTGGACACCTGAGAGCCAAGAGGCCTTTGAGCAACTTAAGAAGTACATGGTTGAAGCCCCGTTGTTGACCAAACCAAGTCCTGGGGAGATTCTTTGTCTATACCTGGCGGTATCCGAACAAGCCCTGAGTGCTGTCCTTATTCGGAAAGAGGAGAAAGTCCAGAAACCTATCAACTATGTGAGCAAAGTGTTGCATGGGGCTGAGTTGAATTACTCACCCATAGAAAAGTTTGCTTTGGCATTAGTAACTACCTCAAGGAAGTTGCAGCCTTACTTTCAGGCACATAAGATTCAAGTTCTGACAAACCAGCAGTTGAGGAACATATTGCATAGCCCTAAGGCCAGTGGAAGGCTAATCAAATGGGCGATTGAGTTAGGAGAGTTTGATATCACATACAAGCCTCGGACAGCTATCAAGGCTCAGGTATTGGCTGACTTTGTGGTTGAATGCACTATTAACAACCAAGAAGTCGGGGGGAAAGAGATAATGACTACCCCTGGGCAAGAGAAAAAAGAAGAGGAACTTACACCTGATCTGAAGGAATATTGGGTGCTCTATTTTGATGGAGCATCAAAAAAAAAATCTAGTGGTGCAGGTTTGGTTTTGCAAAGCCCCGATGGGTTCACAGTTGAGTACGCTTTAAAGTTGGATTTTCATACTACCAACAATGAGGCGGAGTATGAGGCATTAATAGCTGGTTTGGGTTTGGCTAGAATCATAAGGATCAAAAATCTCAAAGTTTGTGGAGATTCAAGGCTTGTGGTATCACAAGTAAATGGTGAATTCGAGGCTAAGGATGAGACTATGGAGAAATACCTTAGAGTAGTAAAGGCTGTTATGTCCCAGTTTGAGGAGTGCTATGTTGAGCACATTCCAAGAGAGGAAAACATTAAGGCCGATGCCCTGTCTAAATTTGCTTCTTCCGAGATAGAAAATTATGCTGGGAGTGTCTATTTTCAGGTCTTGAAGGCCCCGACCGTTAACTCAAAGTTATCGGCACCAATTGATATAGGAGGCTCTTGGATAGACCCTATCAAGGCACACCTTGAGACCGGATGGCTCCCAGACAATGCCTTGGAGGCACGAAAACTTTCAGTAAGGGCATTGAGATACACTTTGATTGAAGGCATTCTGTACAAAAGGTCGTTTGCCATCCCATACTTGAAGTGTTTAAGGCCCCAAGAGGCAAGAGAAGCATTGGAGGAAGTTCATGAAGGGATCTGTGGGCAACACTTAGGGGGCAGAGCCCTAGCTCACAAGATAATTCGTTTAGGGTTCTATTGGCCAGAGATGTTGGCTGATGCACAAAACTATGTCAAGAGATGTGAGAGATGCCAGAAGCATGCCCCAATTGTGAGGCAACCGCCTGAGATGTTAACTTCAATTAACTCTCCCATTCCATTTGCGATGTGGGGGATGGATATACTTGGACCTTTTCCCATGGCTTCAGCACAAAGGAAATTCCTAATAGTGGCCATTGATTACTTCACTAAGTGGATTAAGGCTAAACCTCTGGCCAAGATAACCACCAAGCAAGTTTCCCAGTTCTTTTGGGAGAACATAATTTGCAGATACGGAATCCCACGAATCCTTGTAACAGACAATGGGACACAGTTCAATAATGAAGAGTTCAAGAAGTATTGTGAAGAGAATGCGATTGAGCTCCGTTTTACCTCAGTGGCAAACCCACAAGCCAATGGGCAAGCTGAGATAGCTAATCGAATTATCCTTGATGGACTGAAAAAGAGGGTCGAACGCTCTAGGAACACTTGGGTAGATGAATTGCTGCCCATACTTTGGGCGTATCGTACCACTTGTAAGGTAACAACTGGAGCAACCCCATTTTTGCTGGCTTATGGAGCTGAGGCAGTTGTACCTTTAGAGATCATGCAAGCATCACCTCGAGTTGAGGCATATGAGCCAGAAACTAATGACGAAGGAATGAGACTGGCCCTTGACTTAATTGACGAGGTTAGAGATGAAGCTAATGCAAGGAATGCTGAATATCAGAAGAGAGCCTCTTTTCACTACAACCAGAGAGTTAAGGAAAGATTCTTTCGACAAGGTGACATGGTTCTAAGGAAGATTGAAGCCTCAGGAGTTGGCCAGAAAGGAAAGTTAGCACCAAACTGGGAAGGACCATATCTAGTCAGAAAGGTGTTAGGACGAGGATCCTACAAGTTAGAAACCTTGGACGGGGTTGAGGTGCCCCGAACTTGGCATGCTGTGAACCTCAAAGTTTATTATGTTTAAGTTCTTTTGACAAAGGCTTGGACTTTTATCTATTTATTAGGAATAAGGTTCGAATGAAACCATTATAGAGCATGTTGCTCCCAGTAGGAGATAGAGTATTTATGTAAGGGTTGAACCCATTCTATTGATATCCTTTGAGCATAATGGAATTTATTCTGTTTTCTCTATGAGTTATTCCTCCTTGTTAAAATAAACACGAAAGGCAAACTTTGAACTAGCTTGTGAGTTTAGTACCAGCCAGGGGGCCAAGTACTCGAAAAATTCTAAAGTTTAACGAACTATAAGCAAAAACGAGAATATGGAAACAAAAGAAACTAACTGCATAGATAAGTTAAGTCATAAACCCCGAAGGGCAAAAGTTCAGAATAAATAAAGATAAAAAGCAGAAATAAGCCACGCAGGGCCATCTATGCATCTAAGTCATCAACTACAACATCTCCTTGGGTTGAAGGAGGATCTGCTGCCTCTATCCCAGGAGAAGAAGGTGGATCCTGAGTGGGCTGAGAGTCCCCATCCACAGCTGTCTCTGTAGCAACCTCCATAGCAGCTGTCACTCCAGGGATAGTAGGAACCGGGAACCTCTCCAGGGACACCCCCTCAATCTTCCCACTCAGTTCCTCGATGATCTCCTCCCAACATTCCTTGAAGGTACCAGGAAAGTTTGCATCATACTCGGCATTCAGGACATCTTGAAAGTCCTTAGAAGCCTTGTAATCAGCAATGATGTGTTCCCTGTTCTGCTGCACATCCAGCTGTAGCTTCCTGTTCTTCTCCTTCTCAGCAGCCAGCTCCTTCTCCACCTCCCTAAAACGAGCAAAGTTTGCCTCAGAGGAGTCAAAGTATCTGTCTCTGTCCCTCTCAGCTATAGTCTTGTCAGCACGTACCTCCTTCAGGTTATGAACGACGGCCTGAAGGTAGGCGTTCATCTGCAAAGAAAACAAGTAAATAAGGGAAACGGAAATACAATTAAATTAAGAAGTTGAACAAGAAATTACCGAAGCAACAGCTTGGGTCCCAAGAAGCTCAATCTGCAAATCATCAGAGGACTCCACAATGTGGACCCTATCTCGTGGAGTAACCACGCTCCTAGACCACTCAGCTGCAGCCCTAGAGTCACCTACAGCTGTGTCCCTATTGCATAAACCTCATCCCACTGTGAAGGGAGTGAGGTCTTCCTCAATGGAAACTGGCTTTTCTTGAAGAAAAGCAGGAACACGCTCCACTGCAGGAGAAGCATCATCAGTCCTGGCCCTTTTGGCCCTAGGGTTTTCTGTTACTACCCTAGCAGCAGCAGCAGCCTCCCTCTGCTTAAAAATTTCTCCCAGAGCAGCTTTGGCTGCAAAATGATTACAAAATGTTAGAAAATTATATCTAACATAAAATGTTAATAAGGCAAGAGGTGAGGATTTCAAGTTAATTACCCTCAGGGCCCAAATCGCTTAGCCCGTGGGCCTGCAACGAATCTTCAGAAATCAAATTTGCACATTGATGCAAATTATCAGATGTTAACAAAGCTATGGCAGCCTCTTCTTCCACACCCAATTTTATACTCCTGACAGGCCCATCAACGGCTCTGCAGAAATTGGGCCGAAAATAGTTGTCCCAATCATCCCCATCCAAAAAGACATAAAACCACTCCCTCTGCAAATCAGGAAGGGAATCAGGAGCGAAATCCGAAACAAAACAAGAACGGGCTAAAGAACGATGTTGGATTTTGATCCATCCCGAATTGTCAGAAGAATTGATAAATTTGAATAAATATCGAAAAACAGAAATACTGGGCTCAAGCCCATGTTTCTTACATTGGACCATGAAACAATAGATAAAACGCCATGCATTTGGCATAAGTTGGGTTGGACAAACACTGGCTTCAGCCAAAAGACGGCAAACAAAAGGAGGAGGTGGAAGGCGGAAACCAGCATAAAAAGTCTCTTTGTAAACCCTAATTGCCCCAGGCTTTGGGTGACAAGCCCTTTCATTTGAGGCCGGAACAACGGCCCTATAAGGCCCATTAATACGAAAAAGTTGGGCTAAAATATCTACCCTATGCTGTTTGTATTTTGATTTATACTCATAAGCATCTAAATGAAGCATATTGGGAAAAGCTTGACCAAACTCGTTTAAAAGATCTCTAAGGGAAAAAACACTGGCATGGACAAGAGATGTTTTAGGGTTCTTACCCCTTGAAAGCCGTGGAGCAGTGGTAGAGGTATTAGCGAGTTGAGACTGGCCTGAAGAGCTGGAATCCTCCATTGAAATGCTTCCCTCTTGAACCCAGAAATGTTGAAAAAAGAAATTGGGGAAGATGAAGATTCAACGATCTTCAAACGGAAACTGGAGAATAGGGCGGAGGAAAGACGCCGGAAATCGCCTCGCGACAGAACCCTAGCAGAGCTTTTTGGAAAGTATTTGTGGGATAGTGAGAGAAAATTTTTACTGAATAGTGAGATGTGAAATGAGGGACGCACACCACTCTTTTATAGAGTTCATGGTTGGTCACTCAACCGGTTATAGCAAGTAAATGGGCTGTCAACAGGTGACTGGGCCTTTGAATAGGCAGGAAGCCCATGAAATTCAAATTTTGAATTAATTCTAGAATGTTCTATGACATTTTTAGAAAATAGGATAAAAGCCCATCAGAATTTAGAGGCAGGAGGCCCAATTAAAAGGGCCACGCCCAGGAAACCAAACCTCCTAGGCGTGCCTAAGGAAGGTGTCTCCTTGGCGGGGGTACCCACGCCCAACTTGATTTTTCTTAAAGAAGGGTATACCCACGCCCAGGAGACCAAACCTCCTAGGCGTGCCTAAGGAAGGTGTCTCCTTGGCGGGGGTACCCATGCCCAAGTTGGTTTTTCCTAGATGAGGGTATACCCACGCCCAGGAGACCAAACCTCCTAGGCGTGCTTAAGGAAGGTGTCTCCTTGGCGGGGGTACCCACGCCCAGGATGATTTTTAAGGGACGAAGGTACACCCACGCCCAGGAGACCAAACTTCCTAGGCGTGCCTAAGGAAAGTGTCTCCTTGGCGGGGGTACCCACGCCCAGGGTGCATTTTTTGGCAGGATGTCTTTTTAAAGTTAATCCTTTAAAAATTCTGAAAAATGATGATTGGGAAATTGAAAAATAATTTCCGAAAAATCCAGAGTAACAGAAAAATTATTTTATGCTTGAAAGTACTATTGATTATTTTTGGTAAAATATCCAAAAATAATTAAAATACCTGTTGGTACATAAAAATTCCAAAATTATTAGGAAAAATTACGAAAAATACCTGTGAGTACATAAAAATTCCTAAAATATTAGGAAAGTACAGAAAAATACGAGAAAATTATAGAAATATTTTCTTGACAAATTGAGCAATCATTTATGCTAATAATGCATAAAAGCTATATAAAAGTGCCGAAATTGCTAAAAGCAAGCACAAGTTAAAGCCTCGAATAAGGCAAATCGTCGTAAATGTGTAGGTCGCTCCACACTTTACAATCAAGACGATACTCGTGAAACACTAGTGTAAACCAAAATTCCCATATAAGGGTAGGAAAATTAAGAAGTCCCAGGTAAGGGATAAAAACGACCCCGAGTCTCGATTAAGGCAAATATAACTTCTACGAAAACCTGATCAGTTTTCCTAGAAGTTGGGGGGGCAAATGATATGGGCTGAAAATAAGCCATAAAGACACATTTAATATGGTATTAATTAGACCCAGTGTGGTCCAAACGTGGGATCCATTAATGAGGTCAGAATCCCTATTTTAATATTAATTTCGTAATTAATATTGGGGGAAATAAACGACTCAGCAATAAGAGTTGGATAAGGATAATATCCCCTTCAGACTTAGCCACCAAGGCATCCAATTCGATATGGAAACTGATTCCTATAAGGAATAGATCTAGAACATTCCTCAAAGACTTGTCCACCAAGTCTCCAAATCCTACCATAATTCTAAGGCTTCTCAGCCTATATAAAGGGCCTGACCCCTCATTCTCAGAACTACGTTTTCTTGGCTTGATTCTCTAATACAAAGATACGTAGGCATTCTGTGAGGACCGCTTAGTCTCGAACGCAGAAGCAGCCATTGAAGCACGAAGCTCACGAACCCTAGCATTAAATACACAAATCCTAGCCGCAATAATTTCAACCTAGTTTTTATTCCATAACATTAGGGTTGAAGGTTCGATTCCCGGAAATAACATATTAATTTAGATTTAATACTAAAAATTGTTTATATACAAAGGTTTAAGGTTCGAATTCGCCCAAGATATTAAAAGTAATATTTATAATATATTATAAGTGAATTAAAAATTAAAAATAATCTATGCTTTACACGAACTATAAGTTAATAAAAACAAATTGGATAAATAAAAATTAAAGAGAAACTAAAATCCAATAGGAATGAGATATTTAGTTGGTGTATATATAGTGACTAGCCTATAACCCGTGCAATGCACGGCTTTCTTAAAATTAAATAATTTTTTATTTATATTTTAATAATTATTTATCTCATATATATTATCTAATATAATATTGACATAATATATATTATTAAATAATAATCATTTAATTATATGATATATTATTGGAATTATGATTATATTTTTTCATAATAATATAAATATAAATGGAAGTATCGTATATACTTACATTCAAATTTTTGTTGATATTATCATATTCAAATTATGATTCCATAATAATACATAATGTAATATTTGTCTAAAATAGAATTTAATATTAATTTGTAATTATGTGAAATATTTATTGTTTATTATATAGTTTTAGTTTGTTTTCACTTTGTTGATTTATAATTTGTTGTAAATTTGTTAATAACTATGTGGTATTAAAATTATTAAAATTGATTTTTAAAATATTTGGGTTCCAAGTAATTGAAATAGTCTAAAAAAGTTGGGTGTAGCTAAAGAATTTTAACTCAAATATAACCAAAAGAGCATGTAATTGAATATTAATTAGAGTGTAATTAAAAGAGTTTGTTATTAAGTTAAATTTGTGGTTTATTTTTGTAAAATAAATTTTATATGCATTTTATTTTTTTCCCATTTTTGGAAGGTGTTAGCAAACTTTTTTGGGAAGGTGTTAACCGACTAACAAACCAACCAATTATACCTTCAAATTATGATTGCATAATAATCCATAATGTAATATTTGTTTAAAATAGAATTTAAAATTAATTTGTAATTGTGTGAAATTTTTATTGTTTATTATATAATTTTAGTTTGTTTTCACTTTTCTGATTTATAATTTGTTGCAAATTTCTTAATAAATATGTGATATTAAAATTATTTAAATTGTTTTTGAAAATATTTGGTTTCCAAATAATTGAAAAAGTCTAAAAAGTTGAGTGTAGGTGAAAGAGTATATAATTGATATTAATTGAAATGTAATTAAAAGAGTTTGTTATTAAGTTAAATATGTTGTTTATTTTTTGTAAAATAAAATTTTATATGTATTTTAATTTATTTTTTCATTTGGTGTTAACCGACCGACCAACCAATTATACCCTGTTTAGCTTATAATATGTTTCGCTTATAATAGTATAGTATAGATAGTATAGATTTTTTGTAAAATAAAATTTTATATGTATTTTAATTTATTTTTTTTATTTTGGAAGGTGTTAACAAACTTTTTGGGAAGGTGTTAACCGACCGACCAACCAACCTTATAATAGTATAGTATAGATGAATTTTTTATTGTTTATTATGTAATTTTAGTTTGTTTTCACTTTTTTGATTTATAATTTGTTATAAATTTGTTAATAAATATGTGATATTAAATTTATTTAAATTGATTTTGAAAATATTTGGTTTCCAAATAACTGAAAGAGTCTAAAAAAGTTGGGTGTAGGTGAAGAATTTTAACTAAAATAAAAAAAGAGTATGTAATTGAATATTAGTAATTGGAGTGTAATTAAAAGAATTTGTTATTAAGTTAAATATGTGATTTATTTTTTGTAAAATAACATTTTATACATATTTTAATTTATTTTTTCATTTTTGGAAGGTGTTAGCAAAATTTTTGGGATGGTGTTAACCGACCGACCAACCAATCAATTATGCCCTGTTTCGATTATAATAGTATAGTATAGATGTGTGGATGGGTCAAAACATAGAAAGTGGAGTGATAATATTTAGGAATATTTATAAGAATATCCAATTTTTTGAAAGTATTTTTAAAAATACTATCTAAAATGTTAGACTAAGTTGCAAATATTGCAAAACAGGTTGCAAAAGGTTGAAATTTGCAACCGTATTTAAAAAAAAAAATTCTGTAACCTGGATATTTTTGAAAAAAGCCTAATATATAATAGGTTCGGGTCAAGTCTGGAGATGCAGCAAATATCTCAAAATAAAGCATCTTTCTAGTGTATTTAATGTGTCCAAGTACATACTCTAAACTAGACTTTTTACATGCAAAACCGTTATAAACTAAAAAAAAAGTACAATTAAATTTTTATTGTGTGCCTTGAACACGCACATTAGATAAACCCGTTAAAAAAATTAGGGCTTGTTATGGAGAGGATTCCCGATGCATTGATTGTGAAAAGTAGAAATTTAGGGGGTGGTATTGTATTACGACTTTAATGACAATTATTGGGGTAATTACTTTTATGGATTTTAAAGACTTTTAATGACTCTTAATGATTCTTGTTGAGTCACTAAAATTTTGAAATACTTTTGATGACTCATAATGAAATGACTTCTAAAAACTTTCATAGATTTTTTGATAGATTTTGTGGTTTACAAGACTAACTACAATGAACATATATTAGTCTTTGCTGTGAAATCCTTTAACCTTTTTTTACTGCAATCCAATTTCGATTGTGGGCTCTGATTAATCCGGCCATCAAAAAATTGAGTACAAGGTATATTTCTTGTTAAATGAGTATTTATTGCATATTTTTATCTGAAAATTATATATTTGTCACTATTCATAGCTATTGATGATGCAAAGCTATTTTATTGGTGTTTTATGTGAATTTTTGCAAACAAAATATTTTTAGAAGCCCATGAATTACTGTAATGTTTGATGGATTCTTATTTTACTTTGTGTGTTATGATCTAGTTTTACAAAATTGAAAAAGATAATCTAGTTTTACAAAATCGTAAAAGATCGCACCCTCAATAATATTATTTGCTAAAATGAATATAAATATGGAAATTGAAAACCAAGAAGAGGAATAAAAAGAGATGGAAGAAGAGAAAGAAAGAGAAAAAAAAATGACAGGAAATTTTAAAAAATTTATTGACAGTAAATGAAATAATTTTATTCAAGATGATTTTAATAGAATTATTAGAAGTCATGCCAAATCTTATCAAAAAGCTCATGACTTTTTTTTCAAGGGATGTAGTTATAATTTTTGTTAAAAGTCATTCTCATTAAATAATAACAAGATACTTATAATGAGTCTATAAATATCTAAATTCAATACCGCCCTAGTTTTAAATACTTCTTAAAAGTCTTAATTGAATAACACCTTACTTTTAAAGACTCTTTAAAAGTTAGAATTGAATACCCAATAACTTTTAAAATCATTAAAAGTATTTAAAAGTCTTAATACAATGAATCTGAGTGGAGTTGCAGCAACAAACGTAAAAGATTGGATGAGTCTGGATCGTCGAAACGTACAAGACTATATGTGATCATCAATATCGAAGCCGATCCCGGTGAAGCGTATACTCCTTTCATCGTATGTTTCTTAATCTCAAGAAGATTGTAATGATATATGTGTATTGTAATATCTTGATTGTTAATTGAACTGTGTAATTCTAATGTCCTGTAGGATCCTGAATACAATTTGATTTCTGTTGTGGAATAAAAAGTAGGGTGTAATTAATTCGTGTATTGATTGCTAGGGATTGAGTGCTTCGAGCTTTAATGGTGGCTGCTCTTGTTGTCGGGGACTAACTCGGTCCTAACAAGATGCCTACGTACCTTGATGAATATCAAGAATCAAGCCAAAACGTAGTTCTAGAGTTGCCTACGTGGCTTGATGCGCCCTCGCGGCGTAGTGACGTAGTGGCTTGTATGTCCTTATTCGAGGATGAAGCCTAAAACGTGGTGGGTGACGTATGGAGCTGTGCCCAAAAAACCTTTTTTTTAGAATGAGGGGTTAGTCCCTTTATATAGGCTTGAGAAGCCTTGGAATTAGGGTTTAGTAACTTGGTGGGCAAGTTATACAATTTGGGCCCAATTCTAGATCCTTCCATGAGGGAGGTGGATAACTATAGGAGTTGTATGCCTTGGAGGCTACTCCATAGATGATTTGATTTCCTTTTGGACTCGACAACAGAGTCTTTTATTTGGATAATTTATTAGCCACGAATTTATTATTTAATTAGGGTTTTGGGACTCATTAATGGGCTTTAACCTTGGACCAATCTAGGTTTAATTAACGCAACATTAAGTGTGTCTTTAGGGCTTACTTTCAGCCCACATCATTTGCCCCCCAACTTCTAGGAAAACTGATCAGGTTTTCATAGAAGTTATATTTGCCTTAATCGAGACTTGGGGTCATTATTATCCCTTACTTGGGACTTCTTAATTTTCCTACCCTTATATAGCAATTTTGGTTTACACTAGTGTTTCACATATATCATCTTATTGTAAAGTGTGGAGCGACCTACACATTTACGACGATTTGCCTTATTCGCGGCTTTAATTTGTGCTTGCTTTTAGCAATTTCGGCATTTTCATAGAGCTTTTATGCACTATTAGCACAAATTATTGCTCAATTTGTCAAGAAAATATTTCTATAATTTTTCTCATATTTTTCTGTACCTTTCCTAATGTTTTAGGAATTTTTGTATAATCACATGTATTTTTCTTAATTATTCCTAATAATTTAGGAATTTTATTTACCCACAGGTATTTTTCGTAATTATTCCTAATATTTTATGAATTTTCTTGTACCCACAGGTATTTTTCTTAATTATTCCTAATAATTTAAGAATTTTTATGTACCCACAGGTATTTTTCTTAATTATTCCTAACATTTTAGGAATTTTTATGTACCCACGGGTATTTTCGTAATTATTCCTAATATTTTAGGAATTTTCTTGTACCCACGGGTATTTTTGTAATTATTCCTAATATTTTAGGAATTTTCTTGTATCCACGGGTATTTTTCTTAATTATTCCTAATAATTTAGGAATTTTTATGTACCCACAGGTATTTTTCTTAATTATTCCTAACATTTTAGGAATTTTTATGTACCCACAGGTATTTTTCTTAATTATTCATAACATTTTAGGAATTTTTATGTACCCACGGGTATTTTCGTAATTATTCCAAATATTTTATGAATTTTCTTTTACCCACGGGTATTTTTCTTAATTATTCCTAATATTTTAGGAATTCTTATGTACCCACAGGTATTTTTGGTAATTATTCCTAATATTTTATTAATTTTCTTGAACCCACTGGTATTTTTCGTAAATATACCTAATATTTTAGGAATTTTCTTGTACCCACGGGTAATTTTCGTAATTATTCCTAATATTTTAAGAATTTTCTTGTACCCACGGGTATTTTTCGTAATTATTCCTAATATTTTAAGAATTTTCTTGTACCCACGGGTATTTTTCGTAATTATTCCTAATATTTTAGGAATTTTCTTGTACCCACAGGTATTTTTCGTAATTATTCCTAATATTTTAGGAATTTTCTTGTACCCACGGGTATTTTTCGTAATTATTCCTAATAATTTAGGAATTTTTATGTACCCACGAGTATTTTTCTTAATTTTTCTGGGACTTTTTTTATAAACATGACAAAAGTAGGGGTACTAAATAGTACTTTTTTTACCAACCTCGTTTGAGGTCGTGTATGCCTTCATTTTCTCCCTGATCGTACTTCTTTTGGAGGTCAGTTGCGACCTCATTTGAGGTCGTGACATTTTTTTTTAAAAAATAATATTATTGAATAATATTATTTATTTTATTCAAATTTTGAATAACGTTTTTACCCAAATCAGGGGTGTCCTACCCGGATAAAATTTCGCTTGAATAAAATTCGAAAATTTTAATCGAAAATTTTGAATTTGTGCACACATGCATTTTAGGGGGATTAGTTTCATAATTTTTCAGGGACTCTTTTTTTGAACATAGCAAAAGTAAGGGGTTCTAAATTGCACTTTTTCACAAGACCTCAATTGAGGTCGTGGTTTTGCATATTTTTTAGGGCAGGTCGCACCAATTTTCGAGGCCAACTACGACCACATTTGAGATCGTCCAAGGCTCCATTTGGGCTGTGTTCGTGTGTTTCCCGAGCTCAATTCGCGACCTCATTTGAGGTCGTGAAGTTTTTTTTTTTTTTTTGTAAATAATATTATTGAATAATATTATTTATTTTATTCAAATTTTGAATAACTTTTATACCCAAATCAGGGGTGTCCTACCCGGATAAAATTTTGCTTGAATAAAGTTCGCTCGGATCTTATTATTAAATAATAATAATTTTTTACAAATTATTATTAAATAATAATATTTTCTTGTAATTTGTGTGGGATCCTAGCCCTGATAGACCTGAATTGAGGTCTAACTAAACCCTCAAATTGTCCAGATCTGGAGCCTTCCGGACCTCAACTCTAAGGCCTGGTCGTGAGGCTTACGACCTCAATCCACGACCTGGATTGAGGTCGTGTGAGGCCTTCTTCTTAGGCTGGTCGTAAGACTTTAGACCTCAATTCAAGAGCTGGATTGTGGTCTTCAAATGCCTTCATTTTGACATGGTCGTGGAGCTTTACACCTCAATCCAAGAGCTGGATTGAGGTCGTGTATTGGCCCATCTTTCAGAGATCGTGAAGTTTCAGACCTCAATCCAAGACATGGGTTGAGGTCGTATAAGGCCTCCACTTTGAGCTGATCGTGAGGCTTACGATCTCAAACCACGGCCTGGATTGAGCTCGTGTAAGGACCCATAACATCAGTGATCGCAAGGTCAACGATCTCAAACTACGACCAGAATTGAGGTCGTGTAAGGACCCATAATATCAATGGTCGTGAGGTCTACGATCTCAAAGCACAACCTGGATTGAGGTCTTGGAAAGACTCAATTTTAACCGGGTCTTGAGGTTCTACGACCTCAATTACGACTTGAATTGAGTTTGCCACAGGGATTCATTTTTGGCTGGTCGTGAGACTTAAGAACTTCATCCACGACCTGGATTGAGGTTGTGTAAAGGCTCCATTTTTGACTGGTCGTGAGGTCTACGACCTCATTCTACGACCTAGATTGAGGTCGTATTTTGCCTCAATTTTACCTTGGTCGTATAAGCCTCGTTTGTCCTAGGTCATGGGTCATCACGACCTCACCTTCGAGACCTAGAGGAGATCATTCCTGACTTGAAATTCCAGCCCCTGAAGACATGGATCGAGATCGCATTTTTGTCTTTTAACTCGATTATTAGGCCTGCTCATTCCACGAGTATTGAAAAATCCATATCTTTTTGCTCGTTGCTCAGATTTGAGCTTACAATATATCGAATCGAAGCTTGTTTTGAGCTCTAACTCCTTACAATATTTTTATTTTTTTGCTTATTTCTCGCATTTTTGAAGCCTTCAAATGGATGGTATGTGGCCTTTTCGAGCCTTTGGTTGGACGAAACACGGTCTCTACGAGCTTTCATTTGGACGAAGTAGGGCCTTCACGATCCTTCAGTCGGGTGGAACGTGGCCTCTTCGAGCCTTCAGTTCCTTACAGCTAGCTTTCCTGCCTCCGTGGCATCGTTTAGCAACCAGCCATTCTCAAGGTGTGCTTTGATACGATCTATCCAGCATCCTCCTATCCCGATAGGTGCAATAATTTTAGAATCAATTGTAGGGGTTCTCAGAACTTGGAAGTAGATGCTCCCATAATGGGTCTCGACCTTTGAAGAAGTATACGGAGATAAGGCATCGACCTTTGTATTCTTCTCCCTTGGGATATACTCAACGTAGCACTCGTCGAACTGGGCTATCGTAGCTTTCACAATCCTCAAGTATTTGGCTATATTCTTTTCTCTAGCCTCAAACTCTCCATCGACTTATGAGATTACCAGCTTTGAGTCTCCACAGACTTTCAGGTTCTTCACCCTCAGGGCTCTTGTCAGTCCAAAGTCGGCTATCAGAGCTTCATACTTTACCTCGTTGTAGGTTGTTTGGAAGTCCAACTTCAAGGCATACTTGACTGCGAACCCATCGGGGCTTTACAGAACTAAACTTGTACCACTGGTTCTTGTTTTTGATGCCCCATCAAAATAGAGCATCCAATACTCCTTCTCCTCTTCTAGGAGCTTCTCACCTTGCTGACCTTCCTGGTCTATTACCTCCTGCCCCCCGACTTCTTGGTTGTCAATGGTATATTCAACCACAAAGTTAGCTAGAGCCTGGGCTTGTACTTAACATCAAATTCTCCTAGTTTGATTGCTCACTTAATGAGCCTTCAATTTCATGGAACATTGGCTTATTAGAGCCTTCAATTCCTTAGAGCTAGAAGCTTGTGGTTTCATCGAACCTTATTTCCACTTAGTCTGATCAGGTGGAGTGTCCTAACCGGATGCTCAGATATAATAACCCTTGAGGTTTGGGGTGTGCCAAGTCTAGGCACCACATTTCTTTCAAACAATTACAGCTTGTAAGAGTCTCGTTTTTTAATTTTCATCCATTTTTTGCTACAAGGATTGGTGGAAGTCCATATCTACGTATCACACTTTCCCACATGAGTTGTGTCATTTACTTGGTGGTTATCTAGGCTTGGGGTTTAGCCTCAGTCTACTTCATGAAGGTATCAATTGCAACTATCAGGAACTTCCTCTGGGCATTTGCCACTGGGAATGGTGGAACTGATGGTTTTCAACATTTCAGGGGATTGATCAACAGTTGCATGTTTATGTATATTGATCGTACATAACTTCTGGCATCAGCCATCATGCATGGCTAGTAGAATCCAAATCGGGTCATCTTTTGGGCAAGGGTCCTGCCCCCCGAGTACTACCCCCATATTTCCAGATGAGTTTCTTTCAAGGCTAAATTTGCGTTTTGAGGTCTCGGTGTTCTTATTGACAACTTTCGTGCCTTCAAGGGATTGTCGGATAACCAACCGGTTTCCTGGTGAGCCTTTGTAGGATCTATCCAATTGCTTTCCACACCTGCAGGTGTTGTTAGTTTTTCAATCATTGCTTCGGGCCTTCAAGACCTGGAAGTGAAAACTTCTATAAAATTCTCTAATTCCGAGGAGGCAAACTTGGGTAGGACATCAGCCTTTACATATTCCTTCCTCTGGATGTACTTTATGTAACACTCATTGAATTGAGTCAAGCTTCAAGTATTTGTCGTGGTTCCAGCCCTGGCCTCGAACTCACCATTCACTTTTGGTGCTACTGATCTTGAGTCTCCACAGACTTTAAGGTTTTGACCCTCGGGGCTCCGGCCAAACCAAGTATGGCTATCACGGCTTTGCGTTCAGCCTCATTGTTTGTCGTTGGGGAATCATGAACCCATCGAGGTATGTTCTCATTTAATTTGTTTTTGATTCTCCATAAAATTGATCCAATACTCATTGAGTACCGCTTCTAGATTCTCCTTCTCTAATCCTTTGCCCTCCTGGGGTACTACCTCATGCCCCTCGACTTCTTGGTTGTCAATGGTCAACCACGAAGTTAGTGAGTGCTTGGGGGTTTATTGTGGTTACTCTGTTTTATACAAGACCTTTCGCACCTAATAGATGGGTTTCCGAACCTTGTCTTCCCCTTTCACGAGGACGACACTCAAAGCCATGTCAAATACATCCAAGTATAGATAGAGTAACTTTCCGTAATTTGGTTATGTCAACACGTGGAGGTTCCGTGTCAAGGATTGCTCTACTCTTATCGGGGTTGGCCTCAATTTCCATGCTTGAAGACCATAAAACCCAAAAAAAATTCCTGATCCTATGCTGAAGGTGGATTAGCCATATTAAATATCATCGTGTGATGCCTTAACACCTCAAACGCCTCATAAGAATGCTTGATGTCATGTGCCTTATCGAGGTTATTGATTAACACATCATTTCCATGGACTTATATAGTCTTCCCACTAAGATGCTCAAAGATCTTATTTTTCAATCTTCAATATGCCGCCTCTTTGGGTCGTCACCTTTGTTGCATTGGTCAATGAATCGTTCCTTGGTAGGGGAAAGTAGTCTCTAAGACATGCATCTTTCATATCAATGAAGTCAATACACATCCTTCATTCTCCATTGGCCTTCGTAATTAATTGGGATCGACCCATGGCATATCAGTTACTATCCAAGAAAACACAAACCGTTCTTTTGTAGGAACGCATACAATTCATCCTTCAAGGATTCATTCAGCAATGCCCTATATAGGTAACTTTTTAGGTTCTTCAGGAACTAAAGGAATGGGGACTAAGTCCTTGGTGGGGTTTTCTCTTTGTTTATGATCTTTTTGGACATCCATGTCTTCAATCGAGAGGACCTGCCCCCCGACTTCATCAGGCCTCAAGGTGGCCGGATAGCAATGCTCTCTGTATCCTTCATCAACTATATTCCTTGTAGGAAATTTAATCTTCAGGTGTTAGCTAGATTGAGGCAACTGCCTTAAGAATGTCATCCTAAGGATAACATTGTAAGCGGAAGTTGCTTTAACCAGCAAAAGGTTCGACATATGAGTGGCCTCCCTAGGCTCTTGTCCTATTATCATGGATAACCGACTGGTTTCTTTAACTCTTGACTCAACTCTATAGAACCCATACACGGGCATGTTGGAGGGGGTCAATTGAGAATCGCTATTTCCCATCTTCGAGATATCCACTAAAGTCCCATTGTCTACCGTGACTCCTTTCACTTGCGAGTTGCCTGTCATAGGTGTTATGACCAACGGGCCATCATGGAGGCACTTCACCCCTTCCAAGTCAGAATCATCAAAGGTAAATGCCATTTTGGTCTTTGCTCATTATAGAGCTTCTCCTATAATGTGCATAGCTTCTCGAGCGTGAGCTTTATGAGAGCTCCTTGTATTCTCGACCGTCGTCGGGTCTTCAGAAATCATGTTTATCATCAGCCCCTCGAGGCTATGGATTGCGATCTTGATTGCCATCCTTCATTTTATAATCTCTACTGAAAGGCAGAGTGTATAAACTTGTAACACTATAACTAATGTAACTCAAACTAAAGGAAAAGATACTTAACCAGAAGACAATCAAGAACAAGAAGTCACAAGAAATCAACACTAAATGAAGACAAGGTAATTGATACAATTCAACATGTTAACTATGATCAATCCAAGAAGAAATCATTGAGAGAAGTTCAAGTCAAAGTTGTTCATGCCTCAGTGATTTGGAAAGCCAAAGATCAAGATCATAACTATCAGTATCAATAAGACCAATTGATTTCAAGTGAACAAGAAGGAAAGCAAATATTGGAAAGCCACATTTCTAATTGGATATGGTAATTTATTCAAGAAGCAAAAACCCTATCAAGACTAGTCACTTATGAACCAGACCATTGCATCAAGTGTCAGGACATTGATAGCAAGTTTATGTCAGTAATAAAGATCCATATTCAAGAGCTTAGTGAAGAATAAAGAAGACATGAAGATATCACAAGTTCGAGATGTGCATTGAAGTTTCAAGTTGAAGACCAGAATATTTTCTAAGTACTAAATATTCTAGATAGCCAAGTAGAAGTTTCTAAGTAGAAGTTCTACTTAGAACTTCGAGATGGCTAAGTAGAAATTCTCAAGTAGAAGTTCTACTTAGAGTGCAGCTTCAACTTGACACATGACATCTTCTGATTGGCAGATTTCCAAGCTTTCAAGATAAGGCAAGAATTATGTGGACATCATTGGGCCACGTACATCTTAGTCTTTGAAGACTACAGGACATAGATTACATGTAGTATAAATAGAAGTACTTGTGTAATGTTTTTAGTTAGTGAGCAATTCTAGAGAAAAACACAAGAGAAAAAGAGAGAGTGCATTCACAGAGCTTAGTATCATTCACTTCTCTCTCAACTTTTGTTATACTTTGTAATGAATGTTGTAGCAACCCTTTCAAGTTATATATAAGACATATATTCCTTGAATCTGTGTGTTCATTTATTGCATCGTATTTATTGCTTCTCATATTCGAAAAGTTGTATTCACCCCCCCTCTACAACACATTTGGACCTAACAATTGGTATCAGAGCTATATGTTTAACATACAAAACATAGATCCTTGTGTTGAGTAGAAGAATCGTGAGTTTTTCATTTTTCAGATCTACTTTTCATTTTCTCGAAAAGTGTGTTTTAATTCGTTTGTATTGAAAAACTCATCTGAAAAATTATTTAAATACTCCAGGTGTGATTATTTAGCTTGGGTGTATTTTAATTAATTTTTGTGAATTTATCTGGGTTCGTTCATATTTGGTGTTCTTGAGTGTTCATCATCTGTTCTTATCAAAGAAGACAACCCAACAACTTTTTGATCTCCTTTTCAAACAGAAAAATAGTAAAAGAATAAAAAGGTGTTTTTGGACTTTGTGATTTGCATTATTCACGGCCGAAAGTGAAACAAAACATATTCATTACCTAGCACGTGGGTTAGGTGGGTTAGGTGAGTAAAGCATTCAAAGTCAAAAGGTGTTAAAGAGATAATATTGTTTATTCAATATTAAAGTAATCTGCAGAAAAATTATTCTAAGGCAAAAATTTCTACATAGAATTTCTACTTGAGAATTTCTACATAGAATTTCGACTTGGACAATTTCTACTTGGTGATTCGACTTGAGCAAAATTTCTACTTAGAGAAATTTCGACTTAGGCAAAAGTTCTACATAAATATTCTACATAGCCTAGTCTTGGGTACTTAGAAACTTTTAGTGACCAGAATTGAGATGGCTCCTAAAAATGCATTCAAGATCCCAATGTTCAACAAAGATCACTATGAAGAATGGGTTTTCAGAATGAGACTATATCTAGAGACTGTTAACCCTGAATATCTGGAAGTCCTTGACAAGGGTAAATTTGTCCCAATGGTAGTTATTCCTTCACATACGGAAGGAGGAGTGGTTATACCACCTCGGTCTGAGCCTAAAAAGGTCTCGGAGTTTTCGGATGCTGACAAGGAACAAATAGCTTGTGATACTGCCGTTCGACAAACCTTGATGGAATCTCTTGATCATGAAATGTTCAACATAGTCAAAGGTCTGACTACAGCGAAGAAGATTTGGGACAAGATAGAAGTTGTCATGGAAGGATCTGCAGAGGTCAGAAGCAACAAAACACTCATACTCAAGATGGAGTATGACACCTTTAGAATAAGGAAAGGAGAAGGCATAACAGATGTCTACCTACGATTCAGTCAGTTGGTATTGGATTTGAATCTGAGAGGTGTAACTCTCCCCATGGTTGAGACTAATACGAGATATCTGAGGAACCAGCCAAAAAGCATTGAACATAGGGTCTACGCAATAAGAGAAACCAGAGATTTGCATACAACTTCTCTGGAAGAATATTATGGAATATTAAAGACCTATGAGCTGGAAACTCTTCAAGATCAAGCATGGGACAATGATTCAAAGGGAAAAGAAAGTGCATCAGGATTAGTTGCTGATGAGGAAGAGTCTAAGAAGGCAATGGTTGCAGCAAAGCCTAAATCATCACTTGCACCATATCAAGTTGATAATGATGACGAGTGCGCATCTGACAGTGATGATGACTACTACACCCAAGAAGAGCTGGACAACATGGACGATAGTGTCGTGGCATACATGGCAAGGAAGTTCAGCAACATGAGATTTAGAAAGAGCAACCGACCACAGAGAAAATCTTCATCTTATTATCGGGCTGCTAAGGGTGGTGGTAGTTCGTCAGGCTACAAAGGAAAAGGCAAGAATACCAGCTACAAATCTCCTTTGGATTTCAAAATGAAGTTCAAATGCTATAATTGTGGTGAAGCTGGACACTTTGCCTCGGACTGCAAAAAGCCTAAACAGACTTATCCAAAAGAGACATTTGAAGCCCTCAAAAGCAACTATGAAGCACTGTTGAAGGAAAGACATGGAAAACGAGCTTTATTGGTGACAGAAGGAAGAGCTTGGGATGATTCAGATGAGGAAGATGTTACTCATGTAGCAAACTTTGCCCTCATGGCTGAGACATCAGAGGAACCAGAGGTACCAGTTCTGACTCTTAAAGTAGAAATGTCTATTGATGATTATAAAGAACAGAACGGGGCTCTTAGTGAAGAGATCTATATGTTGTGCAAAAGCCTAGACTCTTCTCAAAAGGAACAGAAAACACTTGTTGCCAAATGTAGAATGCTTGAGGCAAAAGTGGAAGAGTTAGAGGCTGCTTGCACTGTAGATACTTCTCTAAGAGACTTTATTAAATCTCTGGAACACAAGCTCGTCCTTAAGGAAGAAGTAGAAGCATGTCTTAGGAACAATCTAGCTGAGTTAGAAACAAAATGCGAAGCTTACAAACTAGCGGCTAGTAAAGTGTATGTAGATAATGACACATTTAAGAAAATAACTGGAGTAGGTATAGGACTTGATTATTCTGACCTTCCTAAGAAAGAAGGAAAGAGACCTATTGACCCTAGTTCCAGTAATCTTAAAAAAGAAACACCTAGTATTCTTAAATCGGCTGTCAAACCTATCTACAAACATCTTGTTCCTAGAATAGAAGAAGAAGAGACTGAATTGATAGCTAGATATGAGATTGAGATGGAAGATCTCCAGAAAGAACAACCTGTAACTCCTATCAAACAAGTTAAAATCAATTTCCCTAGAGATGAATCTAGACTAGGATTAGGAGCTAAGGCTGTTAAACAACAAGGAAAGAAAGAAAAAGGCATAAAAGAGGTTAAGGCTGAACGAATAAAGAAAGCATGTTATCATTGTAAATCTACTGAGCATCTTTCTTATGCATGCAAAGCTAACATGAATGTTCCTGCTGCACATGCCATGCCTACCACACATACAATGAATAATCTACATCAGAATCATGCACAGTGTGGTCAACCTAATTGCATGCCATGCACTTTTAATATCATGCAAACTTTTGTGCATTTAATGAATGCATCTAGCCAGTCATGCTCAAATACTGTTGCTAGTTCAAATATCAAGAAAAAGTATGGTAGAGCCAAGACTGTCAGTCCTCCTAAAGTTAGGAGTGACAAACCTTCTCCTAAGACTGACAAATCTGTCAAGTCTGAGAAAGGAAAGGAGATAGTCGAAAGCTCTAGTAATATGAAGAAAAGTGCATCTCCTGTTGTTAAATCTGTTGATTCTCGATCTTATCGAAAAGCCGGGCCCAATCAAAGTTGGGTTCCGAAGAATGTCTAACCAATCTGTCATTGCAGGGCATTAAGCAGAATAGAAATAAAGTTATATGGGTGCTAGACAGTGGAGCATCGAGGCATATGACTGGAAACAAGTCCCTGCTTACAGAGTTGGTTATGAAGGCTGGCCCTTATGTTACCTTTGGAGATGACAGCATAGGTGTGACTAAGGGATATGGCAAACTGAAAACTGGCAATGTCATCATTGAAGATATTTCTTATGTTGAGGGACTAAAGCACAATCTGTTGAGTATAAGTCAATTCTGTGACAAAGGTTACGAAATTGTCTTCAACAAGAAAGGTGTCTCAATCACTCACATCAAGGAAGGCTCACTAGCTTTAAGAGGAGTTCGAAAGGCAGATCTTTTTGTTGCAGATATGGATTCAGCAAATCAGGATGAGGTCACCTGTTTCTACAGCAAAGCCTCGGATGATGAAAGCTGGTTATGGCACAAAAAGCTATCTCACTTAAACTTCAAAACGATGAATGCTCTCGCGAGGCGAGAATTGGTGAGAGATCTACCTCAAATGGAGTTCGCTCCGAAAGGACTCTGTGAAGCTTGTGAAATGGGAAAGTCGAAGCGAGCATCGCATAAAAGCAAAGAAATTTCTAGTATTACTGAGCCTCTACAACTTCTTCATATGGATTTGTTTGGCCCAGTGAATGTCCTATCTTTGTCTAAGAAAAGATATGCTTTGATAATCGTGGATGATTTCTCCAAGTATACATGGGTATTGTTCGCAATGACGAAAGACGAAGTACCTTTCTTAATCATTGATCACATCACTCAAATTGAGAATGTTTCAACACTTACTGTGAAGACGATTAGATCAGACAATGGCACTGAATTCAAAAACGCAGTGCTAAATGACTTCTGTGTATCTAAGGGAATACGTCGTCAGTATTCAGCCCCGAGAACTCCACAGCAAAATGGAGTAGTTGAAAGGAAGAATAGAACTTTGGTTGAAGCAGCAAGAACTTTGTTGTATGATTCAAAACTTCCTTTGTATTTCTGGGCCGAAGCAGTGAGTACCGCTTGTTACACTCAAAATAGAACCTTAATCATAAAAGATAAAGAAAAGACACCATGTGAGCTAATGAACAACAGAAGACCAACAATCAAATACTTTCATGTCTTCGGAGCAAAATGCTATGTGCTTATAGATGATGAAAATCTAGGCAAGTTTGCAGCAAAAGCTCGTGAAGGAATCTTTGTTGGTTACTCTACAGACGTGGTGGCAGCTTATAGAGTGTTCTTGGTGAATGATCGAAAAGTGACTGAAAGTTACAACGTCAGATTCGACGATACCAAACTCTCATCAATTTCAAGAGATTCTAGTGAACCTGAGTCCCTAAAATTTCAGAATCTGGACTTAGAAGATCTTGAAGATGAACCTGAGTTGGTTGTTCCATTAAATGTTCCAAGCGTACATGAAGAACCTGAGTCTAGTGAACAAGCTAATTCTACAAGTTCAGGAGAGACTTCTTCAGTACGAACCGGCAACAACTCAGGGGGAGTAAATAGCAGCTCAAGGACTACTGTTCAAGGCTCGAGTCGAGTTGACTCTAGTTCTGTAGGAGCTGGCACTAACTCAGGGGGAGTTAGTGAAAATAATCAAAGTAGTCAGCACCCCATCTCAGAAAGTCAAGCTGAATCATCCAGACAATTTCCAGGTGAACGGGTATGGAATAGAGACCATCTGTTTGAGTTAATTATTGGTGATCCAGATGCTGGTGTGACTACTAGAAGAACTGCAAGAGCTGACATGGCTAATATTTCCTTATATTCTGGGTTCTTATCCAAGCTTGAACCTAAAGAAATAGAAGAAGCTCTTGGCGATGCTGATTGGGTGATTGCAATGCAAGAGGAACTCAATCAGTTTGAAAGGCAGAAAGTTTGGAAACTGGTACCCCGACCAAAGAACAAATCCGTAATTGGAGCTAGGTGGGTATTCAGAAATAAACTGGATGAAAACGGACTTGTAACACGAAACAAGGCTCGTTTGGTTGCAAAATGTTATTCTCAGCGAGAAGGAATTGATTATGATGAAACCTATGCACCAGTTGCAAGACTTGAGGCAGTCAGGATGTTCTTGGCATTCGCAGCACATAAGAACTTCAAAGTTTTCCAGATGGACGTGAAAAGTGCCTTCCTGAACGGAGAGTTAGAAGAGGAAGTATATCTGGAACAGCCGCCTGGCTTCGTTGATCCAGAACATACAGATTTTGTGTATCTACTCTTCAAATCTGTCTATGGCCTCAGGCAATCCCCAAGGCGATGGTATGAAACCCTATCTCTATTCTTAATTGAAAATGGTTTTGTTAGGGGAGTAATTGATAAAACATTGTTCTATAAAGTTGTGAGAAATGACTTAATACTTGTTCAAGTATATGTGGACGATATTATTTTTGGGTCATCAAATGAGCGCTTGTGCGAGAAATTTGCCAAGCTAATGCAGGAAAAATATTAGATGAGCATGATGGGAGAGCTGTCCTTCTTCCTTGGATTACAGATCAGTCAGAGAAAAGATGGTATCTTTATCTGTCAATCCAAGTACGTCAGAGATTTACTCAAGAAGTATAATCTAGAAGATGCATCAGCAGCTAAGACTCCCATGGCAACAGCCACGAAGCTTGATGAAGACAAATCAGGTAAATCAGTTGACATCACAAGCTATCGAGGTATGATTGGCTCACTCCTCTATTTAACTGCAAGTAGACCAGATATAATGTTCGCAACTTGTTTATGTGCAAGGTTTCAAGCGGATCCTAGAGAATCACATATCTCAAGGGCACACCAAATCTAGGGATTTGGTACCCAAGAGATACAGGCTTTAATCTTATTGGCTATTCGGATTCAGACTATGCAGGTTGCAGGATTGATAGGAAAAGCACATCTGGTGCTTGCCAATTTCTTGGCAGAAGATTGGTGTCCTGGCAAAGTAAAAAGCAACATACAGTATCTACTTCTACTGCTGAAGCTGAGTACATTGCTGCTGGAAGCTGTGTAGCTCAAATACTATGGATGAGGAACCAATTGAAGGATTATGGCATGGAGCACAAGAAAATTCCAATCATGTGTGACAACACAAGTGCCATTGCCATAACCAACAATCCTGTAGATCACTCAAGAACCAAGCACATCGACATCAGGTATCACTTCATAAGAGAACATGTCGAGGAGGGGACTGTGGAGCTACATTTTGTGCCCACAATGCAACAAATTGCAGATATATTCACCAAACCTCTTGATGAAGTAACATTCAATAGGTTGGTTGGTGAATTGGGAATGCTTAACACAAGTTAGTAAAGCCTTCTATCTGTAAAATCCATGTTTATGTTTGTATGTGCAAGCTAATCAATCATTATGTGCTTAGACTTTAATATGCCTAATCAATGATTGTTATAGGTTGCATATAGTGTGTTTTTGCATGAATTCATTGTGTTTTAAGTGTCTTTTATAGCACAAATCTGTGAATTTATGCTTGTTAGATTGCATGATCATAGGGGGAGTTAAATTCATCATATTCTATATTTTGCATGATTTTTAGATGAATTTACCTGTGTTTTTCATGTAATTAGAGGCCTTAGAATTATCAAGGAATGTTTTAATTATGTCATATATTAAAATCCTTGAATTGATATTTATATTAATTTGGCAAAATTAATTGTTGAGTTTTTCAAAGAAAAATTGTCAAATTATTCTAAGTATCTTCAAAATTTCGAGTTAATCACTATCTCGAAACTCATCTTGAAATTCTAGTTGAATTTCGATTTGAGCTTCCAGAGTGAAGTTTTGAAAATTCTAAGTCTGGGAAAAATTTCGAGTTAGCCTCTATCTCGAAATTTATCTCGAAATTCGACTTAGGGCTCGAATTTGAGTTACCAGTGTGCCTATTTCCTTATTCAAAATATTCCATATAATGTCTATCTTACAGGGGATATTTTTTGAAATGATCTGAGACAATAACTTCGAATTAGTTAATAATTTCGAGTTATCCTCTATCTCGAAACTCAACACGAATTTCGAGTTGATGTTCGAGATAGAGCTCTCAGTTGATCTTAAGGGGATTTTTCGAGTTAACTCCTAACTCGAAGTCTATCTCGAATTTCTACTTAAATTTCGAGATAGGTTTCCCTAGTACTGTTGGTGGTTTGTGCTGTTTACATGGTCTTTAATAGTTAAATGGTAAGTTTTTCGAGTTAACATCTATGTCGAACTCCATCTCGAAGTTCGACTTAAAATGTTCGAGATAGACTTCGAGATGGACTTCGACTTAGACTTCGAGATAGATTTCGACTTGGGTTCTCCCTGTATGTACTTAGAGTTTTCATATTTTTTAACAGGGACACTTTAGTAATTTCACATTAATGTCTATATATACTTCTCTAACTCGATCTATTCTTTCACTTTTACCTAATTGAGTTTTACAGCCGCCCCATATACATACAGGCTATTTCAACTTACAACCACTGATTCGTGATTTTTGTGACTAATCTCATACGGACAACGAATTACTGCCCGATTTTTGACTGCCATTATCTGAGTGACCAGTAATATCTGAGTTTGTGTGTTTGTGTATTTGTTCTTCTTTCTCGACATATATACATACGTATATACACACACCGCTTTACAGTCATATACACACGAGTTCACTGGTGTGTACACACATAACTTCACTGATTTCACTGGTATCAGATTCTGTTAATTGGTTGTTGATTTTCGCCTCTCACAGTGATAATTATCTATAACCCGTAGTTTAATTTTTCAAGAGTGACTTTTGGTTTTTTTTGTTAAATTAAAAGGGATATAACTGATAATTCCTTAATTAATTGTTTTTCGAAAATTAAAATTAAAATTCACATTTGTTAAGGAAAAACATTTTAATTAAAATGGCTCACCAATTTTCCCTTGCTAAAAACAATTTTTATAATATTTCTACGGAAATTGGTGATCAACTCCCGCGGTTTAAGTTTTGGATACGATTTCTCAATTTGTATTCCAAAGCTAGCCATGCTTTTACTGCTAAACCTACACTAGTACATGATGCTTTACAGCAATTATGGACTAGTGCGGTTACTTTTGGGAGTAAATCAACCCCCTACGGTTTCAGGTTTACCTTAGCGGGTCAGGAATATGAGGTGACCGAACAAATTGTCAACAGAGTTCTGGGATTCCCAATTAAAGATGCCTTTGATCCAGAACCTACTGCTGCAGAACGCCTCAGATTCTTTGAAGAAATTGGATGTTATCCTCCAAAAGGCCCAATCACGGGAAATATCCAAAAGCAATTCTTCCATGCGGAATGGAATTACTTTTTCGAGGCCATCACAAGATGTTTTCGGGCACGCGAAAAAGACTTTCATCAAATTCCAATTCCAATGCAAACCTTTGCAGTTGCCCTAGCAAGAGAACTGGATATAAACTATGGACGCATAGTTCTCTCTGAGATAGTGGCCTCAATGGGATCCCTTGCAAGCAGAGACCTCTCTACCACTGATGTAGTCTGCTGGTTTCCTCGGTTTCTTCAAATGCTAATCAATGACTTAATACCGAAGGATGCTCTTGCTATTAGACAGGTATTTGCCAGAAGCCCCACATCTGAATCGCTAGGGATGGGCACTAAGTCACTTGCAACCATTGCTAATCAGGATAAACATCAAGGTAAACCAATGTCTACTCCTGAAAATATTCAAATGTGGCTTAGATATGATGCAGGAGTTACCAATTTGGAGGCATCATCACAAGTCTCATCACATGCTCAAAATCCATCTGTTCATGCTGAGGCATTTGATGAGATTCCTGATGAGGAAAACGATGATGCACAAGGTAATCAATCAGGTAATCTCTCTCTGCATACTATTCATTCCTCCTCCTACGTTTCTGATTCCGCGACCCAAGAGACTGCTAACCCGCAGGATCTATCCCAGGGTAAGAGCCATATTTCTGACTCTGAGTCTAATACACATTCCTATTCTCTATCACCCCTGTTAACGGAAGTCAGAAAACCAGCACGTATATATATACAAGATGATGAGGAGAATGAACCCGAAGAGCAGCAACTTATTCGAAAGAAAGCCAAACTTTTCCACGCTGCTACTTCACAACCACAGTCAAACCCTAGCGTGTCACACGCAACCACTCCACCTCACGCGAGTGGTTCACCCCTTGAACATTCTGCACATAGGGATTTTGATTTTGGTGAGGATGATGTACCTCTTGAAGATACTGTTGCTTCAAGAGGACATGGAGTCTTAAGAACTTCAGCCGTACCTTCACCGGTACGTACTGATGCTGCAAAGAGGATCGGTTCTAATGTCGTACAAGGACACTTTGCAGCCTCTCAGCCTGAGATTCCAACTCAGGAACAAACAGAATTTGATCCCATAACTGTCAACAACATTTCTTATCAATTTTCTGCAGGTACTGCTTCACTATTTGGATCAATCATTGAAGACATACACGAGCGTGAGACAGGGAGTGTGTGTGAGAGGTTAGGGAGAGAGGGACCTTCATTTTCAAGGCCCGAAACCGAGCGTCAAATACCAACAGAACGAGTATTAGAGCGAGGTCACCTAAACCAAACACCGTCCCTTAACACTGAAAATCTTGATACGCGTATGACTTCAATGGAAAATCAGATGAGGCAGTTCGGGCAGACAATGGGGCAGTTCGGGATCAATATTGGAAACAACCAAAGGGCTCTAGACGACTACGCAGCAAGAATGGCAAGTCAAGCTACAGCTTTTGATGATTTGACAAATAAGGTCAATGACTTGGGCCATGCTGGTGGTGTCTTGGGAAGCACTCTCAATGAGAGGATGGGGGCATTGGAGTCTACAATGCATACAATGGCTGTGGAAATCAGTAGAATGATGTTCGCAGTCAGGAGTTTTGTGCCCCCGGAGTGCTTCGAGTCGCAACAACCTCCCCCCGATGCTGGTGCAGGTGGTGCAGGTGGTGCTAGTGGAGCGGGAGCCTCTGGTTCTGGTTTTGGAGGTTCCTATGCAGCTGGTGGATCTGAAGACCATGGTGGAGCTCAGGATAACTCACCTAAGGGGGAGAGTGGAAAGGAGACGAGACAGCAGGCAGTTCACATCGAAGAAATTGAAGAACCCGCTGATCTTGTCAAGGAACCAGAAGTTGAGCCGTCTGTTGATGAAGAGGCTCTGAGGATGAGAAAGGGTAAGGCAGTAATGGTTGATGAACCATTTGTTGATCTGAGTCATCAGGAAACAGTACAGGAGGTACTTGACTCAGATTCTGACATGGAAGACGTACCGCTGGCACATGCAATAAAAAGATCTTTGAAGGAACAAGGTGGAGGTGCTGGGATGTCTTCCGGAATGCCTGAAGAACTTCCTGTTGATGAGGAAACCCTTAAAGCTCAACAGTTAGCCTTGGAACAAGCTCAGTTCCATAAAATGAAGATGATGCAAGAACATGCTGCGTTCCTAGAACAGAAGGTGGAGCTACAAGGGAAGCAGTATGAGTATGAGCTTGCAAGGCTAACTAATCCTCAAGTTGATCTGGACAAAAGAAGGATAGGGCAGAAATGGGATGAAGCAAGGAAGATAATGATGGGACCATGTGCAAAAGGAGTTCATAACAAGGATGCAGATGATCTGTTCTACAACTTGAATTTGCAGAATCCAATGACTGGGGACTATATAAATGCTTTGAAGAGATTAATTTCTAAAGTGAGGATTGGATACAATGCAAATCTTAAGGAGTGGCAGGTTATCTTGTCTTTGGTGGAAGGAGTCCCAACATCTTTCCTATATGTGGATGACCAATTCATAATGAGAAGATCTGCGTCAGAGTTGTTCTTGCTAGCGACTAAAATTCAGTACTCTCAATCTGAGGAGCTAAGCATTCTGTACAGGGATCAGTTAATGCAGCTAGCAGAGGACAAGGGTCCAGAATTCTCAGCTTATCCAAATTTTGTCCGGATGGTAGTTGATGGAAAGATGAAGAGGGTTAGCATGGAGGAAAATGATCTGATGGAGCTTTCAGTGGAATCTCTCAAAGCTGTCTGTAGACAAATGATGAGCAAGGGATTCGCTTCTGAGCTTAAAGATAAATCCGTGAAGATCATTGAAAGAGTTATATTCAAGAAGAGCAATGAGGTGTGGAAGTGTGATGTCATTGCTCCAAACCCTCTTGATGACGTGAAGATTGAGCCGGAGCTGATAGAGAAGAAATGGAATATTCTTCAAGCCATGAAGAATGTTGATGAAGCTCTGACTCTTCCTTCTGGAGCACTAGAACAAGGAGAAATAAGGGAGGCTATTGGTGTTCCAGGAAGTGAAAGTGTATACTGGATACATGCTTATGTTGAAGATACAGCCGATGCCTTAGTATTCATAGATGCAGACCAGAATCAAACAATCTTGCATATGAGTAGACAATGGCTGCTACGGACTCAAGATGCTGCATTTCTGGAGAGAGTATTGTATGTATTCAAATGGGGCGAAGTGGAAGATAAGTTTGTTGAAGAAAAGCAGAGACTCATGAGTTACCTGTCTGAAGTAGTGGTGGAAAAGAAGAGAATGGAGCGAGATGCGGCCAGTGTCCACAATACTGACCGTGTCAAGGGCTACCCCAAGATGATCTATTGTCAGTTCAAATCTGATAAATCTCACTGGAAACCTCAGCTCATCATGAAGAACTTCGAGGATATTCCAAAGATCAGAACTACTCAGGAGGTGGACAAACTCAGAAGGCTTTTCAAACATCCTTATCCAGAGCCCAAGAACCCTCTAGAAATGGAAGCTGTAAGTCTGTTGAATGCTAGGTGGAAGCAGCTTAAAGATCCAGTATACAAGAAAGAAAAGCAGCAGAAGGAGAAGCTCAAAAGGCAGAAAGAAGAGAGAGACCAAGCTGCTGAAGCTAGAAAGAGGAAACGGAATTAGGGTTAAAGGTCAGAGTGGTGTGAACTTGAAGTTGGAAAAACTTCATGTCTTTCGGTTGCTTTAACTCACTTGAGGAAAATTCACCTTAGAGTGAATCCAATAAGGTGATACAAGTTTGACTAAAAGGTATGAAATAATCCAGGTGATAGGAATCACTCAAATGATCTTTAATTCGAAGTTCGAATTCTGTTTCTAGTTTTAAGTTCTTTGTATTGTTTTCATGTAAATTTCAATTGTAAATTATTCAAGACTGTAATGTTAATTATCTTTTCTCGTCTCATTGTTTAGTTGAGTTATCCTTCATTAATTTGAATGTCATTGTTAGACAATCAAATTGGGGGAGATTGAAAGGCAGAGTGTATAAACTTGTAACACTATAACTAATGTAACTCAAACTAAAGGAAAAGATACTTAACCAGAAGACAATCAAGAACAAGAAGTCACAAGAAATCAACACTAAATGAAGACAAGGTAATTGATACAATTCAACATGTTAACTATGATCAATCCAAGAAGAAATCATTGAGAGAAGTTCAAGTCAAAGTTGTTCATGCCTCAGTGATTTGGAAAGCCAAAGATCAAGATCATAACTATCAGTATCAATAAGACCAATTGATTTCAAGTGAACAAGAAGGAAAGCAAATATTGGAAAGCCACATTTCTAATTGGATATGGTAATTTATTCAAGAAGCAAAAACCCTATCAAGACTAATCACTTATGAACCAGACCGTTGCATCAAGTGTCAGGACATTGATAGCAAGTTTATGTCAGTAATAAAGATCCATATTCAAGAGCTTAGTGAAGAATAAAGAAGACATGAAGATATCACAAGTTCGAGATGTGCATTGAAGTTTCAAGTTGAAGACCAGAATATTTTCTAAGTACTAAATATTCTAGATAGCCAAGTAGAAGTTTCTAAGTAGAAGTTCTACTTAGAACTTCGAGATGGCTAAGTAGAAATTCTCAAGTAGAAGTTCTACTTAGAGTGCAGCTTCAACTTGACACATGGCATCTTCTGATTGGCAGATTTCCAAGCTTTCAAGATAAGGCAAGAATTATGTGGACATCATTGGGCCACGTACATCTTAGTCTTTGAAGACTACAGGACATAGCATGTAGTATAAATAGAAGTACTTGTGTAATGTTTTTAGTTAGTGAGCAATTCTAGAGAAAAACACAAGAGAAAAAGAGAGAGTGCATTCACAGAGCTTAGTATCATTCACTTCTCTCTCAACTTTTGTTATACTTTGTAATGAATGTTGTAGCAACCCTTTCAAGTTATATATAAGACATATATTCCTTGAATCTGTGTGTTCATTTATTGCATCGTATTTATTGCTTCTCATATTCGAAAAGTTGTATTCACCCCCCCTCTACAACACATTTGGACCTAACATCTACTTCATAATCATGCCTTAGGTTACCCTATTGGCCATCCTTGGTGAACTTATTCAACTTTTCTCATAGGATCAGAAACTTGATCTCGTGTTTCAGCTGTATACAATCGTGTGTGTTATTTCTCACATCCTTATGGAACCGACAATATTGGCTCTTGTTTCTCTACTCGGGATCAGCCCTTAGTGGTTTCGACCATCGGAGATCCTTGTCTTTCGCAATATCCATCAGGATTTGGGTGTTGAAAGTATTCAAACGTGCATAGTTGGTGAACCTTGGTCCTTGATTGCTCTTCTTCTTGGGAGAGTTAGAATTTTTACTTATTCGAGGATACTTATCCTTAACGTCCTACTCGTGACTAATTTCGTTTCTCGTTTACCTCCATTGCCTCCAGTAGGGGTTGAGGCTTCCTTTACACTTTCCTCTATCTTGATGACCACTCTATCATTCAGGTTCGGGACCTTCAAGGCTTCCTTGGTGATTCGGTTCATGTAATCCCCCAAGGATTCATTCATTTTCCACATTCACGGGGATGTAAAACATTTCTCATGAACTTTCCATCGATAAACGGGGGGATGAATGCCTTTCTTAGTCCTTTAAAGGAGCTGATTGAGCTCGGGGGCAACCGACTTTATCATCGTTGTGTCATGCCCCCCAGGGTTTGAGGGAACGCCCTATACTTGATTACGTCAATCACGGGTTAAAATTTGTAGTGCATTGGAGGATGTCATCACTTGATTAGTGGGGTCTCTTGCCCTAACACACACCTCGATGGTGGGCGTCTTGAATTTTCTTGAGATATGAGCATTCATTATCTTGTTGGCGAATGATAGGATATGATCATCATGATCTCCTAGAGGCATAGAATCATCGGGATCATCCCTTTGTGTATCAACCCTTCTCCTCATAGAAGGAACCACTCAAATTAATAACATGGGGATCCTAGCCCTTAGGGGATGCCTAGCCTATTGTATTTCCAGATCTTTCTTTAATTTTCAGATAAGTGCTTCTTCATGAGCGATTATATATCCTCCCTCCTGAAGTCTTGGGAGCCAGTCCTTTGGATCCTCGGGGCTGAGAAGGCCCTAACCCTCATTCGAGCTCCTTGCCTGGTTCTCCTTCTGAGATATTTATCTTCTTCAGTGGATGATAATTTGTCAACAATATAGGGTCCGGGAAAATCAAGACTCCTTCATTGGTGTTCTAGGCATTGAATTCATTAAGGTACGTATGCCTCGTGTTGCTGGCTACTCCTACCATCGATGAACGACATCTCATTGGTGGGAACCTAATTTCATCGTTTAACGATGGAGATGGACATCTATAGTCCCAACGGTGCACTGGAGGGGCGACACCACTGTCCGGAGGGAATTCATCCCTGAATTCATTAAACCCACAATCGGCTGCTGCGGATGAGTAATTTGAGCCCACAAATCCTTTCGTTTATGGCCTAAAGAGCCGTTCCTTGAGTCCCTCGGGGTTAAGAACGTCCCGATCCTATGACGGACTCCTTGCCTTGACGTCTCTTGCTATAACGGACGTCCTCTTCTTCATCTTCTTCGAATGAGAAGTCGTCTTTTGTGTATCATCCAAATAGACTTTGATTTCCTCCAACAAGGGGACCAAGCCTTCAATGTATTGAGGCACATACTTCTCATGAGTAAATCGATGGTTCCATCAGCAGTTGGGAACAGTGACAACCCATAAACGGGGTTTTGAGTTATTGGGATCAATCATTACGGTGGTGGCGATCCGTGCTCATGGTGCTCCATTAGTCAGAGGTAAAACCACCATCTGAAATTAGGGATTCGCTCCTTGAGTTAATGAATTTTGGATCATCCCTTGGGGATCACCCCTTGGAGACGTGTCTCTGGAGGAGTTATTCCCTGATTGGAAGTCGAGGGGAGTGGATCATCAGTCTGATTGTTCTTTCATCATCGTTAGTGAACGATCGAGACTCTCCTTCATGCTATATGCGAAGGTTCCAAGTCTCAAACATGGGGCGAATCATCCCCTCATTAGGATGGGAGCCCATAACTTAGGTTCTAAGTTGTAAGCGGTGTAAGCACCATGGTAGAGATTTGTAATCATGCTACCCTATTATGGGCATAGCCATGCCTGGGATTCGGGATCCGCCTTTGGAGAGTTTAGAATCGTTCTTTGGACTCCCTCTCCTTGGAGACTCGTTTAAATTCCTGTTCCTCGATTATCCAACCCTTAAACATTAGTAGATGTGGATTGCATACCAAGAGTGGTGATCAAAACGCGTATTGAGGCTGTGGATCGTCACATCCATTTTTTATCTCCGTGTATTTTCCATGGTTGACGTCTTTGTCCCACAGACGGCGCCAAATGTTGTGGAATAAAAAGTAGGGTGTAATTAATTCGTGTATTGATTGCTAGGGATTGAGAGCTTCGAGCTTTAATGGTGGTTGCTCTTGTTATCGGGGACTAACTCGGTCCTAACAAGATGCCTACGTACTTTGATGAATATCAAGAATCAAGCCAAAACGTAGTTCTAGAGTTGTCTACGTGGCTTGATGCGCCCTCGCGGCGTAGTGACATAATGGTTTGTATGTCCTTATTCGAGGATTAAGCCTAAAACGTGGTGGGTGACGTATGGAGCTGTGCCCAAAAAACCTTTTTTTTTTAGAATGAGGGGTTAGTCCCTTTATATAGGCTTGAGAAGCCTTGGAATTAGGGTTTAGTAACTTGGTGGGCAAGTTATACAATTTGGGCCAAATTCTAGATCCTTCCATGAGGGAGGTGGATAACTATAGGAGTTGTATGCCTTAGAGGCTACTCCATAGATGATTTGATTTCCTTTTGGACTCGACAACAGAGTCTTTTATTTGGATAATTTATTAGCCACAAATTTATTATTTAATTAGGGTTTTGGGCCTCATTAATGGGCTTTAACCTTGGACTAATCTAGGTTTAATTAACGCAACATTAAGTGTGTCTTTAGGGCTTACTTTCAGCCCATATCAATTTCGTATCTCTCTCATTATGCAATTTATCGATTCAATATTGATCAGCTTTCTCGATGCGGTTTTAAAACTAATTCCATAAGTTTTTCTCCTGATCTTTGAATACTATATAGGAGTACCATTCTTTTTTATTTATTTTACAAACCCAATTAATCGTAATACTTGTCATTGTTTCTCACACACAGGTTGAATTGTATGAGAATGTGGATGTTGTCGAAGCATTTAAAGCACTCTCTTCTCTTAACGATACTCAAACTTACCTCATCACTTTTAAAGCCTATTCGCCCTCTAAAAACACATCTCCAACCTTCGGAACTAAAATTATATTCAGGTCTCGACGAACTACAAAGATAGTCGTTTTGTTTGTTAGGATAAAGGGTCAGGACTATCCCAGCTTTCAATCACAACAAACTCTCTCCTCTCAACATGTTCTAGATTATTTCTCCGATTCTGAAGACATTGACGAAAACCGAGTCTCTCAACTTAACCCTGCCTTTGCAAAGAAAGTCCCTAGAAAAAATCCCCCTAAGATTAGCCGTAAAGATGATCCTACTTACCGTCCTTGTCCCCAACTCAAATACATGCGTCGACCCAGCAGGGGAGTCAAGGAAGGCTCGCCATTGAGCAAAGAGATTGAATGTTTTAATAGTGACATTGGCAAGACTGGTGTAAGTTTCCTTATTCACATCTCTCTGTTTAGATTAAGCCCAAATCCAACAAACTCCCCCTTAATCTAAACACTCTCCAGCTTTCTAACCCCCATCAACTGTCGCATCTTCTCGAACTTAGAAATCGCCAATGCCTTGGTGAGTATGTCCGCCCGTTGATCATTCGTGCACACATGTTTAATAACAATCAGTCCTTGTTCAACACACTCGCGAATAAAGTGATAACGCAAGTCGATGTGCTTGCTCCACCCATGAAAAACTGGATTCCGTGCCAAATCCACAGCTGATCTATTATCAATATATAAAGTGACAGGAGCAGGCTTAGTACCCATAATATGACTCAGTACCCGTTGTAACCAAATTGCCTGGCAAGCAGCAGCCGTAGCTGCCATAAACTCAGCCTCGCATGAAGAAAGTGCAACGCACCGTTGTTTCTGTGACACCCAAGTGATTAAGTTTTCATCGAGATAAAAAACCATACCTCCCGTGCTCTTCCGATCATCCACACTCCCTCCTAAATCACTATCCGAATAACCAGAGAGAATGTAATTTCCTCGCCCCTTCATATAAATCAAACCGTAGTGCAATGTCCCTTTCAGATATCGACAAATTCTCTTGACTGAATTCATGTGTAACTGAGTGGGTCTCTCCATATACCTGCTAACGATTCCACCGAATAAGCAATATCGGGCCTCGTATGTACCAAATACCTGAGCCCACCTACGATGCTCTTAAAGTGTGTGGAATTCACAGGTTCGCCTGAACTATCAGCATGGAGTTGTATTTTCTGTTCCATGGGATACTTCACACTATTGCATTCAGCCATACCTGCGTTTTCAAGTACCTTTCGAGCATATTTCGACTGCTTTAGCTCAATAAAATCCTTAGCCTGCGTAACTTCCGTTCCCAAATAATAAGACAGCTGCCGTAAATCGGACATGTCAAATTCACGGTTCATTTCTCCCTTGAATTTTACAATGTGCGCTAGGTTGGAGCCAGTGACCAACAGGTCATCAACGTACACCCCAACAATAAGAGAATGGTTGCCTTCTTTCCGGGTATAAACAGCATGCTCATAAGGGCACTTAACGAAACCAAGTTTAAGAAGATAGTGGGATTTGGGCTTAATCTAAACATGGTTATGGAAATGATTTGGTTGTTACTGAATAAAGATGCGTTTCCTTGTGAACGTTGATTTGATATAGTACGTATCCCATATGGTTAGGACTCAAATAAATGAGATATAAATTAGAATCAATCTTCCTGATTCATAGCTCTCACATTAGTTAGACAATCCTATAATTAGTAGTTCTGTTCTCTTGTTTAATCATCAATTGTAATACATTTTCATTCAGTAAATCAAGTTTACAGCAATAGTCTTTCTCTTTCTATATTTTGTTCTTACACTCTCATTATGGATTTACCTTTATATATCTCCTGATCATATAGACTGATAAGTTTCTGTTACTGTAGGGTTTTGAGGTTGGACACTACCCGCTCATGGATAAGGCTGGGATTAATGGTTATTGGATATGTAAATATTATGACATAGAAAACAAGCCTCTCCCTGCCTTGTATTTGACCAGACTACTTTATCTCTCTCAGTTGGCTGTTTGCGTCTATAACATGAAGCAGGTTCGTTTCTAAATCTTTTCTCTTTTTCATTATTATTATCAAGTTTCTCTCAGTTATAACCTCCTCCCACCCCCTCCAAGTTTAGCAGTAATTTTTATTAGTACTACCTATTTATTCATTTTACTCTACGTTTTTATGTGCAGGATTCGCACTTTGACAATGTAAAGGTGCTCAAGACAATGACGTATAATCGCGGGGGTCCAGCCTACAATATCACTTTTCAAGCCTCCTTGAGTGATAAGAATGCCGTAATTTTCCAAACAAATATCTCTACATCTATCCCTCTCCCTGTTGAAAAGATTAAGATTAAGTTTGTTAGGATCAAACCCAGCTGATTGCTGGTAATTCTATCTTCCCGACACTTTCTTATTATCTATATATTAATCCTGTTTTCTTTTTCCTATTTTCCGTCTTCCCCTCGCTTTGGGTTTATGTAGAAATAGGATTTGTACTTGTGTGAAAAATAGAAATAGGGTTAAAGTAATAGAAAGCATACCGTAAAATTTGGAGCATTCAATGTTGAATGTGGTTGATCTTGCAATCTGAAGCAGCCAGCTGTATATGTTGGATACGAAGATGACTGGTTTCTCTTACTTGACATTATCATAGTTATTCTATATATGTAGCTCAATTGGAACCTTGGTTTAGAGTACTTTTAAATTTATATCTTGTCTTGTTCATGGAAATATCCATCAAGCCCGGCGCTATAGTTTAATAGAAGTGTTATGAGGCATTTGGAACTCAGCCCTTATCCGAACTTGTGATTTTGTAAATAACAGAATAGGAATAGCTCTCATCTAAACTTGTGTTGTAAATAATAGAATAAGAACATGCATGTTGTGTTTTAGAAACCTGGTACGCATCATCTATGATCTAACAAATGTATTCCCTACAATTTTAAATATTTATTTCTGTGACTTTTGCGGTTTTACCTTGTTTGTGCATGGCTCTTCTCGTTTATGTTACAGAATGGTAATGCAATTGTTCATATTCTCTGCGGTAACTATCATAGTAACTTGTTCATGAAGAATAATCTGTTGTTCCTATTAGCTGAAAGACAATTTTGTTATATAGGAGTATATTTTTTGTGGTTTGTGGCTTTTGCAAATGATAAAAAGTGGAAATTTTTCATATTTGGCACAGTATTGTCCGGATGATGTGGCAGCGTGTAATAAATGTAAATATTTCTTTCTAAATTCTTACAAAGATGCCGTCAAACAATTTTTGAAAGGTGCACTGTCTTTTGGCTTTTGCTGACGAACAAATAGTAAATTTCAATAAACAGAATGGAACATAGCCGGAATAAATCCCGTAAATAAAATGGAACACAACTGGAATAAACCTTAACGGCCGATACAACCAGGTTGGAAAACCAGGTTGGAAAACAAATACCTAACTAAAAATAATTAGCTGTTTTGTTTTCTAATCGTTTAACACACAGAATTTAACAATTCTTAGTATTATTGATCTTATCATATTAATATCATTGTTAACCCAGTGTTCAGAAATCCCAATTGCATAAGCTGATGTTAGAGTAGCGGTAATCCATCTATCTACATGTCGGATATCAGTTATACACATGTCGAAAGTGGAAACCCCAAATGATTAATAATCTTTATTTGTGAAAGATGAGCTCTTACAAGATGTTTTGGACGACAAGCGGCTAGACTTCCTAAGTCGACTCTCATAAAATTAGAACAAGTGAGTTTTTGTTGACAATTCTACTTCATTGCTTAGTAACTTATATTCTTTTCTATTTTGTTTTAAAATTAATTTTTGTAATTTTTCTGAGTACAACTGTTGTAATTTTTACTCAACACTTACTATCCTTCTGATTTCTCTTACATGGACAAAGAAGATAATGGCTGACTTTAGAATAGTAATGAAAGAATTTTGTATCAGACAAATAAATTAAAGACCAATGTAAAAATTAGCTATAAGAAAAAGATAATTAAACAAGAAAAATATATATATATAGGATGGAAGAAAGATATAGAACACAATACAGGTAAATATATGTACATATACATGGCCACGGTTCGTGAACCGCCGGTTCCGGTTCGTGAACCGCCGGTTCCGGTTTGTAAAAATTTTGAACCGGAACCTAAACCTTAACAGGATATAAACCGCCGATTCTGGTTCAGACGGTTCAGGTTCAGGGTTTGACCCGGTTTTGACCCGGTTCAAGACCCGGTTCCGGTTCCGGTTTGGGTTTGAACCTTATATATACATTATACTTGATACGTTTTTTTTTTGAAATACGATAAGTTTTTCTGAATTTGGATGGAATGAATTATAATTTAGAAGTATTGTAATGCTAAGTAATTTTTTAAAATTTGTAAGATGTAAACCATTTTAAAAGTTCAAGGATATAATAGTTTCACTTTTATTAAGGGGTTCTTTCACGTAAATTAATTTAATGTTAAATTCATTGGTACTTTTTTTTTTATTAAAACATTAGTAAATATATTACAATAAACTTTAAATGTTTTACAAGAATACAACAAACAATAAAATTTATTACAATAATTTTTATAATCTATACTACATTAATACATAACCAGTCATTACTAACGGTTAACCACCGGTTTGAACCGCCGGTTCGAACCGCCGGTTCACCGGTTTCAATACACACAAACCTGAACCTGAACCTTTAAAATAAATAAACCGGCGGTTTAGGGCCGGTTCCGGTTTTGACCGGTTTTGACCCGGTCCGGTCCGGTCCGGTTTTCCGGTTCCGGTTCCGGTTTGGCCATGTATATATGTACACATAAAGAAAACGAAGTGAAAATTCAAAGAGTAAGTAGACGGGAGAAGATATGGGTGGGTGTTTGTATTTTAAAAAATGAAACGTTATAGAAATGTAAACTTGAAAACGATAAGGACGGATTGTGATGTTGACACATACTAACATGGGCAAGGAAAGGACAGCAGAGTAATGGGCCTATGTTCTGAGCGAGGCGGGCTTCACCAGGTACACGATCAAAAACATTCAGGCTGTGTCATCGGTTATTGAGGCTTACCCTTAGTTGGATGGAGATTGTATGTTTTGTGCCTCTACTGATAACATATCATTTGGTATTTAAGCTATGTAAATTGTAATAATGGGCAAAAGATTCTTTTTCTTTTGTTAAGTAATAATTCTATGAACCCAACAAAATGAACAAATACTAGGGCATTCCCTAGGATACTTTGAGAGGAACACCCTCCAACTCAAACAATAGTGCCATATAAAAGCAGTTCACATAACTAGCCTCAACAAATCAGAAAAATCTGCACTAGTAATTCATCAGAAAGACAAGATTTATAAACACTAGCAAACCTTCTATTTCTTTCCTGCCATAAATAATAAATGGCTACTAAATATAAAAGGCAAAAATTTCTTTGCTTTTACTTGTTTGGCATGGACTTCTTGTGCCTCTACTTGTTTTGCATAATGTAAAATTTTATTCAATATGAGCAAACGTTTATTTGCTTCTACTTGTTTCAGTTGTTTGGCAAGTCTAAAAGTTATTAAACGTGACTTCATCGTTTATTTGAGTGCAAACGTTTATTTGCTTTTACTAATTTCATTCGTTTGCCATGCCTAAGTTATGGATTGAAAATGACTACACGAACGTAATCTGACATTGTCTCCTGTCATTTGGGCTATAAGACAACTGCATGCACAGAAGTTGCACAATTAAAATCAAACTTTCGAAGTTAGATATTAGAACCGAAGGCTATTAGTGAAAATCCTTTTTTTTACCCTTTGCTAAATATTAGTGAAAACACTAATATAGTATTTACTAAGAGCGGCATTTATACCTTCCTAAAAAATTTAAAATATAAAATTAAAGGGTAAACTTTTCGCAAAACACTCATCGGTAAACAGTTCACACATCAAGTTGACAAGCAGTCAAGCACTACCAAAACTTTAATCGCCTTTCAACGACTTTCAAGTTCTTTTAGATATATGTACATTTAGCTTTCCTTTTCCACATGCAAATAATTAATTAAATCTATAAGTCTTTTTTAGTATACTAACTTTTAGACGTATATAAATAAAATAACGATTTTCAATTTTGTACAACCAAAATTAGAACATTTTACAATTATCCGAAAGCTAAGCTTTAGAAATTACAATGGGTTCAAACCGTAATTGGAAAAAATGAGTTGATGGTAACATGTTGAAAATATTATGTTCCTGTTAAGTAACTAACTCATCTAAAATCTTAAGATGTTAGAGGAAGGTCCCAAATGGATTTTATGTTATATTTCAACATTTCCTCTCATTCGAAATCCCAATTTTTGGGTTGAAGAGTGGATCACAGGCGCCCATCTTTGGGGCATTCATTAGCCTTCGTGTCCATAATAAATTCTGAGAATATTGGAGGTCGCAGAGAGTCGAACCTGAGACCTGAGAATATTGGGGGTCGCAGAGAGTCGAACCTGGAACCTCTGCGTGCCTGAGCTCTGATACCATGTTAAGTAACCAACTCATCTAAACGAAGTATTTAATGAAGTTAGGATCCCATGTTTTATCTCTCATAAGTAATTCAGTTAAATCACATTAGTTAATACACTACAAGAAACAGAGTCTTTTTCGAGCGTTATGAATCCGACCAACTTTTTACAAGAGCCAAAACCGACCGTTTTGTCCGACGGTCGGATTTAATTTAAACCCGACCAATTAAACCGACCAACAGGTCTTGTGGAGCCCACTTTTGTTGACTAACGGACCACGTCAGTATAATCCGACCAATAAAACCGACCAATCTTATTAGCGGAGCCCATACGAATACTAAAGAATAAAACCGACCATTACTTCCGACCAATAGGTCTTGTGGAGCCCACTTTTGTTGACTGACGGGCCACGTCAGTCTAATCCGACCAATAAAACCGACCACTCTTATTAGTGGAGCCCACAAGAATACTAAAGAATAAAACCAACCATTACTTCCGACCGTAGTTTCTGGCCTTTCCACGTCAGATTAACCCGACCGTAAGGACGGTCGGGTTTATGCGATACTTAAATATTTTTTGTAGTTCCCCGTTTTATTTTTATACCGTTATCTCTACACCTCTCTCTATTAATATAGGTCATTGTTGTAAAGAGAATTGTACGTTTTCGGGGTTCAAATCACACGATTGTCATATTATCATGCAAAAGTTGTTGTCGCATGCGATTCGTGAGCTTCTACCTCCATATATTGTTGATGCATTATCTTCGCTTTCAAATTTCTTTCAAGACATTTGTTCTTCTACCTTAATCCGAGATCATTTAAAATTGTTGGAAAAGTCTATAGTCCGAACGATGCTCGTGCTAGAAACATTTTTTCCACCAAGTTTTTTTGATTTAATGGAGCACTTGGTACTACACTTGGCCGAAGAATGTAGGTTAGGAGGTCCCGTTAATTATCGTTGGATGTATTTTGTTGAGAGAATGATGGGATATATGAAGCATAAGGTTCGTAATAAGGCAAGGGTTGAAGGTTCAATTGCAGAACGTTATTTAGAAGAGGAGATGTTGAATTTTTTCTCATTCTACTTTGATTCTAAATCGGTCACGGTTCAAAATCAATTACGTCGTAACGAGGTTGTGTGTGGCACAAATGATAAAAATGAACTCGAAGTATTCATATATCCTTTTAGTACCACAGGAAAGCACAAAAATGCATATTTGACGAATGAAGAACGATTACTTGCGGACGAATAAGTTTTGATGAACTCACCCGAAGTTCAACCTTGCATATCAAAGTATGAAACTCACGTGAAAGAAGAACAACCAAACACAACACCGGAAGAATTGGAGAGATTGTTAAAAACCGAATTTAAATCATGGTTTCGCACAAATGTTGAAAACGATGATGTGAACGGTCCGCGTTTTAGATCCTTACTTTTGGGACCAGCAAAATTGGCAATGTTTTATGAAATTTATACCGTTAATGGCTACAAATTTCATACTAAATCTTCTTCAAGTGCTAGTTCAGGAGTTATGGTCAAATGTAGTTCACATAATTGATAGTATTTTGTCCTAAACCCAATCAAATGTGATGGGTTAGGAAATACTTTCATGTAATCTTATTTGATTTTATTTAAATTAATAAAAGACTTGTTGTTTTTATTACGGGCTTTATCTATTTAAAGTGTTTAAATAAGAAGTTCCATAGTTTAGAGTAAAGCTTCTAGAATTATAATGAGATTATAATAATGAGATCTAGAAGATGATAACACTAAACTTAAATAGTTCCCGATCGTAGGATAACTAATTGGGAGTTAGTCAATCCGTAAAGATCGGTACATACTATGCTTGCTTCCTCGGAAGGATGTCTGTTCTCATAGACATTCGTGTGGTGACACTATAGCTAGTATGTAGGTGCTTATTGGAGAATAAGTTCACTGAACGTGACTTGATCAAATGAACGACTAATGGAGTTTACTCACGTGTTAATAGTTGTTCATAAGTTGATGGTGGTACAAGTGTCCTTAGACTTGAGACCGTTAAAGTAATCTTATATACAATGAACTATGTTTTGGTTTAGTTCTAAGTCCTCAAGGGACAATCATTAGTTCTATTCCGGGTATAGGAATTTGTATATGAAGATAGTTAACGATCGATAAAGAATCTACCCCTTTCAGTAAAAGAAAGTGAATATCCTATGATGTTCTTACTATGTTAGTTCTGGAATCTCTGGCCAGAGTAATTGAAGTTAGAAAGAGTTTCTAATTCAAATGAACTAGACATAATGTATAAGAAATTATATGATTAAATTAAATAGGCTTGACACGCGATCCATGCCTTGTATTTAATCGGGATATTGTCGGGTAGAAGGAATGAATTGTACGGTAACCATTTGCTGAATAGGTTTTATATATTCTAAGCAATGAATTCATATTATCCGGATAGTCGCGATATATTCAAAAGTATCACTCACGATGTAGAATAAATATTAATTACTTATGTAATTATATTTAACGAATTAATTAGTAATTCGTATAAGTAATAATAAATAGTTTATTATTATTTATTTCTACTACCGGCTTAATATTGAACCTAAAGGGTCACACCATAAAAAGGTTAAATATTTATAGATGATGAGAATAATTAATAATGGCTATGAATTATTTATTTATTGAATAAATAATTAATTAGCAATTATTTATAATTTATTAAATGAGATTTAATAGATTATAAATAAATTAAGAAAAGTTCTTAATAATTATTAATTACAAAATTTAGTTTGAGAAATTAAATTTTATGAGAGAATTATTTTCAGAATGGGATTAATAATTAAAAGGGTTTTAATTATTAAATGATTATTTAATTAGATAAAGTAAAGACTTTATTTCTTTAAATATCAAACATATCCAAGAGTTGGAAACACATCTCAAACACATAACACAAAACATCCCAGGAGGTTTAGAAGATCATGGAGAGCTTTTGAAGTTCATCAAAATCATTCCAAACCATTTAATTAATTTTCTCAATTGTTCTTAATCTACTATATGATATTTGATCTTGGTGGATACCATTAGAGCACTCCACACTTGAGGGGTGATTGCTGGAAATCATAGACACATTCATAACAATCCCAGGAAAGCTATCAAGGTATTTTTCTTGTGTTCATACAATTTTTAAATCTATATACATGATTAATTAGGTTTTTATGCAAGTAAATGTGATTTACACTTCCGCTATGGTCATAAATTCCTTCAATAATAATGTCTTAAATGATTATTATGGTCAATTGCAAGAAATCATCAAGCTTATTTATCAAGGTGGAAAACAAGTTACTTGTTCAAATGTGATTGGTTTGATAGTGCCGGATCTGGCGTGCGGTTTGACCGAAATCGTGTTATTACAGTTGATGTAAGTTCACGATTACAATCAAATGAGAAATTTATCTTGGCTAGTCAAGCTAGTCAAGTGTATTATGCTCCTAGTGTGTTGTATCCACAAGGTAATATAAATATATATATATATATATATATATATATATATATATATATATATATACGGCTATTACAAGTAAAAGTCGTCCATTTGATGAATCGATAAATTCATGTAGAGAAGAAGAAGCCTTTAAAGAAAATCAATCGAGACCTTCATTTTCTTTATTTGTTGATTTCGCTCAATATGCGCCTATGACACAAAATCACCAACAAGAAGAAGACGAAGAAGAGGAGGAGGAAGAAGAAGAAAAAGAAGAAGAGAATAATGAAGGAGAAGAAGGAGAAGAAGAAGAAGAAGAAGATGGTGATGATGATTCCGATTATGATTAATTGTAAGACGATGTTTGTAATTATAACTTAATGCAATTCATTAGATTGAATTTTAAATATTTTAAACCGACCCTTCTTCAAACAGACAGTCGGTTTTAGGCTATGGGGATATATTTGTTCAATGCATCTGGTAACTCCCGTTGATCCGTAACTCCGTTTGTGGCGTATAATATATCGTTGGATTCGTTTTTGCGAGACGGATCTAATGGAGTGGTCAAATAAATTTTAAAAATTAATTTTAAAATGGTTATAGCTTCCGGAAGTGTTTTAAAGTCCGTTTTAATTGTGTTAAAATGCTTTAAAATACTAATATTGTTTCATATAGATGTTTAACAATGTTTAACATGATATAACATGTTTGCCTATATATATGTGTGCATAGAAATGCCATGAGATAATATATATAGTTTTATATATCGTATATAAAATGCATGTTTGACTTTAGGTTTTAACGAAAACGTTTCGCAACCTAAATAATATAAAATCCCTCGTTATTTAATATCAAGTAATAAAATGGCCAATGTCACAACGGGCTTGTGTCGGTCATAGCCTTCCAACATGGTAGAAAGTGATTCTTAGTTTTGAGCTTTGTCGTTTCGTGCTACAGCCGAGGGCTTCGTTTTCAAAAATAGGAATTACTTGTCTATTACATGAGATGCGTATAATTAATTAGAATCCAATTGTCGTTACGTGCTACAGCCGTGGGCTATTGAGATCTTATTAATTTAACGAGATGTTGGGTCTCACTTGACTTAGAATATTGAATTTAGACGTGCTACAGCCGTGATTCAATGATTCAAGAGGCTAAATGGAATTAGGGAATAACATGAGATGTAATTGATAAAGAGTTATCTGTCTATGGAACATTACATAGCGTTTCGTGCTACAGCCGAGGTTATATAATGGAAAGTAGGATCCCTATTCTCACATGCATTGAGAATGCTTAAGTTATACATTTGAGGGTTGTATAATTTTAATAAAACTGTGGGAGCCACCTATGAATAAAGACCCGATTCATAAGGTGTTATAATAAAATTGGATATCTACTAATGTTGTTATGTGTTCACAAATTTCAGATTTATAGATCATGTCTTCTGCTCTATCACTCCGTAGCATACTTGATGCGAACAAATTGACTGGTCCCAATTATGCTGATTGGCTTCGAAACCTGAGAATCGTTCTCAGGGCTGAGAAGAAGGATTATGTGCTTGACTCGCCTTTACCTGTACCTCCTTCTGATGATGCACTTTTCCATGAACGAGAAGTGTATGATGAATGGTTAGATGCTGCTAATGTTGCTCAATGTGTCATGCTAGCATCCATGACACCTTTGTTACAGAATCAACATGAGAAAATGGATGCTCCTACCATTCTGATACATCTACAGGAGCTTTATGATGTACAAGGGAGAACCGCTCGATATGATATATCGAAAGAGCTATTCCAATGTAGAATGGTTGAAGGGTCGTCTGTGAATGACCATGTGCTTAAGATGATCAATCTGATTGAGCATCTTGGGCAGTTAGGTTTTGTCATGGATGGGGAGTTATGCCAAGATTTAGTCTTGCAGTCATTCCCGGATTCGTTCTCGCAGTTCGTTATGAACTTTCACATGAACAAGCTGGATGCCAGCTTAGCTGAGCTCCACAACATGCTGAAAACTGCTGAGGCGAATTTTCCCTCCAAAAGGGGTTCTGTTCTTATGATCGGTGCCAGTACCTCTACTAAGAGGAAGAGGAACTGGAAGCCGAAGAATAAGAAAAAGGGTGAAAATAAGCCTGTTCCACCAAAGGCTGACCCGAAAAGCAAAGCAGTTTGCTTCCACTGTAACAAGGTGGGACACTGGAAGAGGAACTGCAAGGTTTACCTTGCAGAGTTAAAGAATAATAAGGGCAATGAGATTACCGCTTCTGATCCAGGTATGTTCATGATTGAACTAAATATGTCTTTAAGTCAGATTTCTACTTGGGTATTTGATACTGCTTGTGGGTCTCATATTTGCAATTCGTTGCAGGGACTAAAGCAAAGTAGACCTCTGGGGGAAGATGAAGTGATTCTATTGATGGGCAATGGAGCAAGAGTTGCTGCTGCAGCTGTAGGATCATTTCCTTTGCATATGCCTACAGGCAAAACTATCGTGTTGAATAAATGTTATTATGTACCATCTATTGTAAGAAATATTGTTTCTATTCCTGTACTTGATTCGGATGGTTTTACATTTATTGTTGAGAATAATAAATGTTTAATTAAGAGAAATAATATTACTTATGGATACGGTACATTACATAATGGTTTGTATATATGTGACTTAGAACATAATTTGTTTCAAATTGAACAACCTAATAATAAAAGAAAAAGAGATAATAAAAATCCAACTTATTTATGGCACTGCAGACTAGGTCATATTAGTGAGAACAGACTTCGCACATTACATAAGGATAAGTTACTAGAACATTTTGATTTTGAATCATGTCCTACATGCGAGTCTTGTCTCATGGGTAAAATGACTAAATCTCCATTTACTGCACATGGAGAGAGAGCTGCGGGGTTGTTAGACTTGGTACACACAGATGTATGTGGACCAATGTCAACAAGTGCTAGAGGAGGATTTTCATACTTCATTACTTTTACGGATGATCGATCCAGGTTAGGATATGTATATCTTATGAAATACAAATCCGAAGCTTTTGAAAAGTTCAAGGAATATAGAAATGAAGTAGAAAAACAAACCGCACGTAGTATAAAAGTTCTTCGATCAGATCGAGGAGGTGAGTACTTAAGCGGAGAGTTTTTAGGTTATCTTAAAGAAAATGGTATAGTTTCTCAATGGACCCCTCCCTATACTCCACAATTAAATGGAGTATCTGAGAGAAGGAATCGCACTCTATTAGATATGGTGAGGTCCATGATGAGCTTTACTGATCTTCCAGTATCACTATGGGGTTATGCTTTAGAGACGTCAGCGTATTTACTGAACAAGGTGCCTTCTAAATCGGTTCTCACGACCCCACATGAGATGTGGAGTGGGAAGAAACCAGGTCTTAAACATGTTAAGGTTTGGGGGTGTCCAGCTTATGTCAAGAAAGTTGAACATGATAAGTTGGAACCTAGATCCGTGAAATGCAGTTTTGTGGGATATCCTAAAGAAGGTCATGGATATTATTTCTATGATCCTTCTGATCAAAGGATATTTGTTTCTAGACACGCACACTTCTTAGAGGAACAGTTCCTCCTTGATAGAAACAGTGGGAGAAATATTGAACTTGATGAAGTTCAAGAACCATAAAATGCAACGATTAGAGAAGAAGTACCTGTTCAGAAAGAACAACCTTCTGTAGAACAACCTTTACGTAGGTCAGAGAGAGTGTCCCGCCCAATCGAAAGATATTACGGGCTTGTCATTGAAAATGATGATGATTTGTCATTTGTTGATGATGAGGACCCTATGACTTATGAAGAGGCTGTGAGTTGTAATGACTCAGAGAAATGGCAGGATGCCATGAAATCCGAAATGGACTCGATGTATATAAACCAAGTGTGGACTTTGGTTGAGGCACCTCAAGGAGTTAAACCCATTGGGTGCAAATGGATATACAAACGAAAGTTAGGAGCAGATGGCCAGGTGGAGACCTATAAGGCCAGGCTTGTGGCAAAAGGATTCAAACAAAGACAAGGGATTGACTTTGATGAAACCTTTTCGCCTGTAGCCTTGCTCAAATCCATTAGGATTTTGCTTGCGATTGCAGCCTACTATGATTACGAGATCTGGCAAATGGACGTAAAGACGGCCTTCCTCAATGGGAAACTTGAAGAGGAAGTGAATATGACACAGCCAGAGGGTTTTGTTTCCAGTGGAAACGAAAATCTAATATGTAGACTGCTTCGATCCATATATGGTTTGAAGCAAGCTTCTCGAAGATGGAACATCCGTTTTGATGAGACAATCAAAGAGTTTGATTTTATCAAAAACTTAGATGAACCATGTGTTTACAAGAAGATTAGTGGGAGCGCGGTAACATTTCTTATATTGTATGTGGATGACATACTTATAATAGGAAATGATATACCGATGTTACAATCAGTCAAGGTCTGGCTATCAAAGAACTTCACTATGAAGGACTTGGGAGAGGCATCCTATATTTTAGGGATGAAGATCTATAGAGATAGATCTAATCGAACGATTGGCCTATCCCAAGGTACATACATCGATAAAGTGCTAAAACGGTTTAGCATGGAGAACTCGAAAAGAGGTCTCATTCCTATTAGTCATGGGATTACTCTTTCCGAGAAGATGTCTCCAAAGACATATGAGGAAAGGGTGCGCATGAGTAGGATTCCTTATGCCTCGGCAATAGGATCCATCATGTATGCGATGTTATGTACTAGAGCTGATGTTGCTCATTCACTTAGTGTGACGAGCAGATATCAGTCTAACCCAGGTGAAGAACACTGGAAAGCAGTGAAGAACATATTGAAGTACTTGAGAAGGACTAAAGATGTTTTTCTTGTTTTTGGTGGATCTGAATTGAAAATTGAGGGTTATACTGACTCTAGTTTTCAATCAGAAGGCGATGGTAGCAGATCCCAGTCAGGGTATGTATTTACTCTAAATGGGGGAGCGATTAGTTGGAAGAGTTCCAAACAGCCTACAACGGCTGACTCCACAGCGGAAGCGGAATATATAGCTGCATGTGAAGCTGCAAAGGAAGCTGTCTGGATGAGGAAATTTGTTTCTGATTTGGGAGTAGTTCCTAGCATTGAGGATCCTATAGTGTTGTATTGTGATAACAACGCTGCGATAGCTCAAGCTAAGGAACCAAGATCCCATAAGAATTCCAAACACGTGTTGCGGCGCTTTCATCTGATTCGAGAGATCATAGAAAGAGGGGATGTCAACATCGTAAGAATTGACACACATAACAACATAGCGGACCCATTTACTAAGGCATTGTCTCAGGCTCACTTTGATCGACATAGAGAGAAGATGGGTATAAGATACCAGAGTGATTGGCTTTAGTACAAGTGGGAGTTTGATAGTATTTTGTCCTAAACCCAATCAAATGTGATGGGTTAGGAAATACTTTCATGTAATCTTATTTGATTTTATTTAAATTAATAAAAGACTTGTTGTTTTTATTACGAGCTTTATCTATTTAAAGTGTTTAAATAAGAAGTTCCATAGTTTAGAGTAAAGCTTCTAGAATTATAATGAGATTATAATAATGAGATCTAGAAGATGATAACACTAAACTTAAATAGTTCCCGATCGTAGGATAACTAATTGGGAGTTAGTCAATCCGTAAAGATCGGTACATACTATGCTTGCTTCCTCGGAAGGATGTCTGTTCTCATAGACATTCGTGTGGTGACACTATAGCTAGTATGTAGGTGCTTATTGGAGAATAAGTTCACTGAACGTGACTTGATCAAATGAACGACTAATGGAGTTTACTCACGTGTTAATAGTTGTTCATAAGTTGATGGTGGTACAAGTGTCCTTAGACTTGAGACCGTTAAAGTAATCTTATATACAATGAACTATGTTTTGGTTTAGTTCTAAGTCCTCAAGGGACAATCATTAGTTCTATTCCGGGTATAGGAATTTGTATATGAAGATAGTTAACGATCGATAAAGAATCTACCCCTTTCAGTAAAAGAAAGTGAATATCCTATGATGTTCTTACTATGTTAGTTCTGGAATCTCTGGCCAGAGTAATTGAAGTTAGAAAGAGTTTCTAATTCAAATGAACTAGACATAATGTATAAGAAATTATATGATTAAATTAAATAGGCTTGACACGCGATCCATGCCTTGTATTTAATCGGGATATTGTCGGGTAGAAGGAATGAATTGTACGGTAACCATTTGCTGAATAGGTTTTATATATTCTAAGCAATGAATTCATATTATCCGGATAGTCGCGATATATTCAAAAGTATCACTCACGATGTAGAATAAATATTAATTACTTATGTAATTATATTTAACGAATTAATTAGTAATTCGTATAAGTAATAATAAATAGTTTATTATTATTTATTTCTACTACCGGCTTAATATTGAACCTAAAGGGTCACACCATAAAAAGGTTAAATATTTATAGATGATGAGAATAATTAATAATGGCTATGAATTATTTATTTATTGAATAAATAATTAATTAGCAATTATTTATAATTTATTAAATGAGATTTAATAGATTATAAATAAATTAAGAAAAGTTCTTAATAATTATTAATTACAAAATTTAGTTTGAGAAATTAAATTTTATGAGAGAATTATTTTCAGAATGGGATTAATAATTAAAAGGGTTTTAATTATTAAATGATTATTTAATTAGATAAAGTAAAGACTTTATTTCTTTAAATATCAAACATATCCAAGAGTTGGAAACACATCTCAAACACATAACACAAAACATCCCAGGAGGTTTAGAAGATCATGGAGAGCTTTTGAAGTTCATCAAAATCATTCCAAACCATTTAATTAATTTTCTCAATTGTTCTTAATCTACTATATGATATTTGATCTTGGTGGATACCATTAGAGCACTCCACACTTGAGGGGTGATTGCTGGAAATCATAGACACATTCATAACAATCCCAGGAAAGCTATCAAGGTATTTTTCTTGTGTTCATACAATTTTTAAATCTATATACATGATTAATTAGGTTTTTATGCAAGTAAATGTGATTTACACTTCCGCTATGGTCATAAATTCCTTCAATAATAATGTCTTAAATGATTATTATGGTCAATTGCAAGAAATCATCAAGCTTATTTATCAAGGTGGAAAACAAGTTACTTGTTCAAATGTGATTGGTTTGATAGTGCCGGATCTGGTGTGCGGTTTGACCGAAATCGTGTTATTACAGTTGATGTAAGTTCACGATTACAATCAAATGAGAAATTTATCTTGGCTAGTCAAGCTAGTCAAGTGTATTATGCTCCTAGTGTGTTGTATCCACAAGGTAATATAAATATATATATATATATATATATATATTTATATATATACGGCTATTACAAGTAAAAGTCGTCCATTTGATGAATCGATAAATTCATGTAGAGAAGAAGAAGCCTTTAAAGAAAATCAATCGAGACCTTCATTTTCTTTATTTGTTGATTTCGCTCAATATGCGCCTATGACACAAAATCACCAACAAGAAGAAGACGAAGAAGAGGAGGAGGAAGAAGAAGAAAAAGAAGAAGAGAATAATGAAGGAGAAGAAGGAGAAGAAGAAGAAGAAGAAGAAGAAGAAGAAGAAGAAGATGGTGATGATGATTCCGATTATGATTAATTGTAAGACGATGTTTGTAATTATAACTTAATGCAATTCATTAGATTGAATTTTAAATATTTTAAACCGACCCTTCTTCAAACAGACAGTCGGTTTTAGGCTATGGGGATATATTTGTTCAATGCATCTGGTAATCTGTGCGGTTATGGGAAATGAATGGGTGAAACCAGTAAGTGAAGGGGCGCCTATATATGCCTATAAATATCATGTAGTTTAATCACTTTTCTTCTCATTATTTCATATTGTAATTTCTCTCTATAATATTGTTAATGTATATGCATGTATATACATGTATATATATATATATATATATATATATATATATATATATATATATATATATATGAAGTGTATATATTCTCTCTTTTGTAGTTTCATCACTTTTCTTCTCTTTATCTTGCAGTTATGGATTCGAGCAAGAAGGGCGAGACGAAGACAAAGTTAAAAGCCGAGTTAAAAGACGCAAGGATGGAAAACAAGTTGCTCGAAGACAAAGTTGTTGAACTGGAGGTGCAGGTGGAGGAAATCCAACAGGCTTTGGAGGAGGCAAAAATGGAGATACATCATTTAAGGAAATTGTATAATCACGACTTTCCTTGATTATGTAATTTTAATTTTATTTTGATTATGTATTGACTTTAATTCATTCGGACTGAAAGGCCTTATGTTTGGACTTTGATTATGTTTGGAATTTTATTGTATTTTAAGTGTTTATTTTTTTAGGCTGCAGTTCTGGTCCCATAACCAGGATTGCAGCCTAAAAAAATAAAAATTGCAGTCTAAAACCGACCGCTAACTCCGACTGAAAGTCCAAAACCGACCAATACTGACCTTATGTTTCCAGTATAACCGACCGCTTTCGTATAAAACCGATCGCATTCGTATAAAACCGACCGTAATGGTCGGTTTTTTGCTGATGTCATAAATAGTAAAAAAACATTCTCGTTTCAAAGATTTTCAGCCACTTTTTTATTATTCTTTTTCTAAATATGATTAGTACTAAGTTTTATGATTTAATTAAACAAAAATTTTTTTTTAAATAATTTTACATAATTTTCAATAATTATATATTATTTTAGGCAATAAAAATAACAAACAATTAAATTTACCAACTTAAAAAATATTAAAATTTTCAAATTTCATAGTGTTGACTTTCTTCATAAGAAACAACATTAAAAAATGTTTTCATATTTTTTTAAAAAATTTCTAATATTGTGTAATTAATGCATAATTAAGTGTCATTTTTAAAAATTTTTTGTAAAATAATGTAATACCATGATTTTGACCAATTCTCGAACTGTTTATGTTGTATATTGTATATAAAGTCAAGGTATGTCTACAAAAATCTTAGTTGACAACATTTAAATACAGTTTATCGAGAAATCAGAGTATCTGGATTACAAAATTATACAATTCGTAGCCATTTATCAAAATGTCCAAAATTATCCTTTGTTAATATTTTTGCAAAAAATATGTTACAAACAAACCTCACGAATTAAAACATCACTTTAAAATGACTAAGCACTTTAAATTTTTGTGTAGTATTTTTCATAAATTTAAAAATTATTATAAATATAACCGACTAATTTGGTCGGGTTTAAATGGAGGGAAACAGAAATATTCTAATTTTCAGTAAAATAATATGATCGGTTTTAAAATGGAGGGAAACGAAAATATTCTAATTTTCAGGGAAATTTCAATATTGCGCCAATTTTAAAACCGACCATTCTAACCCGACCCATGTATAAGTTAACGGTCAGTTTTGGGACTGATTAGGGTAAAATTAGCCACAGTTTCCCCCTTTTCTTTTTATCTCTTTTACTCCCATTTCTCTCTTTTCTCTCTTTTCTCCCTTTTCTCTCTCAAGCCTCAACTGTCAAAACTCAACAATATGGGTCTCAATTATGTGATTTCTCTACTGATTGCACTTGTCTTGCTGCTTAACTACTCATCCACTACCGAAAATCCCAAAAAAAATGAGGAATCGAAGAGCTTTAAGTACTAGGTTTGTAAGTGGGTTTCGAAGATGGGGTTCCATGGAGGTATCTACTTGTTTTCAAGCATGGTTGTCTCGATTTTACAACTTGTTTGTATCTACTTGTTCCAATTCAACTTGTTTTCATGGTTTAATTACTTGCATATATATATATATATATATATATATATATATATATATATATATATATATATATATATCTACTTGTTTCCATGGATTTTATTTGTCTAATCCTTACTTGTTTACTTCTATTTTTGTATTTATTTTGCTTTAATATATGAAATTTGTTTCCAAATGACTTTGATTTTAGATAATTTTCGAAATGGGTTTTGTTTTCGAAATGGGGTAATGACTTTGTTTAATTTGTTTTGTTTAGGTAACTTTGGGCTGTGGGAATATATTTGTTGAGATGATGATATAATTTTGTTTTGTATAATTATGTGAATTATGCTTATATTAATTGCTGTGAATTGGTAAATTGGTAAATGTTATATGAATTGGTAAATACATGTGATGAAAAGTGTGTGTACGTATACGTGCATGCATGAGATTGTGTAATTGGTCGGATATATGTACTTTATACATTTACATGATTTTGATTTTGATCACTCTTACTTTGTAGGTTGTTTGGTGTTTTTTGTTGGTGTGTATGCTTGTTATCACTATCTCGGCAATAATGGCTAGAGTAGGTGCTAAAGGCAAGGGAAAGAAGAAGGCACGTGCTGCAAATACAAGTCGACCTACGTCGGGGTAGACGAAGAACTAGTCATCGTTTGAGGGACGAACCCGAAGAGGAGGATGGCGAAGATGAGCAGGAAGATGAGCAGCAAGATGTTAATGAAGAGGAAGAGCGGAGGATGTTGGTTGTGCAGCAAGAAGTAGCACGGCGAGCTCGAATAATTGCAACACCAGTTCGGCGTACACATTCAATCGGAATTTGGGGAACTCCACCAACACACCCTCATGCCATAAATATATCGAGTGGACAGTAAGTTTCCTCTCTCGTTGTAATTCGTTGAATAATAAGGCATATTAATGGACTAATTAAGCATGAATATGTTAGGGAATATGTAATTAAGCATGGATATTTTTATGTTTGTAATCAAGTACAACCAAAACAATAGACAATTTGAATGCCCTTGATTGGTATTAAAAGATACTGCTATATATATATAGTATCAAGTTGTTGTCATTGTTTATATATATATATATATATATATATATATATATATATATATATAGTATAAAGTTGTTGTTGTCATTGTTATTATTGAGTTGTCATTGTTATTATTGATTTGTAGTATCAAGGATCCGGTGGCTAAAAAAACGATGTTACAAATCATGCGATCAACGTGGCCACGTCGTTTGTTTACCTATAGGGATATTGTGGAGAAGAACCCAAAATGGATTACGGATGTGATAGCAGAATTCAATGTAAGTCAAACACTATATATATATATATATGTGTGTGTGTGTGTGTGTGTGTGTGTGTGTGTGTGTGTGTGTGTGATTTTATGATGCTTATCTTTTTTTTTTAGAATTATTACACACACAAGGAGGATGAACAAACCGTCGAGGGTGCTTGTGAGAGTATTTATAAGCATGTTCCAAGCGAACTTAAGCACACATTAAATGAGGCAAAAAAAAAAGGCCAAGGCAGATGCGAAGAGGTTAAACAAAACCCTTTTTGATGTTAATCCAGGTTATTTTGATGATGATTTTTGGAAGGAGCTTGTGGAGTATTGGAATAGCGGTCCCCATGCTCATCACTCCGAAGTTGGTGCCAAGAACAGAAAAAAGTTGAAGACTTTGCATAGTGCGGGTGCAAAGTCATTTACGGAGATGAAAGATGTATGTTTTGTCTTTTGTTGGATATGTTTACTAACATTTTGATGTTTTGTTGTAATTTTGAATACTTGTGATTTGTAGGAATATGTGGACAAGGTTAGAATCCCCCCCCAAGGTTGGTGGTATAAGAAGACTTATTTGAAGAAAAATGGTAAAAAAGTGGCGATACGTGTTCACAAGTAATATAGAATGAAGTAGAGTTCGTTCCCACAGAGATTGTATAATTTAGTTCTTGTACCTAAGCATCAATGTATGATTATCGTTCAATGCTAAGACAATAAGCAAATTGGTTTTGATTATCTAAAATTAACTAATAAGAATTAATTAACAACTAAATTAATAGCTAATTGATTTCAAATTACTTATGAGATGGAAAACATGAGATCCTAACTTCAATACAAACTTCCTTTAGAGATCATGCCCTTTTATCAACACATGTGGTGGTTACAATAACTAATCGGACAACACGAAATAAGTATACGCTACCTTTCAGTACACGCACACCAATCTACACAATATCCACAAAAGATAGAAATCATGCAGGCACCAGTTATGCTTAGACCCTATATGTCTATAGAATTTGAAAGCATAATGGTTGAAGATCAAGTATCCATAAGATTACATAAGGTAGCATGAGACGGTTAGAAACACACCACAAACATGAATAACATTCATGGACTTATGCTAGCATGGCAAGTTCTAAATCAAAAGATTCACTGTCGCTTCACTTAAGATTAACAAGATAGATGTTAGCTACGCATCTATATGAATTAAATACAACCATGCAAGGATATCGTAAATTCACCACACATATATCAAGTTAGGCAATCAACATCTAAATTCCGTAAGTAAATCCGCTAGGACCCCATGACGGCGATTAGTTCATAATCGAACCGTTCATCATCATGGGGTTCGATGAAAATATGCTAATAAACATGACTAGAATGAAGAAAAGAATAATATTAATTAATAAGGGTTTAGGAACAAATCCGAAGAATGCCCAGTTACAAAAGATAGGTAGATCTTGATCCGTTGCTTGTCACGAACAATTGATCATTCACTCCTTAATGTTAACAAAATAAAATCCTCCTTACTGATTACAATGATAACCAGAGTTTTTATAGGCCCTAAAAACCAGATCATACAAGGAAACAACTCAGAATTGCATTAACATTCGAAAAGGGCAAAACTGTAAAATTCTCCAGAATTCAGGCTGAGCGGCCGCCTGAAATCTTGAGCGGCCGCCTGGACAATTCCCCCTGAGCGGCCGCCTGGGATCTTGAGCGGCCGCCCGAACAACTTCCTGGAATTCCTGATTTTCATGGTAATTGTCGTTCCTTGCTTCGTTTTCCCTCGCTCTTCTGGAAACCTTCTTAAACAAACACCTTGGGCCTATATCCAACATAACATTTTCAATTACCAACTCCGATCCTGAGATAAAAATCCTGCACATTTCCACTAAAAAACTAATCAAAACACGACATACTTGAGGCCAAAACTATCAATTCAAGCCGACATAAGACGTTCTAAGTAGATATAAAATCCACTTATCACACCCCCAAACTTGAACCGATGCTTGCCCTCAAGCATAAACAATATACAAACTAACTAGTACCACTTCCGTAGGTGATCACGGTTGCATTTGGCATATGCAACAAGCCCTTTAAACCCCTAGGCAGCCCTAGTGGACGAGTAAGGTCTCGTGAGGGCCTATAGTGAATGTACCCACAAAATCCAACTGACACAAACGACACAAACAATGCAATGCATGAATGAATGCAACTAAATATTAATGCAAAGGATCCCCTCAAACTAACCAACACCACTTAGCAAGCAAATATCTCCATGAATGCAATCAATCCAAACAGAGCTCGACTAAATTCCGGTATACTAACAATACATGATCAGAACGTGCGTGTGTGCAATGCTCAACAGATATACTCCCAAACCGGATCAAAATCATACATATTCTTTTCCAAGACAATCACAGAGTTATAAATAGAATGAACGTTAAACTCAAGATCACTTTAGATACACCTCTATACTCCTCTAAAGTAGACAGAAATTCATGCTTTATTATGACTCAAACACAATATGTACACAACACTCATGCTTATTTGATCGTGCAATGGATGAGACCCCTAAAGGCTTATACAATAATACCCATGTAGCGAGCGTTGGGTTAGTGGATCCCAGACTATAAAAGCCTTAGGTCACTAGGCACAAAGTCCCCAAGAACTTAATTGCTCGAGTATTAAAGAGCTCACCCTGATCAATTCTGCATACTCAGACTCTCACAACACTTTTTTTTTTCTTTTTCTTTTTTTTTTCTTTTTTTTTTCTTTTGCATTTTTTTCTCCTTTTTTTTTTCGTTCACATGGAATCTGGAATGAGAATTCTCAATTCCAACCCTAGACTACTCATAAACATGAGCCGGCTACTAGCCATTTGACGCCTAGCCAACAAATACAAACACAAACATATTAGCATGAAATTTCTGTTTTCCCCCAAACTTGTATTTTGGTGTTCCTTAATCATCAAGAGAATAAAGCAAATTCTATCGATAAACAAGTGATTAAATCCTAAATCCAAACAAGCATGACGCAACCTAGTCCAAGAGCAAACGACGAGACTGTGTAAAAATTTTATTCATGAAACATGCATGTCAATTTCAACAAAATTTAAAATCAGCCCTCTGTTCATCCTTTTCACACCCACATCAACATCTACCTACCTTATGGCATCAGCTTATTATAAGGAATCATGAAAAATGCATGTAATGCAACTATATGAACTCACATACAAAACTCGACACACATGCAAACAGAATGCTCTATATGACAGGTATCATGCATGAAACTAAACTACACATACAAATATGATGCAATATGAATTCCTACATTCCACAAATATATCACAACAACTACTAATTCCCAAATCCACCCCCAAACTTGAAATTTCCAATGCCCACATTGGAAGTAAATAAGGGAAAAGTAGAAACATACCTAATCGACGAAACACACGGGTTGCCTCCCACGAAGCGCTGTCGTTAACGTCATTTAGCCGGACGTCACTTCCTCAACTCACGGCGGTTTCAAAAGAATAACCGAACTGTCCTCAACCGAAAGACCATTCATACACACGTTGACATGATTGTTTCCTCCCAACACAACTTTTCTTTCACTCTTCAACTTGATTTTTCCACCCGTCGACTTCTTCGCCTTTTTTTTCTTTCTCACACTTCTAAGGTGCTTGTTCGATTCGGACGGCTGAACAACACTCTCTTCTACTTCATCATCAGTCATCCACCTTCTTAACACGTTATCTTGGAATACTTCAAAAATCACAAGTTCATCATCCACAAGGACATACTTTAAGTGTGGCGGCAGCTTCCCAAGCTTCACCTTCGAAAGATCTTGAATGGAAGAATTATCAATGGAATCACTGATGTGGTGCTCGAGCTTGTGCACGTCTAACTTTTTGCTCAACAAATGATCAAACTCTTCTGCCTGACCCGTATCAACTATCTCCACACTGAAACACTCCTCATCCTCTGTCGGAAATTTCATGGCCTTGAACACATTAAAGGTGACATTCTGATCTTGCACCCGCATCGTAAGCTCCCCCTTCTGAACATCAATCAAGGTACGGCCTGTAGCTAGAAAAGGTCGTCCTAAGATGATAGGAATCTTCTTATCTTCTTCAAAATCAAGAATCACAAAATCTGCTGGAAAGATGAGTTTATCAACCTTGACCAAAACATCCTCAACGATACCCCTCGGGTATGTAATAGAACGATCAGCTAGCTGTAGAGAGATGTTGGTAGGTTTAGGATCTGGAAGACCAAGCTGCATGAAAATTGACAATGGCATGAGATTTATACTAGCACCCAAATCACACAAACACTTGCTGAAAGACAAATTCCCAATGGTACACGGAATAGTGAAACTGCCTGGATCTTTTAGCTTCGGTGGTAGCTTCTGCTGTAAAACGGCACTGCACTCTTCTGTTAATGCTACTGTATCCAATTCTTCAAGTTTCAACTTCTTTGAGAGAATACCTTTCATAAACCTTGCATAGCTCGGCATATGCTCCAATGCTTCAGCAAAAGGGATATTGATTTGAAGCTTTTTGAATACCTCCAGAAACTTGCCAAACTGACTATCATTCTTCTGCTTCTTCAATCTACCAGGATATGGAGGAGGAGGAAAGATTTTCACGTTCTCTGCAGACTGCTTTGGAGAAACTTCCTTAGCAGAATTTTTAGGATTCTCCACCTCGCTAACCAACTGCTCAGCTACTCTATCAGTCTGTACTTGCTCCTTATCTGCAGTAGGTGCCACATGTTGCTCTTGAACTTCTTCTTCTTCAATGGCTGAATTTTGATTACCCGTCACCTTACCCGATCTCAAAGTAACTGATTTGACATGCTCTTTGGTTTCCCTCTTGCCAGGATTGGCTTCAGTGTCACTCGGAAGAACTCCAGATGGTCTGTTCAACAGAGCACTAGCAAGCTGCCCAATCTGACTTTCCATGATCTTCATAGATGCCCCCTGACTTTTTACTATCATCCTCAACTCCTCAAGCTCAGCTTTTTCATTAGAAGATTGACCAGCATTCCCCTGAGATTGTTGCTGGAAACCTGGAGGCTGAAACTGTTGTTTGGGCTGGTACTGCTGCTGAAATCCTTGATTGAATTGCCTAGCTCCGAATTGCTGTTGCTGCTGATTACCACCTTGATTGTTACTCCAACTGAAATTTGGATGGTTGCGGTTATTCGGATGATAGGTGGCTGGAACTGGCTGTTGTGGCCTCTGGAAGTTACTCACAAATTGTGCTGATTCAGAAGATATGGCACATTGAGTTGTATCATGTGCGCCCGCACATAACTCACAAACACTAGCTACCTGCTGAACTCCCATATTAGCCAAAGAATCGACCTTCATTGACAAGGCCTTCAACTGAGCTGCAATGGCTGTAGCTGTATCAATTTCAAGAACACCTGCTACCTTGCCTTGAGATAACCTCCCTGTAGGATTCTGATATTCATTAGCAGCCATCATCTCGATCAATTCATAAGCTTCTTCATAACTCTTGGCCCACAAAGCTCCACCTGATGCTGCATCTAGCATAGGTCTCGACTGTGCACCCAACCCATTATAAAAACAATTGATTATCATCCAATCAAGCATCCCATGATGTGGACACTTCCTTAGCATCTCCTTATATCTCTCCCAAGCCTCGCATAGAGATTCTCCAGATTGCTGTGAAAACTGAGTGATAGCATTCCTGATAGCTGCTGTCTTCGCCATGGGAAAGAATTTGGTGAGAAATTTCTGTGCAAGATCTTCCCATGTAGTGATAGAACCTGCTGGTAAAGAGTGTAACCAACTCTTCGCCTTGTCCCTCAGAGAGAATGGAAATAGCCTTAACTTAACAGCATCCTCAGACACCCCGTTGGTTCTGAAGGTATCACAGATCTCTATGAAATCTCGAATATGCATGTTGGGATCTTCGGTAGGAGCACCCCCAAACTGAACTGAGTTCTGGACCATCTGTATAGTGCTAGGCTTGATCTCGAAGGTATTAGCTGCGATTGCTGGTCTGACAATACTCGATGCAATGTCATTGATTTTTGGCTGCGAGAAATCCTTAAGAGCCTTAGTTGCTGCTGCTGCTGGTTCTCCCATATTTTCTACAACTTGAATCACTGGAACTTCTGTTTCTGTTTCTTCTTTATTTTCCAGCTTCTCTTTATTCGCTTGAGAACGCGTTCGCATACACGCTCAAGTACCTGAGAACACAAAACAACACAAAAACTATTAGTAACCGATCCGAGTCAATGAACTTTAACGACCACTGATGTCAAGCACATAAACTATAACAAATCCCCGGCAGCGGCGCCAAAAACTTGTTCGCACAAAATCACGCAAGCGTACGTGTTCACAAGTAATATAGAATGAAGTAGAGTTCGTTCCCACAGAGATTGTATAATTTAGTTCTTGTACCTAAGCATCAATGTATGATTATCGTTCAATGCTAAGACAATAAGCAAATTGGTTTTGATTATCTAAAATTAACTAATAAGAATTAATTAACAACTAAATTAATAGCTAATTGATTTCAAATTACTTATGAGATGGAAAACATGAGATCCTAACTTCAATACAAACTTCCTTTAGAGATCATGCCCTTTTATCAACACATGTGGTGGTTACAATAACTAATCGGACAACACGAAATAAGTATACGCTACCTTTCAGTACACGCACACCAATCTACACAATATCCACAAAAGATAGAAATCATGCAGGCACCAGTTATGCTTAGACCCTATATGTCTATAGAATTTGAAAGCATAATGGTTGAAGATCAAGTATCCATAAGATTACATAAGGTAGCATGAGACGGTTAGAAACACACCACAAACATGAATAACATTCATGGACTTATGCTAGCATGGCAAGTTCTAAATCAAAAGATTCACTGTCGCTTCACTTAAGATTAACAAGATAGATGTTAGCTACGCATCTATATGAATTAAATACAACCATGCAAGGATATCGTAAATTCACCACACATATATCAAGTTAGGCAATCAACATCTAAATTCCGTAAGTAAATCCGCTAGGACCCCATGACGGCGATTAGTTCATAATCGAACCGTTCATCATCATGGGGTTCGATGAAAATATGCTAATAAACATGACTAGAATGAAGAAAAGAATAATATTAATTAATAAGGGTTTAGGAACAAATCCGAAGAATGCCCAGTTACAAAAGATAGGTAGATCTTGATCCGTTGCTTGTCACGAACAATTGATCATTCACTCCTTAATGTTAACAAAATAAAATCCTCCTTACTGATTACAATGATAACCAGAGTTTTTATAGGCCCTAAAAACCAGATCATACAAGGAAACAACTCAGAATTGCATTAACATTCGAAAAGGGCAAAACTGTAAAATTCTCCAGAATTCAGGCTGAGCGGCCGCCTGAAATCTTGAGCGGCCGCCTGGACAATTCCCCCTGAGCGGCCGCCTGGGATCTTGAGCGGCCGCCCGAACAACTTCCTGGAATTCCTGATTTTCATGGTAATTGTCGTTCCTTGCTTCGTTTTCCCTCGCTCTTCTGGAAACCTTCTTAAACAAACACCTTGGGCCTATATCCAACATAACATTTTCAATTACCAACTCCGATCCTGAGATAAAAATCCTGCACATTTCCACTAAAAAACTAATCAAAACACGACATACTTGAGGCCAAAACTATCAATTCAAGCCGACATAAGACGTTCTAAGTAGATATAAAATCCACTTATCAGATGAGCTTCCATGTGATTCTGATTTCCTGATCGATGAAAGGCGATTGATTGCGGTATAAATTTAAACCCTTTCCTTCCTAATATAGTATATGTATATGCTATTTATAATACTTTTAATTTTATTTTGTATATATAGGCTCGATACGCGGACATAGTCGAGCGAAACCGGGATTGGTTTATGAGTCAACCCGGCGGGGAGGAAGAAGCTACTCATCCTATACAATGGTGGCTTGAAGAAACTGCCCCGGGGTGTGCAAGACCCCCGAGAAATCAGCTTATTGGTTATCCATGGATCCCGGCGTCCACTCTCATCCCGGATATTGCGGCAAATTATCGGGCCCAACGTGTTGGTGGTGCAGGTTCTTCAAGCCAAGCTAATCAAGGATCGGTTATTCCGGATCCCCTATTCATCAATGTAGTGAGGAATGTCTTACAAGAAGCACAAGCAAATTCGGGCGCCTACCATACTCCACCAACCTTTGAACAAGTCACAAATATCGCCAATGCCGCTCTAGAAATGCAAAGGAACCCGCAAATGGGGTCACAAACATTTTCTAATGCTATTGTTGGTGAGGTAACTCGATTGGTTCGAGAAATCCTCCAATCGATTTATAATAAATATGAAAATGCAAATGCGGAGGTAAATAAATATAAGAATTTTTCAAGTCACATTTTAGTTTAGTTATTATTATAAATGTTAGTGTAGTTTTGAATATATATTAAGTCTCGTCTACTCTTATATGTAGGCGATAAGGAGGGCTGAAGGTGGTGCCGATGATGGGGGAGAGGACGATGGAGGAGAGGGACATGATAATGAAGAAGATGATGGAGGATACCATGCTTTTGAAGAGGAGGGTAATGGAGAAGAGGAAGAGGAAGATGGTAATGGAGGAAGAGGGTAATGGAAGAGAGCAAGAGGGTAATGAAGGGTCAGATAATGACCAAGAGTAGCCGGTTGTTAGGTTTTTAAAAAAATTGCATGTAAATTAAGTTTGCTATATTTTGGAAAACTCGTGGTTTAATGTTAATGTATGTATTTGGTTTTGATGGATTATACTCGTGGTTCAATGTAAAATTGATGGTTGTTATGTACTTGTTTTGTTGGTACTGCTTTTGCTTGAATCTTATAGGTAATATTGCACAGGGGAACCAGAACTGCAGCTAAAAAATAAATAAATTGCAGATTAAAACCGACCATTTAATCCGACTAAGTAACTAAACCGACCGTTTTTTACCATTCGTGTGCCCAGCAAACCGACCGAATTATGAATAAACCTGACCGTCTTCATGTTAAACCGACCGAAGTCATAATTGTGATGGTCGGTTATATTTGGTCGGATTACAATCCCTCTGTTCAAAATCCGACCACTGTGGTAGGTGATTAAACCGACCAGTTAAAACCGACCAATATTTAAGATTCATTTTGTAGAACCCAACCACTTTCATAATTGTTTTGGTCGGTTGTATTGCTCTCTGGAATAAATCCGACCATTATGGTCGGATACTAACCCGACCATTAAAACCGACCAAAACAGGTCTAAATACGTGGGCAGTGATGTGGCACTGAAGTGGGGCCGCCACGTCAGTGGGTCCCGCCTACGTGTCACTGACATGTCACTGTTGTGGGTCCGCCACGTCATGTGAGGGCCATGACACGTGGCGCTGAAAGCCATTCCTTCGTCAATGGAAGTCAACGATAAAACCGATCGTTATTGTACAAACCCGACTAGGTTTAACCTGACCAATTAAAACCGACTGTTAAAGTCAAAACCGATCGTTACTGTACTAAATCCGACCGTTGAATGGTCGGAAATGACTCTGTTTCTTGTAGTGTTAGTATTGTTAATTTGTTGTTAGTTAAATTAGCTAATCAAAACACACTTTTGATATTTGTCTTAGCAATGAATAATAATCATACATTGTTGCATAAGTGCATGTTCTGAATTATACCAGTCTCTGTGAGAACGAAATCTACTTAATCTTATATTACTTGTGACCGCGTACGCTTGCATGATTTAGTGCGAACACAAACATACTGCTTTGCCTACCTTTGTCGTCATATTTTAAAAAAATGTGTAATATCCGAGTGGGATAAACAAGTGAATTTTGTTACCTATTTTTGTGAAATGATATTAAGATATCAGGAACAATTGAACACCTACATTGTAACTAGCTAGAAATAATGCACTGAAAATATTGGATCTTATGCTATATTTCAACAGTTCCACGTAATTAATATATCAGTTTAATATTCCACATAATAAGGCTGTGGTAACATGTTGAAAACATTAATCGACAATTATGCAATTCATCCTGTGCTTCTTGTAGTATTTAATTATACCCGAGTTTTCTTGTAGTGTAAGTTGAGGCTGAAGTAATACAAGACAAAGTTATCTATCACTGGCCTGCTTCACTTCATATTTAAAGAGAAATGGCAGGAGTACCACAAACTCATGCAGCAAATAGAAATGATGTCGAAACAGACCAAGCACAAGTTGATATATGGAGATTTGTGTTTGGTTTTACTGAAATGGCTGCAGCTAAGTGTGCTGTTGAGCTTGGAATACCTGATATTCTTGAAAATCATGCAGATCCAATGACACTTTCCCAGCTATCTTCAGCTCTGGCTTGTTCATCGACAGCTCTTTTCCGGATCATGAGATTCTTAATGAACAGAGGTATATTTAAGGAGAAGATAACAAACCAAGGGTCCATGGGGTACGTTCAAACTCCTCTGTCGCGCCTATTAAGAAAAGATGGAGATAATAGCTTGGCTACCATGTTGCTGTATATAAACAGCCCAGTTACGATTGCTCCATGCAATTTCTTAAGTGCCCGTGTGCTGGATGACAAAAAATCAGCATTCGTTTGTGCTCATGGCAAGGACATATGGCAGTATGCAGCTGAAAATCCTACCTACAGCAAGTTACTTAATGAAGCAATGGCTTGTGATACCAGGAGAACAGTTCGTGCTGTACTTGATAGGTGTCCTGAGGTGTTTCATGGACTAAGATCCGTGGTGAATGTCGGAGGTGGTGATGGAACAGCACTTCGCGTACTTATTGAAACGTATCCACAGATTCGTGGAATCAACTTTGATCTTCCTCATGTGGTGTCTGTTGCACCAGAATGTGAAGACGTTGAGCATGTTGGAGGAGACATGTTTATGAGTATCCCTAAAGCCAATGCTGCTTTTCTCAAGGTTAGTACACTTAAAACAAGTTAGACAGTAAATCTCAAATGTTTCTAAAGCAGATAACACATACTAGTTTTACATAAATGTAGTGGATACTGCACGACTGGAACGATGATGAGTGCATCCACATCCTGAAGAATTGTAGAGAAGCTATTTCGGAATATGGCACAGCTGGTAAAGTGATTATTGTAGAGGCTGTGATTGAAGAAAATGGAGGAGACAAGCTAAAGGATGTGGGGCTGATGCAAGATATGATTATGTTGGCGGTAACTGACAAGGGCAAGGAAAGGACTACAGAAGAATGGACTTTCATTTTGCGTAAGGCCGGATTCACCAGGCAAACAATCAAAAACTTTCAGTCTGCATTATCTGTTATTGAGGCTTATCCTTAGTTGGACAGGGACCATTCTGTGTCTGTCCTTGTTCAAATTAAGAAATTTTTAACTCAGTAATTAATGTACTAATGTACGAAAGCATTAGCTTTGTAAGAGCATATGCATGGGGCGAAATGAATAGTTGATTCGTGAGCCTTTTCAATTATGCAACGCTTCGTTTTTCACTCCAGTAATTGCTATCCCAATAGTTCATCAACCACTCCTTTGATTTTGAATGGATATATTAAGGGGCATCAATTAGTGGCATCTACAAAATAAAATTACTTTTCTTTGCTTTTCATGGTATACAAAGGCTATATTATTAGAACATCTCCAATAGTATTGATTAAAAATGATTGGCTAAATCAGATAAAATATTGATTATGTAAAATTTGCTGAACTTGTAAGATGTTGTGCTCTAATGGTATGCTGGCTATAATGTTTGGTTATATTGTAAATATAGCATGTTATTATTATTTCAGTTTGTTATCAATTGAATATATTTTTATAAGGTAATAGATCATAAAAAATCTTCCTTACAGGTCTTTAGAGGTTGGCCAAATATAGCCAATGAAAACAGATTATCTATATTTTTTGCTAAGAGTAATGACTCATTGGAGAGAATTTTTTTTTACATAATCTCTATAAATTTTATTTATGGTATTATTTATTTGATTTTAACTAAGGGGTCTTCTCCATTGGAGATGCTCTTACTAACTATAATTTTAAGTACTAAGAGCAAGTCCAACAGCCTCCTTGTATTTTTCTTATAAATATTATAAACTATTAGGCTCTTAGTGATTTAGGATATTATAAGGTATGACAACTCCATCAAGTTTCCTTATATTTGATCATTATAATTATTAAATTATAAATAAAAGGAAAGAAGGAAGAACAAAAAAAAAAAAGAGAAACAATTGGAAAGAGAAGAGAAAATAATATTTTATTGATAAAAGTGAAATAAGGGATCCCTTAAAGATAAGGGATGACATGATGCTCTTAAATTTTTAAGGAAAAGTTAATTAAGAGACTGTTGGAGCACAATTTTAGACCTTATTCCTTATAATTTGAGTTAGGAACTCATAAGGGATTGTTGGACTTGCTCTAACCGTCATATTTTTGGCTTATAAATAACAATATTCACTTTCCATTTATAACACTGAATTTTCACTTATATGTGTGATAATTTGTTAATTTATTTTTTTAAAACAAAATTATGTATATAATTCTATGAATTAATAATTCATTTAATATAATCAAATAAATCATGATTTTATTTTGAATTTTTCTTCTATGTGTGAGATTTTATAAAAGAAGACTACATATCATTTCTGTTGGATTTAATAAATAAATTCTAAATTTAAGGGTGAGAGTAGCTTATATGATAAGCCTTAATAAAAAAATTCTTAATTTTGAAGTTAAAAAATGTATAGCACTGTTCATCATTTGAGTAGAGTCCACTTTCAAAATCAGAAAAACATTCTTGGACCATTGAACTGAACATGATGCCAAGTTCGGTGTTGAGGGTTTTGCGATCATTAGCTATCCCGAACCGCTTTTCTCTCGGGTTGCAATTGTTCTTGCATATTAACACTGAATGATCTGTTGGCTTAAAATCTTTTCATGTGCGATTGTTGCTCTAGAACTTGAACTCTCCCTAAATACATAGCAAAGAAAATTCGAGATAGTGATGAGGATGAACAATAAATAGCAAGAGAAAGATTCTGGAATTATTTTTCAGCAACATGATTGTGTACTGAACATTAAACAAATATATATATGGTTAAAAACAACTCAAAATAATGTAGTAAATCTTGATAATAAACAAAGAAGATTAACCAATTCACTTGAAGTTTTAAATTACAGAGGTTTAGCAACTTAAAGCCATCATAGTAATGTGTCTTTTTAGGTTTTACTGCTCAGCTTAGACATATTTTCTAGAAAGACCTATATCAATGGAATACTAAGTGCCTGTTTGGCTCAACTTTTATTATGGACTTATGGACTTATTTTCGGGTAAAAATTTTATGTTTTGATAAAAATTTTTAATACAAGTATTTAATATATGCTTGAGATTCAATAAGTTACAAAAATAAGTTGGAAAATAAGTTGGAAAGTTAGGAATCTCTAACTTTGTCTTAAAATAAGTTGACTTATTCCGTAAAAAAATTCTCCCAAACACCCCCTAAGACCAATCTCAGAACCCATGGGCTATAAAGTTCAATGAATCAGTTAATACATGTGGCATTACCAACTTGATCCGGGCTTGAATAATAGTATTAACTCTACGGCTTTCTTTTGATTTTGTCTAGAAGAGTAAGTATGCAATTATGAACACAAGGAACTACTCACACCTTTGTTGAACTGAAATAGTTAAAAACCGGAAACATCATTCAAACATATATTAGTCTAATTCTTCCTAGAGTTGGGTTCTCCTTAAGAAAAGCGCAGATGGTTGGTAATAAAGCATATAAACAATACATAAAGATGGCAAATTCACTGCTGTGGAATGATGTGCACTATCACTACCAAACACCGCCTCAAGTCGATTAGACTCTGGAATGCCAATGCAAATTCAAGAACTACTACAATTTCAGCCATTGTAGGGCGGAGACTTGACTGGCTATTTAAGCATTGGAATGCAATTTTCACAAAAGATAATAATGATCTTTGAGAAATTTGCATCCTGAGATTAAAATCAATAATCTCATTTACCCTTTCTTCTTTGATACACTTCTGTGCCCATCCAGCTAAACCGGATTGCATATCATCCCGACTTGAATCCACTGCTCTTCTTCCAGACAGAACTTCGAACAGCAAAACTCCAAATGCATACACATCTGATATCCTCATCAATCTTTCAGTCGAAAAATAAGCTGGATCAATACACCCAAACGTTCCCCTGATTGCGGTACTTACATAAGTGCATTCCTGATTGCCTGCCACAATTTTGGAAATTCCAAAATCTTCTATCTCTTAGCTTCCAAGTTGTCATCCAACAAAATATTCGTACTACTCTTCACATCGCGATGTATCACTCTTTGATGAATACTAGCACCAGTATGAAGGTAGTTCAATCCCTGTGCAGCTGCGATACAAATCCTTAATCGCTTAATCCACGACAAGGTATCATTACTTCTTACAAAACTTTGATGCAGATGATCGGAAAGAGTTCCACGGGCAATACACTCGAGCACAAGGATCATTTCAAGCCATTCATCACAATAACCAACAAGGGATATCAAGTAACTGTGTCTAAACTTGGAAAGCATTTTAATATCTGTCCAGAACATTGATTTTTGAGCTTGTTTGGAAAATCAATCTCTTTATAACAACACTAGTCGCTATATTATCATTCATTCTGTGGACTTTTGCAGAGCCTCCCTTGCCGATCAGACACTTATAATCAAAGCTCTGTGTTGCCCACAAAATCTCAGCAAGTGAAAAGCGACAACACGATTGTCCAGATGACAACACAACCATCTTTCCTTTTTCAGTATGAGGACTTCATGAAGTTTGCGGAGATTATAAACATTTAAACAATAATGTTCAATATAGAGATTACAACTATCATCAAAGTTACAATATCACAATGGAAAGCTCGTGTCTCTCTAGTACTGGACATTTTGTTGTACATAAAACAGTTAAATATATTATTAACAGGGGATAACATAGCTACAGTGAAAATTGGAAGGCGGAGGAGCAAGACTAGGAAAATTGTGCAAAGATGAGTAAGAAACTTGTTTTTTCTTATTGTTTTGATCGATTTTGAAGATATAAAATGTTTTGACATATAGCAAACCTAGAAGAGAAATGCAAAGAAATGGTTGCTCATCAATCTATTGAACTTTTGTAACCAGATAGTATAATTTTATGACAAAACTGGAATCCCTGCAAATGTGCACTATACAAAATCAGTTAGATACATTATTGACAATGGTTTTGATCTATTTGTCAAAGTTCGTACCTGCCCTTCAATTATTTCACTCAGAGAAGATGGAAGATGTAAACAAGGTTCTAAAAAACGATAGGCATGTCTAAGTGGTTAGGGTAATGTGTGTTACTTGCACGTTCTGTTCCTTATATGTATCCTTGTTTGAAGAATTTCTTTCTATATTTGATCTCAACGTGTCAATGCAATTTTGAAGTCGTTTTTAGGTAATCCTTTACCAACCTGCCCTATCAAATTCTGTTTGCATTAACCATATTAAATAATACAATGCTTTGAATGCAGCAAAACAGAGTAAGACAATTCAACTAGTCCTCCATGACCATTCGATATCAACCAGTAAATAGTAACGGCATTTTATAATGCAATGATCTAAGAAACTAGGTATGATCAGCATTAAAAGGAGAAGAACTGACTTGGGGCTTGCAATGACCAAAAGTCCAGACTTGTTAGGATCAAATGCCTCATAACACTTCTATTAAACTATAGGGCCGGGCTTGATGGATATTTCCATGAACAAGACAAGATATAAATTTAAAAGTACTCTGACCAAGGTTCCAATTGAGCTACATATATAGAATAACTATGATAATGTCAATTAAGACAACCAGTCATCTTCGTATCCAACATATACAGCTGGCTGCTTCAGATTGCAAGATCAACCACATTCAACATTGAATGCTCCAAATTTTACGGTATGCTTTCTATTACTTTATTTGGTTCGGGAAACTTGTTAATGACAAATACAGTAGTTCTAACCTAACAGATTTTAGAGACTAAAACTTTTAAAGGTCAAATTACTAAATGTGAAGGTTTTCCACTTTTATTATACCCAGGGCTGGATGGTTCATAAAGCAGCCATTGTACTCCTTCCTATTATATCAATTCAATGGTTAAATTTGATAAATCTGACATACAAAGACAGTACTTCACTACTTTGCTATTTGCCTTTGTCGAACAGATGTAAAAATCGTGATACCAAGCAAGCTACCGCCTCACTATAAAATCATTGTCCTGTTGGACTGTTGGGTCACATAGAAATGGAAGTGTCCGATGACTTGCTTGGTCTGCTTTTCTTTTCCAAGATTCTTATCATGTTCGCAAACAACCGACACAATCCCACAGGTAGGAGAGCATCACACAAGTACAAATCCTATTTCTACATAAACCCAAAGCGAGGGGAAGACGGGAAATAGGAAAAAGAAAACAGGATTAATATATAGATAATAAAAAAGTGTCGGGAAGATAGAATTACCAGCAATCAGCTGGGCTTGATCCTAACAAACTTAATCTTAATCTTTTCAACAGGGAGAGGGATAGATGTAAAGATATTTGTTTGGAAAATTACGGCATTCTTATCACTCAAGGAGGCTTGAAAAGTGATATTGTAAGCTGGACCCCCGAGATTATACGTCATTGTCTTGAGCACCTTGACATTGTCAAAGTGCGAATCCTGCACATAGATGTAGAGTAAAATGAATAAATAGGTAGTAGTAATAGAAATTACTGCTAAACTTGGAGGGGGTGGGAGGAGGTTATAACTGAGAGAAACTTGATAATAATAATGAAAAAGAGAAAAGATTTAGAGACGAACCTGCTTCATGTTATAGACGCAAACAGCCAACTGAGAGAGATAAAGTAGTCCAGTCAAATACAAGGCAGGGAGAGGCTTGTTTTCTATGTCATAATATTTACATATCCAATAACCATTAATCCCAGCCTTATGGGTAGTGTCCAACCTCAAAACCCTACAGTAACAGAAACTTATCAGTCTATATGATCAGGAGATAAAGGTAAATCCATAATGAGAGATGTGAATAAGGAAACTTACACCAGTCTTGCCAATGTCACTACTAAAACATTCAATCTCTTTGCTCAATGGCGAGCCTTCCTTGACTCCCCTGCTGGGTCGACGCATGTATTTGAGGTGGGGACAAGGACGGTAAGTAGGATCATCTTTACGACTTATCTTAGGGGGATTTTTTCTAGGGACTTTCTTTGCAAAGGCAGGGTTAAGTTGAGACACTCGGTCTTGGTCGATATCTTCAGAATCGGAGAAATAATCTAGAACAGGTTGAGAGGAGAGATTTTGTTGTGATTGAAAGCTGGGATCGTCCTGGCCCTTGATCCTAACAAACAAAACGACTATCTTTGTAGTTCGGCGACACCTGAACATAATTTTAGTTTCGAAGGTTGGAGATGTGTTTTTTGAGGGCGAAGAGGCTTTAAAAGTGATGAGGTAAGTTTGAGTATCGTTAAGAGCAGAGAGTGCTTTAAATGCGTCGACAACATCCACATTCTCATACAATTCAACCTGTGTGTGAGAAACAATGACAAGTATTACGATTGGGTTTGTAAATTAAAAAAAAAAAAAAAAGGAATGGAATATAGTAATTCAAAGAGGAGACAAACTTACGGAATTAGTTTTAAAACCGCATCGAGAAAGCTCATCAAGATTGAATCGATAAATTGCATATTGAGAGAGATACAAAATCAAATTGTATCCAGGATCCTGCAGGACATCCGAATTACACAGTTCAATTAACAATCAAGATATTAAAGTACACATATCATTACAATCTTCTAGGAAACTTGAGATTAAGAAACATACAATGAAAGGAGTATACGGTTCACCGGGATCGGCTTCTAGGAAAACGATGTTTCTAAAATCTACTGTACGTATTTTAGACTTATCCGATCTTTGACGTTTGGGAGACAGTTCACCGGGATCGGCTTCGTTGTTGGTCACATCTAGTCTTGTACGTTTCGCCGATCCATCAATTTCAGACTCATTCAATCTTTTACGTATGCGAGTATACGGTGGTTTACCGGGAATCGTAATCAGTATACGGGGATTCCTCTCCCTAACAAGCCCTAATTTTTTAATTTTGGGGATATTTGCTTCTCCAGACATTACCCGCACCTGGCTGTTTGGCTTACCTTTTAAGTAACTTATAACTTATTATAATTTAAAGTGATAATATCATATAAGTGATAAGTAATCAGAACTTATAAGAGCATCTCCAAGAGTCTCTTAGCTCACTCCTAAATATATTATAAACAATTAAGCTCTTAGCAAGTTATTACATTGATTTGTGTGTCAACTCCAACAATGCTCTCTATTATGGCTCCTTATTTTATATTTTATTCATATTTCAATTCCACTTGGACAAACAATCAATAGATGAGAGAGAAGAACCACTATTTTAATAATAAAATATTAAGTTAAGAGCTACTAGTTGCTCCTAAAATAGAGGAGAGAGAAGAAGCTCTTAACTTTTTAAAGAGCCTCTAAGAGTCTCTTGGAGCTTGATTTTTATTCTCTCTCCTCATTTTTTGAGTTAAGAGCTACAATAGAGAGCCTCTTGGAGATGCTCTAAGTTAAGAGCAACTCCAAGAGATCTCTTATATGACCTCCTAACTCAAATTATAAGGGATTATGTTTAAAATTGTGCTCCAACAGACTCTTAACTTTTCCTTAAAATGTTAAGAGCATCATGTCATCCCTTATCTTTAAGGGCTCCCTTATTTCACTTTTATCAATAAAATATTATTTTCCCTCCTCTTTCCAATTGTTTCCCTCTTTTTTTGTTCTTGCTTCCTTCCTTTTATTTATTATTTAATAATATAAGGATCAATTATAAGGAAGCTTGTTGGAGTTGTCATACCTTATAATATCCTAAATCACTAAGAGTCTAATATTTTATAATATTTATAAGGAAAACACAAGGAGTCTGTTGGAGTTGCTCTAATAGAGTGTTTGGTAAATCAGAAATTATAAGTAGTGTTTGGTAAATCAGAACTTATAAGTTAAGTTTTTTAAATATTTTCAAAATATTTGTTTTTTAATATATACTAGCTTAAACCCCGTGCGATGCACGGATATTCTTTAATCTAACAGAATTTTTTTTAATTTGAATTAAAAATTTTAAGACATAAATTTTCTTGGTTTAAAATTTTAAAAAATATGATCGGATATAATTATATATGTTGTCCGTGATATTTTTAGAAAATGATGGATTTTAGTTTGAAAATATTGAAAAGATATTGAAAAGATGAAATATTTTAACTGAAAAACGTAATCAGTTAGTTATTAGTTATTATATTGTTATTATTTTATTGTACTTAAATAAAGCAAACCAAATAGGTTTTTCTGAAAAAAAATAAAAAAAATAGAAAAGGTAATGTATTTTAGCTGAAAATGATAATTGGTTAATTATTAGTAATTATAATATTTTATTTTATTAAACATAATTGCTCATAGTTTTTTTAGAAAAGGAAAAATTTTAGCTAGATAAACTGTATTTTACGCAAAAAGAAAAACTGACTATTGAAAAATAGAAAAGGTAGCATATTTTACTTGTAAAAGGAAAAAATTTCTCATATTTTATGTGAAAAAAATTAGTTATTGAAAAATACAAAAGGTAACATATTTTGCCTGAAGAAGGAAATTTATTAGTTATTAGTAGTTATAAATAACTAAGTAAGGATAATTATGTAAAATAACATGTACCATTAAATAAGGGTAAATAAATAAAATTAACTGAAAAAAATAGAAAAATATAAAAGGTAACATATTTTAGCTGAAAAACGTAATTGATTAATTATTAATAATTATAATATTTTATTTTATTAAACAAAATTGCTAATAGTGTTAAATAGAACCGCCGGTGATATAGTTGGAAAAAGGGAGGTTTTAGTTAGAGAAAAGAGAAAGGTAACATGAAGATGGCATGATTTATGTGAAAATGGCAATTGATTAGTTTATAGTAATTATAATTTAATTATGTTATTTTACTAAATAAAATTGCTCATAGTTTTTAGAAAATGAGAAATTAATGTTGCCTGTTACATTTCTAGAAAAAAAGGAAATTTAATTAGAAAAAATAGAAAAGATGATATATTTTAGTTTAAAAGGTAATCGGTTAATTATTAGTATTATAATATTATTATTATTATTTTTTTATTAAATAGAAACGCCGGTGATATAATTGGAAAAAAGGAGTTTTAGTAAGATAAAAGAAAAAAGGTAACGTGTTTTGGCTGAAAAAGGTAACCGTCCATGATATAATTGGAAAAAGAAAGATTTTAGTTAGAGAAAAGAGAAAAGGTAATGTGTTTTGACTGAAAAAAGTAATTGATTAGTTAATAGTAATTATAATATAATTATGTTATTTTATTAAACAAAATTGCTCATAATGTTTTTAAAAAAGAGAAATTTTAGTTAAATAAAATGTAAAAGATATTCTAATTTACCTGAAAAAAGAAATTATTTAATTATTAAAAAATAGAAAAGGTAATATGTTTAACTTGAAAAAGGAAATTGATTCATAAAGGAGAAATTTTAGTTAGATAAAATATAAAAGATATTGTATTTTACTTGAAAAAGGAAATTATTTAATTCTTGAAAAGTAGAAAAGATAATATGTTTAATCTGAAAAAGGAAATTGATTAGTTAGTAGTAATTGAGTAAGGGTAAATAAGTAAAATCAACAGGTACCGTACCGACCGACCGACCAACCGACCAACCAAACTTTTAATGTTTCGGCTTTTATATAATAGTATAGATAAGTGGATATCAATGGATACATCTCGATGAGTAGAGAAATTTGATATGTACATATCAATTTTCTAATGAACGAATTAAAAGATATATGATTTTGAAGATTTGAAGAATATTATATATTGCGTGTATCGAGAAATAAGAATAAGTTGAAAGTTGAATGTTAGGATTTCTTAACATTCAACTTATCCCATATAAGTTTAATAAATGGGCTTTCTCTTATTTTGCCAAACAGGCTAAGAAAATGAGGAACGGACTTTCATCATATAAGCCGACTTATATGATGAGCCAAACATGCACTAAATATTATCACTCCACTTTCTGAGTTTTGAGTCTTTTGACCCACCCCCGCATCTCTATATATACACCTATATAAATATCTCATTCCTATTTGGTTATAGTTTCTCCTTAATTTCTTTTTTTTTTTAAAGTAAGTTTCTCCTTAATTTCTATTTATCCGATTTATTTTTATATAAATATCTCATTCCTATTTGGTTATAGTTTCTCCTTAATTTCTATTTATCTGATTTGCTTTTATATAAATATCTCATCCCTATTTGGTTTTAGTTTCTCCTTAATTTCTATTTATCCGGTTTACTTTTATTAACTTATAGTCCGTTCAAAAGTACGAATTATTAAATTCAATAAATATTTATGTTATATTATATTATCAATATTAAATTTTAATAGTTATATAATCTTTTCTAATGAACTGATTTCTTGTTAAACACGATTCTTTTGATTGAGTTACTCTCTCGTTAAAACCGAAATCTCAACTTTAACATATATTGTAAAGACTTATTTTATAATTTTTATCCATAAAAATCAAACCCTAAAAAAAAACTTATGACGTCAGTATCAAATTCTAATAGCTAATACAATCTTTTCAAGTGAGTCGTCTTCCCGTTAAAACATGTTTCGAGCCGTTCTTATTTGGAACCGAAATTCTAACTTCATTACATATTATTGATGACGCTTATCTAATGAATTAATTTTTTTTCTCGCTCTCTCGTTAAGATCAAAACCCTAACTTTTACATATATTACTTGTAAAATAATGTTTATCCATAAAAATCGAATCATAAAAATGAAATTAGCTGATACAATCTTTTCTAATGAGCCGTCTTCCAGTTAAACACATTTCGAGCCACTCTCGTTTGGTATCGAAATTCCAACTTCGTCACATATGGAGTTTTAAAAAATAAAAAAAACATCTTATTTTCTCTTTATATTATAGATATTCGTTTATTTATTTAGGGTTCCGACATGAGAATGTTCTTTTATTATGTTAACACATCAGTTCTTTTCTTTTTAAATACGAAGACTTTTTTTATGAGATTAGTATTGGATTTATGAAATTTTTTCCTAATAATCTAGAACAGGTTGAGAGGATAGAGTTTGTTGTGATTGAAAGTTGGGATCATCCTGACCCTTGATCCTAACAAACAAAACGACTATCTTTGTAGTTCGGCGAGACCTGAACCTAATTTTAGTTTCGAAGGTTGGAGATGTGTTTTTAGAGGGAGAATAGGCTTTAAAAGTGATGAGGTAAGTTTGAGTATCGTTAAGAGCAGAGAGTGCTTTAAATGCATCGACAACATCCACATTCTCATACAATTCAACCTGTGTGTGAGAAACAATGACAAGTATTACGATTGGGTTTGTAAAATTAAAAAAAATGGTGTATAGTAATTCAAAGATCAGGAGAAAAACTTACGGAATTAGTTTTTGTAACAAATGGACTGATCCGGGTATAGGCCTTTATGTTGATTTTATTATTGGGCCACAAGACTATTCTTACAACAATTGGGCCGGTTCATTAGTCCAATAGTGCAAGCCCACATCAGCATATGTTACTTTATATACACCTTGTTCAGAACGGAGGAAGGCATCGAGGAAGAGAAACTATATTTGTTTTGTTGTCAATTGTCATTTCAGCTTTACATTTCCAGTACCTCCTTTCGGTCATTTAATTTCATGTATTTCAATTCAGTACCTGTTCTTCCATTCTAGTATTTCATTATCAGTTATTTAATTCCAGTTATCAGTTTTGTTTCCTTTTCATTATGTCTTTTCCGTACTATTATTCCGTCGTTCTGAATGCATATGGTGAGAGCCCTATGGTTGTCAATGGTAACCAAGAGGTTGGTTACAAGTGGTATCGGAGCTGACCTTCCTCGGATGTGATGGATGCGTCTCCATGTCTCTGCGGTTGTCAATCGTCGATTCCCCAAACTCAGGTTGGTACCCCTAATCCGTATTATACACATGAGTATGAACCACCTCCTGTGCAACTATCGTTTACCTACACTAGTCAAGGTTCTAACTCACAATTGTTGGATGAAAATCGTAACTACTATTCTGCCTATATGGTGTTTGCGGAAAGTCCTATTAGCCCAACACAGGTGTATCACTCCCCTGCATCACCTTCACCTTATACCTACACTCCACCGTTCACCCTACCTTGTCAAACCACCCTTTCTACTAACCAACCTGATTACACCCTTGAGTCAACTGTTCCTATAACAGCCACTACCACATTTGTTGATTCTCCCAAACTCATGGATAACCCTAACGATGCTTCCAGTGATAAGGGGAACCAGTGGGAAGACAAACTTACTCAAATGATTGCAATAATTGAGAAGATGCAAGACGATTTTACCAACAAAACAAAGTTGGTTGACAAGAAATTACAAGGGAACTCATTAGCTGTTGGAAATGATGGGGGTAAAGAGAATACATCGGGGTACGAGCTGTGGAATAAGGAGTGGGACTGGGATGATGAGAGTGATGTTGATATAGAAACAGAAGTTGAAGATGCTAGTGCTAAAAATGATAGTGGCCGCTTATTGAGAAAAATGTTCTCGTGTTTGTTGAAGCTATTGGTGTTGTTGCTAGCGAAGGCTTAAAGGGAAGTGTTCCTGAAGAAGATGGTGTCATATTTACCCCTGGAGAAGACTCCATTGCGGAAGATATACAAGTGAAGCTAGCTGTACCGGGAGTGGTCATTGTTGGGGACGAAGTAAATGTATAGGTGGATGTGTTTAAACCTGGGGTGGCTGTTGTTGGTAAAGTGGAAGGAAATTGTCAAGTTGATGGCTATGTTGGATATTTTAAAAAAAACGAAAACAAGGCAGTTACACCGGTTAAGGGAGATGCTAAACCCGAGCTAGGAGTTGTTTCTACCCCTAATTCAGTTGGTGTTGGTGCTTAAACCGTGGTTGGTTCTGTTGATAAAAGATTGAGTGTCGAAGGTTTGGGTAGTGTTGGTGATGAAGGAAGTGCAACTGCTATGGTTGGGATTGCAAGTAGTTCCAGCAAATTAACAAATACTTTTAATGATTCATTTGTGGTGGATAACTTACAAACACGTCAAAATTCTAGTTCTATTGCAGAGTATGTGGAGGATTTTATGCACATTAAATCCAGAGCTGAGTTCATTGTTCAACGTAGTTTTGATGACGGCCTTCTTGCTTACTGTTTCATTGAAGGGTTGAAAGAAGAAATTCGAGAGGCACTAGAATTGTGGGCACCTCAAACTCTACAAGCGGATATTTATTTGGATACATTTCAGGAATTATTGATTGAAGAGAACCTGTTGATTGAAAGTATAGTGGTAAAAATAGATGAAGGGTTGAAAGAATTAGAACCACAAGTTCAACTTGAGTCTGCTTTTATTGTAGAACTTGTTGATTCGAGTAAAGTGGGAAGTAAGAATTTGGACAGTGCAAAACAGTCACAATTGTCGATTCCAATGTCTATTCGCCAAATGTTTGATGAAAGTTGGGAGAGAGGGTTTGTTTTTGATACCCCAGTAGCAACTACATATGTTACTAATTCCCTAATTATCCATCCGGAGCTGAACGTGAGTGCTTGGACACCATATTCTGCCCACAAACCTGCTGAGAATGATAGGATTTTTTACAACCTACATGAAAATGAGTACGGTAAGAGTCAAGGGCTACCATATTCCAGGCCTATGTTTGTTGGATCTCCCCATTGGTTGGCTCCAGAAGTCATTCAGGAGAGCAAATATGATGGAAAGGTGAATGTCGGGGCCCTTGTAGTGTCTGCGATTGCAATGGCAGCGGGTCTCCCTCCAAGATCATCAGTGCATCCCATGAGGGTATTGTTCATGTTATCCATTGTTCTAGCTCCAATGCTCGAGGATAAAGAGAAATGGTCTCTTGTATTTCGTGATTTTATTGCAAAGTTCCTTACAAAAGAACCTCGTCTCCGTCCTACCGCAACTGAGATGTTAAAGCATAAATTTATTGAGACATGCAGAACTGAAGCCTCCATAATGTTGCCCATGCTGGAGAAAGCCAAACAAGTGAGGGCGTTAATGATTTTGGAAGCACAAATTGCATTAAGAACCTTTATAGCAGGAGATAGCCCAAGGAGAAGCCTAAAGGTGAATGAATACTATGGAGATACTGTCCTATCTAGGCATCAAGATAGTCTTTTGGTTGCTAAAGTGTTACAAGTAGACAGTATACCCGGAACTACACTCCGAGGTGCTGAACAGACTGAAAAAATGACTATAGTACTGTAATAGTTTGTCATGCTGTGGAGATAGACAAAATAGTAGAAGGGTCACACGAGCTTCTGTATTTTGGAATGAGACTCGAACACCAATCGTATTCAGGTCTGCCAATAAATATTGTAAAAGCGTGGGGTTTCGAAGTTTGTTTGTTTTTAATTGGTGTTGCTTCTACTTGGTTGAATGATTCAATAAGTACAACAATTGAAATCATTCAACATCGAAATATATTATCAGAATTATCTACTACAAAGAGAAGAGCATGGTATGTATTTGTCAGCTATCACAATATTCTTAGTGGCTTGTCCAGGAATATAGTTCAACCAGTTGCAGAGATAAATATAATAGGCATTTGGTCTACTAGTTCTGGAATTGTGCAGCCTATGGACTCCAATATTATTGCAAAGTTGTTTCAGGCGTCTAAAGATATGGATGAGATCACCATGACAGAGTGCGGAAATTTGGTCGAGGTTGCATTTAAGTCTATTCAGTGTGCATCTTATGTCCTTTCGAGGATGCAATGGAGACCACAAATTTCTTTCACAAAACACAGTGAAGCAGAACAGCTACGAAGAATAACTGAAATTGCATCAGTTACAGCTAGTTCACCTTGTTACAGTTGTTGGGGAGTAGAATTTAAAGCGAAAGTTGATCCAGTAGCCTACAAAAAGGGAATCTTTCTAAATGTTTCTTGGATCACAAGTGCTCTTCACCTTCACAAGCAACCAAGCCGACTACTGATTCAGAAATCTCAGCATTTTGATCCTCATAGAGCATCAATCAATCCGTCTCCATTTAGTCCAATATGGGAAGCATCAATATTAGCTATTGTCAAGAGGAGGTTCCTTGCATGGTTTTGGACTGTTTTGCGTCTAGTATTTGATCCAGGAGATTATGGTTCTTACCAAGTCTTTTTTGAAATTCAATAATCCTTGAGGACAAGGATTTCTTAAGGGGGATGGATTGTAACAAATGGACTGATCTGAGTATAGGCCTTTATGTTGATTTTATTATTGGGCCACAAGACTATTCTTACAACAATTGGGCCGGTTCATTATTCCAATAGTGCAAGCCCACATCAGCATATGTTACTTTATATACACCTTGTTCAGAACGGAGGAAGGCATCGAGGAAGAGAAACTTTATTTGTTTTGTTGTCAATTGTCATTTCAACTTTACATTTCCAGTACCTCCTTTCGGTCATTCAATTTCATGTCTTTCAATACTTGTATTTCAATTCAGTACCTGTTCTTCCATTCTAGTCTTTCATTATCAGTTATTTAATTCCAGTTATCAGTTTTGTTTCCTTTTCATTATGTCTTTTCCGTACTATTATTCCGTCGTTCCGAATGCATATGTTGAGAGCCCTATGGTTGTCAATGGTAACCAAGAGGTTGGTTACAGTTTTAAAACCGCATCGAGAAAGCTGATCAATATTGAATCGATAAATTGCATATTGAGAGAGATAGAAAATTAAATTGTATCATGGATCCTGCAGGACATAAGAATTACACAGTTCAATTAACGATCAAGATATTACAATACACATATCATTGCAATCTTCTTGAGATTAAGAAACATACGATGAAAGGAGTATACGCTTCACCGGGATCGGCTTCGATGTTGCTGATCGCATCTAGTCTTGTATGCTTCGACGATCCAGACTCATCCAATCTTTTACGTTTGTTGCTGCAACTCCACTCAGATTCATCTAAATTTCTACTTTTCACAATCAGTGCATCGGGAATCCTCTCCATAACAAGCCCTAATTTTTTAATGGGTTTATCTAATGTGCGCGTTCAAGGCACACAATAAAAATTTAATTGTACCTTTTGATTAGTTTATAACGGTTTTGCATCTGAAAAATTTCAACTAATTAAAATTAGTTTAGAGTATGTACTTAATTGGACACATTAAATACACTAGAAATATCATTTATTTTGAGATATTTGCTTCTCGAGATTTGACCCGAACCTATTAAATATTAGGTTTTTTTTCAAAAATATTCATGTTGTATAATTTTTTTTCCAAAATACGGTTGCAAATTCAAACCTGGTTTGCAATCCTAAATGAAATATTTCCAATCCTTAATGCAACATTTGCAACCTAGCCTCTAACTTTAAGTAATATTTTTTAAAATACTTTCAAAAAAATTTGGTATTCTTATGAATATTCCTAAATATTATCACTCCACTTTCTCCTGTCTTGAGTTTTGACTTTTGCCCACCCACACTCTATATATACACCCACTAAATATCTCATTCCTATTTCATTTTAGTTTCTCTTTAATTTTTATTTATCCAATTTGTTTTTTATTAACTTATAGTTCGTGTGAAGCATAGATTATTTTTATTTACTTATAATATATTATAAATATTACTTTTAATATGTTGGGCGAATTCGAACCTTAAATCTTTATATATAAACAATTTTTAATATTAAATCTAAATTAATATGCTATTAGCGGGAATCGAACCTTCAATATTTATATATAATATAATTTAGTACGAATTTTATATTAAAATGCATCATTAATTTGAGTTGTAACGGTTGTGAATGAAAAGGATAACCGAAATTGAGGGTAACAAAAAATAAGGGATTAACCAAATTGCAAAATATACCCCCTTTTGCTTATTATAATTTAGTATAGATTCATCTAAATATTTATTAATTAAAATTTTCCCACCCAACATTTTCTTATCCGTGCTATGCATCCATAGATAATATATAACATATTTAATTAATTTATAAATATTTGATTTTTTTTCATTATTCAATATAAAAATTATTACATAATTTTCAATATAAAAATTATTACATAATTTTCAACATAGATAATACAAAACTAGTTGATGAAATTACGCTTATAACGTTTTGAAAAAAAATCAATATAAATTTATTTCTTATTATATTATCAATATTATTTTTTAACAGCTAATGGTTAAACACGATTCTTTATAAAGTTGTTTTCTCATTAAAATCTAAATCCAACTTTAATTAATATATATTATAAATATTTATATTCTATTTTAATTCATACAGATAGAAACAAAAAAATTATAAAATTCTTATAATTAATGCGATCTATTCTAGACATATTCTCTTTAAACATGTGTCTAGTTTGGGAGAAAATTACCAAAATAATCATATTTGAGCATGTTTGGTCCTATTTACCGATCTAATACGGCGTTTCGTGTGAAGTATAACGGCTAATATGGTGTTTCGTGTGCCATATCATCAGCTAATACGGTGTTTCGTGTGTCGTATTAGCAGCTAATACTACATTTCGTGTGCCATATCACCGCTGATACTTCACACGAAACACCGTATCAATGCTGATACTCTTACAGGTCCCGCCAGGGGCATTAAAATTTTAAGCTAATACGCTACACAAAACACCGTATCTCGTTGTTGCTTCACACGAAATGCCGTATCAGCTGCTGATACGGCACACGAGACGTCGTATCCTTCTGTTGCTTAACACGAAATGCCGTATCTCATCGGTAAATAGGACCAGTTTTCTGAATTTCAGTATTTTGGGCCTTTTAAGCTGAAAAATGATTATTTAGGACCATCCCCTCATTTGGGAACAAAATCTCAATTTCTTAATATATTAGTGATGTTTGGCTACTCTTAAAGTAGCTAGCTTTTGGCTTATAATCCATAAGTATGATGGGTGTTTATAGCTTATTAGTTCAACTTATACAATGACATACTTTCATGCCAACTCATTTCTTATTTGCTTGATTTTTTTATTTGTTTAATAATTCATATTTTTATATTTGTGTTTTTAAATGTATTTTAATTTAAAATACTTGTATTGATATTATTGTGTTAAATAATATTTTTTTTTAAAAAATAGTTCACCAACTTATAAATAAATTTATCAAAACACCTATATAAGTTATAAGTATTCTTGCACTTATCTATATGACATTTATACTTTTAGGACAAAAACTACTCATTTTAAGATATCCCAAACATTCACATTATTGATACTTATCTAATAGGGTGAAGGCCCTATCTACCCACATATTAAATACGAGAAACCAAAATACCCACGGGCGTTCAGGATGGCCTTAAATACCGACGGGACACGCCACATGAGGCTGGTGTGTCTTGAGACACGCTACTAGATCAGGCGTATCACTGTGACACGCTGTTGGGCTTTGAAGGGGGAAGTGTGTAATACGCTGTTATTAATGGTGTCTTACCCAGACACAACATTGTTAATAGCGTATCATAAACACACGGAACTGCCACTGGCGTGTCATTATTCTCCATCATTCTACAGAAAAATGTGATTCTCTCTGTTCTCTCGAAATTCTCTGGCGATTTTCGAAGCATTTCCCGACCAAGCTCCATTCGTCACTTTTCCATAACTTTCCGTTTATGTTATATATACCATTTGAATCGTATTTTGACGTTCTACAACCCTATACCCTTCTCAATCTATTTCTTATGCTGGATTTAAACCCCCAAATCTTAACCTAATTTTCGTAAAATCCGAAATTACATACAGGGAGAGATACATACGGGGAGAGAGATACATAAGAGAGAAAAGATCGAGGAAAGGAGAGGAGATGATGGTGTTGTGGTCAGAGAGGGAGTGATGGTGGTGGTGAGGGAGAAAGACGACCGGAGAGAACTGGAGAGAGGCGAGTCTGATGATTGGAGAAGAGAGAGACGAGAGACACGCTACACACATTAGCGTGTCCCATGGGTAGTCAGGGCCAACCATTCCGAAAATCAGTATTTTGGACCATGGGTACCTCATTTTGAGGTATTTTGGTCATTTTCTCTATCTAATACAATCACTTTTTTCCTTGGGATTAAAATCTAGAAAGAAAGTGAATTCTAATTTTCACTTTCTCTAATCTTTTTAATATATAAAAAATAAAAATACATGTTATCTTTATTATGTTACAGAAATTCTTGTATTTTTTTCATACCTAAAATTTAGAACCTTTATCTAAAATTTTTGATAATTATTTTGAGGATTTCGCCAAAATTCTTTTATATATATATATATATATATATATATATATATATATATATATATATACACACATACACTATATATATAGTATGATACAATAATATAAAAAAGATATTGATATCATTTTCAATGAATTGAAATTTCTTTTCTTAATTAAATGTGTTAAAATAAATTTTAGTTACATGTCTACACTATAAATTTGAATTTCTCATTTCCTGTAAATTTGTATGGCTTTCAAATTCTCATTTTCCTATAAATTCGAATTCATATCAGAAGAGAAAATGTATAGTTCCGGCATGAAAATGTCTTTCTATTGTGCTAATATCAATTCCTTTTTTTTAATACTAAAACATTTAGGTATGGGAAATATAATTGGATTTAAGGATATATCTTCTTAATGAAAGTATAATTAACTTTTATAAAGTTTTAAAATAAAAGATTTCTAATAAAAAGATAAAATAAGTTTAGAACATCTTAAAAGAAATCATCTCAACGCCCTAGTTTCTACTTCTAATACAACTTTTAGTTGGTTGGACTCGCTTTTATTGGAGACCAACCACATATAGTTGAAAATGGGAGTTCTGTTCTATCTAGCATCGCTGATGATCTACATGACCTGGAGGCTCTAAACATACAGCTTTGTTTGGTAAGTGAATTGTAAGTAAGCACCATTTTTTAAAACCTCATTTTTGTTATTGCTTATGTTGGTTCTAGTTTTTAAAACCTCTATGTTGCTATTGCTACATATTGGTTCTAGTTGGGTCTTGGAGATCATTTTTGTTTCCACGTGGAAGTGGATAGGTTGCTTTGAGCTTTTCCAGTGGTGCTGCTAATTTTAGATTCTGTACATTTGTATTTTTCTCTATTTTCTCTTTTATAGGCATCCATGTCTCCAAAAGGAGATCACACATTTTATAACATAAAGCATTTGGTACTTTCTGCTTGTCCACTTGATAGCGACAGAGTGCTCAGTTGGATTAACAACATTTTGAAGGCAGTTCCTTTGTTGAACAAACTGGAGTTAAATGTGAGTTTAGTTAACCATTAACTAATGTGTCTTGTGTTATAGGGAGAATATTGTATAACAATATTTTGGAGGTTTGCTGGAATCACGGAGCAAAATACGGATATTTTGCTAAGAACACGAAGAACACGGAAGGAGATTGGTGATTATTGTGGCTGATCTTGTTTGTTGATTTCAGGGGTGAGCTGTCAATCATCTGTAACAAGGTGCCTACGTACCCTATTTATAGGGATCAAGCCATACGTAGTTCTTGGAGAAGAAGTTACCTAGACGGGCTAGGGTTTCTATGGGCTCGACTTGGTCCAAATCCACTAGACGTCTTATTGGGCTGATATATTTTACCCACTTATTCTGCTCATGACCCATGGCCCATTAAAGGTGACCCATGGTCATCATGATGCTAGATTAGAGTGACCTCACTGGCGAGGCTAATGGAGAAGCTATGTGGCCTCGCATGCGACCTCGCTGGGCTAGTCATGCGAGGTGGTCCACGCTGTACGGAGATAATCACACTCACGCGACCTCGCTGGGCCTGACCGTAAGCCTTCATAATACATATGCTCTAGGCCTCGCTGGACCTCTAGCATTCATAAGAGTATTCTAGGCCACGCTGGACCTCTAAGCCACGCTGGACTTTGCAGAGAGAGTATTCTAGGCCACGCTGGACCTCTAGGCCACGCTGGACCTTCTAGAGAGACGTGCATGATAGATGTTATCCCATACTAGGGACTTTTCTGGCGAACTCGACCCGCAGCTTGGGGTCGCAAACTTCCACATTGTGCTTGATATTATATTGAATTGACTCCTGGTGGTGGGTTTTAGTGACCCAATCTTCATCTCTAGGCCCATTATGAGTTGTGAACCTCTATTCTAGCCCATTAGGCCTGCTTAGGGATTATGCCAAGATTTGGGCATAACAACTACCCCCCGAGTCCATATTGTCATTGAAGATGCGATGTGGACTCAAAAACTGCTCGTCAAAACTTCGATGTGAGGCCTGTGCTCGCTATAGATTGCTGTAGATGAAAGCATAGATATCTCAAGTGCCTTGGGATTGCATCGCGATCCCTATGAATTTTAATGGTTGCAGACAACTGTCGTATTTCGAGATCTTCTCCCAGCTGCTAAGATGATAACATGTGTTGTGTGTCTTTCAATTAATGCGAAACCATGTATAAGTGAGTGATGGTGACCTCGAAGGGTTCTTCCAAGCGTAATGAGGTCCTGCAGGGACCTTGAGAGGCGACCCCATAGGTCCTTGCAGTCATAAGTTGTTACAATAATATCTTCTGTCATGCTGATATGTGAGCTCGGGCTCTCACCAATATTTTCAGGTCTTCTTAAAGTATGATGAGATGACTCTCCGCTGTTCCTTATTATTATAATGAGAGGCCTCCTCATAAGTTGAGAGGACTTCTTATAGCTTCATATGTTGTGAGCCCTCCTTGCAACCTCATATATTGCGAGGCCTCCTTGCAGCCTTATACATTGTGAGGCCTCCTCGCAGCCTCTTACATTGCGAGGCCTCCTCGCAGCCTCATACGTCGCGAGGCCTCCTCGCCACCTCATACATTGCGGGGCCTCCTCGCAGCCTCATACGTCGCGAGGCCTCCTCACCACCTCATACATTGCGGGGCCTCCTCGCAGCCTCATACGTCGCGAGGCCTCCTCACCACCTCATACATTGCGGGGCCTCCTTGCAGCCTCATACGTCGCGAGGCCTCCTCACCACCTCAATTCTTGTAATGAGTCTGCTTAGAATTCATATCAATTTTCAAGCATGACAACTACTCCCCAGTTCTTCGGTGTAAGTAGATGTAGCGGAGAACTATTTTTTCTGATCTTCAAAATTTCTTCAAAATTATTTTGGACTCCTCACTTGGCAGCTTTCAAAATTTTTTATTTTAACACAAGCCCATGTCTCCTCGCAGTGGCCCCCTCGCTACATTTTTTTTTCTCGCGTCGCGCTGCAAAGTACTCTTTATTCGCCTTGTAATTTCTTTACAACCTTGTGGAACCGTGGTCCTTGTATTTGTACTTTCACCTTGCTGACTTTTCTTTCTTTTATTTTTTAATATTTCTTTTTTCACTTTGGATGAGATCTCCTCGCCTTTCGCTGCTTCATTATATTTTTATTAACTCTTGCTTATATTATAAAAGGACTCCTCGTGGCCTCCTATGTGGAGAGGCCTCCTCGCTGATAGAATAGGAGGACTCCTCGTGGCCTCATATGTAGAGAAGCCTCCTCACTGATTGAATAGGAGGACTCCTCGTGGCCTCATATGTGGAGAGGCCTCCTCCTGCTGATATAATGAGAGGACTCCTCTATACATGTATATGCGAGGACACCTTGTTTTTTTAATAAGCCACATGTGCTCCTGTTAGTCCACATGCGGATCCCTGTTCATTTTTTTTTTATTTTAGTTGATCATGCTGCCCCGCTTTTTAACTTTCTTTTGATCCTTGATTCTGTGGCCTCGTATTCCACTTTCTTTTATAGCCTTGTAGACAGACTTCATCCATCATGTTGCTGGGCTCTAGCCCCAAGTCACATATGCTAGCTGGTGGGCCATGCATCTTTGAAAACTGATAATTTTGAATTTTCCCAAGTGCTTTGGGATACCTGATTGAGTCTTCATATGCTCCAATTTGCTTATAGACTGATTTTAACATTGCCTAGAGATAGCTCCACACTGTATAGACTTACAGACTGACCCATCATCGCCAATGGGGTTAAGTGGTCTCGCATCGTAAGATATCTGGCTTGCGGCCTCGCAACGCTAGGTACGCGCTATTTCACCTCACATGCAATTTTTTATTTTATTGTCCTCGCATGCCAAAGCCAGAAACGAGCCATGCATTAACCTTTTTTTTTAAAATCCTAGCACGGGACCCTTGGTAATATTCCATCCGCCATTTACTAGCTAGCATTGTACATGTCCTTCATGGTTCTCTTGGTGGTCCACGCACTCAATATACATTCTGTTATCGCCCCAGTCCTCTCCTCGCATTGTTGATTTCTAAGTTCTCGCAGAACTCCTTCATCTCCTTGCTATTAAGTTGCTTCCCATTATCTGATATTAGCTGATATAGGATCCCATAGCGACACACAATGGCCCTGTATAGAAAGTCCTTCAATTTTTTGGCAGCTCAACCTCGGCCCACTTAGTGAAATAATCCACATCCACCAATACATACTTGACTAATCCCTTAGCTTTGGGGAGCTCCCCAAATAGATCAATACCCCACATGGCAAAGGGCCACGGGCTCATAAGAGAAGTGAGATGAGCAACTGGGGCATTACTGAAATTGGCATTCCTTTGGCACTTGTCACACCTCCTAGCAAACTTAAAATCATCTCTTTTTAATGTAGGCAAGAATACCCATGGCGAAGAATCTTTTGGGCTATAGAACTACCCCCGAGTGATTGTCACATATGCCTTCGTGGACCTCCCTTAGGATGTAGTTTCAATCCTCACCATCTACACACCTCAAGAGTGGTGTGTTGAACCCTCTTCGATATACTTCATCGTAAATTATATAGCGAGCCGCCTGGTACCTAATCTTCTTCCCTTCCTTCTTTTCTTGGGGTAGAGTCTCATTCTTCACGTACTCCCATATAGGGGTCATCCATGTTGGCCCCTGGCTCGCTACCTTTATGACAAATTACTCAGGAACACTAGGCTTACTCTGGATTTCCAATGGAATAACCCCAAGTAAGGTGGCCTCTCGGTGTGATCCCAACTTTGCTAGGGAATTCACTACTTGATTTTTTGTCCTTCTGATAAATTTCACTTTCACCTGCTTGAATGACTTCATAAGTCTCTGCACACATTGCAGATAGAGCTCGATTTGAGGCCCCCTAGCCTGCCACCCACATCCAATATGACATGTGACCAGCATGGAATCGCTATAAGCATTGAGATTCTCCACCTTCATTATAATTGCGAGCTTAAGGCCATTGATTAGGGCCTCGTACTCGGCTACATTGTTTGAGGCTACGAATGCGAAGTGGACTGTGCTTCTTAACCTGCGACCCTCAGGGGTAACGAGCTCAATCCCGTCTCCAGCTCCTTCCTTATTAGATGCTCCATCAACATAGAGCTCCCACCACGAGGCTGAATTCTATTGGCTGGCCTCGGGCTCAGCTGGCATGGGGGTCAGAACGAGAGCCCAATCATCTCCTTCAGATTGTAGAGGGAATTTCAAGATAAAATCTGCTAAAGCTTGTCCTTTCAAAGCACCTCGAGGCTTGTATTCGATGTCAAATTGGCCTCAATTTTATGAGCCTGAAAGTATGGCCTCAACTTTCGCGAGGCCAACACCAAGGCATAAGCGAGCTTCTCCATGTTGGGGTAGCGAGTCTCAGCATCTAGAATCCTTTTACTGACATAATAAACAGGGTATTGGACCCTTTCCTCCTTGCAAACTAACACTGCACTTACTGCATGCTCAAATGTTCCTTTATTTGATGTTTATAATATTGTAGAGTACCATAGGACTCGTATATGCTTGCACAAGGGACTCATGTCGCATGATTTTATCATGTATAGATTCCTCCATAACGCCTTTCCATATCTGTAAAAAAATTTCCAAGTGTTTTAGGATAGCTGATGGGGTCTTCAAATGATCCTGATCGCGATCATTGCCTATAGGGCCGAGAGGCCTCGCATCGCAAGATGTCGGATTTGCGGCCTCGCGTTGCTAGAGGCTAGCCTTACAATTTTTCAAATTTCTTTATAAAAAAGGAGTTTATGTAATGCCACTACCCCCCGATTCCTCATTATCATTGTTGATGTGATGAGGAATCAACATGTTTCAGAAACTTTCTTGTATTATTTGGAGTTGACACCATTTGTAATGAAGAGAATTTAATGTGACCCCACTATGAGTTCTCCTTCAAATTGGGGAAATGTACACTGATATTTGTGAAGTCCATACCAAGCAAGGGGCTTGTTTGATAGATGATCTTCCTGGTGTACTGAGGTAGTTGAGGACCTCCTCATTGTCGCCAAGAATCGGGGGCGTCCCCCCTCTCCTCGACGTAGAGGTATTCCGCCAAGAATCATCTCATGTAGAGGCATCCCACGACGGGGAATCTCACAAAGAGGCATCTATTTGATCTCGATAGCCACATCATATAGGGGACTCAGTGGTCAAATAAGAGGGAGCCTCGTTAGCTACATCATATAGGGGGTCTCACGATCTCGACGAGGAGAGGGGGTCTGTCGTGACGACAATGGGACCGCTCACAATCTCAACGAGGAGAAGGGGGTCCGTCGTGATGACAATGGGACCGCTCACTATCTCGACGAGGAGAAGGGGGTCCGTCATGATGACAATGGGACCGCTCACTATCTCGACGAGGAGATGGGGGTCTGTCATTACGACGGTAGGACCACTCACAATCTCAACGAGGAGAAGGGGGTCACTTAGAACTTTTACCCTTGCCATGGCCTCTACCATGGGATCGCTTATCCTTCTTGTTAGCAGTGAGCTTCTCGAGTTTGAGGTGGAGATCATGCTCAATTAACTTCTTTCCAATGCGATCAAAGACACTTACTGACCTACCCTCAGATAAGGCGACCTCATGTTGCGATCCCTCCTTTGTCTTAGTAGTATCTTATTAAATGCCTTCTTCAGCTCTTCGAGGTAGAAGTCCCCAACCTTGATCTTCTTATCCTCAACCTTTTTTTCTGTCCCTCTCCAGTGCTACCATGATGGGATTGAGTCTTTTTGGGAGCGCTTGAGTCCTCTTGATCCTCCTTGCGATCTTCCTTTTTTACGATTCTGGGGACCGGGTTCGTACTTATGGGACCGCTCACACTCTCGACGTGAAGAGGGGGTCGTTCATCGCGATGGTGGGACCGCTTGCACTCTTTACGAAGAGAGGGGGGTCATTCCGAACCTTGGCCCCTACCTTGGCCTCGCTCCTAGGTGTCATGTAAGACCCTGGGGTCTCCCCGTTGTTGTTCCCTCTGTTCATCTTGTTCGATTTAGTCATCATTCTCCCAATATGATGACTCCCCTCCTTCTAGCGCCAAATGTTATAGGGAGAATATCATATAACAATATTTTGGAGGTTTGCTGGAATCACGGAGCAAAATACGGATATTTTGCTAAGAACACGAAGAACACGGAAGGAGATTGGTGATTATTGTGGCTGATCTTGTTTGTTGATTTCAGGGGTGAGCTGTCAATCATCTGTAACAAGGTGCCTACGTACCCTATTTATAGGGATCAAGCCATACGTAGTTTTGGAGAAGAAGTTACCTAGACGGGCTAGGGTTTCTATGGGCTCGACTTGGTCCAAATCCACTAGACGTCTTCTTGGGCTGATATATTTTACCCACTTATTCTGCTCATGACCCATGGCCCATTAAAGGTGACCCATGGTCATCATGATGCTAGATTGGAGTGACCTCACTGGCGAGGCTAATGGAGAAGCTACGTGGCCTCGCATGCGACCTCGCTGGGCTAGTCATGCGAGGTGGTCCACGCTGTACGGAGATAATCACACTCACACGACCTCGCTGGGCCTGACCGTAAGCCTTCATAATACATATGCTCTAGGCCTCGCTAGACCTCTAGCATTCATAAGAGTATTCTAGGCCACGCTGGACCTCTAAGCCACGCTGGACTTTGCAGAGAGAGTATTCTAGGCCACGCTGGACCTCTAGGCCACGCTAGACCTTCTAGAGAGACGTGCATGATAGATGTTATCCCATACTAGGGACTTTGCTGGCAAACTCGACCCGCAGCTTGGGGTCGCAAACTTTCACATTGTGCTTGATATTATATTGAATTGACTTCTGGTGGTGGGTTTTAGTGACCCAATCTTCATCTCTAGGCCCATTATGAGTTGTGGACCTCTATTATAGCCCATTAAGCCTGCTTTGGGCTTATGCCAAGATTTGGGCATAACATCTTACAACTGGATGATATGATGTTTTAACTTTGGTTCTACTCATGTTAAATTTTCAGAAACTGAAGTTGGACTCAAGCCTTTCTAAATTGTCGGAGGTGAATGATAGGCAGCTAGATGAAATCACTCATAAGAATCTCAGAGAATTGGAGATGAGTGGGTATCAGGGTACGCGATATCAAATCGAGGTTTTGAAGTATTTGATTCATTAAGCACTTAGGCTTGAACTAGTTGTGATTACATGTTCGGGTTACAAATTGAGCATAGGAAAGGTTGAAGAACTCCGTTCAGTAGTTCCCAATTTTGTCCAGATGAAGTTCTGTTAAAAATCAGTTAGCATCTCAGTTGACTGTATCAACTACACTTTCTGTTTTGACATGTATAACTGAGAAGTAGAACTTCTTTTTTGAAGATGGTCCCTGTGACTAAATGGTTGTAAATTTTCCTTTTTGAAATGAAAGAAGAGAGAGATGCAGTTAAACTACAATAGTTAATCCGGTGAAAAACTGGATGCAGGTATTAGTAGGGATGAGAATCGGGTCGAATAGGCTCAGATATGGAAATATCCGTATCCAAACCCAAAATTTTTTGCCTTACCCGAACCCGATCCGAACCCGAAAAATACCTGAAAGTTAATATCCAAATCCGATCCAATGGATTTCGGATCGGATTCGGATATACCCGATACCCGAAATTTTTTGGATACCCGAATTTTAAGAGCAATACATTACAAATCGACAAATCTCTCTCTCTCTCTCTCTCTCTCTCTCTCTCTCTCTCTCTCTCTCTCTCTCTCTCTCTCTCTCTCCCCACACACAAAGATAACTGAATTACAATTGAATTTCAAGTCCATGTGACGAAGAAGCTTAATCTCACGCAAAGTCCTCTTACCGTCGACTTTATTATTGAAAGCATTAGCAATCTTCTTAATAGCCACGTGTTCACTCGTCTCCAAATTCAAAGCCGAGCTAGTCACATAAAAAACAAAAATCATTAATAAAAGAAGCCTAATCAAATTCTACAAATAAATTAAATTGAAGGATAGAAATGAGTGATGTACCAAAGGATTCCGTAAGCGCCTTTACCGATAGGCAAGATAGGAGCCTAGGAGGTTTATACTTAGCGGTGACTTCAAAGATGTTACCGAAGGTGTTGTACTGAATGAAACGGCCGTCGTGGCTCAGGCTCGCCGGAATACTCACAATCGGCCGTCCGGTGAGACTCCTGAGCTCGCTTTCCTATGCACTTTGTTCCGAGCTTCACCGGAATTCGTTCAATTCCTTTGCTCAATTCCTAGATCTCTGCTGTTACTGACTGAGAGTGTGTGTGTATTTTTGTTTCCTAACCCTAAACCCCCTTTTCTGTTCTTTTTAGGGAAGTGTGTGTATTTGTTAAATGGGCCTAAGCCCATTCTTTTATTTAAACTTATTAATTGGCCCAATCTCTATTTAACCTTATATATTATATTATATATAATATTTATAATTTATAATAAATAAAATTCGGGTTTTTTTCGGGTTTCGGGTATCCGTCGGATTCGGATCGAATTTCGGGTTTCGGATCGGGTTCGGTTCGGTATACATGAAATCCATATCCATATCCAAAATATTTCGGGTTTAAAATTTAAATCCATATCCATATTCAAATCCAAAAAATCGGGTTCGGATCGGATAAAAAACCGGGTTTCGAATCGGGTATCCGTCGGATCGAATTTTTTTCCCATACCTAGGTATTAGATGGCTAAAGCAGAGACTTGGTTTGCATGATCTTGAAGGCTTACTAGTATATCTAAGTTTTAAAACGTCATCATCTAGAGCGGAACTGCCTTTGGTTAGTAGATTGCTCCTACAAAATTTAAGAAACCAAAAATCTCAACGACTACTTTTTAGGCCAAGTAACATGAGGAAACCGTGCCCTGAGACACATAGATGTAAGTTGGAATCATAGTAACATTTTATGCACCTAATGAGTTTCAACTGGACGTACTGGACAACAATTTAAATTAAATAACTTCAGTCATTAGGTTCATTCTTAATACTTTGTGTTATTAGCTGGAAAATTTAAAGAGCAAATACTTGCATATCTGTGAAAGCGATAGAGAACTGAATACAAATTGTAGAAGTTATGGGTTGAGTGGATGCCTAAGGTTCTTCTAAAATATAATTTGATAAAAAAATACCTTAATACATATGTATCATAAATCTATAATGCACTTTCTGTCATTTGGGTTGAGTTGATAGCTAAGCTGTCAACTCCAGTAAGAAACTGTACATCATGAAAACATGAATGGACATCCCTCACAAATCTTGTTGGTAACCGGGTATACCTGGTAATGTGCTGTGTGACTGTGTTCTGAGCAGGGACTGTTTTACGAATTTAGATTGTCCTTTGAATCAGTGAACCACACCAAAAAATGTAGAATTATACATACTTCTTGCAAGGCTAATGATAAAAGAGTGATGTAAAACTTAATTCAGACCTTCACGTAAATTAATTCAGATAAATTAATTCACACAAGCACTCAAACCAGAATGTCGTGGGAGCAGTGTTCGTCCAAAAGTGTTTCCAGTTTTACATGGGAAATTTTTTTCCTTGGTGAACATTAAACAAAATTTCCCAAGAAAAGTTAGGAAAAGAAATGCCAAGAGATAATGCACTTTAAAGATCTTTTGACAATAAAATTCAAAAGTTCACAGCAGGGTAAAATTTGTTACGATATCATCTTTAATCAATCTCTACACCAGTTACTTTATAATGGCATGAATTTCTTCTAAGATCTCCACAACTTTTCTCATTGAGGGTCGTTTTTTAGGGTCAAGATCAAGACATCTTAATGCAAGTGCAGGAACATCTGATATAACTGAATCTACCCCCTTTGGACAATACCTTTGATCTAGAAGCTTTGGGTTCACTACCGTTTTGAACTTTCTTTCACAGGCTAAAATCGGTCTGGCCTTATCCACCAAATTCTTCTTGTTCCTCCTGTTAACATCAACCACCGGCATTCCTGTCAATATTTCCAACACCACCACACCGAAAGCATAAACATCGTTCTTTGAGCTCAAACGACCTGATTAATTGGAGTATGAGCATTACAATAACTTACTAAGAATTTTTGATATTAAAAAAATATATATTTGTAACAGACCATTTTCTTTGTATTCTGGAGATAAATAGCCTTCCGAGACTGCACAATATTGTGCAGATAAGTAAGGGATGCCTGTTATGAGCGTCTCACCATCTGCAGAACCACATCTTGCTTGTCCACTATCAAAAATCTTTGGATTGAAATCCTATCAATATGGTGAAATATCAAAATATCACAAGTTAGTAGAAAGCTATACCTGGCCGTGGTGAGAATTGCTTTCAATTTTGTTACATAACATGAATTACAAATTTTAACGTACCCCATCCAGCAATATATTAGCGAGCTTAAAGTCACAGAAAATGATATGATCATCTGAGGAGTGGAGAAACGCAAGATATCGCGCTGCTCCTATCAGTATTTTGAGCCAAATAACCCAGGAAAGTGATTTCCCATTGTCTGCAGAAGTAGATTTGCATATGTACATATTACATATATAGGAAACTAAATCGAGAAGTTCATATTTTGAGAACATATCTTCAGGAAACCAAAAATTTCTACTGTAGAAAATTGAATTGAGAATTTTATTATACACTACCTGGAACTCAACATTCAGTGCTTACCTTTGTATGCATATCTTTCTAAGTTTCCCTTTGGTGCACATTCATAGACAAGGAGGAACTCCTGGCCTTCTGAACAGAAGCCCAAAAGCTTAATAAGATTTGGATGGTAAAATCTTCCACACAGATCCACCTCCGTCTTCACCCACAAAATTAAACAAAACAAAAATATCAACAACATCAAGTACTTTTATTTGGTAAGATGAAGAAATGGTACCATGAGTCCCTTGGGTAGATAGATGTAGAAATAGTAAAAATTTCATGTACCTAATAAAGTTGCAAATGAACATACTAAAGTTACTTTCTTTAACATAATTCAGTCAGGAAGTTCATTCCTAATGCTCTTTAGTTATCTGATAATTAGCTGGTAACGTTGAAGTGAAAATACCTGCATAGCTTTAAGTTTTTCGTCTGGATTAAATCTTTTAATGGCAACTGCCATTCCGATGCCAATGCTGGAGGGAGAAAGTGTGTCATCATCAAGCCAGCCCATGAATACCTTTCCATATTTTCCCTCCCCCAACATTATATCAGGACTAAAGCCTCTTGTTGTACTTCTCAATTCAGCCAAGCTAAATGTCCTTATATTTGCATTCATTCTGAGGCCCTTTGCCTGCGGAAAAAGCCCAATTCTGTTCAACCTCATTCTGTTATTTGCCTCCGGAAAAATGTCAATATTGTTCAGTCTCAATCTGTTATCAACTCTTCTGTTTTTGATTCTGTTGTTCCTTGAATTCTTAGAATTACTATGTGCTGAAATAAAAGGAGAGGAACTTTACAAGGAAGTTGGTGTACTGAACATGAAACAAATAGTTAAAAACAACTTACTGTAAATATTATAGTAAATCTTGATAATAAACAAAGAAGATTAACCAATTCACCTGAACTTTTAAATTACAGAGTTTTAGCAACTTAAAGCCTTCATAGTATTGTCAGCCAAGTGATAAGATCAGGAAGTGTGTCTATTTAGGCTTTACTGCTCAGTTTGGACATATTTCTAAGAAAGATCTATTTAATTGGAATACTAAGACCAATCTCAGAACTCATGGCTTTCTGATTTTGTCTAGAAGTGTATGTTTGCAAGTATGAACACAAGGAACTACTCACGCCTTTGTTGAACAGAAATAGTTAAAAACCGGAAACATCATTCAAATATATGTTATAGTCTAATTCTTCCTAGAGTTGGGATCCCCTTCAGAAAAAGCTCAGATGGTTGGCTATGACGCATATAAACTATATATAAAGATGGCAAACAAGACTTTAGAAATAAGTAAACTGACACATGTTTTGTTCTTTAGCTTTATCTATTTATACACCAATGTGCAACTAGTAGAGCAAATAAAATTGGAATTTTACCAAGTTCTACAACTTTAAACTAATAATTGACAAAATTCTTACTCAACAAGACTGTGTCTAGTCACAACATTTTATTCGACCACCTAAGCTCCTAATCAGCACATAGCTAGCAGGCTTCTAAAATCATTTTTTATTACAGACTTCAAAGTATGTGAATGACTGTGAGTTCGTGCTAGACTTCCTGTTTGAAGTCTAGCAAATGATCTGGCTAAGGAACATATATCTTCAAAGAACATATAAATATATAGACAAACCACACACACACACACTCAACACTAAGGCACTAACCAGAGAATACACGTATCGGGGCTGAAAGAATCTGGCTGACTTTCCTTGATAATGTTATCCTAGAACGATTTACCTTAAGCAGCTTCATTTGATCCGCACCATACACTAACTCCACTGCAGTGGAAAATTGTACAATATCACTTCCAAATGCCCCCTCAACTCGATTAGACTCTGGGCTCTCTTGCAATCCCAATGCAAACTCAAGAACTACAACAATTTCAGCCATTGTAGGGCGGCAACTAGACTGGCTATTTAAGCATTGGAATGCAATTTTCACAAAAGCGGATAATGATTTTTGAGAAATTTGCATGTTCAGATTAGAATCAATGATCTCATTTATTCTTCCCTCTTTTATACAATTTTGCGCCCATCCAGCTAAACCTGATGGCTCATCATCCCGACTTAAATCCACTGCTCTTCTTCCAGACAAAACTTCGAACAGCACAACCCCAAATGCATACACATCTGATTTCCTTGTCAATCTGCCTGTCAAAAAATAAGCTGGATCCATATAACCGAAAGTTCCCCTGACAGCTGTACTCACATAAGTGCATCCCTGATTGCCTGCCACAATCTTGGAAATTCCAAAATCTGCTATTTTAGCTTCCAAGTTGTCATCCAACAAAATATTCGTACTCTTCACATCGCGATGTATCACCCTTTGATGAATACTAGCACCAGTGTGAAGGTAGTCCAATCCCTGTGCAGCTCCAATACAAATCCTTAATCGCTGAATCCACGACAAGGTGTCATTACCTCTTACAAAACTTTGATGCAAATGATCGGATAGAGTTCCACGGGGAACATACTCAAACACAAGGATCATTTCATGCCTTTCATCACAATAACCAACAAGGGACACTAAGTGGCTGTGTCTAAACTTGGAAAGCATTTCAATTTCTGTCCAGAACATTGATCCTCCAGCTTGTTTGGAAATGAAACTCAATCTTTTTATAGCAACACTAGTCACTCCATTATCAATGATTCCTTTGTAGACTTTTGCAGAGCCTCCCTTACCGATCAGACACTTATCATTAAAGCTGTGGGTTGCAAACAGAATCTCATCAAGTGAAAAGCGACGACATAATTGTCCAGATGACAACACAATCATCTTTCCTTTTTCAGTATAGTGGGCTTCATGAAGTTCCCGGAGATTATATACAATGATGTTCAATATAGAGATCACAACTATCATTAAAGTTACAATATCACAATGGAAAGCTCGTGTCTCTTCACTACTGGACACTTTGTTGTACTCAAAGCAGTTAAATTTATTACCAGGAGGGAATAATATAGCTACAGCGAAAGTTGGAAGGCGGAGGAGCAAGATGAGGAGAATTGTGTACAGCTGAGTAGGAAACATGTTATTTTTATTGTATTGACAGAGTATGAAGATGTAAAATGTTTTTAACTTATAGCATGCATGTAAGAGATGCAAGGAACTAGTTGCTCATCAATCTAGTCAACATCTTTAACAAGATCTTTAGATTTTTATGCCAAAACTGGAATCCCTGCAAATGTACATTATTGACAATGGTTTTGATTCATTTGTCAAAGTCAAAGTGTACCTGCCCTTCAATTATATTACTCAGAGAAGACGGAAGATGTAAACAAGGTTCTGAAAAACGACCCCCCACGGGGTCTCAGATGCTCGAGCAGTGGCGCTTAAGGTTTGCTGCCTTGAGGTCACGAGTTCGATTCCCCCGGACGTTCCGGGATTAAGTGGGCTACCATGCTCGGGGGTATGAGTGTGCTAGTATGCCCTCCGGATTAGTCGAAGTGCGCGCAAACTGGCCCGGACACCGGATTATCAAAAAAAAAAGGTCCTGAAAAACAATAGGCGGGTCTAATCGGTTAGGGTAAGGCGTGTTACTTGATACGCATTTCACCCCATGCATGATCTTTTTCTTTTTAATACGCATCCTTGATATTTGAAGAATATCTTCCTATATTTTATTTCAAAGTTTCAGTCCAATTATGAAGTCATTCTTAGGCAATAATTTACCAACCTCCCCTGTCTGTTTCCGTTTGCATCAACAAAATTAGATAATACAGAGCTTTGAATCCAGCAACATACAGAAAGACAATTCAACTATACTCCATGACTATTAGGTAAGTCAATAAGTAAATAGTAACAACATTTTATAATAAAATGCTCTAAGAAACTAGGTACGGTCAGCATTAAAAAGAGATGAACTGACTTGGGGCTAGCAAGACCAGAACAGTTAGGATCTTGTGAGCCTGAACGGACTTTGAAATTTAATAAACCAAACTAAGCATACCTAGCATGTTAACCTAGGATAAAAAAAACACATGTGAGATGATCAGTTTAGCGGCAAAGGAGTTGTTTTTGTAAAACTGTGAAACATCTATCAAAAATCAACCCAATAAAAATCGAACCACCCTAATATATTCTTTATACGAAAAATAGGTATCAGATTAACCTAACCTAGTGATCAGATTTAACTCAGGTTAAACGACATCGGAAGTAAAATGTGTTTTACAGTAGATAAGTAACACATCCCCACGTGTAGTTGTGTATCTTGCAATCTCTATCGAAATGGTAAACTGCAAAACCAATGCTAGAGCATTCAAAATCATCTTCCATCTCCCTGTAATAAGCCTTGAATCAGAATAAGTGGTAGGTGGATTTTGATCCATCTGGATTAACACACAACCAAGAGTATCTTTAAAAATCATCTTCCATCTCCCTGTAGTAAGCCTTGAATCAGAATAAGTGTTAATGCAAAGCAAACATCTATCCTATCCAGGAAGTAGTTTATGCTGCAACTACAATATAAATACTCTAATCCTCAAGCAATTCGAAGTGCAGTTTCGAGCAGCATTTCCAAATGAATTGTGTTACATTTTCGCTTCATAAAAAATTGAAAGCACCATTAGTTAACCTTTGCTTTGGTACACAGGGAGATGATTATAAAGAGAGCCTTACTATATATTTAGAAAAGAGGCCACGAGAATCACAACATAAGTATAATTCAGCCATCAAAAGTTGAGAAACAAACTTTGCATGGAATTTTCGCGCTAGGTGCACCTCTTATCTCGATGACTGATTACATGGTTCTTAATGGTATTTCCATATTTATTTGTGATAGGTAAATATTTGGGTGAAGCACAAAACACTAAAAATATATTACATCATTCCACAATCAAATTTAATAAGTCCACACTTCAGATAAAACTTTGATGAGTGTTTCATTTACAAGCAATTTCAGGACCACTTACTTTATAATGGCATTAACATCTTCTAAAATCTCTACAACTTGTCTCATTGAGGGGCGTTTATCAGGGTCGAGATCAAGACATTTTAATGCTAGGGCTGGAACATCTGATAAAATTGATTGTTCACCCCTTGGACAAAACTTTTGTTCTAGCAGCCTCGGGTTCACTACCGTCCTAAACTTTCTTTCGCAGGCTAGAACAGGTCTGGCCTTATCCACCAAATTGTTCTTCTTATTCCTCCCGTTAAAGCTGACCACTCTCATTCCTGTCAGTATTTCTAGTAACACCACACCGAAAGCATACACATCATTCTTCGAGCTCAAGCGACCTAAATAGAGGAGTGCGAAGGTTAGAACAGCTTAATCAGAAATTTCGCCATTAAGCAAAAAATATATATATGTAACATACCAGCTTCTTTATATTCTGGAGATAAATAACCTTCTGATCCTTCACAATATTGTGCATATATATAGGGATTGCCAGTTACAACTGTATCACCATCATCTGGACCACATATTGCATGTCCACTATCATATATCTTTGGATTAAAATCCTGACAGTATGATAAATATTATCAGAATTATGTTTATGGCCTTTGTTAAAAGAATTATTTTAAAACTAGATAAATTACATAAATTGAAATTTTAATTTACCCCATCCAGCAATATATTCGATGGCCTGAAGTCGCCAAAAACAATATGATCCTCCGAGGAATGCAGAAAAGCAAGATATCGAGCTGCTCCTATCAGTATTTTGAGCCAAACAACCCAAGAAAGTGATTTCCCATTATCTGCAAAAAGATTTTTGTCATTTTCATTTGTGTATGTAGATGTTACATAGGAAATAATTCAATGTGAGTTTATTTTTAATAGATTTTCCATGACCATATCTTCAGGGAAGCAAAAAAGTTCTAGTTGATGGTATTGGATAAGAATTCAGATAATTGCTATCAGGACATGTGTCAGTGCTCCAGTGCTCACCTTTGTAAGTGTATCGTTCTAAGCTTCCCTTCGGTGTGTATTCATAAACAAGCAGGAACTCCTGACCTTCTGAACAAAAGCCCAAAAGTTTTACAAGATTTGGATGGTAAAATCTTCCACACAGATCCACCTCTGTCTTCTCCAACATAATTTAAAAAACCAAAAATAAAAATCAAGTACTCTTCAAGTTTAGTAATACTAAGGAATGGTGTTCTGGGGCGCATACTTAGAAGAACATAGAAAGAGTTGAAAGAAAAAAAACTAAGAATATGTATACTGAGTGTTTAACAGAGAGGAAAACTACTCATCTTCACATTGATATAAAATAATACGATTACATTGTTTAAATAGAAAAACAATATTCAAGACTCCTATAATCTCTCACCACCTATAATCTCTCAATAATATCTTATCTTATTCTTGCTGCTCAAGACAAACGTATTCAGACTCCTATAATCTCTCAATTACGATTGACCAAATCATGTTGACATATCAACACTTTATTTCTATAACTAGAATAACAGGATATATGTTTGAATTAAACAAAATATCCCAACAAGAGTAACATGTTATGTGCCTAACAAAGTGTCAGACGTACTCAGAATTACTTTCTATATATGAAAAAATTCAGTCAGAACATACTTAATACTTTTTGGTCATCTGATAATCATCTGGACATTTTAAGGTAAAAAGTACCTGCATAGCTTTAAATCTTTCATTTGAATTGAATCTTTTAATAGCAACTGCCATTCCAATGCCAATTCTTGAGGGAGCAAACGTGTCTTCATCAAGCCAACCAATGAAAACCCTTCCATAATTTCCCTCACCCAACATCATATCTGGACTAAAGCCTCTTGTTGCACATCCCAATTCAGCTAAGGTGAACATCCTTAAATTTGAAGTCACCATGAGGCCCTTTGCTTGTGGAACAATGCCTATTTTTTTCAACCTCAATTTGTTTTTTCTCTCTGGAAAAATGCCAATCTTGTTCAACATTATTCTGTTGTTTGCCTCTGGGAAATTGCCCAGTTGGTTCAGTCTCATTTTCTTGTCAATTCTGCTGTTTTTGTTTCTTCTGTAGCTTGTATCCTTAGCATTACTCTGTACTGAAATTGAAGGAGAATAAATTTAGAAGGAATTAGGGATATTAAGAAAATGATCAGCGGAGAGATAATAACCTTAAATATTATACTAGAGCATTCCAAATGGAATAGTTAAATCGATCTCAGCACTCGTGAGATAATATGTTGCCTTTCTCATGTCCAGTTCATTGGTTCAGAAAAAACAACTAATAAACTAGTGGAAATGCTAATGCAGTAAGATAATTTAGGACAGCAAAGTGTGGTAGCTTTTTAAGTGAAAGATTATGGAATAAATTCTGTGTTTTCGGCTGTCATTGTACCTTCAGTATATATAGCAATTGTTACAAGGTGTAAATATAGAATGCACAAGTAAATATACATCATCTGATTCTTCTTTGAGTGCTGATACCCTGAAATAAAAGAAAATTCAGATGCAAAGTACGTAAATGCCCTTGTGAGTTCATGTACGACCGCCTTTTTGGAGCCTAGAAAATGGTCTAGTACTCTAGTCAAAGTATATAGTTCTTTAAGGAATCACACAAACACAGAGTGAGTGAGAGAGAGATTAACTAACCAGATAATGCCCGGATTGTAGCTGAAAGAATCTCACAGACCTTACTTGAGAATGTCATCCTTGTATGATGCATTTTTAACGGCTTGATTTGATCAGCACCGTATACTATTTCCACAGCTGTGGAATTTTTCGCACCATTACCAGCAATTGTCCCCTCAACTGCTTTAGAATGATCTGGACTCTCTTGCAATGCCAATGCAAACTCAAGAACTACCACAATTTCAGCCATTGTAGGGCGGTAACTAGGCTGGCTATTTAAGCATTGGCTTGCGATTTTCACAAAAGCCAATAAAGAATTTTGTGAAATTTGCATGTTCAGATTAGAATCAATTATCTCGTATATTCTTCCCTCTTTTATACAATTTTGCACCCATCCAGCTAAACCAGATTGCTCGTCATCCCGGCTTAAATCCACTGCTCTTCTACCACACAAAACTTCAAACAGCACTACTCCAAATGCATACACATCTGATTTTCTGGTCAATCTGCCTGTCAAAAAATATGCTGGATCCATATACCCGAACGTACCCCTGACTGCTGTACTGACATAAGTGCATCCGTGATTTACTGCCACAATCTTGGAAATCCCAAAATCTGCAATTTTAGCTTCCAAGTTGTCATCCAATAATATATTTGTACTCTTCACATCCCGGTGTATTACTCTTTGATGAATGCTTGTACCAGTGTGGAGGTAGTCCAATCCCTGTGCAGCTCCAATACAAATCCTTAAGCGCTGAATCCATGACAAGGTGTGATAACCTTTTTCAAAATTTTGATGCAGATGATCAGATAAAGTACCACACGGAATATACTCAAACACAAGGATCATTTCATGCCATTCATCACAATAACCAACAAGGGACACTAAGTGGCTGTGTTTAAATTTGGAAAGCAACTCAATTTCTGTCCGGAACACTGATTGTCCAGCTTGTTTGGATGTAAAACTTAATCTCTTTATAGCAACAGTAGTCGATCCATTGTCAAGAATTCCTTTGTAGACTTTGGCAGAGCCTCCTTTTCCAATCAGACACTTATCATCAAAGTTGCGTGTTGCACACAAAATCTCAGCAAGTGAAAAGCGACGACATACATGGCCTGATGGCCATAAAACCATCTCCTCTCTTTTACTATACTTGGCTTCATGACGTTCACGGAGCTTGTAGACGATGATATTCAATATAGTGATTATAACTATCAAAAAAGTTACATTATCACAACGAAAAGCTCGTGTCTCTGCAGTAACGGATGCTTTTCTGTACTTAAAGAAGTTAAACTTGTTATCAACAGGGGACGGTATAGCCATGGTGAAAATCGGATGGTGGAGGAGGAGTAAGACGAGGAACATAGTGTAAATCCACAACTGAGGAAGAAGCATTTTTTCTTTGTAGTCCTGACTGACTATGAAAATAAAAAAATTAAGCTCATGAAGATAATTAAGAGAACTAGCTGGTTATAAACCAGTGGTCAGAATTTCACATCAAAGCTTAATTTGTCCATACTGCAACATCACTGCAATATCACTCCTAATAAAATTTGTCAAAGTCAAGAGTCAATGTACCTAACAGTATTTATTTCCTGTGCACAAAATCAAAGTATGGACCCACCCTTAGTTTATTGCACTCCTAGTAAGGACGAATACAAATTTTAAACAAGAACTGAGTAATAGTGATCGATACCAGGTAATCGTCCAATTTCTTCTAAACTGCATTTATTTGATTGGTGCATATGTATATATTTTGTTGAACTAGGATGATAAGCATGATTGACTTTAAAATGATAACTTTTCTGGGGGGTCTTTTCCTTGTGTCAAAAGAGCTCAATCTGCTCTCCAGTCATTATATTTAGAAATTTAATCGTTTTATCGCATATTATTTTTCACTCGGACTCATTTTCTACCCTTCTATCTTCGATTTTTTCATGTGTTTTATCTTATCCCGTTCGTCTGAATCGATAGAAGTATCTAAGGCTAAGGAATAAATCAAGTAAGTTCATCATTGAGAGAATTGGCGAAAAACCTTTTTTTTTTTTTTTTTTTTTTGCACTCTGATCAATGTTCACTCCCTCCTAACTAAGGATGAATTAAGAATGATTGTTTTATCTCAGGAACTGATTTCGTATCTAATCTGCTATCTTAATATTTACTCTACTTACAAATATGTAATTCGAAATCACAGATTATACAAGCACTCAAAGCAGACAATGGTGGAAGCACTGAAGCAGATGTTCAGTGAAATATTTTTCCGCATATTGCAGTTAACTCATTTCCGTAAAGAATGATTAACAAAATAGGAGAAGTGCTGATGAAGAGTATAATATTCAGTATCATCAAAATATGTTACAATATGATCTTTAAACAATCTCAACACCAATTACTGAACAATGTACTTAACTTTTTCTAAGGTCTCCAGAACTTGTTTCATTGAGGGGCGCTTTTCAGGGTCAGCATCCAGACATTTCAATGCCAGTTCCGGAACATCTGTTAAAACTGAATGTAAACCCTTTGGACAATACTTTTGCTCTAACAGCTTTGGGTTCACTACCCGCTTAAACTTCCTTTCGGAACCTAAAAACGGCCTGGACTTATCCACCAGATTCTTCTTATTCCTCCCGTTAACATCATCCACCCGCATTCCTGTCAGTATTTCCAATAACACCACGCCAAAAGCATAAACATCGTTCTTCAAGCTCAACTGACCTGATTGGTGGGAGTATGAATGTTAGATAGATCACTTGCTAAGAATTTGAATCATTAAACAATCAAACAGATAACAGACCAGCTTCTTTGTATTCTGGAGATAGATATCCTTCTGATCCTGCAGAATAATGTTCATATACATAAGGAATGCCAGTTACGAGGAAATCACCGTCTGCAGGACCAATTCTTGCTCGTCCGTCAATACAAATCTTTGGATTAAAATCCTAAAAATATGATTAAAAATTTAGAAGATAGCAAATTATTAGAGAGCTTTAGCCGGCTTTCTGTGAGAATTGCTATAGATAGAGTCATAGTACAAAAATTACAAAATTTAGTGTACCTCATCCAGCAATATATTACAGGGCGTCAATTCGCCAAAAATGATATGATCCTCTGAGGAATGGAGAAAATCAAGATACCGAGCTGTTCCTATCAATACTTTGAGCCAGACAACCCAGGAAAGTGTTTTTCCATTATCTGCACCAAACAGATTTTCATATGTACATATTACATTGTTGGGAAAATGAATCAAGAAATGTTAGTGTTATTGTCAAAGAGTTAGTCAGTCATACATCTACATAGTCAGAAGATCCCCAGTAATTATGATATAATCAGTTACGTAGATGAAGTCTAATTAAGCTTATAAATAGAGCTTAGAAGCTCTTGTAATTTACACACAAAATTATACAGATTACATCTTCTTCCTCTATCAATCTCTCTACATACTGTTATATATTATTAAGATGGTATCAAAGCGGGTTTCATCCTAAGGGAAACACATTCAAAGAAGAATTCACATAAGAATTCACAGAAGAATTTCAAGAAAAAAACAAAAATCCAACGTCCAGTTTATGTTTCAGAATCAAACCAAACTTCATACCCATAAAGAAGAGCTGTAGACAAACCACTGCAAGAAGTCTGGTGGCCAGGAAGCTCCGCACGCGCCATCACGCGCCACCGGAAGGCTTCCGCGTCCAACAGTGGTACCAATTCTCAGTTCTGTGAAGTTTTTTTTTCCCTGATATATAATTGTATGTATATACGTATTACCGGCTCCACTCTTCCGATCAGTAGGATCACGACGAGAAACACTCACCGAAACAACCTGGCCGACTTGATTAAACAAGTCATACAACTACGAATCAGTCACACTCTGATTCATACTACCTTTATTTAATTTATAGTTTCTTTTTATATTGCCCTCTTGAAAAGCAGCGACCTCACTTGTCCCTACTCGGATAAAATTTTCTTTTTGTTATTTTTAATATTATAATGACTGATACCGGAGACTCTGCAATTTCAAGCAAAAATACTGCTATAAGTAGCAGTAAATTGGGGTTCCATAGTACTCCATTTGTAAATCCAAAATTCGATGGGAAAAATTTCCTTGAATGGTTGAAGGCATGCATGATGGCCCTTAAATCCCATAAATTAATGAAATACATTAATGGGAAAGTCAAGCAACCACTGGAGAAAGAAGAAGACTTTGGTGATTGGGATTCAGAAAATGCCATGGTGTGTTCTTGGTGGTTCAACTCTATGGAGGTGCATATTCGCAAAAGCTACATCTTTATTGACACAGCTGAAGAAGTGTGGAAATCTCTTACCCGGACATATTCTTTTTCCGGGAATGTAGCCAAGCGATTTGAAGTAAAAAGGAAAATATGGGCTTTGGCTCAAGAAGGTAGAACTCTTGCTCAGTATTACTCAGAGCTGACATCCCTATGGAGTGAATTAGCTCATTACACTATTTTTGAATGCAAAAATGCCGAAGATCAAGAGAAATATCAAAAAATAATGATTGAAGAACGGGTGATGAAATTTCTGGATGGTATGTCTGATGAGTATGACTCAATCAAAAATCAACTTATCGGACAGATTCCCTTTCCGACTGTAGAGGATGCATATGGTCGTGTTCAATTAGAGGAGAGTCGAAATCAAAGCATGGCTCCCGTGACTCCCTCTGATAGATCTGCACTCATAACCGAAAAAATTCCGCAACCTGAGATGGACAAAGAAGAGCAGTTCCCAGTGGCGCTATGGGTGAAAGATCTACTCTTCAGTGTGATTATTGCAACAAGATGAATCACACCCGTGAGAATTGATTTATTCTACACCCTCACCTAAAAAGAAGCAGATGTGGAGGACGCAGCAGAGGTGGCTATCGTGGTGTATCATCCAGAGGTACAGGCAGAAATACAGGCAGAGGCAATCCTTTTAATGTTCATTATGCAGAATACGAGGTGCCTCCTTCCACAGGAACAATGACGTCTTCAGAACTCAACAACTTTCGACAGTTAATGTCCCAATTGAACACTACTCCATCAACACCCACTGCTAATTCTGCTCATGCAGGTATATCTTGTCACTTTACCTCTGATAATAGTTCTAATTCATGGATTATTGATTCTGGAGCATTAGCACATATGATTGGAAATTCTAGTTTTCTAGAAACATACAACGGTGAAACAGGCAATATTCGTGTTGCCAATGGAGCTATTGTACCTGTTCATGGACAAAGCACTTCTCACTGCCTCTCATCATCATTGCCATTATCTGATGTGTTACATGTTCCCTCCTTAACAGCAAACTTATTATCTGTTCAGCGTATTACTGAAAATCTTAATTGTTCGGTAACCTTTTTTTCTTCCCACTGTGTATTTCAGGATCTGGCGACAGGAAAGGTCCTTGGCAATGGTAAAGTGGTAGATGGACTTTATGTTATGGAAGGGAATTCTATTTCTCCCTCAACTTATCAGGTGTCATCCAAGTTAAATTCTGCTTTTGAATCTTTATGTCAGTGGCATAGACGGTTAGGTCATCCATCTTTTGGTGTTTTAACACATCTATTTCCTGCCCTAATAAAACACTGTAAGAAGGAAGATTTTTTTTGTGAACCATGTGAACTAGCTAAACATAAAAGATCATCTTATCCATCCAGAAATAAAAGAAGTTCTACGTTATTTTCTATTATTCATACTGATGTTTGGGGTCCATTTAGACATCCTACACATGATGGGTATACATGGTTTGTTGTCTTTGTTGATTGTTATTCAAGGCTTACTTGGGTATATCTCCTTAAGGAAAAAAAGTGAAGTTTTCGAGTGTTTTAAATCTTTTCACCACATGGTACAAACATAGTTTAATGCTTCTGTTAAAATTCTTCGGAGTGATAATGGTACTGAATATGGAGGTCCATTTATATCTTATTTGGACACATGTGGTATAATTCATCAAACTTCGTGTGTCAAAACCTCTCAACAAAATGGGGTAGCCAAAAGGAAAATTGGTCACATACAACAGGTTGCTCAGTCGCTTATGTTAACAATGCATGTTCCCAAATACCTTTGGGGAGAGGCAGTCATGACTGCTGCATATCTTATAAACCGTCTTCCTTCTAGTGTTCTCAAATTCAAAACACCGTTATCCTGTGTTCCTGCACCTTCTTCTCACCCACTACCCCTTCGAGTATTTGGGAGTGTATGTTTTGTTCATAATCATGCTCCCTCTCGGGATAAACTTGATTATCGGGCACTCCGCTGCGTTTTTATTGGGTATTCCCCAACTCAGAAAGGGTATAAATGTTACCATCCTTCCTCAAGACGCATATTTGTCAGTCATGATGTTACTTTCTGGGAAGCCATTTCTTATTTCTCTCCGGGTTCCTCCTCCTTACTTCAGGGGGAGATAAATCGACATAGTCTTGATAGTAAAGCAATGGATGAGTCACAGTCCGAGTCACAGTCACTTCCATTTATTAACATACCTATTCCAAACACTAGCTCAAACAGATCATCTATTCCTCCACATACAAGTAATGAGTCAGATGATCTGAATAGGTTGGATATGCCAGGCTTGATTACATATTCAAGGCGGAAAAGAAATGATATCACCACTTTACCGCATCCAGAGACCTCTGACCTCGAGACAAATCCTGCATCTCCTGTGTTTGAGCCAGAAACTGGTAATACTCTTGATCCTACTTTAGATCTTCCTATTGCTATAAGAAAGGGTGTACGTTCTTGCACTAACCATCCTATCTCGAACTTTGTTTCTTATAATGCATTATCACCTTCTTCACTTGCTTTTATGTCATCTTTGTCTAGTGTTTCTATTCCACATACTTGGAAGGATGCTTTATGTGAACCTAAATGGAAAGATGCATGATAGAGGAAATGAATACATTAAAACATAATGGCACTTGGGAGTTAACTCATCTTCCTGCTGGAAGGAAGGTAGTAGGATGCAAATGGGTGTTCATTGTGAAACAGAAACCTAATGGGCTGGTTAATAGGTACAAAGCAAGACTTGTGGCAAAAGGGTATACTCAAACTTACGGGATTGATTATCAGGAAACTTTTGCTCCAGTAGCAAAGATGGCTTCTATTCGAATCTTGCTTTCATGTGCAGCAAATCTTGGATGGGAACTTCAGCAATTGGATGTAAAAAAAGCATTCTTACATGGGGACCTGAAAGAAGAAGTCTACATGGATATTCCACCAGGTTTTTCTACAACTGCAACCATTGGGAAAATATGCAAGCTAAAGAAGACTATTTATGGGTTGAAACAGTCTCCAAGGGATTGGTTTGGCAAATTTCAGAGAGCAATGATCAAATTTGACTACAAACAGAGCAACTCAGATAACACCATGTTTGTGAAAAGACGAGATGAAAAAATCACAGTGTTGATCGTTTATGTCGATGATATTGTGATCACAGGCAACGACACATGTGAGATTACTATTGTTAAACGCAAGCTTGCCTCTGAATTCGAGATGAAAGACTTAGGAAAACTACGGTATTTCCTTGGCAGAGGTCTCTAGAAGTCCGGGTGGTATCTTCCTCTCACAACGGAAGTATATCCTTGATCTTCTGAATGAAACAGGGATGTTGGGATGTAGACCTGCAGATTCTCCAATAGAAGCAAATCATAAGCTATGTGGAGATGCTGGTGAAATTGTCAATAAATCTCAATATCAAAGGTTAGTTGGTCGACTAATCTACCTTGCACATACAAGGCTAGACATAACATATGCAGTGGGAATTGTTAGCAGGTACATGCATGATCCTCGCCAACCTCATTTGGATGCAGTTTATATGATATTAAGGTATCTCAAAGCTGCTCCTGGAAAATGAGTAATGTTTACTAAAAACAATCATCTCGGGGTTGAAAGCTATACAGATGCAGATTGGGTCGGATGTCAAGACGATAGACGTTCGACTTCAGGATATTGTACATTTGTTTTGTGGCAATTTGGTTACTTGGCGAAGCAAGAAACAACCTGTGGTTGCCTTATCCAGTGCTGAGGCAGAATATAGAGCTATGGCTAAAGGTGCACGTGAATTATTGTGGATAAGATTGTTTCTAGAAGAATTGGGACTTGCATCCACAACTCCAATGAAACTGCATTGTGATAACAAAGCTGCTATTGCCATTGCACATGATCCAGTTCAACATGATCGGACCAAACATATCGAAATTGATCGACACTTCATAAAAGAGAAGATCAATAATGATACCATTGGTATTCACTTTGTAAGATCAGAGGACCAGTTAGCTGACATATTTACCAAAGGTTTAAATCGGAAGATACTTCATCCACTTATTGGCAAGTTGGGCATGAGTGATATATATGCATCAACTTGAGGGGGAGTGTCAAAGAGTTAGTCAGTCATCAGTCATACATCTACATAGTCAGAAGATCCACAGTAAATATGATGTAATCAGTTACGTAGATGAAGTCTAATTAAGCTTATAAATAGAGCTTAGAAGCTCTTGTAATTTACACACAAAATTATACAGATTACATCTTCTTCCTCTATCAATCTCTCTACATACTGTTATATATTATTAAGAGTTATCAAATTCCTTTAATTGATTATCAAGATTCTTTTCGAGGATACTGAATAAGAGAGCAATTAATTAATTACTATCGGAACTCAACATGCAGTTCTCAGTGCTCACCTTTGTAAGCGTATCTTTCTACATTTCCCTTCGGTATGTATCCATAAACAATCAGGAACTCCTCACCTTCTGAACAGAAGCCCAAACGCATGTTAAGATTCTGATGGCAATATCTTCCACATAGATCCACCTCCATCTTCAACCACAGAATTAAAAAATAAACCAATAATCACAACAGCAACTACTCCTTAAGTTCAGTAATGTTGAAGAATGGTGCACAGAGATGCGTTGTTAGATGGACATAGAAGTAGTAACATTTAATGCATCTTTTAAAGTTTCAAATTGACGTGCTAGAAACTACTTACTTTTACCATGAATCAGTTATCAAGTTCATTCTCAAATTTTTGGTTATCTGATTATGTGCTGGTAAATTTGAAGTGAAAATACCTGCATAGTTCTAAATCTTTCCTTTGAGTTTAATCTTTTGATGGCAACTGCCATTCCGAGGCCAATTTTTGAGGGAGCAAGCGTGTCTTCGTCAAGCCAACCGATAAAAACAGTTCCATAGTTTCCCTCATCCACCACCAAATCCGAACTAAAACCTCTTGTTGTACTACTCAATTCAGCTAAGCTGAACATCCTTGAACCTGCTGTCAACACGAGGCCCTTTGCCTGTGGAAAATTTCCAATTTTGTTCAACCTCATTTTGTTGTTTCTCTCTGGAAAAATGCCAATCTTGTTTAACATTATTCTGTTGTTTGCCTCTGGGAAATTGCCCAGTTGGTTCAGTCTCATTTTCTTGTCAATTCTGCTGTTTTTGTTTCTTCTGCAGCTTGTATCCTTAGCATTACTCTGTACTGAAATCTTAAATATTATAGTAAAGCATAAAAAAAAAAAAAAAAGATTGATTGATTCATCTGCAGTTGTCTTGCATAGCAGAAACTTAGTAACTTTATCTGCTTGATGTCAGCGAAGTAATATAAAAAAATAATTTTTTTATTAAGGTTTTATCACTCATAAAATCTTGTTGATCTCTAACTAATGTAAATTTAAAATAATATTGCCAAATGGAACAGTTAAAAATATTGTACCTTCAGTATATATAGCAATTGTACAAGGTGTAAATATAGTATGCACAAGTAAATATACATCATCTGATTCTTCTTAGAGTGCTGATACCCTTAGATAAAAGAAAATTCAGATGCAAAGTACGTAAATGCCCTTGTGAGTTCGTGTACGACTGCCTTTTTGGAGTCTAGAAAATGGTATAGCCAAAGAATATAGTTCTTCAAGGAATCACACAAACACAGAGTGAGTGAGAGAGAGATTAACTAACCAGATAAGGCCCGGATTGTAGCTGAAAGAATCTCACAGACCTTACTTGAGAATGTTATCCTTGTACGATTCTTTTTTAATGGCTTCATTTGATCAGCACCGTATACTATCTCCACGGCTGTGGAAGTTTTTGCACCATTACCAGCAATTGTCCCCTCAACTGCTTTAGAATGATCTGGACTCTCTTGCAATGCCAATGAAAACTCAAGAACTACCACAATTTCAGCCATTGTAGGGCGGAAACTAGGCTGGCTATTTAAGCATTGGCTTGCGATTTTCACAAAAGCCAATAAAGAATTTTGTGAAATTTGCATGTTCAGATTAGAATCAATTATCTCGTATATTCTTCCCTCTTTTATACAATTTTGCACCCATCCAGCTAAACCAGATTGCTCGTCATCCTGGCTTAAATCCACTGCTTTTCTACCACACAAAACTTCAAACAGCACTACTCCAAATGCATACACATCTGATTTTCTGGTCAATCTGCCTGTCAAAAAATATGCTGGATCCATATACCCGAACGTACCCCTGACTGCTGTACTGACATAAGTGCATCCGTGATTTGCTGCCACAATCTTGGAAATCCCAAAATCTGCAATTTTAGCTTCCAAGTTGTCATCCAACAATATATTTGTACTCTTCACATCGCGGTGTATTACTCTTTGATGAATGCTTGTACCAGTGTGGAGGTAGTCCAATCCCTGTGCAGCTCCAATACAAATCCTTAAGCGCTGAATCCATGACAAGGTGTAATAACCTTTTTCAAAATACAAATTGTAAACGAGAACTGAGTAATAGTGATCGATACCAGGTAAGCAAAGACCATTTCTCTCCTTTTAACAAAGTAATAGTCCAATTTCTTCTGAACTGCATTTTTTTATCTGGCTTACATATAATTTTAATTTTAAAATTTATTTGATTGGTGCATATGTATATATTTTATTGAATTAGGATGATAAGCATGATTGACTTTAAAATGATAACTTTTCTGGGGGGGTCTTCTCCAGTCGACTCATTTTCTACCCTTCTACCTTCGAGTTCATCTGAATCGATAAAAGTATCTAAGGCTAAGGAATAAATCAAGTAAGTTCATTATTGAGAGAAGTGGCGAAACACCTTTTTTTTTGCACTCTGATCAATGTTCTCTCCCTCTTAACTAAGGATGAATTAAGGATGATTGTTTTATCTCAGGAACTGATTTCGTATCTAATCTGATATCTTAATATTTACACTATTTACAAATATGTAATTCGAAATCACAGATAAAATAATTTACACAAGCACTCAAAGCAGACAATGATGGAAGCACTGAAGCAGATGTGCTGGAAAATTTGAAGTGAAAATACCTGCATAGTTGTAAATCTTTCCTTTGAGTTTAATCTTTTGATGGCAACTGCCATTCCGAGGCCAATTCTTGAGGGAGCAAGCGTGTCTTCATCAAGCCAACTGATAAAAACAGTTCCATAGTTCCATAGTTTCCAAAATGGAAACTGCTATCACCTTTTTTTCTCCAACAAAAATGGAAAGCACCAACATATTCACCGCCGTTTGAGATTGGTTAAATAAGTTACTTTTGACTGTGATAGAAAAAAGTAAAGTTGTTTACTTTAGATTGAATAAATGTGTTTGGGTAATTTTACTTAAAGTTAAATAGGGGTTTAATAATTTTAACTTAAAATGAAATTTGACTTAAAAAAATTTTAAATTCATAATATGTGTTTGGGTAATTTTACTTAAAATTAAATGAGGGTTTAATAATTTTGACTTAAAGTGAAATTTGATTTAAAAAAATTTTAAATTCATAATATTTAAACTTTACAAGAATCATGGAAAAAAAAAAAACTCAATAAGTCATAAGTCATCTCAAGAGTACCTAAATGAAGCTTATGGTTTTAAACAGTTTTTTAACTTAAAACCGGTTAAAGCCGCACTACAAAAACTGGCCAAAAATGACTTAAAGCCATTTTTAGCTTTAAACTAAATTTGCCAAACATGATACACGCACATACATATATATATATATATATATATATATATATATATATATATATATATATATATATATATATATACTCATGAATTACTTTTGAGGGCTTCGGGTCTCCAATTACGATTTTTTCCTTTTAGACGTCTTTGAAAGCATGAAATACTTATTTTATCTGGACTTTGATATCTTCTTTTTGATCCAGGATGTACGTTTTGGGCCTTAAATTGATCAGTAACATTAATTCATTTGCTAGGCAGTGTATTTTTAAAAAACATGGTAAGTACATATTTATCTTCCGTTTATGGTTGGATGCAGGGAGCCGGTCCCAATCGTATGTCAGGGATACAACTTCTATGTCGTTAGATTAACCATCCAACGGTTATAATTTAAAAAAAATTAATACATATCGTAAAAACTTTGTACGGTATGGAAAAATTCAAAAAAATACTTCTATGTCCGTACCGCATAAAGTTTCTCATGGTTATTGTGTACATGCTATCTAAACTTGAATTATCTAAACTTGAATGGTGAAAATTATGGTGACCTAGCAGTGTTAGTTCAAAATTTGACAATTGTACACATAATGTAGAATTTTTGAATCTTAAGATACACAAAATATATTAATTGAATAGTAGATACACACCTTACAAAAAGAGACAAATAATAGGTACACATTATAATCAACTCAAAAATTAACCGACCAAACATTTTTGGTATATCCCGCTTTTAAAATAGGATCGAAAGGGGTACTGCTACTGAATTTGCAACGCATTCTCCCAAGTTGCATCCTCCGGAATCGAGTTCGACCACTGAACCAACCATTGAACTACAGCACCGTTCCCTTGTTTCACCATTTTTCGCTGGAGCACCTTGACTGGGTATGCTAGTAACTGTCCCTCCTGGCCAACCTGTGGTAAAGCAGTGGTGACCCCCACATTGGTACCAACCTTCTTCTTGAGCAAGCTGACATGAAACACTGGGTGTATCAGACTTCCAACCGGTAACTGAAGCTTGTAAGCCACTTTTCCAATGCGAGCAACAACTGGGTAGGGACCATAATATTTGTGTGCCATTTTTAAATGCCTCCTGGTAGCAACTGAAAGTTGTTTATACGGCTGGAGCTTTAAGAAAACCAGATCTCTTACCTTAAATTCCACTTCCCTGCGCTTGGTGTCGGCATAGTGTTTATACTTGTGTTGTGCAGTCACAATAGCCTCCTGTAAAACCTTGTTCATAGCCTCACGTTGGATTTGAAACTCAGCCACTGAATCCACCTGAGATCGATTAGCAGTAGGAATACAGATTTGTCGTGGACAAACACCATAAAGGGCTTCATATGGGCTTCTGTGTATGGCTGAGTGATAAGTGGTGTTGTACCACCACTGAGCTAAAGGTAGCCATCTGTACCAGCTCTTGGGTCGAGTACTGGCCATTGCTCTTAGATAGTGCTCCAAACAGCGATTTAAACGTTCCGTTTGACCATCGGTCTGTGGGTGGTACGCGGAGCTCATGCGTAATTGTGTCCCCAAACTACTGAACAGCTCCTTCCAGAAGGTACTGGTGAAAATTTTATCTCGATCTGAGACAATTGATTTGGGCATGCCGTGTAGTTTGAACACATTATCCAAGAATAATTGAGCCACTTGTGTTGCTGTAAAGGGGTGAGTAAGAGCCAAAAAGTGTCCCACTTTGGTGAAGCGATCAACTACAACCATAATACAATCCTTGTTGAACGACTTGGGAAGTCCCTCAACAAAGTCAATAGAGATGTCTTCCCAAATTTGATTTGGCACGGGCAAAGGTTGAAGTAACCCACCTGGGAACTGATGACCAGTCTTCACACGCTGACAAATACCACACTCCTGAATGTATTGTGTTACTTCATTCTTCATAGTGGGCCAAAAGAAAAACTGCTTCATTCGCTTAAGTGTTGCTTCCTGACCCGAGTGTCCTCCCACGGCCCCATCATGTAATTCAATAAGCACTCTTTTCCTTATATCACCTTGAAATCCCACATATATCTTACCTTGATGTTTGAGCAACCTTTGAGTGTACTGCCATTGTTTACTACTTTCATCCCCTGTAGATAGCTTGACAATAATGTCATGAGCCAAATCATCTTGATCATAGCTATCCACTACCTCCTCTAGCCAATTAAGTCGAACTGTGGATATAGCACAAACCTGGGCATGCTCCTGAAGGGTTGGCAATCTAGACAAGGCATCAGCCACTCGGTTGCCGGCCCCCTTCTTATATACTATCTCATAATCAAGACCACGTAACTTGGCAAGCCATTTCTGCTGCAACATAGTCGACAACCGTTGTTCTAATAGATACTTGAGGCTTTGGTGGTCCGTCTTTACAATGAAATGGTTGCCTTGAAGGTAGTGATACCATTTAGTTGTGGCCATGACCAAGGCTAATAACTCCTTTTCGTACGTTGAATATGCCTGATGCTTTGGAGATAAGGCTTTACTGATATAAGCTATGGGACGACCCTTCTGCATAAGTACTGCCCCTAATCCCCACCCACATCACTCGCATCTGTTTCTACAGTAAAAGGGATGGAGTAATCTGGTAGAATAAGAACCGGTGTGGTGGTCATAGCTACCTTGAGCCTCTGGAATGCATCCTCCGCCTCGAAATTCCAATTGTAAGCCCCTTTTTTTAACAGTTTAGTTAATGGTCGGCTGATCAACCCATAATCTTTAACAAATTTACGGTAATACCCGGTGAGTCCGAGGAAACCACGCAGTTGTTTGACATTTTGAGGGGTTGGCCAGTCTTGCATTACCTTGATCTTGGAAGGATCAGTCGATACGCCCTCACTCGAGATTATGTGTCCCAAGTACTCGAGTTTTTGTTGACCAAATGTACACTTACTTAGTTTGGCATAAAGCTGGTGTACCCTCATCCTTTCAAGTACGGATTGTAAGTGTTTGATGTGGTCCTCTAAGCTTCTGCTATATACCAATATATCGTCAAAGAAGACTAAGACGCTCTTCCTCAATTCTTCTTGAAACACCATGTTCATTAAGCATTGGAAGCTGGCAGGAGCATTAGTTAGCCCGAAGGGCATAACCTTGAATTCATATAGCCCTTGATGCGTGCAAAACGCTGTTTTAAAGACATCCTCACTGGCCACTCGAATTTGGTGATACCCCGAACGCAGATCTAACTTTGTGAACCAGCAAGCCCCATTTAACTCATCAAGTAATTCATCTATGATAGGTATCGGATATTTATTCTTTACTGTGGCTTCATTAAGCTTCCGGTAGTCGACGCACATACGCCAAGTACCGTCCTTCTTCTTTACTAAGATCACTGGGACGCGAATGGACTAGTACTCTCCTGTAATCCCGTTCTGGAGCATTTCCTTCACTTGTCGCTCCACTTCTGCCTTCTGAACATAGGGAATTTTGTAAATACGTTGGTTAATAGGCTGTGTACCTTCTAGCAATGGAATATGATGGTCATGCCTTCTTTTTGGGGGTAGGCCTTAAGGCTCTTCAAAGACATCCTGGTATTCCATCACTAGTTGCTTAAGTGGATATACAACCTCTTCACCTTCTTTCTCCTATGATTCAGAAACTCCAGATAACAAGCAAATGTATCCCTAGGGTGTGTGGGACTTATTCTTAAACATCTTCTGGAGTTGTTTGCTACTTATTGATTGAATGTCCCCTTTGGGAAGGTTGCCCTGCAACTCGATTCTCTTACCATTTCGCTCAATACTGATTTTATATGCCTTAAAATCGAACGTAACGGGATTAACATGCCGCAACCAATCGACACCTAGAATTATGTCTGAACCCCCCAGTGGATACACCCTCAAGTCTGTACAGAAATCATGCCCCTGGATGGAATACTTAAGACCCATACAAGCCGTATCAATAACTGTTGTGCTTCCATTGACTGGTTACTGATAAGGGAGGAATAACCTCTGCAATCAGTTTCAATTGTTTCACTAGCAGGTGGTCTATGAAGCTGTGGGTAGACCCACTATCGATGAGTATGTTCACCAGTTTGTTTTTCACCCTACCTTGCATTCGTATGGTGCTTACTGACTGGTTCCCTGCTAGAGCATTTAGAGAGATCTCTCCTGGTGTACATTCTTCCTTCAATAACGCCTCCATTTCTGTGAGCACCTGGTCTACTTCAATAGTATCTTCCCCATTTACTTCTTCTATTTCTCCCAGCATCATATAGAGCTTCGTTTTGCAGTCCTTTCCAGGATGGTACAAATCGTCACAATGAAAACACTGGCCCTTGGCCCGCCTATCCAACAACTCCTTACTACTAAGGGTGGATCTGCCCTTCTTAGTGTCTGCTTGGTATGGAGGTTTAACTGCTAGTAAGTTAGTTAGTTTGGTATCAAAAACCCCAGTCGAATAGTTCTTGGAATACCCAGATTTAAAGCTGTTACTACCCACCATTCGGTTAGATTTGCCTTCCTCTTCTTTAGCCAAAACCACTGCATCATGAAGGTTCTGGGGTTTAAACATCTTAACTGATCCCTTTATGTGGTCCTTTAGGCCACTTATAAAACTCGAAACAAAATACTCTTCATTAAATCCCCTATTCTTTGACAGCACTAACGCTCGCAATTCTTCAAACCTGTCTTCATAATCAACCACTGTGCCTAATTGCTTCAGTTTATTAAACTAATCCTGCACATCCATGGTCTGTAAATCCTCAAATTTAGATATTAAATCCCCTTGAAAATTCTTCCATTTATTCACAATCCTCCCCACCTGATAATAACGGAACCATACACTTGCTTTCCCTTCAAAGTGCAACCCAGCCAGTTTAATCTTCCTACTATCATCCATCGGAATAAACTCGAAGTACTGCTCAGCCCTCATTACCCAACTCTTAGGATCTGTTCCACTGAACTTGGGAAATTCAATTTTTGGGATGGGATTGAAATTTGGTGAATCAAATCTGGTCCCCGAAGTTGGACTTAAAGGTGGAACATGACTCGGGTGCGTAAAAGGAGGTGTGTGGGTAGAATATGTGTATTGAGTTGTGGGTGGAATATAAAGTTGGTAGTTCTGGCCTCCTGTATTGCAGTATTGTTAGGAGTAGCGGTGTTTGAGTATAAAAATTGGGAGTGTGGCACTGCATTGTTGGCATATGGGTTAACGGGAGGATAAATAGGCTGGTAACCTTGTTGATTGGTCGAAAATGGGAGGGTATATGTGGTGAAGTTATGTGTAGTGGGAATTTGTGGATTTGGAGAATTGAGGGACAGTTGAGGTGTGGGTATACTAGTCATATTGACTGAAGAATTCAGATTAGGGTTTGATTGGTTACCTGACCCCTTGCTCGGCGAATTTACTGTTGGCACTGTATAACTGTCAATGGTGACCCCCGTTCCTTCTTCGATCTGTATCACCACCTCCTCTTCCAGTTTTTTCGAGCTCTGTAGACCCATCAACAACTGCTTCAACTCTGCGAGACTACCATCGATCCCTTCAAACCTAGCAGTGAATTCCTCCCTGGTTTTTGTCAATCCACTGCTAATCTCGTCTAATTTCGTATCATGTGCTCCCAATCTGTCATCCATCGTCTTCAAGCGTTTATGCGTTTTGCGCCTGGCGTGCTTTTCACAACACTAAAGGACTGTTTGGTAAATTTTCTTTGCAACTTATAAGTTACTTATTTTGAAAAAACAATTCGTATTTACATAATTTTTTTAAGAAAAAAATGTGTATGGGGACTTTAACATTCATTTTCTTGAAGAAATAAGTTACTTATTTCAGAAAAAAGTACATATTTTCTAAATTTTTTTCAAAATAAATAACTTATTTCTAAAAAATAAGATTTTCCAGACGAACTCTAAGAACATACGAGTATTTCTCTGAATTTTAGGTCCATACCATATTGTCAATTTCCCTTGAGTCCAATAATTACAATCTTGTCCATTAATTACATCTTTAATACAGGAATATTCCTTGAAGTCTTGGCCTCTATAATTTCTTGATAGGCTTCAATTTATACTTGGCGTGACTTCAAAATTGCTAAGATACATTATACATATGATAAGTACTTCAGAACTTTGTCTTTTTTAAGGCATTATTCCTAGGACAGGGCCCCATTAATATCATATGCTTGTTGGCATTATTTGCTAGGCTGTGTATTTTAAAAAACATGGCAAGTACATATTTATCTTCCGTTTATGGTTGGATGCAAGGGAGCCGGTCCCAAACGTATGCCAGGGATACAATTTCTATGCCGTTAGATTAATCATTCAACGGTTTTGATTTAAAAAAAAATTAATACATATCGTAAAAACTTTCTACGATATAAAAAAATTACAAAAATACCTCTATGTTCGTGCCGCATAAAATTTCTGATTGTTATTGTGTACATGCTATCTAAACTTGAATTATCTAAACTTGAATGGTGAAAATTATGCTGACCTAGCAGTGTTAGTTCAAAATTTGACAATTGTACACATAATGTAGAATTTTTGAATCTTAAGATACACAAAATATATTAATTGAATAGTAGATACACACCTTACAAAAAGAGACAAATAATAGATACACATTATAATTAACTCAAAAATTAACCGACCAAACATTTTTGGTATATCCCGCTCTTAAAATAGGATCGAAAGAAGGTTACATAAAAATCACCTTCAATCCAAAGAATGAATAGACTGTTTCAACAGGACTCCCAATCTTAACAAAATAATACATGAAACACGGTTTGATAATCAATCATAAGAATTTCACTTCGATATTTAGGAAGAAAATTTTAACTATTCAATTTTAGAAAAACTGACATGATGCGGAATGGTGAGGATATATCACCTCGTCTCAGAATGTCGCTTATCCCAAGATTTTTTTGAAAAGATTTTACTTTATAAGTTTATTTTTTATATATATGTAACTAACAATTTAATAAGATTTAAACTTCAGAGCAGAGCTCTTTCTACTAATCTCAGCTGGGAAAGAACCAGTGTAGATATATATACTATTATAACGGAAATATGATAAATTTGATTATATTGATAGGTCGTTAAACATGTAACCAAAAAGAATAATGGCAGTTAGATCTTAAAACAAACGAATGATAATCGTTAAATCTAATACTAAAAGAATATTTCATATTTCAATACTTAAACTAAAGGTCTAATGTTTAAATTCCGTCGATAACATATTAAAACAAATATTTACATTATTAATTTTAAATAAATAAAGCGAGGTACTTTCCACATACAGATTTTTTAAATGCAAAGCTAGGAGCTAACCCGAGTTATATGTGGAGGAGCATTTTGGAGGCTCAATATGCAATTAAACAAGGGTGTCGTAAACGGATTGGAGATGGGCAAAGCACTAATATTTGGGAAGTTCCGTGGTTACCGTGTCGAGCAAATGGATACTTGACGTCAACTGCTTATCCAGAGTTAAAAGAAGTGCGAGTTGAGAACCTTATGGAAGTAGGGGAAAGTAAATGGGACGAAGCTGTTTTGTTGGATATTCTGAACGACAGAGATATGCAGTTAGTCAAAAGGATTCCTATCCCTATGAGTAAACGACCTGATTCTTGGTTCTGGTTATTAGATGATTCAGGGATGTTCACTGTGAAAAGTTGTTATAGGCAACTAATGGGAGAGCAGTCATGGACGAATGCAGGTTTTTGGAAGAAGCTTTGGTCACTTGAGTTGACAGGTAAAATCATTAGTTTTATGTGGCGTGTGTGTCGATTGTGTTTACCTACAGCTGTTAATTTAATAAAGAAAAGGGTAGAAATTAGCTCTGTTTGCACGTGGTGTTTATGTCAACAAGAGGATAAGGTTCATGTCCTGTTCGACTGCTCGTTTGCAAGGTCTGTTTGGACAAGTTTGGGTATGCAGGAGCTTATTCCAGGTGACCAAGGGGAGGAAATTGTAGGGAAGATGCAACAGCTTTTTAATGCATACACGAGAGAGAAGCTGGCATGGGTGGCTATTGTGTGCTGGAATCTGTGGAATCGTAGAAATAAATGGCTGTGGGATAAGGTGAGTATGTCTGAGTTCGGTGTCCAGTCAACTGCATCAAGCATGCTTAATGAATGGAAGCAATGTCAGAAAGAAAGGAAGGCTTGTAAACCAGGTAGTATGCCGAGTGTTAGGAGGTGGAATCCCCCACCCCAGGGATGGGTTAAGATTAATGTTAATGCTGCAACATTCACAGAAACTGGTAGTGCTGGAATAGGGTGTGTAATTCGGAATGAGAATGCAGAGTTTCTTTGTGCTCGAAGTCAGAAAATTGAAGCTCAGTTACATCCGAGAGAAACAGAGGCCGAGGGATTAAAACAAGCTTTGACATGGGCGATAGAACTGGGATTCAAAAACTGTATCTTTGAGACGGATGCAAAGGTAGTTGTGGATGCGGTTAAGGAGGTTGCAGGACGTACATTTTTCCATACTATCGTTTTAGATTGTGTTGATTTATTCAAGCACTTTGATAATGTGCTTGTTGAGTTTGTCCATAGGTCTGCGAATGCAGTTGCCCATACATTAGCTAGGGCCACTCATTCTATGTCAGGCAGTCAGGATTAGATGAATATCACTCCGAATTTTATTTCTAATGTACTGATTATTGATTCGATTTAATGAGAAGCAAGTACGTTTATGTCAAAAAAAAATAAAAAAAATAAACAAATGTGTAGGGTTCGAATTAGATTTTATGGTCTTTAAAATTATAAATCTTCTTCCAGTTGCTTGACTGAATATAATTTATGATTTACTTTATGTTGTTGGATGTGCCGTTATGTAGAGTGCAACAGTTTCCTGCATCTCGATATAACTATGTGTAGATAATGCTATAAAACTTTAAAATCATTACCTTTTAACCTATACACATATTGGAAAATATGATGCTATGTTTCTGTTTTCTTATTAATAGCATTGAACGATGCTCTTAAGGAAGAAATCCAACATCTTAAAATGTTAACCGGCCAAAACATTGTAAATGGGGGGTCCTCTGATGAACTTTCCTCCATATGGAGCCAATCAGCAATATTATCCTAACAACCAGGCTATGCAATCAATGTTAACTACTCAGCAATTTAAACAGCTTCAGCTCCATTCTCAGAAGCAACAGAATCAATTTCAGCCGCAACAGCTTCTTCAGCAGTTCCAGCAGCAGCAGCAGCAACCACCTCTTCTGCAGCAGCAGTACCGGGAACAACACATCTCTCAAGGTGGAGACAAGAAAATGAAAGGGCAACATCATCTGGAAACTTGGTAGAGAGCTCTCAAGACATCAGCATGCCTATGTCGAAGGATTAGATAGGCATGTTAGGTCCGGAATAACGTAGAAGGGGGTTGAATACGTTATTTAGCAATATTTCAATTTTTGATGTGAATATGAAATCAAAATACTGAATCGAAATAACACAATTGTTTGGGAAATATCTTTGAATAGATAAAACCTGGAGGTTTGCTACACAATCTAATCTTATGGATCAGCTACAAAATCAAACACTCCTAAGGATAGTTTAGGCACGAGGACCTTCTACCCGACACTTCCTGAAAGTGGGCTAAGCCGACTTTCCTACTAGATGGACTGTCTAGCAGCTTACACAGAGAAGATATAAGAGAGAGAATAGAAATTTTTGTGTTGAGGTGTGTTTTGAAATGAAATACAACAGGCCTATTTATAGATTTTAGAAAGTTACTATGCTGTACTATGTTGTACTATTCCAGTGGGTCCCACCTGCATAGTAACCACTATTACACCTACCAAATCGTGTCCGCTTAAAAAATTTTCTTCCGTGGGCCCCACCTGTGGGCCCCACCTGCATAGTAACCACTAGTTACATAGTAACTACTATTTGCACAGTAACCACTATTTACACAGTACCACTATTTGCACAGTACCCATGAATAGTAACCATGCATAGTAATCTTGCATAGTAATTTTGCATAGTATTACTATTTTTTTGCTGCTTCTTTTGAGCTTCTCTCTTCTACTTATTCTGCTATTTTAATTCACCTCAGAAAATAATCCAAGTACCAGATTAATTTAATTATTTTGTTATAAATAATTAATTAATCTGTTACTTATTTAATTTTCAGAGTAAATTAACTTTTGACAATACCTTGAGATATTATGTCTGTCTTTGATCGTCAATAGGCTTTAGCAATTCTTTCTATGAATTAATGTGTTGATCCTTCTCGTATGTGATGACACTTAGTGCACTGGTCTGGTTCACAAGTGACTATTACTGATCTTGATCTTCACACCTTCGTTACATTCCAATTGATTAACCTATAGTAGTATCTTCAAATAATATAAATACATGGAATCTTTTGGCCCTTAAACTGAATCATCTGTACATCTTATTTTGTCACTAAGGCTTGATCATGTTAATGAACTTCTTTCAGCGACTTGATCCTTGTTGATGCCCGTTCTTCAAATTTTATGATCCCTGTATAGATTTAATATTATTTATCTTTTATCCTAGTTGAGTTATATATGTCCTCTATTACATATTACATTACATTAAACTTTACAAGGCATAAAGGCTTAGTTAAGGCAGCAACATATTGGTTGCATATATACTTGCATGACATTATGGGATTCATAATCTTTTGTTTTGTGATTCTTTTCAGATACCATGCATGTTAAGTGTGTGTTCTAGGCAGTCAAAATTTGGGTTAAAAATCAATTCGTTGGTAGTGTAATGTTTACATCCTGTAGTCAGTTCTCCCCATCTGCTATGTCGTGAATTTTATCTACCTTAGGTTTTATATGGCTAATGTTGGAAAACAACTCTTGTGTTTCTCTCTAGAAAACAACTCTAATGTTTTTCTCTTTTATTTCTCTTGGTATATTTATAATGGCAATACAATGTGCCTATTTATAGACTTCAAAATACAAGCTAACATCATTGCTTACATCACTATTATTTATTTCAAGCCTACCATATTTGAACATGGAACAAAGACTAGCCTCCTTGTTTGAACATTGAACTTGTTTTCTTCTAGAGAGTTTGAATATTCAACACTCCCCCTCAAACTCGACTTTCCATGCCGAGTGATTTCCGAAACTCATAAATTTTTGTTGCAGATAAGCTCTTCGTAAATATATCGGCAACCTGATCTTTAGTCCTGACTGCCTTCATGTCAATATCTCCTTTAAGTACCTTTTCCCGTAAGAAATGATAATGTACTTCGACATGTTTGGTCCTAGCATGAAAGACCGGATTCTCGGCCAAACGAACTGCTGATAAATTGTCACAGTGTAATGGAACTCCATCTTCGGTTGATTGGTTCAAGTCCTTCATGAGTTGAGTCAACCATGCACACTCTTGTGCTTCCATCGCTCCTGCTCTATATTCTGCTTCTGTGGTTGAGAGAGAAACAGTAGGTTGTCTCTTACCGCACCATGATATAGCTCCTGACCCAAGATTAAATACATATCATGTAGTTGATCTCCTGGTGTCATGGTCTCCTGCATAATTAGCATCACAGTAACCGCTGAGCTTGCTTTTTACTCCATTCTTGTAGAAAAGTCCCCAATCAATTGTACCTTTAACATATCTCAAGATTCTTTTAACTGCTTCAAGGTGTGTCTTCCTTGGGTTCTGCATGAACCTGCTAACAACACCTACTGCGAAAGCTATGTCTGGTCTAGAAAGAGTTAAGTAGATAAGACTACCTACTATTTGCCTATACATTTTTGTATCCTTCAAGTCCTTTCCATCATAGGCACAAAACTTTAAGTTTGGCTCCATTGGGGTAGAGATCGGCTTGCATTCAGCTAGCCCAAACTTTTGAATGATATCTCTTGCATATTTTTGTTGACCAAGAAATATACCAACTTCTGTTCTTTCAACTTCCAATCCTAGGAAGTGCTTCAACTCACCAAGCTCCTTCATTTGAAATCGAACTGATAAGTTTTTCTTTGTTCGTTGAATCTCATCTTTGTCATCTCCTGTGATGATTAAATCATCTACATATACAAGGACAATTGATAATTTTCCCCCTTGAGATTTCACGAACAAGCTCGAATCTGCTGGGGCAACATGATAACCACTTTGTACTAGGAACTCCGCAATCTTCCCGTACCATGCTTTGGGTGCCTGCTTTAAGCCATATAATGCCTTCTTCAACTTGCACACGAATTTTGGCTTTTCATAATTCACAAATCCTTGGGGTTGATCAATATAAATGTCACGATCAAGTTCTCCATGTAGAAAAGCATTCTTCACATCCATCTACCATAATTTCCATGACTTACTTGCGGCTAAGGCTAGTAAGACATGAACTGTAGTAATCTTTGCCACTGGACTGAATGTCTCGTCATAATCTAGGCCATATTCCTGAGCAAACCCGCGAACAATTAATCGAGCCTTGTATCACTCGATCGTACCATCTGAGCGAATCTTTAACTTGTAAACCCATTTACAGGATATGGGTTTAACAGCTTCAGGTTTTAGCACTAAATTCCATGTTTGATTTTGTTTAAGTGCCAAAATCTCTTTTTCCATGGCCTTTCTCCACTCTGGACTCTTTGATGCTTCATCAAAGTTAGTTGGCTCTTTGACCTCAGCATAGGTAGCATCTATATACTTTGGATTTGGTCGTCTATCTCTGTTAGACCTTCGCACATGAGGTTGTGAAGGCTCTTGTTGTTGCTCTTCCGGTTGATTAGTCTGTACTTCATCTGGTGTTTCATGAACACCTGTTCTCCAAGGACTTCTTGACTTGGATCGTACCTCCAATTGATCCGTCGGGGATTGTGGTTCCTCTGTATCACCATTTTTTTGAGATGAATCTAATTGTAACTTGATTTGTAGCTTCTCTTGCAGCTCCTGTGTATCTGGCAACGCTACCTTGTTTGTGTACCATGAAGATGCCTCATCAAATACAACATTTTGTGAGACATATATCTTGTTTATATTGGGACCACAACATCTCCAACCTTTCTTCTTTCGTCGTATCCCACAAAAATGCAGCGGATAGCTTTCTTATCAAACTTACTACGGTCTTCTTCTGGAATAAACACATAACATACACAACCAAATACCCGGAAATAATTGACAGTTGGTTTTAGGTTATACATCTTCTGAAATGGTGAAACAAATTCCAACCTTGGTTGTGGTAGCCTGTTAGTGATATAGACCACCGTCTTCATGCATTCTGCCCAAAACCTTGTATCAACATTCTTGGCATGTAGAAGACTTCTACACGTCTCTGCTAGATGGCAGTTCTTCCTCTCCGCTACTCCATTCTGTTGTGGAGTTTTTGTACAAGTGAGTTATCTCCGGATGTTGAACTTCTTGAGGTAGTTGTTGAACTCATTTGAAGTGTATTCTCCTCCATTATCAGTGCGAAGGCACTTGATTTTTCTCCCGAGCTCGCGTTCTACCGTGTCCTTGAATTCCCTGAATTTTTCAAAAACCTCATCTTTATGTTTTAAGAAGTATACCCACACATACCTCGAAAAATCATCAATGAAGGTTAACAAATATTGATAACCATGAGTTGATGGTTGTTTGATTTTTCCAAGAACATCTGAATGCACCAGCTCCAACGGCTCCTTTGCTCTAAACTTTGACTCCTTGTACGGCAATTGATGCGCCTTACCATATTGACATCCAGCACATACAATATCATGGCGGATCTCAATTTATGGGAGTCCCTTCAACATTGACTTTTGTATCATAATCTTCAATTTGCTGTAGTTGACATGCCCGAGTCGTGCATGCCACAAGTCGCCTGTGTCACTCTTTCTGGCCTTGTCTACATAGGCCTCTTCAGCTGACATCACATAGATAGCCTTCATTTTTTGTCCTTCTATGAAAGGTGTACCTATGACTTTTAATTCTTTATACACCTTCACATCATCTGGGCCGAATAAAACGTAGTTACCTAAAGTTGTTAGTTGGGGTACTGACAGCAGGTTCTTCTTCATCCCTGGGACATGATAAACATTTTCGAGTTGTATACCTTCATGTCCATATTTTTGTGACAGCCGTGACTTGCCAACATAGGATATTGGCAAATGTGTGTTATCTACTGTTACGATAACACGATCTTCTGTGTACTTTGTTATTCTCAACAATTTTGACTCATCTCCGGTCATATGATTGGAACAGCCTGAATCAACGATCCAATCATTCTTGTAGTCGACTAACTGCTTACATACAACAGTAAGTGCATGTTCTTCTGTTGGGCCTTTCCCTCGTGCATCAACAATGTCTTTCTCTTCCACAAAGAAAGAAGTGTCAAAGTTCTAATCTTCTTCTCCAGCGTGTTCTTTCTTAGAAGATGTTAAGATATTTCTTTCAATTTTCTTGGACCAGCAATTTCTTGCGTAATGTCCCTTCTTACCACAATTATAACATTCATCACTTTGATGATCTTTTTGTTGCCACCGGTTCTGACCACCCTGATTATTTTGAGCTCCTCGAGCTCCCCCTGATTGGAAACCTCTATATTGATTTCCTCGAACGTCTCTTTCTTGACTATTGAATCTCCCGGCACCACGTCCTTGTCCTCGACCTCTACCATGACCACGACCGCATCCTCGGCTGTCTCTCATGTTGGTGAAAAGAGCCGTCTCTTCACGAATGGTTGGTTGACTAGACATGGGTTTGTACTTCGGCTTTAGTCCATGGATGATAATTCTTTTCATCCTGGTTGGTGTAATACCATTTTCTGGATCTAGTTTGGAAATCTCGTCACAGAGAGATTTTACCTTTGAGAAATATTAACTCACGATCATATTTTGTTGAGAGATGGACAAAAGCTCATTTTCGAGCCTTTGTAATCTTGCGTCATTCTTCTTAGCAAAAATTCTTGTTAATATGTCCCACACTTCTTTCGGCATTTGGGCATCTTTGATTCGCTGTAGAAATTCATCCTCCATAGCCACGGTTAAAGCGTACATGGCTTTGCCTGCCTTAACCTTCCATTTCTTTAAGATCTCAGGGTCAGCTACTAGTCTTTGAGGTGTAGCCTCTGGTCGTGCCGGTGTTGAAGTTGAATCGACGGAAATTGTGTCTATACTTCGGGCCTCCCTTGGTGGTGTTGTATCACTGCCATTTACAACATCCCATAAATCTTGTCCAAGAATATAAAACTTTATACGGGTACTCCATGACCCATAATTACTGTTGTTGAGTTTTTGAATATAGTTTGTAAAATCTCCCATGATTTTTACAGTGAACAGTGTCGTCTGTAAGAACAGTGTCGTATGAACAGTGTCGTATGAATAGTACCGTATGAACAGTACCGTAACAGTACCATATGAACAGTACCGCACGAACAGTACTTCGTCTTCTCCAGCGTGAACTCTATATATATATATAGAGTCGCGCTCCAATGAGAACATTATTTATCATGAGATATGAGATCCAATCACATCCGTTCATTTTATGAATAAATCCTGCCAAAATTATAATTTTGATCGGTGGTTTTTTTGTAAATAAAACGAACTTTAGGGGCAGTTGCACATACTAAAACAACCTCCCACCTATACACACTAAAAAAAATCTAACAAACTTCTCAGACATATTAACTTCCCCCCATTTCTCTCTCACAGCTCTCAGTAAACATACCGTCTGCGAATTTGAAATCACCGGCGATAACGACTCATTTTAGCAAAATCTTCTTCGATTCTTCATCCGGCAACTGTATTGAGGTATTAATCATTTACATTTTCGAAAATAAATCACTATCATCTTTTGTTTCTAACTGATTTGTTCATGTATTGATTTCTAGGTTTCCATAAAATTCGAAGTGATTTTTAAGTGTTTTTTGAAGAAATAATGGATATAGAAACGCAAGGTATGTATTATTTAACTTATATTTGTGATTTTGTGTTGATGTCGTATATGTCTGTGGTGATTAGTGTATTTGTGATTTTGTGGTGATTAGTATATATCTGTGGTGATTAGTATATTTGTGATTATTATATTTGTGATTTTGTGGTGATTAGTATACGTCTGTGGTGATTTTGTTATACTTGTAGTGATTTTCTTAATTTTGTGATGATTTTATAAGTATTGTGCTTATTTTTCTCTTATTTAGGATATTGTCATTGTTCTGTGTAATTTGTGGTGATTTTAAACATTTTAGTGTGATTTTTATATTTTTCTGGTAATTTTGTAGTTTGTGGTGAGTTTTATATTTTTCTTAAATTTGTTCTTCTGTACCTAGTTTGTTATTATTAATTTGTGGTGAATTTTTGCTTAACTGATGCTTTTATATAAAAGTTTTGTAGTCAGTTCTTGTTTGTAGTGAATTTATTTCTAACTTTTTTAGAGTGTAAGAGTAATGTTTTATAGTCAGGAATATTGTGCATTCTTTTTCAGTGAAGACGTTTGCTATATGGCAATTACATTTGCTATACTGAATTGATAAACTTAATATTTTAGGAAGTACAAGATGCCGTAGCTCACCTCTTATACTAAAAAATCTGAAGAGACCGATTGATGGACCAGTTCACATCAATTTGGAAGATGATGGTTTTCAAATGAGCGTAGAAGGTACTAATGTTGAAAAAAAATGTTGTTGGAGATTCTGGTATATGAAATGAAGCCGGGGAGGTGATTATTGCGGGGGAAATGGATGGATCAGTTAGAGGTGATTATTCTGGTATAGAAAATAATTCTGATGATGATTTTGTAAGTCCAGCACCATGGTCAAAAACCAAGAAAAAAAGATTGGATGATACATTTGAATCCATAAAGGTTAAAAGAAAGCTTATAGTTGAGGTAAAGTAATAACATAAAAACACTAAACTGAAATTGCATTGATGTCTTTTTACTTTTAACTTCTTGTTTTAACTACTATTAAAATGTTTTATACAGGAGAAAGATGGTAAAAAGAAACCAAAGGGAAAAAACAAAAATGACAAAAGACAGGGCAATTTAAGACTGATCGATGAGGTATATAAATCACATTTTGAAATACAGAGACTCTTCTACAAAGATAATCATCTTTAATTTGTGCCTTTATTATTCATTTTAGGAAACTGATGACGATGTGCTTGAGCCACAGCGAGTGACTAACAAAGAAGCTCAAATGAAAGGAAAAAGAAAATTGGCCATAAAGGTAATTTACTTGTATCACTTCATAGACTCACATTTGTAGTTATGATATAATAATAACATGTTACGTCTATCAGTCAAATGCAGATGAAAAAATTGAAAGAAGAGGAAAACAAAAAATAGAGGAAAGAACAGATATTGCCAAGAAGGTACATATGTTTTTAAATTTAAAATCACCACTATAAATTTGGACGTACATGAACTTGGATTTTTAACTTGTGTAGGAGGACGAAATTGCTAAAAGCAGAAACTCCCCAAGAATACTGACTGACATGATAAATGCACTCTCATATAAGCAACTGGAATGGGCGACAGATGCTGGTTTTGGCAGTCTACTTAGTTTTGAGTTGGTAGAGATGCCGCAGAGGTTAGCGTATAAGATACTTGAAGCATTTGATGAAAGAAGTTGCAGATTAGTGTTAAAAAGGGGGGATGTAGAAATCACCGAAAAGACTGTACATGATGTGCTTGGACTGCCTTGTCGGAGGGCCAAAATAAAGTTTAAACAGGATGTTAGGACTTCTCAAAGGATTAATGAATGGAGATCCCAGTTCATAGTGACTGAAAAGTAGAGCTTGGTGAAAGCATGTGAAGTGGTTGATAGAATAAAACAAACTAGGGATGTAAATGAGTTGTTTAAGATGAATTTTCTAGTGATTCTGACAAATGTGTTGATAAGGTCAAACACGAATAATTTCGTTACCCAAACAATTCTTTCTTTCGGTGATGAGCTTGACAACTGCAATAAGTACAACTGGGCTGCATATTTGATAAAAATCTGGTGATCACAAAGCGAAGGTGGATGCGCACGACATCACTTTTCTATATTGGTGCAATGATTTTTCTCCTTGTAAGTAACGTTTTGTTTACATTCACTCTTAATTCAAAAGTATGTACATTTTAAAACTTGTACCAGTGACTTGACTAATTAAACAAAATTTGACAGATACTGTACGTTGATCAAGTCTGTAACCAAGGCAAAAACCTTGTCCCTAGACTTTACCCGGCATTCAGAGGATGGACATATGAGAAATTAAAGAAAAGGGAAATGATGGAATTAGTAAAGGAAGATATGTTTGGTTCCGGAAATATACTTGGCTTGGTAATTGTAGAAGAACTAGAAGCAAATGAGATGTTACTATTGAAGTTAATTAGAGTACACAAAATTAAAACACATAATCACCGCATGTCACACTATCCACGATATCTAACTACCTTTCCTGGCTATATATTAAACCTTCCAATTAACTTTTGCTTTTTTTTGTTATTAGGAAATGAATGATGCAGAAAATGAAAACAGAGAAGTGGATGTGGAACAGGATGATAATGAAGGGTGTATTCCAGACAATGCACCACATGAGGTATATTTATTCCTCAATATTTCTGGTCATGAGACCAAAAATCGCCACATATAAGTTTATTAATCTCCATATACAATTATACGACCTTTGTAATTAACTCTCTCTTATTTTGTTATTAGCAAATGAATGATGCAGAAAATGAAAACATAGAAGTGGATGTGGAACAGGATGGTAATGAAGGATGTAATCAAGACAATGCACCACAAGAGGTATATTTATTCCTCTAATATTTCTGGTCATGAGACCAAAAATCACCACATTAAGTTTATTAATCACCATATACATTTATACGACCTCTGTAATTAACTCTCTCTTACTTTGTTATTAGCAAATGAATGATGCAGAAAATGAAAACATAGAAGTGGATGTGGAACATGATGGTAATGAAGGATGTAATCCAGACAATGCACCACATGAGGTATATTTATTCCTCTAATATTTCTGGTCATGAGAGCAAAAATCACCACATTAAGTTTATTAATCACCATATACATTTATACGACCTCTGTAATACTCTTTATTAATTGCTGATATAAAATTAGAATCTAAATTTTCTATCTTTAGCTTCGATATGAATCGTCTGTTATAAATATCTATTTATTAATAGTATCGTCTCCATTGATAAAATTCAAGTTAGTAATTTTGTAGTAAATGATATAATTGAAGTTAGTAATTGTCTCAGTGTGATCACTTAAGGTTGAATTTGTTACTCTATGATCAGGAATGGTGGGAAACACTTAATATGAAGGCATCTTTGGTGATTGATGCAAACATTCGACTGAAAGAATCAAAGAGTGAGTATGAAACTGAACTGAATAATGCAAAAAAGTTGTATCCAGGGGATGAAAGAATTACTGAGGTGGAGACAAACATGAAAGAGTTTTTTGAAGGGAACAAATGGATGGATACTGAAAATAATTTGCAAGATGATTGTGTTGAGTGCGACAATATTTCAAGTCAAGAAAATGACTTTGACATTGATGCAGTTAAAAGTGATGACTTGCCACCAGATCATGATGATCATCTTGACATTATAGCTTGGTTGAAATCTCCATAAGGAATGTTAGAGATTGAAAAAGACTACGATGAACAATTTGTGCCATCATTTGCACTTGGAATAAGTCAAATCTGCCAAGAAGTGATGGAAGAACATGGAGTAGATGTTGAAAAGATAGAATGGGACGACAGCATAACCCCATTGCCTCTTAAAGAACAGGAGAAAAGGACAAAGAGGGATGTTAAAGTGGGGCCAGCTTATCGATCACCATATGTTCAGAGGAACATCGATGTGAATTCTAGTTACTCAAAGGAAGAAATTGCCGTATATAGGTGGATCCTTCAAGATGACAAGGACCAAGAGTAAGTTTCACAAAAAAGTACCACATCCATCACACTAGTCACTTAAATATTTTAAGCTAATCACCATGTTTACACTACGCCATAGATTGCTTATAGCAACCCCAAAACTGTGTTACCATAGACCCTGTTTAAAGTTGCTATAGGTCAAAATCGGGCTATGATAACACTTCAGCCGTGTTAGGTTCTCAGCAGTAACTACAGATATCAAAGGTAACATCAAAAACAGCCAAAGGTAACATAGCAAATGCAGTTACTAAAGACCTCTATAGCAACATCTTAAACACTCTACAACAACATAGTTTGTGTGTTACAATAGATGTTACAATTTTGCACAGGGTCAACTGTGGGGCCAATTGGGCCCACATCTTTATGTAATAAAATAAAAAAAAATACAATTTAAATGTTGCATTTCCCAGCAAAATAAAACCAACCACAACGCAAATCCTATTTTCATTCACCAATAAAATAATCTAATAACATCATCCAGTGATAACCCAACAAGTTATACAATGCTGGAGTCTTTGCTCCAAGTTACATCTTCTACAATAAAAAGTAATTACTAACAAAGTATCTATTTCTTGAACCATCCTCCGTATCTATTTCTACATTGCATGGCTGGTTTAGATCAGAAGATAGTGAACAGGATTGTGGAACCGAAAAGGAAGTCCTGCTGCAAGTTGTAAGTTGTCTGCTTCGATAGTTGTCTGCCAAATGTACTTAAATATTTGTAGCCATTTCAAATTCTCTTCATCCTCCTCATTCATTAGATGTTTATACGCTCCGGATCTGTGCAGAGCTGGAAACAGAGAACCTTGAATACAAATACTGATTCAAAATGCAGACAAATAGAGTAATAGAGAGAGACGTAGTTTTTATCATATTATATAATTCTTGAAACTCTTACGATAGAATTAGTGAAAAAAATGACAAATAGTCCAACCGATGGCAGAGTAGTCCCATTTTCTTTGGCCACCTGCAGAAATGAAAAGAAAAACTGTCCGAAAGTAAAATTGACAAGAAAGTATTGACAAAGCTAATACGAAAGCAAATTAAGTACTCAAATTAAGCACACTGGTTTACCTGAAAGTATACATGCATATTATTATGTGCAGACATCCCAAACATATACCTGAAAGTATGGTATGCATATTACCGTAGAGTTACACAAAATGGATTGAGGTCAGACTTTAGAGGTTATCTTATCGAAAATTTAATTTACTTACCTGCATTCACGTGCTTTATGGCAATGACTTAAATGTGAATATCCATGCCGTGACTGAAATGTGGATATGGTAGCTATTCTTTTAATATTTTGTTATATATATTTTTACAACTGAGTATGAAATGCCTTGCTGAAATGTCTTGAGTACGTACTAGTGGAAGGTTTCAAAATATTGCATGACAAATTGTAAAGACAGTTACCTTGAAGAATGAGAAGATTGAGAAGCTCCCACTAACAGATGTCTTCCTCACGGGAAGTGTTTTCGCAAGTGACAGATCTTGACACAGTTGTTGAGCTATTTCTTTCAATAATGCCAGTTAGGCCTTCTCAGTACCTACAGATATCAGTAACTCGTCAATAATAAACTTCTGAGGAAAGAAAACAAATCAGCATAATTGCACAAACCTGGTCTACAGTTCTAACATCAGGGGAAAGTCCACCATGAACACATAATACCTGAATACAAAGGAGGTTACCATTCAAACAGGTAAGCATTAATGCAGCCTGTGTTTGTGTGCGTGAGGGAGAGAGGAAGGGAGCATACTGTTCCATCTATAATTGTTGATAGAGTTAAATAGTCAAAAACATCTGTGCAATATCGCCAATCATTAGCATTTCCGTACTTTATTTGACATTCATCATAAAAACCATAGACCTAGAAAATGCAGTAACAAAATTGACAAGGTCAGAGATCAGCTACTCAACATCCTCGATTCTCTAGTTATGTACCTGCTACTACAGTTTTTATACGTGTGTGTATATAAATCTTGCACTGTGATTAACAGATTTTAACTAGTAAAAATTGCTGTCCACTTTTTAATTTCTTTTCCATATCATTACTGCAGCAAGTGATATCAGTCCATTGCATTTGTGTATTAAAACTCATCATATACTTGTATAGGGGTGTGTGATGATGGATTAGCATTTCTATCATCCATTTTAACATGGAGACAATCTCTTGCAGGTAGGCTAATGTTGTCCCACGTGAGAAAAGCCACATCAGATTAAAGATTAAACATAGACGATACCCACCACCTAATTTTAGAGTATATTGCATGCTGAACTAGGAGAACGTGTCTCCTCATTTCTATACTATGCCTATGGGATCAAAGCTGGATCCTTCACCACCTAAGTTGGACAAATTAAAAGTAACCGTGCCTCCTAAATTTTCTATATTTTTAAACAAGAGTACACAACATTTAATTCTAAAATTAGATATACCAGTGACAAGAACTGCATCAAATAAATGCAACCTCACCATTTTTAATCTTAACACAACGGGAAATAGAACTGAGAAATAAATTAAAGCATGGTATTGCATCTAATTTGAAAAAGAATTACCTTATTGTCATATCCAGATGTAACAATCTCTTCCTCGACAGCAGCAAAACATTTAATTTTATCAATTGCCTTCCTGTCCAGTGTACCAGCATATCCAATGCCTTTAGTCCATTTAATTATTAGACCATCATAGCTGCAGGATAATATGACATTTTGCTTTTTAAGCACTACAACAGAATTTACATTCTTCATGTGTCCAGAAAGAATTAATGGGGGTTCATCAAGATCAGTTGCAGAAAACACAGATATTGTGCCACCAAGAGACACGGTGATGAGATAATTATTATTACATATTATATAATAAGCTTTCTTGGCTAACTTAGTCGTGGGAAAAATATCATTAACTACGCAAAAAAAGATGGAAGTTATATTATGCCCTTCACAATATTCCTTTCTTCCCTAGGACTCATACAACAATCATCAAGGTTCTAGCTACATAGATTCTATAAAATTACCTTAAGAAGTCCAAAAACTAGTAAGTAAATAAAAATGCCATTATGATTGTTTTTGCACAATCAAAAATTTTGTTTAATAAGATCTGATCTAAGTAATTACTATGATCTATGATATTTATACAATATATTGATAGATTAATAAGAAATCAATATACACTAAAGACAGTAATTTTATAAAAGAAAACTGATTAAACCAATGCAAACAAAGGTTAGTTGCTTCCTAAAAATAGGTAAATCCTCTCAAGAAAATATTAATAGGTAACTATAGATCTGGTCAACCACAACATTAAACTGTAGAGAAATCTTGTTAGTAAATACTCAAGTAAAGACAAAAAAATGTGCATGAAATACCTTTAAAAAATGAATTTTTGCTAGCCTCTGGACCCTTTGACTGATGGAACCATCTTCATGTTTCTGATCAGTTGAAGACGAAATAAATAAGAAAGCATGAGAGAAACTACTAGAGACAATTATGCAATAAGGAACATCAGACCACACAAAATAGAATCTGGGAGGGCAAGCAACAACTGATATATATAGCATGTCCATGAATCTTATCTATATGATTCAGTGTCCCGGTCATATCTGTATTGAAGATTGTATAAAACTGATGGTTCATTTAGATAACTAAATTGCATGAGATCGTCAACGCCATCAAGGATATCAGGATTTGTAAGTGTCAGACTATCACTACCACATTAAAAATGATCAGATATATAATGAACTTTTTGAAATAGAAATGTGCACACCTCTTATATAATAATGTCTTTGCAACCTCTCCATGACCGTCATCAGATATTGCCCATACTTTTGCAGTCTTGTCCGCAGACACAGTTAGCAACTAGACATGATACACAGCAACATAAGTGACTGAAATAAGAGGGAAGGTATCGTCTATGTTAAACATGGAGACAATCTCTTGCAGGTAGGCTAAGGTTATGGCATCTTTTTTCTCGTTGCCAAGAGAACCGAGCATTCTATGACTACAACTGTATTCTCTACAAAATTGAAGTATTTAAAATTCAGTCATTACATTCACAAGTCATAACCACCAAAAACAATTATTAAGAATGGAAAACAAGACAGATCAAGAACAAAAATTATTTACCCTGCATCTGAGTAGATTCCTAACTTAAGACCCTTCTAGTGAACATAGTCTGAAGAGAGATGAATAAGTTAATTTAAAATTAATTATACATATCACAGAGATGAAGCCACCAAATAGCAATACAAGTAATCCACAGAAAAGGCATATATACACAAATCGAGATATATACACAACACCATATATGGTCTTTGGCAACACCTAAAATAAGTGTTAAAAATGCTGAAAAATGTTACCATAAAATTTAAGGCGACACTTTAGTCAATTTTGAAGGTGTTGGGAATTTGCATGTGGCCTTAGAGGTTAAGCCAACACATTTTGTCAAAACTATGGCAACATCAACATCGTGTTGCCTTAGGCACTTATGCCAACATTTCATGCAAAATAGCAACACTATTTCCGGTGTTGGCATAAAATCTATGGCAACACTGTCTACTCAACATCAACACCCTTGCGATGTTGCCATATAGCCTATTCCAACATCTTTGTCCCTCTACAGCAGCACCAGTTGATTTAACGGTTAACATTTTTGCCAACATCCTAACATGTTATAGTAACACTTTTTAGTTTACATTGTGCAAGTTTTAGCAACATTTTTACAGGCTATGGCAACATCTTTAGTAATAATTTTGTAACAGCTTTCTTCATAAATGAAACATCCTATAGTATAAAACAAAATCCATCATAAGAATCAAGCAAGCCAATTAACAGATGCAACCTCAACATATATAAATAACTTCCAAGTTCAACATATATTGTCAAACATAGTTAATAAGCCACCAGACTTTTAATTTGAACATAGTTAAAATCTTATCAAATCTTTTGGATAACTAGAATCCCTCCTGGTTTAAAATCCAGGATGTGTCCACCACTACTCATGTTGACTTGCTAATTTACAAAGAAAATACAAGAATAACTCCCATCTGTGCTCCGATCTCCAATTTGCAAGTTAAATCTTATCATTTGTGCCATGGGCGAACGCCACCATAGCCACGACCACCACAATCACGAAATCCCCCACCTGTTTTCAAGCAAAGATGGTGACAAAATTTAGACACTGACATAAACTTGAGTAATGGCCAATGTGATTTAGCAAAAACAAACTTAAGCAATGTGTATGAATGTGACTACACTTGTCCACTATCAAGTAAGCATGCAATTTTCTTTATAGTATACATGCCAACTGGAAGTGTTCCAATTGTTTTATCTACTCTAGTGTCAATTAAACAGTACTAAATCATAACTTACAACAGTTATCATATTTCTAAAAACAATTTAAGTTTGGTGCAACAATATTTACTATGCTAAACCCTATACGTTATTCACACACATTTCAAATTAAAAATAAATTACGTTAAAGGATTTCAAGAATGGTTGTATTACATTGGAAACAACATATGGCATATGCCTCCATAAGCTTTCATATTTACAATTTACTTCTATATAGAGGTAATCATAGGCAGACAAACAGAGGTACCTAGTGTGCACATATCCTGGAAATTAATATGGCCTTGGAAAAGTCAAACTTAAGCAATGTGTATGAATGTGACTACACTTGTCCACTATCAAGTAAGCATGCAATTTTCTTTATAGTATACATGCCAACTGGAAGTGTTCCAATTGTTTTATCTACTCTAGTGTCAATTAAACAGTACTAAATCATAACTTACAACAGTTATCATATTTCTAAAAACAATTTAAGTTTGGTGCAACAATATTTACTATGCTAAACCCTATACGTTATTCACACACATTTCAAATTAAAAATAAATTACGTTAAAGGATTTCAAGAATGGTTGTATTACATTGGAAACAACATATGGCATATGCCTCCATAAGCTTTCATATTTACAATTTACTTCTATATAGAGGTAATCATAGGCAGACAAACAGAGGTACCTAGTGTGCACATATCCTGGAAATTAATATGGCCTTGGAAAAGTCAAATGCACGGTCTTACTCTTACAACTATTTTCATATTTACATCAATAGTATCTAGATTAAAGTTTAGAAAAAAAAATCTTACCAGACAGTCCCCGTAAAATCCTCTACCTAACCGAACTCTAAATACCCTATCTAGCAACTTTTTTGCTTCCTCCCGTCGAGTATGAATTTAAGAATTTCCCTTGCTAATCAAATCATTTAAGGGAAGAAGTAAAAAGAAGAATTCAAACTCATAGAAATTTATGATATCAGATGTACCGAAGGTAAGATATGGAAATAACGTTTATAGATCAATAGATCATACACCACACATTCATAACTTAAGAACATGGTCTGAGCCTCTTAAACAGTCACTTGTTAATATCTACTTAATAAGTCTTGTTTGCAAGAAAGGTAAATGATAAACGAAAGAAGATCACAAAGAATAACATCAGTTTGATGTGATTCCAAAAGATTGTTAATGTATTCAGCAAACCTGTTTGTACATGTGTGGATTAGTGATGCAGTTTAAATGTGAATGACACTCGCCAAGTCCAATATGAAATGCCTTAATATCTGCCAAGGAAAATCTGCGGAGGTCTAAATCCTCTATATACTTGAGAACCTTTTCCACACGATCTTGTTCCTTCCTATTCAGTAGATTCATGATCCCCCCTGCATAATATAACTCTTTTATTACATTTGTACAATGGCAACAAAAATGCCAAAGTAGAGATCGTGAAACTTATTGGCTGTATTAAGGAAAACATTTTTCACACAACTTAAAGTATTTGATCACCTCTGATCTGAAGGACACTATATAGAAAGGGGTATGGGGCTAAAGTCCTTCACTTGGAACAAGGAGTGCATCTCCCTAATGTAGGTGCTGATTATCTTTTCTGTTATTTTTTTGGTTAGTTGGTTCTAATTATAAATTCATTAAGTTAAACTTAATTGTTAGACATTCTTCATTCACATCTCTTCAGATCTATGTCCTTAAACCAACCCAACCATCTAACTAGTTTAAAAATGTGAAACGCATTACCATTTATTCTAAGACTTCTGGGTACTAGAAAAACAATGTTGCACATGTGATACATATAAACTATCTAGAGCTTTAGACCAACTCAGCCATCTCAAACGTATATAAACATGTCATAAATATAAACTACACACTCTAAATTTCTCAGGCCCTGGTGGTATACCTGCAAATTATCAGTACTAACTTCTCACAGCTAATTTTATACACATTTTGTTGGACACGTTTAATTTCAAAACTCAAATATAAAAAGACAAAACCAAAACATGGTTGCAGTAATATATAAATGTGCATTAACATAAAGAGCTCTGCAAGTACATAATACATGTATACATAAGACACAATGTAATGAATATCGAAATGTACCTAAGTGGTTAAACCGACGAAAATGAAAGAATGAGGTAGGGAGAACTCAGGTGGGAGTGAAATATATTAGGAAAGAGAGCAGAGTAAGCACCAGAAAAAGAAGGATAATTATAAAGCACATTATTCATAGTAGCTATGAATCTCCTATAACGTGACTATTTTCTAATTCTCGTTTTAAGGTTTAAATTTCCTGTCCAACATCTCCCAATCCTAATTTCCCTTTTAAACGTTTAAAGTTGATTTAATATTCTCATGTATTACAAACTGATTTTATATTAAAAAAAAGTGCAAAAGATTTCTTTTACCTAAAAAATGTATGGTTGTCTTCCCACCGTATTATGCGTCCAATTCTGATATTACATACTAGTGGTCAACAACAATGATCAATGACATGAAGGAAAAGCAGCGACTATGTTATATACAATGTTGGTCATAACGTTTAAGAGTTATCTAGATATTCAAGGCATTCAGATTCAATCAAGAAGCCGCTGTAGTTACTTAGAAACAATACTATAATACAAAGAATGAAGCAGAGAGAAAAATTTGTACCTATCAGATCAGTTGCTGGCAGAAATTCAACTTGATGGGAAGATACAAATGTCAGCTCTTTTAATCTAGCAAATTAACAAAAGATAGCACGAATAGAAGGGAAGACACAAACCTAAGAAAAGAGCAGACGGTTTCTCTGTCCTTGATTTAAACTGAGGATGGAATTGAACACCCACATAGTATTGATGACTAGGCAACTCAACAATCTGAAAGCCAACACAAGAAAACAATTGTCAAGCCACCAAATATATAAAACTACATTACAGAAGCTCTACCTAACAATATACAGATACAAGGAATTTTTACAATACAGGGGAGGGGGTTTACACATTCAATGTCAATGATCCCCTAGACCAGGAAGATACAAAAATGAATTTATTTCCCACAAGGAAAAACACTTACCTCCATGCGCTGGCCAGTTTCATCTTTCCCAGTAAATGAGAGGCTAGCCTTTTCAAGTTGCGGTACCATATCGGGGTTTATCTGCATAGAGTAAAGCCCAATGCTTACTAATGGGAACCTGTTAATTATTATTATTTTTTTTGCTAATTAAGTGGAGGTCACCAGATTAAGTGGTAGGGGAGGTGTATTTAACCAGAGCAGGTGTTATACCACCAATAGTAATTCTTATGACATAGTGCAGATAGCTTGAGAAGCTCTAATGGAATTGCTTTTTGACTACATCATCTTCAGTTGACTTGTGTTTATATAGATAAACAGAGTCTCAAGTTCAAAGGCAGTTAAGAGGGAAACAATCTGACCTGGAAAGTTGTAGGTATGACATTGACGCTAAACATTGGCGAACTGGATCATCTTTGTCCGCTGCTACAAGTTGCGCAGGTCGCATTGCAACCATCATGTCTTCAATTATGTAATTAGACGGAGAAACAAGAGTTGAACTTCGAATCAACAAACCCCCAAAAAAATTCCAATTAGAAAAAACTCCCAAAAACTAGGGTTTGTAAACCCCCAAAATTAACAAAATAAACCCCCAAAACTAGGGTTTGTAAATTATAAACTACGAATGAATTAATTAAACTAGGGTAATTAGATGAAGTAATTAGATGGAGAAACAAACATACCATGAGCTTCGAACCGGAGTGAAAGAGCAGAGCTTCAACGGGAGAGTTTTGAGAGAGAGATAGAGTGCTTGAGGGAGAGAGTATCTGAGAGAGACAGTTTTGAGAGAGAGAGAGAGTGTGTGTGTTTGAGAGAGAGAGTTTTGAGTGAGAGAGACACAAAGAGAGTGTTTGGTTTTTATTTTTCAGACAATGTATTTTAGTTTGAGCGGGCTTTTAATTTTTCAGCAAGCGGGCTTTTTTCCTCCACTTTTTTCACACTTTTTCGGGTGTCTAAGGCAATACCCATATAAGTGTTGGCATTGAAGAACAAATTGTATCTAAGGCAACATGAACGACAACATCTGACTATGATGTTGGCATACATCCGTTTTAATTGATTTTAGACATCTAAGGCAACATTTCTCGTGGCAACATCATTTCCGAGTGTTGGCAATGACCATATATGGTGTAGTGATAATTCGACCCTTGTGTACACAAATTTGAGAAACACGACATAGTAAATTAAGAAAACATACATACATGAGAGAGTGGGGGAGAAATAGGTAGGGAATGAGAGATAGAGGGGGAGAGAGAGAGAGACATAGAGATCGAGACAGAGATAGGGGGAGACAGAGAGATAGAGAGAGGGAAAGAGAGATTTATACCTTCAATTAACCAAACACCTTTGAACACAAACTTCAATTAATCCAGCTAGAACCTAATTGAATCCTTGACCCAAGCTTCGATTAACCCAGTTCAAACACTAATTGAAATAGAGAACGGGGAGAGAGAGGCGAGAGAGAACAGAGAAAGGGGAGAGAGAGGCGAGAGAGTGAAGTTAGACTGAACTGGTGTTTTTTTTTCCAATTTTTTCCCCACTTGTGTTTCACTAACCTAATTCTAAATTTTCACGATGCCGCTCTCTTTTTTGTTTGCCGCTCAGCCCATCTCTATTTTTATTTGCAGCCCATTTCAATAATTTAGTCTTTTTTATATTTTCTAAAAAATATTTTAAATTTATTTTAATTTATTGGTATTAAATTATATTTTTAAATTTATTTTTTTCATTATTTTGAAATAATTCATAATTTATGCAAATTATTATTTTCTCTATTAAATTTTTTAATGAATTTAGTTAAAATTTAATAATTTTTGGATATTACTTTATTTTAAAACCTTTTATTCGAAATTTATAAACAAAATTTAATATTTATGAAAAATCAATAATTTAATTATTTGATGAAATATACGTTTTATAATGATAACTTCAACGATTTTGTTAAAATTAATTATTTAACGTCAAATAATTATTAAATCATTAATTTTAAATAAAATAAAATTTTGTTCACAATAATCTATGGTAACACATCTTATGATGTTGCCCACTATAACACCTTTATAACTAAAGTAACATACTTTTATGGATTTGGTAACACCACGTTGCGATAGCTCAAAAATTTCATAGCTATGGTAACATCCAAAAAGGTAACACCCATGCCAAAAGGTTGCAATAGGCCATCTATGGCGTAGTGTTATTTTATTAATCACCTCATATAAGTACACTAAGCACAATACATTTTACAGGGAAAATGTTTTTGTGTATAGAGGACAAAATTTCATGCGAGGACTGATCAAGACACTGAAGCCAGGAGAAAAATTGTCATACTCGATTATCGATATATGGTCAATTTTGATTAATGCAAGAGAAAACTACAAATCTGCAGAATCATCAATGCGTCTCTATTTGGACATTGGTTTTTCGGTAAATTAATCTTTTTGTTTATCATTGCTATCATGTTTAGTCTTTGTGTACTTCTCTTTGTAATACTTGTCAGTTTGTGTCAACAAGCTTAATTTCGAAACATGCAGCTTGGACCATTGGATGAGAAAAAGAGTTTTGAAGCTCAACATGAAATATTCAAGTGCGAGATGATTCATTTTCTTGACAGATACCCAACCCGAAGAATTGGAAATGCAGATTTGGTATATTTTATCTTTATCACAGAAATTATTTTAAGCACAATTTAGTTAGGCATTTAATAAATATATTATTTGCAAGTGTTTTTTCCCATATTTGCATATGAACATTTTTACCTTGTTAGCTACAATTTAAAGAAGGCTTCACTCGAAGTAATTGATAACATCAGACAAGGTAAAAATGCTTCAAAGGATTATGGGCAAAAAATTAAAATACTGGTAAGTCAAAGATAAGTAGTAAATAGTTTAAAATAGTATGACACATATTTTAATTTTGCACTTGCACTAAATTTAGGGAAAAATCACCACTGTAATTTGTGTTCTTCTCTGATTATGAAACCGTAAATAAAATTTTAAATTATTTGTAAAACTGTAGCACGGACACTTTGTGAAGTACTTGATGGAAAACAACTATGAGTTCTTGGCAACCTCCTTGGAAGACAAAAGACCTTAATATGTGTCAATGCCTTGGCAAACCCTATCAAATTTCAAGGATTGCGGGATCTTCTTAATGAGACATATGGAGACTTATAAGGGCGATGCAAAGCATTGGATATCTGATCTAAAAAATGAAACTGTAAGTTAAATTTAATTACGTATAGATATTTACTGCATTTCGAAATATTGTCCTGTCATTAAGATTCAATTTATTTTTTGTATATAGAATGGCCAAATAGGGCAGTTAGAAAAGCTACGTGCAAAGTACTGCCATGCTATTCTAGTTTCTACTCTAAATGAAAAGAGACAGCAAATCCTTGGAGAAGCAAAGACTTTATACAACAAAATGGCGTCAGAGAAAGTGATGAACTTAGTGGTTGCTGCAAGTCAAGGGAAGACTGTTCATGTTGTTGGAAGAAAGAAGATGCAAGGAAAGATTTTGTTTCCAGATGTTCATTGAAATGTTCGATTTTGTCGCACTATTTTTTAAAAAGAATTTGGGTACTTAATTGTTTTAGACAAAGGTACAACATTGTCATGGTCGGTTTATGTTAACGGTTTATGCTCTTTTATGGATTACCTATGGGATGTTAACAGTTTCAATCACTATGCAGTGAAAAATTATTTTCTTCTTCTTGAATTTATGCTTGACTACTTTTACAATTAATTTTATATGGGATAGTTTATATGAGGTCACAATTTTAATGTTGTTTAACATCACCACTGTGAGCCTATTATTATGAAAATCACCAGTATACAAGTAAAATCACCACTTTGTATTACAAGTAAAATCACCACTTTGTACTAATAAAAATAACATTTATATCTTAAAAAACAAAAATATATTTAGTTTGTTGTTTCAAGTTGACCAAATGTTCTTTTAAAAAATGACCATAAAAATGTTCTACTCAAAACGCTACTTATTCTTTTTTTTTTTTTTAGAAACTATACTTTAAGTAGAGTTAAGTGGTGTTATCTTCTTCTTTTTTTGCTAAATATAACACTATTAAAAAAACTTATAGTCAAATATTCAATTCAATTAGTCATTCCGAATATTTCTAAAACCCAAAATGGAAATGTTGAACCCAAAAGATTAACCGTTGAACTCCAAGAGAATACAAATAAAATTTAAAAAATTTAAATTTGATTTTAATAATGTCATTATTTATTGCTATGATTTTAAATTTGATTGACTTAAAAATAGATTGTTCTTAAGTGTGTGTTGGCCCCCTCTATCACTAAAACTCTTGACCAAAGTAGTTAAAGATATGTACTTAACTAAAATAGTTGAGAAAATCACTACAATTTAACAAAAAGATTACCAACTAGATCTTGCATGAGAAATTTGTAAATTCACCAACTAATCAGAAACAAATAACCAAGCAATAAAGACAAATCATTTAAATTGAATTCAATACTGTCCAAACAAGAAAAAGTACATTTCACTAAAATAGTTGAGAAAATCACCACAGTTTACAAAACAAATCACCAACTAGATCTTGCATGAGAAATTTGTAAATTCACCAACTAATCAGAAACAAATAACCAAGCTATAAAGACAAATCATTTAAAATAAAATTCAATACTGTCCAAACAAGGAAAAAGTACATGATATCAAAAAATGTATCTACTAGTAGTGTATTTTACACTTCTTCAAACATTTAAAGCTGCTCCAGACTCATTTTCTGCTTCAACAGCAACAACTTGATTCTTTTTCGGACAAGCTGCCTCCGAGTCATTCTTTGCTCCTTCAGCCACAACTTGATCCTTTCGCACAGCCTCAACTTGATCCTTTCGCGGACAAGTTCTTTTATCATGCATAACAGATTTACATAGTGTGCATTCTCTTTTCTTTTTCTTGGCTTTGGTTATGACTTTTTCCCTTTCACTAACAAGCCGCTTCAAGCCAAAACCTTTGTTTTTACACTGCACAGGTGGATGAATAGTAATTTCCTCACTTGGTTGCTTACCTATAATATTCCCCAAAAAATCTCTCTTACTAAAAACAACACCATCATCACCCAGAGCACAATCTAAATCTTTAATTATTTTAGTGACAAACTTCAGTTTAGGAAGATCACTTCCTGCTTTAGTCACACATTTATGAAAACTGAACCATAAACTTGTCAATTCTACGGACACAACATCCATATTCTGAATTTCATTGGAGACGGCAAACATTTGCGATGAAGCCTTATTTTCTGCATTCTTCATCCAGCGATTGAGAACAAGACGCCTTGGTATCTTATTCACTTCAAAGTGATTAAGTGCACAAAATGCGTGCCAACATAAAAGGCCACACATAACAAATTTCTTACAAGAACAGTTAGCATGTGTTTTACTAACCTCAACCTAGAACAAAAAAGAATAAATTAAAATTTTATATCATTGTTAAAACTGCATGTAACAAATAAGAATGCATTTAATCTAATGATCATTGTTAAAACTGGTATCTTTATAACCTTTTTCTGGTCCAAGAACAGTTTAGTGATTTTGTATAAAAATATTTCTAATCACCAGTACAAGTACTACCTTTTGGCCTTTTGGCCCAAATTGAAGTTAAAAACATTAACAAAATTCACTTGCATTAACATACCTACTTTAACAGATTAGCAAAAAAACTTTGCAGAAATATTAGAATTACCTTAAAGAGCCTATCTTTCATTTTGACATCTCTCATTTGGTAACATTTGATACCATTTATCTCTGGGCCAATAGTCTGAATTCGCATATCGTCACGAGCTGCCAAAATTTCTTCTTGCACCTTGTAAAAAATTACACGTGTGTATAATTCTACAGCATCGTCCTCAAGAAAGAATTTAGAAATAGTAGCTGGTTTCGCAGAAGTACACTCATGATTTAGCTTTTTTGTTTCATTACGTTGCTTATCCATTGCACTTTCAAATCGAATATAGAACTCCGATAGTGTACTACCATTTTGATGAAACTGGCTAAAGAAGAAATTTTCACTCTCAGATCTAGAGGTCGCCCGAATTAAACCATACATAGGTTTATCGCGAAAATATGTAGGGATCCATGACTCCCTCATATTATACATCTCCGATAACCAAACATGATCTTCTAACTTGAATTCTTTCATAACTGCTTTCCAACCGTCCTCAAACTCATCAGGCTCTATAGTTGAAGACCATATAAGCGGCTTAATCTTTTCCACAAAATCAGTTTCTTTGCAAAAGAAGTTGCCAAGCTTGAAAATTTTAAAAACACAATTAACACAGTTTAAAAACTACAGAAACTGTACATGAAAATAACAGCGTATAACAAGTGCATTTAAAAATACATACCTTTGCAGGAAACTTTTCCGTTATATGCCACATGTATAAATGGTGTCTAGAAGCAGGAAATTCATTTGTTCCTTTAAAAATAGCCGGTACAGCCAGCTTCATAGCAGGACATTGATCGGTGACTATACAAACAGGATTTCGATCCATAGCTTTTAAAAGTGCTTCAAACGCCCAACTAAAACGTGTCACATCTTCTTTTGAAAGAAGAGTAGCTGCAAATGTAACACACTTGTTGTGTTTATCCACGCCGGTGAATGGAGCAAAAAACCATATTGTACCTTATAATATAATAAAATATTGAGAAACATGTCATATAATAAAATCAGCATGGTAAATCACTATGAAATAACCACTAAATATTTAAAATCACCAACAAATCACTATTTTCAAACAAAAAATAAGGTATTAAAAAACTCAGCAGTATGCAAAATAGAAATAATAAAAAACCAGTAATTGTTCTTGTTCGTATTAAATGTTGGATCAAAAGAAACCGCATCGCCATAAAGCTCATAATTTCTTCTCGCCGTAGAATTAGCCCAAAACAGTTTTGTGAGACGACCATCAGAATCAACATCATAGTCATAAAAAAAAAGCCGAATCTGTTTCTTTTTTAACCTTAAATTTCTCGATTATCATTTGACCATCATATGGACCAACATAGCCTTTTAAATCTCTATCAAAATTCTTAAAATCCCTTGATGTAGCTCCAACATTTTCATAGCCACCAACCATCTCTTTCATCAATCTAAATGATTTGCTTGTACCAATATTAACTTTACTAGCATCAAAAATAAAATTCATATAGCAAGTTGATATTTGACGACTACCTCTTAAGAAATGTCTACAATCTTCAGGAACCAATGGATGATTATGCGCTTCAACAAAATTAGGAACATAATATATATTTCCCGGAGCAAATCATAAAACCATTTTTGCCTCGCAACCACATCTGGCAGACATAATCCTCCTCTTTTTTCCTACTTGCTTCTTGCTACCCTCTGAACCTTCTTTATTATTTTCAATGAAACCTGCTCTATTACAAACCAAGTACTTACTAATTATAGTACCGTCAGAAGAATGTTTTTTTCAGCACTACGACGTACAGTAAATCCATATAAACTTGCATACTCCTTATAAAAAGCAATACCAGATTCCATGCTTGAAATGATTTGTTCACAAACGGCTTCTGGGTGTCTTCAACATAGAAAGGAACATAGTACTTATGTCCACCGAGACTAACCGTAAAACCAGAATCAATTTCTTCATTTTCATTCACAGAAAAGCTATTACTAACTTCAGAATTATTATCGACACAACTAACGGCTGCAAAAAATGATATAAAAACAAATTAAACTCGTGTAAACTTAATCAAAAACAACAGATAAACATAATAACATAGTACGATATAAACAAGACAAGTGTACAATATAGAAAATCACTGAGATATCAGACAAAATCACCACCTTAACATAGAAATCGACAACAATGAATAATCTCAAATCTTAACTAAAAACTAATAAGCACATGACTACTTATAAACAAAATCCAAAAAAAATTCAAGCAAATTATAACAAAAAGCTCAAATAAATCAAAAGTTACAAAATAAATCTCAACATGATAACATTGAAAATTTATGAATAAGTGTAGAATACAGATAATCACTGAAGTAAAGGACAAAATCACAGCTTATATTAACATCAAGTAATAAAAAAAAGTGAAATCAACAGCATTGTTTGACTTTAATTTAATTGTTCACAACAAATAATAAACAAAAATGAAAGTAGAAGTATTGTTTTACCTTGATTTGAGCTAATCTTCAATAAATCTTCAGTAATCATGATTGAAAACAAAAGGTTGGATATAAAATTTGTTTGTTAAACAGAGAACTTCGTTGAAATCTCCGGTAAAATTCGTAATTGAAAACTCCGATGAAATCACCGGTTAAACTCGTCGGTTAAATAGAGATCTGAGTGCGAAATCGAGAAGAGAGAGAGAGAGAGAAAGTTAGAGAGAGAAAGAGAAACGTTGAAAAGAGAGGAAAATGGAGGCGGTTAAAAAATTAATGTGGATAATCTTTGTCTCAATGATTTTCTTTATTAAATTTATATAATTATTAATTGGATGGCTGAGATTAATCGATAGAAATAAATTTTGGAGGGTTCAGATTAGATCTCATATCTCACTTATATTTGGGGTTCTCATTTGAGCAAAAACCTATATATATATATATATATATATATATATATATATCTTCATATTTTGAACAAATAATTTTCTGGATAAAATTTCAATGTTTTCGGAAAAATTATTAAAAATATTCAAAAAAATATAACAAATAAGTACAAAACAAAAATATTAAAGTTACCAAACAGAATTATTCAAAATATTACCAAGCAAAAATATTAAAAATAAAAAATTATATTTAAAACAAAATTTACTTATTAAAGTTACCAAACACCCCCACTCAACTTATAAGTTATATATCCAAACACTTTAACAACTTATAACTTGAAACTACTCAACTTATAAGTTATATATCCAAATACTTTAACAACTTATAACTTAAAACTACGTATTACTTATATACCACTTATTACATTTAAGGTAAAAGCTACTTATTTTAAGATACCAATAATTCAATAATTTTAGTGGGGGATTTTAACTGTGTTCGTAAAGAGGAAGAAAGAGCAAACTGTCAATACTCATCCAGAGATTCGAGGGTCTTTAATAGGTTCATCTCTAATTTGGGGCTAGAGGAAATAGCGACGGGTCTTGAAAATTTCACTTGGTTTGGCACATTGTGTAGGAAAAGTCGGTTACACCGTGCTCTCGTAAATTCTAATTGGATTTCAGTTGGGCAATGGGATGAGAAGCTTTTGAGAAGAAGGAATTCAGATCACAAACTATTGATTATTCTCCAATCAAAAGTAAATTGGGGTCCAAAACCGTTTAGAATATTTGATTGGTGGCTTAAAGATGAAACTCTACTGCAGGAGATTCGAGACCATTGGTCCTCTACCTCAGATTCACATTTTATAGCTACCGCTAATGCAACTAATCACAGAGTCTTAGTTTATAACCATTGCTAGGGTCATGTACAAATTAGAACCTTATATAAAATTAGAATTTATAACCAATATCTGACGTAGATTTTATCTAATCAACGACATATATTTATTTACTATGCTGCAGTACACAATATATTTTGTTTTGCTGTGGCATATCGATGCATAACATACCACATACCATTAAAAGGGGGTTTCTGCTTTTAATATAAAGTATAGATTCCAATACAAAGCATACATGCGTACCCAACCAAGAATGAAGAATTATCTAATACGATCAAAAAGATTACGGAATGCTAAAAATGATGATCCCATTTTTTCTGAGAGTTAATCATAAAAAAACCAGTAATAATATCAGATGGAGAAAAATTGACACACCATCTATGCAGTGTAGCATAGGCATGCGGTGATCCAGAGCCCTGAGAGAACAACCCTCCTCGCATACGTCGACAATGACTATCAACGTAGTATAACATCGGACCCTACAAAAACAATGAGTATTGCAGGTCATTAATAGTTATTAATATTGATAGAGAAAATAACTTTCTTAAAGATACATTTATCTTTACTTGCTCTGTATAGCTCGCAATCAGGGAATAAACCACTGGGGGAAGTAAGTCACATGAGAGGCGAATCTGGCACCAACTCTCCAAGGACGATACTAACAAACTAAAAGCTGTGCAAGCTGAAACAGCTCTCATATGTGTCTCTGTGTATGCATGGCACTGATATATGCAAAAATATGTATTATGTTAGTACATTAATACTATAATATGTGAGCATAGTACTAGATAGGTATTCAAGTGATCTGATTCAACCCCAAAAGATTTATTATGTGAGCAGAGTGTCTCACCCTGTCTGCTAAATCAATGTGGGATACAGCGCAATCCACATAATGGCCTGCCATCGTACCTAGCAAATGTGATCCAAGTCGTACAATCTTCCTACTCATATCATCAACTATTCAGATTTGGATTTAAGAAAATGAAGCAAGGTTAAATTATGTAAGCATCATTAAATTACTTTTATATTCATAATGATATAAGAAGACTACTAATAACCAGTTTTTAAAATTGGGCAGTGATATATGTACACCCTATTACTAAATGGGGTGATGGCCCTTTCTACTGAATTTTGGGATCAATTGGCCCTTTTAATCGGTGGGATACGGTGTTCCGTCTTCCGTCCTGATGTCACGACGTTCCGCCCTCCGTATTACGGGTGATGCGGTGTTTCGTCCTCCGTATTATGGGTAATACGGCGTTGCGTGTTCCGTATCCAATGGCGAGTCAACGTCGACGTTTGTGGCTGATGTGAGAAGTTTGTTGCGTATCCGTGTAATACAGAAGATGAAACACCGTATCACCTCTAATGCAAAGGACGAAATGTCGTATCACCTCTAATACGGAGGACGAAATGCCGTATCACCTGTAATACAGAGGACGGAGCACCGCATTACACCCCTTTTCACGGAAGATGGAACTCTGTATCCTGTCAGTAGTGCATGGCCAAGGATTTGTGGCTGAGACATTTTGGTCATTTTCCCTACTACATGCATACCCTTTTTCTCTGTTTGACTAAAATAACCTTAACTTTGATTTCTATTTCCATTCTCATCCTTACCCATTAACATATAAATCAACATATATGACTAACTATAATTTTTTTATAAAGTTCAAGTTGTAACAGAATTATTTTATATGACATGTATATTATTTTCTAATATTGGTAAAATTAAATAAAAATTAATATATACAATTTTAAAATTGATTACAAATCTAAATTAATATAATTAAATTTCTAATCAGATTAAAAGTGATACAAATTGATTTGTATAATTTCACATTACTTAATATTTTATTAAAAAAATTTACATTTATATTATTTTAATTTGGTCCGAAAAATGTCTCTCCTAAATTATAATTATTAAATATAATATAGATATTCTATAGTTAACACTAAGAATTTTATATTTTAAAATTTATATTGCCAATTATAATGAAATTATATATATTCAATTAGCAAAAAAAATGATATATAGCATTCAAGGGAAAAAAATAACTCTAATGGAGTGCTAAACGTGGATGCAAAATAGCAAAATGCTATACTTTGTACTAAATATTGAACCAAGTATATATGTTGCTATAATTGTCACTAGAGGTGGCCATTAGTGCGGTTCAGCCCGGCCCGCACTGAACCGGCCCGGTTTTTTATTCGTTTATATTCGGACCGTCCTGAACCGGCCCGAACCGGCCCTAAACCGTTAAAAAACCCGGTCCGAATACGGGTTAAGTGTTAAAAAACCGGGACCGGACCGGCCCGGCCCGCGACAGTACGAACCGGGTGAACCGGCCCGGCCCGGCCTGCTTTTAGTATGATTAACGAATTTTTTTCTTATAGTTATGAGTTAAATGATGATTTTGAAATACTAACATGGTGGAAGAATCATGAGTTACAATTTCCGGTTTTAGCAAAAATTGCAAGGGATATTTTAGTCGTTCCCGCTTCTACAATTGCGTCCGAGTCCGCTTTTAGTGCAGGTAGAAGAGTGCTAGATGAGAAGAGATCAAGTCTTGCACCAGACGCGGTCAAGATTTGTGTTTGCAAAAAAGATTGGGATCAAGCCGCAAAAAGACAACAAGGAAAGAAAGATGAAGACGAAGATGGTGAAGACGATCCATGGATGATAATGGATACTTCATCAGAATCAGGCGCCTCAACAAGTGAACAACAATTATAGTGGATAGTTTATTTAATTTATATAAATAGTGGATAGTTTTTTTTTATTTGTATTGTATTATTGTATGTTAATGCGGTTTGTTCCGTTTTTTTAGAGAGGAGTCCTCTCAAATCATTTGTAAAATATTTTTAATTAATAAAATTTATATGAGGTACCGTCCTCTTTTAACTACATCATCTACAAGTTAATTTGCAAAATCTATTAGTAAAGCGGATCTATAAAGAAATAAATTAATTTTCAAAAAAACGAATAACCGGCCCGGCCCGCACTAACCCACGAATCCAGTCACGGGTTTAAATTTTCTGGTTCGAAACCGGCCCGGCACGGCCCGTATAAGTATTAGTGCCGGTTCAGTGTTCTGTTTTTTTGGCACGGCCCGGGGGGAGCCCGGCCCGGACCGGCCCGGACCGCCCTAATGGCCAGGTCTAATTGTCACATAAGCATGCATGTGAATAAATGGATTATTAAAGTAATAGTGACAAACATAATTGTACATTTAAAGATTAGATAGTTGAAATCTATACTCTTTATTAATGTATAAAACGAAATAATGACAAGAATAACCTAAATATCATTGGGCTTGTACCAAAATAGCTTGATTGAAATAAATGGCCATATCTAACCGTTTCAATACCTAAGCTGGAGATGCGTAAATTTTTGATTCAAGCTTCACCATACTTGTACCAGTCAAGGCTAAATAAAACCTTCATAAACTAGCATAAAACACCATATGTGGGTCAGAATGTTGAATTGATGATATCCAAACAAACAAAACCCAATATAAGATCTAATCATATCCATCCATTGAGAACCACCACTTAAGATGAGATATGAGATCTAATCATATCCATCCATTTAAATACATTATATTCATCTCTCATCATTCATTTAATATTTTAATATTTTAATATGTTATATTTATTTCACCATCTTCTGTCTAATTCAACCACCGCCCACCACCGACGACCACCACCACCTCCGGCGACCATCAGAAAATCACCACCGGCAAAAATAAAATCACCACCGCCAAACCAGAAATCACCACCAGAAACAAAAAAATCACCACCAGCAAACCAGAAATCACCACCGCCAAACCAGAAAATCACCACCTGAAACACAGAAATCACCATCTGTAAACAAAAAAAATCACTACTTTTAACACCCCACCCCACTCCACTAAACTAAAATCACCACAGTTAAAAAAAATCACCTCCGGCCACCATGTCACTAAGAAAACATACATAATTTTCTTTAAAATGCAAACATCGCGTATGTTCACTAAGTTCAATGTTTAATTGCCCAACTGCCTTTCATTTTTTCAGTACCCAAGTTTGTCCCATTTTCTTTTACTCTTATTACCTCTTTTTCACAACTTCAACTACTAACCAATTAACACAAATCACCTCCGGTCACCGGAAAAATCCTGTTCCTTCCCCCTAATTAAAAATCGTCAATTACCAGAAAAGTAACAAAAACAAAATCACCAAAATGTTCACAAAAAATACAGTGAAAATAAAATATCCGATAATCATCACTTCCGGATCCTGCTACACTATGTCGCCATCGGTGACTCAGACTCATATTCAATCTCCGATCTCTACACAAAATAAATCTCAATCGACAGTTCTTCAATTTTCCATAAATTCAAACCCTAATTTCACCAAACCGCATAATTTCAACTGGTTCGGTTCGTCAATAGGTGATTCAACGACTTTTAATAGCTCAAGTATAGGAAAATCGAGTTTTAATCACTTGGTTTAGTCTGGCTCGGGGCGTGACCGATGGTGGTGAACCGCGAACAAAAAAAATGGTGGTGGGGAGGGAGAGAAGAGAGGAAGAAAAGTGAGAGAGAACAGGGGAAAAAGTGGAGAGACAAGGGGGACAGGTGGGGGTGATAGTGGCCGGAGTTGTGGTGGCAACGGCGGAAAGGGGTGGGAGGCAGAGATGTATGTCTGTTTGTGCTAATTTGTATGGTCGTGTTTGTGTGTGGGAGTGTGGGTCATGTGTGTGGCTGAGATTAAAACATTTAATAAAAAATAGAGGGCTGAGATTAGATCTCAGTTCTCACAGAAAATGGGGGTTCTCATTTGAGCAAAAACCTATATATATATATACAATGCATACACAGACACCGTATCTATACTTAGCAAAAAAAACACCGTATCTACAAGAATTAGTGTTTCACCAATCTAGCTCAGTGCATAAATGGAAAGAGATTTGAAAAGTTGAGACATAGAAATCAGTTGGGGATGGAGATATATGTCTGTGTAAGTATATGGGTATGCATGATAAGCATACCATAGTTGGATAAACAGTACAGGATACTTCATTCTCGTATGCGTAACTTTATTAAAATTATAGAATATTCCATCAGTGAATGCGTATTTTTTAATACCTCAAACCCAAATGCGTATTGAATCGGTTAGTTTTGTTCATCTATTGGAAAATGGTTATTTTAGTTACATTAGTTAAAAAATAGAGTAAAATTGTCTTTCATCCTGTGTAAAATCATGTTTTAATGGTACACAATAGTACCAAAGTACCAAAATACTATATTTGATTATCACTAAATTCGGGGTTCGATTCCTTACAACTACATAATTATACAGATTTATTCACTTTAATTTTTTTTAGCTTCACCTCGGATTCGATTCCTTACAACTACATAATTATAAAGAGTATAGATTTACTTTAATTTTTTTAGTTTTATCTCAGGTTCGATTCTCTATACTACATAATTAAATAGTGTATTAATATTAATATTTTAATTTCGACATATTGAAACAATCGGTATACCTGTGCTTAGCACGAGTTATCAGCTAGTATAATTTTAATTGGATATGCTTGATACTTTGGTATCACTTTAAAACTATACATTGGAACACAAGTTTTACTTTAACATCAAATTCCACTTTTTGATATAACAAGAACTATACGCATTCTAGCTTAATCGTTAGACTTGCTCTTACAGTCTTGAACCCTCACCAAGTACTACTATATTTTAAACCTTACTTTTTGTGCAACAACGCTAAAGATTGAAAGTCCTTCAAATTAAAATCAGTAATTATAAATGCAGATTAAATTATAAATGTGCAAATTATAAGTAGTTAAATGTAAGTTGGAAAAAACATACTACATTATAAGTATTCCTCTGATTGTCTGCATGTACAGATTAAGTTTTCCAGTGAAATTACTTCGCCTCATTTTTCTTGAAGAATATCTAACTAATTTGAAAAAAGATCATTCATTCTAATAAGTATTACTCGATATTCGATATCATTACAAAATTAAATTTGACATATCTACACTCAAATAGCATGTCACAATATTATCTTCAACATTTTTCTGTTTTCTTTATTATATAATTATCTCTCATATGGAATAGGCTCAATACATTCATCCGTTATCCATCCGGTTCATGGATTAACGAAAATGTGCAAAGAATCGTATCTGTTGCTACTGCTGTTTTAGTCTCACCAGTTGTTTATCTGCAACAATTTCTTATATATATACAGGAGAAAATGACCAAAATACCTCAAAATGAGGTACCCATAACCCAAAATACTGTTTTTCGGAAGGTTTGGCCCTCACTACCCATGCCACACGCTACTGCGTGTAGCGTGTCCCCAAGCAGTACTGTAGCATCTATCCTCTCCCATCTCTCTCGTCTATCTCCAATCTCCCCCAATCTCTCCGCCTCTCTCCGCCTCTCACCGTCACGTCTGGCCACCTCCACCATATCTAAGCATACCAAAATCATCACCACATCGTACTCTCTATTTTGCCCAATTGATTTTATCGAATTTGGCCCCGCAGGGGCTTTTACGAACTCGTCAAAAAAAACGAGGGAGAAAAGAAGGTTCAATTTGGGGGTTTAAAATCCGATGAAACAAATGAATTTTGATGGGTATAGGGTTGTAGATCGTCGAAAGACGATTTGAATGGTGTGTAGAACATACACGGAAGATAACGGAATCGAACGAATGGAGCTCCGTTATTTTTCCGTCGAGAATCGCCTGAAAATCGCCAGAGCTGCAATTTGGAGAGCTGCAATTTGGAGAAGACGACGGATACGCAACTTCCAAATGCATATCTGCGGATGCGCATTTGGAAACGGCGCATCACAAGCTACAGTGAATGCCTCCCAACAGCGTAACTGCTTGTTACTCCTTACTCACTAGCGTGTCTACAAGACACTCTTTCACCAGTAGCGTGTCTCCTTGACACTCCACCACCAGTAGCGTGTCCCGTGGGTATTTAGGGTCGTTCGAGCTGGCGGTAGGTATTTTGGTCATGGGTATTTAATTTGTGGGTATTTTGGACCTTCACCCTATATACAGGCAGTCCAGTAAGAATTTTTCTTATTGCAACAAATAAAAACAACTTCATTATTTGTATTTGTAACTTTTTTCATTTTAATTGACCAATTTTTTTTTTTACTTATTTCTGCATTATTTTCATCTCATAAAAATGTGTTTTGTAAAATATTTTCCCTTAGTTTGTGATTTAATATCATGAGAAGTAATGTGCAGCACTGGTTCTATAGATTTATGGTTCTGAAAATTGTAGAAAACACCACTGAGTAATATCAAAGATATTGGAAAATAGAAGACAAAAGATAAAAAGTCCTTTAAATTAAAACTAAAAAATTTCCAATGCAAAATTATTGTTGAACCAGTGGATATTAAGTTATTATTAGTACTCTGCTAGAAGATTGGTTATGTAGTAACATGTAAGCAGGTAATATTACTTAAAATTATTTTGAAGATGGCCTGCTAATGTGGTTGAAGGTTCTTAAAAAAAATGAGGCATTGTAACTAGGAGCTCTAATCAACATTCAACATCATTACACAATAAAATTTGATATACTCACACTTGGAACATGTCACAATTAATCTTCAAACAATCATTGCAATCCCCACATCACTTACTGTATAATGGCATTTACTCTTTCTAAGGTCTCCACAACCTGTCTCATTGAGGGTCGTTTTTTAGGGTTAAGATCAAGACATTTCAATGCTAGTGCTGGAACATCTGATAAAATTGAATTTACAACCTTTGGACAACTCTCTTGCTCTAGAAGCCTTGGGTTCACTACTCTTTTAACCTTCCTTTCGCATCCCAAAACAGGTCTGGCCTTATCCACCAAATTGTTTTTCTTATTCCTTTTGCTAACATCAATCACTCGCATTCCTGTCAGTATTTCCAATAGCACCACGCCAAAAGCATAAACATCGTTCTTTGAGCTCAAACGACCTGATTGTTTAGAGTACGAACATCAGAACTTAGTGAATATTATTATCAGTAAACAAATAAAATTTATAGCAGACCAGCTTCTTTGTATTCTGGAGATAAATAGCCTTCGGATCCTGCACAATGTTCTGTAGTAAGATTAGGAACGGCTGTTATGAGCGCATCGCCATCCTCGGGGCCAAATCTTGCATTTTTTCCATTAAAACCAATCTTTGGAGTGAAATCCTAGTAATATGATACAAATAAAAAAGAGAGCATATAAGTAAAGAGCTTAAGCTAGCTGGCCTTTGGTCACAATTACCTAAGATTTAGTTATGGTACATAAACTACAACTTTTAATGTACCCAATCCAACAATATATTAGAGAGCGTAAAATCGCCGAAGATGATATGATCGTCTGAGGAATGGAGAAAATCCAGATATCTAGCTGCTCCTATTAATATTTTGAGCCAAACAATCCAGGAAAGTGATTTCCCGTTATCTGCATTAAACAATTTGTACATATTACTTAGTCAGGAAACTCTATCCAGAACAAATTATTTTTATAAAAATACTAGATGATATCCCGTGCCAAGCACGGGTCGAGATAATTTATTTAAATTTATTAATATTTTTTTATTAAATTTTAATAAGAATTATTTTATTTATTACAAAAAATACTTTAAAAAATGTTAAAAGTACAAAAAAAACTACGTTATTTATACAACTCAATATGTTATAATAAAAGAATTGTAATTACATCAGAATTCCAATAATTTTAGAAGACGCACATCTAGAAGGAAGTACTATTAAAAAGAGATTTCACTTATTAATAAGATACTAGCTTATAACTCGTGCGAAGCACGGGTTTCTTTTGATAGGTTATAAAATTTATTTAACATTATAATTATGTTTTTATATAATCCTTATTTTTAATAATTTTTTAATTTTAATTTAATATAAATTTATATAATGAAATGCATGGTTTAAAATTTATTTTGTAAAATTCTAAATTAAAAATGTCGTTGACGGGTTCGAACTTTGAATTTTTAGTAAATTAATTTAATCATATAATATATCTTATTATTAGATCTAACGATTGTTATTTATTAATAAAAATAATGATTTGTATATATGGTGAGATATTTTTGGGTGTATATTACTGATCTCAAGATTAATTTTAAATTAAAAAGTACTCCATGTTTTAATTACAAAAATTACTACTAAAAATAATTACGGAAAGATATGGTGTGATATTTTGGATATATATTAATTATTGTAATATTAGTTTTAAATTAAATGGTAAAGTGTTTTAATTAGAAGTAAAATCTTTAGAAAAAATGAATAATTGAGTTGTTGGAACAGAAAAAAGAGTCCAAGTAGAAGTGGATGTAGGAATTTTAATCCGAATATAATTACGTTAACATTAGTAATTAGTTTTTTGAGTTGTTTTTGTAATTTAATTATTTATTTTAATAATTAGGATAACCAAACCGAAAACCAAAACTTAGGATAACCAAACCGAAAACCAAAACTTTCAATGTTTCGGCTTTAATATAATAGTATAGATTAGATGATGACCCTTGCGAAGCACAAACCCGAATTTTTTTAATTAAATTGATCATTAATTTATTATAAAAAAATTGTGTTATTTACAAAGAATTTGCTTATTAATAAAGGTCATTTTACATATTATTTATTTAAGAAAATCGAGAAGAAAGACTAAATGATTCTTATATATACGTAAATATGTACATGATTATGATAAATACATTTTTTGGGAACTGAATAGAGTTATAATAAAAAATTACAAATATAATAGTATTTAACAATTTAATTATTTTACTAAAAAATAATATAGAATCCTAGGAGAAATAGGAATCTTAGGATTGAAACCAAATTTTGGTGCCAAAGTACCATTAAAAATGGATTTTGTTTGTTATAGATAAACATGTCACGATCAACATATGCATTTGTACTCCTTTTTGATTAAATTGTAATTAAAGAATTATAATTGTAATAGTATTTTTATTTATTTTATAAAAATAACATAAATTCTAGAAGATTTTAGAGATGAAACTAAAATAAGGTGCGAACCAAATTTGATACAAAATAGTACATTAAAAAGGGTTTTTTGCTTATTAATAAAGGTTATAGATATAGATTTTATTTATTATTTATTTAAGATTATTTTAAGACAATAAGAAAACAAAACATACATGGTTATGATTCTAATAGATACGTTTTTTGTACAATTCAGTAAGATCATAGTAAAACAATTATAATTATAATATAATTCCAAACAGCTTTTTTTAGAAAATAATATGAATTTTAGGGGAAGTAGGAATGTAGAGTGAAACCAAAATAAGGGTAAAACCAAATTTATTACAAAGTATTATTAAACAAAGATTTATTAAGAAAAGTTATTGATTTTTTAGTATTTTATAAAATGTTATATGATTAGGTTACGCATTGTTTTACAAAAAATTTATATCAAGTAACCCTGGATTGTATTTTGTATTCGTTCCCCTCTATTTGTTGGTGGCTTTTATCTGTTGTTTTTTTCTAGTAAAAACATTATAAATAAAGAATTATAATTATCATAAAATTTTAATTTTAATTCTTTTTAAAGAAACATAATATTCTAGGAAAAATCGGATTCCATTAAAAAATTACAAATAAAAAAATTATAATTATAATAGCATTTCTATTTTTATTCTATTTTTTAAAAAATAACATAGGTGAAGTATGATTTTAGGGGTGAAACCAAAATATAGTGCGAACCAAACAAATGGTAATGGTTTCGCTTATTAATAAAGGTTATTATAGATTATTAAAAGTATCTTCATTGAAATAGAATGTTTCTCGATATTAAATAATATTTTATTTTATCACCATATGGAATCAATAGCAGCGCTCTGTGCTCACCTTTGTAAGCGTATCTTGCTACATTTCCCTTTGCTGTGTATTCAAAAACAAGCAGAAACTCCTGGTCTTCGAAACAGAAGCCCAGAGGCTTAAGAACATTTGGATGGTCAAATCTTCCACACAGATCCACCTCTGCCTTCAACCACAATATTCGGAAAAAAAAAAATCTCATCAACATCGACTGCTCTTTAATTTTGATAACCAAAGAAATGTTCCACTAAGAACATAGTTGGACATAGAAATAGCAACATTCTTAATACTTCATGGTTAAAATTTTCTGGATTTATACAAATAAGATACAAATTTTTAAAGAGAAAATACCTGCATAGTTCTAAATCTTCCATATGAATTGATACTCTTAATGCCAACTGACATTCCAATGCCAATTCTTGAGGGAGCAAATGTGTCTTCATCAAGCCAACCAATGAAAGCTTTTCCATAATTATTCTCACCCAGTATCATATCTGGACTAAAGCCTCTTGTTGCACTTCCCAATTCAGCTAAGGTGAACATCCTTAAATTTGCAGTCACCATGAGGCCCTTTGCTTCTGGAAAAATGCCAATCTTGTTTAACATTATTCTGTTGTTTACCTCTGGGAAATTGCCCAGTTGGTTCAGTCTCATTTTCTTGTCAATTCTGCTGTTTTTGTTTCTTCTGTAGCTTGTATCCTTAGCATTACTCTGTACTGAAATTGAAGGTGAGTAAATTTAGAAGGAATCAGGGATATTAAAAAAATGATCAGCGGAGAGAAAACAACCTTAAATATTATAGTAAAGCATGTAATAAAAAAAGATTGATTGATTCATCTGCAGTTGTCTTGCATAGCAGAAACTTAGTAACTTCATCTGCTTGATGTCAGCCATGTAATATAATCAATAAATATTTTATTAAGGTTTTATAACTCATGAAATCTTGTTGATCTCTAACCAATGTAAATTAAAAATAATATTGCCAAATGGAACAGTTAAATCAATCTCAGCACTCGTGAGATAATATGTTGCCTTTCTCACGTCCAATCCATTGGTTTAGAAAAAACAACATCAACAACTAATAAACTAGAAGAAATGCTAATGCAGTAAGATAATTTAGGACAGCAAAGTGTGGCAGCTTTTTAAGTGAAAGATTATGGAATAAACTCTGTGTTTTCGGCTGTTATTGTACCTTCAGTATATATAGCAATTGTACAGGGTGTAAATATAGTATGCACAAGTAAATATCATCTGATTCTTCTTAGAGTGCTGATACCCTTAGATAAAAGAAAATTCAGATGCAAAGTACGTAAATGCCCTTGTGAGTTCGTGTACGACCGCCTTTTTGGAGTCTAGAAAATGGTCTAGCCAAAGAATATAGTTCTTCAAGGAATCACACAAACACAGAGTGAGTGAGAGAGAGATTAACTAACCAGATAATGCCCGGATTGTAGCTGAAAGAATCTCACAGACCTTACTTGAGAATGTCATCCTTGTATGATGCATTTTTAACGGCTTGATTTGATCAGCACCGTATACTATCTCCACAGCTGTGGAATTTTTCACACCATTACCAGCAATTGTCCCCTCAACTGCTTTAGAATGATCTGGACTCTCTTGCAATGTCAATGCAAACTCAAGAACTACCACAATTTCAGCCATTGTAGGGCGGTAACTAGGCTGGCTATTTAAGCATTGGCATGCGATCTTCACAAAAGCCAATAAAGAATTTTGTGAAATTTGCATGTTCAGATTAGAATCAATTATCTCATATATTCTTCCCTCTTTTATACAATTCTGCACCCATCCAGCTAAACCAGATTGCTCATCATCCCGGCTTAAATCCACTGCTCTTCTACCACACAAAACTTCAAACAGCACTACTCCTAATGCATACACATCTGATTTTCTGGTCAATCTGCCTGTCAAAAAATATGCTGGATCCAAATACCCGAACGTACCCCTGACTGCTGTACTGACATAAGTGCATCCGTGATTTGCTGCCACAATCTTGGAAATCCCAAAATCTGCAATTTTAGCTTCCAAGTTGTCATCCAATAATATATTTGTACTCTTCACATCGCGGTGTATTACTCTTTGATGAATGCTTGTACCAGTGTGGAGGTAGTCCAATCCCTGTGCAGCTCCAATACAAATCCTTAACCGCTGAATCCATGACAAGGTGTAATAACCTTTTTCAAAATTTTGATGCAGATGATCAGATAGAGTACCACACGGAATATACTCAAACAAAAGGATCATTTCATGCCATTCATCACAATAACCAACAAGGGACACTAAGTGGCTGTGTTTAAATTTGGAAAGCAACTCAATTTCTGTCCGGAACACTGATTGTCCAGCTTGTTTGGTTGTAAAACTTAATCTCTTTATAGCAACAGTAGTCGCTCCATTGTCAAGAATTCCTTTGTAGACTTTGGCAGAGCCTCCTTTTCCAATCAGACACTTATCATCAAAGTTGCGTGTTGCACACAAAATCTCAGCAAGTGAAAAGCGACGACATACATGCCCTGATGGCCATAGAACCATCTCCTCTCTTTTACTATACTTGGCTTCATGACGTTCACGGAGCTTGTAGACGATGATATTCAATATAGCGATTATAACTATAAAAAAAGTTACATTATCACAACGAAAAGCTCGTGTCTCTGCAGTAACGGATGCTTTGCTGTACTTAAAGAAGTTAAGCTTGTTATCAACAGGGGACGGTATAGCCATGGTGAAAATCGGATGGTGGAGGAGTAAGATGAGGAACATAGTGTAAATCCACAGCTGAGTAAGAAGCATTTTTTCTTTGTAGTCCTGGCTGACTATGAATTTAAAAAAATTAAGCTCATGTAGATAATAAAGAGAACTAGCTGATTATAAACCAGAGGTCAGAATTTCACATCAAAGCTTAATTGTCCAAACTGCAACTTCACTGCAATATCCTAATAAAGAAAAGTAGCTGGTTATTGACTCTGATGCAGGTTCATTTGTCAAAGTCAGGAGTCAATGTACCTAATAAAATTCATTTCCTGTGCTCAAAATCAAAGTATGTAACAAGGACGAATACAAATTGTAAACGAGAACTGAGTAATAGTGATCGATACCAGGTAAGCAAAGACCGTTTCTCTCCATTTAACAAAGTAATAGTCCAATTTCTTCTGAACTGCATTTTTTTTTATCTGGCTTACATATAATTTTAATTTTAAATTCTTTTTGATTGGTGCATATGTATATACTTTATTTAATTAGGATGATAAGCATGATTGACTTTATAATGATAACTTTTCTGCTCCAAAGAGCTCAATCTGCTCTCCAGTTCATATTATTTTTCACTCGGACTCATTTTCTAACTTTCTATCTTCGATTTTTTCATGTGTTTTATCTTATCCCGTTCATCTGAATCGATAGAAGTATCTAAGGCTAAGGAATAAATCAAGTAAGTTCATCATTGAGAGAATTGGCAAAACACCTTTTTTTTTGCACTCTGATCAATGTTCACTCCCTCCTAACTAAGGATGAATCAAGAATGATTGTTTTATCTCAGGAACTGATTTCGTATCTAATCTGCTATCTTAATCTTTACTCTATTTACAAATATGTAATTCGAAATCACAGATGAACTAATTTACACAAGCACTCAAAGCAGACAATGGTGGAAGCACTGAAGCAGATGTTCACTGAAATATTTTTCAGCATATTGCAGTTACCTTGCGTAAAGAATGATTAACAAAATAGGCGAAGTGATAATGAAGAGTATAATATTCAGTATCATCAAAATATGTTACAATATGATCTTTAAACAATCTCAACACCAATTACTGAACAGTGGACTTAACTTTTTCTAAGGTCTCCAGAACTTGTTTCATTGAGGGGCGCTTTTCAGGGTCAGCATCCAGACATTTCAATGCCAGTTCCGGAACATCTGTTAAAACTGAATGTAAACCCTTTGGACAGTACTTTTGCTCCAACAGCTTTGGGTTCACTACCCGCTTAAACTTCCTTTCATATGTACATATTACATTGTTGGGAGAATGAATCAAGAAATGTTTGCGTTATCAAATTCCCTTAATTGATTATCAAGATTCTTGCCGATGATATGGGAACTTATTTTTCACAATAAAAGTCAAACTTATTTTAAGTTGAAAGTTAAGATTCTTAATTTTTCAATTTATTTTTCTAACTTTTTTTTTAAACTTGTTGAATCTCAACCATACATTAAATACTTGTATAAAAATATTTATCAAAATATAAAATTTTTACCTGAAAATAAGTCAATAAATCCTTAAAAAAAGTTTACCCAAACAGGCAATTAATAAGAAAACAATTAATTAATTACTATCAGAACTCAACATGCTGGAATTCCTAACTCTAATTAGAGTCCAATTCAGGAATTCCTAACTTAAGTTAGAATCCAATTCTGAACCTGATAGACTCCACAAACCCAATAATCTCCCGCTTGGAGTCTGACCACATCTTCACTTCACTCTTGTAAATCTAGTAACAAATAATCCCTCGATCAATAACTCTAACTAGTGCAGCGCCTTCTCATCAATCAGTTCTGAAGGCCAGTTAAACCTATGCAAAGCTTCAACTTTTCATTAGTAACCACCTTAGTCAACATATCTGCAGGATTCTTTGAACCAAGGATTTTCTTCAAGGACAAAGTACCATTGCTAATCAACTCTCTTGTAAAGTGATATCTCAGCTGAATATGCTTCGTCCTAGAATGAAACACAGGATTCTTTGCAATATGAATAGCACTCTAACTGTCGCTATACAAAGCACTGTCCGCCTGTTTCTTGCCCAACTCCTCAAGAAAATTCTTCAACCAAATCATCTCTGCTAGCTTCAGATATAGCCATATATTCTGCTTCTGTGGTTGAAAGAGCAACATTCTTTTAAAGTCGAGACATCCAACTAACTGTTGTGCCACCCAACGTGAAAATATATCCCGTAGTACTTTTTCTTGTATCCAAACATCCACCCAAATCTGCATTAGAGAACCCTTCCAAGATAACATCTTTCTTGCTGAAACATAATGCAACCTTGGATGTGCCTTTCAAGTAGCGCAACAACCACTTGACTGCTTCCCAATGCTCTCTTCCTGGATTAGACATGAACCTGCTAACAACTCCCACTGCATGAGCAATATCTGGCCTTGTACACACCATAACATACATCAAACTGCCAACTGCAGATGCATACGGAACTTTAGCCATATCTTTCTTGCCTTCATCCGTTTTAGGTGACTGCTTCTTCGTGAGATTAAAGTGAGTCGCCAACGGTGTACTTCTGGTCTTCGCATCCTGGACACTGAATTTCTGCTTTCCAAGAACACATGGCTCACAGAACCCAACTTCCACATTCTTCAGCTCTGGAATCTTCCCCTTCGAAGTTAACAGCTTCATACCCTTTTCACTCATATGACCAAGTCTTTGGTGCCATAAAGTTGAATACCCAATCTCATCAGCAACTGCATTTGCTTCATAACTAGATTGTTCAACTATGTACAACGTCCCCTTTTTCTCTCCACGAGCAACAACTAGATTCCCCTTTATAACCATCCACTGTCCGTCTCCGAAAGTAACTCGATACCCTTCCTTATCTAACTGACCCACAGATATCAACATCTTCTTCAGTCCAGGAATGTACCTTACATCTTTCAACGTCCAGCTAGTCCCCAAAGAGGTCTTGAGATTAATATCTCCCATGCCCGCAATATCCAAAGTCTCATCATCAGCAAGTCGGACTTTACCAAAATTTCCAAGTCTGAAATTTAACATCAAATCCTTGCAAGGGGTAGCATGGAATGATGTACCAGAATCCATAACTCATGATTCAACCGAACATTCAACACAACAAATCAAAGCATCGTCATCCGCCACTTCTTCAACTACATTAGCTGAATTATCCTCTTTCTTCTTTCCTTTAGGAGCTGCGGGAGCCGTACACCGATTTCTGAAGTGACCTTTCTTCTGACAATTCCAACAAACAATCTCCTTGCGATCTTTGGACTGTCCTCTCTTCTGTGACTTCGATCTGCTACGCCCCTGATTCTACCCCCTATCGGACTTTCTGCCTCTACTCTCAATACTCAACAAGGAACCTGACGACTCTCCTGAGTTTCTCCTACGAATATCTTCTCCAAGAATCGCATCTCGAACTCCATCAAAAGTCATCTTACTGCTCCCAGATGAATTACAAATAGCAGTAACAAATCCTGACCAACTGTCAGGTAACGAGGATACCAACAACAAGGCTTGTACTTCATCATCGAATTTAATATCCACTGATGTCAATCTTGATAGGATAGAGTTAAATTCGTTAACATGATCAGCAACACAATCACCTTCATTCAATCTCGTGGCAAACAACGAACGACACAAATATACCTTATTTGAAGCAGACGGCTTCTCATACATATTTGATAAAGCCTTAATTAATCCATAAGTTGTCGTTTCCTTGACGATATTGTAAGCAACGTTCTTCGCCAAAGTCAATCTGACAACACCTAGAGCCTGCCTATCCAATAGCTTCCATTGTTTCTCATCCATTGAATCTAGCTTCTTCTCTTCCAGCGGTTCGTGTAGTTTTTTCTAATACAAATAATCTTCAATTTGCATCTTTCAAAAACGAAAAATCTATGCCATCAAATTTGTCGATCTTTACTTTCCCTTCTTCTGCCATCGCTCCCCTTGCCTGAAAGCCTAGGCTCTTGATACCAGTTATTGAGTATACAACAACGAAAGCAAAACCCAAAACGAATAAACAAGAACAAGAAAATAACGACAATCACACAAGACAAAGATTTACGTGGTTCGGAAATTCCTACTCCACAAGCCACACTAATTTTGTATTGATCTCTCATAATTGTGTTGTGTTATGTTACAATTACATGAGTATTTATAAGAGAAGAAATTGGGTCAAAATAAATCAGAGTCTAATTCTAAAATTCCTAACTCTAATTAGAATCCAATTCAGAAATTCCTAACTCAAGTCAGAATCCAATTCTGAAACCTGATAGATTTCACAAACCCAACATTGACGTACTAGAAACTACTTTTACCATGAATCAGTTATCAAGTTCATTCTCGAATTTCTGGTTATCTGATTATGTGCTGGTAAATTTGAAGTGAAAATACCTGCATAGTTCTAAATCTTTCCTTTGAGTTTAATCTTTTGATGGTGTTTGCACAAAATCAAGCAAGCGCACGTGGTCACAAGTAATATAGAATAAAGTAGAGTTCGTTCCCACAGAGATTGTATAATTTAGTTCTTGTACCTAAGCATCAATGTATGATTATCGTTCAATGCTAAGACAATGGACAAATTGGTTTGATTATCTAAATTAACTAAGAAGAATTAATTAACAACTAAATTAAATTAACTAAGTGATTTCGAATTACTTATGAGATGGAAAACATGGGATCCTAACTTCAATACAAACTTCCTTTAGAGATCATGCCCTTTTATCAATACATGTGGTGGTTACGATAACTAATCGAACAACACGAAATAAGTATACGTTACCTTTCAGTACACGCGCAGCAATCTACACAATATCCACATAAGATAGAAATCATGCAGGCACCAATTATGCTTAGACCCTATATGTCTATAGAATTTGAAAACATAATGGTTGAAGATCAAGTGTCCATAAGATTACATAAGGTAGTATGAGACGGTTAGAAACACACCACAAACATGAATAACATTCATGGACTTATGCTAGCATGGCAAGTTCTAAATCTAAAGATCCACTGTCGCTTCACTAAAGATTAACAAGATAGATGTTAGCTACGCATCTATATGAATTAAATACAACCCTGCAAGGATATCGCAAATTCACCACACATATATCAAGTTAGGCAATCAACATCTAAATTCCATAAGTAAATCCGTTAGGACCCCATGACGGCGATTAGTTCATAATCGAACCGTTCGTCATCATGGGGTTTGATGAAAACATGATATGAAACAAGAAATCAATAATGTAATAGATGAAAAGAGTAATAATGTTCATAAACAAATCCGTAAAAGCATCCAAAGCTAACTCCTATTACAAAGATGGAAAATTTTAAACTTCGTTGCTTCTTTCTTGCTCTCGAACTCGTCTCCTTTGCCTTCAAACTCGTGTGGTATACGAATGTGCTATGGTGTATGAATGATGGTGTATTGTGATCTGATGGTGATGATCAAATAAGCCTCCAAGGACGTGTATTTATAGTTCCACAATGCCCTTGCTCCAAGTAATTGCCGTTTCTTAGTAGGAATTAAAAATTACAAGTTTCCATCTTAGAATAAGATAAGAATTACAATTTCCATGTCAAATAATGTTTCTAGACTATTCCCACCGTCCTACAATGTTTCCAGGATGATTAGGAAAAGAAAACGGCAATTTCCCTTTTCAAAATTCGAATGGCAAAACAATTCTGGCGGCAGCAAAACGACATAGCGCGGTCGCGCTATGTTAACATACAGATATGGCGCGGTCGCGCTGCTTGAACTCTGACAACTCCCCTAGCGCGGTCGCGCTGTATTCCTTTACATCTGTGGCGCGGTCGCGCTACCCTGATAGAATTTCTGCAGATTTTTCCTCAACAGCTTTCTTCTCACGCCGCTTCTTAAAACGCCCACATAAAATCTCAAGTACACCATATTAACCTGTAAAATCATAAAACCAGCACAACCTCACAAAACGCATTAAACCACACGATTACTCGAGGATTAAGCGATCAATTCAAGCCAAAATGGAACGTTCCAAGTGGATAAAAATCCACTTATCAGATGGCAACTGCCATTCCGAGGCCAATTCTTGAGGGAGCAAGCGTGTCTTTATCAAACCAACTGATAAAAATAGTTCCATAGTTTCCCTCATCCACCACCAAATCCGGACTAAAGCCTCATGTTGTACTTTTCAATTCAGCTAAGCTAAACATCCTTGAACCTGCTGTCAACACGAGGCCCTTTGCCTGTGGAAAATTTCCAATTTTGTTCAACCACTCTCTCTCATTTTCGTCTTGGAAAATGCCTAATTTGTTCAACCCCTCTCTGTCATCTCCCCTGCTGTTTTTGTTTCTATTGTAGCTCATGTTCTTTCCATTGTTATGTGCTGAAATAATAGATGAAATTTAGAGGCAAGTTAAGGTATTAAAGTTATGAACTATGGACAATTATAAGCAACCTGAATATAATTGTGAAGCTTGATTAAAGAATAAGAAGATTAACTAAATCATCTGGAGATTTTATATCATCATCTTTTTCATATTTAATCCTATACGTATTTTGGAGATTATATATCTCGTTAATCATATTCCTTGATCGATTAGTTCTTTAAGAATGCTATCACATGTTTTTTCTCCCACAAAAATGGGAAGTACCATCTAGTCCTCTCTATTGTTAGGTTAAAGAAGGTATCATCTAGTCCACTATTCCGAGTATCATATTTTCAAGCAAGTTTTTACAGACCTTTCAAATGCTAAAAAAGAATTAATAGATTATAGTCATGTCCCAGATTTATTCTTTCTAAACAAACATAGTCATGCAGGACAGATCAAAATTAAGAAGATGGAACTATAGAATTAAAAAAAGTATATAGATAGACTAGGTTGATTCAACCGAAAAAATGTCAATATCTCCTGTGTTTTCCAACCACAGATGGGAGAATATATTATGCATCGCAAACCTTTTGACTCAAATTGATAATTCAATCATGTAAAGAAGTAAATAACTACATTAGAGTCTTTGTGGAATATGTACAAGTCTAATTCTTCATAGATTGCGATCCTTTGAGAATATGTTCAGAATACCATATATATGAATGACTATGCAAGTTTATTTAGGGCCTCCTGTCTGGTGTCCAGAAGATGTCCTAGTTAATGAATATATAGTTTTCAAGAGACATACACTGACCAGATAATGCTCGGATTGATGTCGAATGAGTCCTGCAGACCTTCCTTGAAAATGTTATCTAAGAACGAATCATCGCAAATGGCTTGATTTGATCATCACCATAAACTACTTCCACTCCTGTCAAATATTGTGGACTATTACTAACACTTTTCCCCTAAAATCGAGTAGAATGTGGACTCTCTTGCAATGCTAATGCAAAATCAAGAACTACAACAAGCCATTGTAGGGAGACAACTAGGCTGGCTATCTAAGCATTGGGATGAAATTTTTACAAAAGCTAATAAAGTTTTATATGAAATTTGCATCTTCAGGTTAGAATCAATGACATCATTAATTCTTCCTTGTTTGATACAATTCTGTACCGATCCAGCTAAACCTAATTGCTCATTGTCTCCACTTAAATCTACTGCTCTTCTTCCGGACAAAACTTTAAACAGCAAAACTCCAAATGCATAGACATCAGATTTCCTCGTCAATCTGCCAGTCAAAAAATATGCTGGATCCAACGTGCCCCTGACCGCAATACCCACATAAGTGCATCCCTGATTTTTTGCCACAATCTTGGAAATTCCAAAATCTGCAATTTTAGCTTCCAAGTGGTCATCCAACAAAATATCGTACTCTTGGAAATTCCAAAATCTGTAATTTTAGCTTCCAAGTGGTCATCCAACAAAATATTCGTACTCTTCACATCGCGATGTATTACTCTTTGATGAATGCTAGTACCAGTGTGAAGGTAGTCCAATCCCCGTGCAGCTCCAATACAAATCCTTAAGCGCTTAATCCACTACAAGTTGTAATAACCTTTTTCAAAACTTTGATGCAGATGATCAGATAGAGTACCACAAGGTATATACTCAGAAAGAAGAATAATTTCATTCCATTCATCACAATAACCAACAAGGGACACCAAGTGACCGTGTCTAAACTTCGAAAGCATCTGAATTTCGTCCTGAACATCGATCCACCACTTAATTTGGAATTGAAACTCAATCTTTTTACAGCGACAGTAATTGCTCCATTATCAATCATTCCTTTGTAGACTTTCGCGGTGTTGAAATATTCGGTGGGTGGGGCAATTATGAAAGAAGTTTAGTGGAGCAATTATGAAAGCTTGTTAGTGGAGCAATTTTGAAAGTTTGTTAGTCAATAGTGTAATCATTTGTAATCTCTTATTTATTCTCTTGTAAACAGCTTGTGGAGATGAAAAAAATAAGACAACTAGTTTTGATTTGCTTTTGCATTCTCTCTATAACATACGTGTGTGTATGTTACCTGTGTGTGTTAAGGCCTATTTGGGCTAACATGGTATCAGAGTAGTGTTTGTGATCCAAAATCCGGGTGTGCTCATCATCTACCAAAATCAAAAACCATGTCTGAAGAAGATACCAATAGCCTAGCCATCCAAATTGCCAATATTCTTAAAGATGGAGTTCAAAATCAAACCCAAATCCAAAATACCAAACCAAATCAATTCGATAGCCTAAAAATTAACCTCAAACTTACAAGCCAAAACTATCCTCTATGGGCTCGGATGATACGAGTCGCAATGGGGGGAAATCGAAAGCCCTCCTAAACCATCTCACCCAAGAACCACCGAAATCCACTGATGAAGAATATGAACAGTGGGAACAGGATGATCTGATAGTTTTTTCATGGCTCATTCAAAACATTGAGCCAGCCCTGCTAGTAACTTAACAGAGTTCCCAACAACAAAAACGCTGTGGGATGCTCTCATAGTTACGTATAGTAGCGGCAAGGATAAGCTCTAGACTTTCGATCTCCATGTCAAAGCAAATGAGTTGAATCAAAATGGCGTTCCGTTAGAATAATTCTAGATCGTGATGCAGGGCATCTGGGGAGAAATTGAACGAAGAGATCCCAATCCAATGGAGTGCTCCACCGACATTACTACATACAACACAATCAGGTCAGAAAATAAATTGTTTCAATTCCTCAATGCTCTCGATCGAAAATATGATCCCATAAAAAGGGAAATACTCCGGTGGGATCCCCTGCCAACAGCCGAAGCCGCATACGCAGCAGTTCGTAGAGAAACAGCCCATCAGAATATTCTTGGGGCTACACAGCAAGGGGGAGCATCAGGGATAAACTTGACCGGTGACTTTGATGGGGTAGGGCTCGTTTCGAAGGGTCGTCGGCAAGACCAGAAATTTAATCTACCATCACCCCGGATTGATAAAAGCAAACTCAAATGTGATTACTGTGGTATGATGAAGCACACGAAAGAACAGTGCTTCAAACTTGTGGGGTATCCTGAGTGGTGGGCTGATGGCCAAAAAAAGGGTAGAGATGGTAAGGGAGCCGCAGCCGTAGGCAGTCAAGAAACCACCAGTAGCGGCGGTGGTAGTAACAACCATCAGAAAGGTACTGGAAGAGAAGGCAGAGGAGCATGCTTTATGGCAGCGGTGGAAGGAGATGAAGAGGAGGAAGAAACCGTGACAGGTATAGGGTTTGAGAAGTATCCCTCAAATCTTCCACTTTCTCAAAACTCTACTTTAAAAATTCCTTACACTAGTAGGGAAGTTAACATGACAGCAAGTGGTGAAAAAAATGAATCATGGATATTTGATTGTGGCGCCACTGATACAATGACCTATGAGATTTCCGACATGTGCTCAATGTCAAAACCCTGGAAATCTTGGATTCATACCGCAAATGGAGAAAGTCTTCAAGTAAAAGGTGGAGGGACTATTCAAGAGTCGCAAGACATGAAATTATCAAACTGTCTCTATGTTCCCTCCTTATCTCATAAATTGTTATCGATTAGTCATGTTACAAAAAAACTAAACTGTGTAGTTCTAATGCATCCTACCTTTTGTATCTTACAGGACATCAGGTCGGGGAAGATCATTGGGCGTGGTACTGAGCGCCAAGGGTTATACTATGTGGATGAAGTAGTGACTCAACAAGGAACTGTGATGCTAACTCATGGATCTACGAATAGGGAGGCTTGGTTATGGCACCGAAGATTGTGACATCCATCCACTGGTTACTTACATCGTTTATTTCCTAAATTATTTCCTACAAATAAAGTCTTGATTTGTGAGACATGTGTTTTGGCCAAGAGTCATAGACGTACTTTCAAATCGAATGATACTAAAGTTGATTTTCCTTTCTCATTAATTCATTCGGATGTGTGGGGTCCAGCAAAAGTTGGGGGAGGGGGGGCAAAATTTTCATTATTTTTTGCTATTTATTGACGATTGCACACGCATTACTTGGACTTACCTTTTGAAAAATAAGTCCGAAGTATTCACAAAATTCAAAAGTTTCTGTGTCATGGTTAAAACCCAATTTAAAAGCGACATACAAATTCTTAGATCTGACAATGGAAGGAAATTTGTAAATACCTCCATGAAAGAGTTCTGTCAAAAAGGGGGAATAATTCATCAAAGCTCTTGTGCTTATACACCTGAACAAAACGGGGTATCCGAAAGGAAAAACCGTTTCCTTTTAGAAATAACTCGTGCCCTTATGATTGAATCCCAATTTCAAATTTTTTTTGGTCAGAAGCTCTTGTTACCTGGAGAAGCAAGAAACAGAAAGTGGTAGCTCTCTCAAGTGCTGAAGAAGAATTTCGAGGAATAGCACGAGGTCTAGCAGAGGCATTGTGGATACGGAAGTGATAAGTGCATATTTTTATTACCTATTTATTGTTTAAACTCATATTTTAATAATTTATTTTGTTACATTTCAGGAAATTCGTAAATAAATAAAGAAATGGCAAAATAAAGAAAGAAAGAGCAAGGAAGGGAAAAAGAGGAAGAAAAAGGACTTAAATGAAAAGAGGAAAAAGAATTAGGAGCTTGGTGGAAAAGGAATCTTGGAGGACATGTGGACATGTGGAAGGTGGAGATCATCCCAACACATAAAATAAGTGTATGGCCAAGATCAACTCTTCAAAGCTTAAGGGGGAAGGAAACAAATAGATGGCTAGGATTTCACCACCACACATCACAAATGTATGGTGGAAATTTACCCAACACCCCCTTAACCCTAATTCATATCCTATAAATACCCCCTCACCCCCCTTGTATTTAGTAACTTAGATTTTAGGGTAGTTTTATTTTCGTGTTTTGTAGTTTTAAATCTTGTAAACACTCCTATTATAATTAATGCAATTTTTATTTTCTTTACTTCTTGTCTTGCTCTTTCGTTATTGTTGCCTTATTTCGTTATTTTCGTAAATCCCGTTGCTAACCACTTGGGGTTGAAAATAACGATTTTTAATTTCTTGTTCTTAGTTTTAATTTTTAATTTTGCTCCTTAAAACTCAATTTTATTATGGGCCATTTTAATTCCAAATCAAATTCTCGCTTTAGTGTAAAATTTTTAATTTCGTAGTTAATTTTCTTTATTGTCGTATTTAATTTTAAAAAAAGTTTTTATTTTCAGTACTATTTTCTGTCTCGTTTTTTTTTATTCTCCATTTATTCGTTTAATTCGAAGCAAAAATTTCTCCCCTGTTTGATAGTTTTCAAACCCAGCTCTTTTCACTGTTTTTGTTTACTCTGTTTTTATTTTATTTTTTTTCACGTCTTCTTCTTTCCCCCACTGAATTCCTTTCCCTTTCCTTTTCTTTTTCTTCTTTTCTAAATCAAACCCAGTTCACCTGTGTCTTCGAGTAATACACACAAATCCCCTGTTTAGTTTTATTCAAAACCCACCATTTTCTTTATTTCCTTTTCGACTTCAGCCACACACAACACTTTCTTCTTCATTCATTTCTTTGTTCTTTTCATTTTAAACTCCTCTCCCCCTCTTTTCTTTTCTTTATGTTCGCTGCAAATAATTTTTTTTTTATTGTTCTTGATTTCCGTTACCGAGTTCTTGTGAGTTTTGTTGATTATTTCTGTCTGCGTTTCACCAAGTTTTCTTGTTAATTTTCGTTTTAAGTCCTAATGTTTTTAAGAAGGTTTAAGATACTTTATTTTATTTTCATTTTAGCTTTCATTTTATATGTGTGACTTTGTTTCCCTGTTTATTTGTTTTGCCCCATGTTTGTTTTCAGTCCAAAATCAATTTCTTGGCCCATGTTTAATTCCACCTGGTTAATAAGTTGCTTGCCTGAACTGTTTATTTCCTTGGTACATTTCATAGCTTTTCTAAGCTGCGTATTTTAATTAAACTCCCCATCCCATCATTATGTTACAGTAGTAGTAGTTTCTTTGTTGTTTTTTTTTCTTTTTAATTTTCACTTCCTTAAATTCAAGTCTTTGGTTATTGCGTTTGTTTATGTTATTTAATTGTAAAAAAAAAATTAGTTTAAATTTTTTTTGGTAATTAAATAGTATAAAAAATCCAAATTCTCAAAAATCAAACTTGTTCTAATTCGATTAAATTAAAAATTAAGGATTGCGAAAATAAAATAATCTCTGCGGAACGAATCTAAATTTACTAAAACGAGATTGTGCACTTGCAATCAATTTTAAATAATTATTTTTAGCACATCAGGAAGCTCCTAAAAGAAATTGGGTACCCTTCAACTCAAACCACCAAAATTATGTGTGATAATAAGGCGGCCATTCAAATTTCAGAAAATCCAGTTCAACATGATCGCACAAAGCATGTTGAGGTGGACTGACACTTCATCAAAGAGAAACTAGAAAACGGGATCATTAAGCTTCCATTTGTCTGATCAGAAGACCAACTCGCAAATATATTAACAAAGGCGGTCAATGAGAAAATTTTTATGCAATGTCTTGGCAAGTTGAATATTGGAAACCCCATTACTCAACTTGAGGGGGGAATGTTGAAATATTCGGTGGGTGGAACAATTATGAAAGAAGTTTAGTGGAGCAATTATGAAAGCTTGTTAGTCAATAGTGTAATCATTTGTAATCTCTTATTTATTCTCTTTTAAACAGCTTGTGAAGATGAAAAAAAATATGACAACTAGTTTTGCTTTGCTTTTGCATTCTCTCCAACATACGTGTGTGTGTGTTACCTGTGTGTGTTAAGGCCTATTTGGGCTAACACGCGGAGCCTCCCTTACCAATCAGACACTTATCATCAAAGTTGTGTGTTGCCAACAAAATTTCAGCAAGTAAAAAGCGGTGACATATATCTCCTGATGGTAGAAAAAATGCTTTGTTTTTTTCACTATACTCTGTTTCATGGTTTTCACGGAGCTTGTAGACGATGATATTCAATATAGTCAATACTAATATTACCAGAGTTACAAAATCACCACCAAAAGCTCGCGTCTGTCCAGTACAGGCTGCTTTGTTGTTGTCCTTAAAGAAGTTTGTCTTAATTTCAACAGGAGATGGTATAGCTGTGATGAAAATTGGATGATGGAGGAACAAGATGAGGATGGTACGTATTCGTGGTAGAGTAAGAAACATGTTTTCTTAGTATTGAGTCTATTGACTAAGCAAATATATAAGTTTTTGACATAAATGAAGCTCAAATAAGAGATGCAAACATACAAGTAGTTGAACGTAAAAATGTTGTGTTAAGTTACAATATCATCTTCAAACAATCTAAGCACCACTTATATACTGTAACTTTTTTAAGGTATCCACAACTTGTTCATTGAGGGGCGTTTGCTGGTTGACGTCCATCTTCAGAACTGCAGTTTTAAATCATGAAAGCACGGCCATGTCAAGGCGCTACGTCAGGGTGCTTAAAGCATTAAATCTTAATTTAATGACCACTGTCAAGCAATATAGCCACGTTATAAGCCATGAAGGCATGCTTTTGATTGACTATATACCATTGTTTTAAGGTTGCATAGTAGTATTTGCATGTTTTACCCTGTATACAGATTCGTTAGATAGTAACTTGTAAGGGGGTAATACTGTATTACTTTCAAAGATTTCAAAGATGGTCTGCTTATGTGATTGAAGTTTCTTAAATTTGTAAACAACCATTGTACTTATACTTGATTCGACGCTAAAAATGTATACCAAATTTACTTCATGATACTAATTTTAGTTTATCTGGCAATTAATGTCTCATTTACTTGAAAAAAAGTTCAAGAAATTTGTGAAAAGATGATGCATTCTAATTAGGTGTGTTAATTCATGTTCAATACCATTACACACATAATTTGATATACTCAAACTGTGAACATGTCACCGTATAATCTTGAAACATTCTCCACATCACTTACTGTATTATGGCATTTACTCTTTCTAAGGTCTCCACAACTTGTCTCATTGAGGGTCGTTTTTTGGGGTTAAGATCAAGACATTTCAATGCTAGTGCTGGAACATCTGATAACATTGAATTTACAACCTTTGGGCGATTCTCTTTCTCTAGCAGCTTTGGGTTTACTACTTTCTTGACCTTTCTTTCACATGCTAGAATAGGTCTTGCCTTATCCACCAAATTGTTCTTTTCGTTTCTCGCATGAACATCAATCACCCGCATTCCTGTCAGTATTTCCAATAGCACCACGCCAAAAGCATAAACATCGTTCTTTGAGCTTAAATGACCTAATTGGTTGGAGTATGAACATTAGAACTTGCTATATATTATTATCAGTAAACAAAATAAAATTGACTGACCAGCTTCTTTGTATTCTGGAGATAAAAAGCGTTCTGATACTGCACGATGTTGTGCATTTAGATTCGGAATGTCTGTTACAAGCATATCACCGTCCTCCGGGCCAAATCTTGCGAAAAGACTTACACCAACCTTTGCATTGAAATCCTTGTAATATGATCAAATTTAAAAAACAGAGCAAATTAGTAAAGAAAGAGGCAAAGAGCAATAGCTGGCCTTCATTAAGAACTTCTTTAGATTTAGTTAGAGTACATAAATTATAAATTTTAATGTACCCCATCCAGCAATATACTAGAAAGCGTAAAGTCACCAAAGATGATATGATCTTCTGAGGAATGGAGAAAATCAAGATATCTAGCTGCTCCTATTAATATTTTGAGCCAAACAACCCAGGATAGTGACTTCCTTGCATCTGCATTAAGCCATTAACATAGTTACGAAAACAAATGTAGAAAAGTTTATTATAAGAAAATATTTAGACTTAACATCACTGGAACCAAAAAGTGTCTAGATATCGAATAGGAGTTTATTTAATCACCATCTGGAACTTAAGATGCAGTGCTCTGGGCTCACCTTTGTAAGCGTATCTTGCTACGTTTCCCTTCTGTGTGTATTCGTAAACAAGCAGTAACTCCGGACCTTCTGAACAGAAGCCCAGAGGCTTAATTACATTCGGATGGTAAAATCTTCCACATAGATCCACCTCTGCCTTCAACCACAAAATTCATAAAATCAAAATTCTCAACAACATCGACGAATCATAGTTGGACATAGTTGGATGGACGTAGAAATAGCAACATTTATTACAGCCTAATGAAGTGTCAAACGTACTAGATGGTTAACAAAAAAAGAAAGGGACATATACTAGAAACTACTTTCTATAAGAAGAACCAGTCATCAAGTTCATCATTACCTGCATAGCTCTAAATCTTCCATATGAATTCAAACTCATAATGCTAACTGCCATTCCAATGCCAATTTTTGAGGGATCAAGTGTGTCTTCATCAAGCCAGCCGATGAAAGCCCTTCCATAATGATTCTCGACCAATATCATATCTTGACTAAAGCCTCTTGTTGCAACTCCCAATTCAGCTAAGCTGAACATCCTTAAATTTGCAGTCGCAAATAGGCCATTTGCCTCTGGAACAATGCCAATTTTGTTCAACCTCAATCTGTTATTTACCTCTGTGATGATGCCAGCTTTGTTCTGGCTCACTCTACTACCGATCCTGCTGTTTTTGTTTCCATTGTAATATAATTTCTTAGGAGAGGTAATAACAACTGGACAGACATAGCAAAGAATTGGGTCAGACAGCACTCTAAGATTAAATTAGGACTGAATGGTCAATCCTATGTACAATTTGATAGTGGAAGGACAAGACCAAAGACTAGAACTATATGATTAGAAGATATGATGATGCTTTAAGACATTTTAGGACTGCAAGGTTTGGCAATTGTGAAGGCACAAAAGAGGAGAAAAGTATGAACGATATATAATAGTCTAGTTGATACCCAGAGTTGTAATCAACTTAAATAGAAAGAAAAAATTATCACTCTGCCAAGTACGTGAATGACCATGCGACTTTCTCTATGACAACATTTTGGAATTCCGAAAGAAAATTCAACCCAAAATATTTCAAGGAATACGCACACATGTGCGCAGAAACTAACCAGATAACGACTGGATCGAGGTTGAGAAAATCTGGTGGACCTTCTTCGAAAATGTTATCCTTGTATGATTACTATGATCTTTACCATAAACGACCTCCATTGCTGTAGAATAGTGTCCACTATCAGTTGCAATAATTGCCCCCTCAACTTGTGTAGAATCTGAATTTCTTTGCAATGATAATGCAAACTCAAGAACTACCACAATTTCAGCCATCGTAGGACGACAACTAGGCTGGCTATCTAAGCACTGGGATGCAATTTTTACAAAAGCCAATAAAGATTTTTGTGAAATTTGCATCTTCAGATTGGAATCAATGATATCATTAATTCTTCGTTGTTTGATACAATTCTGTGCCCATCCAGCTAAACCTGATTGCTCATCGTCTCGACTTAAATCCACTGCTCTTCTTCCAGACAAAACTTCAAACAGCACAACCCCAAATGCATACACATCTGATTTCCTTGTCAATCTGCCAGTCAAAAAATATGCTGGATCCATATATCCGAACGTGCCCCTGACATCTGTACTCACATAAGTGCATCCCTGATTTGTTTCCACAATCTTGGATATTCCAAAATCTGCGATTTTTGCTTCCAAGTTGTCATTCAACAAAATATTTGTACTCTTCATGTCGCGATGTATCACTCTTTGATAGATGCTAGTCCCAGTGTGAAGGTAGTCCAATCCCTGTGCAGCTCCAATGCAAATCCTTAACCGCTGAATCCACGATAAGGTGGCATAACCTTTCACAAAACTTTGATGCAGATGATCAGATAGAGTCCCAAGAGAAATATACTCAAACACAAGGATCAATTCATGCCGTTCATGACAATAACCGACAAGGGACACCAAGTGGCTGTGCCTAAACTTGGAAAGCATCTCAATTTCTGTCCAGAACATTGACCCTACAGCTTGTTTGGAAATGAAACTCAATCTCTTTATGGCAACAGTAGTTGCTCCGTTATCAATCACTCCTCTGTAGACTTTCGCGGAGCCTCCCTTGCCAATTAAACGCTTATCATCAAAGTTATCCGTTGCCAACAAGATCTCAGCAAGTGAAAAGCAGCGACATGTTTCCCCTAATGATAACGAAAATGGTTTGTCATTTTCACTAATTTTGGCCTCATGATATTTACGGAGCTTGTAGACGATGATATTTAATATAGAGAATACAACTATGATCAAAGTTACAATATCACAACAAAAAGGTCGCGTCCCTTGAGTACTGGACACTTTGTTCTTGTCCTTAAAGAAGTTAAATTTGTTTTTGGTGGGAGATGATATAGCTGTGATGAAAATTGGATGGTGGAGGAGCAAGATGAGGATAGTATGCTCCAGTTTTTCAGCAAGAAACATGTTTCTTTGCAGTTTTGAGTTTATAGACTACGAATGTTATTAACATTAACGAAGCTCATATAGTCAAATAAGAGATCCAAACAAAAATCATTGGTGGTGTCGGTTTGATTTTTTTGCACGTACTTTGACTATATGTTAAAATTTATTATTTTTCAATTTTTCATTTTTTGAATAAAAATATAATATTTTAATTTTTATTTAGAAAAAGAAATTTTAAAAAATAATAATTTTAACTATATAGTTAAAGCACATAAAGTTACGTGCAAAAAAATCAAACGCCTTATATATTAGACCGGAGGCAATATTATTGAATATAAATTTTTTCTAAGGAGCAAATTGTTCCATATACGAAAAGTGTGGACCTGCACTTCATTGTTTTCAACATGAAGAGGAACATAGAAATTGTAAAGATCAACTTCCGTGTAAATTTTAAGTTCTGTCCAACTCTGTTTCTTCTAAAGTTTTTTGTCAAATTCAATTTTAAGCATTTTCCCATTTTAAGATAAACTAAGAAAACTGTTCTTTGCATTTTCACCAACAACGCCAACATTTTCAGTCGACCTCATTCTGATCTTCAATCTTCATGTATATTTTTTCCCATGCTGCAATGCAGGAGTCGTCTTAATTTAAATACTCCTGTTCAAACCTGCCTTCTCTAGACAACAAAATTTATTTTGTTATTAAATTAGGGAGAACGACCCGATGAGCAGTGTAGGGATGAAGATGCAGGTCTACTGAATCTTAATGCATTTGACCTTATTATCCTCTCCCAGGGCTTGGACCTTTCTGCACTATTTGACCGTGGGCAGGTATGGATGATAAACTTCAGTCTTAAATGTGTGATATATTTGACCTGGTTTCTGTTTTTCAAAATAAAAAATTCTGATTTTTTTTTTATTTTTAAGGCATTGGTTTAGTTGGGGAAAATATTTCCCTGTGTTTGTTGAAGGAAATAAAATATTTTTAAAGGAAAAAAAATATAGAAAATGTTACAAGTCTAGGGAAAGTAACTTCCCCTTTTCGAAAGAAAAAAACATTTTCTCACCAATATGGTTATGAACATTACATGAGAAAATAAATTATTTTCTAGAAAAAATATTCCGAGAATTATTTTTTTCAAAATCAGGTTATTTTTCTAGAAAATGTCTTATTTAACTTTGTTTTGTTTAATATATTTCAATTTAATTTTTAAAGTTTTGTTATGTGTAGTGCATAAGTAATATAGTAAAACCTCGTTAAATTAATACTCGATATATTAATAATCGCTCTAAGTTAATAATTTCTTCCGGTTCCAACTTGGACCAGTTCAAAAAATGATCAATTTTGATAAGATAAGATAAGACGATAATAACTTTTTCGAAAAATCCTATATAAATATATGGTCCCAATAATATTATAAATTAATAATTCCCTTATAATCATAAAAATATATTTATTACCCTTTTGTAAAAGATGATTCTAGGGTTCTTAAAATTTGAATCTACATGAAACTCATCTTTAACCATCTTTGTTGCATTCAGAAGTTCGAATGTGATGTTTTTGTAAAGCATTAAAAAGTTATTAATCAATGTTTTTTATGTCTTGGGTGTTTCTTTATGTAAAAAAGGTTCAAAAATGTTGTTTTATCCTTGATATCATCTAAATATACATGAATATTTATTTTGAATCTCGCAAATACTCGGTAAATTTGTAAACAATATATATTGAATTAATTAAATTAAGATTAAAACATAAATTGTACAATTCATTTTATTTAAATGTATATAACTGGAAATTAATTTTCTTTAATGTCAAAAATTCTCTATAAATTAATAATTATTAATTTATCGATTAATTAATACCTTTCTGAATCTAAATTAATAGAATTCTCTGGTTCCAACTATATTAATTTAGAGATGTTTTGTTATCACAAGAGGGTAATCCGAAATTTCTCTCAGAAGTGACAAGCATGATTATCATTAGTCCGCGAGGTAACGTGGTATAATTGGGTCTAAATTAATGACTATTCAATATTTATTGAGAAAAAGGATCCTGAGATATATCTCAGGGAACTTCTCCTAAGATATATGCAAAATATCCTTTTAATTTTGCTGGACCCGCATGGCTAATTAAAAATTTCTTAATTTACTAAAATACCCCTCCTATTTTTACATACAAATCTCATATATCTCAGGTAATTTACCTGAGATACATCTCAGCTTCCCTATCCTCATATTTATTATTCAATATTTATTATGTTGCCCTGACAAAAGAAAAACAGATTTATAATATTCAAATTACCATTATTTGAAGGAAAAAAAAATCTGCACCACCATATTACATATAATAAGCGTAAGAGGGATTTTATTCATAATTTTGATTTGGTCACTTAATTTGGTCAGTGTATTGGCAAAATAATCTCAACTGTCGAATCTAATACTTTTAAAAATAGACGATCAAGATTATATCATATTAAAAAGAAAATTATAATCTAAAAAGGATATAATTAAACAAGATTGTATTAGAATTGAATTTTAAAAAGAAAATTATAATATAAAAAGGATATAAGTAAAAAAAAGAATACAATTGAATTTTATTTATTTTACTTGTTAATATTAAAAAAAGTTCATATTTACTATTTGGGCTCTATCTCGAGATCTAAATATCAGATTTGGATGCTTTTACAGCCCACACGAAGCTCACAAAATTATCATTAATTTAATGATGATTTAATAATTATTATTGTAATTGAAACACTCAGAATCTCAACAGAAAATAAAATAACGAATTTTTACATTAATCCTATTCAGTGTAGAAGACTTACATTGGTATTCCTATTCAATGTTGAAAACCAAATTATATGATTTAAATCATTGAAATACCCTTTTTCGTATTTGAATATAAATACATTTTTTAGTTACATGTTAAAAAATAAAATATTTTTATGCTAGATACATCATTTTTCATTATTTTATGATGTAACGGTTCTTATACCAAAGTTTTGGACAAAATTACTCTTACACTTGTTATTAAAACTATATTTGGTTGTTAGTAGAACTATCTTCAAATAATAAGATCAAAATAAATCGAATAGAATTTTCAACGTAAAAAATTATCAATTTCTTCTCTCTTTTATTTCTGCGTAGTTTTAACTTCTCTCTTTTGTTTCTACATAATTTTAATTGGAAAATAATTGTTAAACCAACACTAAATTAAAGATTATTTTGTTAATTTCATGTGGGCTGTAAAATCGTCAAAATAAAATTTAAGAATTCAAGATAGAGCACAAATATTAAATTGAACGTGTAAAATCTTATATATATCAATTTTTTAACAACAATTTGATATATAAATTAATAATATATAAATTTTAAAACAATTAATATAATTATAGATATTAGAAAAGGAGCCGTACGTTGCACTGGTTTTAAGTTAATAAATAAAATTTTTAGAAAGACAAGATATCGGGTAGTGCCCATAAAAACCAAAAACTACCAACGAATACCATGATAACTAAGAAAATGAAATTAAATTTACAAAAAATTTCACAACCGTAATATCTCGAATTTTGTAGCCAACCATAATAAACACTGAGAAGAAAAATATCGGAACCGAAAGGTTCAGTTGGTGGCGCCATAAGAGATGGCAACCACGGCCGAAGGAAGGGAAAAGGATGTTGCTAAATTTCTAAGGTTTTAAAGAGCAAACTTTCTGATCACTAGTAGATTGAAAGATTGAACGAGTCCAAGTACAAATTAATAAAAAAACAAAATATATATGATTTTGATCAATATCGCCTTCTTCATTTTATGTATTCCTTGTTTTCTTCTGATTGAAAAATGAGCTCATGAAAATTCTTCCATTCATAAATTTTATGATATCCTCACACATCATTTCTTTCTTTTAAACTCATGTTTTCTACATTCTCATCTTTGATGTCTTTATAATTTTAATCTTATTATGTCAATACGACTTTAGAGCATCTCCAGTGATATTGCCAAAAAATGGTTGACTAAATCAGATAAAATATTGATTATGTAAAATTTGTTGAACCTGTAAGATGTTGTGCTCCAATGGTATATTGGCTATAATGTTCGGTTATATTGTAAATATAGCATGTTATTATTATTTCAGTTTGTTATAAATAGAATATATTTTTATAAGGTAATATATCATAAAAAAATTTTCCTTACAGATCTCTAGAGGTTGGCCAAATATAGCCAACGAAAATAGATTATCTATATTTTTTGCTAAGGGTAATGCCTCATTGGAGTGAAACTTTTTTTTACATAATTTGTATAAATTTTATTTATGGTATTACTTATTTAATTTTAACTAAGGGGTCTTCTCCATTGGAGATGCTCTTAAAACATTCATTGTCATCTATTAATTACTATTTCGTGAACACAAAGAATTCTGAAAATTACTATCTTTGTCCCTCATTAATTACCCTTTTATTCTTTCTTCCAGATGATATTTAAATCTATCTACATTTTTTTGGATATGCAATGTTAAACCATTAATACTGAACACAATGTAAAATCTACTTATTCATTCACAAAACAATCGGGTTATCCAATTCAAAAATGGATAATACCCACTAATACTTAATAATTCATTTAACATAGCTTTTTCTATTATGTAAATACATTAAATCAAAAGATTATCTTTTATGAAAAATATGAGAATGTATTAACTTGAACAAAATTTATTCCACCATTGTAGGTAAAGAAAAGGAAATTTGAATTCTTTTTGGTCAATCTTAATATTATTCTGTGTTTCATAACCATTTAGAAAAGAAAAAAGATTTAGTAATGGATCTAACACCATCGACGTCATTCTTTTAGTTTGTATCATTCTTTTATAATTTCAGCATAATGGATCGGACTAGTATTTTATTTTGCAGAATCGCTCTTCTTTTAGTTTCTCTTTAATTTCTGTGTTTACATCTAATGTCAAGGTCGAAAACGAGTTGCTCCTGCTCCACAATCTCCTAGGTCTTCACAGAATGGTAGGTTCTTCCATTGTAATTTACAATATCCATGGATTATCCATATTATGACTCATCTATCTATTACTATATATTAACTTTCAACATAAGGGCAAAAAGTGTCATTTTAATAGCTGTGAAATTACTGTTTTGCCCTTATTTGTTGAAAAATAATGCCACCCTTCTAAAATCTATGTAAAAATTAGATTTAATTATGTTACCCTTGAGGATTGAATCCTTGACCTTCCACTTTTAAACTCATGTCATAACCATTATGCTATACTTAGTTTTGAATATGTTTTAAAATTCTTATTAAATAAACCACATCTTATCATTTTGTCTCATTTTTTCTATTATTATTTTGACTATGTAACATATTGGTTTTTGTTATTTTTAGAATATTACTAAGAATATAATTATAAAAAACATTTTAATCTATGGAGCATATTCTACGATTCTCTTTTGTCATTTTAAATGATTGAAATTAAAAATAAAAATTTTAAGATCAAATTTTAGATTATACAAAAATATAATCGAGTTCGGGAAAAAATGTATCTATTTACATTTGTCTCCAAGTAAATATTAAATTATTAAAATAAAAAAAAATATTTGGTTGTAAGATATATGTAAATCTTACTTATTAAATCAGTTATAATTAATAATTGCATCATATAATTTTTAGGTATATAAAATTATAAATATTTGTGCCATATTAGAAATTTTCGGTTGATCTACTATTTAAACTTTCAGTAATTTAAATGTATGATTGATGTTAAAATATAAATATCTAAAAAAATATGAAAAAATTTAAATTTAAGTTAAAGAGATTAGAACTCTAAAAATGAATCTATGTTATGTACTTATGTATATAAAAAAATAACATAACTAATTTTCAATTTTGAATGAAAGAAGATTTGATTTTTGAGTCATAAATATTACAAAATTGCAATAATTATAAATAATGACCAATTAGATTATAACTCGACTATAAAGTATAGTTGTATGATTTTTCATATAATATAATAAATTGATCAATATAATATATAATAGTAGAGTTGTAATGTATACTTCTATTACTATAGATTTAACCAAAAAAGTTGATCTCGTATGTCATATAGATGTACAAGCCATTAAGGTCGTTTAATCATATTTTAATTCAATTTAAACATTTGAAAAAAATTAAAGTTGGGCTGAAAAAATAATTCAAAATTGTAATATAATATTTTTCAAACTACCTAATTTTTAAAATAGAATTTCGATATTGTGTAATACGCATTAGATTAAAACGAAACATTGGAATTTAAATGTGTATAAATTTGTATGTATATATGAACCACAAAGATGACTTTTAAATAATATTAAGAGATTTTGTAATATATTTGAAGGTAGTGTTTTTCGAAGTTCGTTCACAGGGAAGGACTCTCAATATTGATTTCAAGTAGATTGTCTCTTACAATTTATAATTATGGAAAATGGGGGGTTTTGAGTTTGGTTAAGGTGTTTTATCGAACACCTTGAATACAAGAACTAAATTGGTACAAAAACACAACTAAGTTAATGGCTAATATCCAAATTTACCAACACAACAACACAATGAGCAAATTAACAAGATAAAGCGACATTTGACCCAAGGATAATAGCAAATCAAGCACTTCAACCCAACAAGCAAAATATATCCAACTCTACCTAACCAAGATAATTGGTGAAGCACACAATCACTTATTTCTCTTCTAAAAACACTAATTTAGTGAAGCACATAAATTAGCTCTCTTGATAATAGCTACCAATAATGAAGCACTACTAGTATAACCAAATCAAGGAATCAATCAAAGAGAGGCTAGGACAAACCCAAGGATGAGAAGCTCAACCTAGGTATTTGCACTTAAAGCTTGAGAATTTAGGTAAACTAAACTTGTGCTACTATAATGAATGTACTAACAATTACGGATTAGTACAAACAATTAGCAATTGAAATTACAAGAAGAGCAAGATGAAGCAACTTACAAATCTCCAAGCAAAATCATAAACAATACACTCAAGCAATTAAGATAGAATGAAGAAGATCTTACTTAAATTGAATGGGTTTAGTACAAGAGATGCTTCCTTGAGCCAAATTATGGAGTTAGTTACTCATAATCAACTACTTCCTACTAACCCTAATTATGTTCTTGAAGAGGCAAAGAAGAAGATAAAGAAGTTAGATATGAAGATGTTAGATATTAGGTTAAGTTATGAAGATGAGATGTGTTTGGCTATATTTATTTTAACACACAGCAGGGGTCGTACGGCCTGTCGAATGGCCGTACAGCTGCCCTTACAGAAATCTGCTCCTTTGAACGGCCTGTCGAACGGCCGTACAGTAGCCCGTACGAGATAAAATCTTCAAGATAATACATTAAACACCTCCCGAAATCGCGAGCTTTCATCTTCTAACTTCCCTCTTGAATAATCTTCGCTTTCATGCCCAAATTAAGCCATCTTTTCAACAATTAAGCACGAGGCACTGAAAGATGAAAAACATAGCAAATATTAATAAAACAATATTCGAAACTAACAAAAATGTAGAAGAATAAAAGACAAAACGTGTATAAAATACACGTTATCAAATCTTCCCCCACTTGAACTTTGCTAGTCCCGAGCAAACTAATATTAACAACACTATATACTCCTAACTAGTACCACTTCCGTAGGTGATCACGGTTGCATTTGGCATATGCAACAAGCCCTTGGAACCCCTAGGTAGCCCTAGTGGACGAGTGAGGTCTCGTGAGGGTTTATAGATGATGTACCCACAAAATCACAAAAATCACCAATAAACAAAAAAAAAAAACTAACAATACCTACTAATTAAACTAACTACTACACTCACATGTCCGAGCCATTTACTTGTAACTAAAATCAAACATATAGAGCTATTCACCTTGTCATCCACTAAAACGAGCTAACAACCAATTCAAGAATCAAGATAATACACCTTGTGCAAGATGTAACCAAGACATTAAAGATAGAATGAATGCACTTCAATCGTGAACACTAGACAAGATGATCACAAAGCATACATGGCCTCACATTAAGAAGATGAAATTATATGGTGAAAAATCTCACATCTCTCAATTATGTATCACACAAGTACAGGCTAGAGATTTCACTCAACTCCAAGTCTAAATGCATGCGCTCTACTTGACCTTGCATGTTCACCTAAATTCCGGATTGCACCAAAAACAAGGAATTCATAAAATGGGTTGTAATGAGGCTTGGGTGAAGGTGTGAAAATTTAAGTTCAAGGAAGGTGTAAAAGTCTTGCTAGTTGAGTCAAATGACGCTTGCTTTCTTCGTACACCAAATTCTCAAACTAAAGTAGATCTCCACTCATTTACAATTACAAAACACAACCACATTTACCAAGAAAATTGAAACAAAATAAAGTACAAAGATTTATTGTTTTTTTTTTCTATTTTTATTTTTCTTTTTTTTTTTAACATCCCCTTTATTATTATTTTTTTTTTCTCTTTTTTTTTTTTGAAAAGGGGATGCATTACATATATAAATACTACAAAGAACTTAGAACCACATCTAGATATACACATCAAACTAGTTCCCACTTACAATAATTAGAATCCTTCCTCTTCACAACTTCTCCAAATTCACATGCTCATCAATCAATTCTTTCCAAGACTCAACTAGCTCAACTAGGTCGAGAGTGAAGTATTTGGCTATGGCTCATGTATAAAAGGGGAGAGTGATGAAGAAAAATATGGATATAAGCTTCAAAGGGGGTAACTAGGGATTATTTTCATGGTTCACAAGCTAAAAAAGTCAAAAAGGTTATCCTAAATAGAATTTCCTTATTATGGTGCATCCATGAATGAAGGTTTAATGCAAGCCCTAGAGCAACAAACACACATAAAGAGGGAGCAACACACATGCAAAAGAATCATCGTTCAAGGCCTCACAAGGTTTACGTTGTAATAACATCTTCTTGATTTGATTCCATGCATGCTAAGAGATAATCGTCATGCTCCCAATTTAATTACAAACATCTAGACTTTTCATGTCATTTCAAGTGTGTGTGTGTGTGCAATAAGGTGCATCAAAATTATAGATTCACATCAAATTGATAATGGTAGACACGAAATAGGAGAAAACAAGGCTGCAAGCTCACAATGTCTTAAATTTTACAAACAAGTAAACAAGCTCACGACTAAACTTATTTCCCAAATTAGACAAGACGGACATCCAACGAAACAAAAGATAGTAATAATATTAGTTACGTACTACACAACAAAACCGAACAACATCAATCCTTCCCCCACTTAAAACATGGCATGTCCTCATGCATTACAAATAAAAATGAGGGAGAAACAAGAGTGAAAGAAAACTCCCCTGAAAATAAGCAACAAGGACCGGGAGCATCACTCATATTTACCAAAATCCAACTCCGATATTGCAAGCCATGAATTGGATCAACGGCACCAACCACAATCATCCCTACAAAAATAACCGACACGCCAAAATCCACACCGTCAAAGCTACTACAATATACTAATTAAGGAAATAGAAATAATAAAAATATTTGTTTTTGTTTTTTTTTTATAAATAAAATAAAAAAAAATAAATTAAAGAAATTAAAATAAAATAACTAACCAATGAATAATAAAATAAAATAAAATAAAATAAAAATCAAATCAAATTTAAAACTGAAATAATAAGAAAACCAAAAATAAAATTTAAAACTAAAACTAAAATAAAATAAAATAAAATACCTAAGTAATTAATAATAAAATCAAAATTTTAATTTAAAATTAAAACTAAAATAATTACTTAGTTTTAGAAAATTAAAAACTAAAATCAAAATTAAAAAGAATTAAATTTTGGATTTTGAATTTTTTGATTTTTTAAAAAAAATAAAATAAAATAAAATAAATCACTAACCAATTAATTACAATATCAAAAATCAAAATTTAAAGCAAATTTAAAATTAATTCTTAAATTTATAAAAATTGTTTAATTTTAAAAAAAATTAAAAACTTAAAATCAAAATTAAAAATAAAAGAAATAGTGAATAAAAATAAATAAAATAAAATAAAGGAAAACAAAAAGAACTAACTAATTAATAATAAAATCAAAAATAAAAATAAAGTACATTTAAATTAATTTCTGAATTTAAAAAAAAAATTAAGTTTTGAAAATTAAAGTTGAAAATCAAAATTAAAAAAAAAGAATAAAAAGAAATAAAACAAAAAGAAAAAAAGAAAAACAAAAAACAAAAACTAAAACTAAACTAAACTAAAGTAAAGAAAAAACAGGACACGAGGGCTGGATGAATGGTGTGTCCTGTGTCGCTGCGAAAGGGAAAAAAAGGGGGGGGGAAGTGAAGTGGTGGGGTACGGATTGTGTTGGGGAAAAGTGGTGTTTGCTTGCTTTGAAATTTTTTTTTTTTTTTAGAAAAAACTGTACAGGCTGTGCAGGAAATGGGTAGGAAATTTAGAGCCCCCTCATTTTGAACTAGAACATGGACAGAAGGTGGAAAAAACTGCACGGGTTGCGGAACGGCTTCCTGCACGGTCTGCACCCCGTACAACAGCCCGTACGGTCCTGAAATTTTACAAAAACTATTTTTTTTCTTTTTTTTTTAAAGAAAATTTCCACAAATCCTTGAATGCTTGAATAAAATGTAAATTCCTGAAAACATGAAACAAACACATCAAGGCACGAGTGGAACAAATATAAAAATTATAAAAAAACTATAATTAACGATACTAAACATTATTGAGCGGGACATAATTATTACAATTTTTTTTAAAACTCTATTATAAAATTCACTAGTCACACAACAAAAATACATAATAATTAATTAACATTTTTTTTTTTGGGTTATTCTCTTATGATTAAAATAGATGAAAAATGGAATTCCCACTCACTAATATTTAGATCAAGCTTCAAATTCACAATAGCATAACACCCTACATAAATGCAAACGAGGAACAAAATCTAACACACGCATAAAAATATAAAAATACATGCGTACCTTGGGTTGCCTCCCAAAAGCGCTTTGTTTATTGTCGTTGGCTCGACTTATTTATACAACTATTCTAACTAATGAGGTGAAAAAGCAAATAAATGCACATACCTACGAATCAATAATAAGTACAAGGTGTGCAAATATACCTTTGATCCATAAAAATATAAAAATATTTTTATGATCTTCACATCTTCAAGAGACTTTGAAAAAGAAAAGAAGTTAGAAAAATCGTCAGAATAATCATTATAAGCACGACTCAAAAATTCCTCCCAAATTGGATCCTTATACACCGAAGCAAAAAATTCAACCTCATCAATCTTAAGCTCAAATTCCTTCTCAATTTTAATTGGACATTCATCAATTTTTATCTCATCTACCAATTCATTAAGCACAAAAGTATTTTCTAAATTTGGTAGATCCTCAACTACATCCAATTTATCATTGTCAAGCTTAGGGCAATCGTCAACTAAACAAGCAAATTCATCATGCACAACATTTTCATCAATTACAAAACAAGAATCGTGATTAGTAGGAGGATTGACCTCCTCTAATCGACTCACGGTTTCGGCTAGTTGACTCATTTGCTTTTCCAAGTTGGATATGCTTTGAGAAGTGATGTTTTCCAAGTTGGATATACTTTGAAAAGTGGCGTTTTGAAATTGGAGGTTGTTTGCCGCCATTTGTTTCATCATTTCTTCAAGTGATGACAATGTAGATGAAGACCCTTTATGGTCTTGGGAATTATATTGCGGATCATAGCATCGATTTTTAAAAGCAAGTTGGAGGTTGTTTGCCGCCATTTGGTTTATCATCTCCTCTAATGATGATAAGGAAGATGAAGAAGACCCTTGATGGTCTTGGAAATTATATTGCGGATCGTAACATTGATTTTCACAAGCATATGAATAATCGATGCTAGGAGGGTAAGGAGCATAGCATGAGTTTGTAGAATATAAAGAATTCACCTGATACGCATTAAAATTCTGAAAAGAATTAAAATCTTGATATCGTTCTTGATCATAGGTGAAATCTTGAGCGTTATTCCAACCAAAATAATTCTCCATTGTCTCCTGAAAGGGTTAGTTGTCTATCTCCAATAAACATGAAGACACACCAATAACAAAATTGAAAGAAAGAAAAAAAAACTATATACAAAGATAAAATCTAAACTATAAGAAACAATTAACTCAAAATAAACATTGTTGCCTTCCCCGGCAGCGGCGCCAATTTGAAGGTAGTGTTTTTCGAAGTTCGTTCACAGGGAAGGACTCTCAATATTGATTTCAAGTAGATTGTCTCTTACAATTTATAATTATGGAAAATGGGGGGTTTTGAGTTTGGTTAAGGTGTTTTATCGAACACCTTGAATACAAGAACTAAATTGGTACAAAAACACAACTAAGTTAATGGCTAATATCCAAATTTACCAACACAACAACACAATGAGCAAATTAACAAGATAAAGCGACATTTGACCCAAGGATAATAGCAAATCAAGCACTTCAACCCAACAAGAAAAATATATCCAACTCTACCTAACCAAGATAATTGGTGAAGCACACAATCACTTATTTCTCTTCTAAAAACACTAATTTAGTGAAGCACATAAATTAGCTCTCTTGATAATAGCTACCAATAATGAAGCACTACTAGTATAACCAAATCAAGGAATCAATCAAAGAGAGGCTAGGACAAACCCAAGGATGAGAAGCTCAACCTAGGTATTTGCACTAAAAGCTTGAGAATTTAGGTAAACTAAACTTGTGCTACTATAATGAATGTACTAACAATTACGGATTAGTACAAACAATTAGCAATTGAAATTACAAGAAGAGCAAGATGAAGCAACTTACAAATCTCCAAGCAAAATCATAAACAATACACTCAAGCAATTAAGATAGAATGAAGAAGATCTTACTTAAATTGAATGGGTTTAGTACAAGAGATGCTTCCTTGAGCCAAATTATGGAGTTAGTTACTCATAATCAACTACTTCCTACTAACCCTAATTATGTTCTTGAAGAGGCAAAGAAGAAGATAAAGAAGTTAGATATGAAGATGTTAGATATTAGGTTAAGTTATGAAGATGAGATGTATTTGGCTATATTTATTTTAACACACAGCAGGGGTCGTACGGCCTGTCGAACGGCCGTACAGCTGCCCTTACAGAAATCTGCTCCTTTGAACGGCCTGTCGAACGGCCGTACAGTAGCCCGTACGAGATAAAATCTTCAAGATAATACATTAAACACCTCCCGACATCGCGAGCTTTCATCTTCTAACTTCCCTCTTGAATAATCTTCGCTTTCATGCCCAAATTAAGCCATCTTTTCAACAATTAAGCACGAGGCACTGAAAGATGAAAAACATAACAAATATTAATAAAACAACATTCGAAACTAACAAAAATGTAGAAGAATAAAAGACAAAACGTGTATAAAATACACGTTATCAATATTTCTATCTACATTAAAATCACATGAATTTACATACCTCTATGTTATTTATGAACAATTTTACTAATATAATTATTTATGTTATACTCAAATATATTCACTTTAATAAAGTTGATTTTACGCCATTTTAAACACTAAATTTATACTTCAACAATTAAAAGTAAACATGTGATCACTATCGTATTGATATTTATCCAAATTTTAAGAAATCTAATCAAATTATAAATATTTGGTACATGAATTTTGTATACAGTATTACAAAATAACTATAAAAATATGAGATACAATTGAAATCTTATCATTTATTGTATTTTTAGTTACAAAATTATTTTAATATATATACATATTCAAGCGAAAAATTATTTCAGTGTCCGTGCCTCGCACGGGCTTTTACATTAGTTTTCAATTATATGTGATTAAGTCAACACAATTTTTCTTTTTAATTCATAATAATTTTTGAAATTCAAATTACTTATTTAATACACAATCTTTCCATTTTTTCATAATCTTGCTTGATTTCCTCTTATAAGTTTTTTAAATAATTTTGGGAAGATTTGTTGAAATAACGAAGATTTTCATATTTTAAATAATGAAAATTTAATTTAATTATACTATTTTTAGAAAAATACTCAGGAATTTGTTGAAAATGCTCTAATATTTGTCATTAATAATGTTGTGCAAAGTTTTAGAAAAAATTACATTTAAATAGAACTGCAAAAGTTTTTTCAAACATATTCGTTTTTATTTTCAAGGTAGCTTAAACTTTACCTCATAATGAGCCACCTTTGAGCTCATTATATTACAAATTAGAAGACTCGGAACATTTATATTTTACTATTATAAGTAGAGACTATAGTATATTTGTTTGTTTGGTTACCGGTTTGGTACTTTATAGTCTATTAAAATGGTATATATAACTGTTAAGGGAGACATGTATTTTTTTTATACATACATACATATATATATATATATATATATATATATATATATATATCCAAAATTTGGTATATATATATATATATATATACACAAATAATATATAGTATTGCTGAAAGAAAAAAACAAATTTATATAATATTAAAAAAAAATTTGTATCGTGCGAGTAATAAGCTAGCATTTAGAATAAAACGAGTAAAAACAAGAAGGAAGAAAAGAAAATGAATTACTATTTAGATTATATTTTGCAAAGTTACAATTACATAACTAGTATTTTTCCACAGATACGATTTTCAAAGTGTTGAAATTTTACAAACATACAAAAGTAGTTAGAAATTGAAACTAAAAAATAAAAACAAATTTCATAATTTTTTTTCTTCAACTACTACCTAATTCATCACATGAAATCTTTCACCACTATCACTAAATGAATATTACTATATTTAGAAAAGAGAAAGTAAAAATTAAGAAAGAGCAAGGAAAATGAATTGCTATTTGACTATTACGACTAAAATGGTTTAAAAGTCAAAATCTCATGTCACATAAACAAAGTGAGTCTACACATACAATCACATATACAATGAAACTGTATATAAAAACAAAAGTAAATTTGGATACCAAAGAACAAATTCATATATTGTTACTTCTCTAACAACTACCTCCCTTCAAATTTCTACATTAGTACTTCTTCAACAACTACCTATCTCCCAACTCCTGTATATGATTAATGATTATACTATAAATTTCCTTATATCCAAAGTGAAAATACAATTTGAAGTATTTAAATTTTTGAGATCGATCCCTGATACAAAAGAAAACAAAGTTAACATGGCAAACAACGATGAAAGTTTTTGCTTCAATCAGAATGCTTATTTCACAAATGATTTTCTCGGGTTCCATGAAGGGTTTGGTGATCTTGTAAACACCCCATGTCCAACTGTGTCACAGAATGATGAGTCTAAGAATACTTTTTTCATGAATAGTTCTTTTCAAAATCATGGTTTTCCTTCAAGATTTGGCGATCTCACTATCACTCCATTTCATGAGGGTCAAAATGAACCTTTGATGAGGGGTTCCCACGGAATCCTTACGGAGTTTCAACTCAAAAGCACTCATCCCATTGCTCAACCAATTAACATGGGAGGAAATGGTACTGACATGTCCCATTTAAAGTCTAATGGTATCGAATTCACTTGTCCTTCAAGTGGACAAAATATTGTTCCATTTATGCCAAGCTCTTTGGGAGTTTGGGATGTGACAAATCATACCAAATCATCGTATGATAGTTTGAACAATCATCGAAACACCTCCAACATTTCAAGAAATATTTTCAAGTCTGCTAATAAGGTGAACCGATCACCCTCGGGCAGAGAAAGTAAGAAACGAATTCGCTTTAGATTCGTTCAATGGACAGATCATGAAAAGAAAGTGATGAATCAACAACTTCAAAAGTGAGCTACTTTTAACTATACTTACATTTATTATACTATGAACTCTTTTTTTTTCCTAAAGGATTTTCATCACAATTTTTGTTTTACAAAAGTACTCCATGTGCATCTTGATTTATTGAATTTTTTTTCTCTTTATGTTTGCTATTTAGTTTAATATAATTCTTTTAATTTTTCTGGTTAGGAAGTTCGTTTTTCAATATATAATTTGAGATATTACAAAAAAATATGTTCAATATGTATTTAAATATACTATTTGAACTTGTTAAGAATATAAATTAATCACGCATAATTTTTTACAGACTCTTTTTAAATTATAAATAATTTGATTTTTCATTTTAAAATTTTACGAGATAACAAAGTTATTACATAATTATATATCATTTATGCCTATTTCCCCAAAAACTTGGGATATGTGTGACGAGTGTCTTACTGTCAAATTATTGTTTATCATGTCAGTACACTTTATATAATGGATCGTACAAATAATTTTTGCAGGTGTACCTTTTTATCAGTTTTAAAGATTTCTAAAAAGATTCAAACACTATTGCCAAATAAATCGATCCGAGATGTGGCAATGCGCATACAATGGTTAATTGTAAGTCATGTTTCAATTATATAGCATTCCAGTCATGAGTAAGATTATGTAGTATCTTTTTATCCTCTTGTGAAGTAATATCTTTAATTCAGTATATAATTGATTTGAATCAGTGCTAATTTTCACAATCACATTATTTATACTTTTGACATGCGTTCAAGCCAATATTCATCTTTTAATGTCAAGGATTTCAATTAATTTACTTCAACAAAAATTTTTCGCGCATTGCGCAAGAAAGTGCTTCCTTAGCCAATTATCCACAGAATCTATTAATTTGTTGGAAGAGAGTACTTAGGTATTTGTATTGCATTATATTATATTTTTCGATTTCGTACAATCCTTTTATTCAGTAGAGACGAAGGAGATGTAAAATATGTCGAAGACTCTTAGCTATTGCATGTAATTAAACTTTGCCGCGCATAGCGCGGTCAAGTTTTTTTTTGTAATATTTAAAAATTAAATTTTAGTGTCAATTTTTGGTCGTATGATTAATGCATGCTTTGATTTCTTATCTATTATTGATTAGTTTCCATATATAAAAGTTAAGCCTAACTTTGAATAACCTATTGAACTACAATAATTAACAATGTTGACGGCTAATAAGTAACATTTGTTTAGTTGGCAAGTATTCTTGAGTTTAACAACTAAAATTTTCATTAAAATATTGTGCAGAAGCATGAAAAATCTGAAAATATTTGGGAATGGGAGGAACCTTCATCAGTGGAAGATTTGAGTGAATTCAATTTTTATGTTCCAGATGATCCTAACGATCCCGATCTCTTGACTATTCGGTAAGTATTCGTTAACTTCTTTTTAATTATTTTTAAGGAATAATAACATTTATACATGAAACCTATAACAGCACAATAAGAAAATTAAAAAAAATACATCATATCTAATACTCCCTCCGTTCCTAAAAATGTTTCCTGTTTACTTTGGACATGTTTGCCAACGGGCCCAACGCACACTTTTAATCATTAATATCTTTAATTTCGTATTAGTATTAAATATAAAAATTTCACTATATTAAAATACTCATAAATACGAATCCAACAAGATCACTCATGACTATATTTGGTTTTATAGATTAGACGTAAATTTGTAATGTGTCTCTTATTATGAACAGACCCGACATTCGACATTCTGAATGGGAGTAGTATTATGAAATAGAGGGAGTAAGTAATGACCTACTAAAATTTGTTTGCGTCTAAAGAAGTGGCACATAAACAAGTGGTATATGAAAATTTTGTTAGTGTTAAAGGCCGAAAATTATTATATAGCTACATATCCTCACCAGTGTAATATATCTTTAATTTTTTTCCTATCATATTACTTATCTTGATATTTGTTTTATATCAGGGACGGGTTCAGTTCACAAGCTGTTAAGCGCAGAAGGGTTTGATTAATAAGGTTTGATCTCGGGATATGAAGTCAGTGCCTATAGTTTCAAATATATATATATATATATATATATTAAATAAGGGAGACTCCCATCAAAAATTTATATATATGTGCATGTGTTTTAATTGTGTAAGAATAATATTTTGTGATATTTATATCTTTGTAAGGTATGTAATATAGCAAACACTAACTTGACTAGCGAGTTGGCTTTGGTTATTTTTAAAAATGTAATTCGGGCATGTATCAATATTGTGGAGTTTGGTGCTATGACACCTATTAATAATATTGGAATTTGTTGTTGGAGAAATTTCGTAACAACACGAAATCGGAGGTGTGCTGGAATAATAAAGCAATTGTATATGAATGTGATTGTTTTAGGGGTTTAGGGTTTGTAAAAAAGAGAGGGGCTGGACTTGGTAGGTGTCTCGATTTGTCTCGTGTATCGGATCCCATATCATACCAAGATGCCTACGTACTTATGTTTATATAGGATCAAGCCCACGTAATTCGGTGCAATTGTGTTTATCCCCAGAGACTTTAGGGATAAACTTTGTTAATGTGGTAATTACTGATTTTATCTGATTTAATCTTATCGTTGTGATATCTTCCTGATTTGAAGAATATCGTTTGGAGATATATTCCATAACTGATTGATTAAAATTGATTCTTTCCTCGTTTCAGAGAGAGTATAAAACTTAATGGTTAAGTAATAATTATTAATCTGAATTAATAATTAATAATATAATAAAAATTTGGGAGTTATTAGATCATGTAAAAAATATGGCATAACAGAATTTATTACAATTATAAATACATTATATACACATGGACGGTACTATTTCTTAATATCGCTAGTAGTTAGATTAGAATAGGACTTTTTTCTGCTAAATTGAATAGGACTCTTTGTTTAATAGTAGTTAGATTAGAATAGCACTGTTTTTAAGTTTTTCCAAAAAGTTAATTAAAGTTGCTTTTGGTCAAGTTGCTCCGCAAACCGTATTTTCGAAAATTATTTTTTAAAAAATGTATTTTTCTAGTTAATTCAAAAAAATTGTATTTTTGCAAAAATGAAAAGATATTTTTTCAAAAAAAATTCTATCATGGATATTTGTGAAAAATTCTCATTATTATATGGGGACGAGAGTCGAACCTTATCTTTTTAAAAATAATTTAAACATTGAAATAAAGTATTCTTTTATATTATGATATGGGTGAAAAATAAACCCTAAAGACATAATTAATGCTACATTTATTGGCCCATTATTAAGGCCCGAAACCTAAGTTGGGCATTAAATTCGTAATTAATGATTGAGCCCAAAGAACAGCCCGAACCGGGGACGCCCGGTATGAGCTTGTTTCTAACATGGGCCTGATCTGTGAATAAGGAACGTTCTAGAATCAAGGAACGTCCTAGAATATCCCGAGGATATTGTGTAACCTCCAAGGCACCTAATTCGACATGGAAACTAATTCCTAAAATAAAGGAGTCAGAACCTTCCTCAAATACGGTGACTTATTCATCAAGTCTCCAAAACCTACTATAATTCTAAGGCTCCTACAGCCTATATAAAGGGCCAGACCCCTCATCTCAGAACTACGTTTTGGACACAGCTCCATACGTTACCCACCACGTTTTGGCTTAATCCTCGAATAAGGACATACAAGCCACTGCGTCCTAGGTGAGCTCTCGCCGCCATAGCCTCGAGGGCACCATCACCTAGAACTACGTCTTGGCTTGATTCTCAACTCTGAGATACGTGGGCATCTTGTGAGGACCCGAATTAGGTCACGATAACGCAAGCGCAACCATTAAAGCACGAAGCTCACGAACCCTAGCCGCAATTTGATAACCCTACTTCTTATTCCACAACATTTGGCGCCGTCTGTGGGAAGACAACATCAACCATGGTTAACACACGAAGAACGACAACCGAGAACGTTCCTATTACTTCTGATCCACCAGTCATCTCCACCGCTCCACCTGTTGTTACGGAGCAAGGGAATGTACCCCCATTAACAGAGACAACCACTCAGCCTCAAGTTTCTTAACCCATAGGGACGAATCTCCATGTTGAGAGAACCTTACCAGTGGACATCCATCCGGGACGGGAGACCAATCAGCTTCAGATGGTGGTCTCACCATTAAATAGCCGTCCCCCACTCTTAGGAGTTCAGATCTCCACCACTACACTCCCCGTGAGCACCGATCCGTTATACGGATTGCCTAACTATCCTCCTTACATTAGAGGCCATGCCCTGCAGATACATGAGCCGTATCACCCTCCTTACATTAGAGGCTTGGGCCCTGATCAAGGATATTATGACTACTCTGGTCCTTATACTGATGATTCTTCATCTGAGGATGACGATCGAGATCAAGCCCCAAGGAGGCGGCATCCAAGCAAGGAGCCTGTAAGGACTCGAAGAATCCATGATGGACCTCCTCAAACAGCCGCTGAGAGAATCAAGGCTCATGAGGCTGAGATCCAAAGGCTGAAGGACGATATAGCCAGGGAGCAAGCAAGGCAGAACCAGAATAGGCCCCCTCCAACTTCGAGGGAGATTCCCTTCATTGATTTGGAAAGGTCTTCTAGGAGACGAAAAAGGGCTGATGCCCCAACCGGAGGAGCTACGAGGGTGGAAACCCTCAGGGGTGATCCCAAAGACCTGATGCCACTTGGGGACCCTGACGATCCCACACCCCCGTTCACTGAGGAGGTGATGAACGCTCGTGTTTCCCGAAAATTTAAGATGCCCACGATAGAACCATACGATGGAACGGGTGATCCTTCGAATCATATCAGGACGTTCTCAAACGCACTGCTGTTACAACCCGCTAGCGACGCTCTTAAGTGTAGGGCGTTCCCTCAAACCCTGGTAGGCATGGCTCAACGATGGTATAGCCGGTTGCCCGCAAACTCGATTGGCTCTTTCAAGGAATTGAGCACGGCTTTCATTAATCAATTCGTTAGTGGAAAAGTCCATGAGAAAAGCTCTTCATATCTTATGCAAGTGAAACAAGGAAAGAATGAGAACCTAAGGGATTATCTCAAACGCTTCACCAAGGAGACTTTGAATGTCCCTGATCTGGAAAATAAAGTAGCTATGATAGCCTTGGAGAATGGAACGACGAACACCTTCTTTCAGATGTCGTTGGCAAAACATCCCCCTGAGAGCATGACTGAGCTCCAAAAAAGGGCAAGCAAATACATAAAGGCTGAGGAAAGCATGAGGAAAGTAGAGGTGTCTACCGAAAGTGGTGGAAACGGGAACTCTAGGAAGCGAAAGACAGAGCAGGAGTATGATGCTAGGGATAAGTATCCCCGAACTAGCGAGGACTCCGACTCTGCCTCTAAGAACCAAGGACCAAGGTTCATTGAGTATGCAAGGTTGAACACTCCTAGGAGTCGAATCTTGTTGGACATTGAGAAGGATAAGGATTTTCGATGGACGAAGCCACTCAGGGGTGATCCCGCAAAGAGAAACAAGAATCAGTATTGCAGATTCCACAGAGATGTGGGGCATGACACTGATGATTGTAAGCAACTCAAAGATGAGATTGAGTTTTTGATCCGTAGAGGGAAACTGAGTCACTTCACCAAGGGTGAAGATCGTGGTAATCAGAGAAGAGAGTATGATAGGAGCGACGATGATCAAGATCGCAACCCACAACTCCGAGGGCCAGTAATCAACATGATCTCAGGAGGCCCGACCGCGGCCGGGACAACAAAGAACTCTCGGAAGGCTTATGCCCGGGAGGTGATGCATATTGTCGGAGAGGCACCAAAGCGTGCAAGAACCAAAGTAACAATTGAATTTGATGATTCAGACCTTGAAGGGGTGAAGTTCCCCCACGATGACCCACTGGTCATAACTCCTATGATTGGAAACTCAGAGGTGAAGCGAGTCTTGATAGACAATGGAGCTTCTGTCGACATTCTGTTTCATGATGCGTTTGTGAAGATGGGGTACAATGATTCTCAGTTGACCCCCAATAACATGCTTATATATGGATTTAATGGAGTAGAATCCAAAATTGAGGGAACTATTCAGTTACCCGTCACGTTTAGACAGAAGCCAATGGAGGCCACGCAGATGCTGAACTTTTTGGTTATCAAAGCATCTTCTACTTACAATGTCATCCTTGGGAGGACTGGACTTCACGCTTTTAAGGCTGTGGCCTCAACCTATCACGTGAAGATCAAGTTTCCAACCAGGAATGGTGTAGGAGAACAAAAAGGTGATCAGAAAATGGCTAGGAGCTGCTATGTAGCTGCGTTAAGGCCTGATGGAGTCGGGGGGCAGGTCCTTCCGATTGAAGACGTGGATGTCCACAGTGATAAGGAAGACCTAGAAAGGTCGGCAGAGGACATCACACAAGAGCCTCGAACAGCCATTAAGGCTATGGCATCAACTGACTTCGTGGTTGAATGTACCATTGGCAACCAAGAAGTCGGGGGGCAAGAGATAGTACCCCAAGCAGGAAGTGAACTTCAGAATAAGAATGAGGAGATAGGAAGGAGTAATGGGTGCTCTATTTTGATGGAGCATCAAAAACAAAATCAAGCAATGCAGGCCTAGTCTTGCAAGAGCCCCGATGGGTTCAAACTATCTTAATAGGACTTAGCTTCATATTTATCTAGTAGAAGTAGAAATAAGGTTCGATGAAACCATTGCAGAGCATGTTGCTCCAAGTAGGACAGTAGTACTCTATGTAAGGGTTGAACCCATTTCAAGTTATTAATGCAAGTTTGTTTTTCGTTCTCTATTCTGTGATTTTATTTATGTGCCAAGCACCTGATGTGTGTAAGTCAAAGATGACCAAGTACCGAAAATAAAATAATACACGAATGGAAACAAACAAACCATAAATAAAAACCCTGAAGGGTCGAGAGTTAGGTTATAATACAACCAAATAAGAGTCTAAGTCCTTGAAGGACCTTGGATAAAAGACAAGATGATTAAAAAGCCACATCTGGCAATTAAAACCATGTAAGGCTGTGGAGGCTAAGAACTAGCTACTCTTCAATATTTTTTTAAGTACCTGGAGTGAAGATACAAGGATGAAGCAAATAAAGAACCTTGAATTATAGTCCTAAGGTCAAGGGATATAAGAATATCCTTGAACAAGGATTAAGAAGTCCAAGCAAGTTTTCGTCTCGGCAGTTTAAAAGGTAAGAAGCCCACGGGGTTGTATTTCTCGAAATCTAAATCGAGGATCAACCTTAAATCCTTGACCTAGAATCAAGAAAAATGAGAAGCAAAGATAGGTTTGAAAACCCTGAAATCAAAACAAAGGTTTGAGAAAAGCCATGAAAGACATGAAGTCAAGTAAGGGATCCTAGAGAACTTTAGTTTGACATCAATCCAAAAGAAAGGTCGTGAATACTTGGTAGTCGACATATGAACACCAACGTTGAACATGTGAATATCAACCTCGAATTCTAGGTGGAGAAACACGAGATATTAGCCATGAAGGCCAAGAAGGTCAAACTTGAGGGGGTCATGAACCTCCAATCAAGATCCAAAGGTTGAAGCTTCAAGTCAAAACTTGAAAACCAATCTGAAATTTTGGATTCTCGATCCAGAATGCCAACATTGAACATCTAACACCAGCGTTGAACACTTGAATATTAACCCTGAAATGGAGATTGAAAACGTCCTAGGGAAGGTTCAAGACCTCATGGGATCGACCAGAAGCCAAGGAGGCCTTCAGCCGACCTTAAGGAGCCGACCAGAGGCTCTGATGTTTTGGTGGTTTAAAACACCCAAAACTTGGCTTGAAACCATGTGAAGGTAGTCCGATGTGCACTCTTTCATCAAAACTTCAAGGTTCGAGTTTAAAGAACTTCCTTGAGGTTGAAAACCATTAATACATTCGAACATCGACATTCGAGCATCAACATTCAACACTCGAACAGCCCTAAGGCCGAGCACATGCCAGCCGAGAGGCCGCTAGAGAAGCCCCAGAAACCAAGACAAACATTGAAGCCATGATGGCCAATCGAGCCAAGGAAGGTTGTTTTAAAAACTCTAGGTTGATGTCAACCCAAGATGAGGAGTCTGCAGGAGCCACTTACCATAGGCTAATAAACAAGCAAGATTTTTGCACCCTTGACCGGGAAGACTAAGGAGGTCTACGGGAATGGCATGTTAGTCAGGAGCCTAATCAAGGCATGCCATATTAAGAACCTCAAAAAGGCATTTGAAGTGCCGAGGCACCACAAGATGATGTTGAATCCAGCCAAGTGTGCCTTTGGCGTGGGATCTGGAATTTTTTTGGGTATGATGGTTTAAAAGCGAGGCACAAAAGCCAACCCTAATAAGATCAAGGCAATCCTAGATATGGAATCACCACGTTCCATAAAGGACGTACAGAAATTTACTGGAAGAATTACAGCCTTAGGGAGATTCATCTCCAAGTCTGGAAACAAGTGTTTGCCTTTCTTTCAGGCTTTGAAGAAGGTGAAAAATTTTGAATGGACTTCAGAAAGCCAAGAGGCCTTTGAACAGTTGAAAAAGTACATGGCTGAAGCCCCGTTGTTGACCAAACCTAGTCCCGGAGAGACCTATATCTATATCTAGCGATATCCGAACAAGCACTGAGTGTCGTTCTCATTCGAGAGGAAAACAAGGTTCAAAAGCCTATCTACTACGTTAGCAAGATGTTGCACAGAGCTGAGTTGAATTACTCTCCCATTGAAAATTTTGCTTTGGCACTGGTAATGGCCCCAAGAAAGCTACGACCGTACTTCCAGGCACACAAAATTGAAGTCCTGACGGACCAACAGTTAAGAAGCATATTGCATAGCCCGAAGGCCAATGGAAGGCTAATTAAGTGGGCGATAGAACTCAGATAATTTGATATCGCGTACAATCCTCGAATTGTAATTAAGCCACAGGCACTTGCCGACTTCATGGTTGAATGTACCATTGACAACCAAGGAGTCGGGGGGCAGGAAGGCACAACACCCTAGCAAGGGCAAGATGAGACACCCCAAGAGGGAGAGAAAGATGAAGTTCAGAAGGAATATTGAGTGACCTATTTTGATGGGGCATCAAAAACAAAAACAAATGGAGCTCGTTTAGTTGTACTGACTATTGATAGCTCACGATTGAATATGGCTTGAAGTTGAATTTATCAACGACCAATAACAAGGTAGAGTAGGAAGCCTTAATAGCCGGACTAGGCTTGGCTCTAGCCATGAGGGCCAAAAAACCTTAAAGTCTGTGGAGACTCAAGGCTGGTGATAGCCCAAAAGAATGGAGATTTTGAAGCCAAAGATGAAATGATACAAGAGGATTTTAAAATCACAGTTGATATGGTTCGAGGAATGCCTCCTTGTATAACGGCCGATGCCTTGTCTAAATTCGCCTCATCTGAAATCGAGAATTACACTAGAAGTGTCTACTATCAGGTCTTGGAGACCCCCACTATAGAGCGTAAGTTGTTGGCGCCCATCGACGTTGGAAGTTGCTGGATAGATTCCCATCAAACTCATCTTGAGACTGGTTGGCTTCCTGATAATGCCGTGGAGGCACGAAAACTATCAGTGAGAGCATTGAGATATGCATTGATCTAAGCCTTGATGGCTACCAAGGTTGTAGGCCTCCACTCGAGCTAGTCGTTTGAATTCAAGTTCTCGAATCAAGGATTCAGCAAATGGGTCAAAGCCCTAATGGTCTCTCAAACATATGCACGGATACGAGAAATACCCATGAAAAAACTGTTTTGGCTCCAAAAGTGCCTTAAATGACGTTTTTTGGGGTCGAAAAGTGGGGCAAATAGGATAAATCAAATTTGCAGGACCTAGAGCTCTAAAATACCTTCGATTTGATATATCGTGGGTCTCCATCGGAGTAACAAGTCAAAAGTTACGGATGATTTTGTGCATACGATGCTTTTTCGACAAAATTCAAACCAAGGCAAGGTCCTATGAACATATGAAGAAGGTTGGAATCTAAATCAAGGGTAAAAAACTAACCAAAATATCCTAGACTTGAAGTCAGGTGTTGAAAACAAGGTAATTCCTTGAATAAGCAACTAAGAAACAAGGACCTCTGTGATAAGGGGGCAAGGCCAAGGTTGTTTGAAACACCCTATTGTAAGTATGCAAGGATGTCTGGACGTCAAGGGACATAGTTTAACCCAAGGTTATTTGAAACCAAGAGTTCAAGAACAAGTTAAGACCCAGAAGGTCCTGAAAACTAAGAAGTAGGTTATTTGAGATCAAGGATCACAAAACCAACCATGGTGTTGTAAAATTACTCTAGAAACAAGGAAGAGAGCTCAAAACAAGATTGGGCTTTGGTCAAAATCAAGGTCAAAAGTCAAAGTCAAAGGTTAAATAGTCAAATAGTCAAAATTTGGCCAAAATTAAAAAAAAAAAAAATTGGGATGGGGCCCAGCCGACCAGGGGTGGCCGACCAGGCACCCTTGGCCAAATGGCCGACTAGGGTAGGCCGACCAGGCCACCTTGCTCAGGTGTTTCAAACACCTCTGCTCCTAGGTGTTTTCATGACCTTCCAGAACGCTAAAAAATGCTCCGTTTGAGCTCAAATTTGAGATTCAAGAACCTTGCAAGGTCCTCTACAAGCCTATGTAGGTGGCCAAGTGTTTCCTTGAATTTGAAAAAATGACCTTGTTACGAACAAGGCCTGGTTTGAAAACCAGCTTAGAATGAGGTATTTCGCCTCCAAAACGTTCAAAAATGCATATTTTCATGTGATTCTTCTTCATACCAGGAGATTATAAGAATCCCCATCATATAAGCTCAACTTGAAATTTGAGTTTAGAAATGCCAGGGGTGTTCAGAAATCGTGAGGGTGTTGAAAGACCCTGAAGGTGTTTCAAACACCTTCCAGGGGACCGTATTTCTTGCCTAGACAACTCAAAAATAAGTATATTCACTTGATTCTTTCTCCAACAAGGAGATTATAAGAATCCCTATCATATAAGATCAAATTCAAAATTTGAGGTTAGAAGTGTTAGGGGTGTTGAAAAATCAGGTCTGGTTTGAAAACCAGAAACCCTTGGCGTGTTCGAAACACCCCTCAGCCAACCAATATCAGCTACGAATCCATGATTCAAACATGATTGAAAGATTGAGGGTTTAAGAACATGAAGTTTCAAGCAATCAAGGTGATTTGTTTGAGAACAAGTTACTACAAAACTCTTAAGGAGGGTTTGAAAACACCTCCGGGCTGTCCACGCTATTTGGGCCATATCTCGAGCTCCGAATATCGGATTTGGACGATCTTACTGTCCACGCGAAGCTCATTAAATTCTCTATAGTCTTGGGTGGGTTCCAGCCACCCTTGGCCAAATGGCCGACCAGGGTTGGCCGACCAGGCCACCTTGGGGGAAAAATGGGTCCAGGTGTTTCGAACACCTGGACCCCTAGCTGATTTCGTTTGGCTCTAGAACGCTCAAAAATGGGTATTTTTACGTGATTTTTTTTCCGTCGTGGAGATTATTAAAATCTCTACAATATGAGCTTGACTTCAAAATTTGAGGTTAGGGTTTCGCTAATCGCAATTAGGGGTGATTAGCCTCGATTATCAACGTTTAAGGACTTCCACTCAAAAATTAACCTATCCCAAGGTTAAGGGTGGATATCCTAGTAGTAATTACATTAAGTTTAAACTAGTTAGCCTCGATCAAGGCCTTTATAGCCCCATTTAGGGTTTAGCCCCGATTAGCGCCAAATTAGCGTCTTTTGCTCAAAAATTAGCCCTTATTAAGGCTTATGAGCAACGATCGCCTGATACAAACCCCAATTTAGATAAGTTGAGGGAAATAAATCATTAATGAATTTATGATAAAGGATCCTATGCACGAATTGCACTTGGATTAGTGTCTATGAGCTCAAAACGGCACAAATCCTATTCCCGAAAGGCCCAGAAATCTTATGAGAAAGATTCGAGAGGCCAAGGAACGTTTAACTTTCTTAAGTATTAACTTGGGAAAGAATTTTAGTCATTGTGATTGTGTAGGTCGCTCCACACTTCACTATGAGACGATACCCAGGCAGGGCTAGTGTGACCTTAAACTTCTACGAAAACAAGTTTTCCCAGAAGTTGGGGGGCAAATGATATGGGTGAAAAATAAACCCTAAAGACATAATTAATTCTACATTTATTGGCCCATTATTAAGGCCCGAAACCTAAGTTGGGCATTAAATTCGTAATTAATGATTGAGCCCAAAGAACAGCCCGAACCGGGGACGCCCGGTATGAGCTTGTTTCTAACATGGGCCTGATCTGTGAATAAGGAACGTTCTAGAATCAAGGAACGTCCTAGAATATCCCGAGGATATTGTGTAACCTCCAAGGCACCTAATTCGACATGGAAACTAATTCCTAAAATAAAGGAGTCAGAACCTTCCTCAAATACGGTGACTTATTCATCAAGTCTCCAAAACCTACTATAATTCTAAGGCTCCTACAGCCTATATAAAGGGCCAGACCCCTCATCTCAGAACTACGTTTTGGACACAGCTCCATACGTTACCCACCACGTTTTGGCTTAATCCTCGAATAAGGACATACAAGCCACTGCGTCCTAGGTGAGCTCTCGCCGCCATAGCCTCGAGGGCACCATCACCTAGAACTACGTCTTGGCTTGATTCTCAACTCTGAGATACGTAGGCATCTTGTGAGGACCCGAATTAGGTCACGATAACGCAAGCGCAGCCATTAAAGCACGAAGCTCACGAACCCTAGCCGCAATTTGATAACCCTACTTCTTATTTCAAATTAAAACACGTTACCTTTTAATTTAATATAGAATCTAGAAATTAGTAATATATATCCAAAAATATCACACAATATCTTTTAATCACAAATAAAATATATATTAAAAATCTATATACAACGAATAATGACCGTTAGATTTATAGTAATAAATAAGAACCGTTGATTAAATATTTTCTATGAATAAATTACTTTACTACGAATTCTGTCAATGACATATTTAATTTAAAATTTCATAATATAAGTTTTAAATAATTAATTATAATTTATATAAATTACATAAATTAAAATTAATATTTATTGAAAAAAATTACCCAAAAAATTAATTGTAACATTAAATAAAACTTTTTATATATCAAAAGAAACTCGTGGATCGAACGGGTTATAATCTAGTTAAACATAATGAAACTTTTTATAAAAAAAATGCTAATGAGGAATCCAACCTCGAATAATGTTTAATAGAGAAATTAGTTAGTACAAAATCTTTTGATTTTGGATTAGCATGACATAACGAATAACTAACTGACATAACGAATAATGAATAAATTAACATGACATAACAAATAACGAATAAAATATGTCTACATTGACAAGATTATCCGCAAAATAGATTAATCAATTGTAATATTATATTATTACAAGAAAAAATAATGTATATTATTGATCGTTTTAGTACGATATAATTGGTTAATCCAATAAAATTGTTAAATTTTAATGTAAATTAAATATATGAGAATTGTTAGATGTAATACAAAGAAATATTTTTTATTTTGATATGGGTATTCAACATCACTAATACAATCATACACACCCACACAAATTGTTCCAGTTTCAACTTCAACTATGTCCACACCACTTACTGCGTAATGACAAGTTTTATCAAGGTCTCCGAAACTTTTCTCATTGATGAGCGTTTATCAGGATCAATGTCAAGACTTATTAATGCTAGGCCGTCGGATAAAATTGGTTGTCCACCTTTTGAACATAATTTTAAAACAATTTACTCTGAATTTTAATTTACATTAAAATTTACAAACCAGCTTTCTCTTTGTTGTGTCCAAAATTTGTAATGAATTTAATTTTAGGCTCATGAATATTTGGGAGCCCAATTAGAGTGGTTGAATAACATTTGAGGTTCAACTATGGAGGTTCCGCTGTGGAGGTGGAGAATTTGAGAGAAGCTCTGAAGGTGCTGTTTTGGAAGAAGCTGTGCAGGTGCTGTTTTGGAAGAAGCTGTGGAGGTATGATTATGGAGGTAGCTGTGGAGGTACGATTTTGGAGGTAGCTCTGGAGGTGGAGAGTTTGAGGGAAGCTCTGGAGGTGGAGGTGGCGACTGCAGCTCCACCTCCATCCGCCAGGTTCGCTGTTTTGGATAAGGATTATCTCCTAAATTTTAGGAGCACGGAACTGAACTCAAGAGATGGACTTTGAGAGGGATTCTACTACATCAAATGGGATATACACGTTATACACATCATATATACATACATATGTGGATAATTACATGAAAATACATGGATAAATGGACTTCTAGTGGTATACTAGAAGTAGGACTCTTATTTCTACACAAACACTTCAATATCAACATTGGAGGAAGGATAAAATACATAAAAAAACGTGGCTTATTGATCAAGAAAGGAGTCCATGACCTAAAGAACTACATCGGGGCTTGATTCCTATAAGTAGGATATGTAGGCAGTTGGCAAGGGGGGTTCGGAATTTCACTTCTCTCTACACAAGGCACGTGTAACCTTAGTGATACTTTCCCGGACACATCTTGGCCGGAATTTAATGCCATATTGTCCGGTGACCTTGCCGATTCAGCCCCAAAATACCACAAATCTCCACCCGCTCCGGCAGCTGGAGCTGTAGTGCGAAGCTGAAGCTGCGGACGTGCGAACCTGCTTCAACGTCCGATATCCAAGGACAAATTCAGTTATTCCAGCGATATTCTCTCGGGGTGTTGTTGCGGAATTTTCTCACAACATTTTAGATGCTAGAAGGAGGGGCCGAATCTCCGATCTTTTGAGAAGAACAATGTCTAAAAGCTCCGGCGATGATCTTATCTTAAAGAAAGACTGATATAATCATGATAATGAGTCCAAAAGCAAAGTCTTGGGCAAGGATTTCACGGATTGAATTCCACGTATGGTCAGGAGAATAATTACTCTATAAAAAATCCAAGAAGACGAAGAAACGGAGGAAAAATCATGGCTTGTTGGAGAAAAGGCGAAGAAGAAGGGAGGTGATTACCTTCATACTAGTCATTTGATGGTGAAAAGGCATAAAGGACGATATATGGCTCAGAGATGCACATATTTTTTGGCTTGATGGAAGAGACCTGAAAAGAATGGCCCGAAAATGAAGTTTTCTGATGTTAATTTCGATCGGAAATACCCAGAAATGAGGTCCCGCGATGAGAGCTTCCCTCAATCAGGGGTGCTGATATGTTTAACTAGACAGGTGAAGCTGAACATCCACCTACTAACGGAGGTACGACCATCTAGAGAGGTTTGGTCGAGAGTTTTTAATGGCAAAGACAGGAGAGACCTCAATCTCGAGGTTGCACCTATGGAAGAAGGTTTCCGTAAGGTACCCCCAAATACTTCATCTTGGCATATGATAAGGAGACTCTTATGGTCAGAAAATGGTGAATCTTAATTTAGAGGTTCAATCGGTTGGAGGTTCAATCTCAATGTATATGAGATAACACCCCGAGTTATCTAAAATTCGGGAATTTGTATACGGTCCCCAGCTAGAGCTGAAGATGGAAGCTCTGAACACAAAGCTTGCCCAGAAAAGTGTTGGGTTCCGAGGCATAAAACGCAGCGGATAAACGTAAATAAAATAAAATTTTCGAAACCCAAACCAGGATCCATGTATAATTCCGGGCAGATTATGGAGATACCGAATCATACCTATTAAGATCTTGTTTCACGAACTCAACGGAGATTCTTTCTTGTAATCACCACACACAGTCCTTGCGTCAAGATCCGTGTCTCTAAGGTAATCCACACGAACGTCCGACCGTCCAACGATCCGAGGAGCCAGGTACTAGCCCGCGAAGAACAGCCTCTCTCTCTCTCTCTAGCCTCTCGAAGATGGAGCTACTAAGGTTTTGTCAAAAACGATTTGATGACTCTTAACCCTAAAGTAATACATCATCATGTATTTATACGAGAGAAATAATGGGCTAAAATTAAAAAACCGAATTGGGCTTCCTTAAACCCAATTCTATTTCTATTTTGATTTTATTATTGGACTTCCTTAAATCCAATTTTGTTCTTACTTTATTAAGTTCGAATTTGCTTAGATAATTAATTAGGACCAGTCCAATTAATTAAATAGCCAATTCTCAATTTAATAATGATTTAATTTAAATTCTTAATTTAAACTAAAACTCCTTTTAAGACGTTCTAAGTGTGTGACCCTATAGGTTATTATTACGTTGGCAATAATTTTAATATCTAATAAAATTATAAACAATGAGCGGTATCTAGTAATACATCATTGCTACCCAAGTATTAATAATAATCGGTGATTCAATTTAAACCTTTTGTGATTAATGTTTCTGTGTAATATAATCCCTTTAACCAAATATTATAGATTAAACTCGAGGCATGTGTTTAGTCATCCTCTTCAACATTTAATCCGGGTTTACTTGATCCATGAGTAGACTATTAAAACAAATCATTATTTGAGCACGGCCATGCATTTTATAGTCTCACTCAATCAAGAGGCCAATAATATCTCTCCTAATTCTAGGAGGGTTAAATCCTTTATCTATCATTCATATTTCTCATACTACTCATGATATACCCGATGTCCACTTTTATCATCACCCGGTCAAAGGTAACTTTTAATGTAGTCAAAGTATATTAATCCTCGTATAGAAATATAATGACTCAAGTCAAAGGACCATTACACCATTATCACTGTTAGTCTTTCTTATGACTTTATTAAACATGAAGAATCTCACTGTGGGTCTGTCCAGTACCATGTACCCCTACATGTACCTATGTTTTTTACTTTAGTATCTCCATACTTATAACCAATGAGATGTGGTTATCTGTCAAACAACATACTAGTCTATTTACGTATTATTATTGCCCTGTAATAATAATACTCGACTAGGGACCTTTAAGAATATGATATATTATATAATCTCAAGTTCAAGTCATGTACTTAAACTATACAATGTGTATCATGATTCTAAGGACATTTATTATGCTAACAAATATATCGCAATAATTAAAGTCATAATAAATACGTTTAATGAATAATCAAATGACATAAGGGTTTATTAAAAGAAACAATGTATTGCCTCTAGGGCACCTACACTAACAATCTCCCACTTGCACTAGAGCCAATCACCCATGTATCTAATGCCCATGGAACTATTGTGACCATCGTGCTTCTGCTGCGACAAGCCTTTGGTCAGTAGGTCTGCAATGTTATCATTTGTGTGCACTTTACATATGTGTATGTTACCTCCGTTTAGACAAAACACAAAACCAGACTGTGATACAGTATCATCCCTGTCTGTTTGGAAACTTGCATCGGTGTAACCTTTTACAACCAGTTTCTCCTCTCCTCCATACACCAAGAATGAATCTTTAGTCCTGTTCAGGTCCTTTAGAACATTCTTGACTGTCGTCCAGTGACCTTCACCTGGATTAGACTGGTATCTGCTCATCATGCTCAAAGCATACGAAACATCTGGGCGAGTACATACCATTGCATACATGATAGATCCAATTGCTGAGGCATATGGAACCTTACTCATGTGGTCCTTCTCATCCAATGATTTCGGACACTGGTCTTTAGAGATCGTTATCCCTTGAGACACGGGGTCATATCCCCTTTTTGCATTTTGCATACCAAAAACGATGCAAAACCTTATCAATGTATGTGCTCTGACTTAGACCGATCATCCTTCTAGATCTATCTCTATAGATCCTCATTCCTAGAATGTAGGTTGCCTCTCCTAAGTCTTTCATGGAGAAGTTGCTCCCTAACCAAGTCTTAACAGCCTTTAGAGAAGGTATGTCATTCCTCATTAGTAGTATATCATCAACATATAGTACTATGAATGCCACATGGCTCCCATTAACCTTCTTGTAAACACACGGTTCATCTTCATTTTGAACAAAGCCATACTCTTTGACTATTTCATCAAAACGAATATTCCATCTTCTAGTGGCTTGCTTCAATCCATAAATGGATCGACGTAATTTACATATCTTGCCAACATTCCTTAGATCGACAAAACCTTCAGGTTGTGTCATGTACACATCCTCTTCAAGGCTTCCGTTAAGGAAGGCTATTTTGACATCCATTTTCCAGATTTCATAATCATGGAATGTTGCAATGGCAAGCAAAATCCTTATGGACTTGACCATAGCCACTGGTGAGAAAGTTTCATCATAGTCAATACCATGAATTTGTTTAAAACCTTTTTCAACCAGCCTTGCTTTATAGGTCTGAACATTTCCATCCATGTCAGTTTTCTTCTTGAAAACCCATTTGCACCCTACGGGTTTTACCCCTTCAGGTGGATCAACCAAAGTCCATACTTGGTTTTCGTACATGGAATCCATCTCGGATTTCATGGCTTCAATCCATCTCTTAGAGTCTGGACTGTTCGTAGCATCTTGGTATGTGAGAGGCTCATCTTCATCTATAAGCATCAAATCACCATGTACATTGAGTCAAGAGAAATCCATATCTCTCTGGCTCATGGCGAATTCTACCAGTTCTACGAACAACCTGTGTTTGTTGAGCATTATCATTATCCTGCTCTTGTTCCACTTCAGGTTCAATGCTATTTTGTGGTTCTCAATCTTCATCGAGATCTATAGTTCTCCCACTGTTTCTTTTGGAAACAAAATCTCTTTCCATGAAGACAGCATCTCGAGCAATAAACACTTTCTGCTCAGAAGGACTATAAAAATAATACGCCTTTGTTTCATTAGGGTATCCCACAAAATTGCACTCTTCGGATTTAGGTCCAAGCTTGTCAGATACTTGACGTTTCATAAACGCCTTGCATCCCCAAACTTTCATAAAGTTCATGCCTGACCGTTTCTCCTTCCATATTTCACATGGAGTCTTTTGAACCTTCTTAGTAGGAACACGGTTAAGTGTGAAAGCCGTTGTTTCTAGAGCATAACCCCAGAAACTTATTGGAAGATCTGCATGACTCATCATCGATCGCACCATGTCCAACAAGGTGCGATTTCTCCTCTCTAAAACTCCATTCCATTGAGGTGTACCTGGCGGAGTAAGTTGTGATACAATACCACACTCTTTTAAATGCTCTTTAAAATCGGTGCTTAAGTATTCACCCCCACGATCGGATCGTAAGATCTTAATACTTACACCTCCGCCAATTTGCTTCTCTACTTCAGCCTTGTATTCTTTGAATTTTTCAAAAGAATCGGATTTATTCTTCATAAGATATACATATCCATATCTACTGAAATCATCAGTAAATGTTATGAAGTAGTAGTAGCCTCCTCTAGCCATCACACGCATTGGGCCACATACATCACTATGTATTAGCTCCAGACGTTCAGTGGCCCTTTGACCCTTACCAGTGAAAAGGGCTTTAGTCATCTTACCAAGCAAACAAGATTCGCATTCTTTGTATGATTTAAAATCAAACATATCCAAGTATCCATCCTTATGTAATTTGGATATGCATTTCTCATTTATATGGCCTAGACGACAATGCCAGAGGTATGTTTGATTTGAGTCATTGACTTTAAGTCGTTTGTTTTCTATATTATAGACAGGATTATCTAAATCAAGAACATATAAACCATTAAACAAACGCGCAACACCATAGGTTAATTCATTCAAAGCAAAAGAGCAACTGTTGTTCTTTATTGTAAACGAAAAACCTTTCTTGTCCAAACAAGAAACAGAAATAATGTTTCTGCGAATCGCAGGCACGTAAAAACAGTCTTCTAGTTCTAGAACAAGCCCAGAGGGTAAAGATAAATAATAAGTACCTACAGCTAAAGCAGTAACTTTTGCTCCATTGCCAACTCGTAAGTCCACTTCTCCCTTAGCCAAAGTCCTAGTTCTCTGCAGTTCCTCCACATTTATACAAATGTGAGAAGCACATCCGGTATCCAATACCCAAGATGTAGAAATAGACAAATTGACTTCTATAACATAAATACCTGATCCAGAAATCTAAACACCCTTCATTTTCTTCAGATCCTCCAAATAAACAAGACAGTTCTCTTCCAGTGACCAGTTTTCTTACAGTAGTGACATTCACCCTTAACAACACCACCTTTAGGCTTTAAAGCCTGTTTGGGACCTGACTTTGGCTTGGGTGTAGAATCAGATCCAATCTATTTCTTACCCTTCTACTTGCCTTTCCCCTTGGCCTTACCTTTATTGCCCACCATCAGTATGGGAGCAGGTTCAGCTGTCTTCATGTTGGTTTCATATGTCCTCAACATAGCCAATAATTCAGTAGGTGTTTTGTCAAATTCATTCATATTTTAGTTCACAACAAACTGAGTAAATTTGCTGTTCAAAGAATTCATGATTAGGTCAATACCAATTTCCGGACCAATCTGGAAACCCAAAGTAGCAAGGTACTCAATGTAACCAATCATCTTCAAAACATATGGGCCAACTGGTTCACTTGCCCCTTGTTTGCAATTAAAGAGTGACTTACTCGTGTTGAACCTTTCTTGACGAGTTTGGCTTGCAAACATGCTTTGCAAGTGCTCATTGATAGTATATGCATCCATATGCACATGCTGTCTTTGAAGCTCAGCACTCATAGTTGCCAACGTGAGACATGCAACATCATTTGCATCATTCTCATCCCTTGTGCGGGCCGTTCGTTCCTCAACAGTAGCGTTCTCAGGAAGGGGACCTGGCGGAGGGATATCAATGACATGAAGCTTGTGCTCCTGCCTGAGGACAATCCTCAAATTCCTCTGCCAGTCTAGGAAGTTGTTTCCTCCTGTTAGTTTGTCCTTTTCAAGGACTGATTGTACGGATAGTGTGTTTGTGTTGTTTGCCATTAGTATCTACAATGATAAATGCACAAAATAAACATTAGATTGTCTTGGTTATAAATTATGTTCAAATGATTATGATATATTCATAATATATCTCCCACTATTTTTATCAAATTAATAGCCCTTACTATTAATTCGGAAAGCATATCCCATAAATCTTTCTAGTGAGCCAAGATCCATATTTCGTCATGTCCTAAGTCAACCACTGGTAGTCCTTAAAACATGATTATTTAGGTAGACAACAATTGTCAATTATATCATATAAAATTCTTGGATAGTTTGGTGAACAACGATTGATCTTATTTATCTAATAGATTTTTAACCAAACTCTATGCTTCTAAGTTCATAATAGTTGAATATAACCGTTTATTTCCACCTCATTATGATGACTCAGTTAAGTTAGACCCAATGATACAACGGCCAAATATAACCGTTTATATTCGTCGCATTTCACCACGATAGACAGGAGTCCCCTGCCACTGACAGTCATTCCCTTTGTCGATCTAGGATTCGATGAGTGTTCATTCATTGGAAAGCATCTGATTAAAACTTAATATTTTGTTAAGGGGTTTAAAGAATTTAGGACGATCATGATCACATCATAAAGAGATCCTCAATTTTCCTTGAACCAAATACTTCAAATTGACATCTTAGATTGTTCATTTCCCAGGTAGATGGAGGATCCCAATGGTCACACTTAATACCCATTAACCTTACGAATACGCATATCCGCTTTTGACAGAAAATCCCAATTTTAGATATCAAAAATCCATATTTAATTCCGTGTTTTAAAATCCATATTTTATAAACACAAGAATCTCATGATCGTTTGTTAATTTTAAAATCTTGAATCGTTACAGATTTTATCTTGTTTAAGCAGGCATGGCATGGGTGATGTATCTAATACATTCATTCATACATGATTAATCTAATTAAAGCATGCATCTCTATGTATCCTACACATACATTCATACATCATATGTAAAGTAAGTGCAGTATGTAAACGTGATTGGTTATGGCCTTTATCCTATATGATCCTCTCAAGCTAATGAAAGGATCAAGGTCAATCTATGGTGGAATAAACATAAATACAAATTACATGTCTTCATTCTTCTTGTCTTCTTGGTTGCTCCTTCTCTTGGACCATCTTTCAATCTTCAATTACATTACATTGAATAATTGAATACAATCTACACTAAAGTACTTACATGATAAAACTCGAGTTACATTCGAGGTTCAACAATTACAAGAATGAAGAAAACGACATGCAAGTCGTATTTATAAAACCAAAACCATTAATCTAAGGGTCTTAAGGCCATAACCATCACCATGCTCAAGTAACAATTAAATAATGTCATATTATATAATCATGTTATACCATATCATATTTCAGATGATCCAATCAAAGAAATCATATACCGCAAAAATCAGAAAATCAGAATCAAATTCTGAAAACAATAAATCGTCTTTTTCATGCAATAAACGGCGTCAAACGCCTTACAGACGAGTCGGTGATAGCTATGCTATCAGTTTTATTCAGACGCTCGTTTCCAGTCAGAAAACACATATTGTTTGCGAAAATCAGACACTGGACAGATTTCACCAGATTTGCACAGCGTATACAGAAATCGTATCGTATACAATCCCCATATCAAGAACAAACATTAATCATATATATATATATCAGTATATATACAGATTATATAATCATATGATCATCTCAATCATCTTAAATCATAACAGAACCATATATATGCATCATAACATATTATAAACAGCATATATAAGAACATAAACATGGCAGATTCGCAAAACATGCATACTCGCATCATATACAGTTAACACGTAACCAAATAAACCCCTTATACACGTAGCTCTGATGCCATTGTTGGGTTCGGAGGCATAAAACGCAGCGGATAAACGTAAATAAAATAAAATTTTCGAAACCCAAACCAGGATCCATGTATAATTCCGGGCAGATTATGGAGATAACAAATCATACCTATTAAGATCTTGTTTCACGAACTCAACGGAGATCCTTGCTTGTAATCACCACACACAGTCCTTGCGTCAAGATCCGTGTCTCTAAGGTAATCCACACGAACGTCCGACCGTCCAACGATCCGAGGAGCCAGGTACTAGCCCGCGAAGAACAGCCTCTCTCTCTCTCTAGCCTCTCGAAGATGGAGCTGCTAAGGTTTTGTCAAAAACGATTTAATGACTCTTAACCCTAAAGTAATACATCATTATGTATTTATACGAGAGAAATAATGGGCTAAAATCAAAAAACCGGATTGGGCTTCCTTAAACCCAATTCTATTTCTATTCTGATTTTATTATTGGACTTCCTTAAATCCAATTCTGTTCTTACTTTATTAAATTCGAATTTGCTTAGATAATTAATTAGGACCAGTCCAATTAATTAAATAGCCAATTCTCAATTTAATAATGATTTAATTTAAATTCTTAATTTAAACTAAAACTCCTTTTTAGACGTTCTAAGTGTGTGACCCTATAGGTTATTATTACGTTGGCAATAATTTTAATATCTAAGAAAATTATAAACAATGAGCGGTATCTAGTAATACATCATTGCTACCCAAGTAATAATAATAATCGGTGATTCAATTTAAACCTTTTGTGATTAATGTTTCTGTGTAATATAATCCCTTTAACCAAATATTATAGATTAAACTCGAGGCATGTGTTTAGTCATCCTCTTCAACATTTAATCCGGGTTTACTTGATCCATGAGTAGACTATTAAAACAAATCATTATTTGAGCACGGCCATGCATTTTATAGTCTCACTCAATCAAGAGGCCAATAATATCTCTCCTAATTCTAGGAGGGTTAAATCCTTTATCTATCATTCATATTTCTCATACTACTCATGATATACCCGATGTCCACTTTTATCATCACCCGGTCAAAGGTAACTTTTAATGTAGTCAAAGTATATTAATCCTCGTATAGAAATATAATGACTCAAGTCAAAGGACCATTACACCATTATCACTGTGAGTCTTTCTTATGACTTTATTAAACATGAAGAATCTCACTGTGGGTCTGTCCAGTACCATGTACCCCTACATGTACCTATGTTTTTGACTTTAATATCTCCATACTTATAACCAATGAGATGTGGTTATCTGTCAAACAACATACTAGTCTATTTACGTATTATTATTGCCCTGTAATAATAATACTCGACTAGGGACCTTTAAGAATATGATATATTATAAAATCTCAAGTTCAAGTCATGTACTTAAACTATACAATGTGTATCATGATTCTAAGGACATTTATTATGCTAACAAATATATCGCAGTAATTAAAGTCATAATAAATACGTTTAATGAATAATCAAATGACATAAGGGTTTATTAAAAGAAACAATGTATTGCCTCTAGGGCACCTACACTAACAGAAAGGTCTGCTCAGAAGGAAAGAAGGAAGGAAGCCTATGAAGCTGGCTACAACATTGCCATTAACGACTATATCAAATCCACTCACCTTAGGTTCCTTGACCTAGATTGGTCCCAGCTTGGAGAAGATGCTGTTAAAGCGGTGGAGGATATCAAGAAAAAGGAGGCTGCCAAAATCAAGGTGGATGAAGTGAATCCAGCTGTTAAGGAGAATGAGGTGGAGGTTCCCATGAAAGAGACAGCTGAAGCTCAGGCAAATGCCTCCAACATAGCTGCTCCCATTTCCCCTGCTCCAACAATCCAGGAACACGCCGATTGGAGGTGAACCTGCATGGGAAGGAAGGTGGAACTAGATGCGAACCTCTTGACCAAGGAGGTACCAATGAACCAGGCAACAAAGGCATGAGGAATGAGGTTCATGGAAGAGGTCCAACTACTGGAATTAACAAGAAGTCGAATAACAAGAACCTCTACAGGAAGCTAGAAGATCAAAGGAAGCAATCTGGGTCAATCGTAGCGGTTCTACCACGCAACTTGAGGTTCGACAGTTGAACCTGGAGCTTCCACTATAACAAGATACTACACTTGATTGAGGTTCTCTGAAGGATCCACCTTATGCCTGACGAAATTCACTACAGAAATCTAAATGTAGAATAACGAAGGAAGCATGTTACCAGGTAGCATTAATGGAAGAACCTCACGATGAAGGTTCCAGTTTTTTGGGGGGTAACCACCCATGGCATTGATGAAAATGGCTGCTCTAATGAAGGATAATGAGGGCAAGGCGCACCATGTGGAAGTTATGAAAAAAAAAGTGCAAGGGAACCTCGCGAAGTTCTTGGTTGGTCATGTGACAGCACCTACGGAAGTAGGTGAAAGAAACTTATAGGGGTGCTCATAGCGAAAGCTTCACCAATAGTGGAAGGTTGAAGGTCAGAATATCTAGTTGAAGGCATTGAGCAAAGGTGCCAAGGTATGATCTAGGTGATGTTGAAGCTCCAACAAAATAGACATAAGGGAAGCTAAAGGCGAATTGGTACCTTATAGACTGAAAGAGGAGTGGCCCATTCTAAAAAATGCAGCATGAGGGACTTATGAAGCTTCTAAGGTGCTCAAATGATAGATGAGCCAACAATAAGGTTAAAAGAGGAAGCTCCTGGAAAGAAACCATCTCAGCTCGTGAAAGCTTCAAGCAATATAATTATATGATGATCATCATGGTGAAGAATCCCGAGGAGGTTCTCAACTGTAAGCCTTTTAGGCATGATAAGTTGGAAGGTGTCTCACAAAGAGGTTCTGCTGCTATAAGCTTCTCGAATATTGGAAGCTGGAATTTGGGAATACCTCATGGAAGGAATTGCAGAAGGACTAGATGATAATAATCTCAATCAGATTCTGGAAAAGATGCTACTGGGCAAAGAAGGAGATACGAACGACCTCTTGGTTATTAAAGGAAGTGGTGCGAGGTTCACATAAAGAGCTACCTACCAATCGGCGGATGCAGAATGGAAACCTATGTTAAAGGCATGTAAGCAAGAACCTCTCAAGGGAAAAATCACCGGAAGCTATGAAAGCTCGAGAAATAGTGGAGCTACATCTTTGCATGCTAAGGTAGTGGAAGGAAATCAGGTGTGACTGAAGACACCATCTCAAAATTGGCAGATGTCGGTAATCATAATGAAATCTGAAGGATCGAAAGGCAACCTGGGTCGCACATGAGCGAAATATTCATCTCAGTTTTGAAGGTGAACCTTACAAGGAGATTGTTATCTATCAAGAGGTAGCTCCCCCCAAGGCACTATCATTGGCAGCTTTCTTGTTAAGAGGATAGATGTTGATTGGTTTTAGCTGCAGGAGCAGCTTCTTCGAATTTCACCTGTTGGTTGCAGGTTGGTTGGTTTCAGCTGCAAGAGCAGCTTCCTTGGTATTAACCTGCTGGTTGCAGGTTGATTGGATTCAGCTGTAGGAGTAGCCTCTTCGAATTTCACCTGCTGGTTGCATGTTGATTGGTTTCAGCTGCAGGAGGAGCTTCTTCGCATTTCACCTGCTGGTTTCAGGTTGATAGGTTTCAGCTGCAGGAGCAGGTTCTTTGGATTTCACCTGCTGGTTGCAGGTTGATTGGTTGCAGCTGCAGGAGCAGCTTCTTCGCATTTCACCTGCTGGTTGCAGGTTGATGGGTTTCAGTTGTAGGAGCAGCTTCTTCGGATTTCACCTGCTGGTTGCAGGTTGATTGGTTTCAGCTGCTGGAGCAGCTTCTTCGGATTTTACCTGCTGGTTGCAGGTTGATTGGTTTTAGCTGTGAGTAGCAGCTTCTTTGGTATTCACCTATTGGTTGCAGGTTGATTTAATTCAGCTACCAGTTGTAGCTGTATTGGTGTTCATCTACGGGTTCAGCTTCATTAGCTTCACATGCTGGCTATAGGTTCATTCTTTTCACCAACTGCTGCAGGTATGAGTTGCAGGTTCATTCGCACTCACCTGTGAGTTGTAACTTCATTGGTATTCGCCTATAAACAACAATGGATTTCATGGAGGGGCTTGAATCCGGATTATGGATTTCATTGGATGATTAGGCTCATGACATGCTGAAATATCTTAGAGTTCACATTCTTGAGAAGCTTCCCTATATTTGCTAGCTCGCGATATTCAAGCGTGGCTTGGACGGATTTGGATATTGGAATTGTGGAGAAACCTCCCCGGTGGACACCTTTGGGTAGAGATTTGGTAGACCTCTTTCAGGCTTATGAGAGATAAAATGATTTAAAACGTACGACTATCACGTTTAGGTTCATGTTTTGATCTATTTAGTCATCAGTAAAATGTGTGCTATTTTGTTTACATGATTTATGTGGATTAAATGTTTACATGCTTATGTGCTCTTCGTTTATATGATACATGAAACATGTTTTCTAGGTAAATTTGTGGAATATATGTGAATCTTGCATGCTTGAATGATTGAATTTAGCTCTTCATCATTGTTAGTCATATGTTAAAAAAAACTAGGGGGGTAGTGGATGTATGGACATGCTAGGTAGAAACCTTTTAGATAGGACATCTCCTATATGAACCTCCCCGGGGTTAATGGATTGAAAGCATATCGATTATACGCTAATGGACTGGAAACATATGGATTATATGTTTATGGATTACACGGATTATATGAAGCTTGATTGGATTGGAACATGTATGGATTATACATGAGTGGAATGGATAACATGTGGATTACATGTGAATAGAATTGGAACTAGACCTATGAGGTCCTTCGGTATTGGAGGTTCGCTCGCTTGAACCTCGAAAAGGCGTAATGCCGTGAGGCTTTTGTGTAATCAAGTTGGTGCTAGCTCGCGAAGCTCCTAAGAAAATAGGTTCGCGGGGTGCCATAATGGATTCTGGCTCGCGAAGCTCCTATGAAAATAGGTTCGCGGGGTGCCTTAATGGATTCTGGCTTGCGAAGCTCCTATGAAAATAGGTTCGCGGGGTGTCTTAATGGATTATGGGTCGCGAAGCTCCTATGAAAATAGGTTCGCGGGGTGCCTTAACGGATCTTGGAGGTGCGGAGTTCCTATGGATATAGTTCCGCAGATTGTGGATAAACCTATAAGGTCATCCTACATTGGAAGCTATAATAGAACTGCGCCATCAGGTTCATGTGGATCCTAGGGATATTAGGCACATGGAGAGCCAGGCGAAAGGATGGAATATGTGGGATCCGGAACACAGGCCACATGAATATTTTGATTTAAACAGGTGTACATATGTTTTGACATGCATTAAGATTTATGTAAGCTCCAACTGGATAGCCGAGTGGTTATCATGAGAGGTTCCAATATAGGGGGACCTCAAATGGATGGATATGGATGGCATATGGATTGGCATATGGATTGGAATATGGATTGGCATATGGATGAGAATATGGATTGGAATATGGATTCGCATATGGATGGGAATATGGATTGGAATATGGAATGGTAACGGATTGGAATAAGGATTGATATTTGAATTTTACTATGAGCTCATCAAACCCTTAGTGAGGAAGGGAAGCTCTTTCCATATTAAAGATATAGTTTTTCTTTTGGAAAAACCTTATGGCAATGGAGTGATATTTAAAAGCATGTGGAGCTTCGATATGAGTTACAACCACATAAATTTAAAAGTTGATGGATAAGTTTTGGAGTGAGGTTTGCCTGCAACTGCTTATGGTTTGTTGAGGTTCAGGTACAGCTGCTGGTTTTTGACCAGCTACTTCACATCTAGCTAATATATTTGGAATTCAATCTGAAGAAAGTTTTGCATATTTTATGGAAAGGAAGTTCGATGGCTCATAAGGAAGGCTTATAGGAAAGCTGGAATGCATGTCGGCTGAAGGCTGTTGTTTGTGCGGATGTACGAATGTTTGGATTTATAAAATCGGATATGAGATTTGGCTGGATAGAAGGACATAACTTTCTTATGAGGTTCGAATTACGGGGAACCTCAAATTGCTGGGTTTATGGAAATACGGAGCAGAAGTAGGTTTGAATGGGAATCATGATCCTAAACGTTGTTGGAAAGGAATAATGTGCAGGAATACTTCAAAATAGAATAAACATGGATTGGTATGTCTTATCTCTTGGATTGAAGATGGGAACCTCTAGTTGAGCTACAAGATTTATGCCCACATAAGGCAGTTGGAATAAATACAACGGAGGACTCAATAACGGCTAAAACTTATGGCGGACTCAGTTATAGCTCCCTTAACAGTTGTAGCTGATGCAGCTGGACATCCTGGAATGAATCTACATCTCAGGAGCTTATCTCAGGTTAATCTCAGCTGATAACGCTAAGGCCCTCTTTGCTCATTCGAAGAGGTGGCCTCTCAGGGGTGTCCTTGCTGGAATCTCTATAAGGGCCAACAAATTCTAAACTTCTCAACAAGTTTAAGATTCATGTTGGAGAAGGTTTTACATGTCATATCGAAAGGAAATCCAATGGCTCGGGGGGTACATCAGATTTTCATGGAAGAGCTGGCAGATTGGAATGGAGGTTCTCATCAATAAGATTGTAGAGAGGGAGCTTCTACCAAGTAGGTTCGACGGCCGAACCTGATCTGAAGTGGAACCATAAGAAAAAAGATAAGTTCTACTCTCATATTTTTTACATATTCATCATCATGCATGCTTTATGTACATGGATGGAAATTTTTCATAGCTTTAAGCTAGAAACATCATTCGAACCTCATCTTTTCAAATGGATCATTATCTTTAGCATTGCATTAGATTATGATTATCAAAATGCGCATTTCATATGATTTCAAGAAAACAAATTTACATGGATTTATGAAGAAAAGGCCATCATTTCATAAACATTTACTTTCACAATGCATGGAATTCAAAAAATGTTTTCAAACTTGCTAGCTGAAGTTGTTAAGTAGGTACCTAGGCACGCTATATGCCCCATGATGTAACCACTTGGAAAGACATATCAGCAATTGAGGAGGTCTCTATAACCTTCCTTTGGTCCCTCTTGAGAGGTACGCATATAAGATCACCTACAACTTATGGATTATGGATATACTTGGAAAAAGCCCCATGGTTTATGGGCACGGTTTGGAAAAGTCCCATGGTTTATGGGCACGATTTGGAAAAGTCCCAAGGTTTATGGGCACATATTCATGAAGTCCCGGGAAACTTAACATCTTAGGAGGATCATTGAGATTCGTTCATGGAATTTTCTGAAAATTGTGGCATTATGTCTTGGAGAGTGTGTTCGTCAAGGTTCTGCTTGATCATAGAGGCAGCAACAAAATCATTGACACTCATATATTCATATTTACATGCATGTCTTCTCTATGTACAAGTTGTATGCATTATATATATGAGTTACTTAGCTCATGCTACCAATCACCATTTCTAGTTATTGTCGTAGCCCAGGTTTGGGATGTTAAGGAATTTGCAACAGCAGGAGCTCTATACAGAAGCTCCATGGCATGGCTACGAGGAATTCTTACACAAAGGTTATCTTAGTAGGAAAAAGGAGCATCTCGAAGATTCAAATTATGGTTTTCAAGGGAAAATGCCGGGAGCTAGTAGGTTCAGCTGCGAAGCTGAGGAAGCTTATAACTGGAACTGGAATATCGTACATGATCTAAGGTATATGGAAGGATTTCACTAAAGGATTCAGATTGAGGGATAAATGCGGAAGCATTTTATTTCCTGTTTCTTACGCCGAGTTAGCACATGTAAGCCTTGAAGTAAAGTGCTGAAGCTATTTGTCTATCTGAGAATGTAAGGAAGGATAAAGGATTGGGCCTCTTCTTGTATTGGTTCCTTTCGCATTTCATGACATCAAGGAACCGGGGGGTAGTTGTTGTGCCCAAAATTTGTAATGAATTTAATTTTAGGCCCATGGATATTTGGGGGCCCAATTAGAGTGGTTTGAATAACATTTGAGGTTCAACTATGGAGGTTCCGCTGTGGAGGTGGAGAATTTAAGGGAAGCTCTGAAGGTGCTGTTTTGGAGGAAGCTGTGCAGGTGCTGTTTTGGAGGAAGCCGTGGAGATAAAATTATAGAGGTAGCTGTGGAGGTATGGTTATGGAGGTAGCTGTGGAGGTACGATTTTGGAGGTAGCTCTGGAGGTGGAGAGTTTGAGGGAAGCTCTGGAGGTGGAGGTGGCGACTGCAGCTCCACCTCCATCTGCCAGGTTCGCTGTTTTGGATAAGGATTATCTCCTAAATTTTAGGAGCACGGAACTGGACTCAAGAGATGGACTTTGAGATGGATTCTACTACATCAAATGGGATATACACGTTATACACATCATATATACATACATATGTGAATAATTACATGAAAATACATGGATAAATGGACTTCTAGTGGTATACTAGAAGTAGGACTCTTATTTCTACACAAACACTTCAAGATCAGCATTGGGGGAAGGATAAAATACATAAAAAACGTGGCTTATTGATCAAGAAAGGAGTCCATGACCTAAATAACTACATCGGGGCTTGATTCCTATAAGTAGGGTATGTAGGCAGTTGGCAAGGGGGGTTCGGAATTTCACTTCTCTCTACACAAGGCACGTGTAACCTTAGTGATACTTTCCCGGACACATCTTGGCCGGAATTTAATGCCATATTGTCCGGTGACCTTGCCGATTCAGCCCCAAAATACCACAAATCTCCACCCGCTCCGGCAGCTGGAGCTGTAGTGCGAAGCTGAAGCTGCGGACGTGCGAACCTGCTTCAACGTCCGATATCCAAGGACAAATTCGGTTATTCCAGCGATATTCTCTCGGGGTGTTGTTGCGGAATTTTCTCACAACACGCTCCATTATTGATCACTCCTTTGTAGACTTTGGCAGAGCCTACCTTTCCAATCAGACACTTATCGTCAAAGTTGTTAATTGCCAACAAAATCTCTGCAAGTGAAAAGCGGCGACATATTTTCCCTGATGATTGCAAAAATGTCTGATCTTGTTCAATATACCTAGCTTCATGAAGTTCACGGAGCTTGTACATGATGATGTTCAATATGGCGAATGCTATTATTATCAAAGTTACAACATCACAACTAAAAGCTCGTCTCCCCACAGTACTGGACACTTTCTTGTTGTCTTTACAGAAGTCAAACTTATTATCCACAGAAGCTGACATGGCTGTGATGAAAAGTGGATGGTGGGGGGGGGGGGGGGGGCAAGATAACGTTGGTGTAAACCCATAGTTGAGCAAGAAGCATGTTTACCTTCTAGTGCTGAGTCTATTGAACGAAAATATTAAAATTTCAGACATATAGCTAGCTCATATAGGAGATGCAAACAAATAGTTGATCTTCCAACTATTCAACAGTTATGAATATTACAGCTTCACTGCTATTGTTACATCTGTTAAAAAAAGGACCCGCCCTTCTTTATCATTTGCATTAGTTTGTAGCATTCATTTAAAAATAAGGATCCCTGGAAATGTGCTGCCAGACTATATTGTGTTTTGAGTTGAGGAATGAGAAGGGATTGTTCTACGAACTTCAGTAATACTTTGGATTAGCAAACCACTTCAGAGACATAGACTTTGTACGTACAGCAAACAACACCAGAAACATAGAATTGTACATACTTAAGGCGAATGTTAAAGAGCGATGTCAAGCCTCATATGTTTACATAAAGCTTAGTAGTAAAGAGTAAAAATACCTTCTATTTAAACTTACAAATAAACTAATTCGTACAAGCATCGAAACCAGAAAGTTGTGAAAACAATGATAATCCAAATATGTTTTTATTTTGACCTAGGCAATAACTTACCTCATTTCCTCTAAAAAATTGACGAGGTAATGCATTCAAAGAGTATTGTTATATAATCACTCTCAGATAAAACTTGTTACGTTCAAACATTCTCAACACCGTATTTAATCTATAATGCTATTAACTTCTTCTAAGCTCTCTACAACTTGTCTCATTGAGGGGCGTTTATCAGGGTCAAGATCAAGACATTTTAATGCTAGTGCTGGAACATCTGATAGAATTGACTGTACACCCTTTGGACAATACTTTTGCTCTAGTAGCTTTGGGTTCACTACCGTCTTAAACTTTTTTTCGCAGGCTAGAATAGGTCTGGCCTTATCCACCAAATTCCTCTTCTTATTCCTTCCATTAACGTCGACCACTCTCATTCCTGTCAGTATTTCTAATAACACCACACCGAAAGCATAAACATCGTTCTTCGAACTGAGGCGACCTGAATTGTTGGAATATGAACATTAGAACAGCTTGATTAGAAATTTTATCTTGACAGAAAATAAAGAACTGACCCGCTTCTTTGTACTCTGGAGATAAATAGCCTTCTGATCCTGCACAAAATTGCACATCTACATGAGGAATGCCTGTTATCAGTGTATCACCATCTGCAGGACCACATCTTGCGCTTCCACTATCATAAATCTTTGGATTGAAATCCTAAAATATGATAGTAATGTAAACTAGAGCTATCTGACCATAAGGGAGCATTGCTCTGAATTAACTTAACATTACAAAATTTACAAAATATGATGTACCTCATCCAGCAATACATGAGAGGGCTTAAAGTCGCCGAAAATGATATGATCATCTGAGCAGTGGAGAAAAGCAAGATATCGAGCTGCTCCTAACAAAATTTTGAGCCAAACAACCCAGGAAAGTGATTTCCCATTATCTGCAAAAACAGGTTGTATATGTAAATAAATAAAGGTTCAAAGTTATAAATTTTGCAATTAAAAGATCTTCGAAAACTCAAAATTTAAAATGTAACAAGTCACTATTCAGACCTCAACATGAAATTATCAGTTATCACCTTTGTATGCATATCTTTCTAAGGTTCCCTTCCTTGTGTATTCAAAAACAAGCAGGAACTCCTGTCCTTCTGTACAAAAGCCCAGAAGCTTAACAAGATTTGGATGGGAATATCTTCCAAACAGATTCACCTCTGTCTTCTCCACAAAATTCAAAAAACCAAAATTCTCAACTACATTAATTACTCTTCTCAGCTTAAAAGAAAAAATACTTAAAGGGATGTAAAAATATTAATGTCTGCACAATACTACTAGAAATTACTCATCTACGCAATCAAGTTTTTATTGGACATGCTAGACATAGTTATCAAATTCAATCTTAATACTTCTAGGTTATTTGATAATCAGCTGGAAATTTTCAAGTGAAAATACCTGCACAGCTCTAAATTTTTCTTTTGGATTTAATCTTTTAATGGCAACTGCCATTCCAATGCCAGTGCTTGAGGGAGCAAACGTGTCTTCGTCAAGCCAACCAATAAAAACCCATGCACTTTTTCCGGAACCCAACAGCATATCCGGACTAAAGCCTCTTGTTGCACTACTCAATTCAGCTAAGCTGAACCTCCTTAAATTTGCAGTCACCATGAGGCCCTTTGCCTCAGGAAAAATATCAATTTTGTCTGAATTTGGGTATGTGAAAATTTTATTCAGTCTCGCTCGGTTACTGAACCCCCAATTTTTGTTTCTATTGTAGATTGAATACTTTGCATTACTATGCACTGAAGAGAAGGAGAAACAAACATAATCAATCATTATCTGAGGTAATTAATGCATGGAATATGAACCTGAAACAGTATAGTAAAGAAACTAAGAAAGAAAAGATATAAAGAAGATTAAGCAATTTACTAACGGTGTTTTATGTTGAATATATTTAGTAACTTCATGCGATTATAATCTTTTAAATGTTCACCAGGTGATAAGGGATCAAGGAAAATGTCCCTTCAGGTTTTATTGCTCAGTTAAGAAATCATATTGATCCTCAACTAATGCATCAACAAATGCTGATAAATTATGTAATTTCAGGACTATGAATCTTGGTCCTGGGTAACAACAGAAGAGCAGAAAATAGCAAACAATTCAGATTCTGAGAGTAAACCGTTTTTCAATGGATTACTTGATCCATTGTCATCCCCCGATGCAGCCTAACTATAGTCCTACAAAGCAATTGCATTTTGACAGATCAGTCAAAAACCACAACTTCCTGTTTATCTTATGCATCTCTCACCTAATTTTTGTCACCCTTATTATTCTAAAATTGATAAAATTAATATTTGTGGCATTACCAACTGATCCTGGCTTAAGTAATATACTAAGCTATAATGCTTCTCTATAATTTGGCTAGAAAATTATGCACTTACGAAAATAAAGAACTACTTGCACCTTGGAGAGAACTAGATTAAATAGGAACTGTTGTTCAAATATATATTTATCTGATGATTTTAAGAGTTGTGATCCACTAGCGAAAAAAAAAATCAGACTACCGAGAACGTGAATGACTAATTGAGTTCTTTGCCTGTTTAAAGTCTAGAAAATGATATGGCCAAAAAAACATATTTCTTCAAATAGAACACACACATGACACAGACTAACCAGATAACACCCGGATTGGGGCTGAAAGTATCTGGAAGACCTTCCTCGAGAATGTTATCCTAGTATGATTCATCTCAAATGGCTTGATTTGATGTGCACCATATACTGCATCCACTGCTGTAGAATATTGGACACTATCACTTGCAAATGCCCCAACAACCAGACCAGAATCTGGACTTTCTTGCAATGCCAATGAGAACTCGAGAACTACCACAATTTCGGCCATTGTTGGTCGGAAACTAGGCTTTCTATTTAAGCATTGGTATGCAATTTTCACAAAAGCCAATAAAGAACTTTGTGAAATCTGCATCTTAAGATTAGAATCAATGATATCATTTATCCTTCCTTCCTTGACACAATTTTGTGCCCATCCAGCTAAACCTGATTGCTCATCATCCTGACTCAAATCCACTGCTCTTCTTCCAGACAAAACTTCAAACAGCACAACTCCAAATGCATACACATCTGATTTCCTTGTCAATTTTCCAGTCAAAAAGTATGCTGGATCCATATACCCGAACGTCCCCCTAACAGCTGTACTCACATAAGTGTATCCCTGATTTGCTTCCACAATCTTGGAAATTCCAAAATCTGTAATTTTAGCTTCCAAGTTGTCATCCAACAAAATATTTGTACTCTTCACATCACGATGTATCACTCTTTGATGAGTGCTTGTACCAGTGTGAAGGTAGTTCAGCCCCTGCGCAGCTCCAATACAAATCCTTAAGCGCTGAGTCCACGACAAGGAGTCATAACCTTTTCCAAAGCTTTGATGCAGGTGATCAGATAGTGTACCACTGGGAATATACTCAAACACAAGGATCATTTCATGCGATTCATCACAATAACCATTGAGGGACACTAAGTGGCTGTGCCTAAACTTGGAGAGCATCTCAATTTCAGTCGAGAACTCTGAACCTCCAGCTTGTTTGGATGTGAAATTCAATCTCTTTATAGCAACAGTAGTGGCTCCATTATCAATCATTCCTTTGTAGACTTTCGCAGAGCCTCCCTTTCCAGTCAGATACTTATCATCAAAGTTGTGTGTTGCACATAAAATCTCATTAAGTGCAAAGTGACGACATATTTGCCCTGATGACAGCAACACCATCTTCTTTTCTTTATCATCATACATGACTTCATGAAGTTCACAGAGCTTGTAGACAATAATATTCAATACAGCAATTACTAATATTATCAAATTTACAACATCACAGCCAAAAGTTCGTGTCTTGGATGCTTTGCTATTCTTAAAGAAGTTAAACTTATCGTCAACAAGAGACGATATAGCTGTGGTAAAAATTGGGTGGTTGAGGAGGTAGATGGCATAAATCCATAGATGAGCAGAAAACATGTTTCTTCGTAGTACTATTGTTTATGAGAATATAGGAGGATTTGACATAGCCAAGCTCATGTAAGAAATGCAAGCAAATAACATCTCAATAATCTACCAACAAAAAAACAGAGGTTAGATATGCATATTAAAGCTTATTCTGTCAGAAGTTCTGCAGCCTCATCAAAATCTGAAATTAGGTAAAAACATGATCAACTTTGTGGCTCGATTTTGGTGTTGATTCATTTGTCAAAGTCAATATTGGTGTAAAAACATCACTAATTAGTAATTAGTGTAGACCCGCCATTCAATTATTTTACACAAAAGAAAGAAAAATAAAAATGGTGAAGAACAACTCAGGTGACAATGATAGAAGGAAAGCATGGATGGTCTACTTACTACTGTACAACGAAAATAAATGTACAGTAACTTGTTGTACTAGATTTCGATCAATTGCAACATTTTTCAGCAAGTGTTACGACAGATATGATTACGGTGCACCAATTTCTTGAGCAATGCCAAGTGCAGTTTCGCTCAATGTTTGCCAAACCTAGTTGTTGCAAAAATAAAGATTTTTATGTGATACAAATTTGTTAAAACTAATCAAACTCCCAGTATTGTCCCCTCCTGGTTCATCATATATAGATTTGTATATGATTCTCTTTTATTTTTTTCGAAATATACTTTAACTAGGATTCATGATTCATCAGAGGAAAATGTCATCGGGTTACTTTCGGAATCTGATAAAACACGCAACATAGCTTATCTGCAATACGGTTTTCGCGGGTGTTGGCCCTATATATCACTATTTGAAAGGAAATGGCCTCAAATATCACAGCTCAAAACCTTGGCCCCAAATATCATTCCAAGACAAAGTCGCGTTTAGCGTTTTCATTTTTTCCTTTACAAACGCTACATCATGTAGCGTTTTAAATTTTTTTTTCTGTAAACGTTAAAGCGTTTCACGTTTTGGGTGGAACAGTAATTACAGTCAAGTAAAACGCTATTTTATCATTTGTTTACGTTGAAAACGCTAATTAAAACGTTGTTTACGTTGAAGATGTCAAGTGATGTTCACATTGAAAACGCTATTTCAGACGTTGTTTTGCCTGAGAACGCTACTTCAGATTTGGTGTTCGCTAAAAAGCCAACTCGTGTTCTTCACCAGAAACACTAATTAACACTTGGTTACCAGGAAAACGCTGATTGAACCTTTGTTTTGGTTAGAAAACGCTACTTTATCATTTGTTTACGTTGAAAACGCTAGTGCTGTTCACACTGAAAACACTATTTCAGATGTTGTTTTGCTTCGAAACGCTACTTCAAATTTGGTTTTCGCTAAAAAGCCAACTCGTATTCTTTGCCAGAAATGCTAATTAACACTTGGTTACCCGGAAAACGCTAATTAAAACGTGGTTTACGCTGATGTCAAGTGTTGTTCACACTGAAAACGACATTTCAGATGTTGTTTTGCCTGAAAACGCTACTTCAAATTTGGTGTTCGCTAAAAAACCAACTCAACCTTCACCAGAAACGCTAATTAACACTTGGTTACCAGGAAAACGCTGATTGAACCTTTGTTTTGGTTAGAAAACGCTATTTTAAGCTTTGTTTTATCCTAAGAAATTGCACTTTTAAAACTACAGAAAACGCTGTTTAAAATGTTGAAAACGCTAATTAAAACTAGGGATGGGCGTCGGAGCACTTCGGGGCCGGGGAGTGCTATCCCCGCCCCCATCCCCGAATTTAAACCCGATCCCCGTCCCCGTCCCCGGCCCGATCCCCGTCGGGGACTATTTTTCATTCCCCGGCCCAAACGGGTAACGGGGATCCCCGCGGGGAATCGGGGAATTTTTATTTAAAACTAAAAATAATATTAAATAATTTTAAATACTAATTAGTGAGCTCAAATGCACTAAATTAAGATAAAAAAAATATTACTTAAAGAAACAATTATAAATAACATGGAAATGAAGTTATTTAACTACTAAAAAGACAAACATATAAAATTAAAAGATCTTTTTGTTTCCAATATGAAGTATTGGAAATTCGTTTATATTAATATATGATTAATATATATATATATATATATATATATATATATATATATATCTGTGTGTGTGTGTGTATATATATATGTATTAAAGTGTGGTGAAATCGAGTCGGGATTGAAAAATCGGGCGGGGGTCGGAGATCGGGCCGGGGACACATAAAAACCCGGCCCCGGCCCCGGCCCGCTCCCCGTTTTTTTTTTAAAATTGTCCCCATTCCCAGGCCCGTACCCGAAAAAATCCCCGAATCCCGCCCCGTTCGGTGCGGGGATCGTATCGGGATCGGGCGGGCCGGGATGAATGCCCATCCCTAATTAAAACGTTGTTTACGCTGAAAACGCTAATTAAAACGTTGTTTACGCTGAAGATGTCAAGTGTTGTTCACACTGAAAATGCTATTTCAGATGTTGTTTTGCCTGAAAACACTACTTCAAATTTGGATTTTATTAAAAAGCCAACTCCTATTCTTTACCAGAAACGCTAATTAAAACTTTGTTACAATGAAAACGCTGACTGAACCTTTGTTTTGGGTAGAAAACAATATTTTAAGCTTTGTTTTATCCTAAGAAATTGCACTTTTAAAACTACAGAAAACGCTGTTTTAAACTTCGTTTAAACTGGTAACGTTAATTGAAAATTTGTTAGCGGCAGAAAACACGATTTCGTACTTCGTTTTAGGTTGAAAATGCTAATTCATATTTTGTTACTGGTTAAAATGCTAATTAAAACTTTGTCTTCAACAGAAAACCACAGAAAGATTTCACCAGACATAAACTAAAACCTGCCCCATAAAATACTAAGAAACAACATCATATTTAAACTATAACAAAAGGCAAGATAAATGTATAGCTCCATATCAAATATCCATGAAAACAAGAACCCAAATTAATCCAAATATGCATAAAAGTAGAAGGCATTAAACCATAACATAATCCGAATAAAAGTATAGAACTAAGGAGCCGATGTTGAAGTGTTAGAAACCGTTGAAGGCTTGCTTTTCTTCCCACGAGGTGTTTGAAAATCCATTTCATTTTGAAATCTTGTCGACTTTCTTCTTCCTTTCTTCTTCTCAACATCTTTATCATGAATGACTTTTGGAAAATCAATTTCCATTGGCCAACGCGGTTCACCTTTCTTAGGTATTGGTTCAAATATACCATTATAAATCTTTGACACGTTCTCCAACTTGTACCACTCGCCAACAAACATTTCATGCTTCATTTTCATATGAGCACAACACGCAATCAAGTGGGAACAAGGGATCGGATAAGTTTGCCATTTCCCACATGAACACATGGACTCTTGGATTCGAACGGTGTGGCTATTACCTCCCTTCAATCCAACCTTCCTAGTAACTATCTCAAACAACCAAGAATTACGATCAAAAATCTTCACATGATGTCCACTAGCACGTGATATAGCTCGACTCAATAGCTTGTTAGCATATTTAGTGAAGATTTGACCTTTTAAAGTTTGTGATGCAATCTCCACATGCGTCTGATCAAAGTACTCAACAGTCTTCAGAAATAATTCTCGAACCAAAGAAGTAACCGGGAGTTTTCGGGCATCAAGAATAGCGTTGTTCCAACTTTCAGCATGGTTCGTAGTCATAATACCAAAGCGCTTCTGCCCATCATGTGCTAATGACCACTTCATCAAAGGCTTATTCTCAAACCATTGAGCCGCCCTAGGCTCTACTGCCAACAACTGCTCCCATAACATATCAAATTTCTTCGGTTACACCTGAGAAGCCAACTCCACAACCCTAACCCTCAACCCTTTCTTGCTATGTTCAGACGCAAAATTCGCAGCAAGGTGTCTGATACAGAACCGGTGGTGGTCATGGGGCTCACACCATCCTACGGTCTGCATGGCTGCCACAATCCCGGCATGTCAATCAGATATGACACATATGCCATGCCTACTACGAACCACAAATCTCCTCAACCTCTCCATGAACCAATCCCAACTTGATAAGTTCTCAGCTTCGACTATTGCAAATGCCAATGGCAGAATATGACTGAATCCATCTACTGCTGTAGCACTCAGAAGAACACCCTTGTAAGGTCCATAGAGATGAGTGCCATCTATCTGAATAACTGGGATGCAGTGCTCAAATCCATCAATACATGGCTTAAAAGCCCAAAATACTCTATTGAATGTCACTCCCTGTTTCAAATGAACATACACATTAATCAAAAGTCATATTACGGTATGAAATGTATAAGAGTGTACAACTAACATAAACATATAGAACAATGTACTACTAGTGTGTAATTTTTAGAAAGATACCTCTAAATTCCCAGGCTCTCCTAACTCATCCTCTTTAAAGAACCAATCAACCTTGGTGCCAACATTGAATGACTGCAATGCTTCCATCAAATGTGGAAGGTCTTCATATGATCCTTCCCAAGACCCATGTACTTCACCCATTACAATTTTCTTGGCATTTCTAATCTTCTTCCGACCTGGTTGGTAACCAAACACATTTTTCGCTGTCGCCATTAATACTTTTTCCTTGATAGCTGGATCAGCAACAATTTGTGCTTTGATTGCTTCAACAATTTCCGAAGAGTTCAAGTTGGGGTGATCCTGTGTCATAGTGGTGCTCATACAAGTGTGTGGCCCCCGAAGTTTCCATGATCTAGAAACTACCATGTGCACTACGCTTCCTAGATTTTAACATTCATGCACAACCATCACTTCTCCATTTACAAGCCACATGCCAATTTAAATGATCCGATCTAGTAACTATAATCTCTTGATGACTACGAATGTGAAATTGTTTTACACTATGTAACATTTCCTCTTTTGAACCAAATAGCATCCCTTTTCTCAACTCCATAGGACTCAAGACATCACCATGGGTTCTTAAAACCGAATCATCAAAAGAAGCCATAATAATTGGGTTTTTAAATCGCCATCCCACTTTTACCAACTTCATTACCCTCCAAATATCTATCACTAGTCTTTCCTCCCCCAAAACACGCACTACTACTCGTCTCTCCCCCAAAACACATGCTACTACTCGTTCTTCCTTCCAAATACCCATGACTACTCGCTTCCACAATCCTCAAACTACTTTCATTCAAAATACTTTCATTCATTCCATATTTTACAATTTTTTCCACATAAATATCAACAAAATACGGGGTTCCCTTGGAAACAACTACACCAAACATCAACTCAAAATCATCATCATCATCATCAATTGGCACAATCCCAAATTTCATGTCATCCGGATTTTTACATCTATAAAACAACTTCAATTCATACTTACTATTCTAAATTCTCAATTTCAAAAACAAGAAATTACACAAATTATCAAAATTCATACTAGCATCAAGTTTAACATGTTTCGAAACAGGTTTATCGTAAACAAAACCATCTAATTGAGTTTGTCGAATATTACCATCAATGTATATCCATGCCAAAATGGAATCTGATTTTGAACCCGAACCCGATGCCATGACCAAATTAATCGACCTTGAAATTAAAATTCACATGATAGGGATGAGAATTGAGAATTTATATATATATTTAGGTAATCGGTTTTGAGAGTGAGGAGCAGTAGCTGTGAGCAGCAATGAGGTCTTTGTAATACGGGTTATACAGACGGGTTTTCTGTAGTTTAAAACATACTGCAAAACGCTACTTTATCTATGGTTTCAACAAAAGTAAACAACTGAAAACAATATGAAAACGCTGCACGATAATACGTTTACAACAAAACGTAATTTGAAGTGGTGTTTCGGGTATTTAATTTCTCTTGCTGAAAACGCTAATTGAAACTTTGTTTTTGGTAGAAACGCTAATTTAAACTGTGTTTTTTCTGAAAACGCAAATTTAAGTTTTGTTTTTATCGTTAATTCAAATTGTTTTTTTATTGAAAACGCTACACGATAATTCGTTTAAAATTAAAACGCAATTTGAAGTGGTGTTTTAGGTATTTAATTTCTCTTTTAAGCTGTACTATACGCTAATTCAAGTTCTGTTTTCTACTGAAAACGCTAATTTAAACTATGTTTTTGTATAAAATGCTAAATTAAGTTGTGTTTTCTGATGAAAATGCTAAATCAAGTTATGTTTTCTGCAGGAAATGCTAATATAAGTTTTGTCTTCATTTTTTAAAACGCTAAATCAAATTGTGTTACACAGGTTTTCCCTGTTTGCAGAACCTGTTTTTCAGCAAAAACATAGTTTATTAAACACAGATAAACCTTGTTTTTCAGCAAACTCAAAATCCATTACAGACTCCAAAAAATCCAGCTGCAAACATAACTGCAGTTGCAAAAAATCCAGCTGCAAACTCAAACTCAGGAAATAACAAAATCCAGCTTAGCAGTTACAATCTCCAAAAAAATCTAAAAAGCTTAACAAGAAGTCTACAAAGAATCTGGCATCAAGTAGCCTACAAAAAACAGCATAAACTGCAGTACTGTTTTCATTGTCTACAAAACCAAACAGTGGTGTACAAAACCAAGATTTCTAAACCAGTAGACATGTCTGAACATTACATAGATTCAAAATCGAACATTTGTAACGATTTTAATAGGAAACTTGATAGTCCAGAACAGCAAAATCCTGTAGAAAAATGAAAGAAAAACATTTAAAAATAGATCAGACTAAATCATGCAGACCAAGACAAAAACGACCAGGCATTAATTATAAATGTTTTAAAAGTTCTACAATCAGCAATTATTCTATATAAGTGTTTTCCAAAGTATTGCTATTCTATATAAATGTTTTCCAAAGTATTTCCAGAATCTGGCTGGTTCTTAATTTTAAAATTATCTCCTAAAAGGACGCATTCCCTAGCATAGCATATGTGCATCTCACAAATTGCAGATATTATGTCCATTAAATTATTCGAACTTTTCCTGTTTAACGTCTTTGTATCTGAAGAATGTTAATTTTGGTTGGGTAAACGAATTTAGAAGTTAAAGGAATTAATGATTAGTAGATGAAAGGCATATGACTCAGCCTATTTGTAGTTCGAGGATCCTAATCCAATTAAACTAGATTGTAATAAGTAAATAATATCAACTGTCACAGGAATCTCAAAAGATGATAACCGTCAGAAGAAAAATCAACAAGTCAATCTATAGTTTTGATGTTTTACACTGGAAGAAGATTCAGATATCTGATCAGGCCTCAAGGTAGCATTGAAACAAATGGATTCATTTAAGAGACAGAGATTTCTATAAGTGATAAGAAACAATTTCAGTACCGAATGATTGATGAGAGTGAAGAGTATAAAAAGACCACAGTGTTAAAGTCACGATGAAGAACAGAGATTGGAGTTAGTCGTTCATGAACCAGACAGTACATCGAGCGTCAACATCGTTCCACTGTATGTTCCTTATCATAATTACGTGGTTTGCAGTGGAGTATTGACTATTAAAGAATTTATATTAATTCTATTTTAATTGATTAAATCAAGTAATTAAGTTAATAAATAAATTAATTCTTTCAGAATTAATATATTTGTTAAAGTGATTATTAGATTAATTAAATAAGAATTAATATGAAAAAGAAATAATTAGTTAAATGATTTTTATAAGTCATTTAATTAATTATAAACTGAAAAATATGCTGATATAACTATCAAACTGATAGTTATACCGATAGTCATATACAGTTCAAAGAGGAGATAGTCATATTCAGCTCAAAGAGGAGATAATCATATGCTGTTCAATTGGATAGTCATATTTCATTCAAAGGGTAGTAATACCTGTTATATTGAAATGGATAGTAATACCGAATGTCATATTGAGCTGGTTAGTTATACCGAAAGTTATATTTAAACTGGACAGTCATATTACATTCAATTGATAGTCATACCGATTGTCATATTAATGTAAAATGATTGTTATATCAGTTTAAACTAAGTAATATGACTATGGCTGTGTTATATAAAGGAGCTGAATGCAGAAGAAAAGGATCAGTCGAGCATAACACAGAAAATACACACAGCAGCCCTTATATTTCTCTCTCAAGCTCAAGAACACTTACAAATTAAATTCTGTAAATTCAAGTTCATCTCAGTTGTAATATCCTATCCATTGGAACTTGTTTACTTGTGATTCTTGTACTACTAGCGAATTAAGTTTCCTAGTTCACAAATTGATATCTTGATTTTTATTAACTAAATTAGCAAAGTTCATGTTGAATTTTCTAATTAGTTATTAATTACTTGATAATCGTTTGGACTGATTTTGTAACACCCATCAAGTTAATATATTGTTATATTCAACTTGAAATTTGTGTTATATTATTCCGCACAAAATATTCGTTTAAGTGAAAATTGTTTAATGAATAAATTTCGAGAAAATGGTATAGATTGTATTCAACCCCCTCCCCCCCTTCTACAATCTTATCGGACCTAACAATTGGTATCAGAGCCTATTGATTGATACACAAATCAAGATCCTATTTTTACTCAATCAAAAGAAAATCAAGCTCGAATTTTTAACTCTCTTAAAAATTCATCATGTCAGCCAAAGGCAATGTTAAAATTCCTATCTTTAATAAAGATAACTATGACATGTGGAAAAACAAAATGGAGTTATTTCTTGATGTAGCAAATCCAAGATTTTTCTCGGTTTTGAAAAATGGACCAGTAATTCCTATCCAACATGATACTGAAACAGTTACAAATGGAATTGTAACAATACCTGCAGGATCCTATCCAAAGGACCCTAAGAACTTTACCTCTGAAGATAAGGAGGAAGCTGGATTGGATAAAAATTTGAGACTCATTCTATTAGATTCCCTAGATGCTGTAATGTATAGCCATGTAAGGAATTGTAAAACTGCTAAGCACATCTGGGAAACTATTGAGATCATTAATGAAGGGACTGATGAAGTCAAGGAAAAAAGACTTCAAATTTTGACCTCTGAATATGAACACTTTAGAGCCGGCCCTAATGAAGGCATTCAGGAAGTGTTCGAAAGGTATAACAAAATAATCAACAACTTGCAAGTTCATGGCAAGCAATATACTCAGAAGGAGATCAACATGAAGTTTTTACTGACTATGCCTACTCACTTGGAGCATAGAATCACTGCCATCAGAGAATCTAGAGATCTAACTCAGATTGCTCTTGCAAGGCTGTTTGGTGTTCTGAAAACATATGAATTAGAACAAGTACAGCAAAAGGAATTCTATGGCAAAGGCAGAATGGCAAATTCTTCTACAGCTCTAGTGGTTGAGGTTCCTAAGGAAGTGGAAACTAAAGTTGTTCAACCTAACAGCTTCAACAATGAACAAACTGAAGTGGAACATGGCCAAACACCAGCTACTCAGGATGGTGGAGAATTTTACTCACTTGAAGAGCTGGATCAATTGGAAGATGAATCTATGGAAATGATGGTGAGACAATTCAGTAACTTTAGATTCAGAAGAAATCCAAAGTTCAGGTTTAAGTCAAATAACAGATTTCAGAGAGGAGGTTCTTCATCCTCTAGTAACAGGGGAGGTTATAAAACTGGAACTGTTGACAGAAGCAAAATCCGTTGTTTCAATTGTAATGAGTTGGGACATTTTGCTACTGAGTGTCAGAAACCCAAGCAAGCACAGAAGAAAGAATATGCTTCTGAAAAGAAGAAGAGTGGAAGAGCTTATGTAGCTGCTGGTAAAAGCTGGGATGACACAGATAGCGAAGATGAAGAATATGGAAACTTTGCGCTGGTGGCAAATGCTGAATCATCAACTTATTACACCACACCGGTAACTATTACTGATGCTGAGTTAATTCATAGTTTACGTAATTGCTTGAATAATGCACAAAAAGGGTACGAAAGAATAAGTCTTGTTAACACACACCTTGAAAATGAAATGTTAGATTTAAAAAAGGTGCAGATTAATCAAGATAAGAATATAGAAGAAATAGCTCGACTTAATTACAGAGATAAGTCATTAGGAGAATACATGGTAAAACAAGTTGATAAGATTGCTGATCAAGATATCAGGATTAAAGAACTGGAAACAAAGATTAGAGCTTGTTATAATACTGTTAAAGTTTCTAAAGAGTTCTTCAACAAACAAGCAGTAGAACGAACTGTAGGAATAGGATTTGATTACAATCAAGCTGTTGGTTCTTTGAGTAATCATTCTCTTAATCCTATTTCAGCTAAAGAAAGAGGTATACCACATATTCTCAAGAATGTTGAAAAACCAATGTTTACAAAATCTGATGCTGGCCCACCAGATATTCTTTCTATGGTTATACAAGAAGAAATGAGAAATGAGGATAGTGCAAATGGCACAGTCCTTGTTAAGGATAAATGTGTTAAGGATAAAACTGTTAAGAACACTAATACAAAGAATGTTTCATCCAAGAAAAATGTCACAGTCTTTGTTAAGGCTAAATCAGTTGAGGACACTAACACAACGAATGTTTCATCCAAGAAAGATGTACCTAAAGTACCAGTCAAAGTTGTTGAATCAGCTAGTTCTTCTAAGACTGGATTAGGTAGTAATAAGTTGAAATAGAAAAATACCATGTCTACTATTGATTCTAATCATAAAGCATGTGGTATTATCAATTGTATGTCTTGTGCTTTTAACAGTATGCGTGCTTATTTTAATGGTAATTATGCATGTGTTAAACAGAATGCTCCTCGACAGCACATGAACAGGAACAATAATGTTCGATCTAAGACTGCTTTTCCTCCTCAAGTTAGGAGAGAGACATTTGCACCTAAGACTAAGCAAAAGGTTACCAAGAATGTCTACCAGGTCAAATGTCCAGTCAATGACACAAGTGTTACTGCTGCGAGAGAAACATGGATACCCAAGATTAAACAAAAGATTTTCAAATCTGTTTATAAGGTTAAATGTTTATTCACTAAAGAGGTTAAAATTAAAAATGTTGTTTTGCCTGATAAAGGTCAATACTTAAATACGCAGGATCCAATCAAATTTGGGTCCCGAAGAAGGTTTAATTCATTTGTCATTGCAGGGTATTGAACAGGTTGATCGAGTAACCTGGATCTTGGACAGTGGATGTTCAAGGCATATGACTGGAGATAGAACCCTGCTGACAAATGTGGTGGAGAAGGCCGGCCCAGTAGTTACCTTTGGAGATAACAGCAAAGGTAGAACTGATGGATATGGCAGACTTGAAGCTGGAAATGTTATCATTGATGAAGTCTCTTTTGTGAAAGGACTTGAGCACAATTTGCTCAGTGTCAGTCAATTCTGTGACAAAGGTTATGAAGTTCATTTCAACAAGAAGAATTGTCTAATTTCACACAAGAGACATGAAAAGTCACAACTGACAGGAGTTAGAAAAGGCAATCTGTACGTAGCCAATATGAACTCAGGAAGCACTGAAGAAGTCACTTGCTTCTACACTAAAGCATCTAATGATGAGAGTTGGCTATGGCACAAGAAACTTTCTCATCTTAATTTTAAGACAATGAATTCTCTGGTTAAAAGAGAATTGGTGAGAGGTTTGCCTTCAATGGAATTCACTCAAGAGGACTTTGTGATGCATGTCAAAAAGGCAAGCTAAAAAGGGCAAGTCACAGGAGCACTGATACATCTTCAATAACTGAACCATTACAATTACTTCATATGGATTTGTTTGGTCCAGTTAATGTGATGTCTATGTCAAGGAAGAAATATGCTCTAGTGATTGTTGATGATTTTTCAAAATACACATGGGTTCTGTTTTTGAATTCTAAAGATGAGACTCCACAACTGGTGATTGATCACATTAAATTAATTGAGCGAGATTCTACGTATCCAGTGAGAGCTATAAGATCAGACAATGGAACTGAATTCAAGAATGCAGTTCTAAATGACTTTTGCACTGAGAAGGGTATAACCAGACAATACTCAGCTCCAAGAACTCCTCAGCAAAATGGGGTAGTGGAAAGAAAGAATAGAACCTTGATTGAAGCTGCACGTACTATGCTAAGTGAATCAAGGCTTCCATTGTACTTTTGGGCTGAAGCCATCAATACTGCGTGCTATACCCAGAATCGAACTCTAATCAATAAAGATCAAATGAAGACACCCTATGAAATTATGGCTGATAAGAAACCATCACTCAAATACTTTCATGTATTTGGGGCAAAGTGCTTTGTGCTTAAAGAAGGTGATGATCAAGGTGGTAAATTCGATACCAAAGCATTTGAAGCAATTTTTATTGGTTATTCAATGAGAGCATACATGGTGTATGTGATTGATGAACAGAAGATGATGGAAAGTGTCAATGTAACATTCGGTGACACTAAACTCCCTAGTATCCAAACTGAGAATCCATCTGAGAAGCTATCTTTCGATGACATGACAGATACAGATTCAGATGATGACAATGCACCTGAGATTTTTGCTGATGCTAATGACAACAATGATGATCAGGGTAATGGTGATGAAATCAATGATAGTAGTCAAAATTCCCCTGACTCTTCTAAACAATCATCATCTAGTCAACCTGGCAACAACTCAGGGGGAGAAAATGAAGGGTCAACTGGTCACACACAACATCTCAATGAAGATCAAGGCGAATCATCAAGATCTAATCTTCCCAGACAGACTATTTGGAATAGAGCTCATCCTTTTGAGTTAATCATTGGTGATCCAGTTGTTGGTGTAAAAACTAGAAGAGCTTTTCAGAATCAATGCAATTATTCAGGGTTTCTATCTGAAATGGAACCTAAGAAAACTGAAGAAGCTCTTTCTGATCCTGATTGGGTGATTGCTATGCAAGATGAACTCAATCAATTTAAACAACAAGAAGTTTGGAAGCTGGTATCCAGACCTACAGACAGACCAGTAGTTGGCACAAGGTGGGTATTCAGAAACAAACTTGATGAAGATGGCACAGTGACGAGAAATAAAGCAAGACTGGTAGCAAAGGGTTACTCCCAATCTGAAGGCATTGATTATGATGAGACCTATGCTCCAGTGGCTAGACTTGAGGCCATAAGAATATTCTTGGCATTCACAGCATTTTCAAACTTTAAAGTTTATCAAATGGATGTCAAGAGTGCTTTCTTGAATGGCAAGCTAGATGAAGAGGTTTATGTAGAACAGCCCCCTGGCTTTGAAAATCCAGATTTAATTGACTATGTCTACTTCCTTTTCAAGGCTGTCTATGGTCTTAAGCAAGCACCAAGGAAATGGTATGACACTCTCTCTGAATTTTTGCTTGAAAATGATGTTGTTAGAGGTGTCATAGACAAAACTCTCTTCACAAAGAAACATAAGAATGATACAATTAGTCCAAGTCTATGTGGACGATATAATATTCGGGTCTACTAATGATCTTTTGTGCAAGAAATTTGCGAAGTTAATGCAGGGTAAATTTGAAATGAGCATGATGGGTGAGCTGAAGTTCTTTCTTGGATTGCAAATAAATCAAAGGACAGATGGAATATTTATCTGTCAATCCAAGTATGTCAAAGAGCTTCTCAAGAAGTATCAAATGGAGGACTCTTCTTCAGCAAAGACACCATCATCCACAGCTGTCAAATTTGGAGCATGTGAAAATTCTGCCAAGGTAGATATCACAAGCTACAGAGGTATGATAGGCTCATTACTTTACCTTACTGCAAGTAGACCTAATATTATGCATGCTACGTGTTTGTGTGCAAGGTTCCAATCGGATCCTAGAGATGTTCATCTCATTGCTGTTAAACGAATTCTGAGATATCTTAAGGGTACGCCTAACTTAGGCATCTGGTACCCTAAAGATTCTGGTTTTAATCTTGTTGGATATACAGATTCAGACTATGCAGGAAGTGTTGTGGATAGAAAAAGCACATCTGGGAGTTGTCAATTCCTAGGAGGTAGACTGGTTTCCTGGTACAGCAAGAAACAACAAACAGTTTCCAACTCAACAGCTGAAGTTGAATATATAGCTACTGGAAGCTGTTGCGCACAGATTTTATGGATCAGGAATCAGCTTAGAGACTATGGCTTTGTGCTTGATAAAATTCCAATTTTATGTGATAATACAAGTGCCATAGCAATCTCTAACAATCCTGTGCAGCACACAAGGACAAAGCATATTGACATCAGGTATCATTTTATTCGAGAACATGTCATGAATGGTACCGTGGAGTTATTTTTTGTACCTACGGAAGAACAAACAGCAGATATTTTTACTAAGTCTCTTGACGAATCCACATTTACCAGAATTGTTGGTGAATTGGGTATGTTAAATAGTCATAGTAATTAAACTGGTTAATATCTGAGGTTTGATCTTTAATAATTTACAAGTGATTGATATGTTAATATTTGTTATTAAAATCACTTGTATAATTATTTTATCAACTTATACTCTTGCTTGTTTCTTCTTAAATCATTGTTATTATCTTCTCTATATATTTAATTACTTCTTGTGTTTTTAGATTAATTCATTTTCTTTAAAAATATTTTTCTCGAATTTTACAAGCTGTAATTTATGAGAAATCTATTTTTCTTGAAAATGGTATTGTTTTAAATTCAGTTTAATTATTTTTGTTGTTTAAATAAATCATAGTTTCTTTTTGAATAATTTCTATATGGAAATTGTTTTATTAGAAAATTTATAGATTTATTAATTCATCAGAAATAATTATGTAAATATTTAGTATGTTATTTGATTTTATTTTATTTGATTTGTAGTGTTTGTCCTTTTGTTATTAATGTTTGATTTCGTAAAAGGGACTACATATGATCGTTTTTATAATTTTTATTAGGTTTTATAATTTTAGTGTAAATTAATTTGTTTTTCTTTAATTTGTTGCTTGTTAAAATTCTGTTAATATTCAATTTTTTGGTTAGTTATATTAGCTGTTTTGTTGGAATATAACTATCGGTATAACAATCCATTTGATTGTTATATACGAATTTGTGTTAGTTATATTAGTTAAAAGTAGTGTAATATAACTTAGTAATAAAATAGTTATAATTTTGTTTTCTGTAAATATAACTGTTGTTAATTAATAGTTATATTGTGTGTTTTACTCATAATATAACTATCGGTATAACTATTGAATCAATTGTCATATCCTTTGTTTTTTTAATAGTTATATTAAGGCTTAATTTCTATATAACTGTCTAAGTAGGATAGTTATATTACGTTTAAACGTAATATAACTATCGGTATGACTATCACCCGATAGTCATATCTAGCTGTTTTATATATAAATCAATTGTTATATTCAGTAGTTATATTATTTTGTTAAGTCATATTAGCGTGTTAAGTCACCTAATTTCTGTCGAACGATACATACATACATACATACATACATACATATACACACATCTGTCGAATTGCTGCCCAAATTCGGTCTCAAATCTCTTTGTAATCTCGATTCTAAGAACAAAACTGAGTTTCTCAGTCGATTCTCATCTAAATAACGGTTTAAATGTAAGATTTAGATGAGTTTTGATGATTTTGGTTTAAAAAGTTCGAATTTTCGATTTAAGTTTCAAAGAGATTGGTGATGATTTTACAAAATCTAAAAATATGTGTGTGATTGTACTGTAATCAAGATCCTTGCCTCAAATTTTCAGATTTTTTGATAAAGATTTTGATTTTTCGAATTTTTATTTATTTATTAATTCGAATTTTATGATTTAATTGGGTTAATTGTTGAATTTTGCAGATTTCTTAATTTTAATCCCTGATTTGGAATGGCTGGTGCTTATAATAATTTTGAGCTTGTTAATCACAATTATATTGGATATTTTAATCCCGAGGATTGCCCAGTGGATCGGTTCAAGTCCTGGATAAAATTCCTAAACGAACAAAATATCTGTAGCCATTCTATAACTGCAAATGTTCCCATGAAATTTGGTCCACTTAAACTAATGTGTACTACAGCTGTCTCAGATGAAAGATCGTTTTCATTCAACTTTAATGATAAGACATATACAGTGGATGAATCTGTCTTCAATGCTGCTCTAAGACTTCCTACAGAACAATTTGATGAAGTGCCTTCAAATGATGAGTTGACTCAATTCTTTACCAATCTGAACTATCATGGTCAACTGAATCTTAAACGTCCACTCAAAAGCAATCTTGTTCAAGAATGGAATATCTTCTTCGAGATCATAGCAAAGGTGTTTGCTAATTCTACAAAGAGTAACAATACTGTCATCACAGGTATGTTACAGTCAATTGGTTTCTCAATTGCTCACAATAGAAGAATCAACTTTGGCAGCTTGATATGGCCTATTTTGCTAAATCGGTTGAAGAAGGCTAGAAAGAACTTTGGAAAAGGTAAACTGGTTAAGTGTCATTATCCTCGATTTTTGACACTAATTTTTAATCATCTTATGCCTAAGGATCAACATGCTCCGTTTCCAAATGATCGAATTCAATGGTCTGGTAAACCAAACAAGAAGTTCTACACTAGGTTGGATACTTCTAAGGTCTTGTTGCATGTTCCAGTGGTCATAACACCATATATGTCCACATTCATAAATTTGCCAAATGTCATGCCACAGCCAGCTGCTGAGATACCTTTAATTGAACAAGCTCCACAACCTGAAGCAGAACAAGTTCCAGAACCTCAACCTGATCCTGAACCCTTAATTGCTCTTGAACATCAACTTCCAGTGTATCAATCCACTCAGAATGAAGATGATGTACATGTCAATGATCAGGTATTTGACTCAACTACTTTGCAATCTCAATATCTTTCTGATAGTCAAATAATTTTGAGAAGTGACCAAGGGAATGTAGAACCACAACCCTTATCCCAGGTCAATGCACCAAACACTGATCCTAAATTCTCCAAACACTATCGTAGAAAGAAATTGTCATTCAAAATAGCTATCCCTAGTAGTGATATCTTGAGTGAAACAGATTTGCCATCACAAAAGAAAGGTAAAACCATGTCAAAGGCAATCATAAACCCATTCATTCCTTCAAGCTCACCCCTGTTACTCACAATGGGGGAAGATATTTTCTTACATGAAGCTGAAAACATTGTTATGCAAGAGGAGCAAGTTACAGTACCTGCCATTGTTACGGCAGAAGAACCCTCACAGGTTGATCGGGATTTGCGAACTCCCATTGCACCACCACTGACCTTCCAAGAGGAGGCTAGGGTGATTTCTAGTGCAGGTACAATGGATGCAGCTCAGGATTATGAGAGGAGTGATGTGAGATTTACCTCAAATCTGAGTGAAACACTAGCACGTGAGGTGAGTGATACTCAGAGAGCGATTGAGGTGAGAGCACACAATGACACATACACTTTATCTCTCATAGCACAACTCGATCAAATGAAAGAAAGTCTTGCTCAAGCTGAAGAAGACAATAAAAACTTGAGGTTTAATATGGATAACATGAGAACTATCTTCAACAACAAGATCAATGCAATTAAACTCTCTCAACAAGAAGCAATCGAAGACTCTGGAGATGTCATAGTGGCTCAAGATCTTATTATATCTTCTATGTCTAATCAGATTGAAGATCTTCAGAATAACATAAATGAGAATCAATTATCCACTGAACATCGTCTCAGTCAGATTGAAAGGCAAAATGATCATCAAGCAAAGGGGTTGCGACACTTATATAATATCATTAGCAGAACTCACTCACTTACAGCAGAAGAGAAGAAATTCTTTGGAAGTAGTGATGAAAGTGACCCTGGAGCTGGTACAAGTCACAAAACTGTAGAGGATTCCTCAACTAAGGGGGAGAAATCTAGAGGGGGAGGAAGTGTAAGTAAAGAGAAAGATGAAGACAGGAGTGAAGGAAAGAAGAAGACAACTCATCAAGCAGCAGAACAGGAAGATGATGATGTTATAGAAGGTTTTTACTATACAGGTGAACCTGATATTGATCTGTTTGCTGACTTACAGTTTCCTGATGTTGGTGAAGAATTCGATGAACCAGATCTCAGTTTTTGGGATGATGAAGAGCCGATAATTCCTGATTCTGTTGAAACGCAAAGAATGAATTTTGAAGCAAATAAAGAACTTGAACTGAATGAAGCTAATCTGTCTATGAGAGAAGAAAGACTCAAGAAGACACTCGAACAGCTAGCTCATAATGAAAGACTTCAAAAGGCTGAACAGGAAGCACTTCAAAAGCAACATGCTCAAAAGTTGGAAGCTAGGAAGATGTACATCAAGTACAAAAATGGTGATAAGTGGGAACGTACTCAAAAGGTAATAGACTCACCACAAACTTCTGACTATGATGATCGTCGGATGATTGCTATTTTTGAAAGCTTTAAAAAGAAGAACCCTGTACATGACATGTACTTGAAAGCTTTGAAGACAGAAATTGTGAGAATAACCACTGCATCTGATCCTAAGAATGGTGAGCTACTAATCTTTGTTGAATGTCATAAGCTCGGATCTCACAAAGTATCTCTTCAGTTCTTCTATGATAGATCTCTGTCAGAGCTTTGGGTGTTGAGACCAAAAGTAAGAACATCTTCTGAGCTAGGCATACTGCTTCATGAAAAATTTCAAGAGTTTGCTGAAAGAGCTGGTCCTGAAGTTATAAATAACCCTCCACAAGTTAAAATTCTTAAGGGAGAAGTTATTCACACTGTTAATCTTCAGACAGAAGAATTATATACACACCTTTCCAGACATTTGGTATATGTTGAATATGCTCTTCGAAATCATGGTTTTGCATCACAAGAAAAAATTGAAGCTGCAGATCATATTCGATCCTATGCCCAGACCAACATGAAGAAGTACAAGCAGTATCAAGGTGAGTTAAGAAAGAAACTTGGAATACCACTGGTTTATCCTACAGATGTGTCATCCAGAAGGGAATTACTTGTTGACTCTGAATTGATCAAGAATCTACCTGATATGGATGAACAAGAAGAAGGAGAAATCAACGAGGAAGAAGGTGGTAAATGAAGATTAGCTCTACAAGTTATATCATTAGAGCTTTGATAGAACAAGATAGGATAATTGTCTTATATGATCAGTCTAGAGGATCATCTATCTTGTATTTATCTTTTCTGTTTGAATCTGGATAATGTTAATATGAACCAGAACTTTTCCATTATTTACTTAGCATTTAAAGTGTTTTCTTTTACTTGTTTAATTGGGATTAGTTGAAGAATCCTCTAGGTATTTGCTTGTTATTGTATAACAAACAAATAGGGGGAGATTGAAAGGCATATGACTCAGCCTATTTGTAGTTCGAGGATCCTAATCCAATTAAACTAGATTGTAATAAGTAAATAATATCAACTGTCACAGGAATCTCAAAAGATGATAACCGTCAGAAGAAAAATCAACAAGTCAATCTATAGTTATGATGTTTTACACTGGAAGAAGATTCAGATATCTGATCAGGCCTCAAGGTAGCATTGAAACAAATGGATTCATTTAAGAGACAGAGATTTCTATAAGTGATAAGAAACAATTTCAGTACCGAATGATTGATGAGAGTGAAGAGTATAAAAAGACCACAGTGTTAAAGTCACGATGAAGAACAAAGATTGGAGTTAGTCGTTCATGAACCAGACAGTACATCGAGCGTCAACATCGTTCCAGTGTATGTTCCTTATCATAATTACGTGGTTTGCAGCGGAGTATTGACTATTAAAGAATTTATATTAATTCTATTTTAATTGATTAAATCAAGTAATTAAGTTAATAAATAAATTAATTCTTTCAGAATTAATATATTTGTTAAAGTGATTATTAGATTAATTAAATAAGAATTAATATGAAAAAGAAAAAATTAGTTAAATGATTTTTATAAGTCATTTAATTAATTATAAACTGAAAAATATGCTGATATAACTATCAAACTGATAGTTATACCGATAGTCATATACAGTTCAAAGAAGAGATAGTCATATTCAGTTCAAAGAGGAGATAGTCATATGCAGTTCAATTGGATAGTCATATTTCATTCAAAGGGTAGTAATACCGAATGTTATATTGAAATGGATAGTAATACCGAATGTCATATTGAGCTGGTTAGTTATACCGAAAGTTATATTTAAACTGGACAGTCATATTACATTCAATTGATAGTCATACCGATTGTCATATTAATGTAAAATGATTGTTATATCAGTTTAAACTAAGTAATATAACTATGGCTGTGTTATATAAAGGAGCTGAATGCAGAAGAAAAGGATCAGTCGAGCATAACACAGAAAATACACACAACGGCCCTTATATTTCTCTCTCAAGCTCAAGAACACTTACAAATTAAATTCTGTAAATTCAAGTTCATCTCAGTTGTAATATCCTATCCATTGGAACTTGTTTACTTGTGATTCTTGTACTACTAGCGAATTAAGTTTCCTAGTTCACAAATTGATATCTTGATTTTTATTAACTAAATTAGCAAAGTTCATGTTGAATTTTCTAATTAGTTATTAATTACTTGATAATCGTTTGGACTGATTTTGTAACACCCATCAAGTTAATATATTGTTATATTCAACTTGAAATTTGTGTTATATTATTCCGCACAAAATATTCGTTTAAGTGAAAATTGTTTAACGAATAAATTTCGAGAAAATGATATAGATTGTATTCAACCCCCCCCTTCTACAATCTTATCGGACCTAACAGTAGATTGTCACCATAAGTTGTTTAAATTTCCAGGGTTTCACCTTGCTACTAAATTTTTCATGTTGTGCTTTTGTTGTTTCTGTACAAAATATAACCTACTTCGAGATTTGTTCTGTCTATATTCAAGCTTCTCTGCTGGGAATGGATTCGCGCAAATTTTAAAGAATTTGCTATAAATAAAAATGAGGGTTGTCTAGATGCTATAAATCAGGTAATAATAAATAAAAGCTATTAAACATACCATCATTTACGTTTAGCGCATTTCTCACCATCAGTACCACATTTTGTTGGTTTACGTGGCCTCTTTGAACGTCGTCGCTCGTAAACATCTGTGATCTGGTCAGCTTTATTAGACTTGGATGGATTGGCAGCTTGAGAAGAATCACTAGCTTGTGTAAGAGGAAGTTGTGATGACTGAGTAGACTGCTAGGAGGTGACTGAAAAATATCACCAATATTAGCACTAAAACTAGTATAAAACTCAACAGCAAATAGCAAAAGAGGGAAGAATAGAGAGAGATGCTTATTTACCATCATGACTACTAGGTGGTGTCGGCGTGAGTCCTAGATCAAAAGAAGGATACCAATCATGTCCACTAGTCGTCTCGGGCACAATGACGGGCACAATGACAGGTGGATCAAGAATAGTAGTAGGTGGAGGCTGCTGAGTAGTAGCATGGTCACTAGACTGCTGTGGAGTCGGCGTGAGGCCTAGATCAAAAGAAGGACACCAATCAAGTCGCCTAGTCATCTCAGGCACAATGACAGGTGGATCAGGAACGATAGTAGGTGGAGGCTTCTGAGTAGTAGCATGGTCAGTAGACTGATGTGGAGTCATCTCAGGCACAATGACAGGTGGATCAGGAATGGTAGTAGGTGGCTCGGGTACATCAATATGGCCTCCACCATCAACTAAAGCATCATGCTCATCTACTGGGACATGTGGATTGGGAACAAGTTGATCAACTCGACGTCGTGGAGGACGTCCACCACCACGGCCTCCTCGACCGCCCCGTTTAGGACGATGCCCGGGATCTTGCCTCCCCTCCATTTCTCTATTTCGACGATCCTCCAACGAAAAGGCCTCGAAACCATATAAAGAGCGATGATTCAACTGTGCCAAACCCTCGGTAGCTAATAAAGACACATCTGGTAGATCTGTCCGAGTGCGATCTGCTATAGTCTTTAATAAGCTTCCCTACAACACAAAACATAAACAACACATGTTACCAATCAAATTTCACCACATATATCAAACTAATACTACTACATAAAATATATCAACTGATAAACGAGGCAGTGACTTACAAATGATTAATGTTTACCTAAATGAATTACAAAGCAAATGAACAAATAGTACTACAATCTAACAATGAAGGGAAAATAGAAGCATAGAGTACTTACTAGGTAAACATGAAGTGCACCGACACGAGAAATAAACCTCACGGTCCTCTGAAGATACCAATCAAGATAATCGGGTGTGGTACCATCAGCGCACTACACCATATATTGCATATTGCAACGACAGGAAAACATTGTCTTAAGACCTATATTCGTTGCAGTAGAGTCTATGGCAACAAATTTGCAAAATTTGGGCGTTGCATCCGGTTGCCTTGCAATAGGTCGATTTAGCAACGTTTTTGATACCATACAACAACATAATTAAATCATTGCAATAAATTTCAGTAGCAACATTTTAGGCTCTATAGCAACAATTAAAAAATATTGCAGTAGCATAAGAAAGTAGTTAATTGACACTTTAAGGCAACATTTCTGAGACCAATTGCAATGATTTTTTATAAATTAATGCAACATATTTTGGCCCTATTGTAACATTTTTTTCAAAAAAAAAATAGTAGGATCATGTTTCAAATACAATAAATCAGGACAATTTATAGCCAAAAATCCAAGCATCATCATTTCATAAATCAAGGCAACTTTATGCCAATCCAACTACATATGTTTTGTTCATACTCAAATAAAGTTACAATTCTTATACATCGAATTTTTCTCAATAATTATTATATTGGAAAACCAAAATAAAGTCCACGATAAAAATCCACACCATGTGGAAAGCAAAGTTGAGTTCAGTTGAGATCATAATTCGCATAGTTAGACCATGATAAAAATCCCTGGAGAGTTTGGTTGAAGTAGATTGGAAGTCATACAACCCACCCACACATCCATCTGAATCACTAGAAATATCGATTCTGGTTCTCTCGCAGTACTAGGAAATGCCTGCTCTGTATTTAAAGGAAAGACAGAGAAACGAATTGTTATACAAAACTAAGATAGGTAACATGTAATAAATTGACTCCTAATATGTACTCTCATCATTGTCATATGTTACATCTTTCAGTTATGTGTCAACAAGCTCCATATCTTTTGCAGCTAGAGACAAACTTACCAAGGCATTACTAGGATCATAACCAAATATAATTGACGCAGATTACTAAAAGCTGATATTCAAATTACTGTGAAATGTCTTGGTGGTGAGACAAACACACGACCATCAATAGATGACGTTCTCTTGCACCTGAAGTATTCAATCTAGGTTCAGGATGGATGGAACAATAGTGGATACCTTGACACAAAAATCTATATGCACATAAACCCTCTGGAATTAATTTCTTCAGTGACAATGTAACAAGGTTTATTTGATATTATTCCCCTCATGTAATCTGCTTGCACCCATAAACACATGCATATGAATGCAGCACGGTATTGTCCGTCGTAATAAACTGATTACTCATTACTCAATTAGATAATCCTTCCATGCTTAATGCTCAATATCGTCTTTAGAGGAAATCACAATCCTTTTTCTATAGTGGTGATGGTTACAGTAAGCATAACTTAATGCAGCCACAGTTACTAGATTGACTTGTCATGCTCAGAAGACCGACATAGAGGTACAATGCTGTAGGTAAATAGATACCTGGATAGAGGTGAGAATATGCTTCCATCAGCGTAAACTGGGAAAAATTCAAACGAAAACAGGAAGTTAGGTCCAATAAAAGCCTTAAATGAAGCCATATTCATACTCAAGTGTATATTTGATACAAGCCTTGTTGTAGTGAAGGTAATTAGCTTTTGTTCCCAAAATAATAACTGCTTGATACAATGGAAGGAACCCAGCACCTTACACACAACTCAATTTTAGATAAAACAAAGAAAAAGGTAGAAGTAACACTTAGGCTTAATATTTATTTGTAAGCTTCGAGTCTGATAAGTAGGTGTTTAGGGCAAATGCCAATACAAATTGAGTTACATAGAAGTTACTGAAATAATACATAATAGCTGTTATATCTATGGAACTTAGGGGGGCCAGGGCACCCTCTAGCACCCCCTAGATCCGCCTCTGGCAATAGTTAGTGGCGTAGATGACATCACCTATGTTGTTAAGGGTGATGTAAGATACTTGCAGGCTACACTTATATATCCTAACAGATTTATATGTACAAGTTATCATATAAGATTCACTTGGTGATACTTAATATTAATAAAAGGTCGAAAGGCAGAACAGGAGAAAAAGTAAGAGCTGAAACAGGAGAGAAAAAATTAGATGATAAACCATAACCACAACCAGGCTTCTGCTTGCATACTTGACACTGCCACGCCCTCTGTAAATGAAGTAAAAAAGAATATTTTAAGACACGAGACATAAACAATCCATAATCAGCAATACATATGCCAGAGAGTGCTTTGTTAAGATGAACAACTAGTTACGCAAGAAGAACATTGTAAAATACACTTGCACCAAAATTTATCAAACAATCTAGAATGTTGTCCAATCAACTTCAGATGTTATATAAAGAACCAACAGACATGTAAAAATCATAAATTACTTGTACCATGTTTAATTATATTAATATCCAGGTAAATTTTCACAGAACCGACCTGAGCAAAAGGAGCAGTCTGTTTAGGGCGATTCCTGCATAACAAGACTTAATACTCTCAAAGACAAGTCCAAATTCTAAATTTCTTTACAAAGAAAGAAAAATCAACATAAACCCCAACTTTAAGAAAATTCACAATATGAACCTTAGAAACAAAGGTAAATCCCCAATTACACAATTTGACCTAACATAAGAAACATAAAAACCCTAATTAAGAACATAGAAAAGAGCAATTGAAAAATAACGAATAAGATGTGAGCATGTAACAAACTCGATTCAAAACTACAGAACAAGGAGGAACATTCGTGCTTTAATCTTTACTCTAAAGAACATGAATGCTCGATTAATAATCAATTTGAGGGAAGACGATTTGGGATGAATGATTTACCTTTGTTGAGCCTTAATCTTCTTCGAACTTGAGTATTCAAGCTTGAGTTCCTCTCTTCGAGCTTGAATTTTGTCTGCAGTGTGTCTGTGTTGTGTTGTATGCGTTGTGTTGTGTTTGTGTGTGTGTGAGTGTTGTGAATTTTGTTTCTTATTTTTTTTTTTTGTTATTTTTGGTAAGCCGGCAAAAGAATGTAAAGATCCCGCTCAACATTTTTAACACATTTTAGAAGCCCGCCAATTTTTTGGGCCCAAAAATCAAATATACTGCAATGATTTAAGAAAACTGTTGCAATAGATTGAATGTTTTTAACTCTCTTAAATTTTTTCAGTGCAATTGCAACGCTTTTCAAAGGCATTTCAATTGATGTGATTTGGTTTCTCAATAGTAACGTTTTTTAACAAACTTTTAGAAATATGGTTGCAATAGCCAATATATGGTGTAGTGGCGTCAATCAACTCTGACTGGAATATATTATTCAAATGAGCGTTCCAGATATCAATGCTTCCTTGATGTCTAACAACCCAATTAATAACTGAATTTCCCTTCAATGTCATCTTATGATGGGCAGTCGTGTACACCACATCACGGGGAATAGCCTGTAACATCCCAAACTGTCTCGCAACTCTGTCAGGTACATGAGCCTCCACAATGAACACACAAATCATCGGGCCACGATAACGCCAGATATGCTGACCAGTCAAGCAATAAGGGGGCAAGGAAGCAAGGATATCAGTAGAGTAAGGCTGCCAGATGAACTGAGATGGTGATAGCTCATCTAGAATAGTACGTGTAATAGATAAAGTACGACCAGCCTTCTCCAAAAAAGAGTGACCACCAAGCCACCTACAAACATTGACAAGAAAGACAAATACAAGAACGTCAAAGGAAAACATTGATAAGTTAGGGTTTAAGGTTTGTGGTTTAGGGTATACTGTTGATTCGTCATTCTAAATATTTCTAAAACCCTAAATGGGAATGGTGAACCCTAAAAGTTAATTGTTGAACCCCTAAAGTTAATTAAAATTGTATTTTTTAAATTTAAAAATTTTAATTTAAAAATTGAATCTAGCGTCCTGATTTTTAAACGCGTTAAAGTTAATTAAAATTGTATTTTTTAAATTTAAAAATTGAATCCGGCATCCTGATTTTTAAATAACGCTTTTAAAAATCAAGATAAGTTAGGGTTTAGAGTCTAACCCTAAGTTCGTATACGGTTTATTCGTTGTTCCAAATATTTCTAAACCCAAAATGGAAATGTTGAATACCAAAGGTTAACTGTTGAACCCTCGAGGGAATAACAGATATTATACATAAACGCTTATAAATTAAAATTACAAATGTCATTTACCTCACTCCATATGGGCCTGCAAGATGCCCCTCCCAGAACTGATCATTAACTAAAGGCTGACTAGTACGAATAGGAGAAAGAGTCGGCAATCTCTCCCATGCCCATAACTGCAACAGTAGAAGACACCCTGCTACCTCCTCGGTGTCTACCATGCAACCCTTACACAACTCTCTGTAAAGGAATGCAAGTACTGCTGGACCCCAAGCATAAAAAGCATCTAAGTCACGAATAAAGTGGACCCACATGCAATGAATCAAGCCTCCAGAGTGATCAGTGAACAATCATCCCCCAAGCAACTGCATCAAATAACATCTAGTGTGGTGCCTCACCTCATCATCAGATGAATCCTCAGATAAACTATGAGGAGTAGTGGAACTGAACCAACTCAACTACAATCTAGATCCATTAAAACGAGTCATTGGAGGAACAGCACCAAATATAGAGCCAACAGTATCAACCCAAGTCATATTAGGGCTAGGGTTGGGATCACAAATAACAGGGTTCCCATCAATAGGAAGGCCAAGAAGAACCCCGACATCCTGAAGTGTTACTGTACACTCTCCCATAGGCAAATGTAAAGTATGTGTCTCCGGCCTCCAACACTCCAACAATGCTGATAACAGACTCCAATCGAGGTGTAAGGAAGACACCCTAGAAACACCATAAAATCCAGTGGACTGTAATATAGGGATCATCCGATGGTCCAAGGTAAGAAGTGAATTATTATTAGGATTATGTTTTCGAAATTTCTGGGGATCTCCACCACCAACTCTCCAAATTTCCTTAGATCTATGTTTGTCCTGGAGATGAAGAAGACTAGGATCACGAGGTCCCGGATGCATAGCCTGTTGACAAATCCAGAGAGAAACAAAGTTAGAATAATACACAACATTAAGTATAATACAGTTTGCATGGCATTGAAGGTTTATGTTCGAATGCAGAAAGAAGGGTTTAATTTTATGGATTATACGCTTGTGAGTGTGTTGAATAAGCGAAAGTCTCAAACTCTATCATTATACTACAACACGACTTGGGAGAGAGCTGCACTTGATCAATATATATATATATATATATCTGTAAGTTTCTGTTTCCATTTCCTTTTAAATCTCATTTGCAATTCCTAATTCTTAAACATTATCATACTCTTAACAATTTTAATCCCTATTCAATTACACCTGTTGTTCATACTTCCACAATCAAACCAAATGTGGATTATTCATATTTCAAGATTTTATTTCTAAAGAATAAATGTGGCTTGGCTGGAAAATCCCTTATTATTGCTTGTAAATCTGTTGATACGGACTCAAACACACAATACTACCAATACTACCAAAGTAATCAACAATGTAATCAGAGTTAATCAAAAATAGAACACAAAATCACTAAAGACCAATTAAGTACAGCCTAATTAAGAAACACAATCCACAAATCAAGCCCTAATCAATTGCTAAAATATATACAAACACACAGCAGATAGACATGATGTTTATACTGAAAATGACAACTAAAAAATCAAAATTAACGAACTAAAACTGACTGTAAATGCAAAAGAAGTAGGAAATCATACATTAATTTCCATGGTTTTGCAGATAAATATGAATTGCTAAAACCCCAAATTCGTCGGAACAGGTTCCCTTTGAATTCTCCAACAGTCTCTCTCTATCTACCTCGGTCGCACTAATCAATCGCTATATACTCTCTCGCGTCTCCAATGTCTCGCTGGGTAAACGATATATAATCGCCATATGATGTTGTGTGTTCTTGTGCTTGGCTGTAAGTTTTAAAAGGGTAAACGCAGAATTATGTTTGGGTAATGATTTATGTTTCGGTAATGAATAAACGCTAACCTATGTAGCGTTATGTCTGTGAAGTGAAAACGCTAGACGATTTTTGGTTATAGAGTGATATTTGGGATCAAGTTTTCTAATTGTGATATTTAGGATCAATTAGTTCAAAATTGTGACATTTGGATCCTTTTTTCGGTTTTCGCAGCTTATAAAAAAGCCTGATAATATTTGTTTTTCTTCTTTTGAAAAACATTAATCTTCGATTCCATGTCGAATACTTCCTTATTTACCTTATATTCGGAACTTCTATAGTTTATTATTTATCATTTATACATAAAATTACATGTCAATAGTAATGACAAACTGGCCCGGAATTATATAGTTTGGTAGAAGTAGATGATTTAATTGGATTGGTTCAATCCTTGAACATGCAAGTTGTCCATACAGGCGGCTAATAAGTCATTTTTACCTGCGGAAAGCAAACTTTCTAGAGTACTCTTACACAGGCAAGGTCAAAATCAACAACTCGGTCTCATTCTGAGGGCAGCATACACCAATCAAATACTCTTCTCATTTCTTTACAGTTTTTTTCACTTACACGCATTTTAAGGCTTCTAAAAAATATAGTTCCATAATTTATTTTTAAAATTTTCTTTTTTTGTATAAAAATAAAACAATTCTATTTCTATACAAAAAAAAATTTAAAAATAAATTATGAAACTATCCGCAAAATACACCTTAAAATCCGTGTCAAAATTACGTCCCCCAAGGTAAAGAACAAGGGGGACAGAGGGAGTAACAGATTTCCAGTTTGATTGGTTCAATCCTTGAACACGCATATTATCTTCATCATGTGTATAGGTTCTAAGTACTGACTGCATATAGAATCTTAAACATTAGTTGTATTAAGTGGCTCCTTACATTTTAAATGTAAACTTTGAATTTGAAGTACAGAAGCGGATAATACATGAGCTATAATATTATCGGTGGTTTCTCTTTCCGCTGTTCACCCTATCACATAGGGTGTGTGCTTATTAAACACACATACAGTTCTTTAAGGGGGGTAGGATACTGAACAGACTCAGAAAAGTATCTAAATTTCACAGAAATTTTATGTAGTCCTTTGTTGCTAATCAAGTATCGCAGGACGCTAACTAACCATCTGCTGAAGTGATGACAGATTGATTTTCTCGGGAACGTCACTTGCACAAAGTAGCCTTGGTGCTGTAGAGAAACGCAGAACTTAAAGTAGATTCTCCCCATGGACCACATTAATCTCAAGCATCAGTTTTTAAACTGTATGAGAATCAAAACAATGTGGATGCGGTTAATATGGCAATACTAGTAAACTTTATCATAAATAATATCCTACTACATGGATAGATATTATGCATAGGTAAAGATGTCCATGCACCGTAAGGCACAACAAGGGATTTGTTTAATTTTTAAACTAAAAAAATACAACCTACTAAATGAATGGAGGCAGAAAACAGCAAGAAAGCCAATGAGTATTTAATAAAAATAATACTTGCCACATTTTTATGTGCAAAAAGATTATACGAACCTAGATGGCAATATGGCATAACATATTCACGGCTTAAACTATACGACTCTCATTCTATGCTCACAATACAGAACTTTAGAAGATAAGAAAAGCTTCACTTTCATTAATCACTTGTGCTTGGTAAAATATCATTCATAAATCATAAGCTATAGTCCTCTGTCATGGCAACCTGCACAACGGACAAGCCAACTCACCACTAATGCAAAATTTGACATACTGCTACCACTTACTCATACATCTTTTACTAGTTCACTTATTTGCCACTTTAAACACCCTAATCAAACTCATGTGTTAAGAGACCTAAGCTATAGATGTATCATTCTTTCAGGCTGAAATAGAAGTAAATTGATCGGTTAAAAACTTAAAATTTATGCAGCTTCTACCAAAATATACCTGCTTCTTTGTTCACACAAAAATACTAAATAGCACCACTTCAAGGAAAGACATATCATATCATTCAGATAGGGGAACAAAGATAGTGGATGTCACAAACACAAGTCAAGTTACCAGAGTTAGATTCAGGGTTTAGTCACTTGAGGACATTCGAACAAGCCAAAGCACCTGTACTCATGCCAACTGTTGTAGTGTTGCCTAATCTGATGGTATCTCAGTCAAATTATCATCATACATCACATCACACCACTCCTTATCTTCCCATATTATCCCACCCCAACTTGTTCTCAAGTTACTTACCTCAGGGCTCAGCCTGTCTAACCACTATTTAAAGACCCAGCTCAGCAAAGAGCTACGTCTTCACAAGCAATAAGAATTGGAAAATTTGTTGTGAATATAAGCATTTAACGGTTTTTATATCTAGTCTTAAAAGTTGCCAAATTTTTAAATGTAAGTTTAAAGAAATTTATTTTTCTAAAGAACTAGGACCTTCAACATTACCAACTTACTCCCCTCTCCCAACTTAAGACTAACATCTCAATAAAACATACTCCCTCCATCCTGTGGAGTTCTTATCATTTGATATTTGCACGGAGACCAAGATAGTGGATGTACTATTGTTAAAATAAATGAAATAGTGGGTGTAATAGTGATTTTATTGTTAAAATAAGTGAAGTAGTGGGTGTAATAGTGTAAAGTGTTGAAAAAGTGGAGTGAAGCAGTGGATGTAATAATGTATTTTATTGTTAAAAGTTACTATTTATAGTAATGTAAAGAAATGGAAGGGACGGCCCAAAATAGAAATTGTAAAGAAATGAAAAAGACAGAGGGAGTAATTGGAAGTGTATTGAACAGCAAACAGGTTTGAGGTTCGTAATGTTTTTCATAGGTGAGATGTATCCCCTTCCGCCCAGTATAGCTTTAAATACATAGAAATGAATGGGAATTAACATTATAAATAATAATTGTAACTTACTTTAGTCTTTACCTTTTCATCAGCTGAAGTGCAAAAAGAGTGTAAGCAGTGTTCCCAAATCCCATTGTACGATCACAAATAATTATGTCAGATATAAAGGCATTTAATTTGCACTCATTTGGTTTATTTTATGGAAAAGAAAAATAAGACTCAAAGTCTTCCTTTTCCTTCTAATTTTTTTTCTAACGGAGGAGGCTTAAATTTTTAAAAATTAAAATGAAAACCAGAAGAATCATTTACATTGTTAACTTCAATCCAAATCCCAGAATGAAAAGAAGTTTTTTTTCACTTTCTTTCTAATTATGCCTATTTAACTTTTGATCAATACTCAAGCAAATTTTGCGAAAATAGTCTATAGAGACATACTGTTAAATTTGCTTTTGCAAAATCAATGCAACCTTTAAGTTATAAAAAAAAAAAAAAAAAAAAAAAACATAAACTGACTTTTCTAGGCCAAAACGGGAAAACCATCTTGATGGAATGTTTAATATGGTCATCAGGTGTATGGAGGGCACACTAACATTGAAATATGCAGAACTTTACACTAGTTAGAATGAAGGTTTTAAGCTGGTAAAAACAAATGGAAGCAGGAAGACACAAATGTAAAGTGAAAAATATAAAAAAGAAAACTTATTATTTATCAGAGGATTTAAGCATATTATCTTTCAAGACAAAAATTTTCACAAACCTGAAATGAAACTTCAGGCCGGACATCTATTGAATCTGAGCTAATGTCATCCATAGTCTCTGCAGTGGTTTCGCGATGAGATTGATCCACACCTTTGCCTTTACACGTCAAGTTTGTGATTACCCCATCATTAATTGATGAAGGAACAGAAGCTCCCGTTCTTTTTGAGGCAAAATCTAGGCGCTCGATCATCCTCGCAACACCAGCTATACCTGCACTCATCTCACGATGAACTTCTTTGCTCAGTTCCTTAACTGAACTATTGCGAGCAAGCAATTTTTCCTTGATACCCCGTGTGCCTTTTGAGAATGAGTCCTTATACCTGCATACATAAATAAACATCATAACAAAGGACACAAAAATTTATGTAAACTAATAAAGTTTCTATACCTGGCCGAGGCAGCAGAAATCTTAGATTTAATAGATTCCGGAAAACTGACTGACTCTGATAAGTTTGTACTTGGAGGACTGCCAGGTGGTTGCTGTCTGAAAAGATATTAAGGCAAAGAAGAATTACAAATTTGGCTGCTGAACACAAGATACGAAAAGAGAAATATATAAAGAAACAAATAAGTCACAAGACTATGCAACCCATTTTTCAATGTTGTCAACTTGCTAATCTATAGACAAAACACTCAGCAATACTCGGACATAGATAGAGATTATAGTACTAGCCCAGATTGGGAGGTCAGTCATTTAACAAAAAACCATTTCTCAATTTTCTCTTATTACTGAAATACGAAAGCTGAGGCAGATACCTGGGCTCAACTGTAGTGTTTCTGGTGCCAATAGTATGAGAAACAACATTCCCAGCAGATGGGGACATGTTTGGTGGGGTTGGATCTATAAAAAATGCTGACGGGATGTATACTTCTGAATTAACTTGTGATGGCTCAGTGCCGAAATATTGAAAATCTTCTGGTGACGAGAGATGAACTTGTGATGGACCAATTCCAGCAGGCCTCTGTCTTCGTCTTCTGTTAACATGACGAAGTCTACTTGCTGCAGCAGCAAAGTTTCTTATAATATGCTCATCAAATTCAGAAGCATCCACGTAAGGAGAATCCTGAAAGTCACATTTAAGGTCAGAATGCTATGAAAAACTAAACTTTAGTAAATCAACCAAACTGTGAACTTTTGTGTTGGAGGATAATCCCCTTGGGTCATGGCTGACCTCATGCTCACTTATTTGGCGAGCCTCGATTCTTGACCTCAGGATCCTCTCGTTTTCCACCGCATCTAAAAGCTCTTGGCTACAAATTAAAATTTGAATATAAGAGCTCAAAATTGAATAAAGTAACAAGAGATAAGAATTAATCAGAATAATGATCGCACTGTATATCGTATCATGAAAAAGATAAGAATAAAGATGATCGTGTGTGTGTGTGTTATGGGGAGACATCTACCTTGCCGGATCCTTCAAGGCAAGAATCTGCCAACAAATAGGGCATTCCTTACTTCTTTGCGACCTGAAAAGACAACTTTAAACAAACAAGCACCACAAGAAAAAAAACAGAACACCAAGAGAAGATTAACATATCAAGTAAATAACCCACCATTCAAGAATGCACTGGAGATGATACTCATGCTTGCAGTTCGTCACCTGATAACATTAAATGAACGAAATTAATCCCAGCAGGAACATAGCTGGCTTAAAATGATCATCATACATCCAATAGACCAATACATATTATGCAACAGTCTTTCCACTTGTTTGATAACAGAAATCTTAGTAAATTGCAACATTAAGGAGCAGCAAAAGAAATGCATTTTCCACTCAGCTTCCAATCATCAGTTTCTTCGAAATTCATCGTTTCATTTTCCACTCAACTTCTGACCATCAGTTTCTTCGAAATTTAATAACCAAAAAAATCAAAATTCATTTTTCTTTTCATATAAAATAACAAAATTTAAAGAATAAAATAAAAACTCACAACCACTTCGATTACACATACAACTATTCTAGTCCGATTTGCACTTTCGGGAGGCAATCAAATCAAATTCAAATTTTGTTCAAAAAACAAGAAATTACCAACAATGATATTACATTTACATACAATATGTACCTAAGAACATAAACAAATACAAGTTTCTCAAAGAACATACATCATAAAAAGACAATACTAAATATGTATATTTTTAATTATTCAAATTTAATTAATTTATGTACTGCATTACTACCATTTTGTACAGAGAGAATGAAAATAAGAACATAAATATAATTTTTAAAATGAATTCATAAAACACAAACACTTACACTGGGAGGATCATGAGTGAGGTTGAAAGGCTCGAGGCAAATACTGCAGACATCATCACCGGGTGTGTCATCACCGGAGGAAATGATCGGAAAAGATTTGTCCGGCGAAGAAATAGAATCGGACATGGGACAGAGAGAGAGTAGTTGTGCACTCGCTTTAACACTTTTTGTGGAATATGTGTGTGTTTTGTCTGAACAAGAAAAGTAAAGTGAGGGGAATAACAAAGAATGAGCGACCTATAAAAGGCACAAATACCAATTCCATCTTTATTTATTTTGACAAATTCCATCTTAAATTTAATTTAACCAAAAGTAATAGTAAATTGATTCTTCGACTGTATCCCAAAAAACGTGGCACGTACGCGTTAAGATATTTTTTTTTTTGACAAATTTAAAATATATTTCATTAATAATTTGAATGAGAGGACAAACTCCCAACTCTCAATTGACCATGCAACCAGATTGAAAAACAAATAGATAAGCTAAATAATTAGCCATTTTATTTCCAGATCGCTTAACATACTGAATAAAAATATTCTTAACATTAAAAATGAATACAAAGGCTTCCCGAGACATCCAAAAGACACCAACATCTCTGAAAATAGTAGCATCACACTTGACCATGGCACATAAAAAACAGGTGATAATCCAGTGTTCAGACCCATCAGTTGCACCAATTGAGCTTGGAGGTACAGATGCCCCCATTAATTAAACAATATTTCGTTGTGATAGGTGAGCTCTTGTGATATATACCACCGTTCTAGCGTCGATATGGGCTTTCCAGATTCCCCAAAACACCGTAGAATTCATTCTCAAAATACCCAACACCATTATACATAAAAACATCAAAACAACGAAACACACCAAAAAGATGGAGACACACCAAAGAGATGGAGACAAAAACCACAGCTTTTGGAACAAAAGCACGAATTTATTGAAAAATAAAACAATAATAAAAATTATGGGTTCAGTTGAGAGAATGGAAGGACAGGAGTGGATTGGTGAATGGAGGAGAAGGAAGAGAGATAGGATAGGTATGAAGAAATTAGTGTGGCGGCTGCTAGGGTTTAGATGAGAGGGTCGACTCTTATAGTTAAAATAATACTAACTTATAACCGTACAAAGTATATATTATTTTTAATTTTTTATAATTTATTTATAGTGATGATATTATAAATATTAGAATCGAACTTTAGACCTTTTTATATAACAATTTTTATTATTTTGTATTTAACAATTTGTATTGAAAATCTAACGATTGTGATTAGTTTGGTAACCAAACTACAAATTACAAAAGATATCTAATTTGCTTATAATAATATAGCATAGATATGTAAAAAATTTAGCATTTCAATTTTGCAATTCCATAACAATAATTATAGATAATTATATTTAATTGATTATATTTTTCGAACCAATAAAATTAGAAAAAAATTAAATATAATTGATATTATTATAATTATACATAATATTATTGGAGTATTAACCACTTCTCTTAACTAAAATTGTACATTATCATTATTTTATCATATTTTAATCAACCATTTTACAAATTTCCATATTATTATTATTTTATCATATTTTAATCAATTATTTTACAAATCACTATGCTCTTAACAAACCGTAACTTCGTAAGTAGCAGTTTTTTAAGAAAAAAAGTGGAAAAAACGTTTGACAAATTTTAAAATTTAATCTTTCTGGAAGGTTTTTTATCAAAAACTAGTTGATAAAGCCGCGCTTCGCGGCGGCGTTACAATATTTTTAAAAAAATTCAATACATTTACGTTATATTATAATATTAATATTAAATTATAATTAAATAATCTTCTCTAATGAATCAATTTCTTGTTAAATACGATTCTTTCGATTGAGCCGCTCTCTCGTTAAAACGGAAATCCCAACTTTTTAACATATATTATAAAGACTTATATAATATTTTTTATCTATAAAATCAAACCGTAAAAATAAAAAAAATTATGACTTCAGTATCAAATTCTTAAAGCTAATACAATCTTTTCTAGCGAGCCGTCTTCCCGTTAAATACGTTTCGAGCCCGTCTTATTTGAAACCGAAATTCTAACTTCATTATATAAAGAGAGTAAATTCCAATTTTTGTATTCTTTAAACTTTCTAATATTTATGGAGTTTTAAAAGATGAAAATACATCTTATATTTTCTGTATATTATAGATATTCTTGTATTTATTTACAGTTTTCGCATGGGAATGTCTTTCTGTTATGTTAACATATCAAAAAAAGTTTAAAATACTAAGACTTTTCGTTACGGGAATAATATTACATTTATGGATATATTTTTGTAATGCAAGTATAATTAAATTGTATAAAAAAGTTAAAATAAAGGATTTCTAGGAAAAAAGATGTATAGTTTTAAAAAATCGTATAAGACGTCTCCACCGTCCTCGTATTCTACTTCCAATAAAACATTTTATTTTTTGTATTAATTATATATTTAAACATCTTTTATACGGTCTTATCTAATGAACCGTTTTCTTGTTAAACACAATTATTACTATTGATTCGCTCTCTCGTTAAGACCAAAAACCTAACTTTTACACATATTACTTGTATGATAATGTTTATCCATAAAAAATCAAATCCTAAAAATAAAATATAATTTATAACATCATAAGATATTCTAATAGCTAGTACAATTTTTTATAGTGAGCCGTCTTCCCGTTAAACTCGTTTCGAGCCGCTCTCGTTTGGGATCCAAATTCTAACTTCATTACATATTATTGATGATACTTATCTTACACAACAATTTTTTTCCTTGAAATCAAAACCTAAAAAATAGAGTGAATTCCAATTTATACTTTCTCTAGATTTTCTAAAATTTTTGGAGTTTTAGAAAATGAAAACACATTTTATTTTCTCTTTATTTTATAGATACTCCTGTATTTATTTAGGATTGCTGCATGAGATTGTTCTTTTACTCATTGTTCTTTTATTATGTTAACACATCAATTCTTTTCTTTTTAAATACGGTGACTTTTTTCATGACAATAGTATTGGATTTATGAATAAATTTTCCTAATATAAATATAATTAACTTATATAAAAAATATATTTTAAGGAGATCGTACTTTCTATAAAATATTTAATTATATGTCTGCTCTATATATTCAAACACCTATTCTAGTTCTAGTAGAACTTTTATTTATATATTTTTTCTATAAATTCGAACTCTTATTCTCTATAAATTCGAACTCCTATTCTACTTCCAATAGAACTTTTAATCGTATGCCTTATAAATACTTATTATACTTCCAATAGAACTTCTAATCATATGTCTTTCCTATAAATTCGAACTCTTCTCCTTTATAAATTAGAACACCTATTAGTTCTAGTAGAACTTTTATTTATATATCTTTTCTATAAATTTGAACTCTTATTCTCTATAAATTCGAACTCCTATTCTACTTCAAATAGAACTTTTAATCGTATGCCTTATAAATAATTATTATACTTCCAATAAAACTTCTAATCATATGTCTTCCTTATAAATTCGAACTCTTCTCCTTTATAAATTCGAACACCTATTCTACTTCTAATATGCTAATTGATATTTTTATATTTATTAGTGTTTAAAATTCTAGAAAATTAAAAAAATCGATTGAAACGATATTAGAGCGCCACCTAAACTCCCGCTATCCTCCTTTATATATACATATTGATTTATTTTTAGAAAACAAAATGAGTTTTCATATTTTTCAAAAAAAATTCAACTTTTAATGTTGATACCGATCAAAAAAATTACTTTTTATATGATATTCGAAAAAAAAGTATAATTCAAATATATTATTACTCTTATATGATTTTTGCGCCAATAATTTCTTTATTAGAATTTCTTCTAACATCACAATTGTACTTTATTTTATAAGTACTTTCTTTTTAGTAAGATGGTACTTTTAAAATAATAATTCAATACAAAGTTTCAATAAGGTTAATTTTTTTAATATTTAATTATAAAAAAGATACAATCATGAATAATTTATCTATGTACATAATGAGAATGTCATGTCATCGTCAAATTACTAGGTTATCATTTATTGATTCCGGCGTTTCTTCCTAGTCCGGAGATGACATTTCTAACTATAGTTTCAAAATGTGTATGCTCGATTTCTGTTCAATTTTAAAGGAAAGTATAAATATCCGTAAATTCCTTAAGTTCTCAAATAAAAACAAATTTTCCTAATTTTGTTAAGTTTCGCTTTGTTTGAAGGGGTAAATGATTAAAAAAAAGGTCAAAGAATGGAATAGAATTACCAGCCGAAAGAAAAACATGAAATCATTTGAAAAACAATAGAGCTGAAGAATCGGAATAGAAAGTTGGTGGTTGAAAAAATCAACTCATGATTTTGATATTTTATTTTTGACCGTTTCCTTCATTTTTAAGGAAAATATATCAATTTACCTTCTTATTTTTTTGATGGAAAATACATCAATTTATCTGTAACATCTTTAACTAACCAAAATTTTTTTAAAAAAATTAACATTTTTTAACTAAAAATTTTCTTCACTAAGATTTCAATAATCCTCAACTAAATTAGTTAAAATTTATTTTTTACAATTATATGTAAATAGATATTTTTTTTTGAAATCATATAATAGATACTTAAATAATTAAATATGTGTATTTGGTTTATAGGATGAAATTGATAAAAATGATTAGCCACTTGTCAAAAACCTTTATATGTATATTTATAGAGAAATTTAGAAAAATATTAACTAATTTCTTTTAAAAAAATCCAAATGTCATGTAGCCATGATAGATTATAAAAAAATAAGATGCACAGTAAACGCATAAATTAAAACTCTTTATCTTACCATATGGAATAAACTTTTGAAAATATTTTTAAATTTTTAAGCAACTTCTATACACCAAGGGTCTGTTTGGCTTTCTTGAAATAAGCTGATAAATCCATTAGAATTTATGATGAGTTGTCAACCCAGCTTATGATTTATGAACATACAGTAATTTATAACTTGCTAATCCGTGCCGCTCCAACATGTACACCTATAAATTGAGGATGTGCACATATGAGCTCCCATATTTTTTTCACTTGTCGATAATGAGGGACAAAAATAGGAGTTAAGTTCAACCGTATATTATTAACAAGTCCAAATGCTAAGTAAGCTAGAGTTCTTTTGTTTTCATAAGCCCAAGATCGTAATCGTGAGTCTTGCATAATGCAAGTTTTTGTCTTGTCTAATTGACAAGTTTTTTAGGTCATCTATCTTTTATTTGCACACCATAAAATTTTCTTTGGCAAAGGAAAATGTCTGCACAAACAACCACTTTGGAGGATTTATATTCACAGCTTACATTGGAGGATGAGGATGATGGAGGAGTGATAGTTAAAGAAAACGAGGTAAGGAAGACACAAGATACGTATGTTCTGGTGGGGCGTTTCCTAACGGAGAGAAATGTTAACTTCCCTGCGATGCAAAGTGTATTGTCGTCTTTATGGAGGCCTAGGGAAGGGATGGAGATACACGATATTGGAGGGCATCGATATTCATTTGTGTTCTATCATGTGTTAGATCTGCAAAAGGTACTGGAGGGTGGACCGTGGGCGTTTGAACAGGGCATGTTAGTGTATCACAGGCTGAAAGAAAATGAAGATCCACATCTTGTGAAGTTGAATACAGCTGATATCTGGGTACAAGTCTATGACTTGCCAAAGGGGCTCTTATCGGAAAATATATTGGTGAGTATAGGAAACTCAGTTGGACATTTTGTGAAGTCTGACCCTGCAAATCTCAATGAAGGATGGAAGATGTTTTTTCGTATACGGGTAACCATTGATGTCGATAAACCGCTGAAACGAAGGATGAAAATTAAGAGGGAAGGGGGTGATTGGGGATGGGTTAATTTTAAGTATGAAAGAATAAGCACATTTTGCTTTGTATGTGGAAGACTGGGTCATGGAGAAAGGGATTGTGCAATCGTTTATGAAAATCCTGATAAAGAGATACCACGTGCATATGGAGTATGGATGAGAGCACCTCCAAAGAATGTTAAGAATCAAAATATGGGGTCGAGATGGTTGAGAAATGGTGCAGATGGAAGTAATCCATGGGCCACAAATCAGGCGAACCGGACAGGCACCGGCCACGGCAAGGATAAGGAGGAAGGTCCCATGGAAGTGGATGGAAGGGATAGCGGAAATTTTGGAGAAAATGCAGGGATTAAGATTGTTCAGAAACATCAGGGGAGTGGATTAAGGGATAAAATTTTTGAAAATCAATCAGAAGTTATGACAGGAGGGAAAACGTTTGAAAATGAGACAGTTGTTATTGATCCAAAGCGAAGGCGGGTAGAAAGTGAGAATATCACGGAAGAGGTGGTAGAGGATGGATTAAATGGGCCTAAACAAAATGATGGGCCAAAAAACTTGCAAGAGGCGGGTCCTGTGGTGCAGGCCCGCCTAGAAAAATGAGTGTTATAGCTTGGAACTGTCGTGGTTTGGGCCAGGCACGAACAGTTCGATTTCTAAAAGAAATCAACCAACAAATAAAGCCCAGTTTTATCTTTCTGTCGGAAACATTAGCAAATAAAAATAGAGTAGAGGTAGTTTGTAAAGCTATGGATTATGCAGGTTGTCAGGTGGTGGAGGCTGAAGGGCGTAGTGGGGGTCTGGCACTCTTTTGGAAAAGTGAGGGGGGGTGTAAAATTAGAGAGGTAAACAGACATTTTATTGACTTTGAGGTTGAAAACGATCAGATAGGGAGATGGCGTTATACGGGTTTTTATGGGTGCCCAGAGAGGGGGAGACGTAGGGAATCGTGGGAGTTAATTCGATACCTAGCAGGAAAATCAGATCTGCCATGGTGTATCATAGGCGACTTCAATGATCTCTTGTTTGCTTATGAAAAAAGAGGGGGGCAGGAACATTCACGGAGCCTGTTATATGGGTTTGGAGAAACAATAAGGGAGTGTGAATTGACAGACCTGGGATATGTTGGAGAGAGATTTACATGGGAAAAGTCTAGAGGAAAGGAAAACTGGATTCAGGAGAGACTAGATCGTGGGCTAGCAAATCAGAATTGGCGTGATATGTTTCCCCAAGCAGAAGTTCGAGTTATTGAGGTAGCTCCCTCAGATCATCTTCCACTTCATTTGCAGTTAAACAAGCGAGTTTATATGCCAAAAAGTCGACGGTTTAAATTTGAAAATGTGTGGCTAAAAGAAAATGAGTGTCTAAATCTGGTGAAAAATAGCTGGGAATCTACAGAAGGTAAGGAAATTTTAGACAAAATTAGTTATTGTTGTCTAAGATTGGACGAATGGGGAGGAGGGGTTAATAAGGAGTTTAAGAATAGCTTAGCAGACTGTAGAAGTAAGCTTCGAAAACTCAGGTCTCGAAGGGATATACCAGGGATTCAATTATATAATAAGGTGAGGTGGGAGTACTTAAAGTTGTTAGAGAAGCAAGAAGCATATTGGAAGCAACGATCGAAACAGTTCTGGTTACAAGCAGGTGATCAAAATACGCGATTCTTCCATAGATACGCATCAGGGCGGAAAAAAAAGAATTCTATCCAGCGTATAAAAGATGAAAATGGAGAGTGGCAAGAGGAAACAGAGACGATTCAAGGTGTCATAACAAGATATTTTTCTGATTTGTTTAAGTCGATGGTACCAGATGGTCGATTATCAAATTGGGAGACTGTAAACCATCTGACAGAGGAGGAAAATGAGAACCTGGTATCGAGAATTACGGCTGATGAAGTAAAGGAAGCAGTCTTTTCAATGCACCCTGATAAATCCCCGGGTTTGGATGGTTTAAATCCGGCATTCTTTCAAAATTTTTGGGGGGTGGTTGGGAGTGATGTAGTGAAATTCTGTCAAGACTTTATGACTACAGGGTATCTACCAAGTGGGATCAATAAAACATTGGTGTGCTTAATTCAGAAGGTGAAGAAACCACAGCAGATGTCTGATCTTCGACCTATTTCGTTGTGCAATGTTCTGGTACGTATCTTGTCAAAAGTATTGTCGAATAGATTAAAACCATGCCTGGGTTCTTTGATTTCTGATAGGCAGAGTGCATTTATAGAAGGGAGATTGTTAACCGATAATGCTATGATTGCATTTGAAGTAAACCACTACATGAAAAGGCTTACCCAAGGAAAGACGGGCTATGCGGGGTTAAAAATTGATATATCAAAAGCCTATGATAGGTTGGAGTGGGGATACATTCGAAACATGATGGAAAAGTATAGCTTTAATGAAGTATGGATTGATAGAATTATGACCCTAATTCAATCGATCTCATATAGCTTTCTTCATGATGGAAATGTTTTTGGGAATGTGATGCCACAAAGAGGACTTCGACAAGGTGACCCAATATCCCCTTATTTATATATTTTATGTGCTGAGGGTTTAAGCTCGATTATCCGGCGAAATGAGGCAGCAGGTCTGTTGCATGGGTGTACTGTTGCTAGAGGTGCGCCACCTATATCACATTTACTTTTCGCGGATGACTGTTACTTCTTTTTTAAAGCTAATGGGGTTGAAGCAAATGTTATGAAGAGGATTTTGAATAGATATGAAAATATATCGGGACAGATGGTTAATTTTTCAAAGTCAGCTGTGACATTCTCTTCAAACACGATGGAAGATAAGAGAAAAGAAGTTTGTGAGCAACTGGGGGTTAATGAAACTCGAGCTCCGGGGAATTATTTGGGGATGCCTATGGTTGTTGGGCGAAGAAAGAGAGTAACTTTTTCATTTCTGACTGAGAAAGTTCAAACAAAACTGCAAGGATGGGATAAACAAGTTCTGTCAAAGGCAGGGAAAGTGACTTTGTTAAAGACGGCTGCTCAAGTAATTCCAAATTTTTGGATGAGTATGTTGCTAATTCCGGTCCAAGTGTGTGAGGAAATTGAAAGAAGTATGAATGCATTCTGGTGGGGAAACGGAGCTTCGAACAGGGGTATTAAGTGGATGTCTTGGGATAGGATGTGTACAGTGAGGGAGGATGGTGGATTGGGGTTTAAAAAACTCAGAAATTTTAATATATCCATGTTGGCAAAGCAGGCATGGAGGTTGGTAAATAATATAAACCCATTACTCACAAGTGTCATGAAGGCGAGATATTATCCGGAATCAGACTTCTTAAGTGCTAAACTAGGAGCGAACCCCAGTTATGTGTGGCGAAGTGTCTTTGAGGCCCAAGATGTTGTGCGACAAGGCTGTAGACGTAGGCTTGGGGATGGGAGAAGCACTAGGGTATGGCAAATACCATGGTTGCCTTGCCAAGAAAACGGGTGCCTTACAACAGAAATGCCAGAAGAGCTGAAGGACATAACAGTTAGGGGTTTACTTGATGAGAGTCAACAACACTGGGATGATGAAATACTACGGGATATTTTTAATAATAGGGACAGGGAATTAATCAACCAAATACCTGTACCAAGAGGAGATAGAGATGACTCGTGGTTCTGGCTTTTTGATGACAAATGAGAATTTACAGTTAGAAGTTGTTATAGGAAAATTTGTGGAGAAAGAGAATGCCCAGATGGTACGTTTTGGAGAAAATTATGGAGTTTAAAATTGCCGCCAAAGGTTATAAATTTTCTCTGGCGAACATGTAAACAGGTCTTACCCACAGCTGCAGCATTGGTGGAGAAACGGGTAAATGTTAATGTAGTTTGTTCATGGTGTCAAATGGCTATGGAGGATGATATGCACGTTCTCTTCAACTGCTGCTTTGCAAATGAGGTTTGGAATGCGACGGGATTACGAACTCTAGTCACAGCTGATATGAATGATACAGTGATGAGCCTACTTAAGAGAGTGTTTAATATAGGCAGTCGTGATCAAAGTGTAATGGTAGGTCTGGTCTGCTGGAATCTTTGGAACAGAAGGAATAACTGGGTGTGGAATCGTGTAAGCACGTCAGTGTTTGGGGTTAAAGCTAAGGCGTACAACATGTTAGCAGACTGGACGAAAGCACGGGAGGAGACGAATAAGAATATGGGACAGGCTGGGAACGCTAATGGACGATGGAGTAAACCAGGACCAGGGTGGGTTAAAATAAACTTAGACGCAGCCTGCGTACCAGGAGTAAACCAGGTTGGTGTTGGATGTGTTGTTCGAGATGAGCATGGAGTTTTCCTTCGAGCCAGAAGCAACGTGATTCGGGGCTGTTTCCATCCACGTGAAGCTGAAGCAATAGGTATGAGAGAAGCCTTGTCATGGGTGAAGGGTTGGAGACATAGCAAGTGTGTGTTCGAAAGTGACTCAAAGCTACTGGTGGAGGCAATAAATAGCGAGGGAGGAGCGTCTTATTTTCACTCAATTGTTGACGAGTGTAAGGATATTATTAAACACTTTGAGGAAGTGTTAGTGATTTTTTCACATAGATCTGCGAATATGGTAGCCCATTTGTTAGCTAGGGATGCATATTCTTCGTCAGGTCTTCAGGAGTGGTTATCTACTGCTCCAGATTTTATTGCTTGTACTGTTACTTCTGAGGAAGTTTGATTTATGCAAGTACGTTTATTTCAAAAAAAAAAAAAAAACTTGCTAATCCGTGCCGGTTATTTTTAGTTTTTTTTTTTGATTTATTTGTAATGTAGTATATAATATTATAAATATTTATTTTTAATTAGGTGTTGGGAGTATTCCAACCATAAAATTTTGTAAATAATAATTTTAAGTAATGAATTTAAATTAATATGATGTTAGCGCAAATCGAATCTTCAATTTTTTATATAGCATTTTTTAATATTAATTTTGAATTAAAATGTGGTTGACAAGATTCGGACCTTAAACTTCTGTATATAACAAAAATTGGAGAGGTAATTAAACTACAAAACATACTTATTTTTGCTTATTATTGTATAGTATAGATATACTGATAAGTTGAATATCCTTTATTATAATACCTGAGTCTACCACAGTACATAGTTAATATGCAGTTAACCAATCAGAAAACTATGAATTATTTTAGGACCAATCAGAGTCCACTCCTTTCTTTTAGACCAATCGTATTATATTAAGAGTTTTCCTTATTTAACATTCACAACCTACTTTACAAACCATAGTTAGTTTACAATTCTAATTTAAATTCAATAATGCTTTTATTAACAAATTCATATAATACATAATTTTTAAATCAAAACATATTTACTAAAAAATCACGATATTATTTGAAATCAATCATGATATACTATTACATATTGTAAATTAATTTTCATACTTAAACATTTGTTAATCAACATATAATTCAAAATTAAGTCACAAAGTTGTATTCAAATTGTACGTACTATATAACAAAAAAGAAAAGGAGAATAAAAATTATAAAATAAGGAACTTATGACTTATCAATCAAAAGACCGAAAATAGCTCCAATATTTATGGATAAAACAATTTTTTTATATTCCTTCCTTTTTCTAATAAAACATCCCTCAAAGAAATTAAATTTTGTGGTGTCAATTCAACTATCACATCATCCAAAATCAAGTTGATCTCTTATATCCTTTATTAATGCTTTTATTAACAAATTCATATAATACATAATTTTAAAATCAAAACATATTTACTAAAAAATCATGATATTAATTTAAAATCAATCATGATATACTATTACATATTGTAAATTAATTTTCATAATTAAACATTTAGTAATCAACCTTTTTTTAGTTCACAATTCTAATTTAAATTTATTAATTATTTTATTAAAAATCCATATAATACAAAATTTTTAAATCAAAAAATATTTACTAAAAAATCACGATATTAATTTTAAATCAATCGTGATATACTATTACATATTGTAAATTAATTTTATAATTAAACATTTATTAATCAACCTTTTTTAATATAAATTCAATCACAATTATATTACTATATATTATAACTATGAATTATTTTAGGATGAATCAGAGTCCACTCCTTTCTTTTAGACCAATCGTATTATATTAAGAATTTTCCTTATTTAACATTCACATCCTACTTTACAAACCATAGTTAGTTTACAATTCTAATTTAAATTCAATAATGCTCTTATCAACAAATTCATATAATACATAATTTTTAAATCAAAACATATTTAATAAAAAATCACGATATTATTTGAAATCAATCATGATATACTATTACATATTGTAAATTAATTTTCATTCTTAAACATTTGTTAATCAACATATAATTCAAAATTAAGTCACAAAGTTGTATTCAAATTGTACGTACTATATAACAAAAAAGAAAAGGAAAATAAAAATTGTAAAATAAGGAACTTATGACTTATCAATCAAAAGACCGAAAATAGCTCCAATATTTATGGATAAAACAATTTTTTTTATATTCTTTCCTTTTTCTAATAAAACATCGCTCAAAGAAATTAAATTTCGTGACGTCAATTCAACTATCACATCCAAAATCAAGTTGATCTCTTATATCATTTATTAATGCTTTTATTAACAAATTCATATAATACATATTTTAAAATCAAAACATATTTACTAAAAAATCATGATATTAATCTAAAATCAATCATGATATAATATTATATATTTTAAATTAATTTTTATAATTAAATATTTATTAATCAACCTTTTTTTAGTTCACAATTCTAATTTAAATTTATTAATGATTTTATTAAAAAGATCCATATAATACAAAATTTTTAAATCAAAAAAAAATTTACTAAAAAATCACGATATTAATTTTAAATCAATCGTGATATACTATTACATATTGTAAATTAATTTTATAATTAAACATTTATTAATCAACCTTTTTTAATATAAATTCAATCACAATTATATTACTATATATTATAACTATGAATTATTTTAGTACCAATCAGAGTCTACTCCTTTTTTTTAGACCAATCTTATTATATTAAGAGTTTTGCTTATTTAACATTCACAACCTACTTTACAAACCATAGTTAGCTTACAATTATAATTTAAATTCAATAATGCTTTTATTAACAAATTCATACAATACATAATTTTTAAATAAAAAATATTTACTAAAAATTCACGATATTAATTTGAAATCAATCATGATATACTATTATATATTGTAAATTAATTTTCATAATTAAACATTTATTAATCAACCTTTTTTTAGTTTACAATTCTAATTTAAATTCAATAACGATTTTATTAACAAATCCATATAATACAAAATTTTTAAATCAAAACATATTTAATTAAAATTCACGATATTAATTTGAAATCAATCGTGATATACTATTACATATTGTAAATTAATTTCATAATTAAACATTTATTAATCAAACTTTTTTTAATATAAATTCAATCACAATTATATCACTATATATTATAACTATGAATTATTTTAGGACCAATCAGAATCCACTCCTTTATTTTAGACCAATCATATTATATTAAGAGTTTTACTCATTTAACATTCACATCCTACTTTACAAACCATAGTTAGTTTATAATTCTAATTTAAATTCAATAATGATTTTATTAACAAATCCATATAATACATAATTTTTAAATCAAAACATATTTACAAAAAAATCATGATATTAATTTGAAATCAATCGTGAGTAAATTAATTTTCATAATTAAACATTTATTAATCAACTTTTTTAGATATAAATTCTATCACAATTATATTACTATATAATATAAATTGATTTTCGTAATATGTATTATATAATTATAACCGATATTAAATACTTATATTTTAACTCAATCCAAAATTAGAAAATTTTGGATTTGAACACAAACTTTAAATAATTTGGATAAAATCCATAACTTCAAAGACAAGATTTTTTTAAAGGCGCAAAAAAAAATATATTCAAAATTTTTTAGGGGTGAAGGCCCAAAATGCCCCAATTTCAAGGCCCTACCCACCCTACTTTAGAAATTTGGCCATAAATACCCCGCACATACGGGGTTCCATCTGCCGCATTAGCTGTCGCGCAGTTTCGTGTTGAGTATCAAGAGAAGAAACGGCATTTCGTGTTGAGTGTTAGCAAGGATGCCGTGTATGGTTGATTGTTTTCTTGATTTTTCGTCTCCTCCACAAATAGTGTTGGAGAACCTTATGTATGATGCTTCTTTGAATTAATGCAAATCTCTATTTTGTCAAAAAAAGAAGAAGAGGGGATACGCCATTTTGTGTGCAGAATTAAAATGTAACATGGCACACGCATTGCCCTGTTAGGCTGTTACGCCACACGAAAATGCGTATCTGGCAAAAAATCTGATACGGTGCACGCAACAACGAGTTTATGGGGTAGAAGACGGCCAGACTTTTGTGGATAGGGTATTTTGGTGATTATCTCAAATTTTTAGTAATATGTATTTATAAATATTATTATATATAAGCCAACACTAAATTGACCCGACAATTTGTTTGAATTATTTAAAATAATAAATATACTCTTAATTAGTATTATTTGGTGTATAAGTTATAATCAAAAAATAAAATTCATTACATAGTTAATGAAACTATTGTTAGTGAATACTGTCATAGCAAATTGGTCAACTCAGCACAAAAAATCTTATAATTCAGTATTTTCTTGATAAATAATTAATTAATCAATAAAATGACATGACACCTACAAAAATAATCAAAATTTAAAATTTTCTTATAAATCACAATTTTTAATAGGTAATTATATCATCAATAAAAGGTCATACAACATCTACAAAAATAATCTAGATCGGACAAACATGTATTAAAATAGATCATTTCAAGGTTTTTCTTCATCCAAACTACGATCGTTAATAAGATTTTAAATTGTGGTACATCCCTCGCTTATATCACAAAAATATATAGCTGTTTTGGTGAGATAATCCAACAATTTATTGTAATTGTGAGGAAAATATATATCTGATTTGTCAGAACGTATTCGAACAATCAACCATAATTGTGATTCTATATTATCCAAATCAATGAATTAATATAATAAAATCCTGTAGATCTAAGATCCGAATGTCGGAATAAAAGAACATACTCTCACAAATAGAAAGAACGTAACCCAATATGGGTAGACAAAATTCACTAGCGGGGCACTAAAATTTCAATGAAGAGATATTTTTATTGAAAAGCAAAGTAAAATCAAGGTTGAGAAACCGGAGTTATCAATCACAAGGAGAAAGTACAAAATTCAATATATCAGTAGATAAAACCCACCAACGGGGTAATAGACTCTAAATAAAAAGAGATATTTATAGTAAAACAAAGCAAAATAAAGGAAAATAACAAAAAGAAGGTTTAACATCAACCAAAACGTTAATATCAACCCTTAAACTTTAGTTTAGTATTTATGTGAGAGGAGGAGAGAGAGATAAACCACTACGACATTCGTTATAAAAATCACTATTATTGAATTTTTCGAATTATATATTGTTTCGAATAAAAGGTGCCCTTTTTTAATTTGTATTCTTGAATAAAAGTAATAGTAATTGTTAAGAACCAGTCCATCTAAAATCTAAAGGTGTTAGAGGGAGGCCATATATGGATCTTATATTATATTCTAACACTCCCCCTCACTCGAAAACCCATTTATGGGTCGAAGAGTGGATCACGGACGCTCATCTTTGGAGCATAAATTGCCTTCATGTCCATATTAAATATTGAGAATATTGGGGATCGCGGAGAGTCGAATCTGGGACCTCCGCGTGCCTGAGCTTTGATACCATGTCAAAAACCAGTCCATCTAAAACCTTAAGGTGTTAAAGGGAGGCCTTATATGAATCTTATATTATATTCTAACAGTAATCAATTCACATATCCTAATCTAAGAGCAAACATATCGAATTTGTTTGGTTGGTTGATAATGTTTATTTTTTAATATCAATAAAACCTTAAATATAGGTAAAAAAATTTAATAACTTGGCAGATAGATTCTAAACAAACATAGATAATTATTAACAACAAACATAATTAAAAAAAAGACCTTCATTTTATGTACTCTACTCTTAGTTTTATTGTGTAGCATCTCAATGTTGTTTTCAATTATATAGTAACATACATAAATAACTTGGGCTTAAAGTAACTTTATATGTGATTGTCACATTTTTTCTTTTACGTACTATTTTCGTTTCGTGTACAATGCAAAATTTGTGTAGTTTAGTAGCGTTTTGAGTTCGAATTTTGGGTAAAAACAAAATTCATCTCATTTTCATACAAGATCCCAAAGACACACGTCATGAATTAATGTACACAACACAAACGATTTGTCAGATCTACACGTAAGGCTTTCTCTAACTTATATACTCATTGTTAAAGAAAAATGAATTTCATGTTTTCTAACCCGATAATTAAATTACAAGGACACATGTAAAATAATGTGATTATGTTTTATATATAACACATTTGATTTTATTTCATGTGCAGTTTTCTATTTTAACATGATAGTCAATTGGAAAAAAGATACGTGGTACTCAATTTTCAAATATCTTATTTTACGCGTAGGGATGACAACGGTTAGGTTCAGTTCGAGTTTTGTAAAATCCAAATCCAAATCGGGTTTTAAAAATTAATTCAAATCGTAATCCAAAACTCAATATCCAAAACCAAATTCGTCGGGTTTCGGATTAGATCTGATTTTTGCGTGTATCCAAAATTAGTAATAATGTAGTCAAATTTAAAAAATTGCTACACACAAACAATATTTATTATATGTATAAAATACTTAAAAATTAAAATGATTAATTTAAGTAAGTAGTTAAATGTAACAAATTGTACGAATTAAACTAACATACTAAGTAAATTTTGAAATTTGCCAAAAATAATTGTTCGTATACAACACAAATGAAAATTTTATGTAAATTAAAAAAAAATTAAATCTTAAATATTTCAATGAAACTTGAAATAGTGATATAGAAGTTCTAATTACTATATTAGTATTGAATATTTCTAATGAAATATTTAAATAAAAATAAATTAATTATATGTGTTATATCTAAAATATTACATTTAATAATTTCAAATTATGATTTTTTTATATTATTTATGTGTCGGGTTTCAATATTGGATCGGGTTTCGGACTGGATATCGGTTCGGTAGAATTGAAATCCAAATCCAAATCGTAACTATTACGGGTTTAAAATTTAAATAATAAAAAAATTCGGGTTCGATATATCCAAAATTTTGGGTTTCAGATTGGGTACCACCAGATCGTATTAATTTGCCATTCCTATTTATGTGTAAAATAAAATTAAAATTTAATATACCATATTCTAAAAGAAAAAGAATAAAAAAAATTAACATACAAACTCTAAAAATTAATATACACATTTTAAGTTGTCATTAAAAATAGGCTGAGGGCAATCAACATAAACTCTAACAATCATATATTACTCCAAGAAAAAGATATATTGGATATATTCAATTGATTGATAATGTTTATTTTTATATATATAGTAAATCAATTCAATAATAAAAAAGCATACAATTTGTAAAAATGATATTGAACGAACACATTAGAAGAAAGTTTTCTTTATCATATCAACGTTCATTTAATGGATCTTGCAAAGTAAAGATCTTTTCTTATATCGCTGAAATTTTTGAGAGACAATAAACATGCAATCTTTTTTTGAGAAATAATCTAATGATTTATAACGGTCTTGAAAAATAAATGTTTATGAATTTTTAATATGTATTCGAAAAATTGACCGCGACTCCTACAATTTTTTTAATGAATTAATATAATAAAAATTATAGAAACCCACAAGACTACACATTTAAATATACCGAATTTTACTTGAAAAAAAAATATACCGAATTTCCAAAAGAATAAACTTAAAATACGGGTAAAAAAGCTTATGAACTTCATAGAAAGATTCTCAAAAATGAGAAAAACCAAACGAAAAACAAAATTAAAAAAAGCAATAAAGACGGGCTTAGAACGTTTGAGTGGGGGATTTGAATGTTTTGATAATTGTTCGATAATATTAATATTAATGTAATTGGTATAAATTGACGAATAGGTAATTTTGTACTTAAATTAATTACATTCTATTATTTAAATTATGCTCTTTTATAAATCATGATTATAATAATATATTTATACTAATTAATTAATAAATTTAACCGTTCGGTGCGTAGCACGGGTAGAACGCTAGTTATTAATGATGACGTACTTTTATCCCAACTTATTTCTTATTTTCTTGATTTCTTTACTTGTTTAATAATTTTTATTTTTTCATTTAAGTTTTTAAATGTTTTAAAATGCAAGTATTGAGATTATTGTTATAATAACAATTTTTTATTTTAATAAATATTTTATTAATTTATAAGTAAATTTATTCAAACATCCATATAATTTATAAGCATTTTTCTACTTATCAGTTACTAGCTTATATCCTGTGTCATGCATGGGTTATTTTAGATTTGCTATTTTATAATTTGTAATTTAATATTTTAATTAATTTATTGGGTTAAAAAGTAAGTAGGTCTTTCTATATATATTTTATAAATGAATGAAAAATATAATATGATATATCTTGAAACACTCGAATGATTCGAAAATAATAATATAATTGATATTTTAGGAATTTATTAAAAAAATAATATATTTAAAATTTAAAGGTAGCATAAAATTAAAGATGACATATTAATGGTTGGGGGATATATTATAATTGGTGTTTTTAGTTGTTAATCAAGGTAACATTTTCTAATTAAAAGTTAACGTGTTTTAATTAGAAAAGGTAATTGGCTAGTTGTTATAAATTATATAATTTTCCTATTTATTAAATAGCATAAAATGACCAAAGAACAAAAACGAAAAATCAAAAAACAAAACTTTCAATATTTCGAATTTAATATAATAGTATATATAGATATGTTGCCCATAATATTTCAAGAATATGAGAGATTTTAATTATAAAACATTAAAAAGATGATAAGTATGTAAATGCACACCTAGAGGGGGTGAATAGGTGTAAATGGCTAACTATATCCAATTTTAATAATTTACCAGAAACAGCTTACTGATTTCGATTTTAACAGATGCAAATGGTACGATGAATGCAAACAGTAAGCTAGATGCAAAGACAGTAAAGTAAAGTGCATAAAAATAAAAAACACCTCAAACTTTTAGCCAAGTTCGACCCCTAATCCCCTATAGTCTACGTCCTGGTCCCTTACCAACTTGGTAAGAAAATATATTATTGATCAAAATAATCAAATTACAAGATACAACAATATATCTCCTTCACACCGAGCTGTTGATACAAATGCCTTGCTGAAAGACCTGAAACAGATTATGCTCTCTAAGCTATACTACCCTGGTATACTTCTCTAGCAACAATCTCGAATCCCTACTGACCCAAGCCAAGTATCCAACAACTAACAATTACAATCGAACAACACAATTAATGAATGATACAACTCAAACTATAGATTCTCTAAATAAGCAATACAATAAATATATAAATATAAGCTCGAGAGAATCAAGAAAGATTTTGCAAAGTAAAACCGAGTTGTGTATGTTCTTGAAGTTCTTGTATTTTCAGCAACCAAAAATGAACCAAGAACAAGTGTTTAAATACTTAACATAAACGGTCATAAACTAATTCAACAAACTCTCTAACGTTCAGATCCAATCCAACGTTTAATTTGTTAAACTTGTTTACAACGTTAATGTTAACGTTAGAGAGAAGAATAAGAAGAAAGAATAATTCGTGTAAGACCAGTTCTTCAGATGTAAAAACGTATAGGAGGTTTTATAAAAACAAGGATAAGAATTTTAGTTGAAAAAAAACTCCTATAATTTAGGAAATCCATTTTGAATGAAAATATTTGAATAAAATAAGCTCATACATATATAAATACGTATTCCTTATTTAAATAACCCTTACAACTGTTATATAGTCCATTCCTATAAAATCTCCTTCAAATCTGCATTCCTTATCTTTCTGGACTGTTGACATTTGACGTGCTGATTGTGAACTGCCTCTGTGCAAATAGCTTGCCAAACTGTCACTGTACTTCAACTTTGGCTTGCTGTTTATGACATACTGATTATACAATCAGTAAGTTATTTTGCCCTGCAAAATCAAGTTAGTACACATACAAATAGCATGCTGTTTTATATCTACTATCAAGCCAATTGGCTTGCTGATTGTGATCATCAAAACCTAAGGAGTATCAATCCCCCTCTTTTTTATGATTACACTAATTTAGGAAAATTAAGATAACTCCCCCTAAATCCCTGCATCTCAAAATCAGATATAAAACCATAATCTAATAAAACACACCACATCCATAAAAAGATACTTAAACATTAAAACATCAAATTCCATGAGTTCAAATCCCAACAAATATCCACCCACAAACCACATAAAACCACATAAGTTCAACATAAAGTACCACACAAAATAACCCGATTAAACAAATTAAAACATAACCAAATTCTTCCTAATTATTCCCCCCTTAATTCATCAAAAACTAAGAGGCTGGAGGATCTCGAACATCAGCATCTACGAAAATATCAGCAGATGCTTGAACATTTGACTTGATAGCCTATGCATCTGCATCATCATCTGGAGTAGTCCTTGCAGCAGCATTAGCCAAATTATCCAACCCTGGATCATGTTCCATTTCAGACTGAGTAGCAGATGTATTCCCAATAGATTTAAGCATCATCTCTTTCACAGTCTTGATCTCAGATATAAATTCCTTCATAGCACCTTTAATTGTCTGATATTCTGACTTGACAGATTGCAAATCACTTCTAATTACTTGAGTATCATTTCGAAGTGAAATGAGCTCACTAGACATAATTGCAATGTCTGCATGCAGAGACTGATAGAACAGATTAGGAGCCACAGAAATAGGCTCAGCAGAAGTAGCAGGATCAGTAATTGGAGGATCAACTTGAGAAACCAAAATCCTAGACAAAACTTCATCTTCAATTTGTAAATTATTTAATGTCAAGAATTTTTGATCCATATAATCTTTAATACCAACCTTAGTAGCACCCTTGAAATCTATCTTGAAAAACTCAAATATCTTGGTTAACCACAAAGCATAAGGTAACCCACTCACAGACTTCTCAATATTAGCTAGCATTTTGGATAAAATTAAGGATGATAAATCAAAAGCCTTGCCCGATAACAACATAGCCACAACAATGACATCTTGACAGGTAAAGTTAGATTTGTTTCCTAACCTTGGACAAATATGAGACCTAGCCACCTTAAACACCAAATGAGCTAGTGGAGCTACTACAGTAGTAGTAGGAGGGTTTGAATCCATAAGCTTAACATCACCCATTAACACTTTTAACTGATCAACAAAATCAAAATCAGCCAGAGAAACAAACCCTTGAGCAGTATACACATCGACCTCACTCTCCATTTCAATCTTCAATAAAGAACTTAAAATAGGTGGGTTCAATTGAATCTTCCTACCTCTAACCATAGATACCAAACTTCCAAATTTATCAGTTTGTAAATTAGCATAATATTCTCGAACCAAATCAGGGTAATAGTGTTTAGGCAAATCCAGTAAGAATGATTCTAAACCAACATCTTGAAATAATTTCATCACGCCACACTGAGTAAATAAAGGAACAATCTTACTTGAAAGAGGTTGTCCATAGATAATAGCGCGACCACCCAAATCCAGATCTTTGTATCGATCTTCAAAAGCTGGAGACACAAATGATGGAGACATCTTGAGACGCTTGGAGTCTGGAGTTTGTGAAATCTCATCGCCACTTTCATTCAAATCAACCACAGAAGTATCCCAAATAAAAATGCACACCTAGAGGGGGTGAATAGGTGTAAATGGCTAACTATATCTAATTTTAATAATTTACCAGAAACAGCTTACTGATTTCGATTTTAACAGATGCAAATGGTACGCTGAATGCAAACAGTAATCTAGATGCAAAGACAGTAAAGTAAAGTGCAAAAAAGGGTTAAATGGCGTTTTGGTCACTCAACTGACTGGAAACTTGCAATTGGGTCATCAAACTCAAAAAGTTTTCAGTCACATCATTGTACTCTTAAAAATTTTCATTCAGGTCACTGCCCATTACAATCCGTTAAAAATTAGACGGAAAACTGACTAAGTTTGGTGAGTTGGCTTGAATAAATCCACCGTGGCATGTACAGTCAGCTGAAGCGGCGTTTTTCGTCACTCAACTAATGTGCAGTCAGCTGAGTTTCTAGTAAGTTCGGTGATCAAAACGCTACTTCAGCTGATTGTACATGCCACAATGGATTTATTCAAGCTAACTCACAAAACTTAGTCAACTTTCCGTCAAATTTTTAACGGAGTGTAACGGCTAGTGACCTGAATGAAAATTTTTAAGAGTACAATGATGTGATTGAAAACTTTTTAAGTTTGATGACCCGATTGCAAGTTTCCTATCAGTTGAGTGACCAAAATGCCAATTAACCCGTGCAAAAAAATAAAGAACACCTCAAACTTTTAGCCAGGTTCGACCCCTAATCCCCTATGGTCTACGTCCTGGTCCCTTACCAACTTGGTAAGAGAATATATTATTGATCAAAATAATCCAATTACAAAATACAACAATATATCTCCCTCACACCCAGTTGTTGATACAAATGGCTTGCTGAAAGACCTGAAACAGATTATGCTCTCTAAGCTATACTACCCTGGTATACTTCTCTAGCAACAATCTCGAATCCCTACTGGCCCAAGCCAAGTATCCAACAACTAACAATTACAATCGAACAATACAATTAATGAATGATACAACTCATACTATAGATTCTCTAAATAAGTAATACAATAAATATATAAATATGAGCTCGAGAGAATCAAGAAAGATTTTGCAAAGTAAAACCGAGTTGTATATGTTCTTGAAGTTCTTGTATTTTCAGCAACCAAAAATGAACCAAGAACAAGTGTTTAAATACTTAACATAAACGGTCATAAACTAATTCAACAAACTCTCTAACGTTCAGATCCAATCCAACGTTTAATTTGTTAAACTTGTTTACAACGTTAATGTTAACGTTAAAGAGAAGAAGAAGAGAGAAGAATTCGTGTAAGACCAGTTCTTCAGATGTAAAAACGTATAGGAGGTTTTATAAAAACAAGGATAACAATTTTAGTTGAAAACAAACTCCTATAATTTAGGAAATCTATTTTGAATGAAAAGATTTGAATAAAATAAGCTCATACATATATAAATACGTATTCCTTATTTAAATAACCCTTACAACTGTTATAGAGTCTATTCCTATAAAATCTCCTTCAAATCCGCATTCCTTATCTTTCTAGACTGTTGACATTTGACGTGCTGATTGTGAACTGCCTCTGTGCAGATAGTTTGCCAAACTGTCACTGTACTTCAACTTTGGCTTGCTGTTTATGACATACTGATTATACAATCGGTAAGCTATTTTGCCCTGCAAAACCAAGTTAGTACACATACAAATAGCATGCTGTTTTATATATACTATCAAGCCAATTGGTTTGCTGATTGTGATCATCAAAACCTAAGGAGTATCAAAGTATGAGCTGAAAAGGTAATCGGTTAATTATTAGTAGTTATGATATAATTATTTTATTTTATTAAATAAAACCGTCCATGATATTATTGAAAATGAACAGGTTTTAGTTTGATAAAGTATAAAAGGTAACGTGTTTTAGTTAAAAAAGTAATTGGTTAGTATAATTAATTATAATATTATTAATTTATTTTATCAAATAAAATTTCATGTAGTGTTTTTAGAAAAGGAGAAATTATAGTTAGATAAAATATAAAAAAAATAATGTGTTTTACCTAAAAAAGAAATTGATTAGCTATTAAAACATTAGAAAAGATAACATGTTCTAACAAAACAATATTGTTAATAATTTAGAAAATAATTAAGTAAGAATTCCTAAAAAAGTATATTTAAGTAAAAAAAAACATGTATCGTATTAATCAACCAAATTTTAATGTTTAAATTATAAGATGGTATAAATAGATATGAGAAAATGGAGCAGGAGATTAATCTCATAAAAGTTTTCTAAGATACGTAAAAAATAAGCTTTAAATTTTATTGTTCCCACAGGGCTAATTAAATAATATTGCAAAATTTTAAAATAATTCTGATTTTACAAAAATGCTCATCCTTGCATATAAAATCTAGGTATTTTAGGAACTTACCTAAGACATATTTTAGACTCCCTAATTTCAATATACTGAAAATTATCCTTTTCCAGATAGCCTAAACACCGGCTAAATATGCCTATCCGAGTGTCCAGGATATTTGTTTTCAACACTAGCAATTTTGCATCACTTAAAAAGCTCTCTCCCTCTGCTTGTCTTTTCCCGAGTGAGTTCCCCCCTCATGCGGTGGTTTATCACCGGCCGGAGGTCATCTTTCTTGCTTTTCATCTCAATAAAACTCAATTTAATTGGGCGTTTGTGTGTCTCTCCTTTTCGGAGTGGTCGTTTGTCTCTCATTTTGGAGTATTTTTTATGTCTTTGATTAATTATGTCTGTTTCTGTTTGGAGTTGGATCTGCTGAGAATGATTTTGCTGATGTCTTGGGGGATCTGGAAAGTCCGCATCGAAGCTGGGACGGTGACAATTATTGCAAGAGCTCACCACTCACAAACAAAGATTGTTCATCAGTTTTTGGGGGTTTTAACTTTCGACATGTTTATAGCTGGCATCTGTATGTAGATAGCTGGGGTGTTGCTCATCCTTTGGGGGTTCCCATGTTCGGCATGTTTATAGCTGGTATCCGACATGTAGATATCTGGAATGTCGTTCCTCTAATCTCAGTTTATGCAATTGAGGCTTCTGAACACTGGAGTATCAATGGTTCTTATGTGATGTGGTCAATTGTGATACCGCTGCTTTCAGGTATGTTGCCGCAGTTTGGATCGGCTAGGAGGTCTTCGAATTCGTTTTTAGTTTCAAGAACTTTTAAGTTCAATGTGTTAAACGATCAGGAAACAATTTATTTATTTTTCAATCTTGTTGTATCAACAATCGGGGGTTTATTCCACTGTTTTATTTTGAGTTGGTTTGATCCAGTAATATAATTCTCTAGATTTCGAAAAAAAAAAAAACACCGACTAAATATGCTGCAAAAGTAATTATATATTTGCACCAACGCAGAGTTGAACGCCATCCATTTTGGACTTAAATGGGACAACGTGAAAGCCGGGTGAGGGAACTCAAGTTGTCAGTAAATTCCACGGGGAAAAGCATTTCCAGTTTTCCACCGTACTATCATGGTGACCTTCAAGTTAAAATTGAAATTGTGATCTTCATGTTCTTCTAAATTTTTAATAGTAACCTTTTTTTTTGTGCTATTCAAATTTCAATGGTAACTTTTTTGTTAGGATAAAATAGGGTAATTAAAATATATGTGTTATTAATATACTTCTATTAACAAACATATAGGTATAATTGAAAACGTCAAATTTTATGGAAATTAGACGTTAAATTTGGCATCACATTATTTATTTGATTTAAATTTGTATAATGAGTTGCTTTTATCCTAAATTATTGATAACTAGACCATCATCAATCCATTATATTAAAATAATAAAGATCGTAGTAGGAAGTTAGAGATTTGAGAAAAATTAGAGGATTAAATTTAATGTGGTGATTAAAGAATTGAAAATTGAAATAATAGTTTGAATCAATCTACTAATCTTTTGGTGATTAAAGAATTGAAAATTGAAATAATAGTTTGAATCAATCTACTAATCTCAAACAATCTATTTGAAGGATTTTTTTTTTTTTTGAATTAAAGCATTGCCATGGGTAGTTAAAATGCAAATAACTAATTCAAAGAGCTATTTCCAAATAGTTTTATTCAAATAACTTCTTCATAATAACAACTAATCTAGAAAAACTTTTCCTCTCCCCTCTCTCATCTAAGTCGCTCCCCCTTTCTTTGCTTCTTCTTCTCCTTGTTCAGCCGGGGTTTCCATCGGATTTTCACCGGTGGAAAGCCCCATCCCTCTATTTTCTTTCATTTTTCTGGTTTAAAACTTGGATTTCCTTAAAAAATCTTCCTTTTTATGAAAGATTTGGTTTGTTTTTTCGGATTAAAGCTATCGGATCTAAGGATTAAAAGCCTTTTTCGATTTGGCCTACAAGTTCTTAGATCTCAATCCTAAGGAATTTTTGTGGGTTTTGTTCCCAGATCTAAAAATTTGTCTTGGTTCATCGAGCTTTAATTTTCGTAGCTGTTATTTTTCCAGTTTGATTGTAGTTGTTTGGTATTTTTTAGGCTTGTTTGTAAGTTTAGTTTTCTTTGTAAGTTCAGTTTGATTTCTCTCCTTGGTGAGAGTTTTGTTGTTCTCTCCTTGGTGAGAGGTGTGATTTTCTCTCCTTTTGTGAGAGTTGGTTCGATTCAACGATAAGAGCTTGTGCGGAACTTCATTTGTGGTCGTTAGCTCAAACGGATTTTGGAGAAGATATTGAGCGCAGAGCAAGTATTTATAGATATATCATTTTATTCAGACATATGCTTTTTTGTCTCATTTTGATTATGAAGACGAACGTGTCATCTTGTTCTATGTTTGATCGTTTCGATCATTCTTGTAAATGCCGTATGGCTTTTATGTATTGAATTATCACCTCTTTTCAAAAACAACTAATCTAGAACATTAGGCTCAATTGAAGAGGCCAAAGATAGCATTTTCAAGTTCAATGCATGTCTTGTATACATCTTTCAAGTTCATTTATTATCATTCCTCGGTTTCAAAATTTGGAGAAATAAAGTAGGTGCATACATGCCCAAAAAAGTAGAATCATAAATTGGATGAGATTATTTGGAGAATGACATGTATAACACAACATCCATTATCGCCAAATCCTTGCTTTGCTTGCATCTTTAAAGAACAACATATGAAGTAAGTTTGCAAAGAAATTTCTATATGCTTTTTGTGGCGAACAACACATTAACAATATTGGCCATTGGGCGAACTAGCCATTAACCAATCCATATAGATGAGTAGATTTAAAATAAAAAATATATCCATCAAGGAATATTGGCTAGGAAATATATAATCTTTTTTTTTTTCAAATTTGTACGTCCTTGAATATTCTTTTTTGGAAATCCTATTGTGTCCTTGAATATTCTTTTTTGGAAATCCTATTGTGTACGATAGTCTCATACTCCCTCTGTTTCTTATTACTTTTCAATGTGGATTGGACACGTTTGCCAATACATACTTTTAATCGTTAATATATTTAATTTCATATTAATATTAAATATAAAAAATTTTACGTATTAAAGTATTCACAAATATGAATCAAATAAAATCACTCATGACTATATTTTATCTTATAAATTATATGTAAATTACTAGTCAACCACTTATAATGAATAATTTAAACAGTTAAAACATGAAAAACAAAAAGAAATAGAGGGAGTATTAAATACGCATACGGGAGGCAGTTCTAAGATAAATGATCCACTACACCCTACATTGCATATTACAACAACTTTAAATTGTTTCTTGAAACATCTTCAAAGAAAAATTTATTCTAACTCTTAACTCAAAATTTGAGGAGGGACAACAAAATTATTATTTCAAAAATCTTTTCTCTTTCTCAATTTTCAAAACAAAATTCCATTCCTAACTATTATTATATTATATATTCATAATCATTTTTCTTTCTCTCTACCCTTTCTCTTGTACTTTTTTAATTCAAAACACTTTTAATAATAAAATGTTGATTCAGAAGTCTATATAAAGAGACTTGTAGAAGATGAGCACCCACTAAACTATTACAGTAAAAGCTAATAAATTAAATTATTTATAAAGAATGAACAAAAAACCTATTGGAGATGTTCTGGGCCTAAAAATGTCATTAGGAGCTATTGTAATGCTTTTGCTAAAATTAGGCCTTAACTTTGATCTACTTGCAATAAAACTCTTAGAACTATTTATTAAATTATGCTACAAAATATTATATATTTTTATATAATTATAAGTATTATCAATTATTTTTTTATAACTCATTTTTTAAAACATATTATAATGATGAAATATAAGTTAAATTACATAAATTTCTTTTTTTAAAAATATGTAATTTAGAAAACAAACTATTGTGTACTACATAAGTGCATTATACTCTCTATTTGTGTGGTGCAGCAAACAATAAATCTCAATGATACACCTATGTTCTTATTTAATATAATGTTCTAAGTTGAACCTAACCATGTATAATAATAATATCATTACCGGACAGTTTCATTATTATAATAATTTTCTTGTTAGAATTTTTTTTTTTTTTATTTAGCTGTTGGCTATATAAACATTTCTTCTTGGTAATCGAGAACAAATTTCATTATACTAAAATCTCTATTTTTCTCTCTTATCGCTCCATACATCATGGTATTATAGCTAGGTTCATTCGATCCAGGATAGGTTTAAAAAATTAAAAGTAAACTAATTTAATAAAAACTGTTAGATTTAGAAAAAAACTATTGACATTGAAATTTAGAAAAACTTTTAGATTTACATTTAATTATCATCGCAAAAATGGATTGATGAAACAAAATTTCTAAAATCTAATGAAAATTAAAAAAAGAATTATACAACATTAAACCTTCATCATTTTATAATCACAAGATTCCTAATTCACACTTCAATAAAACAATCATGAATTCAAAGTGAGTTAGAAAGGCCGTTTGACAAATAGATTTTTTTTTTTACTCCTTGGCATGGTTCTAAATTTCATGATTCGGCCCATTAATCTTCGATTAATCTTCTGTAAGGTAATCAATTGATTCGATTTTTGAAATTCGATTAATGTTCTGTAAGATAATCAATCGATTTGATTTTTGAAATTCGATTAATCCTGTAAATTTATTTAAATGATATGTTTAATTGTAAATTAGACTAATATATTAAATATTATTATAATATCTGATTAATACTCCGATTAATTCTTAGATTAATCCCCGATTACTCAATTAATCTTAAATCGGTAGCTCAACCGATTCATACCGATTACCTATTTTTACAACCATGCTCCTGGGTGAATTTGAGAAATATGTATCAAAAAATTTAAAATAGGTTTGGATGTCAAAACAAACATTAATGAAAAACTTAATTCTCGAACTAGATTCCGAGCAGCAATAAGCAGAACAAGTGCAGGAACAATGAATAAAGTAATTAAGTAAACGCACCACTCGTAGAAAATGAAGTCCATATCATGTGCCTTGCTACGGGTCTGTTTGGAAAATCTTACTTTTCAAAAATAAATTATTTATTTTGAAAAAAAGTTAGGAAATATATATTTTTTTGTGAAATAGATAACTTATTTATGCAAAATAACGACTATAAAATTACCTATACACAATTTTTTTTCTTTTAAAAAATATGTAAATACGAAATTTTTTCATAAATAAATAACTTATAATTTCTATAATAAATTTGCCAGGCAGTACGAACCAACAGGCCCATTTAAGAGCCCGTTAAGTAACTCATCATCTTGTCCAAACTAAAACTAACCATAGTGTGATTTGCCACTACAGTATCTATACATGGCCATGGCTAGTTGTGTCCATGGCACTCATCTTCTTCATCTCTCCCCAATCAAAAATCAGAACCTTATATTTCACCTCCCGACGCCTTCTGTTTCGTTTCTTCACAGCCGTTGGATCAAAACCACTCGTTTATTATCTGCTACCTGTTCAGTCTTATCGGCTCATGTTGTAACGGAGCCCACAAATAAGACTACTCTCCGGGAGCTCTGTCAAGGTCACGTGCCGGAACACGTGCTGCGCAGGTGCTTCTCCTCACTTGCATTTTAATTTAAATTATAATTGATGATAATTGTCGTAAATAATTTAAATATGTTTGTGATTTTCTGAATTTTACTCAATTGTGATATGATAAGTGAAAGGAGCTGCCTCTTTACTGCTAATCACATTGTTTTATTTCACACTTTTTTTTGCTGAAATGTTAGCTGTAGTGTTACACTGGAAATCGAAATTAAGTGGTTAATGCGATTTAGGATTGGTCAATAATTCAATATGTACGTCCCTTCCAATTGTTTAAACTTTTCAAAAAAGAAAATTTAAAAAATAAGTCAGGTAACTATCCTTAAAATGTACCTTAAAATGCGTGCTGGACATCCCTTGAAAAGTGTGAACAATTGGGTGGGACGGAGGGAATATGTAGTGTGTGTTTGGGGTATCTTAAAATAAGTAGCTTATGACTTATAAGCACTTATGTCGTATAAGTGATAAGTAGAGTAGAGATTAGAGTGTTTGGTAAATCAGAACTTATAATCAGTAGACTGTTTGGTAAATTAGAACTTATAAGTTAATTTTTTTTTATAATTTTCAAAATATTTGTTTTTTTATATATAACAATGGATATCAATGGATAGATCTCGATGAATAGGGAAATTTGATATATACATATCAATTTTCTAATGAATGGATCGAGAGATATATGGTTTTGAAGATTTGAAGGATATTATATATTGCGTATATCGAGAATAAGTTATAAGTTATAAGTTAAAAGTTAAGAATTCTTAACATTCAACTTATGAACTTATAAGTTATAAGTTTAGCTAAAACTTATTTTGGCAAACACCCCCCATAAGGACTTATGGCCTTATAAACCATAAGTTGCTTCAAAAATGAAATGCCAAACAGGGCCGTAGTTTTCTCATGATAGCTTATTTCTTACTTGAGAGTGTGGTAAATTATAAACTTGTCACAGGGCGGAAGACGTTGGATACGTTTTGCCTACCGATGTCCAGGAGCAGGCCCTGCCTATCCTATTTGCTGGCCGTGATTGTATACTCCATTCTCAGGTCACTATTTTGTCTGGCATGTTTTCTTTTTTTAATTTGGAGAGTGTTTTTTTTTTTTGCCAATTTATGGTTCAATCCACGAGTTTTGATGGACGAAGAATGGATGTTGTATAACCCAAATATAAATTTGTTGTATACCATATTAATTAATTGCTATGATCCAAACTTCACTAGTATGCTCTAATCATTATGCAGTCATTAGGATGCAACTTAAGACATATAATTACAAGATAAAATGACTTCATTTTTCTTTTGTTTCACTCTGGCCTTGTATCCCTCTTTTGTTTTCCCGACTATAAAATGTAACTTAATATTATAGGCCTCGTAGGAACAAATGTTTAGTAGCACTATGAGGAATACATTCTGCATCTTCCTTACTGAGTTTTGGTAGTTTAATCTTAAATTGATTGTTTTCCAATTTAACAAAATTGATTAAGGTTTAAGGATAGAATCTTGGCTGCTATCTTTCCTGCCTTCTTCAAGTGGTGCACTGCTGATGAAGCTTGAGTAGTTTTACATTTAAAAGTGCGATAAAGCTCTTTTTTTTTGGTTCACTAGACAGGTTCAGGAAAGACCCTGGCATATCTGTTATTGATATTCTCAGTTTTAAGCACTCGGAGGTCAACTGTGCAAGCACTGATTATTGTGCCCACCAGGGAGCTTGGCATGCAGGTATGTAGATATTATTCTCTTTTGCAAATCTGTGTTTATCTAGGATAAAATTACTGTTGGGACCAAAATTTGTGTATTTTCTGATAAACTACTCTGTCAAGCAAGGTTACAAAAGTTGCTCGTACTCTGGCTGCAAAAAGTGGGGAGCTTGGAACCGAACAGAAACCTTGCACAGTTATGGCTCTTCTTGATGGAGGAACATTGAGAAGGCACAAGAGTTGGTTGAAGGTAACATTTGTTAATATGGAATGAGCAGATGAGTAATCATACTCGCTTCTAGGTGAATATACACTCGAATTTGGAGATAAATTTTGTAGAAGTTCTTTTTCTTTTGGAGATGGTAACTTATGGAGCAAATAATTATCACTTGCATCCCTTCCATTCTTAGTTTATAACCCGGAACTTCATTGTTTAACTTTTTCAAAAGTAGAAAATCTAATTGGTAGAAATGTAAAATACCTGTATATGGAAATTTATTATGACTGTTAATATGTTGCTTAGTTGGACACTGATGATTTTGTTAGACATAAAACCAAGATGACGAAGACCTTTTATATGCTCTTTTTTTTTAAACAATACAAAATGTCATTAGTTTAATGACATTTTCTTTTTTAAATTATGGCATGTTGCTGACCTGTTTACTGGGAAACAGGCAGAGCCCCCTACAATAGTGGTTGCAACAATGGGGAGCTTGAGCCAGATGTTGGATAAGAACATTTTAAAGTTAGAATCTATCCGGGTTTTAGTAATCGACGAGGCAAGTTCTATCTACTTTTTTATTTCTTTTAACTCTCCATCTAGATTACTCTCTGTTGTGATAAAGTGATAAACATGCACTATTTTCCAATATTTCAATAAGATTTACAAAGGTCTCATGTATAGCAGAACGTCTGATAAAATCATATCAAAAGAAATCTTACAACTTTAGAGATCTTGGAGACTAATAATATCAGCAGCTACTTTACAGTATGCAATATCTTCCCCACAACTAATTTTTAGTAGCTGATTTGCAGCAAATTTCGAGTTATTTTATTTTAAAATTCTATCCTTTTAACTGTTAGTCCTTTGCAAACAAATATAGATTTGCATAGGCATTCTTGGAGAACACACAGATATCATATTTGGACTCACAGTATTTGTATAATGAAATAACAGGAGCAGAAGTAAATATATACAGATAATTAGTTTTGTTAACTTTTACTTGATTATACAGTTGTAATTCATATGTATATGTGGTCTCCTTTGATATCTTTAGAAAGAATTAGTGCAGGATAAGTCATATGATTTCATTTCTTTTAATGTATTTATTTAGGTTGATTTCATGTTTAATTCTTCAAAACAAATCAGTGCTGTTCGAAAGCTGCTAAATCTGTACTCCGCAAACAGTCGTCAAACTATTTTTGCTAGTGCATCAGTTCCCCAGCACAACCGATTCTTGTATGATTGTATACAGCAAAAATGGACCAAGGTTTGCTGATAGAGGTCATATTTCCCTGTTAACCTAACTATATAGTATATAGTATGTACCATCAGCAGCTGTTTGTTTGTTGTGTTAACCCAATCTTATAATTGACAGTCCGATGTTGCACATGTGCATGTAAATCCCATTCAGCCAATGCCGTCACGCTTGCATCACAGATTTGTGGTAAGACAGTCCAAGTTATATTTTTCTTAGGTTTTTGTTCTTTTAATGTGCATATATGTAGACAGTTTATGATCCCATAGCATTTGCTTTTATCAATATTATGTGTCCTAGATGAGAAAATATTTTATGAGCTTTTTGTTATTTATTCTATATATGATTGTGTAACATTATTCTAATGATGTGTTGGTTGTCAGATATGTGATAAAAATGAAAGGCACGCAACCCTACTCTCACTGGTTCAGTCTGACGCACCTCATTCTGCCATTATATTTGTCGGTGAGCAGGTTAGTGTTACTCATGTAATTAATTTTTTTTATTTCGTACGAGTTTGGCATCTTATTCTGTATTACTACCAATAAGGTGGTCACATACTAATAATTGAACATGTCATGTAGTCCGAGAAGTCAAAAAAGGCTGGAAATGCTCCACCGATAACCACTTTAATTGACCTTCTGAAGAGTTCACTTGCTGGATGTTCAGACATTCTTCTTCTGGACGAGGATGTAAATTTCAACTCACGAGCAGTGTCATTATCTGTATGTACAAGACATTTTTTTGGTTTTATGGTCAATGAATGTGTGTGTACAAGTACTTTGTGAAAGTCTAGGACTGAGTGAACAATATAAATTTTTATGTCAGTGCATTTATCTACCTTGTCAGCATAATTTAGTCGATTGATTTTTGAATACAGGAAATGAGACAAGGAGGTGGTTATCTTCTGGTGTCTACAGATATAGCAGCTAGAGGAGTTGACTTGCCAGAAACAACCCATATATACAACTTTGATCTGCCAAAAGATGCTGTAAGTTATCTACATCGAGCTGGAAGGACAGGTAGAAAACCTTTTTCTGTTAACAAATGTGTTGTTACAAGCATTTTAACTTCAGAAGAGCAGTTTGTGTTGCGGAGATATGAAAATGAACTAATGTTTCAGTGTGAAGAGTTGTTTCTGTAGATATAGTTGAAATTTTTGTATCCAAGCCCTGTACGAACAATTACAGTTTTCTCTACTTTTTTTCCCAAATTACAAATCTACTCACCGTCAGTTTTACGCCTATAAATTTATAATGATGTTCTAAGCGCAGCATAAGTTAATTGAGAATGAGACAGTTGGTATATGGGATGGGAGAATCATTGAATTACATATATAACTCTGCGTTTATCTACCAGCATAGTTGTTTAAATTGTCATAACAAATATTGCTTTGTTTTTACTGCACTTTAAGGTCCTTGTGTTCTCTGGAATGAATTGTGAAAGTGTGGTGATATGTCCAATTCCTTGGTGGTTGTAGATTTGCTACCTATGATTAGACCTGGCAATTTGGTACACGACACGAAACGACACGAAAAAATACGGATATGGATTTTGATTTTTAGTACACGAAACACGAAAGTACACGAACACGAAATTACACGATAAATTTAGTGTCGAATATGGGTTTTCATTTTGGGTACACGAAAGTACACGAATATATATATATATATATATATATATATATATATATATATATATATATATATATATATATATATATATATATTAGCTGAATTTCAATGTTTCGGGTATATTTCGTGTATATCGTTTCGGGTTGTTTCGGGTACACGAAAGTACACGAATTATTTCGTGTACTTTTCGTTTCGTTTCGTGTAAACACGAAATTTTTCGTTTCGTATTCGGTTCAGGTAATCGGGTACACGAAATCATTTCGGGTCGTTTTTGGGTTTAGGTATGAGTACACGAAAGTACACGACACGAAAGTACACGATACGACCCGATTGCCCGCTCTACCTATGATGTACATATAATTCCTCAAAATATGGGCTACCTCTTAAATTCAACAAATATCATATGCAGCTACGTGATGCCTACTGCAGCCTTTTTGTTTTTTTAATAATGAGTATGTGGTGGAATCTAACGCATAATTAACTGCATTTAACTTCAAGTTTTGGAGGGATGAAGAAATATTAGAAGATATTTTCAATGAACGAGATATGCAGTTGATTAAAAGCATACATATCCCAATTCAGAGTAAAAATGACTCATGGTTCTGGAACATGGAAAAATCAGGCTTGTTCTCTGTTAAAAGTTGCTACAGAGCATTACAGGGTGTCCAACAGTGGGCACATGCATCGTTTTGGAAAAAAATCTGGAATTTGGAATTACCAGGTAAAGTGATAAATTTTACTTGGAGAGTCTGTCGAGGTTGTTTACCAACTGATGTAGCTTTGGTTATGAAGCATGTCCAGGTTAATGTTAAATGCCCATGGTGCTTGGTAAAAAATGAAGATGCAACTCATGTGTTGATTGCTCTTTTGCACGAATGGTGTGGACCAATGTGGGTCTGAATGAAGTTAGTACGGAGGGATATGAGGGAAATATTGTTGAAGTAATGAACCAGCTGGTGGAGACCTGTTCGCGAGATAAGCTAGCAATGATTTTAATGGTATGTTGGAACCTTTGGAATCGTAGAAACAGATGGGTATGGGATAAAGTGAGTGTTTCAGAGTTTGGTGTCCAATCAAAAGCAATGAGCATGCTGTACGAATGGAAACAAAAATGTGCAGAGGTAAAGGGTCATAAGGGAGTGATATCTGGAAGCTTGGCTAAATGGCAGAGACCACAGCAAGGTTGGATGAAAGTAAACACAGATGCTGCGGTGTTTAAGGAGCTCAATAGTTCGGGGATTGGAAGTGTAATCAGAGATGAGCGTGGAGGTTTTATAAGAGCACGAAATCAGAAGTTGCAGGTACTGTGTGTATAGTCCCAGGGAAGTTGAAGCAATTGGACTCAAGGAAGCCTTATCATGGGTGAAAGATTTAGGCTATAAACGATGTGTTTTTGAAACGGATGCGAAAGAGCTTATGGAGGCGTGCGGGAATGTTCAAGGAAATACATATTTTCACTCGATTGTGGCAGATTGTAAGGAATTATTTAAGCACTATGATGAAGTGCTAATTGAGTACGTACCTAGGTCTGCGAATGTAGTGGCCCATGTGTTAGCAAGAGCTACGCATTCTTTGTCAGGCGTTCATGAGTGGGTTGATTCCCCTCCTGATTGTATTCTTGATGAATTGATCATTGATTCATATTAATATAAGCAAGTACTTTTATTTCAAAAAAAAAAAAAAACTTCAAGTTTTGGATTAATTAGTTTAAAAAATTAACAAAAACATTCTTACTAACGAACATCATCAAATATGCATACGAAGATTTCCAGTAACACAACTTCACACCCGCGCTAAGGCTACCCACCGGCGCATACAAATGAGATGATGACAAAAAAAAAAACATTAGATTTTGGGTTTCAATTGAAAATTAATATTAATTTATGAAACTCTGATCAACTTTATTGATTCGAATACTAGGATGAAAATGCGTAAATGAAATAGGCTATTGAAGAGTGTTTATCCTTTGTATTTAAAGGGACTAGGTAACAAAGCCGCGCTACGCGCGGCACGAAAATATTTTTAAAAATTGTTTATATAACATCATTGTTCGTTGAGTTTTATTATTTGAAAGTTGATATGATAAATTGAAACTTGTGTAAAATATAATTAAATTTGAATGTTTAAGAAATATAGAGAAAAGAAAAGAAAATATGTTTTAGTTAAACTCTTAAGTGTTAATAATAATATTTTCGAAAATATTGATGACAACTATTTTGTTGCATAATTTTTTTTTGAAATTCAATATTAAACATTTGTAATGTTTGACAATGGATAAGTAAAAGTAACATTTTTGAAATATTTTTGTTGTCGATGCCATTATGAAAGACGTGATTGCTTAGTTTGTTGATAAATTTGTTTGTATGACCAAGAAAAGAAGCAGAATGTAAATGTGATAAGAAGTGTGTTTGACTTAACTTGTCGATAAATTTGGTTGTATGACAAACAAAAAAGAATTCAAATGCATTTGTAAGTCATGCTTCATATTTTTTGGAGTGATCCGACACTTGTATCTATTAATTTGATTAATTTTTTTGAGCATTTGTAAGAACTTTATTTGTATGTAATATTAAATTTAAATTCATGGACACATGTTCAAAATGGTACTCACATATTTTAATACCTTTATATCAAATCTTATAATAAATATGTACATGTAATTATATTCTATCTCCAATAAAAATGAATTTAAAAATTATTGGATTCTGAATAAACACTAAATCGTTTAAAATTAATTATTTAAGCAAAATGAAGATCCTCTAACATATTATCAACTTCATAAACTCCATAAAGGCCTCTTATTTTTTTTCCTACCAAATTACAATGTCAACATAATTTTTATAATAAAAATTTATAAATATTAAATAAAATGTTATTCAAAGCCGACACCCATCTCATAACATACATGCGCGATTAATTGATTAGTAATAGTATAAAAATGTGTTTAGTTAGAATATTAATTTATTCCAACACAATATAATGAAAAAACGAATGTATAACTTTTTCATTGATTTAATCGGTAAAGAAAAAGGTTGGATTGGTTCAATTTAATCGAGTTGATTACACCCCATGTGTAATTTGTTCATTTGTAAAGGTAAATTTTATAATATTACTTGTAATTTAAATTGTAGATGTTAATTGGAAACTTTATATAATTCCGTAACTTATAAGGATTCTCACGGTCACTAATTATGAATTTATCGAAAAGTTAAAATCGTTTATTTATTATTGCCAAAAAAATTGAAGTGATTTTGAATAAGGATTAGAAATGAACTATATAAATAATTTTATTTTATCATTTTAACTTGAAATAATTGTACTTTTATATGGATAATTAATATTTTATATTAATATAATAATTAAAATGTTCTAATAAAGAAATAATAATAACTAAAATATTTTATATAGATAATTATAATAATTATTGGATAAAAATTTGTTTTAATTATAAAATAAAGTTTATTTAATATAAGTTTAATAGGTACAAATAATGACTAATTATAATCCTATTAAATGCAAGGAATTTTTTTAATAAAAAAATAAAAAATGTGAAAAATCAAGAAAAATTTTTTGAAGCTCAGAGTGAAAGCCTCTTCAATCTCCGACTATTATAATATATGTAGATTGACATTTTAAAATTTTCCAAAAAAAGTGATTTAAAATAGTTTCTATGAATTATTAGTTGGAATAATACTCTAATTATATATCAAAAAGTTTATTAATCTTAGAAATATCATAAATATGAAAAGGAGCAAATACAATATTAAATATAACTAAATAACGTTTTGAAAGCCGACATCCCTCTCATAACATACATGCTCAATAATACCATAAGAATTTATATAATTAGAATATTAATTTATTTTGACACAATATAATGAAACAACATGTGTATAACATTTTTATAGACTTAATCGGTCAATAAAATGGTTGATTTTATTACGTAAAAAATAAAAAATCTGTCAATATTATTTTGTACAAATTCTAGATTTTAGCCAAAAGATTATACTTCCATAACTTATAATGATTTCTACAATTATTGATAAAATATTGTTTGAGAAGTTAAGATCGTTTGTGTTAGGTCCGATAAGATTGTAGAAGGGGGGGGGGTTGAATACAATCTTTACCTTTTTATCGAAATTTGTCCTTTAAATTAAATTTGATAAAGACAAATTTATCTGCGGAAATATTTAACACAATTTTTCAAGTTGAATATAACTGTATATTAACTTGATGTGGTGTTACAAAATCAGTATAACAACTTATCAAGATGTTAATAACTAATTAGAAAATTCGACATGAACTTTTCTAATTTAGTTAATAATAATCAAGATAAGAACTAGGAAACTTAATTCGCTAGTAGTACAAGAATCACAAATAAACAAGTTCTATCGGATAAAATATCACAAAGATGAAGAACTTGAATTTCTGGGAATTGTTTAAGCTTTGGTGTTCTTGAGAGAGAGAAATCTGTTCTTGATGAAATGTTTCTGCTGTGTTTTCTCCGTTATGACTTAATCTGGTATGTTCTGATCTTTTATATCAACAACAGGTCTTGCTGGCTTTCTGTAGGATATTTAAATGCTCCAGCATGACTTAAACAGCTTCCAAGACTTGATTTTCCTTCATTAAGACTTACACAAACCTCCATTAAGACCTAAAATGTGTCGGTAAGACTTACCAGAATTTCGGTAAGACTTATAACAGCTGGCAGAGGTCAGTAGGACTTAAATCAGGTCGGTAAGACTTAATCCTAAAAAGGCTTCAGTCAGTAAGACTTAAATTAAGTCTTACCGAATTTTGCCTCCTTCAAGACTTAATCAACTTTCTTTCTTTAAGTCTTATTGATCCATTTAATTAGTTAATGTTTTAACTAATTCATATTTAATTGATACAATAATTAATTTAATTAATAAATTAATTCTAACAGAATTAATTCATTTAATTAAATCAACTAAATTAATTTATATCAATTATAAATGAATTTAATTAAATCAATAAATAATTAATTTAATTCTTACAAACCACTAAAGGTAGTAAAGAATTACCACTGATTTGTGTTGACGTTCGATGTACTGTCTGGTTCATGAACGACTAACTTCAATGACGCTTCTTCACTTTTGACTTTAGGTTGTGGTTTATTTCTTCTCTCAATTCTCTTGTACTGTAACTGATCTTCAAACTATCACTCGAAAAATCTCTGTCACTGTTCAAATGAATCCATTAACTTCAATGCTGTACTGGGGCTTGATCAGATAACTGAATCGTCTTCCAGTGTATGACATCAAAACTATAGATTGACTTTTCTTCTTTCTTCTGACAGATAATACTTCTTGAGATTCCTGTGACAGTTCATATGTATATTTACTTATTACAATTTGGTTTAAGTTGATTAGGATCCTCTAACTACAAATAGGCTGTGGTTAATTCGTGATTTGGTTGAGAGAAATCGGTCGAAAATTGGACAGAGATTCGACAGATATGTGTGTATATATTGTATGTATCTTTGTTGTTCTATAAGACTTAACTTGATAGAAATAAGTAATAAGACTTAAAAACAACTAACTCTCATATATATACAAGAAGACCGAATAAGACTTAAAACTAGCATTAAGACATAACTGTTATTTATATATTTACATACCTACTTAACTCGATTATGACTTAACTTAAAACTATTAAGACATAACTAATATGACTTAACTAAGACTCAAATAAGACTTAACTGTATTAAGACATAACTAATATGTATATATATTCGAATAGGACTTAAAATTAACAAGACTAAAAAAAACTATTATTAATAAGACTTAACTAATAAAATTAAGACTTAATTTTACTAAGACTTAATCTAAAAACAGACAAGACTTAAAAAAATAATTAATTAAGACTTAACTAAATACATGTGATTAAGACTTAATATATACTGACCTGCGAATATGACTTAAATTTAAAATCTCGGTAAGACTTAACCTGTTTAAGTCATACCGATTTTAAATTAAGTCATATTGACTGTTTTTCCTATTTTTAAGTCATATTAACTTTAAATAAACATTAAAAACACTATAAAATATACAATTAACTTATAAAAAATAATAAAAATATTATATAAAATTAAACAAATAATAAAAAATAATTATACATACCATATGCTAACCTATTAACGAAAACAAAGCAATATTAACAGGACAAACATTACAAAACATATGATAATTTAATTACTAAAATAGAAATAAATATCTACAATTATTCTAAAAATACAGAAGTATGAAGTATTAAGTAATATGAATAAACAAAGTGAAAAATAATTAAACAAACAAGAAAATCAGATGGTAAAATAATTATACAAGTGATTTCAAACAACAAATATTCACAGATTAATCACTTGTAAAATTATTAAAGATCAAATTTCAGATATTAATTACTAGGACTGTTTAACATACCCAATTCACTAACAATTCTAGTGAATGAGGATTCATTAAGCGACTTAGTAAAAATATCTGCAGTTTGATCTCCAGATCCTACAAATAGTAGTTCCACTGTACCATTCATTACATGCTCTCTTATAAAATGATACCTTATGTCAATGTGCTTTGTCCTTGCACAGGATTGCTTGCGATTGCTATGACACTTGTATTATCACATAAAATAGGAATATTTTCCAATACAATACCATAGTCCATTAATTGATTCCTTATCCATAAGATCTGAGCACAACAGCTTCCAGCAGCTATATATTCAGCTTCGGCTGTAGAGTTGGAAACTGTTTGCTGTTTCTTACTGAACCAGGATACCAATCTTCCACCTAGGTATTGACAACTCCCAGATGTACTTTTCCTGTCTACAACACTTCCTGCATAGTCAGAATCTGTATATCCAATTAAAGTAAAACCAGTTTCATTAGGATACCAGATGCCTAAATTAGGCGTACCCTTTAGATATCTTAAGATTCTTTTGACAGCAGTGAGATGGATTTCTTTAGGGTTCGCTTGGAACCTTGCACACAAGCATGTGGCAAACATTATATCTGGTCTACTAGCAGTTAGGTAAAGCAATGAACCAATCATACCTCTATAGCCTGTGATATCTACCTTGGCAGAACTTTCACATAAACCAATTTTGACAGCTATAGTTGATGGTGTCTTTGCTGATGAGCACTCCTCCATGTGATATTTCTTGAGGAGCTCCTTGATGTACTTAGATTGACAAATAAATATTCCATCTTGTCTCTGACTTATTTGTAATCCAAGAAAGAATTTCAGTTCTCCCATCATGCTCATTTCAAACCTACCCTGCATTAACTTAGAAAACTTCTTGCACAGAAGCTCATTAGTAGACCCAAATATAATATCGTCCACATAGACTTGGACTAGTATTATATCATTCTTATGTCTTTTAGTGAAGAGCGTTTTGTCTATGACACCTCTTATAAAACCATTTTCTAATAGAAATTCAGAAATAGTGTCATACCATTTTCTTGGGGCTTGCTTAAGACCATAGATGGCTTTGTAAAGAAAGTAGACATAGTCCAGATGATTTTGATCTTCAAAACCAGGAGGCTGTTCTACATACACTTCTTCATCTAGCTTACCATTCAGAAAGGCACTCTTGACATCCATTTGATAAACTTTGAATCTTGAATAGGATACATATGCCAAGAATATTCTGATGGCCTCAAGTCTTGCCACTGGAGCATAGGTCTCGTCATAATCAATGCCTTCAGCTTGAGAATAACCTTTAGCTACCAGTCTTGCTTTGTTTCTTATCACCGTGCCATCTTCATCTAGTTTGTTTCTGAATACCCATCTTGTGTCCACCACTTTTCTATCTTTAGGTCTGGGTACCAGCTTCCATACTTCTAGTTGTTTAAATTGATTGAGTTCATCTTGCATAGCAATCACCCAATCAGGATCAGATAGAGCTTCTTCTACTTTCTTACGTTCCATGACAGACAGGAACCCAGAATAATTACATTGATTCTGATAAGCTCTTCTTGTTTTCACACCAACATCTGGATCACCAAGAATCAGCTCAAAAGGATGAGCTCTATTCCAAACAGTTTGTCTGGGAAGAATTGATCTTGACGATTCGCCTTGTTCTTCAGTATGATGTTGAATATGACTTGTTGACCCTTCATTATCTCCCCCTGAGTTGTTGCCAGTTTGACTTGTTGATGGTTCAAGAGTATCAGTGGTGTCTTGAAAATTATCATTGTTTTCACCAGCATCACCTTGATCATTACCACCAACATTTGGATTATTATTATCAGCAACAACGTCAGGTTGATTGTCATCATCTGAATCTGAGTCTGACATATCATCAAACTTAAGCTTTTCAGATGGATCTTCATTTTGGATATTTGGGAGTTTTGTGTCATCAAATGTAACATTGACACTTTCCAAAGTTTTCTGTTGATCAATAAGATACACCTTGTAGGCTCTTCTAGTATAACCAATGAATATTGCTTCATGTGCTTTTTCTTCAAATTTACCACCTTAAATATCTCCTTCTTTCAGCACAAAGCATTTTGTCCCAAATACATAAGAGTACTTGAGAGTTGGTTTCTTGTCATGTAGAGCTTCATAAGGTGTCTTCATTAAGTCTTTATTGATAAGTGTTCGATTCTGGGTATAGCATGCAGTGTTGACAGCTTCAGCCCAAAAGCTCAATGGAAGCCTTGACTCACTTAGCATTGTACGTGCAGCTTCAATCAAGGTTCTATTCTTTCTTTCAACTACCCCATTTTGCTGAGGAGTTCTAGGAGCCGAGTACTGTCTAGTTATACCCTTTTCAATGAAAAAGTCATTCAGAACTGCATTCTTGAATTCAGTTCCGTTGTCTGACCTTATAGCTCTTACTGGACGATTAGAATCCAGCTCAATTAACTTAATGTGATCAACTACCAGTTGTGGAGTTTCATCTTTTGAGTTCAGAAATAGTACCCATGTGAATTTTGAGAAATCATCAACAATCACTAGAGCATATCTTTTCCTTGACATAGACATCACACTAACTGGACCAAACAAATCCATACGGAGAAGTTGTAATGGTTCAGTTATTGATGATATGTTAGTGCTCCTGTGAGTTGCCCTTTTTAACTTCCCTTTTTGACAAGCATCACATAGGCCTTCCTGAGTAAATTCAATCGAAGGTAAACCTCTCACCAACTCTCTTTTCACTAGAGAATTCATTGTTTTGAAGTTAAGGTGAGAAAGTTTCTTGTGCCATAACCAACTTTCATCAGTGGATGCCTTTGAATAAAAACATCTAATTTCTTCTGTGCTTCCAGAATTCATATTGGCTATGTACAAGTTTCCTTTTCTTACTCCAGTCAACTGCGGCCTTTCATTTCTCTTGTGTGATATTAGACAATTCTTCTTGTTGAAATGAACTTCATAACCTTTGTCACAGAATTGACTAATACTGAGCAAATTGTGCTCAAGGCCGTTCACATAAGAGACATCTTCAATGATAACATTTCCAGCTTCTAATCTGCCATATCCATCAGTTTTACCTTTGCTGTTATCTCCAAAGGTAACGACTGGGCCGGCCTTCTCCACCACATCTGTCAGCAGGGCTCTATCTCCGGTCATATGCCTTGAACATCCACTGTCCAGAATCCACATGACTCGTTCAACCTGTTTCAAACCCTGCAATGACAAATTGGTTAGACTTTTTTCGGAACCAAAATTTGATTGGGTCCGGAGTACTTAAAGAATTGACCTTTATCAGGTAAAGCAACACTCTTTATCTTAACAACATTTTCTTCAGGTACTGGACATTTAACCCTGTAAACAGCTTTAACTTGTTTTGGTTTAAGCTTGGGTAACCATGTCTTCACCATATCCTGGGAAAGACTTGAAGTCTTAATCTTAGAATTAGGTGGTGTTACAGTCCTGGATCTAACATGTTTATTTCTGCTCATCTGCTGTCTAGGAGCATTCTTATCAACACATGCATGATTACCGTTAAAGTAAGCAGACATTATATTAAAAGCACAAGACATGCAATTAACAGCATCGCATTTCTTATGAGCAGTATCAATAACAGGAATAACATGCATGGTAGATTTGTTGTTGCATTTATTCATATTGTTACTTCTGCTACTAGTTTTCAATGAACTAGTAGACTCACCAACTCTTTCTGCTTTTACAAACACAGTCTTTCTATCTTTATCATTTTTAACAACTTGATTACTTTCTAAGACTACGCCATTAGCTACATCCTCAATGCGCATCTCTTCCTTAATGATTAAAGATGATGTATCCAAAGGTTCTGCTATGGATGTCTTAAAGAGTGGGTTACTAACACTCTTAAGCACTGATGGTATACCCCTATCTACAGCACTCACACGATTAGGGGTATTAATGCTTTTCCGTCCAATAGCTTCATTATAATCAAACCCAATTCCTACAGTTTGATTAATAGCTTGTTGGTTAAACAACTCTTTAGTTATTTTACATGAATTAGAAGTAGCACTGACTCTTATTTCTAGTTCAGCTATTGTTTCACGTTGTTGAACCACTATCTCTGCTAGAGACCTCTCAAGTTCTTTTAGCATTCTTATTTCTGATTTTTGTATAACATGGCAATTTTTTACATCATGTAATTCTGATAATTGATTTCTAAGATCTGTATTTAACAAATTGATCCTTTCAATCTCTCTATTAGCATTACCCAGTGTATCAGTAAGTTGATAAATATATTGACTTTCAGTACATGATACCTCAGATGATGTACCACTGGAGTTATCAGATTTTGCCATCAGGGCAAGATTGCCATACTCTTCATCTTCAGAGTCTGTATCATCCCAACTCTTTCCAGCAGCCACATAGGCTCTACCCGTCTTCTTCTTCTCAGATCCAAAGTCTTTTCTTTGGTTTTGTTTTGGCTTCTGACATTCAGTAGCAAAATGTCCAAGTTCATTACAGTTGTAGCATCTAATTTTACTTCTTTCAACTGTTCCAGTTTTGTAACCTCCTCTGTTACTTGAGGATGAAGAACCTCCTCTCTGAAACCTGTTGTAGTTAGATTTGTACCTGAACTTGGAATTCTTCCTGAATCTGAAGTTGCTGAATTTCCTTACCAACAAAGCCATGGACTCATCTTCCAACTGATCTAGCTCTTCTAACGAATAGAAGTCTCCTTCATCTGGACTAGCATTCGTTTGACCAACTTCAACTTCCAGCTTACCACTGTCAACATTACAAGGTTGAATAACCTTATCTTCCACTTCCTGTTTGTTCTCAACAATAAGAGCTGTAGAAGTATTAGCAACTCTTCCTTTTCCATAAATCTCCTTTTGTTGAAATTGTTCCAGTTCATAGGTTTTTAAAACACCAAAGAGTCTTTCTACAGTAATTTCACTTAGATTCCTTGACTCTCTGATAGCTGTAATTCTATGTTCTAGATGAACAGGCATTGACAGTAGAAATTTTCTGTTGATCTCTTTCTGAGTGTAGTACTTGCCATGCATCTGTAAATTATTGACAAGTTTGTTATATCTTTCAAACACATCTTGAATACTTTCATTGTATGCTGATCGAAAGTGTTCATACTCAGATGTCAGAATTTCTAGACGATTCTCCCTAACTTCCTCTGTTCCTTCATTCACAGTTTCAATGGTTTCCCACATGTGCTTTGCTGTCTTGCAGTTAATCACATGACTGTACATCACAGAGTCTAGAGAATCTATTAAAATCAGTCTTAAATTAATGTCAAGTCCAACTTCCTCTCTTTCAGCAAGAGTGAATTCAGAAGAATCTTTTTGTACAAGCTTTGCAGGGGTAAAAACTTTTCCATCAGTAACAACTTCAGGAGTTAATCCAAAAGGTATTATTGGTCCTTCTGATAAGACTTTCATGTATTTAGGATTTGCAACCTCGAGGAACATTAACATTTTATTCTTCCACATATCATAACTGTTTTTGTCATATATGGGAATTTTCACAGTTCCGACTTTAGAAGACATGATGAATTTTTTAAGAGAGTTAAAAAATTCGGGGATGATTTTTAATTGAGTAAAATGGGATCGTTGATTTGTGTATCAATCAATCTGCTCTGATACAAATTGTTAGGTCCGATAAGATTGTAGAAGGGGGGGTTGAATACAATCTTTACCTTTTTATCGAAATTTGTCCTTTAAATTAAATTTGATAAAGACAAATTTATCTGCGGAAATATTTAACACAATTTTTCAAGTTGAATATAACTGTATATTAACTTGATGTGGTGTTACAAAATCAGTATAACAACTTATCAAGATGTTAATAACTAATTAGAAAATTCGACATGAACTTTTCTAATTTAGTTAATAATAATCAAGATAAGAACTAGGAAACTTAATTCGCTAGTAGTACAAGAATCACAAATAAACAAGTTCTATCGGATAAAATATCACAAAGATGAAGAACTTGAATTTCTGGGAATTGTTTAAGCTTTGGTGTTCTTGAGAGAGAGAAATCTGTTCTTGATGAAATGTTTCTGCTGTGTTTTCTCCGTTATGACTTAATCTGGTATGTTATGATCTTTTATATCAACAACAGGTCTTGCTGGCTTTCTGTAGGATATTTAAATGCCCCAGCATGACTTAAACAGCTTCCAAGACTTGATTTTCCTTCATTAAGACTTACACAAACCTCCATTAAGACCTAAAATGTGTCGGTAAGACTTACCAGAATTTCGGTAAGACTTATAACAGCTGGCAGAGGTCAGTAGGACTTAAATCAGGTCGGTAAGACTTAATCCTAAAAAGGCTTCAGTCAGTAAGACTTAAATTAAGTCTTACCGAATTTTGCCTCCTTCAAGACTTAATCAACTTTCTTTCTTTAAGTCTTATTGATCCATTTAATTAGTTAATGTTTTAACTAATTCATATTTAATTGATACAATAATTAATTTAATTAATAAATTAATTCTAACAGAATTAATTCATTTAATTAAATCAACTAAATTAATTTATATCAATTATAAATGAATTTAATTAAATCAATAAATAATTAATTTAATTCTTACAAACCACTAAAGGTAGTAAAGAATTACCACTGATTTGTGTTGACGTTCGATGTACTGTCTGGTTCATGAACGACTAACTTCAATGACGCTTCTTCACTTTTGACTTTAGGTTGTGGTTTATTTCTTCTCTCAATTCTCTTGTACTGTAACTGATCTTCAAACTATCACTCGAAAAATCTCTGTCACTGTTCAAATGAATCCATTAACTTCAATGCTGTACTGGGGCTTGATCAGATAACTGAATCGTCTTCCAGTGTATGACATCAAAACTATAGATTGACTTTTCTTCTTTCTTCTGACAGATAATACTTCTTGAGATTCCTGTGACAGTTCATATGTATATTTACTTATTACAATTTGGTTTAAGTTGATTAGGATCCTCTAACTACAAATAGGCTGAGTCATATGCCTTTCAGTTTGTCCTACAATTGTTCGAAAAAAGTTTGCAAAAATCTTCAGCATGTATTAAAAAATGACGCAATGTGAACAATTTTAAGTCGTTAATTTATATGAAAATAATCTTAGTTTTATACATATAACGAATATTTTAAATTTGAATAATAATTATAATGCTCAAATAAAGTTTATTAATTTTTTATATAAATAACATGAAGTAAATTTAAAATATAATTATATATATATATATATATATATATATATATTCATAAGTGTAATTAATGATTATTAAGATGGCATTAAGATGTCATTAAGATGCTACTTAATAGAAGAAAAAATTAAATAAAAAAATCAAAAAAGTGAGAATTCAAAAAAATATCTTAAACGCTTCTGGTTCGTTTCTATCTCCGGGCATTAATATATATATAGATACTTCCTTCAAATTCATATCTACTTTGGCTACAAATTTCGTAAAGGCGTATAGTGTTTATAATTTTGTTCAAACAGTTTAAAAATTGTTATTTGTGTTAAAAAAAATCAATATTTGTTATTTTTTATTTTACTAGTTTATAACCCGTGCAATGCACGGGTTTCTTATATTATATTATAAATTTTATTTAATATTATAATTATGTTTTTATATAATTATTATTTTAATATTTTTTTAATTATAATTTAATATAATTTAACATACTCATGTTTATAAATTATACTAATGTTTCCTTATTATAAACAACGTATACGATTTTTAATATATTTTATTAATAATTGAGAAATATGTTGTGATATTTTCGGGTATATATTAATTATTGTAAGATTTGTTGTAAATTGAAATGGTAACGTGTTTTAATTATAAAGGAAATATTAATGATTGAAAGATATGATACGATTGATCTTTTTATGTGTTTATAAAACGTAATATCTTCAACTAAAATTAAATGTGAAAAAGGCAATCGACTAATTACCATTAAATATATTATGTTATTATTTATTTTAGGTGTTATATGTTTCTTGAAAATTATGGTTTGATATTTTCGGGTATATATATTAATGATTGTAAGATTTGTTTTAAATTAAAAAGGTAACGCGTTTTAATTCGAAAAAAAAAATATTAATGATCGAAAAACATGTTTAACTAAAAGTAAATGTGAAAAAGGCAATCGACTAATTACCATTAATTTTATTATACTAATGTGAAAAAGGCAATCGACTAATTACCATTAATTTTATTATGTTAATCGACTAATTACCATTACTTATAACGTGTTTTAATTCGAAAGGAAATACTAATGATGGAAAGATATGATACGATTGATGTTTTTAAGTGTTTATAAAAGCTAATATCTCGACTAATTACCATTAATTATATTATGTTATTATTTATTTTAGATGTATTTATTTTTCTTTACAATGAAGGGTAAATAAGTAAATTCACTCAGTACCAAAAAACAGGTACCAAAACTTTCAATGTTTCGATTTTTATATAATAGTATAGATATCTTAAACAAATTAAATTTTTAGTAATAGTTACATTCGGGTCCATAATAATAAACACAATTTTCAATTCATATCATCTTAATTTCTTATAAAATTTGAGTCAAATGTAATATATTCAAATTTGTTGGTGCATCATACATTTAATTCAAACTTCAAATTGAATAGAAAAGTAATGAGTTAATTGCATTTTGTATCCCCAGCTTTATTCTAATTTCAATTATGTATATATATAATTTCATAAATTGCACTTTGCATCCCCAGTTTTAAATCTTCGGTCGAACTTTTAAAATTTTAAATTATAATTTAATATTATTTTTTGACCTTTAATCAATTATAATATGTTTGTAAAAAATTGTACAAAATAATTATGATAAAGTTTTGATTATTATGATATACGATACGTATAAAATAATTAGAATATATTTGTACCATCTTAAAATATAAATTATATAATCACTATACAATTTTATATTGTATTTGTCAATTTATTCGTTAAAAGCAATTTTTTTTTGATAGAAAATATTAAGGGGTTGTAATTTAACTTATGATTTAAAGTTTGATGATACAAATTACTACAATTTATGAAATTATATATACATAATTGAAATTGGAGTAAAATTGGAGGATAGAAAAAGCAATTAACTCCAATGTAGGGTCCATTTGTCAAATTTTAATTGCAACTTATAAGTTACTTATTTCCGAAAAAATTTCGTATTCACTTATTTTTTTTCAGAAAAAAAATACGTATAAAAAATTTATTAATCGTTATCTTGCAAAAATAAATTACTTATTTAAAAAAAAATATATATATATTTATATATTTTTTTCCCGGAATAAGTAACTTATTTCTGTCCAAACAGGCCGTAATTTTGAGCTCATTTCTATTTATCCGGATTCAGGCCGAACCGTATAAATCGCGGCACGCGTATGAACAACACAGAGAGTAAAGCGCGTAAAACGAGTACAGCTGCCATCTCCGATCACTCTCTCACTCACATTTGCTTCAACTTAACTCCTAAGTCCTAATTAACTCTCTCTCTCTCTCTCTCTCTCTCTCCCCACACAACAATCTCCCTCCCTAAATCTCGCCGTCGATCTCTCTCCCTCTCTCTCTCTCTCTCTCTCTCTCTCTCTCTCCCTCTCTACACACACATGACGGTCTCAACTTCACTATCTCAATACTTGATTGTAGTTGTATCCTTACTAGTAATCTCAGCCGTTGGATCAGCTGTAGCATCAATACACACCTACCATCGAGATCCATTTCGAGAAGTCGGCAGCTCATATCTCGTCTCCGGCGGTAGTGAAGGCATCGTTGCTTCCCCCAATGCCACCTCTTTTATCCAGTAATTATTCCCTTACCTTCGTATAAATGAATAATCTCGATAAATTAATTCGAGTATATTAACTTTGGAGGTTTAACCGTAAAATGTGTATCTTTCCATGATTTTATTAATTGTTTAGCTTATTGCAATCTTAATTGTGATATTTGTAAGGTTTATGACAGATTTAAATTTTAAAATTTTGTATATGATGAAGATGAAGAAATTGTTTCAATGTAAATTTTATTTAACTGTGTATTCCTTCTTTAGTAGTGATTGCTGATTGCATATAAGTAGGTGTCAGTTGCTAAATCTTTGATGCGATTCCATAATCTGCAGATACGTGCTTCTGAGCTACTTAAATCTGATTAGGAACTATATGGAAGTTTAATTAACTGGTAGATCTTTCCTTAAAGTTGTGGGTGCAGTAATTTTTAGATTTTTATTGATTGATTTGCATTTGCTTAGGACTAGCCTTTTTTTGAGAAGCAGTTTTCTAGCTAATTTGCTGCAAGTCGGGTTGGTTTTGGTTGATGTGAAAAAATCCATTAATCGACTTTTAGAATACTTAACAAAGTTAAAATGTACAACTGTTATTTAGACATTGGTGTTGTAATATGAAATGTAGGATTAAGTTTGCCAAGAACAACATGAAATATGTGGAATGGAGGTGCTACGGTATGGACTGAAAATTATGGATCTGTAGTGACTCTAATTTGCATTGGTATGTACTTTATAGCATGATCTCAGCTCTATTAGTCTCTGCATAGGCAAATTCGTTAGAATTTAGAAGATCACTGACCCTAACTTTTTTTTTTTGCTGGGTGACCCTTAGAGACCCTTAATTTCATTTCTCTATCTTCTCCGAAAGGCCAATTCATGCAATTCAGATTTTACTGAGTTAGTTCTAGGTATATTAATGATAATAAAGGTGGTCTTCATGTTAATGATTATGTTTCTTATTTCTTATTTACAGTTTTTACAGTGTACTTGTATAGAATATGACACATTTTAATTTGAATATTATGTTTCTTATTTCTTATTGACAGTTTTTACAGTGTACTTGTATAGAATATGACACATTTCAATTTGAATATAGATTTCAGAATATTACATTTTTGAGGAGTAGAGCAGCAGCAGACCACCACCCTATTGTGTCTCATAGTAGTGGGTTGGTACAAATTGTACTTTTTGAAGCAGCTGATCGTGATAATATTGGTGGTTCACCTTATGGCGGGCAGAGGTCTATCTGTTGCACCCCTGATCTTGCGAAGCTGGAAGGTTGTAAACAAGGTGAAGTCATTAGGATACCTTCTGCAAATGATAATAATTGGCCCATTGTCTTGAATATTCATTTTAGTGGGAGGCATATGGCAACCCATTTGAAAAATACACAAATTCAGATCACAAAGACTGGAATGTACAACTTATTTTTCATATCATGTGATCCAGAACTCAAGGGAATGACCCTGAGTGGAAGAACTGTATGGAAAAATCCTGATGGTTATTTACCTGGAAGGATGGCTCCTCTCATGAAGTTTTATGTGATTATGTCTCTTGCATATGTGTTGCTTTGTGTCATATGGTTTGTCCAGTACGTGCGATTTTCAAATGATGTATTGCATCTTCAGCATTGGATCACCATTGTTATTGCTTTGGGGTTGTTTGAGATGAGTCTTTGGTATTTTGAGTATGCACACTTCAACAGCACAGGAACAAGGCCTGTTGGAATTACAACTTGGGTCGTCACAATTGGAGCTATACGAAAAACTCTTTCACGCCTTCTTATACTTTGTGTGTCGATGGGATACGGTGTTGTTCGTCCTACTCTTGGTGGCTTTACCACAAAAGTGATGCTTCTTGGATTTACTTATTTTTTAGCATCTGAGTTGCTAAATATTACCGAGTATGTGGGCACCATTAATGACATCTCAGGAAGAGCAAGAGTATTTTTGGTCCTTCCTGAAGCTTTGCTGGATGCATTTCTTATTTTATGGATTTTTACTTCCCTCTCAAAGACACTGGAACAGTTACAGGTACTCAGATTTCCCATTGCTGGTTCAAATTTATACCAGTATATGAAATAACTTTGGCAAGAAGATCCTAAAATTTTTTACCCATCCTAAAATATCTACCCTCATCCACACCTTTTGTACACCAACCTAATTTCTTTTTGTGCAGGTGAAGAGGAGTTCTGTCAAGTTAGATATATACAGGAAATTCTCAAATGCCTTGGCAGTCACTGTCATTGTTTCAGTTGCTTGGATAGGATATGAGGTATGTGCTAATGGACGTATATATATGACCTTTTTTGGTAACTTGGTCCAGTTTGCACACTATTAGATAATTGACAGAACAATTTTGGGAAGCATCAAAGTATACACTTAACTTGGTGCAGTGTTGCATATTTATGGGATATATATATATTTTTGTTTACTCAGCAAACTTAGTAAAAGTTTTGGAGGTTCATACATTTAAATCTCCTTCTCTACCTAACAAGTTTAGCAAACTTGTCAATTTGTCATGCTGAGTATGCTATGCGTTTTGAGATATCGAGTATTTTAGTCGTGGATTCGGCATGTTGATAATTGATAGATTTTGTTTATTTAATACATAGTTTTACATTTAACTAAATTTTGCATTTGAGTAAAAGAAGATTATTCGGCGATGGTGATGGTTAATGTATGTACTTTGTATTTCTTGTAGGTTTATTTTAAAGCAACAGATCCTTTCAATGAGAGATGGCAAAGAGGTTGGATCATTAGTGCTTTCTGGGATATCCTTGCATTGCTATTACTCTGTGTTATCTGCTATCTATGGGCCCCATCACAAAGCTCTCAGAGGTAATCTTAAATTTCAAAATATTATTATTACTGCGTTTTTGTTATACTAGTTGATGCTACTTTGAAAGTAGAGATGCTAGGGAAATCAAAGCTTCTCTGTCCACCTCAGGCTGTCTGAGCCTCCATCACTGGAATATTTTCCAGTGCAGCCTATATACTAAGTGGATATGCTAAACTATCTAAACCATATCTTCTTTTGTCTCTTCATGCTTTAATATTGGCAAAAGAGCAACTTTTTCTCACATGTTACCACCCTGTATATGATGCTGTATGTTCTGGTAGCACTTCTTTCTTTTACTGGCCTGACGAGAAAATTATTGTCATTTTAAAAAGGTTGAATTATAATTTAAACCTTGAAGTTTGACTCTTTGTACATATCAGACCCTAAAAAAAATGTCGTACACATCAAACCTTTAAATACCGGTTATGTATATACAAACCCTTGCTCCAGAAAACACTACTGAGTCAATGCCTAGTCTTCATTGTTTGGCTTAAAATCTGATAGCCTGGAAAGTCTGAATGAAAATGATGGTAAAATAGAAGCAACAATAGAAAAGCAGAATTTCCAGTTTATAAAGATGTAGAGGAAATGAAATGGAGAGTAGGAATGATTCAATAGTGTTTTCAGGAGCTAGGGTTTATATGTACATAATCCGTACTCAAAGGTTTGATGTGTACAACATTTTTCTTTTGGGTTTTATGTGTACAGAGAGTCATACTTCAAGGTTTAAGTTATAATTAAGCCTTTTAAAAATCAGTTTCTTAAAATGCAAATTTTAATATAGCTCTCATGAGGATCATGTTGACGTTTGGGTTAAACTTAGGCCGTCTGGATCAAAAGATTTCAATCTGGTTACTGGGAATGGGAATGAAATTGCTATACATTTTTTATTCCGAAATCTCGGTCTTTTTAACCAGGTTGCAATTCCATGATTAAAACGACCCCTTGAATATCATTGATAGCCAAATAATTTAACATATTTGATAAGCAGAATCTTAATATATAAAATTTCTCTTGTATCTGGCTTAATTTGTCAGTCTGATACCTAATGCCTAACATAGTCAAAACAATAGATGAATAGAGGAGATGAGTGCTCCCATGAAGCTTGAGAGGAAGTCCTTACTGTGTACGTAGGTCTTCTTTTGGCGAGACTACATATGTAAATTTTGGTTATTTAGTCTGTGATGCCGAACGAGTAACATAGTCAAAACAATAGAGATGACCAGAGGAGATGAGTGTTCCCAGCTGAAGCCTGAGACCCTTGTGTGTAGGTTTTCCTTTGACTAGACTACATTCGTGATTTTTTGTCTTAAAAATCATTCACTTGTATTGTAATGTGTACCTCAGATATGCATATTCTGAGAAGGGTGATGAAGACGACGAAGAAGCCCAAACCTTATTCAATGCAACACCGAAAGGCGATATAGATTTAGTCAAACTGGAGAGAAGGGATAGTGGAGAAGGCACACATGGTTTTGATGAAGAAGATGAAGAAGATAGTAAGAGGGAGTGATAACGAAGTGTCCAGATTGGGGAGAATCTTCTGTATAGAGAACCCAGAGGAAATTTTTGCTGCAACAGACGTAAGAACTGCCTGCCAACTTGTGAATCACTTAAAGAATATTGATATTATTTTCTTCTTTCTATACTTTTTAACAGTTACAGTTTACCCCATTGTTTGGTGGGTAGGGGAACTTGGTGGAGGTATTTGTTACATTGGTTCTTATGAATAGAATTGGTTATTAAAGTTAATGCACGCTGAGTTTGGTTTGTAATTACACCTACAATGAAGAAAAGTCTGTAAACTACTCGTGTTTTATGTGGAAATGCGAGGTAGTAGGATCAGTGGTTCATCAGCGTTGTTACACTGGTTTGTGTAAATCTTAAACCGACACTTCAGTGACTCAGTCTGAATATTAATGTTTATATGGCTATACTGGCTGCATTTACCACTCTGTGCTTGACACTGTAATTGATACTGCCCAGCCTAAGCCAACTGTGAACTGACAGGGATGTTGACTGCACTGCACCATAAGCTTCCCAATATGCTTGTATTAGGTTGAGGATGCAAAGACATATCGCATTTTAGGTTGGCCCAAACATTTAGACCACAAATAACCAAAAATCATTTTCCGCTTTTTTTTATAAAGATGTGAATCCTAAACTACTAAATGGAGAATCTCAAATAAAATGAGATACATAATTGATAAGTTGAGATTCATCATTATTTTTAAAATTGTTAACTTTTATCAATTTTACCAAAAAAAAAGGGTTAGTTTTTTCATTTTTCCTTTTATAAGCATCCTATTTGATTATGACTTTTTTTTATATATAAAATTCCATATTTCGTAGTATAAGAAAAGTAGGTTTTTAATATGAATAGAAGTATATTTTTGATTTATTTAGAAGTACATAGAGTCAAAGTTTAGTCGAAGGAGGTGATAGAGATCGGTGCAATTAAGAGCCTGTTTGGCAACAGGGCTTTAAGCAAAAAATTGCTTAAAGTCGTTTTTGATGTGTTTGGCTACGTGGGCTTTAAGCACGTTTTAAGTTAAAAAACTGTTTTAAGTCATAAGTTACATTTAGGTATTTTGACTTATGACTTAAGGAGTTTTTTTTTTTTTTTTTCAAAAAACTTCCAGAACTCTTGCAAAGTTTAAATATTATGAATTTAAAATTTTTTTAAGTAAAATTTCATTTTAAGTCAAAATTATTAAATCCTCGTTTAACTTTAAGTAAAATTACCCAAATACATTCATTCAACTTAAAGCAAACAACTTTATTTTCTCCTTTAAGTTAAAAATACCTCCATTAAGTCAAAAGTAACTTATTTTAAGCAACCCCAAACACCCTCTAAGTCAAAATGCATCATTTTGTTTTCCAAGCGAATTTTATGAAATGTAATGTATAAATGTCAATATCACCTCAAGCATGATGGAGATATGCATGCAGAATCTTGAACCATTTCACCGATAATTCGATATGCATGCGATACAGGGCGGCTTTGCTACAATTTTTGACTTTGCTTTGTACATGTTTCTGATTTGTAACATGCAAGTATGATCGAAAATTAGTATTGTCAAATGCTATTTCCAAAAAAAATCTAGTTTGATAGGACAGAAGAACTCTTGTTAAATACAGGACTATAATGGGAATGTAAAATGTTCTTATTTTCCACACAAAAGAAGGGGGACAAAAAGAGAAAAAAAAAATCAAAAATTAAATGTTGAAAACTTGAATTCTTAAGGCTGTGGATTTATTATGGCAGGCTGATACTATACTTTGTTGATTATCTTTGTGACCTCTCGATCTTTGTCGGAGACTTCACTCTTGATAATATAAATGACACCACTAATTCATTTGTTGACCCTCTAGTTATACGTCTTGCGATTTATATGTTGGAAATGAAGTTAGTGAGTACAGTAAAACCTCCTTAAATTAATACTCGATAAATTAATAATCTCTCTAAGTTAATAATTTCTTCCGGTTCCAACTTGGCCCAGTTCAAAAAATGATCAATTTCGATAAGATAATAAGATAATAATTTTTTTGAAAACCCTATATAAATATATGGTCCCAATAATATTATAAATTAATAATTCCTTTATAATCATAAAAATATATGTATTACCCTTTGTACAATATAATTCTAGGGTTCTTAAAATTTGAATCTATATGAAACTCATCTTTAACCATCTTTGTTGCATCCAAAAGTTCGAATGTGATGTTTTTGTAAAGCATTAAAAAGTTATTAATCAATGTTTTTGATGTCTTGGGTGCTTCTTTAGGTGAAAAAGTTTAAAAAAATGTTCCTTGATGTCATCTAAATATACACGGATATTTACTTTGAATCTCGCAAATACTCATTAAATTTGTTAACAATATGTATTGAATTAATTGAATTAAGTATAAAACATAAACTGTACTGTTGTGGATCAAAAACTAGGTTACGATTTGTAATTAATGCTAGGGTGGTTGAGCTTCGAGCTTTAATGGCTGTTTCTGCGTTCGAGACTTTAATCGGTCCTCACAGAGTGCCTACGTATCTCGTATTGAGAATCAAGCCAACGTAGTTCTAGGGGTGAAGGAGCAGGTCCTTATATAGGCTGAGAAGCCTTAGAATTATGGTAGGAATTGGAGACTTGGTAGACAAGTCTTTGGGGAAGGTTCTAGATCTATTCCTTGTAGGAATCAGTTTCCATATTGAATTGGATGCCTTGGTGGCTAAGTCTGGTGGAAATAATATCCTTATCCAACTCTTATTGCTGAGCTGTTTATCATCCCCAATATTAATTACGAAATTAATATTATAATTGGGGTTTTGGGCCCACCTGGTGGGCCCCACGTTTGGACCATTCTTGGCCTAATTAATGCCACATTAAATGTGTCTTCAGGGCTTATTTTCAGCCCATATCATTTGCCCCCCAACTTCTAGGAAAGCTGATCAGGCTTTCCTTGAAGTTTTACTTGTCTAACTCGAGACTCGGGTCAGGGTTTATCTTTGTACACTAGTGTTTCACGAGTATTGTCTTTATGTAAAGCGTGGAGCGACCGACGCGTTCACGACAATGTTAATTCGATGCTAATCGGCACTAATCAGCCTTAACGATGCTTAAATAATGTTTAAACGACGTTAAACGGCATAAAACGGCACTAAACGGCGCTAAACGGCCTTAAACAATGTTTAAACAGTGTTAAACAATGTTGAAAGGATAAAATGGCACTCACGGTGCTAAACGACACTACTCGGTGCTAATCGGCACTAAACGGTGCTTAAACGACACTAATCGGTGCTAATCGGCACTAAACGGTGCTTAAACGACAATAATCGGTGCTAATCGGCACTAAACGGTGCTTAAACGATACTAATCGGTGCTAATCAGCCTCAAACGACGCTAAACGGCGATAAACGGTGCTAAACGGAGGAGATTCGGGACAATTGTAACCTCTTCCGGGCAGCGAGTCAGCCGACAAGGGTCCTGGTCAGCTGCCAGGTGCTCCTGGTCGGCTGCCAGGAGATCCTGGTCGGCTGACCCCCCTTGTGGCACCTGGTCGGCTGCCAGGAGATCCTGGTTGCCTTCCGGGTGCTTCTTGATCGCCTGACATGTGCTTCTTGATCGTCTGACATGTTGACGGGAGATCCAGGTTGACTTTAATGATGTCACACGATGCTTAAACGACGTTTCAATGTTTGTGTAAACGACGTTAAATGGCATAAAACGGCACTAAATGGTGCTAATTCGAAGGTCGATGTTTGTCACGGAAAGTGAGAAACCTTCAACAGAACCATCAAACGATTCAATCAAACGATGGGGGGTGCCAAGATGGGTATCGGGAAGTCAGATAGAGCCTCTCCGTGGCTCCTGGTCGGCTGCCAGGTGCTCCTGGTCGGCTGCCAGGAGATCCTGGTCGGCCAGACCCTCTCTTTGGCACCTGGTCGGCTGCCAGGAGATCCTGGTTGCCTGCCAGGTGCTTCTGGTTGCCTGCCAGGTGCTTCTTGATCGCCCGACATATGCTCTAAGTTGCCTGGAAGTGTTTAAATGACGTTTCAATTTATGTTAAACGACGTTGAATGGCATTTGACGACACTACACGGTGCTAATCGATGCTTGAACGATGTGTAGTTGGAGGTCGATGTTCGTTTCAGAAAGTAAGAAATCTTCAACAGAACCATCAAACGATCCGAACAACTGATGGGAGGTGCTAGGAGGTCGGCTGCCAGGAGATCCTGGTCGGCCAGACCCTCTCCATGGCACCTGGTCGGCTGCCAGGAGATCCTGGTCGGCCAGACCCTCCCTGTGGCACCTGGTCGGCTGCCAGGAGATTCTGGTTGCCTGCCAGGTGCTTCTGGTTGCCTGCCAGGTGCTTCTTGATCGCCCGACAGGTGCTCCATGGTTGCTTTGTCGTGCCTCTCGGAGCTTTTCGCGATGCCTGAAGTCTAGTTCTTGAATCACGTCCTTGACATTTGGATGTTGTATACCTCCTTTCAGAACATAATCAGTCTCTTTATTAGCAAAGACTAATTGATAGTGTTTTATCTTCCTTAAACGTAATTAGCTCCTTAAGCTCAGATGAGTGCCTGGGCACAACTTTTACTATATCTTCAGGTAAATCCTTCTTTTCTTTCCCGGAATCATACATACCGGTATAATTATTGCCGGATATAGCAGATGAAATCCATTTTTTTGTATATGAACGATAGATGACCTGCAAACACGAACCAGGCTGTGTTTCAACCTGATATAGGAGGTCATCCATCTTCTATAAAAGAGTGGGAGGAGCCTTCATTTTCATTCACTTCACTTCTTCTTACTTCTAAAATTCTCTCTAAAGCTCTCAAGCTCTAAAGCTTTCAAGTTCTAGCTTTAAGTTCGAGCCCAAGATGGCAGATGGCGACCGCGCTCCAGCTTCGTCATTCTCTATGTCCGAGGCGATGGCCAAGAGAACTTTGGCCAAAACATTGCGAGGTAATCTTCGACTGAATCCCGCTAAATATATTGATCGTCGATTTGATTCTTTAATTGACTTGTTGAGTACCATGAGGGATGCATTTCCCAACAACTCTGAATTAGCTGCGTATCATAGTCCGTCCAAGTTCGATAAGCAAGATGTCGAAAAGATTAAGGAGTTATATGGCTTCCCGGACGCGATCAAGGTTTGCCTTCCTGGCTTAGCTGATAGAACCTGTAATTGGCACCCAGAGAGGCTATGTGTCAACAAGGGTGTCCTTGAAGCAGGCTTGAGATTCCAGGTAGACCAATTCATCATAAGGCTCCTAGCGGAGCTTCAGGTTCACCCCTGCCAATTGTATCCCAATGCATGGCGGGCGATCATCATCTTCATGCTGAGATGCCGGGATCTAGGTATCGAACCAACTACTACAATGTTCCGGAGTATATTTGCCACCAAGAATTCTTCTGAGATTCAGAAGGGATGGGTCACTATTCAGCATAGAACCAATGTTCCACATATTGTGAATGCCTTTTCATTCCCAGATTCCCATCACTACTGGGACAGAGAGTTTATGATTCTGGTATGGCGTGGTGGCGACTGGGGCCAATTCTTTATGTCTAAGTTTGGGGAAGTGCATGATGCTACGCACTTTGTATGTGATCTTGACGAGAAGGAGCTTCTTGATCGTGATAGACTACTTGCTGACGACGGCCGTACTCACTACAAAGTTTTCTTAACCGAGAAGAGACTTGTAGAAGCTGGCCTTAGCTTACTTTCTGTTGATGGTAATTTTTTATCTACATATTATGAACTCTGTTTGTTCTTATTCCGATATCTTTTCTGTTGTCATTTCAGTTGCTGAGGAGATCGACAATCGGCCCGAGAACCAGCCGAAAGTTACTAGAAGGATGATCAAGAAAGCCGAGGCGGCTTGTGTTCAACCTGGGCCGAAGATCCCTCAGTTCCTGTCGGGATGCTGTTCAAAGAGATCGCGGAATGCTGACGGGAGAGTCAAGACCCCCTTCATCCCTGGTTGGGGGATTTGTGAGCAAGATTCTGTCTTGGGATGCCCAGAGTCAGCCTTGGATTGGTCCAAGTTCAGCATCACTCCCCCCGACCTTTTGACAGTAACTGTCGGGGACAAATTCGATGAAGCGGAGAAACTCGGAGCTCAAGCCCTATATCAGGTTTCCAACCTTTCATCCTAGACATAGTGTTTTCACGTAACTTATGATTATAATTGTCTCATTGATTCTTTGTTCCAGGCAAATGCTCAGTTCCAGGCTAGCACTCGACTAGGTCGTGCATACCGAGATGAGAATGTGGCCTTGAAGAAGGAGAAAGCAACTCTTGATGAGAAATACCAAGACTTGGAGTCCAGGGCCATCCGGGCTGAAGCTGATGCTCATTCTCTCCAGAGACAGTATGACTCCTTGTATAACAAAAGGGCAGCAGACTGCAAGCTAGTGGTGAAAGCTTACCAGGAGTCTGAGGATTTCTTTCAGCTTATAGATAAGCATGACGATGAAGTACGCCCGGGTATCGTGTCTGTTGGCTGGGATCGAGCCATCAATGCTGTGAGTAAGAGGCACCCTACTGTGGTTTTCCCGAGGGACTTTCCAAGTCCTTACTGTCAAGTTGCTTCGGGCGCCGGGGCCAACCAAGTAGCTCAGGCTTCGGGCTCCGGCTCTAGGGGAAGTCATCGCCGTTCCGGCTCCGGTTCGATGGGTGTCCGAGCAACTATGGATGGCTCAGTTTCCTCGGATCCTCGAGGGAAACGGCCTATGATCGTGCAGAAGGGGAGAGTAGTTCGCCAAGCAGTTGAAAGGAATTTATGACCGTAGCGGAAGCGTAAATCACATTTACTTGCATAAAAACCTAATTAATCATGTATATAGATTTAAAAATTGTATGAACACAAGAAAAATATCTTGATAGCTTTCCTGGGATTGTTATGAATGTGTCTTTGATTTCCAGCAATCACCCCTCAAGTGTGGAGTGCTCTAATGGTATCCACCAAGATCAAATATCATATAGTAGATTAAGAACAATTGAGAAAATAATTAAAATGATTTGGAATGATTTTGATGAACTTCAAAAGCTCTTAAATCCTCTCAAATCCCCTAGGATGTTTTTGTTAAGTGTTTCTTGTGTGTCTTCCAACTCTTGGAATGCTTGATATTTAAAGAAATAAAGTCTTTACTTTATCTAATTAAATAATCATTTAATAATTAAAACCTTTTTAATTATTAATCCCATTCTGAAAATAATTCTCTCATAAAATTTAATTTCTCAAACTAAATTTTGTAATTAATAATTATTAAGAACTTTTCTTAATTTATTTATAATCTATTAAATCTCATTTAATAAATTATAAATAATTGCTAATTAATTATTTATTCAATAAATAAATAATTCATAGCCATTATTAATTATTCTCATCATCAATAAATATTTAACCTTTTTATGGTGTGACCCTTTAGGTTCAATATTAAGCCGGTAGTAGAAATAAATAATAATAAACTATTTATTATTACTTATACGAATTACTAATTAATTCGTTAAATATAATTACATAAGTAATTAATATTTATTCTACATCGTGAGTGATACTTTTCAATATATCGCGACTATCCGGATAATATGAATTCATTGCTTTGAATATATAAAACCTATTCAGCAAATGGTTACCGTACAATCAATTCCTTCTACCCGACAATATCCCGATTAAATACAAGGCATGGATCGCGTGTCAAGCCTATTTAATTTAATCATATAATTTCTTATACATTATGTCTAGTTCATTTGAATTAGAAACTCTTTCTAACTTCAATTACTCTGGCCAGAGATTCCAGAACTAACATAGTAAGAACATCATAGGATATTCACTTTCTTTTACTGAAAGGGGTAGATTCTTTATCGATCGTTAACTATCTTCATATACAAATTTCTATACCCGGAATAGAACTAATGATTGTCCCTTGAGGACTTAGAACTAAACCAAAACATAGTTCATTGTATATAAGATTACTTTAACGGTCTCAAGTCTAAGGACACTTGTACCACCATCAACTTATGAAGAACTATTAACACGTGAGTAAACTCCATTAGTCGTTCATTAGATCAAGTCACGTTCAGTGAACTTATTCTCCAATAAGCACCTACATACTAGCTATAGTGTCACCACACGAATGTCTATGAGAACAGACATCCTTCCGAGGAAGCAAGCATAGTATGTACCGATCTTTACGGATTGACTAACTCCCAATTAGTTATCCTACGATCGGGAACTATTTAAGTTTAGTGTTATCATCTTCTAGATCTCATTATTATAATCTCATTATAATTCTAAAAGCTTTACTCTAAACTATGGAACTTCTTATTTAAACACTTTAAATAGATAAAGCCCGTAATAAAAACAACAAGTCTTTTATTAATATCAATAAAATCAAATAAGATTACATGAAAGTATTTCCTAACCCATCACACATGATTGGGTTTAGGACAAAATACTATCAAACTCCCACTTGTACTAAAGCCAATCACTCTGGTATCTTATACCCATCTTATCTCTATGTCGATCAAAGTGAGCCTGAGACAATGCCTTAGTAAATGGGTCCGCTATGTTGTTATGTGTGTCAATTCTTACGATGTTGACATCCCCTCTTTCTATGATCTCTCGAATCAGATGAAAGCGCCGCAACACGTGTTTGGAATTCTTATGGGATCTTGGTTCCTTAGCTTGAGCTATTGCAGCGTTGTTATCACAATACAACACTATAGGATCCTCAATGCTAGGAACTACTCCCAAATCAGAAACAAATTTCCTCATCCATACAGCTTCCTTTGCAGCTTCACATGCAGCTATATATTCTGCTTCCGCTGTGGAGTCAGCCGTTGTAGGCTGTTTGGAACTCTTCCAAATTATCGCTCCCCCATTTAGAGTAAATACATACCCTGACTGGGATCTGCTACCATCGCCTTCTGATTGAAAACTAGAGTCAGTATAACCCTCAATTTTCAATTCAGATCCACCAAAAACAAGAAAAACATCTTTAGTCCTTCTCAAGTACTTCAATATGTTCTTCACTGCTTTCCAGTGTTCTTCACCTGGGTTAGACTGATATCTGCTCGTCACACTAAGTGAATGAGCAACATCAGCTCTAGTACATAACATCGCATACATGATGGATCCTATTGCCGAGGCATAAGGAATCCTACTCATGCGCACCCTTTCCTCATATGTCTTTGGAGACATCTTCTCGGAAAGAGTAATCCCATGACTAATAGGAATGAGACCTCTTTTCGAGTTCTCCATACTAAACCGTTTTAGCACTTTATCAATGTATGTACCTTGGGATAGGCCAATCGTTCGATTAGATCTTTCTCTATAGATCTTCATCCCTAAAATATAGGATGCCTCTCCCAAGTCCTTCATAGTGAAGTTCTTTGATAGCCAGACCTTGACTGATTGTAACATCGGTATATCATTTCCTATTATAAGTATGTCATCCACATACAATATAAGAAATGTTACCGCGCTTCCACTAACCTTCTTGTAAACACATGGTTCATCTAAGTTTTTGATAAAATCAAACTCTTTGATTGTCTCATCAAAACGGATGTTCCATCTTCGAGAAGCTTGCTTCAAACCATATATGGTTCGCAGCAGTCTACATATTAGATTTTCGTTTCCACTGGAAACAAAACCCTCTGGCTGTGTCATATACACTTCCTCTTCAAGTTTCCCATTGAGGAAGGCCGTCTCCATTTGCCAGATCTCGTAATCATAGTAGGCTGCATCGCAAGCAAAATCCTAATGGATTTGAGCAAGGCTACAGGCGAAAAGGTTTCATCAAAGTCAATCCCTTGTCTTTGTTTGAATCCTTTTGCCACAAGCCTGGCCTTATAGGTCTCCACCTAGCCATCTGCTCCTAACTTTCGTTTGTATATCCATTTGCACCCAATGGGTTTAACTCCTTCAGGTGCCTCAACCAAAGTCCACACTTGGTTTATATACATCGAGTCCATTTCGGATTTCATGGCATCCTGCCATTTCTCTGAGTCATTACAACTCACAGCCTCTTCATAAGTCATAGGGTCCTCATCATCAACAAATGACAAATCATCATCATTTTCAATGACAAGCCCGTAATATCTTTCGATTGGGCGGGACACTCTCTCTGACTTACGTAAAGGTTGTTCTACAGAAGGTTGTTCTTTCTGAACAGGTACTTCTTCTCTAATCTTTGCATTTTGTGGTTCTTGAACTTCATCAAGTTCAATATTTCTCCCACTGCTTCTATCAAGGAGGAACTGTTCCTCTAAGAAGTGTGCGTGTCTAGAAACAAATATCCTTTGATTAGAAGGATCATAGAAATAATATCCATGACCTTCTTTAGGATATCCCACAAAACTGCATTTCACGGATCTAGGTTCCAACTTATCATGTTCAACTTTCTTGACATAAGCTGGACACCCCCAAACCTTAACATGTTTAAGACCTGGTTTCTTCCTACTCCACATCTCATGTGGGGTCGTGAGAACCGATTTAGAAGGCACCTTGTTCAGTAAATACGCTGACGTCTCTAAAGCATAACCCCATAGTGATACTGGAAGATCAGTAAAGCTCATCATGGACCTCACCATATCTAATAGAGTACGATTCCTTCTCTCAGATACTCCATTTAATTGTGGAGTATAGGGAGGGGTCCATTGAGAAACTATACCATTTTCTTTAAGATAACCTAAAAACTCTCCGCTTAAGTACTCACCTCCTCGATCTGATCGAAGAACTTTTATACTACGTGCGGTTTGTTTTTCTACTTCATTTCTATATTCCTTGAACTTTTCAAAAGCTTCGGATTTGTATTTCATAAGATATACATATCCTAACCTGGATCGATCATCCGTAAAAGTAATGAAGTATGAAAATCCTTCTCTAGCATTTGTTGACATTGGTCCACATACATCTGTGTGTACCAAGTCTAACAACCCCGCAGCTCTTTCTCCATGTCCAGTAAATGGAGATTTAGTCATTTTACCCATGAGACAAGACTCGCATGTAGGATATGATTCAAAATCAAAATGTTCTAGTAACTTATCCTTATGTAATGTGCGAAGTCTGTTCTCACTAATATGACCTAGTCTGCAGTGCCATAAATAAGTTGGATTTTTATTATCTCTTTTTCTTTTATTATTAGGTTGTTCAATTTGAAACAAATTATGTTCTAAGTCACATATATACAAACCATTATGTAATGTACCGTATCCATAAGTAATATTATTTCTCTTAATTAAACATTTATTATTCTCAACAATAAATGTAAAACCATCCGAATCAAGTACAGGAATAGAAACAATATTTCTTACAATTGATGGTACATAATAACATTTATTCAACACAATAGTTTTGCCCGTAGGCATATGCAAAGGAAATGATCCTACAGCTGCAGCAGCAACTCTTGCTCCATTGCCCATCAATAGAATCACTTCATCTTCCCCCAGAGATCTACTTTGCTTTAGTCCCTGCAACGAATTGCAAATATGAGACCCACAAGCAGTATCCAATACCCAAGTAGAAATCTGACTTAAAGACATATTTAGTTCAATCATGAACATACCTGTATCAGAAGCGGTAATCTCATTGCCCTTATTATTCTTTAACTCTGCAAGGTAAACCTTGCAGTTCCTCTTCCAGTATCCCACCTTGTTACAGTGGAAGCAAACTGCTTTGCTTTTTGGGTCAGCCTTTGGTGGAACAGGCTTATTCTCACCCTTTTTCTTATTCTTCGGCTTCCAGTTCCTCTTCCTCTTAGTAGAGGTACTGGCACCGATCATAAGAACAGAACCCCTTTTGGAGGGAAAATTCGCCTCAGCAGTTTTCAGCATGTTGTAGAGCTCAGCTAAGCTGACATCCAGCTTGTTCATGTGAAAGTTCATAACGAACTGCGAGAACGAATCCGGGAGTGACTGCAAGACTAAATCTTGGCATAACTCCCCATCCATGACAAAACCTAACTGCCCTAGATGCTCAATCAGATTGATCATCTTAAACACATGGTCATTCACAGACGACCCTTCAGCCATTCTACATTGGAATAGCTCTTTCGATATATCATATCGAGCGGTTCTCCCTTGTACATCATAAAGCTCCTGAAGATGTATCAGAATGGTAGGAGCATCCATTTTCTCATGTTGCTTCTGTAACTCAGGTGTCATGGATGCTAGCATGACACATTGAGCAACATTAGCAGCATCTAACCAGTCATTATACACTTCTCGTTCCTGGAAAAGTGCATCATCAGAAGGAGGTACAGGTAAAGGCGAGTCAAGCACATAATCCTTCTTCTCAGCCCTGAGAACGATTCTCAGGTTTTGAAGCCAATCAGCATAATTGGGACCAGTCAATTTGTTCGCATCAAGTATGCTACGGAGTGATAGAGTAGAAGACATGATCTATAAATCTGAAATTTGTGAACACATAACAACATTAGTAGATATCCAATTTTATTATAACACCTTATGAATCGGGTCTTTATTCATAGGTGGCTCCCACAGTTTTATTAAAATTATACAACCCTCAAATGTATAACTTAAGCATTCTCAATGCATGTGAGAATAGGGATCCTACTTTCCATTATATAACCTCGGCTGTAGCATGAAACACTATGTAATGTTCCATAGGCAGATAACTCTTTATCAATTACATCTCATGTTATTCCCTAATTCCATTTAGCCTCTTGAATCATTGAATCATGGCTGTAGCACGTCTAAATTCAATATTCTAAGTCAAGTGAGACCCAACATCTCGTTAAATTAATAAGATCTCAATAGCCCACGGCTGTAGCACGTAACGAAAATTGGATTCTAATTAATTATACGCATCTCATGTAATAGACAAGTAATTCCTATTTTTGAAAACGAAGCCCTCGGCTGTAGCACGAAACGACAAAGCTCAAAACTAAGAATTACTTTCTACCATGTTGGAAGGCTATGACCGACACAAGCCCATTGTGACATTGGCCATTTTATTACTTGATATTAAATAACGAGGGATTTTATATTATTTATGTTATGAAACGTTTTCGTTAAAACCTAAAGTCAAACATGCATTTTATATACGATATATAAAACTATATATATTATCTCATGGCATTTCTATGCACACATATATATAGGCAAACATGTTATATCATGTTAAACATTGTTAAACATCTATATGAAACAATATTAGTATTTTAAAGCATTTTAACACAATTAAAACGGGCTTTAAAACACTTCCGGAAGCTATAACCATTTTAAAATTAATTTTTAAAATTTATTTGACCACTCCATTAGATCCGTCTCGAAAAAATGAATCCAACGATATATTATACGCCTCAAACGGAGTTACGGATCAACGGGAAAAATCAAAATACGAATCAGGGCCATTTCTGTCATCTACAACCCCTGTAACGCATTACCAGAATGCGTTATAAGCCATAAATAACATATTCATTGTGTAACGCATTCAACAGACGCGTTACATAGTGATGACGTCATGCTGACGTCAGCATCCGGCCCGACCCTGACCCGACCCGATATCCGACCCGACCCGACGCGTGAGATGCACGCGCGGCGCGTGAGCCGCCAGCGCGTGCCCCCCACGCGCGGCAGACAGACGCGCGCACTGTTCCTTTTTTTTTTTCTGCCGACAGATTTGAATAAACCATTTTTATTCTTATCTTTGTGTTCAGTCGACCAGTCCTTTTGTTTTCAGCCCACCAACCCAATAATACTACCTTTTGGGCCCCCAACAATAATTACCCATCTAGATATTTTTATAAATAATATATATATTTATAAACAGATTATTATTTATTAATTTCTAAACTCTTTAAAAATTAATAATAAATAATCTATACATGGGAAAATTATGAAACTTTTTCTGGGACTTCTAAAACACTTGTAGAAAATATATCAGTGATCAAAATTATTTTAAAAAATAATTTATTAATTAATTCGTAATTAATTTGATTATAGCCTCCTAGAACTTCAAAAATTCATAACTAATTCATACAAGCTTGAAAAATTCCGAAATTTTTTATGGAATCTATATACATGCAACCTATGCTCTGATACCATTGAAAGGAATTTATGACCATAGCGGAAGTGTAAATCACATTTACTTGCATAAAAACCTAATTAATCATGTATATAGATTTAAAAATTGTATAAACACAAGAAAAATACCTTGATAGCTTTCCTGGGATTGTTATGAATGTGTCTTTGATTTCCAGCAATCACCCCTCAAGTGTGGAGTGCTCTAATGGTATCCACCAAGATCAAATATCATATAGTAGATTAAGAACAATTGAGAAAATAATTAAAATGATTTGGAATGATTTTGATGAACTTCAAAAGCTCTCAAAATCCTCTCAAATCACCTGGGATGTTTTTGTTAAGTGTTTCTTGTGTGTCTTCCAACTCTTGGAATGCTTGATATTTAAAGAAATAAAGTCATTACTTTATCTAATTAAATAATCATTTAATAATTAAAATTTAATTATTAATCCCATTCTGAAAATAATTCTCTCATAAAATTTAATTTCTCAAACTAAATTTTGTAATTAATAATTATTAAGAACTTTTCTTAATTTATTTATAATCTATTAAATCTCATTTAATAAATTATAAATAATTGATAATTAATTATTTATTCAATAAATAAATAATTCATAGCCATTATTAATTATTCTCATCATCAATAAATATTTAACCTTTTTATGGTGTGACCCTTTAGGTTCAATATTAAGCCGGTAGTAGAAATAAATAATAATAAACTATTTATTATTACTTATACGAATTACTAATTAATTCGTTAAATATAATTACATAAGTAATTAATATTTATTCTACATCGTGAGTGATACTTTTCAATATATCGCGACTATCAGGATAATATGAATTCATTGCTTAGAATATATAAAACCTATTCAGCAAATGGTTACCGTACAATCAATTCCTTCTACCCGACAATATCCCGATTAAATACAAGGCATGGATCGCGTGTCAAGCCTATTTAATTTAATCATATAATTTCTTATACATTATGTCTAGTTCATTTGAATTAGAAACTCTTTCTAACTTCAATTACTCTGGCCAGAGATTCCAGAACTAACATAGTAAGAACATCATAGGATATTCACTTTCTTTTACTGAAAGGGGTAGATTCTTTATCGATCGTTAACTATCTTCATATACAAATTCCTATACCCGGAATAGAACTAATGATTGTCCCTTGAGGATTTAGAACTAAACCAAAACATAGTTCATTGTATATAATATTACTTTAACGGTCTCAAGTCTAAGGACACTTGTACCACCATCAACTTATGAACAACTATTAACACGTGAGTAAACTCCATTAGTCGTTCATTAGATCAAGTCACGTTCAGTGAACTTATTCTCCAATAAGCACCTACATACTAGCTATAGTGTCACCACACGAATGTCTATGAGAACAGACATCCTTCCGAGGAAGCAAGCATAGTATGTACCGATCTTTACGGATTGACTAACTCCCAATTAGTTATCCTACGATCGGGAACTATTTAAGTTTAGTGTTATCATCTTCTAGATCTCATTATTATAATCTCATTATAATTCTAGAAGCTTTACTCTAAACTATGGAACTTCTTATTTAAACACTTTAAATAGATAAAGCCCGTAATAAAAACAACAAGTCTTTTATTAATATCAATAAAATCAAATAAGATTACATGAAAGTATTTCCTAACCCATCACACATGATTTGGTTTAGGACAAAATACTATCAGCAGTCCCCTCAAACAGGGTAGTTGAAGATAGCTCATCTTCCGAGGAGGAAGAGGTTGAGGCGATGGAAGTGACAGCTCCACCAGTGGCGGTAGCCGAACCGGGTAAGGGCCATGCTGAGGAAAGCTCTGAGGAAGAGAGTGACGAGGAGGAGAGTAGCGAGGAAGAGACTGATGAGGAGGAGAACGGCGAGGAGGATTCCTCGGATGAGTAGCTGGGATCGCTTCGGGCCTTGCATGGCCTAGCTTAGCCGTATGTGGCTTTCATTTCTAGTCTTTCAATCACGGTCCTTCGTGATTAAACTTTTATTTGGCTTAAATGATGTAACCCTAACTGTTGGCCCTTCGGGGTCTTTATTTATGCACTTGTTTGTTTTATTCGTATGTTCATTTATTTTCGGTACTTGGTCTTCCTAGACTCACACTCAACAGGTGCTTGGTACATAAACAAAACATAGAAAAATGGAAAACAAGTTTGCATTAATAACTCAAAAAGGGTTCAACCCTTACACAGCTCATTATTGTCCTACTCGGGGCATCAAACCCTGGGATGGTTTCATCGAACCTTATTTCTACTTCTCCTACTAGATAAATAAAAAACTACATCCTTGCAGAGGCAGCTTAAACATAATAAATCTTGAGGTTCAAGGCATGCCAAGTACGGGGCACCTCAACCCCGTCCAAGGTCTCCAACTTATATGATCCTCGTCCCAACGTCCTCCTAACTCGATACGGCCCTTCCAAGTTTGGGGCTAGTTTTCCTTTCTGGCCAACTCCAGAAGCCTCGATCTTCCTCAGAACCAAATCACCTTGCTGAAAGAACCTCTCCTTAACCCTGTGGTTGTAATAGAAGGATGCTTTCTTTTGATGCTCCGCATTTTTGGCGTTTGCCTCGTCCCTGACTTCATCAATCAGATCTAGGGCGAGCCTCATACCTTCTTCATTTGTCTCAGGTTCAAATGCCTCCACTCGAGGTGATGCATGCATGATCTCCAGTGGCACAACTGCCTCAGCTCCATAAGCTAGCAAAAACGGGGTTGCTCCTGTGGTCACCTTACAAGTAGTGCGATAAGCCCAGAGTATAGGCAGTAACTCGTCCACCCAAGTGCTCATTGAGCGTTCAACCCTTTTCTTAAGTCCAACGAGGATGATCCGGTTGGCCACCTCGGCCTGTCCATTTGCTTGCGGATGTGCTACTGAGGTAAAACGAAGCTCAATAGCATTCTCCTCACAGTACTTCTTAAATTCTTCATTATTGAACTGTGTCCCATTATCCGTCACAAGGATTCGTGGGATGCCATATCTGCAGATTATGTTCTCCCAAAAGAACTGGGAAACTTGCTTGGTGGTTATTTTGGCTAAAGGCTTAGCCTCAATCCACTTGGTGAAGTAGTAAATGGCGACAATCAAAAACTTCCTCTGTGCTGATGCCATAGGGAAAGGACCAAGAATGTCCATCCCCCACATTGCAAACGGAATGGGGGAACTGACTAATGTTAACATCTCAGGCGGCTGCCTGACAATCGGAGCATGTTTCTGGCACTTGTCACACCTCTTGACATAATCCTGTGCATCGGCCAGCATCTCTGGCCAATAGAATCCCAAACGAGTTATTTTGTGAGCCAGGGCCCTGCCCCCCAGGTGCTGCCCACAGATCCCTTCATGAACTTCTTCAAAAGCTTCCCTTGCCTCTTGGGGCCTCAAGCACTTCAAGTACGGGATGACAAATGATCTCTTGTACAGAATGCCCTCAATCAAAGTGTATCTCAATGCTCTTACTGAAAGTTTTCATGCCTCCAAGGCATTGTCTGGGAGCCACCCGGTCTCAAGGTGTGCCTTGATAGGATCTATCCAAGAGCTTCCCACATCAATTGGTGCCACTAATTTCGAGTCGATAGTCGGGGCCTTCAAGACCTGGAAGTAAACACTCCCTGCATAGTTTTCTATCTCGGAAGAAGCGAACTTAGATAGGGCATCGACCTTAACGTTCTCTTCTCTCGGGATGTGTTCTACATAACACTCATCAAACTGAGTCATGACAGCTTTCACAACTCGAAGATACTTTGCCATAGTTTCATCCTCGGCCTCAAATTCACCATTTGCTTGAGAGACTACTAATCTTGAATCTCCACAAACTTTGAGATTCTTGACTCTCATGATTCTGGCCAAGCCTAAACCAGCTATCAAGGCCTCATACTCAGCTTCATTGTTGGTTGTCTGAAAATCCAACTTCAAAGCATATTCGACTGTGAACCCATCGGGGCTTTGCAATACTAAGCCTGCGCCACTAGATTTTGTTTTTGATGCTCCATCAAAATAGAGCACCCAATATTCCTTCTGATCAGGTTCAAGTTCTCCATCTTTATCTTGCTTCTTAGGGGTTGTTATCATCTCCTGCCCCCTGACTTCTTGGTTGCTAATGGTGCATTCAACCACGAAGTCAATGCCTGAGCCTTAATGGCTGTTCGAGGCTTATACGTGATGTCAAATTCTCCAAGTTCAATCGCCCACTTGATTAGCCTTCCACTAGCCTTCGGGCTATGCAAAATGTTTCTCAACTGTTGGTCCATCAGGACTTCAATCTTATGTGCCTGGAAGTACGGGCATAACTTCCTCGAGGCTGTTATCAATGCCAAGGCGAACTTCTCAATGGGAGAGTAATTCAGCTCAGCCCCGTGTAACACCTTGCTCACATAGTAGATAGGTTTCTGGACCTTCTTTTATTCTCGAATGAGAACGGCGCTCAACGCTTGGTCAGATACCGCCAGGTATAGATAAAGAGTCTCCCCGGGACTAGGTTTGGCCAGCAACGGGGCTTCAACCATGTACTTCTTCAGTTGTTCAAAGGCCTCTTGGCTCTCAGGGGTCCACTCAAAATTTTTCACCTTCTTCAATGCTTGAAAGAAAGGCAATCATTTGTCACCAGACTTGGAGATGAATCTTCCTAAAGCCGCTACCCGGCCTGTCAACTTCTGCACATCTCTTATAGAGCGTGGTGGCTCCATGTCTAAGATCGCCTTGATGTTGTCAGGGTTGGCCTCTATGCCTCTCTTTGAAACCATCAGACCCAAAAATTTGCCTGATCCAACGCCAAAGGCACACTTGGCTGGATTCAACATGATTTTGTGGTGCCTCAGCACTTCGAATGCCTCTCTGAGGTGCTTAATGTGGTCTGCCTTGAACAGGCTCTTGACTAGCATGTCATCAACATAGACCTCCATGGTTTTTCCAATCAGATGGGCGAATATCTTATTCACCAGTCGTTGGTAAGTAGCTCCTGCATTTTTTAGACCGAAAGCCATAACAAGATAGCAGAAAACACCGAAGTCAGTTATGAAAGATACCTTAGGGATGTCATCCTTGTGCATCTTAATCTGATTGTACCCGCTGAAACCATCCATGAAGCTCAGCATCTCATGTCCAGCTGTGGCATCTATTAACATGTCTATCCTTGGTAAAGGGAAGCAATCCTTAGGGCATGCGTCATTCAAGTCGGTGAAGTCTATACACATCCTCCACTTACCGTTGGCTTTCTTGACCATCACAGGGTTAGCCAACCATTCTGGAAACTGAATCTCTTCAATAAACCCAGCTTCTAAGAGCTTTTCCACTTCTTGCTTTATGGCCTCTTGCCTTTCAGGTGCAAAGTTCCTCTTCTTCTGCTGTATTATCTTCCGATTAGGATCGACATTCAATCTGTGAGTTATGAGTTGGGGATCAATCCCTGGCATATCAGCTGCTGTCCAAGCAAACACATCGCTATTTTCCTGCAAGAATGCTGTCAACTTGCCCATCAGGGGTTCCTTCAAAGAGGCTCCGATATAAGTCACCTTTTCAGGGTCACCTAGCTCCAGAGGAATAGGTATTAAGTCCTCTGCTGGCTTTCCTCGGTGTTCATCATCACCACGGACATCCATGTCTTCGATCGGAAGTACCTGCCCCCCGATTCCATCAGCCCTTAACGCGGATACGTAACAACTTCTTGCCATCTTCTGATCACCCTTTTGTTCTCCAACACCATTCCTGGTTGAAAACTTAATCTTCATATGATATGTGGAGGCCACAGCCTTGAATGCATGAAGTCCAGTCCTTCCTAGGATTGCGTTATAAGTCGAGGATGCCTTGATCACAAGGAAATTCAGCATCTGAGTAGCTTCCTTAGGTTCCTGTCCAATAGTCATGGGCAATTGAATAGTACCTTCGACCTTGGACTCAACTCCATTAAATCCGTAGATTGGCATGTTGGTGGGGGTCAACTGAGAATCGGTGTACCCCATTTTCACAAACGCATCGTGAAACAAGATATCAACAGAAGCTCCATTGTCTATCAAGACTCGTTTCACCTCCGAGTTTCCAATCACAGGAGTTATGACCAACGGGTCGTCATGGGGGAACTTTACCCCTTCAAGATCTGAATCATCAAACCCAATAACTATTTCCGTCCTAGCACGTTTTGGGGCGTCTCCCACGATGTGCATTACTTCTCTGGCATACGCTTTTCGAGAGTTTCGAGTCGTGCCGGCCGCTGTCGGGCCTCCCCAAATCATATTAACAACTGGCCCTCGGGGCTGTGGGTTACGATCACGATCACGATCGTTATCTCTTCTGTCATTGTCTCTCCTGTCATAGTCCCTTCTTTGGGTTCCACGATCATCATTCTTCGTGAACCTGCTTAGCTTTCCTTTTCGGATCAAGAACTCAATCTCATCTTTCAACTGTCTACAATCATTTGTATCATGACCCACATCACGGTGGTACCTACAGTATTGATCCTTGTTTCTCTTCGTGGGATCACCCCTAAGTGGCTTCGGCCATCGGAAGTCTTTATCCTTCTCAATATCTAGCAAGATCTGACTCCTAGGAGCGTTCAGCCTTGCATAATCAGAAAACCTCGGTCCCAAACCCTTCTTTGGTGGTGACTCGGAATCCTTGCTAGTCCGGGGATACTTGTCCCTAGCATCATACTCTTGCTCTTGCTTTCGTTTCTTCGAATCATTAGAACCCTTGCCATTGCCTCCTGTGGTTTCCTTCTTCATGCTGTCCTCAGCCTTGATATATTTGTCGGCCCTCCGTTGAAGCTCGACCATATTTTCAGGAGGATGTTTTGCCAAAGACCTTTTAAAGAAGAGATCAGTGGTTCCGTGTTCCAGGGCTACCATGGCCACCTTATTTTCCAGATCAGTGATATTCAGCGTCTCCTTGGTGAACCGCTTGAGGTAATCCCTCAGATTCTCGTTCTTCCCCTGCACCACATACATAAGGGATGCAGAACTTTTTTCATGAACTCTCCCACTAATGAACTGGCTGACAAAGGCGGCACTCAGCTCTTTGAATGAGCCAATTGAGTTTGCAGGTAAGCGGCTATACCACCTTTGAGCCATGCCAGACAGGGTTTGAGGGAACGCCCTACACTTTAAGGCGTCGCCCGTTCCATCATAGGCCTTGATTGTCGGCATCTTGAACTTCCTTGAGATGCGAGCATTCATCACCTCCTCAGTAAACGGGGGTGTGGGATCATCAGGATCCCCAAGTGGCATCAGATCCTTAGGGTTGCTTCTGGGGGTCTCCACCCTTGTTGACTTTTTAGTTGGGGCTTCGGCCCTTCGCTGTCTCCTTGAAGGCCTCTCCAGATCTATAATGGGAATCCTCCCTGTATCTGGTGGAGGTCGAATCAGACTTCGCCTTTCTTGCTCTAGCAATATCATCCTTCAACCTTTGGATCTCAGCTTCATGAGCCTTAATCCTTTCCTCAGACGTTCGTGGAGGTCCATCATGAATTCTTTGGGACCTCCTTCGAGGTTCTTTACTAGCACGTCGCCTCTTCGGGGCTTCATCGCAATCATCGTTGTCATCCTCAGACGTTGAATCATCAGTATAGGGACCAGAGTAATCATCGTACTCTCGATCTCGGATCTGTAAGGCATGACCGCTCGGTCCAGGTTCCCTGTGTTGAGGGGGATAGTTAGGCAGCCCATACATCGAGTTGGTATTCAGAGGGAGATCCGTGGTGTGGATCTGTACCCCCGGAGGCAGCGTACGACCAGCGCTATCAAGAGGAGAAACCACCATCTAAAGAGGGTTAGTTTCTTGGCTTTGAGGGATAGTCACGGGTAAAGTTCCCTCAACATGGGGAATCGTCCCTGAGGGTTGAGAGGTTAGAGGTTGAATGACCGTCCCTGTTGGTGGGGGTAATTGTCCTTCTTCAGCGGTGATGAGCGGATCAGAGATGGCAGGTGGAGCAGAGCTAAGGGGTATGGCCTCAGTCGATGTTGTTCTTCGTGTTTGAACCATGGTTGATGTTTTCTTCCCACAGACGGCGCCAAATGTTGTGGATCAAAAACTAGGTTACGATTTGTAATTAATGCTAGGGTGGTTGAGCTTCGAGCTTTAGTAGCTGTTTCTACGTTCGAGACTTTAATCGGTCCTCACAGAGTGCCTACGTATCTCGTATTGAGAATCAAGCCAACGTAGTTCTAGGGGTGAAGGAGCAGGTCCTTATATAGGCTGAGAAGCCTTAGAATTATGGTAGGAATTGGAGACTTGGTAGACAAGTCTTTGAGGAAGGTTCTAGATCTATTCCTTGTAGGAATCAGTTTCCATATTGAATTGGATGCCTTGGTGGCTAAGTCTGGTGGAAATAATATCCTTATCCAACTCTTATTGCTGAGCTGTTTATTATCCCCAATATTAATTACGAAATTAATATTATAATTGGGGTTTTGGACCCACCTGGTGGGCCCCACGTTTGGACCATTCTTGGCCTAATTAATGCCACATTAAATGTGTCTTTAGGGCTTATTTTCAGCCCATATCATGTACAATTCATTCTATTTAAATGTATATAATTGGTAATTAATTTTCTTTGATGTAAAAAATTCTCTATAAATTAATAATTATTAATTTATCGATTAATTAATAACTCTCTAAATTAATAGAATTTTCCGGTCCCAACTATATTAATTTATAGAGGTTTTACTGTATCATGTTCATATTATTACTTTCATTTCAAAATACATGTTTCTTTTTGAAAAATGAATTTGTCCCATATTATATGTTCATTTTTTTTTCAATACAAATTTAAGTATAATTTTTCAAAACTCTCTACATTTATCATATCTAAAATTTGACTTTTTTCAAATTAAACACTATTTTCATTTTTTAATGTTTTAATTAAGAGTATTAGTTGGAAAATTTTATCGACTAACCTTTCTTTTAATATGTATGTTTTTTACAAAATAGACATGTTATGAGCTACTAGTTGCTCTTAAAATAGGGAAGAAATTTAAGAGCCACTAAAAGTCTCTTTAACCAACATTTTTATTTTCTCTCTTCAATTATTGAGTTAAAAACTAGAATAGAGAAGTTTTTGGAGATGCCCTCATCCGAAACTATGATCTCACCTAATGGTTGTATTCTCATTTTCTATCCATCAGTTAATGGTATTGGTTGTTCTGTGATCGTTCGTCATGTCTCGTACTTAAATCTTGCTCTTATTACCATGATGCACCGCGCAGTGGTGACAAAGATATTTCTATAACAAATTCCAACCAAATTAGTTAAAATGTATAATTAAACTAATGTTCTATAAAATAATAATCATGCAAAATTTATTAACCCCTGTAAAAGATTGTACTCCAACCAAATTAGATATAAGATATAATGATTGGTTATATTTTAAAAATAATATTTTAGTATTATTTCTATTAGTCATAAATAGATCATAGATTTTACTGTGATATACTCTGTAAATAGAGTTGTCGAAAATAAAGTATGATGCAACAAGGATATTACATACTTTTTGATGAAAAGGAGAACAAAGAAAGTGCAAAACTACAGAATTGGTGAAGATGCAACCAATTCAAACTTTAAGTAGTCACCCAAAACGGCTCCCTGTGACATAATCCTCCTCAGTGGTACCATTTCCACTTTCCTTGCAGCTCTGTGGCCTTCCAATCTTTTCCATTCCCATTTTAACCTCAACATCACTTTCATTTTCATCCACATCCTTGTCCATGATGTTTACAACACTTTTTTCATCTTTCAGATTTTCAGCAATATCATCTTCTTGGATTTCTAAGTTTAGTTTCTGCATGCAACTCTTCGAAAACCTTAGCTGTAACCGGCCATGAGCTCGGTGAGCTTCAAAACAAGTACCAATAGATGGTGCTTCCACAACTTTGATGATTAGCCTTCCTTCTTCTCGATGATGCCTAACTTGATACGAATTCGAGCTTCTTATAGTTGTCAGGGGAGGTGGAAAACTACGCGAATTCGCCTTCTTTGCCATTGAAATTTTCCTGATACTTTGGTGATGTTCCCTTGACGGTTTCTCATTTCTTGATTCCAAAATGCTGCTTTCACTTGTGTCACTGCCTGTTTCATTCCCCAAATTTTCGGTACATAATTCTAAGCTCTTCTCATTAAGCCTAGGTGAAGTAAAGGACTTGGAAACATTAGGTTGAGATGAATTTGAAAGAGACTGAAGGAAACACCAACTACTCAAATCAAGATTTGGGATCATGTGGCTTGTGGCAATATTATTTTCAGGGAAGATAGATTCTCTTTGTATGGATTTTGGTGCAGTCAATGTAAGCAGCAGAGTGTCTGTGTCCTTGACTTGGGGATCAAGACATGATTGTAAGCCTTGACACATTACTTTTGACATGGCTCTATTGGAATAATTCAATGGTTTTTCTTGCTAGAGAGACTTGAGTGATTTTGGAGAAGTTGGTAATATGAAGATGAGCAAAACATGAGAAGATGTTGGCTATATATAGACTAGTATAGTGCCCGCTGCCGCAGGCTGTACATGCATCAACTTACTATTGAGCTGCTTTCCATTTGTGGTTATAACATATATATGAGGTTAATAAACCTGTGTTTATGAACTGCTGTTGAAGATTCCCTTATTCCATGCATTTGTTCTCTTTTTTTAATTCTCCTTTTTTATCCCCTTTCCGAAAGGTTAAATTCATTAAATGGAGACGCAAACACTCTTCTCCTCTTTCTTTCCGGACAGTTTTTATGAAAAGAATAGAATTTTGTTCGTTTCCTTTTTCCTCATTCTCTAACATGTTTTTGTTAATGTATAAAGTTTGAAATGGGCTGTGGTTTGGTTTTACAGTTATGAGCCCATTATCATGGGCCTGATCTCCAGAGCTTTGAAGAACTCATTGTCTCCGATATATAAAATAATTCTTGTATAGAACATTATTTCTAACCTTCTCTCCCTTCTAAGCCTAGCCTCCATTAAAGAGTTTTGAGGGGCTTCCATCGATTTTGAATGGTGGAAAGCCCCAATTCCTTTTCGTTTTTCTGCTTTCATATTTTGTTTCCTTCAATAAATCTCCCATTTTATTTGGGTTTCAATAAATTCTCAATTTATTTGGGTTGTGTTAGGCTCTCTTTGTGAGAGTTGGGTTTTTTGTTTTGATTGTGTTTTCCATGGCCGAGGTTATACATCGGCAAGATTTTCGCTTCTTGATTATGAATGGGGTTCATGATTTAATGATGAAATTTTGTATGGGATTACAGTTCTGGTCGATAGCTCAGACAATAGCTCCATCGGGGCATGATGAGGAGGGTACTAGTAATCCAACGAGGATGCATGAAGTGGGTACTTGTATTTGTATATACATTATCTTCAAAATATCGTTAAACTGTCTCTTCATGAGAACAAACGATTACAATTTAGTGTTTGTTCGACTCGATCATTGATGTAGATGCCGTATGACTTTTTATTATTGAATTAACACCTTTATTCTTTAAAAAAAAGTAATTATTCTTATTTCATTCATTTAGTAATGAGTGTTCAGTTTTGATTATTAAAAATACTAGCTTATAGTCCGTGCAAATCACGAATTATTTTTAATTTTTTATAATTTATTTATAGTGTAATATGATATTATAAATATTAATTTTAATATGTTATTGGAAGAATTTGAACTTTAAAATTTTGTATATAATAGTTTTAATATAAATATAAACTAATATGTTGTTGGCGTAAATCGAACTCTAGACTTTTGTATATAACAATTTTTTGTATTTTGTACCGTCACGATAAATTTGAATTAAAAATCTAAAGGTTGTGAATAGTTTAGTTAACCAAATTACAGACTACAAATTATCTTTAGTTTGCTTATAATAATATAGTATAGATGTGAAAAATCATGTTTTAATTACGCAATAATATCTAGATATTAAAATATAAGATTTAGTTATTTTTAGAGTCGGTTCGATTCCTTACAGTACATAATTATATAAAATTTATTTAGTTTAATTTTTTTAGTTTTACCACGTGTTCAATTTACTATAACAACAACATTAATTAGTGTTTATTTATTAAATACTTTTATCGTTCAATTTTCTACAAATACGTATTTAAATCATACTTATTAATTATATTTATTCTCAATAATTTATTAATATGATTATTTTAATCTCGGCTCGTGCTTTGTTAAAATTAATATTTTAATTTCAAATCGTACTCGATCCATACCCGTTTTACGCACGGGTGTATGTAATAATTTTTAGTATTAAATATAAATTAATATGTTGTTGGCGGGAATCGAACCTTAATTTTTTTTATAATTTATTTATACTGTAATATGATATTATAAATATTAATTTTAATATGTTATTCGAAGAATTCGAACCTTAAATCATTGTATATAATAGTTTCAATATTAAATATAAATTAATTTGTTGTTGGCGGGAATCGAACTCTATACCTTTGTATATAACAACTTTTAGTATTTTGTATCTAACGATCATGATAAATATAAATTAATTTGTTGCTGGTGGGAATCGAACTCTATACCTTTGTATATAACAACTTTTAGTATTTGGTATCTAACGATCACGATCTATTTGAATTGAAAATCTAACGGTTGTGAATAGTTTAGTTAACCAAACTACAAAAGATCTTTAGTTTCCTTATAATAATATAGTATAGATTTAAATAGATAAGAATTGTTAAATTTAATATTAAGAAAATATTTAATATTTTCATCTAACAGAGATTTATGGTAAATAAAACATATTTTTATACTATGTTATTTAAATTATATTCAATATTTTCATATTAAATATTTAGGTGTTCACAATAGAACAAAAATTTAACTTATAATTACAGAATAATTATTATGCACAAAAATATTATCATTTTAGCAATCTTTATTTAAGATATAAGATTAAATATTGAAAGCAATTTAATTTATCTTCGAATACTATTTATTATTATTCAAAAATTAGATGTAACATGATGAAATATTAAAGATAATATAAATAAATATAACAACCACTTGTTTCGCTAATATTATGAATTTTCTTACAATTTAAAATTTAATTTTTACTATGGAACTTTATAGGCTATGACTCAGTTTTTAACTAAATGACATCTTTATTGCTATTATAATCCCATCAGTAATTTAAGTAAATAATTATTAAATATTATTAAAATATACCCGAAACATACATATATCAAAAAATATTATTAAATATATATATATCAAAAATATTATTAAATAATTATCTAATTTTTGAAATAACATTTATTTTGACAACACTTTTTTCAACAAAACAACTCTATAAACCTACTGATATGGGCTAAAAATAAACCCTAAAGACACATTTAATGTCACATTAATTAGACCCAGTATGGTCCAAACGTGGGGCCCACCAGATGGGCCCAAACCCTATTTATAATATTAATTTCGTAATTAATATTAAGGGTAATAAACAGCTCAGCAAATAAGAGTCAAACAAGGATATTACTCTTGCCTGACTTAGCCTCCAAGATACATATTTCAACATGGAAACTGATTCCTATAAGGAAGAGATCTAGAACCTTCCTCAAGGAAGACTTGTCCACCAAGTCTCTGACTCCTACAATAATTCTAGGGCTTCTCAGCCTATATAAAGGGTCTAACCCCTCATCTCAGAACTACGTTTTTTGGCAGAGCTCAATACGTCACTTACGTTTTGGACATAGCTCCATACGTTACCCACCACGTTTTGGCTTAATCCTCGAATAAGGACATAGAAGGCACTGCGTCTTAGGTGAGCTCTCGCCGCCATAGCCTCGAGGGCACCATCACCTAGAACTACGTGTTGGCTTGATTCTCAATAACGAGATACGTAGGCACTCTGTGAGGACCGATCAGTCTCGTAACACGGAAACAGCCATTAAAGCTCGAAGCTCAAACTCCCTTAGCATTAAATACACATAAACCCTAGCCCCAATATTCGTAACCTAGTTTTTATTCCACAACATTTGGCGCCGTCTGTGGGAAGACAACATCAACCATGGTTAGCACACGAAGATCTGCACTAGGCTCTACTGAAGCTTTATCAATCAGCTCCGCTCCGCCTCTTACCTCTGGGACAACCACGTTTGAACAAGGGACGATCCCCCAAACTTAAGTTTCTCAGCCTCCAGGGACGAATCCCCCTGCTGGGAGTACGCTGCCTATGGTTGTCCATCCAGAACAAGAAACTAACCCTCTTCAGATGGTGGTTTCTCCTCTTGATAGCGATGGTCGTACGCTGCCTCCGGGGGTACAGATCCACACCACGGATCTCCCTTTGAATACCAACCCGATGTATGGGCTGCCTAACTATCCCCCTCAACACAGGGAACCTGGACCGAGCGGTCATGCCTTACAGATTCGAGATCGAGAGTACGATAATTACTCTGGTCCCTATACTGATGATTCAACATCTGAGGATGACAACGATGATCGTGATGAAGCCCCGAGGAGGCGACGTGCTAGTAGAGAACCTCGAAGGAGGTCCCAAAGAATCCATGATGGACCTCCACAAACAACTGAGGAAAGGATCAAGGCTCATGAAGCTGAGATCCAGAGGCTAAAAGATGACGCCGCCAGAGAGCAAGCAAGGCAGAATCAAAGTCTGCATCGACCTCCTCCAATCTCAGGAAGGGTTCCCGTCATAGATCTGGAGAGGTCGTCTAGGAGACGAAGAAGGGCCGAAGCCCCAACTGAAAAATCAACAAGGGTGGAGAACCCCAAAAGTAACCCTAGGGATCTGATACCCCTTGGGGATCCTGACGATCCTACACCTCCGTTCACTGAAGAGGTAATGAATGCTCGCATCTCAAGGAAGTTCAAGATGCCGACGATTAAGGCTTATGACGGAACGGGTGATCCCACAAATCACGTTAGGACGTTTTCAAACGCACTACTGTTGCAACCTGCAAGTGACGCCTTGAAGTGTAGGGCGTTCCCTCAAACCCTGTCAGGTATGGCTCAAAGATGGTACAGCCGCTTACCTGCAAACTCGATTGGCTCTTTCAAGGAGTTAAACGCTGCCTTTGTGAGTCGATTCATCAGCGGAAGAGTTCATGAGAAAAGTTCTGCATCCCTCATGTATGTGGTACAGGGGAAGAATGAGAATATGAGAGATTATCTCAAGAGGTTCACCAAGGAGACCCTGAATATCACTGATTTGGAAAATAAGGTGGCAATGGTAGCCCTGGAACACGGAACCACTGACCTCTTCTTCAAGAGATCATTGGCGAAGCATCCCCCCTGAGAACATGGCTGAGCTCCAACGAAGGGCTGATAAGTACATTAAAGCTGAGGATAGCTTGAAGAAAGAAACCACCATAGGTGGAGGGGGAGGTAACAATGACTCCAAGAAGCGAAAGCAAGACCAGGACTATGATGATCAAGAGTATGATGCTTGGGACAAGTATCCCCGAACTAGCGAGGACTCTGACTCTGCCCCTAAGAAGAACCAAGGGTCAAGGTTCACTGAGTATGCAAGGTTGAATACTCCTAGAAGTCGAATCTTGTTGGACATTGAGAATGATAAGGATTTCAGATGGCCGAAGCCACTCAGGGGTGATCCCGCAAAGAGAAACCAGAATCAGTATTGTAGATTCCATAGAGACGTGGGGCATGACACTAACGATTGCAAGCAACTCAAAGATGAGATCGAGTTTTTGATCCGTAGAGGGAAGCTGAGGCACTTCACTAAGGGTGAAGACCGTGGTAATCAGAGAAGAGACTATAATAGAAGGGATGACGATCAAGATCGCAACCCACAGCCCCGAGGGCCAGTAATCAACATGATCTCAGGAGGCCCGACTGCGGCCGGGACAACTAGGAACTCTCGAAAGGCTTATGCCCGAGAGGTGTTGCACATCGTGGGAGAGGCCCCGAAGCGTGCAAAAACTGAGGTAGTGGTAAGTTTTGATGACTCAGACTTGGAAGGGGTGAAGTTCCCCCACGACGACCCGTTGGTCATAACTCCTGTGATTGGAAACTCGGAGGTGAAGTGAGTCTTGATAGACAATGGAGCTTCCGTTGACATTCTGTTTCATGATGCGTTTGTGAAGATGGGATACACTGGTTCTCAGTTGACCCCCAATAACATGCCAATTTACGGATTTAATGGAATTGAGTCCAAAGTTGAAGGGACTATTCAGTTACCCATGACAATTGGGAAAGAACCTAAAGAGGCTACTCAGATGCTGAATTTTCTGGTGATCAAAGCATCCTCGACTTATAATGCAATCCTGGGAAGGACTGGACTTCATGCATTCAAGGATGTTGCGTCTACTTATCACATGAAGATTAAGTTTCCAACCCGGAACGGAATTGGAGAACATAAAGGTGATCAAAAGATGGCACGAAGCTGTTATGTAGCCTCGTTAAGGCCTGATGGAGTCGGGGGGCAAGTCTCTCCAATTGAAGACGTGGATGTCCGCAGAGGTAAGGAACACCAAGAATGGCCTGCAGCACAGAAGCCTTGGACAGCCATTGAGGCTAAGGCGTTAACTGACTTCGTGGTTGAATGTACCATTGGCAACCAAGAAGTCGGGGGGCAGGAGGTAGTACCCCAAGCAGGAAGTGAACTTCAGAATAAGAATGAGGATACCAGAAGGAATGGTGGACGCTCTATTTTGATGGAGCATCATAAACAAAATCAAGTGATGCAGGCCTAGTCTTGCAATGCCCCGATGGGCTCAAGTTATCCTAGTAGGACTTAGCTTCATCTAGTAGAAGCAGAAATAAGGTTCATTGAAACCATTGCAGAGCATGTTGCTCCGAGTAGGACAGTAGTACTCTATGTAAGGGTTGAACCCATTTCAAGTTATTAATGCAAGTTTGATTTCCATTCATTGATTGTATGATTTTATTTATGTGCCGAGCACCCGATGAGTGCAAGTCAAGGATGACCGAGTACCGAAAATAAAAGAATACACGAATGGAAAACAAACAAATGCATAAGTGAAGATCTCGAAGGGTCAAGAGTTAGGTTACAACGCAACCAAGTAAGAGTTTAAGTCTGTAAAGGATCCTGGATAAAAGACAAGAAGCTAAAAGCCACATGCAACAGTCAAAGCCATGAAAGGCCGAGGATGTTAAGGACTAGCTACTCTTCAATACTTATAAAGTACCTGGATTAAGGATCCAAGAATGAAGGCCAATAGATAACCTTAAGCAAGGATTAAGAAGATCAAGCAAGCTCTCGTCTCAGAAGTTTAAAAGGCAAGAAGCCAATTGGATTGCATTTATCGAAATCTAAATCGAGGAATCAACCCCGGATCCTAGGTTGAAGAACAGAAGCTGTTAGCCATGAAGGCCAAGAAAAGCCATGAAGGCCAAGGTTAGTTATGAAGGCCAAACTTGAGGGGGTCATGAACCTCCAATTAAGATCCAAAGGTTAAAACTTCATGTTGACTTGAAAACCAATATGTAATTTTGGAAACCTCCTAGGGAAGGTTCAAGACCTCGTGGGGCTAACCAGAAACCCCCTGGCCTTTGACCGGCAGCTCTGATAGATATTTCGGTGATTTAAAACACCACTGAGGTTGAAAACCCTTGATTTCAAACATTGGCGTTCAACCTTCGAACATCGACGTTCAACACCCAAGACCAGGACAAACATTGAAGCCATGACGACCAAGCGAGTTGAAAAGTTACTTATGTGGGAGCATCTTTGAAAGAACCCCTGAAGGGCAAGTTGATAGCATTCTTGTAAGAAAATAGTGATGCATTTGCTTGGACTGCAGCTGACATGCCAGGGATTGATCCCCAACTCATAACTCACAAGTTGAATGTTGATCCGGGGCGGAAGATAATAAAACAGAAAAGAGAAATTTTGCTCCTGAAAGGCAGGAGGCCATTAAACAAGAAGTTGACAAGCTCTTAGAGGCTGGGTTTGTTGAAGAGCTTCAATTTCCTGAATGGTTAGCTAACCCGGTGATGGTCAAGAAAGCGAATGGAAAGTGGAGGATGTGTATAGACTTCACTGATTTGAATGATGCATGTCCGAAGGATTGTTTTCCCCTACCAAGGATAGACATGTTAATAGATGCCACAGCAGGACATGAGATGCTGAGCTTCATGGATGGTTTCAGCGGCTACAATCAGATTAAGATGCACAAGGATGACGTCCCTAAGGTATCTTTCATAACTGACTTTGGTGTTTTCTGCTATATTGTTATGGCTTTTGGTCTAAAGAATGCAGGAGCTACTTACCAACGATTGGTGAATAAGATATTCGCCCATCTGATTGAAAAAACCATGGAGGTCTATGTTGATGACATGTTAGTCAAGAGCCTACTCAAGGCAGATCACATTAAGCACCTCAGAGAGGCATTCGAAGTGCTGAGGCACCACAAGATGATGTTGAATCCAGCCAAGTGCGCTTTTGGCGTTGGATCAGGCAAATTTTTGGGTCTGATGGTTTCAAAGAGAGGCATAGAGGCCAACCCTGACAAGATCAAGGCGATCTTAGACATGGAGCCACCACGCTCTATAAGAGATGTGCAGAAGTTGACAGGCCGGGTAGCGGCTTTAGGAAGATTCATCTCCAAGTCTGGTGATAAGTGCTTGCCTTTCTTTCAAGCATTGAAGAAGGTGAAAAATTTTGAATGGACTAATAAAAGCCAAGAGGCCTTTGAACGGTTGAAGAAGTACATGGTCGAAGCCCCGTTGCTGGCCAAACCTAGTCCCGGAGAGACTCTTTATCTGTATCTAGCAATGTCTGAACAAGCATTGAGTGCCGTCCTCGTTAAGAAAGAGAACAAGGTTCAGAGGCCTATCTACTACGTAAGCAAAGTGCTCCACTGAGCCGAGTTGAATTACTCTCCCGTTGAGAAGTTCACCTTGGCATTGATAACAGCCTCGAGGAAGTTACGCCCGTACTTCCAGGCACATAAGATTGAAGTCCTGACGGACCAACAGTTGAGAAACATATTGCGTAGCCCGAAGGCTAGTGGAAGGCTAATCAAGTGGTCGATTGAACTTGGAGAATTTGACATCACGTATGAGCCTCGAATAGCCATTAAGGTTCAGGCATTGGCTGACTTCGTGGTTGAATGTACCATTGGCAACCAAGAAGTCGGGGGGCAGGATATAGTAACCACCCCTGGAAATGAAGAAAAAGATGAAGAGCCTGTACCTGATCAGAATGAACATTGGGTGCTCTATTTTAATGGAGCGTCAAAAACAAAATCTAGTGATGCAGGTTTAGTCTTACAAAGCCCCGATTGGTTTACAGTCGAGTATGATTTAAAATTGGACTTTCCGACAACTAACAACGAAGCTGAGTATGAAGCCTTGATAGCCGATTTAGGCTTGGATAGAATAATGAGAGTCAAGATTCTCAAACTACGGCAAAGTACTTGAGAGTCGTGAAGGCCATGATGACTGAGTTTGAGTGAATGGTATGAGAAGCACATTACGAGAGAACAGAACGTTAAGGCTGATGCCCAATCTAAGTTTACTTCTTCTGAGATAGAGAACTACGCCGGAAGAGTTTACTTTCAGGTCTTGAAGGCCCCGTCTATTATTTTAAATTGATAGCACCAATTGATGTAAGCTGAAGGATAGACCCTCATAAAAGCTCACCCTGAGACTGGTTGGCTCCCTGATAATGCCTTGAAGGCACAGAAACTGTTAGTGAGAATGTTGAGATAAGAGGTCCTTTGTCATTCCTTACTTAATCTGGAATCTCAAATTCCGATACAAATGTTTAGCCTTGATGGCCAAAAAGGCTGTCTGTCTCCAACCGAGATGGCCAAAAAGGTTGTCTACCTCCAATCGAGTTCGTCGTTTGAGTTTAAGGACTTGAATCAAGAGCCGTCAATCGAATTCAAACCAAAGGAAGGTTGGAAACCTAGAATCAAGATAAAGGGTTGACAACCAGATAACAATGCAAACCAGACTTGAAGTCAAGTGCTCAGTGGAAAAGAAACTTCTTGAACAATCAAACGAAAAGCAAGACCTCCACCATATGAAACAAGGGGGTAAGAACTAAAAAGCTTCATCACAAGCTCCACATCTTAGAACAAGAAAGATAGATTAATTATGCCTTGAAAGGATGTATACAACATCCAAATGTCGAGGACGTGATTCAAGAACGAGACTCCAGGCATTGCGAAAAGCTCCGAGAGGCACGACAAAGCAATCGTGGAGCACCTGTCAGGCAACCAGGATCTCCTGGCAGCCGACCAGGTGCCATGAAGAAGCCCTGGCAGCCGACCAGGATCTCCTGGCAGCCGACCAGGTGCCATGGAGAGGGTCTGGCCGACTAGGATCACCTGGCAGCCGACCTCCTGGCACCTCCCGTCAGTTGGTCGGATCGTTTGATGGTTCTGTCGAAGGTTTCTTACTAAAACGAACACCGACCTCCAACTAGACATCGTTCAAGCATCGATTAGCACCGTGTAGTGCCGTCTAATGCCATTCAACGTCGTTTAAACACTTCCAGGCAACTTGGAGCACCTGGCAAGCGAACAAGGAGCACCTGGCAGGCAACCAGGATCTCCTGGCAGCCGACCAGGTGCCACAGAGAAGGTCTGGCCGACCAGGATCTCCTGGCAGCCGACCAGGATCTCCTGGCAGCCGACCAGGAGCACCTGGCAGCCGACCAGGAGCCACGGAGAGGCTCTAGCTGACTTCCCGGTACCCATCTTGGCACCCCCCATCGTTTGATTGGATCGTTTGATGTTTCTGTTGAAGGTTTCTCACTTTTCGTGACAAACATCGACCTTTGAATTAGCACCATATAGTGCCGTTTTATGCCATTTAACGTCGTTTACACAAACATTGAAACGTCGTTTAAGCATCGTGTGACATCATTAAAGTCAACCTGGATCTCCCGTCAATCTGCCGGCGATCAAGAAGCACATGTCAGGCGATCAAGAAGCACATGTCAGGCGATCAAGAAGCACACGGCAGGCAACCAGGATCTCCTGGCAGCCGACCAGGTGCCACAGAGAGGGTCTGGCCGACCAGGATCTCTCTTGTCAGCCGACCTCACGGTGTTTGGGCCATATCTTGAGCTCCGGGTATCAGATTTGGACGATCTTACAGTCCACGCGAAGGTCTTGGAGTTTTCTACAACCTTGGAAGGTCCCCAGCCGACCAGGATCTCCTGGCAGCCGACCAGGTGCCACAGAGAGGGTCTGGCCGACCAGGATCTCTCTTGTCAGCCGACCTCACGGTGTTTTGCCCATATCTTGACCTCCGGGTATCAGATTTGGACGATCTTACAGTCCACGCGAAGGTCTTGGAGTTTTCTACAACCTTGGAAGGTCCCCAGCCGACCAGGATCTCCTGGCAGCCGACCAGGTGCCACAGAGAGGGTCTGGCCGACCAGGATCTCTCTTGTCAGCCGACCTCACGGTGTTTGGGCCATATCTTGAGCTCCGGGTATCAGATTTGGGCGATCTTACAGCCCACGCGAAGGTCACAGAGTTTTCTACAACCTTGGAAGGTTCCATCCGACAAGGAACACCCCCTGGCCGAACAGGATCTCCTGGCAGCCGACCAGGATCTCCTGGCAGCCGACCAGGAGCACCTGGTAGCTGACCAGGACCCTTGTCGGCTGACTCGCTGCCCGGAAGAGGTTACAATTGTCCCGAATCTCCACCGTTAAGCGCCGTTTAGTGCCGTTTAACGCCGTTTAACATCGTTTAAACGTCGTTTAGTGCCGTTAGTGCCGATAGCACCGTTAGTGCCGATAAGCACCGATTAAGTGCCAATTAGCACCGTTAGTGCCGATAGCACCGTTAGTGCCGATAAGCACCGATTAAGTGCCGATTAGCACCGTTAGTGCCGATAGCACCGTTAGTGCCGATAAGCACCGATTAAGTACCGATTAGCACCGTTAGTGCCGATAAGCACCGATTAAGTGCCGATTAGCACCGTTAGTGCCGATAGCACCGTTAGTGCCGATAAGCACCGATTAAGTGCCGATTAGCACCGTTAGTGCCGATAGCACCGTTAGTGCCGATAAGCACCGATTAAGTACCGATTAGCACCGTTAGTGCCAATAGCACCGTTAGTGCCGATAAGCACCGATTAGCACCGTTAGTGCCGATAAGCACCGATTAAGTGCCGATAGCACCGTTAGTGCCGATAAGCACCGATTAAGTACCGATTAGCACCGTTAGTGCCGATAGCACCGTCAGTGCCGATAAGCACCGATTAAGTACCGATTAGCACCGTTAGTGCCGATAGCACCGTTAGTGTCGATAAGCACCGATCAAGTACCGATTAGCACCGTTAGTGCCGATAGCACCGTTAGTGCCGATAAGCACCGATTAAGTGCCGATTAGCACCGTTAGTGCCGATAAGCACCGAATAAGTACCGATAAGCACCGTTAGTGCCGATAGCACCAGTAATGTCGTTAGCACCGACAGTGTCTTCTAGCACCGTTCAGTGTCGTTGAATGCCGGTTGGCGTCACTTAACGTTGTTTAAGTGTCGTTTAAGTCTAGTTAGTACCGTTTAGTGCCGTTTTATGCCGTTCAACGTCGTTTAAACATTGTTTAAATGTCGTTAAGGCTGATTAGTGCCGATTAGCATCGAATTAACATTGTCGTAAACGCGTCGGTCGCTCCACGCTTTACATAAAGACAATACTCGTGAAACACTAGTGTATAAAGATGAACCCTGACCCGAGTCTTAGAAAGGACCGTTAAAACTTCAAGGAAAACCTGATCAGTTTTCCTAGAAGTTGGGGGGCAAATGATATGGGCTAAAAATAAACCCTAAAGACACATTTAATGTCACATTAATTAGACCCAGTATGGTCCAAACGTGGGGCCCACCAGATGGGCCCAAACCCTATTTATAATATTAATTTCGTAATTAATATTAAGGGTAATAAACAGCTCAGCAAATAAGAGTCAAACAAGGATATTACTCTTGCCTGACTTAGCCTCCAAGATACATATTTCAACATGGAAACTGATTCCTATAAGGAAGAGATCTAGAACCTTCCTCAAGGAAGACTTGTCCACCAAGCATCTGACTCCTACAATAATTCTAGGGCTTCTCAGCCTATATAAAGGGTCTAACCCCTCATCTCAGAACTACATTTTTTGGCAGAGCTCAATACGTCACTTACGTTTTGGACACAGCTCCATACGTTACCCACCACGTTTTGGCTTAATCCTCGAATAAGGACATAGAGCCACTGCGTCTTAAATGAGCTCTCGCCGCCATAGCCTCGAGGGCACCATCACCTAGAACTACGTCTTGGCTTGATTCTCAATAACGAGATACGTAGGCACTCTGTGAGGACCGATCAGTCTCGTAACACGGAAACAACCATTAAAGCTCGAAGCTCAAACTCCCTTAGCATTAAATACACATAAACCCTAGCCCCAATATTCGTAACCTAGTTTTTATTCCACAACACTTACTTATTTGATTAAAATCAAAATCAATATTTTAGTTGGTCAGGTGATCTATATTTGTGAAACATAAGAGGCCCTTTTCTTTTAAATCTATTTGAATTGCCTGATATTTTTAGAAATGATAATTATTAAAATAAATTTAACCTTTCAAATTAAAATACATACCTATAACATATATTTTGAAAACGTCTCGCTGACACCTACTCCTATTTAATTGAGTCGATCACAACTTAATTGTTTCATAACCAATTTACCTACTATATGTCTAATTATTTTAAATCAATTTACTTTTATTTATGATCATTTATTTTAAAACATATTTTAATACGTCTAAAATACCTATTTATTCTTTGACCTATTTATTTTAAAATCTATGTACTTGATCCGTTTTACAAATATATTTATTTTGAAAAATATTTTAATGATTTTAATCATTTTTAAATGTTAATTACTATTTAACATGGCTAATTATCATCTATTATAATGAAAACAAATCCATGGACCTACTTATTTTCTTAACAAATATTAAAACATAAATAATAAAATAATGATCATTAAAAGCAACAGAAATATCAAATTTTTGGTCGGTCTATATTTGAGAAGGACGACCAATCTATTTCCATGGATTAAATACTTTTATAAAATATTATTATTTTAAAAAAAATAATAATTCAAATTAGAGCATATATCTAAATTATTTATTTGAATTAGTGGGCATGCCTTTTAATAAAATCGAGTTTTATCCAAAAGTTTCGAAATAACATCCTTTGAATTTTAGAATTTTCGAATTCTTAGAATTTTCGTATGGCTTTTGCAAGTTTGTTTTATTATGTTATTAGTTGTATCGCTTAATGCGAGTGCCCTTGTATTTGCTGTATTGAAAATGAATTATATAGTATGAATTATATAGTGTATGTTTGTTTTGTTATGTTATTAGTTGTATCGCTTAATGGGAGTGCCCTTCTATTTGCTGTATTGAAAATGAATTATATGATGTATTGGGAAATTTGGATATCCCGCATCGACAACATTTTTCGCATGTCTATAGCCGGTTTCCGGCATGTAGATAGCTAGGGTGCGCTTGAGATGGTGGTGAAAATCGCATGTGCTCACCTTTCAAAAAAAAAGTTTGTTCATAACATGAGGCCTCTTAACTCAGTTTTTGCAACTTAGTCCTCTGAACATCGCACTATTCACGAAATTACTGTGAGGGTTAATTGTGAAACTACTATTTTCAAGGAAGATGTAGGCTAGATTGAAGTCATTTTTAATTTTCAGAATATTTGTATTCGGTTTATTAAGTGATCCGGAAACAAAACTGCTAATTGTAGAACTCGTTTATTTGTTTCTTAACCTGGTTACATGGTCAGTTGGGGGTTTATCCCAATTGTGTCCTTTTCAAATTATTAAAGAAATCTGCTTTAATTTCGACAAAAAGATTATAAATTGCCATGTGTGACATTGAACTCTACTAACTTTAGTTTCTTAAAAAAATTGATCTTTTTGGGGGAAAAAGAAACTTTTGAAATAGTTGCTAATGTCGCAAACTTTGTACCAACTGAGCTGGGACTGGTCTGCCAAATGATGTTATGATAAAAAATTCGAAATTTTGCTGGATCAGACACAATCTGTTAACAGAAATGGCTGGACCCTGGACATTTTATCACATGACTTCATCCAAGATTTAGTTTCCTCTGTCTCCAAGATTGACCGTAATTTGATTTATTTGCGGAAGAAAAGTTGTCAATCTGTTGCTCCTAAATGCTGATATGACTCACTGTTGGATAAACATGCTTATCTCTAGGCTCACTTTCAAGAGTTTGAGTAGACAGTGAGTCAGTGAAGCTACTAAAGAATCTGTCGACCAAACATTGTTTTTATGGTGAAATATATATTACGTCGTGTTCTAAATTATCTGACTCGACAACCTGTTTTACTAAAGAGGAGGAACAAAGTTGTTCGAGGAGGATCAACACTGTCACTCCTTGGAGTGATGCAAGTTTATATGTTTTTATATTGACTGTTTTCAGTTATAATTCATACTAGGTTTCTTGTATTATGTTATAAAGTTTATTTAATATTTCAATTATGTTTTTATATAATCATTATTTTTAATAATTTTTTTAATTTTAATTTGATATAATTTAATATTCTCATGTTTACGAATTATATTAATGTTTTCTTATTATAAACAACGTATATAATTTTTAATATATTTTTATTATTAATTGAAAAATATGGTGTGATATTTTCGGGTATATATTAATGATTTTAAGATTTGTTGTAAATTAAAAAGGTAACGTGTTTTAATTTGAAAGAAAATATTACTGATCGAAAGATATGATACGATTGATCTTTTTATGTATTTATAAAAGGTAATATCTTCAACTAAAAGTAATGTGAAAAAGACAATCGACTAATTACCATTAATTATATTATGTTATTATTTCTTTTAGGTGTTATATTTTTCTTGAAAATTATGGTGTGATATTTTTGGGTATATATTAGTGATTGTAAGATTTGTTTTAAATTAAAAAGGTAACGTGTTTTAATTCGAAAGGAAATATTAATGATCGAAAGATATGATACGATTAATGTTTTTAGGTGTTTATAAAAGGTAATATCTTCAACTAAAAGTAATTGTGAAAAAGGCAATCAATTAATTACCATTAATTTTATTATGTTATTATTTATTTTAGGTGTTATATTTGATTTATCTTTTTAGGTGTTTATAAAAGGTAATATCTTTAATTAACTAAAAGTAAATGTGAAAAAGACAATCGACTAATTACCATTAATTATATTTTGTTATTATTTATTTTAGGTGTTATATTTTTCTTGAAAATTATGGTGTGATATTTTCGAGTATATAATAATGATTGTAAGACTTGTTTTAAATTAAAAAGGTAATGTGTTTTAATTCGAAAGGAAATATTAATGATCGAAAGATATGATACGATTAATGTTTTTAGGTGTTTATAAAAGGTAATAATATCTTCAACTAAAAGTAAATGTGAAAAAGGCAATCGACTAATTACCATTAATTTGATTATGTTATTATTTATTTTAATTGTTATATTTGATTTATCTTTTTAGGTGTTTATAAAAGGTAATATCTTTAATTAACTAAAAGTAAATGTGAAAAAGACAATCGACTAATTACCATTAATTATATTATGTTATTATTTATTTTAGGTGTTATATTTTTCTTGAAAATTATGGTGTGATATTTTCGAGTATATAATAAGGATTGTAAGACTTGTTTTAAATTAAAAAGGTAACGTGTTTTAATTCGAAAGGAAATATTAATGATAGGAAGATATGATACGATTGATGTTTTTAGGTGTTTATTAACGGTAATATGTTCAACTAAAAGTAAATATGAAAAAGTCAATCGACTAATTACCATTACTTATGTATTTTTAACTGAAAGTAAATGTGAAAAAGACATTAATCGAATAATTATCATTTATTATATTATATTATTATAAGATGGAGATAATACAAAAACATAATACAATCATTATACTTACACTTAAATCGGCTTTAATATATTAATATAGATATGGTGTTGAAAAAGAAAAGAAAAGCGGAAGAAGCTTGTGTATTGAATTGATGGAGCTTGGGTATTGACAGAGAGAACATCAAGTCCCACAAATTAGGTTTAAAAGAAAAGAGTTTTGTGTTAGGACTTAGGAGTTCTGCTTTTACTTTGAAGTTGATTAAAAGTCTTAACGCACTTGATTTATTTTACATTTGAAATTAATTGAAAATCTAATAAATAGGATAACTAATTAATTGAAAATTTAATAAATAGGATAACCAAATCGAAAACCAAAACTTTTAAAACTTTCAATGTTTATGATCGTAAGATTAGTTTTAAATCAAAAAGGTAACGTGTTTTAATTAGAAAAAAATATTAATGATTGGAAGATATGGTATGATTGATATTATTAGGTGTTTATAAAAAAAGGCAATCGGTTAATTATTATTAATTATATTATGTTATTATTTATTTTAATAAATAGGATAACCAAACCGAAAATCAAAAGTTTTAAGTTTAGCTGTATTAGTAATGGTGTAAATATAAAATACTATTGTGTCTTTAGGACTATAGCCAATAACGGATTAAAATTGATTTATTTTATACTAGCTTATAACCCGTGCAACGCACGGTTCCTTTTTTAATATCTATAATTATATTAATTTTTTTAATTTTATATGTTATTAATTTACATATCAAAATGTTGTTAAAAATGATATTTATATAAGATTTTACACATTCAATTTAATATTTATACTCTATCTTGAATTCTTAAAATTTAATTTGAACGACTTTACAGCCCACGTGAAATTAACAAAATAATCTTAAATTAGTAATAATTTAACAATTATTTTCCAATTAAACCTACACAAAAACAAAAAAAGAAGAAATTGACGATATTTTACGTTGAAAATTTTATTCGATTTATGAATTCTACTTATAATTTGTTTTGATTATCAAAATACCCTTATTATTATTTGAAGATTGTTCTACTAACAACCAAATACAATTTTAATAATAAGAAGTATGTCAAAAGTGTATTTATATTGAAATACGAAAAGGTGTATGTCAATGATTTAAATCATATATAATTATGTTTTCTACATTGAATAGATTAATGTATATATTCTACACTGAATAGGATTAATGCAAAAAATCGTAAATATATTTTCTCTTGAGATTCTGAATGTTTCTATATGAATAAAAATTATTAAATTATAATTAAATTAAAGATAATTTTATGAGTTTCGCGTGGATTGTAAAATAATCCAAATCTGAATTTTAGATCTCAAGATAGAGCCCAAATAGCAAATATGAATTTTTTTAATACTAATAAAAAATAAATAAAATTCAATTCTAATACAACCTTTTTTAATTATATTCTTTTCATATTATGATTTTCTTTTTAAAATTCAATTATAATACTACCTTTTTTAATTATATCCTTTTTAGATTATAATTTTCTTTCTAAAATTCATTTTTAATGCGACCTTTTCTAATTATATCCATTTTAGATTATAATTTTCTCTTTTAATATGATATAATCTTGATCGTCTATTTTTAAAAATATTAGATTCGACGGTTGAGGTTATTATTGTAATATAATGACGCAAATTATGGATAAGATCCCTCTTACGCTTATTATATATTAAGATATAAAGTGTAAGAGGGAGCTTGTCCAAAACTTTGATAATCGGTAGTCTGGTCCTCCGTACAACAAAATTAATAAAAACAGTTATATCTTAAAATAAAAAAATGAGAACCGTTGGATCTAGCACAAAACAATATTTTATATTTTATTATGTTATAAACTAAAAAGTGTGTTTATATTAAAATACGAAAAGATGTATGTCAATGATTTAAATCATATATATATATATATATATATAATTAGGTTTTTTTACATTGAATATCATTATCAATTTAGGACTTCTACGTTGAATAGGATTAATGTAAAAATTCGTAATTATATTTTCTTTTAAGATTCTGAGTGTTTCCATTTGAATAATAATTAATAATTCATCACTAAATTAAAGATAATTTTATGAGCTAGTTTCGCGTGGATTGTAAAATCATTCAAATCTGATTTCTAGATCTCAAGATAGAGCCCAAATAGTAAATATGAATTATTTTTTTATACTAATAAAAAATTAAATAAAATTCAGTTCTAATACAACATTTTTTAATTATATCCTTTTCATATTATAATTTTCTTTTTAAAATTCAATTATAATACAACCTTTTTTAATTATATTCTTTTTAGATTATAATTTCTTTTTAAAATTCACTACTAATGCAACCTTTTCTAACTATATCATTTTTAGATTATAATTTTCTTTTTAATATGTTGTAATCTTGATCGTCTATTTTTAAAAATATTAGATTAAACGGTTGAGATTAGTTACCAAAATTATTGATAAAATCCCTCTTACGCTTGTTATATATAAGGATATAATTACTGGCTAACATGTATTTTTATATTATAAATTAGTTTGTAAAAAATTTATATATGTAACTAATAATAAGTTGTTTTTTGACTTTTTTGTTACATCTATTATTACCTGATATTTTTCCCAAAATTAACGTAAATTATATGCACATATGAAGTACAAAAGATAAACATAAATTTTTGCTTTGTAGTAGTTAAAGTCAGGTTTGATTTGAATTGTTTCCCGAAAACCAGGGTGTGGTAGTTTTCTATAGAAGAGATGATGGCTACTTCGTTCTTATGCACTCGCAATTCTTTAATGCTATCTTGTAAACTAAATTTTTGGCGTGTACTAATATTAAATTTAATAGATGATTAATGAGTTTTGAAAAGTGAATTTTATCACATGCTTTATTAGTATATTTAAAATTATAAATATTAAATTTAATTATGTTGTTAGTGAGAGTCGAACCCTAGGCCTATGGTAGTACTCGATAATTATCTCTTTTACTCTTATTATATAATAGGATATAATTTAAAATTAATTAAAAATTAAATTAACCAAACCGAAAACCAAAATAAATAGGATAACCAAACCGAAAACCAAAACTTTCAATGTTTCGGCTTTAATATAATAGTATAGATAGTGAAATCCAGCAGAGTTGGAATATTTGTCTTGGCTACTTTTGGGAATTATACGGCTAAATTGTTTTAACGGAAGATGATTCATAAGAATCCTTGGAACATTAGCAGCCTGGAATGATCCTGATTTATCCTAAATATTTTACTTCAATTTATCCTTACCATAGAATCTAGCATCGTTTTGATTCTAAATCTAAGTTGAGCAGATTCTGAGAACGTGCCACACAAACTTGCATTGATGGCAAAAAGAAAAAAGAATGTATACTGTTACGCCATATTTTCGGTTGCCTCTAATAATCTCCCAAATTTCTAATATTATTAATTATTAATTCAGATTAATAATTATAACTTAATCGCTAAGTTTTATCCTCTCCTTGAAACGAGGAAATAATCAATCTCAATCAATTAATAACGGAAAATATCTTCAAACGATATTCTTCAAATCAGGAAGATATCACAACGATAAGATTAAATCAGATAAAATCAGTAATTACCCAGATTAACGAAGTTTATCCCTAAAATCTCTAAGGGATAGACACAAATCAATTTCACAGAACTGCGTTGGCTTGATCCTTATAAATATAAGGTACGCAGGCATCTTGAAAAAGGATCCGACACATCTAACAAGTCGAGACACCTCTCAAGTCCAGCCCCAAACATCCAAAATCCCAAATCCCCCTATTTTCATAATTCGTTATTCCAGCAACCTCCGAAATTTGTTATCACCAAATTCCTCCGTTAACAATTGGCGCTAGAAGGAGGGGATTATTTATTGATTGTGGAGGACAATCAACTCACACGCATGGGGGGTTATTATGGATCTGGAGCTGCTGTAATGGAGGAGCTAAGCGGTGGAGGCGGTGGATCTATTCTGAAATAAGATAAGTTTTCTTATGATTTTGTCCATACAAATTTGTTATCTTATAAAATTCGTAGTATATTAAATACATGTCGGATTTTGATGATTTTTAATGATTCGGAAAGCTTGTTAAATTGCCTATAACTTTCGTTCTTTGAGTTTTCTCAGATTATATCTCGATCTATTCTCGAAATCACAAAAAACAATCAGATCTCGTTTTTCAGCATCGGGAAACAGATCAGCAGACGTTTTATTTAATTCCCGATTCGTTATTAGTCCGTTTATGATGAGCCATATATCATCAGAAAGGTTTTTTCGTTCTCTACAACTTTCGTGTTTTGTGTTTTTCAAGAAAAAGTCATTTAGATGGTCAAAAACGTCAAAAACAGATCTGGGCAGAATTTGAATTTCGAAGATTTTCAAGATTTTTGGTGTAATCTTCGTGGTACATGATTTTGGAAGACTCTTATTCGAAGATTTTATTATTTTGGAAGGCCTTCCTTTGCGGGGGTAATATTTTGGAAGATCCTCTTTTCTAGGGATAAATTTTGGAAGGCTCTTGTTTGAAGAGTTAATTATTTTGGAAGGCCCTCCTTTGTATGGGTAATATTTTGGAAGACTTTTATTCGAAGAGTTGATTTTTTTTGAAAGACCCTTCAAGTGTTGCTGAAATCTTTTTTGGAAGAATCTTGGGATATTGATATGACTTTGGGAAGATGACCTCCTCTAAGGAGGGTCTCCCTTATTTTTTTTTGTGTTAGACGACCTCCTCTAAGTAGGGTCTTTGTGATTTATTTAAAAGACGATCTCCTCTAAGGAGAGTCTTAGTGAAAATGAAGCAAACTTCGGAAAGTCCACCTCCTGTGAGGAGGGATATTTCTGGAATGGGGAATGACCTCCTTTGAGGAGGGTATCCCAAATTACCAAAGTCCTTGAAAAAACTGTACTTCCGGGAGGATGTCCGTACTTCCGGCTCCTCATCAAGGCACGAACTTCGGGAAATCCACCTCCTGTGAGGAGGGATATTTCTGGAATGGGGAACGACCTCCTTTGAGGAGGGTATCCCAAATTACCAAATCCTTGCAAAAACCGTACTTCCGGGGGGGATGTCCGTACTTCCGGCGCCTCATCAGGGTTCGAGCTTCGGAAAATCCACCTCCTGTGAGGAGGGTATTTCTGGACAAAAATGGTCTCCTTTGAGGAGAGTATTAATGATCTTCTTTGAGGAGAGTATTATAAAATTCTGAGGAAAATGACCCCCTTTGAGGGGGATACCCTCTAGAAGACATGGTAGATATGAGATTTTCGACTGGATGTTGCTCAAAATGCTTTCCACGACTCTGCGAATAATGCTTTGACGGCTCTCTAAAATACATTTTCTTACACATACAAAACTTATTATTTACATATCGTATATTGTCTTATTTACATCTACATGTATATTACGGGCACCTTGGTGCTCCATATTATTTATTAATCTTCCTCTCCTAGCTGTTTCAGTGACTCAAGAAATTTGGAAGATCGAAGCATGCTTAGTTCTCCACTGCAGCAAGCTACACTGAAGAACTGGGGGTAGTTATTACGCCATATTTTCGGTTGCCTCTAATAATCTCCCAAATTTCCAATATTATTAATTATTAATTCAGATTAATAATTATAACTTAATCGCTAAGTTTTATCCTCTCCTTGAAACGAGGAAATAATCAATCTCAATCAATTAATAACGGAAAATATCTTCAAACGATATTCTTCAAATCAGGAAGATATCACAACGATAAGATTAAATCAGATAAAATCAGTAATTACCCAGATTAACGAAGTTTATCCCTAAAGTCTCTAAGGGATAGACACAAATCAATTTCACAGAACTGCGTTGGCTTGATCCTTATAAATATAAGGTACGCAGGCATCTTGAAAAAGGATCCGACACATCTAACAAGTCGACACATCTAACAATATTACTAATATTGGTTCCGGTACAAAGTGCTACAATCTTCATGAGCTATCAAAAATATCAACAAAACACAAGTATTAGTTGTAGTAAATCAAGTATGGTTTATAATCGTCCTACTCTACTATGCAAGTGAATACAATTTATTTTTTAAAATAAAACTATCAAAAAACTATCAAAAATCCCTTCTTCAATCAGGAAAATTTGAAAAGATTTAGTGTTACCGTGTTTTTATCCTTACAACCAAGGGCGGAGCCAGAAAATTTTTTCCCACTGGGCTAAGAAAAAAAATTGCAGAAATCAGGGATCGAACTTGTACATTCTGTGAAAATTTCCAAAACTTCAACCACTGGGGCAACAACAATTTATCAACGAAAACGAACTACTAATAAAAATGAATTTACCTCGGTTTTTTGTTTTATGTAATGAAAATTCCAGCATCTCAACCACATGGGCTACAGAAGTTTAATGCCGAGTATGTAGTAGTAATATATAAATACTAAAAATTTTACCCTGGGCTACAACCCACCACAACCTTCAACGTGGCTCCGTCTCCGCTTACAACTTACCCTCATCGTTCGTCTTTTGGCCTGTATGTGTTGAATCAGCACGAGAGAGAGAGAGGCTGCTTAAAATTTTCAGCAATGAATGAGAATGAATTTGGGCCAGAAGAAAATCAACGACTTGCACCGTCCAAGTCGCTTCTGATGGTGCGTATCTGGGTCCCTCCCTCCCGATTTTAATTCTTGATTCGTCGAAGCGGAAATTTGAAAAAATTTTAGAAAGAATTTCATTAAATTTTTGGGATCGTACCAATAGGAATTCGGGTCCTCATCCGCTGTCACTCCCCATCCTCGTGTATAAGACCAAATCCAATAGAGAAAAATGCAAAGAATATAGAATTAGAATTGTGTATATTCTGAATCATTAATGTCTTATCATTATTACAATCAATCCATAGTCTATTCTATTACTTAAATTTAGTGTAGTATCAAACGGGTAGTCATAGGGCTGTAAATGAATCGATACACTCGGGAACGATTCGGCGTTCGGTTCGAAAAAAGCTCGGTTTGGATTCGGTTCGATTCACAAACGAGTCGATCTTGAACATGATTTTAAGGATCAATTTATAAACGAGCTGAACTTGATCACAGTAAAGTTCGACTCGATAGTTTGCGAACAAGATCGATTAACGTGCTCGTGAACATAGTTCGTGAACAGGCTCGTGAACATAGCTCATGAACGTGTTCGTGAATAAGTTCGATAATTGAGCTCGTTAACATGCTCGGTATATGAGGTTATTAGCGGTTCATGAACAAATTCGATAAATAATCTCGTACATATAATATATGTTTGATTATTAGAATATACTCTAGAAACTCTTATTAATTGTACACCATTAATTAGAATATCTTATATGTTATGTTAGATATTATAATTGTTATATTAAATATTAGTGATGTACTACTTAAATATATAAAAAGGTATTAATATATCTTAATGATTGTGTAAAATTTAAAACTACAATAACTTGCTATACATGCAAATATATAATTCAAAGACCAAAATGAGTTAGTTTAACACAACAATTACATTATTAATTGTTTTGTTTATAAATTTGTACTTCGGATTTATGGAATATCAAGAGATAATATAGTAAATGTATAATCTATGTCAAAATTTACATATAAGATTGTAGTTTTTATGTAAGAACACTAATATTTTTGTATGACTGATATTTTATAGATTTTATGTAAAAAAAACTAGTTTTTTTGTATGATTATGATGACAATAACCATCAGTAATATTTTAAGTTTAAAATATTTAAATTTAATTTACATTATTTTGTAAAAAATCGATTTTTTTTTACGATTTACAAAAAAAATTAGTTAACTTTTAAATAGATTACAAGTTTTTCGTGAAATATTAATAAGAATATGTTTCTCCAATATTTAAGACTTGTTCGTTAGTACAATTTCGTGAACAAGATTAACGAGTTGTTCGAAGTAAAAGTTCGTGAGTAAGTTCATGAGACATGTTCATGAGTAGTTCGTGAGCCGTTCGCGAACAACATTTTCACTTAACGAACCGGGCTCAAACACATTTTTAGGCTCGATTTAAGTTCGAGCTCGAGTTCGAGTTCGATAATTTCTTAACAAACGATACATGAACATTCTAAAGTTTGGCTCGGCTCATTTACACCCCTACGGGTAGATTAACCGAAAATAAACGAATTAAATATATTTATTAATAAATAATTATATTTTTATGTAAAAAGTATACATTATATATAAAGAATATAACTATTTAAAATTTTTAATAGCATTGAATGTAAATATACATATTGATATATATTTCAATAAAATTTACATAATAAATATGTTTTTATAATTATAATTTTTAATTAAATTAATATTTTTATTTAATGTACACGAATAATACTTTCGAATTGGATATGTGTTCAAAATTAAGTACACGAATCCAAAATAATTATTTTTGAAATAAAAGAAAATAGGAAAATAATACATGTACATTGCCATGTATGCCACTCCCTCCGTCCTTTTTTACTTGTCATATTTTAAGGAAAAAAAAATTGTCCCTAACTATCTCACTATAATTCCAATATATTTTTGTACACATTTTTTCATATCTACATTTTTAATTCCAATATTTGACTTTACAAGTAATCTCATCATTCAATACAATAATTAGGGACAATATATGAAAATAAATTAAAATATTTAATTTTTTTAATATGTATTTTTCCAAATATAACTAGTGAGGAATATTAACCTGGCTAGAACACCGCCATTGACCCTTAGGAAGGTTAAAGTTTTTTTTTTTTTTTTTTGAAATAAAGGAAGGTTAAAAGTTTTAATTACCTCTGAACTAATTATAGGTAACCAAATTGTTTCATTTTAGTGTACCACCTATTTCTGCTGAAAGTGATTATCTGCTTAAAATATGTACGTAATTAAAAGCTCATCCCAACAGCCTTTTAAGTCACTTTTATTACAATGATAAAGATACTCAAGTAAACCGCCTACTAGAGTAATGTCAGAGATTATAAAAAGCTATCACAGTACAATCTTCTTTACTGTGATATACTCTGTAAATAGAGTTGTCCAAAATAAAGTATGATGCAACAAGGATATTGCATGCTTTTTGATGAAAATTAGGAGAACACTGAAAGTGCAAACTACAAAAATGGTGAAGATACTACCAATTCAAACTTTAAGTAGCCACCCAAAAAGGCTCCCTGTGACATAATCCTTCCTCAGTGGTACCATTCCCACTTTCCTTGCCCCTATGTGGCCTTCCAATTTTTTCCATTCCCATTTCAACCTCATGATCACTTTTATCTTCAAGTTCTTCAGCAATGTCATGTTAATTGGTTTTCTGAGCTTCCTTTCTACATGCAAATCTTCGAAAACCTAAGCTGTAAGCGGCCATGAGATCTGTGAGCTTCAAAACAAGTGCCAAGAGATGGTGCTTCCACAACTTTAATGATTAGCCTTCCGTCTTCTCGATGAGGTCTAACTTGATATGAATTCGAGCTTCTTATAGTTGTCAAGGGAGGTGGAAAACTACGTGAATTCGCCTTCTTTGCCATTGAAATTTTCCTGATACTTTGGTGATGTTCCCTTGACGGTTTCTCATTTCTTGATTCCAAAATGCTGCTTTCACTTGTGTCACTGCCTGTCTGTTTCATTCCCCAAATTTTCGGTACATAATTCTAAGCTCTTCTCATTAAGCCTAGGTGAAGCAAAGGACTTGGAAACATTAGGTTGAGATGAATTTGAAAGAGACTGAAGGAAACTCCAACTACTCAAACCAAGATTTGGGATCATGTGGCTTGTGGCAATATTATTTTCAGGGAAGATAGATTCTCTTTGTATGGATTTGGGTGCAGTCAATGTAAGCAGCAGAGTGTCTGTGTCCTTGACTTGGGGATCAAGACATGAGTGTAAGCCTTGACACATTGCTGTTGACATGGCTCTATTGGAATAATTTAATGGTTTTTCTTGCTAGTGACTTGAGGAATTTTGGAGAAATTGATAATATGAAGATGAGCAAAACATGAGAAGAAGTTGGCTATATATAGATTTATAGGAGGAGGGATGAGTACTGGGAACTGACAAGATGGGGGAATATGTTTGTAGTATGAGAAAGTTGCACAGAGTCACGAAGACTTTTATAGGTTCATTGTTTTCTTTTCTTTTGCTGGACTAGGTTGGGGATGCAAGTATAGAAGCTTCTCATACCACTTCTTTTCTGGTCTTGCTACTAAATTCTGAAAAAGAATAAGAACTGTATAAATATAAAATCTGAAATTTTTTTATTGGGTGAAAGATGAAGAAAATTTTATTACACCTGTAATTTGAATCATGAAATTTCAACCAATTATTGGAAATAAAAATTAAGTTTTAATATACAAATACTCTCATTTCCATCCCTCCGTCTTTTACTCTTTTACTGTTTCCATTTTAGACATCCCTCCCATTTCTTTATAATCCAAAAATTATCCAAAAAAAAAGTAAAATTTAACAATATAAAAGTAATTGTATCCACTATATTTCTTAGTTATAATAATTTTATCATTATCCGAATTATTATATCATGATCCAATTAAGGCCAGGGTAAGACATACAAACTATACAAGTAATTAATATACAAAGATTCTTGTACATGACATGCTGAAATGTCAAAAACAAGCAGTCACATTGTTAATAAGTGTATATAATTAATTTCCTGGGGGTACTTATTTAGCAAAAGAAAATAAAAAATGCTGGGGTACGCGAGTGGACAGTATTAGGCAGCCATCAACCGTTCACAGCTGGATAAATGGAAACAAAAGCTTATTGACTACATATTAAGAGGCCACAAAAACGTTGTTGAATATTTATAACATTTATCTCAAAAATTTCATTAATTGTAGAAATTGAATAATATTCAACATATGTGAAGAAAATTATAGGCAATAAACAAGGGAAGGTTACAACACTGTACTACAATATAATGACATCTCTCTAAAGTAGAAAAAAGAAGATCGAAATCATCTTTCCACTACTATGAAGTTCCTTGATTTCTTTATTAGGGCTAGTACACTACACACACACACACACATATATATATATATATATATATATATATATATATATATATATATATATTGTGCATCCTAGCACACACATACGTATATAATCCTGTAAATATTGATATTTTTTATTCCCTTCGTTCCAAAAATATGACATGTATTCGGTTGAGGTATTAATAAGTAATATTTTTTAATATTTTTATTTTGTATAAAAATATAAGATTTATATTTTAATATAAAACAAACAAATAAAAAATATTATTTGCGTGAAAAAATAAGAGAATCAATATTTTTGGGACGGAGATAGTATGATCTTTTCGACTTCAAAGTCCAGGGTCTAGCAATAACAAATTGAAAATAAAATAGAGCCAAGTGGATCGGAAGGGGCAACAAAGGAGACCTAGAAGCTTCAAATATGCGAAGGCTAGAAAGTAGAAAGGCAAGCTAGATTCTTTAGAAGTTCATGTGAGCTTCTAAGTTTAGAAAATGGCATGGCTGGTTATAGAAATCATACACTTTAGTAGCGTGTTCCAAGTACGACGTTGTGCGTGTATATTCCCTTTACTGCTAATCAACAGCTTGCTCCATCTCTCAGGATCTTGATTATTAATTCATGTCTCGCTAAATTCATTTTATATATTTATGATTCTTCCCGGTGTTAGGAATTCCCGTTTCCTGTCTTTGCGTAAATTAAATACGGAGATTATAACAGTCAATAATAAAGACAGATGAACACCAAGATTTATACGTGGAAAACCCCCTTAAAGTAAAGAGGTAAAAACCACGGGACCAGCTCCGAATGTTTCCACTATAATGATAACAATGGTTACAATATTCTCTCTCAAGTTTACGAAATAACACTTGAGACACAACTGAATAGAAATACAACGATTCCCTACTCCTTCGGTACTTGACCGGATAACCTGGATGAACTCCCTTTGTAACAACTACAACAGCTGGACGAACTCCTAATGCTGCAGCGAGACAGATTCCGATGGCTGCAGCCTGACACTCACACAAACTCCCTCGAAACGAAAGAATAGAGTAGCACGAGGGCCCCCTATCCTGACCTGCTTGAAACTACCACAAGGTAAGTTTCCTACTAGACGGACTATCTAGCAGCTATATATATACTGAGAAGTAAGAGAGGAAGAAGAGATTTTGGTGTAGGTTTAGAATGAAAGGGGAGGGGGTATTTATAGGAAGAGGGAGGGTAGTAGGTGGGGGGGGTAGGTGGGAGTTTGAAAATAAGAGTAAAAACACCTTGGCCGGTGCCTAACAATCTCCCCCTATTTCCAAACTCACAACTAATCACTTGCACTCCATACCTGCGCCTTGTTTGCACAGCTCCAACTTTTCTCGCGGAACCACCTTTGTCATCATATCAGCCGGATTCTTATCCGTGTGTATCTTCTCTATCTGTATCACCCCATCTTCAACTTGTTCTCGTAGCCAATGGTAACGTACATTAATATGCTTAGTACGACTGTGACAAGTAGCATTCTTGCTTAAGTCAATAGCACTCTGGCTATCACAATACAACTCAAAGTTGTCTTGCTTCTGACCCAATTCTTGGAGAAACCGCTTTAACCAAACCAGCTCCTTGCCTGCTTCATAAGCAGCAATATACTCTGATTCGGTTGTTGACAACGCAACACACTTTTGAAACTTGGACTGCCATGCTACAGCTCCCCCCGCAAAAGTGAAAAGCATCCCTGACGTGGACTTCATCCCATCTGGATGTCCTGCCATGTCAGCATCTGTAAAACCTTCCAAGACTGGTTCACCGTGTCCATACTTCAAGCATAACCCGGAAGTGCCCTTAAGATATCTGAGAATCCACTTAACAGCTTTCCAGTGCTTTCTTCCTGGATTTGACAGATATCTACTCACAACTCCAACAGCATGAGCAATATCTGGTCTTGTACAAACCAATGCATACATAAGACTTCCTACTGCGGATGAGTAGGGAACTTCCTCCATATCCTCCTTCTCCTTGTCTGTTGACGGACACATTTTCTTGTCCAGTTTAAAATGTCCCGCCAATGGTATGCTAACAGGTTTAGCATCATCCATATTGAACCTTTTCAATACCCGTTCAATATATCCCTGTTGTGAAAGCCACAACCTCCGAGTTGTTCTGTCACGAACAATCTTCATCCCTAAGATTTGTTTTGCTGGACCCAAGTCTTTCATATCAAAGAACTTGGACAAATCTTCTTTCAGCTTGCGGACCATGTTAGCATCTTGGCCGACCACTAACATATCATAAACATAAAGCAGCAGGATAATGAAGTTACCGTTAGGAAACCTTTGCACATAAGCACAGTGATCGGACGCAGTTCTCTTGAACTTATGATTCCTCATGAATGAATCAAACTTTTTGTACCACTGTCTTGGCGCTTGCTTAAGCCCGTATAAACTCTTCTTGAGTTTACAAACCATGTGCTCCTTCCCTTTCACTTCAAATCCTTCTGGCTGGTGCATGTAGATCTCTTCCTTCAAATCTCCATGAAGGAATGCAGTTTTCACATCTAACTGCTCAAGCTCAAGATCCATGCTAGCCGCTAATCCGAGAACTGTTCGGATTGATGTCATCTTTACAATCGGAGAAAAGATTTCATCGAAATCAATGCCTTCCTTCTGTGCAAAGCCTTTAACCACCAAGCGTGCTTTATATTTTACAAGCTTTTCATCATCCCTTTTTACTTTGAAGACCCATTTGTTCCTCAAAGCCTTCCCTCCTCTCGGAAGTGTAGTCAACTCATAAGTTTCATTCTTGTTTAAAGAATCCATCTCCTCTTGCATTGCTTTCAGCCAGCAACTGCTTTCTTTATGAGTCTTGACTTCCTCAAAGGTCTCGGGCTCCCCCTCATCAGCAATTAAGATATACTCGGATGAAAGATATCTTCCTGATGGTCTCCGCTCTCTCGTAGAACGCCGTGGCTGAGTTTCTTCAGCTTCAGGATGAGGCGGTAGCTCCCCCTGCTCAGCAGCCTCATCATCTGCCATATCCTCTCCATCATCTTCTAATGTATCTGGATTTCTAGCTTGCCTTGGTTGTTGAGTGCTCCCAAACTTCTCATAATTTTGAGACTCATGGAAAACCACATCTCTGCTTCTGAAAATCTTCTTCGATTCAGGATTCCACAACCGATACCCAAACTCTGGATCCCCGTAGCCAACGAGAATACACGGAGTTGTTTTATCTTCAAGCTTTGTTCTATGATCCTTTGGGATGTGTGCAAAAGCCTTGCATCCAAACACCCGCAAGTAGGAATAGGAAACATCCTTTCCTAACCATATCTTCTCTGGAATCTCAAAATTCAGAGGTGCCGATGGAGATCGATTGATCAAGTAGCAAGCTGTTCTTACAGCTTCTCCCCAAAATGACTTCGGAAATTTACCCATTTTCAACATGCATCTGACTCGTTCAGCAATGGTGCGGTTCATTCTTTCCGCAACGCCATTCTGTTGTGGGGTGCCAGGAACTGTTCTTTCATGCCGGATACCATGCTTTGTAAGGTACTTTTGAAACTCTTTTGAAGTGTACTCCCCCCCGTTGTCACTACGAAGGCACTTCAGTTGTTTCCCTGTTAATCTTTCAACCATGGCATGAAACTTCTGGAAGTACTCAAACACTTGATCTTTGGATTTGAGTATCTCAACCCACACCTTTCGAGATGCTTCATCAATGAAGGTAACAAAGTACCTATTTCCGCCTAAGGACTCCACCTCAAACGGACCACATACATCAGAATAAACTCTTTCTAACAGCCCCGACTTTTTCTTCAGTGGACTGCTAAAAGATACTCTATGTTGTTTCCCGAATAAACAATATTCGCACGACTGCAATGCAGTTCCTTTAGCAAATGGAATGAGGGATTTCTTTGCTAGAATCTGCAGCCCTTTCTCGCTCATGTGGCCGAGCCTCTTGTGCCACAATTTTGCCGAGTCTTCATCTTCAACTGTATTCAAAGCATTTGAACACATCTTCACTTGTGTCTTGTACAAAGAGCCACAAGTGGATCCTCTTGCAACCACCAATGAACCCGTAGTAAGCTTCCACCTTCCACCACCGAAGGTATTTACGTACCCCTGCTTATCTAGCGCCATGCCAGAAATCAAGTTGAGTCGTAAGTCCGGAACATGCCTGACATCTTTCAAAGTCATTGAACAACCCGTGTTTGTCTCAATACAGATGTCACCAATGCCTGCGATCTTTGATTGATCTGAGTTACCCATTCTTACAGTACCAAAGTCCCCTGACTTGTACGTCGTAAAGAATTCCTGAGTGGGTGTTACATGATACGTTGCTCCAGTATCTATCACCCATTCGACCTTCTGATCATCAACATGTAAGCATTCTTCTTCCCCAAAAGAAAGGATCACAACATCTTCTGTCATAGCAGCTGTTGTACTTTTCTCGGCATGTTTCCCTTGCTGACCATTGTTCTGTTGCTTGAGCCAGGCCCTACAATCCCTTTTGTAATGACCCTTCTTCTTACAATAGTAGCATTCAACATTGACATTTGATTTGCCACCGGAATTACCAAAATTCCTACTTTTACTACGTCCTCGATTTGTCTCCCTGTAGTTGCTTCTGCCCCTGTTCTTAGTAACAAGAGCCTGGGAATCGTGGTTGACTCCTTGTACCTTTCTTCTCATGGATTCACTAAGGATACTCTGCTTAATTGATCGCAATGTTAGTTGCTCAGTTGGTACAGCATTAGTTACTGTCACCACTAACGTATCCCAGCTGGATGGTAAAGTGTTGAGAAGAAATATTGCTTCGAATTTCTGCTCAAACTCCATCTTCATATTTGATAGTTGATTTAACAACCCTTGGAATTCGCTCATATGCTCTGACATGTTGTTCCCATCCTGGTACCTCATGTTCACCAACTGACGAACTAGAAAAGTTACGTTTTGTGAACTTTTCTCTTGGAACGTAGACTCTAATGTCGTCCAAAGCGTATAAGCGTCTTCTTCTTCAGAGACATGATGATACTCCGAATTATCAATCCATCGACGAATGAGACTGATAGTTTTCATGTTCATCTTCTTCCAGTCAGCATCAGACTTTGCTGCAGGTTTAACTCCTTTCAGCTCCACCGGATCAAACAAGTCCTTACTATAAAGCAAATCCTTTATTCTGCTTTTCCACATCGGATAATTTGAAGCTGTTAGGCTTACCATTACACTGGAAGAATCATCCATTTTAATTTACCAAAGACTATGGGAATCTCACTTAGAACCACACAAGTTGGCCAGGAAAGTGGATGTGTTTGGGGAGCCTTCCGTATCAGTACGGCGCGTTATCAAGTAACCATTGCGCACAAAGCACTTTCCTCGACACCAACAATGTGGGGCCCAGCTCTGATACCACTTGTTAGGAATTCCCGTTTCCTGTCTTTGCGTAAATTAAATACGGAGATTATAACAGTCAATAATAAAGACAGATGAACACCAAGATTTATACGTGGAAAACCCCCTTAAAGTAAAGAGGTAAAAACCACGGGACCAGCTCCGAATGTTTCCACTATAATGATAACAATGGTTACAATATTCTCTCTCAAGTTTACGAAGTAACACTTGAGACACAACTGAATAGAAATACAACGATTCCCTACTCCTTCGGTACTTGACCGGATAACCTGGATGAACTCCCTTTGTAGCAACTACAACAGCTGGACGAACTCCTAATGCTGCAGCGAGACAGATTCCGATGGCTGCAGCCTGACACTCACACAAACTCCCTCGAAACGAAAGAATAGAGTAGCACAAGGGCCCCCTATCCTGACCTGCTTGAAACTACCACAAGGTAAGTTTCCTACTAGACGGACTATCTAGCAGCTATATATATACTGAGAAGTAAGAGAGGGAGAAGAGATTTTGGTGTAGGTTTAGAATGAAAGGGGAGGGGGTATTTATAGGAAGAGGGAGGGTAGTAGATGGGGGGGGTAGGTGGGAGTTTGAAAATAAGAATAAAAACACCTTGGCCGGTGCCTAACACCTGGTACTACTTTTTTCAATATCATACTCTGTCTTTCATCTCCAGGACTGAGATTGCCATGTACAATGTTAGTGTTTTGTAGTTGTCATGTCTCAGATTTTCCACTTGTAGGATCGTCTACGGGATTCTTGATTCTAATACCAACTGTGGAAATCTGTTGTTATCATATTTAAATAAATAATTACTCAAGGAAAGCTTCTTTTATTGTTCTATTTTACAAGTTGTGATTCCACTTTGGTAATTCACAATGTTTGCTTACTAAGAGCATCTCCAACCATACCGCCTGTTAGCAATAAATCTACCTGGCATTCCTACTGTAGCCCTTATACAGATCCTTCAAAAAAATAAACCACTCCAACGCACCATAACTATTAGGTATAATTATAGAAATCGCAATCTCATCCGCTATATTTGTTGATTCTGAGCACGTCCTCTAAATTCATCGGCCACATCATCTCCCACTATATTTGAGTACTTTATTTAAGTTAAGATATATGAACATATGATTTGTGTGGCCACCATAACTTGAAGTTATGGCATGCCACCATAACTTGAAGTTATGGTGCCACCCGTAACTTGCACCGGCACATGGATATATTTATTATAAAAATCAATTAAATAATTTCTAAAAATCAAAATTAAGTGGAAAATGGGTAAAACATTAAACTTAAATTTTTTAAAATAAAGATTATGAAATTATAAACACCCACATACTTTTAAAATATTTTTAGGATAAAAAATGAATTAAATATGAATTTTACAAGTTTTGATCCTTTAAATGCAAGATAACTCTTAAAATCATTTTAAAATACTGTTTTTGAATTATAACTAACCATATAGCTAATACCATTGGAGTATAAGGCTTTATAGATTCAGCAAATTTTAGCTAACAATTATTATATATTATTTTACCTAACCATTATACATACTATGCTTGGAGATGCTCAAAGCTAAGCTAATAACAACCAAATTATGTACCCACTACCTAAAAGTTCATGTACACTCAACTAATTGCGTTTGAAAGCTTACACTAATCAAAATTATTTACAGGTTGTTTCATTAGAACATCTCCAAGACTGCAATCATGTAAAACCCTTAGCTAAAAGTAATTAAAATATACTATAAATAAAAATTATAGAGATTATGTAAAAAAAAAAAAATCAACTCCAATAGGTCATTTCCCTTATCTATATTTTTAGCCAATCTCCTGATATTGGCTATATTTATCGAACCTCTAGAGACCTGTAAGAAGATTCCACATCATCTCTTATCATATTCAAAAGATATATTCTATTTAATTATAATAATTTAAAATAATAACAACATACTATTTTTAAAATATAGTCATTCAATATAGTCAGTACCATCGAAGCACAACACAACCCTACATGTTTAGTAAATTTTACATATTTTCTGTCATTTAACCAATATTTTAGCTAATCCCATTGGAATGGGAGATTCTCTTAGTACGTTGATATTTATCGAAAGTACAAGTAGCATGGAGGCGGGTGAGTAACAAAATTTCTAAAAGCCAGAATTCACTATATTCACTTTTTCTTAATTTTGTTAATTATTATGAAAATAATTTATTAATATGTACAGTAACAATATTTTAAGTTAATAACCACTTATGCTTACTAGCTTAAAACCCGTGAGATGCACGGATTTTTTTAAATATTATATGAATTTTTTTCATTAATTTAAATTAAATTTTTAAAACATTAATTTTGGAGGCTTAAATTTTTATATAAGATGATTTGATAATAATTATATAAATGTTATCCATGATATTGCTAGAAAAGTAGAGATTTTAGTCAGAAAATATAGAAAAGATAATAGGATTTAGTTGAAAAAAGTAATTGGTTAATTATTAGTAATTATAAAATAATTCTTTTATTTTATTAAATATAATGACCGTGATATGATTAGAAAAAGAGAGGATTTAGTTAGAGAAAATTTAAAAGGTAACATGTTCTAGGTGAAAAAGGTAATTGATTAGTTTATGGTATTTATAATTTAATTACATTATTTTACGAAATACAATTGCTCGTAAGTTTTTTTGAAAAGAAGAAATTAATATTGTACGTGATATTTCTATTAAAATAGAGATTTTAGTTAGAAAATAAATAAAAGATTATACATTTTAGCTGAAAAGGGTAATCAGTTAATTATTAATATTAGAATATTATTAGTTTATTGTATTAAATAGAACCGTCCGTGATATAATTGGAAAAAGATATATTTTAGGTAGAGAAATAGAAAGGTAACGTGAAAATTGAAAATTAAAAATATTATACGCTTTATGTGAAAAAGGTAATTGATTAGTTTATAGTAATTATAATTTAATTAAGGCAATCGACTACTTACCATTAATTTTAATTAATTAATTTTAATTTAATATAATTTAATATACTCATGTTTACGTATTATACTAATGTTTCCTTATTATAAACAATGTATACAGATTTTTAATATATTTTATTAATAATTGAAAAATATGATGTAATATTTTCGGGTATATATTATTGATTGTAAGATTAGTTTTAAATTAAAAAGGTAACGTGTTTTAATTTGAAAGGAAATATTAATGATTGTAAGATATGATACGATTGATATTTTTATAAATAACGTATACATTTATAAATAAAGTATACAGATTTTTAATATATTTTATTAATAATTGAAAAATATGATGTAATATTTTCGGGTATATATTAATGATTGTAAGATTAGTAGGTGTTTATAAAAGGTAATATTTTCAATTAAAAGCAAATATGAAAAAAGGCAATCGACTACTTACCATTAATTATATTATGTTATTATTTATTTTAGGAGTTTTAATAGTATAGATATCATATATATTTTTCTTTATAATGAAGGGTAAATAAGTAAATTCACTTAGTACCAAAAAACAGGTACCAAAACTTTCAATGTTTCGGAATTTATATAATAGTATAGATTTGTGAGATTTCGCAACATCAAAAAATTTACAATTCAATTTTTGCTATGTTCATCTGGTTTACTCCATACACTAGTCCCTTCTTTCCCACTTGGAACAGCCTTTTTCACTTTGTTGGAGATCAAAAAATTTACAATTCAATTTTTGCTATGTTCATCTGATTTACTCCATACACTAGTCCCTTCTTTCCCACTTGGAACAGCCTTTTTCACTTTGTTGGAGATTAAATTCGGCCAAGCGCCCAACATTTTCTCGTTCTTGTCATCTGACATGGTGTGTTCTGGTTCTTATTGATTCTGTTTTTCTCTGTATTCTATTTCATTTCATGTTGTAGCTTCTTCAATGGAGGATTTATCAGCGAAATATGGTGCGATTAGTCTTGATGACGAGGAGGAAGGAGGGATCTCGTATGAAACAGAGCCGAATATTGATGGAGGGATTGATACAAAATGGTGCTTGGTAGGTAAATTTTTGTCAGAACGAGCAATTGATTTTGACAAAATACAACACGCGTTGGCAACATTATGGAAGCCAGGGAAAGGGGTCTACATCAGGAATCTAGATTCTAATCTCTTTCTCTTTCAGTTTTACCATGAAGTCGATGTTAAAAGAGTGATTGAGGGGAGTCCATGGACTTACGACAGGATGCAGTTAGTGTTTGAAAGGTTGAAGGAAGGAGATAATCCGCGGCAGGTTCAGATCAGCACAATTGATTTCTGGGTTCAGCTGCATGACATTCAACCAGGGTTCATGTCAGAAAGAGTATGCAGGGATGTGGGTAACTACATTGGAGAGTTTCTGGAATCAGACAAGAATAATTTTACTGGGGTCTGGCGGGATTACCTAAGGATCCGAGTGAAAATTCAGATTGATAAACCTTTAAAGAGACGCATGAAAGTTAGAAAAGCAGGTGGTGATTGGTTTTGGACTAATTTTAAATATGAGCATATACCGACGTTCTGTTTCATCTGTGGTGTGCTAGGACATGCAGAGAAATTCTGTCACAAAATTTTTGAAACGCCATTGGAGGAAATTGTGAAGCCCTATGGTCAGTGGATGCGAGCGTTACCGAGACGACAGAATTACTTAATGGGATCAAAATGGCTGAGGTCAGGTTCTTCAAGTCAGAATCCGGTGGTGGACGGTGATCATAATCGGAAAAACAAAGATGAAGAAGAGTTAGGAGGCGGGAAAATAGGAATTCCAACAGGAGATCCTAAATCTCAGGCCGAAAGTTCCGTAATGGGTGGAAAGTTGACTGCAAATCATGAAAGAACGGTCCCACAAGAGGGAAATTTGACAGATAATCTTTCAAATGGTTTGAATGATGAGAATATGACAGAGGCGGGTTTAGAATATACATATGTTGACCCAAAGAGGAAGAGGCCAAACAATGATAATATCTCAAGCCCAACTAATGAGATTTCTGGACCTTCAAAAAACTTGCAAGTGGCAGGCCTCGATGGAGGGGTCTGCCTAGAGCCATGAGTACTTTATCTTAGAACTGCCGTGGGCTTGGGAACCCACGGGCTTCTCAGTTCTTAATGGACCTCATTGTCCAAAAGCGACCTAGGTTAGTTTTTCTTAGCGAAACTTTATGTACTAAAGATATAATGGATAGGTTCCAATTACAGATTGGGTATGAAGGCTCGTTTGCAGTCGATGTAGTTGGTAGAAGTGGTGGTTTAGCGTTACTTTGGAGGAAAGAAGATGAGGTAAGGTTGCTAAGTTTTTCTAAAAATCATATTGATGTTGTGGTTAATATTGCTGGTAGTGAAGAATGGAGGTTAACAGGGTTTTATGGGGAACCAAATCGAAGGTTGAGGAGGGATACTTGGGAGCTTTTGCGACTTCTTAATCAGCGATCAAATCTGCCTTGGTGTGTCATTGGTAATATGAATAACATTCTTTCTCACGATGACAAAAAGGGAGGCCGTCGTTATCCTGAGTGGCTTTTGCAAGGTTTCTGTAGTGCGGCTGCAGATTGTAATCTTATTGATCTTGACTTAGCAGGTCATTCGTTTACTTGGGAGAAATCGAGAGGTACTAATAATTGGGTAGAAATTCGCTTGGATAGAGCAATGGTCACTCAAGAATGGAAGGATATCCACAGGGAGGCGCAACTGCTCAATATCGAGGTTTCAACCTTGGATCATACTCCCATTTTTTTAGAATTGAAGAAGGAGGATAGTAGTATACCCATCAAAAGGTTTCGGTTTGAGAACGCTTGGCTTAGAGAGCCAATGTGCAGGGATATTGTTATGGACTGTTGGAACTCAGGTTCGGGGTGGAATTATGAGCAGAAAATTCAGAGGTGTCAGACTACGTTGGGACCTTGGGGAAAGGAGATAACAGGAAACTTCACTCAAAGAATTAGAGATTGTAAGTTTCGTCTGAGGAACTTAAAGCAACGTCGAGATATTGATGCTATTCGAGCCTATGGTGAGGAGCAGAAGAGGTTCAATGAAGTGTTAATTCAAAGGGAAATATTTTGGCGACAGAGGTCCAAGCAGCTTTGGCTCCAATTTGGGGATCAGAATAGTAAATATTTTCATGCATCGGCGTCAGCAAGGAAAAGGAACAATCAAATTCAGAGGCTTCAAAATCAAATGGGTAATTGGGTTGATTGGACGAACGGTTTGGAAACTCTAATTCCTGAGTACTTTAAACAAATTTTCACGGCTTCTAACACGCATTGGGAAGGAATTTTAGAGTCGATGCAGCCTTCCATTACGGATGAGATGAATGCTGAGCTTCTTAGTCCTGTTCAAGATGAGGAAGTAAAATTTGCCCTTTTCCAAATGAATCCTGATAAGGCCCCTGGGCCTGACGGGATGACCCCAGGTTTCTTTCAAAAACATTGGAGTATTGTTGGTGCGGATTTAATTTACATGGTGAGAGTCTTTTTTACAACAGGTATGATGCCAAGAGATTTGAATGATACAAATATAGTGTTGATTCCAAAGAAGAAAAATCCAGTGAATATGGGAGATTTGAGACCAATAGCACTTTGTAATGTCTCTTACAAGCTGATTTCAAAGGTTTTTGCTAATAGGATGAAACCTATGTTAAATAATGTGATATCTCCGAATCAGAGCGCCTTCATTCCAGGCCGGCTTATCTCTGACAATGTTATGGTCTCCTTTGAAGTCCTTCACTATTTAAAACGGAAAAGAGTAGGGAAGGATGGTTATATGTCAGTCAAACTTGATATGAGTAAAGCTTACGACTGTATCGAGTGGAGGTTTGTTGAGGCAATTATGAGAAAAATGGGTTTTGATGATAAGTGGGTTAAGCTGATCTTACTATGTTTATCAACGGTTCGGTATAAGGTGGTTCATGGGGGAAAGGAAATGGGTCCTATTATTCCATCTAGAGGGCTCCGGCAAGGAGATCCAATATCGCCTTATTTGTTCGTAATTTGTCATGAGGGGTTCACTGCTCTTATTAAAAGTTATATTCAGAAGGGGTGGATTCATGGGTGTCGTATAGCAAATGGGGCTCCCTACATTTCTCACATGCTTTTTGCTGACGATAGTTATCGTTATTGTAATGCAACTATTAATGAAGCAACCAAAGTTAGTCATTTACTTCACTCCTTTGAAGCTGCGTCGGGCCAAAAAGTTAATCGCCAGAAATCATCCATTTTTTTTAGCAAGAACACCACAGAGGAGTCTCGGACAGAGGTGTGTTCGTTGTTGAACATGACCGAAGCAATAGAAAATAGCATGTATTTGGGTTTGCCAAATATAATGGGTCGGAATAAGAATGCAATATTGGGTTTCATTAAAGACAAGATTCGAAGGAGGATTGTTAGTTGGGATGGGAAAATTATATCGAAACCAGGGAAGGAGATTTTGTTAAAAACAGTCGTTCAAGCTCTCCCTACTTAATGAGTGTGTTTCTTCTTCCTCTGGACATGTGTAAAGAGATTGAAAATCTAATGTGCAAGTACTGGTGGAAAAAGGATGTAAATGCTACTAGGGGTATTCATTGGGCTAGTTGGGAGAATTTGAGCAAACCTAAAGCCGATGGTGGAATGGGTTTTAGGAATCTCCATGATTTCAATGTTGCGCTTCTAGGAAAACAGGGGTGGCGTTTGCTCAATCAAGAGGACTCTCTAGTGGGCAAGGTTTTCAAAGCTAAGTATTTTCCTCATTCAAATTTCCTTGAAGCAGGTTTGGGCAACAACCCAAGCTTTATTTGGCGGAGTATATTGGCGTCTTAAAACCTTGTTAAAGCTGGGTCTCGGTGGAGAATTGGTTCAGGAGAAACTGTCCGGGTTTTGGGGGATGCGTGGCTTAATGACAGTCAAAATCCGTTCATTGTTAGTACCCACCCAGCTCTGATTAACCAGTATGTATCCGGGCTGATGAAAATCGAAAGGAGGGAATGGGATATGGACGTTATTCGAGATCTGTTTGATGAGAGGGATAAAAAGGAGAACATTAGATATTGGAGCAGGGAAGAGAGTGGTTTGTACTCAGTCAAAAGCGCATTCAATCTAATGATCGAGCTTAAAAGCAGGTGGTCTCCATGTGCGAATTCTGGGTTCTGGAGGAGTCTTTGGAATTTAAAAATTCCCCCTAGAACAAAGGACTTTCTGTGGAGGGCATGTAAAGGGTTTCTACCGACTAGGGTTGCTCTCAATATGAGACATGTCCCTTTGTCAACGCAATGTCCTACCTGTGGCAACACGGAGGAGACTACATTTCATTGCCTGGTTTCATGTAATTTTGCTCAGGAATGTTATAGAGGTGCCATGGGTACAAGTGACATTAGGACTCAAGGTGATTTTGGAAATTGGTGGGAAGCTGTAATGATTCAGAATGGTAGTTCGAGAGCGAGCGAAATTGCAATGCTTCTTTGGTCGATATGGCAAGCTCGGAACTTGATAATCTGGAAGGATACTTATACTCACGTGGATGAGGTAATTCGTAACGCCAAATTTACTCTTGATCAATGGAGGGTTGCTCAATCGAAAGTGTTTACTCCGTCGTGTATAATTAATCACCCGATGGATGGAAAAGAGCAGTGGATCAAACCTATGGAAAATTCAATCAAGATAAATGTGGACGCGGCCTTATTTAACAATGAGAACAGGTATGGCTACGGTGGTGTTGCTAGGGATCATTTGGGGAGGCTTGTGGGAGCTATAGCGAAAGGGTCGGCTGGGACATCTAATCCGGCACTTGCAGAAGCAGTGGGTTTTAAAGAAGTGCTAAGTTGGATTAAAAGGAAGGGTTGGAATAAAGTTCTTGTGGAAACTGATTGCATCAGGGTAGTTCAAGCCTTGCGTAGTTCGGTTTATCTTGCTTCAATTTTCGGTTTAGTGAATTCTGATTGTAAACAGCTATTGCATGAAATTGCAGATGCTAGTTTTTGTTTTATTAAGCGTTCAGCAAATAGGGTTGCACATTGTTTAGCAAGGCAATCTTGTTTATGGTCTGATCGGGAATTCACAGAGTTTGATGCCCCTCCTGAGGTGCTAGCTCTATGTTTGAGTGATTTAGTTGAATGAAAGTTCTCTTTTTTAGTCAAAAAAAATTCGGCCAAGCAAGTGACAGACTATATGAAGGAGGCTGTCTTCCTACGATTCTTTGACATTAAAAATATTGAGTAACTTAGAATACCTAAAAAGTGTTGTTTGGTAGAATTTTGTGTTTAATAAAAATATAAGAAAAATGTAACTTGAAATATCTGGGGAAGTGTTGTTTTTTTTTTTAGAGGAATGATAAATTTCAATCATGAAAGATGATACATTTGAAGAGATAATAAAAACTACATCATCTAACCAAAAGGTATGCTTAACCAATCCATGGGTCTAATGATCCATAAGAAAGAGATTCCTCCAGAAATTTAGATAATTACACATTTATATCCACCAAAAAAGGCCTCGTTAAAAACCCCACAAGAGCAAAACCCTTGATCATCCACTGTATCCCTAATCCCGCCTTCATCCATCTTCTCACCCTAAACCCAAAATTCTGCCGTCGTCCATCTTCTCTTTACACTACTTTCCACCCACGGAAACTGAAATATCAACACAACAAATAAAATTATGTCAAAGAGCCATTAATCGAATATACATTAAATAATTATTATACTCAGTATACATAATAAAATTGAACAACTTTATATATCTAACCAAAGGGGTCCCCTATGGTTAGACATATAAAAAATCAAATTCTCATAATAGATCTACTATAAAGTCATCTAAAATGACAACAGATTCCAAAATAATAATGATCCAAATCGTTAAAAGACGACATCAACAATAACCCAAAATTGGTCCAAACAAGCCACAAATAAATGGCCCTGGGGAAGTGTTGTTTGATGAAGTTGTGTGATTAACAAAAAATAAGGGAAATTAAATTTGCTAAAAAGTTTAAATTTTCGTTAAACATAGAAAGTTGTTACCCACCTTCCTTTTAATAACTTATACTTCCCATGAATAAATATAATCATAAGATAATCAAGTAAAAGTTTTTATTTTCTAATGATTATAATTTTTATAATAAATATAAGAGTAGTGTTATTTAACCCGAATACAATTGACTTAATTGCATTGTAGTGGCCCGAACTATAATTTTTTAACAGAAAAATGACCCAAATACAAAATGAACATAATAGGGACCGAACAATATTTTTTTATCAGTTTATTGCATTCCGTTAGTTTAATTTAGACGACGTTAGTTGTATTATTAAAATATAACTAGCTTCAATATCCGTGCAAGGCACGGGATTTCTCTAGTTTACGATAAGAGTTTTTATTTTCCTCATTGTGCATTGATGTTAATGTTCGATGATCCTATTGTGACGATAAAAATCTTTTTAGGTATGCATAATTTTTTTGAAATATGTACCTAAAGAGGTCGATATTTTATGTCTCTATCTTTTTATTGTTATTTTTAGAGTGTTGATGCCTTTCTTACGATTAGAGTTAGAAAAATAATTGACAAATGTACTTTCAACGTTTTTCATAAGTTTATTAGGATGATCATCTCTTAATCTATTGAACTGTTATATTTGCACACTGTTATGCCCAAATCTTGGCTTAAGCCCTAAGCAGGCCTAATGGGCTAAAATAAGCGGTCCACAACTTATAATGGGCCTAAAGATGAAGATTGGGTCACCAAAGCCCACCACCAGGAGCTAGTCCAATATACTATCAAAGCACAATATGGAAGTCTACGACCCCAAGCCGAGGGTCGAGTTCGCTAGCAGTCCCTCTCTGCAAGGTCCAGCGAGGCCTAGAATACTCTTATGAAGGCTCATGATTAAGCCCAGCCAGGTCGCATGAGTAGATATGAAGACTCATAGCTAAGCCCAGCGAGGTCGCATGAGTAGATATAGTTAAGCCCAGCGAGGTCGTATGAGTAGTATTATCTCCACAGCGTGGGATCACCTCGCATGATTAAGCCCAGTGAGGTCGCATGTGAGGCCACGCAGCTTCTCCATTAGCCTCGCCAGCGAGGCCTCGTGATTCTAGCATCATGTTAGCCATAGGTAACCTTTATTGGGCCATGGGTCATGAGCAGAATTAATGGACTACGTTTGGGTAACTTCTTCCCCAAGAACTACGTCTGGCTTGATCCTTATAAATAGGGTACGTAGGCACCTTGTTAAGATTGATTGACAGTTCACCCCTGAATATCAACAAACAAAATCAGCCACAAATATTCACCAATCTCCTTCCGTGTTCTTCGTATTCATAGCAAAATATCCGTATTTTGCTTTGTGATTCCAGCAACCTCCATAAATATTGTTATACAATATTCTCCCTATAACATTTGGCGCTAGAAGGAGGGGCAGTCATCACATTGGGAGAAAGATGACTAAGTCGAACAAGAAGAAGAACGGAGGACACAACAATGGGGAGACCTCGGGGTCGCACAAGATACCCAAAGGCAATCCCCCCAGGAGCGAGGACGAGGATGGGCCCGAGAATGTAGAGACACCTATAAATCACCAAGTGGCATGGAACAGCAAGGTCGTGACCTTTCTCAAAGGATGACTAGAGTGGAGAAGCGGTATAGCTCAAGGGGCGCGAAGAGGAATGCCAGGAAGGGACCCACCAAGAAACTCTTGGATGAATTGATGATGTTGTTATGGATCAAACAAAACCTAACTTCTATGAAGACCTCAAGTGGGAGGAGGATATAGAGGCTACTAAGACAAAGGAGGGGTCGCAGAATAAGGCTCATCTAAGGAGAGCTGACAAGAAGGATAAACTATCCCAGGCTAGGAGCCAAGGTTCGGAACGACCCCCCTCTCCTCGTGGAGCGCGTGAGCGGTCACATCATCGAGATGAACGACCCCCCTCTCCGCTTAGAGAGCGTGAGCGATCACATCATCGCAATGAATGACCCCCCTCTCCTCATCGATTGCGCGAGCGGTCCCATAAGTACAAACCTGACCCCCTGGATCACAAAAAGAAGGATCGCAAGGAGGATCAAGAGGAGTCTAGTGCTCCAAAGAAGGCCCAGTCCCACCATCACAGCACTGGAGAGGGACAGAAAAAATTTGAAGATAAGGAGACCAAGGTGGGAGACTACAAGCTCGAGGAGCTAAAGAATGCCTTGAATAAGATGAATGCAGATAAGGGGACCATCAACCCCATGGGTTTGGCCTCGCCTTTCACTCAAGAGATCAAGACCACTCTGATTCCCACTATATTCTGGAGTAGTAACCCAGACATGACTTATAATGGGGATACTGACCCTGCAGAGTTTGTTATTCGATTCAACAATGATATGGATGAGTACCGGGTCTCACTATTGGCTAGGTGCAGGTTGTTTGTGACCTCGCTGAGGGGTAGTGCCTAGCAATGGTTCTCTAAGCTAGGGGCTCACATCACTATAGACTCCTGGGAGTAGTTCGTGGACATTTTCATTAAGCATTTTCAGTCCTCCAAGCTCTATGCACCTCCTGTATCCACCCTGGTGAACATAAAGGAGAAGAAGGGTGAGACCCTACAGGACTACTTCAAGAGGTTTAACACCGAGGACCCTAGGGTGCGAGGAGCAAATGACGAGGCAATTAAAAATTTTCTTATTGCTGGGCTGAGAGAGGGTACCAAGTTTTGGAAGAAGTTGCAGGCACAAACACCTAGCACTCTCTTTGAGTTCTACAAGGAGGCCGAGCCTTACAAGTGGGTTGAGAAATCAATAGAGGACCTCAAAAAGAATAATGAAGCTAGCAGCAATGGAAGTAATAAGGACAAGGGAGTGAAGAGGAAGGACTCTCAAAGCCCTAGGCGAAGACAGGATCGTAGTGAGATGCACCTTCGTGGGATGCCTCTTAATGAGATGCCTCTGCGTGAGATGCCTCCTTGTGAGATGCCCCTTCGTAGGATGCCTCTTAATGAGATGCTTCTACATGAGATGCTTCTTGGTGAAATACCTCTACGTCGAGGACGCCCCCGACTGTAAGAACCCCAGATTTTGGATATAATTAAAACATTTTATTATGTACTCATGTAATAGTGATTACGACTACGATGTAACGATTGAGATAATGAATGAAGGGAATAGATTTGGATTCAAATGTTTATATGCCATGAAGAATACTATTGGTTGACACTTTAGATAAGAATTATATATCTCCTAGGGAATTAAGATTTGATAATTCTAAAGAAGAAGATTATTCTTATGTCATCCAAATCGATATCTGTTATTGGTCCAGTGGTTCCGTAAAAAGGTTAAGGAACGATCGAAAGAGGTCAGGGACAATTGTACAAGCCTAAGAGAATAAGTAAAGAAAAAGGATGAATAGTGATTTTGGGTGGAATTAAGAATATTATTAGACGACGCTATATAGAAGTACCCGGAACGAAATTCTGAGTTCGTATTATTGATCCGGAGAGAAAAAGAGTGTATGTAAAAGGTGTCGGATTCTGAAAAACGGCACTTTTATTTTCCCCGAGATTCTCAAGATACGGAATGATTTAGAGATTTATTTAAAAATATTTGAGAAAGTTGGAATCAAAGATTATAGAAAAGAAGTAAGAATGATTATAAAAATATTAAGGAGGTTTCCGGTAAAACCCTAACTAGAAATCTTTGAGTTATTCCACCGAACGATTAGCGAATTAGGCGATAACCAGACAAAGAAACAAGCAGGGGATCAAGGTGCATGCATGTGTTAGTGGATAAGAACAAGTAACCAAGTAGTTACAAAGGTAGCTAGCATTGTTAAGAAAGCAACCAAGTAAATTGGTTTCTAAGACACACCACACCACAAACTATCAACATGTGTCCTCCAAAAACATCATGCATGACATCTTACCTTTAATAAAGCTACTTTAGATAAGATATTATCATAACCAAGTGTATCATGCAAGATTATATGAGTTCAATCCAAACAAAACAAGGCAAAAGAAAATAAAACAACCAAGAACACAAACTGCCAGCAGAAACAAAGTTTAAAGAAAAATTCGTATCTCCATTTCTATCCATGATAAAATCACCAAATTTTAACCAAAGCCTCTCCACTCCATGGGAAATATTCGATCCTAATTTCATAGCAATCCAAGTAGTATAGCCTAGTCAAATCACCTCCCCAAGTTGAAGAAGGAAACTGTCCTGATGCTTGACAGTTTCTGGACTGATTATTCAAACGGCCATATCTCCTTCGTTTCTTAATGAAATTGGGTTTTGTTTAGCTTGTTGGAAATCTGGTTAGATGCCCTACAACTCTCCTTTAGGAACCTCATCCAAGAAAGCATGGTAAGGGCCTCGTTTTTGCAGATCTTTGAACTGATGAATAGTAATTTTTAAGAACTAACTTTAGTTTTATTGTTTCTTTGGATGATCCAAGCTTGTTTAAGGTGTTCTAAGGGCTATACAAGGTTTTATAAGGCTAGTACATACTCCAAGGAAGGTATATCTCACCTAAACCCTAGATCTTACTTTGAGTTTTATGAAGTTTTGATGAGATCTTAAGTGGGTTGCAAGATGAGTTCTTGATTGTTGTGTTAATAGTTGTTTAAGACTTGATTTGTTATGTTTATGTTGTGTGGTGGTCAGGAGACCTTACCACTGGCCTTAGAGCCTCTTGACAGTAGTAAATGATGCTGTTAAGCCATGAGTTGCTTTGATGATGTGCTTGAGGCATGTACGAATTTGGATCGTTCGAGTTGTAGCCGTCGTAATGCCCGATTTTCTATAACCTTAAAGAATTCGTGCATTACAGTAGGGTTAATTGTCTTAACTTGTTATGAACATGACATGTCCTTTTAGATCTCGAGCCATAGATCGTTTTGGCGCAAGAATCGAAACATTCCGACTTACGGTTTAAGAGTTATGGTCAAATTACCAAAATTGGGTCGAAACCGTAAGAAAAAGTTCGTAACTTCAATTGAACCCTCGTAAAGCATGTTACTCAGTGGCAAATCTTGGTAAATAAATACTAGAGGTCATAAGGAAGGTATGAGAGAAAACCACATGTCAAACGGATCGTTTTCGATTTTATAAAAATGTTTGAATCAAGGTTAAATGCGAACGAACCCCTTAAAAGTATAACTTTGGTTATAACTTAGAAAACGAACGATAAAACTCGAGGTATAATCTCGGTTCGTAATCGATCGACTTTAGAGCTTATACGACTTAAGTATATACCAAATGTGGGTATGATGACATGTCTTAATAACGAACAAATGTCGGAGCGTATCGGTGATAAAAAGAGTTACACTAAAAGGTGTATAACGAGAAAATTCGAAAACGTGTTTCGACTTAAGTGAAGTTTATACTTAGACTTTTAAAAGGTGTTAAGTGATTAATCTCAAATGTTCTTATTGTTTATAGATCATCGAGCAGACCCAGGACACGCTATCTCTACCCACACCCGATTACCAGGCAAGTTTCCAATACCTTGGAACTGTTGTTGTGATAAAAAGTATATTTGTTGTTTCTGATACATATGCCATAGCATGCATGCCTATTGTCAAATTATATTATGATACCTGTTCCCTGAATTGATATTGGCTTATAGACTAGATACGAATTATCAGTTATAAGCCGGAGGGTTTCGGTAAGACCCTTAGCGAAGGGCATATGATATTCATTCTTAAATATAGACCGGGAGTCGGTGTTTTGAGATATAGATAGTCGTGGAAACCCGGAGGGATTCCAACGGTAGATTATTATTTATTTTGAGAAATGTTATTATTAAACGTTATTTATATTTCCATAAAGTATCAATTACTTGGAAATCTTTCGAGGAATGTTATTCGAGTATTATCTCAGTCGAGAGATATTAAATGAATGTTAGTTTCGAATATTCATTTAGAGTTGATTATTTAATGAATATTATTTTGATATTCATTGGAATTTTATTTATTAAATGAATATTACTTTCGAATATTCATTTAAGGTTTTATGTACTTGATGAATATTATTTTAAAGTATTCACTGGAAGTTCTATTTACTTAAGGGATATTATTTCGAATATTCCTTTAAAGTTTTGATTACTAAATGAATATTATTTGGATATTCATTTAGAAGATTATTTATTAAATGAATATTATTTTCAAATATTCATTTAAGGTTTGACTTATTTATTGGATATTATTTTAAATAATTATTGGAGTTTAATTATTTAATGAATATTATTTTGAATATTCGTTTAAGGAGGGATTTATTTAGTAAATAAATATATATATTCATTCGAGGATTACTTACGAGCAATATTATGATTTAATAATATTCCGTAATTATTATTGAGTTAATAAATATTCTTGGAATATTTATTTAATTCTTTTAAATTCTTTTTAAAATGATTTATATTATTCGAAAATTATCTTTCACCTCCAGATATTATGTAAAATATTTCGGAGTCTTTTTACGACTATTTTATCAAAGAAAGGTTCCCAACTCCTTATTTTTCATTTAAATCTATCTTAAAAGGATTTAAATGCTCGCTCAAACTTCCATATTATTGGGGAACCTTACTTGAAAAATGTTATTTATCTTGTTGACTTCCCAGTCATAAATCTTGTAAAACTATTCTTTTCACTCGTAACTTGGTTGTTGTTTATCAGTTGAATCTTTGAGTAACCTTCTCATCATTCGAGGAGTAAGATTATTTGAACAAGATGGTATCCTCTAACAAGCAGCAGCTTGGGAGATATGATGTTGAATTTTCCTTTCCAACTAGATACGACTACTTTGTGGAGTCTTATCAACAAGTATCATACTTGGGGAAAGGGGGACGAACTTTACGTTCAGAGTCGTGAACTTCTTTTCGAACTTGGAGTCATGTAAGAGGCCGAGTAGCTCCGGTCCATCCCATTGGCCCAACCGTTGGCCGGGGAGATCTAACAGGGCAGTAGACAGTAAATCCGTCAGTTCTTCCTTCTACCGGTTGTAAATCTAAATTGAGTTGTACAATCTGCGACTGATCATCGTAAGGATTGGAACAGCGGGCGCGGTGAATACTCCAGCATTAGTTCATCATTCAAATTCATTTATGTTCTGCAACATTATCATAGTTGGCAGTATTGGAAAAGTATTCATAATTGGAATTGCAATATTTTTCCTACAAGTTCCTCTTTTATGATAAATGATAATATCTTGCTTATCTTTGACATAGCAGATATTTCCACCTATATATGAAATTTGAGTTACCTTGTAACTTCATCGTTTATGTTATACTGGCATCATTTCCGTAAATGCATGGCATATGGTTTGAAAGATACTTTTGAACTGTTATATATTATCGTTCAGTTATACATTATTGTTGGTGGGCTATTGCTCACCCTTGCTTTATTATTATATCACAACAATAGCTAGACCAGATGACTCGCACAAGGCGCACTCGACACTGGCAAGGACGATGAGACTACCAGAGCTGAAGAGAAAGCTATTGGTAGGATAGATTCATCCTTTCAGTACCAAGTATATGGGTTAGCATGACTTATGTAAATAGATGGCAAAGAGTATGTATTCATATTGAAATTCTTTTGGGTTGTAAGAACTCATAATTTAATCAATAAAATTTGATTGTTACTCTGATTTCATCTCTGGGACTATAACGGGTGTGTTTTATATTGTTGTGTTGGGTCATAAAGATGTAATTTATTTTATGTTGAAGTAAGTTCAAGTATTGTGGACCGAAATGGAGACCGTAACGACCGGATCCCGGACCCCGGATCTGGGGGTGTTACAGAAATGGTATCAGAGCGTACGTTATAAACCCCAGAGATGATGCGACGTTAAAACAATAAACTCACTAAGATAATAAGAACTCTTGCCAAGTTCATAGGCAGACTACTTAATGTAGTACTGACATATAAAACCCTTATGGGAACCCTAAGTATCATGATAATAACTTAGCTCGTTCTCGTGTCAACTTGTAAGGCGACAGAGCTGGAGGCGTACGAACAGCAGCACGATGATGCTTTATTATATGCTGACGATCGGATTGTGGATTCGAGAGAGTACCCTACTTAGGACCCGGAGGAGGTTCTAGCTAGGGAGGAAAATCCTGTTAAGAATAAGGAGTTTACCTTTGAAGAAAAGAGGACTACATCCAGAGAGACTGTAATAATTAAGGTATAAGTGCTCAGAGATGTGGGCGTAAAGAACTGAGGAAGTATTAAGAGAATTGAAATTTTATATTGGATTTATAGCCGGACTACCAAAGGTAGTACCAGCAATTAAGACAGATTGGAAGGATTACTTAAGGTCTTATGTTGGGATAGATAATGATCCTTAGAGACTTTCAGATTAATAAGAAAAGAGTTAGAATGATGCATGGTTATCAAAGACATTGACAGAGGACGGGGAGAAGAGTCCCCAAGAACAGTTAAGATAGAGGCGGCAGGTGCCATATCATTGGATAAATGGGTTAGTATGAATATTGTCGATGGTAATTCGCCGTGAGAAGGCATATTTCATAAGTTATAATTGATAAAACCAAATTGAGATTGCTGAGGAGATTTTATTCAGAGAAATGTCCATCTTATGAATGGATCAACTTAGAAAGTAAAGACATTGGGAAGTGATGGCCCGATTGGATAAGGTTATACAAGAAGAAATGACCAGTGAGTCAATGATAAACCCGTAACAAGACTATTGTCAGAGACTAAGTGTAGGGTTAATTTAACTCAGTGGAATGGTGGACCAGAAACATTGGATGTATGTGGTTCAGAAGAATATTAAATTCTTTCTTTTCTTTGAATGGATTATAGTAGTTACATTAAGTTTACTCCAACGCGGAATCATGAAAGGATCAAGCAATACGATCAGTGGGTCAGAAGTAACAAACAAGGTTTTAAAAGAAGGAACCTAAACGAGCAAGTGTCTACCAAGTTCTCAAGACATGAATTCTGGTAAAATGAAGTTCAGTTATTTGGACATGCGATCGATAGTGAAGGAGTGTTGGTTGACCCCACCAGTTTAAATGCAGTTTCAATTGAGAGAGGCCAACCACCCCAACAAAGGACTAAGAAGTTTGAATAGCTAGAAAAATGTGAGAAAATCTCCCTGGAGCTAAAAAGATGAAATTGGTGGTGACCCAATGTTGGCGTGGCCTAAATGGAAGAAGGAGAACTTTGTGATATATTATGAGGCATCTCATACAGGGTTAGGCACTGTGCTTATGTAGCACGGTAGCGTAATTGCGAATAGATGTGGATAACGCAGTTCACCAGATTTGGATGGCCTTGAGGGTGCCAATTTTGTGGAGCGCCTGACTCCAACGGTAGCGTTCCTTTTTGAGACATGCGGTTAGGTAGACTGATATTTGGTAGTATCGACTACTAGGATGAATATGTATCGGGAAGATGTGGCATGTTTTAGTTTGAAACTTTTGATTTCCCTTCCATGGGATGTATTTATATTTTGCTCCTTTCCAAGTAGTTAAACTTCCGACTTTACGTTGATTGTTCTATTATTATAACTGTTTACAGTTCGACCTTCTTGGGTGTTCCTAGAACTATTCTTTAGGTTTTGAAATGAATCTTCTCAGTGTTACCAGTGGGTGGATAGATTGACTAATTTCCCAGATTCTGGAAAGAAACTCAACAAATTTTGGCAAACCTTGTCTTTCTGATTATCAGAAGACGTCACCAAAGAGAGTGGAAACTGAAGCGAACCCTGTGGATTGGATAAGGTAACCGCTATACGGGTTGATAGACAAACCCCGACTATGACGATTGATTATGTAGATAAAATTTTTAAGTTGAGATTTGACGGAAAGAGGGAAATGTAATTACGAAATAAGCCGGACGGAGATATTCCAGGATTGACTTAAATGAAAAGGTTGTTATGCCAGGAGTGCTAAGCTTATGCGGCACATAGAAGTGATAAGAATAATTGAAAAGATAAAAGTAAAGAAAAGGTGACCGGAGATGGTACCGAGAAGTCTATTGAGACTAATATGGAGTAAAGTTTTGAAAAACATCAAAAGGTATCAAAGAAGAAGAATGCTATTAGCCCACCCCTAAAACTCACATATTGTAGTGTGGCCAGTTGAGGCCATGTCACCAAGGATTATCAGGTGACTAAACCAGCGATGTCAGGATAAAGCGGGGTTGCTTCTAACTAAGCGCCAACCACGAGAACTTTTAATAACAAGTGAACCGAAATACATGGTGATGGGATTTTATAAATACCATATACGTATTAAGATTAGGATATTGACCAATGAAGGTTATAAAGATTGTCAGAGATAATTCAGTGTGATGCATAAATGTGATCTGAAACTTAGTGACCTCGAGAAGAGCAATAGGTACTAAGAGATTCACGTTGAACACGACATATATCTTCCAGAGCATCCTTGCTACCATTACCTAGTTCTGTACGAAAGATCGATAGACATATGTTGCCTTTTGGAGGGTCATGTAGATTGACATTCATTTGGAGGAAGAGGTTAGCATTAAGCTACCTAGAGAGATATATAGATGGAATTGTTATTTGATTAATTACTGATATTTTGATGTATCCTGTACCCAGAAAGTACAGGAGGAATGATGAGGATTACTTAAGGAAACCTTACAAGGAAAAAAAAGTAATATTCTGAACTTTAAAATGGAAGTTTGGTAGGGAATGTATGACATAGCAGTAATGATGCCAGTCGAGGCACGTGTGAAACTATGAGAAAGCATGGATTGAACCAATAAAGGTTGAGATTATCATAAGATAAGGAAAGAACCAAGAAAAGAAGTATCCTAGGTGGGATTTGGAATAAGCGTGATAAGGTTCACACGGAAAGGTGGAAGCAATAACTTACGGAAAAAGACTGAAGTACATTTTTCTATTTAGTAGAGATTAAGGGAGAATGTTTTCACCCTGAGTTGGTATAGATCCAGAAAACATTGATTGCAAGAAATTATTATAATCAGGAAAGGCCAATGAGGTGGTCGACACTTTAAGTATAAGAGAAGTACCATAAATGCTCATACCAAAGGAAATTGAGTGATATTGAGAAGGACCTTGAGAGTAAAAATGTGATGGAGGAATTTACGATTCCCTGGGATGATTTTGCGAGAATCAACTTTAAAGGTAGTTTAAGTAAACATTCGATTCTTGATATTGTCTGAGACCCATTACCATCATTAGAAGGTTTTGCGACATGCCAAACAATAGTCCCCGTAAGCAAATTCCCCCAAGAGACTCGCCTTCTATTAGAAAGAAAGAGGAGAAATTAAGTAATGAGAGGCGATTGAATACTGGAAGTAGGTTGGCTTTCTGAAAATGGAGTAAAAGAAAGGACCGGACCAACAAAGGGTTGGTAATAGATAACAAGAAACAAAGATGGTACTAATATTGATAAGCCAATTGGCATAATAATGAATGACAAGCAGGTTTATGTTGGTGTATTTCTATGCAAACAAGTTAGAGAATATGAGGTTGGAAAGTGATTGAGTAAACCGCTAAGCTTCCAGTCTTTTACTGAAGATATAGGATTAAGAATTTCATCAACTTGTCATAATTGCGATGCTTGAAACTCTTCTGCGATTTTATCTGCTTCATGTGATATCTACATCAAGTGCTGAAAGTATTCCTTAGGGATAAGGAATAGTGATGATTTTGTCTATCTAAAAGTTATGGTTCGACAATTATAAGACCCGTACGTTTAGATATTCAAGCACTACGTAAACGGTAAACGATAATGAATCGACCATGGGCTACCTTAACGTAATGATGATCTTTCTGAGAACTTAAATGATAACGATAGTGGAAATATCGGGACTGAGCCTAAGTTAGAGGAATCGTCCAGGTTTATTTCTGATGGTTTAGTGTTGGGGACGACGGGATATTTGAAATAGATGATTAGACTATGAAGGATCATAGGGCGATTATGGTAGAAATAGAAACCAAGTGACTGATAGAAATAAAGATAGAGTTAAGGATCAACAAGGGAGTTGGATATGCAAACTCTTGAGAAACCCCAGCAATGAGGTAAAAAAAGTATGAAATCGACATGGCAAAGTTATTGGACACAACGGAAGTTGGAAGTGAAAGCATAAAGGACATACAAATTAACCCCTTGAGAAGGGAGAATACGAGGAAATTGGAATAAATCAATTTAGTAATAAAGAGACTCATGGAGCGAGGAAATGAGAAATTACATGGTTGAACAGAGGAAAGTTTGACCCCAAGGATATGATTGACAAAGAAAAGATTGGGAAAAATAATTATGAAATGTGAAGCAAGGAATGTTATGAAGGGATTGAGGAATGGGTTTTCAAACAAACTCTCGAGATGACAACCTGATAGTGTTATCATTATAAATACGAAAGAGCTAGTAGCAATATATGGAATGTCAGTAGTACTAGTGTCAAGCGAAAAAAAAAAATTTAAGATTTAACCTGAGAGGTTGAAGGACTTCTAAAAGTAAGTATTACTAAGATTGAACAATAGTATATGTCCATAGAATGATGGACAGAGCAGCGAGGATATGGTGATACGTGAGATTACGATAACTTAGTGTTTAATACGAATACGATTATTTTTCTTCCTTGATAAACCTCTATAGTTCAGAGGTAAATTCCAAGTATGATGTTTTACAATCATGGAAAATTCCTATAATTCTTTGAAAATTCTTTTCTTTTCTTCTCTCTTATTCATCTTCTTTTGAATTGAAAAGAACAACCCTTTAAGGAGGGGAGGTACTGCTACATGACTATCTGTCTGTGTGATAGAAGTCTAAGTAGAATACCATTATTGTTTTATTGCTTGTCGAGTACTAAAGGCTGGCCCCCTTATGTACTAACTATGCAATATGATAAATTTTCATGGATCATAGTGATCACTCAATAAATCCTACAACTCCTATATATACATTAATCGAGATTGTGAAGAGTAAAGCGATTAGGAACATAGTACGAATGAGGTTATCTCCGAATTTGCGGCGCGATAGTGATACCAAAGTCACTGCAGATACCAATAAGGGTGATATTATATGAATGAGTAAGAGCAGAACCATGATAGTGTGATGTGCAGAAGTAGAAAAGTTGATAAAAAGGATAAAGAGAGTATTGTAGCACTACTGAGATGTGCTGTAAATGGGTTGAAATGACTAAGGATCAACCGAGGACTGGAAAGCTAGATGACAAACAAGTACCCGATTGTTTCCTACCTGATTCTGGGACGGAATCCTTTTAAGGAGGGGAGACTGTAAGAACCCCAAATTTTGGATATAATTAAAACTTTTTATTATGTACTCATGTAATAGTAATAGTGATTACGACTATGATGTAACGATTGAGATAATGAATGAAGGGAATAGATTTGGATTCAAATGTTTACATGCCATGAAAAATACTATTGGTTTGACACTTTAGATAAGAATTATTTATCTCCTAGGGAATTAAAATTTGATAATTCTAAAGAAGAAGATTATTCTTATGTCATCCAAATCGATATATGTTATTGGTTCAGTGGTTCCGTAAAAAGGTTAAGGAACGATCGAAAGAGATCAGGGACAATTGTACAGCCCTAAGAGAATAAGTAAAGAAAAAGGATGAATAGTGATTTTGGGTGGAATTAAGAATATTATTAGACGACGCTATATAGAAGTACCAGAAACGAAATTCTGAGTTCGTATTATTGATCCGGAGAGAAAAAGAGTGTATGTAAAAGCTGTCGGATTCTGAAAAACGGCACTTTTATGTTCCACGAGATTCTCAAGATACGGAATGATTTAGAGATATATTTAAAAAGATTTGAGAAAGTTGGAATCAAAGATTATAGAAAAGAAGTAAGAATGATTATAGAAATATTAAGGAGGTTTTCGGTAAAACCCTAACTAGAAATATTTGAGTTATTCCACCGAACGATTAGCGAATTAGGCAATAACCGGACAAAGAAACAAGCAGGGGATCAAGGTGCATGCATGTGTTAGTGGATAAGGACAAGTAACCAAGTAGTTACAAAGGTAGCTAGCATTGTTAAGAAAGCAACCAAGTAAATTGGCTTCTAAGACACACCACACCACAAACTATCAACATGTGTCCTCCAAAAACATCATGCATGACATCTTACCTTTAATAAAGCTACTTTAGCTAAGATATTATCATAACCAAGTGTATCATGCAAGATTATATGAGTTCAAGCCAAACAAAACAAGGCAAAAGAAAATAAAACAACCAAGAACACAAACTGCCAGCAGAAACAAAGTTTAAAGAAAAATTCATATCTCCATTTCTATCCATGATAAAATCACCAAATTTTAACCAAAGCCTCTCCACTCCATGGGCAATATTAGCTCCAAATTTCATAGTAATCCAAGTAGTATAGCATAGTCAAATCGCCTCCCCAAGTTGAAGAAGCAAACTGTCCTGATGCTTGACAGTTTCTGGACTGATTATTCAAACGGCCATATCTCCTTCGTTTCTCAATGAAATTGGGTGTTCTTTAGCTTGTTGGAAAGCTGGTTAGATGCCCTACAACTCTCCTTTAGGAACCTCATCCAAGAAAGCATGGTAAGGGCCTCGTTTTTGCAGATCTTTGAACTGATGAATAGTAATTTTTAAGAACTAACTTTAGTTTTATTGTTTCTTTGGATGATCCAAGCTTGTTTAAGGTGTTCTAAGGGCTATACAAGGGTTTTATAAGGCAAGTACATACTCCAAGGAAGGTATATCTCACCTAAACCCTAGATCTTACTTTGAGTTTTATGAAGTTTTGATGAGATCTTAAGTGGGTTGCAAGATGAGTTCTTGATTGTTGTGTTAATAGTTGTTTAAGACTTGATTTGTATGTTTATGTTGTGTGGTGGTCATGAGACCTTACCACTGGACTTAGAGCCTCTTGACAGTAGTAAATGATGTTGTTAAGCCATGAGTTGCTTTGATGATGTGCTTGAGTGATAAGTGCATATTTTTGCATATTTTATTTACCTATTTATTGCTTGAACTCGTGTTTTAATAATTTATTTTGTTGCATTTCAGGTAAATCGTAAATAAATAAAGAAATGACAAAAATAAATAAATAAAGTGCAAGGAAGGGAAAAAGAGGAAGAAAAAGGACCAAAAAATGAAAGAAGGAAAAGAATTAGGAGCTTGGAGCAAAAGGAATATTGCAAGACAAGTGGAAGGTGGAGATCATCCCAACACATTAGCAAAGTGTATGGCCAAGATCAACTCTTCAAAGCTTAAGGGGGAAGGAAACAAATAGATGGCTATGATTTCACCACCAACCACAACCCAAATGTATGGTGGGGATTTACCCAACACCCCCCTTAACCCTAATTTCTATCATATAAATACCCCCTCACCCCCCTTGCATTTAGTAACTTAGATTTTAGGGTAGTTTTAATTTCTTGTATTTTTTCTTAGTTTCAAATCTTGTAAACACTCTTATTATAATTAATGCAATTTTTATTTTCTTTACTTCTTGTCTTGCTCTTTCGTTATTGTTGCCTTGTTTCGTTATTTTCGTAAATCCCGTTGCTAACCACTTAGGGATGAAAGTAACGAAATTTTAATTTTGTGTTCTTAGTTGCTAATTTAATTATGCCCCTCTAAATCTCCATTTTATTGTGGGCCATTTAATTCCAAATCATCGTTTTAGTATAATTTTAAATTCGTAGTAATTTCTTTGTTTCGTATTTAATTTTCAAAAATAAAAAAAAACAAAAATATTAGTTTTATTAATTACTTTATTTTCCCAAATTCATAGTTTCTATTTCTCTATTTTATCAAAAAGGTCGTAGCATAAATCACCCAGTTTTTTTTCTTCGAATTAACATTCTCTTGTTTTCTTAATTTTTTTGTTTTACAGAGAACCTCCATCTGTTCTTCCTTCTCCCTCCTTCCTTCTTCTTCTTCTTCTCTCTCTCTCTCTCTCTCTGTTTTTTTTCTCTCGCATAAACACGATTGTCCTCCCCTGTCCCTCTTTTATAATTGCTCAAAACGATCCATCTCTTCCCATTGTTTAATTCAAATCAGTAAACCCCCAAACCCAAAACCAACCAAATTTCCATTCCCCTGGTTCATAGTTGAATCGCTGCCTTTTATTCTTATTTTGTTTTAGTCAATTTAAATCAAATACTGTTAATTTTTATGTTTTGGATTTTTTTGAATAGTAAAGTGCTGAGTTTTGTTCTTGATTTCTGAATTTTCGTGGCTGATTTTGTTGAGTTTTGGTATATTAATTTTGTAACGATTAAGTTGTGCTTGTTGCGTTCTCTGTGCTTTCTTGTATTGCTGCGTCACCCGTTTTTTTTTAATTCCGTTCTGATTGATGGTGTTTGCGAGTTGGACCTGAGTGTTCTTGATCTTGTTTTCGTTTTTCTTGGACCTGAGTGTTCTTGATTGTTGTCGAGTTCTGTAGACCTGCGAGTTACCGAGTCAGTTCTGTATCGATGTTTTCGCCTGTCTTGGATTTTGATTTTATGATGAGTTGATAATTCTGAGTTTAGTATGAGTTTAGTAAGGGTGCTGTTTGTGTCAAATTGATTGAATTCATTTCTGTTTTGCTGCGATCGTCTGTGTCACAGAGTTAACCAGTTCTGAGTTTTTCTTGCAATACTAGTTGCTGTCGAGTCTCAGTAGTCAATTGCCGAGTACATGTTCGAGTTCTTCGTTTTTGTTTTTGTTTTCACGAGTTGAATTTAGAGTGTCTCTGTTCTTTGTTAGCTGAATTGTATTCGAGTTTTGGTTTCGATTCGAAATTTGAATTGTATTCGAGTCTCGGTTAAATATAGTGTAATGAATTTTATGCTCGTGTAATGTTCGGTTTCTGTTTTATGCGTTACTAAGTAGTCTGATATATTTACTCCGAGTCCTTTTCACTGAATCTGCTACACCGAGTCAAGTAATGGTTTATTGAGTCACCGAGTTTGAGTACCGAGTCTACTGGTGTTCTTGTTTCGAGTCGTTGTATTTGCCGAGTTGTAATTGGTTTTTGTTTCGAGTTATTGCTGTTGGGTTGTGTGTGGCTAGTGTTATTTACGAATGCATCATGTCCGAATTTTCTCTAAAAATTTCTGTGAATAAGTTTTAATTCAAATTTAAAAAAAAAATGTTTTAGAATAAAATTAGTTTTAATTTAGAATTTTTAGAATAATTTAATTTTAGAATAATTCTAGAATAATTAAGATTTAGAATAATTAGATTTTCATTTAGTAATTAATTAGGGTAAAAATCAAAATCAAAAATCCACTTGTCCTAGTTCGATTAAGTTGAAAATTAAGGATTGCGAAAATATTAGTCCCTGTGGAACGAATCATAAATTTTTCAACGAAACGAATTGTGCGCTTGCGATTCAAATGTTTATATTTTTAGCACAACATTGAGGCATGTACGAATTTGGATCGTTCAAGTTATAGCCGTCGTAATGCCCGATTTTCTATAACCTTAAAGAATTCGTGCATCACAGTAGGGTTAATTGTCTTAACTGGTTATGAACATGACATGTCCTTGTAGATCTCGAGCCATAGATCGTTTTTGGCACAAGAATCGAAACATTCCAACTTACAGTTTAGGAGTTAATTGTCTTAGTTTTTGATTTTTCGGATTAGCTCTCTTCTCACCCTTTTTCTTGTTTGCATTTTTTCGAGGAATTTGGGTGAAAATTCGGGTGACTTGGATTAAAGCGGAAGAATTTTCTCGGAATTTTGGAAGCTTTGCTTGAGTAAACCGTATCTCCCTCCTCTTTCGTGTTTTTTTTATTTATTTAGAAAATCACAAAAAAAATAAAAAATCACAAAAATCACAAAAAAAAATTAAAAATCCAAAAAAATTAGTTGTAAATACATAATTGTTGCATCATGCATTTAATCACTTAGGGCACATCATCTAGATTTTTTATTTTCTTGTTTTTAATTTTTCGTACCATATAAATTGTGGTGATCGCTGGAGGACCCCAAGGTACGTTAAATTCTTTCTTTTCTTTAGTTAGAACACGTAGTTTAAAGCATCCATAAATGTTTATAGTTTTATACCTCTTTGTTTGTTGCATCATTTTGTAAATAAACATTAAGGGCAAAACCTCACAAAAGATAAGGGAAGGGATTTCATCACTCTTTCCTTAGCCCAAAAACCATTAATCCCTCATTTTGCATTCCCTAGCCTTTAATAAAATTAATTAGACGTTTGCCCCTAGGAATTTCGCGCTCAATTAGGAAGGTGCTTAAGAAACGAAGTAATCTTTAATTATTCCTACTTTTTGGTGTCTAGGAAAGCGAAAGCTGACCTGGCCAATTAAGGTTTTGGTGTCTAGGCTGGTGTTTAGCCTCTTGGCAATGCTTGCACCTACCTGGCCAAGCCGGTTCGAATAATTATTGATTTACCTAGTTTTTGGTAGCCCTTACAGTTAGGAGCAAGGTCTAGTTATTTTATTAGGGAACCCTAGGTTTAGAATTTTTCTTTTAATTTTACACCTCTTTCTTTTTGTGTGTTTATTTTATCGCACTTTCTTGCTACGTGTTTCCTTACATGGTTTATGCGAACTATTTGGATTAGGGATAATTCTTCTAGACTAGTGAGATCGTCTGAGACTTCTTCCTCGTCTAATTCTGAGTCTTTAGATTATTCCGAACCAATAGTAAACATGGCCATGTCTCTTAAGGACCGTTGCTATCCTACTCGTTCCGCCCAACCTTCGTGTATCACCCTTCCTCCCGTTATTGGTAATAATTTCAAAATTAAAGCTCACCACATCAGTATGTTACTAAATTTAACGGGAGCGAGGGTGAGGACCCGTATCTCTTTCTTCATGAATTTGAGGAGGTTTGCGCATTGCAAAAACTCCAACATCTTTCCGAGGACTCCATTAGGCTAAGACTTATCAACTTCGCTTTAAAAGAAAATGCAAAAAAATGGTTGTATAGTCTACCCGTTAATTCTATTTCCATGTGGGAGGGATTTGTGGTTATTTTTCTAAAAAAATATTTTCCAAACCATAAGACTACGAGAATTACAAACGAAATAAATCAATTTCATCAAAAGGAAAATGAGTCTTTTTGGAAATATTTTGATTGTTTTAAAAATCTTCTATCACAATGCCCCCACCACGGAATAGAAAAATGGAGGCTTTGTAAGATCGTTTATGAGGCCTTAAATGGACCAACAACTGCGTTGTTGGAATCTATGTGCCAAGGAAAAATTCATGGAGAAAGATGAGCACGATGGTTGGAAATTTTTCGAAGAATTAGCCGAGAAGACCATGTTGTGGGAGTCTACTAGGGAACCTAACAAGTCTAATGAGTCGTCTAGTTCATCTAGGGGTTTGCATTCGATCGGTAATTCGATTGCAACCGATGCCAAATTAGCCACTCTAATTAAAAGACTCGAAGCCCTAGAAACTAGTAAGGCCCCCTCAAATGTGTCTATGTGCTCTAATTTTAATCAAGATTTTTCGGATTTTCCCAGCTATGATCAAGTTAATGCGGTGTCTCAACCACCCACTAGGAACGACCCGTTTGCTCCTACTTACAATCCCGGTTGGAGGAATCACCATAATTTCTCGTGGAACCAACGCCAAAACTATCAATCTCCGCCACCTTCTTTCCAAACTCCTTGTTTTCAAAATCCCAATCAAAACTCGTACTCGATTCAAAATCAAATTCATTATCCAAACTCGATTCAAGCCCCGAATCAAGCACCCGCCCACCCTCCCGGCTTTCACGAGTCGGATAAGAGAATTAATTCTTTGGAAAAGACTCTTGATGCGCTTTTGAAATCAACAACTAATTTGGCTCAATCTCAATAAACTTTCATGCAAACCATGACTCAAGATAGGCAACTTTTGAATGCTAGTACTCAAGCCTTATCTAAGTTAGAGGTTCAAGTGAGTCAATTAGCTAATGCCATGTGTGAGCGAGAGAAGAATAAGTTCCCGAGTCAACCTGAGGTCAATCCTAAGTTTCCTCTCAATCAACGCCCTCATGAGAGTGTGAATGCCGTCATCTCTTTAAGATCGGGAAATCGAGTTGATAACCGAGTAGGTGTCGAGTCTTCCAAGGAAGAAGAAGAAGAAGAAGAGTCAAATATTGAACCGAACCCTACACTTGATCATTCAAACCCTACTCCAACTTCCGAACCTCTCGAGTCATCTATTCCCACACCTTCACCACTCGAACCTTCATCATCGAAATCCACTCTCGAGTCATCAAATTCTTCTCTTAAATCATCCTCACCACCTAACAAATCTTCGAATATCGTTCCACTTTCCACTTCTCTTCCCGATGTGTCTAACGAACGAGTCTTTAAGCCTAAAGCTCCTTATCCTCAACGACTCATCCCTCGCAAACAATCACCTCAAGTAGAGAAGATTATGGAAGTTTTCAAACAAGTCGAGATTAACATTCCTCTTTTAGATGCCATTCAACAAATTCCTTCGTATGCCAAGTGTTTAAAAGATTTATGTACTCACAAGCGATCCACCCACGTTCCTAAGAAAGCCTTTTTGACATCTCATGTCAGTTCAATTCTTTCAAATCAAATTCCTGTGAAATATAAGGACCCCGGCTGTCCTACTATTTCATGTGTCATAGGCAATACTTTCGTAGATAAAGCTTTACTCGACTTAGGTGCTAGTGTCAATCTCCTTCCATTTTCTATCTACCAAGCCCTAGGGTTAGGTGAGCTGAAGCAAACGAATATGACCCTTCAATTAGCTGATCGTTCTGTTAAAATGCCTAAGGGATTAATTGAAGATGTTTTAATCAAAATTGGTGATTTTTCTTCCCGGTTGATTTTGTTGTCCTCGAGACTCAACCCGTCACGAATCCTAAGAACCAAATTCCGATCATTCTAGGACGACCTTTTCTTGCTACATCTAATGCCTTGATCAACTGTAGGAATGGTTCTATGAAACTCACATTTGGTAACATGACCATGGACCTTAACATTTTCAATGTAGGAAAAGAACACAATGAGCTTTATGAGCAGTCAACAGGGGTTAACGTGGTCAATAATTTTTCCACTTGGTCTAGCTTCGAGGATAGTGAGATTGAGTCTCTTCTCGTTGAGGATTTTAAAATCAACAATGAGTCTAATCGAGAGTACTCTGATTCGTTAAAGGACATGACTTCAGAAGAGATGTTGAGAGAGTTGGATGCCATTTGTTCCCCGTGGGAGACCAAACCCGAGGATGCTATTGTTGAACCCATTGTCAAAACTTCCGTTGGTGAACCACCTACATTCGGTGAGTTCTTAGGGGATTTGTTAGAAATTTGTTCCAAGTATGAGATTCCACCCGAGATTGTTGGTAGTGTTGAGCCGGTTTATAAGAGTCCTGTTGGACCACCGCCACCTGCATTTGACTTGACTTTGTATCATCCCGAATTTGATCAACAACCTTTAGGAGAAAACGAACACTCATCTTCTGTCATTCCTAGTGATTCATCCCAAGACCATACTTTCATTATCTCTAATTTGCTTGAACAAAATAAAGAATCCTTAAGTTGGTTTAGGGAGAACACTAATAATTCTTGTACTAATAGGTTGAATGATCCCATATTGCTGGAGAAAATTTGTTCTAATCCAAATTTTCAAAAATGTCTTGAATTTTTCTCTCAGCTTCATCCCACTTTTCCCACCGGCATCGGCTGATTCGGTTTTATTCGTTTGCCTCCCCTCGTGTAAGATAGGTATGGGGGAGGAGTGTGTGCGTGTGTGAGTTGTTTTCTCTTGTAATTTTTAGAAGTTTTCAGTCTCCGTCATCCCTTGTCAGGTATTTCCTCAACTTTCTCATTTCTCTTTTCTTTCGCATTTGCATACATTGAGGACAATGCATGATTTAGGTATGGGGGAGGGTTTTTAGTGTAAATATAAAAATCAAAAAATCCAAAAAAAAAATAAAAAATGAAAAAAATCACAAAAAGAGTTCTTTTCGTATTCTAGTCTTGTTAATTGATTGCTAGTTGCTTGATGCACCCTTGCATGCTATGATAATCTTATGATCCATTAACTTTTGTTTGAGAAGTGATTTGCTAAAGTTCTTGTTCACACATTTACACTAGCAAGGTGAAGCTAGTAGACTTATTTGAATTGTGCATGAAATTAGAAGGACATGATTAGGTGTAAGATGATTTGGTCTTCATGCTTTGAATACAAGTAGGTGCATTGAGGATATCTTTACTTGAGATTGATTATGTTTTACCACACCAAGTGAGATTTTGAGCCTATATGCACATCTTTTGCATTTATATTCGTTTTGCTTGAGTGTCCACTTGTCATTTGCATTGCTAGCACTTGTTTGAATTCTCTCTTGGAACGCATGACATTGATTGATGATAAAATGATAAAGGCACTTAGGAATAACCCATATTTTCCAAATTATCCACACCAATTCTTATATGATCAATTAGTTAACCCTTTGAGCCTAATCATTTTCTTTCGGTGACACACCACATTACTCGCCTAAGACTTTTTTCTTGTTTAGCCTTACGTATTCTTGATCCCATTTTGTCAAAGGCTAGTAGGAACTTGAGGGAGCAATAAGGTGTGTGAAATAGGGTTTACTATTGTTCATAACTTTCGAGGAAATATTTGTTGTTACCTTGATAGTCGATGTTCAAATTAAATCTAAAGGAGGATTATTGTTACATTTATCATTTTCCTTTATAAAAAAAGAAAAAAAAAAGAAAGAGAAAGAGAAAATGAAAATGAAAAGAATATATATACATGAGAGCATACTTATGTTTTTTGTAATCCTCCTTCATTGCGACTATTCAAGGCTTTTTGTTGAAAATAAAAATAAATTATGTGGGGAGGAAGTTTGGTGTTGTGCATGATATTCATGGTTACTACTAGCTTTTGACACTTCACCTTGCTTTGGCCTTTCTTGACATACCTTGTCCCTAGCCCCATTACAACCCTAATAAAGACCTTTTGATTGTCATTATTAATGTATGTTGTGATTTAAGTTGGAATGATACCAAGTGTCAAGCATGCATTTAATTTCGTTGGAATTGAGTGATACACTTACCCTTGTTCTTGAGTGAATATTCTTTTGTGAGTGAAAGGTAAGGTATTGCTTATTTGTTTTTTGCATAAGAGATCTCAAGTTTTGACTCTGAGGTGTGCCCTTGTAGACTTAGCATGGTTACCAATAATTTTTGCACTTGACATGAACTTATAATCACTCTTGCATGGTTCTTTGAGTAGACTATGTGAATCCTTGCACTTTCCACACCAAGACTTTGCAACTTTATTTTGATTCTTAAGTTGATGTATCATGAGAGGACATGTATGTGTGGTGTGCATTGCCATGTGATCTTTTATACAAGCTAGATGGATTTTGTGGGTACATTCACTATAGGCCCTCACGAGACCTCACTCGTCCACTAGGGCTGCCTAGGGGTTTAAAGGGCTTGTTGCATATGTCAAATGCAACCGTCACACCTACGAAAAAGAGTATAGGACTTTTCACCTAGATTTTATTTTTCTTTTTGTTTTACTCGAGGACGAGCAAAAGATAGGTATGGGGGCATTTGATAAGTGCATATTTTGCATATTTTATTTACCTATTTATTGCTTGAACTCGTGTTTTAATAATTTATTGTGTTGCATTTCAGGTAAATCGTAAATAAATAAAGAAATGACAAAATAAATAAATAAAGTGCAAGGAAGGGAAAAAGAGGAAGAAAAAGGACCAAAAAATGAAAGAAGGAAAAGAATTAGGAGCTTGGAGCAAAAGGAATATTGCAAGACAAGTGGAAGGTGGAGATCATCCCAACACATTAGCAAAGTGTATGGCCAAGATCAACTCTTCAAAGCTTAAGGGGGAAGGAAACAAATAGATGGCTAGGATTTCACCACCACACAACCCAAATGTATGGTGGGGATTTACCCAACACCCCCCCCCCCTTAACCCTAATTTCTATCCTATAAATACCCCCTCACCCCCTTGTATTTAGTAACTTAGATTTTAGGGTAGTTTTAATTTCTTGTATTTTTTAGTTTCAAATCTTGTAAACACTCTTATTATAATTAATGCAATTTTTATTTTTTTTACTTCTTGTCTTGCTCTTTCGTTATTGTTGCCTTGTTTCGTTATTTTCGTAAATCCCGTTGCTAACCACTTGGGGATGAAAGTAACGAAATTTTAATTTCATGTTCTTAGTTACTAATTTAATTATGCCCCTCTAAATCTCCATTTTATTGTGGGCCATTTAATTCCAAATCATCGCTTTAGTATAATTCTAAATCCGTAGTAATTTCTTTGTTTCGTATTTAATTTTCAAAAAAAAAAACCAAAAATATTAGTTTTATTAATTACTTAATTTTCCCAAATTCATAGTTTCTATTTCTCTATTTTATCAAAAAGGTCGTAGCATAAATCACCCAGTTTTTTTTTCTTCGAATTAACATTATCTTGTTTTCTTAATTTTTTTGTTTTACAGAGAACCTCCATCTGTTCTTCCTTCTCCCTCCTTCCTTCTTCTTCTTCTCTCTCTTTCTCTTTCTCTCTCTCTCTCTCTCTCTCTCTCTCTCTCTCTCTCTCTCTCTCTGTTTTTTTTCTCTCGCATAAACACGATTGTCCTCCCCTGTCCCTCTTTTATAATTGCTCAAAACGATCCATCTCTTCCCATTGTTTAATTCAAATCAGTAAACCCCCAAACCCATAACCAACCAAATTTCCATTCCCCTAGTTCATAGTTGAATCGCTGCCTTTTATTCTTATTTTGTTTTAGTCAATTTAAATCAAATACTGTTAATTTTTATGTTTTGGATTTTTTTGAATCGTAAAGTGCTAAGTTTTGTTCTTGATTTCTGAATTTTCGTGGCTGATTTTGTTGAGTTTTGGTATATTTTTTTGTAACGATTAAGTTGTGTTTGCTGCGTTCTCTGTGCTTTCTTGTATTGCTGCGTCACCCATTTTTTTTTAATTCCGTTCTGATTGATGGTGTTTGCGAGTTGGACCTGAGTGTTCTTGATCTTGTTTTCGTTTTTCTTGGACCTGAGTGTTCTTGATTGTTGTCGAGTTCTGTAGACCTGCGAGTTACCGAGTCAGTTCTGTATCGATGTTTTTGCCTGTCTTGGATTTTGATTTTATGCTGAGTTGCTAATTCTGAGTTTAGTATGAGTTTAGTAAGGGTGCTGTTTGTGTCAAATTGATTGAATTCATTTCTGTTTTGCTGCGATCGTCTGTGTCACAGAGTTAACCAGTTCTGAGTTTTTCTTGCAATACTAGTTGCTGTCGAGTCTCAGTAGTCAATTGCCGAGTACATGTTCGATTTCTTCGTTTTTGTTTTTGTTTTCACGAGTTGAATTTAGAGTGTCTCTGTTCTTTGTTAGCTGAATTGTATTCGAGTTTTGGTTTCGATTCGAAATTTGAATTGTATTCGAGTCTCGGTTAAATATAGTGTAATGAATTTTATGCTCGTGTAATGTTCGGTTTCTGTTTTGTGCGTTACTAAGTAGTCTGATATATTTACTCCGAGTCCTTTTCACTGAATCTGCTACACCGAGTCAAGTAATGGTTTAGTGAGTCACCGAGTTTGAGTACCGAGTCTACTGGTGTTCTTGTTCCGAGTCGTTGTATTTGCCGAGTTGTAATTTGTTTTTGTTTCGAGTTATTGCTGTTGGGTTGTGTGTGGCTAGTGTTATTTACGAATGCATCATGTCCGAATTTTCTCTAAAAATTTCTATAAATAAGTTTTAATTCAAATTTTAAAAAAAAATGTTTTAGAATAAAATTAGTTTTAATTTAGAATTTTTAGAATAATTTAATTTTAGAATAATTCTAGAATAATTAAGATTTAGAATAATTTAGAATAATTAGATTTTCATTTAGTAATTAATTAGGGTAAAAATCAAAATCAAAAATCCACTTGTCCTAGTTCGATTAAGTTGAAAATTAAGGATTGCGAAAATATTAGTCCCTGTGGAACAAATCATAAATTTTTCAACGAAACGAATTGTGCGCTTGCGATTCAAATGTTTATATTTTTAGCACAACATTGAGGCATGTACGAAATTGGATCGTTCAAGTTATAGCCGTCGTAATGCCCGATTTTCTATAACCTTAAAGAATTCGTGCATTACAGTAGGGTTAATTGTCTTAACTTGTTATGAACATGACATGTCCTTTTAGATCTCGAGCCATAGATCGTTTTGGCGCAAGAATCGAAACATTCCGACTTACGGTTTAAGAGTTATGGTCAAATTACCAAAATTGGGTCGAAACCGTAAGCAAAAGTTCGTAACTTCAATTGAACCCTCGTAAAGCATGTTACTCAGTGGTGAATCTTGGTAAATAAATACTAGAGGTCATAAGGAAGGTATGAGAAAAAACTACATGTCAAACGGATCATTTTCCGATTTTATAGAAATGCTTGAATCAAGGTTAAATGCGAACGAACCCCTTAAAAGTATAACTTTGGTTATAACTTAGAAAACGAACGATAAAACTTTAGAACTTATACGACTTAAGTATATTCCAAATGTGGGTATGATGACATGTCTTAATAACGAACAAATGTCGGATCGTATCGGTGATAAAAAGAGTTACACTAAAAGGTGTATAACGAGATAATTCGAAAACGTGTTTCGACTTAAGTGAAGTTTATACTTAGACTTTTAAAAGGTGTTAAGTAGTTAATCTCGAATGTTCTGATTGTTTATAGATCATCGAGCAGACCCAGGACACGCTATCTCTACCCACACCCGATTACCAGGCAAGTTTCCAATACCTTGGAACTGTTTTTGTGATAATATGTATATCTGTTGTTTCTGATACATATGTCATAGCATGCATGCCTATTGTCAAATTATATTATGATACCTGTTCCCTGAATTGATATTGGCTTATAGACTAGATACGAATTATCAGTTATAAGTCGGAGGGTTTCGGTAAGACCCTTAGCGAAGGGCATATGATATTTATTCTTAAATATAGACCGGGAGTTGGTGTTTTGAGATATAGATAGTCGTGGAAACCCGGAGGGATTCCAACGGCAGATTATTGTTTATTTTGAGAAATGTTATTATTAAACATTATTTATATTTTCATAAAGTATCAATTACTTGGAAATCTTTCGAGAAATGTTATTCGAGTATTATCTCAGTCGAGAGATATTAAATGAATGTTAGTTTCGAATATTCATTTAGAGTTGATTATTTAATGAATATTATTTTGATATTCATTGTAATTTTATTTATTAAATGAATATTACTTTCGAATATTCATTTAAGGTTTTATGTACTTGATGAATATTATTTTAAAATATTCATTGGAAGTTCTATTTACTTAAGGGATATTATTTCGAATATTCCTTTAAAGTTTTGATTACTAAATGAATATTATTTGGATATTCATTTAGAAGATTATTTATTAAATGAATATTAATTTCAAATATTCATTTAAGGTTTGACTTATTTATTGAATATTATTTTAAATAATTATTGGAGTTTAATTATTTAATGAATATTATTTTGAATATTCATTTAAGGAGGGATTTATTTAGTAAATAACTATATATATTCATTCGAGGATTACTTACGAGCAATATTATGATTTAATAATATTCCGTAATTATTATTGAGTTAATAAATATTCTTGGAATATTTATTTAATTCTTTTAACTTCTTTTTAAAATGATTTATATTATTCGAAGATTATCTTTCACCTCCAGATATTATGTAAAATATTTCGGAGTCTTTTTACGACTATTTTATCAAGGAATGGTTCCCAACTCCTTATTTTTCATTTAAATCTATCTTAAAAGGATTTAAATGCTCGCTCAAACTTTCATATTATAGGGGAACCTTACTTGAGAAATGTTATTTATCTTGTTGACTTCCCGGTCATAAATCTTGTAAAACTATTCTTTTCACTCGCAACTTGGTTGCTGTTTATCAATTGAATCTTTGAGTAACCTTCTCATCATTCGAGGAGTAAGATTATTAGAACAAGATGGTATCCTCTAACAAGCAGCAGCTTGGGAGATATGATGTTGAATTGCAATATTTTTCCTGCAAGTTCCTCTTTTATGATAAATGATAATATCTTGCTTATCTTTGACATGGCAGATATTTCCACCTATATATGCAATTTGAGTTACCTTGTAACTTCATCGTTTATGTTATACTGGCATCATTTCCGTAAATGCATGGCATATGGTTTGAAAGATACTTTTGAACTGTTATATATTATCGTTCAGTTATACATTATTGTTGGTGGGCTATTGCTCACCTTTGCTTTATTATTATATCACAACAATAGCTAGACCAGATGACTCGCACAAGGCGCACTCGACGCTGGCAAGGACGATGAGACTACCAGAGCTGAAGATAAAGCTATTGGTAGGATAGATTCATCCTTTCAGTACCAAGTATATGGGCTAGTATGACTTATGTAAATGGATGGCAAAGAGTATGTATTCATATTGAAATTCTTTTGGGTTGTAAGAACTCATAATGTGATCAATAAAATTTGATTGTTACTCTGATTTCATCTCTAGGACTATAACGGGTGTGTTTTATATTGTTGTGTTGGGTCATAAAGATATAATTTATTTTATGTTGAAGTAAGTTCAAGTATTGTGGACCGAAATGGAGACCGTAACGACCGGATCCCGGACCCCGGATCTGGGGGTGTTACACCGACCCTTGGCGACAATGAGGAGATCCTTGAATACCTCAAAACACTGGGAAGAGCAAGCAACTAACAATGATAATGAGGAATCGGGGGGTAGTGGCATTACAATGTTCTCCCTATAACACATACAATTATATATTATGGGATTATATGAATGTGACTTTTGATTTAATACTACTACTAAGTATTATTGAAGCTTCAATAATTCGTTTTTGGATTAATAAAATATGAATTCATAAAAATAAGGTTATTGTTATAGATGTTAAAGGTTCAGTTCTCACTTATGTGACACAATTTTAATATATTGTAGATTTTAATTTCAGAGGACGATATGGTAAATCATGACAAATTGAGAAACATAATGGTAAAATTTGATAGATTAAAATGTGGCATGTTGCCCTATCATAATTTATCATTCCATATCCACTCGTTACCTCGAGCCTCATATACTGTAATTAATACATGTCCGATTAATTGTCTAGGATACATGCCTAGAATTTGATATAAAAAGTTCGACCATACACGAGTTATAAACATGTTAGGTCATAATTAATATGCATCGGTTTAGTAATCGAGTCTCCCAAATTGCAATTCACATCACATGTATTTAGGACGGTAGTTTGAAAATATTGTAAAAAAATATATTTTCTAAGAAGACAAGCAATAACAAAAAATAAGATCATTCAGAATTTAAATGAGTACTAAGATTTTATTATCACATTTCTAATCCGGATATTATAAATTGTATAATTATACAATATCTTTAATATTTTTTACATTTATATTGGTGCTTTCATAAACAATTAGAATAATGATGATTTTTTTCCGCAAAATATCCTTTAAATATTTATGTAAGATCCAATCACATTTTTCGAATTTCGCATGAAATAAAATAATACAAATTTTATTAAAATGAAGTAGATATAGAGATTTTTGTATATATATAAATAATAATATGTAAAATTATAAAACAAATATTGATCAAAAAACACATGATTGATAGGTAAATAAGGTAAAAAATATAGGACACTCTCACACTGGTGAATGTATCTAATGAATCATTAAATTTAATCAAATATACATGTAGCTGAATGGTCATAATGGTGAATTTGAATTCATGATTAGTAGATTCCTTATGTCAAAGGTTCGATCGTCATCTATATCATAATATTTTTTTTACTTGACTTGACATTTAGGGGCATTTTTGTAAAATTAAATGGATTAAAATATGACATGTTGTGGTATGCATTTAAGTGTTTAGATTATTACGTGTTCATTAGCCATTTTTTAAAAAAACATGATAATTATCTATGTATTGCAGATACTGATTATTAATATTATTTTATTAAATCGAATGATTTCGAAATATCTAAGTTCACTAAATATCATATATCACTAATTTATACAAAACTATAAAATAACAAAATATAAATATGTAAATGTAAAACGACGAAAAATGATTAAAATATCTTAGAAATCAAAATACCAAATATTCTTCATTCATCACCCAACATACATAGATGACTTACAACACATGTGATTTGTTAGCCTAGTGGTTTTGTGGTGTGCAAATGAATGGAAATACCTAAGTTCGATTCTCACCAGCAACAGCTTTTTGAAAAAAAATTAAATGGATTAAAATGTGACATGTTGTGGTATTAAAAAAACATGCATTTAAATTTAATAAAAAAATATTTAATAAATTTATTATAATTATCTATGTATTGCAATTACTAATTATTAATATTATTTTATTTAATCAAATCATTTCGAAATATCTAAGTTCATTACATATCATATCTATACTATTATATTAAAACCGAAAGATTGCAAGTTTGTCGGTTTGGTTTTCGGTTTGGTTATCCTAATTATTAAAATAAAAAATAATATAATATAATTAATGGTAATAGTTGATTGCCTATTTCACATTTTTTTTAATTGAAGATATTACCTTTTATAAACACCTAAAAATATTAATCGTACCATGTCTTCCAATCATTAATATTTCTTTTCTAATTAAAACACGTTACCTTTTTTATTTAAAACTAATTTTACGATCATTAATATATACCTAAAAATATCACACCATATTTTCCAATTATTAATAAAATATACTAAAAATCTATATACGTTATTTATAATAAGGAAACATTAGTATAATTTGTAAACATGAGTATATTAAATTATATTAAATTAAAACTAAAAAATTATTAAAGATAATGATTATATAAAAATATAATTGTAATATTAAATAAAATTTATAACATAATAAAAGAAACCCGTGCATCGCACGGGCATTGAAAGTTGGTTGGTTCGGTTTTCGGCACGATCATCTAATTATTAAAATAAATAATAAAATAATATAATTAATGATAATTAATCGATTGCCTTTTTTAATTAAAAGATGTAACAGCCCCAGATCCGGGGTCGGGGATCCGGTCGTTACGGACTCAATTTCCATCCACAAAACCCACGTAAATTAAATTACGACCTTGTGACCCGAAACAACAACATAAAACACACCAGTTATAGTCCCAGAGATGAAATCAGAGTAACTATCAAATATTTTTAATCACGAGTGTGAGTTATTACAACCCGAAAGAATTTAACTTACATACTCTTTGCCATCCATTTACATAAGTTATATGGATAAATATATCTGATGCTTAAAAGCGGAAAACTAGCCTACCAATAGCTTCCTCCTCAGCAATGGTAGCTACATCAGCGGGTAACTCTCTGACGGCTCCCACACTCTTGCGCCAAGTGTTCCTTGGACGGCTATCTTTTCTAGCTGTTGTTGTGATATAGGAGTAATAAAATAAAGCAAGGGTGAGCAATAGCCCACCAACAATAACGTATACTAAACAATAATATATACAATAGTTCAAAAGTATTTTTGAAACCATATGCCATGCATTAACGAACATAGTGCCAATATAATATAAACGATGAAGTTACAAGGTAACTTCAAAGCATATATTCTGTAGAAATATCTGTTGTGCAAGGTAAAAGCAAGACATCATCATATGTCATAAAAGAGGGAATTACAGGAAAATATTGAAATCTCAGTTTTGATCATTTTCAAACTCCTGCCAACCTGAAAGAAGTCTCTTCGATACGTGTTGCGGGGAATGCCCGTCAACCTGAAAGAAGTCTCTTCAATACGTGTTGCAGGAAATTCCCAATTTGGGAGATGAACTAATACTGGAGTTATCACGCGCCAGCTATCCCACTCCCCGATGATCAATCGGAGATGGTATAGCCCAATATAGTTTACTACCAGTAGAAGGAAGAACTGACGGATTTAATTGTCTACCGCCCTTAATAGTAACTCCCTGGCCAACGGTTGGGCCTTGTGATGGACCGCGCGACTCGGCCTCTTACACACGACTCCTAGTTCGAATAAATCCATGACTCTGAAACGTAAAGTTCGTCCTCCTTTCCCCAAGTGTACTACTTGTTGATAGGACTCCACAAAGTAGTCGTATCTAATTGGAAAGGAAGATTCACCAATATTTCCTAAGCTGTTGCTTGTTAATGGATATAAACTTGTTCCATCAATCTTACCCCTCGAGTGTTGAGGAGGTAACCAAAAAACTCATATCGATGTTTGAAAAGAATCAAGATGTGAGTGAAAAGGTAGTTTAACAAGTATATGACCGGGCAGTCAAAGAAATAACATCTCTCAAGCAAGGTTCCCTTATATTTTAGAAGATAGATTCGAATGAAGAATGGAGTTTTGAGAACCTCCCTTGATAAAATAATAATAATACGACTCAGAGATAATTTACATAGTATTTGAATATCAAGGAAATTTTTGAATAAAATATCTCATTTTAGAACTAGTTGAAAGAATTAAATAAATATTCAAAGAATATTTATTAGACCAGAAATAGTTCAAGAATATTCTTAATATAAATATTGCTCATGATTAACCCTCGAATAAGTATATATAAAATATTCATTAAATAAACAATTCCTCGAATAAATATTCAAAGTAATATCCAAGAGAATAATTAAAACCTTAAATGAATATCCAAGATAATATTCATTAAGTAAATAAGTTCAAATGAATATTCGAAAATAATATAAAATAAAAAATTAAACTCAAATGAGTATTCGGAAAAATATTCATTAAATAAATAAACTCGAATGAATATTCCAAAATAATATTCATCTAAACCAATAGCCTCAAATGAATATTCAAAATAATATTCATTAAATAAATAATCTCGAATGAGTATTCAAATAACATTCCTCGAATAATTTCCAAGTACTTAATACTTATGGAAATATAAATAATGTTCGTAAATAACATATATCCCTCAAATAATCTGTCACTGGAATCCCTCCGGGTTTCCATGACTATCTCAATATTACAAAATACAGACTCCCGGTCTTATTAAAAGAATGAGATCATATGCCCTTCACTAAGGGTCTTAGCAATATCCAGCTTATAATTACTATATCTTGTATCTAACTTATAAGTCAACATTAATCAGGGAACAAGTATTGCAGTAGACTCGAAAGTAGGCATGCTTGTTATGGCATATGTATTAGAAAACAACAGATATATATATATATATATATATATATATATATATATATATATATATATATATATTATCACAACAACAATTCCAAAGTATTGGAAACTTACCTGGTAGTCGGGTAGGGGTAGCGTGTCATGGGTCTGCTCGGTGATCTATAAACAATCAAAGCATTCGAGATTAAACACTTAACACTTTTTAAAAGTCTAAGTATATACTTAACTTACGTCGAAACACGTTTTCAAGTTATCCCGTTATACACTCTCTAGTGTAACTCTTATTAACACCGTTATGACCCGACATTGGTTCGCTATTAAGGCATGTCATTACACTTACACTTGGTAGGTACTAAAGCCATAAAAGTTCTAAGGTCGAAAGATTATACCTTGAGATTTATCGATCGTTATCTAAGTGATTTTCCAAAATTATAACCACTCGTTCTTTTTAGGGGTTCATTCGTACTTAACCCTGATTCGAATATTTTCATAAAATCGAAAAACGATCCGTTTGATATGAGGTTTTCTCTCACACCTTCCTTATGCTCTCTAATATTTAATTACCAAGATTCGTCACTGAATTACTCGAGTTAAGGGGGTTCAATTTCAATTACGAATTTGCACTTACGGTTTCGAACCACTTTTAGTAAATCGGCCATAATTCCTAAACCGTAAGTCCGTTTGCTTCGATTCTTGCGCCAAAATGATTTATGACTCGAGATCTATAAGGGTGGGTCAACTATTCATCAAGATCAGGAAATAATACCAACTGTTAAGAATGAATTTTAATGGTTAACGAAATTTTGGCATTACGACGGCTATAAATCGAACGTTTCCAAATCAATTACAACAAAACCAAGCCACACCGGGCATACCATCAATCAAATACACACAACATTCATCTTATAAGTCCAAGAAAATCTTACTACACCATCATAAACATCATATCTCTTAAATCAACAAAATCAACCACATGATCATGCTTACATGCTTATTATAACACTATAATCCTAACTAATATAAAAATCATCCATAAACTCAAAATAAGATCTAGGGTTTCAAATGGTATACCTTCCTTGATGTGTATAACAACTTAATAAGCCTTTTATAGCCCTTGAATAACCTTAACCAAGCTTAGATCATCCAAGAAATCAAGAAAAACAAAGTTAGTTTCTTGAAAGTTACTATTCACCCTCACCTTCTTGATTTTATATCTCAAGATTGGCATGGAATTTGAAGATGAAATTCATAGTATATCTTAGTTATGAAATATAGAACTTACCTTAATTTTCTTGAGATTTAACAATGGTTGGAAGTTGGATTTTGATCTTTGAATTAAGGAAAAGGCCGAATGGCTTCAATGGAGAGAAAGAAGTTGTTTGCCTTGGTTGATTGGTCTAATCTTGTCTAACACATCTTGCTTGGATAATATCTTGTATAAAGTAGCTTTATTAAAGTTATTAGGTCATGGATGATGCAAGAACCAAGTGGCCAAGTGGTGTGTTAAGTGATATAATCTTGTATTATTTGGTTTGTTTATAATCTTGCTAGTTAGCATTGTAACTAGCTTGGTTACTTGATCATATCCACTTGTACATGCATGTAGCTTTGCTCTCTGCTTGTTTCTTTGTCCGGTTATTGCTCAATTCATTGATCGTTCGGAGGAATACCTCGAAGATTTCTAGTTAGGGTTTTACCGGAAACCGTCTTAATATTTATACTATCATTCTCAATTCTCTTTAATAATTCTTGAATCCATATTCCTTAAATCTTTTCAATAATCCCTTAAGTCTTTCAGTGTCCAGGGAAATCTCGTGGAAAATAAAAGTGCTATTTTTCAGAATCCGATAACTTTTACATACACTCTTTTTCCCCTTGGATCATTAATACGAACTCAGAAATCCGTTCCAGGTACTTCTATATAGTGTTGTCTAATAATATTCTTATTTCCACCAAAAACACTATTCATCACTTATTCTCCCTTTATTCCTTATAATTAGAAAAATGTCCTCGCGCTTTTCCGAGCGTTCCTTAACCCTTTTACGGAACCACTGGACTTATACTAGATATCGATTTGGATGACATGAGAATAGTTCCTCTGTTTGTATTCCATATCCTACTTTCTTGATGATAGATTATTCTTACCTAAGTTGTCAACCCATTGCATTCTTCATGACATATAAATATTGGAATTCATATCCATTCCATAATAAAAGTTTTAATTCCTATCAAAAATCAGGGTTCTTACAAAAGAGGTTTACTTTTAATTAATGATATTACCTTTTATAAACACCTAAAATATCGTATCTTCCAATTAATAATATTTCGTTAAAAAAATATAATTAATGGTAAGTAGCCGATTGTCTTTTCTAATCTATGCTATTATATTAAAGCCGAAAGATTGAAAGTTTGTCGGTTTGGTTTTCTGTTTGGTTATCCTAATTATTAAAATAAATAATAATATAATAGAATTAATGGTAATAGTCGATTGCCTTTTTCACATTTATTTTTAATTGAAGATATTACCTTTTATAAATTAAAAGATATTACCTTTTATAACCACCTAAAAATATCAATTGTACTATATCTTCAAATCATCAATATTTTTTTTCTAATTAAGACAAGTAACCTTTTAATTTAAAACATAATCTTGCAATCATTAATACATACCAAAAAAAAAATCACATTATATCTTCTAATCATTAAAAATTATATTAAAAACCATATATATATTCCAATCATACAACGAATAATGACCATTAGATTTTTAGTAATAAATAAGAACCGTTAGATAAGGTATATTTATATTATATAATTATATAATCGTAATAAAAACATAATTACATAATTATGATTATAAATATCTTAGATAAATATATAATATATGGTATATAATTGTTTATTATATTATAAAATGTTTATATAAAAATAATTATAACATAAAATAAAATTTATAATATATCAAAAGAAACCCGTGCAATGCTATAAAATATAAAATATAAGCTAATTTATAAGCTAGTATCATTAATTTATACTAAACTATAACATATAAAATATCTTAGAAATCAAAATACCAAATATTCTTCATTCATCACCCGACATACATATCATATTTATGACTTACAACACGATTGGTTAGCCTAGTGGTAAGGTGGTGTGCAAATGAATGGAAAGACCTAGGTTCGATTCTCACCAGGAACAACTTTTTGAAAAAAAAATAAATAGATTAAAATGTGACATGTTGTGGTATTATAAATATAATAGATAATAGATTGTATCAGGGGTATAAACGTAACTTTACCCAGAAAAGCATATATATCGTTTCCTTTATTGTAGATACTACCCCCACTGAAAACTCCCTCCAAAATCAAAACCCTAACCTCCCCACTGAAAACTCCCTCCGAAATCAAAACCCTAACCTCGATCGCAGACACTAAAATCCTAACCTCAATCGGAGCGGAGCAAGTACGAATCAAAGAAAATGGGGTGGCGTGTGAGACCTAAAGAAGATGTAGACATCTTCAAACCTTACGAATGTCCAAAATATCTTGGTAAGTGATCGAAACCCTAAAGAAAATCATTCATGCATGCATATGTACTTGTTTTTTGCTATTTAATTTGGGGGGTTTCACATTAAAGTATTGTAATGTATAGAAGTGACTTGATTATGTGGAAAGAATGTCAATTTGTATGTTAATATCATTATCGATGTTGTTAAGTTTTAGGTTTATGACATATCTATTAAAATTGAATTGTTGTTGCTCGTATTATCTTGAATTTTGTATTTAAGTTGTTGGTTGCTTTGATTTGATGGTGCCTCTGTTCATACAATTTTTTTTTGATTATTATGCGAAATTGGTATTTGCCTTTACAGTTCCAAAGCTGTTTACAATTAAACTGATGTATGATGGTGAAAGTTAAATGATCCGAAGAGATATGTTGGTGGTACAGTTGGTTATGTAGATTTTTGTGACACTGATGAAATTAGCTTGTTAGAGTTTAATTCGATGCTAGTAGAATGTGGGGCAAAAGGGGGTTTTTATAAATTGTGGTATAAACTACCTGGAACAACAATGGGGAATGGGTTGTTTGAATTAGAGAGTGATGATGAATTAATGGTAATGTGCTCTTTGCTTCCAAAGTCTAGATATATAGAGATTTATGTTAGTGGAATAGCCCCAATTGATGTTGTGGATGAGAGGACACCTGTTCAAGAAGATATTCAAATGGAGAATCCATTTCCTGATTCAACACGGCAAGAGCAATTATTAGAAGAGGAAGTAAGGGAAATGGAGGGAATACATAAAGACTTTTCAGGTGAGGATTATGATGAGGAGTCTGGTGATGAAGACTATGAAGAAGGAGGATGATTAAGATGATGTTAGCTTTCACAGTGATGAATCAAATAAGGATGATGAGGATGATGATCTCCTATTTGACCTCCATGCTGACAATAACTTGTATGATAACTATGAAGATGAAGATGTTGAGAGGGATGTTAACCACAATGAGGAAAGTGATGAATCAAGTGTGTATGTTGCTTCAGATGAAGAAAGAATGGCATCTAACTCAACTGATGAAGATGAAAAATCATATCCAGTGTTTAATGAGGATGTGGACATGGCTAAACCAGTATTTGAGTTAGGGATGTTGTTTAGGACCTCTGGACTGTTTAGGAAAGCTGTTAAAACTCATGCCATTATGGTTAAAACTCATAATATTATTATAAAATATTTTTTATGCAAATTCAAGTGGTAGAGTATTGATTTTATAATGATACTTATAACCCGTGAAATGCACGGCATCTGTTCTAATATTTATAATTATATTAATTTTTTTAATATTTATTTATTATTAGTTTATATATCAAAATTGTTAAAAATTGATACATATAAGATTTTACACGTTCAATTTACTATGTGTTTTATCCTGAATTCTTAAAACTTGGTTTGGATGATGTTACACACTACGTGAAGTTAACAAAATAATTTTTAATTTAGTGATAGTTTAACAATTATTTTCAAATTAAAACTACCAAAAAACAAAATAGAGAAGAAATTGACGATTTTTTACATTGAAAATTCTATCTGATTTAGTAAATCTACTTATATTTTGTTTTGATTATCAAAATAACCTTGTTACTATTTGAAGATAGTTGTACTAACAACCAAATACAGATTTAATAGTAGAGTTAATTTCAAACAAGTGGCTAGACTTTACACTCATTTTTAAAAAAGTGGTTAGACTTTCAATTTTGCAAAATGGTGGCCAGACTTGCCTTTTTCCTTTCAAAAAAGTGGCTGGAGGTGATTTTCTTTTTTGACATGGGTAAAATGGGAAAATATGTTATTTTACTAAAAAAAATGCTCGAGACCTCAAAAATTGTCCAAAAAATCCCCAAATTAACATGTGTCACCACATGATTGGTTATATTCAAAATAATAATAATAATAATAATAATAATAATAATAATAATAATAATAATAATAATAATAATAATAATAATAATAATGCCCCGACTGTATGCACATGAATCGACTAATTAAATCTTAACAACTCATATTTGTGGATTTTTTTTGTGAATTGATGTGCTTACATGGGGGCATTATTATTATTATTACAAATATAACTAATCAAATGGTGACACATATTAATTTGGGATTTTTTTGGACAATTTTTGGGATCTTTAGCATTTTTTCCTATTTTACCCATGCCAAAAAGCTGAAAATCGTCTCCAACCACCTTTTTGAAAGGAAAAAGACGAGTCTGGCCACCTTTTTGCAAAATTTAATGTCCGGTCACTTTTTTGAAAATGAGTGTAAAGTCTGGCCATTTTTTTGCAATTAACTCTTAATAATAAGTGTAAGAGGAATTTTGTACAAATTTTTGTAGTCGGTAGTATGGTCCTCAATACGATAAAATAAATAAGAACCGTTCAATCTTAAAATAAATAGATGAAAAACGTTGGATCTAACTTAAAAAAAATTATGTATTAACATTTAAACTAAAAAGTGTAATTATACTGAAATACGAAAAAGTGAATTTCAATGATTTAAATCATATATAATTAGGAATAAGATTATCAATGTAGGTCTTCTACACTGAATGAGATTAATGTTAAAATTCGTAATTATATTTTATCCTGAGATTTTGAGTTTTCCATTTATATAATAATTATTAAATCATCACTAAATTAAAGATAATTTTGTGAGCTTCGGGTGGGCTGTAAAATCATCCAAATTTGATTTTTATATCTCGAGATAGAGCTCAAATAGTAAATATAATTTTTTTAGTATCATTAAAAAATAAATAAAATTCATTTCTAATATAAGCTTTTTAATTATATCGTTTTAAGATTATAATTTTCTTTTTAAAATTCAATTCTAATACAATCTTTTTTAATTATATCCTTTTTAGATTAATTCTTTTTAATATGACAAAATCTTGATTGTCTATTTTTAAAATTATTTGATTCGGCGGTTGATATTATTTTAGCGATAGAGTGATCAAAATTATGGATAAGATCTTAGTATATATAGGGATATAATTATTTTCACACATAATGTTAACAATAGAGATTGATCGATTACTTTTATTAAAAAATGATATATCCAAATCACTAAATCATTCTAAAATTTGCGTACTTATTAATTTTAGTAGATATTTACAACCATATAGTTAGATTAGATATCCAAATATTGTGAATTTGAGGTGCATTGATGGAAGTTTTCTGGAGTGATTTCTATATTCTCTTTTCCTTTATTATTGTTATTAAAAACAAATGGGTAAAATAAAAGTTGAACTTAATGATCCTAAAGTTATCTTTAGGTAACTATTTAAAGTTAAGAAATATTTAGTTAAATGTGAAGGTTGTTTTTATAAATACAAAGAGTTGAATTGTATTATTACAAAAATGCCATCTAGATTTTATATATAAAATGCCATTTTCTTTAGGTAAGCTATCTAAAGTTAACTCTATGAACATTTTTCTCATTAAATTTTTAAAAAACTATTAAAATATATGGAAAAAGAGTTTTTACCTGACACTGTAGGAAACTTTTCTACAGTATTGCCTTAAATTAAATATGGGTCATAGATTAATCTAATCCAATGGCCCCGCTAGGGGCACCACACACAAATCGAATACACCCTCACACACACAATCCTACCTAATTTCCTCCATTCTTAATTTGATTTTTCCCGTCAATTAGTGAATTTTTTTTTTGAAATCTGACTTCATTGTATTTTTCTCCATCTCTCAACGATCAGTTTACATATCATATGTGCATCAAAATTATGATTTTAAGGCGACACTGTAGAAAAGTTTCCTACGGTAAGTAGAAACTCTTTACCCAAAATATATTTATAAATGATATTAGATATGGGGTTTGGATCAGTTTTTGATCTTTGGAATGCCCAATATCCAAATTAAAATTCAAATCTTAATTCAAATTCAAAATCTGTCAAATTTAAAATAAATTTAAAATCATATCCAAATTTTAATCTTTAATTTTGAGTTTGATAAAATTCATTTAGATTAGATACGATCCGAGTATCCATCAAATCAAATTTACCTATCATTCTTAAATGATGATCTGAAACGTCAACCTTCAAATGACAAATGATATCTATACAAAAGTTTCTAATAAAAGTGTTTTTTCGAATGATGTGCTTTCTAAATTAAAATGTGTTTTTATTTTACGAAGAAGAAGATTTTATTAATACTAAAATATTAGAATCTAGCTAACACAAATCTCCGAACTGTAAACTATACAATCTGATTGTGAAACAAAAAACGAGATGAGAAGAAAAATAGAATTCGACAAAATTGAGATAAATAGTACAAAATAATTAAAGAATCAACAAAATTTTGTGTGGGTTGAATAATAATCTACCCACATGAATTTTATTTAAATAATAAATTAAAAATTTTAGAAATTTTAATGGTTCTCGTGTATTTAATTACTCTACGTATACGAAAAATAAAATGATTTAAACTTACATCCTAATTCATAATTAATTTTGAAAATATGAATGAACATAAAAAAAAAAAATCTACTTATTTTAGTCGATTCTCATCTCATCAGTTATCAAAAAAAAAATATCCTTTAAAGAAAAATAAAGATAAATTAGGGCTCCCCATAAAATTACAAAAGCGGACCTCAAAGACACACAGGCACACACACTTTGTTTGGGTCAAGGCCTAAAATAAAAACAAAACTCTCTCCCAAGTCTCTCCGCAACACATCTCTCTCCCTCCCTCTCTCTCCCTAAATTCACTTAATTTAAATGGAATTATAGACACACATAACAAATACTCCACTAGTATAATTTACAATTGAATTCCCGCCATGGCTACTGAGGTGAGTGAAGAAGACACACACTCAATTCCTGGAATTGAAGAGACCAAGACGCTGATTTGCGCTCTCAATCTCCTCTCTCGTAATCTCCCCCTTCCCTCTCACATTTTTCACGCCGTTCAAAGAATTTACAACGATCCTCCCGGTGACGCTAACGGCGATGGCGGATCTCGTGTTGCCGCAGATGAGAATGTCGATGCTCCGGTGAGATTTTTTTCAGTTTTATCTTCACATTTATTGATATTTCGTATATCAGAGAGACAGAGAGAGTGAGAGAGAGAGAGAGAGAAGTTGATTATTTGTTATTGTGAGGTGATTTTCTGTTTGTTTGATCTTGATTTTATCGGTGTATGAAAATGTTGACGTTTTGGAGAGTTTTCTTAGTTATACATTGTAACGAATCATGTGTTTTGATTGTGTGGAGTTAGTTAGCAATTACTATGAGCTACGATTTTTATCTGTTTGTTTGATCTCAAACTTACTGAAATTTGAAATTGTTAAATTCGATGAGGTTTTTCTTAGTAATGTGTTTAGTTTTGATTTTCTGGAGTCAGTTGAAAATTACAGTTAGATAAGATGATTATTTGTTTGTTGATCTCGAACTTAATGATACGTGAGAATTTTGTTATTTCGGTGAGTTTTCTTGGTTATATATGTATATGTTAGATTTTATGGAGTCAGGTATTATTTACTGTGAGCTAAAATGTTGATGTTTTGTTGAGGTTTTCTTAGTTATATAAATGCATGTATGTAGTTTTGATTTAATGGAGTCAGTTATTATTTATTGTGAGCTGTGATGATTATCTGTTTGTTTGATCTCGAAATTATTGGTATATGGAAATGTTGATTTTTTAGTTAGGTTTTCTTATATGTGTGTATATGTTTGATTCTATGGAGACATTTTTAGTTGCTGGATGTGTGGACGCGTATCTGTGAGCTGAGATGAGTTTGTGTTTGTTTGATCTCGATTTAGGAAAATTTTATGAAGTAGTTATGTATACGTAATTTTCCTTCAGTGTTCTGTTATAGTGAGAAGTCCAGAAATTTTTTTATGCATTCAATGAATGTTTGTTATGTGCTTAATTGTTGGTTTTAGAACTTGAGACATAAATGTATAATGGCTTGATTAGATTAGGAATCACATTTTGTGATGGGAAATGGTATAATTGACTGTGATTGAAATAGTCTCTTTTTCTCTTTTTTTTGTTAAATTGATCGAAATAGTCTAGAGCTTAACTTATAAAAGTTTATTTGAGTCTAGAAGGTCCAAGTAGAAATGCTTATAGTGTGTAATATCCCAAGATTGAATTTTTCTAAGGCAAAAGACGAAGCGAGGGAACTACAGAAAGAGAATGTTCTCTGCCGTTAGGTGGTAGACCTAGATTCTCATATTATTGTCGAGACGCAGTTGAATCATGTTTTTATTATGTCGTTCTCTACATGGAAATAATAATAAGGAATCTTTAGGGGTCTGATTCTCATATTTTGGTGAGGCGTAATTAAAGTATGTACTTTTTCTGTTGTAGAAAACGACAACAAGGAATATCTAGGGGTATCGATTTTCATACTTTGTTGAGATGCAACTGAATTTTGTACTTATCTCGTTTGTCGTTTTTACATGGAAACAAGTAGGATTGTTTAGGGGTCTCAAATTTCATACTTTGGTGATATGCAATACGTTTTCTACTGTCAATTTCTACTTGTAAAAACTTTAACTAAAGCTCTAAGCAGTAGTCTTAGGACGAAAAAAAGAAGGCACATAAATGATTGTTGGTGAAAACAGAAGCATTATAGAACCAGAACTGTTGACTTTTTTCTATTGTTTCTGTTTCTTTTTGCTTAAGAGAAGAGTAAAGTCTTTTCTACTTATGATCAACAATGTTAAGTAGCTGGCCACTTCTCCACCATTTTGTGTATGCAAGGATTATATGTTTCTTTAATGGAGCTTTTCACATATTCCTGCTCCCATTCCTCAGAAGTCTAATCGAGGTCATATTTTTTCTCAAGTGTTTTGTTTAATGTCGCAGGGTGATTCTCCAGTTGGAGGAGATTTAATAACAGAGCTTGAGGATGCCTTGGCAAAGCAACGATCAGATTGCATGTCAGGCGTCGGATTGACAGCATTAAAGGAAAATCGTTTAAGGAGCAACATACAACATCGCATATCCGAACTTGAAGGTTAGAATTGCTTCTTTGTTTAGCATCATTCTTTCTAAAATTTTATAAATAGCAGGATGGAGGATCAAGGGAGTGAAAAGTTATAAAAACTAATATATTGAATATAAATAAATTTTATTCATAATTTTATTAATTTTTATTTTTTTAAACTCTAGTACCTATTAATATACTTTAATTATTCCAAAAATTTAAGGGCCGGATACTATTTGATTACAAAAAAGAAAAAAGCTATATAGATACTATAGAACAATGTTCATAAAACTTATGGGGTTTGAGGTGGTTGTAACACCTGTGTGCCTCCCCTCTCTCTCCATCCTAATTGACAGTTAATAATATTTTTTTTGGTAATGGTGAATTACTGATATTTAAAAATGCACACAATCATGCCTCTTCGGAGGTTTGAATCCTCTGTTAATCTAAGAGATTGATAATATAGAGAACTTGAAGGTAACTTGATGCCTTGGTACACACTAGAGCTGCTGTATTTATAAGTACAACAGAGAGCTAATATACAACTTACATATCCCTGATCTACAGCCTACATATCCCTGATCTACAACCTATCATATCACCTGATCTTAGCATATCATATCCCTTGATCTCAGCCTACAGAATCTCCTAATTACAACACATAATCTCACATTCACATTCCAGAATCCAGATAATCAGTAATGGTTATTTTGTTTATACTCCCCCTCAAACTAATGGTGGGTGAACCATTAGTTTGCTGATGAAAAAATCGTGTCGGCTCTTCGTTTGAGATTTTGTAAAGAAATCAGCAAGTTGTTCTTTGGAGGAAACCCGAGGTAGACTGATATCACCGTTTTCATATTTTTCCCGAACAAAATGGCAATCAACTTCAATGTGTTTTGTTCGCTCATGAAAAACTGGATTACTTGCAATTTTGACTGCACTTTCGTTGTCACAGAATAACGGTGTAGGTGAATGAAGTTGAATATTGAAGTCTTTTAACAATCGTCGAAGCCAAACAACTTCACTGCAGGTGGATGACATAGCTCGATATTCAGCTTCAGTGGATGATTTGGATACAGTGGATTGTTTCTTTGATTTCCAGGAAAGAAGAGAACTTCCTAAAAAAATACAGTAACCAGTAGTAGATCTGCGTGTGTCTGGGCAGCCTGCATAGCTAGCATCAGAAAAAGCGCGCAAGTCTAAAGAACTGGTATTTGAAAATGTCAAGCCACGAGCCGGAGTTGAACGAAGATAACGTATAATGCGATGAACTGCCGTTAAATGCAGTCTTCGAGGATCTGAAACAAATTGGCTCACAAGATGAACTGCATGGGCAATATCTGGACGTGTCACGGTGAGGTAGACCAAACTCCCAACGATACTTCGATAGAAGGTTGGATCAGAGATTGGAGAGCCATCTGTTTTACTGTATGTTACATTAAGCTCTAATGGAGTATCCACAACTTTATCATCGGTAAGACCTGCCATTTCAATGATATCACGAGTATATTTTTGTTGACTAACAAAATAGCCATCAGCATTTCGAGAGATTTCTAAGCCAAGGAAATAAGATGCAAGACCAAGATCTTTCATTTGAAAAGAGTTTTGCAGGATATTCTTAAGATTCTGTATTCCGTGGTGATCATTACCCGTGATTAAGATATCATCAACATAGATGAGTGCGAAGGTGGTTCCCGCTGATGTGGAAGATATAAATAAAGAGTGATCATTGTGACTTTGACGATATCCAGCTTTTTGTAACACCCCTTTTAATTTAAAAAACCAGGCTCGAGGAGATTGTTTTAATCCATATATTGCCTTTTTTAATTTACAAACCATGTTTGGTGGAACTGATAATCCAGGAGGAGGACGCATGTAAACTGTTTCAGAAAGATCACCATTTAGGAAGGCGTTCTTGACATCCATCTGGTAGATGTCCCAATTACGAATTGCAGAAACAGCTATTAAAGTACGGACAGTGGTCATTTTGGCAACTGGCGCGAAGGTTTCAGCGTAGTCGATGCCATATTTTTGTTTATAGCCTTGAGCCACGAGGCGTGCCTTATATCGTTCCAAAGAACCATCAGACCTCAACTTTAATGAGTAAACCCATCTACATCCTATAATTGGATGATGTGGAGGCTTAGGAACAAGCTCCCATGTCTGATTTTGGTGTAAGGCATTTAATTCGTCCTGCATAGCATTACTCCACTCGGCACAATCTGCAGCTTGTTTATATGAATTAGGAATAGCAAAAGAATCAAGTGCAGATAAAAATGAAAATCGATCAGGTGGTTTAGTCGTACGAGAAGAGCGCCTTGGAGGCGGTTGTGGTGGTGATGGAGGTGGAGAATGAGGAAGAGACAGTGTACTAGATGAGTTGTTACCTGTATCCGAAGGTTGTAATTGAGGAGCCATAGGGGGGGGAACTCTTGCTCGACGTTGGTAGGTAATGATACCCTGCACATTAGTTGGAAAGGTAGATAGAGGAACATCACGCTCAACATGTGATGTAGTATTAGGAATGGAAGAGTTAAAATATGACATATGTTCAAAAAATATAACATTCCTTGAAATTCTCATTCTCTTGCCTTCCCAATCATAACAACGATATCCTTTTTGTGTTTCTGAATATCCAAGAAAGATACATTTAACAGATTTTGCTTCTATCTTCAAATGCTCGGATTTAGGAAGAAGCACATAACACGTACAACCAAAAACACGAAGCTTTTGGTAATCAGGTGGATAATCAAATAACTTCTCTTGTGGAGATATGTTACCTAGAACAGGAGTAGGTAAACGATTGATCAAGTACACAGCTGTTGCCACACTTTCCGCCCAGAACATCTTTGGTAAGCCTGCATGGATGCGAAGAGCACGTGCTGTCTCAATTAGGTGTCTATGCTTTCTCTCAGAGACACCATTTTGCTGGGGTTGATGAGGACAGCTCTTTTGATGAATAATACCTTCAGAAGCTAAAAAGTGTTCAAACTCCTTTGAACTGTATTCACCACCAGAATCTGTACGGAAAATCTTGATTTTCCTGTCAAACTGAGTTTGAACCATAGCATGAAAATATTTAAATACTTGTGAGACTTCAGATTTGTGGCGTAAAAAATATGTCCACGTGTAACGTGACCAATCGTCAATGAATACAACATAATAGTATTTTCCACTCAATGATCCTACATGAGATGGTCCCCAAACATCGGAATGAATAATATCAAAAGCTGAGACAGCATGATTTATTTTCTTAACAAAAGGTAAGGTATGTGCTTTGGAGAGTGCACATTCCTCACATGTTTTATTAATTTCAGATTTGTAATCAAGCTTATCTATCAAAGCATTAGAGGAAAACAAGGAACTCAAAACAAATGCATGAGGATGGCCAAGACGATTATGCCAAAGTCTCCACAACTTATTAGCTTTATTTATTTCAACAGTGGAAGGAGCAAGAAAACAATTTGGTGAGGTAGGAGTAGGTGTGCTTGAAGGGATGTTGAAGTCCAAGACAAAGAGTTCCCCTCGCTTATGGCCGCTCCCAATCACTTTCCCGGTTCTCAGGTCCTGGATTAAGCAACCAGAAGAAGAAAATGAGACTATGCAATTTTGTTGTACTAACTGACTGACTGAGATCAAATTAGCAGATAATTTGGGCACATATAAAGCATTCGAAAGATTCAAAGAGCCAAGTTTTAATGACCCTACACGTTCAGCAGGAAGCGTGTCTCCATTAGCAAAGATAATATTTGTCCGTCTATCATGTGGAATGCTAGAATTAAAATGATCTAAATTACCAGTCATATGGTGTGAAGCACCGGAATCTATTATCCAAGAGTTTTGAGTATTTGTCTTACCGACATTAGAGGCTGGAAGAGCATGAATGATATTAGAATCCTGAAGTGCTTGAATAACTTGCTGAATGAAATCAGGTGAAGGAGAGTTCAATTGAGAAGCATGGTGTTGGTTCAGAGTTCCTGTAACTTCAGCTGATGTATTAGGCACGGAGGCCATATATGCCTTGTGATTTCGATTCCTTGGAGGCCTGATCTTACAATTTTCAATCAAATGTCCTTCAGCCTTACAATATCGACAAAAGAGAGAAGCAGAAACATTGCCTGTGGTACCCTTCTTTTTTGAGCAGTGAGTGGCAATGTGGCCAGTCTCATGACAGATAAAACACTCAGTTTTGCTCATATTTCGAGCCTTAAGTTTCTGGACAGCTGCACTCAATGCAGCATCATGGACATTTATTTGGGAAGAAAGTGATTTCAACCGTGTTTCCTCTGCAAGTAGGTCTGGTAGAATTGTATCTACACAAGAACTTCCTCCACGATTAAGAATAGTAGCACGAATAGGTTCAAAGTCTTGACGAAGTTTCATCAGGAATTGACGAGCTCGAGTTTGCAGCCTGAGTTTCAGAACTGTTTCTAAGGCAGCCTCTGGAATCTTTTCTTCAATCATATCCATTTCATTCCAAAGCAACATTATTGCAGAGTAAAATTCTTGAATACTTAACGATTCTTGGGATAAAGAATTTACCTCTTGTTCCAGCTGATACATCCTCGCATCATTGCTTTGCTTATAGATGCGTTTTAGATACTCCCACATGAGATGTGCTGTACTTAATGGACTAAGATTTACAGCAATAGAATTCTCCACAGATTCCATGATCCAGGTTTTAATCTTAGCATTGTTAATCACCCATTTAGACTGTTGTGCCTTATCTGTTGGTTTGGGATTACTGCCGTCAACATAGGTCCAGAGATCCTGACCTTCCAGAAAGTTTCTGAAGTAAGAAGCCCATAAAAAGTAATTTTTTCCATCTAACTTTACTGCCAACCTGTGGTGCTGTGAATCCATTTCACTTCAGATAGAAGAAAGGGAGTGGCAGGAGAAAGAAAAAAGAAAAAGAAAATTGAAGAAAGCAGACGGAACTGCCCGAAAGAAAATCGGAAGGGATGCAGACGGAGCTGCCAGGAAAAAAAAACTGTGTTTATGTGTGTGTAGGCTCTGATGCCATGTTAATCTAAGAGATTGATAATATAGAGAACTTGAAGGTAACTTGATGCCTTGGTACACACTAGAGCTGCTGTATTTATAAGTACAACAGAGAGCTAATATACAACTTACATATCCCTGATCTACAGCCTACATATCCCTGATCTACAACCTATCATATCACCTGATCTTAGCATATCATATCCCTTGATCTCAGCCTACAGAATCTCCTAATTACAACACATAATCTCACATTCACATTCCAGAATCCAGATAATCAGTAATGGTTATTTTGTTTATATCCTCGACCTCTTGTTACCAAGAGAAGTGTGGTATCCACTAGATTACATTTATGTGATCATGGAATTTCAGCGTTTCCCCTTCTGCATGTTAAATGTACATTTATGCTTCTTTTTTTTCTTCTTTTTTTTTTTTTTAATTTCTTGTCCAGGATATCTAGTCATACATTTCCTTTATATGTTATCTAGCACATATGTTTTGATTTGATTGTAGTTAGCTGTATTTAGTCTGATGCCAAGATTGTTGGAGGATGCCCGCAGAATGGTCCATGTAAATTGTGTCTAAGCTATCATTTGTTCATGTCTTTGACCCCTTATAATCAGTTGGTTCCATATTTATTTTTCCTTTCCCTTGCTTATATTGCTGATGGGTTGGAAACAGAACATTTTTCTCTTATATCTGTAATTTTGACTTTGGGCCTTCACAAGACTCTGCTAATGCGGAGCCTGGTGCACTTGTTTCGACCTTATTATATTATGTATTTGTCAAGAAGTAAACTAAGTCTAAGTCAGATGTTCTACAGTGAGTCTTAGGATATACAGTAATTACATGATGTAATCAGTTACGTAGGAGTATTAATATTAGGCTATATATACTTAGCACCACAGCTTGTAATTTACAACAACATATATACAAATTACTCCTTCTGTGATTACTTATTTTCTGAATCTCTCTATTTACATAAGTATACACAATTTGTCATGGTATCAGAGCGGGTTTAATAGAGGAGAGACAGAAACCCAGCAGCCTTAAAACATACAAGAAACCCAGCAACCCAGCAGCCTTAATTTCTGAGAAATCAGAAAATTGAAATCTATCGAAACAAAAATACAAACATACCACGTAACAGAGCTCAGAAAGGCTATCCACCGGCATCGTCCCCGGTCACCGCAGCGACCAGACGCGCCGCCACGCGCCACCAGAAGACCACCAGTCGCCGCCACGCGTCGGCGCGTGAACCCAGTTCCGGTCAGTTTCAGCGGTGGTTCTTCAGTCAATGTCGATCGCCTCTTCTAGACCAGTCCTCTCGTGGTAACACTTCTCCATTTAGTACAATTGATACAAATCATATATATATATATACACGTATATATATATATATATCTGTATTGTTCGGCGGTCACCGCTTCTTGTTGGTTTTTTTTGTTGCGTTTTTGCCAATTTGTGCTGAGGTATTCGTTACCGAGTTGCTGTTTGAGTTCGTTTGAATTGGTTTCCAGAGTGTTTGTTTTCGATTTAGTGCGAACTGAATTGATTTCCTTCTTGGGCTTTACCAAAATACTCGGTTCTAATTGTTTAATTTGTTACTGGGCTTGTGCTTTGTTTAGCTGGGCTTGGTGAATACTAAGCTATTATGGATGATTCGGTTACAAGTATTATTTGTTTAGCTGGGCTTGGTGAATACTAAGTGTTTGTGATATACGCATCTATAAGTAATATATATTATTTGTGATGTCGGACGCTGCGGACTCTTCGGTTATAAACGAAGTTACTACTTTAAGGAGTAGTAAATCAGGATTTCATAGCACCCCATATGTGAGTCCTAAATTTAATGGGAAAAATTTTCTTGAGTGGTCAAAGGCATGCACAATGGCTCTAAAATCCCATAAATTAATGAAATATATTAATGGGAAAGCCAAACAGCCGAAGGAGAATGATACTAGTTTCGATGATTGGGAATCTGAAAATGCCATGGTGTGTTCATGGCTATCTAACTCTATGGAGATTGATATTCGAAAAACATATATCTTTATCGATACCGCTGAAGATGTCTGGAATTCTCTCACTCGGACGTATTCCTTCTCCGGAAATGTAGCCAAGCAATTTGAGATCAAACGGAAGATGTGGGCATTGGCACAGGGAAGCCACACATTAGCTCAATATTACTCTGAGCTTACATCATTATGGAGTGAATTGGGACATTACACTATATTTGAGTGTAAACATGCTGAAGATCAAGAAAAATATCAAAAGATGATGACTGTAGAAAAAGTAATGAAGTTTCTTGATGGATTGTCTGATGAGTATGATTCAATAAAAAATCAACTTATTGGACAAGTTCCATTTCCTACTGTGGAAGAAGCCTATGGCCGTGTCAGGTTAGAAGAAAGTCGAAAGCAAAGTATGGCTCCGGTCGTCTCTTCTGAACGATCTGCACTCTTAACTGGAAATGTTCAGCAATCTGAGCCAGAAAAACCTGAACAGGTACCAATGGCTTTAATGGGTGAAAGATCCAGTCTTCAATGTGACTACTGCAAGAAGTTAAACCACACTCGTGAAACGTGTTTTATCCTGCACCCTCATCTCAGAATTCGAGGACGAGGAGGGCGTGGCCGAGGTGGTTACCGTGGTGTCTCATCTGGCAGAAGCACGGGTAGAGGAATTCCCTTTAGTGCTCATCATGCTGCATCGGAATGTGAGTCTTATTCTTCAACAGGAATGATGACTGCCTCAGAGGTCAACACCCTTCGGCAATTAATGTCACAAATGAACACAACTCCACCTACAGCTAATTCTGCTCATGCAGGTACACCTTGTCACTTTACCTCCGATAAATGTCATAATTCATGGATTATTGATTCCGGAGCATCAGCACATATGACTGGAAATTCTAGTTTCCTAGAAACATATAATGATGAAACAGGCAATATTCGTGTTGCTAATGGAGCTATTGTACCTGTTCATGGACAAGGCACTTCTCACTGCCTCTCATCATCATTGCCACTATCTGATGTGTTACATGTTCCCTCCTTAACAGCAAACTTACTATCTGTTCAACGTATTACTGAGAAACTTAATTGTTCAGTAACCTTTTTTTCCTCCCACTGTGTATTTCAGGATCTGGCGACAGGCAAGGTCCTTGGCAATGGTAAAGTGGTAGATGGACTTTATGTTATGGAAGGGAATTCTATTTCTCCCTCAACTTATCAGGTGTCATCCAAGTTAAATTCTGCTTTTGAATCTTTGTATCAGTGGCATAGACGGTTAGGTCATCCATCGTTTGGTGTTTTAACACATCTCTTTCCTGCCTTAGTAAAACACTGTAAGAAGGAAGATTTTTTCTGTGAACCATGTGAATTAGCCAAACATAAAAGATCATCTTATCCATCCAGGAATAAACGAAGTTCTACTTTATTCTCTATTATTCATACTGATGTTTGGGGCCCATTCAGACATCCTACACATGATGGGTATAGATGGTTTGTTGTCTTTGTTGATTGTTATTCTAGGCTTACTTGGGTATATCTTCTAAAACAGAAAAGTGAAGTTTTCGAGCGATTTAAATCTTTTCATCACATGGTACAAACACAGTTTAATGCATCTGTTAAAATTCTTCGGAGTGATAACGGTACTGAATATGGGGGTCCATTTATATCTTATTTGGATACATGTGGTATAATTCATCAAACTTCGTGTGTCAAAACTTCTCAACAAAATGGGGTAGCCGAAAGGAAAATTGGTCACTTACAACAGGTTGCTCGGTCGCTTATGTTAACAATGCATGTTCCCAAATATCTTTGGGGAGAGGCAGTCATGACTGCTGCATATCTTATAAACCGACTTCCTTCTAGTGTCCTAAAATTCAAAACACCGTTGTCTTGTGTTCCTGCACCTTCTTCGCACCCACTACCTCTTCGAGTATTTGGGGGTGTATGTTTTGTTCATAATCATGCTCCCTCTCGGGATAAACTTGATTCTCGGGCCCTCCGCTGCGTTTTCATTGGGTATTCACCAACTCAGAAGGGGTATAAATGTTATCATCCTCTCTCACGTCGCATATTTGTCAGTCATGATGTTAGTTTCTGGGAGAACATTTCTTATTTTTCTCCGGGTTCCTCCTCCTTGCTTCAGGGGGAGATAAACCGACACAGTCTTGATAGTAAAGCAACAGATGAGTCACAGACACTTCCATTTATTAATATACCTATTCCAAACACTAGCTCAAACAGGTTATCTATTCCTCCACATACGAGTAATGAGTCAGATGATCTAAATAGATTGGATATTCCAGATTTAATTACATATTCCAGGCGGAAAAGAAATGATATCACCACTTTACCGCATCCAGAGACCTCTGACCTCGAGACAGATTCTGCATCTCCTGTGTTTGAGCCAGAAAATGGTAATACTCTTGATCCTACTCTAGATCTTCCTATTGCTATAAGAAAGGGTGTACGCTCTTGCACTAACCATCCTATCTCAAACTTTGTCTCTTATAATGCATTATCTCCATCTTCACTTGCTTTTGTGTCATCCTTGTCTAGTATTTCTGTTCCGCATACTTGGCAGGATGCTTTATGTGATCCTAAATGGAAAGATGCTATGATGGAGGAAATGAATGCCTTGAAACATAATGGCACTTGGGAGTTAACTCATCTTCCCGCTGGAAGGAAGGTAGTAGGATGCAGATGGGTATTCACTGTGAAACAGAAACCTAATGGGCTGATTGATAGGTACAAAGCGAGACTTGTAGCAAAAGGGTATACTCAAACTTACGGGATTGATTATCAGGAAACTTTTGCTCCAGTAGCAAAGATGGCCTCTATTCGAGTCTTGATATCATGTGCAGCAAATCTTGGATGGGAACTTCAACAATTAGATGTAAAAAATGCATTCTTACATGGAGACCTGAAAGAAGAGGTTTACATGGATATTCCACCAGGTTTTTCTACAGCTGCGACCATTGGGAAAATATGCAAGCTGAAGAAGACTATTTATGGGTTAAAACAGTCTCCAAGGGACTGGTTTGGCAAATTTCAGGGAGCAATGATTAAATTTGACTACAAACAGAGCAACTCAGATAACACCATGTTCGTAAAAAGACGAGATGGAAAAATCACAGTGTTGATTGTTTATGTCGATGATATTGTGATCACCGGCAACGACACCTATGAGATTGCTAATGTTAAACGCAGGCTTGCCTCTGAATTCGAGATGAAGGACTTAGGAAAACTACGGTATTTCCTTGGTATTGAGGTCTCTAGAAGTCCAGGTGGTATCTTCCTCTCACAACGGAAGTATACACTTGATCTTCTGAATGAAACAGGGATGTTGGGATGTAGACCTGCAGAATCTCCAATAGAAGCAAATCATAAACTTTGTGGAGATGTTGGTGAAATTGTCGAGAAATCTCAATATCAAAGGTTAGTTGGTCGACTAATCTACCTTGCACATACAAGGCCGGACATATCATATGCAGTGGGAATTGTTAGTAGGTATATGCATGATCCTCGTCAACCACATTTGGATGCAGTTTATATGATATTAAGGTATCTTAAGGCTGCTCCTGGAAAAGGAGTAATGTTTACTAAAAACAATCATCTCGGGATTGAAAGCTATACAGATGCAGATTGGGCCGGATGTCAAGACGATAGACGATCTACTTCAGGATATTGTACATTTGTTGGTGGCAATTTGGTTACTTGGCGAAGCAAGAAACAACTCGTGGTTGCCTTATCTAGTGCTGAGGCAGAATATAGAGCTATGGCTAAAGGTGTACGTGAATTATTGTGGATAAGATTGTTTCTAGAAGAATTGGGACTTGCATCTACAACTCCAATGAAACTACATTGTGATAATAAAGCCGCTATTGCCATTGCACATAATCCAGTTCAACATGATCGGACCAAACATATCGAAATTGATCGACACTTCATAAAGGAGAAGATCAATAATGATACCATTGGTATTCACTTTGTAAGATCGGAGGACCAGATAGCTGACATATTTACCAAAGGTTTAAATCAGAAGATGCTTCATCCACTTATTGGCAAGTTGGGCATGAGTGATATATATGCATCAACTTGAGGGGGAGTGTCAAGAAGTAAACTAAGTCTAAGTCAGATGTTCTACAGTGAGTCTTAGGATATACAGTAATTACATGATGTAATCAGTTACGTAGGAGTATTAATATTAGGCTATATATACTTAGCACCACAGCTTGTAATTTACAACAACATATATACAAATTACTCCTTCTGTGATTACTTATTTTCTGAATCTCTCTATTTACATAAGTATACACAATTTGTCAGTATTACATTTAACTGTATAAGGAAGCTTTCATGTCCAAGTACTTTTGAGTTTTGATTCATGATATTGTTCCATTATTTTCAATTATGAAATGTATTATGTTAATTGTCACTGATGGACATGTTTTGGTTCTGCATATAATCTTGCTCCATATGCAATATATATGGCTTGATATCTTTTGGTTGTGTATTTAAAATTTTGATGTTTTGAATATCAATATCACCAGAAACTGTCAAATCCTATGAAGTATTGTAGAATACCTTTAATTTTCATATTTGATTGTTTGGCAGACCACTAAACAGAAAGTAAAGGATAAGGAAGAGAAACTGATTAACAGGTTCACAGTGTTTTAATTTTTACCCTTTGTTATTGAGGAAACTTCTTATATCCCAAAGTATGAATAATCATAATTTGATGGTAAATCCTAGCTAGTCAGTTTTTCTTGGCAAGTATGCTGCTCCGACCTTGCTCAGTTTCCTATATTGATCCTGTAGCATGTTTATTGGCTATATATATGCTAATAGTAAATGTACAGTAAACTACTTTCTTGGCAAGTATGCTGCTCCAACCTTGCTCAGGTTCCTATATTGATCCTGTAGCATGTTTATTGGCCAAATATATGCTAATAGTAAATGTACAGTAAACTACTTTACTAATAAACCAAATATGGAAGATTTACTTCTTAATTTTCTGGTATAAAGTGCTGTCAGTCCCTCGACTCTTCATCAAGGTGCTACAGTTCATGCATAAGCTTAGGGAGATGAATAGGTGATATATATCTAATTTTTTTGTGTAAAGTCATGAAATGATTTTAATTTAATTACTTTTTTTTGTGTCCCCTTTTGAAGGTCATGAAAGATATTTAGAATTGTTTCAGTTTTTAAACCATAGGTATTAAGGCCATCGACTGGCTGCTGACTAACTAGTTGGGCAGTTGCAAACTAATGGACTGATTAGGAATTCAACAGGCTAGTTCAGTAAAAGCAATAGTTCCAGTCATCGTCTTGGGCGATTAGTTGAACGTTGGTCGAGCGAAGTACTACTTGTGTCTTAATGATCTAGGTACTTGTGTTTATTATTAATTGTTTACTTTTTTACCTAACTGTCTCCCTTCCTCACACTGATTAAATAAAAAGAATTGTTGCATGCCTAATGGCCGTGCTCTATATGGTATTATATATCACATGTATTTATATAGCTCATTCAGATATACATCTATAGCTGTTAATCTATGTTATCTAGACACTTCATTTTTCTTTGAGTACCCGTGTCGGACATGGACAGACTTGGACACTTATTTTAGGCCAAAAACATGTAAATTGCAAAAGTTGGCAAGTCTGACACTTGGACACTTATCCACGTTGAACACTTCTACCGAGTCCGGGTAACAAAGCTGTTAATAATTAATATTGTTTTGTATTATAAATAATTGTAGTAAAAGTAAACCTGCTCAGTATTTTTATAGTATTTAGTAGTAATAGACTAATAGTAAATATGTTAAAAATTTCTAATAATATACTATAACATTACCATGAACCTTGTGAATTGTCATCTTACTTCAATATGACTTAAAAGAATACTTGGTTGCAATTTTAGTTAAAATTTATCTTCATCGTATATTCATATATTAGGTATAAATGTTTTCTAAATAATTAATATAAAACTGTATGTTCGACTTGTCCGTTCTAGTCGTCCTATCAGTCCGCTGTTGACTTGACTCGACTCGGCATCATGATACTTTGCTTGAGATTAATAGTTGACACTGAATGCAGGTCCTCAGGATTATCGTCTATCGTATAAGTTGAATCTGTATTATGCTTTCTTGTGTGGCTGAACTCGATGGTATATGTATACATTATTTAAGCAAATTGGTTATTTATTTGGTATAAGGAAATAAGTCTCGTTCTGGAAAGAGACGAATGATATTATATAGATTCTCTTTATATGGACATTTTCACTTTGCCTAGGTATAAAGTGTCTAAAATAAGGAAACCTATCTTTGAAGTTCGTATAAGAGAACGTCTGTGTGTACGAAGTGCATACAATAGTATTCATGTAAACAAAGATTAATCGAAGAGAAGACTCTATCATGTAGATGAATAGACATGCATCTCTCTCTCTCTCTCTCTCTCTCTCTCTCTCTCTCTCTCTCTCTCTCTCTCTCTATCTATCTCTCTCTCTCTCTCTCTCTCTCTCTCTCTAAGATCCGGATTTTCAAGTATAATATTTGTTTCAGGACTGGGTATGCCCACAATTGTTCTTCGTGTGCCTATCTGATAATTCTTCTTACTCTAGATACAGTTTCCCTTCATAGTGTTCTTCATATTTTGTACATCTATTATATAATTTTATCAGCAAAATGGCATGTTTAAACAACTGCATTTGGAATTTAGTATAACTTGTAATGTTGATTATTAGTACAATTTTGACAGAGTTGCCTACAAGTAGAGGGGAGGACCTTCAGTTGAAGTGTTTGCTTGAACTCTACGGGCTAAAGGTAAACTTTTGAGATAATAAACAATTATGTGAAGAAAGAAACATACTCTGAATCATAAACTATAAAATTGTAGGAAAACTTATGCCTTGAACACAATGTATAGCTTCTTTTTTGATCAAAAATCATATTACTAAAGAAAGATGGCTAAGGAAAAAGTAAAGTAAATATGTTCCGTACTCTATTCGTCTTTCATGCAGTAAATTGATGATTATGAAGAATTAATTGCTCCTGCAGTGTGATATATTCTAGTATCAAGTGAAGATGCCACGACATATGTGCACATGGTTTTAGTTGAATAGTTACTAAAACATTGGTAATAAGGTAATTTTTAAGTTTTGTCCTTGTTGAGAATGACTATCTTTTCTTTCAGCTGGCGGACTTTCAAAGCAAGGTTCGCTCTGATCTGAGTACAGAATACTTGCTTCGCATGAATTGTGCTTCTCCTGAAAAGCATTTGTTTGATTGGGGAATGATGCGTTTACGTCGTCCTTTATATGGCGTGGGAACTGCTTTTCCCATGGAAGCTGATGATACCATGCAAAAGAAACGGGATGCTGAGGTGATTTACGTTGTTACTTGCCTTTAATTTAATTTCTGCCATATCTTTGCCGAGCAATTTATGGGGCATAAAATGTATATCCTGAGACTGGAACTAAACGAGGTTAGGAGTTGGGTCATGGAAGGGGTAGGCTTTGTAGCTATAGTACATTTGATGTATGAGGTGAAGATAGCATTTTATTTGGTCTCAGATAATGTAGTCTGGTAATCTGGAATATGTTCTGAAGATCTTAATATAAAAGTAGAATGGTCATGCTTGTACTGACTGAAGTTTGCAGATTACTGCAATCGAAGAGTTCAGATCAAACATCATCTTTTCTATGCACAAGTATGTGCCATCATACTGTTGATACACTAAACCACCATTGTTTGCAGAGATTATCAAGATTGGAAGAGGAGGAAAAGATCAGAATCGAGAGTACGCAACGCAAATTCTTTGCAGAGATACTTGATGCAGCCCGTGAATTGCAATTACAAATACAGGCTACTCACAAGCGCCGAAAGCAAAGGAATGATGGCATTCAGGCATGCTCTTTTTGACTTTTTTGCGGATTCTAATATATAATATATCTCGTAGTTTTTGATCGCCTATGAACCAATACTTGTGCAGCACCTGTGTTATACTATGCTTGCTCAACCATGCTTGTTTAAACCTTAAAACTGTACATAATTAATGGTAGATAAAGCTTCCATTTCATAAAATTCTTAACCCTACTTCTAAAAAATATTAGGTTCCAAATCCTATCATCTTTCCTTTTTTCGGAGAATAAAAATGAATAACATCCTCTTTTCACCATATATTAAATAACAAATAGAAGTTTCTTATTTACTACCATCTGTTTTTGCTTGGGGTCGTAACATACAAGTCTTTTTACTTGTAAGAAACTTGTTCCAAGCACGGGCCAAAACAGAATATTCTGATTAAATTTAGTTTTTAGCACAATAAATAAATTTTTATTTGCATGAAAATATTAATTAAATTTTGCAATCATTTTTTTAATTTGATAATAATTGTTAGATTTGCTATTTTCATCGTTATTGTGATTTAGGGTATCATTGAATTTAAAATGATGATCTTTTGAAATGAAATCGTAATTTTATATGTTAATAAACTTCTCAATAAAGGTAAATATAACTTTATATTTATACTCATTAAATAATTAAATGCAACGTGCTTTCTTTATTTGTGACATATTTATCTCTATTAGAGTGTTTTTGATTTTTTTTTTACATTTTTTAAAAATTGTATTCTATTTGTTGGTATGATATGAATATAAATTCAGTTATAACTGATTACACTCAAGATTCAAAACAATAAATTCTGACGTATGTGAAATATCTCCAACTATATTTGTACGTTGTTAACTATTATATACCAGGATATTTCTTTCCGGATTTCTTTTTCAACAATTTCGATATCGAAAACAATCATACAATTTTTTTACCCAAATCTTAATAATATTTGGGTACTGTCGCTTTCCACCTAGCACAGGAAAGGCCTTTTGGCTTTTACTAGAGAGTATAGTGTTTATCGGCACTTGTATAAAGGGTATTGTATTCTGTTTGGTATATTCATGCATAAAGTTGGTTATGATTTAGTTCTATAATTGTAATATGATTAAGAAATATTATTTTTGTTAAATTATAAGTTATCCATTATAAATAAATAGATGATAACCAAATTTTGGTACTATTGCATACTACATACCACCAAAAGGCCTTTCGGCTTGTATTAAAGAGTATAGATTTGGAGGACTCCTATCCTCATTGTTTATATGAATTGTATTCACTGCATGTATATGTATATAACAATTATCAAACGAGTTCTGCAGATTTGTTCAGCTACACGTCTACAGTCACTTGAGGGGTTTACCGTTTACATAGTTTTCTTGCAAGTATTCATAGCTTTCCTTTATCATGATTAGGCATGGCATGGAAGGCAACGACAGCGTGCGTCGCGTGCAGAAAAATTGAGGATTCAAGCTTTAAAAGCTGATGATCAGGAAGCGTACATGAGAATGGTCGAAGAGAGCAAAAATGAAAGGCTAACCATGCTTCTCGGGAAAACAAATGAGTTGCTTGTTCGCCTGGGTGCTGCTGTTCAACGACAAAAAGATGCAGAGCATGACGGTATTGAACCCTTGAATGACTTAGAAACGGATATGCCTGATTATTCTCCATCCAAGACTGGAAAGGAAGATGTGGATATGATTGATGTGGAACCTGATCAAGATGGAAAGCATGGTGATTTACTTGAAGGTCAACGACAGTATGATTCAGTTATTCATTCAATACAGGAAAAGGTAAATCTTGTATATCTCTACACCTGGTGCTTTTATCTATTATGGTGACAATTTATAGCTGTTTTTCACTGCTATTGAAGTGAGCCTAAGTCGTGTTGCAATGAAAGAAAAAGAAGGCAAACAAAGTTTGACATTTAAATTGCAATACTTTAGGAAGATGAAAACTGAATGTCTTGTTAATAAGATTGGACCAGCTTTTTTTGTTGTTCATAATTTTTTACGTACTTAATTAGTTACCCCAAAACAATTTATGGTTCCAAATATATAAAGGAGCATTTGCGTTGAGTTGTTTTTCTAGCATTAATAATCATGCAATCTAGTAGCTATATTCCTCTGCATCTTTCTTTATAAGAAGTTAAGCGAGAGATGTGTCTTCACTTTATAGACATCGCAGTAGGACTAGGACCCCGTATGTGATGAATGTCATTTTGATCCACTCGTTTGTTTTTTCCTTCTCTATATATCATCTTTAGTTTAACTAGTTAATATAAGTTCTAATCAGATTTTGAACTCTACAGGTAACAGAGCAGCCATCCATGCTTCAGGGTGGAGAACTGAGAGCGTACCAGTTAGAAGGGCTTCAATGGATGCTGTCTTTGTTTAATAACAATCTTAATGGTATATTGGCAGATGAGATGGGGTTGGGTAAGACAATCCAAACCATCTCCCTGATCGCATATCTCATGGAGAACAAGAATGTGACTGGACCGCACTTGATTGTAGCCCCAAAGGCTGTACTATCCAATTGGATGACTGAATTCACTACTTGGGTTCCAAGGTATGCACATGAATAGATGGATGTGTGCACTTTTCTGTCTAACTGTATTTACAAAGTGTCAGTTACATTTCATTGCATTTTTATGCCTTCATCAGAACTCAGTATTCACTTTATAACTTAATTTCCTGTTGTTCCAGTATTGTTGCTGTTCATTATGATGGACGTATGGAGGAGAGAAAGGTACTAAGGGATGCGTATTCAGGAGAGGGGAAATTCAATGTGTTGGTTACTCACTATGACATGATTATGAGAGATAAAGCATTTCTGAAAAAAATTCACTGGCACTACATGATTGTTGATGAAGGACATCGGCTAAAAAATCATGAATCTGCTCTTGCAAGGACTATTGACTCTGGGTAATGCTGCCGACTGCATCACAACCTAGGCTCTTATTTTACTTCATACTTGGTACTAGTGCATAAATACTGTCTTTCATTTAGGGTATGCATCTGAAGGTTGTAAATGAGTTATTGTAAGTTGGAGTGCATATATAGAGAGATGGATATAGATATATAACTATTCAGTTTGATTAAGATTCATGTCATATGCAGTTATAAAATACGAAGGAGACTTCTGCTGACTGGAACCCCAATACAGAATAGTTTACAGGAGTTATGGTCACTGCTTAATTTTCTCCTTCCAAACATATTTAATTCAGTTGAGAATTTCGAGGAGTGGTTCAATGCTCCCTTTGCGGATCGGTGTGATGTTTCTCTTACAGATGAGGAGAAGTTATTGGTCATTCGCCGTTTGCACCAAGTGAGTGTTAGGTAGTGGTATAATATCATTTAAATTTATATCATAATTCTGACATCATAATCATTTGTGAAATGCGTAGGTTATAAGGCCATTCATATTGAGAAGGAAGAAAGAAGAGGTGGAAAAGTACCTTCCCCAGAAGTCTCAGGTCATACTGAAATGTGATATGTCAGCATGGCAGAAAGTATACTATCACCAAGTCACAGATGTGGGGAGAGTTGGACTTGGCACTGGTATGTAGTTCTTCCCGTATGTCTACCTGTTTTTGCATTCTAATAGAGTAATATGATACACGGGTTATCGCTCCAACCCTGGTCTAAAAGATTCATTTGAAGCCAGTTAGGGAAATAGAGTAGTTTAATTAATACATTGGTTTCTCTTCTTTCTTTGGTTATCACCAAGTCAAGCACATGACTAAGTGTTTACCAAGGAAGAAGCAGACTAATAAGAAAATAGGTTCAGGGAGGCTTCAAAGATAGCTGTTGGCATTTATCACATTTTCTAATTGTTCTCCTGATACATTCTGTTGTTAACAGCTCAGCGAGTTTATAATTTCTGAGATAGGTACTTTCTACACCTACTCCACTGATAATGCTAATTTGCAGGTACTGGGAAGTCTAAGAGCCTACAGAACTTGTCAATGCAGCTTAGGAAGTGCTGCAACCATCCATACCTTTTTGTTGGCGAATATAATATCTGGCAAAAAGAAGAGATTGTTAGAGCTTCCGGAAAATTCGAACTCCTAGATCGTTTACTTCCCAAACTGTACAAAGCGGGGCACAGGGTACTCCTTTTCTCACAAATGACTCGTCTTATGGACATTCTTGGAGTTTATCTCGAACTTCATGGCTTTAAGTTTCTTAGACTCGATGGCTCAACAAAAACTGAGGAGAGGGGAACTCTTCTAAAGCAATTCAATGCGCCGGACTCTCCTTATTTCATGTTCCTCCTAAGTACTCGTGCTGGAGGTCTTGGTCTGAACTTGCAGACAGCAGATACTGTAATTATTTTTGACAGCGACTGGAATCCACAAATGGACCAACAAGCAGAGGATAGAGCGCATCGTATTGGGCAAAAAAAGGAAGTGAGAGTTTTTGTGCTTGTCAGCGTTGGATCGATTGAAGAGGTAATCTTGGAACGTGCAAAGCAAAAGATGGGAATTGATGCAAAGGTTATTCAGGCAGGACTGTTTAATACAACTTCTACAGGTTAGTTTTTTTTTTTTTTTTTTGTGACATTTATTCAGCAGCTTGATAAATCTTCTGAGGAGGTCATGCTTTGAACTTCTAGCTTTACACATCCACTCTTTGCTCTCCCTCTCTTTTGAGTGGCCTTGCCTATTGAAAGAATATATCTGGTAATGCAAATTAAGGAAGCAACTGACATTTGAACCTAATTAAAACGTGAAGATATCACATTTTTTTTTCTAGTGAAAACTGACCTATAGGCAGATATATAATAAATAAAATTTACTGGTGTAATTAGTTTAAAGTTTGCATAATACATTTACATGACACTGAACTTCGCGACATTGTGTTATTGTATAGTTTCATCAGTGATTACTGGACTTGTTCTGTGACTTTTGTTTGCAAAATAAGTATATAAAAGAATACATATCAGGTACATACAATAATACATATATATATATATATATATAGAGAGTTTTTTTTTTTTTTTGGGGGGGGGGGGGGGGCGATGAGTCTGCACCTTTTCATAAATGCAATTTTATATTTTATGATCAAGGTATCACTTATATTGATATAGAGGGTCAATTATATTAAAGTAGGGAGGGAGCATTCATGTGTATTCAAAATACATATATGCGAGGATTTGGAGATACTCTAGTGGTATGAATATACAGCGAGAGAAACAGATAGATATATGTATACATGTTTTCCCATTCGCACATGACCTAATTCTGATCAAACATATATTTAAAATGTTTCTCGAGTCTTTGCAGCAATATGGTTACATGCTTTAGCTTTTTGCGCCAAGTGTTTTCTGATGTTTTTTTTGTTCCTGCAAAAAATGTGATGAGATTACTATACTTGTTTTTTTATTTAATTATTAAAAATGGCGCATCTTATTCCTTTTGATTGCAGCTCAAGATAGGAGGGAGATGTTGGAGGACATTATGCGTAAAGGTTCAAGCTCACTTGGAAGAGATGTGCCAAGTGAGAGAGAGATTAACCGTCTTGCAGCTAGATCAGATGAAGAATTCTGGATGTTTGAGAAAATGGATGAAGAAAGAAGGCAAAAAGAAAATTACAGATCTCGTCTCATGGAAGAGAATGAGGTACCAGATTGGGCATATGCTCAACCTGACCCAAAGGACACCAGGGGTAAAGGGTTTGATTATGAGAGTGCCAATGTCACTGGAAAGAGACGCAGGAAGTCGATTGTTTATGCTGATACACTTAGCGAGTCCCAGTGGATAAAGGCTGTGGAATATGGAGAACCAGTAACCAAGCGTACTGGGAAAAGAAAAATGATGGAGCATCTTCCTCCACCAAGCCATCAACCGGCCTATAATAAAGTTGGGGGAGATAAAAGAGTAGTAGAATTAAAGAGTGAACCTGTGCCTATTTCGACTGAAAGAACTCTTGAAATTACCTCCGGCATGCACCCAAGGAGGTCCAGGTCCAGATCCATGTCTGAGGTATCGAATTCCCAAGAGAGTGAAGTTCCAGGTTCAGATGATGATAGTTTGAAGGGACACATTCCGACATGGAAGATTCATAAGAGAAAGAGGTCTAGCTTAGCATTATTATGACTTCCCATCTAGTTCTATGTTAGGTATATTGCCTGATGAAAGTCTATGTGGCGGATTGCTGGGAAATGACATACAAAACTTTAGTGAGGCTCACTGTCTTTTGTAGTTTGGAGCCAATACTGCCGCAGCTGCAGCAGATATATAAACAAGACTTTCTAATTGAGGATGTGTTTTACTGCTGCAGGTGCAGCAGATATTTAAACAAGAAATTTTTGGCGAGGATGGGTTGATAGCATGTACAGTAATTTAATTCATGCTATAAGTTATTATGTGCCTGTGGCAAAGCCGCCTCATATAATGGCCACAACCTTTGCGAATAGCATCGGAGGATTTGGTTAGCCATTTAGAGAGGGCAAATTGTAAAGAGGGCCATATATCACCAGTTCACAAAATTAAAGATGTCTTGCCTGATTGGATTCTTGAAAGTTTAAAAATGTGATCTACGCTGTCTCAAAACCTAGAAACACAACTCTATATAATATTCTATTAGGATTTGGCCAAGAATACCCCAAATGCACCTTACCCATTACAAGAATATCCCAAAATGTTGATGGTGGTCATAAATACCCCGCTATTACGCATTTGAAATAGGGGTAATAGGTTTTATACTAATTACGCATTTGAAAAAGGGTTAATAGGTGAATAGTACTTATCTATTACGCATTTGGAGAATGGGTAAATGCTATTACGCATTCTCCAAATGGGTAATAAAGAAAAAAATTTATGCTAATTACCCACTTATCAAATGCGTAACTGGCTGATTTTTTTTTTTTTTTTTTGTTAAACATTTGTGAAATGCGTAACAGGCACTTTTTTTTTATTAAGCCTTTGTGAAATGTGTAATTCAGGGGTAATTTTGGCCACTTTTTCCAAAAGTGTTATTTTCGTCCAGATTTTCAAGTTTTGGTGTATTATTGTCATTCTTTCTATTCAACATAGAATGTCTATAGCCCTTTACAAAATTTGGACTTGCCTGACTTGGTTTAACGTACTTGGTATATTTGATGATTCCACGAACTTATACCTTTATAACTGGGCCTCATCGACATCCTTACGGTCATCTGCTCCCCACTCCCATTGAAATACTCTTAATAGTAATATTTTTAGCTAAATAAAATAGAGGTACATTGGTTTTACCTTAGATATGAGAAAATGCCTAGTTTGTATCGTTATTGTCGGTGTCAGTTTACATTCAAGTGACAAAATTATGAGGTTTCATAGTCATTGGAACGAATACTTTCACCCTCTCAAGATAATCGTCATCTTTTGTTTTCGAATATTAGCAGATGAAACAGAAGGCATGCCAAGTAATTTAGGGCCTGTTTGGCCTATCTTTTTTAAGTTAGCTTATATACTAACGGTACTAGCTAAAATGGTTAGCTAAAATAATATAAAATAATGGTTATGTAAAATTTACTGAACCTGTAAGGAGTTGTACTCCAATGATGTTAGTTATAATTGTTAGCTATATTTCAAAAACAGTATTTTATTATTATTTTAATTAGTAAATATATATAAGATTAAACTAAATTGATGATGTGTCACAATATAAGTGGATATGATATTTTTAGATGTTATGTATAAATTTTTGGATATCCTCCAAATATAGAAGATATGTATCTTGTTATCTAAAAATTTACCTAACAGTATGCATGGTTGGAGGAGAAAAAATAATAGCTATTAGCTAAAATGACTGCCACATCACTATTATAGCTAACAGATTGTAAGCCTTGGAGCTTTATTTAACTCAACTTATTAATTCAATTTATAACTTATATGTCATAAGTTTTTTTTTTTGTGATAAGTTAAATATTAGTAACGACATATGTTTCCCAACTTATTTCTTAGTGTATCGTTTCATTGCTTTTTTAATAATTTAAATTTTTAAATTTGTGTTTTTAAATATTTTTTTTAATTTAAAATGCATTTATTAAGATTATTCTATTAAATAATAAATTTTTTAATTTAATTTAACAAAATACTCCACTAAAATAAATTTATCCAAACACCCATATAACTTGTAAATATTCTTCAACTTATCACTTATATACGCTTATTCATTTTAAGTTAAAAGCTACTTAATTTAGTCTATGTTTGAAATATCTTAAAATGAGTAACTTTTGCCTTAAAAGCATAAATGTCATATAAGTGATAAGTGCAAGAATATTTGTAAGTAGTTGGTGAAATATTTTTAAAATTAAATCAAAAAAATATTGTTTAACACAATAATATAAATACAAGTGTTTTAAATTAAAAATACATTTAAAAACATAAATATAAATTATTAAACAAGTAAAGAAATCAAACAAATAAGAAATAAATTAGCATGAAAGTACGTTGTCGTTAACATTCAACTTAACAACATATAATTTATAAGTTGAACCAATAAATCGAGTAGTCAAACACGCCTCATAAGCTCTTATGGGCTTATAAGCCATAAAATACCAATTTTATGAACCCCAAACAGCGCCTTAATATACCCCAAACACACACTTAATATTCTTCTCACCACAAGAGTTCAAAGAATAAGGAACAAGTTCCAGATTTTGTGAAAGTATTGAGATCGAGCCAATAATCTTCAAGATCTCCAGCTGTGGAAAATGCCATATAGCATAGGTCCTCAATTTTGAATACCTTTTGCTACATAGATTTAACTTGGTCTAAACACTCCTTTAAATCCTTCATGAATAGTCCGCTTTACCAAAAAGGTATTATCAAATTTTCTAAGCCCCATTGGCCACATCCATATCTACCACCCCGTCAATTCCCTTAAAAACAATGCGTAACTTCCTTAAACATGATTGCTTCGTGCCACTCTTCCCCGTAGCTCCAGTGACATGTACAACGTCTTTCCCACATTTATCCATCAGCTCATATAGCGGTTTGTCCAAGTTTGAGCGAGTCATCTCTTCTAGTACTGCAGGGGCCTGCATGTACAAATTCTTGCCCCTGTATGTAACACTAACTCTGGACAAAAACAGCTTCGGGTGATCTTCTAGTTGATCAATAAACTGTTACAGCCAACGCAAAGTAAGAAAACTACATAGTCAAACAACAAATTATTATTCAAAAAAGAAAAGGAGGCAAGTATACCTTGTAAACTAGCACCCAAGGACAAAGCATAAAATATAGAAGTTACACTCCAAGGTACACCCAGTAAGAGAATTTACAACACAGACATACACTTGGGAAAAAAAGTTCATATAAGAAAATGAAAATCCAATTTCAAAACTGGGACTTCGACAAAACAAACACATGAATTATCGTGAAGAACTTCTTGCTCAACAATAAAACAATACGCGAGAACTTCTTGCTCACATTTGGAGCCGTATCACAATTTTGCAAGGACAAACAAATAATAATGTGCAGGGTTCCAATTACTCGCAGGATAAAATTTCAGATAGAAAAGCATTTTAAATTTACTTCCAGATTTTACACATGAGGAATTTTTAAGGATAATAGTGAGGGACAATTGCTAGCCAATAACCTCTTCATATATTTTTAGAGATGGCATATGATAGCACACAAGTATCAACGATTAGCTGATTTTATCATTAATATCTGTATGACATATTCTGCCAAGTCAGATTCCATTCTTCTCATAAGCAAGGGCCAAAGTGCATATAAAACTAATGACTGAAAAGCAGAACTCTAGGGGCTCTGGTGAGAAAACCGATACTTTCTATTTAGTTTATGTTGGGGACAAATTGCACTATGATCAAGAATACGAACAATATACCTTCTTCAATGTAACTGAAGTGTCCAGCTGAATAAGAATTCCAGGACCACAAACAAGACAATCCTTGTCCCTCACAAACTCAGTAACCTTAGTGTGCAAACCTTCAACACCATTATACCTGCAAATATATTAAGTGAAGATTAACGAATACACAAAGGTTTCTGTTTTTCCTTTCTCAGAGAAGGAACCTTAGAACTGAATGTTAACAAACTATAAAATGATTTTTGTAAGGAAACTCCAAGGAGAGTGACTTGGTCAGCCCAATAGACCAAGAGTGTAAAAATACAGCCCCTCACCAAATTTTACAAACTTCTGCTCAAACACACCAAACAAATAATGCCAAAAGATATAGAACGTACAAATACTTAGCATGATGATTGGAGAAAGATGGGACAACGAGAAATGCACACTTAATTATAACATTTAAGCTTTAAAACCTACTTAATTGTTTTTTGAGCGCACAATAAACTACTACATATTTTAAATTTTCTCTCCTGAGTATACAGTGGACTGCTCTTTATTCCTTTCTCCCTCTCATACACATGCACACAAATTATGACTAGTAGTTCTAGTATAAAGCAACAATTGCCTATGTGGTGCACGCGAGGGGCATGATTGACTTGCAAATCATTTGCCTTGCAAGTTGCTACTACTAACAGCTAAATACAATCTTAACTCTCGATCAGTTACCCACACATGAATAATAAAGTACAAAAGTAAGGACATGCAAAACTTATACATGGACTAATAGTATTACTCCAGAAAAAACAACTATACCTTGCCAACTATAACATCCCACATTGTGGGATGTATACACCAACATATAATAATAGCACCAAGATTAAGATTAATAAGCCGGGGAAAAACTGAAAAGAGGGCATTTATAATCTTGCTTTCACCAAGGAAAAAGCACTTGGTCAAAAACTGCAATCTAGACAAAATGATGTATTTTGGGATACTAAAAAGAAGGTTGATGATTTCAGGCAAGTGGCAACACTAACTAAACCTATGGTTATGCAAATAAGAACGTTGACATACGTCAAGTAATTCGATAAAGTTTTACTGCATCCGGATGCAATCTTCAAGGTTTCCAAAGCACATGCAGCTGATATAATTGCATTGGTTGAAGCTATAGCAGGTATAATGTTCTTCACCACGCCCTGTAACATGAAGACATATAATGCTGAATTTACTGAAAAACTTTCTCAATGATCTGGTAGACCACACATTCCGGCACAGAGGGAAGAATTTCTGAAAATATCATACCTGAGTAAGTGTATAGGTAACCCCCGGAATGCCAAAAAGCTCAGCTCTCTTCACAGCCTGTTTGTTTAAAATACATCTGTAATAAAAGAGAAGATATATAAACAAAAAAGAGGATGGACAGTATATATGTTCACTTATAAACCTCGGAATAGATCCATTGCATATGTTCTGGGTCGTCCGGATCAAAAGACTTACTACCATGGACCTGCAATCATGAAACAGTAGTTTACCTTCAAATGAAGGGTGAAATGGACGGAAGTACGGTAGACAAAGTTGAAAAGTAATAATTTACCTCATCCCACTTAATCAGATGGGCGTACTCAATACAATGAGCTGCAGTACGAGGGGTTTCCGCAAGGGTGCATAAAGGAAACTTGACTTGCGGAGGAAAAAGCCAAATGGTACATTCGAAGCATGGTGTGACCCCGGGCATAATAACCCTTGCATGGCCCTTAAACCCTTCAGTTCCACCATCTACCATAGGTTTCATTGTCTCTTCCCTTGGATTATCGTCAGCATCATACTCTGAATTTACAAATCCAAATGAACAAACACAAAAACAAAAATCACACAGGTGTTGGGAAAAAAAGCAGTTCACATTACTGATATTATTGCCTTGAGGGAATAATAAAATGGGGGAATCTTAACAGCATTAGACTTATTTTACATTTTTGCTGTTTTTTTATAAACTTAGCTTTTCTTTTTTTTTTTTTTTTTAAATCCTTAAAGTCCTCTTATGCTTAAAATATGAGAAATACTTGTGTGTCACCCTGTTGTACATCCAGTGGTAATAACAAAACATAAAAATAACACAAACTATTTCTTTCACAAAACTATTCTTTGCCAGAGGGAAGGGACCAAAATGAAATCTGAATATAAAAGGATAATCCCTTCAATATAGGTTCAGCTTGTTCATGAGAAAGCTAAACTAGAATCAATTTTCAAATATTATATAATGCACGGTGCAGTTATGATCGAGTTATACTGTACTCAAAGTTGTATATAACAAGTATGAACTATGCAGTAAAAAATTATTAACAGTAAATATCAAAACATAATTAAAAAAATCAACTAGACACATGTTACGCAATTATTTTAATGACACGAAGAACTCAATAGCAAACCTGCAGAAAGTAGACGCACCTAGAAAACTACAAGCAACAGAATTTATGTAGCTTCGTGCCTCAACGGAATCAAGACCAAGAGCGATGATACTGAAATCACTGTAAAATTCTAGCTCTTTATCCTCAATTCGACAAAAATGTGGCACAATATTCACACCACTAACTCTCTCCATGACTCGTTTTGCAGCCACCTCGGCCTTTGGCTTTCCAACATCCCCAAACCTGCATATGCATAAATTACGTAATCAGATAATAATCGGCTACTAATTTAGAAAACTTGAAAATAAGACAATTATTTTTCAACAACAAATGATCATTTAAATACATAACAATTCAAGGTATATCCTAAAACGACAAATATCACAGACGGCTACTGATTTAAATATCATCCCTATTCCTGAATAAAGGCCCTAGAAACTGACGGGGATAGGCAACATTATCACAAAATAAGTACATTGTAATTGTTTCAAAGATACTAGAAAACTTAAGAAAATCCAAACTACTTTCTTTGAATTCGCTAAACAAATAAAGAACTTTAATCCAAACCTATTAATGGTACTAAATTCTAATGTGATCCCGGATATTACGGAAAGTACACACAATAGTCCAATACCTTGACTAACAATAAAACACATATCCCTCGTGTCTATTTCCAAATAAGTCGAATAATCAATCCTAACATATTATCTAATTACTACCTGAATAGAAACTGGCGGTTCAAATTAGAGACATCAATCCGGTCCATATCGATAACTTGAAGGTTCTTGAAGCCCGAAAAGGCCAAATCCTTGAGCAACTCACAGCCTAATCCACCCGCACCAACCACTAACACTTTAGCATACTCTTGAAGATCATTTCGCAGCTGCAAAATCCAAGATTATATTAGAAAAAAGCTCAAAAACTCGACTGCACACAAGGTGTTTGTGAAAAGTCCTGAGAGAAAAAAGCTTACATCAGCGCCAGGTTCGAAAGTGGGGCCGACGAGATTGCCGGGACGAAGGAGGAGCTTGTCGAGATCACGTGATCTGGTGCTGGTAAGCTGCTCCGCCATTGGCTTTGATTGCAGAATAGAAGGTGGGTAGCTTACGTTTTACGCTTTTTGGTATTCCATGGCAGCTTTCCTTTATAACAAGGTGTTTGTTTTCCCACGTCTGTAACTTGGCAAGTATTTTTACTGATCACAAGGGTTATTTTGGCATCACCAAAATCTTATTCAGATTTTTTGATAAAAATACACTATTTTATCATTCGTTTATTAAATGTTCATTTATTAATATTTTATTTATTGGACATGTTTTTAAGTTAGCTAAATATACCGTTCAAAAAAAAAAGTTAGCTAAATATAAAGGGTGTTTGGAGGAACTTTTAAGTCAACACAAAGTTAGAGATTCCTAACTTTTTTCTCAAAAAAAGTCAATTTTTTTTTTGCAACTTATAGAATCTCAAACATATTTTTTTATCAAAATATGAAATTTTTATCCGAAAATAAGTCCAAAATGACTTATTTTAAGTCTGACCAAACAGGCCAATAGTTCGTAATTACATATTAACTTAGTTATATGTTTTTTAAATTAACAGAATTAACTCCATTCAGATTTGATAAGAAGATCGTAATATTGATTTTGTACTTCTTCTATTCAAAATTATGTGTACCTCATTAAAAGAGAGTTAAAATTTTAAGACAAAGAAACCTAAAATATTACAGTAGATACGATTACTTCACATGTTAGATACAATCCATGCTAATAATGTAGTATTCTGTTTTCCTCAACTCATCCTTTATCTATACTATTATATTAAAATCGAAACATTGAAAGTTTTGGTTTTCGGTTTGGTTATCCCATTTATTTTGGTTTTCACAGATAATTAAATTATTAAAAAAACTTAAAAAGCTAATTCCTAAGGTTAACGTAATTATATTCAGACTAAAATTCTTTTATCCATATTGAGCTTCTATTTGGACTCTTTTTTCACCTCCAACAACTCAATTACCCATTTTTTCTAAAGATTTTACTTCTAATTGAAACACTTTACCATTTAATTTAAAACTAATATTACAATAATTAATCTATACTATTATATTAAAGCCGAAACATTGAAAGTTTTGGTTTTCGGTTTGGTTATCCCATTTATTTTGGTTTTCACAAATAATTAAATTATTAAAGAAACTTAAAAAGCTAATTACTAAGGTGTAAAACCCCGTTAATTTTTAATTTATTTTATTATTAGATATTAGATTTTAAGTTATTTTAGTTATGTTAATTAGTAATTTATAGAATTATTTTGTTCAAGATATTTTGAATAAGGATGATATTTATTATTAGAGGAAAGAAGTGTGAAAAGATTTTAGAAAATCGATATCATTAATTTAAGATATTTGTGTGAATGAGAATATTTTAATTTTAGAAATTACTTGGAGATGTTGTAAATAAATTAGTAGCAAGTTTTATAATTACCTTAATTGAATTTAGGGTTAGTGTGCCTTTATAATAAGCGTTTTAGAACACAATTAAAGTCGTACAGAAATTCGTCTACAAGGTACGTTTTCTTTCTCTTCCGTTTTAATTATGTTGATTGTTAACTGATTTATTTATGATGATGACTTGATTCCTTTGTACGTAATTTGACTGATTTGATGCATCCTACAATTATATGGCCTTACGTGAATTACAGTGTATTACATTATATGAATTGTTCAATTAAGTTTTTTGAGTGCTTATGTATTAGAGAAAAAAGACTACTATTGCGCCATGTACTATCATAAACCATGCTCAATATTATGTAGATCATCCATTTTGAATTGTATATTTTTGTATTAGTGTTGAATCATCATTTTTGTGATAATTATGTGTACTTTTTATGATAATATATGTATATTAGTTGATTAAGATTAGAATAAGTGTTTTTGATTTGTAAAGAATAATAATTCATTTTATGGAATTACATGCATAATTATGATTAAATGTTTTTATTAAGTGATTTAAAATTTAAAATAAGTATATGTTTTCTAGTAATATAAAACTAGTGTGTGTTCGATAAGCATGTTATAAATGTATCAGTAGTTGATTTCTCATTTTAGCAACAAGATAATTTGAATGATCAAATATGCATAAATGGTGTTTGGTTTAAGTGCTGTTAATGTATAATTTATTTATAAATACATGTTTAAAAAGTGAAAAGATCAGATACCTTTATGCAGTTTTGCCACAAGTCACGCATGTTCCATGTTGGGCGTTAAAGCCCATTTGTTTTTTTCTTTTATTAAACTTTGTTTTGTTTAAAGCTTCTGAACCTGTTGTTCTCATAAATTCTAAGGTCACAGGCTTTATCCGAGTTGTTTATTTGAATTAACTATCCAGTCTAGTCCGAGTTGTTTATTTGAATTAACTGTCCAGTCTAGTACATGAATTATGGCATGTGATTATTTGAGCTGAATAACATTCTAGCCGGTATAAAATCAGTCTCTTGTGTATTCTGTTTAGTTTTAAATAGTTATGTCTCGGTTCATTAATTATTTATTGTCTAATATTTAGGATTTATTCGTGCAATTATTTTTGGTGTGTTCAGTCGACTTTGAGGTAAGTATTTTTTGACTTACTTTTAATTTTCGAAAAATATATTTTGATTCTGCAACTTTCGATTTTTGTATAAGATATAAGAATTTTGTTTCGAAACTTTATAAGATATAAGTATTTGATTTTAGAATCCTCAGTCTCTACGTTTTGAACCCGTTCGTAATATACGCTATAGTTCCGGAACTAGCCTTAGATACCCTTAGTAGGCGCACAAGTGTGCATCTTTAGATACCTATTAAGAGCGCGTAATTATTGAACTTTAGATGCCGGTCACTGGCAAAGTGTGGCGAAAGAACAAGAATAAGAATAAGATGCCGGTCACTGGCAAAGTGTGGCCGTAGAGCAAGACTGTGGTATTTTCGATTTTCGTTTCGTTTTGTTTCTATTTTCTGCTTCTGTTTTAAATTCTGAATTTTTGAAAAAAATATAAACTTTGGGTTGGATTTATTTTCGCAAAGGTTTTGCAAACTTATATTTGATTTTGAAAATTGTTTTATTAAAACGCCCATTGATTTTTAAGAGCTTCTGTTAGTCAATTTGTACTTGCTGAGCTGTGTAGCTCATTCGTTTCTAATATTTCAGGTTTCAGTCTTGGAAGCTTAATGAGAATAAGGATATGAATTTTTTGGACTTTCGTGCTAGCTGTTAGATGCCTTTATTGGATTAGACTCTTTACATTATTAGAATAAAGATTGTTACTGAATATTGGATTTATGGAGCTGCGTCTCCGTTTTTTTATGATTTTGAATTATTAAGTTTGACCGCTGCGTTGACTTTTGTGGGATTTTGGTTTATTTGAATAAAGAATTCCATTTATTTAAGTTTCGAAATTAGAAATTAATATCCCGAAAAGTCGGGATGTTACAGTTGGCATCAGAGCCTAGGTTTTCCTTCGGAGTGTATTAGGTATGGGACTAGTACATTCCCTAAGATGCGATCCTACAGATTATTGTATAGGTTTTGACCTGTAAGTTTGTAAGTTATTTTGAATTTAGGGCACGTGTTTGTGTGATTATTTGACCTATTTGACCTTTGTGGTTTTTGATCATTGATTATAAGTTTGAAAGTTTGTTGTTTTTAGAAAAGATGGACGGAGAAGGCAACAACAATGGCAATCAGGGCAACAACAATCGGAATGGCAACAACAATAACAATCAAGGCAACGACAATCAGAATGGCAACAACAATGGTGATGGTGGAAATGTATTCGACCAGCTAGCTGAGACTCTAGCTACGCTCGTGAATCAGCAACCCAGACATCAGAATATCGTCTCTCATTTCAAGCGTTTGAACCCACCAACTTTCGATGGGGCGACTGATCCGGCCATAGTCGAGATGTGGATACAAGAGATGGAGAAAGCTTTCGGACTGCTAGGGAGCAATGAAGAGCAGAAGGTTACTTTAGCTGTGTATCAACTGCAAGGAAGTGCTTACGATTGGTGGCTCATGGAACAAAGAAAGAACGATTCTGCAACCACCGAGGGAGATCCTGAACCGTATACATGGACAAAGTTCAAGAAGGCTCTAGAAGACAAGTACTTTCCGAGAACCATTCGTCTACAAAAGGAAAGAGACTTTATTCGGCTCGAGCAAGGAGGAAAGTCCGTTGTGGAATACGAAGCAGAATTCGCAAAGCTTGCAAAATATGCGCCGACATTAGTTGCTGATGAGACTAGCCGAGCAAGAAGATTGGAAGAGGGACTTCGAAGTGACATCAGGAATTCTGTGGCATCGTTTGAACTTCAGACGTATGAGGCGGTGCTCAACAAGACATTGGTGATCGAGAGGGGTCTGGCAGAATCTGAAAAGGCAATAGGTAATTGGAACAAGAAGAGGTTCGCTCCAACAGGTGGATTTTCGTCTCAAAGAGAACCTTTCAAGAAGCCACACGTGTACGATAATATCGGAGGACAGGGTGATCGAGAGAAGTGTTCGAGGTGCGGTAAGAACCATCCAGACAAGGACTGTCGATGGAACACGGGTGCCTGTTTTCACTGCGGGGAAGTAGGACACAAGATTTCGGAGTGCCCACATAATCCACCACCAAGGAAAGAAGCAGATAACAAGACCACTGGACGTGTATTTATGCTCACGGGAAGTCGCGCGAACAATCGTAATTAAGGTATAATTTCTTTATACTTGTAACTTATTTGATGTTATTTTGTGAATTTGGGGACCAAATTCTTTTAAGGAGGGAAGAATGTAAAACCCCGTTAATTTTTAATTTATTTTATTATTATATATTAGATTTTAAGTTATTTTAGTTATGTTAATTAGTAATTTATAGAATTATTTTGTTCAAGATATTTTGAATAAGGATGATATTTATTATTAGAGGAAAGAAGTGTGAAAAGATTTTAGAAAATCGATATCATTAATTTAAGATATTTGTGTGAATGAGAATATTTTAATTTTAGAAATTACTTGGAGATGTTGTAAATAAATTAGTAGCAAGTTTTATAATTACCTTAATTGAATTTAGGGTTAGTGTGCCTTTATAATAAGCGTTTTAGAACACAATTAAAGTCGTACAGAAATTCGTCTACAAGGTACGTTTTCTTTCTCTTCCGTTTTAATTATGTTGATTGTTAACTGATTTATTTATGATGATGACTTGATTCCTTTGTACGTAATTTGACTGATTTGATGCATCCTACAATTATATGGCCTTACGTGAATTACAGTGTATTACATTATATGAATTGTTCAATTAAGTTTTTTGAGTGCTTATGTATTAGAGAAAAAAGACTACTATTGCGCCATGTACTATCATAAACCATGCTCAATATTATGTAGATCATCCATTTTGAATTGTATATTTTTGTATTAGTGTTGAATCATCATTTTTGTGATAATTATGTGTACTTTTTATGATAATATATGTATATTAGTTGATTAAGATTAGAATAAGTGTTTTTGATTTGTAAAGAATAATAATTCATTTTATGGAATTACATGCATAATTATGATTAAATGTTTTTATTAAGTGATTTAAAATTTAAAATAAGTATATGTTTTCTAGTAATATAAAACTAGTGTGTGTTCGATAAGCATGTTATAAATGTATCAGTAGTTGATTTCTCATTTTAGCAACAAGATAATTTGAATGATCAAATATGCATAAATGGTGTTTGGTTTAAGTGCTGTTAATGTATAATTTATTTATAAATACATGTTTAAAAAGTGAAAAGATCAGATACCTTTATGCAGTTTTGCCACAAGTCACGCATGTTCCATGTTGGGCGTTAAAGCCCATTTGTTTTTTTCTTTTATTAAACTTTGTTTTGTTTAAAGCTTCTGAACCTGTTGTTCTCATAAATTCTAAGGTCACAGGCTTTATCCGAGTTGTTTATTTGAATTAACTATCCAGTCTAGTCCGAGTTGTTTATTTGAATTAACTGTCCAGTCTAGTACATGAATTATGGCATGTGATTATTTGAGCTGAATAACATTCTAGCCGGTATAAAATCAGTCTCTTGTGTATTCTGTTTAGTTTTAAATAGTTATGTCTCGGTTCATTAATTATTTATTGTCTAATATTTAGGATTTATTCGTGCAATTATTTTTTGTGTGTTCAGTCGACTTTGAGGTAAGTATTTTTTGACTTACTTTTAATTTTCGAAAAATATATTTTGATTCTGCAACTTTCGTTTTTTGTATAAGATATAAGAATTTTGTTTCGAAACTTTATAAGATATAAGTATTTGATTTTAGAATCCTCAGTCTCTACGTTTTGAACCCGTTCGTAATATACGCTATAGTTCCGGAACTAGCCTTAGATACCCTTAGTAGGCGCACAAGTGTGCATCTTTAGATACCTATTAAGGGCGCGTAATTATTGAACTTTAGATGCCGGTCCTGGCAAAGTGTGGCGAAAGAACAAGAATAAGAATAAGATGCCGGTCACTGGCAAAGTGTGGCCGTAGAGCAAGACTGTGGTATTTTCGATTTTCGTTTCGTTTTGTTTCTATTTTCTGCTTCTGTTTTAAATTCTGAATTTTTGAAAAAAATATAAACTTTGGGTTGGATTTATTTTCGCAAAGGTTTTGCAAACTTATATTTGATTTTGAAAATTGTTTTATTAAAACGCCCATTGATTTTTAAGAGCTTCTGTTAGTCAATTTGTACTTGTTGAGCTGTGTAGCTCATTCGTTTCTAATATTTCAGGTTTCAGTCTTGGAAGCTTAATGAGAATAAGGATATGAATTTTTTGGACTTTCGTGCTAGCTGTTAGATGCCTTTATTGGATTAGACTCTTTACATTATTAGAATAAAGATTGTTACTGAATATTGGATTTATGGAGCTGCGTCTCCGTTTTTTTATGATTTTGAATTATTAAGTTTGACCGCCGCGTTGACTTTTGTGGGATTTTGGTTTATTTGAATAAAGAATTCCATTTATTTAAGTTTCGAAATTAGAAATTAATATCCCGAAAAGTCGGGATGTTACATAAGGTTAACGTAATTATATTCAGACTAAAATTCTTTTATCCATATTGAGCTTCTATTTGGACTTTTTTTTCACCTCCAACAACTCAATTACCCATTTTTTCTAAAGATTTTACTTCTAATTGAAACACTTTACCATTTAATTTAAAACTAATATTACAATAATTAATATATATCCAAAATATCACACCATATCTTTCCGTAATTATTTTAGTAGTAATTTTTGTAATTAAAACAAGTTATTTTTATTTAAAAGTTTTGGTTTTCGGTTTGGTTATCCCATTTATTTTGGTTTTCACATATAATTAAATTATAAAAATAACTTAAAAAGCTAATTACTAAGGTTAACGTAATTATATTCAGATTAAAATTCTTTTATCCATATTGAGCTTCTATTTGGACTCTTTTTTCACCTCCAACAACTCAATTACCCATTTTTTCTAAATATTTTACTTCTAATTGAAACACTTTACCATTTAATTTAAAACTAATATTACAATAATTAATATATATCCAAAATATCACACCATATCTTTCCGTAATTATTTTAGTAGTAATTTTTGTAATTAAAACAAGTTATTTTTAATTTAAAATTAATCTTGCGATAACTAATATACACCCAAAAATATCTCACCATATATTCAAATCATTATTTTTAGTAATAAATAAGAATCGTTAGATCTAATAATAAGATATATTATATGATTAATTTAATAAAAATTCAAAGTTAGAACCCGTCAACGACATTTTTAATTTAGAATTTTACAAAATAAATTTCAAACCATGCATATCATTATATTCGGTTTGGTTATCCCATTTATTTTGGTTTTCACAAATAATTAAATTATAAAAATAACTTAAAAAGCTAATTACTAAGGTTAACGTAATTATATTCAGATTAAAATTCTTTTATCCATATTGAGCTTCTACTTGGACTCTTTTTTCACCTCCAACAACTCAATTACCCATTTTTTCTAAAGATTTTACTTCTAATTGAAATACTTTACCATTTAATTTAAAACTAATATTACAATAATTAATATATATCCAAAATATCACACCATATCTTTCCGTAATTATTTTAGTAGTAATTTTTGTAATTAAAACAAGTTATTTTTAATTTAAAATTAATCTTGCGATAACTAATATACACCCAAAAATATCTCACCATATATTCAAATCATTATTCTTAGTAATAAATAAGAATCGTTAGATCTAATAATAAGATATATTATATGATTAATTTACTAAAAATTCAAAGTTAGAACCCGTCAACGACATTTTTAATTTAGAATTTTACAAAATAAATTTCAAACCATGCATATAATTATATAAATTTATATTAAATTAAAATTAAAAAATTATTAAAAATAAGGATTATATAAAAACATAATTATAATGTTAAATAAATTTTATAACCTATCAAAAGAAATCCTAAGTTTTGGTTTTCGATTTGGTTATCCTAATTATTAAAATAAATAATTAAATTACAAAAACAACTCAAAAAGCTAATTACTAATGTTAAGCTAATTACTAATGTTAACGTAATTATATTCTGATTAAAATTCCTTCATCCACTTCTACTTGGATTCTTTTTTCTGCTCCAATAACTCAATTATTCATTTTTTCTAAAGATTTTACTTTTAATTAAAACACTTTACCATTTAATTTAAAACTAATATTACAATAATTAATATATATCCAAAATATCACACCATATATTTCCGTAATTATTTTTAGTAGTAATTTTTGTAATTAAAACATGGGGTACTTTTTAATTTAAAATTAATATTGCGATCACTAATATACACCCAAAAATATCTCACCATATATACAAATCATTATTTTTATTAATAAATAACAATCGTTAGATCTAATAATAAGATATATTATATGATTAAATTAATTTACTAAAAATTCAAAGTTCGAACCCGTCAACGACATTTTTAATTTAGAATTTTACAAAATAAAATTTAAACCATGCATTTCATTATATAAATTTATATTAAATTAAAATTAAAAAATTATTAAAAATAAGGATTATATAAAAACATAATTATAATGTTAAATAAATTTTATCACCTATCAAAAGAAACCTGTGCTTCGCACGGGTTATAAGCTAGTATCTATTATAGCTTAACATGCCTTTTCATTCAATTTAATAATTTACTAAAACACCCTTATATTATCATAAAAATATAATAAAAAAAATTTGTTGTCATGGATTGAACCCATGACCTTTTGTTGCTAAAATACATTATGGTCACATTACAACCATTAAGCTAGAAGCTCAATTAATGCAAATTTGAAACTCATCTAATACATGTCTACATGCCAAAGAACTCTTATTCTATATTTCATTTAAAATTTACATTAAAAATATTTAAAATAAAATGATTAAAATAATTATATACTTTCAAAAATATGAATATATGCGTGTGTGTGTGATATTATAATTAGGAATAACTTACATATAATATAATTTAGACATATGCTCCATTGGACAAAATCATATAATCCATAGTTGGTTTATATCTATTATAACTTAACATGCCTTTTCATGCAATTTAGTAATTTACTAAAATACCCCTATATTTTTTGTTGTCATGGATTGAACCCATAACCTTTTGATGCTAATATACATAATGGTCACATTACAACCATTAGGCTAGAAACTCAATTAAAGCAAATTTGAAACTCAACTAATACATATCTACATGCCAAAGAACTCTTATTATATATTTTATTTAAAATTTACATTAAAAATATTTAAAATAAAATGATTAAAATAATTATATACTTTCAAAAATATGAATATGTGTGTGTGTGTGTGTGATATTATAATTAGGAATAACTTACATATAATTTAGACATATGCTCCGTTGTTGGACAAAATCATATAATCCATAGTTGGTTGAGAGAATTACCAAAATGCCTATTTTTCACAAGTTTTTGCCCAAAATACTGATTTTGAAAAAATGGCCCGAAATATCGACGGGATACGGAGTTTCGGCTTCCGTATTAGCTGAATACGGTACACCGTGTACCGTATTATACATTATACGGAACACGGTATTCCGTGTTAGCGTGATACGGAACACGGTGTACCGTATTCAGGCATGATACGGAACACGGTGTACCGTGTTCGTGCATGATACGGAACACGGTGTACCGTATTATGCATGATACGGAAGATCGTGTTCCGCAACACCCCTTATATCACGGTACACGGTCTACCGTGTCTGGTCAGTAAAAAGGGCCAGCATGGCTCCCATATGAATATTTTGGGCCATCACACGTGTTGGTTTTGGATATAATATTATAAATCAAATTAATCATATAATAGAAAAAATAAAATAAAAAATATCATATAAAATTTGGATTTTATACTGATCATTGATTAAATAATAGGATTTTCATTGTATTATGTGTAATGACACGTAAATACAAGACTAAATTACTTATTCACGAGATGACAAAATTAATTATGTTAAATTTAGACTTTTGGTACATGATAAAATTTCATGAAATTATATTATTACAATACATTCATTATATTACACATATGACACGAAAATACATGGTACATGAGATGACATCAATTCATTTAGTATCAAATTTGGTATTCATGTAGATGAAACACGAAAACAGGACACGAATATAAATTTGGAATTCATTTATTATCATGAATATAGAAAATATATTTACGACCTCTAAATTAAATTGAAATTAAATTCACAAACACTGAATCAGAATTATATTCTATAGATTTGACATTAGTGTGTTATTTTATATTAAGTACAATTATATTAAATTAATTATATGATTAATATTAGATAAAATAAATGTCCAATTTAATCATTAAATTGTTAAAGATTAGTTTACTGTGTAATCAATTTTAAAATCGTTCATGTATTTTATGAATTCAACCCAGTTAACATGTGAAAAAAATACTCTTTACATTACAAAACGATTATACTAGATTATCATGGAAGTGGCTTAATTAAAAAGTTTAAAATTAAACTATATATAGTTTTAAAGCTTGAGCTCAATTAAACAAAGAAAAACTTACATTACGAATTTTATTTACAAGCAAAAGTTTGGACTACATCTACTTTTAATTAGAAAAAGTTTAAATGATTCGTCAATAGTTTTTTAATAAACTAAAAGTTTATGTCATGAGGTTGTAGTCGTAATTGGAAATGTAAAATATGACCAATGGCATCTAGATCAACGGTGTATAAAGTTAGTTGATAAGAAGTGCATTATTAATTTTGATGATGTAATATTTACAAATTATAATACATATTTAGCAATCTATCACAGTGTAACCACGATAGTGATGACTTGCTATAAATATATGCGGATAAAGAACAAAAATGATCTATTTTAATAACCAAAGTAACGAAAGTAACCTGTTCTGAAAAAATGCGCATTTGCTAAATTTGTATCCTGGGATACGCAACCCTAAGTACGTATACGATTTATTCTTCATTCTGAATATTTCTAAAACCCAATATGGGGACGTTGAAACCCAAATATTAATTGTTGAACCCTAATGGAATATAGACAAAATTAAAAAAATTTAATTAAAAATTAAATATTTATAAACCCCAACCGAAACCGTTGAACCCCAAGGTATCTGTTTGAAAATAAAAGGTAGAATACACAATTAGAAATGGAGTAATACCGGATATGCATTATCAAAATGCATATTCCTTTTTTTTTGTCTCCATGCTGGGCCTACATTATGGAGAGTTTTAAAAAAAATGCATTTGTACTATATACGAATTTTCAAAATGCATATCCCAAATACCCTAACCCCATATACGTAACTCACCGATCATTTTTGCTCAACTTCTCAGAAAAGGTTATTTCGGTGACAAAATTTCAAAAAAGGTCAATCCTGTCATTCTTTCAATATATGCTTAATAATAATAATAATAATAATAATAATAATAATAATAATAATAATAATAATAATTATAATTATAATTATAATTAAAATGTAGTTCATGTAAAAAAAATACAATGACATCCACAATTTCTGTGAAAAAATAATAAATGAGATATACGCGTAATAAATATTTTTTTATACGATAACATCTAAAATACTCATTTACCATCAATAATCACAATAATAAGTTAATAAAAATATATGAAATACGTGAATATAAAAATTAACATGCTGCCCGTGCTTTGCACGGGCTTTCATGCTAGTTCTCGATTAAATAAGGGGAGAAGGATAGAGGTGTATTGATCTAATTAGAGCATTCACATTCAACCCCCATCCCCGTCTTCAATTTCAAAATTTACTAAAAATAGAAAAAAAATTAGCAACAATAAATGAAAATAGTAAATTCTTAAAATTATCAAAAAAATTCTACATCTCATTCTCATATTTCTATATATTTTTTTATACTACTTCTTTCACGGGTAAAAGGACATTTTCACCACTGTACTATTTCCGGAATTGCAATTGCACTACTGCACTACAAACGGACTACTGTACTTTAACATTTTTAACAAGTTCACTACTGTACTTTAACTTTTTTAACATTTTCACCCTTGGTTTTTGTGGCATTTGACTGACGGGAGTGGTGAACTTGTTAAAAACGTTAAAGTACAGTAATCCGTTTGTAGTACAGTAGTGCAATTGCAATTCCGGAAATAGTACAGTGGTGAAAATGTCCTTTTACCCCTTCTTTCACTTTCTTTTACTTACACTTTTAACTACCATTCATTTTATATTATTATTTGGCGTGAATGTATGAGATAGGGATCAACAAGAAAATGGGGATTCAGTTTAAGTCCCTAAAACCATTCTGCATTTTGGGGTTCCCGAATGTAAAGTTATTTAGATAAAATGCTATAAATATCCTCAAAATTTGAAGATAGGGTACCGGTTGTGAATGCTTTTAGATGACATAAACGCGGACTCAGAGCATTTACATCCCATTCCCTATCCCCAACCCCAAAAACTTAATAAAAATAGTAAATCCCCAAATAAAAATAGTAAATCCCAAAAATTATCAAAAAGTTTCTACATCCCATTCCCCATTTTCCATTCCCCTATCCCTATATTCTTTTTTATATTACTTCTTTCTCTCTCTTTCACTTACAATTTTAACTACCAAAACTCACCCACTATTATAAATACAATTTAATATTATTATATGAGGAGAGAGAGTGTATGAGGATGGGGATGAGGCATCAACTTTGGTCCCTAAATATGGGGACTCAAACTTTGGTCCCTAAATCAAATCCCAAAATGGGGAATGGGATGGATGAGTGTTTTAGAAGAAAAGTTGGACAAATCCTCAAATTATAAGGATGGGGTTGGGGATGGGGGATGGGATGTGAATGCTCTGACTAGTTAAAAGAAAGACTAATAAGGATTCTTTATCAAATCGTAAAAATCATTCGAATCATTTGATTCGCATCATTTCGCATCATATCATAAATATGATTTTTAATTTTTCTGCTGTGATTTCAATTTTGATAAATAGTATGATGCAAATTATGATTTAACATTTTAGTAATGTAATTTAAATTGCATTGTACCGTACTTTAATATTATATAAATTTATATATATATATATATATATATATTATATATATAATTACATATCTAAATTAATTTATATATCCGGATTTTATATTAGTTTGAAATAATTTTGTACTAGTAATTATAATTAATTTAATATTATAAATTTACTTACAATGTATCCACTAGTTTGGTGACTTATATATGCATTAACATTGTTAAAATTATATGGCTGGCTACCTAAATTATTTTTTTTAAAAGGTATCCAGATTTCTTGTTAACTTATATATTCCATTACATATTTTTATATTGTTAGGTCCAATATGTTTGTAGAAGGGAGGGTTGAATACAAACAGTACTGTTTAATCGAAATTTGTCCGGATAAATTTAATTTATATTTTGACAAATTTGAGCGGAATTAAATGAAACAAAATTCAAGTTGAATATAAAATTATATTAACTTGAGGGGTTTGTTACAAATACAGTAAAGAAACTATATCTAGTTAATAAAAACAAATTAGAAAATTCGACATGAATTTTTCTAGATTTGTTAATAAAAATCGAGATATAGATTAGGAGTAAAAACTCGCTAATATTACAAGAGTATCAAGTAAACAAGTTCTATCGGATCATATATTAAAAATAAGATGACCTTGAATTTATACAAATTTATTTCTCTTGCTGTGTTGTTCTTCAATTGAGAGAGAATGGCTTTGAAAGGCATATGACTCAGCCTATTTGTAGTTAGAGGATCCTAATCCAATTAAAGTAGTTTGTAATAAGTAAATAATATCAACTGTCACAGGAATCTCATAAGGTGACAACTGTCAGAAGAAAAATCAACAAGTCAATCTATAGTTTTGATGTTTTACACTGAAGAAGATTCAGTTGCCTGATCAAGCATCAGTGTAGCATTGAAATACATGGATTTATTTCAAGGACAGAGGTTTCTATAAGTGATAAGAAACAATATCAGTTCAGAATGATCGGAGAGAGTGAAGAAAAGAAAAAGACCACAGTTTAATGTCAAGATGAAGAACAGAGATTGGAGTTAGTCGTTCATGAACCAGACAGTACATCGAGCGTCAACAAAAATCCAGTGTATGTTCGTTATTATAATTACGTGGTCCACAGTGAAGTTTTGACTATTAAAAGGAGTTGTATTAATTCTATTTTAATTAATTAAATCAAATAGTTAATTTAATTAAATAAATTAATTCTATCAGAATTAATATATTTGTTAAAGTAATTATTAGATTAATTAAATAAGAATTAATCTGAAAAAGAAATAATTAATTAAGTGATTTATATAAATCATTTAGTTAATTATAATCTGAAAATATATAACAATATAACTATCTAAGGATAGTTATACCGATTGTTATATATAGTTCAAAAGGATAGTCATACAAAGGGAATGGTTTGGACAGTCATATTAAGTTCAAATAATAGTCATACCGAAAGTCATATACAAAGGAAATGATTATTGGACAGTCATATTCAGTTCAAAAGGAGATAGTTATACCGAAAGTTATATTCAAGTCAAGTGGCTATTGGACAGTCATATTCAGTTCAGTGGATAGTCATACCGAATGTTATATATGTGTTAATTGATTGTTATATCAATTAAAACAACACAATATGACTATGGACGGAATATAAAGATCAGAAGCAGCAAAGAGGCAGAAGACAATTCACTTACAACTTCTGAAAAATCCCAGCAGTTCATATCTCTCTCTCTCAAGCTCAAGAACACTTACAAACATAATTCTGGAAATTCAAGTTCATCTCTTTTGTAATATTCTATCCGTTGGAACTTGTTTATGTGTGGTTCTTGTAATACTAGCGAATTAAGTTTCCTAGTTCACAACTTGATATCTTGATTTTAATTAACTAAATTAGAAAAGTTCATGTCGAATTTTCTAATTAGTTATTAATTACTTGATAATCATTTGGATTGATTTTGTAACACCCATCAAGTTAATATATTGTTATATTCAACTTGAAATTTGTGTTGTATTATTCCGCTCAAATTTGTTTAAGTTAAATTTTATTTAAAGAACAAATTTCGATAAAATGGTATAGATTGTATTCAACCCCCCCTTCTACAATCGTATCGGACCTAACAATTGGTATCAGAGCGTATTGATTGATATACAAATCAAGATCCTAATTTTACTCCGCCAAAAAATCAATCTTGAATTTTTAACTCTCTTAAAAATTCGTCATGTCTTCAAAAAGTATTGTTAAGATTCCTATGTTTAATAAGGACAATTATTCAATGTGGAAAAATAAGATGGAGTTGTTCCTTGATGTCGCAAATTCCAAATATTTGGGTGTTCTACAGAATGGACCCATAATTCCAATTCAACATACAACTGAATCAATAGTTGGAGGAGTTGTTGTAACACCTGCATCAACTAGTCCAAAGCCTGCTTCTTCTTTTACTCCGGATGAAAAGGAGGATGCTGGACTAGATAAGAATTTGAGACTTATTCTGATAGATTCCCTAGATGTTGTTATGTACAGTCATGTCATAAATTGTAAAACTGCAAAGCACATGTGGGAAACCATTGAGACTATTAATGAAGGAACAGATGAGGTTAGGGAGAACAGACTTCAAATTTTGACTTCTGAATATGAACATTTTAGAGCTGGTCCTAATGAGGGCATTCAGGAAGTGTTCGAAAGGTATAACAAAATAATCAACAACTTGCAAGTTCATGGCAAGCAATATACACAGAAGGAGATTAATATGAAGTTTTTGTTGACAATGCCCACTCATCTTGAACACAGGATAACGGCCATCAGAGAATCGAGAGATCTGAATAAGATTTCTCTTGAAAGGTTGTTTGGTGTTCTGAAAACCTATGAACTGGAACAAGTACAGCAGAGGGAGGTCACTGGAAAAGGAAGGGTGCTAAGCTCATCTACAGCTCTTGTAGTTGAAGCACCAAAGGAAGTGGAAGCTAAGGTTGTTCTACCTTACAGCTCAGACAAGGAACAAACTGAAGTTGAACAGGGTCAAACACCACCTATTCAGGATGGTGGAGAATTTTACTCACTTGAAGAGCTAGATCAACTTGAAGATGAATCCATGGCATTAATGGTAAGGCAATTTGGCAATTTTAGATTCAGAAGAAATCCAAAGTACAGGTTCAAGTCAAATAACAGATTCCAGAGAGGAGGCTCTTCTTCCTCTAGTAACAGGGGAGGATACAAAACTGGATCTGTTGACAGAAGCAAATTTCGTTGCTTCAACTGTAATGAATTGGGGCACTTTGCCACTGAATGCTAGAAACCCAAGCAAACTCAAAGAAGAGACTTTGCTGCCGAGAAGAAGAAACCTGGGAAAGCTTATGTTGCAGCCGGTAAGAGTTGGGATGACACGGATAGCGAAGATGAAGAATATGGAAATCTTGCGCTAATGGCAATTGGTGAATCATCTGATCATCAGAACGGACAGGTAACTCTTACTGACACTGAATTAATTCGTAGTCTATATAATTCCTTAGGTAATGCACAAACTGGATATAATAGACTAGATCTACTAAGCACTAAACTTGGAAATGAAGTGTCAGAATTGAAAAAGATTCACATTAATCAAGATCAACAAAGAGATGAAATAACAATGCTTCTCACCAAGGAGAAATCTATTCTAGAAGTTGTTGGCAAACAAATGGCTAGAATTACTGAACTTGAAACGCAGGTCAGGGCTTGTTATAATTCTGTTAAAATTTCCAAGGAGTTCTTTAACAAACAAGCTGTTGAACAAACAGTAGGGATAGGGTATGGCTACAACGAAGCTGTTGGATTGTTGGGCATAAATACCCCTAATCTTGTTAGTGCTGAAGAAAGAGGGATACCGCATGTTCTTAAGAAAGTTAAAGATCCCCTCTTTAAGAAATCTGATGCTGGACCACCAGATATTCTTTCTATGGTCATCCAGGAAGAAATAAGAAATGAGGACAGTGCTAATGGCATTGTTCTTGGAAATGTCAAAACTACTAAGAAACCAGTTAAGCATGTTGAGTTAACTAGTTCGTCTAAAAGTAGTTTAAGTAACGAGCAGTTGAAAAAGAAAAATACCATGTCTGATATGCACACCATGCCTATTAATGATCCATCTCATAAATCATGTGGTATTATTAATTGTATAACTTGTGCTTTTAATAGTATGCGAGCATATTTTAATGGTAGCTATGCATGTGATAAACAGACTGCTCCGTGACAGCATATGAACAGGAACAATAATGTTCGGTCAAAGACTGTTATTCCTTCTCAAGTTAGGAGAGAGACATTTGAACCTAAGAACAAACAAAGGGTTACGAAGAATGTTTACCAGGTCAAGTGTCCAGTCAATGACACAAGTGTCCGTGCTGTTAAAGAAACATGGATACCTAAAATAAAACAAAAGATTTTCAAATCTGTTTATAAGGTTAAATGTTTATTGGTTAAAGATGTTAAAATTAAAAGTGTTGCTTTGCCTGATAAAGGCCAATATTTTAAAACCGCAGGACCCAATCAAATTTGGGTTCCGAAGAAGGTTTAATCCGTTTGTCATTGCAGGGTGTTGAGCAGGTTGAACGTGTAACCTGGATCTTGGATAGTGGATGTTCAAGGCATATGACTGGAAATAGAACCCTGCTAACAAACGTGGTGGAAAAGGCCGGCCCAGTAGTTACCTTTGGAGATAACAGCAAAGGTAGAACTGATGGATATGGCAGACTTGAAGCTGGAAATGTTATCATAGAAGAAGTATCCTTTGTAAAAGGACTTGAGCATAATCTGCTCAGTATCAGTCAATTTTGTGACAAAGGATTTGATGTTCATTTTAATAAAAAGAATTGTCTGATTTCTCACAAAAGAAGTGAACAACCATCGCTAACTGGAGTCAGAAAAGGAAACTTGTATGTAGCTAACTTGAATACGGGAAGCACTGAGGAATTCAATTGCTTCTATTCTAAAGCGTCCACAGATGAAAGTTGGCTATGGCACAAGAAGCTCTCTCACCTGAATTTCAAAACAATGAACTCTCTTGTTAAAAGAGAATTAGTGAGAGGTTTGCCTTCTATGGAATTTACACAAGAAGGACTATGTGACGCATACCAAAAATGGAAGATAAAAAGGGCAACTCACAGGAGCACTAATACATCATCAATAACTGAACCATTACAATTACTTCATATGGATTTGTTTGGTCCAGTTAATGTGATGTCAATGTCAAAGAAAAGATATGCTCTAGTGATTGTTGACGATTTCTCTAAATTCACATGGGTTTTGTTCTTACATTCCAAAGATGAAACTCCACAGTTAGTGATTGATCATATCAAGTTGATTGAGCTTGATTCAATGTATCCAGTAAGAGCGATAAGGTCAGATAATGGAACTGAATTCAGGAATACAGTTCTAAATGAATTCTGTACTGAGAAAGGTATAACAAGACAGTTCTCGGCTCCAAGAACTCCTCAGCAAAATGGGGTAGTTGAAAGAAAGAATAGGACCTTGGTTGAAGCTGCTCGTACTATGCTAAGTGAATCAAGGCTTCCATTAAGCTTTTGGGCTGAAGCTGTCAATACTGCATGCTATACCCAGAATCGAACGCTGATCAACAAAGACTTAATGAAGACACCTTATGAAGCGTTAACAGAAAAGAAACCAACACTCAAGTACTTTCATGTATTTGGAACAAAATGCTTTGTGCTAAAAGAAGGAGACGATCAAGGTGGTAAATTTGAAGAAAAAGCACATGAAGCAATTTTTGTGGGTTATACTAGAAGAGCATATAAGGTGTATCTAATTGATCAACAGAAAACAATGGAAAGTGTCAATGTTACATTTGATGACACAAAACTTCCTAATATCCAAACTGAAGATTCATCTGAAAAGCTGTCTTTTGAAGATATGACAGATATAGAATCAGATGATGATAGTCCACCTGAAGTGTTTGCTGATGCTAATGACAACAATGTCAATGATGAGACTACTTAGAATAATGGTGATGAAAATCATGATAATGTTGAAAGTGTCTCTAATGATTCTGAACAATCATCTAATCAGCCTGGCAACAACTCAGGGGGAGTTAATGAAGGATCTACTAGTCATATTCAACATCATAATGAAGATCAAGGCGAATCATCAAGATTAAATCTTCCAAGACAGACTGTCTGGAATAGAGCTCATCCTTTTGAGCTAATCGTTGGTGATCCAGATGTTGGTGTAAAGACTAGAAGAGCTTTTCAAAATCAATGTAATTATTCAGGGTTTCTATCTGAAATGGAACCTAAGAAAACTGAAGAAGCTCTTTCAGATCCTGATTGGGTGATTGCTATGCAAGATGAACTCAATCAATTTAAACAACAAGAAGTGTGGAAGCTGGTGCCCAGACCGACAAATAAAACAGTGGTTGGTACAAGGTGGGTATTCAGAAACAAACTTGATGAAGATGGTACAGTAACAAGAAATAAAGCAAGACTGGTAGCAAAAGGTTACTCACAATCTGAAGGCATTGACTATGATGAAACCTATGCTCCAGTGGCTAGACTTGAGGCCATAAGGATATTCTTGGCATTTGCAGCATTTTCAAACTTTAATGTTTATCAAATGGATGTCAAGAGTGTCTTTCTGAATGGAAAACTGGATGAAGAGGTATATGTAGAACAGCCACCTGGTTTTGAAGATCCAGATTTATTGGGGTATGTTTACTTTCTCTTTAAAGCAATATATGGTCTTAAGCAAGCACCAAGAAAATGGTATGACACACTCTCTGAATTTCTACTTGAAAATGAATTTACAAGAGGTGTCATAGACAAAACTCTCTTCACAAAGAAACATAAAAAGGATACGATATTAGTCCAAATCTATGTGGATGATATAATATTCGGGTCTACTAATGATATTCTTTGCAAGAAATTTGCTAAGTTAATGCAGGGTAAGTTTGAAATGAGCATGATGGGTGAGCTGAAGTTCTTTCTTGGATTGCAAGTAAGTCAAAGGACAGATGGAATATTTATCTGTCAATCCAAGTATGTCAAAGAGCTTCTCAAGAAATATCAAATGGAGGACTCATCTTCAGCAAGAACACCATCATCGACAGCGGTCAAATTTGGAGCATGTGAAAATTCTATCAAGGTAGATATCACAAGCTACAGAGGTATGATAGGCTGATTACTTTACCTTACTGCAAGTAGACCTGATATTATGCATGCTACGTGCTTGTGTGCAAGGTTCCAATCGGATCCTAGAGATGTTCATCTCATTGCTGTTAAACGAATCCTGAGATATCTTAAGGGTACGCCTAATTTAGGCATCTGGTACCCTAAAGATTCTGGTTTTAATCTTGTTGGATATACAGATTCAGATTATGCAGGAAGTGTTGTGGATAGAAAAAGCACCTCTGGGAGTTGTCAATTCCTAGGTGGTAGACTGGTTTCCTGGTACAGCAAGAAACAACAAACAGTTTCCAACTCAACAGCTGAAGCTGAATATATAGCTGCTGGAAGTTGTTGCGCACAGATTTTGTGGATCAGGAATCAGCTGAGAGACTATGGTTTTGTACTAGATAAAATTCCTATTTTATGTGACAATACAAGTGCCATAGCTATCTCTAACAATCCTGTGCAGCACACAAGGACAAAGCATATTGACATCAGGTATCATTTTATTAGAGAGCATGTCATGAATGGTACCGTGGAGTTACTTTTTGTACCTACGGAAGAACAAACAGCAGATATTTTTTACTAAGTCTCTTGATGAATCCACATTTACCAGACTTGTTGGTGAATTGGGTATGTTAAATAGTCCTAGTAATTAAACTAGTTAATATCTGAGGTTTGATCTTTAATAATTTTCAAGTGATTATTGTGTACAATATTTGTTATTTGAAATCACTTGTATAATTATTTTATCAACTTATAATGTTGTTTGTTTCTTCTTAAGGTTTTATCACTATCTTCGTTATACATCTCTAAATACTTCTTGTAATTTTAGAGTGATTCATTTCCCTTAAAAATATTTTTCTCGAATTTTACTAGCTGTAGTTTATGAGAAATCTATTTTTCCTGAAAATGTTTTTATTTTAAAATCAGTTTCATTATTTTTTTTGTGTTTAATAAATTATATTTTTTTCTTGAATAATTTTCTATATGGAATTTATTTTATTAGAAAATTGATATTTATTAATTCACCAGAAATAATTTTGTATATATTCAATATTTTATTTATTTTAATTTGTAATGTTTGTCCTTTTGTTATTAATGTTTGATCTCGTAAAAAGGACTACATATGATCGTTTGTTTAATTTTTATTAGGTTTGCTAATTTTAGTGTAAATTATTTTACTAATTTTTGGCTTGGTTTTTGATAGAAATTAAATTGTTTCATTTTTAGAATTTGCTAGTTCTAAATATCCTGTTAATATTTAAATTTTAGGATAGTTATAATTGTTGTTTTGTTAATATTACTCTCGGTATAACAATTCATCTGATTGTTATATTCGAATTTTGTGATAGTTATATTAGTTTAGTTTAATGTGTTATAACTTTAGATATATATATATATATATTAGTAATTAAATAGTTATATTGCTGTATTCTGTAAATATAACTCTAATTAGTGTATAGTTATATTGTTGGTTTTGTACGAAATATGACTGTCAAAATAGTAATGTTACATTGTAATATTCTTTGTTTTTCGATAGTCATATTAGTGTCTTTTAATACCATAAGCTGTTATATGACTAAGTACAGGATAGTAATATTACGTTTATACGTAATATAACTATCGGTATGACTATCAACCGATAGTCATATTAGACTTGTTTTGTATATAAGTCGAGAGTTATATCAGATAGTCATATTTAGATTATTTTTCTCATTGGCGTGTTAAGTCACCCAATATAACAATCGATACTTACACGATACACACAGTTTACAGTCGAATTTCTGGCAAATTTTCTTCACGATTCACGCTGTAATCACCTGTCTAAGAACATTAATCGATTACCCAGTCGATAATCATCAAAACGACGGTTTAAATGTAAGGATTATACGAGTTCTTGAGATTTTGAGTTTGAAAATTTCGAAAATTCGATTTGTAATTCAAGAACAAAGACTGTGATTTTGTAAAAACTAAAAATAGACGTGTGTTTGTGATGTTATGGAGATCATTGCCTCAAATTTTCAAAATTTTTGGTGAAGAATTCGATTATTCGAATTTTTATTTATTTATTTATTCGAATTTTGTGTATTAATAAGTTTAATTGCTGAATTTTGCAGATTCTCTAAGGTTAAAATTTGATTTGGAATGGCTGACACTTATAATAATTTTGAGATTGTTAATCACAACTTTATTGGATATTTTAATCCCGAGGATTGCTCGGTGGATCGTTTCAAACCGTGGATATCTTTTCTGAACGATCATAATATCTGTAGTCATGCTATAACTGCAAATGTTCCCATGAAATTTGGTCCGCTTAAATTAATGTGTACTACAGCTATGGTGGCCTCAGACAATAGATCATTTTCTTTCAACTTCAGCGATAAGACATATACAGTGGATGAATCTGTCTTCAATGCTGCTCTGAGACTGCCTACTGAACAATTTAATGAGCCTCCTTCAATTGATGAGTTGACACATTTCTTCACATCTGAATTATCAAGGTCAATTGGATCTTAAGCGTCCCCTGAAAAGTAACATGGTTCAAGAATGGAACATATTCTTCGAAATCATTGCAAAGGTCTTTGCTAATTCTACCAAGAGTAACAACACTGTTATCACGGGAATGTTGCAGTCTATTGGTTACTCAATTGCTTACAACAGAAGAATCAATTTTGGTAACTTGCTATGGCCTATTTTGATAAATCGTGTGAAGAAAGCTAGGAAGAACTTTGAGAAAGGTAAACTGGTTAAATGTCATTATCCTCGATTTTTGACATTAATTTTTAATCATCTTATGCCTACGGATCAGCCTACTCCTTTTCAAAATGACCGAGTTCAATGGTCTGGTAAACCAAATAAGAAGTTCTACACAAGGTTGGATACTTCTGGTACTCTGACGCATGTTCCAGTAGTCATAACACCATATATGTCTACATTCATAAATTTGCCAAATGTTGTGGCTCAACCAGTTGCTGAGCTACTTGCAATTGAACAAGCTCCAGAACCTGAAGCAGAACACACAGCTACTGAACATCAACCAGAACCTGAACCGTTAATTGATCCTGAACCTCACTATCAAGTGGATCAACCCATTCAGACTGAAGATGTTGGAAATGTAAATGATCAGGTATTTGACTCAACTTCTACTCAATCTCAATATCTTTCTGATAGTCAAACAAGTGCGAGAAATGACCAAGGGGCTGTACAACCACAACCTCTAACCCAGGTCAATACACCAAATACTAAATCCAAATTCTCCAAATACTATCAAAGAAAGAAATTGTCAGTCAAACGATACAATCCGAGTAGTGATATTCTGAGTGAAACTACAGTTCTGCATTTTCAAAAGAAAAGTAAAACTACATCTGAGTCAACTGTAAACCCTTTCAGTTCATCAACTACTCCCTTGTTACTTACAATGGGGGAAGACATTTTCTCAAATGAAGCTGAAAACACTCTCATGCAAGTTGACCAAGTTACAGTGCCTGCCATTGTTACGGCAGAAGAACTCTCACAGGTTGATAGGGATTTGCGAACTCCCATTGCACCACCACTGACCTTCCAAGAGAAGGCTAGGGTGATTTCTCCTGCAGGTACAATGGATGCAGCTATGGATTATGAGAGGAGTGATGTGAGAATTACTTCAAATCTGAGTGAAACACTAGCACGTGAGGTGAGTGATACTCAGAGAGCTATTGAAGTGAGAGCACACACTGACACAAACACTCTGTCTCTTATGGAACAACTTGCTCAAATGAAAGAAAATCTTGCTCAAGCTGAAGAGGATAACAAGAACTTAAGATTTGATATGGATAACATGAGAACTATCCTCAACAACAAGATCAGTGCACTCAAGCTAACTCAACAACAAGCAATTGAAGACTCTGGAGATGTCACAGTGGCTCAAGATCTCATTATATCTTCAATGTCAAATCAGATTGAAGATATTCAGAATAACATGAATGAACATCACTTGTCCACGAAACATCGACTTAGTCAGATTGAAAGGCAGAATGCACTTCAAGCAAAAGGGTTGACTCACTTGTATAACATCATTACTAGAACTATCACTCCAACAGAAGAAGAAAGAAAGTTCTTTGAAGGTCAAGATGGAGGAGGTGATGGTGATGAACGTGACCCGAAGCCTGCTGATTTTGTTCCCTCTGTAGAGGATTCATCAACTAAGGGGGAGAAGTCAAGACATGGAGGAAGTTCAAGTAAATCTAAATCTGATCAAGGAGCTGATCAAGGTGATAGGAGAGATAAGGGGAAGAGGAAAGAAATTGGAAGTTCTGACATGCATGAAGAACCTGAAGATATTGAAGGTTACTACTACACAGGTGAACCAGATAGTATTGACATGTTTGCTGATTTAAAGTTCACAGATATGGGAGAAGTATTACCTGAACCAGATCTCAGGGACTGGGAAGATGAAATGCCCATAGACTCAGAAGCTGAAGCTGAACAGATACGTCTAGATTTTGAAGCTGAAGCAGAAATTGACAGACAAGAAGCTCAACTAAAATTGAGAGATGATAGGCTTAAAAAGACATTGGACTTGATTGCTCATAAAGAAAAACTTCAAAAAGAGGAAGCTGCAGCAATGCAACGTCAACATGCACTTAAGGTACAAGCTAGGAGAACATACATCAGATTAAAAAGTGGTGACAAGTGGGAACGAGCTCAAAAAGCTATAGACTCACCACAAATGTCTGAATATGATGATCGTCGGCTAAGTGCTATTCTTGATGAGTTTAAGAATTCAAATCCAATACATGAAGGGTATGTGAAAGCCTTACAAACAGAAGTCGTCAGGATATCTTCTGCTTTTGAACCAAGAACCGATGAGTTAGTAATTTTCGTTGAATGTCATAATGTTGGAACATTCAGAGTGTCCCTTCAATTCTTTTATGACAGATCTTTGACAGAACTCTGGGCTCTTAGACCAAAGGTAAGAACATCCTCTGAGTTGGGAATACTACTTCATGAAAAGTTCAAAGAGTTTGCTGAAAGAGCTGGACCGGAAGTGATAGAAGAGCCTAAGCAAGTGAAGTTTCTTAAGGGTGAAGTGATACATACAGTCAAACTTCAGACGAAAGATTTGTATGAGCACTCTGCTAAACACTTGGTATTTGTGGAGTACATTCTTAGAAATCATGGATTTACTTCTCAACTTAAACGGGAAACTGCAGATCATATCAAATCTTATGCTCAAACCAATGTGAAAGACTATGAAAAATTCAAAGGTGAGTTGAGGAAATCACTTGGAATTCCATTGGTACTTCCTACAAGGCTATCATCAAGGAAAGAAATGTCAGTTGATGTTGAGCTACATAAAAGCCTACCAGTCCTGAATGAAGAAGAAGAAGAAGGAGGAGAGTTCAGACCTGGAGGAAGTGAAAACTGAAGAACCGCTCTACTTGTGATATTTTTAGAGCTTAGATAGAACAAGATAGCATAATTATACTATGTGATCAGTCTAGAGGATCATCTATCTTGTATTTATCTTTTCTGTTTGAATCTGGATAATGTTATATATGAACCAGAACTTTTTCATTATTTACTTAGCATTTAAAGTTTTATTCTTTACTTATTTAATTGGGATTAGTTGAAGAATCCTCTAGGTATTTGCTTGTTACTGTCTAACAAACAAATAGGGGGAGATTGAAAGGCATATGACTCAGCCTATTTGTAGTTAGAGGATCCTAATCCAATTAAAGTAGTTTGTAATAAGTAAATAATATCAACTGTCATAGGAATCTCATAAGGTGACAACTGTCAGAAGAAAAATCAACAAGTCAATCTATAGTTTTGATGTTTTACACTGAAGAAGATTCAGTTGCCTGATCAAGCATCAGTGTAGCATTGAAATACATGGATTTATTTCAAGGATAGAGGTTTCTATAAGTGATAAGAAACAATATCAGTTCAGAATGATCGGAGAGAGTGAAGAAAAGAAAAAGACCACAGTTTAATGTCAAGATGAAGAACAGAGATTGGAGTTAGTCGTTCATGAACCAGACAGTACATCGAGCGTCAACAAAAATCCAGTGTATGTTCGTTATTATAATTACGTGGTCCACAGTGAAGTTTTGACTATTAAAAGGAGTTGTATTAATTCTATTTTAATTAATTAAATCAAATAGTTAATTTAATTAAATAAATTAATTCTATCAGAATTAATATATTTGTTAAAGTAATTATTAGATTAATTAAATAAGAATTAATCTGAAAAAGAAATAATTAATTAAGTGATTTATATAAATCATTTAGTTAATTATAATCTGAAAATATATAACAATATAACTATCTAAGGATAGTTATACCGATTGTTATATATAGTTCAAAAGGATAGTCATACAAAGGGAATGGTTTGGACAGTCATATTAAGTTCAAATAATAGTCATACCGAAAGTCATATACAAAGGAAATGATTATTGGACAGTCATATTCAGTTCAAAAGGAGATAGTTATACCGAAAGTTATATTCAAGTCAAGTGGCTATTGGACAGTCATATTCAGTTCAGTGGATAGTCATACCGAATGTTATATATGTGTTAATTGATTGTTATATCAATTAAAACAACACAATATGACTATGGACGGAATATAAAGATCAGAAGCAGCAAAGAGGCAGAAGACAATTCACTTACAACTTCTGAAAAATCCCAGCAGTTCATATCTCTCTCTCTCAAGCTCAAGAACACTTACAAACATAATTCTGGAAATTCAAGTTCATCTCTTTTGTAATATTCTATCCGTTGGAACTTGTTTATGTGTGGTTCTTGTAATACTAGCGAATTAAGTTTCCTAGTTCACAACTTGATATCTTGATTTTAATTAACTAAATTAGAAAAGTTCATGTCGAATTTTCTAATTAGTTATTAATTACTTGATAATCATTTGGATTGATTTTGTAACACCCATCAAGTTAATATATTGTTATATTCAACTTGAAATTTGTGTTGTATTATTCCGCTCAAATTTGTTTAAGTTAAATTTTATTTAAAGAACAAATTTCGATAAAATGGTATAGATTGTATTCAACCCCCCCTTCTACAATCGTATCGGACCTAACAATTGGTATCAGAGCGTATTGATTGATATACAAATCAAGATCCTAATTTTACTCCGCCAAAAAATCAATCTTGAATTTTTAACTCTCTTAAAAATTCGTCATGTCTTCAAAAAGTATTGTTAAGATTCCTATGTTTAATAAGGACAATTATTCAATGTGGAAAAATAAGATGGAGTTGTTCCTTGATGTCGCAAATTCCAAATATTTGGGTGTTCTACAGAATGGACCCATAATTCCAATTCAACATACAACTGAATCAATAGTTGGAGGAGTTGTTGTAACACCTGCATCAACTAGTCCAAAGCCTGCTTCTTCTTTTACTCCGGATGAAAAGGAGGATGCTGGACTAGATAAGAATTTGAGACTTATTCTGATAGATTCCCTAGATGTTGTTATGTACAGTCATGTCATAAATTGTAAAACTGCAAAGCACATGTGGGAAACCATTGAGACTATTAATGAAGGAACAGATGAGGTTAGGGAGAACAGACTTCAAATTTTGACTTCTGAATATGAACATTTTAGAGCTGGTCCTAATGAGGGCATTCAGGAAGTGTTCGAAAGGTATAACAAAATAATCAACAACTTGCAAGTTCATGGCAAGCAATATACACAGAAGGAGATTAATATGAAGTTTTTGTTGACAATGCCCACTCATCTTGAACACAGGATAACGGCCATCAGAGAATCGAGAGATCTGAATAAGATTTCTCTTGAAAGGTTGTTTGGTGTTCTGAAAACCTATGAACTGGAACAAGTACAGCAGAGGGAGGTCACTGGAAAAGGAAGGGTGCTAAGCTCATCTACAGCTCTTGTAGTTGAAGCACCAAAGGAAGTGGAAGCTAAGGTTGTTCTACCTTACAGCTCAGACAAGGAACAAACTGAAGTTGAACAGGGTCAAACACCACCTATTCAGGATGGTGGAGACTTTTACTCACTTGAAGAGCTAGATCAACTTGAAGATGAATCCATGGCATTAATGGTAAGGCAATTTGGCAATTTTAGATTCAGAAGAAATCCAAAGTACAGGTTCAAGTCAAATAACAGATTCCAGAGAGGAGGCTCTTCTTCCTCTAGTAACAGGGGAGGATACAAAACTGGATCTGTTGACAGATGCAAATTTCGTTGCTTCAACTGTAATGAATTGGGGCACTTTGCCACTGAATGCCAGAAACCCAAGCAAACTCAAAGAAGAGACTTTGCTGCTGAGAAGAAGAAACCTGGGAAAGCTTATGTTGCAGCCGGTAAGAGTTGGGATGACACGGATAGCGAAGATGAAGAATATGGAAATCTTGCGCTAATGGCAATTGGTGAATCATCTGATCATCAGAACGGACAGGTAACTCTTACTGACACTGAATTAATTCGTAGTCTATATAATTCCTTAGGTAATGCACAAACTGGATATAATAGACTAGATCTACTAAGCACTAAACTTGGAAATGAAGTGTCAGAATTGAAAAAGATTCACATTAATCAAGATCAACAAAGAGATGAAATAACAATGCTTCTCACCAAGGAGAAATCTATTCTAGAAGTTGTTGGCAAACAAATGGCTAGAATTACTGAACTTGAAACGCAGGTCAGGGCTTGTTATAATTCTGTTAAAATTTCCAAGGAGTTCTTTAACAAACAAGCTGTTGAACAAACAGTAGGGATAGGGTATGGCTACAACGAAGCTGTTGGATTGTTGGGCATAAATACCCCTAATCTTGTTAGTGCTGAAGAAAGAGGGATACCGCATGTTCTTAAGAAAGTTAAAGATCCCCTCTTTAAGAAATCTGATGCTGGACCACCAGATATTCTTTCTATGGTCATCCAGGAAGAAATAAGAAATGAGGACAGTGCTAATGGCATTGTTCTTGGAAATGTCAAAACTACTAAGAAACCAGTTAAGCATGTTGAGTTAACTAGTTCGTCTAAAAGTAGTTTAAGTAACGAGCAGTTGAAAAAGAAAAATACCATGTCTGATATGCACACCATGCCTATTAATGATCCATCTCATAAATCATGTGGTATTATTAATTGTATAACTTGTGCTTTTAATAGTTTGCGAGCATATTTTAATGGTAGCTATGCATGTGATAAACAGACTGCTCCGTGACAGCATATGAACAGGAACAATAATGTTCGGTCAAAGACTGTTATTCCTTCTCAAGTTAGGAGAGAGACATTTGAACCTAAGAACAAACAAAGGGTTACGAAGAATGTTTACCAGGTCAAGTGTCCAGTCAATGACACAAGTGTCCGTGCTGTTAAAGAAACATGGATACCTAAAATAAAACAAAAGATTTTCAAATCTGTTTATAAGGTTAAATGTTTATTGGTTAAAGATGTTAAAATTAAAAGTGTTGCTTTGCCTGATAAAGGCCAATATTTTAAAACCGCAGGACCCAATCAAATTTGGGTTCCGAAGAAGGTTTAATCCGTTTGTCATTGCAGGGTGTTGAGCAGGTTGAACGTGTAACCTGGATCTTGGATAGTGGATGTTCAAGGCATATGACTGGAAATAGAACCCTGCTAACAAACGTGGTGGAAAAGGCCGGCCCAGTAGTTACCTTTGGAGATAACAGCAAAGGTAGAACTGATGGATATGGCAGACTTGAAGCTGGAAATGTTATCATAGAAGAAGTATCCTTTGTAAAAGGACTTGAGCATAATCTGCTTAGTATCAGTCAATTTTGTGACAAAGGATTTGATGTTCATTTTAATAAAAAGAATTGTCTGATTTCTCACAAAAGAAGTGAACAACCATCGCTAACTGGAGTCAGAAAAGGAAACTTGTATGTAGCTAACTTGAATACGGGAAGCACTGAGGAATTCAATTGCTTCTATTCTAAAGCGTCCACAGATGAAAGTTGGCTATGGCACAAGAAGCTCTCTCACCTGAATTTCAAAACAATGAACTCTCTTGTTAAAAGAGAATTAGTGAGAGGTTTGCCTTCTATGGAATTTACACAAGAAGGACTATGTGACGCATGCCAAAAATGGAAGATAAAAAGGGCAACTCACAGGAGCACTAATACATCATCAATAACTGAACCATTACAATTACTTCATATGGATTTGTTTGGTCCAGTTAATGTGATGTCAATGTCAAAGAAAAGATATGCTCTAGTGATTGTTGACGATTTCTCTAAATTCACATGGGTTTTGTTCTTACATTCCAAAGATGAAACTCCACAGTTAGTGATTGATCATATCAAGTTGATTGAGCTTGATTCAATGTATCCAGTAAGAGCGATAAGGTCAGATAATGGAACTGAATTCAGGGTTCCCTTCTAATGCAAATCCCAAATCCTCGTTGGACTCGTCAGACGAATCTGAGTCATAATCTACAAGTTGCTAATTTCCCTTTTTAGGGTTTTCAGATTTGAATTCTGAGAAAGTAAACAATGATCTATAAATTTAGCATTGAGATCAAGGTTCCCTTCTAATGTCTGTGAAGACATCACCTTATTAAACTCATCAGGTAAAATCTGAATCATAGTTCACAAGTTGCCGATCCGCACATATGTCGGATCCGTTACCCGCAGGATCCAGAGATGTTCCCTCTGGGGAGTTAGATAATGATCTTGTTGAATTCTGCATTTGAGATCAATACCTTCTCTCGAGGTCTGTGAAGACTCTTGATTCAATAAAGAACCTTTAACTTATAATCCTAACCGTAAAATGGTTGGATTACAGGTTTACGTCAATTCATCCTTAGTGTGTGCAATCTCACTTGTGCATATGAAATATTTTGGTTAGTGTATAAGGTAGTGACTCTCCAACTGAATATCACACACATCCTTGTTTGCTGCATCAAGTGCAGTTACTCCCTCTTGACCTCTAGTCTGATAGGTTACTTCCTTTTAAGGGGTAAGATAGAATGTGTTTGAGTTTGATTGTAGTCTAGGATAAAAGTTGTTGGGTTTACAACCTTATGACTAAACATGTGAGAATACAAAATTCCATGCAGGTGAACCTGCATCACAGAATATGAGCAATATAGAGATAGAATGCATTTTTAACATTGAAAAGTTTTCTGAGAAAATATTGCATTTATCTTAAGTGAAATGATATACAGTTGTGATTTCAAAAGATTTACAATGTAAGCAATCACAGCTGTAGAAAGAGATTTTGAATTTAGGAAGATAAAGATCTTAAGCTGGTTTTACTAAACAAGAACATAGGCAAAAATCCAATTAATAAATATTAATCGAATCAATGTATGTTAATGTTTAAACCAATACAAACAAAACTATTTTATCATGTTTTAGGTCCTGTAAGATAGATACCAGCTATTAGAAATTGTTAGCACTTGATAGGTCTTGTCTTCCAATTGTTAGATCCTGAAAATCAAACATTAGTTCCTAACCAATTGTATAGACACAAAAGAACCAAATACAGTGACCTACTTGTAAGTTTTGAAAGTATAGTGACTAAACTGTAAAAACTATACAAACTATTTATATACACATGAAAAAGAATATACAAAAATAAGAAATAATATATATAATAATTATACAAAATAAAAACTATAAGAAAAGAAAAATTCGAATCAAACTAAACTAAGAAGAAAAATTTGAATTAGCATAAAAATAATAAAACTATACATAACTTAATAATTTACAAACAAAATTTTATTTTTATTAATTTTTATTTTTATATTTTTTTTTAAAATTCAAAAATAACTGTATTAATAATATTTACAGAATATTAAAGATAAAAGATAATAATTTAGAAAAATATCTACAACAATATAACTACTTAAAATAACTAAATATAAAATATAAAATACTAAAAATACCATAAGTTGTCCTTTTGACGGAATTAACACATTAATAACAGAAGAACAACCACTACAAAATATTGAATAAAATATTAACTATTTACATAAACATTTGTAGCAAATTAATAAATCTATATATATTTTCGAATAAAATGACTTTCTTATCAGAAAATTATTTTGAAAGAAAATATGATTTATTAAAAGATCACAAATATTCAAAAGGAATTTTCAACAAAAATAGATTTCTCACTAATTTCCACTTGTAAAATTTGAGAAAAATATTTTTAGAGAAAATAAAATTATTCTAAAATTAAAAGAAGTAAGTAGGAAAATATTAAGAAGATAATGACAATGATTTAAGAATTAACAAGCAAGATTATAAGTTGATAAAATAATTATACAAGTGATTTAAATCAGAAAATATTCACAAAATAATCACTTGTAAATTATTAAAGATCAAACCTCGGATATTAACTAGTTTAATTACTAGGACTGTTTAACATACCCAATTCACCAACAATTCTGGTGAATGTGGATTCGTCAAGAGACTTAGTAAAAATATCTGCTGTTTGTTCTTCTGTGGGTACAAAAAGTAACTCCACAGTACCATTCATGACATGCTCTCGAATAAAATGATACCTGATGTCAATGTGCTTTGTTCTCGTGTGCTGTACAGGATTGTTGGAGATTGGTATGGCAATTGTATTATCACACAGGATAGGAATCTTGTCAAGTACAAAGCCATAATCCCGTAGCTGATTTCTGATCCACAAGATCTGAGCGCAACAGCTTCCAGCAGCTATGTATTCAGCTTCGGCTGTAGAGTTGGAAACTGTTTGCTGTTTCTTACTGTACCAGGAAACCAACCTGCCACCTAGGAATTGACAACTCCCAGAGGTGCTCTTTCTATCTACAACACTTCCTGCATAGTCTGAATCTGTATATCCAACAAGATTAAAACCAGATTCTTTAGGGTACCAAATTCCTAAATTTGGAGTACCCTTAAGATATCTCAAGATTCGTTTAACAGCAATGAGATGCACATCTCTAGGATCCGCTTGGAACCTTGCACACAAGCATGTAGCATACATAATATCTGGTCTACTTGCAGTAAGGTAAAGTAATGAGCCTATCATACCTTTGTAGCTTGTGACATCTACCTTGGCAGAATTTTCACTTGCTCCAAACTTGACAGCTGTAGATGATGGTGTCTTTGCTGAAGATGAGTCCTCCATTTGATATTTCTTGAGGAGCTCTCTGACATACTTGGATTGACAAATAAATATTCCATATGTCATTTGACTTACTTGTAATCCAAGAAAGAACTTCAGTTCACCCATCATGCTCATTTCAAATTTACCCTGCATTAACTTCGCAAATTTCTTGCACAAAAGATCATTAGTAGACCCGAATATTATATCGTCCACATAGACTTGGACTAATATTGTATCATTCTTATGTTTCTTTGAAAAGAGAGTTTTGTCTATGACACCTCTAACGAAACCATTTTCAAGTAAAAATTCAGAGAGAGTGTCATACCATTTTCTTGGCGCTTTCTTAAGACCATAGATAGCCTTGAAGAGAACGTAGACATAATCCAATAGATCTGGATCTTCAAAGCCAGGGGGCTGTTCTACATACACCTCTTCATCTAGCTTACCATTCAGAAAATCACTCTTGACATCCATTTGATAAACTTTGAAGTTTGAGAATGCTGCGAATGCCAAGAATATTCTGATGGCCTCAAGTCTTGTGGTGACAGTATTTTTATAAGTTCGTTCGCAGGGAAGGAATTTTAATACAAGTCTAAGTTTAATTTCTTATAATCTAGAAGTATGAAAAATAAGTGGTGTGATTTGTTATTAACTAGAGTAAAGCAATTAAAACTAAGATTTACTGATGAGGAAAAACAACCCGAGAACTAGGTTTCTTCAATTGGTTCAATAATGTTGATGTGATGCAATATAAATATTTTTCATATTTTGCTAAAAACAATTCTTCTCAACTTTATAATGTTCTCTCCCAAGATACAATATAATGCTTATGATTATACCTCAAAAGTCACTCCCATGATCAATTAAAATATAATTATAAACTATTAAAAACCAAGAATTATAAGTTTCATAGTTCTATTATTAATCTCCCGATTTAATAATTGAACTATGTCTATCAAATCATGAACAAGAATTATGACTCCTCTCCCAATTTGTCGTAATACCTGTGAATACAATTAAAGGTTAGCTACTCCCTTAATTGGGTTAAGCCCTCAATGATAGATTAGCAAAAGTAGAGAATTAGCATCACAATCAAACAATTATATCACCAATGAATACTACCTAATTCTCGGATTATAGAATTAGCTACGCATGCTGGATAAATAAAATAAGCATATATTAAGGGGTAGAATCATAATAAAAAGAGTGTAGAGTGAAGAAAATGCAACTTGAAAAATTTAATTCTTCCGAAATAGTAGCCACTAAAATGAAAGAGCCCTCCAAGTAATTCCCTTAAAATCTTCAACCGAAATAGAATTTTGCCGAAAATTAAACTGTATGAATTAAAACTAAATTTTACAAAGAAAAAGAGAGAGAGATTACAAGAGAGGAATTTGCTCTCTAAGAATTGGTGTGTGGAAATAAGCTCAAGAACTAGGCCTATTTATAGCACAAATTTAGCACACCACAAAATTAAAAAAATAAAAAGAAAAAGAAAAAGAAAATAAAATAAAAAATACAAAATGTGCCGAAAGCAGCTGCACTACTTCCATTTCCTTATTTTCATTAAAAAAAACAAAACCACTAGCTTTCACTTTTCAACAACAACCAGCCGCCTATGTTGTTTTATATACTGGGCTCCGTAGAAATGCTTTTTAACCCGCACAGCTTATAATCTTTAATTAATAAATAATTAATTAAATCCAGAAATTATAAAAATAAATATCTAATATTATTAGATATTTATAAATATAATTTTCTAAATAAATTAAATATTTATTAATATAAATAAGTCCTTAAGTCCTAAGCTGCGGTTAATTGAGGACCTGGAACCGGACTCCTTTCGCTTAACAAAAATTATATTAATTCCAACCGGGATTCCTGCTTTAAGAATATATCACTTTCCATTTTTTTGTGAAAATTCTTATTTCCTCATTGCTCGTCCAGGTTTAATCTACGGTCTCTTGATGATCTGAAACCGGGCTCCTTTTGCTTCCAAAATTATCCTATAAACATAAAAAAATATCTTAGCATCAAATTCAAATTAAAATGCTACTAACAATGCTAACAAGCACAAAATTAAGGATAAATGAGAGATAACATGCTATAAAATATATACAAAATTAGCATGTATCATCTTGTCACTGGTACATAGGTTTCATCATAGTCAATTCCTTCAGCTTGATAATAACCTTTAGCAACTAGTCTTGCCTTATTCTTCATCACTTTGCCATCTTCATCAAATTTGTTTCTGAATACCCATCTAGTGCCTACTACTGTTCTGTTTGTAGGTCTGGGTACCAGCTTCTATACTTCTTGTTGTTTGAATTGATTGAGTTCATCTTGCATCGCAATCACCCAATCAGGATCAGAAAGAGCTTCTTCAGTTTTCTTAGGTTCCATTTCAGATAGAAACCCTGAATAATTACATTGATTTTGGACAGCTCTTCTAGTTTTTACACCAACATCTGGATCACCAATGATTAGCTCAAAAGGATGAGCTCTATTCCAAACAGTCTGTCTGGGAAGATTTAATCTTGATGATTCGCCTTGTTCTTCATTGTGATGTTGAGTATGACTAGTTGATCCCTCATTAACTCCCCCTGAGTTGTTGCCAGGTTGACTAGATGAATGTTCAGGAGTGTCAGTGGTATCTTCAATATTATCATTGTTTCCACCACCATTACCCTGATCATCCTCATCATTATCATTGTTGTCATTAGCATCAGCAAAAACATCAGGTGGATTGTCATCATCTGAATCTGGATCTGTCATATCCTCAAAAGATAGCTTTTCAGATGAATCTTCAGTTTGGATACTAGGAAGTTTAGTGTCATCAAATGTTACATTGACACTTTCCATCATCTTCTGTTCATCAATCACATACACCCTGTATGCTCTCATTGAATAACCAATAAAAATTGCTTCAAATGCTTTGGTATCGAATTTACCACCTTGATCATCACCTTCTTTAAGCACAAAGCACTTTGCCCCAAATACATGAAAGTATTTGAGTGATGGTTTCTTATCAGCCATAATTTCATAGGGTGTCTTCATTTGATCTTTATTGATTAGAGTTCGATTCTGGGTATAGCACGCAGTATTGACAGCTTCAGCCCAAAAGTACAATGGAAGCCTTGATTCACTTAACATAGTACGTGCAGCTTCAATCAAGGTTCTATTCTTTCTTTCCACTACCCCATTTTGCTGAGGAGTTCTTGGAGCTGAGTATTGTCTGGTTATACCCTTCTCAGTGCAGAAGTCATTTAGAACTGCATTCTTGAATTCAGTTCCATTGTCTGATCTTATAGCTCTCACTGGATACGTAGAATCTCGCTCAATTAATTTGATGTGATCAATCACCAGTTGTGGAGTCTCATCTTTAAAATTCAAAAACAGGACCCATGTGTATTTTGAAAAATCATCAACAATCACTAGAGCATATCTCTTCCTTGACATAGACATCACATTAACTGGACCAAACAAATCCATATGAAGTAATTGTAATGGTTCAGTTATTGAAGATGTGTCAGTGCTCCTGTGACTTGCCCTTTTTAGCTTGCCTTTTTGACATGCATCACAAAGTCCTTCTTGAGTGAATTCCATTGAAGGCAAACCTCTCACCAACTCTCTTTTAACCAGAGAATTCATTGTCTTAAAATTAAGATGAGAAAGTTTCTTGTGCCATAGCCAACTCTCATCATTAGATGCTTTAGTGTAGAAGCAAGTGATTTCTTTAGTGCTTCCTGAGTTCATATTGGCTACGTACATATTGCCTTTTCTAACTCCTGTCAGTTGTGGCTTTTCATGTCTCTTGTGTGAAATTAGACAATTCTTCTTGTTGAAATGAACTTCATAACCTTTGTCACAGAATTGACTGACACTGAGCAAATTGTGCTCAAGTCCTTTCACAAAAGAGACTTCATCAATGATAACATTTCCAGCTTAAAGTCTGCCATATCCATCAGTTCTACCTTTGCTGTTATCTCCAAAGGTAACTACTGGGCCGGCCTTCTCCACCACATTTGTCAGCAGGGTTCTGTCTCCAGTCATATGCCTTGAACATCCACTGTCCAAGATCCAGGTTACTCGTTCAACCTGTTCAATACCCTGCAATGACAAACGGATTAAACCTTCTTTGGAGCCCAAATTTGATTGGGTCCAGAGTATTTAAAGTATTGGCCTTTGTCAGGTAAAACAACATTTTTAACCTTGACACCAATTTTACCATTAGTCAATAAACATTTTACCCTATAAACAGATTTGACAATCTTTTGTTTCAGTTTAGGTATCCATGTTTGTTTAGTAACAATATCATTGACTGGACATTTGACTTTGTAAACAGCCTTAGTAAAACTTTGTTTAGGCTTTGGTACAAATGTCTCTCTCCTAACATAAGGAGGACTAGCAGTCTTTGATCTAACATTATTCCTGTTCATATGTTGTCGAGGAGCAGTCTTATTATCACATGCATGATTACCATTAAAGTAAGCAGACATCACATTAAAAGCACAAGACATACAGTTGACAACACCACATGCTTTATGATTAGAATCAATGATAGGCATGTTACTCATGTTAGACATGTTATTGTTCTGCTTCAACTTGTTACCACCTAATCCAATTTTAGAAGAACTAGTTGTTTCAACAACCTTGACTGGCACTTTAGGTACATCTTTCTTGGATGAAACATTTTCTGGATTAGTGTCCTCAACAGATTTAGCCTTAACAAAGACTGTGACATCTTTCTTGGATGAAACATTCTTTGGATTAGCGTTCTTAACAGATTTATCCTTAACACATTTATCCTTAACAAAGACTGTGCCATTTGCACTATCCTCATTTCTCATTTCTTCCTGAATAACCATAGAAAGAATATCTGGTGGTCCAGCATCAGATTTTTTAAATAGAGGTTCTTTAACATTCTTGAGTACATGTGGTATTCCCCTTTCTTTAGCACTAACAGGGTTAGGGGAATTTATGCCCAATGATCCAACAGCTTCATTGTAGTCATACCCTATACCTGTTGTTCGTTCTACAGATTGTTTGTTAAAAAACTCTTTGGAAACTTTAACAGAATTATAACAAGCTCTAATCTGTGTTTCAAGTTCTTTAATCCTGATGTCTTGTTCAGCAATCCTATCAACTTGTTTTACCATGTATTCTCCTAGCGACTTATCTCTGTAGTTAAGTCTAGCTATTTCTTCTATATTCTTATCTTGATTAATCTGCACCTTTTTTAAATCTAACACTTCATTTTCAAGTTTAGTGTTAACAAGACTTATTCTCTCGTACCCTTTTTGTGCATTAGTCAAGCAATTACGTAAACTATGAATTAACTCAGCATCAGTAAGAGTTACCGGTGTGGTGTAATAAGTTGATGATTCAGCATTTGCCACCAGTGCAAAGTTTTCAACTTCTTCATCTTCACTGTCTGTGTCATCCCAGCTTTTGCCTTGTACCATATAGGCCGTGTCTGTGTTCTTCTTACCAGATGCATACTCTCTCCTTGCATCTTGTTCAGGTCGATGACACTCAGTTGTAAAATGTCCCATTTCATTACAGTTGAAGCACCTGATCTTGCTTCTGTCTACCATTCCAGTCTCGTAGCCAACCCTTGTGCTACTTGAGGATGAACCTCCTTGCTGGAATCTGTTCTCAGTAGACCTGAGTCTGAAATTAGGATTTCTTCTAAATCTGAAATTATTAAACTGTCTTACAACCAGTGCCATTGATTGATCCTCCAACTGCTCCAGCTCCTCTGATGAATAAAATTCTCTACAACCTTGACTTGTAGCTGTCTTCCCATACTCTGCTACAATCACTTCCTCTTCAGAGCTGTAAGGTTGAACAATCTTAGCTTCCAATCTATTTTCCCTGACTTTCTTAGTTCCCTCATTTATTGTTATAATGGTGTCCCAGATATGCTTGGCATCTTTACAGTTAACAACATGGTTGCACATGATCGCATCTAGGGATTCCACCAAAATTAATTGTACATTAAGATCAAGGGCAATATCCACTTTGTCATCATTTTTATAAACACTAATGTCCTTTGGATATGTCCTTGCAGGAACTACAACAACTCCTTCCACGATTATTTCCTCTTCAGTAATCATAGGAACTATTGGCCCGGTTTTCAATATTCCTAAATATTTAGGATTGACCATGTTGTGGAATAAAAATGAGGGTTTGTAAATTGCGGCTAGGGTTTGTATGTATTAAATACAAGGGATGGTGAGCTTCGAGGTTTAATGGTTGTTCTTGCGTTCGAGACTGATCGGTCCTCACAAGATGCCTACGTATCTCTGTATTGCTAGAGAATCAAGCCAACGTAGTTCTGAGAAAGAGGGGTCATGCCCTTTATATAGGCTGTGGGAGCCTTAGAATTATGGTAGAATTCGGAGACTAGGTGGACAAGCCACCTCCTTGAGGAAGGTTCTAGACTCCTTCCTTGTAGGAATCAGTTTCCATGTTGAATTGGGTGCCTTGGAGGCTAAGTCAGGCAGGAGTAATATCCTTGTTTGACTCTTATTGCTGAGCTGTTTTTCACCTCCAATATTAATTACGAAATTAATATTTAAAATAGGATTTTGGACCCTGTTGGTGGGCCCCACGTTCGGACCATACCGGGTCTAATTAATGCAACACTAAATGTGTCTTTAGGGCTTATTTTTAGCCCATATCATTTGCCCCCCAACTTCTAGGAAAACTGATCAGGTTTTCCTTGAAGTTTTAACGGTCCTTTCCAAGACTCGGGTCAGGGTTCATCTTTATACACTAGTGTTTCACGAGTATTGTCTTTATGTAAGGCGTGGAGCGATCGACGCGTTTACGACAATGTTAACTTGATGCTAATCGGCACTAATCAGCCTTAACGACATTTAAACAATGTTTAAACGACGTTGAATGGCATAAAATGGCACTAAACGGTACTAACTAGCCTTAAACGACACTTGATCAACGTTTAAGTGACGCCAACCGGCATTAAACGACACTGAACGGTGCTTATCGGCACTAACGGTGCTAATCGGTACTTAATCGATGCTTATCGGCACTAACGGTGCTATCGGCACTAACGGTGCTATCGGCACTAACGGTGCTAATCGGTACTTAATCGGTGCTTATCGGCACTAACGGGCCTTGAACGACAGTTAAACAATGTTAATCGATTCTAAACGGCGCTAAACGGTGCTAAACGGTACTAGCGGGGGTCCGGGGGCAGCAGCCCCCGGGCGGGGTCCAAGGGGCAGAGCCCCTGGCTGGGGGGAAATTTTTTTATTTCCAAGGGCTAGTAATATTCAGAAATTATCATTTCGACTCAAATTTCTGAGTTTTAATCACAAATTTCGATCAGGAAACTTCACATTTTTCGACCAGGATTCTGGTCGAAATAAGGTCTGATTTTTCGAGCTCAAACTAGGGCCAGGTCGCAGCTTTTGGTCACAGTTTTTAGTTCAAAAACGACCTGGGTTCAACGACCTCAAATTGGGGTACACACGACCTCATTTCATGTCCTGGTCGCATGGTTTTCTCCATTTTTCTAGTTCATTTTCGACTAGGATGCAACGAGCTCAACGTAAGCTTTTTCTATGTCCAGGTCGCACGTTACGAGCCCTATTCGTAGTTCAACTACGATTTCAAACGTACGACCTCACTTCATGATCTAACGACCTCAAATGAGACATTGGTCGTGCTCGACGACTTCATTTCACTGTCGATATTCGACCAGGATTGCACGACTTCGACCCAAGGTTATCTCGACTTCATTCTGGGCTTTAGTTTACACCTAGGTCGCACATTTTCGTATTCACTTTTAGTTCAAGTACGAGCTCGATGCTTCGACTTGGAATCGATATAACCACGACCTCATCTCTTAGGTCGTTTACGACCTCAAATGGGAGTGAGGTCGCTCACATGACTTGAGATTGCTAGTTCTTTTTCGAGCAGATTCGCACGAGCTTATCTTATCACATTTACGACCTCAACCCAGGGTTTTAATCGACTTCTTGGTCGTTTGAACGAGTTCGAAAACATGCTGCAAAACGAGGTCGTTGGTCTCGACCTCAGACAACTTCGTTTGGGACCTTTGGTTTTTTTTTTGGGCCTTTCCTCTGTTTTGGGCCTTAGACTCATCAGAGTTTGGGGCCTTTCCTCGTGAACCCAATCGTATATTTGGGCTCTTCATCTTGAAGTCCTAATTGATTTTGACTTGGGCCTAAAAAGGCCTTGTTACTCAAGTCCAACTAAAAGTTTGTTAGGCTTTCGTGCCTTTGTTATCAACTTTCGCCATTCATTTTTGTCTGGACCTTATCAGGCCTTTAGTTTAGGCTTGATCCAAGATGGGCCTACATAATTTATTAAGCCTACTATCACTTGTTCCTTCATTCTTGAGTCATTTGCTTGACTTGGGCTTTGTAGAGCCTTTAGGCCACTTTTAATCATTTCAGCCTTTTGGGATTTCTACAGAAATTTGATTGGGCCATGTTAGGCCTTGATTGCTTCATGGTGTTTAGCCTTTAAGACTAAACCTAATTAATTTCCGGCCTTTTGTTCGACGTGGGCCTCACATTTCAACTGTTTTTCGACCTCATCCGTAGGTTATTAACGACCTCAAGGTTTCGTCCGCACAGGGATGTAGATCATCGTGTTTTACCTTACCTCTGCATGTATTTTCGAGCTCAAACTTGCGAGCTCAAACCTTTATTTTTCGACCTCATTCCAAGGCCTTTCACGATCTCATTTCGCCGTGAGGTCGAAGCATTCAAACCTCTTTTGTGGTATAATTTCGACTTTACCTCTGCGACTTGGAATTAGCACTAATTCGACTTTAAAATTTTGAGTGCTCCTTTTGGGAGTTTATTCTGTTGGACATGACACGTTTGGGGTTTGGGCCTAGCCAGCATGGGCCTTGATTGAACTAGGCCTAACCTGGCCTAAATTCATTGCCTCGCTTTGAGCTTAGAGTTTTCTGGGCCCAATCTTCATTTATTGAAGATTTTCTGGGTTCGATCTTCATCCCTTGATGATTTCTTGAAGACTTGAAGAACTTCTGGGATTAAAATGGCTGATCATGCTTCCCAACATCCATGATAATGAACTAAGATTTCATAGAAATTATACTGGTCTTTTTCGAGACTTGGGATCTTATTTCGGCTTCAAGCCTTACATTGAGCATATCGAATGATGGGGTTTGGACTGAATGTCTTAGGTTCATGGGGTTTCAACCCTTTAGTCCATTTCGGATAATTCAATTTGCAACCTCAGCTTGCCCATCTGCTTGAGGATGGGTAACAGAAGTGAAACGCGATTGGATATCATTCTCTTCACAATACTTCTTGAACTCATCATTGTTAAACTGAGTTCCATTGTCCGTAACCAGGATTCGTGGAATTTCACATCTGCATATTACACTTTTCCAGAAGTGCATTACTTGTTTGGTGGTTATCTTGGTTGAAGGTTTAGCCTCAATCCACTTGGTAAGCCTTCCATTATCTTTCGGGCTATGAAATATGTTTCTTCAGCGGGTGTTCCATCAGGGCTTCAACGTTTGTCTTTATCCAGGGTCATTCAAGGACTTAAACTCTTATCTGCTGTAACCTAACTCTACCATTCGGGGTATGCATTCGTTTGTTTTCATTCGTGTATTCTTTTATTTTCGGTACTTGGTCTTCTTTGACGCACACATCAGGTGCTTGGCACATAAATAAAATCACAATCAATGAATGGAAAACAAACTTGCATTAATAACTTGAAATGGGTTCAACCCTTACATAGAGTACTACTGTCCTACTCGGAGCAACATGCTCTGCAATGGTTTTAATGAACCTTATTTCTACTTCTACTATATAAATATGAAGCTAAGTCCTACTAGGATAACTTAAGCTCAATCGGGGTTTTGCAAGACTAGGCCTGCACCACTTGATTTTGTTTTTGATGCTCCATCAAAATAGAGCACCCGCCACTCCTTCTGGTCTCCTCATTCTTATTCTGCAGTTCACTTCCTGCTCGGGGTACTACCTCCTGCCCCCCAACTTCTTGGTTGCCAATGGTACACTCAACCACAAAGTCAGTTAACGCCTTAGCCTTAATGGCTGTCTGAGGCTTCTGTGTGATGTGCTCTGCTAACCTTTCTTTGTGTTCCTTACCACTGTGGACTTCCATGTCTTCAATCGGAAGGACCTGCCCCCCGACTCCATCAGGCCTTAACGAGGCTACATAACAGCTTCGTGCCATCTTCTGATCACCTTTATGTTCTCCAACACCATTCCTGGTAGGGAACTTGATCTTCACATGATAGGTTGAGGCAACAGCCTTGAATGCATGAAGTCCAGTCCTTCCAAGGATAGCGTTGTACGTTGAAGACGCCTTGATTACCAGGACGTTCAACATCCGAGTGGCCTCCTTGGGCTCTTGCCCAATAGTTACAGGCAGCTGAATAGTCCCTTCAACTTTGGATTTTATTCCATTAAATCCGTATATAGGCATGTTATTGGGGGTCAACTGAGAATCAATGTATCCCATCTTCACATACGCATCATGAAACAGAATGTCAACGGAAGCTCCATTGTCTATCAAGACTCGCTTCACCTCCGAGTTTCCAATCACAGGAGTTATGACCAACGGGTCATCATGGGGGAACTTCACCCCTTCCAAGTCTGAGTCATCAAAGCTAATCGCTACCTCAGTTTTTGCACGCTTCGGGGCCTCTCCCACGATGTGCAACACCTCTCAAGCATAAGCCTTTCGAGAGTTCCTAGTTGTCCCGGCCGCAGTCGGGCCTCCTGAGATCATGTTGATTACTGGCCCTCGGGGCTGTGGGTTGCGATCTTGATCGTCATCCCTTCTATTATAGTCTCTTCTCTGGTTACCACGGTCTTCACCCTTAGTGAAGTGCCTCAGCTTCCCTCTACGGATCAAAAACTCGATCTCATCTTTGAGTTGCTTGCAATCGTCAGTGTCATGCCCCACGTCTCTATGGAATCTGCAATACTGATTCTGGTTTCTCTTTGCGGGATCACCCCTGAGTGGCTTCGGCCATCTGAAATCCTTATCATTCTCAATGTCCAACAAGATTCGACTCCTAGGAGTATTCAACCTTGCATACTCAGTGAACCTTGACCCTTGGTTCTTCTTAGGGGCAGAGTCGGAATCCTCGCTAGTTCGGGGATACTTGTCCCTAGCATCATACTCTTGATCATCATAGTCCTGGTCTTGCTTTCGCTTCTTGGAGTCATTGTTACCTCCTCCTCCACCTACGGTGGTTTCTTTCTTCAAGCTATCCTCAGCTTTAATATACTTATCAGCCCTTCGTTGGAGCTCAGCCATGTTCTCAGGGGGATGCTTCGCCAATGATCACTTGAAGAAGAGGTCAGTGGTTCCGTGTTCCAGGGCTACCATTGCCACCTTATTTTCCAAATCAGTGATATTCAGGGTCTCCTTAGTGAATCGCTTGAGGTAATCCCTCAGATTTTCATTCTTTCCTTGCACTACATACATAAGAGATGCGGAGCTCTTCTCATGCACCCTTCCGCTAATGAATTTGCTAACGAAAGCGGCACTCAACTCCTTAAAAGAGCCAATAGAGTTCGCAGGCAATCGGCTATACCATCTCTGAGCCATGCCCGACAGGGTTTGGGGGAACGCTCTGCACTTTAGGGCATCACTTGCAGGTTGCAGCAGCAGTGCGTTCGAGAACGTCCTGACGTGATTTGCGGGATCACCCGTTCCATCATAAGCCTTAATTGTCGGCATCTTAAACTTCCTAGAAATATGAGCATTCATCACCTCCTCAGTAAACGGGGGTGTGGGATCATCAGGATCTCCAAGTGGCATGAGATCCTTGGGGTTACTCCTGGGGGTTTCCACCCTCATAGCTTCTCTTGTTGGGACATCAGCCCTCTTCTGTCTTCTTGAGGACCTCTCCAAATCTATAACGGGAATCCTTCCTGAGATTGGAGGGGGTCGAATCAGACTCTGTCTTTCCTGTTCCCTTGCTATGTTATCCTTTAGCCTTTGGATCTCAGCCTCATGATCCTTAATCCTCTCCTCATCCGTTTGTGGAGGTCCATCATGGATTCCTTGGGTCCTCGCTCGAGGTTCTCTGCTACCACGTCGCCTCCTTGAATGTTCATCACGATCATCATCCTCAGATGACGAATCATCAGAATAGGGGCCAGAGTAGTCGTCCTGATAAGGACCCAATCCTCTAATATAGGATGGATCCTGTATTTGCATGGCATGTCCGCTTGGCCCTGCTCCCCGAGCAGCTAGAGGGTGGTTAGGCAGACCATGCCTCGGGTTAGTATTCAAGGGGAGATCCGTGGTGTGGATCTGTACCCCTGGTGGTGGGTTGTCAGGATTAAAAAGAGGAGAGACCATCATCTGAAGAGGGTTGGTTCCTCGTCCTGCTTGGTCGATCTGAGGCAGCGTACTCTCAACATGGGGAATCGCCCCTGATTGTTGAGAAACTTGAGACTGGCTGATCACCCCTGATGCTGAGGGAGCCTGTTGGATGATCGCCCCTGATGCTGGGGGAGCCTGTTGGATGATCGTCCCTGATGCTGGGGGAGCCTGTTCGGTCAGGGGTGAAGCAGAGCTGATTGGCACGGCCTCAGTTACAACTGATGTTGTTCTTCGTGTTTGAACCATGGTTGATGTTGTCTTCCCACAGACGGCGCCAAATGTTGTGGAATAAAAACGAGGGTTTGTAAATTGCGGCTAGGGTTTGTATGTATTAAATACAAGGGATGGTGAGCTTCGAGCTTTAATGGCTGTTCTTGCGTTCGAGACTGATCGGTCCTCACAAGATGCCTACGTATCTCTGTATTGCTAGAGAATCAAGCCAACGTAGTTCTGAGAATGAGGGGTCAGGCCCTTTATATAGGCTGCGGGAGCCTTAGAATTATGGTAGGATTCGGAGACTAGGTGGGCAAGCCACCTCCTTGAGGAAGGTTCTAGACTCCTTCCTTGTAGGAATCAGTTTCCATGTTGAATTGGGTGCCTTTGAGGCTAAGTCAGGCAGGAGTAATATCCTTGTTTGACTCTTATTGTTGAGCTGTTTTTCACCTCCAATATTAATTACGAAATTAATATTTAAAATAGGATTTTGGACCCTGTTGGTGGGCCCCACGTTCGGACCATACCGGGTCTAATTAATGCAACACTAAATGTGTCTTTAGGGTTTATTTTTAGCCCATATCAGACCACTTGTAGAAAAAGGATCATTTTCTTTTTCCATAGTTCATAATTCTCCTTGTCAAATATGGGTATCTTAACAGTTCCAATTTTTGAAGACATGATGAATTTTTAAGTGAGTTAAAAATTCGAAATGGATTTTTGACTGAATAAAAATAGGATCTTGATTTGTGTATCAATCAATAGGCTCTGATACCAATTGTTAGGTCCAATATGATTGTAGAAGGGGGGGTTGAATACAAACAGTACTGTTTAATCGAAATTTGTCCGGATAAATTTAATTTATATTTTGACAAATTTGAGCGGAATTAAATGAAACAAAATTCAAGTTGAATATAAAATTATATTAACTTGAGGGGTTTGTTACAAATACAGTAAAAAAAATTATATCTAGTTAATAAAAACAAATTAGAAAATTCGACATGAATTTTTCTAGATTTGTTAATAAAAATCGAGATATAGATTAGGAGTAAAAACTCGCTAATATTACAAGAGTATCAAGTAAACAAGTTCTATCGGATCAGATATTAAAAATAAGATGAACTTGAATTTATACAAATTTATTTCTCTTGCTGTGTTGTTCTTCAATTGAGAGAGAATGGCTTTTTGTTTGTTGAAGATGATATGTTCTGAGTTGTTTTTTGTTGTTTGGCCGTTTATGTAGTCTTCTGCAACTTTTCTTTTTCATTTGTACTGCCATGACAATCGGCAAGACAATCTGCTCTTCCAAGACAATCAATTTTGTACTGCCAAGACAATCGGCAAGACAATCCAAAATCTCCAAGACAATCAATTTGTATTGCCAAGACAATAGGCAATACAATAGTCAAGACAATCCAGGTTAACCAAGACAATCGGCAATACAATTGAGATTGTCTTGTTAACATTAAAAACAGCCCACTTGGCTGTAATGATTTGAATTGAATCAAATATTTGAACTGCTGTAAAACGAAGCCCAGTCACAGGAGATCTGTGTGAAAGACACGCGCGCCTGTTCTGGTTTCTTTAGAGCGCGTTCGTGCCACGCGCGCCATAGGCGCGTTTAGACTAGTCCGACAGAAAGAAGACAAGCATGTGCAGGGTCTGTTTTCTTTTACTTTTGTATGCATGCTTACTTTTGCATTCCTCTTTTTTTTTCCTTAACTAATTCATGCATGCCCCTTTTTTTTTCTTTTCTGTCGACAACATGTACAAGTACAAGCCTGACTTCCTTTCCTCCTCCTTTTTTTATTTGTTTTGTTTTAATTCTTTTTCTTTTCTTTTGATTTTCTTTTGAATTTAATTTAATTAAATACTTAATCAATTAATCATTAAAATAAATAACGATTAATTAATTAATTAATTAAATCAATTCAGATTAATATATTAATTCAAAATTAATTAACATGATAATTAATTTAATAAATAAATTAATTCAGAATGAATTAATTTATTAAATTAAATCAATTACATAATTATATTAATTAAAAGAGAATTAATATAAATGTTTTGACAGCTCAAATCTTTTTCCAAACCACTGAAAGTAATAAAGAATTACCACCGAATTTTCGTTGACGCTCGATGCACGGTCTGGTTCATGAGCGACTAACTCCAACGGCTTTTCTTTATTTTTGACTTTATGGCTGTGGTTATTAAACCAAACCAAACCAAACCAAACATACCCAGTATATCCCGCTCAGAGCAGGGTCTGGGGAGGGTAGATTGTACGCAGACCATACCCCCACTTTTAGAGCGGGGAGGCTGTTTCCGTGAAGACCCTCGGCTGAGTGCACAACATATATAGAGTGTGGAAAATACAACGGAAAATGATACGGAAATGGACAAAAGATATACCTGAGGCCCATGGCTTATTGTCTTCTCTTAATATACCCGTCTTGATAGCTTGAACCATTGAATTTAATGATAAACAACCACTGTTTAATGTTGACACTCGATGTACTGTCTGGTTCATGAGTGACTAACCGTAATGACTGTTCTTCACATATTGACTTTAAAATCTGGTTCTTTTTCTTTTCTCCTCTCTCTATTAATTCTTCTGTACTGTCTCTGTCACTGTCTAAATCTCTGTCCCTTTAAATGAATCCACTTCTTTAACGAATACTTCACTGAGGCTTTATCAGATGTCTGAACTTCTTTCAATGTAGTAATTCCTCAAGTCTGTAAATTGACCTTGATCTTTTTCTTCTGACAGATAATACAATCTGAGATTCTTTGTGACAGTCCATATACTATTTACTATTATAATCTTATTTAAGTTGAGTTGTATTCTCGAAATACAAATAGGCTACATCATATGCCTTTCATATATTTCAATATTTAATTTAAGATATATTCGAAGTTGTGCATGTTAAACAACTCAATGGTGGGTTTTAGTTTCCATTACTTATAATTTTACTAACAATTTCATCTAATAAAAAAAATATTTATTTAAATATAAAATCACACAAACTGCATCGTACCACATCGCATTTTTGTGATGTGATTTACGTTATTTTTATGTTACGTGATACTTCAAATTTTGTCCAAATTGCATGTGTGGGTTGGTTTATAATTTTTAAAAAAAATTATAAACACCCCAACACCTAATGATCGAGAATATTAAAAAACTAAATAAAATCAATCGTGTATTACAGGTGATAATCAGCTGAGATTAGATCAGTAAGCTTAAATGCCAACCGGTAATAAAATGTTTAGTCTAATTAGATTAATAGAGATATTACACCAAAAATATGATTTATATTGAAATTGCTGAAATATTGGATTAGAGTATCACCTATTAACTTTTAGCAAACTAAGAGCATCTCCAATGTGAGAGACCTCTTAGGTAAAATTTGAAATTAATTACCATAAATAAGAATTATAAAGAATGTGTAAAAAATTTTGCATTCCAATGGGACAAAACAGTTGTCTATAATTATAGATAATCTCTTGATGTTGACTATATTTGTCGAACCTCTAGAGACCTGTAGTGAATTGCCACATCACTTATTTCTATATTAAAATTATATATTCCATTAATAACAACTTGAAATATTAATAACATACTATTTTTAAAATATAGTCAATCATTATAGCCAATACCATCGGAACACAATGTCTTACAGGTTCGACAAATTTTACATAATCAATATTTTATGTAATTTAGCCAATCATATTTAGCTAACGCCATTGGAGATGCTCTAAGTGTTGCATGATGTATACATAATATGTAAAAATATAGTATTCCAATACATAATTTCTCTTAGTAAAAATTATAAATGATCACTATTTGTTGATTATTAATAAAACCTATACATAATTATCATACTAATTAAGAGCATTGAAATTTTCCTTGTTCCCTCATGTAAAATTTTAACTATTTGCTAATTTAAATTCTTTTAGCCAACTTTTATAATTTTTACCCTGGGAGATGCTGTTGAAGTAACTCATTTCATTTTGTGAGCAAAGTCAAAAGTCAATTTTAGATGATATGGAGCCGCTGAAAATGAGGATGTGCAGCGAGATTTGTGAACAAAATTAGTTCAATGGAAAACGGAGCCGTTGGACTCTAAACCTCTGGTACAAATTGTTGTGAATGGGATAGAAAAACAAATAAAAATACAAAAATCTACCCCTTTCATCCTTCCTCCCATGCATTCACCTCAAAGCAAACACAACAATATTAGACACCAAAGACTTTGCAAATAAACGTTCTTGGTTTAAAGCATTGCATGTCACAACACATTTATCCAAACCAATAAATATGTGGTTCAAAGATTGAATTTGTAAAGAACCAACACATCATGAATTCACATTTATACTCAAACAGTAGAATGAAACATGAGTATGTCAGAGACAAGTATCACTCCATTGTGCTAAACATCCACAACACAAGGTACTTTTAGACTTCAGATTGGACCACCAGAATGAAAGCCAATATCAAGCCCCGAAACACAAGTAGGTGATATAATCAAGTGCAAAGATAAGCATTGCAATAGTACTTGAAAGTAAATACAAAAGTAAATTTAGGCTTGGTTCACATGGCACCCAGCAAATTAAACACAGTATGTTTACACAGCTAATTATTACTCTCGGATCCTTACTTTTTCAGTCAATTCTATATTTGCCTAAGATTCTTCAGGTGGTGGTTGAGGTTGTTGCGGCCACATCTGTGGTGGCATGTAAGGGCGTGGCTGCTGGCCATAAAGGGCTGGATCCACAGGCTTACCCATGTACATACCTGGAGATCCGACCTGGGCAGCATGCTGTGGCTGCATGTAATAGTATGGAAGGCCTTCAGCTGGACCTCCTCCAGGAAGGGGACCTCCTGGGATTGTTGCAGCAAGAACCTCATCTTTTAAATCTTCCCTTGGAACAATATCAACCAAGAAATCAAATATATCGGTCCTAGTGATGGCTGCCGCAATGTCATTCTTTTGCAGTGTCCTCCTTTTATTCTCCTCGGTGTGATTCCAAGAACGTAATGTCAACTCTAGGATGAACATCTCACAGGCCCGGGCAAATATGACTGGAGCTTCAGCTGATATCATCCTTACATCCTCGTCTGCTTTCATAATCTTCTTGATCCTAGCCAATGGTAAACTATGATTTTTAAAATCAGTTACCTGCTCAATTTCTTGGTACTGGTTAGCCCAAAAATTCTGGAGTTGTTGCTGCAATTGCTGTTGCTGCTGCTGGTGGATATGCTGATATGCAAGTTGGTGTTGTGCAAGCTGAGCTGGAGAAGATGGAAGACCGGCTGTCGGTGAAGACTGGATTGTACCAGCTGACGCAGGAGGAGTTCCCATCATTTGGTTAGCTTGATAGGCGGGCATACCATACTGCATCTGGGCCGAGCTACCGATCCCCATACCTGGGGGCTGTCCATGCCCTTGCTGATCCATTAACTGGTTCTAGGAATGTGATTTCACCTGAAACGGAAAGAGATGACATCATTAGCATAAGACCAATGTAGAATACAGTACACTGATCAACGAACTTTATACATGTTTTTAAGACAAATTAGGTGGTACACATACGTACGTAATCTAACCACATTCTTACACACAGACAATTTTAGAACTCAAATAACAAAATATAAGCATATAAAAAGAACTCCATTCAAAAGAATAATTTTAGAACATTCACACCTACAAATCGCTGCCTTAATGTTTATATAGACAATGCTATAACCTAGTACTGTCATCAGAATACTCTATCCCGACTCACTATTACTCTTGCATCAGGTTCCCCACTGAATCTACAAATGAAACTGGAACTTCACTGAATGCCTAGTGTATACACTATCAAATAGCTATATTACCAGTAGTTACCCAAGATGTTGTAAGCCCACTTTCTCTGTTGCGAATTTTGACAGAGGATGATGTTGATACACCAAACATTCTTTAAAAATGTTGGAAGAACTTGTATCTCTATGTAGTATCAAACAATATAAGCTAGTGAGAATGTAGTACTTGATGTTCATTGAATTTTGCTTACCAGCTCCTCCCTTAGCATAATATATTAATGTTACTTGACCAACTTGATGAAAAAGTCAGCAATATATCCGCGTTCTAAAGATTGCTAGGTGAAGTCATGTTGCAGAGCGGGTGTACAAGTAGAAACCGACTTGAAGGCAGACATTGTTGCCCAAGTGGGGGTCTAGGAGCACAAAATTTATGAGCACAGCCTACAGTGAGCCAAAGGCATACCCAATATTTAATTGAACGATATTATTTGCCACCTCTCAATCCAATAGTTGCTAATGTCAGAATTAACAACACACTATAATGCATTCATAAAAAAACGCTATAGTAACTAAGAAGTATTTAACAGTAAAACCTTGATAATCAAGAGATTTGAAACACAGCTTTAAAATCCAAAATCAAGCACTCTAGTAAAACAAGGTAATCTTCTTCAACACATGAAGGCTTGATTCTACATTTGTAAATGTTCCAAAGAAATGGAAAAATTGTCTAGCATATTATCTCTGCCTTCATTTCATCATCTACAAAAATTGTACTTTAGAGACTGATGAAAAGTTTCCAAACAGAGGCCATGTTCATCATCTACAGATGCTGACCACCTTTTGGCAAGAGATTCATTTGGTGAAGTAAACCAACCAGGGACATGATAATTAGTTTTTAAATGCAAATCCAGTATAGGTATCCATCCAATCCTAGATTTGGATTATTTGTCCCTAAACTAAAGAAAAATGATATTCCATACCAAATTACATTCATATTACAAAGACCTAATCATCTAAAAGTCAGTTACAGAACTAAAAGTTGGGTTTGGATGCAAATGTTAGAAAAATCAACTATGGTGCACCCCCTCTGTTTGACAAGATACTTGGCAGCATTTTAACAGCTTCAAAGTGAAAGAAAAACACGCAACTAAGATTGATTTAACTCTAAATTACAGTAAAAGAAAGAAGTCAGCCAGACTCCTCCTCTTGCCTCTCCATCAATCGGACAAAAACACATGAGCGCCTATGCAAATGTATAGTGTCTATGATCACATATTTAGTGCCTAAAACTGAACATAATATGCGCATCTCAATATAACTTGCCAACACATTATTACTAATCGACTAAACATGAGCAAATAACCAAAAACATAGCAGAAACACACCATTTTTCTTGTAAGATGCAGTAAAGTTATCATCAGCAAGCATAAATAAGCATTAAAATTACCCGAATCTAAAAGTCACTAACAGACATCGCAATCACACAGATAATCTTGTTAACTTAATCCATCCGACGACATATTAACATCCATAAACAAATAACCAGAATTTACAGAGCAAAGAGCATCAAAGTTTAAGCAGTTACATACATATATTTCTTAGCTGCTAAAGACATAAACATACAGAAGAAAAAAAGAAAGCAGTTTTAATAGGCAAGGGGCACTCTGAGTTTTGATAAGAAGCCTGTAATCAAGAATAAAGAATTGAGATTAGTAGCATATATATACATGGGATATTGGATAAGGGGTACCTGATTGACAGAAGATGAGAGAGATAGAAGATGAGCTGCTAGGGTTTGAAATACATAGATTGTTCTAACATCAACACAAAGTGGTGAGTTGTGTACTTGTGTTATACAACAACCTTAATTAATTACTACTATTAAGACATTGTTTGGAACTAGATGAAAGCCTAGTTCGGGTGGGGATGGTTATCTCTAACTTTATTACCAGAATTAGTGACCTAAACACTACCTTAATTTTTTGAGAATCCCGTCTTTTCGATGGTGGTAGGGCCACACGGAATGTTAAAATCGGATGAATTTGCGTCCAATTGGATCCAATATTTTTCGAGTCGAGTCAGATGCATCGATCACATCCCCTCCGTTTTGAAGTGAAACAAAAACTTTCTTTTAGAGTTTTTTTTAGAGTTTTTTTTTCAAAAATACACAATTTGCTGGATTTTTTCTCAAAAATAAGGTGTAATCTAGTTTGCAATCTCAAATATAATTTTTACAATTTCATTTGCAATTGTTTGCAACCTGTTGTCTAATTTCATTTACAATTTAATCGTATTTTTGAAAGAAAAAATTAAAAAATTAAATTTTTTTGTTAATTTCTCTAATGCCTTCACACCTTTTTCATGAACCGGGATCACGATGCATATAAATGAAATGGTATTTAAAATAATAAAACTTCTCAAAATATATATATTTCCCCTTGAGATAATGACCAAAATACCTCAAAATGAGGTATTCATGGCCCAAAATGCCTCTTTTCAAAAGTTTAGCCCGCACTACCCACGAGATACGTCTTTGCAACTAGCGTATCCTACATCACTGTAGCAGCTCCATCGCCGGAAATGGGAGAAATTTAGGGGTTTCAATTCCGGTACATAAAATGGTATTAAACTGGTATAGATGTGTAGATAATGAAGAGTCGATTCCAATGGTACGTAGAATGTGCCTGAAAAAGTAGAGGAGGGAGCTGAAATGATAGATAGAAAAACGATGACCGGAATCGCGATTTTGAATAGAAGTCGTCAGATCTCGATTTTCGGCATTACAAATAGAATAAAATTGGTATAAGATTGTAGAGGAGAGGAAGACGATTTGATTGATGTGTAGAATGTGACTGGAAAACGATGGAAAGGGGTGAACGACGAAAAAGAGAGAAGTCTGCCGGCATGAGCTGTGTCTCGTTTCTCTGCAAATGAAGAGTACAGAGGATACGCTACTTGCAAATGCGTATCTGAAGCTGCACATTTCCAAGTAGCGTATCTCACGCTACAGTAAACGCCTAGCAATGTCGTGTCTCTATATTGCTCCGTTACCATTAGCGTGTCTCCATGACACTCCTTTGTCAGTAGCGTGTCCCGTGGGTATTTAGGGTCGCACTGACTAGCGGTGGGTATTTTGGTTATGTGTATTTAATTTGTGGGTATTCCGGGTCATCACCCTATTTCCTTTGCCGGAATAAAATATTAACAAACATGCTTTTGCCAATATCTGTCGTCATGTTAAGGATTATATGTACTCCTTCCCTCCGTTTCATCCAATTCTTAATACTTTTTGTCACTTTCTGGCACGCATTTTAAGGTGGATTTTAAGAATAGTTTCACAACTTATTTTTAAAATTTTCTTCTTTTTTTCATAAAAATAGGATTGTTCTATTTTTATACAAAAAAAGAAAATTTTAAAAATAAGTTATGGAACTATAAATAAAATCTATCAAAAAATGCGTGTCAGACACTCTATTTTGAAATATTAACAATCGGCTGGGACGGAGGAGTATCTTTTACAACAAATTATAAATTTAACATTGAACAGTTTTTGGAGTTTTTAAATTACACCACAAACCCTATCAAGTATCAACTCAATAAAAAAAAAGTATCAACTTAATACCTTATATTAATATATTTTAAATGGTATGCTTTCTTTTTACCTACTTTGATAAACAAAAATATCTTGGCAATTTGTCGGCAGCAAAGAATATACCCACACGCTATACTTTTGGCCATCTTATTATTTTTAATTTTAATATCAAGTAATACTAGTTTCAAACTCGTAAGATTTACAATTTTTTCTAATGTTACATAACTTTTTTCTCTTAATTTGTTGGAATTTTTGAAGACATGAATTTTGTGAGTTCAAATTTTTAATTGATATAATTTGATAATAATTATACATATGTTACTCATGATATTTCTTAAAAAGAAAAAATTTTAATTCGAAATAATAGAAAAAATTATACATTTTAGTCAAAAAAAAGATTCGGTTAATTGAGGCGTCTGATTAGGGCGCGCCCTGGATCATAAATGTGGTTAAATGGCTTCAGAATAACTCAAGTGATAAGAACTTATCTCTTGTCGTTCCAAGTCCTTGATGAAAATATTAAGATTATAAGTTTACTTATTCAAAAAAAAAAAAAATGTAAATGAATTTTAAGGCAAAAAGTCTACTTATTCAAAAAAAAGTAATTGGTTAATTATTAATATTTATAATTTTATAATTTTATTTAATTAAATATACTTGTCCGTGATATAATTGAAAAAAGCGAGATCTTAGTTAGAGATAGAAAAGATAACGTGTTATAGGTAAAAAAAAAGGTAATTTGTTAGTTAACAGTAAAAGTAAATCTTAGGCTACACCCTTATGCACTACTAAAACACTACTAGTATTAAAAAAGACCCATTTTAAGAAAATAAAAAAAAAATACAATTATAGAGTAATATACTAGTCCTATAATTTAGGTAGTGTTTAAGTAGTGTATAAGGGTGTAGCTCAAGATTTATTCTAATAGTAATTATAGTACAAATATTTTATCTTATTAAAGAGAGTTGTTCGTAGTTGTTGTGGAATAAAAAGTAGGGTATATTTATTGCGTATTAACTACTAGGGTTTGTGGGAGCTTCGAGTTTTAATGGCTGTTCTTGTGTTCGTGGCTGAATCTGCCTTCACAAAATGCCTACGTACTTCGATGAATATCAAAGATCAAGCCAAAAACGTAGTTCTGAGAATGAGGGGTCAGGCCCTTTATATAGGCTGCGGGAGCCTTAGAATTATGGTAGGATTCGGAGACTAGGTGGGCAAGCCACCTCCTTGAGGAAGGTTCTAGACTCCTTCCTTGTAGGAATCAGTTTCCATGTTGAATTGGGTGCCTTGGAGGCTAAGTCAGGCAGGAGTAATATCCTTGTTTGACTCTTATTGCTGAGCTGTTTTTCACCTCCAATATTAATTACGAAATTAATATTTAAAATAGGATTTTGGACCCTGTTGGTGGGCCCCACGTTCGGACCATACCGGGTCTAATTAATGCAACACTAAATGTGTCTTTAGGGCTTATTTTTAGCCCATATCATTTGCCCCCCAACTTCTAGGAAAACTGATCAGGTTTTCCTTGAAGTTTTAACGGTCCTTTCCAAGACTCGGGCCAGGGTTCATCTTTATACACTAGTGTTTCACGAGTATTGTCTTTATGTAAAGCGTGGAGCGACCGACGCGTTTACGACAATGTTAACTCGATGCTAATCGGCACTAATCAGCCTTAACGACATTTAAACAATGTTTAAACGACGTTGAATGGCATAAAATGGCACTAAACGGTACTAACTAGCCTTAAACGACACTTAAACAACGTTTAAGTGACGTCAACCGGCATTAAACGACACTGAACGGTGCTTATCGGCACTAACGGTGCTAATCGGTACTTAATCGGTGCTTATCGGCACTAACGGGCCTTGAACGACACTTAAACAATGTTAAGCGATTCCAAACGGTGCTAAACGGCACTAGCGGGGGTCCGGGGGCAGCAGCCCCCGGGCGGGGTCCAAGGGGCGGCAGCCCCTGGCGGGGTCCAAGGGGCAGAGCCCCTGGCTGGGGTCGAGCTTGGAAATTTTTTATTTCCAAGGGCTAGTACTATTCAGAAATTATCATTTCGACTAAAATTTCTGAGTTTTAATCACAAATTTCGATCAGGAAACTTCACATTTTTTGACCAGGATTTCGACCAAGATTCTGGTCGAAATAAGGTCTGATTTTTCGAGCTCAAACTAGGGCCAGGTCGCAGCTTTTGGTCATAGTTTTTAGTTCAAAAACGACATGGGTTCAACGACCTCAAATTGGGGTACACACGACCTCATTTCATGCCCTGGTCGCATGGTTTTCTCCATTTTTCTAGTTCATTTTGGACTAGGATGCAACGAGCTCAATGTAAGCTTTTTCTATGTCCAGGTCGCACGTTACGAGCCCTATTCGTAGTTCAACTACGATTTCAAACGTACGACCTCACTTCATGATCTAACGACCTCAAATGAGACATTGGTCGTGCTCGACGACTTCATTTCACTGTCGATATTCGACCAGGATTGCACGACTTCGACCCAAGGTTATCTCGACTTCATTCTGGGCTTTAGTTTACACCTAGGTCGCACATTTTCGTATTCACTTTTAGTTCAAGTACGAGCTCAATGCTTCGACTTGGAATCGATATAACCACGACCTCATCTCTTAGGTCGTTTACGACCTCAAATGGGAGTGAGGTCGCTCACATGACTTGAGATTGCTAGTTCTTTTTCGAGCAGATTCGCACGAGCTTATCTTATCACATTTACGACCTCAACCCAGGGTTTTAATCGACTTCTTGGTCGTTTGAACAAGTTCGAAAACATGCTGCAAAACGAGGTCGTTGGTCTCGACCTCAGACAACTTCGTTTGGGACCTTTGGTTTTTTTTTGGGCCTTTCCTCTGTTTCGGGCCTTAGACTCATCAGAGTTTGGGGCCTTTCCTCGTGAACCCAATCGTATATTTGGGCTCTTTATCTTGAAGTCCTAATTGATTTTGACTTGGGCCTTAACAGGCCTTGTTACTCAAGTCCAACTAAAAGTTTGTTAGGCTTTCGTGCCTTTGTTACCAACTTTCGCCATTCATTTTTGTCTGGACCTTATCAGGCCTTTAGTTTGGGCTTGATCCAAGATGGGCCTACATAATTTATTAAGCCTACTATCACTTGTTCCTTCATTCTTGAGTCATTTGCTTGACTTGGGCTTTGTAGAGCCTTTAGGCCACTTTTAATCATTTCAGCCTTTTGGGATTTCTACAGAAATTTGATTGGGCCATGTTAGGCCTTGATTGCGTCATGGTGTTTAGCCTTTAAGACTAAACCTAATTAATTTCCGGCCTTTTGTTCGACGTGGGCCTCACATTTCAACTGTTTTTCGACCTCATCCGTAGGTTATTAACGACCTCAAGGTTTCGTCCGCACAGGGATGTAGATCGTCGTGTTTTACCTTACCTCTGCATGTATTTTCGAGCTCAAACTTGCGAGCTCAAACCTTTATTTTTCGACCTCATTCCAAGGCCTTTCACGATCTCATTTCGCCGTGAGGTCGAAGCATTCAAACCTCTTTTGTGGTATAATTTCGACTTTACCTCTGCGACTTGGAATTAGCACTAATTCGACTTTAAAATTTTGAGTGCTCCGTTCGGGAGTTTATTCTGTTGGACATGACCCGTTTGGGGTTTGGGCCTAGCCAGCATGGGCCTTGATTGAACTAGGCCTAACCTGGCCTAAATTCATTGCCTCGCTTTAAGCTTAGAGTTTTCTGGGCCCAATCTTCATTTATTGAAGATTTTCTGGGTTCGATCTTCATCCCTTGATGATTTCTTGAAGACTTGAAGAACTTCTGGGATTAAAATGGCTGATCATGCTTCCCAACATCCATGATAATGCACTAAGATTTCATAGAAATTATACTGGTCTTTTTCGAGACTTGGGATCTTATTTCGGCTTCAAGCCTTTCATTGAGCATATCGAATGATGGGGTTTGGACTGAATGTCTTAGGTTCATGGGGTTTCAACCCTTTAGTCCATTTCGGATAATTCAATTTGCAACCTCAGCTTGCCCATCTGCTTGAGGATGGGTAATGTTGACGGAGGAATTTGGGAACAACAAAATTCGAGGTACGTCGCCGGAAACAAGATCTGATGCGGTGGTTCTTTGCCGGAGAAAACGGTGGTGTGTGGTTGTTGAGCGTAATTGGTGGCTGAGATTGATAGGGTTAGTGGCGGCTATTTGTGAGCTCTCGACTTCCAACCCCTCAATCGGCCTACGTACCCCGGTATTTATAGGGGATCAAGCCAGACGTAGTTCTTGGAGAACAAGAAACCCAAATGGGCTTGGATAACGGACCAGCTTCCGGAATGTTCTACTATGAGGCCTAACCACAAAGGCCCAAGGCTCATCCAAGATCTCAAGACTTCACGGATAAGGAAACTTCCCCCGTCGAGGACTAGTCCTATCCGTTACCAGCTATTTCTTGATTTCAAGGATGCAGGTATAGCCGTGGTTTACCCCAAGTGCAGAACGCATCCCTGTCCCCCGAATGAGAAGCACCCACCAGATAGCAGGACAGGTGATCCAGAGCTTTTGGGTGCAAAGTGCAGGATTACTCCAAAGTTCCCCAATGAGAGCGCGCCCATTGGCTACAGGAACAGAGCTCCCAAAGCACACACCAGAAAGTCCCCATCTTTCCACCTTAGGGCGCACGGATGCCTCCCTTAGCGTCTAAGAAGGGTCCTTATATCCAGGCAAACCCCTGGAGGCCTTCTGCGACGGACATCCCCCTCCTGAGATACGACAGGAGGGAATTCTTCAACTTATGGAATTCAAACTTGAATGGAATCCACACTTGAGTGGAATCCTAGGAGAGATTTCTTCAATGCCTTCTCAGAAAATTAACTTGAATAAATTTATCCCCATATTTCATATTTAGGGCGCGCCCTAACTATAAGAAAAGAGAGGGCGCGGCCTAATTTCTCCAACTTGAGTCAAAATCCTAACTTATTCTAGAATTCCCCCAAATTGAACCCACATTTGGCCCGAATCCATCTTGAAAATACCCGAACCGAATTTTGGCTATAACAACTACCCCCCAATTCCATACGAAATCAGAGATGATGTATAGAATTTCTTCTAGAAAACCCAAAATTCCCTCAAGATTTCCTTTAGGGCGCGCCCTAAAATAAGGCGCGTCCTGAGGAATTCCAAACGATTTTACAGCTGTCATCCACCATTTTCAAATCTCTATAAATACCTTCCTTCTCTCTTACTTTACTCTTTTTCTATTTTCTCTCCCAAAAAACGAACTCCGGCGACTCCAACATTTAAACATCAATTCGGCCGTCTCCGTCACGTTTTCTGTCGTTTTCATCACCAAATCGCATTCAAGAACTTACAAGGTACGTTTTCATGTCCTTATTTTTCATTTTGACCGTGTAAATTGTCCATTCCGACGTTGCAACTGTTCACATACCCTATGTTCTTCGTTTTCCGTTGTATGTATATATGTATATATATATGTTTTGATCTTGTTTTGCTGCTATAACCTCTTCAAAATATGTTTCTGATAAATAGATATGATTAATTAAACTTCAGGGCGCGTCCTTGACACAGGGCGCGCCTTGGATTCCTCTGATACCATAATATAGCTTTAGAAACCTAATTCTTCATGACCCTTTCATATTGCTTAACACCATACACTAGGATACGCCTTAGATTTTTAGAATATTCATCGCATGTCTAATATCCATTTATTAAACTCCTGGGCGCGCCCTAAGTCCCTTTTTATTAATTTTTGCAGCTGGAGGACAAGGGCGCGTCCTCTCCCTTCCATCCTTTTAAGGAATTCAACAAACGTCTTGGAATCTATTCTCCCTTGCCATCACCGCTTCCACCTAATCGCTACAGACTTCCTTTCTCATTCATCTCTCCAGAAGATAGGACGCGCCTTATTCAAGAATTTGAAGACGGCACCATGAGTTTTTCTAGTGAAAACTCCTCCGACGCTACCACATCTGATCAACCTTCCAATGAATTTGATGCTCAACCGTCCAAAGAATCTCAAACACCCCCTGAAGCGAACCATTCTTACAACTCTATAGAGGATAGTGATTTTGCTCCAATCTCGGAAACATCGGGGGACACTCATTCTTCAGACACATACTCAGCTGAGGGCGCGCCCTCAGCCTCTTCCATTTCTCCTCCAATAAATTCTGAACCAACATCTCCACCACCTTCCCCAACTCCCTTTGAACACTGGGAAGTTCGTGACGAAGAAATTGACCTCGAATGGGGTAGGTATGGAGATATAACTGAAAAAGAGAAGAATTCACTCCGAAAGAAACAAGGCAAACTGGCTTGTGTAAACATGTCTTCTACTGCAACAAATGACGAGGTAGAATGGGCCATGAAATACTACGGTCAAGAAGGACTTTGGGCCATTCCTCATTCTCATCACCGTCCCCACATTTTCAACTATGGTGGAAACTTTAGAATTCCAAGAATGGTTTTGACCCCTCGACTCATAGCCCTTGGTGTGGGCGCGCCCTTACACCCATACCTTAGAGAAATCCTTGAATGGTACAATCTGGCCCCAATCCAACTTTCTCCAAACAGCTACAAACTTGTTCTAGGTTTGCTAATTCTCTACCATGACTTGGGGTTCGAAGCACCCTCGATGCCAGAAATTAGCTACTTCTTCAGCATCCGCCAATCAAACATTGGCTATTACTATCTAGTAATTAACAAGCTTCACAACAACAAAGGCTTTTCTGACGGAAGGATTAGCCATATTAAACGGTGGAAAGAACCCTACTTCTTTGTCTGGGATGTTCCTAAAGTCCGCCTTCAATTCAACACAAACCCATGTAAGTGAGGGCGCGCCCTACACTCCTCTTTTCTTCCATCTTTATTAACTTTTTATTAATCTTTTAAAAACTAAAACAGATAGAAGAATCCAAAAAACTCTTCAAGGCGCGGCCTCAACTCGAGCTACTGCCGTCCTTAAAATTGCAGCTGAAAGATTCAATCTTCAAACCTTAATCACTGAAGAAAACTTAAAAAGGGTTGGAATCCTTTCTGATAGGGTTGGTTCAATTTGTAGATTTAGAAAATTTAGAAATGGTATCGCCGTCCCTCTATCTACTACTAGTGACAACGAAAATCTTGACTCTGATCAGGATGAAGGTATGAAATCTCAAATTAGGGCGCGCCCTAACCTTCCGATTTTACAGCCTATCCTTATTATATATCTTGTAACCTGTTATATGACTTAACATTTTTATTATTTTTTCTCTTGCAGATATGGCCCCCCAAATTCCACGCGGCTTTGGATCCAAAAAGAAAAATGACAAGGAAAAAGCAACTGACAAAGTGGGTTCTTGTGACACTAGGGCGCGCCCTAGTCAAATTCAGCATGAACCCAACCCAACAATTCCTACTTCCAGATCCTTGAAGAGGAGTACTGAAGGCCAAGACCCCCCTGTTGACAAGGGCAAGAAGCCAAGAACTGAGGGCGCGCCTTCGTACGCTGAGACCCTCATTGGTCCAGCTGCTGCATCTCTTGTTGATGACAAAGAGGTTGATCATTGGCAAAACATGAATGCTGATGATGAAACAAACTCTATGATCAAAGCCTCTGCTCAACTTCTAATTCAATCCCTAGGGCGCGCCCAAAGGATTCACAAAGAGAAACTTTACATCAACAAACTCGAAGGGGAAAACAGAAAATATGCAAAGTTGATTGTGGAGTCTGACAACAAATGGAAGAGCAAGTGCGATTCTAAAGATGCTACTATCCAGGACCTCAAGAATGACTTGCAAGATGCTGCCAATCATCGCCAACTCCTGGCCGACAAGAATGACAGGTTGGAGAAAGAAAACGAAGATTTAAAGGTGCAGCGGGACACCCTTGAGATCGAGAAGGCAGATTGCTGGAAAGATGAGAAGCAAGCCATGGAAGATAAAAATTTCCAAGCTGGGTTTGATTTCTACCTTCTTGGTTTTCTTGCAAATGACCCAGATTACAACTGGGAAGAAAGGTTTGGTTCAGAAAGTGCTGAGGACATCAAACAATTTAAAATACTGCACGCGGATGCCATCTTGGCAAAGAGGATCGAGCTGGGATTGGATAAAGATCCACAGGGCGCGCCCTCAACTGAAGAGGCTCCCCTGCAATCTGAACGAATTGAAGATCCAGAGATCCAAACCATCGATCCTTCCAAACAAAACTCTGTTCCTGAAATGATCTCTCCTCTCACTGTTGTTCCCCCTGGTGATGCTAAGGACGCGCCTCCTTCTCCCCCCAAGGACGCGTCCTAAAATTTACCTTCAAGTTTATCCGAATTTATTCTAACTTTCAAGGCGCGGGTCCTTTGTAAAACCCTGCAAGTTGTAACTTAACTTTTGAACTTTATTTGCACCGTTAATGACCTTAATGTTAATTGCCAAATTACTTTTGCCGTAAAACAGCTATAGGGCGCGCCCTAACACATAGGGGGCAACCTTCGTAAAATTTTCTTTATTACTTGTTAAAACACATCTTCAAAAATTTTCAGATAATTCTTCTGTGCAAACATCATATGATGTGAAAAGTTGTTAGCTAAAATACTTGTAAACTCTTCAGTATAAATACAGGGCGCGCCCTTTAGTTGAGCGCGGCCTCTTGTGTTTTATCAGCCAATATTCTTCCAACTCTTGAAAACGTTAAAACACTTAGAATAAAAAATCTTCATTCATATTGAGGGCGCGCCCTAAGGCATTACCCTTTTTCCAATATTCCTTTTACTTGTCAATTATTGCTTGGATTTAGACAGAATTTCACAGGGCGCGCCCTAAGGCATAGAGCACGACCTCTTGTAAGAATCTTCAAAAAACTTGAAAAACTGTCTTGATAAACTTTATTAATCCTCAAATAAACTCAAATCTCAACAGAACAAGGGAAGGTATACATGAACTACCCCCCGAGCTAAGGAGAATAAACTTCAAAAAAGCGTAGAATAAAAACAGCAAGTCTCGACTAGAACTAAAGAAGGCGTACGTGTACTACCCCCCTAGACTAGGAGAAGATTTATTTATGCTAGTCTATAACTTAAATATAAGCCTTCATACAATAGGGGGTCAAAGCCGCACCCTACTGATAATATTTCCTCAGATGCTCTGCATTCCATGCCCTTGGGATTGTGTTGCCATCCAAGTCTTCTAGATGATAAGTCCCTTCCCAGATGATAGACTTGATCTTGTAAGGTCCTTCCCAGTTAGGACCAAAGACTCCATGCGCTGCTACCCTTGTATTTGGCATAACTTTCCGCAGAACTAGATCACCCACCTTAAAAGGTTGAGCCTTCACCTTCTTGTTATAATACCGTGCAGCCTTCTGCTGATAAGTTGCCAATCTCAACTGCGAATTAGCCCTCATTTCTTCTAGGAGATCAAGATTTAATCTTTGATTAACCATATTTGATTTTTCATCATAAAAATCTCTTCGGAATGACCCTGCTCCAATCTCCACTGGCACCATTGCTTCACATCCATAAGACAATATGAAAGGAGATTCTCCAATTGTGGTTCTTGGAGTCGTGTTATATGACCATAAGACCATGGGAAGTTCTTCAGGCCAATTCCCTTTGCTTTCTTCCAACTTCGTCTTCAAGGTGTGCTTGATTATTTTGTTGACAGCCTCTGTCTGCCCATTGCTTTGAGGGTGATACACAGCTGCAAATTCCTTCTTTATCCCCAAATCATCACACAATTTTCTCAATTCCTTGCTATCAAACTGCTTTCCATTATCCGACACAAGTTTATACGGAATTCCAAACCTGCACACAATATAGTTGAAAACAAAATCTCGAATCTTTCTTGCTGTAATTGTGGCCAGAGGCATTGCCTCCGCCCACTTGGTAAAGTAATCCACAGCAACAACAGCATATTTCACTCCTCCTTTGGCTTTAGGAAGCTCTCCGATAAGATCTATTCCCCACATAGCAAATGGCCACGGACTCATCAAGGAAGTCAAAGTGGTAGCAGGGCTGGTAGAGTAATTGGCGAACCTTTGACACTTGTCACATGCCTTAACAAAGTCGTAAGCATCCTTCTTCAAGGTAGGCCAATAATATCCTTGCCTTAACACCTTCATTGCCAACGAACCACCCCCCGAGTGATTGCCGCATATACCTTCATGAATTTCCCTAAGAATGTAATTGCATTCATCTCCATCTATACACTTGAGAAGTGGTTGATTGAAACCCCTTTTATATAACATCCCATCATACTCCACGAATCTTGCTGCTTGATACTGAAGCCGCCTGGCCTCCAGCTTTTCACTTGGAAGTATACCTTCTCGGATATATTTTTGAATGGGAGTCATCCAAGTAATATTGGGAATAGATTCCACTTCCATGACTTCAACCTCCGGAATGCTAGGTACCTCCTGTACTTGCAGAGGTACTGTCCCCAATAGCATAGCGTCTTTCTGTGACCCCAACTTGGCTAACACATCTGCACTACAGTTCTCATCTCGTGGAATACACTCTACCCGTACTTCTCGGAACTTTTTGATCAATCGTTGAGCGCACCTCATGTAAAGCTCTGTCCTTGGACCTCTACACTGAAATCCACCTTTTACTTGTCCAACCACTAGTTCTGAATCACTTAACACACTGAGATTCACTACTTTCATCTCCAAAGCCATCTTTAGCCCATTAACCAAGGCTTCATACTCGGCATCATTATTGGTCGCCTGAAATTTGAAGTGAATAGCACTCATAAGTTGATTCCCTTCGGGGGTAAACAAGATTATTCCTGCTCCAGCCCCTCCATTGTTGACAGCTCCATCTACTTGTAACTTCCACCAAGGTTGAGGAACTTCTTCAAATGGGGTTGCCTTCTTAAGCAGAACTTCAGGCTCAATCAATACAATTGATTTTTCTTCATTTTCCGACTCGAATTCAAGAATGAAATCAGCTAAAGCTTGACCCTTTATAGCTATCCTTGGAGTATATTCCAAATCAAATTGTCCCAGCTCAACTGCCCATTTTAACATTCGACCAGAGGTTTCCGGCTTGTGGAGAATTCCTCTCAATGGATATGCCGTACGAACTTCAATTTTGTGAGCCTGAAAATAAGGACGAAGCTTCCTTGACGCCAAAACTAAGGCATAAACCAACTTTTCCATGCTAGTATATCTGGTTTCCGCATCGAGCAAACGTTTACTCACATAGTAAACCGGAGACTGATGATCAACTTCTTCTCTTACTAATACCGCACTGATAGAATGTTCTGAAACTGCCAAGTATAAAATTAACGTCTCTCCTTCCACGGGCTTAGCTAAGAGAGGGGGATTTCCCAAATGCTCCTTTATTCTCTGAAAAGCTTCCTCACACTCAGATGTCCATGCAAAATCTTTGGCTGCCCCCTTTATCGCCTTGAAGAATTCTCTGCATTTATCCGACGATTTTGAAACGAAACGATTAAGGGCTGCTATCCTTCCCGTTAGACTCTGAACTTGCTTTACACTAGACGGAGATTTCATGTCAAGAAGAGCTTTTATTTTTGCTGGATTTGCCTCGATTCCACGATGATTAACAATAAATCCTAGAAACTTCCCGGATTCTACCCCAAAGACGCATTTTTGAGGATTCAACTTCATCCTAAACTTCCTCAAAATCTCGAACATCTGTTCCAAATGCTTTACATGGTCTTCTGCTTTTAAGGATTTAACAAGCATATCATCCACGTATACCTCCATGGTTTTCCCTATCAAATCCTTAAACATCATGTTCACCAATCTTTGATAGGTTGCGCCAGCATTGATTAACCCGAAAGGCATTCCAATGTAACAATACAATCCTCGATCTGTAATAAAGGAAGTGTGCTCCTGATCCGGCTCATACATAGGAATCTGGTTGTAACCAGAGTAGGCATCCATGAAACTTAAAAGAGCATGTCCTGCCGTGGCATCTACCAACTGATCAATCCTCGGGAGTGGAAAGCTATCCTTCGGGCATGCCTTGTTCAGATCAGTGAAATCCACACAAGTTCGCCATTTCCCATTTGGTTTTTTCACAAGAACCGGATTAGCCAACCAATCTGGATAATATGACTCCTTGATTAGCCCAACATCTAGAAGTCTATCCACCTCTTCTTTCAAGGCTACGGCTCTCTCTCCACTTACTGGCCGGCGTTTCTGGCGAATTCCCTTCTTGGTGGGATCGATATTCAGACGGTGACACATAACCTTCGGATCGATCCCAACCATATCAGCATGACTCCAAGCAAAAACATCCAGATTGTTTAAAAGGAAATTAGTGAGCATGCCTCTTAACTTGGAGTTCAACTGCGATCCAATCTTCAGAACCTTAGTTGGATCCCTCTCATCCACCAAAATAGAAATTGTATCCTCTGCAGGACCAGTCTTTTCCACTGGTTGCGGTGTCCTTGGGTCAAGGTCGAAATCAAAACTTCGAGGATCTTCAACTGGTGCTACGTCTTTGGAGGGCACGTCCTCTTTAAGAGGGAAGTCTTCCTCAACAAGGGTATGCACCAAACCTTCAAGCAACATTCGTCTCCCTTCAACCTGCTCACCCTGGAGATCAAACGAGATTACTTCCTCTGCATCTTCCTCTATTTCCTCCAAAATTCCTTCCTGAAGCTCATCAAGAACCAAAGTATCATCCTCGGGGCGCGCCCTGTATAGCGGTTCTTCCTCTTCAGGTTCCTGGACAAGATAATGGGCTTTCACCTCTTCTGGGACAACACTCATGACTCCGGAACCACTCTCACGCAGGGCGCGCCCTCCATCCTGCTGCCTTCTAAACCCTTTAATCGCCTTATGGTAGCAATCTCTGGAGTCGTGCTGAGAGCCCCGTACAGTTCCCACACCATTTGGCGTAGGAAATTTCATCGCAAGATGATAGATGGAGGTCACAACTTTCATTTCCTTCAACAGGGGTCGTCCTACTAGAGCATTATGTGAGGAATCCACATTCAAAATCATGAAATCCATCATTTGCGTCACAGAAAGGTTTCCTTCCCCAAGAGTTACCGGTAATTTAATAGCTCCCATAACTTTTACCGATTCTCCTGAAAAACCATAGATCCATCCGTTGTCTTGAATCATGTCTTTGTCTAAGAGTCCTAGCTTCTTATAAGTACTGTAGTAGAGTATGTTCACCGAGCTTCCATTGTCCACGAAAACCCGATGGACATTCTTCGAACCAATCTGAATTGCTACTACCAGAGCATCATTATGAGGATGATGTACCCATCTAGCTTCTTCTTCAGTGAAAGTAATGTCAGCACATTCTCCCTTGAACAATTTAGGTGGCCTCAATTCCAAACTATTCACATTTGTGAGAGGTCGATACCTCGCTTCCCTGGAATACCTCTCCATAGCGTGATTGCTATCTCCCCCTAAATGGTGTCCTCCAAAGATGGTGTGAATACTTCCTTCTTTGACGAATTTCTTTTCTTCTAGCTTACCTTCTCCGTGGAGGGCGCGCCCTCCGTCTCTCCTGTCGGGATTCTCCCTATGCTTCTTCACCTCCCTAACAATCCATTCCGTCAGGTATCCTTCCTTAATCAAATCTTCAATCTCTTCCCTGAGTTGACGACATTCATGTGTGTTATGCCCTGCGGATTCATGGAATTCACAATACTTTTTCTTATCCTTGCTCTGCCAGGAAGTCAATGGTTCCGGCTTTCTGAAGAACCCTTTGTTCTTATTCACCTCAAAGATATGTTCAATAGAAGCTGCTAAAGGAGTATAGTTACCTGGCCTTTGATCGTAAGCGTATGTATCAGGTGGACCCCAACTCCTTCCAGTTTCAGTTAGATTTATCCGGTTCGCACCAGTTGCTATACGACGGGTAGGACTGGGAGACCTATCCTTCCTTTTACCAATCTTTGCCTTGGAACCATTCTGACTGTCAGTTTTTCGGTTGTCTGCCAAGGATTGTTCCACAATTTTGAAAGACTCAGCTTGTGCAAACACATCAGCCAACGTAGGTGGATCACGTCCTTGAAGATGTTTCCAGAAATCTGTTCCCACCGACAATCCAGCAATTAAGAAACTCTTGAGTGTTTCATCTGTCGCTCCTCTCACCATAGTGGATTCCGAGTTGAATCTCTTGAAATAGGATTGCAAACTCTCTCCTTCTCTTTGTTTGATGTTGGCCAAGGTCGTGACCGGAGGAGCATATTTTACCGTAGCCTGGAACTTAGTCAAGAACAAGTTCCTCATCACCTGCCATGATGTAATTATCCCCGGACCAAGCTTCTGAAACCATTGCTGAGCACTCTCCCTGAAAGTTGCCGCCAACAATCGACACCTAGCCAGTTCTGTAACTTGATAGACATCCATCTCAATATCGAAACGTCCAAGGAATTCCACAGGGTCTGCATTTCCATGAAATCGCAAATCATTAGTCATCGATCTATACCCAGCAGGGAGCTGCGCCTCTCTAACCTCAGTTGAGAAGGGAGAAGATGTTGGAGCAGTTGCAGATATTCTTCCTCCGTCTAGGTGAGCAAGGAGTTTCTTTAAGTCATCCACATTAAATGTTCCCACTCCAGGTATATTCTGGATATTTGGTTGTTCCACAGTCTGAGTACCCCCCGGGGGCGGAGGTGGCGGTGGAGCCGCCGTCTGAACACCTCCTTGAATTTCAACTTGTGGTTGAGTCACAACCTCTTGAGTTTGAATTTGATGACCCTCGGGATTTCCATGAGGTTGTGGATTCCCTTGAGAACCTCTCTGATACTGTTCTCCCGAGCGAGAGTGCGTCCTCGACCTGGACTCACTGGAAGTACTTGAGGGAATTTGATGGATGCGGGGGGTTCTCCCCCCTGAGGGCGCGCCCTGATTACGGGGGCGCCTGTTTCCCTGGTGCCAATCCATTCTTCTGTCACCGTTATCACGGTTTCTTCTTTCAGTATTATCACGATGAGGAGTTCGGTGGAATCCAAGGGGCCGCGACCTGTTTTGAACAGGGGGCACGCGCTGTGGATTATTATTTCGAGCAAGAGTTCTTTCATGTCCAAGGGGCCGCGACCTGTTGTCAGGGGGCACGCGCTGTGAATCATGGCTTTGAGGAAGGGCTCGCTCATGTCCAAGGGGCCGCGACCTGTTATCAGGGGGCACGCGCTGTGAATCATGGGGCCTCGACTCCATATATTTGTCTTTCTTCTGAAGCTCGAGGAGCACCATCCTTAAATCATCGTCATCAAGCCTTATTCCAAGGCGTTCTTTCAAGCTGGCAAAATCTCTCCTTTCTTTAGGATTTGCTCTTCGTCCCTTTGAATCTCATGAGGAGTGCGCCCTGAACGGTGAGGATGAGGGCGCGCCCTCTCTTGAGGATTCACCAACCTGCGCTCAGAATTATTTTCACTAGGATATTCAATAATAGGATCAGAATAATCTAACCTTCGAGGAGTAACCAGCTGAAATCTCTTTTCATGACTTTCCTCCCCCCTTCGAGAATCTTCCACGGTCTGAGGGGATTTCCCCGATCGGTGATGATTTCGTGGGATACTCCGAGATTTTCTCCTTGATTCTTGCTCTTCCTCCACCGAACCCAATCTCGCCCCGAAACTATTTATGGCATCTTGCATAACATACAGCTGTTCCATTAATGCCGAATTACTGATGAGAACGGGCGGCTGTCCGCCGATGGCGGCCGGAGTTCCTTGATGTCGCGGAGGAGCAGCTATATTTTCCGGGACGTAAGCTTCATGTCGCGCTCGGTTATCTCCCAAGCTATCTTCAGAATCGTAACCATCTTCTCCTTGAGAACCTCTGCCCTGATTGTGAGACATCTTTTCCTCCTAAGATGTAGATCTTGATTGGCTCCCCTCCTTCTAGCGCCAATTTGTTGACGGAGGAATTTGGGAACAACAAAATTCGAGGTACGTCGCCGGAAACAAGATCTGATGCGGTGGTTCTTTGCCGGAGAAAACGGTGGTGTGTGGTTGTTGAGCGTAATTGGTGGCTGAGATTGATAGGGTTAGTGGCGGCTATTTGTGAGCTCTCGACTTCCAACCCCTCAATCGGCCTACGTACCCCGGTATTTATAGGGGATCAAGCCAGACGTAGTTCTTGGAGAACAAGAAACCCAAATGGGCTTGGATAACGGACCAGCTTCCGGAATGTTCTACTATGAGGCCTAACCACAAAGGCCCAAGGCTCATCCAAGATCTCAAGACTTCACGGATAAGGAAACTTCCCCCGTCGAGGACTAGTCCTATCCGTTACCAGCTATTTCTTGATTTCAAGGATGCAGGTATAGCCGTGGTTTACCCCAAGTGCAGAACGCATCCCTGTCCCCCGAATGAGAAGCACCCACCAGATAGCAGGACAGGTGATCCAGAGCTTTTGGGTGCAAAGTGCAGGATTACTCCAAAGTTCCCCAATGAGAGCGCGCCCATTGGCTACAGGAACAGAGCTCCCAAAGCACACACCAGAAAGTCCCCATCTTTCCACCTTAGGGCGCACGGATGCCTCCCTTAGCGTCTAAGAAGGGTCCTTATATCCAGGCAAACCCCTGGAGGCCTTCTGCGACGGACATCCCCCTCCTGAGATACGACAGGAGGGAATTCTTCAACTTATGGAATTCAAACTTGAATGGAATCCACACTTGAGTGGAATCCTAGGAGAGATTTCTTCAATGCCTTCTCAGAAAATTAACTTGAATAAATTTATCCCCATATTTCATATTTAGGGCGCGCCCTAACTATAAGAAAAGAGAGGGCGCGGCCTAATTTCTCCAACTTGAGTCAAAATCCTAACTTATTCTAGAATTCCCCCAAATTGAACCCACATTTGGCCCGAATCCATCTTGAAAATACCCGAACCGAATTTTGGCTATAACAGGTAACAGAAGTGAAACGCGATTGGATATCATTCTCTTCACAATACTTCTTGAACTCATCATTGTTAAACTGAGTTCCATTGTCCGTAACCAGGATTCGTGGAATTTCACATCTGCATATTACACTTTTCCAGAAGTGCATTACTTGTTTGGTGGTTATCTTGGCTGAAGGTTTAGCCTCAATCCACTTGGTGAGCCTTCCATTATCTTTCGGGCTATGAAATATGTTTCTTCAGCGGGTGTTCCATCAGGGCTTCAACGTTTGTCTTTATCCAGGGTCCTTCAAGGACTTAAACTCTTATCTGCTGTAACCTAACTCTACCATTCGGGGTATGCATTCGTTTGTTTTCATTCGTGTATTCTTTTATTTTCTGTACTTGGTCTTCTTTGACTCACACATCAGGTGCTTGGCACATAAATAAAATCACAATCAATGAATGGAAAACAAACTTGCATTAATAACTTGAAATGGGTTCAACCCTTACATAGAGTACTACTGTCCTACTCGGAGCAACATGCTCTGCAATGGTTTTAATGAACCTTATTTCTACTTCTACTATATAAATATGAAGCTAAGTCCTACTAGGATAACTTAAGCTCAATCGGGGTTTCGCAAGACTAGGCATGCACCACTTGATTTTGTTTTTTATGCTCCATCAAAATAGAGCACCCACCACTCCTTCTGGTCTCCTCATTCTTATTCTGCAGTTCACTTCCTGCTCGGGGTACTACCTCCTGCCCCCCAACTTCTTGGTTGCCAATGGTACACTCAACCACAAAGTCAGTTAACGCCTTAGCCTTAATGGCTGTCTGAGGCTTCTGTGTGATGTCCTCTGCTAACCTTTCTTTGTGTTCCTTACCACTGTGGACTTCCATGTCTTCAATCGGAAGGACCTGCCCCCCGACTCCATCAGGCCTTAACGAGGCTACATAACAGCTTCGTGCCATCTTCTGATCACCTTTATGTTCTCCAACACCATTCCTGGTAGGGAACTTGATCTTCACATGATAGGTTGAGGCAACAGCCTTGAATGCATGAAGTCCAGTCCTTCCAAGGATAGCGTTGTACGTTGAAGACGCCTTGATTACCAGGAAGTTCAACATCCGAGTGGCCTCCTTGGGCTCTTGCCCAATAGTTACAGGCAGCTGAATAGTCCCTTCAACTTTGGATTTTATTCCATTAAATCCGTATATAGGCATGTTATTGGGGGTCAACTGAGAATCAGTGTATCCCATCTTCACAAATGCATCATGAAACAGAATGTCAACGGAAGCTCCATTGTCTATCAAGACTCGCTTCACCTCCGAGTTTCCAATCACAGGAGTTATGACCAACGGGTCATCATGGGGGAACTTCACCCCTTCCAAGTCTGAGTCATCAAAGCTAATCGCTACCTCAATTTTTGCACGCTTCGGGGCCTCTCCCACGATGTGCAACACCTCTCGAGCATAAGCCTTTCGAGAGTTCCTAGTTGTCCCGGCCGCAGTCGGGCCTCCTGAGATCATGTTGATTACTGGCCCTCGGGGCTGTGGGTTGCGATCTTGATCGTCATCCCTTCTATTATAGTCTCTTCTCTGGTTACCACGGTCTTCACCCTTAGTGAAGTGCCTCAGCTTCCCTCTACGGATCAAAAACTTGATCTCATCTTTGAGTTGCTTGCAATCGTCAGTGTCATGCCCCACGTCTCTATGGAATCTGCAATACTGATCTTGGTTTCTCTTTGCGGGATCACCCCTGAGTGGCTTCGGCCATCTGAAATCCTTATCATTCTCAATGTCCAACAAGATTCGACTCCTAGGAGTATTCAACCTTGCATACTCAGTGAACCTTGACCCTTGGTTCTTCTTAGGGGCAGAGTCGGAATCCTCGCTAGTTCGGGGATACTTGTCCCTAGCATCATACTCTTGATCATCATAGTCCTGGTCTTGCTTTCGCTTCTTGGAGTCATTGTTACCTCCTCCTCCACCTACGGTGGTTTCCTTCTTCAAGCTATCCTCAGCTTTAATATACTTATCAGCCCTTCGTTGGAGCTCAGCCATGTTCTCAGGGGGATGCTTCGCCAATGATCTCTTGAAGAAGAGGTCAGTGGTTCCGTGTTCCAGGGCTACCATTGCCACCTTATTTTCCAAATCAGTGATGTTCAACGTCTCCTTAGTGAATGGCTTGAGGTAATCCCTCAGATTTTCGTTCTTTCCTTGTACCACATACATAAGAGACGCGGAGCTCTTCTCATGTACCCTTCCGCTAATGAATTGGCTAATGAAGGCGGCACTCAACTCCTTAAAAGAGCCAATAGAGTTTGCAGGTAGACGGCTATACCGTCTTTGAGCCATGCCTGACAGAGTTTGAGGGAACGCTGAAAGGCATATGACTCAGCCTATTTGTAGTTCGAGGATCCTAATCCAATTAAACTAGATTGTAATAAGTATATAATATCAACTGTCACAGGAATCTCAAAAGATGATAACCGTCAGAAGAAAAATCAACAAGTCAATCTATAGTTTTGATGTTTTACACTGGAAGAAGATTCAGATATCTGATCAGGCCTCAAGGTAGCATTGAAACAAGTGGATTTATTTAAGAAGACAGAGATTTCTATTAGTGACAAGAAACAATTTCAGTACCGAATGATTGATGAGAGTGAAGAGTATAAAAAGACCACAGTGTTAAAAGTCACGATGAAGAACAGAGATTGGAGTTAGTCGTTCATGAACCAGACAGTACATCGAGCGTCAACATCATGCCAGTGTATGTTCCTTATCATAATTACGTGGTTTTCAGCGGAGTATTGACTATTAAAGAATTTATATTAATTCTATTTTAATTGATTAAGTCAAGTAATTAAGTTAATAAATAAATTAATTCTATCAGAATTAATATATTTGTTAAAGTGATTATTAGATTAATTAAATAAGAATTAATATGAAAAAGGATTAATTAGTTAAATGATTTTTAATAAGTCATTTAATTAATTATAAACTGAAAAATATGGTGATATAACTATCAAACTGATAGTTATACCGATAGTCATATTCAGTTTATAAAGGAGATAGTCATATTCAGTTCAAAGGAGATAGTCATATACAGTTCAAAGGAGATAGTCATATACAGTTCAAAGGAGATAGTCATATTTCATTCAGATGGTAAGTTATACCGAATGTTATATTGACATGGTAAGTTATACCGAATGTCATATTGAGCTGGATTGTTATACCGAAAGTCATATTTAAACTGGACAGTCATATTACATTCAATTGACAGCCATACCGATTGTCATATTAATGTAAAATGATTGTCATATCAGTTTAAACTAAGTAATATGACTATGGCTGTGTATTTAAGGAAACAGAATGCAGAAGATCATTATCAGTCGAGCTCATAACAGAAAATACACACAGCAGCCATTCTCTCTCTCTCTCTCAAGCTCAAGAACACCTTCAAATTTAATTCTGTAAATTCAAGTTCATCTCAGTTGTAATATCCTATCCATTGGAACTTGTTTACTTGTGATTCTTGTACTACTAGCGAATTAAGTTTCCTAGTTCACAAATTGATATCTTGATTTTATTAACTAAATTAGCAAAGTTCATGTTGAATTTTCTAATTAGTTATTAATTACTTGATAATCATTTGGACTGATTTTGTAACACCCATCAAGTTAATATATTGTTATATTCAACTTGAAATTTATGTTATATTATTCCGCACAAAATATTCGTTTAAGTGAAAATTATTTAACGAATAAATTTTAAGAAAATGGTATAGATTGTATTCAACCCCCCTTCAACAATCTTATCGGACCTAACAATTGGTATCAGAGCCTATTGATTGATACACAAATCAAGATCCTAATTTTACTCAATCAAAAATCAAGCTCGAATTTTTAACTCTCTTAAAAATTCATCATGTCAGCCAAAGGCAATGTTAAAATTCCTATCTTTAATAAAGATAACTATGATATGTGGAAAAACAAAATGGAGTTATTTCTTGATGTAGCAAATCCAAGATTTTTGTGGGTTTTGGAAAATGGACCAGTAACTCCCATGCAACATGATACTGAAACAGTTGTAAATGGAACTGTAACAGTCCCTGCCAAATCCTATCCAAAGGACCCTAAGAACTATACCTCTGAAGATAAGGAGGAAGCTGGATTGGATAAAAATTTGAGACTCATTCTATTGGATTCCCTAGATGCTGTAATGTATAGCCATGTGAGGAATTGTAAAACTGCTAAGCACATCTGGGAAACTATTGAGGTCATTAATGAAGGGACTGATGAAGTCAAGGAAAATAGACTACAAATTCTAACTTCTGAATATGAACACTTTAGAGCTGGCCCTAATGAAGGCATTCAGGAAGTGTTCGAAAGGTATAACAAGATAATCAACAACTTGCAAGTTCATGGCAAGCAATATACTCAGAAGGAGATCAACATGAAGTTTTTACTAACTATGCCTACTCACTTGGAGCATAGAATCACTGCCATCAGAGAATCTAGAGATCTAACTCAGGTTGCTCTTGAAAGGCTGTTTGGTGTTCTGAAAACATATGAATTAGAACAAGTACAGCAAAAGGAATTCTATGGCAAAGGCAGAATGGCAAATTCTTCTACAGCTCTAGTGGTTGAGGTTCCTAAGGAAGTGGAAACTAAAGTTGTTCAACCTAACAGTTTCAACAAGGAACAAACTGAAGTAGAACTTGGCCAAACACCAGCTACTCAGGATGGTGGAGAATTTTATTCACTTGAAGAGCTGGATCAATTGGAAGATGAATCTATGGCAATGATGGTGAGACAATTTAGTAACTTCAGATTCAGAAGAAATCCAAAGTTCAGGTTTAAGTCAAATAACAGATTTCAGAGAGGAGGTTCTTCATCCTCTAGTAACAGGGGAGGTTATAAAACTGGAACTGTTGACAGAAGCAAAATCCGTTGTTTCAATTGTAATGAGTTGGGACATTTTGCTACTGAGTGTCAGAAACCCAAGCAAGCACAGAAGAAAGATTATGCTTCTGAAAAGAAGAAAAGTGGAAGAGCTTATGTAGCTGCTGGTAAAAGCTGGGATGACACAGATAGCGAAGATGAAGAATATGGAAACTTTGCGTTGGTGGCAAATGCTGAATCTTCAACTTATTATACCACACCGGTAATTCTTACTGATGCTCAGTTAATTGATAGTTTACGTAGTTCCTTGAATAATGCACAAAGAGGATACGAGAGAATAAGTCTTGTTAACACTAACCTTGAAAATCAAATGTTAGACTTAAAAAAGGTGCAGGTTAATCAAGATAAGAATATAGAAGAAATAGCTCGACTTAACTACAGAGAAAAGGGTCTAGGAGAATACATGGTAAAACAAGTTGATAGGATTGCTGAACAAGAAACCAAGATTAGAGAACTTGAAACACAGGTTAGAGCTTGTTATAATACTGTTAAAGTTTCTAAAGATTTCTTCAACAAACAAGCAGTAGAACGAACTGTAGGAATAGGATTTGATTACAGTCAAGCTAATGGTTCTTTGAGTAATCATTCTCCTAATTCTATCCTAGCTAAAGAAAGAGGTATACCACATATTCTCAAGAATGTTGAAAAACCAATGTTTTCAAAATCTGATGCTGGTCCACCAGATATTCGTTCTATGGTTATACAAGAAGAAATGAGAAATGAGGATAGTGCAAATGGCACAGTCCTTGTTAAGAATAAATGTGTTAAGGATAAAACTGTTAAGAACTCTAATACAAAGAATGTGTCATCCAAGAAAAATGTCACAGTCTTTGTTAAGGCTAAATCAGTTGAGGACGTTAACACAACAAATGTTTCATCCAAGAAAGATGTACCTAAAGTACCAGTCAAAGTTGTTGAATCAGCTAGTTCTTCTAAGACTGGATTAGGTAGTAATAAGTTAAAACAGAAAAATACCATGTCTACTATTGATTCTAATCATAAAGCATGTGGTATTATCAACTGTATGTCTTGTGCTTTTAACAGTATGCGTGCTTATTTTAATGGTAATTATGCATGTGTTAAACAGAATGCTCCTCGACAGCACATGAACAGGAACAATAATGTTTGATCTAAGACTGCTTTTCCTCCTCAAGTTAGGAGAGAGACATTTGCACCTAAGACTAAACAAAAGATTACCAAGAATGTCTACCAGGTCAAATGTCCAGTCAATGACACAAGTGTTACTGCTGCGAGAGAAACATGGATACCCAAGAGTAAACAAAAGATTTTCAAATCTGTTTATAAGGTTAAATGTTTATTGACTAAAGAGGTTAAACTTAAAAATGTTGTTTTGCCTGATAAAGGTCAATACTTTAAATACGCAGGACCCAATCAAATTTGGGTCCCGAAGAAGGTTTAACTCATTTGTCATTGCAGGGTATTGAACAGGTTGATCGAGTAACCTGGATCTTGGACAGTGGATGTTCAAGGCATATGACTGGAGATAGAACCCTGCTGACAAATGTGGTGGAGAAGGCCGGCCCAGTAGTTACCTTTGGAGATAACAGCAAAGGTAGAACTGATGGATATGGCAGACTTGAAGCTGGAAATGTTATCATTGATGAAGTTTCTTTTGTGAAAGGACTTGAGCACAATTTGCTCAGTGTCAGTCAATTCTGTGATAAAGGTTATGAAGTTCATTTCAACAAGAAGAATTGTCTAATTTCACACAAGAGACATGAAAAGCCACAACTGACAGGAGTTAGAAAAGGCAATCTGTACGTAGCCAATATGAACTCAGGAAGCACTGAAGAAGTCACTTGCTTCTACACTAAAGCATCTAATGATGAGAGTTGGCTATGGCACAAGAAACTTTCTCATCTTAATTTTAAGACAATGAATTCTCTTGTCAAAAGAGAATGGTGAGAGGTTTGCCTTCAATGGAATTCACTCAAGAAGGACTGTGTGATGCATGTCAAAAGGGCAAGCTAAAAAGGGCAAGTCACAGGAGCACTGATACATCTTCAATAACTGAACCATTACAATTACTTCATATGGATTTGTTTGGTCCAGTTAATGTGATGTCTATGTCAAGGAAGAGATATGCTCTAGTGATTGTTGATGATTTTTCAAAATACACATGGGTTCTGTTTTTGAATTCTAAAGATGAGACTCCACAACTGGTGATTGATCACATTAAATTAATTGAGCGAGATTCTACGTATCCAGTGAGAGCTATAAGATCAGACAATGGAACTGAATTCAAGAATGCAGTTCTAAATGACTTTTGCACTGAGAAGGGTATAACCAGACAATATTCAGCTCCAAGAACTCCTCAGCAAAATGGGGTAGTGGAAAGAAAGAATAGAACCTTGATTGAAGCTGCACGTACTATGCTAAGTGAGTCAAGGCTTCCATTGTACTTTTGGTCTGAAGCCATCAATACTGCGTGCTATACCCAGAATCGAACTCTAATCAATAAAGATCAAATGAAGACACCCTATGAAATTATGGCTGATAAAAAACCTTCACTCAAATACTTTCATGTATTTGGAGCAAAGTGCTTTGTGCTTAAAGAAGGTGATGATCAAGGTGGTAAATTCGATACCAAAGCATTTGAAGCAATTTTTATTGGTTATTCAATGAGAGCATACAGGGTGTATCTGATTGATGAACAGAAGATGATGGAAAGTGTCAATGTAACATTCGATGACACTAAACTCCCTAGTATCCAAACTGAGAATCCATCTGAGAAGCTATCTTTCGATGACATGACAGATACAGATTCAGATGATGACAATGCACCTGAGATTTTTGCTGATGCTAATGACAACAATGATGATAAGGGTAATGGTGATGAAATCGATGCTAGTAGTCAAAATTCCCCTGACTCTAATAATCAATCATCATCTAGTCAACCTAGCAACAACTCAGGGGGAGAAAATGAAGGGTCAACTGGTCACACACAACATCCCAATAAAGGTCAAGGCGAATCATCAAGATCTAATCTTCCCAGACAGACTGTTTGGAATAGAGCTCATCCTTTTGAGCTAATTATTGGTGATCCAGTTGTTGGTGTAAAGACTAGAAGAGCTTTTCAGAATCAGTGCAATTATTCAGGGTTTCTATCTGAAATGGAACCTAAGAAAACTGAAGAAGCTCTTTCTGATTCTGATTGGGTGATTGCTATGCAAGATGAACTCAATCAATTTAAACAATAAGAAGTTTGGAAGCTGGTACCCAGACCTACAGACAGACCAGTAGTTGGCACAAGGTGGGTATTCAGAAACAAACTTGATGAAGATGGCACAGTGACGAGAAATAAAGCAAGACTGGTAGCAAAGGGTTACTCCCAATCTGAAGGCATTGACTATGATGAGACCTATGCTCCAGTGGCTAGACTTGAGGCCATAAGAATATTCTTGGCATTCGCAGCATTTTCAAACTTTAAAGTTTATCAAATGGATGTCAAGAGTGCTTTCTTGAACGGCAAGCTAGATGAAGAGGTTTATGTAGAACAGCCCCCTGGCTTTGAAGATCCAGATTTAATTGACTATGTCTACTTCCTTTTCAAGGCTGTCTATGGTCTTAAGCAAGCACCAAGGAAATGGTATAACACTCTCTCTGAATTTTTACTTGAAAATGATTTTGTTAGAGGTGTCATAGACAAAACTCTCTTCACAAAGAAACATAAGAATGATACAATTATAGTCCAAGTCTATGTGGACGATATAATATTCGGGTCTACTAATGATCTTTTGTGCAAGAAATTTGCGAAGTTAATGCAGGGTAGATTTGAAATGAGCATGATGGGTGAGTTGAAGTTCTTTCTTGGTTTGCAAATAAGTCAAAGGACAGATGGAATATTTATCTGTCAATCCAAGTATGTCAAAGAGCTTCTCAAGAAGTATCAAATGGAGGACTCTTCTTCAGCAAAGACACCATCATCCACAACTGTCAAATTTGGAGCATGTGAAAGTTCTGCCAAGGTAGATATCACAAGCTACAGAGGTATGATAGGCTCATTACTTTATCTTACTGCGAGTAGACCTAATATTATGCATGCTACGTGTTTCTGTGCAAGGTTCCAATCGGATCCTAGAGATGTTCATCTCATTGCTGTTAAACGAATTCTGAGATATCTTAAGGGTACGCCTAACCTAGGCATCTGGTACCCTAAAGATTCTGGTTTTAATCTTGTTGGATATACAGATTCTGACTATGCAGGAAGTGTTGTGGATAGAAAAAGCACATCTGGGAGTTGTCAATTCCTAGGTGGTAGACTAGTTTCCTGGTACAGCAAGAAACAACAGACAGTTTCCAACTCAACGGTTGAAGCTGAATATATAGCTGCTGGAAGCTGTTGCGCACAGATTTTGTGGATCAGGAATCAACTGAGAGACTATGGCTTTGTGCTTGATAAAATTCCAATTTTATGTGATAATACAAGTGCCATAGCAATCTCTAACAATCCTGTGCAGCACACAAGAACAAAGCATATTGACATCAGGTATCATTTTATTCGAGAGCATGTCATGAATGGTACCGTGGAGTTATTTTTTGTACCCACGGAAGAACAAACAGCAGATATTTTTACTAAGTCTCTTGACGAATCCACATTTACCAGAATTGTTGGTGAATTGGGTATGTTAAATAGTCCTAGTAATTAAACTGGTTAATATCTGAGGTTTGATCTTTAATAATTTACAAGTGATTGATGTGTTAATATTTGTTATTAAATCACTTGTATAATTATTTTATCAACTTATACTCTTGCTTGTTTCATCTTAAATCATTGTTATTATCTTCTGTACATATTTTTAATTACTTATTGTATTTTTAGATTAATTCATTTTCTTTAAAAATATTTTTCTCAAATTTTACAAGCTGTAATTTATGAGAAATCTATTTTTCTTGAAAATGTTGTTGTTTTTAATTCAGTTTAATTATTTTTGTTGTTTAAATAAATCATAGTTTCTTTTTGAATAATTTTCTATATGGAAATTGTTTTATTAGAAAATTTATAGATTTATTAACTCATCAGAAATAATTATGTAAATATGTAGTATGATTATTTGATTTGATTTTATTTTATTTGATTTGTAATGTTTGTCCTTTTGTTATTAATGTTTGATTTCGTAAAAGGGACTACATGTGATCGTTTTTATAATTTTTATTAGGTTTTATAATTTTAGTGTAAGATAATTTGATATTTTTTTGGCTTGTGTAAATAATTAATGTGATTTTCTTATTAAAATTCTGTTAATATTCTAAATTTTGGTTAGTTATATTAAATGTTTTGAAGGAATATAACTTTCGGTATAACAATCTATTTGATTGTTATATTCGAAGTTGTATTAGTTATATTAGTTAAAAGTAGTGTAATATAACTTAGTAATAAAATAGATATAATTTTGTTTTTGTTTAAATATAACTGTTAATTAGTTTATAGTCATATTGTGTGTTTTTCTAGTAATATAACTATCGGTATAACTGTTGATTTATTGTCATATTATGTGTTTTTCGGTAGTTATATTAGAGATTTAAGTGATATATAACTAAATAACAAAGATAGTCATATTACGTTTACACGTAATATAACTATCGGTATGACTATCACCCGATAGTCATATCTAGATGTTTTAATATATAAATCATAGTCATATTACAGCTAAGTTATATTCTATAGTTATATTTGTGCTCTGTTCCTCTCTCTCGCGTGTTAAGTCACCGAGAACTTAATATACACACATATACACACGATTTTAGTCGAATTGCTGTCGAAATTCTGTATCAAATCATACTCAAAACACGATTCTAAGGACAATTCTTGATTACCCAGTCAATAATCATCAAAATCAAGGTTAAAATGTAAGATTTGGTCGAGGTTTTGGATTTTGAGTTTGAAAAGTTCGAATTTTTTGATCTAAAATTCTGAACAAATGGTGATGATTTTGTTAAATCTAAAAATATATGCGTGTTTGTACTGCAATCAAGATCTTTGCCTAAATTTTTCAGAATTTTTGATAAAGATTTTGATTTTTCGAATTTTTATTTATTTATTAATTCGAATTTAGTAATTTAATTGGGTTAAATTGTTGAATTTTGCAGATTTATTAATTTTAATCCCTGATTTGCAATGGCTGGTGCTTATAATAATTTTGAGCTTGTGAATCACAATTATATTGGATATTTTAATCCCGAGGATTGCCCAGTGGATCGGTTCAAGTCCTGGATAAAATTCCTAAACGATCAAAATCTCTGTAGTCATTCTATAATTGCAAATGTTCCAATGAAATTTGATCCACTCAAATTAATGTGTACTACAGCTGTCTCAGATGAAAGATCATTTTCATTCGACTTTAATAACAAGACATATACAGTGGATGAATCTGTCTTCAATGCTGCTCTGGGGCTTCCTACTGAACAATTTGCTGAAGTGCCTTCAAATGATGAGTTGACTCAATTTTTCACAAATATCAACTATCATGGTCAATTGAATCTTAAACGACCACTCAAAAGCAATCTGGTTCAAGAATGGAATATCTTCTTCGAGATCATAGCAAAGGTGTTTGCTAATTCTACAAAGAGTAACAATACTGTCATCACAGGTATGTTACAGTCAATTGGTTTCTCAATTGCTCACAATAGGAGAATCAATTTTGGCAGTTTGATATGGCCTATTCTGCTAAATCGATTGAAGAAGGCTACAAAGAACTTTGGAAAAGGTAAACTGGTTAAGTGTCATTATCCTCGGTTTTTGACACTAATTTTTAATCATCTTATGCCTAAGGATCAACCTGCTCCGTTTCCAAATGATCGAATTCAATGGTCTGGTAAACCAAACAAGAAGTTCTACACCAGGCTGTATACTTCTAAGGTCTTGTTGCATGTTCCTGTAGTCATAACACCATATATGTCTACATACATACATTTGCCAAATGTCATGCCACAGCCAGATGCTGAGATACCTTTAATTCAACAAGCTCCACAGCCTGAAGCAGAACAAGTTCCAGCACCTCAACCTGATTCTGAACCCTTGAATACTCTTGAACATCAACTTCCAGTGGATCAATCCACTCAGAATGAAGATGATGTACATGTCAATGATCAGGTATTTGACTCAACTCCTTTACAATCTCAATATCTTTCTGATAGTCAAATGATTGTGAGAAGTGACCAAGGGATTGTAAATCCACAACCTTTATCCCAGGTCAATGCACCAAACACTGATCCTAAATTCTCCAAACACTATCGTAGAAAGAAATTGTCATTCAAAAGAGCTATCCCCAATAGTGATATCTTGAGTGAAACAGATTTGCCATCACAAAAGAAAAGTAAAACCATGTCAAAGGCAATCTTAAACCCATTCATTCCTTCAAGTTCACCCCTGTTACTCACAATGGGGGAACATATTTTCGCACATGAAGCTGAAAACATTGTTATGCAAGAGGAGCAAGTTACAGTGCCTGCCATTGTTACGGCAGAAGAACCTTCACAGGTTGATCGGGATTTGCGAACTCCCATTGCACCACCACTGACCTTCCAAGAGGAGGCTAGGGTGATCTCTAGTGTAGGTACAATGGATGCAGCTCAGGATTATGAGAGGAGTGATGTGAGAATTACTTCAAATCTGAGTGAAACACTAGCACGTGAGGTGAGTGATACTCAGAGAGCGATTGAGGTGAGAGCACACAATGACACATACACTTTATCTCTCATCGCACAACTCAATCAAATGAAAGAAAGTCTTGCTCAAGCTGAAGAAGACAACAAAAACTTGAGGTTTGATATGGATAACATGAGAACTATCTTCAACAACAAAATCCATGCACTTAAACTCTCTCAACAACAAGCAGTTGAAGACTCTGGAGATGTCACAGTGGCTCAAGATCTTATTATATCATCTATGTCTAATCAGATTGAAGATCTTCAGAATAACATAAATGAGAATCACTTAACCACTGAACATCGTCTCAGTCAGATTGAAAAGCAAAGTGATCATCAAGCAAAGGGGTTGAGACACTTATATAATATCATTAGCAGAACTCACTCACTTACAGCAGAAGAGAAGAAATTCTTTGAAGGTAGTGATGGAAGTGACCCTGGAGCTGGTACAAGTCACAAGACTGTAGAGGATTCCTCAACTAAGGGGGAGAAATCTAGAGGGGGAGGAAGTGCAAGTAAAGAGAAAATTGAAGATAGGAGTGAAGGGAAGAAGAAGACAACTCATCAAGCAACATAACAGGAAGATGATGATGTAGAAGGTTTTTACTATACAGGTGAACCTGATATTGATCTGTTTGCTGACTTACAGTTTCCTGATGTTGGTGAAGAATCTGATGAACCAGATCTCAGTTTTTGGGATGATGAAGAGCAAATAATTCCTGATTCTGTTGAAACACAACAAATGAACTTTGAAGCAAATAAAGAACTCGAACAGAATGAAGCTAATCTGGCTATGAGAGAAGAAAGACTCTAGAAGACACTCGAACAGTTAGCTCATAATGAAAGACTTCAAAAGGCAGAACAGGAAGCACTTCAAAAGCAACATGCTCAAAAGCTGGAAGCTAGGAAGATGTACATCAAGTACAAAAATGGTGATAAGTGGGAACGTGCTCAAAAGGTAATTGACTCACCACAAACTTTTGACTATGATGATCGTCGGATGATTGCTATTTTTGAAAGCTTTAAAAAGAAGAACCCTATACATGATATGTATTTGAAAGCTTTAAAGACAGAAATTGTGAGAATAACCACTGCATCTGATCCTAAGAATGGTGAGCTACTTATCTTTGTTGAATGTCATAAGCTCGGATCTCACAAAGTATCGCTTCAGTTCTTCTATGATAGATCTCTGTCAGAGCTTTAGGTGTTAAGACCAAAAGTAAGAACATCTTCTGAACTAGGCATACTGCTTCATGAAAAATTTCAAGAGTTTGCTGAAAGAGCTGGTCCTGAAGTTTTAAATGACCCTCCACAAGTTAAAATTCTTAAGGGAGAAGTTATTCATACTGTTAATCTTCAGACAGACGAATTGTATACACACCTTGCCAGACATTTGGTATATGTTGAATATGCTCTTCGAAATCATGGTTTTGCATCACAAGAAAAGATTGAAGCTGCAAATCATATTCGATCCTATGCTCAGACCAACATGAAGAAGTACAAGAAGTATCAATGTGAGTTGAGAAAGAAACTTGGAATACCACTGGTTTATCCTACAGATGTGTCATCCAGAAGGGAATTACTTGTTGACTCCGAGTTGATCAAGAATCTACCTGATATGGATGAACAAGAAGAAGGAGAAATCAACGAGGAAGAAGGTGGTAAATGAAGATTAGCTCTACAAGTTATATCATTAGAGCTTTGATAGAACAAGATAGGATAATTGTCTTATATGATCAGTCTAGAGGATCATCTATCTTGTATTTATCTTTTCTGTTTGAATCTGGATAATGTTAATATAAACCAGAACTTTTACATTATTTACTTAGCATTTAAAGTGTTTTCTTTTACTTGTTTAATTGGGATTAGTTGAAGAATCCTCTAGGTATTTGCTTGTTATTGTATAACAAACAAATAGGGGGAGATTGAAAGGCATATGACTCAGCCTATTTGTAGTTCGAGGATCCTAATCCAATTAAACTAGATTGTAATAAGTAAATAATATCAACTGTCACAGGAATCTCAAAAGATGATAACCGTCAAAAGAAAAATCAACAAGTCAATCTATAGTTTTGATGTTTTACACTGGAAGAAGATTCAGATATCTGATCAGGCCTCAAGGTAGCATTGAAACAAGTGGATTTATTTAAGAAGACGGAGATTTCTATTAGTAACAAGAAACAATTTCAGTACCGAATGATTGATGAGAGTGAAGAGTATAAAAAGACCACAGTGTTAAAAGTCACGATGAAGAACAGAGATTGGAGTTAGTCGTTCATGAACCAGACAGTACATCGAGCGTCAACATCATGCCAGTGTATGTTCCTTATCATAATTACGTGGTTTTCAGCGGAGTATTGACTATTAAAGAATTTATATTAATTCTATTTTAATTAATTAAGTCAAGTAATTAAGTTAATAAATAAATTAATTCTATCAGAATTAATATATTTGTTAAAGTGATTATTAGATTAATTAAATAAGAATTAATATGAAAAAGGATTAATTAGTTAAATGATTTTTAATAAGTCATTTAATTAATTATAAACTGAAAAATATGGTGATATAACTATCAAACTGATAGTTATACCGATAGTCATATTCAGTTTATAAAGGAGATAGTCATATTCAGTTCAAAGGAGATAGTCATATACAGTTCAAAGGAGATAGTCATATACAGTTCAAAGGAGATAGTCATATTTCATTCAGATGGTAAGTTATACCGAATGTTATATTGACATGGTAAGTTATACCGAATGTCATATTGAGCTGGATTGTTATACCGAAAGTCATATTTAAACTGGACAGTCATATTACATTCAATTGACAGTCATACCGATTGTCATATTAATGTAAAATGATTGTCATATCAGTTTAAACTAAGTAATATGACTATGGCTGTGTATTTAAGGAAACAGAATGCAGAAGATCATTATCAGTCGAGCTCATAACAGAAAATACACACAGCAGCCATTCTCTCTCTCTCTCTCAAGCTCAAGAACACCTTCAAATTTAATTCTGTAAATTCAAGTTCATCTCAGTTGTAATATCCTATCCATTGGAACTTGTTTACTTGTGATTCTTGTACTACTAGCGAATTAAGTTTCCTAGTTCACAAATTGATATCTTGATTTTATTAACTAAATTAGCAAAGTTCATGTTGAATTTTCTAATTAGTTATTAATTACTTGATAATCATTTGGACTGATTTTGTAACACCCATCAAGTTAATATATTGTTATATTCAACTTGAAATTTGTGTTATATTATTCCGCACAAAATATTCGTTTAAGTGAAAATTATTTAACGAATAAATTTTGAGAAAATGGTATAGATTGTATTCAACCCCCCCTTCTACAATCTTATCGGACCTAACAAACGCCCTACACTTTAAGGCATCACTAGCAGGCTGCAGCAGCAGTGCGTTTGAGAATGTTCTGACATGATTTGCGGGATCGCCCGTTCCATCATAGGCCTTAATAGTTGGCATCTTAAATTTCCTTGAGATGTGGGCATTCATCACCTCCTCAGTAAACGGAGGTGTGGGATCGTCAGGGTCCCCAAGTGGCATCAGATCTTTGGGGTTGCTTCTGGGGGTCTCCACCCTTGTGGATTTTTCGGTTCGGGGATCAGCCTTCCTTTGCCTTCTTGAAGGCCTCTCCAAATTTATAACGGGAATCCTCTCTGCAGTTGGAGGAGGCTGAGTTTGATTCAACCTATCTTGTTCTCTTGCAATATCGTCCTTCAATTTCGAGATCTCTGCCTCGTAAGCCTTGATTTTCTCAGCAGTTGTCAAGGGGAGTCCATCATGGATTCTTCGTGTTCTTCTTAGAGGTTCCTTGCTAGCACGTCGCCTCCTCGGGGCTTCATCTCGATCATCATCCTCAGATGATGATGAATCATCAGTATAGGGACCAGAGTAATCATCATATTCTCGATCCTGGATCTGTAAGGCGTGTCCGCTTGGTCCAGGTTCCCTTCGTTGAGGGGGGTAGTTAGGCAGCCCATACATAGGGTTGGTGTTCAAAGGGAGATCCGTAGTATGGATCTGTACCCCCGTGCGATCAACGTTACCAAGAGGAGAAACCACCATCTGGAGAGGGTTAGTTTCTTGGCCTTGATGGACAATCACTGAGTGGGTCCCCTCTACATGGGGAGTCGTCCCTGGGGGCTGAGTGGGCAGAGGTTGAATGACCGTCCCTGTTGATGGGAGTATTTGTCCTTCCTCAGTGACGATGAGCGGATCAGAAGTGGCTGGTGGAGCAGAGTTAAGGGGCACGGCCTCGGTTGATGTCGTTCTTCGTGTTTGAACCATAGTTGATGTTGTCTTCCCACAGACGGCGCCAAATGTTGTGGAATAAAAAGTAGGGTATATTTATTGCTATTAACTACTAGGGTTTGTGGGAGCTTCGAGCTTTAATGGTTGTTCTTGTGTTCGTGGCTGAATCTGCCTTCACAAGATGCCTACGTACTTCGATGAATATCAAAGATCAAGCCAAAAACGTAGTTCTGAGAATGAGGGGTCAGGCCCTTTATATAGGCTGCGGGAGCCTTAGAATTATGGTAGGATTCGGAGACTAGGTGGGCAAGCCACCTCCTTGAGGAAGGTTCTAGACTCCTTCCTTGTAGGAATCAGTTTCCATGTTGAATTGGGTGCCTTGGAGGCTAAGTCAGGCAGGAGTAATATCCTTGTTTGACTCTTATTGCTGAGCTGTTTTTCACCTCCAATATTAATTACGAAATTAATATTTAAAATAGGATTTTGGACCCTGTTGGTGGGCCCCACGTTCGGACCATACCGGGTCTAATTAATGCAAAACTAAATGTGTCTTTAGGGCTTATTTTTAGCCCATATCAGTAGTGTTTTTAAAAAATGTAAATTTTAGTTAGATAAAATATAAAATTATATTTATTTTACCTAAAAATGGAAATTGATTAGTTATTTAAAAAATAAACAAGGTGAAATGTTTTAACTAAAAAAGCAAATTGATTAGTTATTGGGAGGGATTGTATTTATAATTTTTAAAAAAATTGGTGTCGTACCGACCAATAGACCATCCAAATTTTTAATGTTTCGCTTTTAATAATGTAGTAAAAATTTAAGGGAAAAGATAATCTAAAGGTCACAACAGAAAATTTTTCTATTAATACGTCTTGAATTCATAATATTTAAACATTTAATTACAAATCCAACCATACTGATGTTATTATTAAGTTAAAATAAATAAATGTGCAAATTTTAAAATGAATCAAAGGTTTGGATCAATCACTATTTAACAAAAAATTATCGATCAATTTTAACGTTAATATTATAAAATAAAATTATACCATTATAAAATCAATACGCTACAACTTAAATTTGCACAAAAAATATTTTACAACAATACTTTGAGTAATCTTCACATCAGTACGATCAGAATGTTGAAAAACATTCATCAAATACGATTATGGGCCGTACTAATAGAAAATTTTTCTATAATGGCCTTTAGAACCTCCAATCCCTAAATTTAAGTAATATGATTTTAAAATAATTATATAAATATACATATATATATATATATATATATATATTAACTATATTATTTTTAAATATTAGATGCACCTAATAGCTAGAAAAGGTAGTAATTGGTCTATAACATTATTATTTAACTTTATTAAATAGAATCGTTCTTAGTGTTTTTAAATATTATTATTTAATTATATTAAATAGATCATTATGCTTTGTACTTTCATTAAAAATGTTGGAGATCATTTATGTTTTGCAAGTAAAATATTGTAAAAAATATTATTACGAAACATGTTCAATGAAGATCACTATTGCAAGCAAAATTTTGAAATTATACATGTTCTGCTAACAAAATATTACAAAATATATTGTTCTACAAAACACATTTTGAATGTAGTATATACATATTTTATTTGTAAAATATACATGATTTTAAAACTTTCAGGAAAATAGAAATTTTGATCAAATATGCTTTGAAAAATAATAAATTTTTACAATATATTGTCTGCATATCTACTATGAAATGGTAATCTCATTACAACTTTTTCCAATTATAAATTTGTATATAAATATAATGTTCAACATATTATATTCAACTACAAAGTAAAATGAGTTTAGTTAAAGAATCTTGAACAACCCACGAACGAACGAGTAATATTAGGAAATCAAATAAATTTTTCAAAAAAAATCTTCAAAATGAAGTGGTCGTATTAAGTTGGCAAAATTGAAAATTTTAATTAATGAAATTTATATAAATACAAATGGATTATATTATTAACTAATAGAAAGAAGACACAATATTTAGGGGTAAAAATGAGTCAAATATGTGTGAACAATGGTATGATCAGATTCGCCTCAAATTTATAATTACTTGTTCAGATCCAATCAGGATTCGAATTAATATGTTTAAATTTTGCTCAAATTCGAATATGAATGTTCATATTTAATTTGGTTCGACTCGATTGAGTACCGAACTACTCGTTTTTGGATATTCGTATTCGAATTCGTTCAAAATAATTTTAAAAAATTAAAAATATTGGAATGATTATTTACAAAATAATAAATATGTTAATTTGTAGAACATTACTTTAATATTACTTTAAATCTTAAGTTAACAGGTAGATAAGCCGAACTTGACAGAGATAGGCGTGATTTGCTTTACATCTAAACCAAACAGAAGAACTAAATAGAGTAGCAAACTGACCAACTCCATGCTTAAGAAGATCCAAATATTTATTAAACACAAGAACATTTCTTTACAACGGTGAAGATAACAAGAAAAACGAGAGGCTTAGCAGATCTTGGAAGAGAAGAAAAAACAAAAGCACTAGTAATTAAGAAAAGCAAATTAACATCCAGAAGTTTCACTACAACTATGTTACAAGCTCTCAAGCACCTATACATGACTCCCCAGCTGAAACCCACCCTTTAGTGAGGAGTTCTACTTTGTGACTGCTGCAAGAACTGGTACCCCTTCCACCTGAACAAATTTCGCCACAACATTAACGTCGCTAATGGTAGCATAATAAGAAAATTATTATGGTTGAAGATGATTTAGATAATATGTGTTTGACGTGTCGATTTTTTACAGTTTTTCAGGATCTTCAAGGAAACAACACTCTACACATACAGATCATGATAGAAATCGTGTACATCTCACTCTCACCCATTCCGCTTTCAAGTGGAACATTGTGGATGGTTTGGTTTACATCTTTGAGGTGGATTAAATGTTACAATCACTAACTTCCCCAAACATTATATGTATGACAAGTATGCATTTTGATAATGGAAGTCATTATCTAGTACAATCAACAATTTCGATTCCAAGACAATGGTTTAGTGGAGCTGTCACCTAATTTAGATTCATGGAATATGAATAAGAATGGTATATGAGCAAGTGGCTAGTACCATGTATTTAGCACCCCAGATCTCTTCCTCAGTGGCAGGAACAGCAGTGATCTTATTCTTGGGATTCTCGTAACTTCTCAATTCTCCATTCTCAGTTGAGAAGAAACACCCTGTACATTTCCATTCCAATCTCATTTTATTACACAAATTAAGAATGAACCAACAAGTAAAAACAAATTAGAATTACATAAGTTGCAATAAGATGCTCTGGACAGCGCACCTTGTGGGAAAGAAGCAAGTGACTTGCCACAGGCACCTTTAAGCAAATCAGAATCGTTAGCAATTGCAACGTAGCCATCGGCTGTGATTCCCCAATACAAAGGAACCTTACCAGATTGATCCTGCACAATCATACCAGCCCATATTAAAAGCACAAAAGTCTACATTATTCAGAAATTTAGTTTTGACTTTTTAGAACAGGTGAACATCATTTTTAATTTATGTAGGTAATTTGGTTAGGAAGATGAACTACTTACAGCAGCGACAAACAAAGTGGAGGTGGACTTGTCGAAAACGATGAAGGCAAAATTACCCTCAAGATGGCTAACAACATGGTTAGGAGGATAAGGTGCGCGATCACGCAGAGTCTTGTAAGCCTCAATCACCAAAACAACCTCATTTGCAGACTTCCCAAGTCCATATTGTTGTTTCAAGCTACCTAAATTGTCCAGTGCACCCTCAAACAGGCAGAATATTTCATCCTTAACCGCAAATGACCTACAAATTGGATATTTAGTCGTAAGGTCATGATCTACAATAAACCATAATCTTTCGCACAGTATATGTAAAAGGTAGATGTATAAATTTCATTAATATCAAAACGACTCTGCAAGTTAAGAAAAAGGTAGCTAGTGAATTGTAGTACAGTATCCTGTTCAGAGTTTGACGGTTCAACTCTTGATTTGAGTCTTTCAGATTTAAATCATGTGTACGAGTATGCACAGAAGTTCTTCTCAAGAATCCGCTTGCGAATTACGATTTCGTAAAGATATAAAACCGATCTCTATTTCTATGGAGTAATGCTAGAGACCCCAAAAAGGCAAACTGACCAACAAGCTGCGTGTCCTGATATGGATTCCGAATCCCAGAAAGGAATCTAGTTGTGTTCAGGTGATGTCAATATAATTAGGTGGAATATTCAGATTAAGATAAATAGGGGGTAACCACTCAAAAATATTGGACCCGAAATTTCTGATCATGGCCTACCAATCCTATCCTTTCCTCAATGTTATTATTATTGCATACAATAATTCCGGCCATCTAATTAGCAAAAAATTCAAAACTAAACACCTCTTAATTCAGGGATATCAACCTCGCTCTCTTTACGAGATGTTGAGCGGGTGTGTGAGTGTGTGTTAACTAATAAATTAAGAGTAAGGTAAATAAATGACTGATCAATTCAGGTATTACTAATAGTGAAATACTGATCATTTCTGCAAGTCAACACACACTCAAAAAAAAAAAAAAAATCTAAGCTGGGTAAAATAAAATTGCAGTCTGGATCAAGATCTATGTGATTATTTGCAACGTACGTTACTTGTGATTAAAGCTAAAATTGCATACCGACAACATCTCATTTTTAAAATTTTCTGTCTATATATTTACTTTAAAAATTAAATAGAGTTGTTTTCGACGTAAAATTGAGTAATATACCTTGGTCTAAAAACGGACTGATTATGGTGCGTATAGGCTAGTTGAGCATCATCACCAATCTGCATGGACACAGCAGATGCATCGCTCCCCAAGAACCTCTTCACCAACGCCGTCGACGTTATTTTCGGAGACGGCGTACGGCTGCCGGCGGCAACCAGCTCGTCCGGTGGCGAAACTATGGAGCTACTAAACACAGCCAACATGTTTATAATATTTTATATTGACAATACTCACTAGACTATATATTATGTGTTTAGATATCTATAGATTTATAGATATATTATAGACGTTACTACTATATATAGCGTTATGCTTCTAACTAATAATATAAATAATAAATACTCAGTAAATGAAAGGGTTGAACTTGAACATGGGAGAAAAGCTCTGAACGGAGCTGGTCTTTTATAGGAAGAAGATGAGGGTACTCTGGTCATTACAAATTTCAATTATTTGTTTTTTTAAGTTACTTCATTTGTTTTTTTCAATTTCAAACTTGGAGTAGGACCTTTTGACATTAAAAAAAGAAAGAAATAGTAATACAGAAACCTGGAGTAGGACCCAATATAGGCGATGATACCGTGTGCCTGATAGCTAAGTAGATTTCCAACTTCTATAAGTAAGTAAATACTTTTTTTTTTTTTTATAATAAAATGCTTATAGGTTTACGTATGAGTATCTCTTCTAAGAATAAGCGAGGATCGAACCCATGATCTGGTTCGACAAAAGATATGTCCTTGACCACTTGGGCTATCCAACCTTGCTTAGTAAGTACATACATTTAAATTCCTACAAAAATGAAAAAGACACAACTAAATAATTCTTGTAAAATGATTAGGGCCGGTCCTAGTTACATACTTCATCTGTCTCTCTTATTTATTTACATTTTTTTACAATGTGACTACTAATTTTTTACATTTCAAAATTTACCAAAAATATTAAAGTTTTATAATATAAAAAGTAACTGCACCCACTATTTTCTTCCCCTAAACTCACTCTATTAGAGCATCTCCAATGGCGTTAGCTAAAAATGATTGGCTATATTACATAAAATATTGATTATGTAAATTTTGTCGAACCTGTAAGATATTGTGTTCCGAGGGTATTGGCTATAATGATTGGTTATATTTTAAAAATGGTATGTTATTAATATTTCAAGTTGTTATTAATTGAATATATAATTTTAATATAGAAATAAGTGATGTGGCAATTCACTACAGGTCTCTAGAGGTTCGACAAATATAGCCAACATCAAGAGATTATCTATAATTATAGATAACAGTTTTGTCCCATTGGAGTGTAAATTTTTTTACGCATTCTTTATAATTTTTATTTATGATAATTAAATTTAAAATTTAGCTAAGGGATCTCTCCCATTGGAGATGCTCTTACATAAAATAAACGCACCAATGTATAAACTTTATGCTTCTAAAACAATACAATCAAAAACATTAAAGTTACTAATTCTATTTCTCATACTAGATAAATGTTAATAGTTATTATAAAAGCAGCGATTCTGATAAAATTCTAATCTTAATCTTAAAATGATGGATTAGACTTCATAAACTTGCATAACAAAACTAATTCAAAATCTTACGCCTTGCTTCCGAGTTTTTTAGGGAGGGAAAACAAGGTAATGTAAGTGAAAGAAAAATAATGCAAGTGAAATATATTTCATCTACTTGCTCCCGAGTTGGATGGAACGTAAATAAAAAAGGAGTGAAACTACTTTCATTCACGTGGTCCCGAGTAGGAAGGAAATCATGTAAATGATTGGCAAATTACAATTCTATCCTTAAATATAAAATGTTTCATTTAAATGATAAGAGTATATTTGTAATATCAAATATTTTTAATTAAGTTACTTTCACTTGCTTTCCTTTTCATCCCAATTTTGGAATGAAAATTTTGGGATGGAAGTAAACAAAATTTACTTTACCTTTCACTCGCTTTCGCTCCTAAAAAAAACTCGGGAGCACAAACACGAATGTAAATTATATTACTTTCTTTCCTTTTCACTTGCTTTCCTTCCTCAAAAGAACTCGGGAGCAGGTTGTTAAGGTATCTACTATATTTATATTTATATCTACTAAATTTAAAAACTACAGTAGATTTGTCATATATTTATATTTATAAAGTAAAATCCAAATTCAAAATTTTAATTATGTATCTACTATAAATTTTAAAATATCATGTCAACTTGGTTATCCAGAATGTTTTGTACACACTTCAAAATGTTTAGCCGTTAATAAAAATTGTAATTTAAATTTAAATAAATATATAGAAAACGATTTATATATATAGTCAAATTATTTTGAAATGAAATATATATAAAAGTTAAAGTTTATTCATTTAAAATTGAGAAAAACACATGTATAAACATGACGACAATACAAAAGTATCTAAATTAACTAACGCTTATACATTTTTTTCTGAAAAAAAAAAAAAACTAACGCTTATACTTAAACAAAATGAAGACTTCGAAGCTTCTAAATATTGATTGAAAGAGTATTTTATTTATTCATAGCACTCTATCTCTAACATATTCTCTCTGCTCCCACAGTCTCTCTTCGTCTTTTTTGTCAAGATAGTCCCCTCCGGCGGTGGTTTATCTACCGGCCGGAGGCCTCCTTTTCTTCCTCCCTTCTCCTTCTTCAACCAAGCCTTCATCCACCTTCACAAATCCCTTTCATTCCTCCCATAAATTGGAATTTTTTCAAAATTTCGAAAAACCCATTCGAGTTCTTTTTCAGATCTGCCTTGATTTAGAACTCGAAATATCAAAATAAACACATTTCTTAAACTCAAAATCTCTTGCTAACATCATATCAAAATTTGGTGTCAATCCGAGATCTTTGAATTTTCGAATTGTGGAGTGTGTTGTTTATGTTAATATGTTTTGGTTTGTTTATTTCAGTCCTCGGAGAATGTTTCATTTGATGTCTCGAGAGATTTGGAGGGGCCGCATCGAAGCTGAGGCAGTGATGATTGGATTTATTGGGTTGTCTTTGATTTCATTTTCAGTTAACAGAATTTTCCAGTTCTGTATTGTGAAACGGTCAGGAAACAAATCAGCTAAGTGTTTTAGCTTGTCTTTGTTTTTCAACCTGGTCGTACCGCCAGTTGAGGATTTGTCTCGGCTGTGCGTTTGCTATTATTAATGGAAACTTTATCTTTTTGTGACAAAAAAAAAAAAAAAAAACAAAATGAAGACGATGAAACTAACTCCTAAACATACATGTACAAAACCGTGGACTATTCTGTAAGTGACTATACTATGGTGAATCGTGAACTATTCTCGTGTCGTCGGTGGGGACAATTTCAATGCTGCATCCTGCATCTTCGATTTTTCCTGTCTGTGAAGAATTATGATCAGTAATGGGGCCTTTATTTTGATTATCTAGGATATAGGAAATTAAAAAATTATTTTATTTTGATGATATTTTCTATAATAAATACTTTATTATATTTTCAAACATAATATTTAATTAATATTTTGAAATTTGGTGTTAACATTCTAGTGGAGCCTTAATTTTGATTATCTAAGATATAGAAAATTAAATAGTTATTTTATTTTAATGATGTTTCCTATATTAGTTGTTATATTTTCAAACATAATATTTGAAATACAATGTCAACGGTTATATTTAAATGGTTATAATTTAACGCTTATTTTTTGACGATCATATTTCAATAGTCATATTACAACGACTACATTTTAAGACATATACAGATGATATTTCAGTTAGAAGTCCTAACAAATTATCCTAGCATAATTAATTCCATTTCATAATGTTAAATAGTTTATGAATTATTCATGAAGTGATGAATGTAGAAAAAGAAAAAATTGAAGTTATACTAGCGATGAACGATGTTGCTTATCAGCATTATAGCGTATCGTGATTACTTTACTATATCCCAATATTAGGGGTGAACACAAAAATTCGAAAATTGGATAATTCGATTTTCCGATCAGGCATCTGATTAAAAAAATTCGGAAATTAGGATTCCAATCCGAAAAAATTAGACCAGATATTCGATCTTGATTTTTTTTATAGATTCGGATACGGATCTGGATCACAACTTTTTACAAATTCGGATATCTAGGTCTGATCCGGTTTTTAATATTTATTAAAAATTAATTTATATATTTAATAAATAATGAACTTATTGTAGACAAATAATTCAACATTGAAAATATTAAATTAAGTAATGAATTAATCTAACAAATTAATGGATTTGTTATGTATCATCTAAGTTTAAAAGTATTTTAGATGTAAAAACGTAAATAGAGATGTACTTAAATGTGAATTTATAAATTCCATATATTTGTATATAAAAATTTCGTAACAAGTTTTCTTAAATCAATGTTGAAAAATATTTCCTCTTAATCATTTTATTCAGAGTGATCGATTAAGAAGTTATAATATTAAAAAAAAAATCAAACACAAAGCAAATGGAAGAATAATTTCTTTTAATAATATTTTTCACTTAAAATTAGGAATTCGAGAGTTAGTGTATTACTCCCTCTATATCATTTATATTGGCCTTTAATCAAAAAGCACGTATTGAGCAATAAAGTGAAAATTATCAAACTTACTTGTTTGCATACTTTAAAAAACATAACATTATTAAAACTTAGTTTTATCTAAGAAATGTGACTACTACTTTTTGGACATGCAAAAAATGAATTGTGCCTAATATAAACGGGACGATGGGAGTATTAATATCTCTTAAAAAATATTTATAAAACTCGTTAAAGAAATGAATGATAAGTTATGATAGATCAAAATAAAACTAGAAAAAAATTGAATATACAAACGTTAAAATATGAGATGATGATATCTAAATTTTATTAATTAATATATCATTTTTAAAGTTAACGATAACTAATTGAAAATGTAATAAATTTCATTTATTTATACAAACTAAAATAAATTTTACTTAATTAGTTCGGATCCGGATAATCTGATTTGCGATCCGATTTAAATGGATATCCGAATTTCGGATATCCGGTTAAACCGGAACCGGAATAGATTTTTTATAATCCGAAAAACTGCATATCCGATTCGAATTTTAAAATCAGACGGGATATTCAGTTTTGCTCACCCCTATCCAATGTACCTGAACGAATATTTTTGTAAAAGTTTTTGGATGTATTAATTATTATTTTTATGAATTCAAGAAACACTGAAAATCCAAGATATTACTTTTACTCAAAGAACTGATGTTATGAAAGTTCGTGAATTATCATTTTCACAAAAGATGACAGGGATGGTTGAACATTTGTCCAACAATTCATAATTTTTTTTATATATTATTGTATTTTGACGTACTCTTCATTTATGTATTATTATTTTATGACATACTCTTTTCTGATGTATTTTTAAAATTTAGGATAATTCATTTAACTTAAATCATTTCACAAATATCCATTTAACTTAAAATAAATATAAAATTATGAAATTTGAAATATAATTTTTATTTGAAATAATCTTATTAAATGAAGCTCAAAATAATGGAGGGAATATCAATACTTCTTTCCCGATAATGTCTCTGTTAATTTTATAAAATTGGTTAAAGTTCCCATTTTTATTACTTTTTAATTTATTCATTTCTAGACTTATATATTCAAAAATCCTAAATATAATATCTATCGACTAAAAGTTTAGGGAAGGGAGAGATCAATTGGAGATTAAATTTTAGAAAAGAATTCCTAAAAGCTTTCATCATGGCGCATTATAGGAGGAATGGGGTCCATTAAGATTGCTTTAAAATTTAGTTATATTTTGTGTTTTCATTTGTTAAAAATTATATCTTCTACTCTTTGCATAGTGTATTTGTACTTTTTAAATTTTACTAATTCCAAAAAATTCAAATGGCTCAAAATAACACAAACGTGAATATGAAATTAATAAAAAAAATATATAAATATGCAATTATTGTGAAAGATTATTTAAATTTATGTTATAAATCCAAAAAAGTTATGGAAATCATTGAAGTTTATAGCGCAATATCTCTTTTCCGACCGTTCACATATATGAATCCATAATCTATAAAAAATGGTAGGTATCCCAAAAGATTTGTCAAATTTTTTTCTAAAATATTGATATGTATTTTACATAAATTTATGATTTTTCTAATATTAAAATAAAACCTCGCGCATATAAATATACGCCTACATATATAAATTTACAATATATCATGTCACATCATTTAATAAATAAATTTGAATTTTTTTGAAAATTGTACCACTACTCATAATTTTTCTTTTTTTGAACACACTAGTACACTACCCATAATCAATAAAAATTGTTAATATTTAAATTAAGTGTCATTTTCTTACTGAAATGTCCCGGCCGGACGATATGTCCTCTTTTGAGTCGGAATAACCCAATACCGATACGTCAAGTAACGTATGTCCTCATCAGACATCACTTAATTGGTTGCATTATTTGAGCCTTTGTCATGTTTTTCTTATTATTCCTTAAAAAACAGGATAATAACGCTAATAAAATTTAATATCCGAACTCCACCTGTTTCAGTTTGACAATCAGAGAACATGAATCAAATTATTACTCCAATAAGAGCAATCTAATACCGAGTAACATTCTTTGTACACAATTTCCAAAGTGTGACTGTGTGAGCCCGGTTTCTAAATTGTGAGGTGAAAATGGGTGTGTTTTCCATTTTTTAATTTTAATTTATAAGTTATTTATTAAAAAAATCATATTTACGTATTTTTTTAAGAAAAAAATGTGTATGGAAAGATTAATATTCGTTATCTTGTAAAAATAAGTTACTTATTTCAAATAACTTATTTTTGAGAAATAAGATTTTCCAAACGAATCAAATATATTAATATATGAATATTTTTGCGTATCTATACTATACTATTATATAATAAGCAAACATGGGTATAATTTGGTTGTTTGGTTCACCTTGGTTGAACCATCTAAAAGAATAATGACCGTTAGATATTTAGTAAATAGATTATAGCCGTTAGATATAATAATAAGAAATATTCTATATTTAAATCCTTTTTCTAAAGGTCCAAGGTTCGAATCCCGTTAAAAACAAATTTACATTAAGATTTTATATTATTAGTTCTAATCAATACATATCATTTATTAAATAACTATTATTATTACTAATAATTTTATTAATTAATTATAAAGTTAAATTATATCCATAATAAATTATTATACTCTATTTTATTTAATCATATAATTTTAAAATTATTTAAAAATAACTCAGTGCTTTGTATATGTAAGTAAATAACAACTTGCAATAATTAAAGAAAAGCAACAAACTAGTGGACGGATGCAACTATATCTGATAATATCCAAAACTGTGGATGGACCCAACTATTTTCTTGTGTTCTGATAGCTATGCTTTATATATTACAGCCTACAATAATTTAATTTGCGTATTTATACAGCAATAGTGCAATACTGTACTCAAATATTAGCAACAAATTGTAGTGCACATGTCCTTCTTTTTCCCCTCCGAGTAACACATGAACTTCATTAAAAGTCTGCAGGCCTTAGCTCCGGTTTAGATAAATATTATAAATTATTAATAATTTAAAAAATGTAATAAAATGGAAAGTGAAATTTATAAATTGGTATTTTTGTGTTTTAATAAAAATTATGAGTTATTAAGTTACTAAAATTATTTTATGAGTTAAAAATATAGAAATAAAATTTATTAATTATACATTTGAATGATAATGATAATGATAATTGTAATTCTGTAAAATGAATGTGGTGTGGATAATCTTTATTAAATGCTTGTGAATGGTGCAAAATAAAAAGAGAAAAATGTTTCCAAAATTAATTTTAGGATAATTTCCTAAAGCTAACCTTTAAAACTATGTGATTTAAATTATTTATTATCATTTATTTATAAGAACCCGCAGAAGCATTAATGGTTGTAATAATTTGTGTTGATTTTATTGATTAACTTTAGAAATTTCTCTTAAAATTAAATTTAAGCTCCCTTCACCCAAATATAAATCTGTTCGGAAACTTATTCATTGTCATTCCTATGTTTTACGCGCAGACATACATTTGATCAAATTACTATGGAAAATGGTAGAGATCCTAAAAAATATCCCAAAATTTTCCCCAAATACTCATGTGTTATGTGAGTAATTAGTAAGTTTTCCAATAATGATATGGGACCCGCGTGCATACATATGTGTCCACAAATTAAAATATATCAAGTGTCATGCCACCTTATTTGGGAAAAAATTTTGGAGAAAATTTTGGATACGTAGCACTACTTAATTACTATTTATAATATCACAAAATGAACACCATATTTATCAACGGAATATTCAAAAGTCCAAAAAAATTATAAACATAAAAATGTCATTATAAATTTATTAAATATAATTTTACTAGTAGATTGTATAAAAATTGGCTTTGTGTCCTAGTTTTCTCCGGAGCTTTTTACTATCAATACCATTTTTCTTTCTGAAATCCCTGGTTATTCGGCCATTTTATAAACGAATAAGGTAGCTTACAAAAAGGTAAAGTAGGATGTCTTTATCACACACCCATATTAAGCAGAGCTCAAGTGAATTATTGATTAGAGTTTGTATAGATCTCAAAATTGGAGTGCCTTTCTTTGTCAAAGAGCAAAAAAGTAGTGTCCTTTTTTATGGTATGTGGAGTATCTGAGATTCTGTAGTATGTTATTGGATTCATTGCTTCCTTTACATTACTGAATGCGCACGTATAAAAAATGTATATGTATTCATATTAAAGAAAAAGAATCCGATTTCAGAGAACTTTTTCTGAGATATTTATAAAATGCACAATAAATTTGATTGTGCTCGCAGGCCTAATTAAAATATTTTAATTTTACAAAAATATTCATCCCATATTTACATATAAATCCAATATATCTCAGGAAATTTACCTGAGACTAATCTCTTCATATTAACTATTAATAAGCAATATTATCTTTAATTATTTCTTTAATATTATGCATGGATTCTATTTGTTTAAAAAATATGTAAAGTAATGAAAGAGAGTAAAAAAAATTGTTTAAAATAATGGGATCAATCAAATTTCACGTATAAAATGAGAATAGAAGAAAATAATGGATGTGGTTGATATTTTTATGGGTTTTTTTCTAATATGTCCCACTTTAAAATGTCATTTATAATTATGTCCTATATTTATTTGTTATTATAAATATATCCCATTTTTCTATTTTGTCCTATTTTTTGTTGTAACCATGATTAAATAATTAACTACACTTTTTTAAAAGACAATTTTATCCTCATATTAATAATTATAATATATTTAGTTTTTAGTGTAGTTTTTACGGACAATTTAATACTGGTAAAAAGATTGGAATTTGGACAAGCATGAACTCTACTTTTCCTAACTACTACCACTACTGCAAAGAACTAGATATACATATACAAAAAACTAGAATGAGGTGTTCTATCTACACATGAAGGGAGAGACTGAGAAGCTCAGCTGGTAACAAAATATTGGGTTAACGGGAAAGGGTGCCCCTGCGGGGCCAGAGCTTGGAGGAGAAGTTGAAGGTGGCGTCAGAAAAGAAGGGTGGGAAGAGGAGGAGGAGGAGGGAGAAAGAGAATAGATATTATTATGTATTGGGGGTATTTTGGTCTTATTAAATATAAATATATGTATAGTTATATGTATATGAGTTAAATAAGAGCTAAATTTTAACTATAGGACATATTTATAAATTATGAATAAAGTGGGATATAAACATAAACGCACCCCTTAATTTGGGACATATTTAATAAATAATCCTATTTTTATCGTAAAATTTTAGTACTTTCGAAAATTTTAGAAATATGAAGAATTGAAAGAAACATAACAAAGAAGAATTACAAAGAAATAATTGAACGGAGGAAGTAATATATTGTATTCGAACTAGATAATTTCAATTTTGAAATTGTTTATATTTTAGTCGGGAACGAAAATGGTACTTCTGATCGTGAAGTGACCGACACTCTTCCCTACATACTCGCTCATCTTTCCATCCTTCCACATATTTTAGTGTTTTTTTTCCCAAAATTACTTACAGAAATACAGAAAATTTTGGTTGGTGGTCGTACAAATAGTGCTATTACATGGTTAAGTAACATTATTCAGTCGTTTTTTTTTTGCTAATTAATTTGTATTGAGAAAAAGAAATATACATAATCTAGGGGTATTCCCGCGAGAATAGAAACCAGCTACCTTGTAGCAAAACAACTCCAGCTCAACAGCAAACTTAGAACAACAAACGGCCAGAGCTAAAACAACTAAAACAACTCTTCTAACATTATCTCAGTATAGCAATGAAATTAGAGATATATCTCTCTTCGCAGCCTTCTTGAAAGCAGAGCTACTGAACACCTTCTCTCTCACCATTCGGAGCACCAGACTTTTAAGTTGTTGAGTTATTCTACTACGTCCTGGGTTATGCAGTCTGTCATTCCGTTCTTGCCAAACAAGATACACAGTAACAGCAAAGTAGAGGAAGGATAAAAGCTTCTTCATACCCGAGTGAACTCCCATAATGAGTTGTCCATTTAAGTAACTTGTCTAATCCATAGTAAAGCTAAAGCCCGTCCCAGACATAATCTCCGCAACATAATTACAAGAACTAAATCATTTGTTTCAGTGGCATTGCTATAGAGGAGACATCTGACATCTTTGTTCATACCAAATCTAGACATCCTCTCTTTCGTGAGTAACCTGTTTTTCAGTGCTAGCCAAAGGGTAAACGAACACTTCGGGATGGTGAGATTATGCCATACAAATTGAATCCATGATGGAGCTGAACCTCGAGCTCTTATTGTGTGTCATATCATAGAGAGATTTACAAGATGGGCAGGCTGACCATCCCATAGGATGTTATCATTCCGAGCAATACCAATTTTGGAAACTTGTCTACGAAGCTCAACGATCCAGGGGTGGTTTGAAGAAGGTAAAGACCACGAACCATTCTGGACGTAATTCCCAACCTCAGCTAGCTGTGTAGAGTTAGCCAACGAAATGATAGTAGGATGGAACTGATTAACTGAGTCCCATTAAGCCAGGGATCATACCAGAAAAGGAACCGAGAGTGCCCACCTTATATTGAACATGGGTAACAGCCTCATGACGGGACTGCAAAATTCTACGCACACACCAAGCAACTCCAGAGGGGATATTCATATCCCAGAAGGGCTTTTTTCCTTGAACGAACTTTTTAAACCAAGCAACCCACAGAGAAGAAGAGTTGGGTTGTATGATTCTCCAAAGATGAAATAAAAAAGCAGCCCGACTCCATTCACAAAGATCACGGATCCCCAAACCACCCTCCTCTTTTGGAAGGCAACAATCCTTCCATGAAACCTTGGCCTGCTTAGCATTAGAGGCTGAACCTCCCCAGAGGAATCTAACAAAGAGAGACTGAAGCTTCCTGAGAACCAGAACAGGTAGAGCCAGGTGTATGGACCAATAACTTTGAATACCAAATAAGATTACTTTGAGTAGTTGCAACCGTCCAGCATGATTTAGAGACTTATTGGTCCATACGTCAATCTTCTTGCTGATTCTCATAATAAGAGGCTGGCAATCACGAGTAGTCAGTTTGGTGGATATCAAGGGAACACCCAGATAGCGAATGGGAAGGGTGCCTCGAGTAAAACCAGTAGCAAGAAGAACAGACTGAATAACATCATCTGTCACATTCGCAAAGAAACAAATACTTTTATTCTTGTTAGGGTGAAGGCCAGAAATATCAGAAAATAATTTGACTCCATTCATAAGGCAATCTATTGAGGCCTGATCTCCGTGCGAGTAAATCAATACATCATCTGCAAACACCAAGTGAGTAATTGAAAGATCTTTTGTATGCCAGTGGTGTTTGAAGTCAGCAGAAGAAGTCGAGGCATTAAGGCAAGCAGTCAAGCCTTCCATAGCAATCACAAAGAGGTACGGCGAAATGGGATCGCCTTGTCTTAGACCAGACTTGGCATTAAAATACCCTTCCAACGAACCATTCACCTTAACTGATATCATACAAGAACGAAGGCAAACTGAAATCCATTCCGTAAATAAAGCAGGGAAACCCATTCTACGCAGAGTATTAAGCAGAAAATCCCAATTTAAGGTGTCAAACGCCTTTCGAATATCTAGTTTTATTGCACATCTTGGCTTGCCTGAATTCAGATGATATTTTGTGCAGAGAGCCTGAGCAAGAAATATATTGTCTCCTATAAGCCGTCCAGGAACAAAAGCTGACTGGAACGGAGATTTGATCTCAGCCACAATAGATTTCAAACGAAGGGCCAGCATCTTCGTGATGCATTTATAGAGAATGTTACAACATGCAATTGGCCGAAACTCGCCCATCTTTCTAGCAGGCTGCTGCTTAGGCACCAGGGCAATGGCAACGGAGTTGATCAATCTTGGGAGATGCTTAGATTGGAAAAAATGGAGGACACATTTCGTAACATCCTCTCCCACTATGCTCCAAGTAGCTACAAAAAATTCAGCAGTGAACCCGTAAGGCCCAGGGCTTTTATTTTTTGCCATATTCTTAAATGTCTGCCAGACATCAGAAGAGGAGAAGGGTTTAATTAGAAGCTCCTTTTGAATCTCTGTGAGGCAAGGCAAGGCTAAGTTGTCAGGGATAGTTTCAACTTCGCTAGACTGTCCTAACATTGAAGTGTAGTAATCTACATCTATCTTTGCTATATCCTTGTGGGCAGTGCACACATTACCCGAATCATCCTCGAGGGTAAGAATTCTATTACTGTTCCATCTACTTCTGCAGGAATTAAAGAAATACCTGTTATTAGTGTCACCAGCTTTCAACCAATGAACACGAGATTTTTGTTTTAGCAGGATCTCTTCCAGTCTCATGGCTTTTTGAAGATCATTAATCAAATCTTTCTCTTCAGAGTATTGAGCAGTTGTTGGTTGAGTAGGCATTGCAGCTTAAAAACCAAAAGAGAGTTTCTGGCATTCTCAACAGCAGAGTGGAGGTTCCCTTTATCCGTATTTAACTTCCTCATTGCCTCTTTAACCTTTTTAAGCTTCGTTGTCAGCACAAACCAAGGGTTTCCCAAAATCTCAGCATCCTATGCTTCACGAACAGTAGGCAGGAAATTCGTAGATTGAATAAGGTGGTTGAAGAAGGCAAATGATCTTTTATAATGAACTCTCTCCCACCCCATGGAGATAGCCACTGGGCAATGGTCAGAGATACCCCTCGGAAGAATGGATGCTTGAGATTCAGTAAATTTACGAATCCAAGCCTCATTGATTAAGCATCTATCCAATCTTTTATGAGTTGGCAAGTGGATGTTGCAATCCCACCAAGTATATACAGGCCCTACACTATGCAGCTCTGTAACCCCCACCTGCGAGACAAACTCGTTAAAACTCGACCATGCCAGAGTTCCAGTTTACCCCTCTTGAAGATTCTTGCGGACTGAGGCAAACATTAAAGTCTCCCACCAAACACCAAGTCGTGTCAGCTTCAATAAGATTCTGCATAGCCAATAACTCTCTCCACATTATGCGCCTTTGAATCACCGTATTGTACCCATAGATGAAAGATATAACAAAAGAATTTTGAGAAGAGATGTACTTAATAGAACAAGTTATTTGTTGAGCTGAAGACGGAATAGCTACTACCATCCAAACATCCGGGTCCCAACCCACCCAAATTCTTCTATTAACATGGTGCTCGTAATTGTATAACCAAGCAAACTTTGGGCAAATATAGCTAGAGATCTGAGTAGCATGATCCTGCTTGACGTGTGTTTGTACTAGAGCACACATCGATAATTTATTTATACTCAGAAAATCTTTAACAAAATTCTGCTTACTATTGAGCCCACGGATGTTGTAGGTACAAAAATCGATTAACATAAGAAATTATGAGAATCGAGGGGAGGAACCCCCTGCAGCTCCACGCTGCCTCTGTTTATTGTTTCTTGGAACTCTTTGAGCCTTACCCCGCTTCGCATCAATCTCATCCACCTTAGTAAGATTCTTAAAAGTGCTGAATGGTGATGGTGAGTCATCCCCAGAGAGATTGAGAGATTAAAAAACATCACGTTTCTTCACAACTTTTGTCCAACCTGCCTCATCTATGCCAGGGGAAGAGAACCCTGTTTCCACCTTGTCAGCCACATCAGTCTCCTTGTTATCCTTAGCCCCTGGGTTTGGTTCAACAGGTTGTTCTGAACTTTCTGTCTCCAAGTTCCAAGCCTCCATATTTTGTGCCTCAACCTCCATATTCTGTGTCTCAGCCTCCACGCTAATTTTATCTTTTTGCACCCACAGCCTCTTAAAGACAGGACAGGCACCAGCTAAATGCCCAATGGCCCGACATCCCCCACAAATTAAAGGCCTCGAAGGGTAAGTCACGTGAACATCTACAACTTTCTTAGCTCCTGTAATAGGATCCACATCTGTAACACTAATTTTCTTCGGGAGTTCATCTCCTACTGTGTAGTTAACGCACATCTTGGCAAATGGCAAAATCTCTAACTTTGATGTGAGCTCATTAGCCCCCAAAGGAGGGGCTATGGTGCTAGCGAGATAGCTTAATCCTTTGTTGGTCCAGTAGCAATCTGGTATGTTCTTGAATTTAACCCACAACGGAATGTTCTTGACTACGTCTGAGTGGATATTAGTACCCCAAGCGTGAACAATTAGTGGCTTTTTTTCAATATACCAAGTGCCTCTAGAAAGTGCACTATGCATTTGAACAGCAGTGGCAAATTTAAAAATAAAGACATGAGAATTTTTTTGAGAAACATGGATAAGTCCTCTTTTCTCCCACGCTGCCTTAGCAAACTCGACAACACGATTATAAAGTAAAGAAGCTCTAGTGAACGTACCCACTATGCAATTTCGAAATTTAATGTTTCCTTCATGTAGTACTTCATCTGGAGGAGTGAGCACCGTAGCTCCCTTAGGCATGGGAAAGTATTCAAATTTTACATCCTTACATGAGGGAGGAGCATTACGAAGCACTTGAGACCAAGAGTTTGTTTGAGGAGTAGCAGAATGCTTAACCCCCTTTGCAGGACTGACCACATCTTTTTCCTTCCCTTGAGTGTATTTAACACCAGAAGTGCCCACACCTATTTCACCAATTTTGCTTGAGAACTTTGGAAGACAAAATTCATCTCGCCCTATAACAAAGTCCATGGGATTTTTTAGGCCAACATTGAATTCACCGTTCTTCTCCAGTCTCTCCTTTTCAAAAGAGGCCAAAGATAACCCATGAGCTTCCATATATTGTTGAATCTCTATCATACGAGCTTTAATGTCATATAATTCCTTTCTTTCAGCCTTGCTAACCTCAAATGATGCTTTGATAGCAGGATTAGCAGAATTTTTTTCCGAATTATATTCTTTGTCAGATCTGGAATCTTCTTCCTCATCCGAACTGAGTGCGTCTTCTACAACCACTGTTTCAATAGCAATACCCCCAGAGGAGCTCTGACGGGTATTACGCAAATCAGGCCCCATACATCCTATACCATCATCCCGAGCTGGGTATGATTCAAGGTGCGTTGGCTCCTCCTCCATAAAACCCGGCCCACCAACAAATTCTATAAACACAGAACCTGATACAAGCAGAGAAGCTCCTTGTCCAATATCAAAACCATACTCCAACGGAGCTCCGTCTTGATCTACCAGGATCCCATCTGAATTCACATTAGAATCTTGGCTGCCCATAGCTAAAAATAATATAGGAAATAGTTTATAGATATAAGAAATTTAGTAAGAGGTTAGGGAGAGTAAGGGGGAGATGGATTTAGGTATTAGATTTGGTTTGAGTAGTGAAAAAAAGCTGTAAGAAAGGGTTTACGGCGGCTAGATCTAGGGTTTTTGAGAGAGAGTGGAGACTCTCTCTCAAAAACCCTATTACGTGGTTAAGTAACATTTCTCTTTTTAACTTCACTTGCCCAAGTCATTTAATCAAAGAATCCTATACACTCTCTCTTCTTTCTCTACAACAAAGCAGCGCCTCCAACTTTTCTTCTTCCGGCGGTGGCTCCTCCATCGGCCGGAGGCTTTCGTGTCTTTTTTCGTGTTTTGTTCTTCTTTTCTTTCAATAATCGTCCTCGGATGAGGATTTCTACCCATTTATTGGGTCTTTAGTCCCATTTATTGGGTTTTGTCTCTCTCCGTGTGAGAGTTTAAATTTGTTTTAGTGTGTTTTAATGTCCGGGATCGCAGATCTGCGGGATGTTTGGTGTTTTGGATCATTTGGTTCTTCGAAAATGATTTATATGGGCTTGCAATTATGGTTGGTTTTTCGAATACATCATGTTCATCACTTCGTCAAATCGTTAGATAGTCCCTTCAAAAGGCTGTATTTTCCAGCGATGTTAGCAAGGAACCGCACCAGAGAGAAGATCTTCTCAACGATTGTAGCTTCGATGAAGAAAATTTAGATTTAATCTTTGTTATGTGTTTGTTAAATTTCAATTATCTTTGTAAATGTCGTATGACTTTTAATCAATTAACTATTTATTCTTAAAAAAAAAAAATGAACCATATTACGTTAACAACGATAATTAAAAGTAAAGCAAGTTAACTCGACTGAAGTAGAGGTATTTGTCATGGATCACATTATCAATCACTAAACTGTAGGCGTTAAATATTCGAAGCGTGACTAGGTGCTTACTCACTTCTTTACTGAAAAAGATGACTAGATAGGTACATCATATATGTATTTATTTTATTCGAGGAAAACGTTCATGTTATATGTCATGAAAAAATGTTAAGAGGCAAAATTGCCACATTACCGTGCATGCGTTCAGACTCGACTGTTTAAAATTACTTGGATCATGTCATGTAAATTTAAGGTTACATAAAACTATAAAATTAGATCAGATTGATCGATATGGATCGGATCAAAAATGGATTTTTTTATATTTTATAAATCAAGGACGGACCTATATTTTATTTTAGGATCGGATCAAAAAAATCTGGATGGTGTCCGAACCGGATTGATAATTTCTATATAAAAAATTTAATATAAAATAAATATCTTAACAAATAATATACATAAAAAAAGTTATTTTATAAATAAGTTGATACATAAAATAAATAAAAAAATTGCAGGTTAATAGATGTTTTAAGAAATATTCATATCTTAACTTTTGTGAAGTAATTATAATATGTAAATATGTGAGTGTCGATTATTTATGTGAAGTATAATATTTAATTATTTATATTGTAGTGTTGATTTCTACTATTTCATAATTTATTAGCTACTAATTTAGATTATCATATTATGATACATTTAAATATTTAATCTCTTTATTAGATAATTTAAGAAGTAAAATAATGTAAAAATAAATAAATAAATAAATAAATAAATAAATATATATATATATATATATATTTTGAAATTGTTTTTTTTTTATTTTGAGAATTGGAGAATAGATCGGTTTTATACCATCCTTGAATTGTTAGACCTGATCTTAGAGCTGGCAATTTCGTACACGATACGAAAATACGATACAAAAATGACACGAAAATTACGGGTTTGGGTTGACCTTTGTGGTACACGAACACGAAATTACACGGATGAATTTAGTGTCGGTTTTGGGTTTACCTTGGGTACACGAAACGAAAATACAAGAAATAAATAAATATTTAAATAATTTTATTAAAATTATATGAATACATATTTTAAAATAATATTATATATACAATTTTTACATAAGATAAATACAAAATAGTTTCAAATTTTAGTTTCACAAGACTTGAGCACACTTAATTCTTTATGACATGTTGACGTAAAACTCGATTAGTAAAAATTTAACATTTAAATATTTTTATTTTATTCAAAAATTACACGAAACACAACACGAAATGTACACGAAATGAAGGTACACGAAACGAAACGAAACGAATCATTAACTGGTCGATTTTGGATTTGGTCTTACGTACACGAAACACGAAAATACACGACACGAAAGTATACGAAACGAAAGAATTGCCAGATCTACCTAATCTGGTCTAATTTATAAATGGACTTGATGTGTCTGAGATTGTCCTCAGGATTCTCCCCTGAATTTAAAAAATTTCCAGTATAAATTTAAGGGTATATATGTAAATTATTGTAAAAAAATTTATATTTACAAAATTACCTCTACGGGACCACTTATTTTATAAAAGCAAAATCTTTTAACCGAAGGGTTCTTCCTGAGAATAACCTCATGCCCATTTTTCTCTTTATAAATTCAAATCGAAATGTTGTGCCCGTGAAAATAGGAATTATCACTAAACCATGTTAAAAAATTGTCTTTACACATGGAAGTTTTAAGCAGGTTCTCCGGATCCCGCAGTCCAAATTTCTATTTACTGTAATTTGTAATTTGCAGGTAAGAAAGGTGTTCAAAACTCCAACCAACATCAACACTAAGGTTCAGTTTGAAATTGCTCTTAAAAATTGTTGTACCATTAAAAAAAGTGATGGTGAAAAAAGTGATGCAAAAACTAAATATTGTTTGGTAATATTTTTAATATGAAGAATGTTTGGTAATATTTTTGATATGTGCATGTTTTGATGTAAAAATATATTAAAAATAATGATTTTTGTGAGTTTTGATATTGAAACCAACAACTGTTTTTCGCAAAAACTGAAAAACAATTTTTTTCAAAAGTAGGGGACCTTTTTTCGCAAAAACTGAAAAACAACTTTTTTCAAAAATATGGGGACCTTCTTTCTCTAAAAGCAACTTTTCGTCCAAACGACCTTTTCAAAAAATAGCTTTTAAATTTTACCAAACATTTTTTCAACTGCTTTTCAGAAAGAAGCTACTATTAGTGTCTGTAAGAGCAATGTCAAACGCAACCTAAATTTTTAACAGGAAAGTAATAAGCTGGTCTGTGGGTAATTAGTCAGTGTAGGGACCATATAATTAATATTTTAAAAAACGGAAATCGTCATTAATTAGTGAAGGTACCTTGTTGCGATTAGTTGGATAATCGATAATTAATTAAAATATTAATTAGAAATAATTTAATTAAATAAATAAGTATATAATAATATTTACACACAAGCAAGCAATTTGTCATCAAATATCGTAAAATAAATCATATTTTATTGATCGTTATATCTAGTAGTTAATATACTGTAACAAGAATAAAATTTTTACCTCTTGCATTATTGCAACTTAGTTTTTATAAATATATACATCAATGTCAAAAATAATTTTAAAATAATTAATTTATTAAAAACTAATAAATTAGACAACATGGAATTGATTTACGAAATTCGTAACAACTAAGTAAAAACTCACCTTTACATATACTCAAATTTCTCAAATTTAATGACTTTAAATAAATTTTAATGAAAATGGAAGAATTTTTAAAATTAGAAAATAGGATCATATACTTTATTTTATTTTCATGAAAGTTTTATAAAAAGATATTATTTTTGATTTTGACCGATTTTTGATCATTGTAACGGATTAATCACCATCTCGGCCGACCATCTCGGTTGATTCTTGATCAATTTTTCAAAAAAATGGTTATTTGATCCGATTTCCGCTTAATCAAGAATTCGAGATGGAACCCACTTATTTAACAATTAATCAGATTAATTGCGGATTTTTATAACAGAGTTTATAGTAACGTGTGAACGGCAAATTACCAAGTCAAGGAAAATGAAATGAAGTTAGATAAAATACAAAAAAAATAAATAAAAATGTAGTGGTGCGTGGGTCGATTCTACCAAAGATGAAATTGATGGACAATTACATATTCACACCCACTACAACTATGCAGGAAGAAGAGTTGTCCAAATTGCTATCATCAACACAATTTAAATATAAAAATTTGGCAAGTGATGGCCACAATTTTCGTTCCATTCCATTGACCTTGGGCACATTTGCTAGACTCAAAGTGACATTGTTGATGTCGATGTGTTTAAATAGACAAGTTATCAATTTTCTTCTTGTACCACCTTTCGATGTGTCTGTTTCATTTTACCTAAAATTTATGAGGAATTTAATTCGATACATGATTTTCGATTGAGAAATGTTATTATTCTTAAAATTGTTGGTAAATAAATTTGAAGGTATAGCTATTTAAAAAAAAAATTATAATCCTCAAAATCATTCATAAAAAATTTCGGTGGTATCACCATTTTATTCGATGTTCTCTAATAAATGAAATGGATCTCTCATACAAAAATATGAGTGTCACGAATGAAAATATAATACGTATTATTTGACAACATACTTGGGATACATATCAAAACATGTAACAACACTTTTCGAGCTCCATTGAATCTGAAGATGAATGGAGAGTTGGCTTAAATTATGGAAGAAAAACGTGAAGAAAACTCAAATTTGTTGGAAGACGGATTTGGGTTGAAACATATATCATATAGGTTTTACTAAATGAAAAAAGATCACGAGGTTACATCAGAAAAATTACGTGAGCTAAGAGCATTTTTAATATAATAAAGTTAAGATAATTTTATAAATATGTAAATTATCTTGAAATTACAATTATACCGGTGTATATTAACATGGAAACATGATACTCTTTAGTCTTTACTAAAACGATAACCTCGTACTTAAAATGAAATTCCATAAATTCAAGTTTTGTAATTGACGAAAAGGATACTCCTTCCATTTTTTCCAATTGTTTACATTATTCAAGGGGTGTTCAACACGTATTTTAAAGATAGATCTGTAACTTATTTTTAAAATTTCTTTTATAAAAATTTAATGTTTAAATTTCTATAAAAAAATAAAATTTTAAAAATAAGTTATGAAACTATCCTTAAAATACGTCTTAAAATATGTATTAAATACTTCTTGAAAAATGTAAACAATAAGAAACAAAACCAGGGATTATGTTTAGCAAAAAAAAACTAGGAATTATATGTAGTTGTGGAGTAATATTTTTCTTATGGGCTACAAGCCCGACATTTCAGAGTAGGACATTCTAGTGGAACAAATTTATATGCTCGATCTTTGGTAAGATGTTTGATGCAAAAATTGATTGAGGCCACTCGGCAGACGGGCTACCTAAACACAAGGCCTCTTTCTTTTGGGCCCAGGATGTTAGCATCTAACTAATCTAGATGTCGATACAGATTTATGATATTCCTCGCGCCTGTTTATCGGAAAATATCCTTAAGAGTGTGGGAGCTTCTATTGGAAGGTACATCAAAACTGATCCAACAAACTTTGATGGAGTATGGAAGCCATATGTAAGGATCAGAGTAGCACTAAATGTGGAAAAACCATTGAAGAGAAGAATGAAAATAAAAAGAGAAGGAGAAGGAGTTGAGTTCAACTGGATAAATCTCAAATATGAGAGACTTAGTACATTCTGTTTTGTTTGTGGAAGAATTGGTCATTCTAAGCGTGATTGCAATATTGTATATGCAAACCCAGATAAAATGGTTGATCGTCTATTTGGTACTTGGTTACGTGCACCAACAAGGAATGCTAGTATGAATGCAGGGTCAAGATGGCTTCGAAACACGGGTGATGGTAGTAATGCCTGGTCATCTAGTTCTACGTTTTCGGGGTCAACAAATACCAGTAAAGATAGAGAAAAAGCTGCAACAAGATTCATGGAGATTGAGGGAGGCGATGTTCAGATGGGGAATGAAATATCAATCTGCGGGATTCAAGGAAAAGTGATATTGGAAATCATTTACAAACTGGGCGGGAGAGGAAAAGTGATACTGGAAATCATTTACAAACTGGGCGGGAACCTTTTGTGGTAGAGAAAAGTGGAATAAATGAATTAGAATTTACAGAGGCAAAAAGGAAACGAGTGGAAGAAATAGTAGAAAGTGATAACCAAATCATGGCAGATAACTCAACAAACGGATCAAAAAATGGTCAAGGGGTGGGTACTGGACTCCAGGCCCACCTTTCATTATGAGTCTTATCTCCTGGAACTGTAGGGGCATGGCCAACCCTCGTGCAGTTCGATTTCTAAAGGAAATCAACAACCAACTTAGGCCTAGTATTATTTTCTTATGTGAGACTTTAGTTAAGAAAGATAAGATAGAAAATATTAGTAAGAGTTTAGGGTTTGCAAGTTTTCATTCGGTTGATGCTGTTGGTCATGGAGGAGGGCTAGCTTTGTTGTGGAAAAATGAAAATGCTGTGTTGATAAAATCAAGTTCAATAAACTATATTGATTTTGAGGTGCATAATGATCAGGTGGGTACTTGGCGATACACCGGTTTTTATGGCTATCCTGAAAGGGCCAGGAGGATAGATTCTTGGAATCTATTAAAAGATTTAGCTTCGAAATCTGATCTCCCGTGGTGTATAGTTGGGGACTTTAACGACATGGTGAGTTTAGACGAGAAGAAAGGGGGTTGCCATCAGCCGAGATTCTTACTGGAAGGCTTTAATCAAGCAATTACAGAGTCTGGGCTTTCAGATTTGGGTTTCGTGGGAGATAAATTTACGTGGGAAAGATTTAGAGGGAGTGACAGGTGGGTTCAAGAACGTTTGGACAGAGGCTTGGCAAGTGATGCTTGGAGAGATTGGTTTCCTTTAGCTGAAGTTCGAGTCCTTGAGGTTTCAACTTCGGACCATCTCCCTTTGTATGTTTGTTTGAATAAGCAAGTGTACAAGCCTAAACAAAGAAGATTTCGTTTTGAAAATGGCTGGATTAAAGAAAATGATTGCAGATACATTATTCAGAATTGTTGGAATACGGATGAAGTTGGAGGAATTGTCGAAAAGATGGTGAGATGCTGTGCTAAATTAGAAGAATGGGGGGGCGGTTTGGCTAAAGAGATGAGAGTGAAGTTGGACAATTGCAGGAGAGATTTGAAAAAGTTTCGATCAAGAAGAGACTCAAATGGTGTTTTGAGTTACAACAGGGTTAGATGGGAGTATTTAAGCTTACTGGAAAAGCAAGAAATTTACTGGAAACAACGAGCAAAACAGTTCTGGTTGAAGGAAGGGGATAAGAATACGCGTTTTTTCCATAAGTTTGCTTCGACCCGAAAGGAAAATAACTGCATTAAGAAAATTAAAGATGTGGAAGGTGAATGGAAAGAATCTGATAATGAAATTGAGCAGGTCATTACAGACTATTTCGTAAATCTTTCCACAGCAGCGGACATTCACGAAGGATTACTCGAAAGGGAGTCAGTCTGCAAGGTTTCAGAGATTCAAAACATGGAACTTTTGATGCAAGTTACAAACGAAGAAGTTAAGCAAGCAGTTTTTGCAATGTATCCAGAGAAGAGCCCAGGAGTAGATGGATTGAATCCAGCTTTTTTCCAAGCTTATTGGAACATTGTGGAGCACGATGTGGTGCACTTTTGTAGGAATTTTATTTCTACAGGAGAGCTTCCCAGTGGTGTCAATCGTACTCTTATTTGCCTAATCCCAAAGGTAAGAAATCCGAAGCAAATGTCAGATTTTCGATCGATTGCCCTATGTAATGTCCTTATGCGGATATTATCAAAAGTTTTAACTAATAGATTGAAACCTTGCTTGAAGGATATTATCTCTGAGAACCAAAGTGCATTTATTGAAGGGCGTCTTTTTACGGACAATGCTTTAATAGCATTTGAATTGAACCATTTCATTCGGAGGAAAACGCAAGGAAAAACAGGGGTGGCTACGTTGAAAATAGATGTGTCGAAGGCTTATGATCGACTGGAATGGAGCTTTGTAGAACATATGTTGAATAAATTTGGCTTTAATGATGAATGGATTAATAGGATTATGACATGTGTTTCATCAGTATCCTACAGTTTTTTGAGGAATGGGAAAGTGTTTGGTGATGTTTATCCTCAAAGAGGGATTCGTCAGGGAGATCCAATCTCCCCCTATCTGTATATTATGTGTGCAGAGGGTTTATCATCAATCATAAAAAATTACGAGATAAACAGATTGATTCATGGCTGCAAGATTGCTCGGGGTGCACCAACTGTATCTCATCTGCTGTACGCAGATGATTGCTACTTCTTTTTCAGGGCTTCAAGTTCAGAGGCTTCGAATATGAAGTCGATTCTAAATAGGTATGAGCGAATCTCAGGTCAAGCAGTTAATTACAACAAGTCGAGTGTTGTATTTAGTCCAAATACATGCCTCTCAGATAGAGAGATAGTTTGTGCAAGTTTGGAAGTAAGAGAAGCTAGTGACCCAGACAAATACCTGGGAATGCCAATGAGGGTCGGAAGAAATAAGGCGCAGATTTTTGGTTTTTTGAAGGATCGAGTAAGACATAAGTTGCAGGGATGGATAAATAAAAACATTTCAAAGGCAGGAAAAATTACACTTTTAAAATCTGCTGCTCAAACAATTCCTAATTTCTGGATGTCCATTTTTCGTATCCCCTTGAGTATTTGTGAAGATATAGAGAGAATTATGAATAGTTATTGGTGGGGGAGGTCAGATAATGGGAAGGGTATTAGCTGGCTATCATGGGACAAGCTTTGTGTTCCAAAAGCTAGTGGAGGTTTGGGAATGAAGAAGTTATCCAGTTTCAATGGTGCTATGCTAGCCAAGCAGGGTTGGCGCATTCTAAATAATGATAATCCTTTGGTGTCTGCATTTATGAAGGCCAGATACTTTCCCAACACGGATTTTCTAAACGCAGATTTAGGATGCAATCCTAGTTTCGTGTGGCGTAGTATTTTAAGTGCTATGGATGCGATCAAAGCAGGCTGTCGTAGAAAAATTGGAAATGGAGAAAACTCGAAAGTTTGGAAGGTTCAGTGGTTGCCAGACCTTGACAATGGTTTTATGACCACGGAAATGCCTCTTCAGTTGCAAAATATCACAGTTGCAGGGCTTATGGAAGTTGATAATAAAAGATGGGATTTAGAAGTTATTCAGGATATTTGCAATACCAGAGACTCAGAGTTAATTACTCGTATTCCAATACCAGCTGTGGACAAAGAAGATTCATGGTGCTGGATTAGAGAAGATAATGGTATTTTCTCCGTTCGTAGTTGCTACAGATGGCTGAAAGGAGAGTGTACTAGTATTCACAGTAGCTTCTGGAAACGATTATGGTCACTAAGGTTCCTGGCAAAATTGGGAATTTTTTGTGGAGGGTTAGTCGAGGGTGCTTGCCAACAGTTCATGCCTTGGCTTCCAAACGAGTTGAAGTTGGTGTAGGCTGTCCCTGGTGTCACATTGAAGTTGAAACTGATGGCCATATCCCGTTTGGCTGTCATTTTGCTAGAAATGTGTGGCAGATTTCAGAAGTGAGGCATCTTATTCGTTTCAGCCCGAATGAGTCAGCGTTTGAGGTGCTTCGTAGATGCTTTTCTGTGGGATCTTTAGAGCAGTGTGTGCTAATATGTATGATAAGTTGGAGTATTTGGAATAGGAGAAACAAGTGGGTGTGGGATAAGGTTAATGGCTCAGTTTATGGAGTTCTGGCTGCTGCAAAAAATCTGTTGCATGACTGGAAGGAGGTGCAAGCAGGTGGCAAGATGGCCTCAAACCGAGATGGTAATGCGGATGGAAGAAAATGGAATAAACCTGCAAATGGTTGGTTTAAAATAAACTGTGATGCTTCTGGGGTAATTAATGGAAGGGTGGGAATTGGATGTGTTATCCGTGACTGGCAGGGGAGCTTCATTGCAGCTCGTTGTCAAACTGTTCGAGGAAACTGGTCTCCCAGAGAAGCCGAGGCAATTAGCCTCAAGGAAGCTCTTTCGTGGATCAAGACAATGGAGCTGAGATGCTGCATCTTTGAAACTGATTCTAAGGTTCTGGCTTTAGCTTGTAATGGAAATGAAGGAGAGTCCTACTTCCATACTATTGTTTCTAATTGTGTTCAATATTTTAAGCACTTTGATCATGTGCTAGTGAAGTTTGTCTACCGGTCTGCGAATTGTGTGGCGCACGAATTAGCAAGTGCCGCTCATTCTATGTCAGGCCTTGGCGAGTGGCATGTCACTCAGCCAGATTTTATCAATCATGTACTTGAGAGAGATCTCTTTTAGGTTATGCAAGTACGTTTGTTTCAAAAAAAAAAAAAACTCTTGTCAAAAAGGAAAAAATAAAATAAAAAGATTGCAACTAATTAACTTATCAACTTTTTCATTAAGGGCATTCTGCCTATCTTTTTTCGCCAAGTTTATGTCTTCCTCTTTTAAAGAATGAATACGAGATTTGATACAAATTATTAGAAAATCTTACATAATACATTGTTATTTTGTTCAACAGTTCTCTATTTTAATCCTGGTTAGCTTGATATTATGTGCCACTCATCACATAACAATATTTGAATACATGTTTCAGCAACTCAATTATTTAGTACATGAAAAAGATCAGTTTGCTGATGATATCCCTATGATCAAGCACTTGATACGAATGAGGAGCCTGTTTGCATAATGTCATCGAGATTGAATGTGCTTTTGGTCGCTCAGGTGATCATGAACTTAACTTTGAACATCAAGAAGACAAATTTGTTGGTAACGTGGCAGCAGGCGAAGCAGCAATCCTATAATTAACCTTGCAATGAAGACATAAAACACGATAACATAGTGCTCCCGTGACAGCTCCAATGGTTGGCGCTAAAAGATAAAGCCATACATCATCAAACTTCCATGATATTATTGCAGGTGCCAGTGATCTGGCTGGATTCATTGATGCTCCTGATACTGGTCTATTAAACGTTTTCAAAGTAGAAAACCTAGTTAACCAAAATTCTTATAAAAAAAGAAAAAAAGTTAAACAGTAGATTTATAGTTTGGCATGTAAAACATACCCTGTGATCAACACTCCAAGTCCAATGGCTACTCCAGCAACGATTCCAGCTAATGGTCCAACCTAAACGGAAGCGGTAATTAGTATCTAATATTTATTGCCAAAAAAATGTCGTAGTAACATGAAATTAGCAATAAGATACATGTTTCCATACTGTTTGAGCTTCATTGATTGTTGCACAGGTTACAAACAAGATGATGAAGGTCACGATGAGCTCTACGAAGAATGCTGAAACGTTTCCTTGGATTGGTCTTGTCATCATAAGTTCTGCTTTTATGCCATATACCAACTTTCCCACGTAAGCAGCCACCACAGAACCAACTATTTGTGCCACTATGTAAAGTGGAACCTTGAACAACCAGTAGACATTGCAATGAGAGACAATCAATGGTTTTAAACTAGTTACATGTTGTTCTCATGCTTGTATTTTGTTATAATTGTTAGGGCTGATGGCCCTTATGTAAACAATATCTTTACTCCTGGGCAAACATCTTACCCCTCTGCAGACCCTACTCTAGCTAATGGCCCTTATGTAACATGGCTGTGTAAGTGTTTGATTCAGAATAGTTTAATTAGTTAGGGCAAGTTGTAGGAGAATGATAATTACATACCTTGGACCAGGGGAAGGGACCAGAAGCTGCAAAAGCAATTGTGACAGCAGGGTTGATATGAGCTCCAGAAATGCCTCCTATAGAGAAAACTACTACAATTACTGTCAAAGCTGCTGTCACTGCATATTCCAGTAGTCCTACTTGGCCATGCATTATTTGCGTAATCGCAACGATACCACATATACAGAAAACTAAAATGAAACTCCCCAATGCCTCTGCTGCAATCTGCATGTCAAAGAGAGCATATATTTAAAATAGCAAACACTTTTTTTTAAAAAAATTTAAAGTAATCTCATAGTTTTTTTCTGTATCTGTATAATTTACTTACTATACGAGCGAGAGTTGGATCTATCCCAAAAGGTAAGGTGCAAGAAAAAAACGCATTTCTTTTTGAAACTGTGTCTGTATTTCTCAAACTTGAACTGGACCCACTCTCTTGATCATACTTATATTCTGCGCTCGTTGATGCATCATTCGAGAGATTAGGAAATGTTTTATCATCATCTATTAACTGTTTCGTCATCAAAATTTGCGGTGGTGAAGCAAGAGGATAATGTTTAACAATTGACTTAGGCATCTAAAAGCAAATACATGACTACAAGAGAAACAGATGTGAAGAAGAGTAAGCATGTACATAACATGTACACAAAATGGTATTTTCCAGAGAATTATATAGAAAATTCGGAGGGTGAATGTGATATTGGAGATCAGTTTGTTGTTAAATCCACAAATGTGGGTATAAGCAAGTGAGACGTTTCTGGCAAATTATTGGTAAAACACGATACTTGCGTTGCTTCTTAAAAGAATATTTGCTCATGCTTCTTTGGTGTTGAGTTATAAGTAGATAATCGGTTGACCACTTTCATGATCTGTTTTAATAACATACCATGGTGCACTATAGAGGTAGTTATATAAGATCATCAATACAATACCTACCAAATAAATAAGATGTGCACAAGTTCTGAATTCAGTTGAGTAACACGTCTGATGAAAAAATTTGGTAACTACCGGTATTAATAAAGAAGTACTAGTAATGTTCTTGTTTGTCATCAGATGTCCTCCCTCGTACAAACTTCTTTTCACTCGTACAATAACTCGGTTTCAGAATCAACCACTGTGTGTTTTCGCAAAACGTTTGTCTTGCCTACAGACTTAAGTTCAGTTATTCACAAATTAGTATCTCTTTCTGAACCATAAACCATCACTACTAAAAATATGTCAATAAACATCGGTTTCTGGCCGTTGTTAAAAAAAATCTGACCGATGTCTATGCGAGTGTAGAGAAAGGTCAAAACTTTAGACATCGGTTTTTTGCCGTTGTCTATTATCGACTTAGACATCAGTTTCTTAAATATTTCTGATGTCATTGTTTCATTATGTGCAGTAGTTCTTTTTAAATTATGATATATTATGTGCATTAGATCAACATAAACATAACACGGACAAGGTAAATAATGACATAGACATCGGTTTCTTGGTAAAAACCGATGTTTTATGCTATTTGAGACATCAGTTGGTATGTGAAACCGATGTTATATAGTGTTACGGTGCCTAATATATGAAGACATAGACATCGGTTGTTTGGTAAGACTGATGTTATATGCTGTATTAGACATCGGTTTAATTAAAAAAATCGATGTAATATGTTCTACTAGACATCGTTTTCAGTAACAAAACCGATGTTATAGGTCCTACTAGACATCGTTTTCAGTAACAAAACCGATGTTATAGGTCCTAACATACATCGGTTTTTAGCCATGCTTCGATGTTATATGTTCCAATTATACATCATTTTTTTTAGAAAAAGTGATGTGAATTATTGGTAAAGACATCAGTTTTATATGATAACACCTCTGTGTAATAGTAGACATCAGTTCTTTTAAAAAATTTGATGCAATAGACCTTTATTTACATCCCTTATTTTAGAAAATGTGATGTGAATTATAGTTAATCACATCAGTTTTGTTTTAATAACTGATGTATATTGTTGAGGTTTAATCCTGTACTGATCATATATGCAGCCCAAAATTGCCAAAATTGAAATCAAACAAAACAGATTAATGTACAAAAACCAAGTACTTGCCATTCATTTACCAAAACATCCAAATGTTTACAATAGACATAATTAGTACCAAAATTGTACTTGTCGACCAAAAGCATATATAACCAAGTACATGTACGTACTTCGACAAAAGCATAACCAAAGTACACAAACTAGCTACATGTACTTCCATAAACAGACCCCTTGTCCCACAAGTACCGCAAACCAGTTCCTAGACAATTTCATTTAATAAATAGTACCAAAAGCTAGATGTACATAGGCAGAGATCTATACCAACTGTTCCAAAAACCAAGTCACTATTTCATGAGTTTTTCAATGTGCTTCAAAGTATTGTACCGCACCTCTTCAAGCTCTACCATCTTGTAAGATGCCCGAGTCTTACAAAGCCACTGCAAACAATTAAAACCCAAAGCAAAACATAGGATAAATATACTATTTTTCAAATGCATAAATTTAATATTCACTAATTACACAATTATATTCCATATATCAAAACACACCAATTAAAGTATACCTTGGTAGAAAATGAGTACATGTCCTTATCCAAAATAATATCCCGCATATACCGCATGACAACATAACCATATTCAACAGCGCCAGGTTGTTTTGGCGATCCCTGTTCCAATAAAAATGAGAAAATATAGATTGACCAACCAAGAAAATGAAGTACATACATACATTCAACAAACCAAGTAAAGTGCTTAAATAATTACCGCAAGATTATGTATTTCGGGGGTTTTATTTACCATTCCTGTTTGAGCATTGAAAGTTCTCAGTGCACTGCAATTAAGGGCATGGAACGATAATGTGATACGTACCAAAGAAAGCATAATATATATATATATATATATATATATATATAAAATTATTTATTTATTTATTTGTCAATACCTTATTAAAGCTTTTTCTAAGGCTGGATTCCGTGGTGGATGAGATAGTGGATTGAGAGTGTAAATGTCACTTTCCCAAATTATAATCAAAATCCAGTGGAAACTGTATTAAAAAGAATACCACGAAGCAAGAATTAGTATAAATCGTAGTGCTACAATTATTCTAGTAAAAATCCACAAAATCATCTACTTTTCATTATGTGGCATGAAGAAAACGCGATCTGGGCTACCCTCTTTTAGCCTTTGAACAACTAAAGCTTTAAAGTCAGCATTCAGGGTATATGTGGCTGAGGGATCAAAAAACCCAAAATAGTCCAGTAAATTCTTTTTACGCATAACATTATGCAAGTACCTACAAATAATTTAATGCAATAAGTACATATATATTCCTGTGCAATATGCAGAATTAGACAAGATTTAAAAAGAACAATACTTACGACATGTAAGTTGATATACAGCCTGTCCAATCTGGTTGAACTCTAATAAGGAAATTAAATTCTCATGCAAGATAAATATTCTTTTCTCAAACCCGAAAACTTCAATATCACATGGAATTTCAATTGAGACACCTGACACTGCCATAGTTGTTGTTGCATGTTTATACAACAACCTAAAGCTGTTTGGCACATTTTTGTTTGTTGGCTCGGCATTTTTAAACATGTTCGCCAACTTCTTTAGCGGATCATCAGCCTTCTGCGACACTTGCCTCTTCTTTTTCTACAAAAATTCATTTTATCATGCATAAATATAAACACAGTTTATGGAGCACATCATGCGCGCAAGGTATGGAAAAAGAAAAAGAAATACAAACCACAACAGTTGGAAAAATAATCAACTCCTTAGGCCACGCGACGTGAGAACCAACAGCTTCGTGGACCTTCTCAATTTCACCCGGTACTGGCACTGGAACCAAGGCATTGTCGTTGATGCTTCCATCCACCAACACACGAATGCATCCATGCGGCATAGGCATTCCATGTATCTTTTCGTTCAAGACCCCATCAGTCATCGCCATACCAAATGCAACTATGTTGTGCACACTGCCTACAGCCAGCTCACATGGTTGCGGATCCTACATTTACAAGACATGCAAGGTGAAATTACAAGTGTGTATTATTCGTAGTACTGTCCATAGCTTACATAGATGGTATATATAAAAAGAAAGCGAGTGGACAATAGAGCTTGTTTTACCTTTGTTTCCTTTTTGGATGGTGGAGCAGGGTCAATAGCAACACAATCACCATCCACATTCAATTCTTCAACAGCTGCTGCCTTTTCGGGCATTGACGAGGGAAGACTGGATGAACTAATCATCGCCTTTAGATCAGCAATTTGTGACATCAAATCATTCGTTCTTCTCTCCATCTCCTCATCCCTTTGTCGATCACGTGCCAGCAACTCGGCTTTTGTAATTCGAGTCCTTTTCACCTTCGGGGTGTTAAAGAATGATTTTGGGGTGGCGATGCCTCCGACTCCTCGAACCCTTCCTGAATGCTCAGGATTTCCTAATGCAAGAGTCAACACATCCTCAAATTCGGACAACTGCAGTTCACCCTTTTCCTTCTTTTCCAGCAAATCATCTTGTCAACAATACATTACATATTTACGATCAATACACATAACTACTTTTCACATAAAATGGCCACTTAACATATATGGTATAATTGTAGAAAACAGGAGGTAATTGAAAGATTTCTTACAATAACTTGGTTGATCTTTTCTTGTTCTTCATCAACTTGACCGTCCTTTCCCTTTCGAGCTTTCTTCCACATAATTGCCCGATCAGGTTCTTCTCCAGGCTGAATTTTCCCTTCTTTGACCTGTTTAAAATGAATGAAACATTAATTTGAAAGATATTTAGAAAGTCTAAATTATAATTATAATTTAGAACTACTGCACATAATGATAAAATATTACGTCTTCTTCTAGCAGTCCGATGTAGCCCTTCCTTGATGTGCGGTGTGGATATTTTCGCTCTTTGACTCTCGCCACCTGTGCATTACGAAGTGGCTGCATCCAAACATAAAATATATTACTGACTTCAATACTGAAAGATATTACAAGAAAAAAACCAATATGCGTACGTAAAAGAATGTACTACAAATTGTGCATACCATCCAATCAACGTTGGTCCTTTGAGCAACAAATTCTCTCCAAGCATCCCTACCAACAAATGCATAATTATCTGGAGGCTTCCTTAGTTTCTTCTTTTCCCCAACAAATGGCATCACAAAATTAGAGGTTAATTTTGACTTGAACTGTCTCCATTTCCAGCCTGCAGACTGTAGAATGCTTGCTCGACTTTCTGGAGCAACTTTAAATCCAGCCTGAAATATGCAAGTAACTAATTAACCACTAAGAATGACCACATAAAAAGTAACTAATTTACATATAGACAAATATTACCTGAACATCATTCCATAACTTCTCTTTTAATTCAGGTTCCACATTTGGCTAGCTTCTAATGTTGATCGGAACCATAGTCCTAGCGAGCATGCCAACATAAGAACTCAAGGTGTGCCTAGTCTTTCCGATAGGATTTCCACGCGCATCATACCTGACTTTAAACTTCTTTCCTTGAGCCTTCTTCACCACAACTTTGTGCATAGCACAAACACTACGCTTTGCTCCTAACTTCCTTTTTGATGTTTCAGTACTAGCAACAAATTCTTCTGTCATAGGCTGAGTTTCTTGATGTACAATGGGTTGTGCAGAGCCTTCTGATTCAGGATGATTGCCTTCTGTGTTCACTTCCCTTTCAGGTTCCGACATAGCTTCCATTTTATTGCTACTTGCCTTGGTCTTTCGCTTCTTATTAGATCCTTCTGATTGAGGTCCCGACATAGCTTTCGAAGGCAACTGCTCCTCCACTTCATTTTTCTTACTACTTGCCTTGGTCTTTCGCTTCTTGATAGATCCTTTTGATTGAGGTACCGACATAGCTTTCGAAGGCAACTGCTCCTCCACTTCATTTTCCTTACTAATTGCCTTGGTGTTTTGCTTCTTAGATCCTTCTGATTGAGGCCCCGACATAGCTTTCGAAGGCAACTGTTTCTCCTCCACTTCCTTTTTCTTACTGTCTGCCTTGGTGAGTCGCTTTTTAGCTGAGATCTGGTACTTCAATCTGTAAGACACATATTAGTCGGGGTATACAATTACAAAATGCAAACTAAACAAATAAATTCAATTAAAATTGCAGGTTTAACATTAAGGCGAATAAAAATTCTAATACAATTTCAGACTAAAAATAAATGCAAATAAAATTACAAATTCAAATCAAATTGCAAACTAATCATAAAATTCAAATAAAATTACAAATTCAAATAAACATCTGGACTAAACACAAAGACAAATAAAACTGAATATTCAATTAAAATTATGCACCACAGACGGTACATGACATACAACTAGAAAATATGGATCATTTTTTAATCCAAATTCCCTCAACATTTTGTCTTTTATTGCTAACAGTACCCTCTGTTTCATCAATTGTGTCACACGTTGGAATATTAGAGCAGAAAGGGGGATTTTCTAAAGTTGTGTCTCCTAATTCATCGTCATAATACAACTCCTGGTAGTCTCGAGGTGTGGAGTTCAGTACAACGGACCAGTTAGCATCGACCGGATCTGGAACATAAAAAACTTGTTTCACTTGGTCGACGGACACATATTTATCATTCTTGTGACCTTGTCTAGTGAGGTCCACAAGAGTGAAGCCAAGGTCATCAACCTTGATGCCTCTTTCATTGTCTGCCCATTTACACAAGAACAATGTCATATCACACTCTTCGGGATTTAAATCCTTAGCACTAGATACTTGGACTGTCTTGGCAACTAAAGAAACACCACTATTTTGGACAACCCTTGCATCATCTCTCCTTCGTGAAGTACCGGTTCCCGTTAACTAGATAACCTTCATAGGTAAAAATAGAAAAAGCTGGTTTTTCCTGCCAGCCATTTTATTGTTTCCGAAACATTGTTGGCATTTTCCATCATTTCGAGACTAACCTGCACACATTGTTTAAATCAATCATTAACTAAACAACAACGACGCACCATTAAAAAAATAACAAAAAAAAGAAACCAACCCTTTTTTGAAACCAGTCAGCAAATAAACGGTTGTGCTCTCCTATTAGCCACTAAGCACTCTTTTTTTTCCCCTGGTACTGTCTTTCCAGTAACTCCTTATGCATCCTGAGGAAATGCATATGTTAAGTAAACAACCACAAAATACTCGATATTTAAAAGATGAACTTACAATCAAAAAAATATAAACTTACATGATATAGGGATACACTTCAGAGTTGTTCTGAAGGACATGTAAATGTGCCTCATCTCGTTCTTTCTCCTCCACTGACTTTATTGTTACAACGGATAACGGACCTGAAAGCTTGCCCTTGTCCTTCGGAAGACCAGCAGTTTTGCAACTCTGCTTAACAAACTCCGCGCAAAATTCAACTGATTCTTCTCCTAGATAACTTTCCGCTATACAACCTTCTGGATAATAACGGTTTCAAACATAGCTCTTTAACACTTTATTGAACCGTTCAAATGGAAACATCCATCTATAAAACACCGGTCCACATAAACGCAATTCCCTAACCAAGTGTACTGTGAGATTAATCATTATATCAAAAAATGAGGGAGGGAATATCTTTTCCAACTCACACAAGGTCAGTACCAAATCTGCTTGTAATTTATCGAGCTTGGATACATCTACAACTTTGTTACACAAAGTGTTAAAAAAGAAACATAATCTGATTATGCTAACCTTAACATTTTTCGGAAGAATAGAACGAATTGCAACCGGAAGTAGTTGTTGGAAAAGAGTGTGACAATCATGGGAATTTAACCCATGTATCTTTAAATCAGACATTGATACACAATTTCTTATGTTTGATGAATGGCCATAGGGAAGTTTAATATTTGACAATGAGGACAACATTTTTTTCTTTTCTGCCCTTGACAAAGTATAAGGGGCAGGGGGCAAATATGTTCTCTTTTCTCCTACTTCTGGAGCTAAATCGGGCCTGACACCCATTTCAATCATATCACGACGAGATTCCTCACTATCTTTAGTCTTGAATGGCAGATTTAATAATGTCCCAATTAGACAATCGCACACATTTTTCTCAACGTGCATAACATCGAGACAATGGCGAACATGGTGAAACTTCCAATATTCCAAATAAAAAAAAATTGATTTTTTCTTCCATGGACAGTCCACTTTTTTTGCCTTCTTCTCCTTCCCAAAAGTAAATTTTATCCGTTGCTGCTGCGCTAATACTTCTTCTCCAGATAGGATTTGACGGGGGTGTCTAAATTCTTGTTCTCCATTAAAACCTGCCTTATGCCTCCTATAAGGATGATACGGAGCCAAATACCGACGATGACCTTGGTAACATATTTTTCGGCTATGAGTCAAATGTTTACCAACGGTATCATCACCACATATTGGACAAGCCATATAACCCTTATTGACACAACCCGACAAATTTCTGTATGCAGGAAAGTCATTTATCGTCCACATCAAAACTGCTTTTAGAGTGAAGTAAGACTTCGTATACGCATCATATACATTTGGTTCACCTTCTTCCCAAAGCTTCTTCAAATCATCTATCATCGGTTGTAAGTACACGTCGATGTTATTACCTGGCTCATGTGGACCAGAAACTAACACCGTTAACATCATAAACTTCCTCTTCATGCATAACCATGGAGGAAGATTATAAGTTACTAGTACTACAGGCCAACAACTGTACCGATTGGTTAGACCATTATTATGCGGGTTTATACCATCTGCCGCCAATGCTAAGCGAATATGTCTCGGTTCATTACCAAATTCAGGCCACCTATAATCAATATTCCTCCAAGAAGGAGAGTCGGCTGGATGACGCATTTGGCCATCTTGAGTTCGCTTCTTCGCATGCCAACTCATTAGTTCAGCTGTGGAAGCAGATTTAAACAACCGTCTAAATCTAGAAATTATCGGAAAGTACCACATAACTTTGGCTGGAATGTTAATCCTAGGTTTACCATCTTTCCCCACCTTCCAACGAGATAGATCGCACTTAGGACACTTGGACGCATCGACATTTACACCCCTATATAGTACACAATCATTCGAACAGGCATGAAACTTTATATACTCGAGACCTAGATCAGTTAGGGTTTTCTTTGCTTCATATGCATTAACCGGCAACACATGATCTTTAGGAAGTAAAGATCCAACAGAAGAAAGGAGCTCAGTAAAGGCATTATCGCTAATACCAAATCTAGACTTCCAGTTGTGCAATTTCAACATCGACTCTAACTTAGTACACTCACTGCCCTTAAACAAAGGTTGCTCTGCATCGGACACAAACCTCCTAAACTCATGTGAATCGTCATCGTAATCACCCCTATTATAAGCTGCTTCACAAACATCAACTGTTTGTGAAGTCGGAATTTCTCCCAAAGGATTGTGCCCTGAAGTCACTGGCGTACTACTTGGGCACTTTCCTCCATGCCAAATCCAATCGACATACCCCAAACTAAAACCATTTTGATAAAGATGACCCCTAATTATTTTCACTGACAATTTTTTGAAATTACCACAGCGTGCACATGGGCATGGAATTTCTTTAGGATTTTTAGCATTTTCTTCAGCATATATCAAGAACCGTTCAACCCCAATTTCATACTCTAAAGAATCCCCATCTTTCGAAATCCATGACTTATCCATTTGTTCGTAAAGAAACCTACCTGGTATTGTTATTCAAAAATTAATGATAGACTTATCCAAAATTATACAAGTCATTAAATTACAATTACTATTCTAATAATAGAAAGAATTAAACATATTAACAAGAACGTAATAGGTATAAACTATATCTAAACAAATAATATAGACAACAAGAAACTAATATATAAATAAGGACATAATAGGTATAAACTTATATCTAAACAAATAATCATCACAAGTTATTACAAGAACACATTATACGAAATCATATAAACAAGCACATGCATCTAATTAGAAATCACGACACTGAAGAATAGAACTTATAGTTGAGCAATTACTAACCTGAAGAACAGCTCAAAAACAGAAAATGTTAACCGCACACACACAAGCAAAATGCTCCTGCAAAATCATGTTCAAATTCAAAAGTCTAGTCTAATTAGAATGCTCAAATTAACCAATAATCCAATAGTGCAAAGAAACAGATCTCACAACTACTCACTATCAAGTATCAACTACTCACTATCTTACTATCTAACAACTACAAGTACAATAATCTGCAAGCTCAAAACTACGCAATCTCGAAAACATGAAAACTATAGTGCTGCATGCTTAAAACACAGTTCATAATATTAAAGTACTGGAACAATCAATTTCACAAGTACAATACAGGACTCACAAATAAATACATTGACTCACCAATTAATGCACAAAAATGAAACAAAAATATTTAGGGTTTTTCAATTTTCAATTTATATGAAACCAAAAACAAGAATTAACAAGAATTACAAGTAATACAAACTAAAAACAAGAAACTGGAAACATATATATTCACCCTAAAACAAGAAACAGAGAGAAAAAGCAAAATAAGAAACAAAAACAAGAACTTGCCGAGACCCAAAACAAGAAAAGTAAGAAAAAGATACATGCAAAAAGAAAACAAGTAATTAACACAAAAAACTTACTAATTGAAGATGACCCAAGCAAAAAGAGCAACAAATCTTCAAAAAAAATTGTTTAATTAAAAAAAATCGAGCTTAATTCGAACTATTAATCGGAAAATGGCTTACGATTCGAGCTTCCTCTTCTCTATTTCGATTTAGAGAAATCGTAACATATCGGTGAGATTGACAGAGAGAGGGTCGTGAGAGTGAGAGAGAGAGAGAGAGAGAGAGGGAGAGAGATGAGAGTGTGTGTGTGTGTGAGAGAGAGAGAGAGAGTGAGAGAGATGAGTGAGAGAGATGAGTGAGAGAGAGAGAGAAGAGTGAGAGAGAGAGACGAGTGAGAGAGAGAGAGAGCTGTTGTGTCTGTGTGTAGAGAGAAATTAAGGGAAAGTATGACTAAGGCGGGATACTAAATTAGGGTAATGTTACTTAGGCGGGATTATAAAATTTTCTAAGGCAAATGTTTTATGAGAAAATGGGGAGAAAATGACTCAGCACGTTTTTTTTATTCCGAGAAAAAAGGTTTAGACATCGGTTATTTAAGCAACCGATGTCCAGAAATCTGTTTAACATCGCTTGTTTAAATAACTGATGTTAAAAACGCTTTTAACATCGGTGGCTTTTCAAAGCGTTGTTAAAGGCCCAATGTCTAATCCATATTTTCTTGTAGTGCATGGTGGTATATTTGGTCTTAAAAAACCGGGTACGAGAAATTAGCAACTGAGGGAAAAACGATAGAAGACCACTTTTTCATTATTAGATGTAATCTAACGTTAATAGCTTTATATCAAAGATAGGTATTTCAAAAAATTTGGCAGTCCCCCTTTGTCGTAAAATGAATAGACAACCAACTTATCTAAAACTTAAAGCGTTAAATGAACACTATAAATGGATCATATATTCAACAAATATGTTAGGCGGTGTCAACCAAGTATCACTTCGAGGAGATAAGAGATAGTTCTCTTGTATATAGTGTAGCCGGTTAATTCCATTAGTATGAGACCTTTTGATATGTACTCAAAAAATAAATCTATGCGAGTTCGGCTCAAAATGAATAATATCATACTATTGTGGAGTTAAGACTTTATGGCGCCCCAACAAGTGGTATCAGAGCCCACGGTTCAGGAGTTGTGGGAGACCCCTCAGTGGTGATTAGAGATCTGTTGGGTGTCTTGTGTCGAAAGTCTTCTTGATGGTGTTCAAGTGACAAGTTTTGCGAGATGAATCGTAGCGGTGCAAGATGTAGACAGATTAATCGCAGGGTAAGAGTAAGACCATGGTGAATTAGCGGTGCAAGATGTAGACAGATTAATCGCAGGGTAAGAGTAAGATAATGAGATATGTGGTTCTTGGTTTGAGGGGAGGATTTTTGGGTGATGTCAACCCAACTACTACATCGAGTAGATAAGAGATAAGAGATAGTTCTCTTGTATATAAAGTAGCCGATTAATTTCATTAGTATCTCGGTCCAAAACAGACAATATCATCCTATTGTGGAGTTAAGGTTTGCTGATGGCCCAACAAATATAAACTCAACTACATTTGTACCACTCAATTTTTTATGAATGTGCTACATACATATACTTGCATGACTCGAAGTTTTACTTGAATAATATGGAAAAGGAAACAATAACTAGTGGCTAGCAAGCCTTGAACACCTTAACTTATGCCTTTGCCTCAAATTTAAAGTTGGCACAGCTCTCTTGGGACAGAAGCGGCTTAAATCTCAACTTATATTTGCATGACTCGAAGTTTAACTAGAATAATATGGAAAAGGAAACAATAACTAGTTGCCAGCAATCCTTGAACACCTTAACTTATGCCTTTGCCTCAAATTTAAAGTTGGCACAACTCTCTTTATGGGACAGAAGCGGCTTAAATCCCAACTTAGAAGCTGCAGTATCAAACCCCAAAAAATTCTCTTAAACTTGATGCCCTCCTACCACTATCAAAGTTCTAGAAATAAATTCTCCATCTACAAATCATTCACAAAACATAATTGTTCACCCGAACCATGGAGTTTCCACCATAAATCCTCCAGTATATATCGTTGCTTTATAATACTAGAGCGATTGTTGGAACGGATGGACCAGTATACGCAGGTTTTATGTTACCGGCACTAAACATGCCCTAAATGGTGCCATAGATTGAATTCTCGGCATGTTCAATTCTTTTTCAATTGCACTTATTACGGCTTTGTAAAGTTTGTAACACTGTGGATAAGTACATTGTGCTGATATTGGTTCCTCCATAATTGTTGGTGGCGTTAAATGACAACAGTTTTGGGTTTATACTGACCCGCTTTTTCATTAATTTTGACAGATTTACCTCTGCTGAAGAACCCGGAAGTATTACTGATATTCTATCACATGTGGTCTTGTTTCTGTACTGCACCCTTAATTCATCAGAGATGTATTTGTTACACCTTGGATATGTTAGACACTACATAAATCTTATCTTTGATGCCGGAATTTTGAGAGAAATAATAAAGTTTACTATAGCACATGTATATAACTCATAGTACCATAAAATGTCCATTTACATGGAGAGGGAAATAGTAAGAAGTTATGCTTTTCCTGCAAATTTGAAACTGGCACAGGCCTGTTTACGGTGTAAGAGTGAGCTGAATCCCAACTTAGAAGCTGCAACATCAAACTCCAGTAAGTTCTCTTCAACTTGATGCCCTCCAATCACTATCAAAGCTTTAGTATTGAATTTTCCCTCTACAAATCCTGTTGTGGAATAAAAACTGGTTTACGATTTGTAATTAATGCTAGGGTGGTTGAGCTTCGAGCTTTAATGGCTGCTTCTGCGTTCGAGACTAAACGGTTCTCACAGAATGCCTACGTATCTCTGTATTAGATAATCAAGCCAAGAAAACGTAGTTCTGAGATGAGGGGCCAGGCCCTTTATATAGGCTGAGAAGCCTTTAGAATTATGGTAGGAGTTAGAGACTTGGTAGAAAAGTCTTTGAGGAAAGTTCTAGATCTATTCCTTGTAGGAATCAGTTTCCATATTGAATTGGATGCCTTGGTGGATAAGTCTGGTGGAAATAATATCCTTATTCAACTCTTATTGCCGAGCTGTTTATTTCCCCCAATATTAATTACGAAATTAATATTATAATTGGGGTTTTGGGCCCATCTGGTGGGCCCCACGTTTGGACTATTCAGGGTCTAATTAATGCCATATTAAATGTGTCTTTAGGGCTTACTTTTAGCCCATATCATTTGCCCCCCAACTTCTAGGAAAACTGATCAGGTTTTCCTTGAAGTTTTAACGGCCTTTTTCGAGAGTTGGGTCAGGGTTTATCTTTGATATCGTTTTGACGTAAAGCGTGGAGCGACCGACGCGTTTACAACGACGTTAAATTGTGCCAGTAGCATTGAACGGTGCTAAACAGCACTAGACGACACTAAACGGTGCTAAACAGCCTTAAACGACGTTTAAACGATGTTAAACGACGCTAAACGGCGATAAACGGCGCTAAACGGCACTAACGACACTAAACGGTGCTAAACAGCCTTAAACGACGTTTAAACGATGTTAAACGACGCTAAACGGCGATAAACGGCGCTAAACGGCACTAAACGACACTAAACGGTGCTAAACAGCCTTAAACGACGTTTAAACGATGTTAAACGACGCTAAACGGCGATAAACGGCGCTAAACGGCACTAAACGACACTAAACGGTGCTAAACAGCCTTAAACGACGTTTAAACGATGTTAAACGACGCTAAACGGCGATAAACGGCGCTAAACGGCATTAAACGACACTAAACGGTGCTAAACAGCCTTAAACGACGTTTAAACGATGTTAAACGTCGCTAAACGGCGATAAACGGCGCTAAACGGCACTAAACGACACTAAACGGTGCTAAATAGCCTTAAACGACGTTTAAACGATGTTAAACGACGCTAAACGGTGGTAAACGGCGCTAAACGGCACTAAACGGCGTACCTGAAATCATACGAAAAAAATCAAGATTCAGGTTCAGAAGCTGCCCGAGAATTGCTGAAAAACCAAGATTCAGGACCACAAGCTAACCCGCGATCGGCCGGATCGAGGGCTAGCTTGTGGTCGGCTAGCTCCTGGTCGGCCGAAGGGCCTCCAACCAAGGTGGTCGGCTGACACCTGGTCGGCCGGAGGGCCTTGACCCTAGGTGGTCGGCCGGCACCTGGTCGGCTGAAGGCTGGTCGGTCGGGGCTCCTGAATTTGCCTTGGTCGGCTAGCTCGTGGTCGGCCGGGGCTCCTGAATTTGCCTTGGTCGGCTAGCTCGTGGTCGGCCGGGGCATCTGAATGTGCCTTGGTCGGCTGCAAGGTGGTCGGCCATGGCTCCTTCGGGTGTTGTGGTCGACCATTTCGAAGGATTCAGAAGCTGAATCTCGATCCTCGGTTGGTTTTTTTTTTGTCATCCATGACTTTCAAGGATTCAGAAGCTGAATCTCGATCCTAGGGATTCAGAAGCTGAATCTCGATCCTAGGTTGGTTTTTTGGTCATCCGTGACTTTCAAGGATTCAGAAGCTGAATCTCGATCCTAGGGATTCAGAAGCTGAATCTCGATCCTAGGTTGGTTTTTTGGTCATCCGTGACTTTCAAGGATTCAGAAGCTGAATCTCGATCCTAGGGATTCAGAAGCTGAATCTCGATCCTAGGTTGGTTTTTTGGTCACCCGTGACTTTCAAGGATTCAGAAGCTGAATCTCGATCCTAGGGATTCAGAAGCTGAATCTCGATCCTAGGGATTCAGAAGCTGAATCTCAATTCTAAGTTTAGTATTTTGGTCAATCGTGACTTCTATCGGGATTACACCTTAATTCAGGATTAGCACTACTAACCTCGTGTTTAAGATTAAACTCGTTGTTTATCTCTTTAAGTGCAAACATCCATGCAGTAAATATTTCAGCTGTTTCTTTTCCGACAGATATGAATTATAACGATTCTTTCTGTATAACGTGGATAATTTCTGTCCTTTTTCGTCTGGAAACGATAGATGACCTGTTAACACGAACCGAGCTGAGATTCAACCTGATGTACCAGGTCATGTATTTTCTATAAAAGAGGAGAAGTAGCCTTCATTTCCATTCACTTCTTCATTTCTGAGCTTTCAGATTCTTAAGTTCTCTTAGGTTCAAGTTACAAGATCCAGTTCAAGCTTCAAGATCAAGTTTCAAATTCAAGATCAAGTTTCAGCTCCTGCATCAAGATGTCGGAAGGTGATCAACCAATGGCTCCCCCGGTCTCCATGATGGAAGCCATGTCAAAGAGGAGTAAAATGAGGACTGCCAAAGGTAAAGAAAGAATTCAACCTCCTACATATGTTGAACATAGATTCGAATCCTTGCTAGAACTTCTAAATATTATGAGGGATACATTTCCCAACTGTTCTAGTCTAGATTCTTTTAATAGTTCCAGTAAATTGTCGGAACGGGACGTTCAGAAGATAAGGGAGTCTTATCACTTTCCAAGTGCCATCCAGGTTCGTCTCCCGAGTCCATCAGATAGAACTTGCAACTGGCATCCTGAAAGGATCTGTGTTTACTGGGGTGCCTTAGATGCTGGGTTCAGGTTCCCGGTTGACAATTTTATTATTAGGCTGCTGGCTGAATATCAAATCCACCCCTGTCAATTGTATCCCAACGCCTGGAGGTACATTTCTATTTTCTTGATAAGGTGTCGGGAGCTGGGGATTCATCCGACAACCACAATGTTTCGAAGTATCTTCGGGGCCAGCAACTCTTCTGAATCCAAAAAAGGATGGGTGAGCCTCAAGCACCGAGCCAAGCTTCCACACATGGTGAATCCCTTCTCCTTTCCAGATTCACAACATTTCTGGGAAAGGGAGTTTGTAGTTCTTGAATGGAAGGGCGGTGATTGGGGCAACTTCTTTGTGAAGAAATTCGGGTCTGTCGAAGATAGTTCCCACTTCGTGTGCGACCTTTCTGATCCGGAATTGTTGGACCGGGATAGGCTTCTTGCTGACGACGGTCGCTCACACTATAAAACTATTTTAAACGAAAAGAATCTCATTGGGGCTGGCCTTAGCTTTCTTTCCATTGAGGGTAACTTTCTTACTTGAACTTATTATGAACTCTGTTTGTTCTTATACCGATGTTTTTCTCTTCGTATTTCAGCTGCTGAGGAGATTGATAATCGTCCCGAGAACCGGCCAACTGTTACCAAGAGGATGCAGAAAAGGGCTGAAGAGAAGCTGAACCCAACTAAGCCTCACATCCCTAATTTCTTGGAGCGTTGTTCTCAAGGTGGTAAACGATCCCGAAACGCTGACGGGGATGTCCGGACTCCTTTCATACCTCCTTGGGGCATATGCGAACAAGACTCGGTCTTCGGGAGTCCTCATCTGGCCCTAGATTGGTCCAAGCTTTCCATCACTCCGCCTGACCAAGCGACAATGCATGCAGGTGACAAGCTGGATGAGTCTCAACTCATGGGCGCCCAGGCCTTGTATCAGGTATGAAATTCCTTCCGTTAAGTTTGACATTGTCATTGATTTCAATTCTGCATATTCCTTGTGGCTCACTTATTTCCTTGTTGCAGGCCAACGCCTATTTTCAAACCATTTCGACCCAAGGCCGGGCCTTTAGGGACGAAAATGTTAGCTTGAGAAATGACTCCATGAGGTTCAGGGAAGAGATTGATGATCTACACTCCCAAGTTGTTCGAGCTGAGGCCAACGCCGCATCTACCCGCAAACAACTTGCTTCTCTAGCCAGAAAGAAGGCCTCTGATGCAGACAAGGTGATCGAGGCCTACCATAGGTCTGAAGATTTCCTTAAGCTCATTGATGATCATGATGATGAGGTGCGTCCCTTCAACATGTCTGTTGGTTGGGAGAAGGCTATTAATGCTGTGAATCATAGGCATCCATCTGTTGTCAACCCAGCAGATTTTCCTTGCCCAAATTGGGGTGCCCTCCCGGTTAACCTAGCTTCTGGTTCGGGAACTAAAATTGTTCCCCAGGCATCAGGATCCGGTTCCAGAGGCAGTCATCGTCGTTCCGGGTCCAACTCAAAGGGGGTTGTTCCCGCTGCTAGCCAAGACTCACATTCTTCTGGCTCCCGTGGGAAGAAAGTCCCGCCTGCAAAGAAAGTTGGAGTAGTTCGCCAACCCATCCCTGGGAAAAGGCTAATCCGGAACGAGGGCAGTTCTACTTCTTCTTCATCTTCCGAGGGAAAAGGAGCCGAAGTTGCTAGAGCTCAACCAATGGTGATAGCAGAGTCCGGTGGTGATTCCAGCGAAGACTCAGAGGAGGAGAGTGAGGAAGAGGAGAGCGGCGGTGAGGAGTCTGAAGAAGAGGGTTCTGGGGAGGAGTAGCTGGAGTTAGTTCGTGGCCTTGCACGGCCTTGTTAGCCAGATGTGGCTTTATTTGTCTAGATTTCATTCACGGTCCTTGGGGACCAAACTTTTATCTATCTTGTTGATGTAGCTTAGCTGTTGGCCCTTCGGGGTCTTTATGCATTTGTTTCCTCATTAGTTTGTTTACTTGTTTTCGGTACTTGTCCTTCCTAGACTCACACTCAACAGGTGCTTGGTACATAAACAAAATCACAAAATCATTGAAGGGAAACAAACTTTGCATTAATAATCTGAAATGGGTTTAACCCTTACATAGCTTATTATTGTCCTACTCGGGGCGCAAAGCCCTGAAATGGTTTCATCGAACCTTATTTCCACTCCTCATAATAAATAGATAGAAAGCTGAATCCATGCAAGGATAGCTTATACATAATAAACTTTGAGGTTCAAAGCATGCCAAGTACGGGGCACCTCAACCCCGTCCAAGGTCTCCAACTTATATGATCCTCGTCCCAACGTCTTCTTGACTCGATATGGCCCTTCCCAATTGGGGGCTAGCTTTCCCTTCTGGCCGACTCCAGAAGCCTCAATCTTCCTTAGAACCAGGTCGCCTTGTCGAAAGAACCTTTCCTTAACTCTATGGTTGTAATAAAAGGATGCTTTCTTTTGATGTTCCACATTTCTAGCGTTTGCCTCATCCCTGACTTCGTCAATCAGATCTAGGGCGAGTCTCATGCCCTCTTCGTTAGTTTCTGGTTCAAAAGCCTCAACTCGAGGTGACGCTTGCATGATCTCCAAAGGCACAACTGCCTCAGCTCCGTAAGCCAGCAGGAACGGGGTTGCTCCAGTGGTCACTTTACAAGTGGTACGGTATGCCCATAGTATGGGCAGCAACTCATCTACCCAAGTGTTTCTAGAGCGTTCAACCCTCTTCTTCAGTCCATCAAGGATAATTCGATTAGCTACCTCAGCTTGCCCGTTGGCTTGTGGATGAGCCACGGAGGTAAAACGAAGCTCAATTGCATTCTCCTCACAATATTTCTTGAACTCTTCATTATTGAACTGCGTCCCATTGTCTGTCACCAAAATTCGGGGGATTCCATACCTGCAAATTATATTCTCCCAAAAGAACTGGGCAACTTGTTTGGTGGTTATCTTGGCTAGAGGTTTAGCCTCAATCCACTTAGTAAAGTAATCAATGCCCACTATCAGAAATTTCCTTTGTGCTGAAGCTACGGGGAAGGGACCAAGTATATCCATCCCCCACATCGCGAATGGAATAGGGGAGTTAACAGATGTTAACATCTCGGGCGGCTGCCTTACTATCGGAGCATGCTTCTGGCATCGATCGCACCGCTTGACATAGCTCTGTGCATCGGCCAGCATTTCTGGCCAGTAGAATCCCAAACGAGTTATTTTGTGAGCTAGGGCTCTGCCCCCCAAGTGCTGCCCACAAATACCTTCATGAACTTCTTCCAAAGCTTCCCTTGCCTCTTGGGGCCTCAAACATTTCAAGTACGGGATAACGAAAGATCTTTTGTAAAGAACGCCCTCGATCAAGGCATATCTCAATGCTCTCACGGACAGCTTTCGTGCCTCCAAGGCACTGCCGGGGAGCCAACCAGTTTCTAGGTGAGCTTTGATAGGATCTATCCAACAGCTTCCCACATCAATTGGTGCCACTAATTTTGAGTTGATAGTCGGGGCCTTCAAGACCTGGAAGTAAACACTCCCTGCATAGTTTTCTATTTCGGAAGAAGCGAACTGGGATAGGGCATCGGCCTTAACGTTCTCTTCTCTCGGAATGTGTTCTACATAACACTCATCAAACTGAGTCATGACAGCTTTCACAACTCGCAGATACTTTGCCATAGTTTCATCCTTGGCCTCAAATTCACCATTCACTTGAGAGACTACTAATCTTGAATCTCCACAAACTTTGAGATTCTTGACTCTCATGATTCTGGCCAAGCCTAAACCAGCTATCAAGGCCTCATACTCAGCTTCATTGTTAGTTGTCTGGAAATCCAACTTCAAAGCATATTCGACTGTGAACCCATCGGGGCTTTGCAACACTAAGCCTGCGCCACTAGATTTTGTTTTTGATGCTCCATCAAAATAGAGCACCCAATATTCCTTCTGATCAGGTTCAAGTTCTCCATCTTTATCTTGCTTCTCAGGGGTTGTTATTGTCTCCTGCCCCCCGACTTCTTGGTTGCTAATGGTGCATTCAACCACGAAGTCAGCCAATGCCTGAGCCTTAATGGCTGTTCGAGGCTTATACGTGATGTCAAATTCTCCAAGTTCAATTGCCCACTTGATTAGCCTTCCACTAGCCTTTGGGCTATGCAATATGTTTCTCAACTGTTGGTCCGTCAGGACTTCAATCTTATGTGCCTGGAAGTACGGGCGTAACTTCCTCGAGGCTGTTATCAAAGCCAAGGCGAACTTCTCAATGGGAGAGTAATTCAGCTCAGCCCCGTGCAATACCTTGCTCACATAATAGATAGGTTTCTGGACCTTCTTTTCTTCTCGAATAAGAACGGCGCTCAACGCTTGTTCAGATACCGCCAGGTATAGATAAAGAGTCTCCCCAGGACTAGGTTTGGCCAGCAACGGGGCTTCAACCATGTACTTCTTCAATTGTTCAAAGGCCTCTTGGCTCTCAGGGGTCCACTCAAAATTTTTCACCTTCTTCAATGCTTGAAAGAACGGCAAGCATTTATCACCAGACTTGGAGATGAATCTTCCTAAAGCCGCTACACGGCCTGTCAACTTCTGCACATCTCTTATAGAGCGTGGTGGCTCCATGTCTAAGATTGCCTTAATCTTGTCAAGGTTGGCCTCTATGCCTCTCTTTGAAACCATTAGACCCAAAAATTTTCCTGATCCAACGCCAAAGGCACACTTGGCTGGATTCAACATCATTTTGTGGTGCCTCAGCACTTCGAATGCCTCTCTGAGGTGCTTAATGTGGTCTGCCTTGAACAGGCTCTTGACTAGCATGTCATCAACATAGACCTCCATGGTTTTTCCAATTAGATGGGCGAATATCTTATTCACCAGTCGCTGGTAAGTAGCTCCTGCATTTTTTAGACCGAAAGCCATAACAAGATAGCAGAAAACACCAAAGTCAGTTATGAAAGATACCTTAGGGACGTCATCCTTGTGCATCTTAATCTGATTGTAGCCGCTGAACCCATCCATGAAGCTCAGCATCTCATGTCCAGCTGTGGCATCTATTAACATGTCTATCCTTGGTAAAGGGAAACAATCCTTAGGGCATGCATCATTCAAGTCGGTGAAGTCTATACACATCCTCCACTTACCGTTGGCTTTCTTGACCATCACAGGGTTAGCCAACCATTCTGGAAACTGAATTTCTTCAATAAACCCAGCTTCTAAGAGCTTTTCCACTTCTTGCTTTATGGCCTCTTGCCTTTCAGGTGCAAAGTTCCTCTTCTTCTGCTGTATTATCTTCCGATTAGGATCGACATTCAATCTATGAGTTATGAGTTGGGGATCAATCCCTGGCATATCAGCTGCTGTCCAAGCAAACACGTCGCTATTTTCTTGCAAGAATGCTATCAATTTGCCCTTCAGGGGTTCCTTCAGAGAGGCTCCTATGTAAGTCACCTTCTCAGGGTCGCCTAGCTCCAGAGGAATAGGTATTAAGTCCTCTGCTGGCTTTCCTCTGTGTTCATCATCACCACGGACATCCATGTCTTCGATCGGAAGTACCTGCCCCCCGATTCCATCAGCCCTTAACGCGGATACATAACAACTTCTTTCCATCTTCTGATCACCCTTTTGTTCTCCAACACCATTCCTGGTTGGAAACTTAATCTTCATGTTATATGTGGAGGCCACAGCCTTGAATGCATGAAGTCCAGTCCTTCCTAGGATCGCGTTATAGGTCGAGGATGCCTTGATCACAAGAAAATTCAGCATCTGAGTAGCTTCTCTAGGTTCCTGTCCAATCGTCATGGGTAACTGAATAGTCCCTTCAACCTTGGACTCAACTCCATTAAATCCGTAGATTGGCATGTTGGTGGGGGTCAACTGAGAATCGGTGTACCCCATTTTCACAAACGCATCGTGAAACAAGATATCAACAGAAGCTCCATTGTCGATCAAGACTCGTTTTACCTCCGAGTTTCCAATCACAGGAGTTATGACCAACGGGTCGTCATGGGGGAACTTTACCCCTTCGAGATCTGAATCATCAAACCCAATAACTATTTCAGTCTTGGCACGTTTTGGGGCTTCCCCCACGATGTGCATTACTTCTCTGGCATATGCTTTTCGAGAGTTTCGAGTCGTGCCGGCCGCTGTCGGGTCTCCCCAAATCATATTAACAACTAGTCCTCGGGGCTGTGGATTACGATCACGGTCACGATCGTTATCTCTCCTGTCATTGTCTCTCCTGTCAAAGTCCCTTCTTTATGTTCCACGATCCTCATTCTTCGTGAACCTGCTTAGCTTTCCTTTTCGGATCAAGAACTCAATCTCATCTTTCAACTGTCTATAATTATCTGTATCATGACCCACATCACGGTGGTACCTACAGTATTGATCCTTGTTTCTTTTTGTGGGATCACCCCTAAGTGGCTTCGGCCATCGGAAATCTTTATCCTTCTCAATATCTAGCAAGATCTGACTCCTAGGAGCATTCAGTCTCGCATAGTCGTTGAATCTTGATCCCAAATTCTTCTTCGGGGGTGAATCAGAATCCTTGCTAGTCCGGGGATACTTGTCCCTAGCATCGTACTCTTGCTCTTGCTTTCGTTTCTTCGAATCGTTAGAACCCTTGCCATTGCTTCCTGTGGTATCCTTCTTCATGCTGTCCTCGGCCTTGATATATTTATCGGCCCTCCGTTGGAGCTCGGCCATATTTTCAGGAGGGTGTTTTGCCAAAGACCTTTTAAAGAAGAGATCAGTGGTTCCGTGTTCCAGGGCTACCATGGCCACCTTATTTTCCAGATCAGTGATATTCAGCGTCTCCTTGGTGAACCGCTTGAGGTAATCTCTCAGATTCTCGTTCTTCCCCTGCACCACATACATAAGGGATGCAGAACTTTTTTCATGAACTCTCCCACTAATGAACTGGCTGACAAAGGCGGCGCTCAGCTCTTTGAACGAGCCGATTGAGTTTGCAGGTAAGCGGCTATACCACCTTTGAGCCATGCCAGACAAGGTTTGAGGGAACGCCCTACACTTTAAGGCATCGCTTGCAGGCTGCAACAGCAGTGCGTTTGAGAACGTCCTAACATGGTTTGCGGGATCGCCCGTTCCATCATAGGCCTTAATTGTCGGCATCTTGAACTTCCTTGAGATGCGAGCATTCATTACCTCCTCAGTGAACGGAGGTGTAGGATCATCAGGATCCCCAAGGGGCATCAGATCCCTAGGGTTACTTTTGGGGGTCTCCACCCTTGTTGATTTTTCAATCGGGGCATCGGCCCTTCGTTGCCTCCTTGAGGGCCTCTCCAGATTTATAATGGGAATCCTCCCTGTAACTGGAGGAGGTTGAATCAGACTTCGCCTTGCTTGCTCTCTAGCAATATCGTCCTTCAGCCTTTGGATCTCTGCCTCATGAGCCTTAATCCTTTCCTCGGCCGTTTGTGGAGGTTCATCCTGGATTCTTTGGGACCTCCTTCGAGGTTCTTTACTAGCACGTCGTCTCCTCGGGGCTTCATCACGATCATCATTGTCATCCTCAGAAGTTGAATCATCAGAATAGGGACCAGAGTAATCATCGTACTCCCGATCTCGGATCTGTAAGGCATGACCGCTCGGTCCAGGTTCCCTACGTTGAGGGGGATAATTAGGCAGCCCATACATCGGGTTGGTGTTCAAAGAGAGATCCGTGGTGTGGATCTGTACCCCCGGAGGTAGCGTACGACCAGCGCTATCAAGAGGAGAAACCACCATCTGAAGAGGGTTAGTTTCTCGGTTTTGAGGAATAGCCACAGTTCCCTCAACATGGGGAATCGTCCCTGAGGGTTGAGAGGTTAGAGGTTGAATGACCGTCCCTGTTGGTGGGGGTAATTGTCCTCCCTCAGCGGTGACGAGCGGATCAGAGACAGCAGGTGGAGCAGTGCTAAGGGGTATGGCCTCAGTTGATGTTGTTCTTCGTGTTTGAACCATGGTTGATGTCTTCGTCCCACAGACGGCGCCAAATGTTGTGGAATAAAAACTGGTTTACGATTTGTAATTAATGCTAGGGTGGTTGAGCTTCGAGCTTTAATGGCTGCTTCTGCGTTCGAGACTAAACGGTCCTCACAGAATGCCTACGTATCTCTGTATTAGAGAATCAAGCCAAGAAAACGTAGTTCTGAGATGAGGGGCCAGGCCCTTTATATAGGCTGAGAAGCCTTTAGAATTATGGTAGGAGTTAGAGACTTGGTAGAAAAGTCTTTGAGGAAAGTTCTAGATCTATTCCTTGTAGGAATCAGTTTCCATATTGAATTGGATGCCTTGATGGATAAGTCTGGTGGAAATAATATCCTTATCCAACTCTTATTGCCGAGCTGTTTATTTCCCCCAATATTAATTACGAAATTAATATTATAATTGGGGTTTTGGGCCCATCTGGTGGGCCCCACGTTTGGACTATTCAGTGTCTAATTAATGCCATATTAAATGTGTCTTTAGGGCTTACTTTTAGCCCATATCAAATCCTAAACACATTACATCCTTGTTTACTCGAACCATCAAGTTTCCAGTTTCCACCATACCTCCAGTACACGTCCTTGCTCTGTAACACTAGATCAATTGTTGGCAAAGCTGGACCAGTATACGCAGTGCCTATGTTCTTGGAGCTAAAACATGCTCCCAATGGTGCTAAGGACGGAACTCTAGGGACACTAAATTCTTTTACAAATACATTGATTACGGCTTTGTAGATTGAAGTTTCTAACACTGTGTACTTATCCACAGTGTTGATCTTGGTTCCTCCATTACCGTCAGTTGAGTTGATTGACAACAATGCTGGATTTATACTGATATCTTTTTCGTTGATTTTGATAGAATTAACTCTGATGTAGTACTCAGAGGAAAGCTGGCCTTTCACGGCAAACCTTGTATGACTTATTGGATTGATGAGGAGTGGAGTGTAAGTAAGAGGTGCAGTTGTAGAATCAAACTCTCCGAAATAAATAGCACCATTTGATGAAGTTGAACTCAAGCACACACCAAATTTCCTTTCCAAGCTAAATGCAGTAGAAAATTGTGTAGACATTAGTATTTTGTCCTTCCGAGGCGTACCATGCATGCCAGTGACATAATTAGCAAGTTTTTCTAACATACCTGTATTGCTACAAACAAATAGGAATTTCGAAATGGTGACAGGTGCCCCTCCGACTGCAGACTGGACAGAGAGCGCATCTGTACCTACAGGCTACAGTTCCCGTTGTGCTAAATCCATAATACGAGTTTTTGGGCGTAAGAGTGCAGGTGTTGTTGCTGCAACTTGGTGTAGGTTCTGAGGCGCGCGTAACAGTGGTCCATGCAAAGAGCGGACTTAAAATAGTTGCATGGGCCCGATTTGCAAAGCACTGGATGGTACGATGAGATTGTGTAACCTTTTTCACAGTCAACCCACAAGTACTGAGCACCAAGATCAATTGTTAGTTTAACAGGAACAAGAGGTGTTCTTTGTTTGATTTCTGTGGTATATTGGAGACTAGTATTTATGCCCGCCATGCCGGGCCTTTAATTTTAAGTTAAATATATTATATTAACATGGTTTTTGTTATTAGGAGGAATATGTGAATTTTTTTTTGTTTAAAATATTCAAATTTGCTAATTATTTTTGTAACACGAATGGTTACCCTCTTTTCTTTGTTAAATGTCAAATTTCATATATTCCAAGATCAAAATTTATATTTCTAACATATCATCACGATTAGTGAAATTAAATAAGTTAAAAATTTACGTTGATATTAATATAACAGAAATATATTTTAATCGTTGATTTTTTAAATATTTAATAAGCATCCGACGGCGCCTCGAATCCTATATATAATAAATTTAAATTAAATTTAGAAAAATGATAAATCTTTATAATATATAATAAATTTATATTTCTATATAACATAACTCCTCCTTGTAGACTTTAACATATAATCATAATTATTGTATTTAAATGAGTTTAAAATATTTATGTTAATATTTATATAAACAAAAAATATATTTTTATAATTAAAAAATTATATTGGCAGAGAACATTTTTCGGAAATGCAAAGTTAAACTAACATTGTTAGAGACATTTAACTAATATTTATGAATTAAAAGACTAAACAACACACGCTTAACACTAAAAAGTTGTATTCACAAAGTTGCATTCTTGAAGACTTTATCAATATTTATGAATTTTATTCGGATAAATTTTAGTTGTAATATAATTAAACTTGTATTTAGAGAAATAAATAGCATTATCAAGAAAAATATAAATCTAAAATTGGGTATATAAATTATTTCTAAAAAATTCATAGTTTCATATATAATTGGTGAGAAACTAATAGAGAGACAGGGTTTAATATACTTCAACTTCAAATTCCTAGGTGAGAGTTTTAGAAGGTAACACATTTGGTTTAATAGTGAGCTGTATCAAAGAGAAAAACCCACATGGAAACAGAGATAGTTTGTATTTAAAGAACTAAATTTTTGACAAGAACCATGTCATGTGGTGAAATCAGCTTCTTTTCTGAACCCTCCCCTGCCGAAATCTAGCTCATAGGACCGTGTCAAACCTTCAACCAGACCATATCCTGGTATCAACCCAAGCACACTCTTCGCTTTCTCAACGGAGGTAAAGAAATGCTGTGTTTTAAGAGGAAATCGAAGTGTGAGTTAATCAAACAATCAATATTTGAAATCTATACTAAACTATAATAAGCAAACATGAGTATAATTGTTAGTATAATTTTAAGCAAACATGCGTTTTCGGGCTCAGGGAATCCACCAGCCTGTGGCAGATTTACATAATCACTAACTTGAAATTTCACTTGGCACAGAATATGTATACTGAACAACATACTTTGGCACATGCTCTTGCTAATCTCCATCAAATGTAACATACTTCTCCCCGGATATGTTGAATATTTGTTTTATCGCTTTTTCATTACAAAGTACCTGAATAAAAGCCATTGCTAAGTCCTGGTATTTTAAGCACAATAGTAAAGGCAGATGTGTCGTAACTCATAACACTTCATTTTAATATGCTATGTTTCGTGCAAGGGTGTTTTAGCCTATTTAAAAGGGAGAGGATGGTGCTTGTTCACTTGCTCAGTCTCACTTTCTACAAATTTGCAAGTAGAGAAAGCTCTTTCTAAATGATGTTTAACTTAGATGAATTTTTGTTTCGTGGATATAGAAACAAATGGTAGTAATACCTCTGCATCTTTTCCATGCAAGCTTTGCTACTTGAGCCACTGCATGATTCAGATCTTACCCTGTATTATAATTGCACATGCATCAGACTATCAGGAAAGAAAGCCAAACAACTATAGAGAACTAAGAGCTAAGAATGTGCAGAGAGAAACGAAGCAATTCAACTCTCCTGTGTCCAAGGATACCATAATAGATACCAGTGCCAAAAAATATTATTGCCGAAGTTCAACACACATATACCCACCAAAAGAAAGACAAATAGGAGAAAAAACATCAGAACCTGACATGAAATGAAGAGTCATTTAGGGTTTGAACAGCCAATTAAAAGCAGAAGAAGGTGGAACAGAGAAATTAGCATAAAAATAAAATATTAATATTATTTAGCAAAAAAATATATATGAATCTAGGATATTACTTTGTTCTGCCAAATCAAGACAAAGTTTATCATTAAAGTGTTTCATGATAGTTCTCAATACTAATATCTTTTCTGTAATTCATATGAGAAAACAAACCAATTACTCAAAGTATATAGGCAGTACTTGTAGAGCCACAAGTTTGACTTAGCTTATACCTTCATTGATTTAGTGCATAAGGTCATTGATTTGATTAACACATAAAAGACCACTACAGAAATCGTAGTGGTAATGCAGTACAATTGTGACATTACATAAGCAGAACACATGCTATGCAATTATTGTATCTATATGCATACCTTGTAAAGGGATGGAACACCAACATAAATGTAGCCTCCATCAAATAAAGCTCTCTGCAAACAATGCTAAATGTCTGAATACTATCACATATTCCTAAATTTTAGGATAATCTATGTAAACATCACAGGAAATGACAATTACACATGACAGACTCCTCTCCGTACCTGGTATATGTAGAAGAAGGTTAGCAACAATGTCCGAATGTGATCCATCAACATCAGCATCTGTTAAGATTATAATTTCTATACTTAACATGCCAAAGTCAATGAAGCAATATATACCAAACATCAGCTTTTATATAAATTATAAATTATATATTTATAAGGATTCCTCGGCCCCGCCTCCGACGAGGCCTCGAACCCCTATATATGACTAAAATAAAAATAAATTTAGATATATTGTTGTTCATAAAAATATATTAATCCTATTACAACATTGAAAAATTACTTTGAATACAATAAACGATTAAAGGACTAATTTTTATGTTGTGATATCTTTCTCCAAATAGATTAAAGGCCAGAAAGTAATAGGATAAGAATGTAGTAGTTCATCATTTCTTTACAAAAAAAACAAAGCATACATATGCATTTTAGCACTTGAATCTTTAACATATGCAGAGTATCAAAGTCGAAGATGTGGTGTTAATATACGATTGCGATGTCAAATGTTACAGTGTTTTGGTAAACATCTAGAAAGTGAAAAATTCGAAATCAAGAGTGAATTCACATATAAGAATCAAGCAAAATTACCTGTAGAGAGAAGAAAAATTTGCACGTGGCCTTTTTAGCTTGCAGTGAATGAGAAAATATACACTAATCGCCTCTGTTGCACTTACCACTAAGGAAGTATCTACAAAGAGCAGCCTCCTGGAATTGCGGGCGGGCATCGTATTTCTCCAAATTCAGCTGATCATTTGACATTTCTTCCCTGAACTGGATGCTTCTTATCTAATAAACATGCACAAAAATGAGAGAGAAACATTGATGCCACAATTAAGTCAGAATACTACAACTACATTCTATACTTCTTTAACTATATTAGCCAAAATGAATTTACCCATTCCGTTGAGTAGGCATATAAATGTAGAACAAATCACTATAATAAAATATCACCCATTTTATGTCTACCTAAAACAATCAAAAGAGTGTCGATCGATTAAATTAGGATAGATAAAAAATCAAAAAGAAAATGCTCATCAAATAAGTATTGTAGTTTATAGTGTCTTCTTTTACATTAAACTTAAAATTATAAGTTCTGCGCAAGAACATATCAGTATATCACCATGGTTGCCTACAACGCCTGCAACCTGATGACATACTTCAGGTCAAAAATTATCATGAAGAATATGTCTAATAAATCAGATATTCATGTTAAGCATATTACTTTAGCGTAACTTACAATTACTCTTAGCCTCTCCTGAACTTTAAGGGCCAGTTCATCTTTATTAGCCTTGAGTTTTTCCAGATTCAGAAAAAGTGTCTGTAACACATTATTAGGTGTTTCTTCATTTAAGTCGTAAACCTAATGACGGTACATGACGAAGATACTCACCCTTCGTGTCAGGAATAAGTATGTAAACAGGTATGTGAAAATATTTCAAAAAGTCTTCAGAATGAATATTTTCCATCTCTCCAGAACTGCATATAAACTGACCAAAGAAAAGCTAAGTAATTTAACAAAAAAACTAACAAAAACTTATAATCCAATATTTCCTACGAAGGCTACTGGTACATGGAATCCGTGCTTTGACCCATGCAGCAAATTATGCTATTATCTTGAAATTTTTGGCAATGGACTTCTCTAAGGCTTCTGAAACTTGGTATTTTCTTCTATGCTAACTAATCTGCCACCAAATCTGCAGTTTTATATGAACTTAAGGTGAGGGTAAATAGATATCTTGTTTTTATAATAAAAGAGGAATCAACAAACTTACTGTGTACCCTCGACAAATGGCTCTCCTTCTTTTTGGTATTCATTACTTGTACTTTGCCATCCATCATCAATTAACAAAAACCTTGGTGGAGTGCCTCCTTCACTCAAGCTGAGATTTGAATTACATAGATATGAAAGCATTCCTGGAGGACTTACAGCATGGTAGAAAGCATCCCAAATGCACCAGCCTCTAAAGCATTATAACGGATCACTCAATTTTCTTTCATAATATTTTTAGCTATCTCACATGTCTTCAAGAAATACATAAAATCTAGCAAAAAAAAAAGAAATACATAAAATCCCAATTTTATGCCATGTCACAGTGTGTTCTAATAGATATTCGACAAAAAGAAATGAGAATATGAGAATTCACAGCATTACCAGTTTCGATACATACTTCAAGCTCATTAGCTGAGTTTCCCTGCAATCTGCTTCTAAGGTCACCATCCAACACGGGCAAGAAAACAATATAATTGGGTTCTTCTCCATCTTCTTGTAAATGCTAAGTTGTAAAATACTACAATCTTGAATACCCACAAAAAAAAAAATAACAATAAAAGTGAATAAAACCTCTGCAACATTAAAATTCAAATCACAAAGAGCAAATATTGTTTTGAGCTTCATTAAAGCAAGATATACATATGTTACAAAGGTTACTTAAATCAAGAATACTATTAGTCATTTGTCCAGATTTTATAAATGGACGCCGCACTAACAGAAAATTACATGTACTAATGTAAATCTGAATTTTGTCATAATTAAGGTATTCTAGATTTACTTGAAAGAAAGGTGCCAGGTAATAATCATAACGATATCGGAATTTCTTTCTCTCAAACAGATAAAACACATTTTTAGCTTTGCAGTTGAGAAATTCAAGTTCAGAGATCTTTAAGTGATTCAGACAATATCTAAGCTTCTCTTTAAGTGATTCAACCTAATGAAAAAGATATTAAATTTCTAATCAAAGCAAACAATGCCACACTTTCTGAATTAAACTTGATTGAGGGAGCTAACCCCTTAGACAACTAAATTATGAGTTGCCAAATCATAATTGTAAGAACAATTGCAATTCCATATACTTTTATCATACTTAATTATAATCAAGTTGAGTTGCAGCACATACATTAGAAAAACACAATGGCATCTCATGGCAACAATATATAAGCCCAGAATAGTTTGTGTAAGTTAATTATCTACTGCCTCCTAGCCATTGAAGTAAATTCCATACAATAAGAGTTCCAAAATTCATTCTTTGACAGAAAATGGAAAAATAAAAAATAAAAAAATGTACTTGCCTCTTGTATGGTATAAATATATGAAACTAATTCTAAGTACTTAGTCCAATGTAAAAACCAAAAAGGCTTTTAACATAAGTATTGAACCTGATTTTATCGAAATAAAGCACCTGCAAAACAATGAAAAGTTGTCTTAAAATTTTAATCAAACAGTTTGACTACACCAACAAAAATCAAATTTTATGTTCATACCTATGTGAGAGTGGATTAACTTTATGGTTGAGACTGGATTAACTTTATGTTAAGTCTAAACACCAACAAAATCAACATGTAGTTAAACTTGCATATATACATCCCAAAAATGAAACTATATGGACAATAATTATATTCACACAAATAATTGAACTTAATACATGTATCAATTAAGAAAAATACATTAAGAAAAGTACCTGTAAAATGCCAAAGTTATTGATATCTTCTTTTGGGCAATTCATCAAACACTTTCTCAGCATACTTCAATCTATAACAATAAAAGACAATTATTAGTAAAAATAATAATACGTAATAAGAAACTATTGTAATGATCAAACTATGAAGATAAATGAGAAAAAAATATAACGAAAAGAAGAGAGAGCATGAGAGAAACTAAGAGAGAGAAAGAGAGAGACAAACTCTTGTATATAAAGTTTAATTTGAATTTTGGAATCATATATATGAATTTGAATTTTGAATTTCAAAACCAAAGCTTCCAACAAAAGCTATATCTATATTCTTTCTTCTTTCAAGGGGATGTCAGCATTTTTCTTTTGAATTTTGAATCTTAAGCAACTTCCAGGTGAAGCTTCTTTATATCAACGTTGCATTTAGACAAAGATTCTGAATTTTAAATTAGTTAATTAGGTCAGAATGAACGTGGACATAAGCAGGTGCGTGTTTAGCTGCCAACACGTATGCGGTGGCATTTTTGAAATTAAGGTTAACAGTAGGGGCAAAGACTTAAAATGGCATGATTACTGTTTATAACACCTAGGGCTGTAAATGAGCCGATACACTCGCGAACGGTTCGGTGTTCGGTTCGAAAAAAGTTCGGTTCGGGTTCAGTTCGATTCACAAACGAGTCGAACTTGAACACGATTTTAAGGATCGAATTATAAAAGAGTTGAACTTGATCACGGTGAAGTTCGATTCGATAGCTCGCGAACAAGTTCGATTAATGTGTTCGTGAACATAGCTCATGAACATGCTCGTGAACATAGCTCGTGAACATGCTCGTGAATAAGTTCGATAATTGAGCTCGTTAATATGCTCGGTATACAAGTTAATTAGCAGTTCATAAACAAATTCTATAAATAATCTTGTATATATAAAATATATGTTTGATTATATACCCGAAATTATTATTAATTGTAAACCATTAATTAGAATATTTTATATGTTATGCTAGATATTATAATAATTATGTAAAAAGTAGTGAAATTATATTAGTGTTAGGATTCGAACTACTAACCTTCTTCTATCAAATTCATGCCAAAACCAATTGTGCTATACTTAATTTTGAGTTTTATTTAAAAATCCTAAAAGGTGAACCACATCTTTCTCTTTCACTTCCTCTTTTATTTTTATTTTTCAGTAAATAAAATATTGATTTATATTATTTCTAGAATATTGTATAGATAAAATTACAAAAAATATTCTAATCGATTGAGTATATTCTACAATTCTATTTTTTCATATTAGATAATTGATTTAAAAATAAAATTTTAGATTATACATAATGTAACCGAGTACAAAAAAAAGATTTATTTACCTGTCTCTCCATGTAGATATTAAATTCTTGAAATAAAAAATAAGATTTGGTTATAAAATAATATCTAAATTTTAGTTATCAAATCATACATAATTAATAATTGAATCACATTAGTTTTAGGTATATGAAAATTTAAATTTGTGAGTTATATTAGGAGATTTTGTTCGACCAACTATTTAGACTTTCGAGATTTAAATATATGATCGATCTAAAAATATAAATATTTAAACATACACAAAAAATAATTGAAATTATGTTAAAAAGATGATAACACTGAAAATATGATCTATGTTATAGATAAAAAATAACATAATTAACATTCAAATTAAATAAAAAAAAGATATAAATTTTTAAATCATAAATATTACAGAACTACAATAACTATTTATAATGATCAATTAAAATATAACTCGACTATAAAGTATGAAACATATGAATTTTTATATAATATGACAAATTGATCAATATAATATATAATGGTTGAGTTATTACATGTAATTAGATGAGTATAAGATAAAATCAAAAAAAAATTGTCTTTATATTTTAAATAGATGCACAGGTCATTAAGTTCGTTTTATCATATTTAATATCGATTAAAATATTTAGAAAGTTTTAAAATTTTGTTAAAAAATAATTCAAAATATTTAAGTTCGCGAGCAATATTTAAGATTTATTCGTGAGCATAAGTTCATGAACAATCTCGTAAACAAGGTTAATGAGTTGTTCTAAAACAAAAGTTCGTGAGTAAGCTTATAAGATATGTTCGTGAGCTGTTCGTGAACAACATTTTATCTTAACGAACCGAGCTCAAACATATTTTTTGGCTCGATTCAAGTTCGAGCTCGAGTTCGAGCTCGAGTTCGATAATTTCTTAACAAACGATACATGAACATTTTAGAGTTCGGCTCGGCTCGGTTCATTTACAACCCTAATAACACCCAACAGACACTATTATATAATAGATTTGATGGATTTTTCGTGACATGTAGAATGAGGCCTTTGGGGCGAAAGTCTGAGATTGGGCTATGGACGAGCTTACGAATAGGAGACTACAAACGAGAAAGTAATTTATAATACTTTTCGTAAGAAAAGCCATTATAGATGAATGTGAGATTAAAGGTGTGGTTTCAGTTGTAGAAGCTCATTGATCTTCACACTTGCTAGCCTAGCATAGTCAAGATAGGCACCCAAGCCAAGAATTAAAGTAGATGCGGCTGATGGAACAAACACATACATCTTCCTTGTGTTGGAATTTGTGTGTTGCTAATATTCATAGTCCTTTGAGAAGGGATAGATTAGTACTACAGTCCACTTGTGATGAGTCCAGTCTGTCCGACTATCCAGTAGGCTCTTGTCATTTAGTTTCATTTATTTTGACAACATTTATACTCCCTCCGTCTCTTAATTCTTTGCCCATTTTGATTTTTTACATTGTTCATTGTAAGCTATTGACTACTAATTTACTTTAATACAGTTAAATTTTTATATTTAGTACTAAAACGAAATTGAAGATATTAACGATTAAAAATGTGCATTGGCATGCGTGATAATGATGAATGAGAAAAGAAATATGAGACAGAGGGAGTAACATCTACTTGCTAGGTAGTTGCTACTGAATTTGTTGGAGCAGTGATAGGGAAGGATAGATATAATGCACAATCACATCGGAACAAAACTCACAAGGGAGAAGAGGTAGTAAAAGGTTTATGTTATAAAAATTAATTGGGTCAACTTGATAAATTTGTTTACACAGTAAAACCTCGTTAAATTAATACTTGATACCACGATAAATTAATATTTTGAATGCAGATTTTTGGTCCCAACATAATAGTAATAATATAAATTTTATTTCGATTATTTAATAATCTCTATAAATTAATAAAATTTTCGGAAATATGCCCGTCCCAACATTATTAATTTATAGAGGTTTTACTGTATATAAAGATATACATTGCATAAAAGATACTTATTTGTTCTGTTCTACAAAAAACTGAGATCTTGATAACCATTACTAAATGAAGTCTGATTTTTAAGAACTCCATAGTTTTAATTTTCGGGAAAAATAAGTAATACAAGATAACTATAAAATCTACTCTATTTGAAAAGATTCCCAGTTAGTTTTAGGATAGAAAAACACTGCTTTAAAGTTTTGATTTTTCAAAAATGCTACAGACTATATAGACCACATTCTTTTTGTATTTAGTTAGCTTGCTGAAAATCAAGATATGTTACTACTTATTATGTTGTCGATCAATTTCCAAAAGGTAAATAAATCAAAATTTGTGGAGAGGATGATCGTTTAGTTTAGTGCGGTTAGATTTGAATTCGAATTCGACATTACTCCAGTATTCAGTGTACTGAAAGTCTGTCGTTCAGGTAATAAAGCAGCTCATTTAGTGGCTGGTTGGGAAGCTGAGATAGGATTGGAGAGAGTCTGTATGATTTTTTTTCCACAATGTCTGAGACATGTAGCATAGACTGATTGTTCTTAATAAAAGTGTCTGTTTGATTTTGCCTTCAAAAAAAAATTGTACTAAAAGTCTGCGACTTGGCCACCGCAATGGAGAATAGCCAGGATGAATTCTTTTCTTCACTATCTATCCGTGTAACATTATACTTTTTTGAGAAAAAACCAACTGTGTATTAGAGGCTTCTCATTAGGCCATTTAATTCTAATTTTTGTTTAATTTTGTTACTTCTATACAGTAGTTTATTCAGTTGCTGAAGCTACTTAATTCACGGTATAGATTAATTTTATTCAGTCGGCGTAGGGTTGAGAAATCGTAAATGTTTGATGGCGAGCGTATGACATATAATCAGGGGCGTAGCCAGTGTATGGCGAGCGGGGTCATCTGACCCCACTGAAATTTTAAAAAACAAAATTTTTATGTATATATTTTTTTAGAAAAAATATTTATAGTAGTAAATTTGAATTTTGACCCCACTGAAAAAAATAATTATTGTAACTAGTTTCATTTTTGACCCACTAACTTTTAATTTTGACAGTGAAACCCTGTAATTGCCGCCCCAAGATGTATAACTGATGCATATTTATATGTATTAAATTAGGAAAAATTTTCCCTGCGGGGCCGTCGAAAAAGATGACCAGTCGTCGGAGAAGACGACCGGAGATTTTGACCCCAGTGAATCAAAATACTGGCTACGCCCCTGCATATAATGACTAATTTTTACTTTGTTTAAATTAGCACAATAATAGAATTCCATTTACATGGATAGAGAAAGAGTAAGAAGTTATGCTTTTGCCGCAAATTTGAAGCTGGCACAGGCCTGTTTACGATACAGAAGTGGGCTGAATCCCAATTTAGAAGCTGCATTATCTATCTCCAGTAAGTTTTCCTCAAGTTGATGCCCTCCAATCACTATGGAAGTTCTGGATTCCACTCCTCCATCCACAAATCCTAGACACAACACATCCTTGTTTACCCGAACCATCGAGTTTCCGCCATAAATCCTCCAGTACACGTCCTTGCTCTGTAAAACTAGATCAATTGTTGGCACAGCTGGACCAGTATGTGCAGTGCCAATGTTCTTGGCACTAAAACATGCCCCGAATGGTGCCACGGATGGAACTCTAGGCACATCCAGTTCTTTTACAAATGCATTCACTACCGCTCTGTAGATTGAAGTTTCTAAAACTGTGTACTTATCCAGAGTGCTGATCTTGGTTCCGCCATGACCAGTGGCGTTGATTGACAACAATGTTGGATTTATAACGATGATTTTTTTGTTGATTTCGATAGATTTAACTCCAATAAAGTACTCGGAGGAAGCCTCGCCTTTGGCATAAAAGGTTGCAGTACTTACTTGATTGGTGAGAAGTGGAGTATAAGTAAGAGGTGCAGTTGAAGCATCAAAGCCTCCAAAATATATAGCCCCATGTGATGAAGTTGAACTTAAGCAGACACCGAACTTCCTTTCCAAGTTAAATGCGGAAAAGAATTGTGCAGGCATTGCTACTTGTGCCCTTCCAAGACCTGCGCTGCCAGTGACGCCACTCGCAAGTTTGCCTAATAGAGATGTAGAACCACAAACAAAGAGGAACTGGGAAATGGTGACAGGGGCCCCTCCAACCGCAGTAGGGTTCCCATTTGGGTTATGCCGACATAGGTGTTTTCAGGCCAGAGAGTGCATGTGTTGTTGCTGCAAGCTGGTGTAGCTATAGCTGGGTGACTGTAACAAACGGTCATGCAATCAGTGGACTTGGCAAGTGAGCATTGGGCCGAATTGCAACGTGCTGCACGGTAGGTTGAAGTGGAGTAGCCTTCATCACAGTTGACCCACAGGTACCGACCACCAAGATCAATGATCAGTTTAACAGGAACAAGAGGTGTTCTTTGTTTAATTTCTGTTGTATATTGAAGAGTTGATGGATCTTTCGAGACACGTAGAATGAGGCCTTTGGTCGTGGGACGATTTGTAGATTGGGCAGTGGATGAGGATGATATGAAGAAGAGGCAACAAATGAGAAAAAAATTAATTAAAGTTGTTGAAGAATCCATTATTGTGGATGTAAGTTGAGAAGAGTGTGAGATTGAAGATGTGTTTTAAGTTGTGGAAGCTCATTGCTCTTTTATACTAGTACTATCTAACTTCTTGTGGATAGTCAAGAAAGGCACCCAAATAATTATTCAACAATTTATGACTACACGCGGCTATCTGACCAAAACTGGGTCTGTGACTAATGGAAGGGAACTGTGAATATTTGCGACATATATGTTCCTGCTTTCTGTGTTCTTACTTTTTTTTTTTTTTTTTATGTTAATTCATCTTCCATCCTTACTAATATAGAGGACATTTGAAAAATTTTATTTCTCGAGAATAAGTACTTATGATGCAGAAAAATTACCAAAGTACTTCATATGGAGGATAAATATACACAGTACTACTTATGGTCCGTCTGCTGTCTAACCATCGCAGAGGGCTCTTGTCATAATCTTGCATTTATTTTGACAACATTTTAGAAAATCCACTTGCTAACAAGTTTGCAGAAATGGGGTAGCCTGGCAAGGAAGGAAACATGCACTGCAGAGCAGATGATATCTGCATAGACTGCATATGGATATTGGTGTTTGTAGTTTATTTTACATCCAAATTAAATTTTACTATTAAAATTAGGATGTCTCATGGTACACAATTTACGTTAATATTTAAGAACATATTGATGCTATCTAATGGTCAATCGAGTCTAAGTGATTGCAGCTCATGATCCGAACCTTCAACAGAATTCAGATCACCATTTAACTTATTCTGATGATGTAATTTTGCAGTCTTTGTTGAGCCCCTGACCAACCAATCTGGTAGCAGGAACATGAATAATTCCGTAATCAAAGAGCGTTGTTGCAAGAACGATACAAGGTCTAAAACTGCTGTCCAGCTGGTGTTCAAGCTTGTACAAGGGGATTTTGCAGCAAAGGAAGTGCACAAATGTGGTCTAAGGCTAGTTTGAAGATCAATCTCTAAGGCTGCCCTGTCTCCAGTGATGAAGCTGGTGCTTATGAGGCTTTCGATTTCCCTGGAGGGGGTATCATGAAGAGTCTAGCATGACTGGAATGCCCAGGACTGATTTTTACGCTTATTAAAGAACAATTCTGTAATTAAGCTCAATGTTGAGCTTTTACATTTTGTGCAATCACCATGAACTTTGATAGCTTGCTATCATGACTTTCTCTATGATTTCATAGAGCTCGGGCTTGCCCACAATTTATGCTATGGAAATTAGCTAAAGAAACATATTGATATTTATGATAAATCGACTGTAAAAGGAGAGAGGGCTGGAATGGAATGTTAGCCAAACAAGTACTTGAATCATTAAGTTAGGGCATCATAGATGACGCAATTCTTGTTCAATTACTACTGAAGAAAAAGGATTAAACATTAAAAATAACGTCACTCTCTTAAAAGTTAAAACTACTGGGCATGTGATATGTCTTGAAGCTCGCACCACCTTATCAACTCATGCCTTTGCTGCAAATCTGAAGTTGGCACAGATCTGTTTACGGTAGAGAAGTGGGCTGAATCCCAATTTAGAAGAAGCAATATCAATCTCCAATAAGTTCTCCTCAACTTGATGCCCTCCAATCACTATCGAAGTTCTAGAATTTAATCCTCCGTCCACGAATCCTAAACACAAAACATCCTTGTTTACCTGAACCATTGAGTTTCCCCCGTAAATCCTCCAGTACACGTCCTTGCTCTGTAACACTAAATCAATTGTTGGAACAGATGGACCAGTATACGCGGTGCCAATCTTCTTGGAGCTAAAACATGCCCCGAATGGTGCCACGGATGGAACTCTAGGCACATTCAATTCTTTTTCAAATGCTTTCAATACGGCTTTGTAGATTGAAGTTTCCAGCACTGTGTACTTATCCACAGTGCTGATCTTGGTTCCGCCATGACCTGTAGTACTGTTGATTGACAACAATGTTGGATTTATATGTACAACCTTTTCATTGATTTTGATAGATTTAACTCCGATGAAGTACTCGGAGGAAGCTTCACCTTCGGAGTAAACTCCAGCAGTGCTTACTCGATTGGTAAGAAGTGGAGTGTAAGTAAGAGGTGCGGTTGAAGAATCGAACTCTCCGAAAAATATGGTGCCTTTTGATGAAGTAGAACTTAAGCACACGCCAAACTTCCTTTTCATGCTAAATGCAGCAAAGAGTTGTGAAGGCATTGACACTTTTGTCCTTCCAAGACCAGCCATGCCAGTGACACCACTAGAAAGTTTGTCTAGTAGTAATGTAGCACCACAAACAAACAGGAAATGTGGTATAGTGACAGGTCCACCAGAAGCAGATTGGACGGAGAGGGCATCGGAGCCCAGGGTTCCGCTTGTGGCCATGGGAGCATATGTGTTCTCAGGAAATAGAGTGCAGGTGTTGTTGGTGCAACCAGGACTAGCTGGAGAGTAACACTCCACTACTACAAATTTCAACTTGCATAGCGCTTTTTTTTAAACTTACATAGCGCTTTTGAGCGCTATATAAGCCGCCGCTATGTAAGTACATATGGCTTGTATAGCGCTTTTTTTGGTGCTATGTAAGTACGTTACTTAGATAACACGTTTGGAAGCGCTATGCAAGTAGGTGGTATCTAAGTAGTACTCAACATTTAACATCACTTCAATAACACTTGAAGAAACGCTTTCTAAGCATTCATTTTTAGAAAATTATGATTAAATTAATTTTCCTGGATTTTGTTTTTACCTGTAACCTATAGATCTTGCAAAAACAATAAAAAAGTCAAAATGAACAATCCAATATTCTTCCATAAAGTACTAAAAAATCAACAATTTCCTTAAAATTAAAATAGATCAGTTATTACACAAGTCATACCATCCACGAATCTTGACTCATACAAGAGATGATACAATAATTAAAAAATAAAATAAACAGTAACCAACGCTTTAACATTAATACCAAGTACGTTACAAAATTAAAAATGTTAACTACCCAAGTATCAACCTCTGAGAAACTGCCGACATATTTGGGAAGACCATTGCAACACCCCGTACCTCAACTCTGTCACTTGGCTTACCAACATCCACCAATTTGTTGTGCATCAACAAGCTGACTGTGTGGCGTTCCTCCATCAGGAATCTCATCTGGTGTCTCCTGTAGTCTCACAACTTGTTTATCAACTAACGTGTTCAAGACGGTAGCTAGCTAATGTATGCAAGTCAGCAGCTGTAACTTGTTGGTTCCAGGATCGCCTACAAGAAGGATGTTGATATCTCCCCAAAAGCTAGCTCCAGATTGCAATGTCAATGCACTCCCATCAAAAAGCTACAACAAAGTCAATCAACCAAAACTCAAAACATGGAATGAATATCCCTAAATTACATAGGACTGTGCCAACTGTAATGAAGAAAAATAAAACAGAAAATTTAGCAAGTTAGGTATCAACGTAACAAGTAGCATTAGATCAAATAGATTATCGTAATCTATTTTGAGGAACACTGTAGTACCTGACAAAGGAATCATTTGGGAGGACCATTGCGACACCCGGTACCTCAACTCTGTCACCTGGCTTGCCAACATCCACCATTTATCGTGCATCAACAAGCTGACTGTGTGTGGCGTTCTTCCATCAGGAATCTCATCTGGTGCCTCATGTAGTCTTACAACTTGTTTATTAGGAAACCTGTTCAAGACGGTAGAGGGTAGATAAGTTTCTGCTTGAGAACTAGCAGCAAAAGTTTAAAGGATCACCTGACAAGCTTCTTGTGTCAATATTGCACATATATATATTAAATATGATTTTAAATTTATTACTTCCTAGAGTACAAACTAATCACTCTATATATATATATATATATAGTCACCTCTCGGTTTCTTTACAAATTATTCGGATAAAGAATGACTATCAGCGAGGAAACTATCATAATATTTTGACCACATTAGTAAACTTGCACATATAAAATAGACTTCACAAAACATATTGAGAAGAAAATAAAACTAAAACCAAATGAGAAAATTGTAACTTATTTAAATAACAGGAACAAGCAGAAGCGGGTAGATTTAAGAAATTAATATCAATACCGTAAAGTTTGAACTCTATCAAAACCAAGAACTCCTCTTGACAATTATATAACTACAGAGTACAGATACTGTGTATACTTTTTGCGACTGGAAGCATGTGTCTTGAATGCAGAGAGGGAGCTTAAAACTTCAGGATGTAGCATCAATACATAATAAAAAGGGTCTAGATGCCAAGTACCATATTACAGTAAATAGAGTACATTACCTGCATATATTGTGCACCAATGTCATAGAGTTCTTGGCAAGACATTCTTGCTTCCCACACGTTGTTGGCTCACTGATCCTTCCTGGTAATATCCATAAACAAAATAGGCTTAAGATACATAATTTACTGTCAGCATAACCAACAAAATCAAAAGAATTAAAATAAATAACCTCTATCCACAACAATCGGTTCAGAGAAATATCCACACACAAGACATCGAAACATGGCTTCCCTGATTTCTGGTATTATCGAACTACACCGAATTATCACTCCTTTCAATGACACCATTTTCTCAATATCTAAACAAAACCAAAAGAAATTAAATTAAACTCAAAACTACAAATTCAGCACAAAAAAAGACGACACGAGAAAAAATTAACCAGAAGGGTTCAATTTCCTCATAGTAGTAGATATCTTAGGATTAAAATACGAGCTTGAATCCGACTCACCATGTCCATCAACAAAATATCAAAAATGGCAAGAACTTCCAACGGATACCTAACCATCTTATTATATAAATCATTATCGTAATCGTACACATGGTGCGCATCAACCTCAAGCGACACCCCTTGAATTTCAATCACAGAATGAATAGCCATCATATACTTGCCCTCTAAACTACCATCATCCTTCCCTCGAATCTAATCTAATCTAATCCGGTGATGATGGACCTGCGTTGATTCAATTTAATCTAATTAGATTAGATTGAAAATGAAACAATTATTATTTAAAAATAAACAACAGTAAAAGTTTAATTTAATTGAATAGGATGAGTATGTGTGTTTACCGTCGTGAATGATAGCCGGAGAAGAATCGGAATCCATTGCTTGAGTTGAATGAAGATGATTCGGAGAGAATACCCAAACCAAACTGAATCGAAGAACATGAAGCATCGGTTTGATACATCGATTGACGAAAGCAGAGATATGAAGCATCGGTATGATACATCGATTGATGAAAACAGAGATATGAATCTGATGGAGAGGGAGAGATAATTGAGAGCCGTGAGGGAGAGGGAGAGATTCAGATAACTGAGAGCGGCGAGAGGGAGAGACTATTAGGTAATTTAGGTCATTTGAGATGAAGTTAGAGTAATACTTAAAATACATAAATTATGATAGCCCTCGCAAAAGGGCTATTCAAGAGTAAATAAATATTCATACATTTACCAAAATTAAAAAATATCACTTTTTTTTTTTGAAACATATCACTTAAAATACGGAACCTAACATATCGTTTCTTAAAAACGCTATGTAACTGTGCTCTTACATAGCGCTTCCTAATTAAACGCTATGTAAGTTTTTTTATTTTATTTTTAATTTTATTTTATTATGCCACTTAATTGCTTGTATAACACTTTTTCCAAAAACGCTATTTAAGTAATATACTTGCATAGCATTTCTCAAAAAACGCTATGTAAGTACTGTCTCCTAAGTTTAAATGTGTAGTAGTGCTCGGTCATGCAACTTGTGGACTTGGCAAGTGAGCATGGGGCCGAGTTGCAAAGGGCTGGACGGTAGGATGATGTGGTGTAGCCTTTCTCACAGTCAACCCAGAGGAACTGAGCACCGAGATCAACCGCAAGTTTAACGGGCACAAGAGGTGTTCTTTGTTTGATTTCTGTTATGTATTGGAGCGTTGATGGATCTTTCGAGACGGAAAGAATGAGGCCTTTAGGGCGAGTTGAAGTTTTGGCTGTTGAAGAAGAGATGAAGAGGAGACTGCAAATGAGAAAGAAATGAGTTAAGAGTGTTGAAAAGGCCATTGTTGTATATGCAAGAGGAGAAGCGCTAGCTAGTGTGAGTTTCAAAGGGTGTGGAAACTCGGTCATTTATAGTACTTGGTCAAGAAAGGAACCCAAACTAAAATTTTGATTAATTAGTCACTTGAAATTCTTTGGTTAGACGCGGCTGATGGAAAACTAGTAAAGTTCTAGCCTACTTATTCGGTACAATCTGCAAATTTATGTTCAGTACTCTTAATAAACAAAGGCAACTTGGCAACTTGTTAAGACTCTGACAGAAAGCTCAAGGTGTTGAGAATTGTTAAGATTCTTGTGTTTCTACCCACACCGCCACATGCACCTAACAGGTTCTTGTCATTTTGTTACATTTATCTTGGCAAAACATATAAAATGTCCACTTGGCTGAATTTAAATCTGAATTTATGCGATGAACCTGATCTTCTAATTCTACTACTGCAACTTGTGCATGATAAATTATTATCACTTTGAATCCACACACAGTCATTCTCGAAACACAATGTAGGACGTTAAAGGAAAATGATAAAATTGTATAAAATGATAAATGTTTCAATTTAATTGATTATAATTCAATGAGCCTCTGCATTCACATTAATATCAATTAATAAAAATATTTATTAGTGAAATCTAACTTATTCTGTAAGTTTTTTTTTTATATATTTTTTGTACACCGAGCATTACTCTACAATAAATGTAATGAATACTAGTTAGAATACAATTTTTTCTGTTAGATTTTCTGGGAAAAAATTGAACCCTGTTACGTATACAATTTTTTCAGTTAGATTCTCTGGAAAGAAATAAAACTTGTTATAAATATTTATATTTATAATACGAATGTCGTTTGATTTTTTTGTTTGTAATTCTTAAGACCTTCAATTTTCCATTTTACTTGTAACTTCCACTACGTAGCTGACCTCAAAGTTCTGTGAATATTTTATAAGTACATACCAATACCTGGACAAATGGTTTTAGTGGCACGAACCCAATCCATTTAGACATGAAAGACAAACCACACATGTTTCGGAACTGAAAAAAATGTATTCACTCAGCATTCGATCTCGTAGGAGAAAATATTATCCACTAACTAAACTTTTTAATTTTTCTTCCTGCCTTATTCGGTAATAGGGTATTTTGTGTTCTTTTGAGTTTTTTTCTGTCAAAAAATGTTTTCTATTATGATATTTGTTGGTAATACTGTTTTTAGGAGTACTGTTAAGCCATGTTCATAACTCGTGTGAATTACCCAAAAACATCAATTTGACTTGCGAATGGATGGGAAAAAAATCCGATCCGACGGATACCTGATTCGAAATTCGATTTTTAGCCCGATCCGAATCCGATTTTTTGGATTTGGTTATGGATTTAAATTTTAAACCCGAAATATTTTGGATATGATGGATTTCATGTATACCGAGCCGAAACTCGATCCGAAACCCGAAATCCGATTCGAATTCGACGGATACCCGAAACCCGAAAAAAAAAAACCAGAATTTTATTTATTATAAATTATAAATATTATATATTATATTATATATAAGCTTACATAAAGGTTGGACCGATTAATAAGTTTAAATAGAAAAATGGGCTTGGGCCCATTTAACAAATACACACACGGCCTCACAAATCCCTAATTGACTTTAACCTCAGTTGTCCCCCCATTTAACCTCCCTCTCGCTTCTCTCACAATCTCTCTTTTTCTTCACATACAAACACATCACCGTCTCCCTCCTTCATCACCACCACCTGAAAACACCGTCCCACCTATCTCTCCCCTGCTCTTCCCTCTCGTCTCCCTTCTTTCTTTCTTTACAAATAACATATTTCTTTGATTTTGTGGTTCGAGTCTGTGTTCATGGGGAAAACGGCGGTTGTCGCCGAGTTTTGGTGGCGTAAAGTATGATTTTAAGTGATTGTTTGCTGAGTTTGATGTGAGTACTGAGTTCTTTGTGTTAAAACAGAGCCGTAGAATATTTTCTGCAAATTTTGGTGTGAAAATTGTGGTATCCAAAATTTCGGGTCTTGGGTATTAAAATTCGGGTTTCGGTTATTAAAATTCGGGTATCCAAAAAATTCCGGGTATCGGGTATATCCGAATCCGATCCGAAATCCGTTGGATCGGATTTGGATATTAACTTTCGGGTATTTTTCGGGTTCGGATCGGATTCGGGTAAGGCAAAAATTTTCGGGTTTGGATATGGATATTGCCATATCCGAGCCTATCCGACCCGATTCCCATCCCTAGCCAATTTAGAGCATCTTCAATAAAAGTTGCCAACATAGTTGCCAACTTCTACCACATCATCACATATATTACTTTTTTATTTCTTCTCTCCTCCATCTCATTGTTGGCAACTTTTATTACAAATCTACTCCAATCGCCGGTATTGTATTTCGGTACAATTCATATACGAGAATGTATATTCTTTGACAAAAGAAAAAATATGAGAGATATAAAAAGGGTAAAGTTAAATACATTTTTGGGGAGTTGCATGTGTTTTAACTAAATGGGGAAGTTGCCAACTTTTGGCAACTTTGGTTGGCAACATTGATACTCCAATAGGTGGGCAACCAAGTGTGACGCCCCCAGATCCGGGGTCGGAGATCTAGGCGCTCACGGTCCATTTTCCATTAATAACATACCTGTTCTTGCACATAATATATAAAACAACCATCGACCCCACAATAAACTCACACCGCACACACACACACTGGTTAGAGCCTCAGAAACGTCACCACATTGATTAAGCAGAAATAAAAGTATCAGAGTTATTACAGACCGAATTAAATAGTATTTATGCTACCAGCGACACTTCGATATGAAGCGAAGCTGGCGGCTTGAAAGTTTGTTACGATACACTGCTTTGCACAGGTCATACTGATAAATAAAACGAACTAACAAAAGCTGGATCCGGCTAATGGGGCCTACCGGTGGAATCTCAACTGCTGGCTCGGGTCTAGTCACCTGCTTTCGAGCAGTCTGTCTGGGTCTTGCCATTTCGCTTAGCTGTTGTGTTTGTAAATTTGAAAACAAGCAAGAGTGAGCAACTATAGCTCAGCAAGTAATATATGAATAAGGTAAGCAATATAACATTTCATATGATTAGCAGTTATTAAACTTATTTGTATCAATCAGATATAAAATCACTTGTCATTGTTGATAAATTCTGAAGGTACACCAGTACGTGCCCTTGTTTTCAAAATAAACTTGCAGTTCTAGATACTGCATAAAGTCAACATCTTTCTCATCAAAATAGAACACTATCAGCAACTTGGCACAAAAGCCTAAGAAGCAGTGTCAAAGCATTTTTCCAAAATGGAGGAATGGGACTTAAAGAAAACATAAAACCTGACAAGGATTGACGATGATCAGTCGCCACATCCAAGTCCAATAATCCGCGGGTCTTCTCTACCGGTAGAAGGATAGAAACTACATCCGTAACTATCCCCGGGCGAAAACTACATCCGTAATCACCCTCGATGAAAACTACATCCGTAATCATCCTTCGGCAACACCTGGGCCGGAATAATAATTGATGGACCGCCTGGCTCACGGCCGCTTACACATCCCGGGAATCGTTCGTCAACGGTTCCCACACCTGCCAGAGTCCCTTTTTTTTTTCTTTTGAAAACTTGATTTTGATTGAAAACAGAGTATTTGAGGTCCGACATCAGTCGACCGATGATTCTTGAAATCATACAAGAAGCAGAACCTGACCGGGGGTTTTCGAAAATGTTTTGAGTTCGAAAGAGTTCGAGTTTGAAAGTATTAAAGGTATCTTGGATTAGCTTTGACTTTAAATAATGAACAATAATTAATAAATAATATTTTAAGATTTAATATTTATAAATAATAAAATAATTATTCGATAAAATAAACTTTTAATCCAAGATAGGGTTTCGAGTATTTACGAAGATATGAAAATAATTACTTGAGTATACGATATTCCCCGAATGACCCTTCGGGTTTTCGCAATCTAGTTACGATATAATAATATACCGCTCCCCGGTCAATAGTATATACGGACCGCTACGACCTCTATTGCTAGAGTCGTTGTCCGAAGAAAACATTTCAATCTAAGTTCAAGGGGTACAAACATATATGTACTTATACAATCTCAATTGCATCAATACTTCGATAAACATAACATTTGATATAATTGAAAACTACAAACACAACAGTGAAAGTCCTTGTATATTTATAAGTTTTGAAAAGTAAACTTGCCTTGGTTTGGTTGGGGTGGTCGAGCGTGCGGAGTGGAACGATCTATACATAAGCAATAACCGCTCGTTAGTACCTTAACAATATCTCTTTAATTACGGGATTTTAGGGGGTACGAAATTAACTTAATGACTTCGTCTTATGACACTCTAGCCCCAATATAGGTTCATGTCATCACTCGATTACGCTCGTCACTTATTCGACTTAATTTAGTTACCATATCCGAACCATAATCATTACTCCTAGAATTATACCCCACTTAACGACTTTTTCCCTTGCGCGAAATTTACTCTAGCATTTTTATAAAATTGAAAAATTCATATTTTAATCAAATTCTTTTTGGGTAGTCTTCACCACTGCATTTCCTAGCTTCTCAAATTTTTCCATGATCCCACATATATTTTTAGGGGTTTAAACAAGGTTCACAAGGGGGTCACTTAGTGCAGTCCGGAATCCAGAAACACAATTTACTTCTCCGGCCATAACTTAAAATCTATACATCACCTAGTCATGAACCTTACATTTCCAGAAACTACATTCAAATATCTTTCCAACAATATATGGTAGGACCTCAGGGGACAATATTTGGGGGTTCAAAACCATGTTACAAGACAGGTCAAGTTTCTGGGAAAAATTCAGCAAGAATGTTTCACTTAGATCAACCAATATTCTTAATTCCACAACACAACCAACACCTAATTCACTTAGTTCATGCTTTATAACATTCATGGAGATACATATACTAACCACAATCATAAAAATCACAATCACAACACTAAAACTCAAGATCCATATCATCCATCACTTGAACATCCAAGATTAACACATTATATACATGGATCTATCATTGAACATCATAAACACTACATGGCCAAGAGGAGTTATGATTTTTATACCTTCTTGAGCACCTAGGGGCCTTGGGTAAGCCTTACAAAACTCAAGAACACCTTAAATGATCTCCTACAACCCTTATAATCCAAGATCTAAAAGAAAAACTAAACATGGTTACTATTCATAATATCTATAACAATTAATATCTTGAAATTGAATGGATGAAAGGGCTTGAAACTCTTAGTATACCTTTCTTAGATGATGGTGAGAGCCTAGGAATTATGCCTTGATTTATGAGTGATGAGAAATAGAGGAAGAAGAAATTTTTTCTTCTCCTTTTTGTCTTGGCCGAGAGCACTAGTTCAAGGGGGGAGAGCTTTTGTGTTTTTGATTTTTGTTGCTTGGTTGAATAATTGATAAAGTGCTTGGGTAATACATAATAGTGTAAGTATATGCATGGTACTAACATAGGTATGGCCTCTTGTACTTCTTGTCCCCTCCTTGGAAAAAGAAATGCAACTAGTTACTATTCCTCTTCCATTTGGTTTAACTAGTTTGCTTCCTCCTAACTACTTGGTTGCATGGGACTTGCATGCAATACTACTCCTTGTATCATTATTCTTCCACCATTGCTTGTCATTTTCTTTAATTCGTATCGTATCTTAATTAATCTCTCGTAATAATATTTTGTCTCATCCATCATTTGAACATCCAAGATTAACACATTATATACATGGATCTATCATTGAACATCATAAACACTACATGGCCAAGAGGAGTTATGATTTTTATACCTTCTTGAGCACCTAGGGGCCTTGGGTAAGCCTTACAAAACTCAAGAACACCTTGAATGATCTCCTACAACCCTTATAATCCAAGATCTAAAAGAAAAACTAAACATGGTTACTATTCACAATATCTATAACAATTAATATCTTGAAATTGAATGGATGAAAGGGCTTGAAACTCTTAGTATACCTTTCTTAGATGATGGTGAGAGCCTAGGAATTATGCCTTGATTTATGAGTGATGAGAAATGGAGGAAGAAGAAATTTTTTCTTCTCCTTTTTGTCTTGGCCGAGAGCACTAGTTCAAGGGGGGGGGAGCTTTTGTGTTTTTGATTTTTGTTGCTTGGTTGAATAATTGATAAAGTGCTTGGGTAATACATAATAGTGTAAGTATATGCATGGTACTAACATAGGTATGGCCTCTTGTACTTCTTGTCCCCTCCTTGGAAAAAGAAATGCAACTAGTTACTATTCCTCTTCCATTTGGTTTAACTAGTTTGCTTCCTCCTAACTACTTGGTTGCATGGGACTTGCATGCAATACTACTCCTTGTATCATTATTCTTCCACCAATGCTTATCATTTAATCTTTAATTCGTATCGTATCTTAATTAATCTCTCGTAATAATATTTTGTCACGCAGAGATTTCCCCTATAATTCCTTAATAAATCTTTTAATACTCTAACCATTCTCAAATCCCAAGTTTTATAAATCTTACTAACAATAAGACTCTTGCCTTCACAATCTTCCTTTTATCTTACATAGTGAATGCAACAACATAGTTTCTCAGACAATCAATTCTATTAATCAACAGGGATGACTAGAAAGGTTCCAAATTGACAATGCCACATGATATTAAATAGAAGAAAATATTGCAAAAATTAGGGTTCTTACACCAAGGGTGCCATGGCACATAGGACTTGGCAACCTCTTTGCAACCTCTATTAGAGATGCTCTTAAAGATCTGTTTGCTGACCACAACATTCTTGACTTGAACATATTGATGGAGTTATAGTCAAATGAATGTATGTTCACTCTTGTACACTTGGGTATTTTATCATCACTTTATCTCCCTCTTTGTGCTGAACAGAAAATTAAATTCTCTTTATACTTCGTTATCACTTCCTCCGACCCTCCAACGAAGTTCTGTTTGTTAAGTAATCGGTCTATTAAAAATTTGAAGATGTTAGACGAAGGTTTAATTACATTTAGTGTGAAGTATGAATCATAATAAATTATCTTAAATTTATAAATTTAAAATTTTTTTAAAAAAATTATCTGTCATATCATTTCGATTAAATAATTTAATGATATTTATTATTTTAATACTAATATTTTTTAAAAAAAACATGTTTTAATTTACTAAATTTTAATTATTAAAAGATCACTTCGCAGTTGCAGGATCATTATTAGTCGTTGGTTTACTTCTAAATCAATTGTCCAATTCAATTAATTTTTAAATAATTTTTGTATCGGTATTTTTTGGAAATAAAAATTACACTATTAGTTCAATTAATTGAAATAATAACTCATTTATTAACATATTTTATCTTTATTAATGATTTTTATCTCACATAATTTTTGGTTGATTTTTTCAATTTTCTTTCTTTAAAAATTTTAAATAATTTTATTAAACTTATTTTACAAAAAAATAATTCTCGAGATAATAGGGTTTTATTGCCAAACCAATTTTGTTTCGTACTAAAAATAAAGTGTTCTGCTACTCAAATTCAAAGTTATGCACACAGAATTTAAAAGTTTTACAATTGAACTTGCTTTTTTTTACAAAGTTCAACAACTGAACTTATTTTTTTAACAACATTCTGTTGCTGAACACTATTATCTCATATTATATTTATACACTAATTTCAATATTCTACAACTGAACTTAAAAGTTATGTACTAGAATTTTGAAGTATTGTTGTGTGTTTTCATCATTGAGTATGTTGCTCTAAAACTTGCTTCATTTTGAGGCTACAAGGTATGTGTATGCATGAAAATGATAAAGGCACTAGGATTAACCACATTTATCTAAACAGTATCTGTGAATTATATCCTTAGTGAACTTATCCGTTATTTTTGTATATCACCACTCTAAACTCTTGAGCCTACTTGTTTATTCTTGTCTTGATTTACTAGTAGAGCATTTTGATTCATTTTGGGGTTGGTGAATGCATAGTGTAGGGATTTCTTTGTTAAGGTATGTTCATTTGGTGGGAATCAATATGAAAAAAAAAGGAAAAAAATGAGAGGCTAATTCCATTGAGACCAATGGGTGGCAAGTGCAATGTCATATGAAAGGGACGATCCATGTACATGTGCTGGTATTAAGTGCATTGTACTTGAAATTATTCTTGGTGACTTTTCACTGCCCTTGGTTACTGGAGTTTGAAAAAAAAGAAAAAAAAAGGATCAAGTAGATAGTTGTGTTCATTGGTTTGTGCAATATGAAAGTGAAAAAGTACATGGTAATATGTGCTTGGGGTTTAATGATTGTGAGAGTTTGCTCAGCTTTTACATGATCAAAATTTCATGTTGAGTGCTTTAATTAGAAATGAACATTATGCTCTATTAGTTTGTCGAGTTAGCCACTTGTTAGCCTTTTTCTTGATTCCCTACCCTTCACCTTAGCCACATTACAACCTTTAACAAAGAACTTTTGATTTGTGCATGCATGTATACAAAGTAGCGGAGATTTGGTGGACAATCAAGCATATGGTAGCACATGACTTTATTGATTGAACTTGAGCGAATACACTTCACCTATACACTTGTGTGATTTGAGAGTTATATGAGCTTTTCTATCCGTAGCATGTTACTCACTGAATGCGCATTGATATCTATTTCATGATCTTTTGGTCTAATCAGACTTTGTGTGCTTACTTGGATAGTCTTGTATATATGATGTGTAAGTGAACAGAATTTCAATATTGTGCGATTGAGGTATTGTGTGGAGTACTATGATATGTTGCATACTTGAGACTTGGCAGAAAAAAATGGATTTTGTGGGTAAATTCACTATAAACCCCTACGAGACAAAACTCGTCCTACTAGGGCTGCCTAGGGGTTTAACGGCTTGTTGCATATGCTCAATGCAATCGTGTCATATATGAAAGTGATATTTGTTAGGACTTATTTTTTATTTTGCTTATTTACCCGAGGACGTGCAAATGCTTAGTGTGGGGATGTTTGATAGAATATATTTTTCATATATATTTTAGATGATTTTATTCTCATATTTATTGTATTTTGCATTGATTTGGATATTTATTTGATAGATTTTATTGTAAGAAATAAAGAATTCATAATCTTGGAAGGATTTGAAGGAAAATAGCTGATTTGGAATCAAATTAGATGATAATTCAAATTTATTGGGCTGCGAGTGCTACATTCACTGTTTGGGCCATATCTGAAGTTCTATACATCGGATTTGGATGTTCTTACAGTCCACGTGAAGCTTACTGAATTTCCTACAAATAAGAGATGGTCCAATAATCAAAGTCTAAGTGGAACAACCCAGAAACTGGAGACAAAAGTCTGCTACGAATTTTATTTGGGGAGTCCTATTCAATTATGGATATCTACTTGTATAATATTTAGAACAATAAAAATACTTTATGATTATTAAATATAGGATCAGATTCTATTATTAGATTATGATTAGTTTTAGGTAGGAGGACACACGCTATTTTACATATTTCTCCCTAGGGTTTGTCTTCACCTCTTGGAGGATGAGATGTACTTTATTAGTTTGGATTCATCACCATTAATGTAAGTTGTCGTATTTATTATATTCTCTTGTTTATTAGTGTATGATTTATATGATGTTCTTCATTATTTTTGTTGCTTTTAATCTAAGTATTAGCGAGTAGTCGTTTCTGGGGCATAGAAAGGGAAGCCATGTTTGCATTAACCTTGGTATGATTTTATAGTGGTTTGATTGGTTATGGTTAATTCTAAATGATTATGTTTTTATGTTTGATTTGTGTAATCGGCCGATATCATGAATAAATTGAATGGAATAGGAGTATGATCGAGAGATATATTACTAGAGGCACACATACAATTAGCAGAATTGAATTTGAGAGATATACGAGAGATATATTATTATGTTTTAAATAATCTGTTAAGCATCTATTTACTTAGTGTTATTTTAGTTTAATTTATTAGTTTGTTAATATTCCTCACATAATCGTTTTGCTTTTGAAACAATCGATAATAACTGAATCGAAATTGATAAAACATGTCTCCTTGTGGATACGACCCGCTTGCCATTCTGTACTAGCAATAGACACCGTGCACTTGCGGTAGATATAATTTGACATATCAAAACGCAGCTGTGTATTTTGCACAGATTATTTCTTAGAAATATAATTCTCAGGTGGACCAGAAAAACCCACCTGAAATTTTTATAAGTGTTGTGTGTTTACTTTTCATTTGTTATACTTGTTTTTATTTTTGTTTAGTTTCTTCAAGAACTGTTCAGCCCAAAGAAATCGAAAAGAGTTTAGTCAAGATTGTATTCAACCCCCCTTCTACAATCTTGTGGTGTTATTGGGAATTATCAGAAAGTACAAAATCCAATATATCAGTAGATAAAACTTATCAACGAGTTACTAGACTCTCAACAAAGAGAGATTTTTATTTGAAAAAAAGAGAGCAAAATCAAGGAAAACAATAAAATGAGGCTTATCATCAACCAAAACAGATGTCAGTCCCTAAACTTTAGTTTAGTATTTTTTGGGAAAGGAGTTGAGAGAGGAACGGCTATAGCCTTTGTTATAAAAATCATCATTATTGATAACTAGATAGATCAATACATAAAATAATATATTGTTCTAATTAAAGGTGCCATTTTTAATTTTGTATTCTTGAATTAAATTAATAGTATTCAATTCCTATATCATAATCTAAGAACAGACATATCAAATTCGCATGGTTGGTTGATCATATTAATTTTTAATATCAACAAAACTTTAAATATAAGTAAAAAACTTAATAACTTGGTAAATAGATTCTAAACAAACTAAGATATGCATTAGTTCACAAAACAAATGTATCGGGTTTCAGATCGGATATCGGTTCGGTACAATTGAAATCCAAATCCAAATCGAAACTATTTCGAGTTTAATTTTTTTTTCAAAACTCGAATTCAAAAATCCGAGTTTGGTACGTCCAAAATTTCGGGTTTTGGATCAGCTACCAATAGATCGAATTAATTTACCACCCCTATTTATGGGTAAAAGAAAACTAATATTTAAAATACCATTTCTAATAGGAAAAAAAAAATCAATCTTCAAACTCACAAAGTGAATATACAAATTTTAAGTTGTCATTTTACAAAAAAGTTGAAGGCAATCACCACAAATTTTAACAGTTATATCTTACTTTAAGAACGAGATATATTGGATATGTTTGATTGATTGATAATGTTTATTTTTTTTATAGTAAATCAATTTACTAATAAAAGGACATACAATCTGCAAAAATAATATTGAACAAACACATATGAAACTAGATTAGAAGAAACTTTCCTTTGTCATAACTACGTTCGTTTAATGGTCTTACAGTAGAGATTCTTTTTCACATTGCTGAAACATGCAACCTTTTTTGAAAGATAATCTAATGATTTATAACAGTCGCGAGAAATAAGTGTTTATAAATTTTCAATATATGTATTCGAAAAATTGATCGCAACCTATACAATTTTTTTGATTGAATTAATATGATAAATTTTTTAGAAACCCACAATACTGCACATTTAAATATACCAAATTTTCAAAGAACAAAACATAAAATATGGGCAAAAAACTTATGAATTTGGTAGAAAGATTCCGAAAAATGAAAAAAATCAATTGAAAAATAAAATTAAGAAAAAACAATAAAGAGGGGTTTAGAACGTTTCAACGGGGAACATGGATGTTATGATAAATTTTTGATAATATTGATATTATTGCAATTGGTATAAAATGACGAATAAGTGATTTTATACTTAAATTAATTATAGTCTCATGAAATTATCTTTCATCCTAAATAATGATTAAAATTATATATTTATATTAATTAATTAATTAATTTTATCATTCGGTGCGTAGCACGGGTACAACGCAGTTAAAGTTATGTGCTACTCCTTGTAAAATATACCTAGGCCATGTTTGTTTCATAGGATTAAGTAAGGGATAGTACTATAATTCATTAAAAAATTTAATCCTATGTTTGTTTGTAAAAATTTACTTGGGATTAGATTAAGGATTATAATCCTTTAAAATAATAATCTCATGTTTGTTTGGTGGGATAAGGGGTGGGATAAAAGATATGATTATAATCCTCTATAATACTTGGTTGGAGGAGGTATTATTTAATCTCATCCCACAAGTCATTTTTTTAAAGGAATATAGTCCTTTCACTATAATCCCTCCTAAAACAAACATAGGATTAGAAATTTTAAAGGATTATAGTCCAATCCATAGGTTATCCTTCAAAACAAACATGAGATAAGATAATTTAAAGGATAAAACTTTTTTTAAAGAATTATAGTCCAATCCTAAACTTAATACTTCAAAACAAACATAGAATAAGATAATTTAAATGATTATAATCCTAAGAATTATAAATGATGGAATTATTATTCCGGGATTATAATCCCTCCAAACAAAGAAGGCCTAAGAGTACAAAGTTTCCAACTTATAGTACAGTAATTTATTAGAACTTTTCTAATTCATTAATATAAAATAATGTACGTAGCTAATTAGAAAACACTTTTATATTAATAGATTCACATTCATACAGATCGGAATCAAACTACATCCACATCTCATTAGGTAAAAAAGCCACTTATTGCAGGGGAATTAATGTTTTTTTAACAAATCTAACAAACAACTTTATTATCCAAATTGTAACATGTGATTACTGACGAGTTCAAACAACATTTGTGTTGACAAACACAAACTTCAAGCGCTGGCAGCTGTAACAAAATTGTAGTTAGCGCAGATCTGTTTGCGGAACAAGAGTGGACTGAATCCTAATTTCGAGGAAGCAACATCAAACTCCAACAAGTTCTCCTCCACTTGATGCCCTCCAATCACAATAGATGTTCTCGGGTTTTTCCCACCATCGACGAAAGCTAAACACATGACATCATTACTAACGCTAATCATCGAGTTTGCACCGAAAATTCTCCAGTACACGTTCTTGTTCTGCAACACCAGATCAATTTTAGGCACGGCCGGGCCTGTATAGGCAGTGCTAATGTCCTTGGAGCTAAAACATGCTCCGAAAGGTGCCACGGACGCAACTTTTGACACATTCAGTTCTTTGACGAATGCATTTACTACGGCCTTGAAGATTGATCTTTCCAAGACTGTGTATGGATTCACAGTGCTGATCTTGGTTCCACCGTAACCATCAGTGGCGTTAATCTCCAACAAACTTGCCTTTATTTTGATGGCTTTTTCGTTGATGTTAATTGATTTAACTCCAATGAAGTAGTCGGACGAAGGTTCGCCTTCGGAAGAAATGCCTGCAGTACTGACTGGATTGACTAGAAGTGGAGTGTAGGTAAGAGGTGCTGTCGAAGAATCAAACTCTCCGAAAAATATAGCTCCGTTAGATGAAGTTGAACTCAAACAAACTCCAAACTTCTTTTTCAAGCTAAATGCAGAAAAAAACTGAGAAGGAAGTGACACTTTTGTGGCACCGAGGCCTGCCATGCCACTGACACCACTCGAAAGTTTGTCCAACATATCTGTTGAACCACAAACAAACAGAAACTGAGCCACGGAAACACTTGCACCCGCAGCAGATCGTACACACACAACATCTGAACCTAGAGTTCCGCTTGTGCCACTTGAGGTGAAAGGATTTTCGGGGAACAGAGTGCAGGTATTGTTAGTGCAACCTGGCTTAGCTGGGGAGTAACACTCTGTCAAGCAACTAGTGGACTTGGCAAGTGAGCATTGTGCGGATTCGCAACGAGCAGGACGGTAGGTTGAAGTGGTGTAGCCTTTATCACAATCAACCCATAGGAATGGACCACCAAGATTAACGGTTAGTTTAACAGGAACAAGAGGTGTTCTTTGTTGGATTTGTGTGGTGTATTGGAGAGTTGAAGGATCAGTTGTCACAGGAAGAATGAGGCCTGTGGGACGAATAGGTGTTTGGGCTGATGATATGAAGAGGAGACAACTAAGTAGAGCAAAGTGAATGAACATTGAAGAAGATGTAGAAACCATTCTGGTTAATCTTGGAAATGAGAGGAGTTGTTTGAAGGTGTGTTTAAAGAGTTGAAGGTCACTCCTTTTATACTAGTGTTTTTGTTCTAAGTTGCTCATTTTATATTGAAATCACCGGTTTATTAGCTAGGGCGGCTCGCGGTAAAGATATTTTATATTTATGTATGTGTTTTATCATATCCCTTGTCTTGTTATAATTTCGAAGCCTTATAATTATTTAACAATGATAGATGATCCAATTATATAAATGAAAATTTATATAATTTTCATTTATATAATTTTTATATAAATGAGGGAAGTGATATGGGTGAAAATTTTGGATTTTTGTTGCATTTAATTTTTACGTTCTTTCTGTAATTTTGAGTTAAAGAAATGCTAACATTAAAAAAAAAAAAAAAAAAGAATAATTGGGAATGATCCTAAAAATATCGCGTGTATTTACAGGTGTGTCTAAAAGTTACTCTGTCGCTAATGTTTACGAAATACTAAGCACGCAATTTAAAGAGGGTTTGTTACTAAATAAAATTTTGTAATTAACAATATTCGTAATTAACAATATTCGAAACTTCAATTTGATGTGTTAATTATTTATTCATAATATCGTTATTCAAAATGAAAACGCATTCACTTTGATAAGATATATACTGTTATATTTCTTTTTGTAGTAAGCTCAGCACATCAAAATATTTAAGAAAAATAACCAAAATATAATGTATATGATGTCATTTTTTTTTTGACAAATGATGTCATTTATTTGACTAATGCAATAGCATATTAGATAGTTTGTTCAAAAAAAAAATTACATATTAGGTAACGTGACATTATATTTTTATATATAATAAACGTAAGGGTGATCTTATTCAATTTTTTTGTAATATGGTCGTCAATCAATATAGTACATGTGAATAGTTAGATCTAATAATTGATAATATGATCATATTCAGATACTTAAAAAAAATTAATAATCTAAATCAAATATAATTGGGTCTTCTAAATTGAATAGAACTAAATCTAATATTAGAAAGTAAGTTTATTTGATTGATAGCAGAAATACGAAAAAAATCTTAATAATCTAAAGCAAATACATGTAGGTTTCTAAATTGAATAGAATTCTCAATATAAAAATTCGTTACTTTTATTTCTCTTCAATTTTCAACTAGTTTCAAGGAATATTTACAAAACTACCTAAATTTTTGAAACTATTTACAAAAATTTCATTTTTTGGTTGCAAAGGTTGCAAAACTGGCACCGCAGGTGACCAAGGTTGCAAATGAGCTTAAAATGCAGGCAAAAAAAAGGTTGTAAATGTTGCACGCATTTGGAAAAAAGGTTGCAAATCGTATTTTTGAAAAAATATGTTGCAGTTTGGGTAGTTTTGAAAAAAAAACCTTAATTTCAATTGGATAATATGTGTTAAATCATCACTAAAATAAAGATGATTTCTTGAGTTTTGTGTAACCTGTTAAATCGTCTGAATCTATTTTTTGAACAAAAGATAGAGCAAAAATATTAAACTGGTCGCGTGAAACCTAATAAATAATAAATTTTTATATATTGATATGGGCTGAAAATAAACCCTAAAAATACATTTAATGTTGCATTAAATGAACCTAGAATGGTCCAAGGGTAGAAGCCCATTAAATGGGGCCCAAAACCCTAGTTAATTATTAATTTCGTAATTGATTATTCAGCAAATAAAAGACCCCATATTTGAGTCAACAAGGGAACCTAATCGTATTAGGAGTGATCTTCAAGGCATATAATTCTAATTCTTATCTTCTTATCCATTAGAAGGCTCTAGAATTGGGCCTAAGCTGTGACTTGCCCATCAAGACACCTAATTCTACTCTAACTCCAAGGCATCCAATGCCTATATAAAGGACCTGATCCTTCAACCTAGAACTACGTTTTATTGGCTTGATTCTTGATAAATTGCAAGATACGTAGGCATCTTGTGAGGATCCGAATTAAGTCACGAAACACTTGATCAGCCATTGAAGCTCGAAGCTCACACACCTTTGCATTAAATACACAAACCCTAGCCGCAATACTAGTAACCTAGTTTTTATTCCACAACATTTGGCGCCGTCTGTGGGAACTTCGGATATTAACCATGGTTACCACCCGGAGAACACCAAAACTTTCTGAAACCATCACTAACACCACCACACCCCCGACTGGGGAACAAGTGCCCCCAGGGACGAATTCTCAACCGCTGGTCACTCGGCCACAAGGAACTGAAGCACAACCTCATGACTCGTTACCCCTGATCACGAGTCCCACCACCCAAGGGACGAATCCCCTTCAGATGGTGGTCGCCCCTCTCGGAGGGCAGTCCGCTCCACCCACCGCTCAGATCTCTACTATAGTGATCCCCGCAAGCACGAACCCGCTATATGGGTTGCCTAATTATCCCCCATATCAGGCCGGACCGAGTGGTCACGCCCTCCAGATACACGAGCCGTACAATCCACCTTACATCAGGGGTTTAGGACCCAATCAAGGCCAGCAATACTATGACTACTCAGGCCCGTACTCTGATGATTCATCATCGGAAGAAGATAGGGACGAAGCCCCAAGAAGACGTCGTCCAAGTAAGGAACCCGTTGGACGCCGAAGAATCCATGATCGACCTCCCTTAACGGCTGCTGAAAAAATCAAGGCTCACGAGGCCAAGATCCAAAAATTAAAGGAGGACATAGAAAGGGAACAGCGAAGACAGAATCAAAATCGACCCCCACCAGTGACGAGAGAAGACATTCCTTTTGTTGATTTGGAAAGCACCCCAAGGAGAGAGAGAAGGATCGAAGTCCCCAGAGGTATAACCACGAGGGTCGAAACTCCCAGAGGCAATCCTGAAGACTTGATGCAACTGGGAGATCCTGATGATCCAACCCCTCCATTCACTGAAGAGGTAATGAATGCGCATATATCACGGAAGTGTAGGGCGTTTCCCCAAACATTAGCTGGCATGGCACAACGTTGGTACAGCCGCCTACCACCAAACTCCATTGCCTCCTTCAAAGAACTAAGTAATGCTTTTGTCAGCCAGTTCATAGGAGGAAGAATTCATGAGAAAGATTCCGCATCTCTCATGACTGTGATACAAGGAAAGAATGAAAACCTCAGAGACTATCTCAAGCGATTCACAAAGGAAACACTCAACATTACAAACCTGGAAAACAAGGTAGCCATGGTGGCATTGCAGAATGGAACTTCGAATGTTTATTTCAAAATGTCATTGGCTAAACATCCCCCTGAAAATATGGTTGAGCTCCAGCAAAGGGCGAGCAAGTACATTAAGGCGGAGGATAGTTTGAAGAAAGATCCAGGGATGGGGAACACCGGAAACGGTGACAACTCTAAGAAACGGAAGTCAGAACAGGAATATGATGCTAAAGATAAGTACCCGCGCACGGGCAGGGATTCTGATTCAGCCCCTAAAAAGGGGAGTCCCGGGCAAAGGTTTACGGATAACGCCAGACTGAACACTCCAAGAAGTCAAATCCTGATGGAGATAGAAAAAGATAGGGATGTGAGATGGCCGAAGCCATTAAGGACTGATCCTGAGAAAAGAAATAAGAATCAGTATTGCCGGTTCCATAAAGATGTGGGACATGATACCGACGATTGTAGACAATTGAAAGATGAAATTGAGTTTTTGATCCGCAAGGGGAAATTGAATAAATTCTGTAAAGATGGGGATCGGGGAAATCCATGGCGAGATTATGATAAAAAAGATGAGGATCGTAACCGCAATCAGCAGCCCCGGGGACCGGTGATCAACATGATCTTCGGTGGCCCGACAGCGGCTGGAACAAGTAGAAATTCCAGAAAGGCGTATGCACGAGAAGTGATGCACATTGTAGGGGAAGCACCAAAACGTGCAAAGACGGAGGTCTCAATTGGATTCGATGATTCGGACCTTGAAGGGGTGAAGTTTCCCCATGATGACCCCCTGGTTATCTCACCTGTGATAGGCAACTCCCAAGTTAAGAGAGTCTTGATTGACAATGGAGCATCGGTGGACATTTTGTTTCACGATGCCTTTTTAAAAATGGGGTACACTGAGTCTCAGTTGACACCGTCAAACATGCCCATATATGGGTTCAACGGGGTGGAGTCAAAAGTTGAGGGAACAATTCAGCTACCCATGACTATAGGGCAGGAGCCACGGGAGGCAACTCAGATGTTAAATTTCTTGGTTATCAAAGCTACATCCACATACAATGCTATCCTAGGTAGGACGGGACTACATGCTTTCAAGGCGGTTGCCTCTACCTATCATTTAAAGGTTAAGTTCCCAACCAGAAATGGAGTAGAAGAAGAGAAAGGTGATCAAAGGATGGCAAGGAGTTGTTATGTGGCCGCACTAAGGCCGGATGGAATCGGGGGGCAGGTCCTCCTAATCGAGGATATGGATGTTCGGGAGAATGAAGAGCGGAGAGGAAAACCAGCAGAGGACTTGCTTCCCATACCTTTGGAGTTGGGAGATTCTGAGAAGGTTACTTACATCGGGGCATCTTTGAAAGACCCCTTGAAGAGCAAATTGATCTCCTTTCTGCAAGACAATAGTGACGTCTTTGCGTGGACAGCGGCTGACATGCCAGGGATAGATCCCCAATTGATAACACACAGCCTGAATGTGGATCCAAACCGGAAGACGGTAAAACAAAAGAAGAGAAATTTCGCACCTGAGAAGCAAGAAGCCATAAAACAGGAAGTTGACAAACTCCTAGAGGCAGGGTTCATTGAGGAAATCCAGTTCCCAGAATGGTTGGCCAATCCTGTGATGGTTAAGAAGGCTAATGGAAAGTGGAGGATGTGTATAGACTTCACTGATCTAAATGACGCATGCCCAAAGGACTGTTTTCCCTTGCCAAGGATCGATACGTTGATAGATGCCACGGCTGGGCACGAAATGTTAAGCTTCATGGATGGCTTTAGTGGATATAACCAGATCAAGATGCATAAGGATGATATTCCTAAGGTATCGTTCATCACTGACTTCGGTGTGTATTGTTACCTAGTCATGGCTTTTGGGCTGAAAAATGCAGGAGCTACATACCAGAGGTTGGTAAACAAGATTTTCGCTCATCTCATTGGAAAGACTATGGAAGTCTATGTGGATGATATGCTGGTGAAAAGCCTATACAGGGTAGATCACATCGAACACCTAGGCGAGGCTTTCGAAGTGCTGAGGCACCATAAGATGATGTTGAATCCGGCCAAGTGTGCTTTTGGTGTTGGGTCTGGGAAATTTTTGGGTCTCATGGTCTCAAAACGGGGAATTGAGGCCAACCCCGACAAAATCAAGGCTATTTTGGACATGGAACCACCACGTTCTATAAGGGATGTACAGAAGTTAACCGGGAGGATTGCCGCGTTAGGGAGATTCATCTCCAAATCCGGGGACAAGTGTTTGCCGTTCTTTAAAACCTTGAAGAAGGTAAAAAAAACTTTGAGTGGACTGAAGAAAGCCAAGAGGCTTTTGAGCAGTTGAAGAAGTATATGTCTGAGGCCCCGCTGTTGGCCAAGCCAAGTACGGGAGAAATCCTTTATCTTTACTTGGCAATTTCATGTCAAGCTGTGAGTGCGATGCTGGTAAAGGAGGAAAACAAGGTTCAGAAACCCGTATACTATGTGAGCAAAGTTTTACACGGAGCGGAGTTGAACTACTCCACCATTGAGAAGTTTGCCTTAGCATTGGTAACTGCCTCTAGGAAACTACGGCCCTATTTTCAAGCACATAAGATTGAGGTCCTTACGGGACAACCATTGAGGAATATTTTGCACAGCCCTAAAGCCAGTGGTAGGCTCATCAAGTGGGCAATTGAGTTGGGAGAATTCGATATTCAGTATAAGCCAAGGATAGCCATCAAAGCTCAGGCACTTGCTGACTTCGTGGTTGAATGCACCATTGACAACCAAGAAGTCGGGGGGTAGGAGATACCTCAGGAAGGCAATAAGGAAGAAAAGGAACCCATAATAGAGGAGAAGGAATTCTGGATGCTCTATTTTGATGGGGCATCAAAAACAAAAACGAGTGGCGCAGGTCTTGTCTTACAAAGTCCCGATGGATTCATGATTGAATACGCCTTGAAGTTAGACTTTCCAACAACCAATAATGAAGCAGAATATGAAGCTCTGATAGCTGGACTTGGCTTGGCAGGAGCCCTAAGAGTCAAAAACCTTAAAGTTTGTGGAGATTCAAGGCTACTAGTGGCCCAAGTCAATGGAGAGTTTGAGGCAAGGGATGAAACCATGGCTAAATACTTAAGGCTTGTGAAGGCAATAATGACTCAATTTGATGAGTGCTACATTGAGCACATTCCAAGGGAGGAAAACACCAAGTTTGATGCCTTATCCCAGTTCGCCTCCTCTGAGATAGAAAATTACTCTGGAAGTGTCTACTTCCAAGTTCTGAGAACCCCTACCATCGATTCAAAGTTAGTCGCACCTATTGGGGTGAGGGAATGTTGGATAGATCCCATAAAAGCACACCTCGAGACTGGTTGGCTCCCGACTAATGCCACGGAAGCACGAAAATTATCTGTGAGAGCGTTGAGGTATGCTCTGATTGAAGGGATACTCTACAAGAAATCTTTTGTGATTCCGTATCTAAAGTGTTTGAGGCCCGAAGAGGCCAAATCAGCTATTGAGGAGGTCCATGAGGGAATTTGCGGACAACACTTGGGGGGCAGGTCCCTAGCTCACAAGTTAGTCAGGCTTGGATTCTATTGGCCTGAGATGATGGCTGATGCCAAAGAGTACGTGAAAAAGTGTGATCGGTGCCAGAAACATGCACCAGTGGTTAGACAACCACCAGAGATGTTGACATCCGTTAGCTCCCCCATTCCGTTTGCTATGTGGAGGATGGACATTCTTGGGCCCTTTCCTGTGGCCACTGCTCAAAGGAAGTTTCTAGTTGTAGCTATTGACTACTTCACAAAGTGGATTGAGGCCAAACCTTTGGCTAAAATCACAACCAAGCAAATCATGCAATTCTTCTGGGAGAATGTCATGTGCAGATACGGAATACCACGAGTCCTCGTTACGGACAATGGATTACAATTTAACAACAAAGAATTCAAGGACTATTGTGAAGAGAATGGGATTGAGCTTCGATTCACCTCAGTTGCCCACCCTCAAGCTAATGGTCAAGCTGAGGTTGCCAACCGAATCATCCTTGATGGACTGAAGAAAAGAGTGGAACGCTCCAGAAATACTTGGGTGGATGAGTTACTACCCATACTCTGGGCATACCGAACCACATGCAAGGTGACTACTGGAGCAACTCCATTCATGTTAGCTTACGGGGCCGAAGCTGTGGTACCCGTGGAAATTATGCATGCATCTCCACGAGTGGAAGCCTTCGAACCAGACACAAACGAGGAGGGGATGAGACTAGCCCTCGATTTGATCGATGAAGTAAGGGATGAAGCCCATGCTAGGAATACTGAACATCAGAAGAAAGCTTCCTTCTATTACAATTTAAGGGTAAAGGAAAGGTTTTTCCGTCAGGGAGACTTAGTACTCAGAAAGATTGAGGCATCCAGAGTGGGACAAAGGGGGAAGTTGGCACCGAATTGGGAAGGCCCATATCGGGTCAAAAGTACGCTGGGACGAGGATCATACAAGTTGGAGACTTTGGAAGGAAACGAGGTGCCTCGCACTTGGCATGCATCGAATCTCAAGGTCTATTATGTTTAATTATCCTAAGTAGGACATAGCTCATAGGTAACTAGAAATAAGGTCGATGAAACCATATCAGAGTTTAAAAACTCCGAATAGGAAGTAGAGTATCTATGTAAGGGTTGACCCCTATTTATTGACATTTTTCGTCAAACCTATTAATGAAGTTTGTTTCTTGTTTTCAATTGAGTTATTCTTTTTGTTTTGTTATTATAGACACGTAAAGCAAATGTTGTACCAAAGCAAGGGTGTGTGTGAGCCATAAGGCCAAGTACTAAGAAAACTCTAAAAAGCATGATAAACAAACCATAAATAAAACCCCCGAAGGTTTAGTTCAATACATAAATAAGCCATGCAAGGCATAAGTTAGAGTTAAGCTGAAGATAAAATAAAATCCCCGAAGGGTAAAAGTCTCAAATAAATAAGTACAAAAGTAAACCGTGCAAGGCTATCTAGATGTCGAGATCCTTAAGAGAGTCACCCACATCAGTGGAATGGGTGAAAGCAGGGTCATCCGCCACAGGGAAAGTTTCCAAATCTTCAACCATAGGAGATGAAACTCCTTCCTGGGATGGCAAGGGCTGGGAATCGCTGGCTAGCTGAGTAGAGAACTGAGCAGCTGTCTCACAAACAGTCTCCTGGGTAGAACTGGAGGCACCAGGAATGGCAGGTGCGGGGAACTTTTCTAGGGTGACCCTAGAAATCTTTTGTCCTAGCTCTTCAATGATTTTCTCCCAACACATGTTAAAAGTCGCTGGAAAGTTAGCATCGTACTCAGCGTTAAGGAGCTCTTCAAACTCCCTAGAGGAACGATACTCCTTCAAAATTTGCTCCTAACCCTTGGCAAGCTCTAGCTCCAATCTTCTAGACTTTTCCTTCTCCGCAGCAAGTTCCATTTCCACAGCTCGAAACCTCGCAAAGTTAGTATCTGCATCAGCTTGATTTCTGTCACGATCCCTCTCTGCAATAGTTAGCTCCTGGCGAACTTTTTTTAGGTTATGAAGCCCAGCCTGGAAGTAAGCGTTAATCTAAAAAATAACACAAAACAAAGTGGTAAGAAATAATTAGAATAAAGAAATTAAGGTAACGAGAAGGGAAAGGGAGAATAATACCGTCGCAATGCCATGAGCCCCAAGGTTCTCAACCTGGAGGTCATCAGAAGACTCCACCACATTAACCCGGTCACGAGGGGTAACTATACTCCGAGACCATTCAGCCGCACGATGAGTATCACCAACAACTGTGTCCTTCTTCCGAAGTCCCCAACCAACTTCGAAAGAGGAGGGATCCTCAGAAACATCAATCCTCTCAGAGTGAGTGAGAAAGGCAGGAACTACCTCAGATCCCTCAGCCTCAGTAGTAAGGCCAGTTTTGACCTTCTTGGATCGTTGTGTGTTCACTCCTGACCTTTGTTCTGCCATCCTCTCCCTCTTTTGGAAAACAGCATTAAGCGCAGTCAAGGCTGTTATAAACATGAAAATTACATAAGACCACAAACAAAAATAAAGAGGCATAAAATTAAGTTAAAGGAAAGCATGTCTACCCTGTTCTCCCAAATCACTTAGCTTTGCTGCTTGAAGGGACCCCTCAGAGATTAATTGAGCACAGTGATTTGTGCCATCAGCTGTAAGGATCTCAATAGCAGCTCGCTCGTCTACACCCAATTTAATGTCTCGCATAGACCCATCTACGGCTTTAGAAAAGTTAAGCCTAAAAAAGTCTCCCCAATTTGCCCCATCCATGAAAAGGTAAAAGAATTCTTTTTTCCAATTAGGAAGAGAATCTGGGGAAGTACCAGGGATGAAACAAGTGCGAGAAAGGCTCCTATGAGAGATTTGAACCCAACCAGTGTTGTTTGGGGAATTCGTGAATTTAAAGAGATACCTAAATACGGAGACACTAGGCTCAAGATTGTGTTTACGACATTGAACCATATAGCAATATATGAATCTCCAAGCATTAGGATATAATTGAGTTGTACAAACTCTTACCTCAGCCAAGAGGCGAAAGATAAAGGGTGGAGGAGGCAACCTAAACCCAGCATAAAATGTCTCCTTAAAAACACAAATGGCACCCTCTTTAGGGTTGCAGGCTCTATCAAATGGACTAGCAGCTACGGCCCTATAAGGGCTTACAATACCAAAAAGAGTGGATATTAAATCTACTTTTGATTGATCATATTTGCTAGGGATATCGTATGCATCAAGATGAGCAATATTGGGGAAAGCAGTAGAAAATTCCTCTAACAAGTCCCTAAGTGTAACGACATTGCTATGAACAAGAGAGATTTTGGTTTTACCTCTTGTAGCTCTTGGAGGCTTAGTTGAAGCCACCGTTGGGGTGAGTTGAGATTGCTCGGATTGCTGGGAATTGCCGGAATCTGCCATTGATAATGGTAAGATGAAGCTTTGAGACCCAGAAATTGATTAGGAGCGAACGGAAAAGATGAAGATTCTTTAAATCTTCAACCGGAAACTGGTAAAGCACGGTGGATGGTGATCGCCTTGGGTGGAACCCTAGAACAATGCTCTTGAAACCCTAAGGAAGAACCTTTTGAAACTTCACTTGAATGAAAGAAATTTTAGAGAGAAAATTTTTGAGAGAAGAAAAGTGAGAAAACAAGTGCCTCATCTCACTATTATATAGCTGCAAAACAGCCGGTTGATATCACCTGGTAACTGCCTGTACGCGGTAAAAAGTGAAAAGCCCATAAAAATTTCAGGTTTATGGGCCAGCCCAAGTCAGAAACTTATTCTGGAAGCTTCTAACGGACATATTACCGTTAGAAATTTAAGATTCTAAGCAAATATATTGAAAGTCAGAGTAAAAAAGGTTCGTGGGCTTAAAAAGAACTAAACCTATATAGTATAAAGGCCTGGCCCAAAGAAAATTCCAAGAAAAGGTCTGAAACCCATTTGTTCTGAGGAGAAATTCCTCGTAAAAAATAAGAAACTAATTATTTAATTATCTTCCAGAAGGATACGTAAAAGTACAATAAAAAGACATAGTGGAAGTTACAAGTAGAGCCGGGTTGCTCGTGGTTAACCCACGAGTACAATGCAAATAATGAGAAAATCCAATACTGGAAGGCATCAATCGTGCTCGTTGGTTTTTGCATGTCTCCTGCTCGTGGTTGTACAACGAGTAGCTTGTATTTTCAGATCGAGGAAAGATTTTATTTTTGCTAAAAAAAAATAATAATAAATAATTATATTTAAGAGTATGACAAAACTCTGTATAATAATTATTAAAGGCCAAGCCCAGGCCCAGGTTTTTGAAGAACCCTAGGTGTAAATATAGTATACTTGCTCGTGGCAAAAAGTATGTATTTTGCTCGTTGTTAAACCACGAGCAAGTTGTATTTCCATCTCTGCAAACAACTGTGACAGAGAAGGCTGCGACCAACTGGGGATTTAAAAGAAATTATATACGCTACTACGAGTAGCAGGTGATATTCCTGCTCGTGGATTGTAAATTGTCTCCTGCTCGTGGTTGTACAACGAGTAGCCTGTTTGCACAGCCATGCATGCATCTATAAATGGAGTCTTAAAATTCAGCTAGAAAAATACTGAATGTCTCCTGCTCGTGTTTGAACCACGAGTAGGTTGAATAAACAGCTAAAGCCTGGTGGCAACTAGAAATGTGCTGAATGTCTCCTGCTCGTGTTTGAACCACGAGTAGGTTGAATATACAGCTAAAGCCTGGTGGCAACACAAAAAAAAAGTTATTCTTTTCAATTATTATTGATCAAAAGTAAGGAAATTGAGAATAATACTTATTATTCCTGAGGTTGAGAAAAATTGGAAATTCCATAGATATGGAAAAATAATTTTATGCTCGAAGCGCAATTCAATGTTTTCAATTTAGTGCCGTTTAGTGCCGTTTAGCGCCGTCTAACGCCGTTTAATGTCGTTTAACATTGTTTAAACGTCATTTAAGGTTGTTTATCGCCGTTTAGTGCCGTTTAGCGAAGTTTAACGCCGTTTAATGTCGTTTAACATTGTTTAAACGTCATTTATCGCCGTTTAGTGCCGTCTAGCACCGTTCAATATCGTTGGCATAATCTAATGTCGTTGTATACGCGTCGGTCGCTCCACGCTTTACATCAAAACGATATCAAAGATAAACCCTGACCTAAGTCTCGAACAAGGCCGTAATAACTCCAAGGAAAACCTGATCAGTTTTCCTTGAAGTTGGGGGGCAAATGATATGGGCTGAAAATAAACCCTAAAAATACATTTAATGTTGCATTAAATGAACCTAGAATGGTCCAAGGGTAGAAGCCCATTAAATGGGGCCCAAAACCCTAGTTAATTATTAATTTCGTAATTGATTATTCAGCAAATAAAAGACCCCATATTTGAGTCAACAAGGGAACCTAATCGTATTAGGAGTGATCTTCAAGGCATATAATTCTAATTCTTATCTTCTTATCCATTAGAAGGCTCTAGAATTGGGCCTAAGCTGTGACTTGCCCATCAAGACACCTAATTCTACTCTAACTCCAAGGCATCCAATGCCTATATAAAGGACTTGATCCTTCAACCTAGAACTACGTTTTATTGGCTTGATTCTTGATAAATTGCAAGATACGTAGGCATCTTGTGAGGATCCGAATTAAGTCACGAAACACTTGATCAGCCATTAAAGCTCGAAGCTCACACACCTTTGCATTAAATACACAAACCCTAGCCGCAATACTAGTAACCTAATTTTTATTCCACAACATATATTTACACTCAAAGTTGATTATTTTTTCTCTAAATCTTCAAATGTAAGAATCTTTTTTATATTTTTAGCAAAAATAAAAATTTATATGATAAAATCTAAATTCAATATATATAAATTTTAACAAATATAAATATTATAAATATTATTTAATAATATAATTTATATAATTAAAAATATTAAAAAAATCATGCATTGCACAATTTATAAAGTAACATACGTATATATTAAGTAGGAACTTTATTACACATGATAAAACCCCACTGGAATTTAAGTTGTGACTAAGAAAAAGGCTTGGAGCCTTCGAGGAGACTTGTTAAGCCAATAAGACAATTGGGAGTTAGGTACATGGCTTTGTAAATACGGATGGCGTTCATTTTGGCCCGTCCGATTTCAATCCGATTCCCGCATTGAATGGGATGGGGATTCAGGGATTTTTCGGGTACGGGTCGGGGAGCGGGGACAATTTTTAAAAAAAATCGTGGAGCGGGCTGGGGTCGGGCTTTTATGTCTCCCCGGCCCGATCCCCGACCCCCGCCCAAATTTTCTCTACTCGACCCGATTTTCAATCCCAACTCGATTTCACCACACTTTAATACATACATACATATATATATATATATATATATATATATATATATCTGTGTGTGTGTGTATATATATATTAATATAGACGAATTTCCAATACTTCATATTGGAAACAAAATGATGTTTTAATTTTATATGTTTATCTTAAATAACTTCAATTCAATGTTATTTATAATTGTTTTTTTAAGTAATTTTTTTATCTTAATTTAGTGCATTTGAGCTCACTAGTTAATGTTTAAAATTATTTAATATTATTTTTTGTTTTAAATAAAATTCCCCGATTCTCCGTGGGGATCCCCGTTACCCGTTTGGGCCGGGGACGGGGATTGAGTTTGAATTCGGGGATGGGGGCGGAGATAGCACTCCCCGGCCCCGAAGTGCCCCGACGCCCGTCCCTATTTGTAAATTAAAAGGGTCAAGTATCAAAATGGTCGCGAAGATCATATATTAATTAATTCATTAATTTTAATGAAATATCATTTGAATCATTAAAATCATAATAAATATCAAATAAATACCTTTATTATGTGTTCGAGAAATAAAAGTAAATTTTTATTGAGTTCTAGACATTTTCCTGGAATGTACTGTAACCAAATGAAAGGTTAAGATATCTAGTATTTTTTATAATATATTTGGATATTTAGAAATTTATTTATTATTTACTTTAATTAAATCAAATAAAATATTTATAAAATTAAAAATAAGTAGTAAATAAATTTCTTAAAATCAAAATATATTATCAAAAATAATAGAATTCCTATTCATTTGGTTAAAGTATCATTCTAGAAAAATGTATAGAATTCAACGAAAAATTATTTTTACTTCTCAAGGAGTACTTGATTGATACTTATTATGATTTAATGATTCAAATGATACCCGTTGAGATCAATGAATGAATTGATATATAGTTTCCACTTACTTAACCCTAAATTAAAATATTATGGGATAAATATCAAAGACATCGTTCACAAGATTCAAATATATTAAAATGATTATTCATTAAAAAATGTTTCATTTTATTCATTAATTTAAAAGAAAATATCATCATAAAAATTGAACATTTGTATCAATTTAATCATTGCTAAATTATATTTTTGATACAAATTTTCAAATTAATATTTAAAATAAATCATTTTTTAATAAATGATAATTTTAATACATATAAATCTAGTGAATGATGTTTTTGATATTTATCAAGTTAAATTATCAATCATTGCATGTGTTTCACCTAACATCTTTTTGTTTGTTTCCCTCGTGAATTAATTCTTTTAAAAGGAACAATCATGTACGTACGTAATTTGTTTTTTACAATTAATAGCAGTTCATGATAATGTAAAATAATGTTAATAACAATTTAGGATAATTATGTACTCATGTTTCGTTCTTAATGTAGTCGGAACTGGTCCTGGAGAGGGTAGGAACTCAGGAAGGACGATCGCTTGGGGTTTCGAGTTTTTAGAGGATTCAATTTTTAGAAAATTATTACTTATATTTAATTTAATATATTTCGAATAGAAATTTTTTCATTAGTTGTTCATGTTGTAAATTTATTAAAATGATAATTTTATATTTGTATTTGAAGTTTTTGAATTTGTTAAAACTTTAATTCCAAATGTTTAAAATATAATTCAGTAAAAATATATATCCTTATAAATTGATGTAAGTACTAGGGGTGTGCACGGATCGATTCGATCGATTCGGTTCGGTTTCTAGCTAAAACCATTACCGAACTGTGTATTTCGGTTCGGTTTGGTCCGGTTTCTATCTAAAAACCGTAATTGAACCATTTCAAACGGATTTTCGGTTCAGTTAACTGCTTGTTGATTTCGGGTTTTTTCGATTTTTTATATTATAAAAATTATTATGCAAATTTGATAATTACAATTTATCAACCAAATATTTTAACAAAAAATTATAATTTCAAACGACAAATTTCAATAGTTTATTACCAGAAAGTTATAAAGGACAGTATACATAAACAACCTGCAGGTGGTAATTCACATTCTGCATCTGGGGAGGTGAAATTAAAAGTGTAATATGTATATACAATCTATTAATCCAAGTCTAAATTAACTACCAAAAAACTAACGAGGAAGGAAGAAAATGAGCATTGAGACAACAAATTTACAATGAATATTGTGCTTGGTTTGGTAGGTAATTTATTATGTATGATTATATGTATAAAAATATAATATTAAATAAACGATTCGGTTTTTCAGTTTGGTTTTAAAGGTAAAATCGAAACCGTTATCAAACTGTTATATTGGTTTGGTTCGGTTGCAATTTTTTCAATTTTTATCGATTTCAATTGATTTCGATTTGGTTGTTCGGTTCTTGATGAAGCATATTCTTGATGAGTTCTTGATGAACCAAATTTCTTGATGAAGTATATTCTTGATTTTTCGTTTTTTCTAGTGTTTTTGTTGAAGGGTGCTCATTTTATATCAAAATATCACTAGTTTGTTAGATGGGGCGGCTTGATGAAAGATTTTTTAAAGTATTATGTATAGAGATTAGGGAGGCCGACATACATCTCAAATAATTTTTGTGAGATACATGGGATTTATATGTAAATATGGGATGAACATTTTTGTAAAATCAAATTTTTTTAATTAGCTTTACGGGACCAATCAAATTTAAAATATATTTTTTAAGTATATGAGGAAAAGTTCCTAAAATCAATCTAAGGATCCTTTTTCTCTTATGTATATATGATTTATTATGTATACTGTGTTGGAATAGCTTTCTAATTTATTAAAAGGGTTTTATATCAAAGTGGTCACCCATTGCACTCGAATGTATCAAGTATATCATTCATTAAAAAATGATATTATTTGAATCATTAAAGTCATAATAAATATTAAACAAGTACCTCTATATATGTACTCGGGAAGTAAAAGTAATTTTTCATCGAGTTCTACACATTTTTCTTAAATACTACTGTAATCAAATTAAAGGTTATTTACATAGTTTTGATAATATATTTATAATTTAAAAAGTTTATTTACTATTTATTTTTAATTAAAACAAGGAAATTGACGATAAAATTAAAAATAAATCGTAAATGAATTTTTAAAAATATAAATATATTATCAGAAATACTAGAATTATTAACCTTTTGTTTGGTTATGGAAGCATTCAAGAAAAATGTGTATAACTCAATGAAAAATTATTTTTACTTCTCGAGTACATTTTAAAGGTATCAATTTGATATGAAAAAATGACCAAAATACACCACTTTTGGGAACCCATTGTCCAAAATGCCTGTAGGCGGTGACAACCACCCAAAATACCCACCAAATACGTATGTGTGATATGCGTAGTCAGACTTTCTAAAGAACACGCATCTTAGCTATGCGTATAGGATTTTAAAAATAAAAAAATATACAAAACATGTATAACACTTATGTGCATACACAACCTATACACATATAGATTATGCGTATTTCTCATTTTTGTTGGCCTCGCAGGGGCACCTCCTCATTTTTTTTTAAATTTCAGAGAGCTATACGCATGGTTAATATGCGTATTCTTCAGAAATTTTAGCTACACGCATAATCTAAATGCGTGGTCTGTTTTTAAAAAAAATAAAATAAAAGGAATACGCATGTTAGTAATGCGTGGCCTGCTTCTTAAAAAAAAAGGAAGAATACGCATGTTGGAAATGCGTATCTGATGGGTATTTTGGGCGGAAACACGCGCAGGTGGGTATTTTGGTTAGTTGATTTGAAAATATGGGTATTTTGGGATTTCACCCATTTGATATTTATTATGATTTTAATGATTCAAATGATATTGTTTTTGAATAAGTGGTTACTTGATACATTCGAGTAATGGATGGACATTTTGATATAAACCTCGTTATTAAAATGTTACTCCCTCGGTTCCTCTCATTTGTTTACAAACAAATGAGTCGGACACGGAGATTAAAAAATAAGAAAAGTGTATAAAGTGATGGTACAATCAATATTTTATTTAATAAAATAAGTTTAGTGGAGGAAAGTAATTGGTGTAGTTACTTTTTATATTATAAAATTTTAATGTATTCTTTTAGATATGAAATGTAAAGAATTGAGTGAGACATCCAAAATGAAAAAAATTATAAAGAAATGAGAGAATAAAAGAAATATTTTATAATCAATTTTGGTTATAAGTCGAGTATACGAAACATTAACAAAGATGACTCGTCGAAGTCTTGAAGATAAGCTACTGGAGTTCTTGAACTCCATCGGGAGAGGGACTAGTAATATGAGTGAACATTTGGGATTTCTGTTGGATTTGTAAATTTAATTTTAAACAAATTCTTAGAAAAAAGGTTGTTAAAAAAAATACGTAATGACTTAAAGGAACTAAAGCATTAACAAAAGAATAATTTCTAGCGATATTTATATTGATGCATATATCCGTCCACGGTGATACCGGTGGCTAGCATAGGTTTGGTGCGGTTTTCAAAGGTAAAGAGCTAGAGTGAGATAATACTCTGCCATATTAAATTTAATGAAAAATATAAAGATTATTTTAATATCAATTTTATTTAATAATAACTTATAACTTGTATAATGCACGGTTATTTTTCGATATTTATTAATATATCAATAAACAAAATTTATTAATTTTTTTATATTGAATTTTTTTATTAGTTCAATTTTAAAAATTTATTGAAAAAATATAGAATTTCTTAAATTTAAAAGATTAAAAGAAAAAATAACCAAAATTCAATATAAGTAAATAAAAAATTATTATTTATTAGACTTTACATAGTTAATTTACTATATTTACTATAAATTGAGTTCTAAAAATCAGATTTAAGACAAAATATTATTATTTATATATCATTTTGATTATCAAAATACCCTTCTTATTATTTGAAAATAGTTCTATTAAAATAGGGTTTAATATTAAATGTAAGAGTGATTTTGTCCAAAACTTTGGTAGTCAGTACTCTAGTTTTGGTTTTTAGTAGGACAAAATAAATAAGAACCGTTAGATCATAAAATAAAAAGATGAAAAACGGTGGATTTAGCATAAAAATTATTTTAATTTTAACATGTAAACTGAAAAGTGTATTTATATTGAAGTACGAAAAAGTGTATGTCAATCATTTAAATCATATATAATTTGGTTTTGTACATTTAATAGATTATCAATGTAATATGATTAATGTAAAAATTCGTAATTTTATTTTCTTTTGAGATTTCGAGTGTTTTCATTTGGATAATAATTGTTAAATCATCATCAAATTAAAGATAATTTATGAGTTTCGCGTGGACTGTAAAATTATCCAAAACTGATTTCTAGATCTCGATATAGAGACCAAATAGTAAATATGAACTCTTTTTTTAATATTAATAAAAATATATATATATATATATATATAATTCAATTGTATCCTTTTTTAATTATATCCTTTTCATATTATAATTTTTTTTTAAAATTCAACTTTAATACAACCATTTTTAATTATATCCTTTTAATATTATATTTTTATTTTTTAATATGATATTATCTTGATCATTTATTTTTAAAATATTAGATTCGACGATTGAGATTATCTTAATAATATGATGATCAAATTATGGATAATATCCATTTTACGTTTATTATATATAGACTATATATATATATATATATCTACTTTTAAAATTTATTTAATACATTAATATAAAATTTTAAAATTTTATTAAATACGGTTATCGCCAAATAGGTAATTTCGGGTAGGTTGGGCGGGGAAGATGCCCAAATCCCTGTCTCCACCTCAATTCCGGAATTTTTTTTGTAACTCACCCCATTCCCGTTCCTAAATTCCAAAAATTCTCGATTCCTCGCGTTATTGGATGGGATCGAGCAGGATAGGTTAAATGCCCGTCCCAAGCTGAAGTGAACTTTTTGGAGCGGTTATTGCAAGTAATTGGGCCACAGCCCAATATCTAAAATTTAGCCGGAGTTATATCCGCACAGACACATCATATATGTTATGGGCTTAGGTATTAGTTGTTGAACATTTTAATACTGGAAGCTCCCGTCATTACTAATTTTTCTATCTTTTCTCTTCTCTTTACCAGGGGCGGACCCAGTACCAAGGTAGTGGGTTCTCAGGAACCCACTGAACTTTCAATATATACTATACTATATACCTAATTTGCAAGTAAATTGCATTGGTTCAGTGGCAAGAACCCTCTAAATTTTTGTTGGACGCCCGAGTTCGAACCTTCCCGACTGCATTTTGGCTACAAGGAACCCATAGACTTTCAATATATATTATACATGTATTATTTTTAACAATAAAATGCATTGGTTTAGTGGTAGTTTCAGCAAATTTGAACAGAATGACCAGGTTTCAAATCACCTTGGCTACATTTTTTTTTACATGCTCTGTCAACATTCTTTTTACATGCTCCTTAGGAACCTAGTCAATATTATTCCTGGGTCCGCCACTGCTCTTTACTATAGACTAGCTTCAATACCCGTGTAAGGCACGGGATTGTTCTAGTTTACGATAAAGTTTTTATTTAATTTTCTTCATTGTGCATTGATGTTAATGTTCGATGTTCGTATTGTGACGATAAAAATCATTTTAGGTATGCATAAATTTTTTGAAATATGTACCTAAAGAGGTCGATATTTTGTGTCTCTATCTTTTTATTGTTGTTTTTAGAATGTTGATGCCTTTCTTGCGATTAGAGTTAGAAAAATAATTGACGAATGTACTTTCAACGTTTTTTATAAGTTTATTAGGATGATCATCTCTTAATCTATTGAACTATTACATTTGCATTCAATTATATATTATGAAATTATATGAATGTGACTTTTGATTTAATACTACTACTAAGTATTATTGAAGCTTCAATAATTCGTTTATGGATTTATAAAATATGAATTAATAAAAATAAGGTTATTGTTATAGATGTTAAAGGTTCAGTTCTCATTTATGTGACGCAATTTTAATATATTGTAGCTTTTAATTTCAGACGATGCTATGGTAAATCATAACAAATTGAGAAACATAAGGGTAAAATTTGATTGATTAAAATGTGACATGTTGCCCTATCATAATTTATCATTTCATATCCACTAGTTACCTGGAGCCTCATATACTGTAATTACTACATGTCCGATTAATTATCTAGGATACATGCCTAGAATTTGATATAAAAAGTTCGACCATACACGAGTTATAAACGTGTTAGGTCATAATTAATATGAATCGGTTTAGTAACCAACTCTCCAAAATTGCAATTCACATCACATGTATCGATTAAGTATTCGAATCTCCCAAAAAAATTCGGGAGAAAGCGATGCGCCGGTCAGTTAGGATGGTAGTTTGAAAATATTGTAAAAAATATATTTTCTAAGAAGACAAGCAATAACAAAAAATAAGATCATTCAGAATTTAAATGAGTACTAAGATTTTGTTATCACATTTCTAATCCGGATATTATAAATTGTATAATTATACAATATCTTTAATAATTTTTACATTTCTATTGGTGCTTTCATAAACAATTAGAATAATGATGATTTTTTTTTCTGCAAAATATCCTTCAAATATTAGTAGACATAGAGATTTTTGTATATATACAAATAATAATATGTAAAATTATAAAACAAATATTGATAAAAAACACAAGATTGATAGGTAAATAAGGTAAATAATATAGGACGTGAATGTATCTAATGAATCATAAAATTTAATCAAATATACATGTAGCTGAATGGTCATAATGGTGAATTTGAATCATATTATTATTTTTTAATTAACTTGACATTTAGGGGCATTTTTGTAAAATTAAATGGATTAAAATGTGACATGTTGTGGTATGCATTTAAGTGTTTAGATTATTACGTGTTCATTAACCATTTTTAAAAAAAACATACATTTAAATTTAATAAATTTATTATAATTATCTATGTATTGCAAATACTAATTATTAATATTATTTTATTAAGTCGAATAATTCCGAAATATCTAAGTAAACTAACAATCATATATCACTCGTTATACTAAACTATAACATACTCCCTCCGTCCCTCCGAATTCTTTACATTTGCGGACCAGTTTTTGGCACGCATTTTAAGGTGCATTTTAAGGATAGTTCTATAACTTATTTTTTATATTTATTTTTTGTATAAAAATAGAACAATTCTATTGTTATACAAAAAAAAAATCAAAAATAAGTTATAGAACTATCCTTAAAATGTACCTTAAAATGCGTGCCAGACACGCAGTTTTTTATGTAAAGAAATGAGAGGGACAGAGGGAGTAATAAAATATAAATATGTAAATGTAAAATGAATAAAATATCTTAGAAATCAAAATACCAAATATTCTTCATTCATCACCCAACATAGCATATTTATGATTTACAACACATGTGATTTGTTAGCCTAGTGGTAAGGTGGTGTGCAAATGAATGGAAAGACCTAGGTTCGATTCTCATTAGCAACAACATTTTTAAATTTTTTAATCCAAATGAATTAAAATGTGACATGTTGTAGTATTATATATATAATATAATAGATTTTCCAAGTACATGCAGAAATGCTTGAAAAGCGAATAAGAATTGAAATATGCTACTCAACTATCAACGATTTTTTTATCACTTGATTTCTTTAGAAAGTTGTTATTTTTCGCCCCAAAATTATTGTAAAAAAAAAAAAAAAAAAAAACTTTTTAACATTTCAGGATTTGACCTGCACACATTGAATGAAAGAAAATAGTTACACCGAAGAAGGTGAATAAATTCACTAGTAAAGTTAATTCTTTTTTTTAATACCCAAATTAATCACCAAAACGGTATAAATTACAAAGGACAGAAGGAAATCGAAGTTGTGACCTTATCGTATTTGTTTGCATTCGATTGTTTTCCATCAATTTGTTTGTTGATGAAAAGCTGCAAATATCTTCTACACTATTCTTGAATTATTTAGGAGCAATGAGAAAAACATGAAACATATGATTGATTATATGAACAAAACCAAATAGATGGAGTCGAAATTAGTTGTTGAATGTGATCAGCAAATTTTATTCGTTATTCATTTATCGAGATAAAAAATACATAATCTATATTATATCAAGATCGAAAAAATTATTAATTTAATTAAATTATTTGTTTATCAAATATTAATTTATCGAGGTTATACTGTATGTTACTTGTTTTTGTCATGTCTGTTTATTGTGTCAATTCATGTACATATGGTCTCGCACAATTTTATACACATATAGCAAAGATAGCAAATATGCGTTCATTGGCACCGATTCAAATTTTTCTATAAACAAGTTTAAAAATATACTATCTATTTCTATATATTAAATTAAATGATGTTTAGGGATAAAAAGAACCAATAAAATAGTTATAAAATTATTGTATTATCCCTATTTATTAAAAAATTACAAAAACGTCATAACTATATAATTTGTGCAAAAAATAAATGAATTGATGTTACTTTCAAGAATGAAGAATCTAGTCCTAGACAAAGTTTGTATCATAACCATTAAGCTACGTTAATTTTTAGGTTCATTTTAAAAAACTTTATTTGATAAACAACATATACATTTATTAGGGAAATGATATTTCAAGAATTATTTTTTTTTATTTTCAGAACTATTCGTAGCATATCATATTAGAATATGCCATGAATCCAAGAAGAATATGCATCACATGTAATTTTGGAAATAAAAAAAAAACTGCTCTAGAAATAATATTTCCCATTTATTATCCTATTTTCTCTCTTTTTATTTTACTCTTTAAGGAAAAACCTTAATGATTTATATTAATGGTAAAATTAAAATTCTAATACATAATTGTAAATGAATTCGGATAAGAAATATGAAATTGTTAACATTCGTCATTTTGTAAATATAAAATTATTAAAATAATAAATAGGATTATATTTTAAGAAAGATCTATATTTTATTGATAATCATACATTGTATATGATTGCATTGTATAATTTTTAGGTTAATAAAAAAAACTTAAATATCTGAATTTAATTAGATATTTTTAGTCGACCAGTCATTTAGACTTGGAGCGATTTAGTTATATAATTGGTCTAAGAAAAATAAATATTTATACAAATACAAAAAAAAATAGTTTGTGTTAGAAACGAGAACTTTGAAAATGAGATTTATATTGTATATAAAATTTAATGTAATTAATATGTATTGTTAGATGAAAATAAGATACAACTGTTTAGATCATAGATATTAAAAAATTGCACTAATTGTTACATAGACATTACATTTCTTTGTTTGTTTACTATGATAAATATTATATTTGTTAATACAGATTTTTTAGTGATTGTTAGCTTGTCTTATGAAATTAAATAATTACATCAAGTAAAATACATGAATCTTCGAAAGAGCATATAAAATAATTGAACTTGTATTTAAAATGTGTTTTTAAAATTTAGATTTTCAATAATATATAATGATTGAGTTACAAACATTTAGATCAATCTAAGATTCTTTTAAGATATTATGTAAATATATAAATCACAAAAATCGTCTCATCATACGACTTAAATTTTGGCATAAAATTTTAAGTTGAGCTAAAAAAAATCTGAATTGCTTTAGTTTACATTATTTTAAAAATAAGATCTAAAATATTGTATAATAAAAAGTAAAAAGGAATAGATAATTAAGTTTAAAAATATATAAATATGCACAAATACATATGTATGTGAAAAAAAAAAAGGAATGAGACAATCATGTGGATGACCTTTAAGTCAATTAATAGATTTTTGTAACATATATCCATGCATAATCTTAACCAATGTTTCACAAATATATTTTTATTACCTTCAAATCACACGAGTTTCATGTAGTACACGGACAATAATGTTAAAATGAATATTTATATTTTATTTAATTGTACAATTTGATAAACTTCATTTCACACTATCGAAATCTTAATTATTTTTTTTTAACTAATTGTAAATAATCATGTTACAATTATTGTATAGATATTTGTCCATATTTAATGAAACTTAATCAAATTATAATGACAATGCGTTACTACAAAATTAGTATACAATTATGGGGACTGTTCTATGGCACCACAAATTTAACACAGATTTTTACACAATTTGTAAGCCGTTGGATTATATTGCTTTTGAAGGTCAAGATACAGCCATATTAAATGACGTAACTGATCGTTCTCTCTCCTCCTGCTTTATCATTTAAAGTTGTCTTTTTTTCTTTCTCTCTTCCCTATAAATCTAATTAAAATACATTTTCTACCAATATAATTTATAATATTACAATCTGTTTTTTCCAACAAAATCTAAAACTAAACTGAAATCTAACGTATCTGAAAGTTTTACAAAATGTATTACTTTTTGGATAAATAAGAAACGAACAAAACAAATATATTACCATGAAAGAATTTTCAAATCAGTTAAAATTTATATTATTTTAAGAAGTACAATATGAGTATATACTCTTCTCTTTTATTTATGCTATTTATGGATAAGATTATACATGTTATTTAATTATATTTAATGAATTATAAAATGTTAAATAAATACATATTAATCTTTAAAATATAAATATATTTTATATTTACTATTTTAATAAGATCCAATTAATTTACTAACTTAAAATGAATTGATATTATATCGAATTCCTAAATAGTGAGTAAATATTGAGTAAGAAATGTAAGTTAGAAGATAATAATTTTATTTTAGTCTATAAAAGAGAATGAAAATTAAAAATTACGAAGAATACATCAAAAATAATTATCCTATACATGAAAATGCATGGTAGGGAAGAGAAAGAATACGAACTGAGCCGGCGTTGCTGGGCTTTTTTAAATTTAGAAATAATCTTTATTAAGAAAGTGAGAAAACATTACAAACTTGGTCTAATAGGTTTGCATAGAATGTAGTTATATTACAATTTATATGTTAAGCTACTGTCCATCTACTAAAATGATGCATAGCGATGAAAGCAAAATCATGTCTCTTCTGTCGTGCATGGTTGTTCTTGTTTGGGCCTAGACTGATTGTAAATTAACATCCGATATTCCTGGCAAAGATGATGTTGCCTGTTAAGAATTAATTCAGCTTTAAGTTAAGGTTGACAGATGTTATGGAACAATTAGAAGCAGAAGTTGTGCAAGGAACAATTAGAAGTAGAGGTCGTGTAAGCAAATTTCGTTTGCCATTTAATACTTACTTGTGTACTTGTTTCCTCCACGTATTCACTTGTTTCCTCCTCTGGCATTTTAAAACCATTGCAAATGTTGGTTGCAGAATACACTTGAATGCTGTCTACAACATTCATTTCTTTTATGCATATTTGGATTGTATAATGTTTGTTTTCAATATCTTTGACACATTCCGGGAAGTTATTATGACAATTTTCTTTGATGATTTGATGAACTATTTTCCCCCACTAAAGTACGAACTTCTCGATCTTCCAACACAACCTCCACGGTACCTGTTTTGTCTGAAGCCACAGCTGAGATTTTGAACCTTTAAAATGTAAGAAGCAAAAACTTATTCAACATATAATTTTTGAGAATTTTAAACAGCTTTGAAATTAAGTACAAATCTTACTTTTTATCCGGGCTTGGAACACGTTTATTGCACTTTTTGCAGTATAAATAGCCCTCAATATGATCAGTTTCAATGTCACATCCGGCGCAAGAATTGAAATACCATCTTTTCTCAGCTTCAACATACTTTATTGTTGCATGTATTATTACTTGACTCTACATATCAATTGTTTGCCAGATAAAATATTATTAAAGTAAAATTACGAAGAATACATCAAAAATAATTATTCTATACATGAAAATGCATGGCAGTGAATAGAAAGAATACGAATGTCAAAGATTTAAACTACGAGGTGCTATGTCACAATAGGCGGAGAGAGAATGACTTAACATTTAATAACAGGAAATCCTGACCTTTGAAATAAATTTAATCCGAGGGTTGAAAAATTGTGTTAAATCTTGTGTAGAACATGGGGTGCCATGGAACGGCGAACGCTCCCCACTACGGGTGCCATCGAAATATTATCTTTTATCATATTTCTATTTACAAATTTATTTTAATATAAACATAGATACGTGCATGAGTTAAAAAATATACTATTATTATGTGAAAGTTGAATTATTATTTTTTTATGTTTTTCATCATAAATCAATTCGAGAAAACCAATACTAGTTACATTTCAAATTTCTATGAGAATTGTACACCTCGTAGTATCTCCAACCATTCACAATTCTCATTCCTTATGCATAAATGATGTGCCAATCTATATTTACAAAATCGGAATAATTTATACATAAATTATAAGTTTAAAGATTATTTTTAGAGTTATTAAATTTTTTCATACATGTCAGTGATTATGATAATGTGATGTCGTGATCGATTTTAATTAATTTTACTTATATAAGTGCAGAGACCGATTAAATTTAATAGTTATAATTAATTGAAACCAATTGAAATCTATTACAGAGCATTTTGGAGTAACGAACCTTTAGCATTTTCAAAGTCAAATGGCACCGTGTAACTAAACATCTACTCCTTCCATCCCGTAATATTTTTCCTATTTGTGACACGTTTGTTAATGCACACTTTTAATTGTTAATATCTTTAATTTCGTATTAGTATTAAATATAAAAATTTCATTATATTAAAGTACTCACAAATACGAATCAAACAAAATCACTTACTGACTATATTTTGTCTTATAAATTATGGATAAATTAGTAGTTAACCGTTTATAATGAACAATATCGAAAGTCAAAACGAATAATATTTTATGGCAGAGAGAAAGTATCATACTTGGAGTGACACAAAAATAAGCGGAAAAATAATGTGGTCCTGGGGAATATAATGGACCATTTTAATATGTATTTTGCAAATACCGAATTCCCAACCTCCGTACAGCCAACCATGCTCCTACAATTTTTTTTTTTTTTTTTTTGCTAAATATGCTCCTACAATTTTTATTACACCTCCCAGCAACTAGCCCAATATTTTATTGTTAGTCATTTTGGTTGAGGTTATCAAAGTTTGTACTTAATATCTACATTAAATTATTTGGCAAAAATAAAAATCTACATTAAATTAATCTAATCATCCAATACACACCAAGACTAAATTAATATGATCAATTAACATAAATATTGTTTCAAGAGCATTAACATAAATATTGTTTCAAGACCCATATTAAGTTTTAACATGTGTTATGGGACAATTATTTGTCTTCTACAATTCTCATTGATCACAATATAAATTGGTGAATTCCATCCATGTAGATTGTAGATTAGGGCGTTGGAATTCCTGTATTTTTTTTTTTATTAATGCTCCTCGTACTGATGTAATTGACAGATCTCGTTGTGTGTTTCCGTAAATTAGTAATTCTGTATTTATTTGTCCCGCACGGGTGTCTCAGCTGGTTAAGAGCATCTTCAATAGGGGTTGCAAAGTTCTATGTGTCATGGCATCCTTAGTTGCTCACCTATTGGAGTATCAATGTTACCAACAAGTTGCCAATCAAATTTGCCAAAAGTTTGCAACTTCTCCATTTAGTTAAAACACATACAACTTCCCAAAAATGTATTTAACTTTATCTTTTTTTTATATCTCTCATATTTTAAATGTATTTATAAGATAATATAAAATTTATGTATGGGACCACATTGGCAACTTTTAAAGTTGCCAACTATTGGAGTAGATTTGTAACAAAAGTTGTCAACAATGAGATGGAAGAGAAAAGAAATAAAAAAATAATATATGTGATGATGTGGTAGAAGTTGGCAACTATTATGACAACCTCTATTGGAGATGCTCTTAAGACCAGGACCTTTGGGGCTTACCATCCCGAAGTCCCAGGTTCGATTCCATCTGAGGGCATGGAGATAAGCGGGAGGTTTAATAGTGGTGTGCGTCTGGCTCGGATACCAGGTAACAAATATACTTAACAAAAAATAGCAAAAAATAAATAAAAAAATCTATATTTATTTATTGATTCCATTTTGACGATTATATAAATCAACTTTAAATCAATTTTAATTCATGAACATTACATAATATTATTAAACATTTATTAATAAGAACATGCTTACACCTGTTAATAAATTTCTACAACTTTATTTTTATCAATTAAAATTTTATTTCCCTACTTTTTTATACTAATATTTTTTCTCTTAAATTTGAATTTATTATTATAACAATAATAAGTAATGAATATAAAAATAATTGTTGAAATTGATAAATAAATTAGATTCTCAAATTACTAAAAAAAAATTATTATACTATATTTTTAAGAAAAAACTAAGGAAGCGTTGGACTTAGGGATCATTTGTATATAACTTAATGAGCTTAACTGAATTGAAAGGAAGGATAAAAGAAGGTTAAGATTGTTTGTTTCACTTTTTTAAATTCTGAATCGTTCAAAATCTTCTTACCGATTCACATGTTACTTATTACAGCCTCTAGCTAGGGTTGTAATTCGAGTCGAGTAGCTCGCGAGCTCGCCCGGCTCGAACTCGTTTAATAGGGATCGGCTCGGCTCGAGCTCGTTTACGAGTCGAGCTCGAACACAATACCGGGATCGTTTAACTAAACGAGTCGGCTCGACTCGACTCGTAAAATTAAACGAGTCGAGTTCGGACTTCGGGTAGAATATTAGGCTCATTTAAGTGTAATTTTACACGAGTCGACTCGTCCGACTCATTTAAATTGGCTCGTTTAGCCAAACGAGTGGGCTCGGCTTGACTCGGGAAATTCAACGAGCCGAGTTCGATCAGACGATTTGGCTCGTTTAGTTAAACGAGCTGGCTCGACTCGTGAAAAAAGCTCGACTCGAATTAATACCCGGCTCGACTCGAATTACAGCCCTACCTCTAGCACTTTGTTTTTATATTATTACTTAAATAAATTACATGTTTGAAGATAAGATAAGAAATTTATTTTAGATATAATTTTTAATTAACTGGTTTTTGATTTTATGTGACTATACTAAGATTTTAGAATATTAACGGTTTCTTTTGATAATTTTTCTTTTTCATTTATTTGTATAATATTGAATTTTTTGAATAATATTACAAAAAAATAAATAATTTCAGATTTGTTGATAAATAAAATACATTCTTATATATAAAATTTTAATATTATGTTACATAAAAATATGAATTCATATAAAATCATTTTTTTAAATATTATTTTTAAAATTTTATATAACTCATTCAGATAATACAATTTAGAATAATTTATATACAATACTCGTACTAATGATTCAGATTTTAAATCCTTCAAAAATCTTAATCATTCATAAGTAAATGATTGAGATTTGCCAAATGACCCTTTAGTCTAATAGATTAAACTTTAATAATAACTTTTACCAATATATAAATGAATTGATTGTGTATGATTATATTGATGTTGGAATAGAGATGCACGGAAAGCCTTTAGGATTGGGTTTTATTCGTGATTTAAAATACTCAGGCTTTTTAAGAATTGTGCCGGGTTGGGTTTTTTCAGAAATTGGGTCGGATTGGGTAGGCCTTTCTCTAAAATATGAGGATCGTTTTAGGTCCTCGAGCCGGACCGGGTTTTTATCCAGGCATTTTTTTAGTTCATATATACTTCATTTTTGACTTTTTTGCAAAGCAAATATATTAATATACCAAAAAAAAGAAGAAAAAATTTACAAAAAAAACAATCTCTAAAGAGTTACACCCATTAACTTCTAGAATTCAGAATACGTAAGAAGAAGCACATTGTATAAATCTATTCGTATATGATCATTTCGAAAAGCACATCCTCTACAATAACTCAACAAGTCTTCTTGAAAGAAGTATTTGTCTTACATTTGTTGATTTTTCCTAATCTCATGATCCTTCATGTCGTATTGCTAAGTTTAATATTCTTGAATTTTATTAAAAATATCACACATTTTTAGATTTTATCAATAAAAAATCGAATTTTTATCCGAATTTCTTAAAATGTTCGGACTTTTATACGGGCCTAATTGAACTTTTGTCCGACCTTTTAAAAGCCCGAGTTTTATCCGGACTTTTCAAAAGCCCAGGCTTTTCATGCCGGGCCGGGATTCAGAAAAAATAGGAGACACATCTTAGGTCTACGGGCCCCGCGAAACTGAGCCGAGTTTTTTTCGAACCAGGTTTTTCGGGCTTTTTTGCGGATTAGATGGGACAGGATTTTGGGTTTAAGACTTTTTGAAGGTGGAACTTGGAAGACACCCGTATTGTGCACAAATAGGAAATGCTCGTAACAGAAAGTTTCACACTTACGTCTACCAAAACCCCGCTGATGATTTCAGAGTTACAGGCTAACCGTCAAATTGTGCCGTTAATTACCTCCGTCATGCACTTACTTTTGTAATTTCTTTTTTACCCTCCTCTTCTGTCCTTTTTACACTCACATACGTCCTTGCTCTACTTTGTTGGCTCGGCGCGGCTCAAGCAAAGCGAAGCTAGGTTGAATTATCATATTTTGTTTATGTGATTATATTTTATGTAATGTTGAAATCAACCTCGGCTAATATTACAAATTTATTTTCAAAATTTTTCTCAAATATTTGTTAACAAATTTTAATTAGGAAATTTATATGTGCAGAGGGTGCACGTCATTCTAATAAAAAATTTATGAGTACAAATTAACAAGTGATGCATTATACAATGTAACATGCATGAATGTTTGCAATTTTTTTAAAATTAAAAAAAAATCAATATTGAGTTATAAAAAATTGCATAACGTGTGCAATTAGTGATTCAATAAAAAATATGATTATTTTAGATCCTAAAAAATGCGAACCTTTCTTATGTAATAATTTTTATAGAGTGAAAATTTTTCTCAATGCCAAAAATATCATTTAGAAGGTTTAATGTATTATTTATTTAATCTATCTACTGAAATTAATGGAATTGAACTTTACCCATATGAAAACAGAAAACCCTACCTCTTGGACAAAAATAAATAAATTAAAGAGGTGAGGTATATAAAGACTAGAAAATCAGTGCAATAGCTTCGTTCAATGTTTTGTTACCACCTGAAGAACCAAGGCGTTCAATGTTTTTGTTATACTACCATTTAAAGAACCTAGGATGATAGTAATATTTAAATCAACTTGTTACCGTTCTCTAGTTTTCAATAACCTAATGTTTAATGGGTTTGCTTTTCGTGAAATTATCTCATATAAGAATTCTAAATTTATACGAAAAATAATATAAAAATAGAATTATTTTTGTAAATATAATAAATATATTCAATTATTGCAAAACTGCCATTAAAAATTTGTGCTAGAAACTAGCATAACCTCAAATAAGTTTCCTGATATTATCGTATCAACCTCAGGAACATTATTCTCATGTTGTTTAATGCTTGTAGACACAAACGCACGCAACAAAATGAGAGGAGAAAAATTGCAGTTATGCTAGATATAGTAATAAGTGAATTTCTTATATTTGCGTAAAAATGTTAACTATTTTATTTTATTATATTTATTAAGGAAGATATAAACATATTATTAGTATCTTTATTTACTAGAATAGAAAACCGAACCCAAATAAAAATATCTACAGAGATGGCATAGACTATGGAGGAAAACGTACAAAGTGGTATAATGAGGTGAACTTTTGGGAAGCGGGGAATTGGTACTTTTGGTTCTGTGTAGAGGGTGAAAGAATATCTTTCTAGAGATATTCTTCTTTACACAAAACACCAAACTCATTATTAAGCATTGTATACCAATGTAATACTAACAATCTTGTTTTTTTTTACTCCAAATCTCCATAATTGTCTAATTTGATCGACTCAATTAGTCAATTTATAGGAGTTTATTTTTGAAAGCAAACTAGACTACTTGACCAATAATTATATAGGTTCACGGGATAAACATTCTCAAAAGATATCTTAATTAATTCAAAAGCTTGATTTAAATATCAATTATGGGGTTGCAATTATGAGAATGATGAAAGCTTAGAACTCAAGATTGTTGAAAAAGAGTAACCAATTTTCAATCTTTGACTGTGATTTCACTTGTTTAGTACTACAAGCATGTGTAAGTTGGGCCATTACAAGGGGTAAGGTGGGGGCCATTCTTGCATGTGATTTATGGAGTGTATTGTTTTTGTTTGACAAAAAGCCATGTGAAATTCTGCTACATCCTGTGTGAATTAGTGTACTTGTTAAAATTAGGTGAGTACAATATAACAGTATAAAAATATAAAAATTAGTAAACTCCTTGGAGGTTGAGCTTTGAACGTAGAATTATGCTACAATTCTCTCGATTGTCTCACAACTTCCTACCACTTTTTTGACTTATATCATCCCACTTCAATTCTTTAATTTCTGACTAGTGCTAATTCTTTTAGTATTAGGTTACACTCCTATTCCTACTACTACATATTTTATGCTCATTCATTCTTGAAACCAGGAAAGAATATAATCATACTAATACTCTATCTTCAGATAACCTAACATGGCAAAGTCCTATGGTCTGTTTGGCTTACCTTAAAATAAGTAACTTATAACTTAAAGTGATAAGTATCATATAAGTGATAAGTAAATCAGAACTTATAAGTTAATAGAGTGTTTGGTAAATCATAAATTATAAGTCAGTAGAGTGTTTGGTAAATCAGAACTTATAAGTTAACTTTTTTAAATATTTTCAAAATATTTGTTTTTTAATATATATAAGTGGATATCAATGGATAGATCTCGATGAGTAGAGAAATTTGATATGTACATATCAATTTTCTAATGAACGAATTAAAAGATATATGATTTTGAAGATTTGAAGGATATTATATATTACGTGTATCGAGAAATAAGAATAAGTTGAAAGTTGAATGTTAGGAATTCTTAACATTCAACTTATCCCATATAAGTTTAATAAATGGACTTTCTCTTATTTTACCAAACAGTCCCAGAAAATGGGGAACGGGCTTTCATCATATAAGCCGACTTATATGATGAGCCAAACACCCCCTATATTTCATTTTAAACTATATACTATAAATTATAAAATATGCTCAGCTCAAATGTTAACTCTAGTCTTGCTACTGTTAAAAGATTCTTCAAATGTACATTGATTGAGAAAGGTCACAGTTTCTGAAACTGGAAAAGACTATACAAAATGCTCTTATTGTGTGTGTACGTAGTTGTAAAATGTTCAACATTTCTACCATTCGTACAGGCTCCATACACATCACGAGAGTGAACATCATGTCGTTCAATGTCAACTTTTATACTTCCAAGTTTAGATATAAATTAAAATATTAAGTACTTCGGGTTCAATCTCTTCGACTCTTCCCACACAATATAGCTAATGAGCTGAGGAGTACACAACTTTTGAAGTTTCATATATTTAAGTATATTATATAACATCCAGAAAATATTGTAAGAGAACATATGAAGTGTGTATGCAATGCACACAACATTTTAATGTCTCGTTTATATTGATCTCACAATATTTTATGAAAAATATAAAATCAAAAAAGAATACTCAAGAGGTTGTCGACTATTATTGGAAAAACAATAACCGTTTTAGTTTGATAGTTTTGATACTTGTCAATTATTCTATAATCTATATTACCGTTAGAAAATATAGATTACAAAAACGTCAAATGTAAAATATTTTGGAAACTTATTCTATGATATTTTATAATAATTTATAATCTTAAAGTATTACATTAATTGATAGGTTATTTATATTAAAATCTAAAAAATGGTTTTAGTTTCTAAATGCACAAGTAGTTTTGGAAGATATTAAAATAAATTTATGTGAATTTGATTTTTAAAAAAGCCAATACAACCTTAATATTGTAAGTTATGATGCAAGGTTATGTTTATTTCACATAATTAAATAAATAATTGGATTGTTAAAATTTATATTTCTTGATAATTCTGGCAAATGAATAGTAATAATAATAATAATAATAATAATAATAATAATAATAATAATAATAATGATAATGATAATAATGATAATAATAATAATAATAATAATAATAATAATAATAATAATAATAATAATAATAATAATAATAATAATAATAATAATAAAATTACATAAACAAGTGAACTATCCTAAAGGACGGTACGGGGAGGGATTAACTTTTGTATAGATAAAGAACTATTGTTTGTTTAAATTAACTAAATCTGTTCTTTTTTAAAAACTATATATATGTTTTACTAGATAATATCCATGCATATGCACGATTTCTTAAATATATTCATTTGAATATGTATTTATATATTATAAAAATTTAATGTAAAACATAAATGGATTATTAATATTATTCACTTTAATGTAATTATTTTTGTTTTTATTAAAATTAAATTAATTAGAAGCAATTGAGATTTTTATAAAAATTATAATCATTATTTTAACATTACGTTAGTAGATTTCTCGATTTTCTAATAAAAAATAATTTGATTGATTAGGTGTTAATAGTTTTAGTATGAAAAAATTATTTATTTTCATTATTTATATTTATGTTTTGTTATTTAATATTTTTAATGTATATTTTAAATTAAAATTAGTTGAATTTCCTATTTATACAAAAAAATATTAATTTACTTTCAATTATGTTATTAAATATAATAAAAATAAGAAAGTAATATATAAAATATTTTACTCTTTAATGTAGATAACATTACGACTTTGATAATCGAAAGTGTTATCAAATTTATATGACTTAATATCATCAAATCATGCATGATACAATACAAAAATATTATTAAATTTTCATATTTGAGTACTAAATTTGAGTTTCTAAATTCATATAATCAAATAATGACTTTATGATCTAAAAAATAATAATGACTTTATGTATGTAGAGTACACGTTAAAAAAAATATTTTTCATTTACAATTGCGAAATAATAACAAAAGAAAATTAAATCTTTAAATTATGTGGAAAATTTTTAATATGTGGTAATTAAAACTTTCATCCATAAGAAACATCTCAACTCGTTTAGTTTATTTTAGATAAATTCTTTTTCTAATAACAAATTTTTTATGCTCCAATCTTTCATGTTTTTAATGATCTTCATATATTTAATAAAATTAGTTTTAAATGAGTACTTCATTGAACTTTTCTCCCATATATATTATTTAAAAATATTACTTAACTATATTAGTATGTGAGAAAATGCTACCAATAATTTAAATAATGATTTGATAAATATATATTTTATGTCGAAAGTATTACATATGTATATATGCATAAGAGTGAAATGTAAATATCCATAAAATTTAATTTACTTTGCATAATTCAAAGACAATTAAAATATGGTAGATATAAAAAAATATTTTTGAAGTTATACGTATAAAAGGTGTGAGTAAAACTTAAATAAAACAAAGAGTAATCGAGATATAATAGAACGAATAAAATAATAGGTGTGAAAATTAGTGAAATAATTAAAATAGAAAGTTAAGTATAAAAAAAAGTAATAAATAATTAAATTATAATGGAGAGTGGATGGGAAAGAGAGAAATGAAGAAAAAAAAGGAAAATTAAATGACATTAATTATAATATGAGTTTTGAATGAAATGAGAAAAGAAGAGATAAAAAAATATTATTTAAATGATGGGGAAGGAAAGAGAAAAGAGAAATATTATAAAAGAAGAGGAGAGAGGGATAGGAGTGAAAAATAGTAAGAGGAGGAGGAAAAAGAAATGTAGGAAAGATTGAAGAAAAAAATAATAATTAAATGAAAGAGAGGAGAGAGGGGAGGGAAATTTGGAAGGAAAAATAGTGATAGAAATTTTATTTTAGTATAGGATATAGATAGATATAACTCTTTAAATAAAAACTCTAAATGTTTTATCCAACAAAATTTATGATTGTTCCAAGCTAAAACTTACAACAGATCCATACAAAACAAACATATAAATATAAATAAATAGGGATTTAGTTATATATATAAATCATTTGTGAGATAGTGATACTTTTTTTTTCTGAAATAATGAGATAGTGATACTTAGAGCATTTTCGATAGGGGTTGCCATTAAGTTGATAATGTAAGACACTTTTAGTTACAAATCTATCGGAATTGCAAGGTTGCCAAGAAATTGTCTAGCAAGGTTACCAACTTTTGGCAACCCCTTGACAACTTTCTCAAAGGGTTAATTACATTTATAAATATAAAATGTGCATATCATCTATACTTGTTATAGTTTAGAAATTATTTATATTGTAATAATTTGGAACCACATAGACAACTTTTAAAAATACTAATTATTGGAGTGATTTTTGAGTAATTGTTGCCAAATTGACATGGAAGAAAGAGAAAATTAAAAATTAATATATATGATGATTTGTCAAGCGATGGCAACTTTGTTAACAACCCTATTCGAGATGCTTTTAATTAGGGGTGTGCACTCGTCGGTTCGACTCGGTTTTTACTGAAAACCGTTACCAAACCGTATATGTCGATTTGATTCGGTTTTTACTTATTAACCATAACCGAACCGTCCGAAACGGTTTTTCCGATTCGGTTAATCATCAATCCGTTTCTATTTTTTTCAATTTTTGTCTAATTTTAAATAATCAAAAAATATAATAAAGTTACTTTTATTAGTTTACAATTAAAGTAAGAGATAATGTCAAATTTTACTCGAACTGAAGCTTGTGTATCAATGGGGTGGATATTGTAGAGTGGGTGTCAACCCAAGTCCCACATCGATAAAATAAAGAAAAATTATCTTGAATATAAGCAGCCAAACAACTCCATTAGTATGAGGCCTTTTGGGAGGAGCCCAAAAACAAATCCGTGCAGGCTTGGCCACGGCCCAAAGCGGACAATATCATACTAATGTGGAGTTAATGGGTGTTGCGCGGCCCAACAATTGGTATCAGAGCAAGTTAATGGAGTTAATGGGTGTTGCGCGGCGTGTCCCGCAAGATGAGGAACCACAGATGAATGACGGCGGTATAAGGGTCACAAGATTGGTGGTTCTTGGATTGAGGGGAGATTGTAGAGTGGGTGTCAACCCAAGTCTCACATCGATAAGATAAAGAAGAATTATCTTGAATATAAGCAGCCGAACAACTCCATTAGTGAAAGGCATATGACACAGCCTATTTGTAGTTCGAGGACTCAACTCAACTTAAATTAGATTGTAATAAGTAAATAAATAATATGAACTGTACAGGAATCTCAGAATGTTTAATCAGTCAGAAGAAAAGGATTAAAGTCAATCTGCAGACTTGAAGATTTTCTACATTGAAAGAAGCTCGGACATCTAATCAAGCCTCAGTGAAGGATTCGACAATAAGTGGATTCATTTAGAGTGACGGAGATTTCTACAGTGATAATGTCAGTACAGACAGTGTGAAGAATGAGGTTTTAAGAAAGATAAATAAGAAAGAGGACCACATTTTAAAGTCAGAAACGAAGAAGTATCATTGAAGTTAGTCGTTCATGAACCAGACAGTACATCGAACGTCAACAGAAAAGTCAGTGGTATTTCCTTATTAATTTCAGTGGTTCAAAAGTATATTAAGACAGTTAAAGGATTTATGATTATTCTTTTTTAATTGATTGAATCAACTAATTGATTTAATTAATAAATTAATTCATCAACAATTAATTTATTTATTAAATTATTTAATAGATTAATTAAATTAGAATAATTGTATAAGTTTGAATAATTCAATTAAGATAAATGATTTTACTTAAATCATTCTGAAAAATTGAATTATTAAGACAATCACAGTGGTCTTAACGACTGTCTTATTGGTACTAAAAAGACTGGTCTTAACGACAGTCTTAATGGTTTAAAGGTTTATTAAGACAAGCTGTGGAGGTCTTAACGACAGTCTTAATGATTTAAAGGATTATTAAGACAAGCTGTGGAGGTCTTAACGACATTCTTAACGATTTAAAGGATTATTAAGACAAGCTGTGGAGGTCTTAACGACAGTCTTAATAGATCAATGAAGGTCTTACCGACAGTCTTAATGGGATGAGCTGAAGGTCTTAATAGAGTAAAACTGGTCTTAACGACAGTATTAATGGAGAGCTGTTGGTCTTAATGGAACAAAAATGATATTATTGATTGTCTTAAAGCAGAGATATTTCAACAGAAAAAGGCAGAAGACTCAAGTGTTTGTATAAAAATCAACAGAGGCGGCCAGATCAAGTAACAGATAGAAGCATAATATCAAAAAGAAAAAGAACCCAGCAGATATCTCTCTCATCTTAAAGATTTCATTCAAGAGATTTTTTTTTTTGCAGCATCATTCAAGAGAATTTAATACATAGAAAATCAAAAGCTTACAGTTTGTAATATTTGATCCGTTCAAGCTTGATTACTTGTGACTCTTGTACTATTAGCGAGTTTTTACTCCTAATCTATATCTTGATTTTTATTAACAAATTTAGAAGAATTCATGTCGAATTTTCTAATTTGTTTTTATTAACTTGATATAACTCTGTACTGATTTTGTAACAACCCTCAAGTTTAATATATTGATATATTTAACTTGAACTTTGTTTCATTTAATTCCGCACAAATTTGTCTAAATCGAATTTAAATCTAAAGGACAAATTTTGATAAAAAGTTAAGATTGTATTCAACCACCCCTTCTACAATCTTACTAGACCTAACAATTGGTATCCGAGCCGTTTGATTGACATACAAATCAAGATCCTATCTTTATTCAACCAAAAAAATTCAAGCTCGAATTTTTAACTCAATTAAAAATTCATCATGACTTCTAAGGCCATTGTTAAGATACCTATCTTTGACAAAGATAATTATGATATGTGGAAGAGTAAGATGGAGTTGTTTTTAGATGTTACAAATTTCAAATATTTGGGTGTTTTGAAAAAAGGGCCTAAAATTCCAATGGTCTATCAAACAGAAGTTGTTGTTGAAGGAAAAGTTGTGACTCCTGGTAGAGCCTTTGAAAAGGACCCTGCTACATATACTCTCGATGAAAAGGATGATGCTGGACTGGATGCTGGATGCTGTAATGTATAGCCATGTGATGAATTGTAAAACTGCTAAACACATGTGGGAAACTATTGAAACCATCAATGATGGAACAGATGAAGTCAGGGAGAACAGACTCGAGATCCTAACCTCTGAATATGAACATTTTAGATCTGGTCCTAATAAAGGCATTCAAGAAGTGTTTGAGAGGTATAATAAAATGATCAGCAACTTACAAGTCCATGGCAAACACTATACACAGAAGGAGATTAATAGGAAGTTCTTATTGACTATGCCTACTCACCTAGAACACAGAATCACTGCTATTAGAGAATCCAGAGACATGAATGAAATAACAGTCGAAAGACTCTTCGGTATTCTGAAAACCTATGAACTGGAGCAAGCTCAACAGAAAGAGATTTATGGTAAAAGTAGAGTTGCAAATACATCTACAGCTTTAGTTGTTGAGACTCCACGGGAAATGGAAGCTAAGGTTGTTCGACCTTACAGCACTGATAAGGAACAGTTTGAAGTTGAAGTCGGTCAGACACCTTCTACTCAGGATGGTGGAGAGTTTTATTTGTTAGAAGTGCTGGATCAGTTGGAAGATGAATCCATGCTAATGATGGTGAGACAGTTCAGTAATTTTAGATTCAGAAGGTGTAAGAACCCAGATTTTGGTAGAATTAAAACCTTTATTATGTATCAATGTAGAAATGAATAGTGATTACGACTACGATGTAAAAGTGGTTCCGTAAAAGAGATAAGGAACGCTCGAAAGAGAACGAGGACATTTTCCTAATTATAAGGAATAAAGTAAGGAATAAGCAATGAATAGTGTTTTTGGTGGTGATAAGAATATTATTAGACAGCACGATATAGAAGTACCCGGAATAGATTTCTGAGTCCATATTAGTGACCCGAGGGGAAAAACAGTGTATGTAAAAGCTATCGGATTCTGAAAAATAGCACTTTTATTTTTCCCGAGATATCCCCGGACACTGAGAGACCTAAGGATTTATTGAAAGGATTTATGGAAAGTAGGATCAAGAATTATTAAAGAGAATTGAGAATGATAGCATAATTATTGAGACGGTTCCCGGTAAAACCCTAATTGGAAATCTTCGAGATATTCCTTCGAACGATCAATGAATTGAGCAATAACCGGACAAATAAACAAGCAGGGGACCAATATACATACATGAGCTAGTGGAAATATCTAGCAACTAAGTAGTTACATGAGCAACTAGAACAATTAGAAAGCAAACTAAGTACTTAGCCTAATCTCATCATCTTATCTTTAAACAACAAGCTTGCTAGTGGAAGATGATGCATGCAATGACCCAAGCACATTAATAAAGCTACTTTATCCAAGATATTATCCAAGCAAGGTGTGTTAGACAAGATTAGACCAAGCAACCAAGACAAACAATTCATTTTCTCTCATTCTCTCAAACTGCCCAGCAAGAACACCTCAAAGAAGAAAATTCATATCTCCATTTATATCCATGATAAAATGACCAAATTTTAACCAAAGACTCTCCACTCCATGGGCAATATTCGCCCAAAATTTCATGGCATTCTAATGAGTTTAGCCTAGTCAAAACTCCTCCCCAAGATGGATAACCGAGCTGCCCAGAATCCTTGACAGCTTCTGTGTTGATTTTCAAACGGACGTATCTCCTTCGTTTCTCAATGGAATTTAGTGTTCTTTAGCTTGTTGGAAAGCTGTTAAGATGCTCTACAACTCTCCTTTAGAAACCTCATCCAGAAAACCTCGGTAAGGTCCTCGTTTTTCATGATCTTTCAACTGGGTTATAGAAGCTCCGAAAATCTCTAAGTATATTCTTGATGTTTCTTGTTAGATTAAGCTTGGTTAAGGTTGTAAAAGGATTATTCAAGGCTTAGTAAGGTCTTACATACATCAAGGAAGGTATGGAACTCATGAAACCCTAGCTCTTAGTTTAAGTTTTGATGATTATTGGATGCATTTGAGATTAGTCATGAAATGGTGTATTATAAGCATGATTAATTAGTGGTTTAGTTGATCTAAGTAAAATGGTGCATATGATGGTGAAATCAGTTGCTTATGGACTGATTATAGTGTATGTACGCCCGCTGTGGCTTGGTTGATGTTTGATCGTGATTTAAAAATTTGGAAACTTCCGATTTATAGCCGTCGTAATGCCCGATTTTCGTTAGACCTTAAGAACCGTGCATAACAGTTGGTATAATTTTCTGGACTTGATAAGTATATGACATACCCTTGTAGATCTCGAGTCATAGATCGTTTTGGCATGAAAATCGAAGCATTTGGACTTACGGTTTAGGAGATATGATTAAATTACTAAAAGTGGTTCAGAAACGTAAGTGCGAGTTCGTAACCGAAATTGAAACCCCTTAACTTGATTAATTCAGTGGCGAATCTTGATAATTAAATATTAGAGATAATAAGTAAGGTGTGAGAGAAGACCTCATGTCAAAAGAATCGTTTTCCGATTTTACAAAAATGTTCGAATCGAGGTTAAGTGCGAATGAACCCCTAAAAAGAACACTTGGTTATAGCATTGGAAAATCAGTTAGAAAATGGTCAATAAATCTCGAGGTATAATCTTTGTTAGTAAACGACCGACCTTAGAACTTATGTGGCATAAGTACCTATCAAGTGTAAGTATAATGACATGCCTTGGTAATAAACAAGTGTCGGATCGTAACGATGTCAATGGGAGTTAACTTGGAAATGTGCTTAGTATAAGTAAAGTACATACTTAGCCTTGCCATATGCTAAGTGATTAATCTCGGATATTTTGATTACTTATAGATTGCCGGACTGACCCGAGGCACACTACCCCTAGCATAGCATGATTACCAGGCAAGTGTTCAATCAATTTGAAGCTGTTGTTGTGATAATATATATGATTTGATCTTGTTATACATATGCCATAGCATGCATGCCTGTTTTCAAGTATATTGTGATACTTATTCATGACTTGATGTTGGCTTATAAGCTAGTTATGAAATATATTAGTTATAAGCCGGATTTTGGTTAAGACCCTTAGTGAAGGGCATTTGACCTCATTCTTCAAACTTAGACCGGGAGTCAGTATTTTGGAATATAGAAATATTCGTGGAATTCCGGAGGGATTCCAACGACAGAATATTAATTATTTTGAGGAATGTTATTTGAGTATTATCTCAGTCGAGAAGTACTATTTGAATATTATTTCCGAACATTCATTTAAGATTTGAGTTTTATTTATTTAATGAGTATCATTATGAATATTCATTCGAGGATTTATTTATTTGAATATTATTTTGGATATTCATTTGAGGATTTATTTAAATATTATTGTGAATATTTATTCGAGGAATTGTTTATTTGGTGAATATTTTATATATTCATTCGAGGGATATATATGAACAATATTTTATGTTAAAAATATTCTTTAAATATTGATGACTTAATAAATATTCTTTGAATATTTATTTAATTCTTTTAACTAGTTTTAAAAATGATTTATTTTATTCAAACATTATGTAAAATATTTCTGAGCTGTATAATGATTATTTCTATCAAGGGAGATTCCTACTACTTTATTTTCCATTTAAATCTATCCTATAGGAGGATTTAAATGCTCGCTCAAAACTTTCAAAATATGAGGAAACCTACTTGAGAGCTGTTACTTATTTTGTGTGACTGCCCGGTCATAAATCTTTTGATATTATTCTTTTCACTCACAACTTGGTTGCTATTCATCAAAGTGATTCTTTTTGTTACTTCCTCATCATTCGAGGAGTAAGATTGTAAGAACAAGTCGATATCCATTAACGAGCATTAGCTCGGGAAATATTGGTGAATTTTCCTTTCCAATTAGATAAGACTACTTCGAGGAGTCTTATCAACAAGTAGTATATTTGGGGAAAGGGGGACGAGCTTTACATTTCAGAGTCATGGATTTACTCGAACTAGGAGTATTTGTGTAAGAGGCTGTGGGACAGTCCATCATTGAAAATCTGTGTAAGAGGCTGTGGGACAGTCCATCAGTAGAACTGGTATAAGAGGCTGTGGGAAAGTCCATCCTGGAAATAGGGTCCGAGTGGCGCCGGTCCCAACTATGCCCAACCGTTGGCTAGGGAGATCCGGCGTACGTTCTACCATCTACATGTAGAGAAACAAATCTTGAGATGCACAACCTACGACTGATCATCGTAAGGTGGTGTCATCTGGCGCGACAATACTCCAGCATTAGTTCATAATCCAAATCTATTTATTTTCTGCAACATTCTCAATGTTTGCAGGGTTGAAAAGTGTTCAAAACTGGAATTGCATTGTTTTTCTTGCAAGTTCCTCTTTGTGATATATGATGATATCTTGTTCATATTTTTGCATATCAGATACTTCAATGAAAAGTATATTTTAAGTTACCTTGTAACTTCATCTTTTACATTATACTGGCATTATGTTCGTTAATGCATGGAATATGGTTTCAAAGATATTTTGAACTGTTATATATATTGTTATTCAGTTACATATTATTTTTGGTGAGCTATTGCTCACCCTTGCTATATTCATTTTATCACAACCACAGCTAGAGCAGATGACCCGTCCAAGGCGCACTCAGCGCAGGAGCGTGGAAGCCGTCAGAGAGTTACTCGCTGATGTAGCTACCATTGCTGAGGATGAAGCTATTGGTAGGCTAGATTTCAGTTTTTGTTTATTAGACTTATTTATATGTACGACTTATGTAAATGGATGGCAAAGAGTATGTAAGTTAGATTGTAATTCTTTTGGGTTGTAAGAACTCAACTTGTGATTAATAAAATTTGTTATTTACTCTGATTTCATCTCTGGGACTATAACGGGTGTGTATTATGCTGTTGTTGTTTGGGTCACAAGGTTGTTGTTCGGGTTATGTTGGTTTGTGGATAGAGATTGAGTCCGTAACGACCGGATCCCTGACCCCGAATCTGGGGCTGTTACAGAAGGAATCCCAAGTTCAGATTTAAATCTAACAACAATAGATTCCAGAAAGGAGGTTCTTCATCCACCACTAGCAAGAGTGGCTATAAAACTGGAACTATTGATAGAAGAAAGGTTAGGTGCTTTAACTATAATGAACTTGGACATTTTGCCACCGAGTGTCAAAGACCTAAACAGAGTCAAAGGAAAGATTGTGCCTCTGAAAAGAAAAAGACTGGTAAAGCCTATGTGGCTGCTGGTAAAATCTGGGATGACACATACAGTGAAGATGAAGAAGTTGGTAATCTTGCGATGATGACAAATTCTGACAATTCAAATGATTCCAATGGTTCTACCTCAAAGGTAAACTTTACTGATGCTGAAATAATACGTCATCTTAGTAGTACTTTGGAATGTGCAAGGAGTAAAAATGCTAGAATAAATCTGTTAAACACTGAACTTGAAAATCAAGTGCTAGAATGCAAAATGTGCACAAATGTGAGGATAAGCAAAGAGAGGAAATAGAACTACTAAACAACAGGGAAAAGTCCTTAGTGGAAGTAGTGTCTAAACAACTTGCTAAAATCAGTGAACTTGAAACCAAGGTTAGGGCTTACTTTAATTCTTGTAAAGAATCTAAAGAGTTTTTCAACAGACAAGCTGTCGAGCAAACCGTAGAAATTAGAGCTGTAAACGAACCGAGTCGGACCGAGTTTCTACCGAGTCGAGTCAATCCCGAGCTTTTTCTGACCGAGTCGAGCTCGAGCTCGATTATCTTAACGAGTTTTTTTTTCTTGCCGAACTCGGGTTCGTTAACGACCGAGTCGAATCGAGTCGGTAACGAGCCTACCGAGTCGATCCCGAGTTCGAGTCGAGTTCGAGTTTTTCGATATTTTTTTATTTATTTTAGGATTATTTTTTTATTTCTTTTGGGCTTATTTTTTAAAAAAATTTGGCAGCAGTTGTAGAAACACAAGCTAGTTAGGAAAAGATACAAGCTAGTTATAGTCTAACAAACAAACAGAAAATCTTAAAACAAGGAATACCAATATAATATTTTAAAATTGTAGATTAATTTTCTAAACACAAGAACCTCACAAAACTAGATATATATTATTGTTAATATTAATTTAATAAATAAAAACTAAAATTAAAACATTAAAAACTAAACTATATATATATATATATATTATTGTTAATATTAATTTTATAAATAAAAACTAAAATTAAAACAATAAAAATATATATATTTTTTATTTTTTTGTATTTCTTACCGATTATCGAGTCGAGTCGAGTCGAGTACCGAGTCGAGTCAATTACCGAGTCTAGTCGAGTCGAACAACCAAAAAACTCGACTCGACTCGTTAAGTTTAATGAGTTTTTTTTCCTTGCCGAACTCGAGTTCGTTAACGAAACGAACCGAGCCGAGTCGGGTTTTTACCGAGTCGAGTCGATCCCGAGCTCAGCTCGGTTCGTTTACAGCTTTAGTAGAAATAGGGTTTGGTTACAACGAAGCTGTTGGAATGTTAGGCATAAATACACCTAATCCTGTTAGTGCAAAAGAGAGGGGAATACCACATGTACTTAAAAATGTCAAGGATCCTCTCTTTAAGAAATCCATTGCAGAACCTCCAAATTTCACTTCTATGATTATTAAGGAGGAGATGAGAACTGAGGACATTGTCAATGCTAATGTCTATTCTAAACTAGATATGCATAAGATGCCAGTCAATGTTGTTAATTCAACTAGTTTGTTGAAGACTGAACCAAGTTGTAAAAATGTGAACAATAACAACAGGTCTACCATGTCAACCATGCCTATTATTGATTATACTCATAAAACATGTAGTGTTTTGAATTGCATGTCTTGTGCTTTTAATGTCATGTCTGAATATTTTAACAGTCTGCATGCAACAAGATATATGAATACTCCAAGGCAATATATGAATAATAGGAAGCATGTCAGATCCAGGACTGCTAGCACACCTAATCCTAGTTCAAGGACTTCAAGTCCTCCTAAGGTTATGGTGAAGACATGGACACCCAAGCTAAAACCAAAGAATGTTAAAGCTGTTTACAGGGTTAAGTGTCCAGTCTCTGCTGAAGATGTTGTTGTTAAGATTAAGAATGCTGTTTTGCCTGATAAAGGCCAATTCTTCAAGTATTCTGGACCCAATCAAATTTGGGTTCCGAAGAAAGTTTAATCCATTTGTCATTGCAGGGTGTGAAATAGGTTGATCGAGTAACCTGGATCACGGACAGTGGATGTTCAAGGCATATGACTGGAGATAGAACCCTGCTGACAAATGTGGTTGAGAAAGTCGGCCCAGTGGTTACCTTTGGAGATAACAGCAAAGGTAAAACTGATGGATATGGTAGATTGGAAGCTGGAAATGTTATCATCGAGGAAGTGTCCTTTGTAAAAGGACTTGAGCATAATTTTCTAAGTATCTGTCAATTCTGTGACAAGGGATTTGAGGTCTACTTTAACAAGAAGATTTGTCTGGTCTCACACAAAAATTATGATCAACCATCTCTTCTGGGAGTTAGAAAAGGAAACTTGTACGTGGCTAATATGAACACTGGAAGCGCTGAAGAAATTAATTGTTTCTATTCTAAAGCATCTCCAGATGAAAGTTGGCTATGGCACAAGAAACTTTCTCACCTTAACTTTAAAACAATGAATTCTCTAGTTAAAAGAGAGTTGGTGAGAGGTTTGCCTTCTATGGAATTCGCACAGGAAGGACTATGTGATGCCTGTCAAAAAGGCAAGTTAAAAAGGGTAACTCACAGGAGCACTGACATATCTTCAATAACTGAACCTTTACAACTACTACATATGGATCTGTTTGGTCCAGTTAATGTGATGTCAATGTCAAAAAAAAGATATGCTCTTGTGATCGTTGATGACTTTTCAAAGTACACATGGGCCTTGTTTCTAAACTCCAAGGATGAGACTCCACAACTGGTGATTGATCACATCAAGTTGATAGAGCTGGATTAAAAGTATCCAGTGAGAGCTATAAGGTCAAACAATGGAACCGAATTCAAGAATGCAGTTTTAAATGATTTCTGCACTGAAAAGGGTATAACGAGGCAGTACTCAGCTCCAAGAACTCCTCAATAAAATGGAGTAGTAGAAAGAAAGAATAGAACCTTGATTGAAGCTGCACGGACTATGTTAAGTGAATCAAGGCTTCCACTGTACTTTTGGGCTGAAGCTGTCAACATTGCGTGCTATACCCAGTATCGAACTCTTATCACCAAAGACTTGATGAAGACCCCCTATGAAGCTATGACTGAAAAGAAACCAACACTCAAATACTTTCATGTATTTGGAGCAAAATGTTTTGTGCTTAAAGAAGGTGATGATCAAGGTGGAAAATTCGAGGCCAAAGCACATGAAGCAATTTTTATTGCTTATACTAGAAGAGCTTATAGGGTGTATGTGATTGGTCAGCAGAAAATGCTTGAAAGTGTCAATGTAACATTTGATGACACTAAACTTCCTAATATCCAAACTGAGGATCCATCTGAAAAGCTATCTTTTGATGACATGAAAGATTCAGATTCAGATGGTGACAATCCACTGAAGTTGTTGTTGATGATAATGACAACAATGATAATGATGATAGTCAGGGTAATGGTGGTGGAAACAATGATAATATTGGAGATAAACCTGACACTCCTGAACATTCATCTAGTCAACCTAGCAACAACTCAAGGGAGATAATGAAGGAGCAACTAGTCATACTCAACATCAAGATGAAGATCAAGGGGAATCATCAAGATCTAACCTTCCCAGACAAACTGTTTGGAATAGAGCTCTTCCCTTTGAGCTAATCGTTGGTGATCCAGATGTTGGTGTGAAAACTAGAAGAGCTTATCAGAATCAGTGTAATTATTCAGGGTTTCTGTCTGAAATGGAACCTAAGAAAACCGAGGAAGCTCTTTCTGATCCTGATTGGGTGATTGCTATGCAAGATGAACTCAATCAATTCAAACAACAAGAAGTATGGAAGCTGGTACCCAGACCCAAAGACAAGAAAGTGGTTGATACTAGGTGGGTTTTCAGAAACAATCTAGATGAAGATGGCACAGTGACGAGAAATAAAGCAAGACTGGTTGCAAAGGGTTATTCACAAGCTGAAGGTATTGACTATGATGAGACCTATGCTCCAGTGGCTAGACTTGAGGCCATTAGGATATTCTTGGAATTCGTAGCATTCTCAAACTTTAAAGTTTATCAAATGGATGTCAAGAGTGCCTTTCAATGGTAAGCTGGATGAAGAGGTTTATGTGGAACAGCCCCCTGGCTTTGAAGATTCAGATCTGTTGAACTATGTCTACTTTCTCTTCAAGGCTATCTATGGTCTTAAGCAAGCACCAAGGAAATAGTATAACACTCTCTATGAATTTCTACTTGAAAATGGTTTTGTTAGAGGTGTCATAGACAAAACTATCTTTATAAAGAAATATAAGAATGATACAATACTAGTCCAAGTCTATGTGGATGATATAATATTTGGGTCTACTAATGATCTTCTGTGTAAGAAATTTGCTAAGTTAATGCAGGGTAAATTTGAAATGAGTCTAATGGGTGAGCTGAAGTTCTTTCTTGGATTATGTTGTGATAAGTGGATTTTATGTCCACTTGGAACGCTTCATTTCGGCTTAAATTGGTGTCTTGACCTCAAGTATGTCATGTTTTTGATTCGTTTTAGTGAGATTGTGCAGGGTTGCTAACTTAAGGTTGGAAGATATAAATTGCATATTTTATGGTGGATTTGAGTTCAAGAAGTGAAGAATGACAACTTGCAAAAGAAACGAAGGAAAAAGGAGTTAAAACGAAGAAAAACAGCAAAAAATCAGCTTCCGGCAGAAGTCGGGCGCGCTGCGGCGCGTGGATTGGCGCTACGGCGCGGTAGAAGTCTCAATCGGGCGCTACGATGCGTGGATGGGCGCTACGGCGCGCGCGGCCGTTGGGAAAATTTCTGATTTACTGTTTGGACCATATCTTCAGTTCTACAAGTCCGTTTTGGACGATCTTACAGTCCACGCGAAGATAACGGAATTCTCTTTCATTCTAAAGTGATACAGATGTCCAAATACAACTGGAACGACCCAGAAATACTGAAGAAAAGTCAGTTACGAATTTTCCTTTAAAACAAAATCAGTTTAGGAAACGTATTTTGTGCCAAACTGCAAAAATTCTATTTTAATTCTGTTTTGGTAGTTTCTTGCTGGAAAAGACTCCAATGGCTTATATAAACACACTCTATCATCATTAAACGTACCAAGACTTAGAATAACACAGAAAGAGCCGAGAGACGAAGATTCAGACTTAGAGAAGGATTCCCGGAAGGACGTGACAGCATACGGAGATCTAGATCTACTTTTTGTTTCTTCTATTTAGGCGATTCTCTGGATTTCGGTTTTGTTTTCTTAACTCTTTTACTTTAGTATTATTATTTTTATTCAGACTTTGTTTATTACCATGGTTTCATCAGATCCCATGATGACGAGCCGTTCGATTATGAACTAATCGTTGTCATGGGATTCTAACGGATTTATTTATGGAGTTTAGTATTTTGATATTTTAAAGATGTGTGTGTGATGAATTATTGATATCCTTGTATGGTTGTGCTTATTCTTCTTGGATCCATAGCTAACATCTAAGTTGTTTGTTAATCTCTTGTGAAGCGGCAGTGCATCTTGAGATTTAGAACTTGTCATGCTAGCATAGTATTATGTATGTTTTGACATCATGATTGGTAGCGTAATTTTAACCATATTACGCTGCCCTATGTGATCTCAATGGATAACTTGTGCTTAAACCGTTATGTTTTCAAATCTTATAGACATATAGGGACTAAACATAATTGGTGTCTACCCATCTTCTATCTCTTTTGTGGATGTATGAGTAGTTTGGTATTCGTATACTGACAGGTAGCCTATACTTGTTTCGTGTTGTCCGATCAGTTATCATAACCATCACATACTTTGATTAAAGGCATCAACTCTAGACGAAGTATTTAATGAAGTTAGGATCCCATGTTTTAATTCTCGTAAGTAATTCGATTTTAATTCTCATTAGTTAAGTAATTCTTAGTTTTCTTAAATTACTTTTTAGTTAATTTAGATAATCAAAACCCATCTTTGATATTGTCTTAGCAGTGAATAATAATCATACATTGTTGCATAGGTACATAAATCTGTATTGAACCTAAACCAGTCTCTGTGGGAACGAATTTGGACTTAACCTTATATATTACTTGTGACCGCGTACGCTTGCTTGGATCACTTTAGAATGAAGGAGAATTCCGTTATCTTCGTGTGGACTGTAAGATCGTCCAAAATGGACTTGTAGAACTCAAGATATGACCCAAACAGTAAATCAGAAATTTTCCCAGCGGCCGCGCGTGCCGTAGCGCCCTTCCACGCGCCGTAGCGCCCGAATGAGACTTCCACCGCGCCGTAGCGCCCATCCACGCGCCGCAGCGTGCTCGACTTCTGCCGGAAGCTGATTTTTTTGCTATTTTTCATCGTTTTAACTCCTTTTTCCTTCGTTTCTTTTGCAAGTTATCATTTTTCACTTCTTGAACTCAAATCCACCATAAAATATGCAATTTATATCTTCCAACCTTAAGTTAGCAACCCTGCACAATCTCACTAAAATGAATCAAAAACATGACATACTTGAGGTCAAGACACCAATTTAAGCCGAAATGAAGCGTTCCAAGTGGATATAAAATCCACTTATCACACCCCCAAACTTAAACCGATGCTTATCCTCAAGCATAAAACAGACTCGATACTACCTAATGCAATGCAATGCATGAATGCAACTAACATGAAAATGCAACGATCCCCTTAGATTAACCGAAACCAATCAACAAGCAAATATCTCAAAGAAATGCAATACGTCCAAACAGAGCTCGACTAAGTCCCCGTATACTAACAATACATGAACAGAAATGTGGGTATGTGCGATGCTCATCAGATATACTCCTAACACTATATCAAAATCATACTCATTCTTTGCCAAGACAATCATAGGTTTATAAATAGAATGAACGCTAGACACTTCATAAGCTAGAAACACCTCCATCATCATTTGAGTTAGACAGGAATTCATGCTTTATTACTATACAAACTATGACACATAATACTATACACAATACGCATGCTTATTTAACCATGCAATGGATGAGATCCCTAAAGGCTTATACAGTAATACCCATGTAGCGAGCGTTAGGTTAGTGGATCCCAGACCGGAAAAGTCTTAGATCACTAGGTACAAAGTCCCCTAGAACTTAATTGCTCGAGTATTAAAGAGCTCACCCTGGTTAATTCTGCAAATTAACAATTCACACAACTCTTTTTTTTTCCTTTTTTTTCCCACACACAACTAACTTGGAATGAGTGTGTTTCGCTCCATCTCATCCAACCCTAGACTACTCATAATATATGAGCGGCTACTAGCCTTTTGACACCTAACTTTTATTAACAATTAGCATGAAATCCTTGGTTTCCCCCAAACTTATACTTTAGTGCTCCTACGCTATCAAGGGAATAAAGAAAATTCTAAATATAAACAAGTGATTAAATCTCAAAACAACCAAACAAGTATGACTCGACCTAGCCCAAAAGCAAACGATGAGACTGTGAAAAGATTGTGTTTCTGAAACATGCAAGTCAATTTCATAAGAACTATAAATCAACCCTCTATTCATCAATACCACACTCAAATAGACATCGACCTACCAATCAGAATTAGCTCATCCTAAGGGATCATGAAAATACGCATGCCATGCAAATGCAACTAACATGGACTCACATGGCATAAAAAAACAAAATAACAAAATGCCCTATATGAAACAAGCAATAATATGAACAAATCATGAATGAATTACTACTAAATATGCAATATATGATTTCCTACATGAACAATGACTCTACTACTAACTACTAATCCTCAAATCACCCCCAAACTTAAAATATTAAATGTCCTCATTGAAGGCAATAAAAAGGATAGTAGAGAACCTACCTAAATGTCGGCAGGGCCACCCTCCTCAGGTGGGGAATTTGGCGGTGGATAAATAGCATGAGCTCCAAAAACGGGCCACTAGAGTTGTGAAACTTGCTCCTTTGCATCCCCCAAACTTGAATTAGAGATTCCTTGAAAGCTTGAATGGGGTTAAAAAGATTTGAAGTAGAGATAGGGTTGCACCTCACTGTTCATTTTTTTTTGAATGAAAACAAGAAAAGGCGTGGGTTGCCTCCCACGAAGATCTGTCATTGACGTCATTTAGCCGGACGTTATGTTAGCACAAAATCACGCAAGCGTATGTGTTCACAAGTAATATAGAATGAAGTAGAGTTCGTTCCCACAGAGATTGTATAATTTAGTTCTTGTACCTAAGCATCAATGTATGATTATCGTTCAATGCTAAGACAATAAGCAAATTGGTTTTGATTATCTAAAATTAACTAATAAGAATTAATTAACAACTAAATTAATAACTAATTGATTTCAAATTACTTATGAGATGGAAAACATGGGATCCTAACTTCAATACAAACTTCCTTTAGAGATCATGCCCTTTTATCAACACATGTGGTGGTTACGATAACTAATCGGACAACACGAAATAAGTATACGCTACCTTTCAGTACACGCACACCAATCTACACAATATCCACAAAAGATAGAAATCATGCAGGCACCAGTTATGCTTAGACCCTATATGTCTATAGAATTTGAAAGCATAATGGTTGAAGATCAAGTATCCATAAGATTACATAAGGTAGCATGAGACGGTTAGAAACACACCACAAACATGAATAACATTCATGGACTTATGCTAGCATGACAAGTTCTAAATCTAAAGATCCACTGTCGCTTCACTAAAGATTAACAAAATAGATGTTAGCTACGCATCTATATGAATTAAATACAACCATGCAAGGATATCGTAAATTCACCACACATATATCAAGTTAGGCAATCAACATCTAAATTCCGTAAGTAAATCCGCTAGGACCCCATGACGGCGATTAGTTCATAATCGAACCGTTCGTCATCATGGGGTTTGATGAAAACATGATAAAGATGAAGAGAATAATAATGAATAAACCAATGTTAACAAAGTTATGGAACAAAATCGAGTAATGCTCAAGCATCCAAAAGATACGCCTAGTAAGAATACAAGAGAACTATGTCTAGATCTTCTTGTTGTCACGATCCTCGCCTTGGCTTCTCAATCTCGTGCTAGAAAGTGTGTATGTAATGTGAAGTAATCTGATCTCTGGTGTTGGTGTGTTAAATCTGACCCCCAAGCATGTGTATTTATAGCTCAATATTGCCTCGTCTCCAAACAATTGCCGTTCTTGAGTAAGAATTGAATTTGACAATTTCCATCTTTAAATATGATATAGATTGCAACTTCCCTTGTCAAATAAGGCTTCTGGACTATTCCCACCGTCCAAGATTATTTCCATGACGAATAGGAGAAGAAAACGGCAACTTTCCTCTTTGAAATCAGATTTGGAACAAATTCTGGCGGTTCAGTTTTCCATTAGCGCGGTCGCGCTGTCCTGTAATGCAAATCTGGCGCGGTCGCGCTGTCACAAAAATCTCCAATTCCCTTAGCGCGGTCGCGCTCCCTAACAGCTATAACATAGCGCGGTCGCGCTATACAAATTCTGTTTCTGCAGATTTCTGTTAGAGCCTTCTTCTTCGCACGCCGTTTTTTCCTCATAACCACATCTGTTCCAAAAACCACAAAACACCATACTCACTGCGAAAAACCTAATTCCTGCACAAACTCCACAAAACACATTAAACCACACAAATACTCGAGAATTCAGCGATCAATTCAAGCCAAAATAGAATGGTCTAAATGGATAAAAATCCACTTATCACACCCCCAAACTTGAACCGATGCTTGTCCTCAAGCATAAACAGATACAAATATATACAACTAATAGATACCACTTCCGTAGGTGATCACGGATGCATTTAGCATATGCAACAAGCCCTTTAAACCCCTAGGCAGCCCTAGTGGACGAGTAAGGTCTCGTGAGGGCCTATAGTGAATGTACCCACAAAATCCAACTGACACAAACGACACAAACAATGCAATGCATGAATGAATGCAACTAAATATGAATGCAAAGGATCCCCTCAAACTAACCAACACCACTTAGCAAGCAAATATCTCCTTGAATGCAATCAATCCAAACAGAGCTCGACTAAATTCCGGTATACTAACAATACATGATCAGAACGTGCGTGTGTGCAATGCTCGACAGATATACTCCCAAACCGGATCAAAATCATACATATTCTTTTCCAAGACAATCACAGGGTTATAAATAGAATGAACGTTAAACTCAAGATCACTTCAGATACACCTCTATACTCCTCTAAAGTAGACAGAAATTCATGCTTTATTATGACTCAAACACAATATGTACACAACACACATGCTTATTTGATCGTGCAATGGATGAGACCCCTAAAGGCTTATACAATAATACCCATGTAGCGAGCGTTGGGTTAGTGGATCCCAGACTATAAAAGCCTTAGGTCACTAGGCACAAAGTCCCCAAGAACTTAATTGCTCGAGTATTAAAGAGCTCACCCTGATCAATTCTGCATACTCAGACTCTCACAACCTCTTTTTTTTTTCTTCTTTTTTTTTCTTGCATTTTTTCTCTTTTTTTTTTTTTTCACATGGAATCTGGAATGAGAATTCTCAATTCCAACCCTAGACTACTCATAAACATGAGCCGGCTACTAGCCATTTGACGCCTAGCCAACAAATACAAACACAAACATATTAGCATGAAATTTCTGTTTTCCCCCAAACTTGTATTTTGGTGTTCCTTAATCATCAAGAGAATAAAGCAAATTCTATCGATAAACAAGTGATTAAATCCTAAATCCAAACAAGCATGACGCAACCTAGTCCAAGAGCAAACGACGAGACTGTGTAAAAATTTTATTCATGAAACATGCATGTCAATTTCAACAAAATTTAAAATCAGCCCTCTGTTCATCCTTTTCACACCCACATCAACATCTACCTACCTTATGGCATCAGCTTATTATAAGGGATCATGAAAAATGCATGTAATGCAACTATATGAACTCACATACAAAACTCGACACACATGCAAACAGAATGCTCTATATGACAGGTATCATGCATGAAACTAAACTACACATACAAATATGATGCAATATGAATTCCTACATGCCACAAATATATCACAACAACTACTAATTCCCAAATCCACCCCCAAACTTGAAATTTCCAATGCCCTCATTGGAAGTAAATAAGGGAAAAGTAGAAACATACCTACTGACCACCTGGACCACCCTCCTGAGGAGGAGAATCCGGCGGAGGATAGACTCCATGTGCCCCAAAAACAGGCCAATCCACCTGCACTCCACTGGCAGCAAAAGCAGTGCCCAGCGCCTGAGTCAACTCCTGTGCAAAACGGCTCTGAGAATCAAACATAGCATCCATGCGGCGCATCAACCTTCTATACTGAGAGGCAACAGGAACATCCTCGGGAACCTGTGGTGGTGGAACAGCACCAGCAACCTGATAACCCAAACCCCTAGGATGTGGAACGCCGCCCGGCCACTCCACCATCCTCGCAATAGTCCCAGAATCAATAGCACCACTCGGCAACTGTATCGGCTCATCCTCAGCCCATCTCACTCCCACCGCCATACACAAACCAGTAACCACCGAACCATATGGAATCCCCCCTGTAGTACTAGCTCTCAAAAACCTCAAGATATTTTGGTTAATCATATAGCCAATGTCAATATAAAAACCATTCAGAATCGCCCACAGCAAAATACCTCTCTCCACATTAACCTCGTGCTGATGTGTGGTAGGCAACAAGTTAGCACAGATAAACAAATTCCATGCTCGAGCATACCTGTTCAACGCAGAAGTAGGGAAATGCAAGTGCTCATTACTCCCTGGCTTCATCTTCCACACAGTACCAGGCACACACAACCTAGTCACAATAGCATCCAAGTCAACTTCTGTCCTGGACTTAAAAGTCCAATCCTCAGCACCTGCAGGTCTGGCAGGCAAAGCAAGCAAACGGCTGATGGCAGGCGGTGTGTAGTCCACTGTCAAACCCCTAACCACTGAATAACCATTCCGTTCAGCCTTCGCATTCGCATAGAACTCGCGAACAATAGACAACGGAATATCCATAGCCAACTGACAAATAGGCTCCCAACCTCGCAACTGAATCATCGCCACCAGATCTCCATCAGACGGACCAGCTAAAAACATCCTATCTTTGATTACCGTCTTTGACATCAACCTGTTATACTCCGTCCGGGCCTCCACAGAAACAAACTTTTCCCCGGGTCCCTCCGAACTAGAATCGGAATCAGATGAATGATGTCCACTAGAACCACCAGCAAAACGAGTCCTTTTCGGAGCCATTACACAATCTTAAACAAGCAGAAAATATGAACAAATAGCAACCCACAACAACCTCACAACACTTATCCCAAAATACGCAACTACAAATCCGAATAATCAAGAATAATCAAGAAATTACCCACAACGAATCTGTAGGAGAAGTAACACTGCGAATACAACCTCTAATCGATGAAAGAACACGAATTCCAAAGCTCCAAAATTGTGGTTTTAGGGTTTATGGGTGTATGTATGTGTATGTATATAAGAGATGTATAAAAATTTTGGGTGAGATATAGGGTCTGATTAACCACGAATTTGGGAATTATAGACTGATCAGAAGTGTTTTTGGGCTGGGTTTAGGGTTGGAAATCGGAATTTGGGCTGAAAAAAAACTGCTCCGAAAATCTCTCTGCACTTCCAGAATTCGACCTAGCGCGGTCGCGCTATATATGTACTATCAGGCAGCGCGGTCGCGCTGTCCCAATTTATTTATTTATTTATTTATTTATTTTTTTTTTTAAAACATGATACAAAAATATACAATAATAATAATATCACATGGGTTGCCTCCCACGAAGCGCTCGTTTAACGTCATTAGCTTGACGTGCTGCTCGGTCGTTACGTTTCTGCCAAATCCACGGAATCTGTTTCACGAACCACTGGATCACCTGTAAAATAATGTTTCAACCGCTGACCATTCACCTTGAACGCCAAATCAGGTGACTTTTCAAAAATCTCAACGGCTCCATGCGGAAATACGGTTTTAACAGTGAACGGCCCTGACCACCTTGACTTAAGCTTCCCAGGAAAAAGCTTGAGGCGCGAATTAAACAACAAAACCAACTGACCAGGCACAAAGACCTTAGGAATCAACTTCTTATCATGCCACCTCTTCACCTTCTCCTTATAAATCTTGTGGTTCTCATACGCCTGAGATCGAAATTCCTCTAACTCATTCAACTGCAATAACCGTTTCTCACCAGCTGCTCTAATATCAAGATTCAACTTCTTAATCGCCCAAAAAGCTTTATGTTCCAACTCCACTGGTAGATGACATGCTTTTCCAAAAACTAACTGATACGGAGACATTCCCAAAGGTGTTTTGTAAGCTGTTCTATAGGCCCAAACAGCTTCATCTAACTTCAAGGACCAATCCTTCCTCGACGGATTCACCACCTTTTCTAGAATTCTCTTGATTTCACGATTAGATACCTCCGCTTGACCGTTTGTCTGGGGATGATATGCTGTAGCAACACGATGTGTCACCCTATACTTTGCCAACAATGCAGTGAATTGACGATTACAAAAGTGAGTCCCCTCATCACTAATAATAGCTCGCGGAGTTCCAAAACGCGTAAAGACCTGTTTATGCAGAAAGTTCAGCACCACCTTAGCATCATTGGTTGGTAAGGCCTTCACCTCAACCCACTTAGATACGTAGTCCACAGCTAGCAAGATGTACTGATTATTACAAGACGAAACAAAGGGTCCCATGAAATCAATACCCCATACATCAAAGATCTCTACCTCAAGGAGCATATTAAGAGGCATCTCATTCCTCCTAGAAATATTACCAACTTTCTGACAGCGATCACATCTCAAAATAAACTGATGAGCATCCTTAAAAACTGTAGGCCAAAAGAAACCTGCCTGAAGAACACGAGCTGCTGTCTTCTCTCCACCATAATGACCTCCATAAATAGTGGAATGGCAATCTCGCAATACACTTTCAGTCTCGCTATAAGGAATGCAACGTCGAATAATCTGATCAGCACCCTGTTTGAACAAATACGGCTCGTCCCATCGGTACCACTTCACATCATGTAAGAACTTCTTCCTTTGCGCATAAGTTAAATCAGGAGGGATGATGTCACTAACAAGATAGTTCACAAAATCTGCAAACCATGGCTCTTCCACTGAAACCCCTAAAAGCTGCTCATCTGGAAAAGATTCATTAATCAAAGATTTAGCCTGTGAATTTTTACCCTGGTCTTCCAACCTCGAAAGATGATCTGCTACCTGGTTTTCAGTTCCTTTTCTGTCTTTAATCTCCACATCAAATTCCTGAAGCAATAAGACCCATCGAATCAACCTAGGCTTCGAATCCTTCTTTGTCATCAAATATCTGATAGCCGCATGATCTGTGTAGACAATGACTTTCGTGCCAAGTAAATAGGCTCGAAACTTCTCAAATGCATAAACCACAGCCAAAAGCTCCTTTTCCGTGGTGGTGTAGTTCAACTGTGCGTCATTAAGGGTTTTACTAGCATAGTAAACCACATGAAATATTTTCTCCTTTCTCTGACCAAGAACAGCACCAACGGCATAGTCACTAGCATCACACATTAGCTCGAATGGCTCACTCCAATCTGGTGCAGTAATAACAGGTGTGGTAGTCAACTTCTTCTTCAAAAGCTCGGAAGCATCAAGACAAACTTCATCAAAATTGAAAGGAACATCTTTCTCCAAAAGATTGCACAAGGGTTTAGAGATCTTCGAAAAATCCTTTATGAACCGACGATAGAACCCCGCATGACCAAGAAAGCTGCGAATGCCTCTAACAGAGATCGGAGGGGGAAGCTTCTCTATAGTGTCAATTTTTGCTTTGTCCACCTCGAGTCCCTTACTAGAAACCTTGTGCCCAAGAATGATCCCTTCTTGCACCATAAAGTGACATTTTTCCCAATTCAGCAACAGATTAGTCTCCACACATCTCTTCAAAACCAGACCAAGATTATGTAAGCACTCGTCATATGAAGAACCAAACACTGAGAAATCATCCATGAAAACTTCCACATTGATACCAATCATGTCTGAAAAGATAGCCATCATACACCTCTGAAAGGTGGCTGGAGCGCCACACAGTCCGAACGGAACTCGTCTGAATGCAAAGGTGCCAAAGGGACATGTGAATGTAGTCTTTTCTTGATCCTCAGGTGCAATGCAAATCTGATTATATCCAGAATATCCATCAAGAAGACAATAGTACTCGTGGCCTGCCAACCTGTCTAACATCTGATCCACAAACGGAAGAGGAAAGTGGTCTTTTCTCGTGGCTTTGTTCAACTTGCGATAGTCCATGCAAACTCTCCACCCTGTAACGGTGCGTGTAGGGATGAGCTCGTTCTTTTCATTAGCAACAACTGTCATACCCCCTTCTTCGGCACACACTGCACCGGACTCACCCAAGAACTATCTGAAATAGGGTAGATAATACCAGCATCAAGCCACTTCAAGATTTCCTTCTTCACCACTTCCTTCATAATAGGATTGAGACGACGCTGTTGCTCCACAGTAGGCTTGCAATTCTCCTCTAGCAGAATTTTATGCATGCAATACGAAGGACTAATGCCTTTGATGTCTGCTATAGTCCATCCAATAGCTGTCTTGAACTGTCTCAGTATCCTCAAGAGCTTCTCCTCTTCACTATCTGTCAAGTTAGCGGCAATGATAACAGGCAAAGTAGATGCTTCTCCCAAAAAGGCATACCTCAAATGCTCTGGTAGCTGTTTAAGCTCAAGTGTGGGAGCTTCCTCAATAGATGGTTTGAGACGACTTTGTGACTTTTTAAGCTCCTCCAGCCCAAGTGACTCAACTGGCACTTCAAAATTCTTTCTCCACGGAATTGCCCTTAACTGCTGAATTTGCTCTTCTCTGTCTTCATCTTCAACTACAGAATCTCCTAACAAAGCTCTCTCTAATGGATCAGTCAACAGTAACTGATCAAAGTTCCACTTCACTGACGACTCCACCAAGTCCACCTGACAACATTCCTCATCATCTGAAGGTAGCTTCATTGCATTGAAAACATTGAAGGTAACATCCTGATCTTGCACCCGCATCGTAAGCTCCCCCTTCTGAACATCAATCAAGGTACGGCCCGTAGCTAGAAAAGGTCGTCCTAAGATGATAGGAATCTTCTTATCTTCTTCAAAATCAAGAATCACAAAATCTGCTGGAAAGATGAGTTTATCAACCTTGACCAAAACATCCTCAACGATACCCCTCGGATATGTAATAGAACGATCAGCTAACTGTAGAGAGATGTTGGTAGGTTTAGGATCTGGAAGACCAAGCTGCATGAAAACTAACAATGGCATGAGATTGATACTAGCACCCAAATCACACAAACACTTGCTGAAAGACAAATTCCCAATGGTGCACGGAATAGTGAAACTGCCTGGATCCTTTAGCTTCGGTGGTAGCTTCTGCTGTAAAACGGCACTGCACTCTTCTGTTAATGCTACTATATCCAATTCTTCAAGTTTCAACTTCTTTGAGAGAATACCTTTCATAAACCTTGCATAGCTCGGCATCTGCTCCAATGCTTCAGCAAAAGGGATATTGATTTGAAGCTTTTTGAATACCTCCAGAAACTTGCCAAACTGTCTGTCATTCTTCTGCTTCTTCAATCTACCAGGATATGGAGGAGGGGGAAAGATTTTCACGTTCTCTGTAGACTGATTTGGAGAAACTTCCTTAGCAGAATTTTTAGGATTCTCCACCTCGCTAACCAACTGCTCAGCTACTCTGTCAGTCTGGACTTGCTCCTTATCTGCAGTAGGTGCCACATGTTGCTCTTGAACTTCTTCTTCTTCAATGGCTGAATTTTGATTACCCGTCACCTTACCCGATCTCAAAGTAACTGATTTGACATGCTCTTTGGTTTCCCTCTTGCCTGGATTGGATTCAGTGTCACTCGGAAGAACTCCAGATGGTCTGTTCAACAGAGCACTAGCAAGCTGCCCGATCTAACTTTCCATGATCTTCATAGATGCCCCCTGACTTTTTACTATCATCCTCAACTCCTCAAGCTCAGCTTTTTCATTAGAAGATTGACCAGCATTCCCCTGAGATTGTTGCTGGAAACCTGGAGGCTGAAACTGTTGTCTGGGCTGGTACTGCTGCTGAAATCCTTGATTGAATTGCCTAGCTCCGAATTGCTGTTGCTGCTGATTACCACCTTGATTGTTACTCCAACTGAAATTTGGATGGTTGCGGTTATTCGGATGATAGGTGGCTGGAACTGGCTGTTGTGGCCTCTGGAAGTTACTCACAAATTGTGCCGATTCAGAAGATATGGCACATTGAGTTGTATCATGTGCGCCCGCACATAACTCACAAACACTAGCTACCTGCTGAACTCCCATATTAGCCAAAGAATCGACCTTCATTGACAAGGCCTTCAACTGAGCTGCGATGGCTGTAGCTGTATCAATTTCAAGAACACCTGCTACCTTGCCTTGAGATAACCTCCCTGTAGGATTCTGATATTCATTAGCAGCCATCATCTCGATCAATTCATAAGCTTCTTCATAACTCTTGGCCCACAAAGCTCCACCTGATGCTGCATCTAGCATAGGTCTCGACTGTGCACCCAACCCATTATAAAAACAATTGATTATCATCCAATCAGGCATCCCATGATGTGGACACTTCCTTAGCATCTCCTTATATCTCTCCCAAGCCTCGCATAGAGATTCTCCAGACTGCTGTGAAAACTGAGTGATAGCATTCCTGATAGCTGCTGTCTTTGCCATGGGAAAGAATTTGGTGAGAAATTTCTGTGCAAGATCTTCCCATGTAGTGATAGAACCTGCTGGTAAAGAGTGTAACCAACTTTTCGCCTTGTCCCTCAGAGAGAATGGAAATAGCCTTAACTTAACAGCATCCTCAGACACCCCGTTGGTTCTGAAGGTATCACAGATCTCTATGAAATCTCGAATATGCATGTTGGGATCTTCGGTAGGAGCACCCCCAAACTGAACTGAGTTCTGGACCATCTGTATAGTGCTAGGCTTGATCTCGAAGGTATTAGCTGCGATTGCTGGTCTGACAATACTCGATGCAATGTCATTGATCTTTGGCTGAGAGAAATCCTTAAGAGCCTTAGTTACTGCTGCTGCTGGTTCTCCCATATTTTCTACAACTTGAATCACTGGAACTTCTGTTTCTGTTTCTTCTTTATTTTCCAGCTTCTCCTTATTCGCTTGAGAACGCGTTCGCATACACGCTCAAGTACCTAAGAACACAAAACAACACAAAAACTATTAGTAACCGATCCGAGTCAATGAACTTTAACGACCACTGATGTCAATCACATAAACTATAATAAATCCCCGGCAGCGGCGCCAAAAACTTGTTAGCACAAAATCACGCAAGCGTACGTGTTCACAAGTAATATAGAATGAAGTAGAGTTCGTTCCCACAGAGATTGTATAATTTAGTTCTTGTACCTAAGCATCAATGTATGATTATCGTTCAATGCTAAGACAATAAGCAAATTGGTTTTGATTATCTAAAATTAACTAATAAGAATTAATTAACAACTAAATTAATAACTAATTGATTTCAAATTACTTATGAGATGGAAAACATGGGATCCTAACTTCAATACAAACTTCCTTTAGAGATCATGCCCTTTTATCAACACATGTGGTGGTTACGATAACTAATCGGACAACACGAAATAAGTATACGCTACCTTTCAGTACACGCACACCAATCTACACAATATCCACAAAAGATAGAAATCATGCAGGCACCAGTTATGCTTAGACCCTATATGTCTATAGAATTTGAAAGCATAATGGTTGAAGATCAAGTATCCATAAGATTACATAAGGTAGCATGAGACGGTTAGAAACACACCACAAACATGAATAACATTCATGGACTTATGCTAGCATGGCAAGTTCTAAATCTAAAGATCCACTGTCGCTTCACTAAAGATTAACAAAATAGATGTTAGCTACGCATCTATATGAATTAAATACAACAATGCAAGGATATCGTAAATTCACCACACATATATCAAGTTAGGCAATCAACATCTAAATTCCGTAAGTAAATCCGCTAGGACCCCATGACGGCGATTAGTTCATAATCGAACCGTTCGTCATCATGGGGTTTGATGAAAACATGATAAAGATGAAGAGAATAATAATGAATAAACCAATGTTAACAAAGTTATGGAACAAAATCGAGTAATGCTCAAGCATCCAAAAGATACGCCTAGTAAGAATACAAGAGAACTATGTCTAGATCTTCTTGTTGTCACGATCCTCGCCTTGGCTTCTCAATCTCGTGCTAGAAATTGTGTATGTAATGTGAAGTAATCTGATCTCTGGTGTTGGTGTGTTAAATCTGACCCCCAAGCATGTGTATTTATAGCTCAATATTGCCTCGTCTCCAAACAATTGCCGTTCTTGAGTAAGAATTGAATTTGACAATTTCCATCTTTAAATATGATATAGATTGCAACTTCCCTTGTCAAATAAGGCTTCTGGACTATTCCCACCGTCCAAGATTATTTCCATGACGAATAGGAGAAGAAAACGGCAACTTTCCTCTTTGAAATCAGATTTGGAACAAATTCTGGCGGTTCAGTTTTCCATTAGCGCGGTCGCGCTGTCCTGTAATGCAAATCTGGCGCGGTCGCGCTGTCACAAAAATCTCCAATTCCCTTAGCGCGGTCGCGCTCCCTAACAGCTATAACATAGCGCGGTCGCGCTATACAAATTCTGTTTCTGCAGATTTCTGTTAGAGCCTTCTTCTTCGCACGCCGTTTTTTCCTCATAACCACATCTGTTCCAAAAACCACAAAACACCATACTCACTGCGAAAAACCTAATTCCTGCACAAACTCCACAAAACACATTAAACCACACAAATACTCGAGAATTCAGCGATCAATTCAAGCCAAAATAGAATGGTCTAAATGGATAAAAATCCACTTATCACGTTACTTCCTCAAATCATGGTGGTTTCAAAAGAATAACCGAACCATCCTCAACAGAAAGACCATCCATACAAATGTTGACATCTTGCTTGATTGCTCCCAACACAACTCTTCTTTCACTCTTGACCTTGACTTTTCCCCCAATCGACTTCTTCGTCTCCTTTTTCTTCTTCACACCTCTAAGATGTTTATCCCCCTCAGCCGACTGAACAGAACACTCATCTACCGCATCATCAACAATCCACCTTCTTAACACAGTATCATGATACTCTTCAAAAATCACTAACTCATCATTCAAGAGTACATACCTCAAATGTGGTGGAAGTTTTCCGAGCTTTACATTCAAGAAGTCTTGAGTGGAAGATTTATCATCATTACTTTTCCCGAGCATCTAACTGAGTGAGAGTCCTCCGAAAAATTTGTAACACTAGGCAATGCATTCAATTTTAAATCACCTGTTTCTTCTTGGAGAGACAACTCGAGGGAGTCACAAGTGTTATGCTCGAGCATATTGGTATCAGTTTCAACAGCAACAGATTCCACAGAAAAGCACACTTCTGGATCATCTGAAATCTTCGTAGGAGCAAACACATTAAAGGTGGCCTTATCATCTTGAACCCAAATAGTTAGCTCCCCTTTTTGCACATCAATTAAAGCTCGGCCGGTGGCTAGAAAGGGCCTTCCCAATATGATGGGAATCCTCTTGTCTTCCTCAAAGTCAAGAATGACAAAATCGGTCGGAAAGATAAACTCATCCACCTTTACTAAGACATCTTCCACTATTCCTCTTGGATACGTGATCGACCGATCATCCAGCTGTAAAGAGATTTTTGTAGGTTTCGGATCGGGTAGACCAAGTTTCATGAAGACAGACAACGGCATGAGATTGATACTAGCTCCCAAGTCACACAAACACTTGTTAAAAGATAAGTTGCCAATGGTGCACGGTATGGTGAAACTTCCCGGATCTTTAAGTTTAGGCGACAACTTCTACTACAGAACAGCACTGCACTCTTCGGTCATAGCTACAGTTTCCAATTCCTCGAGCTTCAACTTCCTTGAGAGAATACCCTTCATGAACTTGGCATAGCTCGACATCTTTTCTAAAGCTTCTGCAAAAGGAATATTAATGGACAATTTCTTGAAGACGTCCAAAAATTTCTGAAATTGCTTTTCTTGATTTTTCTGCAAGCGTCGAGGATACGGAGGAGGCGGATAGATCTGATTGCACTTTGTAGACTACTCCGGAATAGACTTTTCAGCAGACTTCTTACTCTTTTCCACTTCAACGTTCAACTGATCAGCCACCAAGTCAGATTTCTCAATTTCTGGCCCTGCAGATTTTTCAACCTGCTGATTCTGAACTTCTTCATCTTCCTTAGCTGCTGATTTCTGCTCGGTTGTAACCTTTCCGGATCTCAAAGTTACTACTTTCACCTGCTCATGGACTTCCTTCTTGCCCGAATTAGCTTCTGTCTCACTAGGAAGAGTTCCTTGCGGCCTATTCAACAACGCATTAGCAATCTGCCTAATCTGATTTTCCAGCAATCTGCCTAATCTGATTTTCCAAGGTCTTATTCGAAACCACTTGGCTTTTGCACATCAACCTCAATTCTTCCCATTCAGATTTTTCAGTAGAAGATTGCCCCGCACCTGCATGAGGCTGCTGCTGAAATCCCGGAGGTTTGAATTGCTGCCTTGGAACATACTGCTGCTGATAACCTTGATTGAACGGCTTAGCTCCATATTGTTGTCCCAGAAACTGCTGATAAGGCTGCTGCATACCACCTTGATTGTTGCTCCAGCTGAAATTAGGATGATTTCTGTTGTTAGGATGATAGGTGGCTGGAGCTGGTTGCGAAGGTCACTGAAAGTTACTCACAAACTGTGCCGATCCAGAAGAGATAGCACACTGTTTCGTCTCATGTGCACCCGCACAAAGCTCACACACACTAGCCACCTGCTGAACTCCATAGTTAGTTAGAGAATCCACCTTCATCGTTAAAGCCATCAACTGAGCCGCAATAGCTATAGCTGCATCCACTTCTAGAATTCCTGCTACTTTGCCTTGAGATAGTCTCTGAGTTGGATTCTGATATTCGTTAGCATCCATCATCTCAATTAGCTCATAAGCTTCCTCGTAGCTCTTTGCCCATAAAGCTCCACCTGATGCTGTATCTAGCAAGGGTTTAGATTGTGCTCCCAGCCCATTATAAAAACCATTGATCAGCATCCAGTCTGGCATACCATGATGAGGACACTTCCTAAGCATCTCCTAGTAACGCTCCAAAGCTTCACATAAATATTCTCGAGACTGCCGTACAAATTGAGTAAGAGCGTTCCTGATCGCTGCTGTTTTGGCCATAGGAAAGAATTTAGTGAGAAATTTCTGAGCAAGATCCTCCCATGTCGCAATAGAACCGGCTGGTAAAGAGTGTAACCAGCCCTTAGCCTTATCCCTCAAAGAAAAGGGGAAAAGTCTCAATTTCACAACATCTTCTGACACACCGTTGAACTTGAAAGTGTCGCAGATCTCAATGAACTCCAGGATGTGCATGTTAGGATCTTCCATTGGAGCACCCCCAAACTGAACTGAATTATGTACCATCTGAATCATACCAGGCTTGATTTCAAAGGTATTAGCTGCAATGGCTGGTCTGACAATACTAGATTGGATGTCATTGATTTTCGGCTAAGAATAATCCATCATAGCCTTAGCTGCTGCCGCTCCTCCTGCTGGTTTCCCATCTTTACTGCTGCTTCAAGTTCTTCTTCTGCCAGTTTATCCTTACGAGACTGAGAACGTGTTCGCATACACGCTCAAGTACCTGAAACACGCAAAAAAAACAAAGTAAGAAAATAATCGAGTCAGTGAACTTTAATGACCACTGATAACAACCACATAAACTATAAATAACACCGAGTCCCCGGTAGCGGTGCCAAAAACTTCACTTCTCGAACTCAAATCCATCATAAAATATGTGATTTGTACCTCACCAATACCAAAAAGTTGAAGCTAATTTTTGTTGTTTTTCTTCGTTTTAACACTTTTTTCCTTCGTTTCTTTTGCAAGTTATCATTCTTCACTTCTCAAACTCAAATCCATCATAAAATATGTGATATGTACCTAACCAATACCAGAAAGTAACCCTGCATAATCTCACTAAAAATGCATCAAAAACACGACATACTTGAGGTCACGACACCAATTTAAGCCGAAATGAAGCGTTCCAAGTGGATATAAAATCCACTTATCAGACTACAAGTAAGTCAAAGGACAGATGGAATTTTTATTTGTCAATCCAAGTATGTCAGAGAACTTCTCAAGAAATATCAAATGGAAGACTCATCTTCAGCAAGGACACCATCATCAACAGCTGTGAAATTTGGAGCTTGTGAAAATTCTGCCAAGGTAGATATCACAAGTTACAGAGGTATGATAGGCTCATTACTTTACCTTACTGCAAGTAGACCAGATATTATGCATGCTACATGCTTGTGTGCAAGGTTCCAAGCGGATCCTAGAGATGTGCATCTCATTGCTGTAAAACGAATCTTGAGATATCTTAAGGGTACCCCTAACTTAGGGATTTGGTACACTAAAGAATCTGGTTTTAACCTTGTTGGATATACAGATTCGGATTATGCAGGAAGTGTGGTTGATAGAAAGAGCACCTCTGGGAGTTGTCAATGCCTAGGTGGTAGACTGGTTTCCTGGTACAGTAAAAAACAACAAACAGTGTCCAACTCAACAGACGAAGCTGAATACATAGCTGCTGGAAGCTGTTGTGCTCAGATATTATGGATTAGGAATCAGCTACGTGATTATGGCTTTGTACTTGACAAGATTCCTATCTTGTGTGACAATACAAGTGCTATAGTTATCTCCAACAATCCTATGCAACATAGGAGGACTAAGCACATTGACATCAGGTATCACTTTATTAGAGAGCATGTCATGAATGGTACCGTGGAGTTACATTTTGTACCCACGGAAGAACAAACAGCAAATATTTTTACTAATTCTCTTGACGAATCCTCATTCACCAGAATTGTTGGTGAATTGGGTATGTTAAATAGTCCTAGTAATTAAAATAGTTAATATATGAGGTTTGCTCTTTAATAATTTATAAGTGATTATCTTGTTAATATGTGTTGTTTCAAATCACTTGTATAATTATTTTATCAACTTATTTTCTTGCTTGATCATTCTCATATCTTTGATATAATCTTCTTAATATATCTCCACTTACTTCTTTTATTTTAGAATAATTAATTTTCTCTAAAAATATTTTTCTCAAATTCTATAAGTTCAAATTTGTGAGAAATCTATTTTTGTTGAAAATTCATTTATTTTAAAAATTACTTTTGTATATTTTTAATAGATTAATAAGTCATATTTTCTCCTTACATATTTTTCTATTAGAAAGATATTTTATCATAAAATATATAGATTTATTAATTTACTTTAAATATGTATGTAAAATAGTTAATATTATATTTAATATTTTGTAGTATTTGTCCGTTTGGTATTATTGTCTCGTTTCCGTTTAAGGGACATCCTTTGGTCATTTTAATAATGTTTATAAATTATTCAGATATATTTAAATTAGATTTATATGTTATTAAGCTGGCTGTAAATTATTTAGCATGTTTATATATCAATCCCTTTGTTGTGGAATAAAAACTAGGTTACGATTATTACGGCTAGGGTTGGGTTCGTGAGCTTCGTGCTTTAATGGTTGCTTCTGCGTTCGAGACTAAACGGTCCTCACAGAATGCCTACGTATCTCTGTATTAGAGAATCAAGCCAAGAAAATGTAGTTCTGAGAATGAGGGGTCAGGCCCTTTATATAGGCTGAGAAGCCTTAGAATTATGGTAGGATTCGGAGACTTGGTGGACAAGTCTTTGAGGAAAGTTCTAGATCTATTCCTTATAGGAATCAGTTTCCATATCGAATTGGATGCCTTGGTGGCTAAGTTTGATGGGGATATTATCCTTATCCAACTCTTATTGCTGAGCTGTTTATTTCCCCCAATATTAATTACGAAATTAATATTTAAATAGGGTTTTGGACCCTGTTGGTGGGCCCCACGTTTGGACCATACCGGGCCTAATTAATGCAACATTAAATGTGCCTTTAGGGCTTATTTTTAGCCCATATCATTTGCCCCCCAACTTCTAGGAAAACTGATCAGGTTTTCGTAGAAGTTGTATTTGCCTTAATCGAGACTCGGGGTCGTTTTTATCCCTTACCTCGGACTTCTTAATTTTCCTACCCTTATATGGGAATTTTGGTTTACACTAGTGTTTCACGAGTATCGTCTTGATTGTAAAGTGTGGAGCGACCTACACATTTACAACGATTTGCCTTATTCGAGGCTTTAATTTGTGCTTGCTTTTAGCAATTTCGGCACTTTCATAGAGCTTTTATGCATTATTAGCATAAATTATTGCTCAATTTATTAAGAAGATATTTCTATAATTTTCCTCGTATTTTTCTGTACTTTTCCTAATAATTTAGGAATTTTTTATGTACCCACAGGTATTTTTCTAAATTATTCCTGATAATTTAGAAATTTTTACGTACCCACAGGTATTTTTCTTAATTATTCCTAATAATTTAGGAATTTTTATGTACCCACATGTATTTTTCTTAATTTTTCCTAATAATTTAGGAATTTTTATGTACCCACAGGTATTTTTCTAAATTATTCCTGATAATTTAGAAATTTTTACGTACCCACAGGTATTTTTTTTAATTATTCCTAATAATTTAGGAATTTTTATGTAGCCACAAGTATTTTTCTTAATTTTTCCTAATAATTTAGGAATTTTTATGTACCCACGGGTATTTTTCGTAATTATTCCTAATAATTTAGGAATTTTTATGTACCCACAGGTATTTTCCGTAATTATTCCTAATAATTTAGGAATTTTTATGTACCCACGGGTATTTTTCGTAATTTTTCCTAATAATTTTAGAAAATTTTAGGTACCCACAGGTATTTTTCCTAATTATTCCTAATAATTTAGGAATTTTTATGTACCCACAGGTATTTTTCCTAATTATTCCTAATAATTTTGGAATTTTTATGTACCAACAGGTATTTTCCTTAATTATTCCTAATAAATTAGGAATTTTTATGTACCCACGGGTATTTTTCGTAATTTCTCCTAATAATTTTAGAAAATTTTAGGTACCCACAGGTATTTTTCGTAATTATTCCTAATAATTTAGGAATTTTTATGTACCAACAGGTATTTTCCTTAATTATTCCTAATAATTTAGGAATTTTTATGTACCAACAGGTATTTTCCTTAATTATTCCTAATAATTTAGGAATTTTTATAATTTTAAAGGGACTATTCTGTCAATTTTCAAACTTTCAGGGATGACTTTGTCATTTTATAAACTTGAGGGATCAATACGTGAATTTTGCAAAGCTTAGGTACTAAATAGCACTTTGGCCATTTAACTTCTTCACTTGTAATACAACCTGGGCGTTGGTATGGCCGCCCAGGAGACCTCCTTGGTTTCCCACGCCTAGGAGAGTAGCTTGGGTGGCGTGGGTGAATATTTTTTTTTTCTTTTTTTTTTTTGAACCTTCAGGTTTTATACATTTTATTTTCGATAATTTTACCAAAAATAAAATATTGGGCCTCATGCCTTAAAAATAATTTTATAAATTATTTCCTTATTTTTTCTTGATTTAATAGGTATTTTTACCTATTTTTTCATCATTTTTAGACTATTTTCAGAATTTTTAAGGATTTTATTCCTTTTTTAATTTCTGAAAAATGGCTTGTCGTTCGAAGAGGAGCCCTGGGCGTGGGTACCCCCGCCAAGGAGACCTTCTCCTTAGGCACGCCAAGGAAGTTGGTCTCCTGGGCGTGGGTATTTCATGCCTTCAATTTTCAAAATTTGTTCTGGGCGAGGGTACCCCCGCCAAGGAGACCTTCTCCTTAGGCATGCCAAGGAAGTTGGTCTCCTGGGCGTGGGTAGTTCATGCCTTCATTTGTACAACCACTCTAGGCGTGGGTATCCCCGCCTAGGAGATGTTTTTGCCAACCACGTCTAGGAGATATGGCTTCCTAACCGTGGGTATTTTTTTTTCACCCTCAATTCGTACAACCTTGGCGTGGGTACCCCCGCCAAGGAGGCACTTTGCAATACCTTGTCTTATGATTTTAAGTCTTCTTGGCGTGGGTACTTTAATACCCTTCATTTGTTACTCCAGCCTTGGCGTGGGTATCCCCGCCAAGGAGGCCTTTTCTTAAAGCACGCCTAGCAGATTTGGCTTCCTGATCGTGGGTGCTTGCATCCCATTCTTTTGGCCAATTTTCATTTATGGACCGTTTCTTTGGCTTTTGTCGGGCTCCCAGCCTTATTATTTTCGAATTTTTGATATTCCTGCGGAACCTTGAAACGACCCGTTTCTTAGCTTTCGTGACTTTCAGGGCCTTAATTCGTTTGCCGAGTCCTTGATTCGAAAACGAGAATTCATTCGTGGTTGTTGGTTATCATCAACCATTCAACCTTTAACTCTCATTCTAAGATGTTGAAATGATGGAGTCCCTTAGTTTTTGCCCCCTTGCTTCATATAGTGGGGGTCTTGCTTCTCGGTTGATCGTTCAAGAAGTTCATTTGCCACTGAGCACTTGACTTCAAGTTTGGTGTGCCTTGGCTGGTTGTCAACCCTCTATCAGGATTTCAACCTTCTTCTTATACTCATAGGACCTTGCTTAAGTTTCAATTTTGGCTGGCGGCTCTTAATTTCTAATGACAAGCTCGATTGGAGACAGACTTCCTTGTTGGCCATCAAGGCTTAAATTTTGTGTCGGGATTTGAAATTCAAGACTTTAAGTATGTAATGACAATGGACCTCTTATAGAGGAGACCTTCAATCAATGTGTATCTTAACACTCTCACAGACAGTTTCCGTGCTTTCAACGAAATATCAAGGAGCCAACCAGTCTTAAGATGAGCTTTGATAGGGTCTATCTGACAGCTTCCTACATCAAACGGTGCCACCAACTTTGAATCGATGGTGGGGGTCTTCAGGACTTGGAAGTAGACGCTCCCAGAATGGGTCTCGACCCTTGAATTGAGATAAGGCATCGACCTTTGTATTCTCCTCCCTTGGGATATACCTGGCACTCATCTAACAAGGCTATCGCAGCTTTCACAATCCTCAAGTATTTGGCCATATTCTTTTCTCTAACCTCAAAGTCTCCATTGACTTGTGAGACTACCAACTTTGAGTCTCCACAGACTTTCAGGTTCTTGACCCTCATGGCTCTTGTCAGTCTAAGGTCGGCTATCAGAGCTTCATACTCCGCCTCGTTGTAGGTTGTTTGGAAGTCCAACTTCAAGGCATACTCGAGTGTGAACCCATCGGGGCTTTGCAGAACTTAACCTGCATCACTGGTTTTTGTTTTAGATGCCCCATGAAAATAGAGCTTTTTGTTTTTGATGCCCCATCAAAATAGAGCATCCAATATTCCTTCTTCTCTTCCAGGGGTTTCTCACCTTGCTGACCTTCCTGGTCTATTACCTCCTGCCCCCCGACTTCTTGGTTGTCAATGGTATATTCAACCACGAAGCCAGCTAGAACCTGAGCTTTGATGGCCGTACTAGGCTTAACATCGAATTCTTTTAGTTAGATTGCCCACTTGATGAGCCTTCCATTGGCTTTCATGCTATGCAATATGTTTCTTCAGCGGGTGTTCCATCAGGACTTCAACGTTTGTCTTTATCCAGGGTCCTTCAAGGACTTAAACTCTTATCTGCTGTAACCTAACTCTACCATTCGGGGTATGCATTCGTTTGTTTTCATTCGTGTATTCTTTTATTTTCGGTACTTGGTCTTCTTTGACTCACACATCAGGTGCTTGGCACATAAATAAAATCACAATCAATGAATGGAAAACAAACTTGCATTAATAACTTGAAATGGGTTCAACCCTTACATAGAGTACTACTGTCCTACTCGGAGCAACATGCTCTGCAATGGTTTTAATGAACCTTATTTCTACTTCTACTATATAAATATGAAGCTAAGTCCTACTAGAATAACTTAAGCCCAATCGGGGTTTTGCAAGACTAGGCCTGCACCACTTGATTTTGTTTTTGATGCTCCATCAAAATAGAGCACCCGCCACTCCTTCTGGTCTCCTCATTCTTATTCTGCAGTTCACTTCCTGCTCGGGGTACTACCTCCTGCCCCCCAACTTCTTGGTTGCCAATGGTGCACTCAACCACAAAGTCAGTTAACGCCTTAGCCTCAATGGCTGTCCGAGGCTTCTGTGTGATGTCCTCTGCTGACCTTTCTTTGTGTTCCTTACCACTGTGGACATCCATGTCTTCAATCGGAAGGACCTGCCCCCCGACTCCGTCACGCCTTAACGAGGCTACATAACAGCTTCGTGCCATCTTCTGATCACCTTTATGTTCTCCAACACCATTCCTGGTAGGGAACTTGATCTTCACATGATAGGTTGAGGCAACAGCCTTGAATGCATGAAGTCCAGTCCTTCCAAGGATAGCGTTGTACGTTGAATCCGCCTTGATTACCAGGAAGTTCAACATCCGAGTGGCCTCCTTGGGCTCTTGCCCAATAGTTACAGGCAGCTGAATAGTCCTTTCAGCTTTGGATTTTACTCCATTAAATCCGTATATAGGCATGTTATTGGGGGTCAACTGAGAATCAGTGTATCCCATCTTCACAAACGCATCATGAAACAGAATGTTAACGGAAGCTCCATTGTCTATCAAGACTCGCTTCACCTCCGAGTTTCCAATCACAGGAGTTATAACCAACGGGTCATCATGGGGGAACTTCACCCCTTCCAAGTCTGAGTCATCAAAGCTAATCGCTACCTCAGTTTTTGCACGCTTCGGGGCCTCTCCCACGATGTGCAACATCTCTCGAGCATAAGCCTTTCGAGAGTTCCTAGTTGTCCCGGCCGTAGTCGGGCCTCCTGAGATCATGTTGATTACTGGCCCTCGGGGCTGTGGGTTGCGATCTTGACCGTCATCCCTTCTATTATAGTCTCTTCTCTGGTTACCACGGTCTTCACCCTTAGTGAAGTGCCTCAGCTTCCCTCTACGGATCAAAAACTCGATCTCATCTTTGAGTTGCTTGTAATCGTCAGTGTCATGCCCCACGTCTCTATGGAATCTGCAATACTGATTCTGGTTTCTCTTTGCGGGATCACCCCTGAGTGGCTTCGGCCATCTGAAATCCTTATCATTCTCAATGTCCAACAAGATTCGACTCCTAGGAGTATTCAACCTTGCATACTCAGTGAACCTTGACCCTTGGTTCTTCTTAGGGGCAGAGTCGGAGTCCTCGCTAGTTCGGGGATACTTGTCCCTAGCATCATACTCTTGATCATCATAGTCCTAGTCTTGCTTTCGCTTCTTGGAGTCATTGTTACCTCCCCCTCCACCTACGGTGGTTTCTTTCTTCAAGCTATCCTCAGCTTTAATATACTTATCAGCCCTTCGTTGGAGCTCAGCCATGTTCTCCGGGGGATGCTTCGCCAATGATCTCTTGAAGAAGAGGTCAGTGGTTCCGTGCTCCAGGGCTACCATTGCCACCTTATTTTCCAAATCAGTGATATTCAGGGTCTCCTTAGTGAATCGCTTGAGGTAATCCCTCAGATTTTCATTCTTTCCTTGCACCACATACATAAGAGATGCGGAGCTCTTCTCATGCACCCTTCCGCTAATGAATTGGCTAACGAAGGCGGCACTCAACTCCTTAAAAGAGCCAATAGAGTTCGCAGGCAATCGGCTATACCATCTCTGAGCCATGCCCGACAGGGTTTGGGGGAACGCTCTGCACTTTAGGGCATCACTTGCAGGCTGCAGCAGCAGTGCGTTCGAGAATGTTCTCACATGGTTTGCGGGATCACCCGTTCCATCATAAACCTTTATTGTAGGCATCTTAAACTTCCTAGAGATGTGAGCATTCATCACTTCCTCGGTGAACGGGGGTGTTGGATCATCAGGATCTCCGAGAGGCATCAGATCTTTGGGGTTCCCCTTGGGAATTTCCATCCTTGTGGTTGTTCTTCTGAATGAGGCATCAGCCCTTCTTTGTCTCCTTGAAGACCTCTCCAAATCAATGATGGGAATCCTTCCTGCAGTTGGAGGCGGCTGAGTTTGATTTAGCCTAGCTTGTTCTCTTGCCATATCTTCCTTCAATTTTAAGATCTCGGCCTCATAAGCCTTGATCCTTTCAGCAGTTGTCAAAGATTGTCCATCACGGATGTCTTGAGTCCTCCTTCGAGGTTCTCTACTAGCACGTCGCCTCCTCGGGGCTTCATCACGGTCATCATCCTCATCGTCGGAGGAGGTTTCATCAGTATAAGGACCCGAATAATCGTGATACTCTCGATCTCGGATCTGCAAAGCGTGACCACTTGGGCCTGTCCCTTGGATAGGAGGATAATTAGGCAGCCCGTATGTCGGGTTAGTACTCACGGGGAGATCTGTAGTGTGGATCTGGACCCCATGCAATGGGTTGTTCGGATCAATAAGAGGAGAGACCACCATCTGAAGAGGATTGGTTTCTCGTCTTGTACGGGTAATCGGAGGTAATGTACTCTCAACGTGGGGGATCACCCCTGATTGTTGAGAAACTTGAGATTAGGTGATCGCCCCTGATGGTGGCGGAGCTTGTTGGGCAATCGCCCCTGATGCTGGGGGAACCTGTTCGGTGATGGGTGGAGCAGATCTGAGAGGTATGGCCTCAGTTGCAACTGGTGTTGTTCTTCGTGTTTGAACCATGGTTGATGTTGTCTTCCCACAGACGGTGCCAAATGTTGTGGAATAAAAACTAGGTTACGATTATTACAGCTAGGGTTTGTGTATTTAATGCTTAGGGTTCGTGAGCTTCGTGCTTTAATGGCTGCTTCTGCGTTCGAGACTAAACGGTCCTCACAGAATGCCTACGTATCTCTGTATTAGAGAATCAAGCCAAGAAAACGTAGTTCTGAGAATGAGGGGTCAGGCCCTTTATATAGGCTGAGAAGCCTTAGAATTATGGTAGGATTCGGAGACTTGGTGGACAAGTCTTTGAGGAAAGTTCTAGATCTATTCCTTATAGGAATCAGTTTCCATATCGAATTGGATGCCTTGGTGGCTAAGTTTGATGGGGATATTATCCTTATCCAACTCTTATTGCTGAGCTGTTTATTTCCCCCAATATTAATTACGAAATTAATATTTAAATAGGGTTTTGGACCCTGTTGGTGGGCCCCACGTTTGGACCATACCGGGCCTAATTAATGCAACATTAAATGTGCCTTTAGGGCTTATTTTTAGCCCATATCACCCTTGTTTTTTTTAAGATTTTCAGTTTAGTCCCTGGTAGTTTTGAACTGTTAAGACTATCGTTAAGACAATTTTCAATTATTATAATAGGATTGTCTTAACAGTTCACGTCATATCTATTAAGACTATGTATAATTGTATTTTTGTTTTTCTTTTTTATTGTCAATAGTATTAATCAACTATCTTAATTAGTCTCTTGCCTATTAAGACAGTCGTTAAGACAATCCCACGATTGTCTTAACATGTCTTAGTCCAATTTTTGTTAATTTAGTTTTAATTAGTTAAGACGAAAATCGATTGTCTTATTTAACTTTTGCCTATTAAGACAGTCGTTAAGACAATCACTAGATTGTCTTAACAAGTCATTTTTGTACTTAAACAAAAAGGAGAAGAAACGTTTTGGTCTTATCTGTGTTGTTACTCGCGTGTCTTTACACCGTGGTCGTTATATATACTTACATATACACACATTACCAAGTTGAATCGCTGCCCAAATTTTTCCAACCATTTTCGAATATGAGACCAGTTCTGAGTAGATCGTTACAAGCCCGTTATTTTGAACCGCTAATCACAACTTTTGGTTGAGTTTTTGGAAATTCGATTTTTCAAAAAAAACCCAATCGTTTTCTTCATTGTTCTTGGGATTTGCAATTTTTTTCTTTAAAATCTATAAATAGGTTGAGATTCACAGTGATTAGGAGAACAACATACTGAAATTTGAGAATTTTCTGACAATTTTGAATTAATTCAAATTTTTAATTAATTTTAATTAATTATTAATTCCGAAAATTTCGAATTTTGTTAAATTCTTGAAATTTGCTGTGTTAGAATTATGGTGTGTATTTGTGTGCTAAAAAGAAGGGTAATGGTTGATAATTTTGAGATCGTTAAGCATAACTTAGTAGAATATATTAATTCGGATGATTGTGCCTTTGACCGGTTTAAGCCTTGGATCATATTTTTGAACGAGCATTCCCTCATTAGTACATCTATAACCTTGGATGCTCCGTTAAAGATTAGACCTCTTAGGGTTATGTGCACAACTGCTGTGGTGTCTGTAGCCTCAAGATCCTTCTCCTTCTCATTGAACAACACATAGTACGAAGTGAATGAGTCAATCCTCAAGGGTGTTTTAAATCTTCCGACAGATAATTTTGAAGCTTTACCCTCTGATGCTGAGTTATCCAATTTTTCACTAGTATTCGCTATCATGGAATGTTGGATCTTAATAATCCGAGGAAAAAGAATCTGGTTCAAGAATGGGTTGTTTTCTTTGATACAATCTCCAAGGTATTTGCCAACTCCAGAAAAGGTAACTTCAATCATATTTCACATATGCTGCAGTGTATTGGTTATGCAGTTGTTCACAACCGCAGAATTGGTATTGGTAAGTTAATCTGGAATGTGATTCTTAACCGTATGTCCAAGGCTAGAAAGTCTTTTAATGATGGTAAGAAGGTTGAATGTTTTTACCCTAGATTTTTTATGTTAATCTTTAATCATCTGATTTCTAATGAGCTTCAAGCATCCTTTCGCAATAATCCATCTGTATTGTCTAGAAGACAGTCCAAGAAGTTATTCACCTTTCTGGATACTAGCAGAAAGTTCCTCAACATTCCTGTATTCATTACACCTCATCTGGCACAATTCATAAATTTGCCAGTCATACCTGAACCAGCACCTCAGCAACAAGAACCTATACTTGAAATTGTTCCTGAACCAGAAGCTCAACCTTTAGTGGATCAAGCCACTCCAATTGGGACTACGGAAGATATTGCTGCACGGGTATTAACATCTATCTCTGAAACTGCTTCTGCATCTCAAATTATTTCTGGAACCCAAGTGGTTGATAGGTTAGACCAAGAGGTTGTAGAACCACAATCTCTATCCCATGTCTTAGAGCCAAACACAGTGTCTTCTCAAATCTCTAAACCTAAATCCAGAAGTAAATTGCCAGTAATAAGAAAAGAGAGAAGTAGTGCTGAATACAAGTGATCCCACAGCTCTGCCTCCACTAAAGAAGAGAAGAAATTTACTACTTGAGGCACCTGTAAGCCCATCCATATCCTCCCAAAAGGATATGGACTTTGAAATGGCACACGAACAGTTACTGGAACCATTCTATCAACAGGATTAGTCCATTGAATTTCGCCAGTCGGCCATGGCTCCCTGTACAGAGTCAAGCACACCCCTGTTACTCACAATGGGGGAAAACATAACTCTAGATTCTGATGTTGCTAGGGACACTTTACAAGGAGAGCACATAGGAATGGAAACAGTGCCTACCATAGTTACGGCGGAGGGGCCTTCACAGGTCTACGAGGGAAATCTTGATTCTTTGCCATCTATAATAGAATCATCATCTCCCCTCTCAGGTGGAAAATACCTGGATCCCTTAAGGGAGTTTCCACTCGCAGTTTAAACTGGAGAAAGTGGAAGGCAACTCAGTCGTTCTATCACTGAAGCAATTCAGATATCAAATCCAAATGAGATAATAGAACTGACTGGGGATAGGGATTTGCGAACTCCCATTGCACCACCACTGACCTCTCAAGAGGAGGCTAGGGTGATATTATCTGCAGGTACATCTTCCGGAGCAGCTAAGGAAATTGAGAGGAGTGATGTAAGGACCTCCTCAAAACTGAGTGATACACATGCACTTGAGGTGTGTGACATAGTGAAATTCAGGTGAGTGCACACACTGACACATACACTCTCTCATTGCTACAAAAGATAACAGCTCTACAAAAGAAACTTGAGGAAACTGAATCTGAAAAACAATTCTTTAAAGAACAAGTGGAGGAACGGACTTCTTCCACCTCTGTCAACAATCAACTCACTGTGATCAAAGATGACATCAACAATATAAAAACCACTGTCACTCCAACCCTGAACACATTACTACAATCCAACACCCAGGCAGCCTCTGAAAGACCAGATATACTGATTGCTATTGATAATCTCTCAACAAAGTTGGATGATCTTCAGAAAGAAGTACATACCAATGCTGCATTCTATGACAGTAACTTTTCATATCTTGAAAACAAGTATGACTACATGTATGAAGGACTGGACCATTTGTATAACATTGTTAAACCCACTCATGTCATTACACCTGAACAGAGGGCGTACTTCGAAGGTAGTGGGGATGGTCAAACTACTGAAACTGATGCACCTGATAAAACTGTAGAGGATAACCCAACTAAGGGGGAGAAGCAGTCAAGTGGCAAGGGGGAGCAGACCAGTGGAAGTGTAAAGGGAAAAGGTATATCTGAGGATTTATCAGACAGTGCTTACTATTCTGGAGAAGCTGATGATATTGATGTTTTTGCACAAATAGATGAACCAGAGGGTATAATTGGTGAAGCTGAATATCAACTAGAAATTGATCTTAGTGAATGGACACAACAGCCACCCATACCAGAGTTTGATAAGAAGATAAAAGAGCAGGAAGAAAGTTTGAAGTTGAAGGAAGAAAGATTAGCAAACACAACTCAGATTTTGGACAAATTAGAAGAAGTTCACAAGAAAGAACAAGCTGAAAAACAACGCAAGCATCGTATGGATCTTGAGGCAAGGAAGCTTGATGTTCTACTTAAGAGTGGTCCGAAATGGGATGAAGCTAAACAGATTCTGAATCTTCCATAACTTACTACAAACAATGATGAACAGCTTCTTAGAATTCTTCAAATGTATAAAGATGCTAATCCAGAACATCAGCCGTACACAGATGTATTAAGGAATGAAATCACTAGAATTAATGCTACATTTAACTCTTTCAAAAAGGAATTGGTAATTGTGTCTCCTGTCGAAGTGAAGGTGCTTTTCAAGTATCATTAAATTTTCTGGAGATGAGAACTTTGTCTGAGTTATGGGTGATGACACCAAAGGTATCAACATTTAATGAGCTGAATGTATTGTTGTTTGAAAAACTCAAGGAGTTATCTCTCTTTCATATCAAGTCAAATTCTTGAAGGGTGATATACTTCAGTCTATTATTTTTGATTCGGAGCACATGTACAATTATACTGCTAGTCATTTGGTGTGGGTTGTAAAGATGCTAAGAACCACTGGATTTCGTGCTAAAGACAAGAAGGAAGCTGCTGATGTCATTAAATCTTACCTTAGTACAAGAGACAAAAGGTATCAACAGAGAGTGAACAAACAAAAGGGATTTCCTCCTCAACCAGTCAGACCTGAAGGTATGGCATCTGAACAAGAACGAGCTGTAGATGCTGATTTAATCTCAAAGCTGAAACCGTGAAATGAAGAACCAGAAGAAGGAGAATTTAGAAGGGAAGATAACCAGAAGTGAAGACCAGCTCTACATGTTGTATTTTTAGAGCCTTGATAGATCAAGATAGGATAATGTTAAATATGATCTATCTAGAGGATCATCTGTCTTGTACTTATCTTTATGTTTGAATCTGGAAATTGTTATAAATACCAGAACTTTTTCATTATTTACTTAGCACTTACAATTTTATCTTTTACTAGTTTAAGTTGAGTTAGTTGAGTTATTCCCTAGGAATTTGCTTGTTATTTTCTAACAAACAAATAGGGGGAGATTGAAAGGCATATGACACAGCCTATTTGTAGTTAGAGGACTCAACTCAACTTAAATTAGATTGTAATAAGTAAATAAATAATATAAACTGTACAGGAATCTCAGAATGTTTAATCAGTCAGAAGAAAAGGATTAAAGTCAATCTGCAGACTTGAAGATTTTCTACATTGAAAGAAGCTCAGACATCTGATCAAGCCTCAGTGAAGGATTTGACAATAAGTGGATTCATTTAGAGTGACGGAGATTTCTACAGTGATAATGTTAGTACAGACAGTGTGAAGAATGAGGTTTTAAGAGAGATGAAAAAGAAAGAGGACCACATTAAAGTCAGAAATGAAGAAGTATCATTGAAGTTAGTCGTTCATGAACCAGACAGGACATCGAACGTCAATAGAAAATTCAGTGGTATTTCCTTATTAATTTCAGTGGTTCAAAAGTATATTAAGACAGTTAAAGGATTTATGATTATTCTTTTTTAATTTATTGAATCAACTAATTGATTTAATTAATAGATTAATTAAATTAGAATAATTGTATAAGTTTGAATAATTCAATTAAGATAAATGATTTTACTTAAATCATTTATTCTTGAAAATTGAATTATTAAGACAATCACAGTGGTCTTAAAGACTGTCTTATTGGTACTAAAAAGACTGGTCTTAACGACAGTCTTAATGGTTTAATGGTTTATTAAGACAAGCTGTGGAGGTCTTAACGACAGTCTTAATGATTTAAAGGATTATTAAGACAAGCTGTGGAGGTCTTAAAGACAGTCTTAATAGATCAATGAAGGTCTTACCGACAATCTTAATGGGATGAGCTGAAGTTCTTAATAGAGTAAAACTGGTCTTAACGACAGTATTAATGAAGAGCTGTTGGTCTTAATGGGACAAAAATGATCTTATTGATTGTCTTAAAGCAGAGATATTTCAACAGAAAAAGGCAGAAGACTCAAGTGTTTGTATAAAGATCAGAGGCGGCCAGATCAAATAACAGACAGAAACATAATATCAAAAAGAAAAAGAACCCAGCAGACATCTCTCTCATCTTAAGGACTTCATTCAAGAGCATTTAATTCATAGAAAATCAAAAGCTTACAGTTTGTAATATTTGATCCGTTCAAGCTTGATTACTTGTGACTCTTGTACAATTAGCAAGTTTTTACTCCTAATCTATATCTTGATTTTTATTAACAAATCTAGAAGAATTCATGTCGAATTTTCTAATTTATTTTTATTAACTTGATATAACTCTGTATTTATTTTGTAACAACCCTCAAGTTTAATATATTGATATATTTAACTTGAACTTTGTTTCATTTAATTCCGCACAAATTTGTCTAAATCGAATTTAAATCTAAAGGACAAATTTTGATAAAAAGTTAAGATTGTATTCAACCCCCCCTTCAACAATCTTATTGGACCTAACAATTAGTATGAGGCCTTTTGGGAGGAGATTGTAGAGTGGGTTTCAACCCAAGTCCCACATCGATAAGATAAAGAAAAATTATCTTGAATATAATCTGCCAAACAACTCCATTAGTATGAGGCCTTTTGGGAGGAGCCCAAAAACAAATCCGTGTAGGCTTGGCCACGACCCAAAGCGGACAATATCATACTAATGTGGAGTTAATGGGTGTTGCGCGACCCAACAAGTGGTATCAGGGCCGATGGTGAAGAAGTTGATCATGGGGTTGCGAGCTGCAAGTTGTGTGGTATGGGAGGTTCTCTAGAACCGCGATTGGAGATCTTGGACGGCTTGTGTCGAAAGTCTTCCTGATAATGAGCTGGTCGGGCGGCGTGTCCCGCAAGATGAGGAGCCACAGATGAATAGCGGCGGTATAAGGGACACAAGATTGGTGGTTCTTGGATTGAGAGAAGATTGTAGAGTGGGTGTCAACCTAAGTCCAACATCGATAAGATAAAGAAGAATTATCTTGAATATAAGCAGCCAAACAACTCCATTAGTATGAGGCCTTTTGGGAGGAGATTGTAGAGTGGGTGTCAACCCAAGTCCCACATCGATAAGATAAAGAAGAATTATCTTGAATATAAGCAGACAAACAACTCCATTAGTATGAGGGCTTTTGGAAGGAGCCCAAAAACAAATCCGTGCAGGCTTGGCCACAGCCCAAAGCGGACAATATCATACTAATGTGGAGTTAATGGGTGTTGCGCGGCCCAACAGATACATTTTGCTAGTGATCCTCAATCGAAGTCAAAAGGTAGCAGTGAACTAAACTCTTAGACTCTTAGTGGCTCTTAAAAACACTAATTGCTTTCTCTCTCTCCTCTATTTTAATTTTAAGAGCAACTAGTAGCTCTAAACTTATATTTTATTAGTAAAAAATTGATTTTTCTCTCTCTTTTATTGAATGTTTGTACTAGTAGAAATGGAAGATGAATAAAATATGAAATAAAGAGCAATTATAGGAAATATTGTTGGCGTTGATACAGATTAATGTAATAACTTGCTAAAAATTTAATTGTTTATAATATATTTAGAAGTAAAATAGGAGACTCTTGGAGATGCTCTTAATATTGCACTGAAAAGAAAGATCAGCAAACAATGTTCCAAGTTAAATTCACAGCAGCAGGTTCCATTTTCCAGGAAAGGAAACAGTCTCTCCCTAAACAATCCAGCCCAGAAACTAATGTAAACTTAATGTGTTATTTTACATAGGCAACTATTGCAAGAACTAAAAAAACAATTACTTAAATATGGCGCAAGCCACACATTAAATATAGAATTATTTTATATATGAAAATTTATGAATTATAAAATATGTGATTTAAAAAAATAAAAGTTCATTACACATTTTATTATATAAACATTAAAATAAAATTATATATATATATATTAAAATATATTTTCGGTTCGGTTAATGAGATAAAACCATAACCGAAATCAAACCATTATTTTGGTGGTTTTTTAATTTTATTTTTAATTTCGTTTTTTGATTTTTCTGTTCAATTAGAATTTTTCGATTTTTTTCTTCACCTCTACTCTTAATATATTTCTACAGTTGTTAAACTTTACCCCCGTAGTCTCGCTAATGCTTCCATTAGTGACTATGGTAATTAATTATGTATTCTTTCACATCTCTTTATACTCCGTACGAATGTGCTACAGGTTACTTGTTCCATGACAGTTTCGAAATTAATCTTGCTAAAATGCGAGACTTGCTGTCAAATATCCTGATCAGTATAATAATAGTAGTAACTATATCAAACACTAAAAAAGTAAAATAATTGTTAGCCAGAAAACAAGTGGATAAACAGTGATGCAAGTGATCGATATATGCCAATCTTGTACGAGAGATTTACCCCATACTGTTCATTCAACTTTAAACAGGCTTCTTTATTAAAGTAATTCTTGATCATTATTACTCAAGCATGGCTTATCTTTAATTGTACCTCTCCTGAGATATTGTCGCCAGAAACTAATCTACTCTAGTCTCTAACACAGCTAGTATGCATGCATGATGCAGTATATGTATTGCATGTAATCATCTTATTTGTACTAACAATACACCAATATTTATATGTATCTGTAATTGTATTAGCTTATATCATCTATGATGTTCATGATGTAGAGTGGGTATCAACCGAAGTCCCAGATCGTTAAGATAAAGAAGAATTGAGTAAACGATGTTAATGGTAGAACAAGCAAATGCACATGAGCCTTGGCAGAATTAATAGTGAGATCTTTACTTCAATTAAAACTGAATTTCTTTACTGATCATAGCTACCACATCAAGATTGGTATTTATAATTTATAAATAATTTTCGAAAAGAAGTGGGGATTAGTTCTGTTATGGTTCCGCCACAGGAAGACCTCAATCATATGTTTAATTTTCCATCGAGGCTAATGTTTTTTGAAATAAATTATTCATGCAGGTAAAGTAGGTAATAAATAAAATTATTTTAATGCAAAATATAACTACTAAAGTACTCTTTAAGTGTCAAATAAGTGGGATTCGCTGTTGTTTTGTTTTAACACTGTTGACTGTGTAATCGATCCAATAATCAGTATCCACATCATGTGTGTTTGGTGCACATATGTATTTATAGTATTATCTTCAGAAATTGATTTCAGTATCAAACAAATAGTAACAGTGGTAGTGAATAAGTAGTAGTATGAGACTGGGAATCCATTAGCCCCTCCATCACTTTCTGGAAATGCATGAAGATGACAACCACTAACTGTCAAATATTGAATAAAGTTGGTTCATTACTCACTCGAGTCAAGATCCACCTATCTTTCAAATTGACTCCTCGCCTACACCTTCTTTTATGCATATATATATATGGGACACACCACAAGTTCCTTGTTTTTCATGCCTTTTTCGACTCCACCTTTTTCATTTTTCCTCTACTGAATTGATCTGACCAATTTTATGTTCACAAAAACAGCAACACAATCACTATCTATACATTTCTTTTTCATAACAAAATCACTCACGAAATCAGATTTTAAAATGACTCCAAGTTCAAAAAAAATGAGGGAATTATTGTTTATTGTAGGAACTAGAAATAAAATTTAGTAATTTACTCTTTTCAAGGACCAAATGAGGGTGAAAATAGTAAAAGGTCGGTAATTTTATCGTTCACTCATAAAGATAAAGGGAGTGTTTGGGGAACTTTTTTTCAGAATAAGTGAACTTATTTTAAGACAAAGTTAGAGATTCCTAACTTTCCAACTTATTTTTGCAACTTATTGAATCTCAAACATACATTAAATACTTGTATAAAAAAATAAATTTAAAATATAAAATTTTTACCCGAAAATATAAGTTCATAAATCCGTAAAATAAGGTGAGTCAAACACGCTCAAAATGTACTCAATTGTTTTTTTCTCTGGAATCGTATGTTAAAAGCATAGAGCAAAATGATTATGAGATTGTTTATATATATACTTATAAGCTAGCTTGTAGTATACAATGTATACTGAACAAAATTGCATAAAGATGTTAAAACAATCATACGCGGTGGAACGTTCTTTGGAATTATACTTGTTAAAAAGTGAAAAAAAATTAACTAGTAAAAAAGACATAAACCCCGGCCGACACACACACACTCGAGCCGGCAAGCTGACACTGTACACCAAATGCTGCAGCAGCAGCAGCAGCAGCCAGTGTGGTCAACTTGGCTACAATAACATTAACATGGCCTAATTATATGGGGTCCCGGTCTATGCAACGGTTGAGGTTTAAAAAAAATAGACATCATATCGCACAAAGTTTATGTGGTACAGAGAAATTACCAAAATGTCTCTGTTTTTTATGTGAAAGCAGGGGGCATTTTGGTAATTTCTCCGTAACGCAGAAAGTTTCTGCGGTACGATGAACAATAGATTTTTGGTGTGAAAATAGGGGGGCATTTTGGTAATTTCTCCGTATCGCAGAAACTTTCTGCGGTACGATGACAATTTTTTTTAAATCACAGCCGTTATGGTTGATCCTGTTAGTATTGGTGCCCTAGAGTCAAAACAATCAATTGTATTTGTGTTTGAGTGATTTTATATATTTGATATATATATTTATTATTGGCTTTATTTACTGCGAAATAAATAAAGTATAATAAATGTCCTTGGAATCTTGATACAAATTATGTAGTTGCAAGTATGTGACTTGAACATGAGATTATATAATGATTGTATCATATTCTTAAATGTCCCTAGCCGAGTATTATTATTACTTAGGACAATAATAATACATTAAGGCTAGTATGTTTATTGACAAGATGACCACATCTCATTGGTCATAAGTATGCAGATACTAAAAGCAATGCATAGGTAACTGTACGAGTACAGGGTACTGGACAGACCCACCGTGAGATACATCATGGTAAATAATAATAATAAATGTGTCATATGTATTATCACAGTGATAATGGTGTAATGATCCTTAGACCTGAAGTCGTTATAATTCTACATGAGAATTAATATATTTTGAATTCGTCAAAAGTTATCTTTAGCCGGATAATGATAAAGGTGAATATCGGATATATTATGAATCATGTGAGAAATATGAACGATCTAGATGGGATTTAAATCTCCTGATAAAGGAGTGATATTATCGGCCTCTTGTTTGAGTGAGACTATGAAATGCATGGCCATGCTCAAATGTTGATTTGATTAAATAGTCTACTCATCGATCAAGAAAATTGAAGATTAAATTATGAAGAGGATGACACATTACATGCCTCGAGTTTAATCTATAATATCATGATTTAAAGGGATTATATTACATAAAACATTAGTTGTAAAAGGTTGATTGAATCGTTGATTTAATTATTGTTTAATTGGGTAGCAATGACGTGTTACTAGACGCCGCTCATTGTTTGTAATTTTATTAGAGATTAAAATTATTGCCAATTAAATAATAACCTACAGGGTCACACACAAAGAATGTTTAAAAGGGAAATTAATTTTTTCATAAATTTAAATTAATAATAATTTAAATTATGAATTAAATTAATAATAAATAATAATTCGAATTTTATAAAATTAATTAAGTGAGACTTGATTAGTTAAAGATAAAATTTGAAGGTGTATTTTCTTGACTCATTGATTAATTAAGTATGACTTAATTAATTTATTTGAATAAATAAGATTTATTTAAATAAAAGTGGCCTAATTGTTTAAGGCTCCACTTTCCTTTATTTCTCTTTATAAGTCAAGTGTTGGCAAGCTTTGGAGGATGACCACAACTGAAAATTTCAGTTCATATTCACAAGAGAGAAATTGAGTTGAGTCAAGAACACATTCTTGATTATTTGTTTTGGCTAGTACCTAATTCCGTGGCAAGATCGTTCGACGATTCAAGCAAGCATTCGTGTGTGGATACCGGTGGAGGAGTTGTAATTTCGGCTCTGGAAATCAAAAAGCTAGGACCTCCATTTGTCATCCAAAGGAAAGCTTAAAGAGGTAAAAAATCTTGATCCCAAGAATTTTCATACCATGATCATCATTTTATACATGGATCCGGGACTTGGAATTCGTTTTTAATTGTTATTTACGTCATTTCCGTTGCGTTATTATGCCCGAATTCCAACAATGGTATCAGAGCTACATGTATAAAAGGATGATTTGGTGTTTTGTTCTTGAAAATGAAACATACATGAATTTATGAAATTTTGCCATGCTTCATTTTAACATACAAAAGGTGATCTATAAATTGTTATAATTGTTTGTATGATGTTATAAATTGTTATAACATGTTTTGGATGATGTACTATATGCTAGATATGTTAAACACATCATTAGGATACATTTTAGAACTGATCAGAACAGCTGAAAACATTCTGCAAAGTTTCTGGCGCTTCTGCAATATTCTGGGAAAAACTGGTATAAAAAGCTGTAACGCATTACTGTCATGCGTTTTACCAGATTTGTACAGTTGTTACGCATATTGATAATGCGTTTCGTTAGAAAAATACAGGTACTGCGCATGATAAAGTTGCGTATCAGGAGCAGGCAGACTCAGTAGTGGGCAGATACAGTCTGTGCGCTATAATGAAATTTTAACTTTTTCTAAATTTTAAAATTTCCCTTTACTTTTCCTTTTACTTTAGAAAAGAAAACTTATTGGTTTTAATCATTATATTCCTAATGCCTTTAATGATTAAAGTTTTAATAATTGAATATTTAAATTATGAATTTATATATTATTATTAATTCAAAATTTTATTAATTAATTTAATTTCGAATTTTGTAATATATTTAAATTATGAATTTGAATATTATTATTAATTCGAATTTTATTTTAATTAATGCTTTTAATAATTGAATATTTAAATTTCGAATTTAATATTATTATTAAATGCGATTTTGATTAATTTTAATTTTAAATTCGATTTTAATAATTAAAATTGATTTTTTTTTAATTCCTTTTTAAATAATTAGGTATTTAAATTAAGGAGTTAAATATTAATCGTTATATATGATGTGATAATGATTAATGCGATGTCTATAATTGTTATATGAGCATGGTGCATTGGTTATGGCCTAAAGACCCGTAGAATAAATGTTGTAATTTTATTTATGGTCTGTAATAATTAAATACGACTTGCATGTCGTTATTCTTGTAATTATTTTATCTCGAATGCAACTCGAGTTCTTTTGTAATGTATTTCAAAACGAGCTTGGAGGCAATCAATGGAGGCTTTGGAAGCGATGAAGAATTTTGTAATAATTAGTTATTACAACCATAGATTGACCTTGATCTTTTCATTAGCTCGAAAAGATCGCATAGGATCGGGCCATAACCATTGCACGTTTAATTTTGCGTAACTGCACTTTACATATGATGCATGAATATATTAGATATATGAATGGATGCATGGATGTATGGATATTTTAGAATGTATGTATTAGATACGACACATATGCCATGTTTAAAGAAGATAAAATCTGTAACGATTTAAGATTTAAACAGACGATCAAGATCGTTAAATTTTTCTAAAAATCCCTTAAGAAATATTAAGTTAAACAGATGCTTTCCAACAAATAACACTCATTAAATCCTAGATCATTGAGGAGTGGATTTGCCAAAGCAAGGGCTTCTCTTTTATCGTGGTGAGATGTGATTAAGTAAACAAGCTTACTTAAATTGTTAATGTTGGGTCCAACTTAAATAAGTCGTCATAATAGGATTATGAACTTATAAGCATAGAGTTTAGTGAAATCTATTAGATAGATCGGAGCAATATGTTGTTCACTAAGCTATCCAAGAGTTATATACGATATAATTGACATAACGGTCTACCTAAATAATCATATTTAAGAGGAAAGCCAAAGCTGACTTAAAATATGACGAAATATGGATCTTGGCTCACTAAGAAAAGGTTTTATGGGAACCATTTTCCGAATTGATAGTAAGGGCTATTAATTTGATAAAAATAGTGGGAGGTATATTACGAATATGCTATAAATCAACTTGAACATAATTGGTTTTACGAAACATGCAAACTAACTCATTTTATGCGCTTTTACAAAATTGTAGATAATAAATGGCAAACAACACAAACCACTTTTCGATACGATCAGTCCTAGAAAAGGAAAAGCTGACAGGGACAAACTTCCTAGATTGGTTTAGGAACTTGAGGATTGTCCTCAGGCAGGAGCGAAAGCTGTATGCCATTGAAGTTCCTCACCCAAATCCTCTTCCTGCTGGAGCCACACGTGCCGAGCAAAATGCTTATCAGAAGCATTTGGATGACTCAAATGATGTGTCATGCCTTATGCTTGCATGCATGGCTCCTGAGATTCAAAAGCAACATGAGTTGATGAATGCTTTTGAAATAATTGAGCACCTCAAAAGCATGTTTGAGGGACAAGCTTGCCAGGAGAGATATGATACTAGCAAGGCTTTGTATGCTTGCAAACAGGGAGAGCGAGACCCGGTTGGACCACACGTTCTTAAGATGATTGGGTACATTGAACAACTAAGTACCTTGGGCTTCCCGATTGGTCCGGAGGCTCAAATAGATTTGATCTTACAATCACTCAACAAGAATTTTTCTCAATTCGTTATGAACTACAACATGAATGAGATAGATAAGACACCCACTGAATTGTTGGGCATGTTAAGAACTGCTGAAACCAACATTCAGAAGGAATCTCCTACTCCCATGCTGATGGTGAACAAAGGAGGTGCCAAGGGGAAAAGAAAGTGGAAGGGCAATAAGAAGAGGAATGTGTCCAAATCTGCTGCCAATCCTAATTCTGCTCCCAAGAAGGCTACCAAGCCCAAAGGAGGTGTCGAAAAGGGTGATTGTCACCACTGTGGTAAACCGGGACACTGGAGGAGAAACTGTCATGCATATTTGGAAGAACTTAAGAAGAAGAAGGCTGCTGGCCAGACTTCTGCTTCAGGTATTTATGTAATAGAAGTCAATTTGTCTACTTCTACATCTTGGGTATTGGATACCGGATGTGGTTCTCACATTTGTATAAATGTGCAGGAACTGCAAAGGAGTAGGGCACTGGCTAAGGGAGAGGTAGACCTACGAGTTGGAAATGGAGCAAAGGTTGCTGCTTTGGCTGTAGGGACGTACCATTTATCGTTGCCCACTGGGCTTATATTAGAACTTGAAAACTGTTTGTATGTGCCTTCTATTTGTAGAAACATTATTTCTGTTTCTTGTTTGGACAAGAAAGGTTTTTCATTTACCTTTAAAGACAATGGTTGCTCTTTTGGTTTGAATGACATTACCTATGGTGTTGCACAATTATTTAACGGTTTGTATGTTCTTAATTTAGATACTCCTATCTTGAATGTAAATAACAAACGACTTAAGACTAATGACTCAAATCAAACATACCTTTGGCACTGTCGTCTAGGCCATATAAACGAGAAACGCATTTCCAAGTTACATCAAGATGGTTTCTTGGATCAGTTTGATTTTGAATCATATGATGAATGCGAGGCTTGTTTACTTGGAAAGATGACTAAAGCTCCTTTTACCGGACAGGGTAAGAGGGCCACCGTACGACTAGAACTAATACATAGCGATGTATGTGGTCCTATGAGATCGATGGCAAGGGGTGGCTATTTCTACTTCATTACGTTTACTGATGATTTCAGTAGATATGGATATGTGTATCTTTTGAAGAACAAATCCGAAGCATTTGAAAAGTTCAAAGAGTATAAGGCAGAAGTAGAAAAGCAAATTGGCGAAAGCATAAAAACTCTAAGATCTGATCGAGGAGGTGAATACTTAAGCCATGAGTTTAAGAACTATTTGAGGGAGTGTGGTATTGTATCACAACTAACTCCTCCTGGAACACCACAATGGAATGGGGTTTCTGAAAGGAGGAATCGTACCTTGTTGGACATGGTGCGATCTATGATGAGTCAAGCAGATCTTCCAATTAGTTTCTGGGGTTATGCCCTGGAAACGGCTGCATATACACTAAACCGTGTTCCTACTAAAACGGTTCAACAAACTCCATATGAGATATGGACAGAGAAACGGCAAAGCATGTCCTTTATGAAAGTATGGGGATGTGAAGCATTTGTGAAACGCCTAACATCAGACAAGCTTGGACCGAAATCTGAAAAATGTAATTTTGTGGGATACCCAAAGGAAACGAAGGGTTATTCTTTCTATAGTCCCTCGGAGAACAAAGTAATTGTTTCTCGAACTGCTGTATTCTTGGAAAGAGAGCTAGTCTCTAGAAAAGACAGTGGGAGGAAAATAGATCTCGATGAAGATCGAGAACCACTTGATAACATTGAACCAGAAGGGGAGCATGAGCAAGAAATACAAGATAACATTGCTCAAGAAACACAGGTTGTTCGTAAATCTAGTAGGATTCGCCATGAGTCAAAGAGGAATTATGGATTTCTCTTAACTCAAAATGACGATGTGATGCTCATAGACCAAGATGAGCCTCTCTCCTACCAAGATGCTATGAACTCACCAGACTCTGAGAGATGGCAAGAAGCCATGAATTCTGAGATGGATTCCATGTATGAAAACCAAGTATGGACTTTGGTTGATCCACCTGAAGGGGTAAAACCTATAGAGTGCAAATGGATTTTCAAGAAGAAAATCGACATGGATGGTAAAGTACAGACCTATAAAGCTCGACTGGTTGCAAAAGGTTTCAAACAAATTCATGGTATTGACTATGATGAAACCTTTTCACCAGTAGCAATGATAAAATCCATCAGAATTTTGCTTGCAATAGCGGCTTACTATGATTACGAAATATGGCAGATGGATGTCAAAACAGCCTTCCTTAACGGAAGCCTTGAAGAGGATGTGTACATGACACAACCTGAAGGTTTTGGAAATCCAAAGGATGCCGGAAAGGTATGTAAGCTGCATAGATCCATTTATGGATTGAAGCAGGCCTCTCGGAGATGGAACATCCGGTTTGATGAAATAGTCAAAGGTTTTGGCTTTATTCAGAACGTGGATGAACCATGTGTTTACAAAAAGGTTAGTGGGAGCCATGTGGCATTCCTAGTATTATATGTCGATGATATATTATTAATAGGGAATGACATTCCTTCTCTACAGGCTGTAAAGACTTGGTTAGGACAAAGTTTTTCTATGAAAGACTTGGGCGAGGCTACCTATATATTAGGGATCAGGATCTATAGAGATAGATCAAGAAGATTAATCGGCTTAAGCCAGAGTACATATATTGACAAGATTTTGCATCGTTTTGGAATGCAAGATGCAAAAAGGGGATATGTCCCCATATCTCATGGGATAACGATCTCAAAAGAGAATGGTCCTAAATCATTGGATAATAAGGACCGCATGAGTAAGATACCATATGCTTCAGCAATTGGATCTATCATGTATGCGATGATATGTACTCGTCCGGATGTTTCGTATGCTTTGAGCATGACGAGCAGATACCAGTCTAATCCAGGTGAAGGTCACTGGACGGCGGTCAAGAATATTCTTAAGTACTTGAAAAGGACTAAAGATTCATTCTTGGTGTATGGAGGAGAGGAGAAGCTAACGGTAAAGGGTTACACGGATGCTAGTTTCCAGACTGACAGAGATGACTCTGTGTCTCAGTCTGGATTTGTGTTTTGCCTAAATGGAGGTGCTGTAAGCTGGAAAAGTTCGAAGCAAGACACAGTAGCTGATTCTACAATGGAATCCGAGTATATTGCGGCATGTGAAGCAGCCAAGGAGGCTGTATGGATACGGAAGTTCATTACAGTACTTGGTGTAGTTCCATCGATCGCAGATCCCATAGATCTTTACTGCGATAATAATGGAGCTATAGCACAAGCCAAGGAGCCCAGAGCTCACAGCAGAACAAAGCATATACTTCGGAGATATCACCTTATTCGAGAGATAAATGATAGAGGAGATATTCACATATGTAAAGTGCATACTGATGATAATATTGCAGACCCGCTGACTAAGGCTCTGTCGCAGCAGAAGCATGAATGTCACACTAGTAGCATGGGTATTCGATACATGAATGATTGGCTCTAGTGCAAGTGGGAGATTGTTAGTATTGGTGCCCTAGAGTCAAAACAATCAATTGTATTTGTGTTTGAGTGATTTTATATATTTGATATATATATTTATTATTGGCTTTATTTACTGCGAAATAAATAAAGTATAATAAATGTCCTTGGAATCTTGATACAAATTATGTAGTTGCAAGTATGTGACTTGAACATGAGATTATATAATGATTGTATCATATTCTTAAATGTCCCTAGCCGAGTATTATTAGTACTTAGGACAATAATAATACATTAAGGCTAGTATGTTTATTGACAAGATGACCACATCTCATTGGTCATAAGTATGCAGATACTAAAAGCAATGCATAGGTAACTGTACGAGTACAGGGTACTGGACAGACCCACCGTGAGATACATCATGGTAAATAATAATAATAAATGTGTCATATGTATTATCACAGTGATAATGGTGTAATGATCCTTAGACCTGAAGTCGTTATAATTCTACATGAGAATTAATATATTTTGCATTCGTCAAAAGTTATCTTTAGCCGGATAATGATAAAGGTGAATATCGGATATATTATGAATCATGTGAGAAATATGAACGATCTAGATGGGATTTAAATCTCCTGATAAAGGAGTGATATTATCGGCCTCTTGTTTGAGTGAGACTATGAAATGCATGGCCATGCTCAAATGTTGATTTGATTAAATAGTCTACTCATCGATCAAGAAAATTGAAGATTAAATTATGAAGAGGATGACACATTACATGCCTCGAGTTTAATCTATAATATCATGATTTAAAGGGATTATATTACATAAAACATTAGTCGTAAAAGGTTGATTGAATCGTTGATTTAATTATTGTTTAATTGGGTAGCAATGACGTGTTACTAGACGCCGCTCATTGTTTGTAATTTTATTAGAGAATAAAATTATTGCCAATTAAATAATAACCTACAGGGTCACACACAAAGAATGTTTAAAAGGGAAATTAATTTTTTCATAAATTTAAATTAATAATAATTTAAATTATGAATTAAATTAATAATAAATAATAATTCGAATTTTATAAAATTAATTAAGTGAGACTTGATTAGTTAAAGATAAAATTTGAAGGTGTATTTTCTTGACTCATTGATTAATTAAGTATGACTTAATTAATTTATTTGAATAAATAAGATTTATTTAAATAAAAGTGGCCTAATTGTTTAAGGCTCCACTTTCCTTTATTTCTCTTTATAAGTCAAGTGTTGGCAAGCTTTGGAGGATGACCACAACTGAAAATTTCAGTTCATATTCACAAGAGAGAAATTGAGTTGAGTCAAGAACACATTCTTGATTATTTGTTTTGGCTAGTACCTAATTCCGTGGCAAGATCGTTCGACGATTCAAGCAAGCATTCGTGTGTGGATACCGGTGGAGGAGTTGTAATTTCGGCTCTGGAAATCAACAAGCTAGGACCTCCATTTGTCATCCAAAGGAAAGCTTAAAGAGGTAAAAAATCTTGATCCCAAGAATTTTCATACCATGATCATCATTTTATACATGGATCCGGGACTTGGAATTCGTTTTTAATTGTTATTTACGTCATTTCCGTTGCGTTATTATGCCCGAATTCCAACAGATCCAATGGCGCAGAAACAATATGTTATATAACCGATCTATGGTATACGTTTGCCATAGACCGAGAGCCAATTTTATGTACCTAGCTCATATATAAATTGTAGCGGAGTGCCATTTATGCGTAGACATGAAAATCATGAGTGCTGAATAAATATGACATGAAGTTTTTGTTGGAAAATATGGATTTTTAGTCCTATATTGATGAGTTATTTTGAATTTCGATAATGAATGAGACTTGTATGCATGTTTATAATAAATTGTGTTTGGAATGTATTCTCGTTCGCAAGAATTTTCTAATGCATATTTAACTCAAAATGACTAAGAAATAAACGAATTGTGATGATACAAATTTACTCTCTTATAAATTTGAAAATAGAAATTAAATCTTGAATCCCACATTAAAATAAAAAAGACCTTTTATGAGTTTAGGTAAAATCAATTCTGGTTTAATTACAGATTATTTGCATTGACATAATTAATTAATACGGTTAATTAATTAAGAAAATTGTGTATTATAGAAGTTATTATATAACATTTATATATATTAGTCTTCCTCCATCGTAGAAGTCATTATATAACATTTGTACACATTATTATTCTCTCTCTTCCTCTTGGTAATATTGGTTCTCTTACTCTGTTTATTTGACGTCGTTTGCAACCTCATTACAATATATTTTATTCTGGGAGACGATTCGTTCATACATACAATACTGACTAATACGTTTTAAGAAGATAATCACGCACATTGTACTCAAATTTTTGGGTTCTTATTTTCGTTTTAAACCATTTTGTTTTTTCGTTCACTAATTTTGATTATATATTTTACCTTTACACACATACAAAATTATTATATCATTTATGTATTTACCGCTGATTGACTAATAATTTCAACATTTATTTTGTTGATTTATAAATTAAGTTATGTTTGTGTAATTGTGCTAACACAATGAGGTTCCTAATACGTAATTGTTCGTATGTGAATTAAACAAGTTAAGTTGATCGCTTGATAATAACTAAACGCGGTTCAAATTTCCAACATGTTGAGACATTTTTCGAAAATAAACGTGCATGCCTCCTTCGTTCGAAACAATAATGATAACAATTGTTTATATTCTTCATGCATATTGTCACATAAAAGTATTGAATATTACAATATTCTGTTAGGAACCATTTCAATTTCTTAAAATTTTAAACGAATTGAGATGATTAAATGTTCGAATTCTTTTAAATGGATTAGATACTTAATAAATAGTACTTATTTCCTTCTAGATACAAAAAAGTTGAATTTTAAAGTTTTAGGTTAGCTAGCCTGGATATGATCTAGCATGTGGAATACATTGCATAACGTTGTGGAAAGGAAAGCATGAAATGTAAGAAAATTAGTTGGTTTTAAGCCTTTGTAAGTGGTAGCATGGTGGAAGGTCCACTATAAATATTAGCGCTTAATTAGCGCACTTTTCACGTTGAAGCTCAAGTAGAAGCATTCGTGATTGTTTAATGGAGATGCATCACATTTATCTAAAAAAAACCATTGTTTCAAAAGTATCATCAGAATGGAAGAGGACCAAATTAAGAACGCAATGTACCAGAAGCAGATATGCCATTATATTTGTCTCTACCTATTGGGGCGTTACGTGTTGCTGCATATATAGTGTGTCTCTCCTAATTTATTTATAACAAACAGTCTACCACAGTATTTCGATGCTGTATTATTCAACAAAGCAATCAAGATTAGCAAAAATAAAATTAATCCAACAAATATACAGTTATAGTTTAATTATAATTATTCTAAACTGAATTCCATTCTCGTTGACATTACTCTATAGCATAAACTTGCTCAAATAAATCTCATTCGTTGTATATTGAAGCATAAAACGAAAACTGTTGTAAACTTTAAACTTAAATATAGTAAAGATAACTAAAACGAAAAGCTATAATAACAATAAAGGAGCTACTAATAATATTGGTACTTGAACAATATGAGAGAGAGAAAAGAGCAGAGAAAGAGATGCTCGGTGTATCTTTAATTTTAGCACTGCATGCTATTTATAGCAATGAGAAGGAGACAGCAAGGTTACAATTTCTTCACCTATATATTCACAGCTCAACTATTACAAGTTTGACTACTGTAGGGCACACCATTTTTCTTCTTCCGTGTATTGAATGAGGAGTCGTCCATTGATTCTTTTGACAATCACATTTATTCATATTATAACACTCCCCCTTGATTGTCAAATGTGAGTTATTACAAAGATTGACTGCCTCGTTAAAACCTTGCAAGGAAAAACCCAGTGGGATAAAAACCTTGACAAAGGAAAAAGAGTACAGTCTCCCCCTGAATCAAATGTCTCACAATTTGACATCTTGTTGTAGCAAAGATTTTAATCTTCGCATCCCAATATTATTTCGCAGCTTTTCAAATGTTGAAGTGGGAAGAGACTTTGTGAGTAAATCTGCCAGATTATCACATGAGCGAACTTGTTGTACATCAATGTCACCATTTTCTTGTAGTTCATGAGTGTAGAAGAATTTTGGTAAAATATGTTTTGTTCGATCCCCTTTGATGTAGCCTTCCTTGAGTTGTTTAATACAAGCTGAGATATCTTCAAACATAACTGTAGGACTGTCTGAGATACCTGATAAACCACATGATTCTCGAATATGTTGAATGACAGATCGTAACCAAATGCATTCTCTGCTTGCTTTATGGATTGCAAGTAACTCTGCGTGATTAGATGAAGTTGCCGCCATAGTCTGTTTTGTAGACTTCCAAGAAATAACGGTGCCACAATATGTGAATAGATAACCTGTTTGAGATCGTCCAAAATGTGGATCTGACATGTACCCGCATCCGCATATCCAATTAGTTGCGATTTTGAATTATTTGGGAAGAATAGCCCAAGATTAATTGCTCCTCGAAGATATCTAAATATATGTTTGATCTCATCCCAATGCCTTTTAGTTGGATCAGAACTGAATCTTGCTAACAGGTTCACAGCAAATGCAATATCAGGCCGTGTGTTATTTGCAAGATACATAAGAGCTCCAATTGCACTAAGATACGGAAATTCAGGCCCAAGTGCATCTTCATCTTCTTTTCTAGGGCGGAATGGATCTTTCTCAACTTCTAGCGATCGAACAATCATCGGTGTAGTTAGTGGATGAGATTTGTCCATGTAGAATCGATCAAGAACCTTTTCCGTGTAGGTTGACTGATGAATGAATATGCCTGAAGATAAGTGCTCCACCTGTATACTGAAACAAAATCTTGTCTTTCCAAGATCTTTCATTTCAAACTCATTTTTCAAATAGTTAGCAGCATTTGTAATATCTTTAGAAGTACCTACAATATTCAAATCATCCACATATACTGCAATAATAACAAAACCAGATTGTGACCTTTTGATAAACACACATGGACACACTTGATTATTTATATACCCATCATTCAATAAATATTCACTAAGCCTGTTGTACCACATACGACCAGATTGTTTCAAGCCATATAATGATCGTTGTAGTTTAACTGAGTATAAATGTTGAGGCTTAGTTTCCTCTAACTTTAATCCTTCAGGGATTTTCATATAAATATCACTATCAAGTGATCCATAAAGGTAGGCTGTCACAACGTCCATCAGACGTGTTTCCAATTTTTCCATACAAGCCATACCCATAAGAAATCGAAAAGTAACTCCATCCATCACAGTAGAGTAAGTTTCCTGGTAATCAAATCCAGGCCTTTGAGAGAATCCCTGGGCTACCAGTCGGGCCTTATATCTCACAATTTCATTTCTCTCATTTCGTTTTCGTACAAACACCCATCTATTCCCGATGGGGATTACACCAGGTGGTGTTTGGACTGCAGGCCCAAAAATATTTCTCTTGCGCAAGGATTGCAATTCTTCCTGGATTGCAGTTTTCCATTTTGGCCAATCATCTCTTTGTCGACATTCTTCCACACTTTGTGGTTCAGGATCGGAGTTCATAATAATATCACATGCCACGGAAAAAGCATATACATCATCAACCTCACTACTCCCACGATCCAATAATTTTCCGTTATGTACATAACTCATTGAGATCTCATAATTTTCAGGTACCTTTGCTTCTATGGAAGCATGTGCCACTTCAGGTGCAATATCCTCTTCTGGAGGTAATACCACTTCGGATGGTTTTGTCACAGCCACTTCAGGGGCTTGAACCTCTTCAGGAGGTGATACTACTTCTGGGGTTTTTGATGTAGTTACTTCAAGAACATTTTCCACTTCAGGGGCAAGTTCATTCAATTTCCGTTTTCGTGGTACAACATCTTTCGCACCAATAGGTCTACCACGCTTCTGGCGTGGTTTTGAATCACTAACCAATTCTTAAGGAATTGATTTATGAATAGGGATTTCAACCCTGGCCGGAGCATTAACAGCGGGTATATGCGATTTTATAATAAGTCTAGAATCATTAAAAGCATCCGGCATTTGATTAGCAATATTTTGCATATGAATGATCCTTAAAATCTCATATTCACATTGTCTAGTACGTGGATCAATAACATTTAATCCTGATGCATTCCATGATAGTTCAGAATTTAATTTATGCAAAACATTGTCTCCCCCTAATGAAGGAAACACAGACTCCTCAAAATGACAATCAGCATAACGAGCAGTAAACACATCACCAGTTAATGGTTCAAGATATCTTATGATAGATGGTGAGTCAAAACCAACATATATGCCTACTTTTCTTTGTGGATCCATTTTGGATCTCTGTGGAGGTGCAATGGGAACATATATAGCACTACCAAACACCTTAAAGTGTGAGATATTAGGAATTTGTCCAAAAGCTAACTGTTGAGGTGATTGTTTGTGGTAAGCAGATGGTCTTATCCTAATTATACTTGCAGCATGAAGTATTGCGTGACCCCAAACAGATGTAGGTAACTTTGCTCTTAGAAGTAAGGGACGTGCAATAAGTTGAAGCCTTTTAATTAGAGATTCTGCTAAGCCATTTTGTGTATGCACGTGAGCTACAGGGTGTTCGACTGAGATTCCTACTGACATACAATAATCATTGAACCTTGCAGATGTAAATTCAGCAGCATTGTCTAGTCGAATTGATTTAATGGGATGGTCAGGAAATTGAGCTCGCAATTTGATTATTTGAGCAAGTAGTTTGGCAAAGGCTGTATTCCGTGTAGAGAGCAGACAGACATGAGACCATCTAGTTGATGCATCGATTAGAACCATGGAATATCTGAATGGGCCGGATGATGGATGAATAAGACCACAAATGTCACCTTGAATTCTTTCTAAAAAACTTGGAAACTCGGTTTGAAGTTTAACTGGAGATGGTCGGACAATTAGTTTTCCTAATGAACATGCTGAGCAGGGAAGTTCATTTTGAGGTATGACCTTTTGATTCTTAAGAGGATGTCCTATAGAATTTTCTATTATACGACGCATCATAGATACTCCTGGATGACCAAGTCTTTCATGCCAAAGGGTTAGTGATTGTGGGTCTATAATTTTTGGAATGACGATACTGTGAGACTCAATGACTCTAATATTTGTAGCATATAATCCCGAAGAGATTGATTGTAATCTTTCTAAGATCTTCTTATGGCCTGAGGTAATTGAAGTGATAAGGAGATATTCTTTTTCATTCTCACTAGTAGTTTCTACGTGGAAACCATTAATACGAATGTCTTTAAAACTTAAAAGATTTCTAGTGGATTTACTAGAATAAAGAGCATTATGAACTTGAATTTGTGTCTCATTTGGTAGGATAAAACTAGCTTTCCCAAAACCCTCTATTATATCTGATGTACCCGAAATCGTCCAAACATGTGAGCTGGTTTTAGTAAACTATGAGAAGTATTTCTGATTTTGTAGAATTGTGTGAGTGGTGGCGCAATCAGCAATGCATAAATCTCCCATATTTTATGCTGTGCACATATATCAGTGAACAATAATTTTATTAAAGCAAACCATGTACTTAAAGCAAGAACATAAAACAAGTATATAAAAACATGAAATTGAAGCAGATACATAAGGAACATGAATTCGAAGAGATACATATAAAAACTAGTCATCTAAGCCATAATAAAGGTTAGCGCGAGTGTCTAGTTCATTTGAGGTCTTGTTGATTGGTTCATCATTAAAGCTAGCCAAATTTGTTTCCACCCTTTGCCTATTCTGCTTTTTAGATGACTCGTAAAGATCAACAAGATGTCTGGGTGTGTGACAATTACGAGTCCAATGCCCATGAGCCCCACATTTAAAACATATATATCTAGTATCCCCTTCCTCTGGTGCCTTCCTTTTATTTGGCACCTCATTTGGCCACTTCTGGTGACTAGAGTTGTTGTAACCATCACGTTGCCACTTCAGGTGGCCAGAGTTATACTTATTTCGAAATCGACCACGAAAATTTCCACGTCCACGATGTCGTCCATAATCTCGTCCTCCTCTATGCCCTTTCCCATGTTCATTCTTCCGGAATGACGTGTTATGTACTTCAGGTAACTGGGTAGAGCCTGTGGGACGTATCTGATGATTTTTCAGCAACAACTCATTATTTTTCTCAGCTACAAGAAGGAGAGATATCAGTTCACTATATTTCTGGAAATTGCGTTCCCTGTATTGTTGTGCAAAGATTATAGTGTTGGGATGAAAGGTCGAAAGGGTCTTTTCAATCATCTCAGCATCAGTAACTTTCTCACCACACAGGATTAGCTTTGACCTTATTTTAAACAATGCAGAATTATATTCAACAATAGATTTAAAATCTTGTAACCTTAAATTGATCCAGTCATAACGGGCATGTGGCAGATGGACAAGTTTTTGGTGGTCAAATCTATCTTTGAGATTGGTCCAAATGGTGAGTGGATTTTTGACTGTGAGGTATTCAGATTTTAAGTTTTCATGAATGTGGTGCCTAAGAAAAATAATTGTTTTGGCATTTTTTTCAACAGTTGTGGTTTTTCCTGTTTCTATGGTATCCTTTAGCCCGTTAGCACTAAGGTGTAATTCCGCATCGAGTACCCAAGACAGATAATTATCCCCAGACACATCCAGAGCAAAAAAATCTAATTTTGCAAGATTCGCCATTCTCCTTCGTTAATAAAATTTATTTGGGCAGTACCTTCTTCCATAATAAACTTTACTCGGGCAGTACCTCCTTACTTCAACAAAACTTACTCGGGCAGAGACTCGTGCTGATAACGTGTTGTAAACTTTAAACTTAAATATAGTACAGATAAGTAAAACGAAAAACTATAATAACAATAAAGGAGCTACTAATAATATTGGTACTTGAACAATATGAGAGAGAGAGAGAGAGAGAGAGAGAGAGAGAGAGAGAGAGAGAGAGAGAGAGAGAGAGAGAGAATAGCAGAGAAAGAGATGCTCGGTGTATCTTTAATTTTAATACTGCATGCTATTTATAGCAATGAGAAGGAGACAGCAAGATTACAATTTCTTCACCTATATATTCACAGCTCAACTATTACAAGTTTGACTACCGTAGGGCACACCATTTTTCTTCTTCCGTGTATTGAATGAGGAGCGGTCCATTGATTCATTTGACAATCACATTTATTCATATTATAACAAAAACAACATTTTCAAAATAAAGCCCGATTATTGCAAACTGCAAAAATGATGATTTTATACTGTATATTTGTAAGTAAAAAAAGTCAATGATGTTTGACAAATTGTAAGATAAATGTTCGAGATTGAAATGACAATTGATTAGAAGTTGACACTATAGGAGTTGTTGCAGGCTTCGTAGCCTATATAGCCATTCCAGTGAAGTTGTAACCTATATTCGTTTTCTCTACCACCTATGCCGAGGATAAATTAATTAGCCAATTGAATAAATTCGTCATTTTTCGATAAGTATAAGTGGAGATTGCATGAGGAAACCCGAAGATTACAGCCATTACCAAAGTGTCCGCAAGTCCACATCACTTGGCTATTTATCTTAGCCTTCATATCTAATTTTATTTTTCTTAACACAAACTTGAAACATGAAACAATTATCCAACTAATACGTAACGCACGTTGACACAAAATTGATAATTTTAGTACGTATTTCTTCTGTCCGTCCCATAGAAATTAATATTTTATAAAATTCCAAAGTTAAATTAACCCTATTCCGATCAATATTAAAAAAAGCATTAAACATAAAATTCTGAAAATTCAACTAACAGATACAAGTAATAGAAAGGAGTGTTGTAACAAAAACGTGATTTCAAAATTTCAAAGGGGGCGCCGAACAAAAAAGAAGCAAATTTGCAACAAAAAAAGAAAGAAAAAAGCAACTTTTTTTTTTTTGAAGGCAGAAAAATGCAACATAAAAGTGAAAGATTATAATGAGAACGGTGTCCTTCAATTTCAATTCCGCCCTCTCAAGACTTCGTATTTTGCTACATTTTTCTTTGACATCATACGAAAGTGTATATTAAAACTTCATGTGGTTTCATTTATGGCTGTAAATGAATCGAATTGAATCGAATTTTTGATTATTCGTGTATCAGCTTGTTATAAAATTATCGAATTCGAGCTTGAACTTCTATCGAACCAATATATATGTTTGTGTATCGATTCATTAACAAAAATGTTATTCACGAACATGTTCACGAACTGTTCATGAACATGTCTCACGAGCTATTAGTCACAAACGTCTCATGAATAACAGCTCAACATCTCAGGAATATTGCTTATGATTTCATATTCACGAACATCTCAATTTTTTTCTAAATTTTTTTATTACATTAAAATAAAAATAAATTAACGGATATAACCTCGAAAACCAAAAACATACTTCTGGTTTACACTCATAAAGAAGTCAAATTTAGATCATATTTAGTTTATACATAAACAACATTAGTTGTCATTTACAATATAACATGTTATAATATAATTATTTATAATAAAATAATGTACATATTTAACAAAAGAAAATAATAAATAGACAAAATAAATTAACACATTATTTCGTAAACATTCACGTATGAATGGGTTGCATATACTTTATTTACTAACATATTATTTCATTAATATATGTTCTCGAGCATATATATCGAGTTTGTACATGAATTCATTTATGAACCATATTTACGAGTTTATTTACGAATCTGGTTCACACAATATATTAACGAACATGTTCACGAACTATGTAATTGAACTTGTTCGTGAACCTTTGAGACGAACTATATCGTAGTCAAGTTCAGCTCACTTATGAGACGAATTTTAAAATCGTATTCATGTTCGACTCGTTTTTAAATTGAATCGAACTCGATTCGATCTTTTTTCGAATCAAAAATCGAACTGTTTGTGAACGTATCGACTCACTTACGGTCCTACTTACATTATATAAATTTTACATTCAAATTTTAATGTATAATGAAAAAATCATTCCTTTTCTTATTCTCAAGGTCCAGCTAACTAGATACACCAATCTTGACAAACTAAATTTTGAGTTACGTGAAATATGACTTGAGTAAAAATATCACGAAAAATATAGATATATTTTAAATATGTGAAATGAGAAAAATGTCTTAATTCGTTGAAATTCATGCCATGAGTCATGACGGGTATACATTTTCCAAATTTGCGTTTCCCAATTTTTTATTCTTTTTGAAAGGAAGCGTTTCCCACATTTGGGAAAAAAATTCAGCAAGGAATTTTGTTTGTTGCATCTGAACATGCAAGATAAATGTGAAATGAGAAGCTAAGTATAGTCGTATAGAACGTAACGGTGTACAATTTATGACCATTGACTACCTATACGCCGCGTAAGCATGTACATCACGGGATTTCCATCATACGGCTTGAATTTAGCCAACAACTGCAGTTGAGAGGCTGTGCTTAGACGAGCAAATAATTCATAAATTAAGGTTAGCCAAAAAAAAGTTCATAAATTAAATAATTTTAATTTGCAAATATCCGAATGCAGTTTATAATTGTTGACCCGAACTTGAACTTGTTGGAGGCCCATTCCCTAAGTTGGGCCCGAACGAAGGGTCCAGTACAAGGATCATGTAGGAGAGCCCAATACAGGCACGGTGAAAGAGGTCCATCGGTGTCCAGTCCGTTCGTCTACAACGGTTCAATCAATTGTGCAAACCTCAGAACGTGGGACACGTCGTCCCACTCGCCCCACTCTTCGGCTAACCGTCACGATGGAACAAAGTATAGACTGGTCAGGTTTGAAATGTTCATTTATACACAATTAACACCCAACACAAACACTTTACGTTCATCTTACTTTCTCAAAAACCAGTTAACTTATTTTCACGCTGGAGGTGAATCCGGGGGCATCATCCTCGCATTTTTCTTCCTTTGCAGGTCCGACCGAAGGATCCACCCAATATAAACAGGTTCCAACAGAACTAAGTGAAAATTATATTAATTTAAACTCAATTTTCAAATGGACATAAATATTCAGTATTTATATACGCATATAACTGTTATGTCCAGATTTTGACATAGATGATAAACAATTTCAATGGATTAAATATAAGATTCACTTATTTTAATGGAAGTAAATATTGGTTTTGGTTCATTAAGTCCCATCATTTGGGATCAAACTCATACACCAACTTGCTATTATCTCTGAAGACTTGTTATTCGTAACCAGAGATCGCATCACATATGATCCTTGGCATAGGATTGCATTTTATTTATATTTTACCATAGTTGGAGTGGTTCTTAACATTGTGTGATCCTAGCTTTGGGATCGCACCGCATCTAAAATTCTTATTATATTAATATTAAAATTCTTATTAAACAACTCCATTAAAATTCTTATTATGTTATTAACATTGTTTAAAATTCTTATTAAACAACTCCATTAAATGAGGCCTTTTGGGGGTTTTGGAAGGAGTCCAAAAACAAATCTGTGCAGGCGTGACCACAGACCAGAACGGAAAATATCATACTAATGTGGAGTTAACGGGTGTTGCGCGATCCAACACTTTAGTTTTTAATTTTGCTCCTTGTCAGTGATTAAAATGAATAGAAAAATAGTTTATATTTGAAATTGAAGAATATTTAGAGTAATGATTTGAAATATTATAATAGTATAAAATAAAAAAGGTAAAAATTTGAAATTAAAACTGTTTTAAAGTAGAATTATGGTTGGGAATGGCCTCAGAATAGAATACTAGCTAATATCTTCATTCCAACAATTTAACTCATCAAACTTTCAAAAACCTAATCGGGCTAATTCTGATAGCATAGGTCACAACTCGAATTAAATTATTATTTTCTGTATCAAGTTGTAAATTTAAATTTTAGATAAATTAAAGTAAATTAACCAAAATGCAATAATTTAAATATTTTGGATTTTTAAGTATCATAATTCATTAATCATTAGTACACATAATGGACTATTTTACAAACTGAATAAATTATTCTAATTTTCTCGAAACAGGGATGAGGTGTTACACTATTTCTCTAATAATAAATTTAGAGAAAAAGAACTTTTAGAAAAGTTCTTTCCCAAACGCTTTACCTATTTTTCACTAAAAATCGATTTTGGTTTATTTTACCTATTTTGTTTGTTTACGTCTCTTGTGTTTGCGTAAATGAGATATCTAGTGAAACCAGAATTACCTGAGGGACACCCCATGTAACGTTATCCTGGACGCAATAATGTAACGGACGAATACTTCTGTACAAGTACAAGGGACCCACATCGATCACCGTTCGATTTGACAGATGTGAGGTGGGACCCAGCTGACCCTACGTACTTAGATACATGCTTCATAAACATATAATTAGGCATCATGTGACAAATCCAATTCGTCTTGTACAACACAGTGAATAAGACCCATCTCTTCTTCTGTCCGTATCATTAGTCTGTGTGTATAACTGTAAGTATCATAAAATAATATCTTCATTTACAGATTTGTTATTGGTAATTATCTGCTTTTCCATAATATAAATTGATGTTGATATTTTGAAAAAAATAGTTCCTTTTTCAACGGACTAGACTGGTACCACCAGAATTCTGGTCAAGGTGACAACGCCGTTAGATATTTATAAGATGTGGAGTGTGCATTTTCTTGTTTATTAGTCTAGATTTTACTTGTTAGTGTCAACACCGTTAGATTTTACTAGATAGCCAAGTTGGTAGTTTGTCTCTGTCACAAATTTGCTAACTTCTACTACTATTGGGATACCAACAATTTCCTCAAACATATGCTCTGCGCCTATTCCAAATCTTTAGGATTTAACTTTGTTATTCGAGTCGAGTTTGTGCTAAAAATTTATCGAATTCGGGTTTGATGCCCGAATGCGACCAATACATCGAATTGAACTTGAACTCGAGTTAAATTTGGGAAAAAAATGGATTGAATTGAAAGATTTGTTCGATTTCAAGATAAAAAAAAACAAGTTCATATCAACCTCAATCTCTACTGAATTGCCTTGTTCAATTTTAGTTCTACCTAGTCATGCATTCTTGTGTGTAATTTTTATGCATTATATCGTTACTCAAGCAGGCCAACATAATAGGAAGTGTGGACCCCATCAATTCCCTACCCACTTGTGGTGGGACCAAATGTTTTTGATCAAAATCATGACAATGGGCCAACGGTTCCATGTTTATCTTCCCCTTACACATGCTCTCTCTCTATGGGGTTGTACATATATTTTTAATTCTAGTACTCAATAATTTTGTAAGAGCACAACCACACATCACTTCCATTCCCAAATCAAGTACTAGTAGAAAAGATGTAAAAAATCTAAACATACCATCAAGACTGAAGAGAATTAAAACAGAATTTGGGGAGAATTTTCAAAGATTGTAAAAAATAAAGAGAAATGGGGTATAGAGGTTGTGTGCTTTTTCATCTTTTTATAAACATCTTATTGTTCCTGCTTGCACAAGCTGCTGCTTTATGGAAACTCAAATGTAAATGAACAATCAGAACAGACCAAAGTTACAGTTTCATACTTCTCTAAAGCTTTATATATATAATTATAAATGTAATATAAGGTACACTATTATAATTTAGAATTAAACAAATCCTAATAAGAATTAGGACTTCTGAGAAAATAAACTGGCAAACAGAGAGCTAAGGCCAGAAAAGAAAGAAAAAGTAGTGAAAAAACAGTTTTAGACAAGCAAGTCATTCAACCCTAGTATAACTGAACCATCAAAGCACCACCAAGTCCACCATTACAAAATCAGCAAACTTTAGGCCAAGGTGTGTTGGCTGAACTTTCCGACGACGAATTCACATAACATTGCAGCTTGAGGTGTTTTCATCACTGAAGTAACTGGTGTAGGGATCTGATGGTGGTTGCTGATATGGGTAGTAAGGATGTGGGGGCATGTAATTCACGGCCGGAGGAGGTCTTGCGTACATCATTGGGTGGAATCCTTCGCCATTTGGGCGTTGCTGGTTCATCATAGCTGCTGCCATTTGTTGTTGGTAATAGGGGTTTCCGGCCATCGCTTGAGGGCCGCCACCACCTGGAAAGTAACCACCAGGAGCACCACCATTTACTGCCGCAGCTGGCAAGCCTTGAACTGCTGCTTGCATGTTACCCATTTGACCCATCTGGCCCATAGGCATACCATTCATTTGCCCCCCACTACCACCGTTTGCACTCATACCCATCATGTTAGGCATAACATTTACACCACCCTGCTTTCCTCCATTACCATTCATTTGGTTTCCACCAGGAGCCCCACCACCACCACCTCCGCCACTATTATTTTGGCCACCACCACCACCATTAGGCTTGCCACCGCCATTCTTGGGAGGTCCACCTCCACCGCCTCCCTGATTTTGATTGCCTCCATTATTTCCACCACCGCCTTTCTTTCCACCGTTGCCATTCATCTGAACAGGAATATTTCCTCCACCACCTCCGCCGCCCCCACCTTTCTTGGCATTTCCACCACCATTTCCTCCATTATTACCACCAGGAGGACCTTTCATAAGCTGTGGTGGAAGCTGGCCAGGCTTCATACCATTCATCATCATCATACCCGGAGGCATCTGCCCACCGCCTTGACCCATCATAGGTTTCATCTTATTAGGCGGAGGAATATCATCCAATTCATCCTCCAGATCATCATCATCATAATCATCCTCATCACTATAATCCTCATCCAGATCATCATCACTAAACTCATCGTCCTCCGGCAAATTAAACTTCACTGCCTTCTGATTCGGGTCCTTGCCAAACGAAGGAGGCATCTTCATGTCCTTAAACTGAGGGGGCAACTTCATATCTTGAAACCCTTTCATCTGCTGCAACTGCTGAAGCTGCTGAAGTTGTTGCTGATTAGGCATTGGCTGTCCACCCTTCGGCTGCTGTTGGTTATTTCCGCCTTTCTGAGGCTGCTGCTGCTGCTGCCCCTTGTTATTTCCGCCTTTCCCATTATCAAGCTGCGCATTCTTCTGAGGCTGGCTATTGTTATTATTGTTGGCTTTTGGAGCACCCCACATCTCAGCATGTTTTCCATTCTTTGTAAGCTTCTTGATCAGGGTAGCTGCATCTACACTACCCGAAACCGTAACCTTCCCCTGTTCCGAGTCTATGGTGGTTTTGTAAACACCTAAAATTCATTCAAACAAACCATTCATCAAAACACACATATTTCACTATTTCACTACACAATTACATAACCATATAAATCACAATCAATCCCAATTTAACCTCATCCAATCACAGATAATTAGATAAACAATAGTCTGACTAAAAGAGTATACAAAAACAAACACAGAAATATAGATGACTGAATATTCTACAAAAAAAACAAAACAAGATTCTAAATTATAAGGAGGGTATGGAATAAATTGAGCATACCATCAATTTTCTGCAAGATTTTCTTCACTTTATGCTTACATCCATCACAGTGTATATTAACTTTAAGGACACAAGTCTGCATGTACAAGCCAAACACAAAATAATTACATCAGTCAAATAAAGATAAAACTAACAATCAAAAAGCCATTTGCCATGAAAAAGATCTAAAAATATAGAAAAAGACACAAAAGCAAAAGCTAATTGCACTCCAGGGAGGTTGAGTTGTCAACAAGCAACACCAATATTAGCAAAGATTGTAAATTTACAGATAAAGATTCAATCTTTTTGTCTTTGCTAACTGTAAAAACTTGTACCAGCTAGAGAGAAAGAGAGAGAGGAGAGAGATTGAAATGAGCACCTGAATTTTCAAGAACTCTTCTTTACTCATAATGTAATAGGGAGAATAAACTTCTTGGATATAGATCTGACTTGAGGGTTGAAAGATATAATCTTGACAAGAATTACCAAAGAAACTAAACAAACACTTGTAATATGTATGTATATGTTATATATGTTGTGGGAATTATTGTAAGAAAAATACACAAGGGGGGGTGTTGAGTTTATGTTTGAGGAGTGTGTATTTCAGAGGCGGTGGGTGGAGACATTAAAAACCTCTCTGGTGTGTCTGCTTTCCTCTATTTCAGAGTTTCTTAACACAGAGAGAGAGAGGGGGAGGAGAGAGATGGGAGAGATAGGGGGAGAGAGACAGTTTGTGTGTGAAGGGGAGAGTAAACAAAGTAGACAGGCACAAAGTGAGAGGTAGTCTTAAGGGGTTACCTCACTCATTGTTTAGGCCCTTTATATATACTAGTAGTATATACTAATATTTGTGTGTGTGTGTATTGTTTTTTTTTTTTAATTTACCTACAAAACTCACTTGGCTTCAACAGCTTGGCTTCCTAAATTGGCTTGGCTTCTTGGCTTGTGGCAGACACTATGTACATACATTTTTGTATGGTGTAACATTGAATAAATTGCAGCAGCAGTGTTAATTATCTGGACTGTCAGATTTCCTCGCCAAATAAAACTTAGCTTACTCAGTTATAATACCACTTAAAGTGGTGTCTGAGGAGGGTAGCTGTACGCAGACCATGCCCCTATACAATAGGGAGGCTGTTTCCGAAGGACCCCGGCCATTACAAATACAGAAATACGAATACATAAAGGAAACCTAATACAAACTAAGAAACTCACGCAACTCACGCACACGCAGGAGTCGAACCCCTGACCTCCTTCAAAGGAGGTCAGTGGCTCAACCACTGCACCAACATGTTGTTGGCGTCAGATTTCCTCGCCAAATGTGGGAGATTAATGGATTTGGTCTGTGCAGGATTTTAGAGTAGCCTAGCTAATACTCAATTTTTTTCGATAGTTTAGTGGTTATCTTAATGCAAAAAACAATAAATTAAAAAAATTAAACACTGTAATTTAAATTTATCTTAAGCTTGATTGATTAGTTTTATTTTAAAAAAATTCTAGCTACGAAATTTGTTAAAATTCTTGGCTAAACGAGAGATTCTAATTTTTTCGATCTTAAATTCGAGAGCTAACTATCGAAACTTTAGACAGTATGAATACATAATTTTGTGAAATAATGCACGCATGTGTCTGGAATATGATGCAGGGGATGGGTTATGATAATTTGTATGATGCATAATAATTAACAAGATTTTATAGATATGTTATGTTTAGATAATAAGATTCAAGAATAGAATTGGGTTGGGGTGATGTGTCCATTTCATGGCCAATTAATCTTTGGCCCAACACCATGAAACAAATTTTGTTTTTGAACCCCATGAAACAAACTAAAACATACCAATATTGAGATAGTACACCTTCAACTTTCTTTTCAGGCTGATTAATGCTTGAAAGTTATAATAACAAAGGATTCAAACTTATGGAAAATGATATTTCCAGAGCAGATATCATTATCATTATGTTATTGTTATTTTCAATTTTTGCATGTAGGGAGGAAGATTGTTCTGGAAATAAAAGATTTGCTCTGGCAGTAATATTTAACAAACTTATACTTCCTCCGTTTCAAAATGAAATTTTTTTTAAAAAAATTACACATCTTAAGAAAACACTAGCGTAATACAAAGCACGGGCCTCTATATAAATATTTCTAATTTTGTTTTAAAGAATAAGGTAGCAGGTGGTTTAATAATTTCTGATCTGGAAACTTGTAAATATGAAATTGTAATATGAGTAGTGAGTGATATGTGTTAATAGTGAATTCCAATATGAACTGTATATAGACGCCAATAATAATATTGTTGGGTATGATGGACAAGTCTGATTTATGAACGGGGACCGTGTAATTATAAATTTGAGAGATTAAGATGATAATTTTTATCTTTCCATAGTGATAGACACTACTTTCATATCAACACAATCGTCCACAATTAGCCGCAAGCGATAACATACTCATTAAAATATGTTAAGTGAAAATGACGTATTCATTTAACATCTTAAGAAAACATTAACATTAATTACATGATACATTTCCTCTTATGTCCATTATAAATGTATTGATTTTTAAGAATAAGAGCTACTGTATTTTATACTTTTGGTCATTCCTTATTAATAGCTATACAATTTTCAAAAAATAATTTACATTGAAAATTGGAAATGAACATATATTATGAAATTTTTTTTTTCTCAAAAGAGACTAATTGTGAGATAGAGGCATGGTTGTAAAAATCGGTAATCGGTATAAATCGATTGAGGTGCCGATTTAAGATTAATCGGGTAATCGGGGATTAATCGGAGTATTAATCGGATATTATAATAATATTTAATATATTAGTCTAATTTACAATTAAACCTATCATTTAAAATAAATTAACATGATTAATCGGATTTCAAAAATCGAATCGGTTGGTTATCTTACAGAGGATTAATCAGTTGAATCGGGGATTTTTAGAACCATGGATAGAGGGAGTAATAATTATTACACCTAATTTTCTTTTAATGGCCAGGGATGGCAATTTGTACCGACCCGATGGATACCCGATCCGTTTCGACCCGAATGGGTCCAATCGAACCCGAAAATTTCGGGTTTGGATTCGGGTTTGGGTTTGATTTTTAAACCCGAATCAATTTCGGGTCGGGTTTGGGTTTTGGCAATACCGACCCGAACCCGACCCGAAAACCCGAAACCCGTATCAAACCCGATCCGAACCCGAACCGACCCGAAACCCGAATTAATATGTGTTATTATTTCTATTATTTTATACATAATATTTAACATTTAATATATATTATCTATTATTATTTATATTAAACATTTAATATGTAATAAAAATTAAAATATTTTATATATTAATGTTTTATATTATTTTTAATATAAAAATATTTATTTATTTTTTTTTTTTTTTGGGTTTCGGGTCGGGTTTCGGATCCCGTTAGTATCCAACGGGTTCGGGTTCGGGTTTATAGTTTCGGGTTTTTTCGGGTTCGGATTCGGGTTCGAGTTTGATCAAAAAATTCGGGTTCGGATTTGGGTTTGGCAAAACCCATTTCGACCGACCCGATTGTCATCTCTAGCCAGATATCAACAAGTTATGTTGATTAGGACAATGCACTCGGTTCACACTGAATCAGAAGTAACCCACGGACTCAATTAGACACAAGAATGCATTGAAAATGGTGTCAACAATTTAAGAAATATGCACTTTTTGCAAGCAAAAGCAAAATTTCCATAACCATGTAAATAATTTAGTACCCTACATATTGAACTTTTCAGGATTTAATATTATGGCTAAATTAGGTGAAAAGTAGGCTGAGTATTATTAATTAAATGAAAATATGTACACTTTCTTTAGTGAGGAAATAAAGATTAGTCATCTTAAAAGTCCAACTCATAATAATGACACCCTCTAACACCTTGAAGGCAACCTCTCTATATTTTAATAAAATTTGAGAATGGTGCAAAAGTGCCAACCCATTCTCCCTAATTATGTATGTATAAGGTCCCATGAGTCTCAAATCCATTAGGTTAAGAAATGACATTTTGTCACTTCCTCTTCATTATATGTTGTAATTTAAACCTATGGTAAAGTGACAAATTTTATTACTGTAACTCATTTGAACCCTTGGTTTTTGCTGCTGTCACATCTTGAATGTTGTATTATTAACACTAGAATATGCATTTCCTTCCCAAGCTTCTTTCTTTTGGGTTTTTCCAATCTTTTTGAGTCTTCAAGATCATCTCTCTCTCACACTCTTTTTTCCCTTTCAAGTTTTGGAGGGAGGTGCATGTGGGAAAGAACTAGTCTATATATGAATGTAATGCATCCAGATTTGATTTTACATGCTTTATTCACCACCACTGTGTTCTAAGGAAATGCATTAAGCTATAATATTATGCAATGGCATTGCCATTTTATGATTAAAGTAACACATGTGCGCCACTTCTTGTTGGGATGACTATTGAAAAAAATGAGAACAAGCAGAAGACATACTGGGAAAAGAAAGGAAAGCAATGCAAAAAGTCATTTATTTATATTGTGTCACTTTTCTAAGTTCTAAACCTTGTTCGCCATAACTGCATGTATAATGTTCTCCTTCTGCAAACCTCATCTCCCCACATGTCACTTCTTTTCCCAGATGAAATAGGCTCAGACGAGTCTGGTTGCTAATTGTGTCGAAACTAACGCCCTAAAAAATATCGAACTTATAATTATTATTATTTAATATTAAATGTGAAATATATGGTGTGAAATTTTTTTTTAGTTAAATATATGTGACATCATGTTTACATGTTTATATGGTGATGTATGTGTATATTTGAATTTTTGTGATTAAACATTTATTTAAATTATGCATTATTGATCTTTGAAATTTTTTTTAAAATCATCGGAGTATTTAAAAATCCCAAAATATTTTGCAAAATCATATTTGTATATTCATTTAGTTTTAAAAATTATTGGATGAATTATTTTGGGTGTTTAAGTATTTAAAATTGATTTTAAGAGTTTTATTGTATTTAATGGATCAAAACTTGTAAAATTCATATTTAAATCATTTTCGATCCTAAAAATATGGGGATATTTGTAATTTCATAAACTATATTTTAGAAATTTTAAAATTATTTTTCTACTAATTATCCGATTAATTTCGATTTTAGAAATTGATTTAAAGTGATTTTTATTTGTTTTCAGCTAAGTGAAATAACAAATTTCCATCCCTAAATTCACTTATTTCCCCCCAATTCAGATAGAGCAGCTTTGTTCTTGTTTTTTTTCACGCAGCTCCTACATTTCTCTCCCTCTCGCGAATCTCTCTACAACCTTTCCCATCAATTTCTCTCCTTCACCCCTCTCTCTGCTCAACTATACCTATGTATGTATATATCTGCTGTGTTGGTGTGGCTGCTGCGCGTGATTCTTGTGCGTGGCTGCTTCGTGTATAAGAGTATGTGCGTGTAAGGACAGTCGGGTGTGGTGTGATAATACAGTAGTGCCAGATTTCTAGAGTTATAGATCCATAAATGTATGTTAAAGGACTAAAAAAGATAATAGGGATAGAGATCAGAGAGAGATTTAGAGAGAGAGAGAAAGAGAGAGAGATTGAGAAGTTTGTTATATTTTTCATAAAACTGAAATGTTTACAAATTGGAGATATATATCTCTTTACTGAATATACTAAAAACAGAATTCTCAACAACTTTTCCCGCCAATAGGATTTTGAACACCTTTCCCACCTTTTCTTATTTGAAAACTTGACAACTAAGCTCAGCCACATCAGCATCTTGACAACTCAGCATCCTATCATACCATCCCCCATCTAAACGAGACTTGTCCACAAGTCTCATGGCAAAGCTGTTAAACCTGGAAATTTCTGCACAAAATGCTTAGCTATCTCCCAAGTAGATTCATGATCTTGCAGACCTCTCCACTTAACCAAATACTGGACCTGAGTTGCATTACTGACTTTAACTATCCTCTTGTCTAACACCTGTTCAGGCTGCAAATCTGTCTCTCCCTTATTGAACCAAGCAGACACATTATCCATGATAAGCTTTTAGCTGTGAGACATGAAAAACATTATGAACCTTATATGTATCAGGTAGTTTTAACTTGTAGGCCACCTTCCCAATGATATCAATTACCCTGAATGGTCCATAATATTTTAAAGCTAGCTTTTGATTTCCCCTGAATTGCACAGTAGTCTGCCTATAGGGTTGCAGCTTCAGCCAAACCCAATCTCCCAACTGAAATAGTCTATTTGATCTTCTCTTATCAGCCTGTTGTTTCATACGATTTTGGGCCTGCACCAAATGAGTTTTAAGGACAGCAATCATTTGTTCCCTTTGCTGCAAGCTCCTATCTACAGTGGCTACTTCACACTCTCCTGGCAAATAAGGCAAATGTAATGGTGGAGGCTGACTGTAAACCACCTCATAAGGAGTCTTTTGGATTGAAGTACGGTAATGAGATTAAATCACCACTCTGCCAATGGTAACCATAGTGACCAATCTTTTGGAGCATCTCCACACATACACCTCAGATAGCATTCTAAACACCTATTCACCACTTCTGTTTGGCCATCAGTTTGAGGATGGTAAGCAAAAGACAATAGTAGATCAGTCCCATGTATAGAAAATTGAGCTTTCCAAAACTGACTTAAAAATACTGAGTCCCTATCACCCACAATGGATCTAGGCCATCCATGCAACTTGAACACATTATTCATATAACTCTTGGCTACTTGAACTGCTGTGAAAGGATGAGTCAAAGTCATAAAGTGAGCACACTTGCTTAGTCTATCAACAACCACAAATATAACATCACAACCATGAGACTTGGGTAGCCCTGTAATAAAATCCATAGAGACATCTACCCATACTTCTTGTGGTATTGGTAAAGGTTGCAAATAATTAGGATAAGGACTGTTGTCATATTTGGATGCCTGACACACTTGACACAACCTCGCCACCTGTTTAACTTCTTTAGACATCCCAGACCATTGAAAAATAGCTTTTATTCTTTTGAGAGCAATGTCTCTGCCAGAGTGACCCCCTTCAGGTGAAGCATGTTGCCAAGAAATGATTTTATCTTTCAAAGATTTGTCTGGACCAATCACTATTTTCCCATTTTCCTTACTAAGCCATTTTGCACAGTATACTTTTCCATGATTTGTCCTTGCTCTAACAGAGTTTTAATATCCAGTAATTTCATATCATAACTGTCTTTAATCATTTGGACCAGATTTGAATCCACCACAGAAATGGCAAACAACAATACCTCAGCTCCTTGAACTCTAGATAATGCATCTGCAACTACATTTTTTATACCTCCCTTATATTGAATTTCATAGTCAAAACCCATCAATTTGGAAAGCCAAAACTGTTGAAAAGGTGTAGATATTCTTTGCTGCAGAAGCCATTTAAGACTTTTCTCATTTTTCTTAATGATGAAATGTCCTCCCATCAAGTATTGTTCCCATTTTTGGACAACACACACAATGGCCAGTAAATCTTTCTCATACACAGACAGCTTCTGCCATTTTGATCCCAAAGACTTACTTATAAATGCCAAAGGATGATGTTCTTGCATCAAAATTGCTCAAATACCAGTTTTAGAGGCATCTGTTTCCACAATAAAGATTTTATTGAAATCAGGCAAAGCTAACACTGGAGCAGTGCTTAAAGCTTCCTTTAACCTTTCAAAAGCAACCTGAGCTTGTTCACTCCAACCAAAACACCTTTTTCTCAGCTGATCAGTCAAAGGCTTACTAATAATGGCATAATTTTAATTAATTTTCTGTAATATCCAGATAGCCCCAAGAAACTTCTGAGCTCCTTCACACTTGATGGAATTGGCCAATTAACAATTGAACTGATCTTTCTAGCATCAGTTTCTACTCCATTTGCTGATATAAAGTGGCCCAAATATTCAACTCTATCCATCACAAAACATCACTTGGTTTCCTTGGCATATAAAGAATTACTTTTCATAAGATCAAAGACCTGTGCTAAATGATGCCAATGCTCCTTCTTGTTCTTACTATATATAAGAATATCATCAAAAAATACCAGCACACTTCTTTAATAATGGCTTGAAAACTGCATTCATCCAACCCTGAAAAGATGCAGGAGCATTTGTAAGCCCAAATGGCATTACAAGGAACTCATAATGCCCACTATATGTCTTGAAAGTTGTTTTAAAAACATCCTCTGAACACACCCTTAACTGATGATAGCCAGCCCTTAAATCCAATTTACCGAACACTGTAGCACCTGCCAATTCATCAATAAGCTCATCTACTACAGGTATAGGAAATTTGTCTTTTACAGTCTTCTTGTTAAGCTCTCTGTAGTCTACGCATAACCTCCAACTACCATCCTTCTTACCCACAAGTACTACAGGAGATGCAAATGGACTAGCACTTGGTTGAATAATACCTTGCTGCAGCATTTCATCAATTAATTGTTCAATCACATCCCTCTGTTTAAGAGGATATCTGTATGGTCTAATGCTGATGGGATTAGTTCCAGTTTCTAAAGGTATCCTGTGATCAAATATACCCCTGAAAGGTGGAAGAGAATCAGGAGCTTTAAAAAGATCAGCATACTTATTTTTGAGCTCAACTAACTCCACATCAATTTCAAGTTGATTCTGCCCTGTATTTGACAACTCCATTTTTTATTCTAGCTGATTACAGGTCTTGTCTGAAATTGATGCAGGATCCTCAATTTTTCTCACTTGTAGGAAACAAAGCTGAGCTGCAGATTGTAACATTCTCACAGATGGAGCCCCCTTTACCACTTTTACTCTTTTCTGTGAAATTCTTCTTAGCTTAACCACTTTCTCTTACCATACAAATTCCATTTCTAATTTCTTAAAATCCCAGTTTATGCTTCCCAAAGTGCTCAACCATTGTACTCCCAGTACCATATCATAGCTTCCCAATGCAATCACCAATACATCTGTAGTAAACACATGACCCCCAAGTTGCCAACCGAAATCTTTAATCACATGTTGACAGGCAATATGATTACCATCTGCAACAGTAATTGCTTGTAACTCAATCTTATCTAATTTGTACTTCAGTCTTTTTGCCATATCCATATCAATAAAGTTGTGTGTACTTCCAGAATTAATCAGTATATGCAGTTCTTGATGATTTTGAACCCTTCCTTTTACCCTCATTGTATTAAAGGTATAATTTCCAGCAAGTGCATTAACTGATATGCAAGGCACACGGTTCTCACATTCAGCACTTTCTCCTTCAATCAAATCGATTTCTTCTTCAATTAACACAGTTGGTTCACAGGGTATCTCAACTGTAAATAATTTTGACTCTGCAAATTGACATTTATGGCCTTTTTCATACTTCTTGTCACAATAATGGCACAAGCCTTTAGCTATCTTTTCAGCTCTAACATTTGCAGGAATGAACTTATAAGGTCTATCCTTATTAGCCACCTGTTGTATGGGTTTGAGTTGAGGTGTGGGTAACAATGGAGCTTTTGTCTTTGAAGAATTATACACAGTAGGAGAAACAGTTTTGGTAAAAGCACCAGAAGTGTTGCTGCTAGATTTAAACATATTATGTGAATTAACCAAAGTCTCCTCTTGCAACCTGGCATATCGAATAGCTGCAGTAACAGTGGTAGGTTTAAAAGCTCCCAAAAATGGCTTAACTGCTGGTTTCAATCCTCCAATAAAACTCTCTAAAACATATGCATCAGGTAAATTGTGACATTCCTGAAGCAACAAAGATCTCAAATTCTCAAATTCATCTATATAAGCTTCAATAGTTGAGGACTGTTGTAGCCTATTAAATTGTTCTACGATACTATGGTTATAATCATCCCTAAATCTGGTAGTTAAATCAGCTGTAAATTCACCCCAATCAACCTGTTTCCTAACCGATAAGTAATTGGACACCCACATCTCAGCCTTATCAGACATATACAGAGAAGCCAGATCTACTCATTGATCCTCAGGAATTTTACACAATGCAAAGTACTTAGCACATTTCTTAATCCAAATTTTAGCACCAATTCCATTAAACTTTGGAAACTCAACTTTTGGATTAAAACCTAAAGATTTAGGGTTACCTCCCTGATTTGCAACTCCAAATTGATCTGGATTTGGAGTTTCAGCAGTATCAATGGTGCGTACGGATGAATCATCTCGGCTTCTTATTATTGATAATAGCTCTCCCAGTTTTGCATCCAGAGTTGCGAATTTCGCATCAAACGTTGATGCCTGATCTGAAATTAGACGATCCATAACGATAAAATGATCGTTGGCTGCCCGAAATTGTTCGTCCATTCCTGAATTTGCAATCGAATTGCTTCGAGTTTGTGGCATCACGTAATTAGCAAATCAATAACGAAGAATCGAACGGCTCTGATACCATTAATACAGTAATGCCAAATTTCTAGAGTTATAGATCCAGAAATGTATGTTAAAGGACTAAAAGAGATAATAGGGATAGAGATCTGATAGAGATTTAGAGAGATAAAGAGAGAGAGGGAGAGAGATTGAGAAGTTTGTTATATTTTTCATAAAACTAAAATGTATATAAGTTGGAGATATATATCTCTTTACTGAATATACTAAAAACAGAATTCTCAACAACTTTTCCCACCAATAGGATTTTGAACACCTTTCCCGCCTTTTCTTATTTGACAACTTGACAACTAAGCTCAGCCACATCAGCATCTTGACAACTCAGTATCCTATATCATGTGATGTTTGAAAGTACTGATGCCTCCTTATTCTTGTTGTCGAAGTGGCTGTGTGCGTGTCTTGTGTATGTTATATGATGGTGTGTGGGTATATGTAATATGTGTGTATGCGTGAGTCATGGGTTTTGCTTCATTGAGTTGAAGTTCGTGTGTGCGTTCAAAGTATGTGTTGTGTGTGCAGTTATCGCGTGCGTGTATTATGTATATGTGTGCATATATGAAAGCGTTGGTTCGAACGGTGGGTTTGGTTAAGTTAGTTGATGCGAGATTATGGTATGGTACTGTGTTGATTTGCCTGGTGCTTTGAGTCTCAGTTTCGTGCGTGTGACATACGGTTTTGGCAGATTAAAAAGGGGTTATTAAATATCTGTAGCTTTTAAATAAAATTGATTCATTGTAATGATGAAAATTACTGTTGGGTGCTAATTTTTGTTCGAATTAGTTATACGATATTATTGGTGGAATTCGTATTTTTAATTTTAGAGTTTTGTATTCGGAATTGGATAAATAGATCGATGTGAAAGAATTGTTCGATTTGGAATAATTATAAATTGTAGTGTTCGCTACTTGTATGACTGTAAATTTGATTTCGGGTATCATTGTTGTTGATTTTGTGTCGGCTGTGTCCGACTGGTAGGCTACCAATGCAAAGGGGATGCCGTCAAAATTTTCTAAAAATGTTATGTATTATTTTACATTTTCTCGAGTATAACCTCTGTGTAATTAGTAGAATAAAATTCAGATTATGTGAATTGTTTGATTCTAAATGTTATGTGGATTTACGATCTAAGTTTCATTGGTTAATTTAATTTCGATTTAATTGATTATAAATAGTGTACATCTATGTATTGTAGTTGGGTTGTAATAGTACAAGGATGCATGTGTGTATGTAGATTTATGACTTGATTTTTGGATTTATGGAGCAAAGTGACGAAAGTTCAAATATTATAAATTGTCAAGTGTTAACTAGTTATTTGGAAAACTGTTAGTTATTTTCTTAAATTGTTTGGGTGCTGCAAGCCAGGGCATTTATTTTCTTAATTGTTTGCTGTAAGTTGGAGTAGCTTTATTTTTCTTTTATTGTATACAGGGTTAAATTATTGAATTGAAAAACAGGTGGATAGTCCTAGTTACGAATACTTAATGCCGAAATTTTCTAAAAAAAATCCCCCGTATCTAAATCTATTTAACTTATTCAATTTCAAATGATCTGAAAATATGCTATGATTGCTAATAGTTTATGGGTATATGACTCACATTTATGTGATTAATATATGATATCGAGTCATACGTGCTAAGTGTTTATGTGGTTTATCTAATTGTACTAAATTATTTTATGAGTATAACCAATATGTACCATATGTGTTAAGTGTAAAGCGTTATAGGACGCGTTTGGGTAGAACAGAGTTAGATGGTTAAGGATTATAGTGGACTGAAGTAGTGCTTTACCTTTATATAGGTACCAGTGAGAGGCCGATTACGAGCTGCTAGTACAAGTGTAAAAGGGAAATTTGGAAAAGAAAGACAAGTATCGGAATTGACGAGTATGATCGAGTAGAGGCTAATGCATAAAGAATTAGAGGCGGATGTAAAGTGAATAACGAGTTGATGTATTGAAATTGGAAACTTCATGTACTGAGACAAGTTATACTATCCCTCACTTATCGTTCAAGTGATGTGAACCCTTCCATTTTATTTATATGTTCTTTCGAATCCGTTATTGCAAGCATCTATACCCTTTCTTTCTATTTTAAATGATGTGAACCTGTTCCTAATAATTATAAGGTTTCCTTCCAATCGTTATGTTAGGGTCTACACCCTTTTCTTTTATTTCCAGTGGAATTTCCCTCAACTGGTATTCAAGTGTTTATTCTCAAATTATTTTACAATTGGTCATTCCCTCCACCTATTGTTTAGGTGTGGACTCTTCTAAATTATTTTAAATAAATATTTTTAATCTTTATTAATATTCCAATACTTGATATTTTATCAGATTCTTCGATACATATCATTCAGGTGTTGATTCTTTTAAAAATTATTTTATTTAAATATTCCTCATTTTTATTAATATTTTAATACATTGTATGTTACCGGATTCCTCAATTGTGTACTATTTTATATTCTCCAAAAGTAATTAAATGATATTTTTAAAACAGAGGAAATCCAAGATTTAAAAATTTATAAAAATCTTTTAGTATAATTCCTGATTATGATTTATGATTGTCCCTCAATCAATACTCTTCAAAGAATGTTTTCCTCAAATTACTGTACAACTATTTATTCTGATATTATTTTTGCTATAATTGAATGTAAATTAATTCGAGGTTTATACTGTCGTTGAAGCATGTGTTGCTCAGTGACGGTTAAAACCGAGAATGAATTGAGATCTTCTTAATTATTCAACTCATTATTGACGGGCCGGTTTGGCAGCTAAAGCCTATGAGTGCTTAGCTGACAAGAATGAGGCTACGAGTAATTGAGAACTTCTTGAATGTTTATTTTTGCGTATTTAAATCACTTAGATTAGTTTCAAAATATATAATGAGATTTTACCAATTCTGAAAATAGCTGAAAAGAATGGTTTATAACCAATGTATTTACTCAAATCTTTTGTTGAACTTCAGAGTCCTTTATTTCTTGATTTCCTTATTAATTGTTGTTCAATTCTAGAACCTGAATAATTTATCTATTCCTTAATTGGTTAATGACTCTTTATTGATTCATGATGCTTTGTTGATTTATGATTCAATCTTGCTGAACTATATTATGTTTAGTTCGACACTATCGCTTTGTTGTTTATGATTCTTGATATCAATTGCTTCCCTGACCCTCTGTCTGTTATAGTTACAAATCAAAATGTCTTGTTTATTGAAGTATATTTTAAAATTCCTTATACTGGGCTGATCTGTTATTAGTGAGTTTAAGGACTGAAAAATGAAATGTTTTAAATTATTAGTAAACGGTTATAAATTGGAAAGCGTAAGAGGCTAGGGGTGGTTCCCCTAGTCCAACACTTTTATTTAGCGTAAGAGGCTAGGGGTGGTTCCTCTAGTCCAGCATTAAAGGCCAATGTGTTGCCTAATTGGGAACCCAATTTCAAAAGAAGGGGGACTTTACGTGGCTGATCACCCGTATTATCCGTAATCAGGAGAATAATACAATCAACTTAAATGTTTTTTTATAAAAAGTTTTATGAAAAGTATGTTTTGTTTGAAAGAAACGTTTTTGAGAAAAAAGTTATGATTTAAAGAAAATGGAAAGTTTTATGCTATGATAGAAATTGAGTTATTCCCTTGAGATAGTTTGATCATTGATATTGTTCATCAATGAAATATTGTAAGATTGTTGTTCACTATACTATGCACTTGCTGAGCGTTCTTTGACTCACTCTTTCTTTGTTTTATCTAACCCTTTGCAGTTAGGTTTAAGGATGATTTACCTATGTCTTACCATTCGAATGAGAGCGATGAGGCATTCTATACATGATAGGGTTCAGAACTTGCATGGACAAACGCTGTATTGGTTTGAGCTACGGATGTAACGGTATAGTGGTTTGCATTTAGAATAGAGATAACGGTTGTAAGATTTTGTATAATTTAGATTCTTGTTTCACACCATAACCTGAGATGGATCCTGGATGAGGGATCATTTGTGTAAATAAGATTTATTAAAGATATATTTCCTTGTAATTGTTTTGTGGCACCAAATCCTGATCCCGAATTTTGAAGTTCGACAAATTATATAGGTCGCACTATATTTAAAGGTAAGTTCTGCGTGCATCTCGCTCTCTACGGGATTACTACTTGTCAGATATATATATATATATATATATAGAGAGAGAGAGAGAGAGAGAGAGAGAGAGAGTTGCACTCCATAGCAAACACCTTATATAACAAACAATAAAGAACACCTTATATCTAATATAATTTAAGAGTTTCGTCATAGCACCCAATACAAAAAGTTGTTATTTATTTACCCTCTAGCAAACCAGTAAAAAAAAAATTGAAAATTTACTGTTCATTGATGACGTCATCAGTCAGTGACGTCATCAGTGAACAATAATTTTAAATTATTTTTTTTACTGACTTGATAGAGGGTAAAAAAATAACAACTTTTTGTATTGGGTGCCCCTGGCGGGGTCAAAGGATCTAATAGATTTAAGGTGTTCTTTATTGTTTGTTATATAAGAGTGTTCTGTATGGAGCAAAGGCATATATATATATATATATATATATATATATATATATATATATATATATATATATATATATATATATGGGTGCCCTTCCATAGCCACCGTTGGTTGAAAAAAGGCCTAGAACCACCAACTCGTACACTGCCGCAAGTGTTCATTGCGGCAGGAAAAAAGACACCTGCCGCAATGAAGGGTTGCGGCAGAGTTTTAATTTAAAAAAACATTTAATTTATGTAGAGTCGATCCCAGGTCCTTCACCAGCGATTACAACAACTTTACCATTACAACAAACAAAATTCTTTGAAATTTTCTTCAAAACAAAACACTATTAAATATTATTTTACGTTATTATACTTTTATTTTTATTATTTATTAAAATTAATAAAAAATGGTAAATTAATACATTATAAAATAAAAAATGTTTATAAAATTTGAATTATTATATAAAATTTTAAATAAATTATTATAGTTTTATATTTAATAAAAGTAATAAATAATAATAAATTAATAAAAGCTGTTAATTTGAAATATAGAAACAAGTAAACGAATGAAATTACGTTTTCACCCTCCAAATTGCTGCTGCAATGATACATAGCGGACGAACTAAAATCTGAAATTAATTTTTTACCCATATTGCTGCCGCAATGAATCATTGCGGATATATTAAAATACGGAATTACTTTTTTACCCTTAAATCTGCTGCCGCAATGATACAATGCGGATACGAGAAGTATACAACCACCCATTGCGGTTTCCGCGACATGAACTAACCCTAATTAAGCACAGAGCTCAGGCGATTTCAGGCGACTCCAGGCGATTTACACACAGAGCTGCGAATGTCAGGCGATCTTCCTCCTCAAGGTATCTTCTAATTGACACTTACACACATACGCATGTAGTTATACATACACACACGCACTACTATATACATGGTTTGATTCATTTTTAACTGTGAGTGGTGTTTATTTACTTCATTTTAGTTGAAATCATGAATTAAATCGAATTATTAGGGTTCATAGTTCGAATTTTACCCATTTTTGGTTTGAATTAGTTTGAAATTAGGGCTTTTACCCTCAATTGAGTTGAAATTAGGGTTTCTCATCTTTAATTAGGTTGAATTAGCTCGAAATGCCCAATTTAGAATTAGGTTTCGAATTATTATCCAAATTTTTATTAAAACTATGAATGCAAGAAATAGAGAAATGAAGGTCTAAAATGCAAAATTATAGAAATAAGGTTATAAAATGCAAGAAATATAGAAATAAGGGTCTAAAATGCAAGAAATAGAGAAATGAAGGTCTAAAATGCAAAATTATAGAAATAAGGTTCTAAAATGCAAGAAATATAGAAATGAAGGTCTAAAATGCAAGAAATAGAGAAATGAAGGTCTAAAATGCAAAATTATAGAAATAAGGTTATAAAATGCAAGAAATATAGAAATAAGGGTCTAAAATGCAAGAAATTGAGAAATGAAGGTCTAAAATGCAAAATTATAGAAATATGGTTCTAAAATGCAAGAAATATAGAAATGAAGGTCTAAAATGCAAGAAATAGAGAAATGAAGGTCTAAAATGCAAAATTATAGAAATAAGGTTATAAAATGCAAGAAATATAGAAATAAGGGTCTAAAATGCAAGAAATAGAGAAATGAAGGTCTAAAATGCAAAATTATAGAAATAAGGATATAAAATGCAAGAAATATAGAAATGAAGGTCTAAAATGCAAGAAATAGAGAAATGAAATTATAAAATGCAAAATTATAGAAACAAGGTTATAAAATGCAAGAAATATAGAAATAAGGGTCTAAAATGCAAGAAATAGAGAAATGATGGTCTAAAATGCAAAATTATAGAAATAAGGTTCTAAAATGCAAGAAATATAGAAATGAAGGTCTAAAATGCAAGAAATAGAGAAATGAAGGTCTAAAATGCAAAATTATAGAAATAAGGTTATAAAATGCAAGAAATATAGAAATAAGGGTCTAAAATGCAAGAAATAGAGAAATGAAGGTCTAAAATGCAAAATTATAGAAATAAGGATATAAAATGCAAGAAATAGAGAAATGAAGGTCTAAAATGCAAAATTATAGAAATAAGGTTATAAAATGCAAGAAATAAAGAAATTGAAATAATTCTTGCATTTCATAACTAATTTTCTCCTATTTGCAGATGCATCCAACTTGTAAAACTCCGGAGAAAATGAAAGACCAGGAACAGTTCTATCTTACCTACCAAGACCAGCACTTTGGGCCACCAATACATTTGTGTGATGTTGCTTTGTTCCCCGTATGCACAGGTAGTCATTGGTTTTTGTTTGTTGTGGACCTTGAAAGAATGAAATTGCTTTTAATTGATCCTCTCCGGGACCATGTCCCTCGACATTGTGACTTACGAAAGGCATACGCCAAGGAGATTTATGTCATGGTAATCTATGCTCTTCATAGTTATCTATTTCTTTCCTACTTATTTCTTTATTCTTTTTTGAATATGTTTTTAATTTTTTGGTAAATTTGTAGGAAAAATTATTGCCGTGCATGCTTCATTTCTTGGAACCTTTTAGATTTGCTGCTGATGGTTTCATAGATGTGAAGTTCATTACGGAACGACCGAAGCAACAAGGCGGCTCTGATTGTGGCGTGTACGTTTGCAAGTATATGGATGCTATACTTGGCGGCATATCATTGAAAGATGCACGGTGGGACCCTATATATGATGTTATGACTTTCCGATATCGCATAGCTTGGGAGCTTTTTAAAGGGGAAGCGCGGAGAATGACTAATGTCGGGTTACAACAGAGGAATCTAGGACTTTAGTTAATTTTGATCTTGTTTATTTGATTGTATTATTATTTTGTTAATATTGCTCTGAAAGTAGTTAGTTGTATTGTTGTATTTATATTGGTTGGGATTGTGTTGATATGGTATTGCTGTGTTTATGTGGTTGAAACAGGTTTTAAATATGTATGGAAAGCAGTAAAAACAAACTCCATATTGCAGTTTATTTTGCTGTATGTTTCTTAGTTTATTCCAGTTTTTCGAATATTAGGAAAAAAACAGGGGAAAACAGGGAGGAGAGAGAAAGGCTCCTGCATTCCCTCCTGCCGTAATGAGGCGTTGCGGATAGGATGCAGATTGCATCCTATCCGCAATGACTCATTGCGGCAGTGAAGATTTAGTTTCCATATTGTTTTCTGTAACTTAATCGGCAGATGTGGCATTCCTGGCCAGGTGGATTAAAGCTTATTGGAACTCTGTAGTTAAACGTGCTTGAGTTGGAGTAATCTTAGGATGGGTGACCTTTCGGGAAGCCCATTTTTTTTCCTCGATTTTTTTTTTTTTTATCTTTTGCTCATAAAATTCAATTTTTTTTCTTTTTGGAAATAAAAATAGTGTTTTTCTATTTTTCGGAAATTTTAGGATTAAACTCTATTTTATTATTTTTAAAAATGAAAAATATATTTTTCAGGAATTTTAGGATTAAACTATATTTTATTCGTTTTTTCCGAATATTTAAATGGAATATTTGGAAAAAGAAATAAATTAATTATTATGTTTGACAATTTTAAATTCAAAATTTGGAAAAATATTTTTTTTCAATTTGTTCGAATTTTAAATTAAATATTACGAATAAAAATTACATTTTCGTTTTTAAGATTTGCACATAAAATATTATGAAATTAAAAAAAAAAAAAGCATTCTGCATCCTATCCGCAATGACTCATTGCGGCAGTGAAGATTTAGTTTCCATATTGTTTTCTGTAACTTAATCGGCAGATGTGGCATTCCTGGCCGGGTGGATTAAAGCTTATTGGAACTCTGTAGTTAAACGTGCTTGAGCTGGAGTAATCTTAGGATGGGTGACCTTCCGGGAAGCCCATTTTTTTTCCTCGATTCTATTTTTTTTTTTTTATCTTTTGATCATAAAATTCAAATTTTTTTTCTTTTTGGAAATAAAAATATTGTTTTTCTATTTTTCAGAAATTTTAGGATTAAACTCTATTTTATTATTTTTAAAAATGAAAAATATATTTTTCAGGAATTTTAGGATTAAACTATATTTTATTCGTTTTTTCCGAATATTTAAATGGAATATTTGGAAAAAGAAATAAATTAATTATTATGTTTGACAATTTTAAATTCAAAATTTGGAAAAATATTTTTTTTCAATTTGTTCGAATTTTAAATTAAATATTACGAATAAAAATTACATTTTCGTTTTTAAGATTTGCACATAAAATATTATGAAATTAAAAAAAAAAAAAGCATTCTGCATCCTATCCGCAATGACTGATTGCGGCAGTGAAGATTTAGTTCCATATTGTTTTCTGTAACTTAATTAGCAGAATGGCATTCCTGGCCGGGTGGATTTAAGCTTATTGGAACTCTGTAGTTAAACGTGCTTGAGCTGGAGTAATCTTAGGATGGGTGACCTTCCGGGAAGCCCATTTTTTTTCCTCGATTCTATTTTTTTTTATCTTTTGCTCATAAAATTCAATTTTTTTTTTCTTTTTGGAAATAAAAATAGTGTTTTTCTATTTTTCGGAAATTTTAGGATTAAACTCTATTTTATTATTTTTAAAAATGAAAAATATAGTTTTCAGGAATTTTAGGATTAAACTATATTTTATTCATTTTTTCCGAATATTTAAATGGAATATTTGGAAAAAGAAATAAATTAATTATTATGTTTGACAATTTTAAATTCAAAATTTGGAAAAATATTTTTTTTCAATTTGTTCAAATTTTAAATTAAATATTACGAATAAAAATTACATTTTCGTTTTTAAGATTTGCACATAAAATATTATGAAATTAAAAAAAAAAAGCATTCTGCATCCTATCCGCAATGACTGATTAAATGGAATATTATGAAATTAAAATAAAAAAAAGCATCGTTTTATTCGTTTTTTCCAAATATTAAATGGAATATGAGTAGACGCTGCCGCAATGAGACATTGCGGCCGTCTATTCTAGTCAATATTATATTCCCAAAAATGACGCCAGCTGACGTAACCTGTCGCATTGAGGCGTTGCGGCAGGGAATCTACTGCCGCATTGAGTCATTGCGTCTAGCTTTCTCAGCTTTTTACGAGGCGTTCAAATTACATTCCCAAAAATTCAAATGTTATTTTCAAGTTCATTAAATTTTGTTTTGAATTTTAAGATTTTTACTCTCAATTTTTTTCTATAAATACTCACTCTAATTCATTATCAACCACCTAAGTTCATTTTCTTCAATTTTTTCTCCAACCTAAGTTTTTCATTTTCTTTATCAACCTAACTTGTCATGGATGCAAAAAATGAAAAGGAGGCTATTTTACAAAAGAAGTTGAAAGAAGCTAAAGTAAAGATCTTGGTTCTTGAAGATCAAGTTATTGATTTGGAGGTGAAGGTTGAAGATCTCCAAGAAACCTTGGAAGAGGCTAAAATGGAGATTGCATATTTGAAGAAATTGTACGGGCACGAAGATCCGTAGAGGGAGAAGAAGGAGGCTACCAATCTACCACGGGCATGGAAATAAAAAAATTGTATTTTGATGTTTTAGCCCCTCCCAAATTATTTATTAATGAATTAAAATCTTGTTTTGTTGCTTATTCTAAACATTTTGTATTATTAGCTTAAAATGTGTCTCAAATTCAATTAACAAAAATATATCTAACGATATTCCTGAAAAATAAAATATAGTTTAATAAAATATAGTTTCATCCTAAAATTCCAGAAAAATAGAAAAATATTATTTTTCATTTCTAAAAAGAAAAAAAATTGATTTTTATGAGAAAAAGATAAAAAAAATCGAATCTTTAAAAAAATAGGCTTCCCGGAAGGTCACCCATCCTAAGATTACTCCAGCTCAAGCACGTTTAACTACAGAGTCCCAATTAGCTTAAATCCACCCGGCCAGGAATGCCACATCTGCTTATTAAGTTACAGAAAACAATATGGAAACTAACTTTTCAATGCCGCAAGGGCTCAATGCGGATATAATGCCTTTTTTTTTTCAATTTCATAATATTTTATGTGCAAATCTTAAAAACGAAAAATTAATTTTTATTCGTAATATTTAATTTAAAATTCGAACAAAATGAAAAAAAATATTTTTCCAAATTTTGAATTTAAAATTGTCAAACATAATAATTAATATATCTCCTTTTCCAAATATTCCTTTTAAAAATTCGAAAAAACGAATAAAATATAGTTTCATCCTAAAATTCCAGAAAAATAGAAAAATATTATTTTTCATTTCTAAAAAGAAAAAAATATTGATTTTCTCTCAACTACTGCATTTCCAAAAAAAATAAAAAATTGCGGCTATCCGCAATGAGGCGTTGCGGATAGAGATAATGCAGTAGCTTTTCTCTCTCCTCCCCTGTTTTCCCCTGTTCTGTTTTTTTATTTTTTTTTTCATATTTTTTTTCATATAATATAACTCATTTTTAATGAAAATTAAAGACTCAATATTTTATCATATCATATATTTCAATATTTTTAATTATTATTATTACAATTGCATGGATTGCATATTTGTACCTTACATTGAAAATTAAGATTACAATTGCATTGATCAAATATTACATAATAAAATTGAAACTAATTGCCAGGACAATTTCTTCTATCATGGTTTGCTCCTACCAACCCACATTTTCCGCACTTTCGTTGTTTGGTTGTTGAAGTTGACGTTTCAATACCACTTTTATATCTTGCCGCCTTCTTTCGTCCCTTAGTTTGTGACATTGGAGGATCGAATATCGGATCATGATCCCAATCTTCTTGAGGAAACGACTCGTTCATTTTTTCGGTCTTATCTTCTTGTGGAAAAGCATTTTCCACGTGACACCTCTCTCGCTCAATCAAGTTCATCACGTAATTGAAACGTGGGACAGAACAACTACCAACAGCGCCTAAATTTTGAAACGATTTGCACAATGCACTATATCTTGATGCTTGTGATTCACCAACATTACCAAGAACTGGAGGGGTATAAGGTAGAGGTCCGGCAATTTTGTTGCCATTTTTTGTCCACCTAGGCTTGATGTACTCCTTCGGTATACGTGTTTTTTGTTTCTTGTCTAGGTAACGGATCATGTGTTTACAAATCATCCCGGAATGTTCAAATTGCCTACAAACACATTCAATCTTTCCATCAATATGGGCCGTCAACCGATAGCTTCTTCTACGATCCTCCGGCACGGTAGACTTCTCAACCAAGAACATTTTAAATAAATGACACCCACCTTTAGCTTTCGTCACGACATAAGATGTACTTTTCAGAAGCTCCTTTTGAAAACGCCTAAACATCTCTTTCGTGTAAATTTCGGATGCATGAATTTCCAAGGATGATTGCAATACTAGTCTCCTTTCCCTTTCTTCGCTCTCGTAATCACTTTTAACCTCCCTAAGGTATTGTGCCTCCAAAGCCTTTTGGGAATTCTCAATGAATTCTTTCAAACCGGTAGATGCTTGCACATATTCATCAAAAAAGGCATTCATTGATTCGCTTCTAGAGGTAGTGGTCATACCGACGGCAAAATGCAACTTTGTGTAAGCACCAATCCATTGATGTCTAATGCGATACATTTCATTTAACCAAACATGATCCTCAAGTTTGTACTTCTCGACCAATTCCACCCATCTACCTTCAAATTCCTTGGGTGACAACGACTTGTACACACATGCATTAAAATCCGTTTTGAATTCCGGATATATGGTGTACAAACTAGATAACTTCTCGGGAAATTTACTACTTATATGCCATGTACAATATAAGTGTTTTGTTTCGGGCATAACCGTGGCAATAGCATTTCCCAAAGCAATATCTTGATCGGTAATTATTGTAGTGGGAGGTTTGTTGTCAACGGCTTCCAACCAAGTTTCTAAAACCCATTAATAAGAAGTCTCGGTCTCATCTCTCATGAGTGCAAATCCAAACAAAATATTTTGGTAATGGTGGTTCACTCCCGTAATAGGTATGAAAGGCATACAATACCTATTCGTTCGATAAGTTGAATCGAACGTCACCACATCACCAAAATTCTTGTAAGCATTCATGCATCGAGGATCAACCCACACCAAACCTTTAACACGATTCTCGTTATCCACATCCACTCGATAGAAGAAATGACCAAACGCATTCTCTTGTTGTAACTTTCGTAATAAGACCAAGCCACACTCCGCATCACCGGAATCAAACACTCGGTGCCGAATATCCCGTATGACATTGCGTACATCTTGATTAGAAAACCCTAAATTTTCAATTCCTCCACATGTATCACCTAGATATTTCATCACTTTACTCGTCTCGATCCCCGATTTGTTAAACAACTCAATTAATGATCGGGTGATCGGATCGATATTGCGTGATGTTTGAAAAAATTGTCTCTTATCCGGTGTTACCATGGCATGATTGTGTTTCAAATCAACCAAAGTTACCTTCCATTTGTTTACATTTACTAGGTGACATACGTACATTCGAGCACGACAATTCGTTCGTGGATCTACATCCCTAATGCGTCGTTTTCCTTTATCAAGATAATCCGATTCCGGTGCTACTCTTCCACCCTTCTTACAAATAAACAAACGGGATGATGGATCATGACTCCGTTGATGTTTATGAGTATTCCTAATTATTATCTCGAATCCGACATTTCGACCATAATTTCTATAAAAACTTTCTGCCTCATCTAATGTATCGAAAATCATTCCAACACAAGGCACAATCTTATTAACATCCGCAAATGTAAAATCACAATTTTCGTTTCCAATATCCTCATCATCATGATTTTTTCCCATCCTAACATCCTCATCATCAACATTTTTTCCCATCCTAACATCCTCATCATCAACATTTTTTCCCATCCTAACATCCTCCTCATCATCAATTTTTTCCATCCTAATATCCTCATCTCCTTCATCATCATTTTTTCCCATCCCAAATTTCTCATCTTTTTCATCATCACCATCACTAATAATTATCTTGTTTTTACCCTTTCCACCATCATTTTTTTTCCCACCAACATCATCAACATTCATTTTATCTTTATGAACATTGTAATTCACTCTACGTTTACGAACAGTACTATAATAATTATCAATATCTACATCATCAAGAAATAATTTACGAGAAACATGATTTTTTTTAACGGGCGGCGTAACATAATCATCACCTGTTAGGTTAAGGGACTTACATAATTCGAGATTCACAAACAACCAATACAGAGCGCGCACAAAATATTTGACGTGGAAACACCCACGTCCCAAACTTGTATTATTAATCCAAACAATTATCAATAATACATCAAAACAATAACACCTTAAAGGTGTCCCAACCCGATACTTGAGCCAACAATGCGCCTCCCCTCGAACAAGAATCTCCTCATTTTGCTCCTCCAATCTTGAGTGTTGCCAAAACCCGTATAGTGACCCTCCAAACCATCCAAACCATCGTTCTTCACCATAACGATGTATCAATCTACAAAATCACGTGCATCAACCACCACGAGTGCTCTTCCACATGTTGAGTCACCCGATCCTTGCTTTCACAATCCTTCGGTCTCCTGAAGAAAAATCACTAGTATCATCCAAATAGTTCACCTGGTTGATCAAACCATTGAAATAGTTGCGATGACCTCTTCCATCTTCTTCCATCTCGAGTCCGCACAGGATTGATCCACGGTGCAAGTCAACCGTCAAATCGCACGTAACTTTGTCTCTACCCGCTTTAGTAGCAATCTCCTTGTCAGCAAATCCTTCATCATGTTCTGCCATACCAATTGAACCTCGAACTTTCCCTCAACCTCATCCATCACGAACCCGAACCTTGGCTCTAGATACCACTTGTTAGGTTAAGGGACTTACATAATTCGAGATTCACAAACAACCAATACAGAGCGCGCACAAAATATTTGACGTGGAAACACCCACGTCCCAACTCGTATTATTAATCTTAACAATATCAATAATACATCAAAACAATAACACCTTAACGGTGTCCCAACCCGATACTTGAGCCAACAATGCTCAAGCATCACCCAAACAATACTTAAGACTACATCTCTTATTCTTTCACCTCCCCAAACAAATACAATATGACTATGTATATATAGCCATCACAAACTTAGCCACCAAGATATCCTAATCATACTTGGTTTCCAATTACAATCCTTATCATACTTGGTATCTAAATATACCATCTATAATAATTATCTAAACATATAATTATTACCCAATCCATATATGTTTTGGATCACCAAAACCCATACCATATTGGGTTGAAACCCAACATCACCATTATGTTCACTAGATGAACTAGAAGAGCTAAATAAAAATGAAGCCATTGAATAGAGCACTAACCTTAATTTTGGATGAATTTTTGAGCTCCAAAACCTTGAAAATCGTTGATTTTTTCTGCTGTTTGAAAAAAATAAATTGAAGAAGAAGACAAATTCTGTTACCTTAAAGAAAACAGATTTCACGTCTGCCGCATTGTTTCATTGCGGCAGAAAGCCTTAAATGCCAACTGCCGCGATGAAACATTGCTGCAGGTGGTTCATTTATTACCAACCACCAACCATAATTAATGCTGTAAAATTTTTCTGAGCCACAATAAAACATTGCGGCAGGAAAAACTACCGCAATGAGTCATTGCGGCAGTAATTTATGATTTTTTATTTTTTTGTTTTATTTTTAAATCTTCAAATATGCATCAAAATAATAAACTATATTAATTTTAACTTAAAAGTATCTTTAATAATGTATTATGGATATTTTTTTACATGTTACGTAGTTTAAATATTGATGGAATGACATGTACATCTCAATCTTAGATAACTGTTGAAAAATGAATCAGGATGGTAACATTTTTTGTTATTTTTTCTATTTAAAATATTCAATATAAATTTTTTCTTAACACTTTCATTCATTTTAACTTACATTAATGTTTTATGCTATTTTTTTCATTTTTTAGATTATAATAATATATATTTCATTATTTTCAAGTTTTGACTTTACATAACATTTTTTTCCTAAATTTGTTTCAAAAATTAATTAATTAATAATTTAAATGTCACGTGGTTGGAAGTCGTTCCCATGTTCATTAACCCGTCTATACACATTTCATATGTTATTATCTATTAATTTACTATTTTTTATTAATTTATAAATATATATATCAAATTACAATAATGTAAAATAATATGTAAGATAATTTTGCTTAAACTTGCAAGAGTGGAAGTTGGTGGTGCGGCAAAATGTTTGTATCATTTGGAAAAGGTCAAGAGTTTGAATCCAAACGAATGGTTTTAATTTTCTATTTTTTATTAAATTTATAAATAAATATATTTCAAATTAATAATTTTAAATAATAAATAAGATAATACTGTTTACATTGCTATAGTACAAGTTGGTGGAGTGAGAAAAGTTTTGTATAATTTCTAAAAGGTCAAGAGTTCGACTCCAAACTAATGCTATGTATTTTTAATTAAACAACTAATAAGTACTGCCGCAATGAACGATTGCGGTAGGATTGCGGCTAGTACTGCCGCAATGAACGGTTGCGGTACTGCTGGTGGCTAGTCCAACCAACGGTGGTTGTGGACCAAACCTATATATATATATATATATATATTAATGATTTAATTTAATACTAAGTTTTTTAGAGTTCTATATCCATACATTACATAGGCAAGGTAAGCAGGTATAAAAGTTTAATCTCCTGAGCTTTAGGACTCTTGCATGGTACAAACGTCAATGTGTTTCATGCATTAGATTCACTGATTAAGTTCTTCTCTGGAGTTGTATTAAAGTTATAGTACTGTGTAAATACAAATGATTAAGTACTGAAGAAAAACAAGAAGTGTACAAGAGTTTGACAAAGACAACAGACTGTAAACGAATGGACACCAACTCATTTTATGTATTTTTTTTTGGCAGAACTCGTAAAAATATTGAGCAAATGAATTCTAGAATTTGTTGGCACTTACTGTATCATAATAGACTTGCAATTATTTTTTGTATCATAATGGACTTGCAATTATTTTTTCCTACAAAAAACAAATGTACTTGAATGTCCAGAAGGATTAAAAAGTACCAGCAAGGAAGGAAAGTTATTGCAAATAAATACAACTACACCATGGTCCATTCGAGTATGACATCTTTTATTACCAAGACCCACCCCACTGCTTGTCATGTTTCATTCACCACCTTTGCTTAAAACAACCTACACTTTATCAACTTTTACCGCATTTCTAGAATTTACTGCTTGTACATGGAATAAACCACTGAATAGAAAAAATAATCACCAAAACATACTCATTTATCAACTCCGCAAAATCTACTGAATTTCCAGTCACACTACCACGGTTAATCGATCAATGCTTATGAGCTAATGTCTGTTGCATTTTAGACTAACATTACGAGTATGAACATGTTCGCCAATATAACGGTGGTTGTAAATGTGTACCAAGTATGAAGACATTCAGCCAATCTCATGGTTGACGGTGGCTGGGAGTCCAGTTTCCCGTGAATTGGCCACAGGTCATACATGTCTAGTATATATGAATTGATCATGTACAGGGGGATGTGGAGAAGAGAGAGAAACGCGGGAGACTTCCAATTCAGAAATATAAGCAAATAATGTTACTACTACTACATGCTAGAAATCTGACACACTGAAGATAAGGCAATTTAATACAGAAGCACAAATATTAATTGCATGCATTTTCACAAGCAACGGTCCCTCACCCAGCACCTCACACATTATGGAGTGAAGAAGGTATACAAAGATACAAATAAAAATTCAGAAACAGACAAATCAACACACTATTAACGTCCACAACTCTGCAAGTCTTGTGAGCAAGAGGAACCCACAACTAGCTTAAAGATGCTCTCAGTTTGGGACTCTTATTGCTGCTAACTTCTATGGCAAAATATTCTTTCTTTGCCCCTCTTTTTGGCTGCTAGTAACATTTCAAAGTAACAAAGGGTACCACTCTACTACCCATAATTTTCATCAAATATATTATGTGAAGCCTATATCTTTGTTTCCACTTCTTTTTTAATCTATTTTGTGTTCTGATATTCTTTTAAGGTGGAAAGTAACTTGCAAGCAAGAGTGAAGAAAGTTAAAAAAGCAAAGATCTTCGGTAACTTGGTGAACAGATATTCCTTGAGAACTGCTTGTTAAGTTGGTCAATCAAAAGCACAAAGGAGAAAGGAAAAAGGCTACGCTTCAACATCAGGAGAAAATAGATTATAAATACATTAAAGTAAAAGAAATGTCTAGACAGAAAAATTTGTGCACCTAAATTCTGCTATTTTTCTTTCAAAAGATGATGGTATAATTTCTTCACATAAACATGTACATGAACGAGGCCACATGCAATTGAGTAAGCTCTTGTATATATACATCCAACAAATGCTACACCAAAGCAGGGGGATTATAACGTACATATACACGGGGACTGCACACAACGAAATTGTAACTGTATTCTACACTCTTCAAAAGAAATCAAAAACCAAATAACCTCTCACTGACCGTCATTATCAATCTTTATCTCCATGAGCTCCTCAATAGGCTGACGGCAGATAGGGCACTTGTTTGATTGAAGCCTCAATGTTTTTGCACACTCAGTACACAAACACTGAAACATGGAACATTTTGTATTCAGGTAATCATAGCAAAATTGATGCATATAAATCAGGAGAACTTGGTATTTCCAAATGTATAGTAGATAATAACAGTTCATAAAAATTTACATCCAAAATACTGAAAGTCATTATTTGTTACTTCACAAATTGTGCAATTATGTAAACTTGTAAAGACGTGCAAATTTTATTATAATTTTTAAAGAAAAGTATAAACCAGCCAAAGAACAACCCTGTGCAGATTTAAGTAATTTCCAGAGAGTATATCTGGAACTTACTTCATTTGAAGTTTCCTCCTCTGATAAGCACACGAGATTCCACATATTTTGCATCAACTTAAGTTAAATTACAAGACAGGTAGGGTACTTTAAAATCCAAGTGGCTGTTCTTTTTATGCGTTATGCCGTTACCCCAGTGTTGTGAACATTGAAAAGTTTGCAAACAACATATCCAACATCAAAACAGAAAACTATTGGTTCGTTCAGAGAAAACCAAAAGACTTGACTGTAGTGCAAACTTGTGCCAATTTAACAGTCTATGATAGATTCGTTCATTTCAAATCATTCAAGAACATACGTAGAACTTGTATTCTGTTAAGCACTTCCCTATATATCTTTACTTATGGAATGTAAATCTGTCACGCACAAATATTTGTAGTTCTTAATACCCCTTGGCATTGAGAAATGATATCTTATATAAACATATAGGAGATATTTTAGATAGGATCATACCATATGTCGGCATGGAAGCACAGCAGTATTCCTAGGTTCAGTCATGCAGATAACACACTCTTTTCCAGACTCATTGCCGTTTATGGCTTCTCCAGAGTTTCCAATTCCATAAATCTCACGCAGCTCATACCGAACATCATCAATCCACAATATCTGCTTGATAACTCTAACTTTGAAAGGCTCCCCATCTTTCTTTTCCAGCACAGCTTGAGTAATCTGCCTGCGCGGTGACGAATTTGGCAGATGATCACTTTGTTCATCAGCCGAAAGAGAAGGCAAGCACGTTTCAGCAGATATAACAAGCGGAAATACATCTTCTGCCACAGATTTTGAAAGATCGTCAACTCCTAAGAAACCCAAACTAATTCCTGTTCTGGAAGGCTGACGAAACTTCTGGCCAGCTCCTTTTTGAAAAGGAACTTTCACGGGTTTATAAGATTCAGGGAATACTGGAACAACCTTACAATTAGGTTCCTCCTTGGCAAAGTAAAAGATAGTGATACTGTAAAACACAATCACCAACAAAGAAGTAATCAGCAGGTAAGAAAGAATTGTTTTCTAATTTACTAGATAAAACAGTGTAGTAGAAATAATAACAATTAATAAAAGAAAGATGCATATTTCAATATTTTTTTGGGCCTCTGGCAATAAGCAGAAAAAACTTTCCAACAGATTTGTTCTCATATGTTCCTATCGTTCATCAGACTAAAATGATGCATATACATGGTTTCTCGCTTTTTAGCAGAAAAAGAGGGCCACGCTTAAACAAGGCATTAACATACCTTTCTAGGAAAGAACTTTGGGCTTGACATGACCGATAAATATTGTTAAACTGAACAGGTCGAGAGAAAATTCAGTTTCTGAAACCAACAATACAAGTCAAATGGCACAAATATAATTACACGTCAACATTAATATATTATTGCTACAGAAACGGGACATTCCATCTCTGTCACGAAATATTGCTACAGAAACGGAACATTCCATCTCTGTCACGAAAGATGGTTGTCAATAATGTTAAAATACCTCCCCAAAACCTCCCAAATACTGACAAACACAACTCTAAGATAAAATATTTAAACGTGTAGGAAAACTTTTACGCTACAAAAAACTTACAATCTTGTACAATAAAGCATTCATCGCAGAAAACACGACACTAATTATCTCAATCTTACTTTTACCAATTTAATCAAACAGGTCAAGTCAACGCACCAAAGTAGAGTAAAATATCCATCAATAAAGCTATTTCCAGATGATTGGCGTTATACTAAACCACAGACCACAAAAGCCACATGTCTAAATATCTCAAACTCCTATCACAGCCAGAACCACCAAGATTATGCCTTAAAATTATCTTTGCAGATAGCTTCAAAGGTAATGAGGAACTTAAAGCTTAAATATGATCTAGGATATGTAGAGCAGGGTCACCAATATAAACAATATCATAGAGATTTACGAGTACTACGGTTCTGTCCTGACCTCAGAAAAATGGTCTTCTCAAAATTGGTAATTTAGTGGAACACAGTTAGTCAGGTATCAGAATTTCAATCTATTACAGAAGGATACAATTAATGCTGTGCAAGTGTGAGGAATTCAATATAAAACACAGATCAATGATTCTCTATTTTTGTGTGTAGAATTAACATATAACGAGTCAGTTACTAGCGGGCTGTGCCAATTTGACTGAAAAATGTTCCGGACATATAACCTATTGGTCCAGTCTATCAAACCTCCCTACGGACAACACTCACATATACACAAGAAAATAAATAAATTAAACTACCCAAAAACATTAGCCAAATTAGTTCCCTTAGGTATAACATAATTTCAATTATTTAGCATCAATACCATATATCATATCGTATCTATATATAATCATACAATAAATAGGTACATGCATCCATAACCTTTTCACCACATTACTATTGATTTTATTTAAGATCATTGTGTATAACTCATCTATTACTCGTAAATGAAGGAACATATAGATTCTTATCACGGTTTAAAAAAAAATTCTCAATCTTCAGAGTTAAGACGAAAAAGAAATGCTTTATCTTGGTAAATTAAAACATTTACCAAGAGGCCATCTCGTACAATGTCTCAAACTGATTACTTATATGAATCGAACTTTATGTGCTTAATATTGTGTGATACCTCTATATTAAGCCTAGAAGTATATATTTTTAGCTATATTAACAGAAACATTTTGTGTTTTTTCATACATTTTTATAAACTCAGACTTGTCACCTCACCCATCCACTTTTTCGCCCAACCTGCTCAACTTGTCCGATTTGTTCACAGTAGGGTGTTATGAGAGTCCAGATTCTATGGACTAAACACTACCAAGCTACTAATTATTGTTCGATTACTGTGGCTCAAAAGGAGGCAATTAGAGGTTAGAGGTAGACTTTTAGAGGGGAGAGAGGGTGCAATAGCCCCCACTGAACTTTGAAATTTTAAAATAGAAAATGTTTTAGTCCCCTAGTAAATTTTTGCATAATATTTCTCAATTTTTTAAGAGTATAAATGAATCTGTATATTATTATGTATAGTATATACATTTTAGATGTTTATATACATGTATAGAAGTATTAAATATACTTTTTAATACTTTTATTCTACTCTAATTTCCTAAACTTTGTATTCTATTGGTTATCTATTCTTCTTATTCTTTCGGCCCAGCTTGAATGGTTAAGCCTTAACCATTATTATTACAAAAATTTTAACCTGCATCTCTCACTCAGATAGCCTGCTTAAACTCACTAATGTTGAACCTCTGCACTGGGCTGCGTCCACGGTCGAAGGCTCGCTGAAGCTGAGGATTAAGGTTCGTTGTTTCAAATTTTTTAATTAAATGTCCCCACTGTTTTTGTGATGATTTCTTTCTGGATTAATGCCTAGCTTCTTTTAATTGACTAGAATAAATTTTCCCTGATTTGCTTAATCACGAGTTTTCAAGTAATTTATAATAATCGAGAAAAGACCTAGACATAAATAGGATAATTATATGGAAATAATTGAATAAGAAAATCCATTAGTGAATATGCAAAACCTGGTAAAATTATTCAGCTCAATCCAATGAACCTAGGCAACAATCTGACAATTAACTCGGAAAATCACCTAAAACAAGAGTATGGTAGAGTTAATAATAAGAAAATCAATCAGTTACCGTTATGCCACCAAACATGGTTTGTGCGTCCAGCAGCTCAATGTTTTTACTCTCAGTTTCAATGATAAAGAAATTAAGGCAGTAGTGAGGTGAGTACGTGACGAGAGAGAGAAACAGAGAGACAGAAGCTACTTTTTTTTTTTTTTTTTTAGGTCAATCTTCAACCAGGGCGTAAGAATAAGAAGTATTGAAAGCCGATAATAAAAACTACTAAAAAGTAAAAAAAAAACATTAGAATAGAATAATTTACACATATATTGCATAAAAACATAAAAGGCCGAGTTAAATACATAATACTATATAAAATAAATTATAAAATTTATCGAGCTATTTTAATTTTTTTTTTTCAAGCTCAAAAATTTTCTAAAGATTTTTTTGTAAGAATCCATGATGGGCTAAACATGTTTTTGAAAAAAACTTTATATAAGAAACTAAGTTTCATGGCTACATCATCTGTCTCTCTAACGATCCACATCTGGAGGGTCAAGTTATAGTTTTACTACCATATGTGTTGGTAATTATGAGATCATCTGGATGAACTTTATGTTGATGTTGACTAGAATCAGATATGTTTGGGTATGAGATATCAATGACAGATAGACAGACATATTCATAAAAAGGGCCTTCCCAACCTAATTATTATAATTTGGATTGCAGAACGTAGATATACTTCTATATAGTTTAATGACTGTAGTTACTGGACGGTGACTAGAACAATTGGTTTCATAATAACTAGCAGAACCAACATATCAGGGTTCTCATAAAACATTGATGACTTTGATTTAATTATTTATTCCTTCGATTGTAGTGCCTATGGAATAATGGAAATCAATCTAAAATTTCAAAGCAAAGAACTCAAGCAGAATATCCTATATTCCTTCAAAATATTGAGTTCATATTTTGCTTTTTCATAGAAAATATGTATTAGATAATTCATATAATTACTCATGCGGATTAAAGAGAAAAGACCCAAGCATTGTCATTGCAATGAATTTGGTGACCATTGGCTAACTGCAAAATATACAACACACTATAAAGGATGCATACTTGCATCAATAAAAAGTTCCAACCATGTCACTATGCCAACCTCAAAACTAGTAATTTGTCTCAAGAAATATGCTTATCGTCCACTGAAAATAGCTACTGCAAAAAGGACAATAAAAACCAAAACATTGGCACTTGAACCCCATCAAGCATATGTAGAAGCAAAGAAGTATGTTTCATATAGAAACATGTTAACTGGACTCAGATCTATATAGTCATCTCATTCAATAAAAAAAGAATATCCTATGAATACGTATAGATGGCTTAAAAATTGTTGATTAACGTCATTAGTTGCACTTGCGCTACAGTAAACCCATATAAAAATGCAGCAAATTGTTTCAGACGACTTTCACATAAATAAACTGTGCAAAAAGACGGCAAAATTTATATACCTTTAGTACATATAAGAAGTTTCTTTTCACATATAATATCAAAAAGGCTAACTCTTCTGTTTTAGGTAGCCCTTAGGAAGCTTAACATTCTATAATCAAAACTCCAATATAGTAAGCAACAATCGTATATGCACAATAGAAAGCAAATGTTTTTTCTTCAACCTTCGGCATCAATCTATTCTTCTATCCCTTATCTTTCTTTAATCTCTCCATAAACTACGTGGTGTTTTTTTATATTGATTCTATACCTCGTCTTGACTGCTTTACACTGCCACTTCACTAAATCAGTAATATCGATATAGCTCCGAAAACAGAACACTCATTCTAGATTTCCTACTTAGACAACTAAAAATAGTTGAATGACAAAATAATTAGATCCTTATCATAGTGAACATCGAAACATATGAATTTTAAGAACTCACAAAATAACCATTTTGTAACTCCACAAGTTTCTTGTAGGGTTAAATCGCAAAGTGCTCACTGAAGTGAGGGGTTGGTATCAAATTGGTCACTCAAGTTATCGGGGTCTCAAGTGTACCATTCTAGTTGGCAGTAATGACAGAGACGTTAAAAGCTTTTGTTTGACCTAACGGAAACGTCTTGACTCTAACGTCAGAAATACGTGGACACACGTGGAGGATGACATGGACGACATCTCAGCTTGATCGAATTATATTAAAAAAAAATTGGGAGAAGTTGAACTGTTGTTTACTGAAACGGGTTAGATGGGGATTTGGGGATAATAAACCCTCAATTGCGAATTAGGGTAATTCAATCAAAATCTCTCAATCGGCGGCGAGTTTGAGCATACGTGGGTATTCAATCATCAAGAGGTGTTCGATTTTGACTGCACTGAGGTATAACCCTAACTATATATGTATGTATCCATCATGTATTCTTCGTTTCTCTGTGTGTTCGATTGTAATGATACGCGTGTAGTAATATTGTGTATTGTTTGTTTTTTGAATTGACAGTATGTCTATTACTACTGTGTACCTTCACCACCATGGGATGGTAATACAAGATTTCAAGTGAAACAAGGGACAAGACTTGTGACTGTTGACTTGGACAAGAGAAATTGCGATTGCAGGGTGTTTGACTTAACAGGCATTCCATGCCAACATGCCATTGCTGCCTTACACTCAAGGAGGCAGAATCCTATAGACTTTGTGTCTGATTACTACAAGAGAGACAAGTACTTGGCAACTTATAGTTACCCTCTAGAAGCCTTGAAGGGTGAAGAGTATTGGGATTTCTATGATGCAGAGGAATTACTGCCGCCACCTATTCCTAAAAAACTGAGGGGGAGACCAAAGAAAATGAGAAGGAGGGAAGAGTGGGAGGGGGGCTCTAGGAGTCAAGCTCAACCAGCTCCTGGGGTCATTTTGCAGAGATTTAGCAACAAAAGAGTTATGCATTGTAGTAGATGCAGGCAAGCAGGTCATAGGGTTTCAAAATGCCCTCTAGAAAATGCAACTGAGCCAACTGAGCCAACTGAAGCTGAAGAGAAGACAAAACATGCCAAGAAGAAAATGGATGCAGGAGTCCCAAAGAAGACAAAACCAAGAGAGCTGAAGAGACAGAAACTGAGTATTAGAAGACCTCAAAAGGGTATAGATATCAATGAGCCAACTGAAGAGCAACCAAAAGTGCTTACTCAAGCATCAGAAGCTGGATCGTCTAAAGAGAAAGGTAAGGGTAAGATGCTGGATACTGATCACATTGAAGAAGAAGAAGAAGATGCTGAGATGAACACACAAGAATATGCAGAAAAGGAGTTTGCCGATGATGAAGATGTGGAAGGACAGGAAGAAGATGTTGAAGATGAGGGAAGAGAGGAAGAAGGTGAGGAAGAAAAAGGTAAAGGTGCCATGTCTTTTCTGAAAATGGTGCCAAGAAAGAAGATGCCTTTCGAGGTGAAGAGGTAGATGAGTGGGACAAGAGTGGAAAAGACTATGTTGATTTTAGTGACAAACTAAGGGGAGCTGTGGGGTACAAAGCTGTGTTTATGCCTACTCCTGGGCTACTACCATTTGCACCTCCAAGGTACACACCACCAGCTTCAACCCCACCTGATGTTCCACAAAAACAAAAACAAGCTAAAGTTCCCTCTATGCTGAGCACCAGTTCTGGAGTTACAAGGAGGAATACAAGATTGAGTAGTCAGAAGAACAAGTTGAACAAGTTCAAGAATACTTCGGATGACCCCATTGACCTTTAGTGTTTTTTGGGGCAATATTGCTTTTGTTCTAATATCTTTTGTTTAAGACTTAAGTATGCAATGACAACTTTTGTTTAAGACTTAAGTATGCTCTTGTAATGACATATTCTGTTTATGCAATGACAACTTTTGTTTAAGTCTGAGTCTTATATAATGTTATTTTTTTTTTGGACGAAAAGTCTTATATAATGTTATTAGGTAATCATATATGTCTGTTTGTGTTAATCATATATGTCTGTTTGTGTTGATCAAAAGTTGTTGTCCACGCTGTCCAAGTCAGTCAGTCCACGTGGGTACTACCGTTAGGTCAACAAAAGCTTTTAACGTCTCTGTCATTACTGCCAACTAGAATGGTACACTTGAGACCCCGATAACTTGAGTGACCAATTTGATACCAACCCCTCACTTCAGTGAGCACTTTGCGATAACATATAATCCATTTTCAGTTTCATCCAAAATAATACTTACAAGAAACACAAAAGGTTCTATCCCAGTCACTAATAAATTGCATGAACTAAATTTGCTATTCCTTATCATAAAATTCGAAAACTCTGGATCTTAACCTGGTCACATACTATATCATCCATCAACGATAACATATAATAACACAACAAAATTAAACACACAATAACAATAACCGAATCTTACCATACCAAAATCCCAGTTCTACCCGCAAGGACCCCAGATGATGTAAGAGTGCGATGACATTAATAAAAACACCCTTAGCTAGAGACAGCAAATATAACATACACTAATAATAACAAAATGACCAAAAAAACAAAATTAGACCCACAAAAACATATAACAACGCTTAACAAAATTTGACTCACCATAACAAATTAACAATAACCAAACCATACCAAAAACCCAGGTTCTACTCGTAAGGATCCTAGGATGTAACAGTGCCATTACATTAAAAAGAAAAACACATTAAAACACCCTGAGCAAAAAAAACAGTTTGGAAACAATTACCTCCCATCAAACATTGCATCGAAAACAAAAGAAACCAAATAACAATCAGCATCATCCTCATCCACCACAAGCTTGATTGTATCTTTATGCACGTTCACATCATTCCTGACTTTCTTAGCTTGTTGCTCTTCGACAAACGTGGCGGGCTCATGTACAGCCACCGGAGGCCTAATTGCAGCCCACCCATGATTCTGAAACCCAAAATTGGAGCGACCCATTAAGGGGTACTGATAATTGGGGTGTGTGTATCCACCAGCATAGTAATACATGGGTGGTTGATGAGTATGGTAAGGTGGGTAAGGCTGTGGTGGTGGAGGATTAGCATAAGGATCAGGTGGGTATGTAGTGTAAGTAGTTGATGATGAGATTAGTTGTGATGGTGGGTATTGATTGTTTTGGTTTCTTCTTCTGTTCGTGTTGTTATTGCTACTCCAAGATGTACCCATTTGGAAACTTGTTGTGTGTGTGTGAGAGAGAGAGGGAGGGGAGAGAGAGTAGAGAGAGGGAGGGGAGAGAGAGAGAGAGAGAGAGAGAGAGAGAGAGAGAGAGAGATTTTGAAGTTGAATTTGATGAAGGCGGTGATCAAGAATTGACGCGTTTCAAGAAATTGACTGTATGGATATAATATTCAAGTGACAAAACTGCCACACTTCTTCGCATCAACACGTTAAGAAGAAACACAAATCAAGGGAAAGAATAGGAAGAACAGTGCTTTATATGTAAAATCAAGATTTTCAAGTACCCTTTTGGCTATTTTTTTTTTTAAGCTAGAAACCGAGATTTTTAGGCCCTGCTCTCTAGTTTTTGAAGGGAGGAAAGCAAATCAAGTGAAAATAAGTGAAATGGATTGTAATGAATTTCAATCACTTGTTTTCAAGTTAAAAAAATTAAAGAGTGAAATTATTTTCATTCACGTGCTCCCGAGTTGGAAGGAAAGCATCAAATTTGTTTTTAAATTATATTCTAATCATTTTATTTAGAAGTTACATTTTAAGTAATAAGGGTATATTTGTCATATCAACTTTTTTTTTATTTATCACACCAACTTGCTTTCCTTTTCATCCCACATTTGAGGTGAAAGTTTTGGGAGGAAAGTAGAAGGAATTTTCATCCCATTTCACTAGTTTTCTTCTCTTAAAAAAATTTGGGAGTACAAATATGAATTCAAGTGATGCTACTTGCTTTCCTTTTCATCTGCTTTGCTCCCTATTTACAACTCGGGAGCAGGACGTTAGTGCATCCCCTAGATGACTACCATAACGGTTAACTATTTGTCTATTTATTACTAGCTTATAACCGGTGTTTCTTTTTTAATATATATAATTATATTAATTTTTTAAAATTTATATGTTATTAATTTACATATTAAATTATTATTAAAAAATTGATATATATAAGATTTTACATGTTCGATATAAAATTTGTATTCTATCTTGAATTCTTAAAATTTGATTCGGACGATTTTACAGCCAACGTGAAATTAAAAAATTAATCTTTAATTTAGTGATGTTTAACAATTATTTTTCAATTAAATTTACGCAGAAGCGAAATAGAGAAGAAATTGACGAATTTTTACATTGAAAATTCTATTCGATTTATGAATTCTAATTATAATTCATCTTGATTATCTAAATACCATTGTTATTATATGAATATAATTCTACTAACAACTAAATACTATTTTAATAATAAGTGTAAGAGAGATTCTGTCCAAAATTTTGATAATCGATAGTTTAGTCCTCAGTACGACAAAATAAATAAGAACGGTTAGATCTTAAAATAAAAAGATGAAAAGCGTTGGATATAGAATAAAAAAATATTTTATGTTTTAATATTTTATAAACTAAAAAGTGTATTTATACTGAAATACGAAAAGGTGTTTGTTAATGATTTAAATCATATTTAGTTAGGTTTTTTTACAATGAATAACATTATCAATGTAGGATTTCTACATTGAATAGGATTAATGTAAAAATCCGTAATTATATTTTCTCTTGAGATTCTAACTGTTTCCATTTGAATAATAATTATTAAATCATCACTAAATTAAAGATAATTTTATGAGTTTCGTGTGGTATGTAAAATCATCTAAATCTGGTTTTCAGATCTCAAGATAGAGGCCAAATAGTAAATATAAATTTTTTAATATTAATAAAAAAATAAATAAAATTCAATTCTAGTACAACCTTTTTAATTATATCCTTTTCAGATTATAATTTTTTTAAAATTAAATTCTAATACAACATTTTCTAATTATATTTTCATTTTAATATGATATAATTTTGATCGTCTATTTTTAAAAATATTATATTTGACGGTTGAGATTATTTTGACGATTTATAATCCGTACGATGCACGGTTAGTTTTAATATACAATATTTTATTAATATATCACATTTTATTAATCTTTTTCATTATATTATTGTTACAAATAATTCATTGTAATACATTTTAAAATAATTTAAATCGCAAATATATGTTTTAAAATATTTAGATATTAAAGATGTACTTAAATTAAACAGTTACATGTATTTTAATAAGAAGAGTTTATAAAATAATTAGATTCGTTGCAATAAATTTTAAATAAGGTCTTACAAAAATTTAAACAAATAGATTCTAATAATGTGTTAATGTTCTAACTGAGTGTTAGTAGCAAAACTTAAATAATACAAATTAATGAAAAAATAGACAGAATCAAATTTCTGCTTATTGTGAGTTTTGTGTTCCTGTTGATCGCATCTCACATCCTCAATAAACGAACTTTTATAATGATCATCCTTTTCGGTTGTGAGTTCTCTGATCAACTGATTACCGTGTGGCATTGTATTGATTTAAAGTATTCCTGCTAATCAGAGAATGACAATAATTATCAGTATTAATGAAAATTGTACTAAACGAATTAGTGCATGATTCTTTGAAATAATAGAAAATCAATTATTTTGATTCATGGATAGTTTTCCACGTATATTTGGGTGAAAGTCCTGAATAACCAAAAATTAGTCCCATGCCCAAAATAACGAAAGTCGGAAGAGCGGCCCAAAATAACCAACTCACTACGCATTGACGCTGTGTGTGGGGGTACACGCATTCTGAAAATGCGTATACATCATATACGCATATTACTTATACGTGGGTTTTGTTAAATTTACTTCTACACCTTGTGAACATTGCCCTGTGATATGCATGTTGAGCTTGCGTGACAAAGGATACGTACGCATGTTCAACATGCGTATATGGTACTGTTCATCGTCCCTGTCGAATGTTACCGGAGCCGAGTTCCGACCAAAACTTCGATCACATCTTTCATCCCTTTCCAGCAATCTTTGATTAGCATATTATATACCAAACTGATCGTCTTGTTCTCCTCTACAAGCCTATACCAATCGTTTTCCATTTGTTTTGCCGGATTTAAAAGCCCCAAATCAAGGTCCTTTTCCGATCGAGTTTCCAGATCTGTTCGTACACGCCCCTACGGGGCCAGAACTCAACAACTGAATATGACAGAATGTAGATACAGGTCTGGGGATCATTTTGATATCCTCAAATTTTGTGGATGTGGCCGGAATGTGATGGACGGAAGGAGGTGATTTTGAGACGATTTTTTGGTCGCCTGAGCTCCGGTTCTGTTTGTGAAGAAATGACGTCATATGACGTCATTGAGCATCTGGGAGATGGGTTACCCCAGATGCGCATGTTGAAACTGCGTATCCTTGGCTACGCAGACCGTCAATGCGTAGTCTCGTGGTTATTTTGGGCACTGTTCGCGCGAATCGTTATTTTGGGCAGCTGGGTTGTGTTTTTGTGTTACATTGGTCATTTTCTCCGTATATTTTAATATTAGTTTATCACATTAAAAATTTATTAAATATTACGTAGTTGTTGAGAGTCGAACCTTTGACCTATGGTAGTACTCATTTATTATCGCTCTTATTCTTATTATATATATATATATATATATATATATATATATATATATATTTTTTTTGATTATGTAGGCTTATATGCCTTACAATTTAGTATATGTCTTATTCTTATTATATAATAGGATATAATATGATATAATATAATGTCCCTTGTTTTTCGATGATATTTTCTGTTAATTACCCAAAAAAATAATATTCTTCAGTTTGATAATGAGGTTTCTAATTTATAAATTGAATTCATTTATAAATGAGTGATTAATTTATGTCATTAGTCACCGAATAAGTTGTGGCAATCTTAAAATCTTCTAGTATAAATTTTTTATATTTGAGTACTAAAATTCTAGTGTTCCAATTATTTAATCTCCAATTTATGATCATTTAATTATAATTGTTTCAAAAAAATATATAAATAAGATATAAATAATTTTAATTATGCTATAGTTACTAAAAATTTTGGTATGCTTAACTATTTTTAATGGGTACAACTTTGTAAAATATATATATTTATACCATAAATTTTGATTAAAAAAAATGCTAATTTTTGTTTTTCTAAGAACATGTGTCCCCATAGGTACCCACATAAATTTGCCCTTAGACAATTGCATGAAGCTTGAACCAGTAAATCACAGAGTATAAATTTGCAGGGTGAAGAAACCCACTGAAAAAAAAAAGTATTCTTGTGATGCATCTCAATCTCAACTTTTTCTTCTTTCGAATACATTTTGAAGTAGTAAAACTATTGTACAAAAAGAAGCCGATTCTCTTTAAGAAGACTGTACTAATGAATAATGATCAAGCATCAAAACTACATAGATGCAAGGTACAAAAATGGTGCTAATGTATATAATTCAGTCCAAAATAATTGGAGAGTTAATTTCTGTTTTCATGTTTCTCCTCTGGAGGTATCTTCCGAGGATTCTACCTTAACTAGGATCGGCTGCTCGAGACTTACTTGAGAGTCAACTTTAGAGGATTCTTCTTCTGAGGCTTCACAATTCATATTAGATTCGGCTAAAGCTTTATCCAAAGCAGACTTGGCAACTTTAGCAACACATATCGTCATAACCACTGTGCAATCGATGTGAATAAATTAGTGAGGAAACGCGATATCAAAACATGCATCACGAAGCAGGAAGAAGAATTCACTGAAATCATGTTATAAATTTTATGTCAACATTGTGGTGAATTGAAGCCATAATTACAAGTTCAGTGAAATAATGTTACGATGTGAGTCTCACAGGTGTTAATACAAAGGCATTCATGTTCCACCCATCAAGGCTTGAAATAAAAGACATAAATATGTGACGAAGGTACTGCTGCTAGGTTTTAACATGGTTTCGTAGTGAATGTTCCCACACTCTAAAGATGTCATTGTAATTGCTAGTTGTACACATGATCAAATTCTTTTTGGGTTGTAAAGCTTGTAGAAGCTGATAAAGAATAGGATTCAACAATAAATTGCTTGTACAAGGCTCAGGAATAGTAATTTTTTTACTTGAAATGAACTAGTGTATATGTTAAAACTCACCAGACAATACAAGGCCAACAATAAAGATGCCCTGCATACACAACAAAGAAACAGATGTCATCATTAACCAGAAATGGAAATAAAAAGAGTCTCGTAAACTGAATCTGGTGTTTTCCCCATTATTTAGAAGTTGATTTCATGCTTGATCAAAAGCAATTGTGTATGAGCCCATGGTTCAAACCTTGTTGCATTAAGCTACAACTTCACTCAAGGAAATTTTGATTCCTGAGAGGAACACTCAGAAACACTAATGCATAAAAAGCTTGCTACTTACATTCGGATGCAAACAATGGAGCTCTTAAATGAAAACTGAAAAGTATACGCAGATTCTGTCGCTCTTACCCAGCTATTTTTTGAGGACTCTCCATCAGTTACCTCAGAAATATCCTTCAGAGTTGTTCCAATGTACACTAAAGCAAGAGTCATTGGCTGCCAAAGACAACAGCAAGAATAAAATTACATAAAGGGGAGAAACGTGTAAAGATCATAAACGTGTAAATCACTTAATATAAAACATTTAATCATAAGAAAAGGTCTCAGAAGTCTTGCATACCATCATTCCCAACCACGAAGCAAGCATATAATGCCCCAGTGGAACCGGGGTCACTGATAAAAGGTAATTCAACATGCTAAATGGGAAAAAAGGAACAAGCCGGAGAAGCATGACAATCTGTCAAAGATACCAACCCATTATCCAAGCGATCAGTGTCATACAAATATAACTTGAGTGCCTTCTTGTACTAGTAAAAGAACTCTAGACTTATTATGCATGTTTTTCTTTTATTGTTGTATAAATATACTCAAGGTAGTTACAATTAAAAATAAGCTGAAGATTTCTTCTTCTCTATTCTTCATAAACCATGGCCTATTGTTATAGATCTTAATAGCTCTTCATAATTATAGGCGCCTGGATTCTAAAACACACTTTTCTTATGTCATATATCACAACTTAATGACTCTTCACTAGGATTACCGTAATCAAACTTTTGTCTATTTTCAAACCAATGTTCTCCAGTATCGTGCTCTATCTACTCCAATCAAATTTATTCATCGTTGTTACTTTTTAATTGATCGGCAATATTACAAATCTTTGATTTTCTTTTTCAAATTTAAGCAACAATTATGTGTTTCAGCAATTTTTTGATTCTCCAATTGTTAGGCTTAGACCACGATTCTGCTTTTTAGCTATACTGTGATACTAGTTTTAGATTGTACCTTGTGGTTTTGAATACAGCCTAACAAGATGAACAATTTCTATGCAGTATAGCTGAAACAAAAACTATTAACAGTTATTAACATCCTATGGAATGTGTTTGTTTAGTGTACACAGACACACACACACTGACACACACAAACCTTAAATCCAGATTTTTCAATGGCAAGTGAAACTGCTTGGAACTGCGGATAATCCTTTGACTTGGAAATGACGAATGACCTTGCAATCTGAGAAGATGAGATAGTATAAACATTTTATGGAAGAAACTAATTGATCTGTGTTGATAACCACGGAGCGTAAAGGAGAAATAAGTTTTGATAAAAGGAAGAGAAGAAGAGACAAAATGCATTACTACCAAAACTTTTCTAAACAATGTGTGAAGAGCATATGCTAGTAAATATATGGGCTAAATATATATATATTTACTGGGTGGCAGAGAAAATTAGAGAAATGAATAGTAGATGCCTAGATACTGGTGATGGAATGCAACTTTATATACACAAATCTAGCTCTATCCAGAATTTCACCCTAAAAAGTGACTCTTAAAGACCTACTGTTCTCCCAAGAAGGAATGCCACAGTTGCGCCAACAGTGGCACCAAGAGAATCGGCAAAAAAACCAATAGGCAATCCGAAGAGATAACCACCACCTAGCTGCAAGAACAATAAATTTTAAAGTTATATTATTCAAGGGAAGGGATCCAGTATAGAGTGTATTTATGTAAATGGCCACAGGAAGTTGCAATATTAATTCAAGTATATCAGAAAGGGTATAAAAATGTAGAACATTATACTTCCACAGTAGATAGAGCAATCCCTAAACAACCTGAAACCATCTTCTTTGGGGGATGAAGCAGTAATACTTGGTAATTAGGTCACTAAAACAATTGGAAACTATGTTAAGTTCAGAAGTTTAGAACACCTTACACATATCCATGTCATTACTAAAACTTTCTTGAAACTATCTACTCATCACTCCAACCAAGACTTCGCATCATTCTGATTGATCATCATAATAAAAACCCTTAATTACCTGCTAGTTTTATCCAAATTTTCTGATTATATATGACATTTTTGGTAATTATTACTTTCCCAAGAGTTAACACACTTGAATGAAGCAATGACTGTCTAGTGTACACCTTTTGCCCTGTACCATTAAGGACATAAATGACCATGACAGAGAAAATACCCCATCTAGTGTTTTGTTTACACAAGCTAACACGCTCGCGCGCGCACACACGAGAGAGAGAGAGAGAGAGAGAGTCCTTACACTAAGTACTGCTGCTGGTACTGCTAAAATTGTTAAAGGAATGTAGGCAAATGCCCTGCAAGTTATAAAAGGAAATTTGATATAATTTTAAGACCATAAGTTAAAATTTGATTCTCTACTAACATGCAATATAAGATAAACACCATGATATGATGGTCCGGAACAAAAGTTTGTTGCAGCAAACTTACCGCGGGTATCAAGCGCAAAAAGGGAAAATAAACTAAAATCCCTAACCCTACCGGGCCCTCTGTATCAGCTTAATAACTACGGTAAGTTTGCTGCACCAAACACTTGTCAGGGATCGGGACCCATCTTAAAATTGTCAAAGAAGGCAAGACAATATTTTGATGCATGATTCCAAGAAAACTCGGTTTAGCTTCAGATAAGTGTTTGTTTTTCGTGAATGTAAGCGGGCAATTGAAAGTGGCATCTCTATGTCCAAACCATTGAAACAGGATTCTTCCAACTATATATGCTATAAACTGCAAAACTGAATACAACACCTTATATGCAAGAGAATAAGAAGCATCCTCTTAGAATTATATGAAATTGATGCTGGTCAGAACTTTAAACAGGGACAAAACAGCCAATGCATATGATCAATTCAAATGTTTTAAAAAAAAGCACTTTTTCTAAACTATAACTAGATCATCATAGAGAGGCATATTTTTTGGGGCAAATAGCGAGTTCTGTTATTTTAGAGCTTTACTTACAGCGCTAGAGGACCCCAAGAGCCAAGATCGTGCTCTACCCATAGAAGGAATTCCTTCAAAATCTGTAAAATATAAGCCTTCAGACATATTCCACGGATTATGACCATATGCTTAAGATTACAGATACTTAATCTCAAATCAAGTTCATGTTATCATGCAAGGGGTGGCAGTATGAAGATGAATCAGAGTTAATGTAAATTTGACGTACTTCATTTTTACAGCAAAATAAATAAGTGTAGCAATTTAACCTAGAGGGAGAATGCTTAGTGAAATAAGGACCCTGTTGTCGAGAACAATTTAAAAAGGTAATAATGCACCTCCCCCCAACTACAATTCTCAGATTATGTTATTCATGTATATACACTTGGAACTTCTTCCAAAACATAAAAAGAAAATGAAAATAAGAAATAGCTGGGGCTTTGGTTGTCATATAATATGATCCTGGTAAGCGGCATCCTAACGGCTAACACCGTAAAGTTATAGGATAACCGGTAACTCAACATGTTGTGCTTACTTGGAACTACTCCAAGATATTATAGCACAGAGCAACATACTTAATCCCCTATGCTGTAATTTGTAAGGCCAACAAAGGGGATCAAGCATTGGATGAATTATTTTCAAGTCGAGAAGAGTCATTAGTCATATCACAAGCATGAGATTTGGAAACTAAGTTCGAACTGAATTAAGAAGATGATAAGCAAGACAACTAAAAATTAACTAAGCAGTAGTACAGGAATGGAATATAATATGAAATCAATACAAATATACTCCAATATGTAAAGAATACCAATTCACTTGTTAACAATTAAGTAAGCTCGCATTTTTAAAGATTATCAATGGCAAGAACCAGAGCAATTCAATACAACGTGGTATAAATCACCAGAATACGCATTCCAAGTCCATTATGCAAATTAAGTATGTAAAGTTTGTATGAGAACTTGTAGAACTGTGCGAACCAAATGTTCAGACACAAAGCATGCATCATTATATATAGCAACATAAAAATTAATGCACAACATTTTGTTCTCCGGGTTCTCACTTGAGTCAAAATCCAACATATATAACAAAAAAAAAAAAAAAAAAAAAAACCATAAAAGTGATGAAGCAAAAACAAGGAAAAGCCGAAAAACGATGAAAATGAAGAGGACCAAATGAAACAATGAAACCTTTTTAACAGGGAGAGTGAAACATGCGAATATAATGGCGGCAATAAGGAGGATTAAAAGGGTAAATTTAGCACAAGCCACCCAATTAAACGCCATTATATATGTATCCTACCCTTCCAAATCAATGCTCTGCAAATGGCGTTTATACGTAAAACAGACATAAACAAAATAAGGGAGGCCTCAAAAGTTGGATTAATTTGATGAAACACCCTTTCAGATTTTAGGTGGTGGCTCTATGTATTTGCATGCAAATCAAGATTATAAAATTTGGTTCATCAGAAATGAAGAGAAAGGATTTGATTGGGATATTTAAACCAGAGAAGAATAAAACGACCAGTTTGTAACTTTAATACCCGCGCATGGCAGAAGGGCAAAAAAAAAATAAAAAATCAAAATTTCATTCTCGGAGAACATACATTGAAATGTATTAGAGAAAATACAAGAATTTGTATTTTCGGGAAAAACAAGAATTGTACATTCGGGAAAAGTTAAGTGACACAGCTTTTGAAATAAATATATGTTTTTTTTTTTTAAAACCAAAGCCAATATCATTAAATCAAACCAGAGTCATACAAAAGTGTCTCCAACATAGAACTTGGAGGAGAATCAAAATCATTGTAGCTATTAAGCTCACAAGGTAATCTAGCCATCAAATTTGGAGAAAATTAAAAGTACGTGTTGATTTCTAACCAGTTTTTTTTTTTTTTAGAAAAGTTAAAAAATATTTCGGATTTGTTCTAGGTGCGTTAAAACCTTGACTACAGTCTACACACAGTGTGCTTATTTGGTTTTACTGTTTTCCGATTTCTGATATATAAAAAAAACTAAACCAAACATATTCGGTACATATTCAATCCTGAGTTTGTCGTAAAAATACTTGGATGATGTTCCCTGCCTTCTTTTTTCATAATTTGTAAACAATAACCTACTTCTCATTAAAAGTTGTATATGGTAAAATGTTCTTGTCACTAGTAAAAACTAAACCTACTTGCGCTTGAGCACCACAGTTGATCTTGATCCAATAATGTTAATGGAATAGTCTAGTCCAACTAATTTGTAAAAGCAGGGGTCACTTTGGTTAGTGGTGGCTGGGAGGGGAGCCTGTCACACAATGACACAAAAGTTGTAACTAACACATGAATGTAGTGCTCCAGTCAAATAAGATTCCACTTTCAAGTTGTTTAATACTAACTGTTAGTGTCCATGTGAAGTTGCAAGACATGGACAAGTTTACACTTAAACACATCAAGAAATTTCAAGTTTACTATAAGCTTCAATTTATACAAGAAAAATAAACAGATGATTACATAAAAAATGTCTAAGAAGCTATTTTGACTATTGTACATTGATTAAATTATATATACTCTTTTCAGCTCTTCTTATATGGACTGGCAAAACACAGGAATACACCACCACCCCATCTACTGGTATACTTCCAAAGGCTTTATATCTCACAGTGGAATCTACATTGCCAGCAAAACTTTCCAGCATTGCTGAGCTGCCAAATTTAGTGACTACAACAAATAAACAATCGGGATCATGTGCACCCGTCTTTGAGCTGGATTCTGGGGTAAAGTTTCCGGATTACCAGTTAGCTAATGTTCACACAAGGCATTGAGCAGCACATGACACAGCATGAGATCAACAAAATACTGGTGTCCAATTTGACCATCACGCCACCGCATTTTTGCTGGAGCACGGCCATAGTGCACACCGTCGTTGCACCGGTTATCAAAATGCCATGGATATGTCAAATCAAAGTCGTCAATCACTGTAGTAACAACATTGTGTTGTCGAAGTTTCTCCAAAAGAACCCCATTGAATGCCTCCATTTTGCTAGGATTAAAGGCCAATCTTCGTGCATAACCTCCTGTGGCAATTGTGCTCCTAAATATAACCTCTGGCGCCACCAGTTCCCTCTGCTTCACCCCTTCCAACAATTCAGCCCAAAAAACTGCTGCATCCTCAGCTCCCTTATTGAACCTCCTAATATTAGGCCAAAATACTCCATCGTGTAAACCTGAATTCATGATCACAGTGTCTGGAACAGTTTCTTGGGAGAAATATTGCTTCAACAATTCTCTGTACGGAATATTATACAGTGAATTTAAGCCCTGATAATTACCACTTGCGTTATGATTTCCATTGAAAATGCTAGTAATGCGAACTGTTTGCATTGGATTGTTTGGATTGGTGATGTTCATGTCAAATCTTCTTGGGACAACTTCGAAGTCCACGTTCAAGATAAACTTTAAAATATTCCTTATCGTATCACAGTGATTTGAATCACCCCAAAAGAAAATCCAGCGCTTGTTCAAACAAGTCCAAGCAGCTTCACTCGAGTATAGTTTAAAAGAACAATGAGTTGAGTACGTCCAACCATTACTCTCTAACAAACCCAAAGAACCATAACACCAAGGTTCTTTACATGGAAAGTTTGGTTTTTGACACCTATATCGACCATCGTTACTAATATTGCAGCTATCATTCTTGGCATGTCGAGTCCATCGACCAGACCAAAGATTCCTACTAAGATCGGACTTTTGGCACTGTTTTATTTCTGGTAATTTACCAGAAGACTTGACAATATTAATTGGGACTTTACGAAGTACTTTATCATATGAAAATCTCTCGGGGGAGAATTTCAAACCCTGATAATGTCGAAACAACAAAATGATAGTAAACTCATATTTTCCAGAAAAATCTGGATGGACTTGGAGGAAAAATCTGTAGGTACCATTTCCTAAATCTTGAACCGGAGGCCTCGACTTCCATAACTCCCCAGAGATATCAGTTTCAAAATAATCCCCACCCAAACATCGAGTTTTTCCTTCCTCATCCACTGCTTGAAAAACAAATTCATGGATCTTCCCAGTAGATAACTCAATATGGTCATTACCATCCAAACCAGGAATCACAATGTCTACAGTTTGAGCATCCCTACATGGCTCACCACCTGGTGCCAACCAGTTAGCTAAGAGATTCGTAGTATAATTTGGTTCTAATTCAGCTGAAACCCATTCCAAATACCCCGAATCTCGAACACCTTGGAGGCTACCATCACTAACACTAAACTTGTGTTGTGTAACATTGAGGGGTATTACTTGAGCAATAGCAGGAGAGCGAGGTACACCGGTTATGTTTTCTTTCGTTTGGTTTACTTGAGCAACATCAAGTGCGCGAGATACACCGGGTATGTCTGCTTTCGTTTCGTTTACTCGAGCAACATCAGGCAAGCGAGATATACTAGCTACGTTTGGTTCAGTTTGGTTTACTTTACCAACATCAGGGGCAAAACTTTCAAATTCTTGTGTCAAATTTTCCACAACAGAGGAATTATATGTCATAGCAACAAGATTTTGACTTACATTTCCATGAATCACTAAAAAATCTTGATGGGTAATATTACTATTTAGCCTAACATCAACAAAATCTCTATGAAAACTACTAACATCCCACCCATCAATCCCCCAAACTATAAGAACCCCAAGAAAGACAGTGCATATAAGTACCTTAAAAGACCAATGAATCATAGGATTAGACCTCAAAATCCATGAATAATCCTTTGAAGTGTTCATCTGTCAAAAATAAAAAGGAAATTACACAATGCCCATAAAAATTATTGCAGCTAATTAACAAGTATAAAACTACAAACACATTATACTCTCTTCCTGAAAAGATGCTGACAATTCATTTGGGTACTTAAAATATGTAATAAAACATTAAAAAAAACCTGGGTTTTCTTGAGAACATAAACTAAAAATAAGTGTGTTTTGTAAGAACTCACAGTCAACAAAAATTCTTGAAGTTGCAGCAAAGTTGTAGGAGACTAGGAGAGCAACTCACCAACAATGTGTGAATGTAAGTATAGGTTGAATGTAGATACAGGAATGGTGTGTGTATAGGTGGAGATTAGTGTGAGTTATGGTGTAAAAAGAAAGAAAGGAAAGAGTTTCTAATCAACGGACACAAAAAGTTCCAAATAAAGAATGGTTATTACAACAACATCTTATAAACTTAGCTTACTCAGTATAATACTACTCAAAGTGTTGAACCCTTGACCTCCTTCAAAGGAGACCAGTGGCTCAATCACTGCACCAACATGTTCTTGGCACAACAACAACATCTTATAAATACTGTAAATGTGAAGTCTTAAATTACGATATTACCCTTGATATTTAATGAAATGACATTATTGATTGACGAATAGCGAAACACCGACAGCGCACGCGGATTGTAATAATTGAGGATGGGACTGTGAGAACAACTGGGGGGCATTTATGTCTTTGGGTAGATGCATGGTAGCATGTGCGGTTGTGTTTGTGGTCGGAAATGGATTAATACTATTTATTTTATTTAAATCACAAAATGGATTAGTATTTTATTTATTTGGAGTAACATTTACGGGGTGTTATGCCATATTTTTGGCATGTCTAATAACCTCCGAAATTTCTAATATATATTAATTATTAATTCAGATTAATAATTATTGCTTAATCGTTTAGTTTTATCCTCTCTCAAAAACGAGAAAATAATCAATTTCAATCAATCAATTACGGAAAATATCTTCAAACGATATTCTTCAAATCAGGAAGATATCAACGATATTCTTCAAATCAGGAAGATATCACAATGCCAAGATTAAATCAGATAAAATCAATAATTGCCCACATTAACGAAGTTTATCCTAAAGTCTCTTAGGGATGGACACAATTGCACAAAACTGCGTAGGCTTAATCATATATATATATATATATATATATATATATATATATATATATAGGCAAGTGCTCAAATACAAACCACTTTTAAAATACAAACCTACAAACCAACACTAAATTAATTATATTTCATCTATTATAAGGTTCCCGCCAAGGGTACCTTCACAAAAAATGCTTAAAATAATTGGCTCTATCCAACAAAAAAAAAAAAAAAAATCTTGCCGTGGAAATACGAAGCATTTAAGACAGTAAATGAATGAGTTAGGTAGTCATGAGGGCCGAAGGCTCTCGACACACCCGTCAATCGTCTATTGCCTTTACCATTGATTGTCATTTCTTACAACTTTAGAATGATAAAGGCGCGAAATGCCGTACAAGAAGGTGTGAAGCACCGTTAACCAGTGAAATCCACTGCCACGTCATCACGTGAACAATGATTTTTTTTGTTGGATAGAGCCAAGTATTTTAAACGTTTTTTGTATTGGGGTACCCCTAGTTTGGTCATTAGATTAGCTTGAAATATTAGATTATGCTTGGTTTGTAGGTTTGTATTTTAAGGACGTTTGTATTGGAGTAGCCCCATATATATATATATAGGCAAGTGCTCAAATACAAACCACTTTTAAAATACAAACCTACAAACCAACACTAAATTAATTATATTTCATTTATTCTAAGGTTCCCGCCAAGGGTACCTTCACAAAAAATGCTTAAAATAATTGGCTCTATCCATAAAATAAAAATAAAAAAACTTGTCGTGGAAATGCGAAGCATTTAAGACAGTAAACGGATGAGTTAGGTAGTCATAAGGGCCGAAGGCTCTCGACACACCCGTCAATCGTCTATTGCCTTTACCATTGATTGTCATTCCTTACAACTTTAGAATGATAAAGGCGCGAAGCGCCGTACAAGAAGGTGCGAAGCACCGTTAACCAGTGAAATCCACGGCCACGTCATCACGTGAACAGTGATTTTTTTTTTTTATTCTTTTTGTTGGATAGAGCCAATTATTTTAAGCATTTTCTGTATTGGGGTACCCCTAGTTTGGTCATTAGATTAGCTTGAAATATTAGATTATGCTTGGTTTGTAGGTTTGTATTTTAAGGAGGTTTGTATTGGAGTAGCCCCCTATATATATATATATAGGTACATCTTCGCATATGAGATCCGATATGTTAGACAAATCGAGACACCTGTCAAGTCCAGTCCCTCTATCTCATAAATCCTAAATTCCTAATCGCTCTACTATTTTAGCAAACATTCCTAAAAGCAGTCATATTCATATACAATCGCTCTACTATTTCAGCAAACCTCCAATTTTATGTTGTTACGAAATTTCTCCAACAACACCAGGGTTTAGAAAGAAAGTAAATTAAATTGTTTATCAAAAAAAAAAAGTAAATTAAATTATTAGGGTATATAAAGAATTTTTGTACATGGACAAAGAGTTGTGAAAGGATCTTGATTCTTCACTTAGATTTTTTGTATTTTGTCTCACTTTCACTTAAAATAGAAAATAAATTATGTCTAAAAATTTTCTTCTAGGTTTTGTGACGCTTCTCGGGAATTGAATCAAAATCACAAATTGATCCGAAATTGATTTTCGATACCTTTTAATTAACATTGACTTATGATAGAAATATTAATTTGATGATATCTTTTTCATATTAGGTTGTTTTTGTCCAAGAAAAATAGACAATGGCTAATGATGTGAAAATCGAGAATTTTTCTTACAATATTTTTAGGAGTAAAAATTGTACGATCTATTTAAAAGAATGTTGTGCTTAAAATTTTTTGGTCCAAAATATATTTGAATATATTCTTTCATATTTATATTCAAATTATCGTATTAAAAGTGAATTACCCGTAATTTATTAATTATCCGGATAAAATCATTTTAAATTCAAATTTATACGTTCCTTGGACTTCATGTTCATTATTTTATATAGAATACTATATTCAAATATTTTTCGAGTCAAGACTTTTGTCTACGTTATCGGTAAAGATAAATGAGTTTTTCGGTCGCATCGGAAGGCTATTTTAACATTCGAAAATTCAAAAAATATACTTTCACGTTTTATTTGGACTTAAAACTTGGGATTTGTATTTAGTATCTCTATAAGATGTTCCAGTAATTTTTTCATAATTTTTGCATGACTTTTCTTCGGGACCCAAAGTTAATATGTAATTAATTTTTCGGTTACTCAAAAGTCATAGATGATCTACTCATTTCAAGGTGAATTTGACCAAAATCCTCTGAGAACATTTCAAAAGAATTCCCAAAATTTCATAATTTTTAGAGCATTTTTCTATTTAATTCATAAAACGGGTTGTTTTGTGTTTTACTCGCTTTTCAAGAAAATGGTTCGTTTATTTGCTTTGAAATTTGAAATGTTATACATATATGTGTATTTATAGTTGCTGGGATATTTTTGTAATATGTTCTTTTGATTCCATGAATTGTTTATTTGCCTTGCCACTTGTCTTGCTCTAATTGGATCATTTGTTCACCATATACCCATCTGGTTCATTATTTTTAAAGCCTTTTTGAGTCAATCATATGTCGAAGAAAAAAGCCTGGAAACCCTCTCCAAATCAATAGCTAATATTGCTAAAACGTTTCTTGGTTTAAGCCTTATTTGTGCCTTAGTTTTGACATCATTTTTGACTTGTTTGTTTCTTGCTAATATGTGTATCTATCTTTAGGGTTTATTTGGTTCTTAATGTTTGTTTTATAGACTTGCAGTGAGATGAATTGAAGTGAGGGGATCCTTGTTTCTAAAATCCAAGTCTTAAGTGTACTAATGGAGAGTTAACAACCTTTGCACCATGAAGAAAAAAGAAAGATACAAGACCTAAGATCTAAGATCCAAGACCGACAAGTTCTTAGAAGAACATAGTCTATAACGGTTGCTACTTTGACTTTGAAGAGGTAACGGGGAGTTGCGCTCGAAGACGAGTCTAATAGTATTATTAATTTTATTTTGAGCAGATTACTTATTGTATAACTCCAAGATAAATAGATAGTGTAGTTTGGTTTTGTAAAGGTTTCATCGCCTAATATAAGGATTTTTTTTTTCTTATAGTGAAGAAATCTCAAGTCCAGGAGGAGTTCGGGGGACTGGAGTAGGGATGACCGGATCTATTAAAAGTTGCGCCATCACGAACCAGGATAAAAACGTGAGTGTGGTACTCTTTTTTCTTTCTTGTTTTACTTTCCGCATTTTAAATCGTTTACATTTTATTAATGAATTTAAAATCGAGAAAGAAAATTAAAACGTCAAGCTCTTAAATTTTAAAAAAGTAATTATTCAACCCAACTTCTAGCTTACTATCCCCATTTCGGGACCTACAAGTTGGTTCTGCTCCAAAAATATGGAGAGTTAATTGTGTTTTTACAGTAAAATTTAAGTCAAATTTAAAATAATGATTTTTTGTAATTCTTAAATTTTATATCAATTATTTATGTTTGAACAGAGTTTCAAAAAGTGGTTTTATTTTCTTTTTAGTCCAAACTTTTGATCGGTAAATACTGTACTTATTTCGGCCTTACAATAATTTGCATAGTTTTCCTCCACCACCGAATACTTTTTTGAAAATGGAACCGTTAATCTCTTATAGTATAACAGTAGATAATATAATACCAATTGACAAGATAAGATCATATTAATTGAGTTAGAACTAAGGAACGTAATGAGAGTCAACTTAGAAATTCTAGCAGCTAGTCGCCCACAACCTTCTTCTCCTTTTCCAAATCTACTCCATTTTCTCCATTAAAGTCTTTTTATTTTTACGAAATACAGGAGATTATATTAATGAATCAAAACAATTCAAAATAAAATAGCGGGACAAACCCCCAACTGACGATACAACCAGGTTGAGAAATAAATAAATTATTTCCTGATCGTTTAACAAAATGAACTTAATAGTTCTTGAAGCTAAAAACGAATTCGAAGACATCCGAAGCGATCCAAACTGCGCCAACATCCCTGAAAGCAGCGGTATTACAATTGACCACATCACCTAAAATCCGTTGATACCACAGTGTTCAGAAGCCTCAGTTGCATAAACTAAGGTTAGATGAATGACACTCCAGCTATCTACATGCCGGATACCAGCTATAGACATGCCGAAAATTGGAACCCCCAAAGGATGAGCAATACCCCAGCTATCTACATGCCGGATACCAGCTATAGACATGCCGAAAGTGAAAACCCCCAACAGATGATGAACAATCTTTGGTTGTGAGTGGTGAGCTCTTGCAATAATCGTCAGCTTCCCAGCTTCGATGCAGACTTTCCGAATCCCCCAAAATATCAGCAAAATCATTCTCAGAAGATCTGATCTGTTGTAGATCATAACAAACCAAACAAACCCAAGCAAACTCTCACAAGGAGAGACAAACAAACTCCCACAAGGAGAGACAAATAAACCCAATTAATGTGTCGGATCTACCGAGAATGATTTTGTTAATGTTTTTGGGGATCTGATAAGCCAGCATCGAAGCTGGGGCGGTGGTAATTATTGCAAGTGCTCATCTTTCACAACCAAAAATTATTCATCATTTGGAGATTTCCAATTTTGGCATGTCTATAACTGGTATCCGACATGTAGATAGTTGGGGTGCCGCTACTTTATCCTCAACTTTTGCAATTGAGGTTTCTGAGTCAGATGGTGGGGGAGTCTATTCCTAATGCAACTTTCGATCGCCGCTGGGGACTTGTTTATCTCACCATTTCTCGTCTCGATATTGCTTATGTTGTCCATGGGCTAACAATGGTATTTATGTGATAAGGTTAATTGTGATGCTGTTGCTTTCAAGGATGTTGGTGCAGTTTGGATTTCATGGGATGTCTTCGATTTCGTTTTTAGTTTCAAGAATTGTTATATTATGTGTGTTAAACGATCAGGAAATAAAGTAGCTAATTGTTTTTAGTTTATTTTTTGTTTTCCAACCTGGTTGTATCGGCAGTTGGGAATTTGTCCCGACTATGTTCTATTTTGTTTATTGAAATCTACTATTTATTCGTCAAAAGAAATGAAGTTAGAACTCATTAATAAATTTACTCTAATTTTTTATCACTATATAATATAATAAGGATCACAAAATTTAATAAGAATAGTGCCACCATCCTCTTTACTTCATTTTCATTAAAAGAAATCATAGATTCGTCCCTGCATTTTTGTCGAAAAAACATTATGTTACTCAAAGAAGTTTATACATATATATTTTCCGTCTCCTTTTACATGTTCATGCTTTTATTCCTAAATAATTGTATATTTAATATTTTAAAATAAAAATCAGGATAATTTTTCAAAAATATTCCTATAATTATTATTTTCAAATTTTAATTCTTCTAAGCATAGTTTTCTCATTTTTTAAGATATATTAGTTAGGACTACTCAAAAAATTAAATCATCTAACTGATATTTTTAAAATATGTGTGATTTTTAAAAATGGACATGTAAAAAGAGTATGATATTTTTGATTTTATATCATTAAAATATTTTATATGTGAATCTGGTCATATTGCCGCGTAAAGTAAAAGCTCCCAATGACGAAGATACGAACACGGAACAGATAATATTATTTGAAAATAACAAAGTTATCCCCGTAGAATTTTCTTCTTCACGGACTTACAGAATTTCAAATGAAAAGTTGAAAACTAATGAAAGCACTACTCTTTGCCCCCATGATTTGGATGTTTTAGTTGTTCCAATAAATTGTTAATATGTTTTTATCATAATTATTGATATTTCCTAAATTAAGATATTCTTTTTTATTAATTTCAGTGAATTGCCATTATTTATTCACTTTCTTCCCTTTTTTTTTCTTTATCTTTTTTGATCTTGTTATCCATAAAGCCGACAATTTCGTACAAGAAAATACGACACGAAAATGACACAAAAATTACGGGTTTGAGTTGAACTTTGCGGTACACGAACACGAAAGTACACGAAATTACACGGATGAATTTAGTGTCGGTTTTGAATTTACCCTTGGGTACACGACACGAAATGAAAATACACGAAATAAATAAATATTTAAATAAATATTTTAAATTATATATATATATATATATATATATTAAAAATAAATATTACATATTTAACCTTTTTACAAAATAAATAGAAAATACACGGAAAGTACACGATTTCGGTTCGTTTTCGTGTAAATGGAAAGAACACAAATTATTGCGTGTACTTTTCGTTTCGTTTCGTTTCGTGTTCACACGAAATGTTTCGTTTCGTGTTCGTTTTAGAATTTGAGTACACGAATTATTTCGTTTCGTTTTCGTTTTGACCTCTTGTTACACGATATACAAACACGAAAGTACACGACACGACACGAATTGCCACTCTACTTATCCCAACCAAATGCTAACAATTGGGTAAGACAGAAGAAATACTATATTATGCAAATAATAAGATATGGAATGATATAAAAATTAGTTTTTTATGTTTTAAGGGCCCGACGTGAATATAACAACCACAACTTAAATTAAGTATCGTGTTTTGAGCGCGATGAGATAGCTCAAGTGGTAAGGGCTTATCTCTTGTCGTCCCAGGTCCTGGGTTCGATTCTCGCTCACCCCCGAGATTTTTTAGAACAGATACTCATTTGTAAGGCATATAAGCCTAAATAGTCAAAAAAAAAAAATATCGTGTTTTGATTTATACTTTAAATACATGACACGATACATATTTAAATTTTTTTTTATCTAAGTATATAATATTTTATTATAATTTATTTATTTATATTAATATTTTGTTCTGTACGAAAACACGATTTTTATATACATAATGTGAAGTTAGACAAACTTAAAAATATACAAATACTAATATATAATTAGGTTCATCGATCTTTCATCGGAGACCTTAGATACTTTATATGTTCTACGAGTAAAGCATAATAAATGAGTTAATTAATTTATAAAATGTGTTCTATGAATATCATTATTTTACCAAAAATTTTAAAAATCATGCATGTCTTACTACCAAAATATTGCAAAATGAATTATTCTGCAAATCACGTTTTGTTTACAGAATTTCGTAAATATACATGTTCTGCTTGTGAAGCATAAATGATTTTAAAAAATTTCAATCAAATAATGATTTTTATGTAATATGCTTTACAAAATAATAAGTTTTATTGTAAGACCCCTATTTTTTTATATGTAATTATTAATATTAGTAGCTTTAATTTTGGATAGTATTTAAATAGTCCATTTTGTAGATTGACCAAGACATATTTTTATGTGTAAAAGAAAAAAGAATAGAAATATAAAAAGTTGTAACTGATTGTTAGGGTTATTGAGAGCAATCAAGAGGATTTAATGTCAATAAAAGGAAATTGTGACAACTGTTTAATTTTAATTGTCTAAACTGATTGACAAATATTCATAACTGTTTATACTTATCAACAGAGTTGTTTCATATTTAAAAATTCATATCTTCTCCGTTATATGTCATAAGATTGTTATTTTTATCAATTATGAAACCTCTGAGAATGCTCTTCAATTGTCTAGTTATAGTAAAATTGAGACCAGATCGTTTCATTGTCTAAATTTGCCTTTTATGTAATCTGGTCCTGTATATTTTCTGATGTGTTACTTGAACCTCAAAAATTCATAGCAAATTCGTTATTTTTGCATTTCTTGTGAATCTTATCATTCTGAAATCCTTGTTGAATATACTTTTATTCTCTAGTTGTTCATTTTTTCAAAATCCCAACCCATCTACTGTTAAATTTGAATTGGTATAAGTTGTGCACTTCAATACTCTTTCAGCAATTAGATTTGTTTGTTTATTAGTATTTGATTCTTCGTTTTTTGTTCTTATATCATGGATACTGTTGGTTATCAGATTGTAATTCGATATTCAATATTTGTTCATTTGTTCATTTGCTATTAGTTATTAAATAATAAGTAAATCAAGCAAGGTAATATGCTTTGTTTAAGTAAAATATTTCTGCGTGAATAAGTTTTAAATTTTGATTATGGACCTTGTTTCTTTCTGTATATATAAGTGCATTAGTATAGTTAAGGTGTTTGCCTATTTGTTTTAATTTAGTTATTATTTAAGTTCTGGTTGTATTGTTATTCTCAGGTTAGGATTGCGATATCGAGGTAAGTAACTTTTCGTTACTCATTGGATTAAATTGTTTATTTTATTGAATTTGAAATATTTGTTTTATTTTGATTATCGAATTTGTGATATCGAAAACAGAAAAGACTTTTAGAATTCACCAGTTTTATTTACGTATCGACTCATAGAATCCGGCCACTGGATAGTGTGACATATAGAACTAGTTTACGCACGTTCCGGAACACATAGATACCTTGTTGAGTAACACTTAACATGGGACGTAAACTAGCCCCCATCAAATTATTGAAAAGGATAAGGAAGTCAGAGCATGCTACTTGGATTTATTTGTTTCGCATATTATTATTGAAAGGAAATGTGGGAGCCGCGTCTCCAATTTTAGTACTTTAGACTTTGTGTTGATTTTCGATGTCTTGATTCGAAGGATTTTCAGATTTTTGATTTAAAAATTGGATTGTTATATTTAATTGTTTATTTTAATATTCCGAAAAAGGTCGGGATGTTACAGATGGTATCAGAGCTTAGGTTATGATTCCTTAGTAGCATTTTGGCTAGACATGTGGGTGGTGGACTTTGTGTTGACGTAATGGACTTAATAAATTTATGCTCATAACTTTTTGAACCTTTTGAATGACAGTTATTATAATGTGTTGGATTTCGTGGGAGGCGGACTTCGAGAATGTTATTAAAACATTGGTGGCTGATGACCCTAGCTCGAAGAAGGATCCTAGCTCCGAGGAAGATCCAAGTGATGAAGAAGATCCTCGTGAGGAAAGCTTTAGTGAGGAGGATGATGAGGATGACGACGATGAAAAAGAGGAAGCCTTGGAAAGTGAGGGCCAAGTGGAGGTTATGGCTGATGATGAGAACATGATTATTGATGAGCAGTCCGTCATTCCTTTTAAGGACTCGCAGATGGGGGAACAGGATAGGGGATCTATTAACTGGATTGGAGTACCAAATCGGGAACAACAAATAGCCATGCGAAAGCGGCGTAGAGAGATTTTTCTAGGAGAAGTAGATTCAGCTTCTAGTAAACTTGAACATAAGGATGGAGAGATTCGTGAGCTAAAGGAGAAAATTCGTGAGCTAGAGGAGGAGCTTAAAGTTGTTAGGGAACTTTTAGCTAAGAAGGATTAGATTTTATGGGATTTTTATGTTTAATTTGAATTTAGAAAAATGAAGTTTAAGACCTAATATTGTAATTTGCTTGGTATTAATAAATATTACTTTCCGTTTTAGTATTGTTCAGTTACCATTTAAATATTTTGCACAAGTTTTGATTATACTTTTGTTATTACATGAAGGAAAATAGAAAACGATGACAATAACAATGGTGGTAACAACAACAACAACGACAACAATGATGGAGGGACTGGAATCATGAATCAATTGGCCCAAACTTTAGCTTATTTGGTAGGAAACCAACAGCCAAGGCAACCAAGCATTGTTTCAGAATTCAAAAGACTTAACCTGCCAACCTTTGATGGAGCGACCGACCCATCGATAGTGGAAAAATGGACAAAAGAAATGGAAAAGACGTTTGAGCTACTTGGCAGCAACGACGAACAGAAGGTCACACTTGCGGTTTACCAACTTCAAGGAAGTGCCTATTACTGGTTGATAACGTGTATTTTATACACGTTTTGTCTTTCATTCTCTTACATTTTTGTTAGTTTCGAATGTTGTTTTATCGATATTAATTACGTTTTTCATCTTTCAGTGCCTCATGCTTAATTGTCGAAAAGATGACTTATTTTGGGCTTGAAAGCAAAGATTATTCAAGAGGGAAGTTAGAAGATGCAAGCTCGCGATGCCGGGAGGTGTTTAATGTATTATCTTGAAGATTTTATCTCTTACGGGAAGCTGTACGGCCGTTCGCCAGGCCGTGCAGAGTGTTTAAAGTAATGCAGTTTGAGCAGTCTTTTGTACGGGCTGCTGTACGGCCGTTCGATAGGCCGTTCAAAGGAGCAATTTTTCTGTACGAGCTGCTGTACGGCCGTTCAACAGGCCGTACAGCACTTGCTGTGTTTTTTTTTTTGATCACCTTTTCGGACCAGATCACTTGTTGTGTTTTAAAAGAGAAGTAAACATAACACATCTACATCTTATCTTAACATCTAACATCTTCATCTTCATTTTACCTCTTCAAGAACACAATTAGTGTTAGTAGAAAGTAGAGAGGAGACATTAATTACTTGTAATCTAGCATTGATTATGAGTAACTAACTCCATTTATTTGGATCAAGGAGTAATTCTTGTACTAAACCCATTTCAATTTATGTAAGATTTATTTAACTCTATCTTGAATGCTTGTGATGTATTGCTTATGATTTTGCTTGGAGATTTGTAAGTTGCTTCACCTTACTCTTCTTGTATCTTCAATTGCTAATTGTTTGTTCTAATACGTAATCGTTAGTTCATTCATTATAGTAGCACAAGATTTAGTGTACTTAAATCCTCAAGATTCAAGTGCAAATACCTAGATTGAGCTTCTCATCCTTGGGTTTGTCCATTCCTTGACTTGGTTAAACTGATAGTGCTTCATTATTGGTTGCTAGTGTCAAGAGAGCTAATTTATGTGCTTCACTAAATTAGTGTTTTTAGAAGAGAATTAAGTAATTTTGTGCTTCACCAATTATCATGGTTAGGTAGAGTTGGATATATTTTGCTTGTTTGTTGGGTTGAAGTGCTTGAGTTTCCATTATCCTTGGGTCAAATATCTCTATATCTTGCTTATTCACTCATTGTGTTGTTGTGTTGGTAAATTTGGATGATTGCATTAACATAGTTGTATTTATTTATCAATTTATTTATCGTATGCAAGGTGTTTGATAAAACACCACAATCAACTAAAACCCCCCATTTTTCTCACTTCAAGATTGTAAGAAATAATCTACTTGAAATTAATATTGATAGTCCTTCCCTGTGAACGAACTTTTGAAAAACACTTCCTTCAAATTGGCACCGCTACCGGGGAAGGCAACAATATTAATTTTGAGTTAATTGTTTCTTATATTTTAGTTTTTTTCTTTGTATATAGTTTTTTTTTCTTTCCTTTTTTATTGGTGTGTCTTCATGTTTATTTGAGATAGACACCTAACTCTTTCAGGAGACGATGGATAATTATTATGGTTGGAAAAACGCTAAAGATTTCACCCACGATCAAGAACAATATCAAGATTTTAATTCTTTTCAGAATTTACATGCGTATCAGGTGATTTCTTTATATTCTACAAACTCATGCTATGCTCCTTATCCTCCTAGCATTGATTATTCATATGCTTTTGAAAATCAATGTTATGATCCGCAATATAATTCCCAAGGCCATCAAGGGTCTTCTTCATCTTCCTTATCATCATTAGAGGAGATGATGAAACAAATGGCGGCAAACAACCTCCAATTTCAAAATATCACTTCTCAAAGCATATCCAACTTAGAAAAGCAAATGAGTCAACTAGCCGAAACCGTGAATCGATTAGCGGAGGTCAATTATCCTACTAATCACGATTCTTATTTTGTAATTGATGAAAATTTTGTGCATGATGAATCTGCTTGTTTAGCTGACGATTGTCCTAGGCTTAATAATGATAAATTGGATGCAGTTGAGGATCTACCAAACTTAGAAAATACCTTTGAGCTTAATGAATTGGTAGATAAGATAAAAATTGATGAATGTCCAATTAAAATTGAGAAGAAATTAAAGATTGATGAAATTGAAATTTTTGCTTGGGTATATAAGGATCCAATTTGGGAACAGTTTTTGAGTCGTACTTATAATGATTATTCAGACAATTTTTCTAGTTACTTTGCTTTTTCAAAGTCTCTTGAACATGTGAAGATCATAAAAATATTTTTATATTTTTATGGATCAAAGGTATATTTGCACACCTTATTTTCAATATTGATTCGTAGATATGTGCATTTATTTTCTTTTTTCACCTCATTAGTTATGGTAATTGTATAAATAAGTCGATCCAACGTCAGTAAACAAAGCGCTTTTTGGGAGGCAACCCAAGGTATGCATGTATTTATATATTTTTATGCGTGTGTTAGATTTTGTTCCTCGCTTGCATTTATGTAGGGTGTTATGCATATTGTGGGTTTGAGGATTGATCTAAATATTAGTGAGTGGAGGTTCATTTTTCATCTATTTTAATTCATTAGAAAAACAACTCAAAAATATATAATAATTAATTATTATCTATTTTTGTGGTGTGACTAATGAATTTTATAATAGAGTTTAAAAAAAAACGCCCCGCTCAATAATCTTTAGTATCGTTAATTCTAATTTTTATAATTTTTATATTTGTTCCACTCGTGCCTTGATGTGTTTGTTCATGTTTTCAGGAATTTATATTTTATTCAAGCATTCATGGATTTGTGCGAATTTTCTCTCTTAAAAAAATTATAAATTTTAGAGCTGCACGGGCTGTTGTACGGGGTGCAAACCGTGCAACAAGCTGTGCAAGTTTTTTCAGCTTCTGCCTGGGTTCACGTTCAAAATGAGGGGGGCTCTAAATTTCCTACCCACCTGTTGCACAACCGTGAGCTCTCAAAAAAAAATAGAAAAACACAAAGCAGACATAACAATCCTCCTTCACTGTTCCTCTTCGTCTCACCGCATCCCATATCCTCCACACCTCACCACCACTTTCATTCCACTGCTGTCAACCCAACTCCGCCGCCTTCATTCTCCATTCACCATAACAGTTTCCCTTTTCTCCGTCGAGCCACCTGCAACACCTCCATTACAAACACCACTGATGTTCAACACCAACAGCTCGCCACCGCCTCTTCTTCCCAACACCACAACGCCCCACCTCTTGTTCTCCTCATGCACCCAATTCATTCAACTCCACCATCTCCTGCAACCTCCACCACACCTCCACCCTTCCTGCCTTCTTCTTTCATCTTCTTCACCCCTCCATCGTCTCCCTTTCCCCACCAACCCACCAGCGCCAACCCAATTGCAACCACCACAGCCAATTCCCGCGATTCCTCCCACAGACCACCTCCGTTCTCCTTCGTCTTCCACCCACCAACACACTCCGTTTAATCACTCTCCCCTCCCCTTCAATACAACAGCCCCCTCCCCTATTTTTTTTGTTTTGTTTTTTGTTTGTTTTGTTTGTTTTGTTTTTTGTTTTATTTTTATTTCTATTTTTCTTTCATTTCTTTTTATTCACTTTTTTTTTCATTTTGATTTTGATTTTGATTTTTTAATTTTCTAACTAATTAATTTATAAATTCAAGAATCGATTTAAGTTCGCTTCGAATTTGATTTTTGATTTTTGATTTTATTATTGATTGGTTAGTTATTTTTATTTTATTTTATTTTATCTTTTTCTTTTAAACAAAAAAAAGTAAAAAAATATTTTAATTAATAATATATCCTTAATTAGTTTATTGAGTGGCTTTGAAGGGTGGATTTGTCTTGTTGATTACTTTTGTTGGGTTGATTGTGGTGTATGGCGTTAGTTCAATTCGTGGCTCTCAATTTCAGAGTTGGATTTTGACAAGAATGAGTGATGCTTATTGCCTTTGCTCCCGGCCCTTGTTGCTTATTTTTAGGGGAGTTTTCTTTCACTTTTATCTCTACTCCGTTTTTATTTGTCATGCATGAGGACATGCCATGTTTTAAGTGAGGGAAGGATTGTTTTTGTTCATCATTGTATTGTAGTATGTAGCTAGTATTAGTACTATCTTTTGTTTCATTCCATGTTCGTCTCGTTTGCATTTAGAAACAAGATTAGTCATAAAGCTTGTTTACTTGTTTGTAAAATTTAAGTCATTGTGAGCTTGTAGCCTTGTTTTCTCCTATGTCGTGGCTAACATTACCAATTTGATGTGAATCTATAAGTTTGACACACCTCTTTCGCACACACACACTTGAAATGGCATGAAAAGTCTAGATTGTTGTAATTAAATTGTGAACATGACGGTTATCTGTTAGCATGCATGGAATCAAATCGGGAAGAAGTTATTACAACGTAAACCTTGTGAGGCCTTGAACGATGATTTCTTTTGCTTGTGTGTTTCTCCTTCTTTATGTGTGTTTGTTGCTCTAGAGCTTGCATTAAACCTTAATTTATGGATGCACCATAATAAGGAAATTCTATTTAGGATAACCATTTTGGCCTTTTTAGCTTGTGAACAATGAAAATAATCCCTAGTTACCCCTTTGAAGCTTATATCCATATTTTTCTTCGCCACTTTCCCCTTTTATACATGAGTCATAGCCAAATACTTCACTCTCGACCTAGTTGAGCTAGTTGAGTCTTGGAAAGAATTGATTGATGAGCATGAGAATTTGGAGATGTTGTGAAGAGGAAGAATGGTAATCATTGTAAGTGGGAGCTAGTTGATATGTATGACTAAATGTGGTTCAAAGTTCTTTGTAGTATTTATATATGTAATGCATCCCCTTTGCTAAAAAAAAAGAGAAAAAAAGCAATAAATAAAGGGGATGTAAAAGAAAACAAGAAAAGAAAAGAAAAATAATAAATCTTTGTACTTTATTTTGATTCAACTTGATAAATGTGGTTGTGTTTTGTAATTGTAAATGAGTGGAGATCTACTTTAGTTTGAGAATTTGGTGTATGAAGAGAGCAAGCATCGTTTTGACTCAACTAGCGAGACTTTTACACCTTTCTTGAACTTAAATTTTCACACCTTCACCCAAGCCTTGTTACAACCCATTTTATGAATTCCTTGTTTTTGGTGCAATCCGGAATTTAGGTGGACATGCAAGGTCAAGTAGAGCGCATGCATTTAGGCTTGGAGTTGAGTGAAATCTCTAGCTCATACTTGTGTGATGCATAATTGAGAGATGTGAGATTTTTCACTGTACAATTTCATCTTCTTAATGCGAAGCCATGTATGCTTTGTGATAATCTTGTCTAGTTTTCACGATTGAAATGCATTCATTCTAGCTTTAATGTCATGGTTACATTTTGCACAAGGTCTGTTATCTTAATTCTTGAATTGGTTGTTAGCTCGTTGTAATGGATGACATGGTGAATAGCTCTATATGTTTGATTTTAGTTACAAGTAGATATAGCACCATGCTTGGCTTGTTTCCTATTTGTATGCCGATTCGGGCATGTGAATGTAGTAGTTAGCTTTATTAGTAGGTAATATTAGTGTCATGTTGGTTAGTGACTTTTTTGATTTTGTGGGTACATCATCTATAAACCCTCATGAGATGAAACTCGTCCTCCAAGGCTACTTGGGGGTTTAAACGATGGTTTGAATGCTCTTGTTCAACCATTTTCTCTTTTAGAGTAATGAATTTAGTTTAGTGATTTAGTTGTTAATATTAGTTTGCTCGGGACTAGCAAAGTTCAAGTGGGGGAAGATTTGATAACGTGTATTTTATACACGTTTTGTCTTTCATTCTCTTACATTTTTGTTAGTTTCGAATGTTATTTTATCGATATTAATTACGTTTTTCATCTTTCAGTGCCTCATGCTTAATTGTCGAAAAGATGACTTATTTTGGGCTTGAAAGCAAAGATTATTCAAGAGGGAAGTTAGAAGATGCAAGCTCGCGATGCCGGGAGGTGTTTAATATATTATCTTGAAGATTTTATCTCTTACGGGTTGCTGTACGGCCGTTCGCCAGGCTGTGCAGAGTGTTTAAAGTAATGCAGTTTGAGCAGTATTTTGTACGGGCTGATGTACGGCCGTTCGACAGGCCGTTCAAAGGAGCAGTTTTTCTGTACGGGCTGTTGTACGGCCATTCAACAGGCCGTATATCACTTGCTGTGTTTTAAAAGAGAAGTAAACATAACACATCTACATCTTATCTTAACATCTAACATCTTCATCTTCATTTTACCTCTTCAAGAACACAATTAGGGTTAGTAGGAAGTAGAAAGGAGACATTAATTACTTGTAATCTAGCATTGATTATGAGTAATTAACTCCATTTATTTGGATCAAGGAGGAATTCTTGTACTAAACCCATTTCAATTTAAGTAAGATTTATTTAACTCTATCTTGAATGCTTGTGATGTATTGCTTATGATTTTGCTAGGAGATTTGTAAGTTGCTTCACCTTACTCTTCTTGTATCTTCAATTGCTAATTGTTTGTTCTAATACGTAATCGTTAGTTCATTCATTATAGTAGCACAAGATTTAGTGTACCTAAATCCTCAAGATTCAAGTGCAAATACCTAGATTGAGCTTCTCATCCTTGGGTTTGTCCTAACCTCTCTTTGTTTAATTCCTTGACTTGGTTAAATTGATAGTGCTACATTATTGGTTGCTAGTGTCAAGAGAGCTAATTTATGTGCTTTGTTAGTCACAGAGGCATGCCTGAATACATCTAATAACAAGCCCAAGTAGTTCGTAATGCTATGCATTACCTACATGACCTCTTAACTGAGGGAACCTCTAGTTGTAGAGTTTCTACTTATTTGTACTATGTAATAGGCATCAAATTCTATCTGTGTAACTGTACCTACTAAGTCAAGAATAAAGCTTGAAAGAAGTTCTAAGGTTCATGCCTCAAGCAAGGAAATGAAGACTGTCAAATAATCACAGTTGGGATTTGAAGAATTGAAGAAATGAAGAAATTGCCTAAGTACTAATTCGAGAAGTACATTTGTTTATTCGAGAAGTCTAGCATTCGAGAAGTCTGGAGTTCGATATCTCAGAAGACACTATTCGATATCTCTCGATATCTCATTCGATATCTCAGGGATTCGATATGTCTATTACACGGTTCGAGAACTCAAGGAGTCAACAGTTCGAGTTCTCAAAGGGTCAACAAGTCAATGCTACATTCGATATCTCAAAGACTCAATATGCTATTCGATATCTCAGGGATTCGATATGTCAAAATGCTCTATTCGATATCTCAAGGAGTCCCAGAGAAAAGAGCTATTCGAGAAGTGATTCGATATGTCAAGATAACACTATTCGAGAACTCAGAGTTATCGATCAAGTCAACTCCAGTTCTCGAATCACTCACTTAGTCACTTCTCGAATACATTCTTGAGGACAAAATACTGAAGAATTGTACAAGTCAGAAACCTGCAACAAGCCAGGATGCTTTATTTGACTCTGTCCTATAAAGCATGCTGGAAAGCCTACAAAGAAGCTTGGAGAGATAAGACAAGGGACAAGGAGCTGAAGAAGTGGATCTAAACAGGCTTTTCAAAGTCAAATCTATAGCCGTTTGGACTCTTACTAAAATGAGATAGACAGACTGGAAAGTGTTTTTGTTTTACCTACCTCATTTGTAGTAAGTGGGTGTATCCATGTCTATAAGGATACAGCCTCACTTCCTTAGCTGTTAAGGTGTTGAAGTTTCTCAAATACCCAGAAAATATCTCTCTGAGAAAAACGAAGCTGAGAATACTATCATTTGTATTCACAGATTGTAGCAAAATCTTTATCTAATAAGATATTAGATTAAAGTGATATTGTGTTGTGTTTGTCTTTAATTATCCGCATCTTCACATCTCACACACTCATCACTTATCTTGCTGCAAAGATTCAAGAACAAAGAAAAGTTCAAGAATCCATTCACCCCCCCCTCTGTATTCTTTTACTGTATTCAATACTCAACAAGTGGTATCAGAGCAGGCTGTTTAATCTAAACAGAAAACGATCATGAGTTCGAATACACCAAAGACTACAGGTACGGTAAAGGTCCCTAAGTTCGACAAAGAGAATTACAACCTCTGGAAAATAAAAATGCTGTTGTTCATCAAAGCTGCCAATCCTCTCTACCCTGACATTCTCAAGAATGGTCCATTCATACCACAACAAGAAGTTGCTGAATCCACAGTGGGCGCAGTAGTCATTCCTAGATCATACGTTCCAAAAGAGCCATCCAAATGGACGGACTCAGAGAAGGAAAAGATTGCCCTAGACAGCCACCTCATGTTGTTAATCATAGACTCCATGGATATGTCGATGTTTGCCAACATAGCATCATGCAAATCAGCCAAGGACATGTGGAATCACATCGAGGTGTTATGTGAAGGGACAGAGGAGGTAAGAGAAAATAAGAAACAGATACTGGTCACACAGTATGAGGCGTTCATGGCACAGTCCAAGGAAAGTATCACTGATATGTTTGAAAGATTTCACAAGCTGGTGACTGAGCTCCAAATGAATGGGAAGGTTTACAGCACTAAGGAATTAAATATGAAGTTTCTACTATCGTCACCAAACCATCTAGAGCAAAGGGTCATATCCCTAAGAGAAAGAGATTTGAACAAAGTCACGTATGATGTGCTCTATGGGGTTTTAAAGACACACGAGCTTGAGTTGCTTCAAAAGAGGGCTATCCAAGCTAACCAAGGCAGATTGATAAACACATCCTGTGCCTTGATTGTCAACAAATCTATTCAAGACCTGGAAGCATCTGCAAGTCAGCTGAGAATAGAAGAGATAGTAGATGATGAAGAAACTGAGGAAGTAGTGACTGAACCTGCTGATGACAAGGAAGAAGATGAGTTCTACACTCTTGAAGAGCTGGATGGCATGGAAAATACTTCATATGCTTTTATGGCTAGAAAATTCCCAAACATCAGATTCAAGAGGAATCAGCCCTTCAAGCCTAGACCTCAAAATCATTCATTCAACAAGAGCAAGGCACCTATGAAAACAAACAAGAACAGATTCAAAACCAGCTATGTGGATAGGTCATCTGTAAGATGTTATAGATGCAATGACCTAGGGCATTTTGCCAGTGAATGCAAGAAGCCTAAAAAGAAGGATAAGGAGTTTCTTGAGCTTGAAGCTAAGTATGAGGCCCTTCTAAAGAAGCAGACACCAGGTAAGGCTTACATAGCTGAAGGGAAGTGTTGGGATGATTCTGACAGTGATGGGGAAGAACAAGAATTCTGCAACTATACCTTGATGGCCAATTCCAAGGAAGAACCATCTGCATCAGACTCACAGGTACCATCTCTCACTACCATAGACATGTCTGTTTCTGAATATAAATCTTTGGTTGAACAACTATCCGTTGAGATGTTTAACATTCATACTAGTATGACTGCTGCTAATGAAGAGATTGCTAAACTGTCTACTAGGAATGAACTGTTAAATAAGAGAAATGAGGAACTAGAGCTAACTACTGTGCAAATAAAAAATCTTAAACAAGAGATTGAGTATCTAAAGAATAAAGTTCTATGTGCTAGTCAAGTTGAGAAAGCTCTTAGGGATGAATTAGCTGAAAATGAATTTAAGTTGAAGACATTTAAGAATTCCTCTAGTCTATTGCAGTCTTATCATGAGAAAAATCTAGCTAGACCTAAGGCTGCCATTGGACTTGATTATGACACTCTTAAACAGAGGAAAGGCTATGCAGTCATTGAAGATGACATTGTTGTTCAAGAGGAGGTGCCTCAGGTTTTGAAAAAGACTGAGAATCCAATATTTAAAACACCAACACTTGAGATTGATGAGGATGCCTTACTCATCAAGCAAATGTTGGAGGATGAAGATGAGGCACAATCAAATGAACAACAAGCATCCTCTGAGAGTAAGAATGTCAAAACCAAAGCCAAGGAGCCAGTAGGAGGTAGACCTAGACTTGAGAAATCTGTAAATTTTGTTTCAGCTGGAAATTATGAGACTAAGAAGAAAGTGACAAATAAGAGACCAAACAGGAATGTCAAATTAGGGATTAACAAAGATAACAACTATGCTTATGTGCCAAATGCCCCTAGGAAAGTTTGTCAAAACTGTTTTAGCTCTAATCATTTGACTCATGCTTGCAAGAAACCATCTGGTAGTGTTGCTAAACCATTCTATGATTGCTCTGTGCCTTTAAGACATAGAGACTCTCCTTTCTGTGATAAACTTGATTGTATGCCATGTAACATGAATGTGATGACTAGTTGTTTTAATTTGAGAAGACAATTCATGGAGGGCTGTATCAATCATAATGTTCACACACACTACACAAGGACAAAGTCTTCAAGTCCTCCTAAAGTTAGGAAGGTACCTCTGTCACCTAAGTCTAAGAACCCTGATTCTAAGACTCCCAACAGTGACAAGAAGACCAACATCAAGAAAACTGATAAGCATGCTGATTTTGATAAAACTGTCACTAAGTCACATGGACCCAAACTCGTTTGGGTACCAAAGGAGAAGTAATACTTTTGTGTTTGCAGGGCAAAGAAAGTAAAAAGAAGGTCATGTGGATTTTGGACAGTGGATGCTCAAATCATATGACTGGTGATATGGCCCTGCTATCACAGTATGAGGAAAAGGCTGGCCCAATGGTTGCTTTTGGAGATGACAGCATTGGCAACACACTGGGATATGGCAAGTTGGAAATTGGAAATGTCATCATTGAGAATGTAGCACTGGTCAAGGGGCTCAAGCATAATCTACTGAGTGTTGGTCAATTCACTGACAGAGGCTTCAAAGTGAACTTTGACAAAGATGAATGTTTGATCACCCACAAGAAGACTGGTGATTTTGCTCTGTTTGGAGTAAGGAAGGGAAGCCTGTTTGTAGCCAATATGGACTCTGCAAGCAAGGACACAATTTGTTGCTTCTACTCAAAAGCATCAAATGAAGACAGTTGGCTGTGGCACAAGAAGCTATCACACCTGAACTTCAAAGCCATTAATTCCCTAGTCAAAAGGGAGTTAGTGAGAGGCATGCCCACACTTGAATTCTGTCAAGAAGGAGTGTGTGAGGCGTGTCAAAAGGGAAAAATGAAAAGATCAAGCCACAAGTCAAAAACAGTGACATCTATAACCAAGCCCCTGCAACTGATTCATATGGATTTGTTTGGGCCTGTCAATATTATGTCACTAGGAAGGAAGAAGTATGCTCTAGTGATGGTTGATGATTTTACAAGGTATACATGGGTAGAATTTCTGGCATCAAAGGATGAGGCTCCACAAGTAATCATTGAGCACATAAAGAAAGTTGACAAAGAAGCAAAGGCCATAAATGCAAGTGTGATTGCATTAAGAAGTGATAATGGGACAGAATTCAGAAATGCCATGCTTGGAGCATTCTGCAAAGAAAATGGTATTTCTCAACAATTCTCAGCTCCAAGGACCCCACAACAAAATGGAGTTGTTGAGAGAAAGAATAGGACTCTGATAGAGGCTGCTAGAACAATGCTACTTGATGCAAAGATGCCTACATGTTTTTGGGCTGAGGCTGTGAGCACTGCATGCTACATCCAAAACAGAACCCTCATCAACAAAAACACTGGAAAGACACCTTATAACTTGATGACTGGAAAGAAGCCTACTCTAAAGTATGTTCATACTTTTGGAAGCAAGTACTTTATGCTAAAAGATAATTCAGAATATGTTGGAAAGTTTGATGCAAAGGCATTTGAAGGAATCTTTCTTGGCTATTCTATGGAAAGAATTGCATACAAAGTTTATGTCATTTGTCAAAAGAAAGTAATGGAGAGCACAGATGTAACATTTGATGACAGCAAACTACCTGGATTAGAAGAAGCCAATGATGAAGATAAAGATCCCTTGAAGTTTGACAATCTAGATGATTCTGATGAGGAGATTGAAAGTGAATCTGAACTCATAATCCAACAAACTCAAGTGAATGAAGAACCTGTGTCAACCAACAATGAAGAAACAAGCATCCAAGATACACCTGTGAGGAGTGACAACTTCACAGGGGGAGGAAATGTAGATGATCATGATCTAAATGATGAAGCAACATCAAGGATGAGAAATCAATCTGAACATACAAGGAAATGGGATAGATCACACACTGCAGATCAGATAATTGGAAATCCAAATGCAGGAGTAAGGACAAGGAGAGCAACTATAAATGAATGTCTCTATGGCTGCTTTCTATCCCAAGTTGAGCCTAAGAAACTTGATGATGCATTGTTGGATCCTGACTGGATAATTGCTATGCAAGAGGAGCTAAATCAATTTGAAAGGAGCAAAGTATGGGAACTAGTGCCTGCACCAAAGGATAGAACCGTTGTTGGAACTAAATGGGTTCTGAGGAATAAGATGGATGAAAATGGTGTAGTCATAAGAAACAAAGCAAGGTTGGTTGCAAAAGGATACTCTCAACAGGAAGGTATTGACTATGATGAGACCTTTGCCCCTGTTGCTAGACTAGAAGCCATCAGAATTTTCTTGGCATTTGCTGCACATTCTAATTTCAAGGTCTATCAAATGGATGTCAAGAGTGCATTCCTGAATGGGGAGTTGGAAGAAGAAGTATATGTGCAACAACCACCTGGCTTTGAGGATCCACAGTTTCCCCACTTTGTCTACAGATTACTTAAAGCATTGTATGGACTCAAGCAAGCTCCTAGGGCATGGTATGACACACTATCACAATTTCTACTGGAGAATCAATTCACTAGAGGCACACTGGACAAGACACTGTTCTACAAGAAACATGGTGATGATATTATCCTAGTTCAAATCTATGTGGATGATATCATATTTGGCTCTACAAATGAGGAGCTGTGTGAAAAATTCTCTAAGCTCATGCAAAGCAGATATGAGATGAGTATGATGGGAGAATTAACATTCTTTCTTGGACTGCAAGTTAGTCAAAGGAAGGATGGCATTTTTATAAGTCAAACCAAATACATTAAAGATTTACTGAAGAAATTTGATTTGGAAGAATGTTCACCTGCGAAGACACCCATGGCCACTGCCACCAAGTTAGATGATGACGCTAAGGGCAAAAAGGTAAATATCTCAATCTACAGAGGCATGGTTGGTTCTCTACTCTACCTCACTGCTAGTAGGCCAGATATCATGTTTGCTACATGCTTATGTGCAAGGTTTCAATCAAACCCAAAGGAATCACACATGATAGCAATAAAAAGGATCTTCAAATATCTGAAAGGCACACCAAACTTGGGGTTATGGTATCCTAAGGACACAGGGTTCAATCTGGTTGGTTATTCTGATGCTGATTATGCTGGATGCAGAGTGGATAGGAAAAGCACATCAGGTAGCTGCCAGTTTCTTGGACAAAGGTTAGTCTCTTGGTACAGCAAGAAACAACAATCTGTGTCAACTTCCACAGCTGAAGCTGAATACATAGCTGCTGGAAGTTGTTGTGCTCAAGTGCTTTGGATTAGAAACCAACTTAGAGATTATGGACTTGTGTTGGAAAGAATTCCTATCATGTGTGACAACACAAGTGCAATCTCTATAGTTGCCAATCCTGTCAATCATTCTAGGACAAAGCACATTGACATCAGATATCATTTCATTAGAGAACATGCAACTAATGGAACCATTGAGTTGCATTATGTCTCTACAGAAAAACAACTAGCTGACATATTCACTAAGCCATTAGATGAAGCCACCTTCACTAGGCTGGTCAGTGAGATTGGAATGCTGAATTCTTCGAATTCTGGCTAAGTGAATATATCAACTAGATTGTTGCAGCAGTAAATACTTACTTTATCAAATGCCTAATATTTTTGAAGTAAGTATTGGCTGGAGTATGATGTATAAATATTCCAATGCTGCACATGTTGAAAATTATACATATGTAGCTTGAAATTTCTGTAAAAATTTTGAGTAAACCACTATTTAATTTGGTAGAATATTCGTCAATGAATATTTCTAGTAAATTTTAAAGGATAGTGGAAATTGAATTTTATGAGTGAAAAATACAGTTCGATAAGTCAGACTTCTCGAATGGTTCATTGTTATGTCTTGGCTCGAGTTCTCGAATAGGCCTATCTAGAACCCTCTTGAGTTCTCGAATAGTGTCTTTTAGAGAAATCGAATAGCACACTTTGAGTTCTCGAATAGAGTATTTTAGTTCTCTAATGATAGAGTTCTCGAATGCTGCATTTGAGTTATCGAATCATTTGAAAAGGCTGATTTTTCGCTGACACTTAATCGCTTTTTGGATTTATATTCAAACCTTCATTTCACTCATAAAAATATATTTTACTTAACTTTGAATTATTTTCTGAGTTAAATCACTGCCAGCTGTGAGTTAAAAACTGCCTGAGATATCGAATAAGCCTTTCTTGACTTCTCGAATAGTTGTTTCATACTTCTCGAATGACTTGTCGCTACAGAACACTTATCTATCGACAACTCAAGACATTCATATATATATATACAACTTCACAACTATTCAATTCATTTCGTTCGATTTCTCAAGCATCTCAACTCCTGAAACCTCTGAAAAACCCTAACTGCGAATTTCTTCTTCAATCCTAATTCTCTTTTCTTCTCTACCCAAATGGCAAACACTCAACTCACCATACCATCCCAAACTAATTTCATCGCAATCTCCAGTGATGTGGAAGCACCGAATGCCAATTTCAAGTGCTTTGTTCGGTGGTTGTCTGAATCATACATCAAGAGTGCGCTCTCAGCCAACCCAACTCTGTACATAGATCTATTGGAACAATTCTGGAGGACTGCTACTGTGGAGGTCATCGCTCTTGAGAATGCTATCACCTCTTATATTGTTCACTGCAAGATTCAAGGAGAGGATATCACTATCACCACTGCAGACATGAATCAAGCCTTGGATATGCAGCAAGAGACGTATGATGCTCTGGCCTCCAATGATGAGTTGGAAGAATTCTTTGACTTCATCAACTACTCTGATACTATCAAGCTGGGAAAGTTGAATAGGAAGTTCTTGAGGAAAGAATGGAGCTTTGTATTTGCTACACTCCTTCAAGTATTCACTGCACGGAAATCAAGCTTTGATCAGATTAGTACACCCGTGCAGCAGCTTGCCTATGCCTTGGCTCATGGGAGAAAGATAGATGTTGGACTTCTCATCCTACAGGAACTCTATGGGAGACTTGGTCAGACCACAGCCAAGAGAGGTAATGAAATTTTCTTTCCTCGCTTTATTCAATCAGTGCTTAACTTTAAAAATGCTTCATTGATTGAATTGCCTGGAGTAGATAAGAGTAAAATAGGCTATCCTAAGTCCATGACCAAACTCATTTTTGGTAATTTGGAGACTAGGAATGATGTGGATGTAAGACTTAGCATAACTCCCCACATGGAGGGTTTGTTTAGGTCTTACCCCCACAACATGCCAATATTTGATTCAAAATCACAGTTAGCACAGCCTAAGCAAGGAGAACAAAGTGCTAACCCAAGGCCTGCTAACCAACCCCTCAGCCAAACACTCTATCCAGCAAAGAGCCAACTGCATCATCCTCTCAAAAGGGTGATGTTAGTAAAAAGAAGAGAAAACAGGCTGCTTCTGAACCTTTAGAAATCTTAACTGAAGCAGCCTTGGCTGTAGAACTAGGGTTAGAAAGTGAGACACCTGAGTCACCTATCATAAGCCGAAAGAAGAAGAAGAAGTCTAAAACCACCTCTTCAGTCACTCAAATGGCTGAAGTTGTAAAATCAGGGGCACACAGCTCACTAGATGTATCCTCTCAACAGGATGCATCTATAGAATCAAGCATCCTCCCCAATGCACCTATCTGTAAAGAGTCAGCACAAGGGAGTGATAAGGCTGGCACAACACTGAGTGGAGAGCACATCATAACTGAAACTCCCTCTATTTCTCAGGGGGAGTTGCCAAAATCTTGTCTACAACACACTTCTCTTTCAGAATCTACCACTCATATTTCTTTGAAGCCTGCAACTCAAGCAATTGAGGAGCAAGGCATTGATCATCAAGAATTCTTTTCCTTTGATGAGCCAATGAATTCAAGTGACTTGGTGCATGACACCTTGCTCACCACCCAGGTACCACATTTGGATGGTCAGGGAATGCATGCTGGGGCATATCCTAATGACACCATCACAAACACAGAGGATTCACTAGTTCTTACTAGAGACTCTGTGCCTGTGTCAACTACTGTTGTAACTCATCCCACTTCTGTGGAGACAGCAGTAGTAGAGTCTGTTCATCCGGTTGCAGAAGTTGCATCTGTAACTGAGGAGCCTAGCAAGCCTAGCTCTAGCTCTAACTTTATGTCTCAATGGCTGAAGCCTGTGCAACATGACAGTGCTTCAGGATCAGGGTCTGTTCCACCACAATTGACGGTTGAAGCACTTCAAAGCTTAGTTGTGGATCAGATCCCTGAGTTCACAAAAATTGCTCAGCACCTTCTCACTGCAAACATGCCCAATCCAGACTATGAAGCTATTCTCCTATGTCACAAAGAGGATGTAGAGCTACAGAAGGAGAAGATCATAGATGAAACTGAGAGAGATGGGAATATCGATGCTTGGCTGCAAGGAACCAATTCAATCCCTCTCTCAGAAGGTCTCCAGTACCTCAGAGAAGAGTACATCACTTCACTAGGGTCCAATGCCAAATCTCTCAACCCTACTGATGTGTTTGAAGCAGTGAATGATAGCTATAAAGGCATTCTCAAGGCTGCACACTATCTTGGTAAAGGCTTAAAGACAGAAATTAATGAAGTGTGTTCAGCTACAACCAAGGAGGTGCATGAGATCAAGAGGACTTTTGATGCTAAATTCGCTCAATTGGAGACTGTTCTCAAGGACATTCGAACCTGCAATGCTACTTGCACCAGGATGGACAATGGTTTGGCTATTCTCAAGGATGCTGTCACAGGTCTGGGGCACAAATTTCAATCCTTATCAGATCAGACAACTGATGCCAATGCCATGCTCAGGACCCTCTGTGCAAATCAATATGGAGACAAGCTGGTCACTGAGGTTCCTGTGCATGAGATGTCAAGGTTCGAAGTGCAGAGACTGAAGGATCAATCCCTATATGGTTTTAAGGCCAATGAACTCTTCATTAAAGTGGATACTCTTGAAAAGGAGGTAGTCTCTCTCCACAAGTCCAATGCTCATCTTACAGACACTTTGACAACTCTGACTGAGCAGTTGAACACTCAAGCCACCACCACAGCTGATGTTCTTCTGCATCAACAATCAATGTTGTCTGCAATGATGAAGCACATGGGTCTCCCTCTACCTGATGAATCTTCAACTCCAAAGGTGCCTCCTACAGCCCCTGTGTCTGTCAACAAGCCTAAGGGGGAGAAGAGGATATCAAAGAACTCAAATCCAAAGGGGGAGAGACCACTAGAAAAGGGCATCAAGATCATTGAGGGTGGCCATCAGAGAACTTTGAAATCTACTACTCATGTGCCTGGAAAAGGAAAGGACAAAGTTGATGAGCCTCCCACTTCTCTGCCAGTTGTCACTCTACCAACTGTGCACATCACTACTCCTGATGGTCAAAGGCAGTCTATCACAACCACAGTGGTTGCAGGGAGTATGCCATCTGACAAGCCTCAATATCTAAGAGTGCCAAGCCAGTAGAAGTGAAGGTGGTCACTGAGGCCAAGCTACAAGAAATTGCAAACTCAAATGTCTATCATGATGATGCATTCTTGGAGTTTCTGAAAGTCTCTAGAGAACAGGCTGGTGATGCTCTGCTATATCATGAGAGTTTGAAGAGTCAGATTGACTGTCTCACTGTAGTACCAAGGAGGCTTAATGATCTATGGCTCAAGGAGATATTGATGGTAGGAAAGAACAAGATATGGCACTTAACCATCAATACTCTACAGAGTCTAAAGCACTCAGAAGTGAATGTGCTCCTTGGACTAATTGAGAAGGGAAATGAGAACAACAAGAGTCTTCATGATGACTTGAGGAATGGTCAACCTTCAAGGCTACCTGAAGTTTTCACAGATCCTAGAACTATTATCTACCAGGCTGGAACAAGAATTGAAGATATCAAGCAGCTGGTCATTCCTAAGCATCTAACTCCTCAAAATAAAAATCTCATCATAGCCATCATTGAGAAACTGATCAAGAAGAAGGGATCAAGAACAACAGAAGAATTAGAAGCTATATCTTATCTCAGGTCATATATTGTAACTGGCATTGTATCTGAGACTGCTAAGTTCAACCCAAGCAAAGATCAAGACAAGGATGAAGATAAAAGTGACGGAAGGAGAAGTCATCACAGGAGTAATAAGGGTGATGAAGACAAGAAGAAGAAGAAGGATGATGAGAAGAGGAAGAATGATGATGATCAAGGTAAAGGCTCTGAGAGGAAAAGTGGAAGACAGCAAGCCTCAGGCATTGCTGACAGTAACCTCACCACAACGCAAGACTCTAAGTCTAGGGTGAATGCTGCCAGTAGTGACCTTTCAAAATTTGCATCTATGGCTTCTGCAACTGTCTTGCCACCTCAAGAAGAGAAGAAGATTCAAGTCAAGAAACCATCTGTATGTTTCAAAAAGCAAACTGCTAATGGAATACTACAATGGTCTACAAACAAAGGTCACATACTGCTGCCAAGTAATCATGTAAAAAGAATCAAGTTCAAGCAAGCTGCAAGGAAATCAAAGCCAACCATATCAAAAACCCTGACAATCTATCCAGGCCTAAAACTCCAACCACTAGATGAAGATTATGATGTAGACCAACTGCAATTTTTGCAAGCTCAAAGAATCTATCATGTTGCCATTGTTGATAATTGCCTTGAGATTAAATATTCTGATGGAAGGGAGGAGAAATTCAAACAAGGAGGATGTCAACACTGGGGCAAGCTATATGACATAGAGAGAATCATTGCACTGTTGAGCTCAGAAGATAAAGTGGAGAGAGTATGGAAGCTGGAGCTAATTGATTTTGTGAAAATGAAGAGAGATCATGAGGAAAAAGTCAGAAAAGGGTGTTTTGAGAAATGGCTGGCAAGAGAGAGAGAAATTGAGAGACTGGAAAGTGAAGCAGAAAAGCTGAGGAAAAAGGGTTTGTGTAGAGTTCAGTTCAACCCCTACATGGTAAAGTATAGGAGGAGAAATGGAAATCAAGTCAACATCAGAATGAATCTACTCAACCACTATCCTGCAAATATTCTGGAACCAGTACTTGAAGATTTCAAAGACTCAATTTTGCTTGAAGAATTGGATGCTATGGCAGAAATAATAAAAGCTATGGATGAGAATACAAGGAAGGAGAAAGAAAGAAGAGAGAAAGAATATGATGAATTTCAAGCCAAAGCTATGGAAAGGGAATCAAAAGACAATGGCTAGTTCTTCATCATAGGCTGTAAGATTACTCACTCTGTAGTTCTATCCAAATTGCTAATGGAAATTCATACCTGTACTGTCAAGTTTTATCTTTATGTATGTTAGGCTTGTTATCAGACATGAAATTGTGACTAAGGGTCTTACTCACAATTTGGGGGAGATTGTTAGTCACAGAGGCATGCCTGAATACATCTAATAACAAGCCCAAGTAGTTCGTAATGCTATGCATTACCTACATGACCTCTTAACTGAGGGAACCTCTAGTTGTAGAGTTTCTACTTGTTTGTACTATGTAATAGGCATCAAATTCTATCTGTGTAACTGTACCTACTAAGTCAAGAATAAAGCTTGAAAGAAGTTCTAAGGTTCATGCCTCAAGCAAGGAAATGAAGACTGTCAAATAATCACAGTTGGGATTTGAAGAATTGAAGAAATGAAGAAATTGCCTAAGTACTAATTCGAGAAGTACATTTGTTTATTCGAGAAGTCTAGCATTCGAGAAGTCTGGAGTTCGATATCTCATAAGACACTATTCGATATCTCTCGATATCTCATTCGATATCTCAGGGATTCGATATGTCTATTACACGGTTCGAGAACTCAAGGAGTCAACAGTTCGAGTTCTCAAAGGGTCAACAAGTCAATGCTACATTCGATATCTCAAAGACTCAATATGCTATTCGATATCTCAGGGATTCGATATGTCAAAATGCTCTATTCGATATCTCAAGGAGTCCCAGAGAAAAGAGCTATTCGAGAAGTGATTCGATATGTCAAGATAACACTATTCGAGAACTCAGAGTTATCGATCAAGTCAACTCCAGTTCTCGAATCACTCACTTAGTCACTTCTCGAATACATTCTTGAGGACAAAATACTGAAGAATTGTACAAGTCAGAAACCTGCAACAAGCCAGGATGCTTTATTTGACTCTGTCCTATAAAGCATGCTGGAAAGCCTACAAAGAAGCTTGGAGAGATAAGACAAGGGACAAGGAGCTGAAGAAGTGGATCTAAACAGGCTTTTCAAAGTCAAATCTGTAGCCGTTTGGACTCTTACTAAAATGAGATAGACAGACTGGAAAGTGTTTTTGTTTTACCTACCTCATTTGTAGTAAGTGGGTGTATCCATGTCTATAAGGATACAGGCTCACTTCCTTAGCTGTTAAGGTGTTGAAGTTTCTCAAATACCCAGAAAATATCTCTCTGAGAAAAACGAAGCTGAGAATACTATCATTTGTATTCACAGATTGTAGCAAAATCTTTATCTAATAAGATATTAGATTAAAGTGATATTGTGTTGTGTTTGTCTTTAATTATCCGCATCTTCACATCTCACACACTCATCACTTATCTTGCTGCAAAGATTCAAGAACAAAGAAAAGTTCAAGAATCCATTCACCCCCCCTCTGTATTCTTTTACTGTATTCAATACTCAACATGCTTCACTAAATTAATGTTTTTAGAAGAGAAATAAGTAATTGTGTGCTTCACCAATTATCTTGGTTAGGTAGAGTTGGATATATTTTGCTTGTTTGTTGGGTTGAAGTGCTTGAGTTTCCATTATCCTTGGGTCAAATATCTCTATATCTTACCTATTCACTCATTGTGTTGTTGTGTTGGTAAATTTGGATGACTGCATTAACATAGTTGTATTTCTATAGCAATTTATTTATCGTATGCAAGGTGTTTGATAAAACACCACAACCAACTAAAACCCCCCATTTTCCTCACTTCTAGATTGTAAGAAATAATCTACTTGAAATCAATATTGATTGTCCTTCCCTATGAACGAACTTTCGAAAAACACTACCTTCACTGGTGGCTTATGGAAAAAAGGAAAAATGAACAAACTGAAGCAAATGTGGAGGCAAATCTAGAGCCATACACGTGGGAGAAGTTTAAGGAAGCTTTGGAGGGTAAGTACTTTCCAAGGACCATACGCTTATAGAAAGAGAGGGATTTTATCCGGCTTGAACAAGGTGGAAGGTCAGTTACCGAGTATGAAGTAGAATTTGCGAAACTTGCTAAATACGCACCGACATTGATAGCGGATGAGGCAAGTCGACCGAGAAGGTTGGAAGAAGGATTGAGAAGTGATATTCGACATGCAGTGGCGTCCTTTGAACTTCAGACTTATGAGGCGGTTCTCGACAAAGCTCTAGTGATTGAGAGGGGTTTGACGGAATCCGAAAAGACAATATACAACTGGACCAAGAAGCGGTTTGCTCCCACTGGTGGACAATCATCCCAAGGAGGGCCGCTCAAGAAACCTCATGCATACGATCGGATGAGCAATCAATAAAATCAAAATAAGTGTGGTAGGTGTGGTGGAAATCACGTGGATAGAGAGTGTCGTTTAAACTTGGGTGCGTGTTTTCATTGCGGAAAAGTGGGACACAAGATCTCTCAATGTCCCAACAACCCACCACCAAGAAAAGAAGCAGACAACAAGAAAGGGAATGGTCGTGTGTTTCAACTTACGCGTAACTAAGGTACGAATTATATTTTTAGACTTACTTATTTTACATGTCTTTGTTTAGTAAGAAATTTGGAGGACCAAATTTTTTAAGGTGGGCAGATTGTAAGACCCCTATTTTTTTATATTTAATTATTAATATTAGTAGCTTTAATTTTGGATAGTATTTAAATTGTGCATTTTGTAGATTGACCAAGACATATTTTTATGTGTAAAAGAAGAAAGAATAGAAATATAAAAAGTTGTAACTGATTGTTAGGGTTATTGAGAGCAATTTAGAGGATTTAATGTCAATAAAAGGAAATTGTGACAACCGTTTAATTATAAGGATAGCTAGGTTGCATATATTAGATAGTAGGACTCGGCTTAAGAGAAAGGAAGAGACTTGGAAGAGGGAAAAAAAGAGAGGAATAAGAATAGGATAAAGGACTTGGGAGGAAGTTTTGAGTAAAGGATCCAATCACCATTGTATAGGTAATAATACTTGTCATGATGTGTTGATATATGTGTTCGAATTCCTTGTTTATATAATTGATTTGTTACATGATTATAGAATGAATCATGTTATTCATGTTTATGATATCAAATATGAATATTATTTGTTCATATTCTTAATTGTTATACTGAAATTCGTATATGGTAAAATTTGCAATTGAGGTTTGTTGTAAAATGCGTAACTTATTCGTTTGTGATTGGAATTTGTTGATTCTTGACATTCTGGAAAGCTTGTTTCGATATCTTAAACTTTGGTCTGAAGCATATTTTTCAAAATCGGAGTTGAACTATGTGAAAAATCGCATTCTTTGTGACCCTTCAGATCTATGACGTGAACAGTTTTTCGAACGTTCTAAAGTTCACTATAAATTGATCTTATGTCGAAAAATTTCTCATGATATCAATCTGGAAAGCTTGTGATATAATATTTCGTTCTTAGTTATACCCATTAGATATTTTAATTGTCTAAACTGACTGACAAATATTCAGAACTGTTTATACTTATCAGCAGAGTTGTTTCATATTTAAAAATTCATATCTTCTCCGTTATATGTCATAAAATTGTTATTTTTATCAATTATGAAACCTCTAAGAATGCTCTTTAATTGTCTAGTTATGTAAAATTGAGACCAAATCGTTTTCATTGTCTAAATTTGCTTTTTATGTAATCTGGTCCTGTATATTTTCTGCTGTGTTACTTGAACTTCAAAAATTCATAGCAAATTCGTTATTTGTGCGTTTCTTGTGAATCTTATCATTCTGAAATCCTTGTTGAATATACTTTTTTCTCTAGTTGTTCATTTTTTCGAAACCCAACCCATTTGCTGTTAAATTTGAATTGATATAAGTTTTGCACTTCGATTCTCTTTCAACAATTAGATTTGTTTGTTTATTAGTATTTGATTCTTCGTTTTTCGTTCTTATATCTTGGATACTGTTGGTTATCAGATTGTAATTCGATATTCAATATTTGTTCATTTGTTCATTTGCTATTAGTTATTAAATAATAAGTAAATCAAGCAAGTATTGTAGTAATATACTTTGTTTAAGTAAAATATTTCTGCGTGAATAAGTTTTAAATTTTGATTACGGACCTTGTTTCTTTCTGTATATATAAGTGCATTAGTATAGTTAAGGTGTTTGCCTATTTGTTTTAATTTAGTTATTATTTAAGTTCTGGTTGTATTGTTATTCTCAGGTTAGGATTGCGATATCGAGGTAAGTAACTTTTCGTTACTCATTGGATTAAATTGTTTATTTTATTGAATTTGAAATATTTGTTTTATCTTGATTATCGAATTTGTGATATCGAAAATAGAAAAGACTTTTAGAATTCACCAGTTTTATTTACGTATCGACTCATAGAATCCGGCCACTGAATAGTGTGACATATAGAACTAGTTTACGCACGTTCCGGAATACATAAATACCTTGTTGAGTAACACTTAACGAGGGACGTAAACTAGCCCCCATCGAATTATAGAAGCCGTGTCACTGGCATGATGTGACCGTATATAGAATTGCAGAATAAAAATTCAAGTGCATTGTTAAAACTCTATCGATTTAAATTCTGAATATTGATATCGAAAATACTGTTGTGAACCATTAGACGATAGTTACTTGCTGGGCTTTGTAGCTCATTATTGTGTAACATTTCAGGTTTTGGCTATTGAAAAGGATAAGGAAGTCAGAGCATGCTACTTGGATTTATTTGTTTCGCATATTATTATTGAAAGGAAATGTGGGAGCTGCGTCTCCAATTTTAGTACTTTAGACTCTGTGTTGATTTTCGATGTCTTGATTCGAAGGATTTTCAGATTTTTGATTTAAAAATTGGATTGTTATATTTAAGTGTTTATTTTAATATTCCGAAAAAGGTCGGGATGTTACATTTATAATATTTTGAATGCATAATGTATATAATCTGCGCGATCTTTAATAAAAGGATAATTTTCATAGAATTCTTTTTAATAATATAATAATAATGTTTAAATTTGACATTTAGTACACGAAAGTACGCACCAACGAATTATCAAGTTTACCTTTAACTGATTGCACAAGAAGAAAATACGATAATAGCTATTGAAAGAAAATACAATAAAACAAGAAAACTAAGATTTAATATTTATCTTAATTACTGAAAAGATCGAAAATTCAAAAGCATTATAATAGAACAAGTATAACAATGAATATTATTTAATTTAATTTTTTATCTCATTAATACTAATTGTAATATACAAATAATATATTTGAAATGTTCATAATATTTGTCGTTCTAAATTTTAAATGTAATTAAGGTATTTTAAGAAATTAATTTCAATATTTTCTTTTATGCTTTTTATGTAATTCAAAATTAAATGTTATTTTTTTATCAAAGATAAAAATTTGAATAAATATTAACCAAAACACCATTTGATGCATTTCAAACAAAATATTGAAAAATTATAATAATAAGATTGGTGGAGTGGGGAGGGTAGATATCTATATAAAATCAGAAATTATTAAATCCACACATCTGTTTGGGCATCGTGCGTGAATAATTACTTGGTTCATGGGCTTGCAATTATTATTAAGTATTAATAACCACAGATGAACGAAACTATTACACCAGTCCCGTCACCTTATTTTTGGTTTTGCTCTCTACTCTTGACGGAGTCCACTTCACCATTTTAATTTTTTCATCTTAAATAAAATATAAAAATTTAATTTTGACTGTCGGCAAAACAGTAATTATATATCTGTGTTCATCTTGGGATATTGCATTATTTGCATTACCTTTTGAGGGCTGTTGTGAGGTGGTAAGTTATGTTTACAGATTTAATTCATTGATTTTCATTTTTCAATCTTATCTTTCAAGGATTAGCCCTCATTTTCTTAAATTTTCTGCTGCGTTGATGGTGGAGGAGGGCTGTTGCCAATGCAGCTAAACAAGTATGCACCAAGGAAAGCAAGAACACATTGCATATATAATACAATATCCGGTCTACGTAAGCGGTCTTTGGCAAACGTATGTCATAGACCTGTTACAGTCGTTGGATCAACCATCCAATGGTTCAGATTTAAAAAAAATTAACAAAGTATCGCAGAAAGTTTCTGCGGTACGGGGGAATTACTAAAATGCCCCCGCTCATCGTACCGCAGAAAGTTTCCACGATACTGGAACAGCAGATTTTTGATTTGAAAATAGGGGGCATTTTGGTAATTTATTCGTACCGCGTAAAGTTTCTGCGGTACGGTGAACAGTAGATTTTTGGTGTGAAAATATGGGGGTATTTTGGTAATTTTTCCGTACCGCAGAAAGTTTCTGCAACACGGTGCAGATTTTTTTTAAATCAGGATCGTTGGATGGTTGACCATCCAACGGTTATAAAACCATATGTTCTATAACAATCTCCTGACATGCGCGTATGCAGGAGACCATTCACCTTCTTTGTTAATGTTTATCTACTTAAATTTTGAAAAGTTGTTCAGCCTTCTTTATTTTTTGTTCCTGTTAGAATATAATATAAGATCCGATTGGATGCTTTTCTCTAACTTCTTTAAAATTTTAGATGAGTTGGTTTTTTAACGTGGTATAACCAAAATAAATTTTGGTTGCTACCAAAATTTACTTTGATTGGTCATGCAATAACCTGTTTTACGATTTAGATTTTGTTCTTACCTTAATATCTCATAGTTACTCGGCACGAAATGAATTTTGGTCCCCTTAGAGCATCTCCAACGGTGTTAGTTAAAATGGTTAGCTAAAATAATATAAAATAATGATTATGTAAAATTTACTGAACCTGTAAAGAGTTGTACTTCAATGGTGTTAGTTATAATTGTTAGCTATATTTAAAAAAAGTATTTTATTGTTATTTCAATTAATAAATATATATAAGATTAAACTAAATTGACGACGTGTCACAATATAAGTGGATATGATATTTTTAGATGTTATGTATAAATTTTTGGATATCCTCCAAATATAGAGGATCCGTATCTTGTTTTCTAAAATTATAGCTAACAGGTTGATCGGTTGGAGTGATGGTTTTTTTGAAGGATTTCTATAAATGATGACACGTAGACTTTTATGGCTAACAGGAGTGAAGGTTGGAGATGCTCTTAGTATTTCTAGCGTCTCGGTTCGTCAAGGTGCTCTATTGCCTTGTATTTTAATTTACAATAAAAATTTCCAAACTAGAAAATGAAAAAAAGAAAAGATATGAAGAGAGTTTTATACAAGTTCCACTGATGCCTTTACTATTTTATTTATTTCAATAAACGGAAACTAGATAAATTTTAGTTTGAGAATAGAGAGTATATATGATTGGCACGCCAAGCTAACAGTAAAGTTCCTAAAATGATTACTTTTCTGCTGAAAACTTAATATACGGCGGAAGCTTGGTATGCTAGTTATGATTAAGGGTCTGTGGCCGTGATAAAAATACATTACAAATCGCGGAAAGTGGCATTTCATTTTAAATTAGTGATAATGATTTTAACGAAAATGTACGTTTTTCTTTATTATAAATTTTTCTTTACTATCAAAAACGTTCATTTTCTACCATCACATTTAGTCAAAAATGAGATAGCTGACATCACATTTACACTGTGCTCCAGAATTGCAAAAGTGAAAGAAAAGAAGAGAAAAGAAACTATATATATTTTCTTTTCTGAGCATGCTCCAGAGTTTTTATAGGAAAGAAGATAACAGATTAGGAAAGAAAAAGAGGCGCATGCAATATCTCTCAATAACCGTCCGCCCAAAAATGGGAAGATTTAGAAAGAAACGGAACACACGTCTTTATTTAGTGTTTGATCTGACATAAATACCCTAAAACACTTTATTATTTGGTAAGGTTTGTATTTTGTAACACGTAAAACACTTTACTACGTCACTTTTGAGGTGCTCTGCTTCACATCTGAGCTTGTTGTTAGAAAATGTGGGTTTTTAGACCCACATTGTCGAGTCATTTTGAGCTCCGATTTGAGTGTGCCTTGTGTGCGTGTTTGCAACAAGTCATGTTTGGAGAGTGTTCTCCTCCGCGAGAGCTTTCCAATGCATATTTAAACACTGAAAACGACTAAGGGATGGATGAGTTATGATTACTCAAAGTTGGTCCCATAAGAGTGGAAATTTTGTTGTTAAACTTGAAGTCCCACATTGATAAGGAAAAGGAGTTTCCTTTGCTTTATATAGTATAACACAAGAGGAGTGTTCACTTGTGTTGGTTAAGTGTTGCACCATCTCCTACGTGGGCGCGCAGGGGGGGTGCGAATTGTGGGATTTCGAGGGAAAATTCGAGGCTTCGCAAGCCTTCGGGCTTTCCGCGTGTGCGACCTGCGGACACGAATGTAGCAGAAAATTGGGCCGAATAATCCCGGACTATTTGACTAAATTAATTGTGGTAAAATCAATTCCGTTTTTATAACGAATTTTTTGCCACCGCCTTACCTTAATTAATTAACGCGGTTAATTAATAAAGGAATATTGCCACCGACTTTTTATTTGGGGTAATTGAGTAGCGCACAAGTTTTATCATTATCTTTTCGTTACAGTCTTATCTTAATTAACGCATTTAATTAAGTTAGACAGTTGTGTAGCGAACAAGTCTTGTCTATCCTATAAATACCCCCTTAGGGTCTAGGATTATTTATTCGAAAAAACACATCCTCTCCTCTCTTAAACGCAGTCTCTTCTTCCTTCGGTGATATTCTTGCTCGGTTCAAGCTCGCTGAGAGTGACGCAACTGTAGCCTCACTGCAATCCGTTTTATCCTGGGAGGCGTTTTGCTCGCACATATGGTGAGGGCAAATACGCCTTGAGGAGACAGTCACGCACTGGACTCAGGTTTTTACGTTCTTGTCTCCCATTTTATTTGTTTTATTATTCTGTTATTCACACACAGTTGGACAATCTGCGATAAATACAAACATTATAATATTTGTGCGTGTGTGAGTAACAGTTATGTGTATAATTAAAAGAGGAGACAAGGAACGAAAAACCCGAGTCCAGTGCGTGACTGTCTCCTTAAAGCGTATTAGCCCCCCACCGTATGTGTGAGCGAATCGCCTTCTAGGATAAAACGGATTGCAGTAAGGCTACAGAAGAGCGTCACTCTCAGCGAGCTTGAGACGAGCAAGAACTATCACCAGAGGAAGAGAAGAGGCTGTATATAAGAGAAGGATGTGTGTTTTCGAGTATTTAATCCTAATGCTCTAGATGAGTATTTATAGGATGAGAAGACTTGTGCGCTACACAATTGCCTTAATTAATTAGCCGCGCTAATCAATTAAATCGGTGACAATTTCCTTAACATAATTGCCTTAATTAATTAGCCGTGCTAATCAATTAAATCGGTGGCAATTTTCTTAATTAATTAACCGTGTTAATTAATTATGTTAAGGCGGTGGCAAAAAATCCGTAGTAAAAACGGAATTGATTTTACCGAATCAATGAATTCAAATTATAATCGAATCCATATTCCAACAATCCCCCACATGATGAGATTGATATCGTAGTAGCACACACCAGACAGACACAGAATTTGATTTGGTGATAGATTCTTCGATCAGATATAGCATACGATAGGTAGAGGTTTGCTGAGAAACCTGAGAAGTTCAATGGTACGAACTTCAAACGCTGGCAGCAAAAGATGCTGTTCTATCTGACCACGTTGCTCACTGCTGAGAGTAACACGCAATCAGTTTATGCTGTTGATGCTTGGAAGCACGCCGATTATATTTGTCGGAATTACGTGCTAAATGGTTTGGCTGACTCGTTATATAACGTGTACAGTACAAAGCCAACATCTAAGGTCTTATGGGAGTCACTTGACCATAAGTACAAAACCGAGGATGCTGGGGCTAAGAAGTGGATTGTTGGCCGCTTTCTTGATTATAAGATGGCGGATTCTAAGACTGTGGTCAGTCAGGTGCAAGAACTGCAAGTGATCATCCATGATATTCATGCTGAAGGGATGATCATAAGTGAGTCTTTCCAAGTTGCTGCTGTGATTGAGAAGCTACCACCTGGATGGAAAGATTTCAAGAACTACCTTAAGCATAAGCGAAAGGAGATGACTATGGAGGATCTGATCGTTAGACTTCGTATTGAAGAAGACAACAGGGGATCCGAGAAGAAGATGAATGTTGCCACTGAAAAGGCAAACATGGTGGAACATAAGCCCAAGAAGAACAATTCTGGTAAAGGGGCAAAGTTGGCACCTAAGGGAGGAATTTCGAAGACGAAGTTTCAAGGGAAGTGCTTTAACTGCGACAAAGTGGGTCATAGGTCTTCTGAGTGTAGGAAACCTAAGAAGCCCAACAAGAAAAACGAAGCAAACATGGTCGATGATATCTCTAAGGAGATGGGTGACATAGACCTCTGTGCTACGGTCTCTGAGGTGAACCTGGTTGGCTCTAATCCGAGGGAATGGTGGATTGATACGGGAGCTACAAGGCATGTTTGTTCGGACAAGGCGGTTTTCTCTAGCCTCAAAGCTTCTGATGCTGGTGAGAAGCTTTACATGGGGAATTCAGCAACTTCTACCATTGAAGGGGAAGGCACGATGATTCTGAAGATGACTTCTGGGAAGGTTATGACTTTGAAGAATGTACTTTATGTGCCTGATATTCGCAAGAACCTTGTGTCTGGTTCCTTGTTGAATAAGCATGGCTTTCGTATTGTAATAGAGTCAGATAAAGTTATTTTGTCTAAGAATGGTATGTTTGTAGGCAAGGGTTATGTAACCGATGGGCTTTTTAAGCTCAATGTGATGTCCGTTAAGGACAATAATGAAATAAAGAATTCTTCTTCTTACTTGCTTGAGTCTCCTAATTTATGGCATGCTAGATTAGGACATGTTAATTTTGACACTTTACGACGTTTAAGTGCAAAAGATTACATACCAAAATTGAATATTGATTCAAAACATAAGTGTGAAACTTGTGTTGAGGCAAAATTAACAAGAGCATCGTTTAAACATGTGCAAAGAAACACCAAGGTGCTAGACCTAATACATAGCGACATATGTGATTTAAAATTCGCTCCAACTAGAGGAGGAAACAAGTATTTTATTACATTCATAGATGATTGTACAAAATACTGTTATGTATATTTGCTTAAAAGCAAAGACGAAGCTATAGATAAATTTAAAATCTATAAGGAAGAAGTTGAGACACAACAAAATGAGAAAATCAAAACGATACGAAGTGATCGTGGAGGTGAATATGTTGAACCTTTTGGGGAATTCTGTTCACAACATGGTATAATCCATGAGGTCACTGCACCATATTCCCCTCAGTCTAATGGAGTGGCTGAGAGGAAGAATCGCACTCTCAAAGAGATGATGAATGCGATGTTGTTAAGCTCTGGACTTCCGCAGTCGATGTGGGGGGAAGCCATCTTAAGTGCAACTCATATTTTAAATACGATGATTCGCAAGAATAAGGATGAAAGTCCTTATGAGATGTGGAAGGAAAAGAAACCAAGTTACCAAAATCTGAAAGTGTGGGGGTGCCTTGCAAAGGTACTGATCCCTGCACCTAAGAAGGTGAAGATTGGTCCAAAGACTGTGGATTGTATCTTCATCGGATATCCACCACATAGTACTGCATATCAGTTTCTTGTATATGAATCGAAGATTCCTGAGATTCAAAAGAATACGATTATGGAGTCAAGGAATGCGTCATTCTTTGAGAATGTATTTCCTTGTAATCCTGGAGTCGAACACCCTACGACGTCTAAACGACCTCATGAGTCTATAGTAGACGACAATGAGAATGTTGAAAGTGAAGATGAAAAAGTGGGGGTAGTGAGAAGGAGCAAAAGACAAAGGATGGAGAAATCCTATGGGTCAGAGTTTCTGACTTATTTGCTCGAAGAAGGTGATCCGAAAACCTATAGGGAAGCGGTAACATCACCAGATGGACCTATGTGGAAAGAGGCCATCAAAAGTGAAGTAGATTCTATCTTACAGAATCATACTTGGGAGTTAGTGGACTTACCAGCCGGTAGTAAAACACTAGGTAGCAAGTGGGTATTCAAAAAGAAGTTGAAAACTGATGGGACCATCGATAAGTACAAGGCCAGACTTGTAATAAAAGGATACAAGCAGCAACATGGTCTTGATTACTTTGATACATATTCTCCAGTATCGAGAATAACATCTATAAGGATGATGTTTGCTATCGCTGCAATGCGAAAGTTGACTGTACATCAAATGGATGTGAAGACAACTTTTCTAAATGGGGATATAGATGAGGAAATCTATATGGAACAACCTGAAGGGTTTGTTGTCCCTGGACAAGAAAGAAAAGTTTGTAGATTGGTGAAATCACTGTATGGCTTGAAGCAAGCGCCTATGAAATGGCATGAGAAATTTGATGAGGTTGTGTTAGCCTGTGGTTTCAAGATCAATGAATGTGATAGTTGCGCCTACTACAAGGATAACGAAAACGGATATGTTATGATGACTTTGTACGTAGATGATCTACTTATTGCCGGTAGCAATGATAAGGTGATCAAATCTACTAAGGACATGTTAAAGGCAAGATTTGACATGAAAGGCATGGGTCTAGCAAATGTTATTCTGGGAATTCAAATTTCTAGAACCTCGGAGGGTCTTGCCTTAAGTCAACCACATTATGTTGACAAGATTCTTGAGAAATTTCTCAAGGATGATGTTGAGACAGCGAGAACACCTGTGGATTTGACTTTACATCTATCCAAGAATAAAGGTGTAGGAGTCTCGCAGTTGGAATATTCACGGATAATTGGAAGTCTGATGTACCTTATGAGTTGTACAAGACCAGACATTGCATACTCAATTAGCAAGTTGAGTAGATTTACGAGTAATCCGGAAGCTGATCACTGGAAAGCGATCATACGAGTACTAAAGTACTTGAGGGGAACTCGAGACTATGGTTTGCATTATGGTAGTTATCCAGCAGTACTAGAAGGCTATACTGACGCAAACTGGATATCTAGCAAGAAGGCACTAAAGTCTACGAGTGGTTATGTGTTTACACTAGCTGGAGCAGCAGTGTCATGGAAATCCTCTAAACAAACTGTTATAACTCAGTCCACAATGGAAGTTGAGTTTGTGGCATTAGGTAAATGCGCACAAGAGGTAGAATATTTACGCCAATTTTTGGAGGATGTTCCGAGATGGCAAAAGCCTGTGACTGCAATAGGACTGCACTGTGATAGTCAATCTGCTATTGGCAGAGCACAGAGCACAATGTATAATGGAAAGTCCCGTCATATACGACGACGACATAGTTCCATTAGACAGTTAATGTCAACCAGAATTATCACTATTGACTTTATACCGTCAAAGGATAATATTGCGGATCCGCTAACGAAAGGGTTATCAAGAGAACTGGTTGACAAATCATCGAGAGGAATGGGCCTTAAGCCTATTGCTTAACGGCGTCATGGTGGACACCCAACCATTGCTGACTGGAGGTCCCAAGAACTTGGTTCAATGGGCCAACTAAATCATGATGACCAAATCACTGTGGGGGTAACCCCTGGCCTGTTCCTATGATGAGAAACAGTGAGACCCGTAAGGTACGAGGGTAAGCTTTTGAGCTTTTAATGATCTTTCGGTGAATACATGGAGTTCAAGATCTGAACGCATGGAATTCAGTTGAGTAAACGCGGGTTACTCTATAAGTATAAAGATCACCTATGTGGGAGAGAAGTGGGGCCGCTTCAAAGGAGAGTTGCGAGTCACAACTCTTTAGAAACTCCTGCAGAACCAGGACGATGTTCCATGGCCAAAATGGACATGATCATGAGAGCTGAACGAGTCATAAAGGATATAGTGATAAGTATATCATCGCTTACACAAACGGTCGAACAGTTCAAAGAGCAAACCTCCACTGTCTACCAGTAAGGTCGGTATGCTTACTCAAGCGAAGGTTCAAGGAGCAAACCTCTACCTATCATATGCTATATCTGATCGAAGAATTATCACCACATCAAATTCCGTGTCTATCTGTCTGGTGTGTGCTACTACGATATCAATCTCATCCATGTGGGGGATTGTTAGAAAATGTGGGTTTTTAGACCCACATTGTCGAGTCATTTTGAGCTCCGATTTGAGTGTGCCTTGTGTGCGTGTTTGCAACAAGTCATGCTTGGAGAGTGTTCTCCTCCGCGAGAGCTTTCCAATGCATATTTAAACACTCAAAACGACTAAGGGATGGATGAGTTATGATTACTCAAAGTTGGTCCCTTAAGAGTGGAAATTTTGTTGTTAAACTTGAAGTCCCACATTGATAAGGAAAAGGAGTTTCCTTTGCTTTATATAGTACAACACAAGAGGAGTGTTCACTTGTGTTGGTTAAGTGTTGCACCATATCCTACGCGGGCGCGCAGGGGGGGTGCGAATTGTGGGATTTCGAGGGGAAATTCGAGGCTTCGCAAGCCTTCGGGCTTTCCGCGTGTGCGACCTGCGGACACGAATGTAGCAGAAAATTGGGCCGAATAATCCCGGACTAGTTTTGCTAATTATTATTTCCACTGGGTTTGGGCTTAAAGATTTGACTAAATTAATTCGAATTTGGAATTAATTGTGGCAAAATCAATTCCGTTTTTATAACGAATTTTTTACCACCGCCTTACCTTAATTAATTAACGCGGTTAATTAATAAAGGAATATTGCCACCGACTTTTTATTTGGGGTAATTGAGTAGCGCACAAGTTTTATCATTATCTTTTCGTTACAGTCTTATCTTAATTAACGCGTTTAATTATGTTAGGCAGTTGTGTAGCGAACAAGTCTTGTCTATCCTATAAATACCCCCTTAGGGTCTAGGATTATTTATTCGAAAAAACACATCCTCTACTCTCTTAAACGCAGTCTCTTCTTCCTTCGGTGATATTCTTGCTCGGTTCAAGCTCGCTGAGAGTGACGCTACTGTAGCCTCACTGCAATCCGTTTTATCCTGGGAGGCGTTTCGCTCGCACATACGGTGAGGGCAAATACGCTTTAAGGAGACAGTCACGCACTGGACTCTGGTTTTTACGTTCTTGTTTCCTCTTTTATTTGTTTTATTATTCTGTTATTCACACACACACGATCTACTATTTTGTACTATTTTCACAGATTGTCCAACACTTGTTTCACGTCTCTGGGAAGGTATCATGAATGATTGTCAGATCATTAATAATTGTATCTATTCATTTTGAAATGACTTTCTGAACTAAAAGCGCAAAATTGTTTGGGCATCTAATTTTCAACTGTTTAGAAATTAAGGTTGACACTGTATAAAGACTTGACCAGCATGTTATTTTCAAGCAGCAATGGTTATAAATGTGATAGAAATGGTTATTTTCAAGCAGCATGTATAGAGTTTGGACTTGAATTTTCTCATAACCCATATTTGTTTTACAAAGTTTTAAAAATGAGTTGCAAAATGGTAAATGATGTCTTGTTTATGCGTAAATTGAATGTGATTCACGATGTTGTGGTATATGCGAAGTAGTGGCCTGTTGCTGGCCCTATGACAATAATGCTCTGAAAAACGAGCTTGAAAAACTTGCAGGTAGTACATCATATATCAAAATTTATTTATAAGGGCAATTATAGTAATTTGTAATTTTCTCTTCTTTTCTTTCCAAACTCTAGAATGCAAGATTGATTCAACTTCTTTTGGCTTCTTCCGAACTCAGGAGCACGGAAGAGAAGCAATTTCTTTTGTTCAATCCCTTCTCTTCTCTTCTCTCCCGTCTCTTCTCTTCTCTTCTTTACTCAAAAATCTATGGAGCACAGTGTTAGTCAAAAATGAGATAGCTGACATGGATATTAGATCCCAATCATATTATAATTGATCAGTATTGATCGGCCATGATATTATTTAAGATCGATTTAGATGATTTAGGTGATCGACCATGATATTATTTATGATCGATTTAGATGAATTAGGTGATCGATTGTTTCAGTTAGTTATAAACTATTTTTTCTAACCATTTTCCGTTGGTAAAAAATGACACGATCAGAAATATGCGCTTTTTTAATATTGTCTTGACTTATTTAGACGTAGCAAAATAATCACCCATTGCGCGCGTATTTTGAAAGTGTTATTAAACATCATCACCTTGCGTCGTGTTGATCGTATATATCAAATATATTAACCTCTCTTATTCTTATGAGTTTTTTCTGACAACTTGGCACGTCTTAATTAGACTTTTATAACTTGGGTAAAATATTACTCCGTATAATTTATTTTTATTGAAACATGTATAGACGCTCTTTATTTACAATGTTAATATACACGTTGAAAATATAGTTCGCACTAGTTTTAGACATACATGGACTTGTGTTAAACTCATTATTTTTCATAATCAAATACATACATTTATTGGACAAATGAGAGTCGTCCTACTCTCTCTCTCTCTCTCTCTCTCTCTCTCTCTCTCTCTTTTCCTTTTTCAACCATACTCCAAACAATTAAACCCTAGCCGCCTCCCTTCTGGTTTCAACCTCTTTCTCTTCTATACTCCTTTGCACCCTCTCAACGCATCCCCACCCTTCTATCCTCTCATACTCCTTTCATGTCCCTCCCGTACCACTTTACCCGTTGTTCCCCTGATTCTTCAGAATCTGATCATGCTTTAACATGGGATGAATCACCTTTTTGTGGCAGAGGCTTCTCGTGACATTATTGAGGATTTTCATCCAGAATCCTTGGATGGCTTATACTTAGATTTTATCCAAGAGTGAATAGCATCGATTTTGAGAAATGAAATGTAGTGATTACTGTGCAATCACTTCATTCTCTCTCAATTGACCCGAGCAATAATCGTTGTGAGTTTGGATGAGTTTGTGAGTCAGGCTCTGCAGTGAAAGGCTTCAACAAAGGGTGGTTTCGAAAGGAGGAACAGTGGCGGCGGGAACCCCATACACCTTCACAAGGGACCACAATCTCATGAAACGTCAAGTGGATGATAATGGGTTTGTGTTAGGAATTATGTTGCTCTTGTTGATAACTTAACACTTAAAACACTACACCAAATATGGCCTATTGCAACACCAACATGTATTTGTGTTACAATAGACACAAAACTTGGTAGCTATTGCAATATTTTTAAAAATGTTGCAAGAAATACGAAAAGTGTTGCAAGCAAAAGGATCATTTTGAAATTTTAAAACAATTGCAATACTTTAGCAAAAGCGTTACAATAGACAAAATACTTTTGGTCAACTGGACTGAAAATTGTAAGCGGGAACTTAAATTTTCGTTGGGCGGGCTGAGAATTGGTAACAAAAACAAAAACTTTTCTTACACAAAATAATACTCCGCTATTCTTAAACTATTCTTACATCTCTCACTCATCTATCTCGTCTCCGTCGCCCGTCTTACACTATTCTCTCACATCTCTGTCACCCGTCTCTCTCATCTCTGCTGCCCATCTCTCTCTCTTATAATATCGATTAGAGCAAAATCCCCAAAATTGATTGAGCTTCAATAACCGATTAAAGCTTCAATTATATGTAACAATCGTAACTATTGGGAAAATGTTTTTAAGTCTCAAAGGGTTGAAACGGTGTCGTTAGAGTGGGAGAGTCAATTAAGTTATTTTATTTAAGGGATAATTCTGTTATTAGTGCTTTTTTACTGGGATCACGTGCCTATCATTCTGTTATTTAGTAGCCACTAAGATGTCGACACGTGGCTATTAGAGGGTGGGTAGTTGTTAAATAGCAGGAGGATATTTTGTAAAGAACCATGAACATTCTGCAATCATTTTTATCTCGTTTTCTTCAATGAAGCTTTTTCTGTTCTTCGTTTACTTTCATTCTTCTTAACTATTAGCTCTATTTAGCTGTTACAAATCAAGACGTGTGTTACAATTGGTATCAGAGCCAGGTTCCTCGGAGTTTAAACAGAAATGGCGGAAGGTACGCGGATAAGGGGTTTAGACGAGAGGTTGGGGGTACAGGAAACGAAGGTAAACGAAGTCATAGAGGTGGTGGCTAAAAGCAGAGATGAGGCGGTGAATCAAAACAGAGAACTAAGTGGAAGAATTTTGGGGGTTGAGGCAAAGATGGGAGGAATGAATGACTCTTTGAAGGAAATCAAACAAATGTTAGAGGGGTTACAGTTGGGAAATCGGAGAATGAGCACTGGGAGCAGCTCAAAGGAGGTACCTCTGCGTTCTCCAGTTCTAGATCTGCAATTTGGAAGCACTAATGACAGAGGAGGAGTATTTAACCCATCAAACACCTTGGGTGTACCAACAGGTAATATACCACCCTCCTTGGTTAGCACAAATGTTATCCATACTACTCCTTTGTTACACACTCCCTTGCACTCTACTCACTTACCAATTAGCTTCAATAGCACACCATTAATGGCTCCTCCCATTTATAGTACGGTTACTACGGGTCAAACCATGAATAATACTCCCTACACAACGACACAAACCATGTCAGCACCTCCTTTTGGTGGGCAGCCAATTTTGATACCCTTCAACCCATATATGTTACCACCTCCTACTAGAACCATGCCTGTCTCACCATTTGTGCCACATTCTAACCCTTCGGGTAACTCTCAAACCATATGCACCAGTGGAAACCCTGTATTCAGCCCCCACCCAAAAATCGAATTTCCCAAGTTCAATGGAACTGATCCAAAAGGATGGGTTCTTAAAGCAGAGCAATACTTTGATTTTATAAATATAGAAGAGAGTAGAAAGGTAAAGTTGGCTGTGATGCACTTCGAAGGGAAAGCCAACACATGGTACAGATACTACCAAGCCAGTAAGATTAATGTGACTTGGAAGACATTCCTGGCTGATGTGATTATGAGATTTGAGAATCCAGATCACAGGGATGTTCAAGATCAATTCAACAAGTTAAAACAAAACTCAAGTGTGGCTGAGTATGAGGACCAGTTCGAGGAGCTGAGAGCAATGGTGATCCACAAAAACAAAGGTTTTAACGAGGAATACTTTATGTCTAGCTTTATAAGTGGACTGAAGGAATCCATCAAGGTAGCAGTGAGAATGTTTAGACCACAAACCTTGTCTGATGCAGTGTTCTTAGCCAAACAAGAAGAAACTAGACTGTCAAAAGGTGGAAGCTCTTACTCGAAGGGACCAGCAGTGAAGTATAACAGTTCAACAGTAAGTGAGCCAAGGTCTACAAATAGTTTCCAAGGGACCACTGCTAGAGTGCAACACCAGGATAGTAAGAGGCCAAGATCCACACTCAGTAGTAAGGAGATAATGGAGAGGAGAGCAAGGGGTCAATGCTTCCATTGTGATGAGCCTTTTCACCCTGGGAAGGACTGTAAGTCCAAGTTATATAAGATGTTGGGAGAAGAAGTGGATGAATTAGAATTCACCACTGAAGGGGATTCAATGACAGGTGGAAACTGGGTACCAGTAGAAGAATGCCCTGGGGAAATCTCTTTGAATGCACTGGCAGGGAATAAGTCTACTAGCACTATAAGGTTGCAGGGAAGTATGAGGGGAAGGCAGGTGCAAATACTTATTGACAGTGGGTCCACCCACAGTTTTGTGGATACCAACTTAGTCAAACAACTGAAACTGGTGGCTGAAGTGGTGACCCCCTTGATGGTAACAGTAGCTAATGGTACTAGTATGGTTGTGGACACTCTGTGTAAAAACCTGGTTTATGAGGTACAAAATCAAAAGTTTGTCACTGATATGAGACCTTTTCCCTTGGGAGGATCAGACATCATTCTAGGTGTGGACTGGTTGAAACTACATAACCCAATCACTTTTGATTACCACAAAATGAGTGTAGCAATACAGAAGGAGGGGAAACCTGTCACTCTACAAGGTGCTACTCAGGAAGGAAGCTTGCAAACTATCAGCAGTAAAAACTTGGGCAAGTTGTTAAAGAATGGCAAGGGCATTACTCAGGGCTGTGTGTGCATGATGAGTGTAGCTGCTTTGAATACTACAGAAGCTCCCTCACCTCCTCCTGAATTGCAGAACTTACTACAAGAATTTGTGGATGTATTCCAAGAACCTCAAGGGTTGCCCCCAGAGAGAGAACATGACCATCAGATACCTCTATTACCAGACAGTCAGCCAGTGAATCAAAGGGGTTACAAGGTACCTTATGTACAGAAAGCTGAGATAGAAAAGCAAATAAAAGAGATGCTGCAATCTGGAATCATACAAAAGAGCACCAGCCCTTTTGCTTCACCTATCATTCTGGTGAAGAAAAAGGATGGCACCTGGAGAATGTGCATTGATTATAGGAGGCTTAATGACATTACTATCAAGAATAAATACCCCATTCCCCTCATTGACGAGCTGTTGGATGAATTGCAAGGAGCCAAGTGGTTTACTAAACTAGATTTGAGAGCAGGGTATCACCAAATTAGGGTGGCACCCCAGGATATCTTCAAGACAGCTTTTAGAACACATAAAGGGCTTTATGAATTCAAGGTCATGCCATTTGGATTGACAAATGCTCCTGCTACTTTCCAAAATCTTATGAATGATATTTTCCAAGAACAACTGAGGAGGTCAGTGTTAGTTTTTTTTGATGATATACTGGTCTATAGTAACTCTTTACATGACCACATCCATCACTTGAGGTGTGTCCTGGTGAAAATGAGGGAACATAAGTTATTTGCTAAGGGTAGCAAGTGTTTGTTTGGACAAAACCAGGTGGAGTATTTGGGTCACATTATTTCAGAGAAGGGGGTATCCACAGATGCTTCGAAAATAGAGACCATGAAGAACTGGCCCCTTCCTAAGACCCTCAAACAACTAAGAGGATTCCTGGGAATCACTGGATATTATAGGAGATTCATCAAAAATTATGGGGTCATGAGCAAACCCCTGACTGACCTTTTAAAGAAAGGGGCATTTGGGTGGACAGAAGAGGCTAGTAAGGCCTTTAATTCCTTTAAACTGGCAATGGTGACAGCCCCAGTCCTGGCCCTACCTGACTACTCAATTCCTTTCACTCTTGAGACAGATGCATGTGGAACTGGTGTTGGAGCTGTACTGATGCAACAAGGGAGGCCAATAGCATACTTCAGCAAGAGCTTGGCTCCCAAACATCAAGGCATGTCCACCTATGAGAAGGAGCTTTTGGCTATAGTCATGGCCACACAGAAATGGTACACCTACCTCCAAGGAAATCATTTCCTTATAAAAACTGATCATCAAAGCCTCAAATACTTGTTGGAGCAGAGATTGTCCACAATGTTACAACAGAAATGGTTGGCAAGGCTAATGGGACTAGACTATGAGATTGTCTATAAGAAAGGGAAGGAGAATGCTGCTGCTGATGCCCTTTCAAGGTTGTATGAAGGGAATGATCAAGGGCATATACATGAGGTGACAGCCTTGCAAGATGGGTGGCTAGTTTGCATCCTTAGAAGCTATGACTCTGATAACACTGCTCAAGAACTGATATCTGACATCATACTACAGAAACCTGAGGTCCAGGAATTCACATATGCTCAAGGGCTTATCAAGTATAAGGGGAGGCTGTATGTAGGTTCTAGTGGCTCTGTTAGGAAGGAGATATTATGGGAGCTTCATGACAGCAATACAGGAGGGCATTCAGGGCAGGATGCAACTGTCAAAAAGGTAACTCAGTTCTTCTACTGGCCAAACATGAAGCAGGATATAATCACCTATGTTAGGGCTTGTGATCTCTCTCAAAGGATCAAAGCAGACAATTCTTTTCCTGGGGGTCTGCTTCAACCGTTACCAGTGCCAACACAAGTTTGGGAAGACATTTCTATGGATTTTGTAGAGGGATTACCAAAATCAGGGGACAAAGATTGTATCCTAGTAGTTATAGACATGCTATCTAAAGTGGGTCATTTCATTTCACTGTCACATCCTTACAGTGCTACAACAGTAGCCCAACTATTCTTGGACCACATTTATAAGCTTCATGGGCTACCTAGGACAATTGTGACAGACAGAGATAAAGTGTTCACTAGTCAATTCTGGAGAGAACTGTTTAAATCTGTGGGGACTAACATACATCTTAGTACCTCCTATCACCCACAAACCGATGGGCAAACAGAAAGGTTGAACAGGTGCTTGGAACAATACCTGAGAGCCATGGTTAGCTCAAAACCCAAACAGTGGAATAAGTGGCTTTCTCTTGCTGAATGGTGGTATAACTCCACACACAACAGTGCTATCAACATGACACCTTTTGAAGCTCTATATGGGTACAAGCCAAGGCAACTGTGTATCCCTTGTGATCAAAGGTCCCCCATCGATGCAGTCCTTGACTTCCAAGTCAGAAGAGAGGCCATGAATCAAGTGTTAAAAGAAGCAATTCGAAGGGCTCAACATAGATACAAGCAAATTGCAGACTCGAAGAGAAGAGAGGTCTCTTATGCTGTGGGAGACTATGTCTACTTGAAATTGCAGCCCTACAAGCAGCTCTCAGTTGCTGTTAGGAGGTATCTCAAACTGGCTCACAGGTACTTTGGTCCATATAAAATCTTGGAGAGGGTTGGTGCAGTAGCTTACAGGTTGGAATTGCCAGTAGGAAGCTTAATACATCCCGTGTTTCATGTGAGTCTGCTAAAGAAGAAAGTTGGTTCTGGAAACCAAGTGACCACAGCTCTTCCTAAATTAGGCCCTGAGGGACAATTCCTTGTATATCCAGTAAAAGTTCTGCAGAGGCGCATGGTCAAGAAGAATAATGCAGCTGTGGCTCAATGGTTGGTGCAATGGTCCCATGCAGTTCCTGAAGATGCCAGTTGGGAGGATGCAAGCGTCATACAAGAACAGTTTCCAGATTTTCATCCTTGAGGACAAGGATGATTTTTAAGGGGGTTGGATTGTAACAATCGTAACTATTGGCAAAATGTTTTTAAGTCTCAAAGGGTTGAAACGGTGTCGTTAGAGTGGGAGAGTCAATTAAGTTATTTTATTTAAGGGATAATTCTGTTATTAGTGCTTTTTTACTGGGATCACGTGCCTATCATTCTGTTATTTAGTAGCCACTAAGATGTCGACACGTGGCTATTAGAGGGTGGGTAGTTGTTAAATAGCAGGAGGATATTTTGTAAAGAACCATGAACATTCTGCAATCATTTTTATCTCGTTTTCTTCAATGAAGCTTTTTCTGTTCTTCGTTTACTTTCATTCTTCTTAACTGTTAGCTCTATTTAGCTGTTACAAATCAAGACGTGTGTTACATTATAGAGGTAATCACCCACATTTCTCCGATTATATATATATATATATATATCCATGTGAGTTTTTTTGATTATATGTTGGATTAAAGCTGGTATTAAGTGTTAATTTATAGATTTGTATTAATTAGTATGACTTTTGTGTTAATTAGTAAGATTTTTTGTTAATTTTGTTGTAATTCTGATTTTGTTATATTTCTAAGCAAAACCCCCAAAACTGATTGAATAGGTTGATTTTGTCTCTGTTAGTAACAAAGTGCTACAAACTATTAGTACTATATTCTTGTATTGTACTCTGTTCTTGTATTGTCCTTCTTAACCTGCACACAGAGATTCTTCCCGCGCGGCAAATCTTCTGGAGATACTTGGAAGGGATTAGGTTTTAATTGACAGTTAGAAGGAGGATACATTAATTAAGGTATAATTATGTTTTTGTATGTGTAATTGATATCTTCCTCAAGAACCTTAGTTTGTTTTGTAGATTAATTATTGATTATATTGGCAAATCTTAGTTGGGTTAATCTTGGTTTTTATATGTATCTTAGTTGGCAAATCAGGGTTTTTAAATTTGTGTATCTTGAGCTAAAATTTATATTGCTCCACCAATGCCAACTGCATACCAGTACCTATCATCAGGTTTAGTGTACCTCGGACATAACACTTGCACCTGCCCGGCCAATTTGAGAACCAGACCCCATAGCTTTACCCATGTTAATAGTTAACAAGTTCTTGTCTAACTATATTTATCTTTGCCAACAGTGTTGTACATGATACAAAAGGCCCTAAGAGCAGATTAATTTTTTTGCTACTGGTATATGGAAAAGGTTAATATCATGCTTATTACTTTATTTACACTATAATCTAAAAGAGTGGTAACATTGGTACTCACTAGTTGTCGTTGCGGCACTCAGCTTGACAAGTGGAAACCGTTTGTAATCTTGTGTTTGCAAACATTCTTTAAGTAGGAGGTTCAGTTTAATATAAAATGTTTACTTCCACATGTTTGAATTAAAATATGACACTTGATTTAGACCAAAAACTCATGATGCTTGAATTCTGAAAGATTAGTATTGTAAAGCACATACGCTAAAGTAGATTACACACACGAACTTATGACTTTAACAATTGTAACTACGAGTAATTGCAAGCAGTGGAATAAGTTAAGCAATGCTTTTCTAGTTAGACTGTTGAATCCCTGTGTGCAAGGTTCACTAGATTAGGAATCAATATTATCAGTTTTAACATTTCAATATTTGTATTTTAGGAACATCAAGATTAGAATGTTGTTTTGCAAGGAAAGTTGATTTGCTAATGTAGTTTTCGCTACTAATCCCACAAAGTTTGATACTAATTGAAGATTATTATTTTGTAATAACTTGAGATCGCTTAAGGAATATTCTGTAAGCGCCTACCTAAAGCATTTATGTCCTGTCCAAATGTTCTCCTGTGAGTCGAATTGAAGTATGTGCAGCATATGCTTCTTAGTATCTCATTTATGTTGTGTTTTCTATAGTAGAATGTTACCAGATGTGCAAGATTTAGTCCAGATGGGAATTTTGTCACAACTGGAAGTGAAGATATGTCTAGAAAGCTCTTTGAGGTCATATTTTTCTGATTATATTTGGGCATTTTTGAACAAAAACTCTTTTTTTACTAAATAGACACTATTTCCTAGTGCAGGTAGCCAAAATCAAGCAAACGATGCAGCTAGATTCAAGAGAAGGTTCTGCGTGACCTGTCATACGGACGTTTTATGACCATCTACAAGTAATTTATATTGTTAACTTTCTGGGATTTCTTATCATTGTTCATGGCTAGTTCACTATTGTAAATTTGTTTGGAGAAAAAGGTTCTTACATGACCAATTCTGAAATGCCATTGTTCATAGTTGATTGAAACTCAACTACACTTTCATATTGTCTTTTATTATAAACGTTTCGGTTTCAAACTTTGGCTGAGCTGCAGTAGTTTGGACATGATTGTAATGATGATCAAGGACATTTGATCAAGTATTTGTTAGGAAACAAGTAATCTCGAATTTCCTGTTTGAAAATGCAGAATTTTATATCAGAAGGTGGCCTAAACTGGATGGTCTGCATTTTTAAGAAGTACTTGTTCATTGGTGAGGATGATGATACATATGCCCCAGGTCCCATAGCAGAGTTCACTTACATCCTCTTGCTGCTATATATCACTATGTTTTAGACCTGCAGCGCATAATTTATATAGCTGTGTATCCGGAAACACATGCATGCACACATGTTCATCTTTGAATCAATATCATATGCTTTTCTTGACATGCTTATAATAATCACAAGTTCCATATAGACAACGCTTACACTTGAGGTATATGAACTTAACATTCTGCTCCAGAAATTCCTCCGGTGCTTGATTGTTGATCTATATTAGAACTTTTCTACACGTCTAACTGCGCATAAGTTAGATGTCTCATAGTGCACAAGAAGAGTCATAACGAATGATTGTTGTGCGAAAAGTGTATAGTCAAAGTCAAAGTCAAAATCAGTTGCTTGTAAATAGTAGAAGAACTTAGTTATCTTTATTATGCTTTTTATTAGGATAAATACATAAAAGGTATCTGTATTGGAGACTACTGTCAGACTTCCTTCACTACTACTATCTACCCTCTTTAGAAACTTAGTTTCTTCTATCTTTATTTTTGTTTTTTTTCTCTCAGCCTGTTCTCTCATAAGTCCTGCAATATTAATCTTGGTGTTGTATATGCATCAAATTAAACTTGTGCTGGAATTTGTTTTTTTCTTGTAAATTATGCAATGCAGGCAAAAGGATTGATACCGGTATATCAACCGAAATATAACAGTGCAAGAGCAGTCTATAGGGAGGTCGATGCAGTCTTTGCAGAGGCTTTAGAGTGATCAGGAGGTCAATGATCGCGAGGATGACAATGATCACGAGGACAACGAAAGTGATGATTGATGATCAGTACTTAACTACTTATATTTTCTATGTGTGTACTTTTGGTAGTAGGTTGGTATTTTGAGAAAGACCAAGTTTAATGTAGAATTGTAATGTAAGTCGATATATGTTTCGACTTCAGACTAAGTAATACAATGTTTCTGTTGTATTGACATATGTTTTGTTCGATTTTTCATTTGGGGAATTCGAAATGTCATTTATGGTTTTATATGCTTTTGTGCATGGTATATTAAAATTTCAGACAGGACACTGCAATATGGACTAATAAAAAGTGTTACAAAAAAGTGTTGCCAATAAAATCTAAAAGTATTACAATAGAGATAAAAATGTTGCAGATAAATGTTGCTAAGAAACCAAAAAACATTGCAAGAGGCACTAAAATGTCGCATTAAAATGTTGCAATAAACTCACTTTTTAACATTTTAAGTCAATAAATGTTGCAAAAAAGTGTTGCATTAATCTGTTGTAACACCTTAAAAGTGTTATTAAAACATGTAAAAGTGTTACAACAAACTCTTATTGTAATACATCAAAAAGTGTTGCAATAAGTTCGAAAAGTGTTGCTATAGAGGGCATAGGCAACGCCGGCAAATGCAATGCCGAATTTTGGCAAAAGTGTTACATAAACATCTATTGTAACATTTTTGGGGCCTAATAATACACTTTTTTGGCATTGCAATAGGCCATACTTGGTATAGTGAAACATATTTTGTAAAAGTTATTGTTTGTAATTGTTCAACGGATGGCATGTAGTTACAGGATTCGTTGAATAGGAAACCTATCTTTTGATAAGTTATTTTGAACATGTTCTAAAAGATTAAAAATAGCAGTTGAAACTAAGTCAGTCATATTGACTATCAACGAATGTGGAGAATATGTTAGTGAATTATAAATTTCTATACTTTGTAATTCTGCGCAAATGAAGATGTAACTCAACGGATAGAGGTTTAGATTATTTCAACGGATGAGCTAACTCAACTCTCAACGGATGTCAAGGTTAGTACTTCAACGGACATTGTCTATTACATGTTTAGCAGTTGAAAGTGACTTGACAATGCTGACAGATCACATGGGTTGATAGAATCTTAACGTACATGGAATCCAAAGATTTGGAGATCTCGAAAAAGAAGAAGAAACATTCCATTTCCATACAAACAAATTGGATGAATCACTATACCATATATGGGCTATTGCAACGCCAAAAAAGTGTCATATTAGACCCCAAATGTGTTATAATAGAGGTTTTTGCAACGTTTTTACCAAAATTCAGCGTTGCATCTGCTGCCGTTGCAATAGACCCCTATAGCAACGTTTTATGCACTTATTGCAACATTTTTTAAGTATTACAATAGCCCCTTTAGTGCAACACTTTTGCCTTGTTTAGTGACACTTTTATGCTGTTGCAATAGACTATTGCAACACCATTTTGTAACATATTTTAGTTAAAAGTGTTGCTAAGTCAATTTATTGCAACATTTTCATGTAACATTTTATCCCCTATTGTAATGCTTTTCATTTTTTAGCAACATTGATGTGCAACACTTTTGTTCCTATTGTAATACATTTAGATATTTTTTTAGCAACATTTTTGTGCAACACTTTGTATTAGTCCAGTTTGCAATATCCTGATTGAAATGTCAATAAACCAACACAAAAGCATATCAAACCAGGAGATAACAAATCCAACATAATATATGTCAATAAAGCCCAAACAAAGTCGATCTGCTTAAAACATAAGATCATATTACATATTAAAGTACCAAGCTAATTTATGAAAACCTATAACGCAATGTAATGAAAAAATTACATGTATACCCCTTTCTATACTCTGCAAACTAACAAATTAAATTTGAGGATTCTATCTCTAGTTTGACAGCTATATCAGTGGATGATGGTTCTCTGTCAGCTTTGGTAAGCCCCTTAAAGTATGGATCAGTCAGGGCCTGCCATGCACAATAGACAATATCCAACAATGAACAATTATTTAACTTAGTTAGATAATACTGGATATAGAACGATGAGTAATTATTGAACTCTGCTGAAAATAACGGATTAAAAATCGGCTAATATCTGAAAATGTCAATAAACCAACACAAAAGCATATCAAACCAGGAGATAGCAAATCCAACATAATATATGTCAATAAAGCTCAAACAAAGTCGATCGGCTTAAAACATAAGATCATCTTACATGTTAAAGTACCAAGCTAATTTATACAGATAAAGAAGGCAAAAAGAGAGCAAAAAATCATCTAGAAATTTATACCCCAAACTCTATAACTTAAAATGATTCTAAATTTGATGCTTAATTAATACTACCTTGGTGTTGACTACTACTGCATACATTTTACTACAGTATGACCAAAACAAACAATAATTGAATTAATAAAGCAAGAATAAAAAAAAAAATTAATAAGTTAATAAAAAGAGTTTAATTTTGGGGGGGGGGGGGGGGTTTGGATTACCAGAGTTAAGAGTCGAACTGCCATCCTGATTAAGAGAAGGGTCTGTTACTATATCTATATATGTCTGGCTGGCTTCACCTGAATGAGGCGAGGCACTTGAGAAACCAAAATATGATTTAAAGAAGAGATAGAAAAAAGAACATAACTACTTTACTAGCCAACATATGATAAAACTTATTTGGAAGGAGAATAAATAAATTTTATTAATAGATATAGATTATAGTCTACCCTACTCCTTTCAATTAAAAAAAGGAATATTTGACATATATATACATACATGCAAAAGGTTTCTACTTGGTTATATGGTAATCTAATATGGTGCAAGGGCCAAGTCCATCCTTACAGATATCAAATATGTATTGCGAAGCCGGGAACATTGCATTTATAGAATAAGTTAAACAGCAAAACTTCTAAGTATTAATGATTGTAATTAGTAACTGAATTTATTTTCTTTCATTAAGTCATTCCACAGAGATTACTACCTCGTAGTTATCAGTTAGCTCAGCAAGGGAGTTGCGTCGAAGTGCTTCTCTGGTGCGACAGTTTACTCTATGCCATGCAGCTAAAACAACCATCTTATCAACATCCACAAAACCTTTCTTTTTTGAAGAAGAGCCTCCAAGGGTTTTAATTAATCTGATCTATCAACACAAAAAACAATAGTTTAAGAAAAGTAAATGTCTTTTTACATCATATTTCATGTCCTAGAGCAATAAAATATTTGCAGATACACAAGTACATAACTAAGGAAAAAGGAAAATAGTAAAGGAACTTAAGAAAATCTCTAATTCATAATAGCACGTTTCTAACCAAGTGTGGGAAGATGGTCCATCAGGCATTCCAAGGTACAGTATCTGTGAAAGAGTGACATACTTCAGATGGAAAACTCTTATGCAAATGAAAACATGTTACACATCAAATTAGTCAAAGCTTACGAAATCTCTATCACAGTCGAGGAAGATATCACAGATATTAATGTAATTCACAGAGGTCTCGCCTTTTGTCCATAACTTTGACTTTGATCTACTATAAAATGTTGCTTTCTTAGAGGAAATGGTGGATGCAAGTGTTGGAAAATAAGACTAATACAGCAACATAGAGGCAGTTATATATCGTATTTAACAAGTCAAGGCCAAGCAAACAATTAACGAAACAAAACACGAAGGTAGAAAGCATGCATATCAGTAACTGTAAAAACGAAGGAAAAACATAAGACATACCAGTAGCCATAGGTTTAACAGTATATCGAACAAATATAAGAACTAGCTGAGTCGTCAGGCCTTGCTCGAAGTCCTGACTGCTCTTGAAGAGATAATCGCCCCCACTTACACTGTGTCAGGATGCTGGCGATATTCTTCCAGGATAAAACAGCTCCGAGTTATATGATCACATCAATCAGATAACTCAACTTCGACTAGTACCTCAGTCGCCGGAAAAACCCTATGAGCAGAGCACGGTATATAGAGAGAGGGAGAGCAAAGAGTGTAGAGAGAACAAGAGAGAATGTATGGTGTGGTACATGAAAACCAGCAGCTTAGCTCTCTATTTATAGGAGAGGCTAAGTGTAACTGATGCCACCCAATCAATATTGTAACTGTCGATTTACATTTAATAAAATGAAATGGCTGATTTAATAAAATCAAAACGGTTGTAACGGCTGATTTAATAAATCGTAACGGTTACGCTATATATATTTATCCACACATTTCAGTTTTATTTTAATTAATCCGAATATATATATATATATATATATTATCCAAATGTGTTCAGGTCCAATCTTATATCCCGAAAAGCCCAACTAGCCCATCAGATTAATCTCTGATCTAGCCCAGCCCAACGGATAAGAGATAACCCAGCCCAATTGATATATATATATATATATATATATATATATATATATATATACATTCTAATTAAAATATTATTAAACACATAAATAAAATCCCTCGCCCAGGTTGGCTCGCGTACGCGAGACGCCGAGATATTCGCCAAAATCGCCCTTCGACCGAGCCGACCCAAGTCCAGACGAGACATGACGTGGCGTGGCGAGGCGGGCGGCGGCGGCGTGCGTGTGTGTGTGCGCGTGAAGCACACAGTAACACCATACACCATCATACACCTTAGTAGTTGTACACTACCCATGTGTGTGATACTATATAAAGCCAACAGCCCCTTTATTTATTTCAATGTGGGACAAATACACATTCTCTTTTCAAGCTCTTTCAAGCTACTAACTTCAACTCTATTTCTCTATGGATTTCACTAAGAAAATTACTTAGACCCATATATGAAAATTTAAGTCCTCATAGCAAGGAACAATTTCCAATCGTTAAAATCCGGAATTAACATCAAGAACATAAAATAATTATGCTCCAAAAACTCCATTTTCTAATAGTAAGTGCATCCCTGTTGGCAAAACCTTGCATTAAGACTGCTCCAGTGTCAACGTGTTGAGCTGTAGCCACTGCCAATCCTTTGTCATCCCATTTCACACTATCCAACAGTATATCGAGCTGTTAACTATTTAGTTAGATACTTAATTCATCAGCAGTTAATCCAACAACTATAAAAGCTAACGATACAAGCATTTTAACAATAAGTTGTTTATATCAAATATCATGCATATATGTTGGTAAACTGATGGTACACATATGAATATACATATTTGCATTTAAGAATTACATGGCAATGCATCGTTAAATAATGTAGTGTCCAGATGTAGCTCAAATAATCATTTTCCTAAGATTAGTGGGCAACGATGGACACCACCTTTCTATTCCAGGACATTCATCGGTGCCCACAATTATGACTGTGGAAAGACACCTGCCAATGTTTGGTTTACTATAAAAGAACACAACACACGGTGCAGTATGACACTACCAAATACTAATAAAACAAGAAGAATGTTTTGTAATAGTAATCCATACTACTAGGCAAGACTATTTACAATGCATTTCATATATTTCATAGACAGATAATCATAGATAAATAATAAACATTATTTTGATGCATTCAAATATAGTGTCCAGATGTAGCTCAAATAATCATTTTACGAAGCATATTGAGCAACGATGGACACCAAATATTTCTATTCCAAAACATTCAACTATCCCCACAACTATGACTGTGGAAAGACACCTGCCAATGTCTGGTTTAATGTATAATCTTTAATCAGGTCGAATTTAAGGAATAGTTAAGAAAACTAGAGATAAGTAATTAAACAAGACCATAGCTACTGTTGTGTTAAAAAAATTAGCATGACCCATATTTCTTGTGTATGCTCACAATAAGATTTAAATCACCATCTTTTGTCCTGTTTTTTTTCAAGTTATCTTGCAACTCCTCTCTATTCTTCAACAACCAGAGTACTGAATTTGAAAAATATGATGCTTAAAAAATGATAGATGAGGAAGCTTTGAATTAACAACCATGCTAGATTAGCTAAACCTAAAGTCTACCAGAACTAATTTAAACGTGTGTAAGTAGACAAAAATATTTAAAAGGCAGTGGCGAACCCACAACATACCAAAACTTTCATTACTTGTCGATCTCCTCCTTTAAGAGAATCAAGATACTAGAACTTCTCATATTTCTTGTTGATAACTGCCAAGCACCAATGTGCTTCTTTGTGGATAGGGACAAATATCTGAAATTAGTAATGATGGTTAGAAACATTGTCAGCATCCGCAACAAATGTTAGGATAACAATTAACATTGTTTCAATGATATCCATACATAGATATTTTTCCAATAAAATTGTCACATAGTACATAAATATTGTTAACAAATGAACACAGTGCATCAAAAAAGAACAAGAACACACCATTACAAAATTAATAAGCTATTGCCATACTTAAAAATTCACCACATTACAGCACATTATTGTAGACAAAAATAGAGTGAACAAAAATAAAAATAAAAATTATAGAGAATTAAAATTACAGAGACAAAAACAGAGTATCTTGTCACTCTAATTTGAATTAAAAATTACTACAAACATAAATATGAGCATATAAAATTAGCAAAGGATGCAAAATATAAACAATTCTGCTAATTTAACACAAAATTCCTGTAAAATTAACACTAAATTCCAACAAATTTAACACAAAAAACCTCCTAATTAAACCAAAAATCCTATAATCGAACAAAAATTATGAACACATTTAATCGAAAAGTTTTCATATGCATACCTATATATATATATGTATAATACAGTATACTCAAAAAAGATGGGTACTTTACCTCTAATTAAAGCTTTAAATGAATTTTCACTCTAATCTTTGCTACAATCAATTTTGGGCGCTTAGGGTTTGCCCTAATCAATTTAGGGATTTGAGATAGTTGTGATAGATGAGCGAGAGATATGATCGATAAAGACATGTGAGACAACTAATTTTGGGATTCGAATTTTACCTCTAATTGAAGCTTTACTCAACTCTTTGCTCAAATCTTTACTTAATTAGGTTTGGGGTTTTGGACTTTGGCTGAGTCGATTATATTTTTGATGAGAGATGTGTATCTGAGAGAGAGAGAGAGAGAGAGAGAGAGGGAGGGAGGGAGGGAGAGAGAGAGAGAGAGAGAGAGAGAGAGAGAGAGAGAGAGAGAGAGAGGAGAGGCAGAGAGTGGTGAGGTGGAGAGAGAGGAGCGGTAGAGAGAGTGGTGAGTCAAGAGAGATAGTGGTGAGATGAGAGAAACAGAGGTCAGATGTGCTTTTATGGATTGTTTTATTGTTTTAATTGTGTAAGAAATATTTTGGTCCCCTTTTGTATATCCCGCCCAGCCAAAAAACCAAGTTCTCGCCTACAATTTTGGGCAAAGTGTATCGTCTATTGTAACAATTGGCTAAAGTATTGCAATTGTTCTAAATTTTCAAAATGATCCTTTTACTTGTAACACTTTTCGTATGTATTGCCATATTTTTTAAACTATTGCAATAGACTACCAAGTTTTGTGTCTAGTGTAACACTTTATGTAACACAAATATATATTGGGCTTGCAATAGCCCATATATGGTGTAGTGAATATTTCAAAGCACATCAGTCAAAGATAATTTTTCCAGATGACTCATATGGGACAAGGAATGAAGAAGCATGCTTACTGAAACTAGAAAAATATAGTACTCTCTTTCTAGTTTGCATTGTAAACTTGACTATATAACCAAGTATACCAGTAGTTTGCAAAAATAAGAAACACAAGTATCTTTGTTTAGAATTGTTAGGGTTTCTTGTAAAAAAAAGTACTGAAACTGCGTCTGTGTATTTGTGAATATATCACAGATTATTTCTTCAATATAAACTCTCAGGTGGAATATACAAATTCACCTGAAATTTTAAATATTGTTGAGTTCTTTATTTTCTATAATACACTTTGTTGTTTTCATTTCTGTTCATATAAACTTTTCTTGAAAATAATTTCTGAAACATGCTGTAAGTTCATATTGTTGACTTAGTTTATGGTGTTAACTATGCTGAACATGCTTTTGAAAACCTTAGTGATAATCTTGATAAGGTTATTGATGTTGTTAATATTATGAATTTGATTGTAAATGCTGATAAGATTGATATTAGTGATGTGTCTGTGATTGGATTCTTGGTTGGGATCCTCTTCCTCATTAGTTTGTGCGTGCTTGTACTTTTACGCGTTGGGAAGTGGGAAGGGTTGTGTGAGGTGGAATTCCACGATGTGTGCATCTTTACCTTTGTATTTGATCATGAACAGTCCTAAAAGGTGGCACTTGATGATTTGGGGAATTCAGTTCTCAGGGATAGTGTGTCGATCTTTAGACCCTGACAGGATAGAGTTGGGCTTAGTTACTCTGAGACGGTGTCTCGATTTGTATGGATCACTCTATACAACTTCCCCCTTTCCCATAAAACTCGAGAAGGGATTCCGTTACATTTCTTGTGATATTGGCAAAGTGATATGTTATGAACAACCCACTTCTGAGCTCGATGTGGCACAAGGAGAGAAGATGATGGTTAACTTTGACCAAATGGAGTTTAGACCCTTGTGTATTTGGGCTCAATGATCCTTATTGATGATCTCACAGCTTATGTTAATGTTCCTGTTCGTGTGATATATCATGAGATATATAGCCATTCCTTGGTTTCTCGCTATTATCCCAAGAAGCATGATCAAATGTTCCTCAAGGCCTCCACTTTTCTTGGTTGTCTATCTCCTATGATGGACTTGATTGTTCAGATGATGTTAAAAGTGCTACCTATGGTAAGCGAAGTGTATGTAAGAACAAAGAAAAGTCAGCTACTTGATGAAATGAAGAGGGATAACCAATCTAGTTCAGGCATGGGAAATAACTACTATTGCAGCAGTAGTAGAGGCAATAACAGGGGCGGTAGCAGAGGTGGTAGCAATAGCAGGAATGGTAGTAGCAGGAGAGGAAGTCGCTTTGGCAGGGGCACCAATCAGTACCAACCATAGGCAACAGCAGCAGAAGAAGAAGGAATGGAAGGATCTAGCTTAGAGGGTGTTTGTCATTGCTTAAAATAAGTTACTTTTGACTTAATGGAGGTGTTTTTAACTTAAAGGAGAAAGTAAAGTTGTTTACTTTAAGTTGAATGAATGTGTTTGGATAATTTTACTTAAAGTTAAATGGGGGTTTAATAATTTTGACTTAAAGTGAAATTTGACTTAAAAAAAATTTAAATTCATAATATTTAAACTTTACAAGAATTGTGAAAAAAAAAACTCCATAAGTCATAAGTCATAAGTTAAAAGTACCTAAATGAAACTTATGACTTAAAACAGTTTTTTAACTTAAAGCTGGTTTAAAGCCGGTGTAGCCAAACACCTCTTTTTCTCCTTAAAGCCCAAAACTCCTTAAAGGAGTTGCAGCCAAACGGCCTCTTAGTCTAGCCATGTTTTCCATTTATTTAAGTGTATTTTAGCCTTGTGTTTTGAACTTGTACATCTTATGATATATTGAATCTTATTCTATGACTACATAGAGTTACACGTGTCTTTTCATGCTTATTATTTATAAACATTAAATGTTTAACAAAAAAAACACAAACATTTATTACGTTTAAATTATGAGAAAGCTTGTACGGGATTAGGGTTGGGTTAGATCCGACACTTTATTTCTAACATTTTTCATAAGTTAATTAATGTTATCGCGGCTTAGGTTCAAATTAAAATTTCATATTAAATTTGAACTTACAACTAATATATACATTTGTTTGTTTTAGTGTAATCAACGATTGAGATTTATTCATTTTATTGTCGCAGTCATGGTTGTAAAAATCGGTAATCGATATAAATCGGTTGAAGTACCGATTTAATATTAATTGGGTAACTGGGAATTAATCGGAAGGATTAATCAGAGTATTAATCAGATATTATAATTATATTTAATTTATTAGTCTAATTTACAATTAACTATATCATTTTAAATAAATCCATAGGATTAATCGATTTTCAAAAATCGAATCAGTTGGTTATCTTACAGAGGATTAATCGGGAATTAATCGGTTGAATCGGGGATTTTTAGAACCATGCTCGCAGTACATAACGTAATTATAGAATATCATGTATATACATAATTTTTTTTCTTTTAAAATACATAACTTTTTTAATGGATAAATTATTTTTCACATAACTCAACTTGCATTTCATAATTATAATATTTTTTAAAAATAATTATGTTAGAAAATTAACAAGGTATAAGCTTTTGCCACATTATATATTAAACACTTCTAAAATATTAACATTAAAATGATCTTACATCAAATCTGATATTGATCTTAGATCGATTATATATGTTTTCACTTTTAGAAATTAAAAGAAAGAATGTTATATACATATATGAGGAGCGCATACAGGGCCGTTCCTGAGGTTTCGTAGGCCTAGATATAACGCCCTAGAAATATCGTAGTTATAAATATTATTATTTAATATTAAATGTGAATTATATGATGTGAATTTTTTTTAAGATAAAATATATGTTACATCGTGTTTACATGCTTATATGATGATTTATGTGTGCCAGAATTAATTGTGTATTTTTATTTGTATTTTTGGTGATAAAAAACTATTTAAGTTATGCATTATTGTTCTTCAAATTTTTTTATAAAATCAGCGGAGTTAGTAAAAATCATGAAATCTTTTTTAATATCATATTTGTATATTTAACTAGTTGCTAAACTTATTGGTGTATTAATTTGAGTGTTTTGGTATTTTAAAATGATTTTAAGAGTTTTATTTTATTTAAAGGATCAAAAATTGAAAAATTCATATTTAATTCATTTTTTATCCTAAAAATATGTGGAGATAGATAATTTCATTTTCTATATTTTAAATTTTAATTTGAGATTTTTTTCCTCAAAGTTTTACCTATTTAATTCCTATTTTATAAAGGGTTTTAAAATTTGTTGTTTTCAGAAATTGAATTATTAAATTTCAAGATTAACACCCCCCCAATCCTCTCTAAATCCCTAATCAATTTTATTTTTCCCCAATTTTCATTTTGGACAGCTCGGTTCTTCTGGGTTTTTCTTGAGTGTTCTCGAGTTCTCTCCTCTCTCAAAAATCTCTCTCGTTCTCTCCATTAATCTCTCTCATCCTCACATCTCTTTTTCCTCTCTCCGGCAGTCCGTACTACTTTGTATGCGTCTGTAAATGTCGATTAGTGTGTGTGCATTTTGTGTTCAGGGTGCTCTGTGTGTGATTATATGTGTAATCAAATCGTGGGCGTGTGTGCAGAGTTCGTGTAGGTGTGTGCGACCTGGGAAAGTGTGAGTGTGTGTGTGGCCGTATGTGGCTGTGTGGCTGCGTGAGTGAGTTGTGGCAATAGTGTGTGTGAGTTGATCAAGGGTGTGTGTGTGTGTATGGCTCCTTGCGACTCAATAGGAACCCCACTGTACATCCTCTCTTTCTCCTGGTATGAGCTCAATTCCGGGCTTTGTATTGTTGTTGCAGCGCTGTTGAGTTTGCCTGTAATGTTGTCCCGTTCTGTGTAACTCAAAGTTTTCGAATTTTTATTTTTTGAGTCAATTGATTCATTTTAATGATGATGTAATTGTTGTGGATACGTTGTGACTTGAAAATTGGTAGAGTTCGTGACTGGAAACCCGAATTCCCGGGCACCTCCGGAATTTGCCGCCGTCGACGATGAGCCTCGGCGAATCGACGGTGGACGATTGAACGATGATGATTTTTATGAGTCCTAAATTAATTATATATCCTATTGTTTTCGGATAAAATTTTATTGTTGTATGTCGGTACAGTTAAATGTAATTTATCTATTTGGATTGGAAATTGTATTATTTGTCCTAATTTCAAAGGTGTATAGTGAAATAATGTACAGAAGATGTGATTGTGATTGTTATTGAAATTATATGTCAGCTGTGTCCGACTGGTAGGCTACCCGATTAGAGGGATGCCGTCAAAATTTTCTAAAAATTTGTAAAGTTTCTAAAAATAATATTTACACTTTCCTAGAAGGTGATATGTATATTATTAGTAGAATGACATTCAAATTGTGTAAATTGTTTGATTATAAATATTTACACGGATTGCGATCTGAGATTTAAGTGTTAATTTAATTTTGAGCTAACGGCTATAAATGGTTTGTGTTTACGAGTATTAGCTGGATTCTGAGTATTAAGTGAAATGTATTTACGGTGAATTTGATTGTAAATGGTGCAAGAATGTATATAAAGTGCTAAGTGTGCAGATGGCCAGAAGGATTGTAAACTATGTATGTTAGTACAATTGTGATGGATCCAAAGAATATTTTGATTTATTATTTGGTTGACTGTATTCTGACAGGTTATGCCATATTTTAAAGGAGGTGCTGTCCAATTTTTATTAGAATTATTTTATCATTTTGGGAGTATGTTGATAAAGATTTCTGAGGTGTAAAGGATATAGGTGTGATATGAAATATAAGTGTAAGATAATAATACATACTAAGTGCTTATGTGATTATATGTTACTCTTTCGAGAATATGATCTGTATGAACTATATGTGTTAATTGTAAAGCGTATTAGGACGCGTTCGGGTAGAACAGAGTTAGACGGTTTTGGTTATAAGCGTACTGAAGTAGTACTTTATTTTGATATAGGTACCAGTAAAAGACCGATTTAGAGCCAGTATATGTAAAGGTGGAAATTTTAAGGAACGAGTTATTCAGGGAAGTAGACGAGTGTATGCATGTAGAAGCTGACTAGTGATAAGAAAGAGGAATGGATGATCGAGTACAAAGCCAGCCAATAAGAAATAGAGATTGATGTACAATGAGTAAAGAATCGAGATGTTGGAATTGGAAACTTCATGTATTGAGGCAAGTTTACTATACCTCACTTATTGTTCAAGTGATGTGAAACCTTCTGTGTTATTTATTTGTTCTTTCGATATCCCTTCTTGCAAGCAATTATACATTCATTTTTACTCTGAATAACGTGAACCTGTTCTGTTAATTATACGATATTCCTTTCAAATCATTTTGCTAGTGCCTATACTTTTCATTTTTATTCTCAGTGACATTTTCTTTAATTAAGTTACAAACATTTATTCTCAAATTATTCTGTCATTGATTATTTTCCCCACCTATCGTTTAGGTGTTGATTTATTTTAAAATTAATTTATTTCAATATTCCTCGTCTATGCTGATATTATTCAAAGTATATTTCTTTCAAATTTATGTAAACTAATTCGAGGTTTATATTGTTGTTGAGGCATGTGTTGCTCACTGATGGTTAAAGCCAAGAATGAATTGAGATCTTCTTAATTATTTAAGCTCATTATTGCCATGCCGGTTCTGGTAGCTAAAGCCTATGAGTGCTTAGCTGACAAGAGTGAGACCTTAAGTAATTGAAAATTTCTCAAATCTTACGTTTTAAACTATTCGAATCTTTCATGTTAGTTCAAATTTTGCAACAGATTTTCATCAATAGATAATCTTTGAAATGAGTGGTTATAATCAGGGTAGTAACTTAAATCTTCTGTTGAACTTCGAATTCTCTGTATTCTCTAATTTCTTTATAATTGCTGTTCAAATTCTAGTATCTTAATAATTGCTCCGTTATTTAATTGATTTATGTTTCCTTGTTGATATACGATTCTGTCTTGCTGAACCCTAACATGTTAAGTTTAATCTTATTGCTTTATTGTTATGATTCTTTATATCAATTGCTTTTCTGTCCTTTAATCTTTTAATGCTGCTCCCTAAAATGGTTTAATTAATTAAGGATGTTTTTAAAATTGTTGATCTGTTATCAGTGAGTATAAAGGACTTAAAAGTGAAATGTTTTAAAGATTTTAATGTGGGGGAATTCCGTCAAAATGTTTTCTACGGGTTCCTTCATATTAGAGACGTAAGAGGCCGGGTGACGCCGGTCTAGCATTTTTTAGCGTAAGAGGCTAGGGTGGTCCTAGTCCAGCACTTTTATTAAAGGCCAATGTGTTGCCTAATTGGGAACCCAATTTTATGTCCAGAGGGACTTCGTGTCCAGAATGGGGACTTTACGTGGCTGATCACCCGTATTATCCGGAGTCGTGGAAAAACTCCAATCAACTTAAATATTTTAACAAGTTTTATGAAAAGTATGTTTTGTTGATAGAATGATTTAAATGAAAGAAATGATTTGAGAAAAAGTTATGAATTACAGGAAAATGGAAAGTTTTATTTTATGATAGAAATTGAGTTATTTCCTCGAGATGTTTGGTCATTGATATTGTTCATCAATGAAATATTGATAAATTGTTGTTTCACTGTACTTTGCACTTGCTGAGCATTGTTGGCTCACTCTTGCTCTATTTTCCCTAACCTTTCAGTTAGGATTAAGGATGGATGCCTACACCTTACAAATCATATGAGAGCGAGGAGACAGCCTATACAGGATAAAGTTCGAAGCCAGAGCGGGTAAGCACGATTGAGATTAAGTTACAGAATAGACGGTATAGTGGTTTGTATTCAGAGTAGTGACAGAAGTTGTAATAATTTGTATAATTTAGATTCTTGTTTCATACCATAACCTGAAATCGATCCTCGGAGAGGAATCGTTGGTGTATTAAGTTTTATTATTACAGGTATTCTTATATGTTAATGTTTGGGTGGCATCCTATCCGGGATACCGGGTACAGAAGCGTTACACTAGGAACAAAATTGAAAAATGGGGCCCTAATAATAATAATAATGCTAATAAATTTTTAAGATCAAGAGGAGTATACAAATTTGAAATGAAAGTTTCGACAAAAAGATTAAATTAAAGTACGAGGAAACATAAATTTCGCAAAAAAAACAAATGAATAAGTAATATTTATCGCCATAGATATTAATAATGTTAAAACACTAACGTTCTAAGAAAAATAACCAAAAAGCGTGTCATAGTGCTATATCTATTAGCTAATGACTAATGTCACTCTGATCAAGCAAACAAACTATATATACTTGTTAGTCACAGAGGCATGCCTGTATACATCTAATAACAAGCCTAATTGTTTGTAATGCTTTGCATTACTTACATGACACTTTAACTAGGAGAACCTCTAGCTGTAGAGTTTCTACTTGTTTTAGTACCTGTAATAGGCATCAAAATTCTACCTGTGTAGTTGTATAAATTAGCCATGAAATAATGCTTGAAAGAAGATCAAAATAATTGTTTGTAATGCTTTGCATTACTTACATGACACTTTAACTAGGAGAACTTCTAGCTGTAGAATTTCTACTTGTTTTAGTACCTGTAATAGGCATCAAAATTCTACCTGTGTAGTTGTTTAAATTTGTCATGAAATAATGCTTGAAAGAAGATCAAGAGATCATGCCTCAAGCTTGGAGAACAAGGCTGCAGAAATAAACACAGTTGGATTTTGAAGATTGAAGATTTTCCTAAGTACTAATTCGAGAAGTATTTTGCTCTATTCGAGAAGTCTAGCATTCGACAAGTCAAGGATTCGATATCTATAAAGACACTATTCGATATCTCTGGAAGTCAACAAGTCAAAGTCTCATTCGATAACTCAGAGATTCGACATGTCTAATACTCTATTCGAGAACTCAAGAAGTCAACAAGTCAAAGCATCATTCGAGTTCTCCAAGAGTCAACAAGTCAAAGCTTCATTCCATATCTAAAGGACTTAGGAAGCTATTCGACATCTCAAGGATTCCATAAGTTAAAAGCTCTATTCGACAAGTCAAGGATTCTTGAAGAAAAGACTAATTCGAGAAATGATTCAATATGTCAATTATACAATATTCGAGAACTCAGAGTTATCTATCAAGTCAATTCTAGTTCTCGAATTAATCACTTAGTTACTTCTCGAATGAAGTCTTGGAGACAAAATACTGAAGATTGTACAAGTCAGAAACCTGCAGCAAGCCAAAACACTTTCAAGACCACAGTACTGTAAAGTGTCTTTGAAAAGATTACAAGAAGCTCAGAGAGTTGTTACAGGAGACAAGCTGCTAAAGAAGTGGATCTGAGCAGAGTTAAAGGAAGTCAAATTTCAAGTCGTTTGGATGTTTACTCAAAGGGATAGACATGTTAGAAAGTAATTTTGTCTATCACTTTATTTCTAGTAAGTAGGTTGTACACATGTTCTATAAGTGTACAACCTCTCTTCTCTAGAAGTTAAGTTTTTAATAGATCTCTCATTATAACTTAGAACATCTCTCTGAGAAAATGAAGCTGAGAATACTACCATTTGTATTCACAGGTTGTAGCGAATCTTTATCTAATACAATATTAGATTAAAGTGAGTGAGTGTGTTCTTGTGTTCTTTATTCCGCACTTACGTTTTCTTAAACACAAACACACACACTTAGCTACATACAAACATCAAACAGGCTCAAACATTCAAACCATTGTTCTTAAGATTCTTATTCAAAGAAAAAGTTTGAAAATACATTCACCCCCTCTGTATTTTCTTGTCGGTGTATTTCATACTCAACAATACTATACATTTAATCTCATGAAAGGATGATTGGGAGTAATTTATTTTTTTAAGAAGTTTTATCAAACACCTAACATGTCAAACGCAAAATGATTAAACGATTAGGATATAACATAAACAAATATACAAGTATAAAATATTAATCCACTTGTTTATGTAAATGCAATGATATAACATAAATAAACTAGCACAAATAAACTAATTATTGAAACAAGCATAAAACTTAAAAGATCATTAACCTTTATATTTTGTAAAATTGTATCAGGTTTAAAGATGGAGTACGGGATGATTTTACTGATTTGATGAGAAGAAACTAGCTAGGTTTCACTATGAATCAAGGTAAAAGAAGGTTTAATTAAAAAACAATTGGTGTGAAAATTGTTTTTAATTCGTTTTCCTTTCTTGCAAGTTTTTAAAAGAGAATGTATACAATTTTTTATTCTAAAATCACACACACACACACACACACACATATATATATATATATATATATATATATATATATATATATATATATAGGTTTTTGCTCAAATACAAACCACTCTTAAAATGAGAACTACAAACCAACACAAAAGATATTATATTTCATATATTTTAAGGGCCCCGCCAGGGGCTTCTTCACAAAAAAGTCTTATAATTCAACCCTCTATCCATTCATAAAAAAAAAAAAAACTGCTGCCACGTCATCATTTTTTTTAAAAAAAAATTATATTTTTTTTAATTTTTTTCGATGAATGGATAGAGGGTAGAATTATAAGACTTTTTCGTATTGGGGTACCCCTATTTTGGTCATTAGATTAGCTTAAATGTTGGATTGGAATTTGGTTTTTAGGGGCTACTCCAATACAAACCTCCTTAGAATACAAACCTAAAAACCAAATTCCAATCCAACATTTAAGCTAATCTAATGACCAAAATAGGGGTACCCCAATACGAAAAAGTCTTATAATTCTACCCTCTATCCATTCATCGAAAAAGAAATTAAAAAAAATATAATTTTTTTTTAAAAATGATGATGTGGCAGCAGTTTTTTTTATTTTTTTTATTTTTTTTTTGATGAATGGATAGAGGGTTGAATTATAAGACTTTTTTGTGAAGGTGCCCCTGGAGGGGCCCTTAGAATATATGAAATATAATATATTTTGTGTTGGTTTGTAGTTCTAATTTTAAGAATGGTTTATATATATATATATATATATATATATATATATATATATATATATATATATATATATATATATATATATATATATATATATATATATAGATATATATATATATATATATATATATATATGCTAGCGTTCAAATAGAAACCAACCTTAGAATAGAAACTAGAAACCTACACTAAATAAATTATATTTCATTTATTTTAATGGCCCCGCTAGGGGCACCTTCACAAAAAACGTTTAAAATTCTTGGCTCTATTCAACAAAAATATAAAAAAAAATTTAAAAAAATTTTAAAAAAATTACTGTTCACGTGCCACGTCATCACGTGAACAGTACTTTTTTTAATTTTTTTTTATTTTTGTTGAATAGAGACAATAATTTTAAACGTTTTTTGTATTGGAGTACCCTAATTTGGTCATTAGATTAGCTTGAAATATTTAATTTAGGTTTAGTTTCTAGTTTCTATTCTAAGTTAGTTTCTATTAGAACAAGACCCTATATATATAATTACTTAGTAAAGTTTTTAATAATATTTGGGCACCCTTATTTTTTGAGCCCCCGGTTGTCCTTTTTGTCCTCCTGAGCGCATAGCTTAACGGTATGAATGGAAGAGATATTTAAATGAAATCAAAAATATAAATAACTATTTTTAAAATTAGTTTACATTCCATTCGATTTGTCTCTAGCTTTCTTTGTATAAATCATATGGAATCATGCATTACCCAGAAAAGATTGTGTTGGGAATTATTATATCTTTCAAGAATAAATAATCACCGAAAGTTATCAAGAATATGAGAAAGAGATAATGCTAAATGAATAAATATTATACTACTAAATATCTACATATATAGAAGTAGCAAGAAGATACTTAATTTAGGCATGGTATATGTACGCGTTATTAATTGTTTTAACAATGATTCATGTTGCACCCCATATTTTATTACAGTTGCACCCCATATTTTGTTACAGTGTTTGGTTTTTACTCACATTTGTTCCCTTGATTGCCTAGTAAAGTCGTTGTTACAAAAGGTGACGAGAATCTCACTATGCATTGGTCATTTTTTTCTTCCTTTCTTGACTTTCGGTTACTAATTATATTCTATGAACAACCAAGCAATTTGGAATGAATAATGTGATTTAACATATATATGAAAAGTTGGTTATGAGTTCATCAGAATCAGTTGCTTTAAAAAGTTTTGGTAGTATCGTTCTTGAACTAGCAATGTCCTTGCTCAAGACCGGGTGATTTTTATGCTTGTCAATGAATAAACACTCCAATTCGAGATTTAATAAAGTTCAAGCTCAAAGCTGATTTGATGGTATTGTCTTGGTTCAACAAGAATTAGAAGTTGAATTCAAGTTGTTTCTATTTTAATTTCCTTTTTCGTATTTTTGTAACATCGGTGCAAGATCAATATATATAGGGCCCAGTAAAAAATTTCTTAAATATAAGCTTACAATTTTTTTCTTCAACAAATATATAACTTCACTTAAATATTATTTGTTAAATAATAATTAACATTTTATTGAATATAAATAATTGGAAACAAAAATATATTTATAATATTTTATAATTTATTAAAAACATAATTACAACATTTTTACAAAAATTGAAATTCTTTTTATAATGAATGTTTAACATATATATAACTTCAGTTCAACATCATTTGTTGAACAATAGTTATAGTTGTGTTGAATCCAAATATATAAAATATTTTATATGGTATAATTAAAAAAATTATATTACATTAATAATTTTTTATATTTTTATACCCTAATTTGATATTAATGAACCTAAATGATAGTTGAGTATTATGTAATATTTATTAAACAATTTTAACCACAGTTCAATACACCCAATATTTTCATGTTTCTATACCCTTTTTTGATTTTGTTGAACCTCATACGAATTTTGAAAAACTAAATTCTGGATATTTAATAAAATTTTAATTATTTTTTGATAAATGATATTGAAGTGAAGTGAAGTTATAAATATGTTATAAAAAATATTTATAAATTTATGTTTAATAAATAAAAATTTGTATAGAAGCTTTTCATAGTTGTACAGAAATCTGTCAAATCTGTAATCTAAGTCGACCTCTTAAAATAAGAAAAATTTAACTCAATTTTCTTAGGTCGAAAATTAGATTCTGCTCCTTTACCATCACATCAAAAGGTTCTTTTAAAATTTCAGAATTTTTGAGTATATTTTAACACACAACTTTTTGGCTTTTCAAAGTTCGTTTTTAATTAACTTCATTTTTTTGGATTAATAATTTTACCACGATATTCATCCAAAGTAATCACAAATTACATTAACAATTTTCTCTACTAAACAATAAAACAACTGTTAGGGCAGCAGCCTTTTCTTTCACCAACCTCACCACCACATTCACCAACCCCCTCCCCCTTCATTAGTTAAACACACCAAAACATCTTTCTTCTCTCCATCATAGTTGTCACATAGTCCGTCTAGTAGGAAACTTACCTTGCGTTAGTTTCAGGTAGGTTAGAATAGAGGGCCCTCGTGCTTCTCTCTTCTTTCGTTTCGGGTGAGTTAGTGTGAGTGTTTGGTCGGGCTGTAGCCATCTTGTAATATCCCGTAATTTTTAGAATAATAATAATAAAAGAATAATAGAATAAAAAGGATTAAAATTAGATTATAAATAGGATTTAAAATTGGATTAGAATAGTGGGCCTAATATATGGTTCGGATTTGAATACGGATAACTTTTAGCTTTGGACATAGGGTTTTGTAACGCTATATAAACATCATATTCTCCTTCTTCATCATTATTATCAAAATTCGTAGATCTATTCTTCACAAAATTCAGCAGTCTTGTAAAATTCGTAGAAAATTCATCGTAAGTCAGAATTCGTTGATTCTAGACTTTTCGGAAAGATATTTTCGTGCTCTACAACTTTTGTTCTTTGAGTTTTCCAAGAAAACATCGTTTAGAGGGTCAAAAAGGATAAATACAGATCTGATCTGAATTGTAATCATGGAGTCTTTCAAGATTTTAGATGTTTTGCTTCTGAGGGGTTGCTACATGTGTTCTTATGTGATTATGTGAATTCTTGATTTGCGTAATTGAGGTAAGTAACTATTCGTTGCTCCGTATTAATTTGAAATCTGCATATATATATTAATTGATTACATGTTCTTGAATATTTGTGTAAGTAATTATTCGTTGGTTCGTGTAGTTGTAAGTAACTTTATGTTGCTCTGTATAATTCTGAAGCGTGATTTATGTAGTTTGATTACATGTTGTTAGATATTTGTTTTAGTTATCAAAAATATGATATTGATATGTGATTGATAAAATAAGAACTTTGTTTTGATTCCCCAGTTTTAGTTACGTATTGAATCATAGAATCCGGTCACTGGATAGTGTGACATATAGAACTAGTTTACGCACGTTCCGGAACACATAGATACCTTGTTGAGTAAGACTTAACGAGGGACTAAACTGGCCCCCATCGAACCAACGAATTATAGAAGCCGTGTCACCGGCATAGTGTGACCGTAATTTAGAACTGCGGGAATTAAAAGAAGAATTTGATGTTAAGATTTATTTGTTCGATTCGGATTTAGATTATGTGAGTTATTGAAAATATGGTGTACATCGATTTGATACTTGTTATAGACTATATTGTGTGAATTTTTATCGTAATTGTTATCGAGTATGTTGTGAGAAACTATGTGATAGATGTTATGTGCTACATGTGGAAATCGTGTTTTTTTGAAAATTATAAAAATATTATTTTGAGCCGTCGGACGGTAGTTGCTTGCTGGGCTTCGTAGCTCATTCTTTTAATATTTCAGGTTTGGTGTACGATCGAGTTTGCTAGCGTCGGAGTTCGAGGACCTAAGAATTGGGCTAGATTGACTTTTCGATAGATGTTAGCTGCGCTTTTGTAATAAGTACCTTTGTAATAGACTTTTGGTTTAATAAAATATATTTTCCTTTTAGTTTCGATTTAGAATTAATAGTCCGAAAAGTCGGGCTGTTACAGTTGGTATCAAAGTCGACTCTCGAAAGCTTGATTCGTCAAGTTGCCGGAGGTGGGGACACGAAGGCTGGTGGTATTATCCCACAATGGACAGAGATCCGGAGGTGGGGACACGAAGCCAGCCGGTATTATCCCACAATGGCTAGAGAGGAACGATCTTAGAGTACCTATGGGATATCCGTTCAGGCCTGACGAGGACGTCAGGAGTTTAAGTGGGGTAGTTTGTAACACCCCAGTCCCACATCGAGGAGATTTGGGAGTTCAGTTCAGTTTATAAGGCAAAGTACTACTACTAAGTGTACCAACAAATCATGATCTTTTGGGGGCCTGTGGTGGGCTTGTGGACTACCCAAGTTGGCTGCATTTGGGCCAGTTTACTTTGGCTTATTTCGGATTCGGAATCGGGACTCGACCTGATTTTCGAAAAAAGGCTCGGGATTTGACCCAGGTTGTCACATATGGTATCAGAGCCAGGTTGTCCTTCGGAGTGTATTAGGTATGGGACTAGTACATTCTCTAGGATGCTATCCTTTAGACTGTTGTTAGGACTAGAATGTAAAATAGATGTATCACGATCTTTTTGGAGTTTAGGATTGTTGTAAATTTGGGGACCAAATTCTTTTTAAGGAGGGTAGTATGTAATATCCCGTAATTTTTAGAATAATAATAATAAAAGAATAATAGAATAAAAGGGATTAAAATTAGATTATAAATAGGATTTAAAATTGGATTAGAATAGTGGGCCTAATATATGGATAGGATTTGAATACGGATAACTTTTATGTTTGGACATAGGGTTTTGTAACGCTATATAAACATCATATTCTCCTTCTTCATCATTATTATCAAAATTCGTAGATCTATTCTTCACACAATTCAGCAGTCTTGTAAAATTCGTAGAAAATTCATCGTAAGTCAGAATTCGTTGATTCTAGACTTTTCGGAAAGATATTTTCGTGCTCTACAACTTTTGTTCTTTGAGTTTTCCAAGAAAACATCTTTTAGAGGGTCAAAAAGGGTAAATACAGATCTGATCTGAATTGTAATCATGGAGTCTTTCAAGATTTTAAATGTTTTGCTTCTGAGGGGTTGCTACATGTGTTCTTATGTGATTATGTGAATTCTTGATTTGCGTAATTGAGGTAAGTAACTATTCGTTGCTCCGTATTAATTTGAAATCTGCTTATATATATTAATTGATTACATGTTCTTGAATATTTGTGTAAGTAATTATTCGTTGCTTCGTGTAGTTGTAAGTAACTTTATGTTGCTCTGTATAATTCTGAAGCGTGATTTATGTAGTTTGATTACATGTTGTTAGATATTTGTTTTAGTTATCAAAAATATGATATTGATATGTGATTGATAAAATAAGAACTTTGTTTTGATTCCCCAGTTTTAGTTACGTATTGAATCATAGAATCCGGTCACTGGATAGTGTGACATATAGAACTAGTTTACGCACGTTCCGGAACACATAGATACCTTGTTGAGTAAGACTTAACGAGGGACTAAACTGGCCCCCATCGAACCAACGAATTATAGAAGCCGTGTCACCGGCATAGTGTGACCGTAATTTAGAACTGCGGGAATTAAAAGAAGAATTTGATGTTAAGATTTATTTGTTCGATTCGGATTTAGATTATGTGAGTTATTGAAAATATGGTGTACATCGATTTGATACTTGTTATAGACTATATTGTGTGAATTTTTATCGTAATTGTTATCGAGTATGTTGTGAGAAACTATGTGATAGATGTTATGTGCTACATGTGGAAATCGTGTTTTTTTGAAAATTATAAAAATATTATCTTGAGCCGTCGGACGGTAGTTGTTTGCTGGGCTTCGTAGCTCATTCTTTTAATATTTCAGGTTTGGTGTACGATCGAGTTTGCTAGCGTCGGAGTTCGAGGACCTAAGAATTGGGCTAGATTGACTTTTCGATAGATGTTAGCTGCGCTTTTGTAATAAGTACCTTTGTAATAGACTTTTGGTTTAATAAAATATATTTTCCTTTTAGTTTCGATTTAGAATTAATAGTCCGAAAAGTCGGGTTGTTACACATCTGGGTCTACAACATTAGTAGTTCGTCCAACCATTGCATCCGCAACAAGGGGAGTTCTCCAGGTTATCCGGTCAAGTACATAAGGGACATTTCTGTCCAGGTTATCCGGTCCAGTACCGAAAGAATAGTTAATCGTTATATTACTATTCAGGTGTACCTCAAGTGTTACTTCGCAAATTTGAGAGAGAATATTGTAACCATTATTATCATTATAATGGAAACATTCGGAGTTGGTCCCGTGATTTTTACCTCTTTGGTTTAAGGGGGTTTTCCACGTATAAATCTTGGTGTTTATCTATAAATATCTGTTATTATTATTGACTATTATACTCTCCGTATTTAATTTACGCAAAGATAGGAAACCAAAATTCCTAACAATAATAACAACATACCTTCTTCAAATAAGAAAAAATACAACAACAACAACAACAACATACTTAGCCTATAAAAATATGTGGTCCTATATAAATTAATCTTTGTCTTTGTCCTGTTGTGGCATCATCAAACAGCAGTTTAGATAAAAGACCAATGCTATATATATATTCTGAATGTCGAAATGTTCGAAAATGTTTTCGAATGAAATATAGTATAATTTATTCGTAAGATTCATATATATGTAAGGCTGGCAATTTCGGGTTTCGGGTCGGGTTCGTGTCGGGTCAACAATGGGTTTCGGGTACAGGTGCTCAACCCGAACCCGACCCGAAAATATTATGGGTCCAGGTGCTCAACCCGAACCCGACACGAATGGGTATCGGGTGAGTTTCGGGTAACCCGACCCGAAAACAGAGTATTGTACCACTGACTTAGAATTTACTTAAATCACTGAATTTACTGAAGATCACAACTTAGAATTTGAAATATAGAGTACAATACAGACTGAAAATCATCCATACAGAATTACAGAGGTCACAAAGTACAAACTGGATTTCAACTTAGACAATTACAAGTTCATACAAATCAACAAAGTTCATACAAACTGAAACTTGAAACTTAAAATATAAAAAAGTGGTAATTCTTGACGTCCAATTTGCACATTAACTTGACAGTTGATAGTTAACCCCCCTGTAAAAAAAATAAAACAAAGACATTAGAACGTAAATGTACTATATCTTTGCGAGCATCAGATAATGCAACTCTCTGATTGCTAACATTATAAAAAAAGGTTAAACAGAAACACTAATATGTACATCCTGCACATCCAATCTGTTAATATTTATAAAATTATGGACCAACGCACTTGTAAAATTACTACCAGTGAGTCGAACATGACTTTTTTGAATTATAATGGTGAAGAAAAACCAAAATTCAATCCAGACCATATCATGACTGATATGCAATGCGGATAAAAGAGAAGAATGGTAGAATTCTCATAGGATAGAAATAAAGTAAGTTATCTAGCCCAAAGAATCGTGAATTTATGATCCTGAGATATGATAATAGACCAAATTATATATCTGTGAATTTAGCTTAATGTGCAAGTACAAATCTACTCAATTAAAGGATATGCAAAAGTAAAACCGACAAATTACCACCCGAAAAGGCCTTTGGATATATGTTCTTAAACACAATGGCCTAAGACATTATTAACATTAAAGTTTCAGATGATGATATCTAAACCTTTTTTGGTTGGTCAGAATATATGTATTGAAAAGAATAATCAATTAGTATATTATAACAATTTTAAAAATTGTTTTAAAAATAATTTTGGGAACACGAACATTTCTCTTAATTTAAATCTTTGAAAGTATAATGGCATTTTAATTGGCAGCTTACAATCTTGCCCTTTGGCGACATTCTTATTTTAAATGAGATTAATTGACATTCTTATTTTAAATGAGATTAATTGAACGCAAAAAAAAAAATAGACAAACCAACTCATACTAGGAAAGATCACGTACGGTTCGGTTCGGGGGCGTTCATTACTAGAAATATGTCAATAGACATCGGGTAAAAACCGATGTCTATTCTGAAAACGAATCGATGTCTTCGCATGTGATGTTAAAAGTCTGAAGTTTTAGACATCGCTTTTAAATAAAACTGATGTCTAATTTATAAAAGACATCGGTTTTAAAATATCGATGTAATAAAGGTTTTTAACATCGGGGTAATTTGTAACCGATGTCTAAAGTGCGATGTCTAATCCTGTTTTTTAGTAGTGGTTTTCCCCGAAATTGCATGTTTTTGGTTTTAAAAATTGAAAACCGCAACTGAATTGTCGGTTTCGATTTTAAAAAGCTCGTTCGATTTTTAACGATCGATTTCCGTTATAAAATCGAACGAAAAAATCATAAATATATTACAACACTTTAAATTTATAAATTATAATGTTCTCTAAATAGAACATATTTTACTTGTGTAAATGCTTGTATAAGTGAATTGTGCTCCATCCTCCCGGCCTCCCCTTTTATTCAGTAAACTAGTTGATAAAGCCGCGCTTCGCGGCGGCGTTACAATATTTTTAAAAAAAATTCAATACATTTACGTTATATTATAATATTAATATTAAATTTTTATAATTAAATAATCTTCTCTAATGAATCAATTTCTTGTTAAATACGATTCTTTCGATTGAGCCGCTCTCTCGTTAAAACGGAAATCCCAATTTTTAACATATATTATAAAGACTTATATAATATTTTTTATCTATAAAATCAAACCGTAAAAATAAAAAAAAAATTATGACTTCAGTATCAAATTCTTAAAGCTAATACAATCTTTTCTAGCGAGCCGTTTTCCCGTTAAATACGTTTCGAGCCGCTCTTATTTGAAACCGAAATTCTAACTTCATTATATAAAGAGAGTAAATTCCAATTTTTATATTCTTTAAACTTTCTAATATGTATGGAGTTTTAAAAGATGAAAATACATATTATATTTTCTGTATATTATAGATATTCTTGTATTTATTTACAGTTTTCGCATGGGAATGTCTTTCTGTTATGTTAACATATCAAAAAAAAGTTAAAATACTAAGACTTTTCGTTACGGGAATAATATTACATTTATGGATATATTTTTGTAATGCAAGTATAATTAAATTGTATAAAAAAGTTAAAGTAAAGGATTTCTAGGAAAAAAGATGTATAGTTTTAAAAAATCGTATAAGACGTCTCCACCGTCCTCGTATTCTACTTCCAATAAAACATTTTATTTTTTGTATTAATTATATATTTAAACATCTTTTATACGGTCTTATCTAATGAACCGTTTTAATTGTAAAACACAGTTATTACTATTGATTCGCTCTCTCGTTAAGACCAAAAACCTAACTTTTACACATATTACTTGTATGATAATGTTTATCCATAAAAATCAAATCCTAAAAATAAAATATATTTTATAACATCATATGATATTTTAATAGCTAGTACAATTTTTTATAGTGAGCCGTCTTCCCGTTAAACACGTTTCGAGCCGCTCTCGTTTGGGATCTAAATTCTAACTTCATTACATATTATTGATGATACTTATCTTACACAACAATTTTTTTCCTTGAAATCAAAACCTAAAAAATAGAGTGAATTCCAATTTATACTTTCTCTAGATTTTCTAAAATTTTTGAAGTTTTAGAAAATGAAAACACATTTTATTTTCTCTGTGTTTTATAGATACTCCTGTATTTATTTAGGATTGCTGCATGAGATTGTTCTTTTACTCATTGTTCTTTTATTATGTTAACACATCAATTCTTTTCTTTTTAAATACGATGACTTTTTTCATGACAATAGTATTGGATTTATGAATAAATTTTCCTAATATAAATATAATTAACTTATATAAAAAATATATTTTAAGAAGATCGTACTTTCTATAAAATATTTAATTATATGTCTGCTCTATATATTCAAACACCTATTCTAGTTCTAGTAGAACTTTTATTTATATATTTTTTCTATAAATTCGAACTCTTATTCTCTATAAATTCGAACTCCTATTCTACTTCCAATAGAACTTTTAATCGTATGCCTTATAAATACTTATTATACATCCAATAGAACTTGTAATCATATGTCTTTCCTATAAATTAGAACTCTTCTCCTTTATAAATTAGAACACCTATTAGTTGTAGTAGAACTTTTATTTATATATCTTTTCTATAAATTTGAACTCTTATTCTCTATAAATTCGAACTCCTATTCTACTTCCAATAGAATTTTTAATCGTATGCCTTATAAATACTTATTATAATTTCAATAAAACTTCTAATTATATGTCTTCCCTATAAATTCGAACTCTTCTCCTTTATAAATTCGAACACCTATTCTACTTCTAATATGCTAATTGATATTTTTATATTTATTAGTGTTTAAAATTCTAGAAAATTTAAAAAATCTATTGAGACGATATTAGAGCGCCACCTAAACTCCCGCTATCCTCCTTTATATATATATATATATATATATATATATATTGATGACCAGTTAACATATTTGTGAAGATAGATATTCATACTTCTGTTCTAACCACGAATGCTATGCTCCATAGATTATAATTCAATGGACTGTCTCTAGACTTGACCATGTTCCCCCTTTTCTTATCTGACCTTCCTTTCTAGTGTCTACGAATTATATGGTCTCTTCCTAGTATGTATCCGATACACATTCTTGTCAATCTCCACGTGTTATATTCATAGGTGAAATAATTTACATTACGATGACTAGGTAAGACTCAAGAGACATGATGACCATCAAATCAAAAATTTTGGTTCAAAAACTGAAACTCTTTTTATTAAAGAATGATAAACAAAAAGCATGTTGAATGAATGATAAGCAAAGCCTCGTCTCAGATAAGATTAGAGTGTTTTTGTTCAGAATTCAAGATAAGATTATAATTCAAAATATAATATATTTGTTAATTTTAATAATACATATAAATTATATAGTTATTTATTTTAATAATCGGTTCGTTTCGGTTTTAACCTATAACCGGATTCGGAATCAAAAATCTCGGTTTTTAAAAATCAAAAATCGCAATTGCCGGTTCTGTTTCAGTTTCGGTTTTTTCGGTTCGATTTTGGTTGTTTTTAATTCAATTTCGATTTCAATTCGATTTTTTGCTCATCACTTTTTAGCTCACCCCTAACTCTTACGCATTGGTCGCTGCCGAGTTTTGGAAACAGTTAACTACCACTCGAATAAATTTAATTCATTATCTCGATAAGGTAGTATTTTAATGAACATATAAAGTAAATAAAGAGTGTATTTCACATTATTCAGAAAAATCTTATAGTATTATGTAATAAACAAATAGGGTATATTCATTTCAGAATTTAATGGAGTGATAAAAATTAATGAATTTAAAAGATTAGTATTAATTTTAATTTTAATTGGTGTAGAATCTCAAAAGCCTTGTTGATTTAAAAAAAATTTGATAAAATTTTCAAAATCTCATTAATTTTAGTTAAATTTCAATTGATCTAAAATATACTAGTAAATTCAATTAGAATAGGTATATCCATAATATGTTTGTATTATATTTTGGAATATTTTGTATATAGTACTGTACTAATCCACTGAAATTTTGTCACGTATATCATCCGTGTTCCTTGAGTTCAAATAAAATTGTGAAAGTTCAGCTAAAAAGTCGTCATGATTATTAAATTAAACGAGCTGGAATATTCGTTCATATATTTTAGGTTTTTTTCTGTCTGCAGTGGTGTAACAATAATGTAAATATAGATCAAAGTCAACATCAAAAACAAGAAATAGGTTCACGTCGTTTTCCGATTGTCCTCGATTAACATTCTTGTTTTTAATAAACTTGAACATTGAGTAGGAAAATTGGCTCGATTACATTTCTAGTATATCACCGAGTTCAAGTTTCTTTTGTGGTACATTTCGTTCAAGTTTTTCAGTTCTGGTATAGCTGAGAAAAGTTAATAGAAATCGCCACTTGAAGTGGCGTTTTCTGTTGAAATTCATTTCAACAGAAAACGCCACTTCAAGTGGCGATTTCTATTAACTTTTTTTTTTTGCTTCCTTCCGGCAGTTAGCATTTTTTTTTTTGGTAGGAAATATAGTTTTCTAGTATTCATTTTACATGACTTTGATGATGTACTTGTAAATAAATTTTTTTTGTGTTCTCTAATATATATTAAAGAATTTACTTCCTACTTTGATACAATACGAAAATCTCCAGAAATTATTATGTCTAGCTATGTTATTTTTTGATCCGAATATGTTAACTCCACATACGTTTCTTAACAATTCCTTCGTCAAGTCATGTTTAGGGCCATAAAAAACACATTTGTACATGTTTTTGTTGCGTTTTTTTTGTTCCGTATTGAAGTATTGATGTTCTACTTTGGTGTAAGAACAAAAAAAGTAATATGTCATATGTGTAACTATGTTTTTTTATGGCCCGAAAATGACAAAAATTTCCAAATTTTGACACAAAATTTTTATTCAAATGAAACAAACAAAGTACAAGAGATGAAGCACACTAAAATTAAAATGCAAACATAGAAATTTAAAATCATAGATAAAATAACCAACAAGTTCTTAAATTCGAATTAGGCCAAGTGCCTAATTCTCGTCGCTACATTCCTCAATTTCCTGGAGGAAATTGGCGCTTCCTTGCTTCATATTCGTGAACATAGTCTTCCATTTCCGCCTCCTCAGCGTCGAACAATTCATCATATTTTTTGTGCATCCGATTAGCTAGCAGTTCCACCTGAGTGTACCATTCCTCATCAGAAATCTTTTTATCTTTCAATTCTGCATCTAGCTTTTTACGACCATCACAGAATTCAGTCGCGAAATCATCATTGTAGAAGTCGAAGTTAAACATCTCGTCCTTAGTTTTGACCCAGTCTTTTCCCTTTCTCTCCTCCCTGCTCTTAAAAATCTTCATTTTTTTGATGAACAAGGACTGCTCACCAGGCCGTACAATCCCAGCCCTCCTCTTCTGATGGTCGTCTTCTTTCTTTTTATCCATGTCGTCGTAGAAACTTGTTTCTGGCACTTTCCCCTTCCCCTTCCTCTTATCCATTTTGATGCAAGCGCCTTGAAAAAAAATAATTGGATCAAAATTAATGTGAGAAGAAACCAGTGAGTTGTGCATATGAATAAGAAAGCAGAACCTATTTATAGAGAATTTTGTAGTTGTCTTCGTTAATAATACACAACAACAGCTGTAAATAATGAATATGTTACTGTTGACAGGACTACACTACTTTATACAGACTCTGGGCAATTTTTGAATTTCACATAAATTTTCAGCTTTGTTTCAGAGTATTGTACAGCTTATTATAGTGCTTTGGCAATACTGCAAAGATTTGTGTGTTGTTTTTCATGTGCGTTCACGAGATTGTTGTAATTATGTTACTGTTGACGGGACCTCACATCTTTTGACAGACTAGCATCCTTGTTTTCAATTTGACAAGAAATTTGATTCATCTTTCTACAGCGCTTTTTAAGGACTGGCAAGATTCTTGTTGTTTTTTTCCTGTGCACTCACGGGAAGCTTAAAACAACAATGGTAAAATCGTATCCCACTTGAAATAAGAAGATGTGACAAGGCATTTGTTATCGTTACAGAACTTTTCAGTATTTGTTGCAGATTACTGTACATGCACGAGATTCTTCACTATGTGAGTAGAAGATATTGCCTAGCTTGTAGGATGTCTCCGTCCTCTGCACACATCCTCGCATCTTCTGCTAGGCTGTATCGTCGTGCGCGCAAACGCATTCGATTTTCCTCCTCACGTGCACGAAATAACGCGGCTTCCAGTTGTCGAGGAGTGTTACGTGGCATGGATTTAGCGCGCTGTTTTACTACTCGTAGCCCATTTGTTCGACATTGTTCGACACAAATGTCAAGAGTTCGTGCACGCCATTCCCACTCCCTCTGCATTGTTGCTACTGAAAGAGTTGAGTAACGATGATTGGGGTTCAAGGAGTAAGCAAATTCATCTTCACACACCCAACTCCTACCCATAGCTCGAAAAATATCACCAGGAGTATAAGTCATTTTGTGTCAATGATAATTATTTTGGTTACATATTTATAGTCAAACCGACTGTTTTTTCCCACTTTGATTATTATCCACCACTTGCATTATTTTAGCTACCACGGACAAATCACAGGAACAAATAATTTCAATTTGTAGGCATTGCACCCACATCTTCTACTCACATAGTGAAGAATCTCGTGCATGTACAGTAATCTGCAACAAATACTGAAAAGCTCTGTAACGATAACAAATGCCTTGTCACATCTTCTTATTTCAAGTGGGATACGATTTTACCATTGTTGTTTTAACCTTCCCGTGAGTGCACAGGAAAAAAACAACAAGAATCTTGCCAGTCCTTAAAAAGCGCTGTAAAAAGATGAATAAAATTTCTTGTCGAATTGAAAACAAGGATGCTAGTCTGTCAAAAGATGTGAGGTCCCGTCACCAGTGAAATAATTACAACAATCTCGTGAACGCACATGAAAACCAACACACGAATCTTTGCAGTATTGCCAGAGCACTATAATAAGCTGTACAATACTCTGAAACAAAGCTGAAAATTTATGTGAAATTCAAAAATTGCCCAGAGTCAGTATAAAGTGGTGTAGTCCCGTCAACAGTAACATATATTTAATTATTTACAGCTGTTGATGTGTATTATTGACGAAGACATCTACAAATTTCTCTATAAATAGGTTCTTCTTTGTTATTCATAAACACAACTTATTTCTTTCTAAATAACATAAATTTTGATCCAATTATTTTTTTTCAAGGCACTTGCATCAAATGGATAGGAGGAAGGGGAAGGGGAAAGTGTCAGAAACAAGTTTCTATGACGACATGGATAACAGGAAAGAAGCCGAGGCACAAAAGAGGAGGGCTGCGTGGCTCAAGCATTGTGAAGAAGACCACTTCATCAGAAAGATGAAAAATTTTAAGAGCAGGGAGGAGAGAAAGGGAAAAGACTGGGTCAAAACTAAGGAGGAGAACTATGACTTCTACTTGTACAATGATGAAATTGCGAATGAGTTCTGTGATGGTGCAGCAAAGCTAAATGAAGATTTTAAAGATGGGAAGATCTCGGGAGAGGAATGGAACCATTTGATGCGTGGCCTGCGTGCTCAAACTCACCAAAAACGGGATGACATGTTTGCAGCTGAGGAGGCGGAAATGGCAAAGTATGTTCAAGAATATGAAGCAAGGGAACGTAATTTTCCTCCAGAAAATTGAGAAATGTAGCAAAGATAATTAGGCAGTTGGCCTAATTCAAATTTAATAACTTGTTGTTGATTTTATCTATGCTTTTAAATTTCTATGTTTGCATTTTAATTTTAGTGTGCTTCATCTCTTGTACTTTGTTTGTTTCATTTGAATAAAAAATTTCTGTCAAAATTTGGAAATTTTTGTCATTTTCGGGCCATAAATAAACATAGTTACACATATGATATATTAATTTTTTTGGGCTTACACCAAGGTAGAACATCAATACTTCAATACGGAACAAAAAAAACGCAATAAAAACATGTACAAATGTGTTTTTTATGGCCCTAAACATGACTTGACGAAGGAATTGTTAAGAAACGTATGTGGAGTTAACATATTCGGATTAAAAAATAACAAAGCTAGACATAAAATTTTTTGGAGATTTTTGTATTGTATCAAAGTAGGAAGTAAATTCTTTAATACGAAGCAAAAAAAGTGAATAAATTTTATTCAGAAATATATTTTCTAAGCCGTAGAAAATGAGTACTACAAAATTCATTTTCTAGTTACAAATATGCCAAGTGCTGTGAAAAGTGAAAAGAAAACAATGTAATAGAAAACTCCACTTCAAGTGGCGTTTTCTATTCACATTAAATTCAACAGGAATCGCCACTTGAAGTGGCGTTTTCTATTAAATTTACTCAGCTATACCAGAAATGAAAACTCTGAACAAAATGTACCAAAAATGAAAAGAGCGTACGTTACTATACCAGAAATGCAAGCGAGCCTAGGAAAATTGATCCGTACTGCCAGACAATACAATATATTGAGTAGTAGTTATAGCCTCTTCAGCGTTTCCAATTGAGTAGTTATATATGATATCTATACTATTAAAACTCCTAAAATAAATAATAACATAATATAATTAATGGTAAGTAGTCGATTGCCTTTTTTCACATTTACTTTTAATTGAAGATATTACCTTTTGTAAACACCTACTAATCTTACAATCATTAATATATACCCGAAAATATCACATCATATTTTTCAATTATTAATAAAATATATTAAAAATCTGTATACGTTGTTTATAAAAACATCAATCGTATCATATCTTACAATCATTAATATTTTCTTTCAAATTACAACATGTTACCTTTTTAATTTAAAACTAATCTTAAAATCATTAATATATACCCGAAAATATTACATCATATTTTTCAATTATTAATAAAAATATATTAAAAATCTGTATACGTTGTTTATAATAAGGAAACATTAGTATAATCCGTAAACATGAGTATATTCAATTATATTAAATTAAAATTCATTAATTAAAATAATGGTAAGTAGTCGATTGCCTTACTTAAATTATAATTACTATAAACTAATCAATTACCTTTTTCACATAAATCGTATAATCTTTTTAATTTTCACGTTAACTTTCAATTTCTATAGCTAAAATATATTTTTTCCAATTATATCACGGGAGGTTCTATTTAATAAAAGAAACTAATAATATTCTAATATTAATAATTAACTGATTTTCTTTTTCAGCTAAAACGTATCATCTTTTATATATTTTCTAATTAAAATCCCTCTTTTAATAGAAATATCACGTACAATATTAATTTCTTCTTTTCAAAAACCATTACGAGCAATTGTATTTAGTAAAATAACGTAATTAAATTATAAATACTATAAACTAATCGATTACCTTTTTCACCTAAAACATGTTACATTTTTAATTTTCTTTAAATAAATCCTCTCTTATTCTAATCATTACACGGGCATTATATTTAATAAAATAAAAGAATTATTTTATAATTACTAATAATTAAACAATTAATTTTTTCAACTAAAACCTATCATCTTTCTACATTTTCTGACTAAAATCTCTCCATTTTTAGAAATATCATGGATAACATTTATACAACTATTATCAAATCATCTCATATAAAAATTTAAGCCTCCAAAATTAATATTTCAAAAAATAATTTAAATTAATACAAAAAATTTTATATAATATTTTAAATAATCCGTGCATCGCACGGGTTTTAAGCTAGTATTATTTTAAAATTTGTATTCATATAAATTTAATAAAATTATTTAAATATTTATTTATTTCGTGTATTTTCGTTTCGTGTCGTGTATCCAAGGGTAAACCCAAAACCGACACTAAATTCATTCATGTAATTTCGTGTTCGTGTATTTTCGTTTTTATGTATGGCAAAGGTTAATCTAAACCCGTAATTTTCGTATCAGTAGCTAAATTCAGTGGAGGAATAATGATCCCGAAACAGTTGGGATTAATATGAATTATAGCTAAATTATTTTATATTAACCGGTGCTTAAAACAGAATTAAGTATTAAAATTTAGGATTTTTTTCAAAAATATTCAAATTGCAGATTTTTTTTCAAAAATACGGTGCAACCTATTTTGCAACCCCAAATGTAACATTTGCAACCTCATTTGTAATTTTTGATCGTATTTTTGAAAAAAGATCAAAAAGTTAAGTATTTTAGATGATTTCCCTAAATTTTTACTAAAACTAAGTATTCGAAAAAAAAAATCTACTAAAATTTTCAATTTAACCGAAATTTCAAACTAAATTAGCCACTTGATTTCTCCCCTGGCTAAACTCATATTACAAGTGCCCTACTTTGATGATACCTAGCTAGCGTTGATGAAAATTCATTAAACATCCCGACCTACAAGTCTTTTCCCCCACCTCGATAAATACCAAAGTTCATTCCTATAGTTGTGCAAGTGAACTTCAGAGGAAGATTTATATCCACATCATCTGTTCGAACGTCACACTCACTCTCTTTCTTACAAATCACAACCTCAAACATTCATATTTTTATTTAGCATATAGGATACTTGGCATGCATGTTTCGTATATATATATATAAGTGAGTTTGTGTATCTTTATTAGCATAAACTTGCCAGGAATCCTAAGAACTTTGTTCTAATCTCACTAGGGGAGGGAGGGAGGGAGGGAGAGAGAGAGAGAGAGAGAGAGAGAGAGAGAGAGAGAGAGAGAGAGAGAGAGAGAGAGAGAGAGAGAGAGAGAGAGAGAGAGAGAGAGAGAGAGAGAGAGAGAGAGAGAGAGAGAGAGGGAGGGAGGGAGAGGGAGAGGGAGAGGGAGAGGGAGAGAGGGAGAGAGAGGGAGAGAGAGAGAGAGAGAGAGAGAGAGAGAGAGAGAGAGAGAGAGAGAGAGAGAGAGAGAGAGAGAGTTTAAAGCAAAAAATTGTTACTGATTTGTCACCATTTGCAGTTTGCCGCATCCGTTATAAAAAGGTAAATATATGTGTACATGTATAACGTATGCATGGTTTTCTTCTAACTATTTGTGTCTATATTTGTACACCCTCTACAAATTGAACAATTTCTGCATATCTGTTAAATTGGAGTATTTATTTACTTATAGTGGTTTTTGTTTCTTGATCAGCTGAAATATTACAATGATGATATCATTTTCTGCTTGCAAAGAAGCACATCCCCTGGTAAATTTTCTAGGGGGAGTCCTAAACATGGACCCCTTCATGGCATGGCGTAAGAAGAATAAAGTTGTAATTCTGATGGGAGCAACGGGTACAGGGAAATCAAGACTTTCGATCGACCTAGCCACTCATTTTCCGGCTGAGATAATTAATTCTGATAAAATCCAAGTTTATCAGGGATTAGACGTTGTCACCAACAAAGTTACCAAAGAAGAATGTGGTGGGGTACCACACCATTTACTAGGTGTCGTCAATCCGAATGTGGATTTTACAGCCACAGATTTTCGACAACATGCCTCCTTAACTATTGAGTCCATTGTGCAACGTGACCGGCTTCCTATCATAGCTGGTGGCTCCAATTCATTCATCAAAGCTCTGGTGAATGACGAATTTAGATCAAGGTACGCATGTTGTTTTTTATGGGTTGATGTGTCACTTCCGGTTCTACATTCGTTTGTATCGGACCGGGTAGATAAAATGGTCCAATCCGGGCTAGTAGATGAGGTAAGGCAAGTCTTTGATCCAGATTCGGATAATTATACCCAAGGATTGAGACGTGCAATCGGATTGGCAGAAATGGACCAGTTTTTCAGAGCTGAAGCTGACGTGGATGACGAAACTAGAGCCGCTCTACTTAAAATGTCAATTGATAAAATTAAAGGTAACACTTGTAAATTGGCTACATACCAACTAAGAAATATTCGGATGCTACAAAAACAAATGGAGTGGCACATGCACCATTTGGATGCAACCGAGGCTTTTTTAAAGCGCGGACAAGAATCCAATGACGCTTGGGAAAGGCTGGTGGCAAGGCCAAGCAAATCAATTGTCGAAAATTTTCTACATGAAGAAGATGCTGCCTCAACTCCTTCAATCAAAATTGCGGCCGCCTCGGTTATTGGAGCTGCTACTGCTTCCGCCACCACCACTGCAGTTGTTGCAGCAATCCGTTGAGCAAAAATATAAGTGAGGTTGACACTAGGTGGCGAACTGGTTAATTGCCACTTAAAGCAGGTACTATAAAAAAACATATAGGTAAACTGTACTGTTTGAAGAGGTTGCTGTCAGGTCGTTAAAATTTCGTATCCGTACAGGTGAAAATCAATTTAGAAATCCGTGCAGGCTGCTTTGTCGTTTTGAAAAGTGTATAAAGATACTACAAGTACAATGTATTTTGAGAGGCTTATCATTTACATCATCATTACATCATATATATAGGATACTGTATTGAGAGAGGGAGCTAGGGTGAGTGCGTGTGGCCTTTTTTGGTTACTTGGTGCGCCCTGCCCCTGCATCTTTTGAGTTTTAAGAAAGCAATATAAGAGATTCCACTTCCAAATTATGTACTCCATTTAAATGTATGGCTGGTCTGTGGGTTGCACAAGTATATATATATATGGTGCATAACAATATGCAACTGTTTAGAAGTTAGAACTTGTTGTTGGGTATTAATTTCTTATATACTAGCGAAGCACGGGCACACACACAGATTGAACATCAGTAAAAATTAAAATACTAATAGTAATATACTATTTAATTATATAATATAAAGAATCGAACCCGACATAAAATTAAAAAAAAATAAAATAAATAAATATTTATAATTATGTAGTTGTAAGGGATCGAACCCGAGGTGAAGTTCAAAAAAAATTAAAGTAAATAAATATTGTATAATTATGTAGTTATAGGGAATCGAACCCTATCGAATTTGATATTTTAGTATTTTAATATATTTTGGTACTTTGGTACATTAATAAAGAATATAGATTTTCATAATATTGTCAAGGCTATTTGGTTCATTATTAAAGAGTCCAACTAACGGAAATCGGAACCTTAAATTCATGTGTTGGTGTTTGGATTGATAATAACCTCCATTCTCCTTGGGATTCCATTCCATTCTCATTAATCCCCATTCCCATACCCCTCATTCCCATTAATGTCATGCATCTTTTGAGTTTTAAGATAATACTAAAGAAATAAGAGTTTATGAAAGATACCCACCAAGTGAAATCAAAGGCTTTGATCGAAAGCTTTTTTTCCCCAAGTGCTTTGATCGAAAGCTCTGTGTAAATGAAAGATAATTTTGTTCTCACACTTTGAATATATAGTCAAATCAATCTTTTGTTCAAGTAGCTTATTCAATAAGAATATTGTTTTAACATTTTAATTAATTTGAAAAAGTAAAGAGGAAATGATTTTTAATATTCATATGTGTCTTGTCTACATCAGTGAAATACTTTCATTACGCACTCATGACTCGATATTTCAACCTACTAATTTTCAACATGCAGATAGCTTAGTTTATTCATATATATAGCTAATTTATCAGAGACATCTTTTAGTTTTCTCTTTATTATAATACACTATTTTAGAATACTCATTACTCAACTGAATTAAACACATTTATATATCTTTACCTATATATGTTTGATATTAAAATTGTTAGCTTAATCTAAACACATTAAAATAAAGATTGGTAGTTGTTTTATTTGATTATCTAATTATGGTACCAGATATGGTCATAGGTGAATTGAGTCATTATAGGAGTCTGTTAGTAGTAATAAGGAAACAGAAATAAGTCAGAGTTGAGTTACTGGTTTCATGGGATTGTGATGTTGATTTCATGTAATCATTAGTTAGGACATTTCTTTTTAAACACATTGTAATCGTTCATTTTCAATTGAGTAGTAAGAAGTGCATTGCTTTCAGTATACAAAGTTTCTTGTTCTCTTCGTTCTTACACTATACGTGGTATCAGAGCCAAATCAAAAACAATATTAAATTTTCAGACACAGTTATATACGAGATGGAAAATGGCAAGGCAAAGGAGAATTCTTTCAATCTGAGTCCAACACTTACGAGGTCGAACTATACGGTGTGGGCACTTAGAATGAAGGTGTATCTGCAAGCGCTTGGTGTATGGGAAGTTATAGAATCCAAAGATCCGAAGGCTGTGATTGAAGACAAGATCGACAAACGTGCATTGGCAGTTATTTATCAAGGGATTCCTGAGGACATCTTGCTGTCCATTGCAGAAAAGAAAACTTCAAAAGAAGCGTGGGGTGCCATTAAGACAATGAGCCTTGGTGCGGACAAAGTGAAGAAGGCAAAAGCACAAACTCTGAAAGGTGAATTCGAGGCATTGAATATGGGAGAAACAGAATCATTGGACGATTTCTATATGAAATTGAATGGTTTGGTTACCAACATCAGAGCGCTTGGAGAGAATTTGGAAGAAGCATACGTGGTGAAAAAATTACTCAGGGTTGTTCCCTCAAGGTTTCTGCAAATTGCATCTGCTATTGAACAATTTGGAAATCTCTCGGAGATGTCTATGGAAGAAGTTATTGGCTCATTGAAGGCACATGAAGAAAGAATTCGTGGACAAGTTGAAACGAGTCAAGGAAAACTCCTGTTGACAGAGGAAGAATGGAGAAGGAAGGAAAGTGATGATGGGAAATTGTTGCTAACCAGAGAAGAGTGGCTAAAGAGGACCACTAAAGAAGGAACTCGAGGTAGTAGTGAGTTTCGTGGAAAGAATGCAATGCGTGGACCACGAGACAGAAGCCAGTTGAAGTGTTTCAATTGCTCGGCGTACGGACATTTTGCACATGAATGCCGTAAACCTGGAAGGGACAGAGATGCTCAGAAGGAGGTGAACCTCTCCAAGTATCAGGAGGATGAGCCAGCACTGTTGATTGTTGAGAAGATTGGAGAGATGAAAACTGAAACTATGTTGTTGAAGAAGGAAACTATTATCCCACAGTTACGACCAGAGAATGATGTTCAAAGGGAGTCACAAGTGTGGTATCTAGACAATGGCGCGAGCAATCACATGACTGGCGCACGGGGAAAATTTAAAGAATTGGATGAAAAAGTTACAGGAAAAGTGAAATTCGGGGATGGGTCTACAGTGAGTATCAAAGGTAAAGGAGTCGTCTCATTCAGATGTAAAAATGGTGAAGAGAAAATTCTCAAAGATGTGTACTATATTCCCACTTTGTGCAACAATATTATCTCTCTCGGGCAATTATCAGAGGATCGCCACCGAATAATACTGAGTGGTGATTATTTGTGGGTGTACGACGATAAAGAGAGATTACTAATGAAGGTGAAGAAATCTGGGAATAGACTCTACAAAATTAGTCTCGAGGAGAGTACGTCTGGATGTCTATTGAATAAGGTAGAGGAGGAAACATGGCTGTGGCATGCTCGCCTTGGCCATGTCAACTTTCAAGCAATGGAACTAATGTCAAAAGAACAAATGGCATATGGTGTACCAAAATTGAAACAACCAACAAGGAAGTGTGAGGGATGTCTGATGTCAAAGCAAACAAGGCAACCATTTCCTTCTCATGCAAACTTTCATGCTAAGGAGGTGCTGGAACTTATACACGGAGACATTTGTGGACCAATCTCAGACTCAACTCCAGCCGGTAATCGCTATTTCTTTCTATTAGTTGATGATTACAGTAGAAGTATGCAAAGTTTCTTGTTCTCTTCGTTCTTACACTATAAAAATTCTTGACCTCTTGTCAGTTGTCAGGAATGATATTTGTTAAATCAAATTTTATGGAATTCAATCCAATAAAATACCAACAAATACAAGCATGTTAACCTGTCATCTTTCTAATTTAAAAATACCAACAATATTACGAGTGTGTTTGGTTTTAGTTATTTATAATTATCTATTTTATTAAACTTGCTAATTAGTTTGAAATATTAAACATGTGTTTTGTGTAGTAATTAGTGCTTGTTCTAGCCCCTCGCAAGTTCAACTTACAAGTTCAGCACCCAAGTTCTGTGTGCCTAGTGGAGGTACACGACCAGCGGGCCTGCACGTTGTTATTGCTCAGCCCATGCGACAAAGCAGTTGCTTTAACCCATTATATCTCTTTGTATTGGTAATACATACACTACTATTACATTTGGTCGCCAGTTTGTGTTTTTTTTTTTTTTTATTGACTGCCAACTTGTTTTTTTCAAACCCGTACAGGGGGCCGGGGCAATGCTGATTACTGGGACAAACCAGCATGGTGGTAACATTTTTTTTTTTTTGATAAAATCGTACTTGCATTAAAATATTTCAAGGTTACAGATGATACAATTTCGAAAAGAAACATTCTACTCCGAAAGACCTGACATAGAATATGTCGCCCTCGCTAAGCAATGAGCTACAATATTCGCAGACCTAAGTGTGTAACACACTAACACTTCATCAAAGTGTTTATCCATATTATCCGTACAAGCCTCCAAGATAATATAATCCAGCACCAAAACTCACACAAACGGTGAGAGAAAAGCAAACTCACACAAACAAGCGGTGAGACAATAACAAACTCACACAAAAGTGAGACAATAAAAAAACAAATTGATCTTACAATCGGAAAAGGCTTAGAAACCTTAAATCCGAATTAAACATAGATCAACTAAAACAAGCAATCCAAGCAAACAAAGCGGAGGGACGGCGGCGATGCGCGGCAGTGCGGCGGAGCGGCGGTAATTTTTATTTTCGAAATTGAGAGCCAAATCGATGCAGATTTGAGGATTAAGTGAGGAGTAAGGCTCGATTTTTGGGCTAGATCTCGATTTTTATTGGAAAAAGAAAATGGAAATTAGGGAGATGGATTGAAGGAAGGAGAAGAAGGATGAAAGGGGGAAAGGGGGAAAGAGAGGAAGGGGGCGGCGGGGATGAGGCAGGAGGGGGGGGGCGAAGAAAGGAAGAGGGAGGGGGTTTAGAGAGAATGGACTCTCATGGGGAAGAATAGCATGGTGGTAACATTAATCTTGACAAATCAATAATTCGTTGATAAACGTGTAATAGTGTGCAATAATATTTTTCAGTTCTAATATACTTCCTCCGATCCATTATATAAGATATTTGACTTTTATGCATGTAATTTTAAGTGTTTTGATCATATAGTAAAAATTATTATTTTTAAAATTTTCTTTTTTTGAATAAAAATATTAATACTCTATTTTTATTTGGAAAAATAAAATTTAAAAAATAATAATTTTTACTATATGGTCAAAACATTTAAAATTACGTGCAGAAAAGTCAAATGACTTATATAATGGACCGGAGGGAGTAAATGAAACAGTGTATTTTACGATCTCAAAAAAAAAATTAATTAATAATTTTGATAAATTAAAAAAAATAAGGATTATGAAGATTTTAATATACTTAAAAAATTATATGCACTATTGGAAGTTTAAGACAGAGTAGAACAGAGCCTGTTTGCCTCACCTTATTTTACGGACTTATGGACTTATTTTCGGGTAAAAATATTATATTTTGAATTTATTTTTTTATACAAGTATTTAATGTATGTTTGAGATTCAATAAGTTGCAGAAATATGTTGGAAAATAAGTTGGAAAGTTAGGAATCTCTAACTTTGTTTTAAAATAAATTGACTTATTCTGAAAAAAAGTTCCCCCAAACACCCCACAGTTAGTCAGTCATTAACAAATAGCCAAAAAGACTATTTAATTGTAGGAAAAAGAAGATTATTTAGTCATCGAATAATCAAAACGGGTATGGTGTATAGTATAGCGTAAATATTAAATAATCACAATTGTTCTATTCTTAGTTGGCAGATATATGAAGAGAGTAGACATGGCAATTCATTCGTGTTGTGTACTCTCTTCATATTAAATAATCATAATTGTGTTATATAATCATAATTTGTGTTTTTTAATATGTTATAAATTTTACTACCTCCGTCCCAATTTATATGAACTAGTTTGACTTTCACGGAGATTAAGAAAAAGTGGTAGAAATAGAGTAAAATTAGTTAAAAAGTGGGTAAAGTGGTGGGACCTATCAATATTTAATAATAGATTTGAGATAGTGGAGGAAAGTAGTGGGTGTAATAGTATTTATTTAATAAAAAAGTGGAGAAGTAGTGGGTGTAATAGTGAAAAGTAGTGTTCAAAAATAGTAAGTATGTTATGTTCATTCTTTTTGGGACGTACCAAAAAGGAAAGTGGTTCACATAAAATGGGACGGAGGGAGTATTTTATATTATAATAATGTCTTTATGTAAGCACTTTTTTCAATAGTTATTTTAATTTAAATATAATATACTACTATAAGTAGGGGTGAGCAAGAAATCGAATTGAAACCGAAACCGAACCGAAACCGGCCAAAATCAAACCGAAAAAATCGAAACCAAAATCTAACAGGCGGTTATGATTTTAATTTTTAAAAACTGAGACTTTCGGTTCCGGTTCCGGTTTTAGGTTCTAACCGAACCGAAAAAAATCGAATCGGATCGATTATTAAAATAAGTAAATATTTTTTATAATTATATAATTTTTAAACATTAATAATATAAGTATATTTTCTAAAAAAATTACTGAAACTGTTCCGGGCCTAATATCCTAGTTCAGTGAGTGGTTAGTAGTTGACTAGCAGATTGATTTAAACTTTAATAAGGGGCCAGATAAGCATGTAAATATTAGAAGCAAGAGGCATGTTGTAGTTTAGTAGATATTCAAGTAAAAAATTGTTTCATTTTATCTTTCTGTTTGATTAACTTATATGCATCATCTTTTTTTTTTGCTTCGCTAAGTTGTATGCTTAATCAGTTAATCCTTTATGCCTTTGTATCATATCAGTAGCTGTTGTTGGCAATTCGCATGTTTATGTGGCTCTCATGACTCATTACTAATTGCTGCTCTACCGAGACCTTTGCAAACTATTTTTTATTATGCTATGTTTAGTTGAACTTGTAATATTTTTTATTTTAATCGGTTTTAAAACCAAACCGAACCGATAAAAACCGAAATTGGGATTTCAAAACCGAAACCGATGGTTCGGTTGCGATTCCGGTTGTCAATTTTTAAAACCGAAAACATCCGGTTCTGGTTCCGGTTTTACCCGAAAACCGAACCGAATCGGGGTTTGCTCCCCCTAACTATAAGTCTTACTAAACTCGAATAAGTAGTATCTATATTCTTTATTAATAAGCGAAATCCCTTTTCGTTGTAGTGTAATAGTATCAAATTTCGGTATTACTACATTTATTATTATTATTATTATTATTAAAATAATTTATTTATTTATTAATTAATTATAAAAATATATTACACGATGTAAGACATCTACTTCTACTATAAGGGGGCGTTTGGTTCATAATGGGAAATAGAGTGAAATTCAGAAGGGAAACAAGCAGAAAGGAAAGGAATGATATACTGAATTGCTTTACCTGTTTGGTTCTGATCCAGAAATTACCTTTATGGGTGTTTGGTTCGATCAAACTAGGGAATCAACTTGTGAACTTTTATAATTTCATAAAAAATGAATTTATTTTAATATAAATTTTATTTTATTTTAAATAAATATACTATTGATATAGTTAAATGATTTTTATATCATATTTTAATAAGAATATTATTAATATAATTTAGTGATTTGTAATAAGTATAATAAAGAAGAAATAATTTTTTATCAGAAAAAATAATCTTTTTAGTAATGTTGGGACCCAAAAGCAAAAAATTGCATGTTTAAATTATATAATTGAGCATGAGGCCCATAGTATGACCTGCAATTTAGTAAATGTAAGATATAATTAAACAAGACCATTTCTGGTGCCAAATAGTCAGCAAAACTAAACACATTGGCTTTGATCTTGGCCTGGTATATATTTATGCATATCAAATTAAGTTAAAGCACTTGCAACCGGGTCCTGTTCTTTACTTCTTTTCTGGATTAATTTCTAGTTTTTGGCTTCTCAAAAGTTGATGGATCGGTGGTGAGCTGCTTGTTTTAGCTTCTCAGCTGGACATCAATTAATGCACAATAAGCAAGAAGCTAGAATCAACTTTATATTTGTTAATATAAACAAGAGTAAATTGCACTCTAGTGGCCAGATAAATTAATTTTTTGCACTTTGATGGCCAAAGTTGCAAATCTTGCACTATGATGGCTAGAAATTGTTTTTTTAACATTTAAATGACTTCCGTCTATATTCCGTTAAAAAATAAAAGCACCGTTAGTGCCTTTAATTAAATAGAAGGGTATGATTGTCTTTTTACTGCTATAGCAATAAACAGGTTGGCTATTTCTTTCTTTTTACTCGTCTAAGCTTGAAACACAGAGCTTGAAACTCGTCTGCATACCAAACATAACATCTATTATGTTCTCCGGAATTGGTTTCGTATGTTGTGTTCAGTTTTATTAATTACTGCTAGTGTTATTTTTTGTGTTGACTGTGTTTTTCAGTGTATGTTGATAAGTTACATTCTATTGCTTTTTTTCCCAGGACTAGGCAAACGTACAACTCCAGAAGGACTTCATGCTGCATTTGCAAGGACTTCTTGTTACATTATTATTTTCTTCGTTCTTCTTCCATTCCCTTTTTCTATGTGAAAGACTGAAAAGGAAAGATGAATTATCTCAATCGATCCCCGATATCAAAAACTAGAACGTATATGTAGTTACTGAAAGCCTGTTGCAATTCATTGTAGTTTCCAACAGAAAGTTCCAAGGCCCGTTATTCTTATCATAGTTTGTTTGCAACCCAGGCCTGAAGGTGGAAAAAGTTTGATGCTTATGAACACACTAAACAATGTAACTCTAGGCCTAAACAGTAAGGTCTTAAATGATTCTTACTTCTCCAGTCTCCTACAGCTTTCAATATGCAATCAACAGAACAAAAAATGATCTCTAATACAAAAACATTATTGTCTTGGTGGAAAGGCAAGAGTTACATATGGTATATGAGTATTGCATTACACAGAACTAATCCATTGCTAGTATCAAACATATGAAGATATAACCTTATACAATTACTAAGAACTTGTAAAGTAGGAACTGGTCATCTTCATCACCCGTTACCTTGTGTCTATGCCACATTCTCTTTATGTTATTCTTAGTGCCAAGCAGAGGCTGAGATTAGGTTCTGGTCTTTCCAACCCAACAGCATAGCTCCATCTATTTCCTCCAACTTGTAATGCTCTGAGTAGGACTTCAGCAAACCCCTTATGACAGAGTTTACATAAGGGCTCAGTGGAAACTGCTTGAATCCCGCCATTGTTAGCCTGGATTTCCACTTTCCCAATAGCTCATGTCGCTCCACTCTCTGCTTCCCCTCACAAGCTATAACGTTTACAAGATCTCTTGCCAGACAGTGCTGCTCCACATTTATCCGCTCTTTCCTGTCTCTGGGTAGGCTAACATCTATAGACTCGAACATAGCTGCATAGTATTCAAGAACCTAGGCAAAAACGGGGCAGTGTTTATGTTCGATTCTTGCTCCACCAGTGTAACTACCTTTGGAGAAAGTGACTTCACAGTCCTCAAAAGTCCATCTCTGGGGTTGTTCACATCAACACTCTCATCTGGGGTATGGTGAAGCTGCAATGGGAAGTTCACAACAAGAGCCTCCACTGGTCTTACCCCTAGCATATCCTTCGTAACATCTGGAGCAAAAACTGGCATTGCATGAAACTCAACTGGGATTTTGAACTTCTCTGATAGTGCTTGTAGCCGTTTACCTACTGCCTCCAAACTGTCTCCACGGGCGTATTTAGAAACAGGGTCATCAATTCCAGTAATCCGCACATAAGGAGCACCTTTAGGTCTTGCTGCAAGCGCCTGTAAGAGAGTCATCCACTGCGTCCCATGAGCGATTTGAAAGTCAAATATGTGAATGCGCTCCTCATTTCTACAAGCTTCGGCTATAGCACCATTTGAAAGTCAATTATGTGGAACACATAACCCACATCACAATTTTTAGCTATTAACGAATCATAAGAATTCAACTGGATAACTAAGAAATCTAACACCCATACCAGCTTCGACCAAAACCAAAATCCACCAGAAGAATTCAACCCTGAACCGTATATTATATATACTCGAATTTCAACTTACCACTACATACACTTATATCACCACACTTACCAAGCAATAAACAATCCAAGGAGGTCATATACCACGCCCAAAACAGGGGGCTAAACATCAATTTCGACTCTAATCTTCAATACAGCCTTCAATTCGTACAAAAACAGTCAACCGCGGACAAATGATTCAAGAACTCACAAACCACGAACACGTAAGACACATCTGTGTGCCCAAATTGAACACAACAGCACCCACACGCAAGAACAATACACGGCAAACATAGTAAATTTAACCCACGAATCGCATATACCCATGGCAACATAAGAAAATCGCAGCCACACACACCTATAACAAGGACAGCCTCTGGGCGAACAGATGAGAGATAGAGAGAGATGAGAGAGTGAGAGAGATTTAAGGAGAGAGAAAAAGACTATAATACCCCTGTCAGACTAACTCCGTTAAGGCTAAGATAACGGTAGTCATTTAAGTGGCTAAAAAAATAATTTCGAGCCATCATAGTGCAAGATTTGCAACATTGGCCATCAAAGTGCAAAAAATTAATTTATCTAGCCACTACAGTGCAATTTACTCTTTAAACAACAAAGTTGAAAGATTACATTTTATAAACAAATGTCAAGAAAATTCCTATGCACAGTGTCACTCTCCCTTATCATTCTATTTAAGTTATGCAATCTCCCTTTTCTTCTAGTCCTTTTATCAAATTATATACATTGAGAATTATGTAATGTATTTCTAATCGAGTACCACATCAAGACAACACAATTAACCATTGTAATTATAAAATGAATATAGTTCCTTCTACTTCTCAATGGAGTATTGGTCGGAGCCATTTCTGTATAAAATGACAGATAGTTATATACACATATATATGACATAAAAGATGAACAATTGAATTAGCATCAAAATAAAAAAAAATCAACTAAGAATAACAGGATGAGCGTTAATAAGGAAAAAGTAAAAACATGAAAAAAAATTGACATCAGATAGATAGAGACGAGATGAATAAGAAAAAGAGGAAAATAGAGAAAGGAGAATTTGTTAAGTTACCAGTACTCCTAAAACCTCAAGGTGTTAGGGAAGCGGGCTTAACATGATCATATCATATATTCAACATCCCCCCTCATTCAAAATCACATTATTTTGGTCAATGAGTGGATCACTAGGTTGTTCGTGCCTTTTTGGTCCTAGCGTCCGGTTCGCCGTTTTTTCAATACTAGGTGGGGATCTCGTCCCTTTTTGGGCCCACCATAGCACATAATTTTAATATTTCAATAAATGAGAATATTGGGGGTAGGAGGGACTTCAGACCTCCCTCAACTAGAGCTCTGATACCATGATAAAATAGTCAAAAAATTCTCTTCTCATTAATGGTGGAGGCACTCGCGTCCCAGTTTATTACAACATCATATTGATATACATAGCAAATCCCTAATTTTCAATAATGGAAATTAACATAATAACGGAACTCTCCGTTTTTAACTTATAATAATACTAAAGGGTAAGTCTCTATTTTTCCCATAATAATATATCATAATATATGTCAACATCCCCCCTCAAACTCACGATACTCAATCAAGAGTTTGCCAAAAAAAAATGAAGCATCCACTCCAATCAATATAATCACCCACTTGAATCAGCTCTCTTAGTGTAATCAGATTTTTCATCCTCGTCTTCATCATCTTTGTCCTCATCGCCATCTTTGTTTACGCAATCACAATTCTTCTCAAAGTTTTTCTTATCGTTTGGGACAGTTTTTCCACAAATCCATCATCGTCGTCGTTGTGCTTTCGCCTTATCGTCATCTTTGTTTTCATGATTTTTCTTTCTTTCATACCCAAGAACTTTCGCATCATCTTTTTTTTTCAATGGTCTCCCATAGGTTTTTTTTCTCACCCTCACAAACTCTTGTAGAAGTTTTCTTTTCTCAAATTCACGAACTCTCGTAGACTTTTTTCTCACACACCCTCAATCTCTTGCAGGAACTTTTTTTTTCTCTCACCCACGAACTCTCACAGGATCTTCTCACACCCACGAACTCTCGTAGGGTTTTTTTACTTCTCACCATTGGCTCTTGATACCATGTTAATTTACCAGTTCTCCTAAAATCTCAAGGTGTTAGGGAAGCGGGCTTACCAGGATCATATCATATATTCAACATAATTACCTTGGAAGCTGCTGTTTGGAAGAAAGGAGTTGGATTGTTCTTTGATGCTTCAGAGGTTTTTTTGTTATGGCGCGCAGTAGTGGAGGTAGCAAATAATACGGGAAAAAGGGTAGATAATGATAAGGGGAAAAAGAATAGAAAAACCTAGTGGGTAGCCAAGAATGAGGATTGAGGTGTATTGGGTAAATTCAAAAATAAAAATAGTTAAAGGGAATGATTTTTTTTTAAAAAAAAACAAACAACAACAACAACAAACAGAATGGATCTAGTTGTTTCCCTTTGAAATGGGCTAAAAATAAGTCCTAAAGACATATTTAATGTGGCATTAATTAAACCTAAGATGGTCCAAACGTGGGGCCCACCAACATGGCCCAAAACCCTATTTTAAATATTAATTTCGTAATTAATATTAGATGTGAAAAATAGCTCAGCAATAAGAGTCAAATAAGGATACTACTCCTGCCTGACTTAGCCTCCAACCAAGGCACCTAATTCAACATGGAAACTGACTCCTACAAGGAAGGAGTCCAGAACCTTCCTCAAGGCGGTGGCTTGCCCACCAAGTCTCAAAATCCTACCATAATTCTAAGGCTTCTCAGCCTATATAAGGGCCTGACCACTCATTCTCAGAACTACGTTGGCTTAATCCTCGAATAAGGACATACAAGCCACTACGTCCTTGGTGTGCCCTTGCCGCCATAGCCCCGAGGGCGAACACCAAGAACTACGTTGCCTTGATTCTCTAACAATACAGAGATACGTAGGCATCTTATGAGGACCGTTTAGTCTCGAACGCAAGAACAGCCATTAAAGCTTGAAACTCACCATCCCTTGTAATTAATACATACAAACCCTAGCCGCAATTTACAAATCCTCGATTTTATTCCACAATATTTGGCACCGTCTGTGGGAAGACAACATCAACCATGGTTCAAACACAAAGAACAACACCGGTCTCAACCGAGGCTATCCCCGTCACCTCTGTTCCACCAGTCAACACCTCCGTTCCGCCCGTCAGTACTGAACAAGGGTATGCACCCCCATGAACCGGGGCGATTACTCAAACTCAAGTCTCTCAACCCATAGGGATGATTCCCCATACTGAGAGAACTCTGCCCGTGGTTGTCCATCCAAACCACGAGACCAACCCTCTTCAGATGGTGGTCTCCCCCCTTGATAATCGCTCACTACCTCCGGGGGTACAGATCTCCCCATAAGCACCAATCCGATGTATGGATTGCCTAACTATCCCCCAGGTCGGAGGGAGCCTGGACCAAGCGGTCATGCCTTGCAGATATATGAGCCGTATCAGCCTCCATACATAAGAGGCTTGGCCCCCCCTGAACCAAGACACTATGATTACTCTAGTCCCTATACTGATGACTCGTCGTCTGAGGATGCTGATCGTGACGAAGCCCCGAGGAGGTGACGTACCAGCAGAGAACCTCGAAGGAGAACGCAGACTATCCATGATGGACCCCCTCTGACAATTGCTGAGTCATGAGGCCGAGATCTTAAAGCTGAAGGACGACATAGCAAGAGAGCAAGCGAGATAGAATCAGAATCAGAATCGACCCCCTCCAACTTCAGGAGGGATTCCCTTTGTTGATTTGGAGAGGACCTCAAGGAGACAGAAAAGGGCTGATGCCCCAACTGGAAGAACAACAAGGGTAGAAACCCCTAGGGGTAACCCCAAAGATCTGATGCCACTTGGTGATCCTGATGATCCCACACCCCCGTTTACTGAGGAGGTGATGAATGCTCATATTTCTAGGGAGTATAAGATGCCGACAATTAAGGCTTATGATGGAACGGGTGATCCCGCAAATCACGTTAGAACGTTCTCAACGTACTGCTGCTGCAACCTGCAAGTGATGCCCTAAAGTGCAGGGCGTTCCCCCAAACCCTATTGGGCATGGCTCAGAGATGGTATAGCCGATTGCCTGCGAACTCTATTGGCTCTTTTAAGGAGTTGAGCGCCGTTTTCATCAGTTAATTCATTAGCGGAAGGGTTCATGAGAAGAGCTCTGCATCTCTTATGTATGTGGTGCAAGGAAAGAATGAAAATCTGAGGGATCAGGAGACCCTGAATATCAATGATTTGGAAAATAAGGTGGCCATGGTAGCCCTGGAACACGGAACCACTGACCGCTTCTTTAAAAGGTCATTAGTGAAGCATCCCCCTGGGAACATGGCTGAGCTCCAACGAAGGGCTGATAAGTATATCAAAGCTGAGGATAGCATGAAGAAAGGGGCCACAGTAGGTAATGGATGAGGAGGTAACAATGATTCCAAGAAGCAAAAGCAAGACCAGGACTGTGATGATCAGGAGTATGATGTTAGGGACAAGTATCCCCGAACTAGCGAGGACTCCGACTCTGCCCCTAAGAAGAACCAAGGGCCAAGGTTCACTGAGTATGCAAGGTTGAATACTCCTAGGAGTCGAATCTTATTGAACATTGAGAAGGATAAGGATTTCCGATGGCCGAAGCCACTCAGGGGTGATCCAGCAAAGATAAACCAGAATCAGTATTGCAGATTCCATAGAGATGTGGGGCATGACACTGACGATTGCAAGCAACTCAAAGATAAGATTGAGTTTTTTATCCGTAGAGGGAAACTGAGACACTTCACTAAGGGTGAAGACCTTGATAATCAGATAAGAGACTATAATAGAAGGGATGACGATCAAGATCGCAACCCACAGCCCCGAGGGCCAGTAATCAACATGATCTCAGCAGGCCCAACTGCGGCCGGCGCAACAAGGAATTCTCTGAAGGCTTATGCCAGAGAAGTGATACACATCGTGGGAGAGGCCCCGAAGCGTGCAAAAACTGAGGTAGTGGTTAGTTTTGATGACTCGAACTTGGAAGGGGTGAAGTTCCCTCATGATGACCCGTTGGTCATAACTCTTGTGATTGGAAACTCTGAGGTGAAGCGAGTCTTGATAGACAGTGGAGCTTCAGTGGACATTTTGTTTCATGATGCGTTTGTGAAGATGGGGTACAGTGACTCTCAATTGACCCCCAATAGCATGCCTATATATGGATTTAATGGAGTAGAATCCAAGGTTGAAGGGACTATTTAGTTGCCTGTAACTATTGGACAGGGGCCCAAGGAGGCCACTCAGATGTTGAACTTCCTGGTAATCAAGGCGGTTTCAACATACAATGCCATCCTCGGAAGGACTAGACTTCATGCATTCAAGGCTGTTGCCTCAACTTATCATATGAAGATCAAGTTCCCAACCAGAAATGGTGTTGGAGAACATAAAGGTGATCAAAAGATGGCACGAAGCTGTTATGTAGCCTCGTTAAGGCCTGATAGAGTCGGGGGGGCAGGTCCTTCCAATTGAAGACATGGATGTCCGCAGTGGTAAGGAACACCAAGAAAGGCCAGCAGAGGACATCACAATGAAACTGACTCCTACAAGGAAGGAGTCCAGAACCTTCCTCAAGGCGGTGGCTTGCCCACCAAGTCTCAAAATCCTACCATAATTCTAAGGCTTCTCAGCCTATATAAGGGTCTGACACCTCATTCTCAGAACTATGTTGGCTTAATCTTCGAATAAGGACATACAAGCCACTACGTCCTTGGTGTGCCCTTGTCGCCATAGCCCCGAGGGTGAACACCAAGAACTACGTTGGCTTGATTCTCTAACAATACAGAGATACGTAGGCATCTTGTGAGGATCGTTTTGTCTCGAACGCAAGAGCAGCCATTAAAGCTCGAAGCTCACCATCCCTTGTAATTAATACATATAAACCCTAGCCGCAATTTACAAACCCTCGATTTTATTCCACAACACCCTTTCCTTTTGTTAAATACCCCTAACCAAATATATTCATACACGATGTAAGACATCTACTTCTATTATAAGTTTCTACTACTTCTACTATAGGTTTCTACTATAAGTCTATACATTACATACACCTACTTCTATTATATGTTTTACTAGCTTATAACCACTACGATGTACCTGATTGTTTTTGATATGTTATAAATTTTATTTTATATCATAATAATATTTTTATATAATCACTTTTTCAATAGTAATTTTAATTTAATATAATATACTTTAATTTTATATATTATAAAACTTAATTATAAATTTTTAATTCAAATATATTGTTGATGAGATTCGAACATTGGATTATTAGTAGAGTGGTTCAAATATATAATATTTCTTATTATTAGATCCAAAAATTTTTAATCATTTAAAAATCTAACGATCATTCGTTGTATTGTTGAATCGTTGAACCAAAAAATAAAAAATGATACTCACGTTGGTTTATTATAAACGTATAAATTTTTAATATACTTTTGTAATGATTGGAAGATAAAGTGTGATATTTTTGGGTATATATTAATGATTACAAGATTATGTTTTAAATTAAAAGGTAACATGTATTAGTTAAAAAATCAATATTAATGATTGGAAAATATGATATAATTAACGTGTTTAAATGCTTATAAAATGTAATATTTTCAATTAAAAATTAACAGTTTTAATTTGAAAATGTAATTGTTAATATTGAATAATATTATTTTATTATTTATTAATTAGAATAAAAGACCTTAAATCTCATGAGTGAAAATTATCAATATTTCGGTTTTAAAATATAATATATATTACATAATCAAATTTTGGTTATGAGTATCGGATTATATATACTGTATCTAAATAAACTATTTTGCGTTCATACTTCCCATAAATTACCAACTAATTATAAATAAAATAGAATATGAAGAGGAGTCAATATGTCTATATATATTGCATATTTTCTTTACAACATTTCCAGTTACAGTATGTTATAAATAGTTCTAAAAATTAAAAAAAAAAATACTGGAATAACAGTTCTAAAGATAAGGATGGGATCCGATGTCCACAAGGAACAAAATGTGCACATGTCATCTTCTACTTTCAAGGACACGATTTCAATTTGTGTAGCATTTGTTTATTTTAGGTAAAAAATATCCTTCTATGATTCTTCTCTTTTTTTCCTTTGATATCTCTTCTATGAATCTTGGTCCAACTCCAATGTTTCATTCAAAACTGTTCAACTCTCTAAAATTAAACCACGAGATACAGATCATTTAATTAACTAAAAAACTAAAAATTTAATCAAACACATTACTAGATTACCTTCAAGTACAATATTATAATTACGTAAATGCCAGAATTTCCAAAACCATTCCTAAAATTATTTCCAAATGTTGAGTTGTTATTATATAATTATTATATATTTTATAAATAGATTAGATCCCACGTACATTAATATGAATCTCACAAATAAATGATATCATGTACCATCTAAAAATATATATATATATTTTTTAAAGCATCTAAAAATATTTTTAATTTTTTTTTCGATACGTAGAATTATTATTATAATTGTTGACACCCAAATTTAACCCAAGAAAGTAAACCGACCAGTAATCGAAAAGATCTGGCACTAAAATATCCATGTTATATACACTAGCTTGTTTCTAAATTTGATTTCTCGTATTTTTTTTTTTTTAAAATTAACAGAAACTTCAGTCCAAGTTATCCCTCCGATCATTCCATTACAAGATGAGATAGTTAGAATTGTAGTTCGAATTCAAGTTAGATTTGACATATATTCAATTCAGCTCATTTAATTAAATAATCTTAAAATTTTGTTCAAATTCGATTCAGTTCCAAACTCAAATCAAATCAAATTGAGTTTTAATAAAGGGTTTTTTTTGTAATATGTCCCATTTTAAAAAGTCAATTATAATTATGTCCCATGTTTATTTATCATTATAAATATATCCCATTATTCTAATATGTTCCTTTTTTAATTGTAACCATGATTAATTCACTAACTATACATTATTAAAAGACTTTTTTGTCCTCTCCTAACAATCCCAACAACATCACCCACACACCAGATTTCACCCCAGGACGTGGACATAGCAGCAGACAGTACAAGTCGGAAAAAAGGCAAAAAACGAACCCCACACGCTCGGTCAATTCTAATGACCCTGATTCGGAAACCAACCACCAATCGGCCTATTTTCTCCCGATCTACAACTCTAAAAAATTAACATCATTGAAAACAATCTCAAGTCGAACAAAAATTCGAACTCACCAAAAATAATTTTTGCGCCAATTGATATATATATATATATATATATATATATATATATATATATATATATATAAATGAATGTGTTGCAGAAATGATTCAAGGGTGCCCTTGCGGGGCCAGAGTTCGGAATCGGTGGCAGCGTGGCGATGTTTGGAGGAGGAGGATGAATTGTGGCGGAGAGGGTCTGATAAGGAGCGTAAATCTTTTGCTAAAAGTTCAGAAAGTCTAAAAGAATATCAGTTGTGAATAACTATAATCATGCAGAAACGAACAATGTTATAATTGAACTCACAAAAGATGAAATTGATGAAATTATGATGAAAGCTAATTAGGCGGAGAATAAGCTAGTAGTTCTTGAAAGGACGTAGCACTCGTATATGCACTGAACTTTGTGTTTCCTTCATTTTGGTGTAATGCGGATATGTATCTGTCTGGCTATGTGGGTAGTATGGTCATAATATATATTATATATCTATATTTATATGTATATAAGTTATATATGAGTTAAATTTAACCATGAACATATTTATAAATGTTATATAAAAAAGGATATATTGATAATTGACTTGTTAATTTGGGACATATCAAACTAATACCCTTTAATAAACGAGTTCAAGATGGAATTGATTGGGATGAGAGTTTTGGATGAGTGGTAATAGAATTTTGGTAGCTAAAAGAGCAATTTAGGCCTGTCAATGGATCGGATATCCGACCCGATCCAATTCGATTCGTAGCTAAATTAGCGAGTATGGATCCATCCAAAAAAAATCTGATACGTTAATGATCCGATCCGATAAGAGCGGATATGGATTTGATATGATCCGATCAGATAACAATCCGATCCAAATATATTATATTTATTATATATTTATGTAATATATAATATCTATTAAATATATATATGAAACATATATAATATATAAAATTTTATATAAATAATATTATTTTGAAATATAAATTTGGATTTGTCAATGTATATGTCATAATTTTAATTTTATTTCGTCAAAAAATTTTAAAAAACTATTTTTAAATTAAAAAAATAATATATAAATATAAATATAAATATAAATAAATAAATATATATATATATATATATATATATTTAAAATTTATTAAATGGATCGGAGGTCCGATCCGATAACCCGAAATCCAAACGGATCGGGTATGGATCGACCTAAAAAATATCATACTCCGAATCCGAAAAATCTTAACTAGTCTATAACCCGTGCGATGCACAGTTGCTTGTAAACTGTTTAGTCATATTTTGTTGTTAAAATTTTAAGTTGTATATAAGTTTTTATTATTAAAATTAATTTTTAACTTTATAAATCTCATGAATATAATTATTATTGTAATTATTTATTTTAATTGTTACTTTAAAGTACATACGTATATATTAAAATATTATGTAAAAGTAGTTTTTTTAAATTTTTATTTAGTAGAAAGCGTGAAATTTATCCAATCATGTAGACGTTTTTTCGATTTTTATACAAAATTTTCTATATTTTAAGTGTTTTCCAGATTTTATGTAATCTATAGCTTATAACTCGTGTGATGCACAGATGTTTTTTTAAATATTTTTTTTTATCTTATTACCCATATTTTCAAATATATATTTTTTAATTATTAGGGGAAAAAATATAATAATAAAATATTATAACAAATTTTTGATAGTATTTTAAACGATAATATTTTAATTTTTAACTATAACATGTTGTTGACGAAAATTTGTGGAGGTGGTTTATAAGATAATATAAATGAGTAATAATATTTTATTAAAAATAGGTAATAATTTTTTTTATTATAATATGATGTTGACGTGAATTGAGTACGTAGTTTACAATATAATATACATGTTTAATAAAGATATGTTGTTGATGAGATTCGAACCTTCAATCTATGAGAGCATTTTAAATACTATAAAAGGAATATTATTTTAGGATTAGATCCAACAATTCTCATTTATGTCTTATAATCTTACGGTTATTATTTAGTATATCAAATAAAATGACCAAACTGCTAACTGATTAGTGCATAATTTTGCATATTTTTATTGCCTTTTTATTGCTTGGATTCATATTTTAATAAATTATTTTGTTTTATTTCAGGAAATTCGAGAAAACTGAAGAAATTGCAAAATAAAGAAAATAAAGGTCAAGGAAGAGAAAAAGAAGAAGAAGAAGGACCAAAACAAAAAGAAAATGAAAAGCTAGGGGTGGTGATGCATTTTGTTATCAAAGAAAATGGATGGCCAAGATTTAGCCAACCCAAAACCAAATGTATGGCTAGGATTAATCCTTACCAAACCTAAACCCTAATTTTTCCTATAAATACCCTAATCTTCTCTTGTAAAAAAGAGACATTCCATTAGGCATTAGGCCTTAGAATTAAAATTAAGTTCATCTCCCAAATTATAGTTGTAATTGTAATTTTCTTGTAAACACTTTTCATTTCTATGCAATTTTCAAGTTTCATTTTAATTCTTGCACCCCTCTTTCATTTTATTTTTCTTGTTCTTCATTTCGTTATTTTCGTAAATTCTCGGGTGGATAAAGTAGCGACGCTAACCACACGGGATTGAAAGTATCGATTTAAAGAATTTATTTCGTAGTTTTAATTTCCGTTTTAAATATTAGTTACGCCCCTTTAAATCTCAGTTTTATTGGGGGTTTGATTATTTGTTAATTATAGATTTAATACTTTTATGCTTTAAATATTAGTGTAATTTAAATAAAAGAAAAATCACAAAAATATTAGCTTTTAATTTTCAGTACGTAATTTAATTGTTTTTAGTGTGTTAATTCGAACCTTAATATTCTTTCCCCTGTTTTAGGCGAACCCATAAACCCACTTCCTATTCCTTCCCCCTTTGTTTTCTTTGCTTTCTTCACTGCAAAATAAGCACCCTTCCCCTGTATTTCCCTCTTTATTCCAACGATTAAACCCAGCCCCTCCTCTTTAATTCGTAAACACCCACGAACATCTCCTCTTGTTTTTGTTGTTTTCTCAACCCATCACTTCCTTCCCTCCTTCCTTTCTTTTCTTTTCACCACAACCCCTCCTCGCTACACACGAATTACCTAGCTCGTTTTAAACCTCGCTGCAATCCCTCATCCCTGTGCCTTTCTTTTCGAGAACAAAGAAACCCACCTCTCCTGTTTCTTTTTCTTTGTATTCGAACCCAGCAGTCACCTCTCCCCCCTATTTTCACTCTTTTTCTTCCTTTTAATCACACCCACACCTGCTGCATCTTGTTAGTTTTTGTTACTGAATAATCGAGTTTTATATGTTGGTTGTCAAATGGGTGTCCAAGAAATCGAGTTCAGTTGCTATCTATTTGATTTCCGCGAGTCATTGTATTGCAGTTTGTTCGATTTTACTGTTGCGATGGTTCGGAATTTCGTTTGAGTTGTTGTGAATTTCGTTTGCTGTTGGTAGTTTTGTTGCTGTAAATTCTGAGTATTAGTATTTGTGCTGAGTTGTAGTCGCTAAGTTTGAGTCGAATTACTCCTGTTCTTGCTTAGTCGTGTCCTGGGTTTTAATTCGTGTGATTTGTTGTGTTCCCAAATTGATGTTGCTATGCGTTTAGAATTGTGTTGCGTTCCAGTTTGCGATTTTTCTCGCAAGTTCTGAGTTCGAGTTCGGTTTCTGTATTTTGTTAGTGGTTTTCGTCTAGTGTTGCCAAGTTATTATTGCCAAGAGCTACAAAGAATTTTGTAATCGAGTTAATCTGAGTTGCTGTGATTCTGTTTTTGTTTGTTGATTGCTGTTAATTCGGGTTTGTGAATTCCAATTGTGTTCGTCGAGTTTTCTGTGTTTCTTGTTCGAATCTTTGTTCGTGTATGCGGCTGAGTGCTGATTTGTGAGTCGTAATACCAAGTTCTGGGTGTCGTTTTGGTCGTTCTTATTTACTGATTTTCGAGTCCCGAAACCTTCCTCTTCCCACTTGCGAGTTATTGTTTGGAGTCTAAGTTTGTGATAAGTGGATTTTATATCTACTTAGAACGTCTTATGTCGGCTTGAATTGATAGTTTTGGCCTCAAGTATGTCGTGTTTTGATTAGTTTCTAGTGGAAATGTGCAGGATTTTTATCTCAGGATCGGAGTTGGTAATTGAAGATGTTATGTTGGATATAGGCCCAAGGTGTTTGCTTAAGAAGGTTTCCAGAAGAGCGAGGGAAAACGAAGCAAGGAACGACAATTACCATGAAAATCAGAAATTCCAGGAAGTTGTCCGGGCGGGCGCTCAAGCCTCCGGGCGGGCGCTCAAGCTTCCAGGCGGCCGCTCAGGAGGAATTGTCCAGGCGGCCGCTCAAGATTTCAGGCGGCCGCTCAGCCTGAATTCTGGAGAATTTTACAGTTTTGCCCTTTTCGAATGTTAATGCAATTCTGAGTTGTTTCCTTGTATGATCTGGTTTTTAGGGCCTATAAAAACTCTGGTTATCATTGTAATCAGGACGGAGGGTTTTATTTTGTTAACATTAAGGAGTGAACGATCAATTGTTCGTGACAAGCAACGGATCAAGATCTACCTATCTTTTGTAACTTGGCATTCTTCGGATTTGTTCCTAAACCCTTATTAATTAATATTATTCTTTTCTTCATTCTAGTCATGTTTATTAGCATATTTTCATCGAACCCCATGATGATGAACGGTTCAACTATGAACTAATCACCGTCATGGGGTCCTAACGAATTTACTTACGGAATTTAGATGTTGATTGCCTAACTTGATATATGTGTGGTGAATTTACGATATCCTTGCATGGTTGTATTTAATTCATATAGATGCGTAGCTAACATCTATCTTGTTAATCTTAAGTGAAGCGACAGTGAATCTTTTGATTTAGAACTTGCCATGCTAGCATAAGTCCATGAATGTTATTCATGTTTGTGGTGTGTTTCTAACCGTCTCATGCTACCTTATGTAATCTTATGGATACTTGATCTTCAACCATTATGCTTTCAAATTCTATAGACATATAGGGTCTAAGCATAACTGGTGCCTGCAGGATTTCTATCTTTTGTGGATATTGTGTAGATTGGTGTGCGTGTACTGAAAGGTAGCGTATATTTATTTCGTGTTGTCCGATTAGTTATTGTAACCACCACATGTGTTGATAAAAGGGCATGATCTCTAAAGGAAGTTTGTATTGAAGTTAGGATCTCATGTTTTCCATCTCATAAGTAATTTGAAATCAATTAGCTATTAATTTAGTTGTTAATTAATTCTTATTAGTTAATTTTAGATAATCAAAACCAATTTGCTTATTGTCTTAGCATTGAACGATAATCATACATTGATGCTTAGGTACAAGAACTAAATTATACAATCTCTGTGGGAACGAACTCTACTTCATTCTATATTACTTGTGAACACGTACGCTTGCGTGATTTTGTGCGAACAAGTTTTTGGCGCCGCTGCCGGGGATTTGTTATAGTTTATGTGCTTGACATCAGTGGTCGTTAAAGTTCATTGACTCGGATCGGTTACTAATAGTTTTTGTGTTGTTTTGTGTTCTCAGGTACTTGAGCGTGTATGCGAACGCGTTCTCAAGCGAATAAAGAGAAGCTGGAAAATAAAGAAGAAACAGAAACAGAAGTTCCAGTGATTCAAGTTGTAGAAAATATGGGAGAACCAGCAGCAGCAGCAACTAAGGCTCTTAAGGATTTCTCGCAGCCAAAGATCAATGACATTGCATCGAGTATTGTCAGACCAGCAATCGCAGCTAATACCTTCGAGATCAAGCCTAGCACTATACAGATGGTCCAGAACTCAGTTCAGTTTGGGGGTGCTCCTACCGAAGATCCCAACATGCATATTCGAGATTTCATAGAGATCTGTGATACCTTTAGAACCAACGGGGTGTCTGAGGATGCTGTTAAGTTAAGGCTATTTCCATTCTCTCTGAGGGACAAGGCGAAGAGTTGGTTACACTCTTTACCAGCAGGTTCTATCACTACATGGGAAGATCTTGCACAGAAATTTCTCACCAAATTCTTTCCCATGGCGAAGACAGCAGCTATCAGGAATGCTATCACTCAGTTTTCACAGCAATCTGGAGAATCTCTATGCGAGGCTTGGGAGAGATATAAGGAGATGCTAAGGAAGTGTCCACATCATGGGATGCCTGATTGGATGATAATCAATTGTTTTTATAATGGGTTGGGTGCACAGTCGAGACCTATGCTAGATGCAGCATCAGGTGGAGCTTTGTGGGCCAAGAGTTATGAAGAAGCTTATGAATTGATCGAGATGATGGCTGCTAATGAATATCAGAATCCTACAGGGAGGTTATCTCAAGGCAAGGTAGCAGGTGTTCTTGAAATTGATACAGCTACAGCCATTGCAGCTCAGTTGAAGGCCTTGTCAATGAAGGTCGATTCTTTGGCTAATATGGGAGTTCAGCAGGTAGCTAGTGTTTGTGAGTTATGTGCGGGCGCACATGATACAACTCAATGTGCCATATCTTCTGAATCAGCACAATTTGTGAGTAACTTCCAGAGGCCACAACAGCCAGTTCCAGCCACCTATCATCCGAATAACCGCAACCATCCAAATTTCAGTTGGAGTAACAATCAAGGTGGTAATCAGCAGCAACAGCAATTCGGAGCTAGGCAATTCAATCAAGGATTTCAGCAGCAGTACCAGCCCAGACAACAGTTTCAGCCTCCAGGTTTCCAGCAACAATCTCAGGGGAATGCTGGTCAATCTTCTAATGAAAAAGCTGAGCTTGAGGAGTTGAGGATGATAGTAAAAAGTCAGGGGGCATCTATGAAGATCATGGAAAGTCAGATCGGGCAGCTTGCTAGTGCTCTGTTGAACAGACCATCTGGAGTTCTTCCGAGTGACACTGAAGCCAATCCAGGCAAGAGGGAAACCAAAGAGCATGTCAAATCAGTTACTTTGAGATCGGGTAAGGTGACGGGTAATAAAAATTCAGCCATTGAAGAAGAAGAAGTTCAAGAGCAACATGTGGCACCTACTGCAGATAAGGAGCAAGTACAGACTGATAGAGTAGCTGAGCAGTTGGTTAGCGAGGTGGAGAATCCTAAAAATTCTGCTAAGGAAGTTTCTCCAAAGCAGTCTACAGAGAACGTGAAAATCTTTCCTCCTCCTCCATATCCTGGTAGATTGAAGAAGCAGAAGAATGATAGACAGTTTGGCAAGTTTCTGGAGGTATTCAAAAAGCTTCAAATCAATATCCCTTTTGCTGAAGCATTGGAGCATATGCCGAGCTATGCAAGGTTTATGAAAGGTATTCTCTCAAAGAAGTTGAAACTTGAAGAATTGGATACAGTAGCATTAACAGAAGAGTGCAGTGCCGTTTTACAGCAGAAGCTACCACCGAAGCTAAAAGATCCAGGCAGTTTCACTATTCCGTGCACCATTGGGAATTTGTCTTTCAGCAAGTGTTTGTGTGATTTGGGTGCTAGTATCAATCTCATGCCATTGTCAATTTTCATGCAGCTTGGTCTTCCAGATCCTAAACCTACCAACATCTCTCTACAATTAGCTGATCGTTCTATTACATACCCGAGGGGTATCGTTGAGGATGTTTTGGTCAAGGTTGATAAACTCATCTTTCCAGCAGATTTTGTGATTCTTGATTTTGAAGAAGATAAGAAGATTCCTATCATCTTAGGACGACCTTTTCTAGCCACAGGCCGTACCTTGATTGATGTTCAGAAGGGGGAGCTTACGATGCGGGTGCAAGATCAGAATGTCACCTTTAATGTGTTCAAGGCCATGAAATTTCCGACAGAGGATGAGGAGTGTTTCAGTGTGGAGATAGTTGATACGGGTCAGGCAGAAGAGTTTGATCATTTGTTGAGCAAAAAGTTAGACGTGCACAAGCTCGAGCACCACATCAGTGATTCCATTGATAATTCTTCCATTCAAGATCTCTCGAAGGTGAAGCTTGGGAAGCTGCCACCACACTTAAAGTATGTCCTTGTGGATGATGAACTTGTGATTTTTGAAGTATTCCAAGATAACGTGTTAAGAAGGTGGATGACTGATGATGAAGTAGAAGAGAGTGTTGTTCAGCCGTCCCAATCGAACAAGCACCTTAGAAGTGTGAGGAAGAAAAAAAAGGCGAAGAAGTCGACGGGTGGAAAAATCAAGTTGAAGAGTGAAAGAAAAGTTGTGTTGGGAGGAAACAATCATGTCAACGTGTGTATGAATGGTCTTTCGGTTGAGGACAGTTCGGTTATTCTTTTGAAACCGCCGTGAGTTGAGGAAGTGACGTCCGGCTAAATGACGTTAACGACAGCGCTTCGTGGGAGGCAACCCGTGTGTTTTGTCGATTAGGTATGTTTATACTTTTCCCTTATTTACTTCCAATGAGGGCATTGGAAATTTCAAGTTTGGGGGTGGATTTGGGAATTAGTAGTTGTTGTGATATATTTGTGGCATGTAGGAATTCATATTGCATCATATTTGTATGTGTAGTTTAGTTTCATGCATGATACCTGTCATATAGAGCATTCTGTTTGCATGTGTGTCGAGTTTTGTATGTGAGTTCATATAGTTGCATTACATGCATTTTTCATGATCCCTTATAATAAGCTGATGCCATAAGGTAGGTAGATGTTGATGTGGGTGTGAAAAGGATGAACAGAGGGCTGATTTTAAATTTTGTTGAAATTGACATGCATGTTTCATGAATAAAATTTTTACACAGTCTCGTCGTTTGCTCTTGGACTAGGTTGCGTCATGCTTGTTTGGATTTAGGATTTAATCACTTGTTTATCGATAGAATTTGCTTTATTCTCTTGATGATTAAGGAACACCAAAATACAAGTTTGGGGGAAAACAGAAATTTCATGCTAATATGTTTGTGTTTGTATTTGTTGGCTAGGCGTCAAATGGCTAGTAGCCGGCTCATGTTTATGAGTAGTATAGGGTTGGAATTGAGAATTCTCATTCCAGATTCCATGTGAACGAAAAAAAAAAAAGAGAAAAAAATGCAAAAAGAAAAAAAAAAGAAAAAAAAAAAGAAAAAAAGAAAAAAAAATGTTGTGAGAGTCTGAGTATGCAGAATTGATCAGGGTGAGCTCTTTAATACTCGAGCAATTAAGTTCTTGGGGACTTTGTGCCTAGTGACCTAAGGCTTTTATAGTCTGGGATCCACTAACCCAACGCTCGCTATATGGGTATTATTGTATAAGCCTTTAGGGGTCTCATCCATTGCACGATCAAATAAGCATGTGTGTTGTGTACATATTGTGTTTGAGTCATAATAAAGCATGAATTTCTGTCTACTTTAGAGGAGTATAGAGGTGTATCTAAAGTGATCTTGAGTTTAACGTTCATTCTATTTATAACTCTGTGATTGTCTTGGAAAAGAATATGTATGATTTTGATCCGGTTTGGGAGTATATCTGTCGAGCATTGCACACACGCACGTTCTGATCATGTATTGTTAGTATACCGGAATTTAGTCGAGCTCTGTTTGGATTGATTGCATTCATGGAGATATTTGCTTGCTAAGTGGTGTTGGTTAGTTTGAGGGGATCCTTTGCATTCATATTTAGTTGCATTCATTCATGCATTGCATTGTTTGTGTCATTGTGTCAGTTGGATTTTGTGGGTACATTCACTATAGGCCCTCACGAGACCTTACTCGTCCACTAGGGCTGCCTAGGGGTTTAAAGGGCTTGTTGCATATGCCAAATGCAACCGTGATCACCTACGGAAGTGGTACTAGTTAGTTTGTATATTGTTTATGCTTGAGGGCAAGCATCGGTTCAAGTTTGGGGGTGTGATAAGTGGATTTTATATCTACTTAGAACGTCTTATGTCGGCTTGAATTGATAGTTTTGGCCTCAAGTATGTCGTGTTTTGATTAGTTTCTAGTGGAAATGTGCAGGATTTTTATCTCAGGATCGGAGTTGGTAATTGAAGATGTTATGTTGGATATAGGCCCAAGGTGTTTGCTTAAGAAGGTTTCCAGAAGAGCGAGGGAAAACGAAGCAAGGAACGACAATTACCATGAAAATCAGAAATTCCAGGAAGTTGTCCGGGCGGGCGCTCAAGCTTCCAGGCGGCCGCTCAGGAGGAATTGTCCAGGCGGCCGCTCAAGATTTCAGGCGGCCGCTCAGCCTGAATTCTGGAGAATTTTACAGTTTTGCCCTTTTCGAATGTTAATGCAATTCTGAGTTGTTTCCTTGTATGATCTGGTTTTTAGGGCCTATAAAAACTCTGGTTATCATTGTAATCAGGACGGAGGGTTTTATTTTGTTAACATTAAGGAGTGAACGATCAATTGTTCGTGACAAGCAACGGATCAAGATCTACCTATCTTTTGTAACTTGGCATTCTTCGGATTTGTTCCTAAACCCTTATTAATTAATATTATTCTTTTCTTCATTCTAGTCATGTTTATTAGCATATTTTCATCGAACCCCATGATGATGAACGGTTCAACTATGAACTAATCACCGTCATGGGGTCCTAACGAATTTACTTACGGAATTTAGATGTTGATTGCCTAACTTGATATATGTGTGGTGAATTTACGATATCCTTGCATGGTTGTATTTAATTCATATAGATGCGTAGCTAACATCTATCTTGTTAATCTTAAGTGAAGCGACAGTGAATCTTTTGATTTAGAACTTGCCATGCTAGCATAAGTCCATGAATGTTATTCATGTTTGTGGTGTGTTTCTAACCGTCTCATGCTACCTTATGTAATCTTATGGATACTTGATCTTCAACCATTATGCTTTCAAATTCTATAGACATATAGGGTCTAAGCATAACTGGTGCCTGCAGGATTTCTATCTTTTGTGGATATTGTGTAGATTGGTGTGCGTGTACTGAAAGGTAGCGTATATTTATTTCGTGTTGTCCGATTAGTTATTGTAACCACCACATGTGTTGATAAAAGGGCATGATCTCTAAAGGAAGTTTGTATTGAAGTTAGGATCTCATGTTTTCCATCTCATAAGTAATTTGAAATCAATTAGCTATTAATTTAGTTGTTAATTAATTCTTATTAGTTAATTTTAGATAATCAAAACCAATTTGCTTATTGTCTTAGCATTGAACGATAATCATACATTGATGCTTAGGTACAAGAACTAAATTATACAATCTCTGTGGGAACGAACTCTACTTCATTCTATATTACTTGTGAACACGTACGCTTGCGTGATTTTGTGCGAACAGTTAGTTCGTGTGGTTTTTCAGAGTTAGTTCATATTTTAGTTTGTCAAGTTTTTGTTGGCTTCGAGTTTGAAGGCTAAAGCTTTAATAGTCCTGCTGTGTTCCTGAGTCGAGTTTTGCCTTGTCGAGTCCTGTTCTTTCCGAAGTCTTGTTGTTCTGTGTTGTTAACTGTGGTCCTGTGGATACGTTTTTGTTTGCAGTTAGTAGTAATGGTTGAAGTTAGTAGTAACTGTTCTTGTTGTTCGTTTGGGGTAAGCTTAATTTACTAACGAATCATAACGAAAAATTTCATGTAAATTAATAAATTTTGTTTTTTTTTTATTAATTCTAAATAGTATAAAATTTTCTTTAGGGATTAAAATAGAGAGTAAAATGTAATTTTTCTTTTCCCTTAACTCTGAATTAGTTAAATAAAATTAGATTAAATTAAGTTCATTTTTAGAAATAGATTAAATTTCTTTTCAGTAATTAAATAGTGTAAAATTAAATTTTCCAAAAACCAAATTGTTCTAGTTCGATTAAATTAGAAAATTAAGGTCGCGAAATAAATATTATTCCCTGTGGATCGAATCTTAAATACTAAAACGATGATCGTGCGCTTGCGATTTTAATTGTACACATTTCTGCCACATCAAGTTTTTGGCGTCGCTGCCGGGGAACTAAATATTTTTCGCACCTTGATTTTTAATTTTTCGGATTAGTTTTCTTTGCTTGTTTAATTTTTATTTCGTTTTTTTTAGGAAAGTTTGGAATGTCGGGAATCTTCTCACGGAGCTCGGAAAATCGGAATTCTTGGAAGCATGCTTCGGTAACCCGTATCTCACTCTTTTCGCCTTTTTATTTTTAGAAAATCACAAAAAATAAAAAAATCAAAAATCACAAAAAAAATTGAAAATTTAAAATCCTAAAAAAAAATTAGTTGTAAATACATATTTGTTGCATCATGCATTTAATCACCTAGGGCACATCATTTAGATTTTTATTTTATTGTTTTTTTTTTAATTTTTCGTACCTTGTAAATTGTGGTGATTGCTGGAGGACCCAAAGGTACGTTAATTTTCTTCTTCTTTTAGTTAAAACACGTAGTGTAAGCATCCACAATTGTTTATAGTTTTATATATATCGTTGTTTGTTGCATTAATTAGACGTTTGCCCCTAGGATTTCACGTTCAATTAGAAAGGTACCTAAAAATAACGTAATTAAGACTTATTCATGACTTTCAGTGTCTAAGGTTCGCCTGGCTGTTAAGATTCGGTGTCTAAGTGACGAGTTTGGCCTCTTGGCAATGCCTGCTCTAATCTGGCCGAATCGGTCTGAATAATTCTTAATTTACGAAGTTTTTAGTGTGTCTTAAGGATAGATCTTTCTTTTGATTTTTCACCCTTTGTTTTGTGTGCTTAATTTTTCGCAAATTATTTGCTACGTGTTTTCCTTTCGTGGTTTATGCGAACTACTTGGATTAGGGATAATTCTTCTAGACTAGTGAAATCATTCGAGATTTCTTCATCACCCGATTCCGAGTCTTTTGATAATTCCGAACCAGTAGTAACCATGGCCACATCTCTTAAGGACCGTTGCTATCCCACCCGCTCCGCTCAACCCTCGTGTATCACTCTTCCACCGGTTACTGGTAATAATTTTGAGATTAAAGCCCATCACATTAGCATGTTACCAAAATTTACCGGGAGTGACGGTGAGGATCCCTACCTTTTTCTTCATGAATTCGAGGAGGTTTGTGCCTTACAAAAACTCCAACAATTAACCGAGGACTCAATTAGGCTTAGGCTCATTAATTTCGCGCTTAAAGAAAATGCTAAGAAATGGTTGTATAGTCTTCCCGTTAATTCCATTTCCACGTGGGAGGGATTTGTGGTAATGTTTCTAAAAAAATATTTTCCTAATCACAAGACTACGAGAATTACAAATGAAATTAATCAATTTCATCAAAAAGAAAATGAGTCTTTTTGGAAATTATTTGATCGTTTCAAAAGTCTTTTATCACAATGCCCCCACCACGGAATAGAAAAATGGAGACTATGCAAAATTGTTTATGAAGCCTTGGATAGTCGAACCACTGCCTTATTAGAGTCAATGTGTCAAGGTAAATTCATGGAAAAGGATGAGGACGAAGGGTGGGAATTTTTTGAAGAGTTAGCCGAGAAGACTATGTTGTGGGAGTCCACTAGGGAACCAAATAAGTCTACCGAATCCTCTAGTTCATCTTCTCGGGGTTTGCATTCAATTGGGAGTAACATCGCAACCGATGCCAAGTTAGCCACCCTTACTAGACGACTCGAAGCCCTAGAAACGCATAGTGGTCCCTCACATATGTCTACGCACCCGAATCAAGGGATGCAAAGTTTCCAAGATTTTCAACAAATCAATGCGGTGTTTCAACCCAACCCTAGGAATGACCCTTTTGCACCTACATACAATCCCGGTTGGAAGAATCACCCAAATTTCTCGTGGAACCAGGGCCAAAATTTTCAATCTCCGCCACCTTCTTTTCAAAGGCCCAATCAGAATTCTTACTCACCTCCAAACCAAGGACCTTTTCCAAACCCAACTCAAAATCATGGTCCTATTCCGACTCAAACACCCGCCCTTCCTCCCGGCTTTCATGAGTCAGATAAGAGATTTAATTCCTTGGAAAAGAGCCTTGATGCGCTTTTAAAATCAACAACTAATTTGGCTCAATCTCAACAAGCCTTCATGCAAACCATGGCTCAAGATAGGCAAATTTTGAACGCTAGTACTCAAGCCATATCTAAGTTGGAAGTTCAAGTGAGTCAGTTAGCCAACACCATGAGTGAGCGTGAGAAGAATAAATTCCCGAGTCAACCTGAGGTAAACCCTAGATTCCCCCTTAACCAAAGACCTCCTGAAAGTATTAATGCCATAATTTCTTTAAGGTCGGGGAATCAAGTTGACAATCAAGTAGGTGTCGAGTCTCCAGAAAAAGAGGAAGAGTCAAATGTTGAATCTGACCATAATCACTCAACTCCTGATTCAACAGAATCTTCTCATAAACCTTCCTCATCTTCCCAAATACCTTCTTCCTCTTCACCTACCAAATCTTCGTCTGATACTCCACTTCCAAAATCCCTTCCCGATGTGTCTAATGAGCGAGTCTTTAAGCCAAAAGCTCCGTATCCTCAAAGACTCCTCCTTCCCAAGCAATCGGCTCAAGTAGACAAAATTCTGGAAGTTTTCAAGCAAGTCGAGATAAACATTCCTCTTTTAGATGCCATTCAACAAATTCCTTCATATGCCAAGTGTCTAAAAGATTTGTGTACGCATAAGCGAACCACCCAAGTACCTAAGAAAGCCTTCCTGACGTCCCAAGTAAGCTCAATTCTTTCTAACCAAATTCCCGTGAAGTACAAGGACCCCGGTTGTCCTACTATTTCATGTGTCATAGGTAATACTTTCGTGGACAAGGCTTTACTTGACTTAGGCGCTAGTGTGAATCTCCTCCCATTTTCGGTCTATCAAGCCCTAGGGTTAGGCGAGCTCAAAAAGACCAATATGACACTTCAACTTGCCGATCGTTCTATAAAAATGCCCAAGGGTTTAATTGAAGATGTCTTGATTAAAATTGGCGATTTTATCTTTCCGGTTGACTTTGTTGTCCTCGAGACTCAACCCGTCATGAATTCCAAGAACCAAATTCCTGTCATCTTAGGAAGACCTTTTCTTGCTACATCTAATGCCTTAATCAATTGTAGGAATGGTTCGATGAAACTCACTTTCGGTAACATGACCATTGACCTTAATATTTTCAATGTAGGGAAAGAACCCAATGAGCTTTATGAACCATCAATAGGGGTTAACGTGGTCAACAAGTTTGCCACATGGTCTAGTTTCGAGGATAGTGAAATTGAGTCTCTTCTCGTTGAGGATTTCAAAGTCAACCCTGAGCCTACTCGAGAGTATGCTGACTCATTGAAAGATATGACTTCGGAAGAGATGCTGAGAGAATTAGATGCGATTTGTTCTCCGTGGGAGACCCCATCCGAGATTGTTAGTAGTGAGCCTGTCATTGAGAGTCCCGTTGCACCACATCCACCTGCATTTGACTTGGTTGTTTATCATCCCGAGTTTGATCAACAGCCTTTAGGAGAAATCAGACCCTCATCTTTTGTCATTCCTAGTGACTCGACCCCTAACCAGAATTTCATTGTCCCTAATCTGCTTAAACAAAACAAAGAAGCCTCAAGTTGGTTTAGGGTGAACACTAGTGATTCTTGTTCTAATAGGTTGCATGATCCCACGCTGATTGAGAAAGGCTGTTCTAATCAAAATTTTCAAATATGTCTTGATCTTTTCTCACAGCTTCACCCAAAGTTTCCTACCGGCATCGGCTGATTCGGTTTTGTTACTTTGCCTCCCCTCGTAAAGTCCAGGTATGGGGGAGGAATTGTGTGCGTAAGTTAGTTGTTTTTAATATCCGTTCAGTATCCATCATCCCTTGTCAGGTATAATCTCCTCATTTCTCTTGCATTTGCATACATTGAGGACAATGCATGATTTAGGTATGGGGGAGGGTTTTAGTGTAAATACATAAAATTGAAAAATCCAAAAAAAATTGAAAAATTTTAAAAATCCAAAAATAGAGTTATTTTAGCTTAGTTGTCCTTCCCACTCTTTAAATTCTAGAACTAGTTGGTGTTGACTATTTTTCGAAAATTATATGTATAATGTCTTTAGATGATTTGAACGTAGTCAAGTAAGGTTTTCCTCATGAAACTTGTGACGAACAAATTTTTGCTTAAAAGTCCAAGACAACACATTTACACAAGACTTTTCATGGAAAAATTGTATAGGAATGTTATTCGATACCTGAGAGAGAACCCACATGTTAGAACAATGTCGAATCAAACCTTTGCGAGATGTTGGCTTCTATAGTGTCAAAAAGAAAAAAAAAAAGGAAAAAAAAAAAGGAAAAGAGAGTCAATAAATGTTTATAGTGCTAGTGTAATTTTGTAATAAATTCTTAGTAGGGAAATCGGCTAGGTTGGGCTCATTAATAACCCGAGTAAGTAAGTTCGAGGGGACTTTGTGCCTAGCAACCTAAGGTCCTTTGTGATCTGGGATTGTTGACCTAAAGCTCGCTAAATGGGTATTGATGCAAAAGTCTTTTGGGACCTCAACCATGGCACAGTCGGTCTAACTACTAAGAACGTGAAGTTTGGCTAGATACTTGTTTTGATAGAGATTGGGTCAGTTCAATATTGGTTGAAAAAGAGAAAATGTTCGTATGCAGTTAATCCATCAAAGGCCTTAAATTCACTACACACCTTGGGTTTTTTTGTAAATTTTTAGTCTAATCATGTGGATTGTGGGAACCTATAACTTGGCTATTATTAGAATAATCTTTAAGGCATGTATTTTCCTACAAAATTGTTTTGTTAACACCAATGAAAGCTAGAGTGAAAGAGGAAAGTTGGATACTTGCTGATTTATCTCAAAGATTTTATGGGTATATCTTCTGTAAACCCTTAGGAGACAACACTCCTCCTGTAGAGATCGTCTATAGGTTTAACGGGTTGGTAAACCTAAAATTACCCGTGATTCCTACGATAGTGAGTATAGGTTTTTCATTCTGCAGTTTTTCTTTGTGTTTTACTCGAGGACGAGCAAAAGATAGGTATGGGGGCATTTGATTAGTGCATAATTTTGCATATTTTTATTGCCTTTTTATTGCTTGGATTCATATTTTAATAAATTATTTTGTTTTATTTCAGGAAATTCGAGAAAACTGAAGAAATTGCAAAATAAAGAAAATAAAGGTCAAGGAAGAGAAAAAGAAGAAGAAGAAGGACCAAAACAAAAAGAAAATGAAAAGCTAGGGGTGGTGGTGCATTTTGTTATCAAAGAAAATGGATGGCCAAGATTTAGCCAACCCAAAACCAAATGTATGGCTAGGATTAATCCTTACCAAACCTAAACCCTAATTTTTCCTATAAATACCCTAATCTTCTCTTGTAAAAAAGAGACATTCCATTAGGCATTAGGCCTTAGAATTAAAATTAAGTTCATCTCCCAAATTATAGTTGTAATTGTAATTTTCTTGTAAACACTTTTCATTTCTATGCAATTTTCAAGTTTCATTTTAATTCTTGCACCCCTCTTTCATTTTATTTTTCTTGTTCTTCATTTCGTTATTTTCGTAAATTCTCGGGTGGATAAAGTAGCGACGCTAACCACACGGGATTGAAAGTATCGATTTAAAGAATTTATTTCGTAGTTTTAATTTCCGTTTTAAATATTAGTTACGCCCCTTTAAATCTCAGTTTTATTGGGGGTTTGATTATTTGTTAATTATAGATTTAATACTTTTATGCTTTAAATATTAGTGTAATTTAAATAAAAGAAAAATCACAAAAATATTAGCTTTTAATTTTCAGTACGTAATTTAATTGTTTTTAGTGTGTTAATTCGAACCTTAATATTCTTTCCCCTGTTTTAGGCGAACCCATAAACCCACTTCCTATTCCTTCCCCCTTTGTTTTCTTTGCTTTCTTCACTGCAAAATAAGCACCCTTCCCCTGTATTTCCCTCTTTATTCCAACGATTAAACCCAGCCCCTCCTCTTTAATTCGTAAACACCCACGAACATCTCCTCTTGTTTTTGTTGTTTTCTCAACCCATCACTTCCTTCCCTCCTTCCTTTCTTTTCTTTTCACCACAACCCCTCCTCGCTACACACGAATTACCTAGCTCGTTTTAAACCTCGCTGCAATCCCTCATCCCTGTGCCTTTCTTTTCGAGAACAAAGAAACCCACCTCTCCTGTTTCTTTTTCTTTGTATTCGAACCCAGCAGTCACCTCTCCCCCTATTTTCACTCTTTTTCTTCCTTTTAATCACACCCACACCTGCTGCATCTTGTTAGTTTTTGTTACTGAATAATCGAGTTTTATATGTTGGTTGTCAAATGGGTGTCCAAGAAATCGAGTTCAGTTGCTATCTATTTGATTTCCGCGAGTCATTGTATTGCAGTTTGTTCGATTTTACTGTTGCGATGGTTCGGAATTTCGTTTGAGTTGTTGTGAATTTCGTTTGCTGTTGGTAGTTTTGTTGCTGTAAATTCTGAGTATTAGTATTTGTGCTGAGTTGTAGTCGCTAAGTTTGAGTCGAATTACTCCTGTTCTTGCTTAGTCGTGTCCTGGGTTTTAATTCGTGTGATTTGTTGTGTTCCCAAATTGATGTTGCTATGCGTTTAGAATTGTGTTGCGTTCCAGTTTGCGATTTTTCTCGCAAGTTCTGAGTTCGAGTTCGGTTTCTGTATTTTGTTAGTGGTTTTCGTCTAGTGTTGCCAAGTTATTATTGCCAAGAGCTACAAAGAATTTTGTAATCGAGTTAATCTGAGTTGCTGTGATTCTGTTTTGTTTGTTGATTGCTGTTAATTCGGGTTTGTGAATTCCAATTGTGTTCGTCGAGTTTTCTGTGTTTCTTGTTCGAATCTTTGTTCGTGTATGCGGCTGAGTGCTGATTTGTGAGTCGTAATACCAAGTTCTGGGTGTCGTTTTGGTCGTTCTTATTTACTGATTTTCGAGTCCCGAAACCTTCCTCTTCCCACTTGCGAGTTATTGTTTGGAGTCTAAGTTAGTTCGTGTGGTTTTTCAGAGTTAGTTCATATTTTAGTTTGTCAAGTTTTTGTTGGCTTCGAGTTTGAAGGCTAAAGCTTTAATAGTCCTGCTGTGTTCCTGAGTCGAGTTTTGCCTTGTCGAGTCCTGTTCTTTCCGAAGTCTTGTTGTTCTGTGTTGTTAACTGTGGTCCTGTGGATACGTTTTTGTTTGCAGTTAGTAGTAATGGTTGAAGTTAGTAGTAACTGTTCTTGTTGTTCGTTTGGGGTAAGCTTAATTTACTAACGAATCATAACGAAAAATTTCATGTAAATTAATAAATTTTGTTTTTTTTTTATTAATTCTAAATAGTATAAAATTTTCTTTAGGGATTAAAATAGAGAGTAAAATGTAATTTTTCTTTTCCCTTAACTCTGAATTAGTTAAATAAAATTAGATTAAATTAAGTTCATTTTTAGAAATAGATTAAATTTCTTTTCAGTAATTAAATAGTGTAAAATTAAATTTTTCAAAAACCAAATTGTTCTAGTTCGATTAAATTAGAAAATTAAGGTCGCGAAATAAATATTATTCCCTGTGGATCGAATCTTAAATACTAAAACGATGATCGTGCGCTTGCGATTTTAATTGTACACATTTCTGCCACATCACTAACCAACCAAATATACACTATTTTACTTATAATAGTATAGTATAAATAGTATAGATTTATACTTCCTAAATCACGTCTAATTTTTTAGTCTGGTTTTTTATCTTTTGGAAATAGTGTCTGACACACATTTTAACACACATTTTAAGTTATATTTTAAGAATGGTTGCATAATTTATTTTTCAAATTTTTTTATATAAAAGTAAAATTGTTCTATTTTTTGTAAAAAAATTGTAAAAAATTGCTTGTACAAATAATCTCTCCGAAAAATAAAAAAATGATTGAAACAAAGAAAATGTATTTTAAGAGAACTAAACCCCTTAACTGAGGGAGCAAAAAATAAACCCTATATTGATTGTTCAGGTCATCTCTTGCTCATAATCTCGCCTGTCCCCCAATTATCTCTAGTCTCTACTATTCCCCTTTACTTATTCAATTCTCTACATCAACTGAACACTTCTCTGCAAGGATATATTCCTGATTTGTATATGTATATTGTAAAAATCCCTAGCTCATTTTTTTTCTCGTTTAACAACAAAGGTGTTCCTATTTGTATCTATATATGTATTCGATTTTTGATGGGTACATCTAAATTTTTCATTACAACTTCTTTTATCACTGTTTTGTTTAATTTCGTTATTGTTTTGGTTTTTTAAGTTAAAGATATGACTTTTATGGTTTGTGTTCTAATTGTGGGTTGGTATAAAAAATGCTTATGAATCCAAATAACTATAATTTAATTAAAAAAAAGGGAATCTACGATATATTTTAGATAACTTCAATCCTTTAGAAACATTTGAACTAATAAGATAATATTTTCTGGTGCTTGAGCAATGTCAAGACTAGAAAATAAATATTTTATATTTTAGTAATGAATATTGAAAATAGTTTGTTCTAAATTTCAAAATATTAATTAAATATTACTTTTAAAAATATAGGTAATTAATAGAAGAAATATCATTAAAATAAAAAAGTTTTTAATTCTCTATATTTTAAATAACTTTTATTTTGTTGTACTTTAAAAATTCAGTGAGTACAGGAACCACATTGGAGCAGTGTTCCAGAAATCGCTAGGCGGCCTAGAGTGGTTGGGGTACCGCCTATCACCTAATTGGGTAGGCGGGGATTAATCGGATCATTAATTGGTTGTATTTAAATATTATTTTTAATATTTTTATTTATTAAATATTTTTGTCAAATATTTTCGTCAATTTTTGAATTTTTTAACTTATCTTGATGAATTTTTTCGATTTTTAACCATTTTGACTGATTTTTTGATCATTTAAACCAAATTTTTATCAAATTTTGATCAATTTATACAAATTTTTTTTTTTAACCACCTAAATCCGAATTGGGACGGCGTTTAGACGGCCACCCAAGCGGTGGTCGACCGTCGACCTATTTAACCATATGGGATCTACTCATCTACCTTAAAACACCAAAAGTATTACTATTATTCCAACATTTACCGTACAAGCCGCAAAAGTTACACCGGGGCCCACACCAACCATTACACACCACAGCACAACACGTGTATTTCACACTCCTATTCTATATCCATAAAACACAATTAAACATTTCTCTCCGTCACTCTCTAAATTACTCCGTTACACCGAAACCAATTCACCGCCATAACACACACACATACACACACTGTGTGTCAATTGCACACAAATTATAATTTATACATACACAGGCGATGAAGCTAATGAATTTTCTGTTTATAATGGCGATGTCGCCGGAGCTGACCGGAGAGTCATCGTCGATAGAATTCGGAACGTTTTTGTGGTGGTTGTACGCCGGAGTATCGTGTTTTCTGGTACTCTTCGCCGGAATAATGTCGGGACTTACCTTGGGATTGATGTCACTTGGTCTCGTTGAGCTTGAGATTTTACAGCGTAGTGGAACTCCTAAGGAGAAACATCAAGCTGGTACTAATTTAATTCTGTATTTATAGTGCTCAATTTGTATGTATATATGTGAGTTTTGTTGTTATGAGTTTGTTAGTGTTAATTGTGATTGATTGATTGATGGCGTGGAATTTGTTGAATGATGATGTTGTGTAAGTATTTTGTTTTGAAATGGAGTGGTTTTTGATATATGTAGTGTGTCAAGTAGATGATGATTGTTGAATGTGAGCTAAGATGTTTGGTTTGGAGACGATCGAGTTTATCTCGTTCGTAATTTTGTTTGGTTTCGTATTGATGTATTTTTTGGAGTTGCTAGGTTGTACAGAAATGAATATTGGATGTTGTTGTAGATGAACTTTAGTACATTATTGTAGGAAGTATAGTAAAAGATTGTACCTGAAATCAAGAAATCAACAAGAAAAAAAAAAACATACCGAAAGAATGTTCGAGGCACGTGAAAACCACGCTTTCCTTAAAACCGATAAGCCTCTTCCGTGTGGTGCTTGAAGGTGTGTTGACTTCCGTCTCCCAGGATACAACGGACAAAGGTGATCTTAAGAACTTAAAGACCCGCCTTCTACGAACCAAACAAATACCGCTTCTATCTCACGGAAACAGAACCTAGAACTCTTAGAAGAAGGCAAGAAATGCTATAAAAACTTGAGGGATTTTTTGTGTATCAAAACAATGAAGCCAAGGTCTCCTTATATAGGAGTAAACAAATGTAACTCCCTCGTACATTAATTTTGTAACCCACAAGATATTAACTTTGTAACCTCCATCAAATAATTAATATAGGAGTTACAAATTAAAACCATGAGTTAAAAATTAAATAAAATAAAAAACTATGAATTTTTATTCAAAAATAGTCTAACAATCCCCCACATGAATAAAAATTGACAATGCAAAACGATTCTTTGACACGGAGATAGAGCGCATGGTAGAAACCAGCATAGGATAGGTAGGCGTACACCCTTGAACCTTCCCTTGTAAGAACATATTTACATTTCTAGAATTTCAGTAGTTGCGTTGATCTTGAACTGCCCTTCTGTTTGTGAAATGATGATACATCCTCCACTGGAGTCTTTCCCTATATTTGTTCAGTTCTCACTGTTAAGCCCATTTTGGTCCTGAGCTTTAGCCTGGTTCTGTGAGTTTTTCCCAGAATTGGCCCCACAATTCCTTCTTGAAGCGACCCCACTTCACTCACATAGGTGATCTCTTGAACAATACAAAAGTATTATTTATTCGACATATCGACACATAAGGATCATTAAAAGCACAACTTAGCCTTACCCAAATTTTATCATTGTTTTTCATCATAGAAATGGACCCAGGAGTAAAACCCCCACATTGATCTCACTAAGTCTTTACAGTTAGGTTGTCCCATTGAACCAAGATCTTGGGATCTCCAGTCAACAAGGTTGGGTTTCCTTTGTACCGACTTTTATTATGGGCTTTAGTCCCATTCCTCTCGATGATTTCTCAACTAACTCTCTTGTTAATCCTTAGGTTAGCGGATCCGCAATGTTATCTTTTGACCTAATATGATCAATAGTGATAACTCCAGTTGAGAGTAGTTGGAACAGAATTGTGTCGACGACAAAGATGTTTCGACATTCCATTACAATTTTTTTCGCTATACTCGTGCTTTTTCACTTTGGCATATATCATATTTTGGTAATCACTTTACCAGTCATCAGCTAAGCTTCAATTCGTCATTGACATTACCAATTTTTAGCGTCCCAAAAATCAGTAATATCAATTTATCTCATTACCAAGTTTAAGCGTCCCTAAACTGGCAACACTCATTCACTCAGTTACCAGATTTGAGCGTCCTCAAAAATGGCAACTATATCGTTTATTATGAAGCCATAACATATCGTAACAATATCAAATTGCCAATTTTCGTATCTATGTTGTTGCAATCAACATAACCACCAAAATATAGACTTTCTACCCTTAGCTAGAGAAACCAAGAAAGACTATTCCAAAATTCATTGATGTACTTCTAATTTTCAAAATGCTGAAAATTTAAGTATCATCTTTAATGAACAATATTCTTATAACTCAAGAATATATCATAAAGTAAGTTAGGTCTTCACTTTTGACTGTAATATTTTAATTATCAGTCTCACCTTTTACTTTTCTTTTGACCCATATATTCATTTTTTCTAATTTGAAAATTCGTTTGGGCCAAAATAGCATCTATCTCGCAAAAAGATCCATACATTATTGAACACGATTCTGTTACATAGAATCATTCCTCTCTATTTCTTAACATCCCTTTTTTTTTTTCCACAAAGGATATAGAGATCATATTTATTTGAAAAATGTCATATTCCTTTTTCTAACATACGTGTTAGAAATCTTAATTTATTGACTTTTTAACTCTAGTCAATTTCTTTACCAGAGAATTCACATAGCTTCTCCCAAACTTAGGGTTCTACCTTGAAGCGAATTTTCAGATAATTTTGGACTTAGAAATCTTTCCAAGCTTTTTGCTCTTTCTAGGTTCAACCTCATTTCGTCCAATAACTCATAAGTTTATTCGGATAAATTTTAATTATCGATCTACAAGGAACTACTAGCTCATCAAAGAAGCATTCCTAGATTCCGTAATTGCATTTTAATGATCTCACAAATTAGATTCATTTCCATGCTACAAGATATCATTAGACTCAAACATTGTCTATATATCCATCCCAAATACCTCAATTGGTTTTGAATCTCTTTTTACCTTAATAGGTATTAGTATCATGACATCTTCAAGATACCCCCACATTTCGAATATTTCTAAGAAAGTCAAAATGCATTCCAAAACTAATAGGATTAGGAACCAATTATTTCCTTTCATAAGAAAGACTATTCCATTCTTCTAATGCGAGTAAAGTGCAGTGTCCTCACAAAATTTACCCAGTGAACATTCACCACCAAAATCACTAATTACCATCTTAATTTTTTATATTAAGTTGGTTTTCAACCTCAAGCTTATAGGGTATTTCTATTCTATAATGCTTCATTTTATACTCTTTAACGAGTACATGTAATCAATGTATTACTATCAAGTAATCACACAACTTGTTACCGCCTCTCACTAGAGCAGGTTTCACATTAATATCATGTTCAATGAACTTTTTTTTCTTGAAAAATTCAACTATTGATTTTTTTTTTTTCAAATTTCAATTTGGTTCACAAGAGAACCTAATTTTCTGGCTCATCACTGGTACAATCAGAAGAGGTCCGAGGAAGAACATAAACTTTCAATAAACCCACATTCAGTGATTCTTGATCAACTGATGCGTTAGGGTTAACAACATTTTGGATTTCTCCAAATTTCAGCATACAGAGCTGACCGCAATATTACCATATTAGGTATCACATGGACTATCATAATAGGCTCGTGTGTCAATATCGTAACAAACCGACACCAACACGAGAATTAACAATTTAACTGGAGGAACAAACCCAACCAGAAAAATATAAATCTCATGCTGACCCATAACATGTACTTTATAGGTACCAGGCCGTTAGGTTTTTAACGTACTGAATATCCACGAAGGATTTTAGTTCCAGTGAACTTTCTCACAAATTAAGCAGCAATATTCCGTCGTCTTTATTTAGTTAAAAAAAATATTTTAAAACCAAATAAACAGATCATCTACTATTCAATATCATAACAATAAATAATTACTAATTATTTATTTCTCGAGAGTAAATAAATGCTACACGTGCGGCAGAGCTAACACTGAAGTAGTACCGATTTAACCAAATAAATTAAAATGGTTAAACATCAAATTCAAATTCATGTAACATTAACACTCATATACTAGCTAGATGACCTTTTAATCAAAGCAAAGATGATTTCCTTTTTTTTTTCCAGAATTTTTTTTTCATATAATGTCACAAAACATTTATAAACATGCATCTCTTTTATATGCCAAGCAGAATACATGAAGGCCGTTATTAACATTTTCTCTCAAGAAACTAACCAATAAAAAATTAGTATAAATAAATCATGAAAGCATTTGTTTTAAATAAAAACAAATTGACACAACGAGACAGAGATACCAGTGAGTAAAAAAAACGGCAATTTAGGTACTAGTTGTCATATATGCAGATTATGTCACCAAAACTATACCAAAACCAGGAGGCTAAGCATGCTGCCTATAACCATTAAACAAATCAGCATGTACTTATTCCAAATAAATGTGACAATAGCCATGTCCTTACATCTATTTTACCAATATTAAAACCAAACATTTAAATCTTCATAAAGATAACAACTGTTACATACATATAATTAACCAGCCCAAAAGAAACTAAATATAAAAAGAATCTACTCTTTACGGGCCATGAACATGCATCAAAAAATACATAAGCAAGTGTCAAAAAATACATAAAAAAAAGAGGACATGGATGTCACAAAAGTCCAGCAATCAACCTCTAACAATTACACAAGCAAGTGTACAAATACTAGCATGATCAAGAATCACTAGAGATGTCTATAAAAAAAAAGATCAACTAAATAAAAACCGTGTTTTTTTTAACAGAACGGAAATGCAAGCATGACATCTGGTATACGGAAAAAAAAAACGAAATAAGAAAATTGTCACTCTAACAATTACGAGATAGCATGCAACCAAGCTGATTAAAAACAAACTACCACTTACGTGCTATTTACCCTTATTAACCAAAAAAGCTTTAAGCCTCATGTAAAAATTATATACAAAAACTTGTACCTGGCATGATAACTAAGAGACCACCAATCTCCCCACTACAACCACTACATCAATATATGGCAAAAATAACCATTAACACATCAGTTGTCAATTAAGACATTCAAAAGTTACAAGTCAAATATCACATGTAAAGGCCATCAGATTAACATTATACTACACATGCAAAACCAACATCTGCAGGCACCAAAACAAAAACATGGCACACAAAATAGAGGAAAACCCATGACTTATATCACTATACTTCCCGAGAGAAAAAAAATAAAATAAAATGAGACAAATCGGTTTATAAACTAAACCCAATCATATGAAATCGAGTTATCTGTTTTAAGCTTGTAGGAAGTATAGTAAAAGATTGTACCTGAAATCAAGAAATCAACAAGAAAAAAAAACATACCGAAAGAATGTTCGAGCTACGTGAAAACCACGCTATCCTTAAAACAGATAAGCCCCTTCCGTGTGGTGCTTGAAGGTGTGTTGGTTTCTGTCTCCCAGGATACAACGAACAAAGGTGATCTTAAGCACTTAAAGACCCGCATTCTACGAACCAAACAAATACCGCTTCTATCTCACGGAAACAGAACCTAGAACTCTTAGAAGAAGGCAAGAAATGCTATAAAAACTTAGGGATTTTTTGTGTATCAAAACAATGAAGCCAAGGTCTCCTTATATAGGAGTAAAGAAATGTAACTCCCTCATACATTAATTTTGTAACCCACAAGATATTAACTTTGTAACCTCCATCAAATAATTAATATAGGAGTTACAAATTAAAACCATGAGTTACAAATTAAATAAACTAAAAAGCTATGAATTTTTATTCAAAAATAGTCTAACAATTAGGGCTGAGCATTCGGTTCGGTTAACCGAATACCGAACCAAATAACCGAAATAATTCGGTTATTTCGGTTTTAATTCGGTTATGGTATTTTCAGTAATTCGGTTATTCGGTTATTTCGGTTTTTTAACCGAAATAACCGAATTACCGAATTTACCGAAATATATAATAAAATATTTATATTAATATTAACTCCTCTTATTTCTTAATTCCTTTATCATTATTTTATATGTAAAATAATAATATTTATATTTTATATGTAAAATAAAAAATTTTTATATGTAAATTAATAATTTTTTATATGTAAAAATAATAATATTTATATTTTATATGTAAAATAATAATTTTTTATATGTAAAATAATAATTTTTTATATGTAAAATAATAATATTTTTATTTTTATATTTAATATGAAAAATAAAATATATAAATATATATAATTCGGTATTTCGGTAAAATAACCGAAATAACCGAAATAAATATTTCGGTTCGGTAACCGAACCGAAATATTTCGGTTCGGTATTCGGTTCTAATATTTGGCCTTATTCGGTATTTCGGTATTCGGTAATTCGGTTCGGTTATAACCGAATAATCAGCCCTACTAACAATTATTTTATAGCTGATGGTATTTTTTTTGGTCAGGTGTTTGTTTTCTGTGCTAATTTGATATGTTAGACGGGTTTCTTTATTCCGTACAGAGGTAAGTTATGATGAAAGTGAGAGATGTTTTTTGGTAAATGGTAAGAGTGCGGTGATTGTGCAACAACTAATTGTGTTTTCATTGTAAAAGACTGAAAGTGTTTAGATGTATATTGTAGGTGAAGCATGATCGGACTGTAATTTTGAAAAGATTTTGTAAGTGTTTGAATTTAGTCCAGGAAATGGTAACGAACTAATTAACTCTGCTGCATTTATGGCAGCTGTAGTGTCCTAGTATGCTCGACTTGAAGTAAGGTGACTAAAAGACACAAGGGTGTTCGATTCTAATCAAGTTCTAACGAACTTAAGAAAATTCAATTATAATGGCAAACTATGCTGTTCAGTACTTCATTTGAAAGTGTTCTTGTCACTAGCATGGTAACATATAAAATTGCTCGTCATGATTTCTGTGATCCTTGTTAATATCTTTCTTTCGGGGTATCTCTGTTTTCAGCTGTAATCCTTCCAGTTGTTCAGAAGCAACACCAGCTACTTGTGACGTTGCTCCTCTGTAATGCGGCCGCCATGGAGGTCTGAGATTATGGCATCTTTAGTTTTTAGTTAATTTTTTAGGAATAATAAATAAAGTCATATCTTTTCCCTATTGCATAACACTTTTGTTTCTTTATCAAATAATAGCACTAAGTGTAAATTATGATACATGTGAGATATAATAAAAAGGTATGTGTTTCTGTTGTGTACATGTAAAGATCAATTCTGGATTACGGATAAAATGAAAGTTAAAAAAGAGTAACATATAGTCAACTGGAGGATGTGCTTACGTAAAAATGCGTTTTAAAGTGTAACCAAAATCTTTTGAGCAAGTGATTTGGGATTCTGAATTTCTGGAGACTGTGAAACCAAATTCATAAAAGATTGGTTTGAGATTTTTAACAAGAAGGTCATTTCATATCAAATTTTTCTTTTTGTCATTGCTCATGAATTGTTGTTTTTTGGGGTTTGGGTTGTAACGATAGAATTAAATCAATGTAATTGAACTAGAAGGAAGTGCATAAATGGTTTGATCGCGCAATGCGCAGTTGCCACATACAAATTTTGTGCACTGTCACTTATATACAGTTTTCCTTGAGTTGATAAACTTGAATATAAAGTGCAAGCCCAAAGATACTTACATGGAAAGGAAGATATCTGCAAATGTAACTTTCCTTTTACGAATATGAAACGTGTTTGAATTCGAAGTTGACTGGAATTTTTCATGCATGCTTAAAATTGTTATATTTAATTGGAAATTGATTATTTCTACATCTGAATAGATACTTATACAAATAATACGCTGATAATAATTCCAATTGTATTACAAAATGCAGGCCTTGCCTCTGTACTTGGATAAGATTTTCAATCAGGTTGTGGCGATTTTGCTCTCAGTAACTTTTGTTCTATTCTTTGGAGAGGTAAATTGCTTTGTTTCATTACATATTATAGTATTATACCAAGTTTTAATCTTTATAGTTGTTGATTTAAATGGAGCTTGACTTTGTTTATGAATTTTACTTGTCAGGTTATCCCACAGGCAATCTGTACTAGATATGGACTTGCTGTAGGTTCTAACCTGGTTTGGCTCGTACGATTTTTGATGTTAATTTGCTACCCAATTTCTTGGCCTATTGGGAAGGTAATTGGTCACTTATAGGGCCGAGTTTCCTTCCCTTTTCTGTTTGATAGAAGTTATTTTCAGCTATTTGCTACAAGAAAAAGAAAAAATACACACATTTTAGTAATCTAACAAATTTCATATTGTCAAGATGAGTTTATTTTCTTAGTCTGGTTTATGATATTTTTTTCTATTATATATTTCAATAAGGTAGTTTTGTTTAAACTTTAAACTCACCCGTGTTCTTGTTCCAGATTCTTGATTGGGTGTTAGGACATAATGAAGCATTATTTCGGCGATCTCAATTGAAAGCCCTTGTTTCCATCCACAGCAAGGATGTAAGTACATTTCTTTCTTCTGAACTAAGTTGTGCATGCATGTAAGTACATCATGCTTGTGCATGTAATGCAATTTAAGAATTGTATACACTTCGAGTGTGCTTAAGTGCTGATTTTCTTCATGCCATAATATGCTATGTATCAATTTCCAGGAAGGAAAGGGAGGTGAGCTTACGCATGATGAAACAACAATTATTAGTGGTGCACTAGACTTAACTGAGAAGGTAATTATCACCCAGTTTAAATCCACTTAATCATGGTTAGATTTTTGTCAGTTTTTATTTTAAACTCTTGCAAAAAGGCACCAATTGCTACAATTTTACGTTACTTTGAATAGGTAAATGTTTCATCAAAGTTTGGACTTCACATTTTATTTTATGAATTAGTAAAATATTTTACAAGGGCACATCTGCAAGGAGTTGCGTAGTTCTGTTGTTAATTTATCATGTTTGTGACAGACTGCTCAGGAAGCTATGACACCGATTGAGTCAACATTTTCTTTGGACGTCAATTCAAAATTGGACTGGTACGTGTATTAACTTTAACATGAGTTACTCCTGCGTTAACATGCTTCAGTTTGAATATGTAAAACTTCAGTTTGAATATGTAAACTAAGTTTTAATATAAAAGCATGGATTAGGAAGGTATTTAAATCAAATTTGTAGGCTTCAGTTGTGTTTAAAAAGATTACTAGGAATTAATTTTACATGGTTCCCAGAATACATCGCTATTAGAACTTGTGGACTGACCTACTTTATTTAGCTTGTTAAATGCCTGTTCCTCTATAGAGTTATTTTGAATTAGTCTAGGATTCTTCCATCAGTACCAAAAGACCTTGTCAGCCATATTAAATCATTTTCATCATATTTCTCTACCAAACTCCCAAAGCAAAATGTAAAACTAGAACTGACTGATCGCATATACAAGGACCTTTAAGCTGTCCGTCTGTATATAATATATATAATTAATCACGAAATACAAACCTTAATTCCTCTGAGCAATTACAGCTTAATTTACTTTAAGAGAGACAAGTAACGGTTTCGGAAACTATGTTCCTTTAGTTTCCATCCATCAATCGCTGAGCATACTGTTGATCCATGTTTCAGTTGTGTAATATATTTTTCCTAAAAAATCTGTGTTCGGATATCTTGAATATTGGCGTGTGCTTTATCCTGCCAAAATTGTATGCAGAAAGTAATGTCGTGCTTGTTATATGCTGTATTACTGAAGTTATTCTAGGTAATTTGTTAATTACTGTGCATGTGTTTAGTGGCTACAAAATCCAGGACAATTTGTTATTAATGTGCATCTCTAGTCAAACTGAATCAGTCTATCTGCAGTTTATTTTTCACTATTTTTTCATTACTTGTCATGACTCTTAACGTTAGATGTTTTTGTCATAATGATTGATGTTTTTTTTCATTCAACAAGTGCTGATTTATTAATGAAAGAAATCATACAGCAGATTATCGTGATTTTCTGTTCACTTATCAACTTGATATAACAGGGAGGCAATGGGGAAAATTCTTGCTAGGGGTCACAGCCGTGTGCCTGTTTATTCTGGAAACCCGAAGAACATTATTGGGCTATTACTGGTATGTGTATCTTCTTAAATTTAAATATCAATCTCTTGCCTATCAAATAAGAGAAAAAGGAAGTGCATGAACACGATGTTCCTGAAGTGCTCGTTCCTGAAATTTTACCAAATATAATAATGATACATGTAGACAATGTGGCTTTGCTTTACTTTTCATTGCCGAGAGAAAAGTTTGTTCAGAAAAGGTTTACAAAGTAATTCAGTAGTTCGGATTTGTCCTTTAACTCAGACTTTACTTCTTTAGTTCCTCCTATCATGAGATACCGCCGTATTTCACCAGATTGTCAATTTTACTCTTTCCTCCATACCGGCTTTAGATCTCTCCCTTACTTCCTTTATATGCATTTGCCATATATGTTTTAACGAGAGTTGTATATATATATATATATATATGTATGTATAGAGAGAGAGAGAGAGAGAGAGAGAGAGAGAGAGAGAGAGAGAGAGAGAGAGAGAGAGAGAGAGAGAGAGAGAGACCATGCTTGTGTAGATAGGAGTAAGTTTATATGTGATTTTCAAGTCTGAACTAGTAATATACAGAGTCGGGAATTGAAAATCGTTTGCAAGGATGAATAAGAAGAAGCGACTTTTCCTTTTTCAAATATACAATACTTCATATTTCCAAGAGTGGCATAGTAGAATGTGTGCTGTAGCGCATCCCCTTTATTCTGATTAACTAAAATATTACTTATTCTTTACATGCCAAATGTATCAGGTGAAGAGTCTTCTTACAGTGCGGGCTGAAACTGAGACTCCAGTCAGTGCTGTTTCTATCCGAAGAATACCAAGGTGAGATCACTTGATTGTATCATGCTAATGTGTTTCGTTGTTTACCACTCACTAAATATGTGTTCATTCTGAGCATGTGTCCAGGGTTCCTGCGGATATGCCTCTGTATGACATACTGAACGAGTTTCAAAAGGGTAGCAGTCATATGGCAGCCGTTGTAAAATCCAAAAAAAGTATGAAACCTCCATCAGTGGATGAAGAGAAAATTATGGATGGAACAAATTCTGAAACGAGTTCTCGGTCAAGTTCCGTGCTATCCAAGCAGGACAAGTTGGAAAGCGTTATTGTTGATATTGAGAAAGGTGCAATACCAGCGAATAATGACTTGCAGAATGCTGTAAATAGTGATATAAGTACTACTGGAAACATTAATTTGGCCGATGATACTGAGGATGGAGAAGTTATTGGAATTATCACTCTAGAAGATGTATTTGAAGAACTTCTGCAGGTATCTTTCACTATCCATATATTTTCCACTTCCTCTAGCTTATTGCTTCAATAGTGTCAGCAGCATATGTTAACTCTTACATGTTAATTTGTAAATGCAGGAGGAGATTGTGGATGAGACAGATGAATATGTTGATGTACACAAAAGGTGATTGGATTACTTTGAAATTGCAAAATGCTTTATCTGAAAACTGATTTTGACATTGTATTAAAGCATATATATTTAAACTTTAACGCAATATCTCTACTTGTAGGATACGAGTAGCTGCAGCTGCAGCTGCTTCTTCTGTGGCACGTGCCCCATCTATTCGAAAGTTGAATGCCCTAAAAGGAGCTGTAAGTAAAGATTATTGCATTAACTAATTTCTTAAATTTAATACAACTATAAAGATGTTTAACTTGTTTAAAAGTAAAGTGTCTATGATTTATTATCTGCAATGTGACTTCATCTGGATCCGCTAAAATAAAATAAAACCTTTTTTTGTTGCTTGCACAAAAAGAGCACTATAAAGCTCTTAGTCAATTATTAATTTATATATAAAATGATACATTCATATTGAGAAAACTACTTGATGACATAGCGAAGCATTTTATTCGAACAAATATAGACCCAGAATGGATGGTTTTGTATTCAATACTCCCAAATAACAAGGGGGATTTATCTATGGTCGATTTCGTAACAAAAAAATAGGCATTTTTAGTTATACCTTAGTGTGGTAACATGAGAATATAAGATCATGGCCTGGAAATAAATGTGTTAAGTTTATTGTTTTTTGTGGAACGTACTTAATTACAAATTGCTAGTCAACTAAATATTAAATGCTTAAATTTTTCTTCTTCTTGTTATTAGAAGGAAAATGAGTTCTGTTTGTTACCACTTATTTGTATATTTTTCACTCCTTCCTCTCCTTCAACGAACATCATTAAAACTGACTACGAAGTTGTCTCGCTCTAAATTGTTATTATTTTTCTTAGATGTTCCTTGTATGATCCTTGGTGTATTCATTCTTCCTCGTAATATTATGTTCCTCAAGATACGTGTGCTGTGATTTTATAATTTCATCTAGTACCATTGTAATCCGTGGCAGAACCTGGAATTAGTGGGTATCCGGATTGTGTCCATAAGCATATAGTTGCAGAAACTCTTTGTATTTATCTCTGCCAAATGAACCAAAATGAAATTGGTGTTTGTATTTTTTTACAGATTTTTTTAAATGGTTGTGTGTTTTACTGTGGCTTGTTGTAATCTGAATTTTGTGTTACTTTCAGGGAGGGCAAAGTAGGAAAGGGTTGACACCATGGAAGGTAAACGAAGAAAATTCGAATTCAACAGGACAAGGAAGTCTAGCTGAGCCTCTGCTTGGTAAGAAACAGTGAGCATTGTGTCGGAATTTTAGGTTGTACTTATGATTTCTAGGAGGGAAATGTTTCATAGTTTTATAGTTGGGTTCATAGTTTCTGTAGACAAAGTTTAAAGAGCTTCAAACAAGGATGTTGTGGTCCCGTTGATTTTAATTTTATAATGGCTGCATTCTATGTGCTCTTGCAGTTGGGGTGTTTACTCCTCACTGAAGTTGTTACATCTTGCACCCAACTACAAGAGTTCAAAGTTCCATTATAAATTAAAGGTGTATGTTTGATGTATGAATATTAGTGTACTGACTCAAAGGACATATCTTTTTTCTTTTTCTTCCTTTTAACATTTTTTTATTAACAAATGATATCATTTGTTTCCTCCAAATAACATTGTTGTTGGGAAGAAGGTTACTTTTTTCCTATGTTTTGATTTTGCCCCTCTGAAATACAAGGTGCTGCGTAGAGCAAACACCTCTTCCTCCGCAATTCATTCCGGATGTAAAAAGAAGTCGTCACCATTCTTTGTACATGTAGTACGAAGATACTGCCCTATATCTGTATGTGATTGATAGAACACTTAATGCAGGGCTATGAACTCAAAACTACTAAATTCTCAAATTGGTTATTCAATCCAATGTTGTATACTTTTTAAAAGAAGCCTTGTTTTGTCTTCAGTGTGTAGCGGACTACAGAAGTCAGTAACATTGACAGTCACTGAAGTTACTTTCTTCGTATGTTGAAGTTCCTTACTTTCTTCGTATGTTGCGTTCTTACATTTTTCTACACAAAAGAATAATTATATACCAATACTTTCTCATTATGAACAATTTTTTTTTTTTTTTTACATATTTATAGTTATAAAATTCAGGTCCAAATAATTTGGACTCCAATCTGCTTAAATCAGCTATCCATTTTTTATTTTTCATTTTTTTTATACATCTAGACAAATTGAATCTGAATCAGATTGAGACTTTGTGATCCGAAAAACCAGATATCTGATATTGTTCATGCAGGCAAGACTTCTCTCAATCACCTATATGTCAGGACATCTGATTTTGCTTATGCATGTGCAGGTAATGTTTTATCAATCATACATATTGGAATATCGCGTTGTATAAGAAACCAAGTGATGAGGGACTTTCCTTTATATTTTTACACTACTTTCTCATGCATGTAAGGTTTCCACTTGGTGCAAATAATTAGAGACAAAGCACATCATCCACAGAAGTGCATACATGTTAATCATGTGTCGACATTTATGTACTTCTCTGAGCATGATGTGCCTCAGCGATTAATAATCACCACATTTACAAAGAAACAACAATGAGTATGCATGGGAAAAGTCCATTGCTCCAGCTATTCAGATTCATATCTACCATTCTTTCAAAAATTCCATAGTGTTCACTGCATTTTCTTGCCAAAAAGTCCGTGCAATAATTTCCAGTAAAGCTGATTACTTTCTGGTTTTGTACTAGAGACCAGCTCTTCAATCAAACAGATAGACGAATGATATGATCGAGTGTTGGCCAGTAAATCCATATTTTCGAAAAAATTTGATAGAAAAAAGAGATAAGTTCATAGTTCGTATCATTCCTATTCCGACATTTCAATACCCAACTATACACTACAGGAAAAAGTGAATCAGACAACGGTTTTCTGCTGTTGTATGAGACCCTTTTATTCCGTTGACTATCAAAACGCTGTCTGATAGAAGATCAGACGACGGGGTTTGGTGCTAATTATAGTATAAATATCAAATACTAAAAACCATTGTTGAATGGAATAATCAAATTTTGGTCATACACAACGCTTTCGAGGAATTGTTTGATATTATAGAATACCGTTGCCTGTTCTGAACGAAGCACATTAACACAACGCTTTCTAGGAATTGTTTGATATTATAGAATACCGTTGCCTGTTCTGAACGAAGCACATTAACACAACGCTTTCTAGGAATTGTTTGATATTATAGAAACCGTTGCTTAATCTGAACGAATCCAAGCACATTAACAACGGTCTTTCTAGGAGTTGGAGTTAAATGCATCGTATTATTGCAAATTTTACAATGGTTTTTCTTTACTTAAATCGTTGTATGAATGGTTTTGGAACAACAGTTTGTATCAAAATTATCCGATTCGCAATTCCCATAACTAAGCATTCGGAAAATACATACAATACAATCCAAAATCAACCATAATACAAAATAAAATTACCACCAATTCACATTACAACCCAAATAAGATTAAATCCGATACAAAGTTTACCAACATAATATTCCACCAACTAAACATTAAATCCATTACAAGTTCATCAACATTGCAACCACCTTAAGAAAATTCGATCCAAAGTTATCCAACAAAAGATTCGAAAACAACTTGACATACTTAAAATGAATGACGCTTCATGAAAAATTTTGCAAAGTCTGTCTTGATTTCGTTGATGTCATCATCAGTGTACTCCAGGTTCGACCTGCGCATCCACTGAAAAAATCTCAAGTAAATCAGTCGTGTTGCAAAACATCCACCATTCACTTGTTTAATCACATGTGTTGCCAGTTAAAAACAATAACAAAAAAATATAATTTCTCACCTTTTCTGCAAAGTTAAGCTCCTTATCGTGACAGATTTCTTTCATGTATCTCATCACGAAAAGGCCACAGTCCTTGTCCATTTTCTGCTCAGGAATTCCCTGAAAGCATTCACATTGTTTAATTATGTGATGGAACAAACATTACTAAATTCACTAAATTACTATTATAAAATCAATATGAAGGATGAAGGACTAATATTAATACCGCCATGTTCTCCCATAAAATTTTTTTCCGGCCAGCCTTCTTCAAATTTTCCTTATACAACTTTATGCCACTGTAAGCAAAACAATAAAAATCAACAAAGGCTGCATTTTCCCCAAATTTACACCCTAAGACTAAATAGGAAAATTTTAAAAGTGGAACTCACTTGTCAACAACCTCTACCCACTCCCCACTTGCAATGCGACGTTTAAGAGGGTCCAGGTGGTAGACTATATCCGCCTCCGGATTCACAACAGTCAATGACCAGTGGTTCCTACGAGTCATGAACAATATAGGAAAAAATAGTTCAACTTAGCATGTGAGAATAACATCAACTATAAGCATAAAACAGATTGTTAATTATTCAACTACATTATAGGGCAATAAAAAATATTACTCACACGTCGTTATATGGCACTAGAAAGTATTGCCCTTTTTTGGCATCAGTGAAACGGTCAGCAAGTGCAAGGGACCTCTTCCTCGCGTTTCCACATCCAAGGGCGCCAACCAAACCTAGATCTACGAATGCTACCATGTCTGCCATCCTATGCCTGATCAAATGTTCTTCCATGAAACTACGAATAAAATTAAACAATAGTTAGCAAAGATTACCATGAGGATATCAACAATATTAACACATAATATAAAACATTTTAAAGAGGATTGTACACTTACTGAATGAAGATGCAAATTACGGAACCACAAATTTCCCCACCAGCGCAAACAACATGTATATCATTTAGGAACATGTATTGCTTCCTGGCATATCCAAAAGCATCTTTGCTCAGTTCAAAACAAACTGCATTGCCCTCTCTCAGAGCATCCTTTGCCCAAATCCACAACCGCTTCAAAGCAGCTGGATACTTTGCACCCATCTCAAGTACGTACTGATCATCAGCATCGAGTTCCACTTGCAAATCCACAATCTTCTTTGACTTCTTACAGTCCTTTTTCTTGGTTTTCTAAAATGAAAATAATATATATAAGAATGCAGTTTGATCAGGATGATTAATTACGAAAAGTTAAATATGCTAGTATAATTACACAAAACTTTACCTTTCGAGTTAAATTAACCTTTGGAGAACTTATTGTCTTCCCTCCCCCAATTAAGTATCTTGGCCACGCAACAAATGTTCCTTTGGCTTGTTGCACAGTGGTTATCTCATCTCCAATCGGGAACGGGATACGAACATCTCCCTGAATTGCTCTAGTGATGGACACTCTAGCATTCTCTTCACCTAGCGGTACAGAATGAATGGTCTGTACCTGTCCTTCAATAACTGGAACATCAACAATCGTTGCATAAGCAACGATGTTGGTCAAGGATCCAACTGCCAGTTGAACTTCCTTGTCTTCCTCCAACACTTCAACCTCCTCCACCCCATCACACTTGTCCACCATCTTCTCTTCCTTTTCATCCTCGGCAACAACAACACAGTTGCCCAAATCAACAGCCAGCTGTATACCATCATCACATTCTAACTTCTTCTTTTCTTCAACATCCATCTGAATACCATCTTCAACACCCAACTTCATGTTCTCTTCGACATCCAACTTCTTTTTCACATTATGAGAGACATTAATCTGTGCCAGCCTCTTCGAATTAGAGCAGCTTGCCTGTTGGGAACCAACAACTGGGATGGCCCCCATCCGAAGAGTTTGTTCAAGTATCTCAGCTTTAAACTTCTGCACTTCCGCTGTCCAATATGCATCTCTCTCTTGAATAAGTTTCGATGCCTCCTCTGCCCAAACTTTTTGTACCCCCTCCTTTATAATGTCCTCAATAGACCTTTCATCAATAGACCCCCTCATTTTTTTCTTCTGCCTTGGAAGATCAAAGTAGACAGCCGGTTTCACATGGATTCCTTTTCCACGCACTCTTCCTCCATGTTCCGGGTTACCCAACACCTTAGCCAAAATATCATTAACACCATCCTCCACCATACTTCCTTCACTTATTACTTCCTTCTTCATCTTCTCCTAAAAAAAGGTCAAAATGGAAGTAGTTAGTAAATCAGATAATCTTGATGAATAATTTTTAAATAAATACAAATCAATAACTTACTATTTCCTCTGCTTTTTCTCTGACCTCGTCGCTTTTAAAATTTCCAAATTTGTCCTTTCTAGCAAGGACCCATGATGTTGATCGATCATTTGATATATCTGGATGAGATTCGGCCTACACGTACAAAAAGATATACTTATCAGGTTCCATGAAATAAATTATATGTCAAAGTATACTTATCAGGTTCCATGATCACTAACCCATTTAATCTCCTTGTTCGCATAGCCTCTACGAGACATGAGATGAGGATAACGATTCTTCGACCGAATGACTACTTGTTTGTCATGCTTTGCCTTCAAAAAAATAACAGGGAGACTATTATAACAGGTAGATAAATGTTCTAAAACAATTTTGTACATCAGTATCTATCTCATGAACTTACTAGAAACTCCTCCGATGTACGATCAGCAACAAAAAGATCCCAATGAGACTGTTCAATGAACGAATAATCTGCTGGAGGATAAGCAAGCATTACAGGATCCTCACGATATGGAAGAACATAATTCGTTGTTAAGCGAGACTTAAACTCCCTCCATCTTGCTCCAGCGGACTGTAATACCAACTTCTTCGCCGATGATGGTATAGTAAAAGCCATCTACACACATAAGATAAAATCAATGAACAGTCAATGTATAAAATCAATGTACAGTCAATGTATAAAATCGATGTACAAGAAATAAACAACCAGTTACCTTTATGCATTCCCAGAGCTTCTTCTTTGTCTCTTTCGGCACTTGCAGCCAACTATCATGCCAGATTGGGGCTTTGGTTCTTGCTAGAACCCCAATGTATGATTGCATCTCTGCGGCTTCGTCTCCAAAAGGCTCACCTTTATCATTGAACGACACTATAGGCTTAATCCCCTTTATCTTTTGTTGCACTATTCTGTGCATTGTGACACAGCCACGATTGAGCAATTTTAGTCCTTGATGGTTAGGTTGCACCGCAATCTCCTTTCCTTTATCTTTTTGTTTTCTTTTCTTTGACAACGATTTTTTCAAGTTGCCTGAGATCGCCTTCCTTTTCCTGGATTGCGGGGAAGAACATGATGGTCCAGGGAGATCAACTAGCACAGGGTTTCGTATTGGGGCAGACTGTGTGTGCCCTCTTGGACTCGTGCGCATCTTCAATGCGGGACTACGCACTGGACTCTTTGAGTGAACCATAATCTATATAAAGAAATTAGTCATATACATAACACAACTTAATCATAAACATTCATATGTGATACAAAATACATGACAAAATAGCTAACAGAATCAGGGTAATTAAAGATCTACAAAGAATCAAATGATGGATTAAAGAAATAAATGATGGATTAAAGATTGAACTAAAAGATTAAATCAAAACCCTAGTCCACGTTTTACTTGTACATGCATCAACAAAACTGAAAGATTAAGTAACAAAGAACATAAATCAAAATAAACGAGAGAGATACCGACGGTTTTGATGTGCGAATTGAAGCCGATGGTCAATGGTTTTGATGTGCGAATTGAACGGTGAACGGAGAACGGAGGGTTTTGCCTAGAGCGTATGGAGAGAGAGCTAGAGTGTGTCCAGATTAATTAGTTTCGAGATTGAGAATATTAAGGGGACAGTTAAAAGGGAAAAAGTGTATTAAAGGGTAAAAGAGTTTGACCAAGTTGGATAAAGATGGTTTTGATGGGATCACGGCTGTGTTTACGGGGGAAAAATCCCGCCTCTTCTTAATTTACATATTGTTTTTTACAAAAATATTTTTAATAATCAAGTTTAATTTCAATTGATTTAATAGTTTTTATTTTTAGAAGCGTACTTTAGCGAGATTAATGTTATAAAGTCGTATTTCGAATATTCGTAATTTTTTTAAAACAATTTCATATTCCTAAAATCACTAGGTGGCCACATCCGCACGGTCGGATCGTTGAGAAAATGATTTTAAAAAATGGTTTGTTAAGCGGGTTGTAATCGCGTTTGAAGCATGCGTACTTTAGCGAGATTAATGTTATAAAGTCGTACTTCGAATATTCGTAATTTTTTTAAAAAAATTCCATATTCCTAAAATCACTAGGTGGCCACATCCGCACGGTCGGATCGTCGAGAAAATGATTTTAAAAAATGGTTTGTTAAGCGGGTTGTACTCGCGTTTGAAGCATGCGTACTTTAGCGAGATTAATGTTATAAAATCGTACTTCGAATATTCGTAATTTTTTAAAAAAAATTCCATATTCCTAAAATCACTAGGTGGCCACATCCGCACGGTCGGATCGTCGAGAAAATGATTTAAAAAAATGGTTTGTTAAGCGGGTTGTACTCTCGTTTGAAGCACGCGTACTTTAGCGAGATTAATGTTATAAAGTCGTACTTCGAATATTCGTAATTTTTTAAAAAAAATTCCATATTCCTAAAATCACTAGGTGGCCACATCCGCACGGTCGGATCGTCGAGAAAATGATTTAAAAAAATGGTTTGTTAAGCGGGTTGTACTCTCGTTTGAAGAATGCGTACTTTAGCGAGATTAATGTTATAAAGTCGTACTTCGAATATTCGTAATTTTTTTAAAAAAATTCCATATTCCTAAAATCACTAGGTGGCCACATCCGCATGGTCGGATCGTCGAGAAAATGATTTAAAAAAATGGTTTGTTAAGCGGGTTGTACTCTCGTTTGAAGCATGCGTACTTTAGCGAGATTAATGTTATAAAGTCGTACTTCGAATATTCGTAATTTTTAAAAAAAAATTCCTTATTCCTAAAATCACTAGGTGGCCACATCCGCACGGTCGGATCGTCGAGAAAATGATTTAAAAAAATGGTTTGTTAAGCGGGTTGTACTCTCGTTTGAAGCATGCGTACTTTAGCGAGATTAATGTTATAAAATCGTACTTCGAATATTTATAATTTTTAAAAAAAAATTCCATATTCCTAAAATCACTAGGAATATTCCTAAAATCGTAATTTTTTTAAAACAATTCCATATTCCATATTTGTACTCTAGTTTGAAGCATTATATATAATTTAAGAAATATAAATATTTTAGTAATTTACATATTTTAGTCTACTTTCCCTCTTTCCCTTCCCGAAATATTCAACACTTTCCCTCTTTCCCTTCCCGAAATATTCAGCACTTTCCCTCTTTCCCTCTTTCATTTTTCAGTCTACTTTCCCTCTTTCATTTCTCAATCTACTTTCCTTTTTCTCCCTTTCGCAACCGCACACACTCTCCCTCAGTCGATTCAATCAAAACCAGAGTAGGTATTCATTGATTTAGTATATATAATCGAAAAACAAGTTAATCGAATCGAAACCCTAGCTTTCAAAAAGCCAATCAAGCTTTCAAGGTTTTCTCGCAGCCAAGTTTTGTCAGGTCACGCTCTGTTCCTAGTTTTTCATTTGTTGTTGTTGTCAGGTGCAATTTGCCGTTGTTTAATTTATTTTGTGGTTCATTTGGCTGTTAATTTATTTGCTTGGTTCATTTGGCTGTTAATTTATTTGCTTTTGTTAATGAATTTAGTGAATTTACTCCGTCTCACTTTTGATTCAATTCACCGCAAAACACCTTGTGTTTCAATTAAATTCACGTTTTCATTCCCATTAAACGGGTTAAAATCTCATGAAGCTATTAATTGGTCATTTTGCTATTGTTAGTGAATTTAGTCATAGTGTGCCTTGCTGGCGACTCTCAATTTATTGAATTTTGTTGTTGGCCATTTGTTGCAGAATTGCAGCATAATTTGGATATCTTAAACGGGTTAAATTCAATTTACTGAATTTGAATTTAGTCATAATGGATAGAGCTTGGTTGAGGGTTGATAGAAGAACAAGAGAGTTTCAATTAGGAGTGGAAGAGTTGTTGATGTTTGCATTTGAGAACGGGAGAGATGAAAACAAAATATCTTATCCATGTTTAAAATGTGTGCACAGCAAAAACTGGAACGCGCGGACAGTTAGGGACCATCTCTTTCTGAATGGTATTGATCCAACCTATACAAACTGGATATGGCACGGTGAGTCAAATCCAGTGGAGAGTTCTAGTGCTTCTGAAACCAACACCTCAGAATCTGTGCATCAACACCCCCACTTCAGAAGAAGACGATGTTGATTCTTCTCATTTATATAACCATGTTCAAGGTGAACATATACCCCTTTATCCAGACTGTGAGAGTTTTACTAAGTTAGAAGCTTTAGTAAGGTTGTATAGCTTGAAAGCAAAGCATGGCATGTCCGATTCTTGCTTCTCCGATATTCTCCTTTTGCTTGGGTCTATGCTTCCAGCGGGCAACACTATCCCTTCTACCTTCGGGGAAGCCAAGACAACTTTATGTGCTTTAGGAATGGAGTATGAAAAAATACATGTATGCCCAAATGATTGTCTCTTATATCGGGGCCAGAGAGATGAAGACGAGACAGTTTGCCGCATATGCCAGGCCTCAAGATGGAAATTGAACAAGCAAGGAGTTGAAATGGAAGGGGTTCCCGCGAAGGTTTTATGGTACTTTCCGTTGATACCACGGTTGAGGGCTTTGTTTAATTCAAGTAAGACTGCAAAGGACTTAACTTGGCACGACAGTGGAAGACAAAAGGATGGTAAATTGAGACATCCGGCAGACGCACAAACATGGAAGGAAGTGGACCAGAAGTGGCCAGAGTTTGCTTCAGATTCGAGGAACCTTAGGTTAGCTCTATCTGCCGATGGATTCAATCCTTTCGGTGGTGTATCAACTGAGTACTCGTGTTGGCCGGTTTTGCTATCGATTTATAACCTCCCACCATGGCTTTGTATGAAGCGAAAGTACATTATGTTAAGTTTGTTGATATCCGGACCAACTCAACCGGGGAATGATATTGATGTCTTCCTTCTGCCACTTATAGAAGATCTGCAGAGTTTGTGGCAGGGAAAACAAGTGTATGACGCATATAAGAAGGAGTACTTCGTTCTAAGAGCCATTTTGTTATGGACAATCAGTGATTATCCTGCACTAGGCAATTTGTCGGGCAACATCATTAAAGGGTATAATGCTTGTACTGTATGTGTTGATCAAACAAAAGCTACCAGGCTTAAACATTATGGTAAGACGGTTATAATGAGGCATCGGAGGTGGTTGCCCCGTCATCATCCATATCGAAGGCAAAATCTAGATTTTGATAACACCGTAGAGAAGCAATCTGCTCCTGTTCCGTTAACTGGAGAGGAGGTTCTTGAAAGGCTACAACCTCTAAAGGGCCATGTCTTTGGAAAGACACAACGCCAGCCTCGATGGAAGAAAGGTGATGCTCGACCTATTTGGAAGAAAATTTCTATATTCTTCCAACTCGAGTATTGGAAATTTCTCCCGGTTAGGCATGTCCTTGATATGATGCATATCGAGAAAAATATATGCGAGGCTTTAACGGGTACCTTGTTAAATATACCAGGGAAGACAAAAGACAGGGAATCTATCCAACTTGATATGGCTGAAATGGGGATCAGAACAGAGCTAAGGCCAAAAAATCCAGGAAAGAAAGAGAAGTTGTCGATGACTTCTTGGAACTTATTGCATACTGAAAAGAAGATTGTCTGCTCATCCTTACTTGGAATGAAGTTACATGAGGGCTTCTGTTCAAACATTAAGGGTCTAGTATCGATGGAAAATCTTCGCCTTGCTGGAATGAAATCTCATGACTGTCATACAATTTTGCATCACTTGCTCCCCATTTCCATTCGGTCAGTACTGCATAAACAGGTCAGGTACGCTATCATTCGGTTTTGCCAATTCTTTAAAGCAATTTGCAGTAAAGTAATTGAGGTCGATAATTTCGAAAAACTTCAATCGCACTTGGTAGAAACCTTATGCAAGCTAGAAAAATACCTCCCACCTTCCATATTTGATGTAATGTTCCATCTTTCACTTCATCTTGTGAGAGAAGTTGAGCTTTGCGGTCCAGTCTTCCTTTGATGGATGTATCCTTTTGAGAGATATATGAAGACATTCAAGGCATATGTAAGGAATCGGGCTCGTCCAGAAGGTTGCATCGCTGAGGCATATGTTGCAGAAGAGGCTATTAACTATTTGGAGAACTTGAAAGAAGCTACTGTTGGACTGCCCAAAAATATCCGGCATAAGAACGGAAAAAGTAGGCCCTTATCTGGTGCAACAATGATAACACCGAGCAGCAATGACCTACACCTAGCACATTTGTGTCTTCTCCATAATAGTAATGTTGTAAGGCCATATTTTGAGTAAGCAACTCTATTACTTTTCTTATGTCTTATTTTCTGCAGTTCTGATTTTTCTTATGTCTTATTTTCTGCATTTCTTAATTTTTCTGTCTTATTTTTCTTATGTCTTATGACGTGTAGTCAACACATGGCTGATTTAATGACAAGATATCCACAACATAAAAGCGATGAAGTGTGGCTAAAGAACAAGGAAAATGAAAACTTCCCTAAATGGTTTCAACATAAGGTACTGTACTCTACCATGCCATTGTACAAATTGCAGAAAATATTTTGAGATTATGATGTGTTTTAGGATTGTTACCATGTAGAATAATTCTGCTACCATTAAGTATTGCCAGGTTGCAGCAGAATTGCTTGTTGAAAATAATCAGTTGAATACGGAGTTAGTGTGGATTGCAGCAGGCCCCAACAAATGCGTGCCTACATTCAGTGGCTACAGAATCAATGGTGTTACGTATAGCACCAAAGATCGTGATGATCAACGTCAAGTTCAGTGCAGCGGTGTCTCCGTAGATGCCGATACAATGGTTGTGCACCAAAAGGATAAAAACATTCAACGTACATCATATACGTATTATGAAGTTATTTGCTCTATATGGGAGTTGGACTATAACAAATTTAGGGTCCCTGTTTTTCGTTGCAATTGGGTGGATACAAATAAAGGGATAAAGGTTGATGACTTGGGGTATACATTAGTTAATTTAAATAAGTTAGGCTTTTTAAATGATCCATTTGTGTTAGGAAATCATGTTAATCAAGTTTGTTATATTGTTGATCCTCTTGACAAATTTTGGTCAGTGGTGTTGAAATTACCTAGTAAGGCATACCATGAGGATAGTGACGATGAAAAGGTGGGATCGGTTGAAATTGAACTTGAGAATGAGATGGATGTCACAATGTTTCCCAGTGTTGATGTAGAGGAAGAAAGTACTAGTTACATTCGAGAAGAAGAATGGATTCAACTTCCATGATGTATTAATTTAGTTTGTTTTACATTGAATTTATTTGATATGGTTTGTTGATAAACCAGTGTTGGTAAGATTGATCTTGGTTGTATTTATTCTGCATGTTCTGTTGGGGTGATCATCATGATCTTGGTTGTATTTATTCTGCATGTTCTGTTGGGGTGATCATCATGTACTGTTCTTTTTTTTTTTTTTAACATAGTCTACTTTCAAACAACGGTTTTCAACAATTGTATAAAGGTTTCTAACAACCCGTTGTATGTCTTGGGTTGTTATACCGTTTGCCCTGTTTTCTACTTGCCATGTTTTCCTTCTATTACATTATGTGCCCTGTTTTTAGTTTTTTTTCGAAAATATGCTGTATAAGTGGCAACAGTTTTTAGGCATTGTTTATGTCCATGTGAAACAACAGTTTCACATTGTCTATGTCCATTTGAAACAACGGTTTTATTTTATAGAAAACAATTGTCTACTACTATCTGAGACAACATGTTTTTAGTTTCGGAAAACCCATTGTGTGCTTGTGTGTCTGACAACGGGTTTTTAAGCATTAAACAACAGTTTAGTTTTTGTGAAAAACCATTGTCCATGTAGTTACACAACGGTTTTTTGAGTTTCACAAATATCAGTTGTATGAGTTTTTCGGACCATGCTTTTTCGGTAATCCGTTGTCTATAAAGTGTTGTCTGATTCATATTCTGGTGTAGTGATAATCCAAAGACCTCCTTACAATAAGAATGATATGTGGTCGGTTCCCGGCAGACTATTCTTGACAATATGTGAGTAACATGATGTGGCTCCTGCCTCCTAAGACTATCTACATAACAATGGTTTAAAAGGAGCAACGTTGGTTGTTAAGATGCTAGGAAAGGATGCATGAAATTTTTATAAACTACAAATAATGAAATAAACAACACTAAATTTATAAATGTAATTAGTGATTTTGCTCCAATTAAAACTAAAATAATTTTTAAGGAAGGCGTTAGAACCTTCGTGTTCATAATAATTGTGAAAATAATGGGGGTGACAGGTAATTACCTGAGTTCTTTGCTGTTGATCGAACGTGAGCCTTTCGAGCTCTGATATCATGTTAAGTAAGCAGTCGATCACATTAAACTGATTACTTAACACAACTTAGTGGGGTAAAAAAAAATTCTATCAAAGCATGTCGAAATTTTGTTTTTAACATATTTTTTGTAAATCCAACTATTTCATGCATTTAAAAAATATAACTGTTCCTGTCATACGGATTTATGTACATAAACCTTTTCTTAACATGTTGTAGGTTTAACGTCAAAAAACAAAACATGTTAGGAGAAATGATAACGGAATTTTTTTCCCACTTTCATTAGAGGAACTAGTTTCTACTTTCTACAATGGTGGTGGCTATAGGTTAAAATTGCAAATTATTATAACATCAACATACAAACAATATCAGTTACTGTTCATCCATCTCCTTTGAGTCAGAAACTTTAAAGATACTAATACAATTGTATGAAATGGAAAAGTTTCCAGGCTGCCTCATAGCTCCAAAAACTACTCATCTACAATCTTTCAGTCAGAACCTCTACAATTCTCATGTATAATATTGTACAGTTACAAACTGTAAAACTAATAAAAACTAAACTATAGAAATGACAGTACAAATGTAATAAGAACTAAAAGATTAAACTAATAAAAAGTAAACTATAGAGATGACAGTACAAATGTAATAAGAACTAAAAGAAGAAGAAAAAATCCAGGCCTCCTGACAGATGCAGACACTAGTTTCTTCAAGAGTACTTGTCCCAACATAAAAGCATACTTATGCACTGCCTCATAATATATAGTTTTCCTCTCTGTTGTCTCACAAATCTCTTCCACTTCGAAAATCTCTTTACCAATCTTCCCATACTTCTGTTTAGCCCAACACCAATGCAATCCCACTTCTGCAGACCAAGTCTAAAAAGCCTTATTTATATACACTTATATGTAGGTAATATGTCTGAGGAACAAGCCATACAGAATCTCAAGTAGAGTGTAATCCTTGGCATAGGGTCCATTTGTTCCTTCACTAAGCATCACTATCACGTGTAAGCGTGCTATTTGGCTCTCTTTGAATGCATATTAGTTCATCTCATTGCCTTTCATAACTTCCTAACCAAGCTTGAATCTTGCTTAAATCCAAGACATAAACCTTATCTTCCATGCTCAACAACCCTACATCATAGTCTTTTATTGGACACATTTTCATTTCTTTTTCGAAACACTCACGCTCACAAAAACATGGATATGGTGCATGGTGGTCCTCAACTTTCAAAACAACCTGTTTAAGTGACCCAAATTAACAAGAACCATACATGAGTTTTATTTAAGACCACTTCTAATAAAGATCTTTACATGACAGATTGTTATAGTCACACAAGTACTTGATATTTCTTTTTCATATAATAGTCAATTAAAATGCCTGGGAAACAAGGAGGGCTGCTAATTGTCTGAGGATAAGATCTCTAGTACTGTTCTTTAAATCTCCGTGGACCTTTAATGCGCTATTTATATTGGCTTGATTAATAATTTAGTTTAAAATAATATGGCAAAAAAGGGGTTTCGGCCCTATAAACTGAGTTAGTCGCCATCTATCATAACGCGGAGTTGGTCTTTAGTGGTAGACATTAAAGAGAAGGGGTTCCAAAGTGTACTATGGTGACTTCTTGATTTCGAATGTAATGTATAATTGAAGTTAAACGAACAAACTGAAATCAAGAGCGCATGTGGGAGAGACAGGTTTCGGATTTCACCAACTCCAACAAATGGACTGCATCTGCTTTCCCACAGAGAAACAAGATCAAGTGAAGGAGACAGAAACTTTTTAATGGCAGACAGCATATACAAAAGCATTTAACGAAAGAAACTTCAAGCATCTGCAGAATTAACAAAAGAAACCTTGACACTTTTTCCAAATCCATTCGACTAAATAAATTCTTGGCACAAAAATTTGAGAAAATAAAATGTACTGGGAAGTATTGGGCCATTTCGGCATTTTTGCTGTCCCAACTCATTTTGTCAAGTAGATATATCAATCATTGCAATGTTCAGTATTTCATAATTCTTGATAGAGTTCCCTGGAATGGGGTTTTAATTTTTTGAAAGGGGTATAAATGGACTCAGGGCATCTGCAAGTTGACTATTCAGAACAATTTTTTTTTTTAAAAAAAGTTCCAAGAAATGCTCCGGGTCGAATTAATTTTACCATCATCAAAGCTCTCCATTTGTCTTACATTCACATCATGGTATCAAAAACTGAGAACATAAAAGATGGAATAAAGAAAAAAAAAAACCTATGACAACATCTCAGGAGTATTTAATTTATCAGAGAATTGTTCAAGTCTCAATGCAACTTTCAGTTTGTCTGCTTACATAGATAATGGCATGCACAGAATAATTGCGATGGATCATGCAGTGCATAAAATGCAACTTAAGCGAAAAACATCATAGTAATGCTTTCACTCAAATTAATTTCTAGATACTTAGTACTAAAATCATTAGCTCATCTGATGTTCCTACTAATTACCTCCCTTATCAATTTTAGGCTACATTTAGAACAGGGGTGGCCTGCTGAAAGAGTTCCGGGGGTAAATATTGAAAACACATCCACACCTGCATCAAACAAAGGTAATTGATCAAGAAACAATCATATAAATCAGCAAAAAACAAAGTAACTATTCCCACTAAATTTTACAGTGATGATCGTGAAATAGGCCACAGGAGGCACAAAGTTTGCAAAGTGGCTGTCATATTGTTATACAATTGCATCAAACAAAAGCTCATGTGGAAATCCTGGATTCCTGGACTATAATACTAGTTAATTAAGCATATCTTTTGAAGCATTCACATTGTTCAAAAACCAAATTTAGCATTTTTTTTTTTTGAAGCATTCCATAATCCTATCATGTACAATGCCTGAACGATTTATATCTAGAAATAAACAATACCTGCACCGAACAATACTGCAACCAGTATACTTATCGATATAGAACCCGCATTTGGGACACCTATTCCACTTACACTTCTTTGCAAGCCCCATTAACATAATATCTTCAGCTTCCCTCTCATTCTCATTCAAACTTTGAAACTCCTTACAATCCATCTCCAAATGCCAGGGAACTTTACATTGCGCACAGAAATCTCTTTCACAATACTGACAATTTGACAAAGCAACCATCATCCCATCATCATTAATCAACATAGCAGAGCAATCTTTATACGGGCAATAAAACTTCTGTGAATCAAGAATCACCGCCTCACATAACGCCATACCCCATCTATCAAACACTTCACGGGGCAAAATCAAACGACAATCCTCAGGCTCTAACAACCCCAAGCAACCAAAAACGGGACAAGTGATTTGAGTAATGTTGTCTTGAAGCTTACTCCCAATGTACTTACGAATACAATCAGTACAATACGAATGTGTACATCCATTAATTGAGAAAAACTCATTAGACAACTTTTCATCTACACATATTTCACACACCAACTTACTACCTGATTGCGTATTAGATGACTCGCCAAGCTCAAAAATAGAGTTTTTAGTCATTCGACGACGAGGGTTATAATTTCGGAAGGAAAATGAGTCAAGAACTTGTACTTCTTCATCAGGGGTTTCTCGAATTTCATGAGAAAGGTCACTAAAGATGCGCTTCTTGGAGTCTCTCTTTTCCATTGACTGACAGTAGCTTTCAACTGAAATAGCCTCTTCTTTATTGGCTCCGGACGCCGGTTGTTTCGTTGGTCTGCCTTGAATAGAGATGGAGGCGTGATCGTCATCATCGTCAGGGATTTCAACAATCTCCACTGCCTTACCCTTCGTCCCCATATAAAAAATGACGAGTATACAGTGTCTTGGAAGTTGTTTTTCATCAACAAGAGCGCTTTAGATAGAGCTCAAAAACAACCTCATAATCACAAAAGATATGCAAAGATAATTACAAATAATTAACAGGATATGTGAAGATAATTTATACAAATAATAAACAGGATATGTGAAGATAATTTACAAATATCAAACAAGATATGCACTATTAACCTGGAAAGATATCGTGATTAGCAAGGTAATGACTTGTAATTAGCAATTAGAAACCCATCAAGCACTTCATAATTTCCAATACTTCAGCAAAAATCGGGGACATTGTAATCTTGATATTTAGCACTTTTTTCAGGCACTTTCTTGATCTCATCTAACTTCTTACATTCACTGTATACCATAACATTCACAGTGGTTATGATATAAAGTTCTTGCGAAACAATAAAATTATATGATTAAATTTACGAAAGATGACACTAAATAAGAAAAATCTTAAAATTCAATTCATTCTTGTTTGTACTATGTTCAAAATCTGCTAGACAAGCGTCCACTGAAGTACTATATATTTAAACAGGATATTCACATTTTAAGATGGAGCCCCTACTAACACGACTAACAACACCAAGGTACATTAGCTTAGCAAAACATTCACATCAAGCTAAGCTTATATTTACAAACCAACATTCAGGGCCTTTCTTTCAAACCCAGTGCATAGTTAATACATGCCTCATCCTACAACATCCTTACCTGACAGACAACTCATTCTAACAATACGTCAATCATGACACATTTAAAAAACCATTTTTAAACAAAATTGTCAAATGCTTTTTGTCTAGTGAAATTGGTATGATAATCATAGCTAGCCCATCACGCTCTTGAAAAACCAACAAACTGACCCTCAGTTGCAAATTTATCGAAATAGACGGTCATGATTGTCTTAATACAAGTAGCACTGCTACTGCCTACTGGAAAGTGTCGCCTGATATTAACACTGACCCTAATAACTATTACCCTAAATATATAGTTAGGATAGGACAGTAAATTTTTAATGCTTCCAACAGATAGAGAGAACAAATTTGGCCATTAGAAGTCTTCGTCCAGCTTGAAGACAAAGTTCTCGGTCCCACTTTGTAAATTTGACATAATGGAAGCCTTCTGATAATCGCCCACCCTTCTCTCGAAAAAGTTGGCTTTTCCTCTGCTCACAAAAGCAAGCAAACAAACAATGACATGTTAGACCTTTGAACAGTCAAAATAACCATGATAGTGGCTCAATCGCCCTTGAAAATGATTTGGAGGCCAAAAGACATAGATACTATGCAAACATTTCGAAAAATCCTATATATTATTAAGTCCCACCCCAGAAAATGAGGACAAAGGCGATGAACTGTAGGTATTAACTTCAGTAGTACTTTTAAAATATAGTAACCAATAGCACTTTAAACTTATAATCAGTTTCCATCGAATACTTACTGTAAAGAGATAAATTCCATCCAGTCAAAGGGATTTTCTACATTGTATTGCCTCTCGTACCCTAAGGCTACCTGAAAGAGAATTATTATACATCACCTTTAGCTGATAAAAAACAAAAGTATAACTTGGAGGCAGAGAAGCAGATAGGCAGGCCTTACCAACAATCTGTCAGCAACGAATTTTATATATTGGCTCATCAGTGTTGCATTCATGCCAATCAAAGCGCATGGAAGGGCCTCACAAACAAATTGACACTCTATTTCTACAGCTTCAGTAACAATCTGACGAACTTTTTGTGATTGCAGTCGCTTTTTCAGTAAACTACATGAAAAAGTATAAAATAAAAAAATGTTCCTAAACACTTCTTTTAGCCACAATGATGGGCAAGCTTCAACATTTGAAGAGACGTGTATCTTATAGAAAAATGCTAATGAAATACAATAAGACCTCATATATTAAGCTTTCAAGAAAATTAAACCTGTATAGACTGCAAGCAAAGTCACAATGAAGACCCTCATCTCTTGAAATGAGTTCATTTGAGAATGTCAACCCTGGCATCAATCCTCTCTTTTTCAGCCAAAAGATGGAACAAAAGCTGAGAAGAATAAGATGGTGATAACTAGCAAGTTGCAATTTCATGAGGAAAACAAAGAAGCATAACTTCCGTATCGTGAAGGACATATAACTAGAAGACTCAGAAAACAAGTTTACCTTCCTGAAAAAAATATTCCTTCAACACATGCAAAAGCAACAAGTCTTTCCGCAAAAGATGTAGAACTGTGTGAGAATATTATGATTAGCTTATAACAGTTAGTGCCAAATAGTGTATTCAGTTAGAATAAACACTATCTGCCTAAAGAATCAATATCCAGAATCCATGTTCAGTTAGTTTAAGAGTTTGCATTAAACGACATTTTTGCTGACATTGCATTACTATTTGCCTAAAGATTTTATTCAAACTGATCATTAACCGAGTTTCTTTTTTGAAGACATGACTTGCTTTTATTACTCAAGGAAGAGAGAGGGAGGGGGATGTTGGCGTGAGCTGTAAAGTAGAGACATAGATAAGAGATTTCAGGAGATCCCGTAAACAAGGGAATTGGCATGTTTCTAGGAGTAATTAGTGGGCTTAAATATAGGAGTAATTAGTGGGCATAAATACAGTGTAATCTTTATATATAGTACATGTAACACAACCAGTTGAATATACAAGAAAACCTCTTTTAGACATGGTATCAGAGCCTGTAAGAGTCCTGGCTTTCTGTATCACCTAACACCTTCAACTAATAGCCATCACCTTCACCCTCTCGTTTCCGCTATCATGGCAGATCTCAATACTCAGATCAGCACACCAAACACACCCGAGACATCCAACATATCTGAATCTATCCTTGAATTAACTACCAGGATGACTGAGGCTTTGAACAGAACCCAGGCTCCTACAATAACCACTGAAACTTCCGCTGCTCCAATTGGCATAAAGCTGGACGGCTCAAACTATGCCTTATGGTCCCAGGTTGTCGAAATGTATATCTCTGGAAAAGATAAACTGGGATATATAAATGGTGAGTTTCCTAAACCATCACAAACTGATTCTTCTTTTCGCAAGTGGCGCACTGACAACGCCATTGTCAAAGGATGGCTGATCAATTCTATGAATCCTTCCTTGATCGGCAATTTTATTCGCTTTCCCACGGCAAAAGCAGTATGGGATTCAATAGCCACTACTTTCTTTGATGGTAGTGATACATCACAGGTGTATGACTTGCGACGCCGTGTGACTCGCATGAAACAAGGCACTGGCTCTATTGAAAAATACTACACTGATCTACAAGGCTTATGGCGTGAGATAGATTTTCGTCGGCCGAATCCCATGGAATATGCTGCTGATATTCAACATTATAATCGACTTCTCCAGGAAGATCGTGTGTATGTCTTCCTAGATGGTCTTGACGACCGGCTCGATAAGATACGTGGGGATGTCTTACAAATGAACCCATTTCCTATGCTTGAACAGGCATATGCACACGTTCGACGGGAGGCCATCAGACAACAAGTAATGACTAGTCAGGATACTGATGTAACCCATGGGGCTGTTTTGGCTTCTAAAAGTCTCACTCTGGGCAACTCTGTTCGTGGAAAATTTGCAAAGACACGCAGCTCTACCGAGGTTATCAAATGCTCTCATTGTGGTAACCAAAGACACAGCCGAGAAAATTGCTTTCAGTTGAATGGATACCCTGAATGGTGGAATGATCTTCAAGCCCGTAAACGCCGTGATACAACTGCAATTAATGAAAACCCAGGAAAAGTAGCTGTTGCCGCTGCCCAGCCCCACCTCTCTCTCATACCCGCTGAAATTTCTGAAACTGACTCTCCGAACTTGAATTCAGATATATCTAGCCATGTAAATTTTACTTCTCACAGTGATGAGAAACTTCATACATGGCTCTTAGACTCCGGAGCCACGGATCATATGACTTTTGATGCTAAAGATTTCTCTCATACCTCTCTTCCACGCCGCAAAAGTATAGCTAATGCCAATGGTGCTATTTCCCCAGTCACAGGAGCAGGCGTTGTAAATCTATCCCCATCATCGCATCTAACCAACACTTTACTTGTTCCATCTCTTTCACACAAATTATTGTCTGTTAGTCAAATTACTGCAGATTTAGGGTGTGTAGTGCTAATATATCCAGATTTTTGTCTTCTTCAGGATATTCACACAAAGGAGATAATTGGGAGTGGTACTAAGAGAGGGGGATTATATTATATGGATGACTTCAGTATCGGTCAGGCACATCATATGCATCATCCGCACACTGTTCAAGAGAAACAACTTTGGCTTTGGCATCGACGCTTAGGTCATCCATCATTTCCGTATTTGAAGCATGTTTTTCCAGGTTTATTTTCGCATCAGTATTCTGATTTGAAATGCGACACTTGTATTTTGGCTAAGAGCCATAAAGCTACTTACCCTTTGAGCATGAGTAAAAGTACGATTCCATTTTCATTAATCCATTCAGATGTATGGGGCCCTTCACCTATTACTAATATGTCTGGTTTCCGTTGGTTTGTCATATTTGTGGATGATTTTTCTCGTATGACATGGCTCTACTTAATGAAACACAAAGATGAGGTGTTTCCTATCTTTAAAAAATTTCATGCTATGATCAGTACTCAATATCATACAAACATAAAAGTCTTGCGCTCAGACAATGGTGGTGAATATGTCAATAAGCAATTTCAATCTTACTTTAATCAACATGGATTAATACATGAAACTTCATGCTCACACACACCTCAACAGAACGGAATTGCAGAGAGAAAGAATAGACATACTCTAGAGACTACACGTGCTCTTCTTCTTAGCGCTCATATGCCCAAACGTTTTTGGCCGGATGCTATCTCTACTGCAGTTTATCTTCTCAACCGGATGCCATCCAAGGTGCTGTCCTTCAAAACTCCACTTCAATATCTATCTACACATGTGTCCCTTCCCACCGCCTTGATGTTACCTCCTCGGGTTTTTGGGTGTGTGGCATATGTACATCTCCATAAGGACCAACGCACTAAGCTTGACCCCTGTGCAATACGGTGTGTTTTTTTGGGCTACGGAGTACATCAAAAAGGGTACCGATGTTATGATCCCACCACTCGACGGCTGTATGTGACTATGGATGTCCAATTTTTGGAGACTGACATGTTTTTTTCATCACCCAATTCTCCTCTTCAGGAGGAGATGCCTGATGAAGACTTGAATTGGTTGACACATTCAGAATCAGATAAATGGAGTTGTTCTAATCAAGAAGAACTGAATCATGCAAACCAAAGTCATAATCCACAAAATGACAAAGAAGGTGGTCCGAATGAAGATATTAACATAGAGCATGTGATGGATGGTGATTTAAATGATGAGACAAATAGCGCGGAGCATGTGAATGACCCTATATCCCCCCTCTCTGAAGTACCAGCCGAATCATCTCCTGAGAATATTCACGAGGTAAGTACGTCTACTATACCCACATCTATACATAATGATGATATAGATACTCCTCTGCATTATACTTTACCTCCCAGGAACAATCGTGGAAAACCACCTAATAGATACTCTCCAGATTTTGAAGAACGAAGGTAAAAGTATCCGATTGCTAACTATGTGACTACCAAGGGATTAACTGATCCTCTAAAGAAATTTACAAAGGAGCTCTCAATGTGTCACATTCCCGCTAGTGTTCAAGAGGCACTAACAGATCCACTATGGACCCGAGCTATGGAAGAAGAAATGGAGGCACTATTAAAGAATGATACATGGGATCTCGTTCCTTTACCTAAAGGAAAGAAAACAGTGGGTTGTAGGTGGGTGTTTTCTGTTAAACACAAAGCAGATGGATCTATTGAACGATACAAAGCGAGACTGGTAGCAAAGGGATATACGCAGACATACGGAGTTGATTATCACGAGACGTTTGCACCGGTAGCTAAACTTAATACAGTTAGAGTATTATTGTCCCTTGCAGCAAACTTGGACTGGCCTTTACATCAATACGATGTAAAGAACGCTTTCCTTCATGGCAATATTGAAGAGGAGGTTTATATGGATGTTCCTCCAGGTTACACTGCATCTTCTAATATCAAAGTTGTGTGTAAATTACTACGAGCACTGTACGGCCTAAAACAATCACCACGAGCATGGTTTGGACGACTTACCATGGCAATGAAGAAATATGGATTCAAACAAAGTAGCTCAGATCATACATTATTTTTAAAGCATCGGTTGGGTAAGGTAACTGTTTTGATAGTTTATGTTGATGACATGATCATCACAGGCAATGATGATGAAGAAATTTCTCAGCTTCAGAAGCAATTAGCAAGTGAATTTGAAATGAAGAATCTTGGAGGACTCAAGTATTTTCTGGGAATCGAAGTCGCCAGATCTAAACAAGGTATATTTTTGTCTCAGCGAAAATACATACTAGACTTGCTAGCCGAGACAGGTCTGTTAGAGTGTAGACCTGTGGACACTCCTATTGTTCAGAATCATAGACTTGCAGAATGTCCAGAACAAGTGCCAACTGATAAAGGAAGATATCAAAGGATAGTTGGTAAACTCATTTATCTCTCACATACTCGCCCTGACATAGCATACGCTGTAAGTGTTGTAAGTCAGTTTATGCATAATCCAAGTAAAGATCATATGGAAGCAGTGATTCGCATACTTCGTTATTTAAAGTCATCTCCTAGTAAAGGGCTTATGTTTTCAAAAAATAATGGGCAGTTAAAGGTTGATGGCTATACTGATGCAGATTGGGCAGGTAACATCACTGACAGGAAATCTACTTCAGGATATTTTACTTTTGTTGGAGGAAACCTTGTAACTTGGAGAAGCAAGAAGCAGAAGGTAGTGGCCCTATCAAGTGCTGAAGCTGAATTTAGAGGAATGGCTAAAGGTCTTTGCGAACTTCTTTGGCTGAGAAAGCTACTCACAGAGATTGGTTTTCCTCCTGTTTCCGAGATGAATCTTTTTTGTGACAACAAGTCAGCCATTGCCATTTCCCACAATCCTATTCAACACGATCGTACTAAGCACGTGGAAGTTGATAGACACTTCATCAAAGAAAATCTTGAAGCAAAAATAATCCAATTTCCATTTGTAAGGTCTGAAGATCAGCTGGCAGATATCCTAACAAAAGCTGTGTCCAGTAAAGACTTCAACAACTCACTTGACAAGTTGTGCTTAAGAGATCTCATCGCATCAACTTGAGGGGGAGTGTTGGCGTGAGCTGTAAAGTAGAGACATAGATAAGAGATTTCAGGAGATCCCGTAAACAAGGGAATTGGCATGTTTCTAGGAGTAATTAGTGGGCTTAAATATAGGAGTAATTAGTGGGCATAAATACAGTGTAATCTTTATATATAGTACATGTAACACAACCAGTTGAATATACAAGAAAACCTCTTTTCGACAGGGGAGAGAGGGGGCGAGGGGGGAGATTATTCAATAAGCAGATCAGCAAGCATATCCAACTTAAAATTTCTATTTTCCAATTTGCATCTAATGGGCAAGTCTGACCAAAAAACAATCACCAATCAAGATGCAGCATGAGTTCCTAAAACTGATATAAACGAGTTCCTAAAACTGATATAACCATAATACCATATTCTAGTCCATTACAAAATTATGTTAATACCTTTTGATCCAGTTTAAGGCCCACTGAGCTTTCTGAGCAACACATGGTATACTTTCAATTGCATTAAACAATCTATGCTTCTCCATTGAATCTTTGATATATGTTTCCAGTAATAAGCTGTACATTTCTACAAATATGGCAATTCAATCATATCAAATATCAGATAGCTCATGATTGGGAGAATATCACTGCTTAAATACATACAAAACGCTACCAGAATGTATATTTTCCATAGCAATCTGAAAACCATAGAAAGCTCGAGCCTGTCAAGAGAAACAACAGTTGATGCTAAGCGGGGTTAAAGCGATATCAGCAAATAATGCAATTACCTCCACCTATTGCTATCTGTTTCTATCAAGCACCATCCTTATATTGTACATATAAGATTAATTTAATTCAATTACATACCCTGAGGGTTCGATCATCTCATCAAGAAAGTGGTTAATTACTAAATTTAGTGGCAAATGATAACAGCTCTAGTCTTTCAGCCTCTACAAATATTTTAAAAATCAAGTCACTCACTTCAGGTTTTCACTTCTACATGCAAGTTTCAACTCTCAAGCAACTGAAACCTTTAACATTGTAATATGTGAACTGATATTATATATTTACTAGTTCATATACCAAAATCTCAAGCAAAAAAAGAAAAGAAATTGTAGCGACGTGCGTAATGAATTTTACAATGCTAAATTAGTTTTTTAAAAAAAAGACTTTACAATTAGATCTAACTCAATATATATTCCACCACGAGTCCATGAAAATGAAGCAAATTTCTCATAAAATATATGTTTACAATATATACTCTAAGGTTAAACTAAAGGATTTGCAGTAATTACTGTTCAAATCTTTTTCTGGTATGACATGCTTCAAAGGTGCAATGTTTCAATCTTGCCAGTTTACCTCAGGAATTTGAACATCATTTAAAAATCTTGCAGCCAAATTTTCCAGAACAATCCCATCTGATGCAGCAAAAAAGGCCAAAACATGGCTTATAAAATGTTTCTCAGAAGCAGACAAAGTTTCCCAGTGTTGCACATCCAGAGAAAGATCAACTTCCTCCGCTGAGGCCCAGTCATTGAAATTAGCATAACAATTAAACAAAGGAAATAGAAGGCTCTGCAGTGTTAAACTGGTTTAAAAGCCAAATTTTTCAGTTAAAAAAAATTTGATCAACTCCATGTAGAAAAAAATAAGATGGTTCCCCTGTTACTTTGAGCATTTAGAATCGCCCCATAACAAACTTAGACACACAAAAATATACAGTCAAGTAGATTGCATTTCCATGGGCTACGCAGCTGTAATTATTATCGTTACAGCTGACATTTATAAAAGTATCAGCAATTATTTAATCTAACAATATAACATGGGAATTGATCAATAAGCTCCATAAATTACTATTTAAGCTCCAATTGAGATGTAAATTACATAATGAAAACAAATGTTGGAGCTTAAATAGTAAAATCAGGAGCTCATTTATCAATTTCATATATCAAATGATAATAACATTGCTATTCACTTGATCATTTTCATAAATCACAAGAAGTTCCAGGTCTTCGTCACACAAGCATGCTTCCTTGTGTCAATAGACAACAGAAAAACAAAACACAGTATCAACCTATTTCAGGCAAATATTGCCACTCAAGCTACACAGATTAAAGGACACTACATAGACCAAGTCATAGACTTTTGAAGTTGGTTCAAAAAATGAATTAGCATATGTAAATTTGCACTACCAAGCAGAGTAATACACCTACGTATGTATGAAGCAAATTAGCCAAGCATGTAAAAAAGTATAAATTGCACCAAGGCAGGTTCTTCCATGTATAACTGTAAAAGCAATAACGAATAACTACATAATCACAATTTTTTAGTTCATTTTTGTCAATAGGAACGATTTGGTTTTGGAACCAAATCTTAACATTGGTTTCATAACCTAATAGCCTAGTGTTTTTAAATTGCACTAATAAACCTTAACAAACAACTAGATTAAGCAGAGCCTTGGTCTAAGACTAGGCAAATTAATCAAAATACCACATCATATAACTAATGTCAAGCAGGACGCAGGCAAGGGGTGGCAGGCAGGGGCGGCCGCCACCCCAAAATCCCGTATAATCATGAAATTAGTATTAAAATTTATGAAAAAAATTATAAAAAATCATATTTTTATTGTAAAAATATTGTAATATTTTGATTTCGCCCCCTCAAATTTTTATAAATTTTATGAATATAGTGATAAATTTTTTGATAATTATCATAATTTTGAATTTTATTATTTGAATTTAAGTATATTCATAAATTAAAAAAATTTAATGATAATTTTTTATTTCATTTAATAACAAATTATTTTAATATTAATTATTAAGATGAAAAAAAAAAAACTCGCCCCGGCAAACCCAATTTTCTAGCTCCGTCCCTGATGTCAAGTGCCCAACCAATTCAAGTACCAATGCAAATATTAAAATTGTGTAACCAAAAATCAAACAACATAGCCACGCATATAATTCTAACCACAATAAAAATGCATCAAATTTAGGATAAAACATCCACTGACAGTGCATTTGCCAACCAATTTATACACACTTGCATACATATTGATGGAGAGAGGGAGAGAGAGAGAGAGAGAGAGAGAGAGAGAGAGAGAGAGAGAGAGAGAGAGAGAGAGAGATTGTACCTGTCCAAAAACTGGCTACAGCCTTCTTATACATTTCCCATAGTTGAGCATATTTGATAGGAAACATACAGAACTTCTGTGGTTGTTCCATTAATATTGGCTCTTCTTCTTCTTCCTTAATCTGCATCCCTTTTGTACCCCAACAACTCATATTTCTTTCTTTGTCACAAATCTTGAAATCTCTGCAATTGCAAAAAATATAGAAAGTAAGATTGAAGGGTTTACTAATAAAAAATCATTTGGGAATAATTTTGGAACTCCCGTCACTTCTCCTATCTGGAAGTGATCGTGATTACATGTAAACAGTAAACCTCAATGCCGCCTGTACAGGTATTAATTTGTTGTAGTTGGTTTGTGTCCCTTTGCTTCCGTTGCACGAGGTCAGGTCTTGATCATTTTCTGATTCCTAGGGTCTAGGGATCATCTCGAGGCGGTTCCGTGCGTATTTTTAAGAGAATTTTAACTTTGGTATATGAGGTTTGACACTTTTATCAGCCGTATACCTACTATTCACTTTTTTTTTAGGGGCAATTAATTCAATAATGAAAAATCATATGATATATACAAAAATAATTGAATAGAATAAGATCATATAAGTGAGGTACCTAGTAATGCTAGATATCCCAAATTGGTATCCAAAAATTGCTTCAGAATTATGTGGCATAGATGACCTGGCAGTTTAGAAAATTTTGATTGAGAAAGTTGGTGTGAATATAGGGAGTTCCATTTTGTTATGACCAATCAAAATAAAATATTTGGTATTTGTGAATTATTTTGGGAACCAATTTGGGGTACCTAGCATTTTCCAAGTGATTAATCCAGTATTCAATATTCATAGAGAAATAATCAAGCAATTTATTGAAGTTGATATATATAAATGTACCCACTTCGTCATAACCAGTTTAAGCTATCGACTATAATCGCAAAAATCTTTATTACTAAATCAAAATTTTAAAAATCCCACAGATCTAACATCGCGGATATTAAACTATACCAAAACACACGAAGCTCTCATAAGAGGAGGATTAACAAAACCCAAATAAATTGGGAACAAAAATCACCAAAATTTAAGTAAATAAACAAATATTCTAAAAAAGCAAAAATCCTTACCCAAGGAGGAGGATTATTGAAAAAACAAGAACAAATCAAAGAAATTAACCAAGTTTTTCACCGATGGAAGCCCCTAATGGCTCCTATGAAAAAAGAAATACAGAGATTGTTTATTTGTAGGGCTGGGGAGGGGCACAACACTTAGTTTTTACTATTCAATTTATTAAAACTAGTTTATAGCCCGTGCTTTTGTTTTTGAATATATATTTTTTTAATTTTTAACTTTATTGTTGAGTATGAAATACACACTGAGATAATACAGAGGGGGTGAATGCATTTATCCTCTTCTTGGTTTTCTTTGCCTGTGTAAACTGTTTGAATATATTTAATCTTTTGTAGCTTGAGTATATGTGTTTGAATAATGAATGATGCTGAATTTAAACAACACACAAACTCACTTTAAATCTAATATTTTATTAGATTCGAAGGTTGCTACAATTTGTGAATACTAGAATGTATTCACATTTTTCTCAGTGAGATATTCTTGATATTATAATTGAAAAACTTAACAATTAAATATATGAGTATGTGTACTTATAGAACATGTACACAGCTCATTTTTGTAAAACTAGTACTCCCTCCGTCCCTCAAAAAGTGGCGATATAGAAATTTTAAAGGTCAAACTTTTTCAACTTTGACCGCATGCAAAGCATTACTAATTTATAGTTTTATAATTTTAAAAATTAAATCCGACAGTAAATCAAATACATTTTCTAATGATATTTTTTTCATAATTTTCATGTCTAATAATATTTTTTAATTATCAGTAAAAGTTGAGGTAGTTTGACTTTAAAATTTTGTAAAGCGCCAGAATTTATGGTACGTAGGGAGTAATAGACAAACTAACTTTCTAAGCTTGTCTATGTTATTTTGGTGAAATTTGGTATCATGTGATTTCTTCTTGTTTTGCATACTAATCAGATCTACTTCTATAGTTGTTTCTCCTTGAATTTCTCTCCAAGCTTCTTTGTTGGATTGCCAGGTGCACACAACAACAATTGGACCACTACAGGTGACTTGGTTTATGTATATTTTCTGACTTGAGAATCTTCAGTAATTTGTCTTTTGAAGCATTTGAGAATTAGCTAAGTTCTTGATTCGAGAACTTCTTTTAAATAACTAGACATCTCTGAGTTCTCGAACAAGTCCTTTTTGAGATATCGAATATACTTCTCGAATGAGTCTTTTACCCTAAAATATTCCTTGAGATATCGAATTACTCTTCTGACTTGTGAAATCCTTGAGATATCGAATATGTCTTTTTACTGATGAAGTCCATGAGATATCAAATATGTCTTTGACTTGTTTGAGTCCTTGAGATCTCGAATCGAACTTTGACTTTGTTGACTCCTTGAGTTCTCAAATAGAGACTTTGACATATCGAATCCTTGAGATGTCAAATTGAGTTTTGACCTATTGACATTTTGAGATATCGAATAGTATCTTTGACATATCGAAACCTTAACTTTTCTAATAAAACAAATTACTTCTCGAATTTGTACTTGGGTAAATTTTCATTCTTCAAACTTTCACTATGTTTATTTTCAGCCTTCTTCTTCAATCTTAAGGCATGATGCATGAATCTTCTTTCAAGTATTATTGTGTGACTTTTTATATAATACACAGATTAAATTGATGCTTATTACTAAGTATAATTACAAGACAGAAACCTAACTAATTGGGTTCTTCAGCTAAGAGGACATGTACGTAATACACAGTATTACTATGATCAAGTAGGCTTGTTATTAGATGTATACAGACATGCCTCTGTGACTAGCAATCTCCCCCAAATTTTGAGTAAGATCTTTAGTCACAATTTCATGTCTGATAATAAGTCTAACATACATTAAAGATAAAACTAGAAAAGTACATGTATAAACGTGATTGAATTTGAATACAAGTGCAAAATTAATGATCTTACAATTGAGTTATGGTGAGCTATCAGCTAGTGTCCATTGCATTCTTTTCCTTGAGCTTTGGATAGATAATTATCATATCTTTTTGCATTTTGCTCCTTTACTCTCTTTGTGTTTTCATCAATTGCCAGTATCATTTTCTCCATACCAGTGAGTTCTTCAATTAGAGGAGAGCCTTTTATATCTTTAATCACTTCTTTCAGCTTGGCTTCAGGATAAGAGTTGAGATAGACCATTCTGATCTTTACATTTCTTCCATCTTTTCTTTTATACTTCACAATATAAGGATTGAATCTGACTCTGCACAACCCTTGCTTTCTGAGTTCATTAGCCTTTGCTTTCATTTCAGCCAGCTTCTCCTCTTTCTTTCTTTGTTTCTCCTCATTTTGCTTTCTCAATTTCTCTTTATGCTCTTTGTTTTCTTCAAGAAATCTACTATCTCCAGTTTCCAACTTCTTTCCTCTTTTTCTTCATGAATCAGTAAAGCCATAATTCTTTTTAGATCATAGTGAGGATAATGTTGCTAGATTCCTTGTTTCAGTTGTTTCTCCCTTCCATCAGAGTACTTGACTTCTAGGTAATCATTCAAAATTCTGACCTCATAAATTATCTGAACCCACAGAAATGCCATGGTATCTACATCATAATCCTTATCAAGGGGTGGCAAGTCTAATCCAACAGTATTTGTGATAGTCTGGGTTGTTGACATTGTTGGAATTCGGGCATGAAAACGCAACGGAAATAACGTAAATAACAATTAAAAACGAATTCCAAGTCCCGGATCCATGTATAAATTGATGATCATGGTATTAAAATTCTCAAGATCAAGGTCTTACCTCTTAAAGCTTTCCAATGGATGACAAATGGAGATCCTAGCTTGTTGATTTTGAGAGCTAAAATTATAACTCCTCCACCGGAATCCACACTTGAATGCTTGCTTGAATCGTCGAACGATTTCGCCACGGAATTAGGTACTAGCCAAAATAAATGATCAAGGATGTGTTCTTGACAAATCTTGAATTCCTCCCTTGTCTCTAAGTTGTGTATAAACTGAAATTTTCAGTTGTGTTGCCCTTGGAAGACTAGCCAACCCTTGGCTTATAAAGAGAAATAAAGAAAAATGGACCATTAAACAATTAGGCCATTTTTTTTATTTAAACAATTCTTATTTATTTAAATTAATTAATTAAGTCACACTTAATTAATCAAATAAGTCAAGAAAATACATCTTCAAATTTTATCTTTAACTAATCAAGTCTCACTTAATTAATTTTATAAAATTCGAATTATTATTTATTATTAATTTAAAAATCATAATTTAAATTATTATTAATTTAAATTCATGAAATAAATTAATATCCCTTTTAAACATTCTTTGTGTGTGACCCTGTAGGCTATTATTTAATTGGCAACAATTTTATTCTCTAATAAAATTGTAAACAATAAGCGGCGTCTAGTAACACATTATTGCTACCCAATAAAACAATAATTAAATCAACGATTCAATCAACCTTTTATGACTAATGTTCCATGTAATATAATCCCTTTAAATCATGATATTATAGATTAAACTCGAGGCATGTAATGTGTCATCCTCTTCATAATTTAATCTTCATTTTCTTGATCGATGAGTAGACTATTTAATCAAATCAACATTTGAGCATGGCCATGCATTTCATAGTCTCACTCAAACAAGAGGCCGATAATATCACTCCTTTATCAGGAGATTTAAATCCCATCTAGATCGTTCATATTTCTCACATGATTCATAATATATCCGATATTCACCTTTATCATTATCCGGCTAAAGATAACTTTTGACGAATTCAAAATATATTAATTCTCATGTAGAATTATAACGACTTCAGGTCTAAGGATCATTACACCATTATCACTGTGAGAATACATATGACACATTTATTATTTACCATGATGTATCTCACTGTGGGTCTGTCCAGTACCTTGTACTCGTACAGTTACCTATGCATTGCTTTTAGTATCTTCATACTTATGACCAATGAGATGTGGTCATCAGTCAATTATCATACTAGCCTCAGTGTATTATTATTGTCCTAAGTAATAATAATACTCGGCTAGGGACATTTAAGAATATGATACAATCATTATATAATCTCATGTTCAAGTCACATACTTGCAACTATATAATTTGTATCAAGGTTCTAAGGACATTTATTATACTTTATTTATTTCGCAGTAAATAAAGCCAATAACAAACATATATATATCGAATATATAATATCACTCAAACATAAATATAATGTATACATTGCCTCTAGGGCACCAATACTAACAATCTCCCACTTGCACTAGAGCCAATCACCCATGTATCGAATACCCATGCTACTAGTGTGACATTCATGCTTCTGCTGCGACAGAGCCTTAGTCAGCGGGTCTGCAATATTATCATCAGTATGCACTTTACATATGTGAATATCTCCTCTATCATTTATCTCTCGAATAAGGTGATATCTCCGAAGTATATGCTTTGTTCTGCTGTGAGCTCTCGGCTCCTTGGCTTGTGCTATAGCTCCATTATTATCGCAGTAAAGATCTATGGGATCTGCGATCGATGGAACTACACCAAGTACTGTAATGAACTTCCGTATCCATACAGCCTCCTTGGCTGCTTCACATGCCGCAATATACTCGGATTCCATTGTAGAATCAGCTACTGTCTCTTGCTTCGAACTTTTCCAGCTTACAGCACCTCCATTTAGGCAAAACACAAATCCAGACTGAGAAACAGAGTCATCTCTGTCAGTCTGAAAACTAGCATCCGTGTAACCCTTTACCGTTAGCTTCTCATCTCCTCCATACACCAAGAATGAATCTTTAGTCCTTTTCAAGTACTTAAGAATATTCTTGACCGCCGTCCAGTGACCTTCACCTGCATTAGACTGGTATCTGCTCGTCATGCTCAAAGCATACGAGACATCCGGACGAGTACATATCATTGCATACATGATAGATCCAATTGCTGAAGCATATGGTATCTTACTCATGCGGTCTTTATCATCCAATGATTTCGGACCATTCTCTTTTGAGATCGTTATCCCATGAGATATGGGGACATATCCCCTTTTTGCAACTTGCATTCCAAAACGATGCAAAATCTTGTCAATATATGTACTCTGGCTTAAGCCGATTAATCTCCTTGATCTATCTCTATAGATCCTGATCCCTAATATATAGGTAGCCTCGCCCAAGTCTTTCATAGAAAAACTTTGTCCTAACCAAGTCTTTACAGCCTGTAGAGAAGGAATGTCATTCCCTATTAATAATATATCATCGACATATAATACTAGGAATGCCACATGGCTCCCACTAAACTTTTTGTAAACACATGGTTCATCCACGTTCTGAATAAAGCCAAAACCTTTGACTATTTCATCAAACCGGATGTTCCATCTCCGAGAGGCCTGCTTCAATCCATAAATGGATCTATGCAGCTTACATACCTTTCCAGCATCCTTTGGATTTCCAAAACCTTCAGGTTGTGTCATGTACACATCCTCTTCAAGGCTTCCGTTAAGGAAGGCTGTTTTGACATCCATCTGCCATATTTCGTAATCATAGTAAGCCGCTATTGCAAGCAAAATTCTGATGGATTTTATCATTGCTACTGGTGAAAAGGTTTCATCATAGTCAATACCATGAATTTGTTTGAAACCTTTTGCAACCAGTCGAGCTTTATAGGTCTGTAATTTACCTTCCATGTCAATTTTCTTCTTGAAAATCCATTTGCACTCTATAGGTTTTACCCCTTCAGGTGGATCAACCAAAGTCCATACTTGGTTTTCATACATGGAATCCATCTCAGAATTCATGGCTTCTTGCCATATCTCAGAGTATGAGCATCTTGGTAGGTGAGAGGCTCATCTTGGTCTATGAGCATCACATCGTCATTTTGAGTTAAGAGAAATCCATAATTTCTCTTTGACTCATGGCGAATTCCACTAGATCTGCGAACAACTTGTGTTTCTTGAGCAATGTTATCTTGTATATCTTGCTCATGCTCCATCTCAGGTTCAATGTTATCAAGTGGTTCTCGATCTTCATCGAGATCTATTTTCCTCCCACTGTCTTTTCTAGAGACTAGCTCTCTTTATAATAATACAGCAGTTCGAGCAACAATTACTTTGTTCTCTGAAGGATTATAGAAAGAATAACCCTTTGTTTCACTTGGGTATCCCACAAAGATACATTTTTCAGATTTTGGTCCAAGCTTGTCTCACATTAGGCGTTTCACAAACGCTTCACATCCCCATACTTTCATAAAGGACATGCTTTGACGTTTTTCTGTCCATATCTCATATGGAGTTTTTTTTTTGAACCGTTTTAGTAGGAACACGGTTTAGTGTATATGCAGCCGTTTCCAGGGCATAACCCCAGAAACTAATTGGAAGATCTGCTTGACTCATCATAGATCGCACCATGTCCAACAAGGTACGATTCCTCCTTTCAGAAACCCCATTCCATTATGGTGTTCCAGGAGGAGTTAGTTGTGATACAATACCACGCTCCCTCAAATAGTTCTTAAACTCATGGCATAAGTATTCACCTCCTCGATCAGATCTTAGAGTTTTTATGCTTTTGCCAGTTTGCTTTTCTGCTTCTGCCTTATACTCTTTGAACTTTTCAAATGCTTCGGATTTGTTCTTCAAAAGATATACATATCCGTATCTACTGAAATCATCAGTAAACGTAATGAAGTAGAAATAGCCACCCCTTGCCATCGATCTCATAGGACCACATACATCGCTATGTATTAGTTCTAGTCGTACGGTGGCCCTCTTACCCTGTCCGGTAAAAGGAGCTTTAGTCATCTTGCCTAGTAAACAAGCCTCGCATTCATCATATGATTCAAAATCAAACTGATCCAAGAAACCATCTTGATGTAACTTGGAAATGCGTTTCTCGTTTATATGGCCTAGACGATAGTACCAAAGGTATGTTTGATTTGAGTCATTAGTCTTAAGTCGTTTGTTATTTACATTCAAGATAGGAGTATCTAAATTAAGAACATACAAACCGTTAAATAACTGTGCAACACCATAGGTAATGTCATTCAATCCAAAAGAGCAACCATTGTCTTTAAAGGTAAATGAAAAACCTTTCTTGTCCAAACAAGAAACAGAAATAATGTTTCTACAAATAGAAGGCACATACAAACAGTTTTCAAGTTCTAATATAAGCCCAGTGGGCAATGATAAATGGTAAGTCCCTACAGCCAAAGCAGCAACCTTTGCTCCATTTCCAACTCGTAGGTCTACCTCTCCCTTAGCCAGTGTCCTACTCCTTTGCAGTTCCTGCACATTTATACAAATGTGAGAACCACATCCAGTATCCAATACCCAAGATGTAGAAGTAGACAAATTGACTTCTATTACATAAATACCTGAAGCAGAAGTCTGGCCAGCAGCCTTCTTCTTCTTAAGTTCTTCCAAATATGCATGACAGTTTCTCCTCCAGTGTCCCGGTTTACCACAGTGGTGACAATCACCCTTTTCGACACCTCCTTTAGGCTTGGTAGCCTTCTTGGGAGCAGAATTAGGATTGGCAGCAGATTTGGATGCAATCCTCTTCTTATTGCCTTTCCACTTTCTTTTCCCTTTGGCACCCCCTTTGTTCACCATCAGCATGGGAGTAGGGGATTCCTTCTGAATGTTGGTTTCAGCAGTTCTTAACATGCCCAACAATTCAGTGGGTGTCTTATCAATCTCATTCATATTGTAATTCATGACGAATTGAGAGAAGTTCTTATTGAGTGATTGTAAGATCAGATCTACTTGAGCCTCCGGACCAATCGGGAAGCCCAAGGTATCTAGTTGCTCAATATACCCAATCATCTTAAGAACGTGTGGTCCAACCGGGTCTCGCTCTCCCTGTTTGCAAGCATACAATGCTTTGCTCGTATCATATCTCTCCTGACGATCTTGTCCCTCAAACATGCTTTTGAGGTGCTCAATTATTTCATAAGCATTCATCAATTCATGTTGCTTTTGAATCTCAGGAGCCATGCATGCAAGCATAAGGCATGACACATCAGTTGAGTCATCCAAATGCTTCTGATAAGCATTATGCTCGGCACGTGTGGCTCCAGCAGGAAGAGGATTTGGGTGAGGAACTTCAATGGCATACAGCTTTCGCTCCTGCCTGAGGACAATCCTCAAGTTCCTAAACCAATCTAGGAAGTTTGTCCCTGTCAGCTTTTCCTTTTCTAGGACTGATCGTATCGAAAAGTGGTTTGTGTTGTTTGCCATTTATTATCTACAATTTTGTAAAAGCGCATAAAATGAGTTAGTTTGCATGTTTCGTAAAACCAATTATGTTCAAGTTGATTTATAGCATATTCGTAATATACCTCCCACTATTTTTATCAAATTAATAGCCCTTACTATCAATTCGGAAAATGGTTCCCATAAAACCTTTCTTAGTGAGCCAAGATCCATATTTCGTCATATTTTAAGTCAGCTTTAGCTTTCCATGCATCATATGTAAAGTGCAGTTACGCAAAATTAAACGTGCGATGGTTATGGCCCGATCCTATGCGATCTTTTCGAGCTAATGAAAAGATCAAGGTCAATCTATGGTTGTAATAACTAATTATTACATAATTCTTCATTGCTTCCTAAGCCTCCATTGATTGCCTCCAAGCTCGTTTTGAAATACATTACAAAAGAACTCGAGTTGCATTCGAGATATAATAATTACAAGAATAACGACATGCAAGTCGTATTTAATTATTACAGACCATAAATGAAATTAAAACATTTATTCTACGGGTCTTTAGGGGCCATAACTAATGCACCATGCTCATATAACAATTATAGACATCACATTAATCATGATCACATCGATTAATATTTAACTCCTTAATTTAAATACCTAATTATTTAAAAAGGAATTAAAAAATCAATTTTAATTAATAAAAATCGAATTTAAAATTAAAATTAATCAAAATCGCATTTAATAATAATATTAAATTCGAAATTTAAATATTCAATTATTAAAAGCATTAATTAAAATAAAATTCGAATTAATAATAATATTCAAATTCATAATTTAAATATATTACAAAATTCGAAATTAAATTAATTAATAAAATTTTGAATTAATAGTAATATATAAATTCATAATTTAAATATTCAATTATTAAAACTTTAATCATTAAAAACATTAGGAATCTAATGATTAAAACCAATAAGTTTTCTTTTTCTAAAGTAAAAGCTAAAAGCAAATTTAAAAAAGAAAAAGAAATTAAAAGTTTCAACTTTCAACATGCGCACAACTGTTCTGTGCACTACTGAATCTGATAGATACGCATCAGTATCTTGCGCAGCACCTATTTACGACTGATACGCATCACAAGTATGCGCATCACCTGTAGTTTTCTTACGACACGCATGAACCGTATGCGTTACACCTGTAAAACCTTGTTAACACGCATTTCATGAATGCGTTACTCCTTTTATACCAGAAATTTCCAGAAATTGCAGAAACTCCAGAAACTTTGCAGATTGCATTTTATCAGTTCTGATCAGTTCTATTAACATTCTAATGATGTGTTTAATCATAACTAACATATAGTACATCATCCAAAACATGTTATAACAATTTATAACATCATACAAACAATTATAACAATTTATAGATCACCTTTTGTATGTTAAAATGAAGCATGGCAAAATTTCATAAATTCATGTATGTTTCATTTTCAAGAACACAAGACCAAATCATCCTTTTATACATGTAGCTCTGATACCATTGTTGGAATTCGGGCATGAAAACGCAACGGAAATAACGTAAATAACAATTAAAAACGAATTCCAAGTCCCGGATCCATGTATAAATTGATGATCATTGTATTAAAATTCTCAAGATCAAGGTCTTACCTCTTAAAACTTTCCAATGGATGACAAATGGAGATCCTAGCTTGTTGATTTTGAGAGCTAAAATTATAACTCCTCCACCGGAATCCACACTTGAATGATTGCTTGAATCGTCGAACGATTTCGCCACGGAATTAGGTACTAGCCAAAATAAATAATCAAGGATGTGTTCTTGACAAATCTTGAATTTCTCCCTTGTCTCTAAGTTGTGTATAAACTGAAATTTTCAGTTGTGTTGCCCTTGGAAGACTAGCCAACCCTTGGCTTATAAAGAGAAATAAAGAAAAATGGACCATTAAATAATTAGGCCATTTTTTTTATTTAAACAATTCTTATTTATTTAAATTAATTAATTAAGTCACACTTAATTAATCAAATAAGTCAAGAAAATACATCTTCAAATTTTATCTTTAACTAATCAAGTCTCACTTAATTAATTTTATAAAATTCGAATTATTATTTATTATTAATTTAAAAATCATAATTTAAATTATTATTAATTTAAATTCATGAAATAAATTAATATCCCTTTTAAACATTCTTTGTGTGTGACCCTGTAGGTTATTATTTAATTGGCAACAATTTTATTCTCTAATAAAATTGTAAACAATAAGCGGCGTCTAGTAACACATTATTGCTACCAAATAAAACAATAATTAAATCAACGATTCAATCAACCTTTTATGACTAATGTTCCATGTAATATAATCCCTTTAAATCATGATATTATAGATTAAACTCGAGGCATGTAATGTGTCATCCTCTTCATAATTTAATCTTCATTTTCTTGATCGATGAGTAGACTATTTAATCAAATCAACATTTGAGCATGGTCATGCATTTCATAGTCTCACTCAAACAAGAGGCCGATAATATCACTCCTTTATCAGGAGATTTAAATCCCATCTAGATCGTTCATATTTCTCACATGATTCATAATATATCCGATATTCACCTTTATCATTATCCGGCTAAAGATAACTTTTGACGAATTCAAAATATATTAATTCTCATGTAGAATTATAACGACTTCAGGTCTAAGGATCATTACACCATTATCACTGTGAGAATACATATGACACATTTATTATTTACCATGATGTATCTCACTGTGGGTCTGTCCAGTACCCTGTACTCGTACAGTTACCTTTGCATTGCTTTTAGTATCTTCATACTTATGACCAATGAGATGTGGTCATCAGTCAATTATCATACTAGCCTCAGTGTATTATTATTGTCCTAAGTAATAATAATACTCGGCTAGGGACATTTAAGAATATGATACAATCATTATATAATCTCATGTTCAAGTCACATACTTGCAACTATATAATTTGTATCAAGGTTCTAAGGACATTTATTATACTTTATTTATTTCGCAGTAAATAAAGCCAATAACAAACATATATATATCGAATATATAATATCACTCAAACATAAATATAATGTATACATTGCCTCTAGGGCACCAATACTAACAGACACCTTTTTCTTGCTTGGTCTTCTAGCTATAGTCTTGACTTTTAGCTTCAGCATCTCATCAGTTGGAAGTAATTTCCATCCTTGACCTTTAGTCCATTGTATTACACCACTAGTAGCTTCAGTATCTCTATGAATTCATACTTATGTATTGAATGCATTGATTATGAATTTATAATTTAAGTCGTATATGAATAATAGTATAATTGATGTTGATGATGATGATTTAAGATTTATTGTCCTTAATTGTTAATTGATTGCAAGATTTTTATATGAATAATAATAGAATTGATGTTTTTTTATAAATATCTGGATTTCAACAAACTATGTAATATCTATATGCCATGACGTAAGCATTGTCCATATGACACCATGATAAAAGTATTCTTGGTATTTTCTTTAACTACCAAAGTTATTTATACTAGTGATTGATAATAATTATTACATCTTGAGTTGTTCTCTATACTTACAGTATATTGAGTCTCTGTATTACATCGGTAAATATAGGGACATTATTTACAATAATGTATTTCTCACAATAAAAAAATACATAGAATTGTTCAGTGTAAGTAGAGTATATATATGTTAACGTGTATATATATATGTGTGTGTGTGTGTGTGTGTGTGTTATATGCATTTAATATTTATTGTCCTTAATTGTTCATTGATTACAAGATTTTTATAAATATCTTTATTGCTTTTTATTTCCTCTTGCTATTGTTTAGAGAACATGACCAACTCAACTGAAGAGAACATTAGAAATTCCAGAAGACGGGATGAGCAGACGGCCAATTCCTTGCTAATTTTTATAATAAACTTTAACTTGCAGGGAACTCCTGAAGAAATACCTGCTAATAAGACGGGTACAAAGCGTGCAGGATCACCCTCTGGAAGTGACAAGGGAGGTAAGAAACGCGCTGCAAAAAGCATACAGAGATCCTGTGATTGGATCTGTACTAGAGAAGGGAAGAACAAGAGGAAGACGTGCAGCTAAATGCAGAGCTTGTAGGTTGGTCTCCTGCCCGTGCAACCTTGACTGTACTTAAACCTTATTTTCCATCAAGCACTCATTAAGAGACTCATTTGATTACTAAGACGTTCAATAAAGAAACAATTAATTGAAATGATGGAAAAATGCAAGAATTCGGTAGAGATCGCAGAATGTAGAACAAATCTCTTAACCGTCTCAAGCTTTCTCGCTAAAGATCCGGTGAACACTCCATTGGATGACTTGGATAAGTGATGTGTAAAATAACTGCAAGCGCACAGTGTTTAGTTGTAGCAAATACAGATCGATCCTCAGATTATGAATTTTCAAAACCCTAACAATTAACTCAGGCGAACTAGACAATAAGATTTGAGATAAGATTTAATTAACCTAATTAACAAAGATTATCAAATAATATGGAAAACCTAGGAATCCGAATCCATTAATCAATCACAATTAATATCAACTCGCCCTATAATCAATTCTTTTTCTTCACAAATAAGATATATCAATGAACGAGACAAGCATATACTGTGAAACTTGTTATCTAACAATAACCTATCAAAACTTCGAAGAGCAAGCATAGGCTATGAAAAATAAATCCGGTAACAATAATATATCAAAATCACTTTGTCAATTGAATAGTAAGCACCAGGAAAAATTATGAGAATCAATTAATAGGAACGAGAAGAAATCAAAAATAATTAAATTAACTTCATCTTCATCCTAGGGCAAAAGATTTAGCTACGCATAATTATAGAATTAACGAAACAAATAGACATTAAAGACACAAGAATTGTGAACTAAAACTAAACTAGAAATTTAGGTAAATAACTTAACGTGAAACCTAGTACAAAACAAATAAACCTAGATGAAACAAACATATATAAAACTAATAAGTAAGATAACTCCCTGGACAACCGCAAAAAGAAAGTTAAACGCCGAAAAACAATTGCCGCCATAATTTAAATAAGGAATCAATATTGCCGAATTAATTAATGAAAGAAAAGTGTTTGAACAAAATAAAATCTGATTGAACTGAAAGATAATTTAATCTACTCCTACTCCTAAATAATGAATCTAGATTGGTGTCTAAATTGTTGTGTCTAAAGTGGTGTGTCAAATACAATAGAGAACCCCATATATATAGGGAAAAATAATGGGCTTGGGTCCTCGATTACAAATCAGATCTCGAACATAATTTCTTCAATTTCCTTTTTCTTCTCCAATAATTATTCGATTTTTCCTCCAATTTCTTTGACTTCAAGTATTTCCACCTCCTTGCCTTTTTTCACCTTTCCTGCTCGAATTCTGATTTTATTTATTTTCCTACAAAACAAAATAAAACAATTTATTATATAATAAAATTACGAAAACAGACATAAAATAGGTATTAAAAATATGATGAATTATGGACCTATCAAATGCCCCCATACCTATCTTTTGCCCGTCCTCGAGAAAAATATAATATAAAATACAATCTAATATATAATACCACTTCCGTAGGTGATCACGGTTGCATTTGGCATATGCAACAAGCCCTTTAAACCCCTAGGCAGCCCTAGTGGACGAGTGAGGTCTCGTCAAGGCCTTTAGTGAATGTACCCACAAAATCCATCTAGCTCATGTAAAAGATTGCTTAATGCAACAGCACACATACAAGTCATCTCATGCTACATTAACTTAAGAAATCAAAGTGAATTTTCAATGTCTTGGTGTGTAAGGTGCAAGTATTCACATAGTCTACTCAAAGAAATATGCATAGTCCTCAAAAGTCCATGTCAAGTGTAAAAATAAGGTGGTAACCATGCTAAGCTCACAAGAGTACATCGTAGAGTCAAAACTTGTGATCTCATATGCAGAACCAAGTAACAATTCACCTTTCACTCACAAAAGAATATTCACTCAAGAACAAGGGTAAGTGTATCACTCAATTCCAACAAAATCATAAGCATGCTTGACATTTGGTATCAATCTAACTTTAACACAACATACATTAATGACGATAATCAAAAGGTCTTTATTTGGGTTGTAATGGGGCTAGGGACAAGGTAAGTCAAGTAAAGCCAAATAAGCTGAAGTGTCAGAAGCTAGTAGGAACCATTATAAATCACACACAACACCGTACATTCTCCCCATACATGGATTTCTAAAAAACAATTCCAACAAAATTCTTGAATAGTTGAATGAAGAAGGATCACACAAACACAAAAAACATAAGTATGCTGTCATATGATTTTTTTTCTCTTTTTTTTTGAGAGCTAAGATAAATTTATACGCAACCACAATCCTTCTTCAAAAATTTCTTGAACGACTAACAAGTAAGCAACAAAACCCAATATTTTCCCAAAGGTAATGAACAAAAGTAACCCATCTCACACACCTTATTACTCCCTCAACTTCCTACTAGCCTTTGACAATTAGGATTAAGTATATGTGTGGCTACAAGAAAAAGGTAGCGGTGCCAAAAACTTGATGTGTAAAATAACTGCAAGCGCACAGTGTTTAGTTGTAGCAAATACAGATCGATCCTCAGAGACTATGAATTTTCAAAACCCTAACAATTAACTCAGGCGAACTAGAAAATAAGATTTCAGATGAGATTTAATTAACCTAATTAACAAAGATTATCAAATAATATGGAAAACCTAGGAATCCGAATCCATTAATCAATCACAATTAATATCAACTCGCCCTATAATCAATTCTTTTTTTTTTCACAAATAAGATATATCAATTAACGAGACAAGCATATACTGTGAAACTTGTTATCTAACAATAACCTATCAAAACTTCGAAGAGCAAGCATAGGCTATGAAAAATAAATCCGGTAACAATAATATATCAAAATCACTTTGTCAATTGAGCAATTAAGCACCAAGAAAAATTATGAGAACCAATTAATAGGAACGAGAAGAAATCAAAAATAATTAAATTAACTTCATCTTCATCCTAGGGCAAAAGATTTAGCTACGCATAATTATAGAATTAACGAAACAAATAGACATTAAAGACACAGGAACTGTGAATTAAAACTAAACTAGAAATTTAGGTAAATAACTTAACGTGAAACCTAGTACAAAACAAATAAACCGAGATGAAACAAAACATATATAAAACTAATAAGTAAGATAACTCCCTGGACAACCACAAAAAGAAAGTTAACGCCGGAAAACAATTGCCGCCAGAATTTAAATAACGAATCAATATTGCCGAATTATTTAATGAAAGAAAAGTGTTTGAACAAAATAAAATCTGATTGAACTGAAAGATAATTTAATCTACTCCTACTCCTAAATAATGAATCTAGATTGGTGTCTAAATTGTTGTGTCTAAAGTGGTGTGTCAAATACAAGAGAGAACCCCATATATATAGGGAAAAATAATGGGTTTTGGTCCTCGATTAAAAATCAGATCTCGAACATAATTTCTTCAATTTCCTTTTTCTTTTCCAATAATTATTCGATTTTTCCTCCAATTTCTTTGACTTCAAGTATTTTCCACCTCCTTGCCTTTTTTCACCTTTTCCTGCTTGAATTCTGATTTTATTTATTTTCCTACAAAACAAAATAAAACAATTTATTAAATAATAAAATTACAAAAATAGACATAAAATAGGTATTAAAAATTTGATGAATTATGGACCTATCAATAAGTTCAAAAACAAAATATTTAAGCAGATAGATACAATTCAGGCACTAGTTCAGGTATAAAAATTTGTTTAAACCTGGTTAGTCCATGTACATATTTTTACTAACGCTTTCTTTTTTTCATAGCCTGATGGCAGTGATGGCAATAAGGAAGCGATCTCCCTTCAATAACAACTATTGATGCTGATACTGAAGAAAATGAAGAGTCTAATAATTAGGGACCAGGAAGAGAGAAATGGAACTTACTGTAATAGAATATGGGCATTTTAAAACATTTCTTGGAATTTTACTTGTTCTATGTAGCATCCCGACCTTTTTCGGAATATTAAAATAAACACTTAACTATAACAATCCAATTTTTAAATCAAAAATCTGAAAATCCTTCGAATCAAGACATCGAAAAACCAACACAAAGTCTAAAGTACTGAGATTGGAGACGTAGCTCCCACATTTCTTTAATAATAATATGCGAAAAAAATAAAATCCAAGTAGCATGCTCAGACTTCCTTATCCCTTCGATAGCCAAAACCTGAAATGTTACACAATAATGAGCGACGAAGCCCAACAAGTAACTATCGTCTAACGGCTCACAATAATATTTTCGAAATCAATATTCAAAATTTAAATCGATAGAGTTTCAACAGTGCACTTGAATTTTTATTCCACAGTTCTATATATAGTCACATTATGCCAGTGACACGGCTTCTATAATTCGATGGGGGCTAGTTTACGTCCCTCGTTAAGTGTTACTCAACAAGGTATCTATGTGTTCCGGAAAGTCTTTTCTATTTTCGATATCACAATTTCGATAATCACGATAAAACAAACATTTCAGATTCAATGAAATAAACAATTTAATTCAATGAGTAACGAAAAGTCACTTAGCTCAAAAGTGACACTGAAAAATGAAATTTTTTGCACGAGTAAATCCTAACCATTATAATTAACAATTAATTAATCATCTAAAAACCATCTAAGCAAATAAGCACAAATTTAAATAAATCTTATAAACAGTGGACCAGATCATCTAAAAAGAGCTAATCTAATCAACACATACACATATATTGTCCAATTAAACATTTATAATTGCTTAAAGGCACCTATTATTTTAACTTTTTAACATGCATATAAGCTTAATCAAACAATCAAATGCATCTGTGCACTTAAATCTACATATTCACATGCACGCATCATCATGTACTCCATTGAAACCTGTGTTAGCTAACAAAATTAGTACACTGGTGACAAGTTTCAAATAATGGTTTCTATTATATAAATTTAGCGACTAAATAAATAAATAAAATATTTTTAGAAAAGACAATTTATGTAAAATCTACTTTTATAATACTAACTACCGAATTTCAAATATAAAGAACTATTTAAATATGAGATTGAACAACCTACTTAAAAATTATCTTATTCGATTAACACATATATTACTAAAAGATGAATTTGCAATTTACACATTTAAATAGAAACTCTATTAAGTGATACATAATCGTTCCAATTAAATTACAAATAATAACTAAAAAAAATTATAAAAAGAAAGAAAAAGAGATCGATCTCCGACAAGAATGGATCTTATTAATCCCAAAATAGCATATATACAAGCAAGATCGAACTACAACAATTCGGCATGCCAATAGAAGAAATATGAGATAATACACAATTACGAGACACATAGGACATTAGCCAAAACACTACACATAACCAGTTATACAAATAATCAATTTATGAGTTAGCAATCTCGGGACCTAAATTACATATATACATTTAGTAATTAAAAACATCTCATCTCGTTTGCAGGGCTACACATGCAGAGTCTTACCCAAATTGCAATATTTTAATGCATATAATACACATAGTCAACAAGAATCAAATTAAGTACCCATGGACAAGTATAATTACCAGTAAAAAAAATTATACTCCGGTCAAAACCCCAAGTTCTTTCTTCCTCTTCCAAGTATGTTCCTCTTAACCCTCTCTCGGTTATGTTTTCTTTTGTGATATCAAGAGACCCTAATTACTTAACAGCACGTATCGAAACGTCTTTGAACTAAGTCACTCTTAATCATATCACAATCAATATTCTTAGTAAATGCTATTTACCACAATTAACTCATTTCCGTTTTCTAGCAAGAGTTTTAAATCTTAAAAGAAAAAGAAAATGTGTTGGGTCAATACAAATAAGATAGATTATTTATAATAAATATTATTCTTAATTAAGGTTAATAAAATAATTAAATAACTTTTCAAAAAAAAGGGTGCGGAAACTTGACGGATCAAGCTTTCGAGAGTCGGCTCTGATACCATATGTGATAACCCGGGTCAAATCCCAACCCTTTTTCAAAAATCGGGTCGAGTCCCAATTCTGAATCCGAAATATGCCAAAGTAAACTGGCCCAAATGCAGCCAACGTGGGTAATCCACAAGCCCACCACAGACCCCCAAAAGATCATGATTTGTTCGTGCACTTAGTAGTAGTACTTTGCATTATAAACTGAACTAAAGTCCAAAATCTCCTTGAAGTGGGACTGGGGTGTTACATTCTACCTATTGAGCACTTGAATGTAAAAAGATGATTTATACCTTGTGCAGATGACAACAACTCTGTACATCTTCATGACTTTTTAGAGATTTTGAAATATTCATCTTATGATTTTAACCTGCATCACATATTAATGTTGTCTAATCCTAGAAGACGCAAAAAAGGAACAAACATAAAAAAATAAGAAAGAAAGAGTGAAAAGGAGCATAACCTCCCTTGGAAAGAAACTATTGACGGATTATGTTGAAACTATTAATAATTAAGATTTTTTTTGTCTTTTGTAGATAGGAAAATTGAGATGTTGAAATTTAAGGGTTTTGAAAAGAAAAGTCATTCCAGTAAACACATTTTAGCAGAAGCGGAATTGTAATTTTGATTCACTTTGGGGTTTGTGTGTAGGCAAAAAATTTCAAAAAAATTATTTACCTATTGACATAAAATTACTTATTATATCGGGATTTTAACAAATTATTTGAAATCTATGCCATGTTGAGTATTCTTGGCATTTGTTTTAACTACCAAGTTATTTCTACTAGTGATTGGCAATAATGTATTACATTTGGAGTTGTTCCCTATATGTAAATATAGAAAAATAACTACCAAACAGAGAATCAATATTTACATGGAGTTGTTCTTTTATTATTCTTTTAATATTATTTCAAGTATAGGTATCTCAAGTATATTATCTCAAGTATATTTACTACTATTTTTAATACAAGCTTTATACCCGTGCGATGCAGGGGTAACTTTATTAATATTTTATGATTATATTTTGTAAAATTAGTTTTGAATCGAGTTGAACCTTGCCTTAAGAACTCTGGACAAGTGAACCTTTCTCTATGTCAGAAATTCATTTGATAAAGCAAATAGAAAAGATGTTAATTGTTGACTCCTGGGCCCGGAACCCGGGGGTTGCTCCGATAAATCCTTTCTTTCTCGTCCACTCAGGGGGTGCGGACACACCTGCGCGGATTACAGGTGACAGTTACAAGAATGGCGGGGAAGTTAACAGTACCCGACGACATTCAGGGATGGATGTAGCATTTTGAATAATTTGTTTTTACTTTTAAGGATAATAATACATTTGTTTTGTTTTCTTGCAAATGGTTTTTCTATAATTTATATTTCAAAATTTAGGCTAATATATTTTTTAGTATTTCATAATTATTTTGATCATTTTTTTTATTTTATTTTTTTTACTAATTTTGATATTTTTATTTTATTAGATTACATATGATATACTGAAAATATATACGTAGTAACAATTTTTTTTAATCTTTTTGATTATGTTATTTAATGGTTATCTTATAATTATTAGATCTTTTTTATAGTGTTTTTATAGTTTTTAAAGGCACTTTTTAACTTTTTTGGAAATATGTGTGATATTAAATTTTTTATTTGTTTAAATATAGTTATTTTTTCATGTTAACTTTATATTTTTGCCGTGCGTGGTGTTTATTATGTGTTTTGTTTAGAGTAATCTTATGGATTTTTATGTTGTATTATATTTAGATATTAATATAAATTTATTTTTTGGGTGTTTGGATTGCTTTCTAATTTAAAATATGTTCATTTATTGATTTGTGCTCATTTATTTTAATTTCAATTTTTCTATGCAAAGTAAGAATTTGTTTATTTGTTGATTTATGCTCACATTTTTTTAATTTAAATTTTAAAAATATATTTGTTGTCAAACCTAAAATAGAATCTTTAATGATTTTTATTAAAACAATTTTTCTAAACCACTTTTATTTGGTAAACGATATTTTTTTGTAAATTATATTGTGCTGGTTTATATTTGATTTAAGTGCATTACATTAAAGTTTATTGTTGTTTTTAGTTTTCTAAATTTAGATTTTTTTTTTAAATTGGCGTTTGTTTTGTAGATTATATTTGGTTGAATTTTGGTGTCATTTCCAATTATGACATGTTTTTTTATTACTTTTTTAATATCTTATTTTACCATATATTTTTTAAAGACCTTTTTTTGTTTTATAATTAAATGTACTTTTAATTGGTAAACGATTTTTTTCTAAATTATATATTAAGGTTTAGGCTAACATATATTTTAATGTTTCATAGTCTAAAATATATTTGTATTAATTTTAGTTAACAATAATTTTTTCAATTTTAATTTTTTACCATTTTATCATGTGTTAGTTTAGTGCATTTTATTATATTTAGATTTTCTATAAATTAATGTTTTTTTGGATTTTCAGATTATTTTTAATTTATTTACAACTTTAGTACCGAATCTAGAATCTTTGCAAAATAATAAAATGTCAATTTACTTATTTGTGTTGACTTTGTTAGTATAAATTTTAAAAACATGTTTGTTGTAAAATTTTAAAGTAAATTTTTTTTATGGCTTTTTTTAATAATTAGGTTTCCTTGAAACACTATTTTGTGATAAAATTTTTTTAATTATATTTTAAACTTTAGTCTATAATATCTTTGTATTAATTTTAGTTAACAATAATTTTCTCAACTTTAATTTTTTTTTCATTTTATCATGTGTTATTTTAGTGCATTTTTTTTATATACTTATTTGTTAAATTTAAAATACCATTAATTAGTTAGTTGATAGCATAGTTTTAGCTAGTTTTTAAAACCAAACCCAACTCGTTCTTGGCCCATTTTTAATTTTTAATGAATTTACTTTTTTATCCCTGACCACCAGACGACCATCATAACTCCATTACGCCAATTATATATAGGATATAATTTGATTAATATACACTTACAAACAACCTAAATGAAAATTATTTTCATTTCAACCAAAAAGAAATCAAACGCAACATCTATAATTTGAAATGAAGGGATGGAGACTTGCACCTTAAAGAATTTTCTAAACAGCCGGAAGCTTCAACTAGTCATGAGTCATGACAATTGTCTGACCAATAGTTTGTATAATAAATGTGAGCCGGTTCGGGAACTCATAAAATGTAGTCATGATTTTAAAATTTTCTTTGATCAATTAATTCTTTACAAAAAACGTGACTGATATATATATATAGGCTAGCGTTCAAATAGAAACCAACCTTAGAATAGAAACTAGAAACCTACACTAAATAAATTATATTTCATTTATTTTAATGGCCCCGCTAGGGGCACCTTCACAAAAAACGTTTAAAATTCTTGGCTCTATTCAACAAAAATATAAAAAAAAATAAAAAAATTTTAAAAAAAAGTTACTGTTCACGTGCCATGTCATCACGTGAACAGTAACTTTTTTTTTAAATATTTTTGTTGAATAGAGACAATAATTTTAAACGTTTTTTGTATTGGAGTACCCCTAATTTGGTCATTAGATTAGCTTGAAATATTTAATTTAGGTTTAGTTTCTAGTTTCTATTCTAAGTTAGTTTCTATTAGAACAAGACCCTATATATATATATATATATATATATATATATATATATATATATATATATATATATATATATATATATATATATAGGTCTGGCCATTGTTCCATAAAAAACAGCCTTATATAAAGAAAAATAAGGAATACTTAGAAAAGATATGATCCGTTCATTTTTTATCTAATCTAACGCCTACAGTTTAGAATAAGTAAACATGTAAATAATAATTAAATTCCCCAAAAAATATTTGTATCTATATTTTACATAGATACAAATCTCTCTCTATCTCTCTCATTCGCACAAATCTCTCTCTTTCGTACCTATCGATCTCTCTCGTATTATCATTGGCATCATCTTCAAATTATGTTGTGCTTCCTACTTACGAATTAAATGCTTCTGATTTTGTTGATTTTTCATCAGTTTCGTAGTTTACTTGTTCATGTAAAGTTTAGCTTCACTCTATCATAGTTTCAACTTATCTTTTTTTAATTTTATTGTGCATGAACATATACAAACATCTGTATTTCATGTGGTTTCGTTTTTGTGATGATTTGTGAATTCTTTATAGCTTGATTCCACGTTGAATTTTATTTTTTCTATTTTTAGAGTTTTGTTTAGTTTCTCCACTTTTTTATCATTTATTAAACATTTATGATTTCGATTCCCAGCTAGATTCTATAATCTCTATACTTGCAGCTGTGTTCATGTGGTTTTGTTTTTCGTGCAATTTTTCTTTCATAGTTTGATTTTACACTGATTTTGATTCTAGATTAGATTTTATACTCTCTATACTAGTAGCTGTGTTCCATGTGGTTTTGATTATTGTGAGAATTTCTTAATTTTTATGACTTTTCCACATTAGTTTCTATGTTTCCATTTTGAGAATTTATTTTACTTTCTGTGTTGGATTCTGCACTCAACATTTAGAATTTGTTTCCCTGATTTTGATGATATACAAGATTCTGTGATATCCATAGCATTTCAATTTTGTTTTAGATTCTGTGATCCTCTTTGATCATTTTGAATTCCTGAACCACTAATCACACTACAAATCTACATGTTACATTTAAGAATTTTGATGTGAATTCCCATTAGTCACATTTATTGTTGTTAGTATTGTGTTTAGTTTTAATTGTTTTTCGTACTATTTTGCACTATTCATTTTCACATTTACTATATTTTGTAATGTTATTTAAGTTATGATTTATTTTAATTATGACTTAATTACACTTTCCTATCAATCTTAAATATGAATTTTATGTCTTATTTGCAGCAAATATGCTTGATATAGGTGATGAAATAATGACATAGTTGATATTGGTTGTGATTCTACTGCAAATAATGAAGTTGAGGAATTTATAGAGGTTTTAATGATAAGACACCTAACACAAGTCTCACTTAGCATTCCAATACTAAGCTATAAATTTCACTTAGTCACAAGTCTTACATAACCTACTACAGAATTTTTAGCACAGAAACTCAAGTATATATCTCGAATCAAAGACATCAAGCTAACTAGCATAGTTACTCACATAGCATCTAGCACATATCTCTACAATCAAACAAACATAGAAACTCACTGAGCATCTCAGATATATATCTTACACTTAAATAACATATAATCTCATAAAGCATCTCACACAAATATTTGCACATAAACAAAAACATTATCTCGCACAAAATCTCACACATATACCTACATTCAAACAAACACCGAATCTCACTAAAGAATCACAAAACGATAAAAAAATCATAATACATGTTCGAGAAAGCATTTTTCGAGTTTTATTGTTACTCGAATCTTCAATAACGACTTGATTTTACCTGAAATAAGATATTATTACATCATGAGCATTGCTAGGGAACCAAAAAACTTGTACAAAATGATGTGGCAAATATGTGGAAGGTTTTAATTGGATGGTTGGTGTGAATGCAGGGGGGTCCCATCCCATTATTATTTTTATAACCAATTAAAAGCAAACACATGGCATTTTGGGAAATTTTTTAGGACACTTTTTTGGTTCCCTAGCATTTTTCTTACATCATTTTGACATGCAATTGATGTAGAATCGGAAATAATCACATTCAAACCCTAATTTCACATTTTCATTAAAATTTCAATTAATCTAATAATTTATCTCGATGAAGCAACAATTTTAAAGCGATTCTTCAATGTATCGAATAGACTTCAAAACTTTACGATTCTTCAGTAGTTGTTGTTATTCTTCGACCTGAAAAAACTCACAATGTATGCTTTCCGTTAGGAGATGCTCGGCCTCGTGGATTGTGCACTCAATCTCGTGGATTGTGCATGTATGTATAGCTACACAAATACGTATAACTGAAATTTTTATTTTTTTATTAAACAATTTTTAAATTTATGATTATGTTCTTGATCTATCTTTTAATCTTGATTGTTTTTTTTATTTTAATTAAACGGTGCAGATTGATGTTCTTTATGTAAGTGTTCTTTATATATATAGGGTCTTATTCTAATTGAAACCATTCATAAGCTAAAAAGAAGAAACTAAATTAAAAAAAATTCTAAATCGCATCGGAATATAACACATATGGTATACAAACTGATCGTTGGGAGATGAAAAAAATACAGTGAAGTCGGATTTCAAAAAAAGCTCACCGATTGACGGGAAAAATCAACTTAAAAATGGAGGGGATTAGGTGAGATTATGTATGTGAGGGTGCGTTGTATTTGTGTGTGGTGCCCTAAGCGGGGGCATTAGATTATGGGCCCGTTTGGGAAATCTTATTTTTCAGAAATAAGTTACTTACTCTGGAAAAGAATTAGGAAATATGTACTTTTTTCTGAAATAAGTAACTTATTTTTGCAAGATAACGAATATTAAACTCCCAATACACATTTTTCTCTAAAAAAATGTATGTAAATACAAAATTTTTTTCCGAAATAAGTAACTTATAAGTTAATAGCTAGATCTGCCAAACGGGCACTAGATTAATTGAAGGGTTAAAATTAATTTCTAGTTTCTATTTTTATTTTGGTTAAAACACCAAAATTAAATACACACCTAATATACACCCTCCCACATAATATAACCTAGATATAAGTCCTTAGAAACTAATATAAATCCTTAAATAATAGTATAAACTAATATAAGTCCTTAGATTAACGCCCCTTCGATGCACATCACATAATTAATATACACCCTCCTACATAAGATTTCACAGGATCCCCTCTGTTACTAAATTGATTTTTCCCGTCAATTGGTAAACTTTTTTTGAAATCCAACTTCACTGTATTTTTCTCCATCTTCTAACGATTAATTTGCATACCATATGTGTTATACTTTGACGCAATTTAAAAAAAAAAATATTTGAGTTTCTAGTTTCTATTTAAAATTGGTTTATAGTAGAGTAAATTATATATATATATATATATATATATATATATATATATATATGGGTGCCCTTCCACAGCCACCGTTGGTTGAAAAAAGGCCCAGAACCACCAACTCGTACACTGCCGCAAGTGTTCATTGCGGCAGGAAAAAAGACATCTGCCGCAATGAAGGGTTGCGGCAGCGTTTTAATTTAAAATTAATACATTATAAAATAAAAAATGTTTATAAAATTTGAATTATTATATAAAATTTTAAATAAATTATTATAGTTTTATATTTAATAAAAGTAATAAATAATAATAAATTAATAAAAGCTGTTAATTTGAATATAGAAACAAGTAAAAGAATGAAATTACGTTTTCACCCTCCAAATTGCTGCCGCAATGATACATAGCGGATGAAATAAAATCTGAAATTACGTTTTTACCCTTATTAATGCCGCAATGAATCATTGCGGATATATTAAAATACGGAATTACTTTTTTACCCTTAAATCTGCTGCCGCAATGATACAATGCGGATACGAGAAGTATACAACCACCCATTGCGGCTTCCGCGACATGAACTAACCCTAATTAAGCACAGAGCTCAGGCGATTTCAGGCGACTCCGGGCGATTTCAGGCGATTTACACAAAGAGCTGCGAATGTCAGGCGATCTTCCTCCTCAAGGTATCTTCTAATTGACACTTACACACATACGCATGTAGTTATACATACACACGCACTACTATATACATGGTTTGATTCATTTTTAACTGTGGGTGGTGTTTATTTACTTCATTTTAGTTGAAATCATGAATTAAATCGAATTATTAGGGTTCATAGTTCGAATTTTACCCATTTTTGGTTTGAATTAGTTTGAAATTAGGGCTTTTACCCTCAATTGAGTTGAAATTAGGGTTTCTCATCTTTAATTAGGTTGAATTAGCTCAAAATGCCAAATTTAGAATTAGGTTTCGAATTATTATCCAAATTTTTATTAAAACTATGAATTAATTCGAATTATTAGGGCTTATAATTATGAAATTATAATTATAAATTTTTTTATGAGTTGTGGAAATTTTAATTCGAATTTTTGAATTATTAATTTGAATTTTTGAGTTTAAAATTCAAATTTATGAATTAATATGATTTATTAATTCGAATTTTGATTAATTAGTGTTATTAGTACTGCATTTTATTTGATAAATGATATTCATTGTTAATTTATTCTTGTTTTAAATATGTCTTCATGGAATGATAATTTTAGCCAATTTTGGTACATGTTTATGAAATGTGCCTTATTTCTTTGATTTTGCACATTGCAGATGCTATGGATATGCAGTGCGGGCCTCTCGATAGGTCCCTCTTGACCATGCAGGATGATCATATTAGCAGTCACATATGGCAGGGGGGTGAGCGGGAGAAGTTGGATGTCCGCCAGTTGACAGCCAACCTCGACGATTGGGTATTTGATGACACCCAGGTTAGTTTGATGTCAGACTGGGGTTTCCGAGCGTTTACTAACCCACGCTCGATTCCCCAGAACGACATCCGAATGATCACAGCATTGGTGGAGAGGTTTAGGCCAGAGACCAACACCTTTCATTTCCCATTTGGTGAGATTACCATCACTCTAGAAGATGTTTACATGATATTGGGTTTGCATGTTCGTGGTCGTGCTGTTACTCATACAGAGCTTTCCACACCGAAGCCATATTGGCTAAGACAGTGGCATGATTTGAGGTTGAATGAGAAGGAACGCAAAGATATGTATAAAAAAGGTTTGCATTTTAATCCATAAATTCTAATTTCTTGCATTTTAATCCTTTATTTGTTTAATTTTTGCATGTTATACCTTAAATTTTCATTTCTTTGCAATTTAGGTGGGGTGAAGCTTCATAGGTTGAGGGAAATCTATAAAAAGAAACCGGAGAATCCTTCTCCCGAGTTTATCAAGCATGATGACCTTGTGTACACCCGGGCTTATCTTTTTTACATCATTGGGGGTGTGCTCTTTCCTTCATCGAACAGAGACGTCGTGCATCCTAGGTACTTCTTAACTTCATTTCTCTCTCTAGTCCTTGCAATTTATGCTTAAATTTATACCTTAAATTTATACCTTAAATTTCACATTTCTTGCATGTTCATCCTTAATTTCTCCAATTATTGAATTCTTACCTTAATTTGCATTTCCTGAATTTTTTACAGGTATTTACAGTTAATCCAGAATGTGCATGAGATTAAGGACTATGCCTGGGGAGCTGCGGTGTTGAGTTATTTGTTCAGGGGTTTGGCCAATGCTGCTCAGAAGGGTGCCAAAGCTATTAATGGATGCACCATGATTTTGCAGCTTTGGTCTTACGAGAGGTTGTTGCCTGGGGCACCGAAGATAGCACCTCGTACGGATTTTGTTTGGCCGAGGGCATTGGCATGGGCTGAGCCGATAGCTGAGAGGAGGGTTAACCCCCACCACCATACAGGTCTTTATCGGGGGGACTTTGACAGCTTTCAGCTTGGTTGGCTGACATGGCAGCCTTATCAGAGATTTTATGACATCCAGGATGTTTCTGTGGATTATAATATCGATCTGATGGATGCTCACTATATGGCCCTCGGTCGTGTCCCTCTCATTTCCATGGATATTGTTGAGTATGTCATGCGAGACAGAGTCTTGAGACAGTTTGGGATTCTACAGCATATCCCACAGGACCCGGTTGACATGACTTCACTGCGGACGGAGAGAGCATCTCGTTGGGTGCGGGACAATCATACCGTGACCTTGGCAGATTACGTTGAGGAGTGGCATGCTTTTAATGATGGCATGATACCCATTGTTGAGGAGGGTAATTACATGTCTACAGAGGAGTACATGTATTGGTACAGGCGCGTCAGTAAGTTAAGGATTGCTCCATTTGTGGCTGAGCATCGCGCTAAGATTGTGCCTCGTGACTGGTATCCCCAGCAGGACATGGCTGATGCGGTATGCATTTTATACCGTTATTTCTCTAATTCATGCATTTTAGACCTTTATTTCTCCAATTCATGCATTTTAGACATTTATTTGTATAATTCTGCATTTTAGACCTTTATTTATATACTTTTGCACTTTAGACCTTTATTTCTCTAATTCCTGCATCTTAATACTTCAATGCAGCTGGATTGTGGAATGAGGACATTACATGCCATTTACAAGCGTGATCCCCCCGAGTGGTTCTTTGATTTGATCACTGAGTTTTTGGGTCGTTATGATCGGATCAACACTGAGTGGAGGGGTCCAGGATTTATCAGACCTAGTTTTGATAGACCCTCTCGTGCACATGATATGTATATTGATCCCAGCGGTCCTTCATCTTCACAGCAGCCTCCACTAGCCGTCTCTCAGAAACGTTTGCGTGAGGTAGTAATCTTTTGATACTTGTTATCTTTGAATGTAGTGGATTGAATATATGTATGATTGTTGTATATGTTATTGTAGGTTGAGATTGTTGACTGTCATGCTTCACTTACGCACGATGCCACACCTCATGTCTCTTATAAACGTCCTCGTCAGGTAGTAATCCTTAATGCTAGGTTTAATTCGAGTCACTTAGGAGGAATTATATATATAACTATATGATCGGTGCATTGACATATAATTGCAGGTTGAGACTACAGAAGCTCTTGCTACACAGCCTATCCCAGTCTCTAGCTCTCCTCATGTTCATATTGAGGTACTAATCTTTAATGTTGGGATCAACACTATATTAGCATGAATATGTTCCTGAATATTTTATATCTTGCGTTTAGTTACTCATTTTGTATCTTAATGTAATGGTAGGTTAGTAATACTGCTCCTTCTCCTTCACAGCCTACCCCGGTATCTGTCCCCCCTCATGCTCATATTGAGGTACTAATCTCTCCTTATTGTGATTTCCTTCTTATATACCAACTTTGAATATGTTCTTCATGTTTTTATCACATTGTGGTTGTAGGTTAGTACTATTCCTCCTGTGACATAGTCGACCCCGGTATCTGTCCCCCCTCATGCTCATATTGTGGTACTAATCTCTCCTATTTGTGATTTTCTTCTTATTTACCATTGATAATTGTAGTTGTAATTTGACTTTTGTTATCATAATTGTAGGCTCCAATACCATGTGAGTTGGCAGTGGATAGCATAGACAACAAGGTTGCCTTTGGCATGGCTTATCAAGATGGAGGAGAAATGAGTATGAAAATACATGGCAAGCCTATGCCTACTGGATGTCTGAGAGTGTCGGTGGATGGAGGAATTAAACTAGAAGCCTTGATTCCAGTTTCGGTAGTTGGTGAGATGGAGATGGTCAAGCAAGCAATTGGATCTCATGGCCTAAGGAATGGATCATACCTCGAAATATCGAGGTTTGTATTTCTATAAATATAATATAATGCCATTTTATGTGCATGATGTGTAATTTGCCAACTTATAGTGATTCCCTTCTTAATGCCTGGTTTTAATTCGAGTCACTTGTGGAGAAATATATGTATATATGATCGGTGTATCTTGTAGGTTGAGACTACAGCTGCTCCTCCTGTTACACAGACGACCCCGGTATCTAGCTCTCCTCCTTCACAGTCTACCCCGGTATCTATCCCCCTCATGCTCATATTAATCTCTCCTTACTGTAATTTCCTTCTTATATACCAACTTTTTATATGTTCTTCGTGTATTTATCTCATTGTAGTTGCAGGCTATCACTATTCCTGCTGTGACAGAGCCTACCCCGGCATCTGTCCCCCATCATGCTCATACTGAGGTACTAATCTCTCCTATTTGTGATTTTCTTCTTATATACCATTGATAATTGTAGTTGTAATTTGATTTTTGTTATCATAATTGTAGGTTGAGACTACAGTTGAGACTACAGCAGCTGCTCCTCCTGTTACACAGTCTGTCCCCACTGATGCTCATATTGAGGTAGTAATCTCTCCTCTAAAATGCAAGATCAATTAATAAGGTTATAAAATGCAAGAAATAAAGAAATAAAGGTCTAGAATGCAAGAAATAGAGAAATAAATGTCTAAAAAGCATGATCGGTGTATCTTGTAGGTTGAGACTACAGTTGAGACTACAGCTGCTCCTCCTGTTACACAGACGACCCCGGTATCTAGCTCTCCTCCTTCACAGTCTACCCCGGTATCTATCCCCCTCATGCTCATATTAATCTATTCTTACTGTAATTTCCTTGATCGGTAATTATTGTAGTGGGAGGTTTGTTGTCAACGGCTTCCAACCAAGTTTCTAAAACCCATTGATAAGAAGTCTCGGTCTCATCTCTCATGAGTGCAAATCCAAACAAAATATTTTGGTAATGGTGGTTCACTCCCGTAATAGGTATGAAAGGCATACAATACCTATTCGTTCGATAAGTTGAATCGAACGTCACCACATCACCAAAATTCTTGTAAGCATTCATGCATCGAGGATCAACCCACACCAAACCTTTAACACGATTCTCGTTATCCACATCCACTCGATAGAAGAAATGACCAAACGCATTCTCTTGTTGTAACTTTCGTAATAAGACCAAGCCACACTCCGCATCACCGGAATCAAACACTCGGTGCCGAATATCCCGTATGACATTGCGTACATCTTGATTAGAAAACCCTAAATTTTCAATTCCTCCACATGTCTCACCTAGATATTTCATCACTTTACTCGTCTCGATCCCCGATTTGTTAAACAACTCAATTAATGATCGGGTGATCGGATCGATATTGCGTGATGTTTGAAAAAATTGTCTCTTATCCGGTGTTACCATGGCATGATTGTGTTTCAAATCAACCAAAGTTACCTTCCATTTGTTTACATTTACTAGGTGACATACGTACATTCGAGCACGACAATTCGTTCGTGGATCTACATCCCTAATGCGTCGTTTTCCTTTATCAAGATAATCCGATTCCGGTGCTACTCTTCCACCCTTCTTACAAATAAACAAACGGGATGATGGATCATGACTCCGTTGATGTTTATGAGTATTCCTAATTATTATCTCGAATCCGACATTTCGACCATAATTTCTATAAAAACTTTCTGCCTCATCTAATGTATCGAAAATCATTCCAACACAAGGCACAATCTTATTAACATCCGCAAATGTAAAATCACAATTTTCGTTTCCAATATCCTCATCATCATGATTTTTTCCCATCCTAACATCCTCATCATCAAAAATTTTTCCCATCCTAACATCCTCATCAACATTTTTTCCCATCCTAACATCCTCCACATCATCAATTTTTTCCATCCTAATATCCTCATCTCCTTCAACATCATTTTTTCCCATCCCAAATTTCTCATCTTTTTCATCATCACCATCACTAATAATTATCTTGTTTTTACCCTTTCCACCATCATTTTTTTTCCCACCAACATCATCAACATTCATTTTATCTTTATGAACATTGTAATTCACTCTACGTTTACGAACAGTACTATAATAATTATCAATATCTACATCATCAAGAAATAATTTACGAGAAACATGATTTTTTTTAACGGGCGGCGTAACATAATCATCACCATTATGTTCACTAAATGAACTAGAAGAGCTAAATAAAAATGAAGCCATTGAATAGAGCACTAACCTTAATTTTGGATGAATTTTTGAGCTCCAAAACCTTGAAAATCGTTGGTTTTTTCTGCTGTTTGAAAAAAATAAATTGAAGAAGAAGACAAATTCTGTTACCTTAAAGAAAACAGATTTCACGCCTGCCTCATTGTTTCATTGCGGCAGAAAGCCTTAAATGCCAATTGCCGCATTGTTTCATTGCGGCAGGTGGTTCATTTATTACCAACCACCAACCATAATTAATGCTGTAAAATTTTTCAGAGCCACAATGAAACATTGCGGCAGGAAAAACTACCGCAATGAGTCATTGCGGCAGTAATTTATGATTTTTTATTTATTTTTGTTTTATTTTTAAATCTTCAAATATGCATCAAAATAATAAACTATATTATTTTTAACTTAAAAGTATCTTTAATAATGTATTATGGATATTTTTTACATGTTACGTAGTTTAAATATTGATGGAATGACATGTACATCTCAATCTTAGATAACTGTTGAAAAATGAATCAGGATGGTAACATTTTTTGTTATTTTTTCTATTTAAAATATTCAATATAAAATTTTTCTTAACACTTTCATTCATTTTAACTTACATTAATGTTTTATGCTATTTTTTTCATTTTTTAGATTATAATAATATATATTTCATTATTTTCAAGTTTTGACTTTACATAACATTTTTTTCCTAAATTTGTTTCAAAAATTAATTAATTAATAATTTAAATGTCACGTGGTTGGAAGTTGTTCCCATGTTCATTAACCCGTCTATACACATTTCATATGTTATTATCTATTAATTTACTATTTTTTATTAATTTATAAATATATATATCAAATTACAATAATGTAAAATAATATGTAAGATAATTTTGCTTAAATTTGCAAGAGTGGAAGTTGGTGGTGCGGCAAAATGTTTGTATCATTTGGAAAAGGTCAAGAGTTTGAATCCAAACGAATGGTTTTAATTTTGTATTTTTTATTAAATTTATAAATCAATATATTTCAAATTAATAATTTTAAATAATAAATAAGATAATACTGTTTACATTGCTATAGTACAAGTTGGTGGAGTGGGAAAAGTTTTGTATAATTTCTAAAAGGTCAAGAGTTCGACTCCCCAAACTAATGCTATGTATTTTTAATTAAACAACTAATAAATACTGCCGCAATGAACCATTGCGGTAAGACTTACTGCCGCAATGAACGGTTGCGGTAAGGTTGCGGCTAGTACTGCCGGAATGAACGGTTGCGGTACTGCTGGTGGCTGGTCCAACCAACGGTGGTTGTGGACCAAACCTCTCTCTATATATATATATATATATATGTATATATATATAGGGAGCTACTCTAGTGAGAATGTATTAAAATGAGAACTGAGAATCGGCCCACTAAAGCCCAAAAACACTCGGTGGTAATTTTGTAATTAAAAACAATATGGAGGCTAGATCTAAAAGTTTCAAAATTACGGTTCTAACAAACAACCACCTCATTAATTGTCCCACCTCCCAGTAAACCCATAACTCCCATCCCACCCTTTTTTTGCTGCTTCTTCATCACTAAAAACCTTCTAAACACATCTTCAGAAACTCAATTAAAATTGAAAATTTCGGTGATACGAAGCTATATCATACATTTTCATAACGATTTTCAAGTCAATTGAAAGATTTAAAACCGTAAAATCACCGATTCGATTCAGGTATGTGTAATTTTCATAATCGAACAAGCAATGCAACTATATTATCACTTAATCGCAATGTTTTTTATACTTATATGTTTGTACATGTTGTTGCAGATCATCAAAGATACTGTGCAGATGTCTATTCGTCGAGAAGGTAAATTTCTAGGGTTTTTTTTAAATATTTTTGTTGATTGAAACTTGTAAACAAGTAAATTTGGACTGTTATTAAGTGATTATGTTTATTTTTTATAGTATTTTTGATCGATAACAAGAAATTTTGAAATTTTATTAAGTGATTATTTCTTTGTTTTTGGTGATTATGTTTGTAAACAAGTAAATTTACTTGTTTTGGTGATATCATGTCCTTGTTTGTGATATAAAGTCTAATTTCTAGGGTTTTTTGTTGTCATATCTTTTGGTGATAAGCTTAGTTTTTTGTTGATAAGGTGATAATTTCTAGGTGCACCTGTTACGCTTTGGTGATGTGAGTTTTAGCAATTACTAGCTTTGGTTATAGTAGTTTTAGTGATTTGTTATTCTTATAGTTGTATAATTATGTTATGCTTTTTTTTTTTGGTATTAAACTGATTTGTTAAAATAGACAACTATGTTTAGTAGTGTAAGTACTGAATCAATTTAAAAAATAGTTTTAATAATTAAGTGCTCTGTTTTTTTCTTGTAACTATGTATGCAAAAGTGAGGTACCTTTTTTTGTAACTATGTAACTATGTGATTTAAAAATTGCAGATTCGATTGTAAGAAGAGAAAGTGGGAGGCTAAAATTACTGAAATTGCAAAAAGCAACCTATAGTAACCCGCTTGAAATTGATCTGGAGAGTGCTGAGCAGCTTAATACTGGACCAAATAGAAGAGGTGAAAACTAGTTTAACGTCATATTAAACAGTAACTATTATTAGATTAAACTATCTTATTGATTTTTGTCTATCTTCTTATTTATTTTTGTCTTTCAGTTACTAGATCTATCCATTTTGATGACAATGATGATTTTGTAACACCACCACCCAAGACAAATAGAAGTGCACCAATAATGATAATAGGCACATCAACAGCTGCAAAAGAAGCAATCACTAAGACTAAAAGGAAGTTTAAAATTGAGGTAAATAATCAAGGGAAAAAGATGAAGATCGTAAATCAGAAGACAACATCGCTAGTTGTTGATGAGGTAAAATAACAACCTTTTTCTTCTGTATTATCAGAAAGGTATGTTTCTTATTTTTTAATGTTCTATATTAGGAAAGCAATGATGATGAGCTTGGTGATGCTGGCAAAGAAAGAAATAAGAAAAAAGTAAAGACTGTTAAGGTAGGCATGATGCACAATTACCAGTATAAATTGTATATCACTGAAATAGAAAAAAATGTTAAGTTGTTATCATGTTCACTAATTCTTAAATTTTGACAGGAACCAGGGAAAGTTCGCAAAGGTGGGAAAGTAAATGTAACTGAGAAATTCAAAATACGAAACTCACCTAATACTTTGACAGAAATGGTGACAAACTTGTCTGACCAGCAAAAACAGTGGGTGAGAAGAACTGGTTTCAAAAATATACTTGACTTCCGTTTGGGAAAAATTCCACATAGACTGGCATGTAGTATACTTCAAGCATTTGATGCACAAACCTGCTCTCTCAAACTTCAGAGTGAAAGCATTGCTATCACTAATCAGGATGTATATAATGTGCTTGGATTTCCAATTGGGGACAAAATTTTCACACTGGCGACAGAAGATCAAGCTTCAGCTAGATATAACTCATGGAAAGAAAACTTTGGAAAGAATAATGTCACAACAGCAGCAGTGGTGGAAAGAATGAGAGAAAGTCAAGAAGCCGATGATACGTTTAAACTTAACTTTCTCATAGTATTGTACAACGTCCTAATAGAAAGACAAACTGGATCGTATGTGCATAGGGAAATACTAGGATATGACATTGAAATTGATGAATGTAATCAGTACAACTGGGGGGAATTTTTGCTCCGATGTTTGGTGAAAACAAAAGAAAATTGGAGGAAGACTACAAGCTCACTCTTTTACACTGGTCCGATAATATTCCTCACTGTAAGTGCCTTTATCACTACTCTTTATTTGCACAAATTACTAGTTTTTTTGCGTATAAGCAAAACTGATTGGTTTTTCTTGAAATAAATGCATGTTTCAGATATTTTATGTTGACCGTGTGATAGTCAAAGGCCTAAAACCAGTTGAAAGAAAGTTTCCGGCATTCAAAAATTGGACAATGGAACTTCTCAAGCAGAGGCAGAACTATGAGAAGCAATGTGGTGAGTTTGGAGAAAATCTGGTAATTAGGCAACAAGCAGAAATTGATCAAGTAAGAAGCATGAAGTCTACTTTAATCGTAACTTGGTCATAGAATACTTGATTTTGATATTATTATTTGTTATGGTAATTAATATGAAGGTTGATAATGAAGATGAGGACAACAACACTAGCCATGAAGATCACCAAAACATTGCAGGACAGGTGAAATTTGTGTATAAGAAGATTATGAATCACTAAGTTGTAATTAAAATCACCAAAAAATAATTAGTAATTTAATAGTGAAAATCACCAATTAATAATTAGAAATTACCAATAATTTAGTATTTCTAATTATTAATTGGTGATTTTTACAATTAAATTACTAATTATTTTTCAAATTACTAAATTATTGGTAATTTCTAATTATTAATTGGTGATTCTTACTATTAAAATTACTAATTATTTTTTGGTGATTTTAATTACAACTTAGTGATTCAGAATGGAAAAATGTTAAAATCTGATTTTTCACTTCCATTAATAAACTTGCCTTTCCTATAAACCTACCTGGTCATTATAAGTTATCTTATTGAATTTTTTGTTTTATTAGGACTGGTTCAATAGTTTAAATGTGAAAGGTGGAATGGTGATGGATGCTTTGGAACGATATAGAGCTGACTTGCAAAATGCTAAGGAAAAGCATCCAAATGACGTGAACATTGCTCAGCTTGAAAGGAAAATTGCTGAATCTTTACAAACTTTCATTACAAACAGTAAACCTGAGACTGTCCCTAAAAATAAAGAGCCTGTGCAAGAAATAGAGAAGGATTTGGAAGTAGAAGATGTTGCAGCTTTGGCAGTAGAAAGTGCAGAAATTGATCCTTTTGTATTAGATCATGTCGAGCTAATAGAATATTTGTACTCATCCCAAGGGAAGAAAGACATGGAAATAGACATGGAAAACTTGTCAATTCCTTCATTTGCACTCGGGATTGATTTTCCTATTTACAACAGTAATACATGCAAGGACATAAAAAGGGAGCTTGGAAATAAAAACAATGTTGAGCAAGAGACTGAAAAAGATGATTATAAAACACCTGCACTTGAAGAACAACAAAAAAGGGCAAGGAGGGAAACCAAAGTGGCTGCAGCATATCGATCACCATATGTTCAAAGGGAAATAGACATCACAAAGAGCTACACATCACAAGACTATGCTATTTGGAGATGGTTAACTAAAGAAGGCGAAGATGATATGTAAGTATTTCTTACAAAAAACTTGTTATCTTTTTAAGTTTTCATTTGGTCCTGGTTAATATATTGGTATTATTGTATCAGGGAGCATGTTTTTGAGTATGGAGAACAATACTGCACTAGAGAGCATATGGTAACCCTAAAGCCAAATGAGAAGTTGTATTATTCTGTTATAGATGTGTGGTCTACTTTGATGAATGATAAAGAAAAGTACAAGGCACCTGAATCACCACTACGTGTATTCTTCGACGTTGGCTTTTCGGTAATTTAAATTTGTATTACCATTGGCTACACTCTATACAAGTTTGAATCACCAAGTACTAATTTCCTTGACTTAAAACCAAACAGGTGGGACCACTGAATGCAACTAATTCTGAAGAGGATCAGTATGAGATGTTTTCTGTTGAAATGGATCACTTCTTTCATAGATACCCAAACATGAAGATTGAAGACTGCGATCTGGTACATTTGAATTGCTTCAATTTTATTTATCTGTCATTTTAGTTGAATAATAATTCTTTTACAGTCCTCATCACCAAATGGCTAAAATATCTTTTGTAGATATTCTTTCCAATTCTACAAGATGATCATTACTACTTGGTTTGCATGAATAAGAAAGAAGATAGTTGTGAGGTAATTGATAATATCAGAGTCGGTCGAGCTGTCACAAACTTCTATGGGAACAGAGTTCGTAACCTGGTAATAATAAAAAAAACTTGATATTTTAAAACTATTATCGAGCATAAAAGCACAATATTAACATTTTTTTTTTGTATTCCTATGTTTGTTATTTTAATTGCAGAAAAGACACTTTGTGAAATACCTTGAAGATAAAGAGGAAAAGTTTTTAGCAAAGACAATAGATAAAATGAACGTTTCTTATTTGTCCATGAGTTGGCAGACATTAGAAAATGATGTAGATTGTGGAGTTTATCTTATGCGGCACATGGAGACATACAAAGGCAGTCTAACCAAGTGGAAAACTCAACTAAAAACAGAAAAGGTAATTCATATATTTTCTGATAAAGAAAATATTAGTGATTTGTCAGATTTTGCTTGAGATGATGAAAGTAATCGTTTATTGTATTGTTGTAGGCGGCGGGACAGAAAGGGCAAATGGAGAAGCTAAGAACAAAATATGCAAATGCTATTTTGACTTCACATGTCAATGAAAGGAGGCAATTTGTCCAACAAGAAACTGCAACTTTTTACAATAAAATAGCAGCTGGGAGCTTGGTGAACATAATTGAAGAAAACGCAAATGCAAAGAAGCCAAGAAAATATAAAATGCATGGGACTGTCCTATTTTCTGATAATTGCAAAGCTGTAGAAGAGAAAGCAGGTGAAGAGAAAGCTACTGAGTAGAAAACTAATGTGGGTGATGAGAGAAATTGATATTAGGAGAGAAACTGTGTAGGCTGGTTTTAGAAGTTACATTGAAAACTTGTACTGAAGTAACTAATATTTGGTGAATTCTGTTGAACTATTATTTGTATTGGAGCAAAATTTCCTTGGTAAATGCTAGAAAACAAGAAGATTTTTCTTGGTAAAAATGTCAAAGTTGTACTTTATTGTTCTTTTATTAAGTTGTTTTATGATACTACATTTTGTAGTTCTATTGCTGGTACATTTAGCATACATGAACTTTACTGCTTCAAATAGTAATAAAACATAAATTTACTTTGAATGAATAAAATGTAGGAAATGGGGAAAATTGAAATCACCAAAAAAAAATGCAAATTACCAAACTCAATGAAAATAGTAAAAATTAATCAAAAATATAACAAGAGATAACAAGAGAAAAATTAACAACTTAGGACATGAGAAATGAATGAAACTAAGAATTGACAAATGACTTTATATCGTATTATCGCAACAAAGTGCACATCATATTGGTCGAAATGTAGTAGAAATTTTTTTTTATATTACAAAAATAAAAAATACAAACTACGATAGAATACAAAAAAGCTTTCTACTCAATCTGAACATCAGCTGACACCATCTCAACATGGACAGTAGGTATAGTGGTAATAGGAACAGTGGGTTTATTCGGACATGTTCTGGCATCATGAACTATGGAAGGACAGAACTTGCATTTCCTAGGGCGCTTGTTTCCTTTCATTATTGCCTTCTCCCTATGACTGATGAACCTTTTCAAACCCGAACCTTTGTTTTTAGCTTGATTTGGTGCACGAATAATAATTTCTTCAGTTGGTTGAGGACCCATCATCTCTTCCATCTGAGCTTTCTTTGTCATAACAGAATCATCGCCAAGATCAGAATCCAATTGTTTTATTGTCTTTTCAACATGACAGAGCTTGTCGATATTCACTCCAGCTTTGTTCATAGTTTTCTGAAAATTAAACCATATATTCGTCACTTTAAGAGAAACATTGTCCACCTTAGCAAAATCATCAGAAACACCATGAAATTTGGACGAAGGAGCGTGTTCTGCACATCTACTCCATCGATTGAGAACAAGATTCCTCGGTATTTTCACAAGCTCAAATTGGTTTATCGCACAAAAAGCATGTCTACAGAGTATACCACACATGACAAACTTCTTGCAAGAGCATTCTGCATAATATTGACTGACTTTGACCTGAAATGGTCCAACACATTAAAACAAAAAAAATGGATTACAAAATTACTTAGAAAAACATTTTACTAAAAATCAGGTCATCCTAATTACTAGCAAATAAGTAAATGATTGAAACAGGTACCAAAAATCAATAAAACGATAATCACATCACTAAAAAAGACCACTAAAAATAACTAGATCACCAAATGTATTAATAAAAATACAGACATTATGAGCATAAAAAATTATGAAAATTACCTCAAACAATTTATCTTTCATCTTCACATCCTTCAGTTGATAGGTTTTAACTCCATCAACTAATGGTCCAATATATATGATTCGCATGTCATAACAAGATGCTAGTATCTCTTCTTGAACTTTATAAAAAATAGGCCGAGTATACAACTGTGCAGCATCAGCCTCAAGAAACAATGTAGAAACAGTAGAAGGTATTCCAGATCTGCCCTCTTCATTCAACCGAGCATTTTCATGACGCTGTTTATCCATCGCGCTCTCAAAACGAAGATAAAACTCGCATAGTGAATCACTCTGTCTATGAAACTGACTAAAAAAGCGATTCTCACTCTCGGACCTTGATGTCGTCCGCATTAATCCAAACATAGGTTTATCTCGGAAAAAAGCAGGGATCCACGATGTTCGAATAGCATACATCTCCCAAAGCCATCTATGCCCCTCCAATTTAAATTCTTTTACAATTGATTTCCAACCCTTTTCAAACTCAGAAATCTCTAAAGTAGATGACCATATGTAATTTTTCAATTTGGTCATAAAATCAGTCTCTTTACACAAGAAATTACCAAGCTGCAAAAAGAATGTTATGATTTGTTATCAACAATCACTACTAGGAATTATGAAATTTTAAGAAATAAGAGTGAAAATTCGACCTTGAGAGGAAACTTTTCCATTATATGCCACATACATAGGCGATGTTTCGTAGCGGGAAATTCATCTGTGGCAGGAAAAGAAAGGGGGATAGCTTGTTTCATAGCTGGACATTGATCGGTCACCATTACAATGGGATTACGACCCATTGCTTTTAAAAGGTGATCAAACGCCCATTTGAAATGCGGAATATCTTCCTTAGAGAGCAGAGTGAATGCAAAAGTGACACATTTGTCATGCTTGTCAACACCAGTAAATGGGCAAAAAACCAAGTTATACCTGTTGTACAGAAGTGAAACACGTAAACTAAAATAAAAATAGCACAAAAAATAAAAGGCTATCGGACAAATTAATGAAACATATCACCATAAGCTGATTTAACTGAACAATTATAACATATAAAGAGTAAGGCAGTTAATATAACCACAAAAAATATAAATTCTTATAAAGAATGAGGGCAAGTTACCAAAGTTTAGTATGCCAATTACTAAAAAACTAATTTCATGATACGAATAAGACAAATATCAGAATTAACTAATGTCAGGTACATAAATAACCTATTAAATATGCATAACGAAACAGAACTACAAAAATTTAGAAACATAAAAACAAAAAATATTATAATAAAGTTAAGGAAGGTCACATACATATTGGTATTAAACGTAGCATCAAACGAAACAGCATCACCATACAACTCATAATTCCTCCGAGCAATTGAATCAGACCAAAACAATTTTGTCAGATGTCCTTCTGCATCGACATCGTATGCATAGTAAAATGATGCACAACTCTCTTGTTTAACCTTAAATTTGTCAATAATCATTTGTGCATCACGTTCACCAACATATGCCTTCAAATCCCTACTAAAATTTCTATAATCCCGAACAGTAGCGCCAACATTAGCATATCCACCAACCATTTCCTTCATCAGCCTAAGTGATTGGCTAGATCCAATATTAACCTTTGAAGAATCAAATAGGAATTTACGTGAAGCAAAAGACATTTGACGATTTACTCTTAAAAACTGCCTCCCCTCTTCAGAAGCTAATTCATGATTATGATCCTCAACAAACACAGAAATTCTATAACTCTCACCAGATTCAAGTTTCAAAATAACCTTCGCTTTACAACCACACCTTTTAGAAATTGTCCTCCGAACTCGACTAGTACTTTGATCAGACTTTTTCTTTTTTTGCTCTTTAAATCCAGCTCTACTACAGACAACATATTTAGTTATGATCACCTTATTGTCATCATCCTTTTTCTCTGTAGTCCTACGTGTATTAAAGCCACATAGTTGCCCATATTGCTTATAAAAATCCATACCTTTTTCCAAACTCATAAAAATCTGATTGACGAACGGTTTAGCACTATCATCAACACAAATTGGTACATAATGGTGATTACCTCCGGGGGTAATTGTACACCTTGAAATAGCATCATCACTTTCATTTGAACCGGAAAGACTAGTAGAAGCATTAGCACAATTGGAAACAGTATCTTCAATAAATCGACTAATTCGTGAAGAATCACTGCTTGTAACTCCTAAATATAAAACAATAAATCCACATAAGTAACTAGGAACAACAAAATCACTGTAAAAATTAACAAAATCACAAAATAACTAAAAATTAACAATTGATACAGAATCACTAACACAAAAGCACTAATTACAAAAAGCACTAACTACAACAGCAATAATTACATGATATAAAAGCATTAATCACTATGTTTTTTTTGTGAATTAAAACATACTCTTATCAACTATAGATATAACAAGGTACAAAACTTAGAGATTTAGAAGAAATTACCTTGATTAGTAGTAATTCGTAATAGATCATCTGTTATCATGATGAAGAACAACGCTTTATATCAATTTGATGGATATAAAACTGAATCAAATAGGTAAAAGCAGGTGAAATCGATGTAATTGCGATGAAGATGTATAGAGATTGTGTACAGTGAGAGTGTAGAAAGAGATGTAGCGAGAGAGTGAGAGAGAGTAGAAGAGAGAAACAGAGATTAGATATAATTAATATACGTATATTTGTCGGTTATGGAATCTATAAAATATGCGGTCAGGATTAAAAGATCTAATATAAAAATGGATGGTTGTGATGCAGACTAAGTTCTCATTTTAAGCAAGGTTCTCATTTGAGCACTTGCCTGTATATATGGGACGCCTTCTAGATATAATCTAATATCCAACCAACCCATCTGTGACCATCCAGTAAGCTAATGCACGGCTAGGATTTGAAAAGCTTATGCTACATTATATAGCGTATTACGCTGTATAATATAGCGTAAGTTTATACCAAAATCCCTCCGTTTCTAATTTGATTTTTTCCGTCAATTGGTGAGATATTTTTAAAATCCGACTTCACTGTATTTTTCTACATCTCACAACGATCATTTTGCATACCATATTTGATATATTTCGACACAATTTAAATGGGGGTTTTGAAAACTTTAACTTACGCTCTATTATATAGCGTAATACGCTATATTATATAGCGTAAGTCCCCTCATCCTGACCGTTGATTGGATGTTTTAACGGTATAAGATGGGTTGGTTGGATATTACAAAATATCCAACTGTGGCTGCTGACCCATTTCCTATATATATATATATATATATACATATATATATATGTATATATATATATATACATATATATATACATATATATATATGAGTAATCCTGGCCTGAGAGCATCCTCATCCTCAGATAACAACCCTGAGTTTAAGACATAATCATGTTATTTTTTTTAAATACAGGAGAGTAAATTCTATCATTACAAAAATGTCATTCATCATTTACATTAGATATCAACATATATATATATATATATATTATTTAAATTTTATTATTGATATTTTAGGAGATTATTTGTAAAGATTTTCTATTAAAGACAAAAACATACAAATGTTCAGGGACTTAGGAATGGTGGAGGAGCTGGAAAATGTAACAGAGACCACATCAGAGCTTGAAAGTTTCAATATTTTCTCTGGTACTGTGGGGATCAGCCGTCATAGCACAACAATCCATTCACTGGTTGAAACCGCAATGCAATTGCTTGAAACTACGTAAGTTACAGAAATGCAATATTTGCAAGAAGAAAAGAGGATGCTGATGCAGAAGTCATGGAATTGCAATAAGCTTGTATATATTAATGGATTGATATTTTAGGAGATTCTTTTATTATTGTAAGTAACATATATGTTCTAGCATTAAATAGTGATCAGTAATGTCAAATTTTCAATGATTTAGTTTTCGAAATAAATTTTACTGTATTAGTATTTGAGTGTCTTGTATTCCGAAAAGTAACTGCAATTGATCCCAGTATTCTTTGAAATAGGAGATTTGAAATGCAGTAAACATAAACCCAAGAATTTGGCCTTTTTCTTATGAAGTCCATAAATTCTGATTGGCTGATTGTGCATTCATTATTAGTGAACTTGGTGATAATACATAAATTTTTTAAAGAGTAATGTTAGGTACCCCAAATTGGTACCTAAAAAATTCTCTCAAATGATGTAGCATGGATGAGTTGGCTGTATGGAAGATTTTAATTGGTGAGATTGATATGATCCTGGCGGGTCCATTATAATTATAACCAATCAGATTGATAATGACATGTGTAATTTGGAAAAAATTTGGGATCCAATTTGGGGTACCTAGCATTATTCTTTTTTAAAATATCTGATCCATTAAATACTAAAACACATCCAAGTTATGTACTACATACAGTACATACATATAGCTAATAGCAAGGTTGTGTAAATTTGTAATTGTGGTGATGCAGCAATCATCTTACATGGAAATGGCTGGAAGCCATAACATGCCAGTGAGAGAAGCATATTTAACACCTTCCAGTTCTTTCTATCTTAATCTGTTGTGGTCCAAAAAGCATGCAAAGACCTCAATTTTCTCAAACAATCATTCTTAGCTCCATTGGCTATTGGATAAAAATTGATTGGGTTGGGTAAGCATCTCACACAAATATTTGCACATAAACAAAAACATTATCTCGCACAAAATCTCACACATATACCTACATTCAAACAAACACCGAATCTCACTAAAGAATCACAAAACGATAAAAAAATCATAATACATGTTCGAGAAAGCATTTTTCGAGTTTTATTGTTACTCGAATCTTCAATAACGACTTGATTTTACCTGAAATAAGATATTATTACATCATGAGCATTGCTAGGGAACCAAAAAATTTGTACAAAATGATGTGGCAAATATGTGGAAGGTTTTAATTGGATGGTTGGTGTGAATGCAAGGGGTCCCATCCCATTATTATTTTTATAACCAATTAAAAGCAAACACATGGCATTTTGGGAAATTTTTTAGGACACTTTTTTGGTTCCCTAGCATTTTTCTTACATCATTTTGACATGCAATTGATGTAGAATCGGAAATAATCACATTCAAACCCTAATTTCACATTTTCATTAAAATTTCAATTAATCTAATAATTTATCTCGATGAAGCAACAATTTTAAAGCGATTCTTCAATGTATCGAATAGACTTCAAAACTTTACGATTCTTCAGTAGTTGTTGTTATTCTTCGACCTGAAAAAACTCACAATGTATGCTTTCCATTAGGAGATGCTCGGCCTCGTGGATTGTGCTCTCAATCTCGTGGATTGTGCATGTATGTATAGCTACACAAATACGTATAACTGAAATTTTTATTTCATTTTTATTAAACAATTTTTAAATTTATGATTATGTTCTTGATCTATCTTTTAATCTTGATTGTTTTTTTATTTTAATTAAACGGTGCAGATTGATGTTCTTTATGTAAGTGTTCTTTATATATATAGGATCTTATTCTAATTGAAACCATTCATAAGCTAAAAAGAAGAAACTAAATTAAAAAAAATTCTAAATCGCATCGAAATATAACACATATGGTATACAAACTGATCGTTGGGAGATGAAAAAAATACAGTGAAGTCGGATTTCAAAAAAGGCTCACCGATTGACGGGAAAAATCAACTTAAAAATGGAGGGGATTAGGTGAGATTATGTATGTGAGGGTGCGTTGTATTTGTGTGTGGTGCCCTAAGCGGGGGCATTAGATTAGGGGCCCGTTTGGGAAATCTTATTTTTCAGAAATAAGTTACTTACTCTGGAAAAGAATTAGGAAATATGTACTTTTTTCTGAAATAAGTAACTTATTTTTGCAAGATAACGAATATTAAACTCCCAATACACATTTTTCTCTAAAAAAATGTATGTAAATACAAAAATTTTTCCGAAATAAGTAACTTATAAGTTAATAGCTAGATCTGCCAAACGGGCACTAGATTAATTGAAGGGTTAAAATTAATTTCTAGTTTCTATTTTTATTTTGGTTAAAACACCAAAATTAAATACACACCTAATATACACCCTCCCACATAATATAACCTAGATATAAGTCCTTAGAAACTAATATAAATCCTTAAATAATATAAACTAATATAAGTCCTTAGATTAACGCCCCTTCGATGCACATCACATAATTAATATACACCCTCCTACATAAGATTTCACAGGATCCCCTCCGTTACTAAATTGATTTTTCCCGTCAATTGGTAAACTTTTTTTGAAATCCAACTTCACTGTATTTTTCTCCATCTTCTAGCGATTAATTTGCATACCATATGTGTTATACTTTGACGCAATTTTAAAAAAAAAATTATTTGAGTTTCTAGTTTCTATTTAAAATTGGTTTATAGTAGAGTAAATTATATATATATATATGTATGTATGTATATATATATATATATATATATATATATATATATATATATGAGTAATCCTGACCTGAGAGCATCCTCATCCTCAGATAACAACCCTGAGTTTAAGACATAATCATGTTATTTTTTTTTAAATACAGGAGAGTAAATTCTATCATTACAAAAATGTCATTCATCATTTACATTAGATATCAACATAGTCTCATGTAAGTGCCTCGAGATCAACCTCGAAGTCATTTTTCTCTATATATATATTTATATAAAAATTTATACATAATACTAACTTATAAAGTAAGAGTACAAAATTAAATATAATTAAAATTTAAAACATGTGTTGTTTTTTTTTTCTCACCCATTAGTTTTTATTTATGATTTTTATAATATTCGATGTGGTTAATGCAATGTAAGAGCCTCATCTCATTTATCATTTTTATTACCAATTATAACTAAACACATCATATTTGAAAACAAATATTGAAATTAATTTGAGTTCGTAACATTTTTCATTAAATGTGGAGGTGATCATATGATAAGATTTCATGTGTTGGATTAGGTTAGAATTTTTCCAACATGCAATAAACTTTATAATATTTTCCATGAATATATGGAAATATAACCGTACACTCAAAGCTTTGGAGAAGTAGGGAAAAATGGGACCCGTTAATATATAATAAGTAAGTTGTAACTTTAACTTAACACAAGAAAAATCATCTCCTCTTGTGATCCAACACTACAAGCCACAACTCTGGCACCGCTGAACATGAACAGGTAAGACAGATGGATATATATGAATAAAGTCAAGCGTACGTACTGTTAACTACCCTTTGATCAAAAACCATCTTTCAGTTACGCTATTCAAAATTTTATCCAACTAATTTTTTAATATCCGTTAATAAGAATACAAATTGTTATACAAAATTATCTCTTATTTCTCATACGAAATGTTGAGAGTTCGAACTTTTTATAGCGGGTATATCCGTTTAAATATCAAAATTTTATGTCTGCAAAAGGAATTCTATAGAAAAGCAGTAAAGCTCTGTTGTCTTTTTTCCTAGCCTTTTTTAAAGGATTAAAGATGATGTTACAGTTCAATAATTAACTTATGAGGGTTAGCAAAAAAAAAAAAGTAACTTCTGAGAAACCACCTGATATAGTAGATGACTAGATCTGCATAACAGAAAAGGAACATAAGAGTGAAACATGGGACTTTTTGGGCAAGTAAAAACGGAAAGAACATAATACAAACAAATAAAAACAGAAAGTTAAGTCGCTTACTTGTAAATTTAGCTGACAGAAACTATAACTTAGAAGCTTCTTTCTCCCCAATCCCACTACTTAGAAACGTGCTCCCCAAGCTTATTTCCTGTATCATCTTTATCAATTATCGCACTTATATAAGTAACCTTGTCACACCATTCATTTCAAATCATCAACATTTTATACGGGATAATAGCTCGAAAAATCTACTATAAAGTAACCATTTTTCCTACCGTTCCTATTAAACCTTCAAGATTTTCTAGCTGATCTTCTTGAATTATCCATATGGATTGTGGAACTAGTGATGGAAGCTGTGTTCGTTTGCAGTTAACAGAGCTGAAGTCGAAACTAAGCGAAACAGGGAGCACCATTTATGAACCTCGTATCGAAAAAGGGGAGAGTAGTAACTTTACTCCTGATGATTCTTCAACAAGAAAAAACAACCACTGTGCGCCAGAACAGAAGTTGACACTGTTTGCTCTGAGGCTGGCTGTGTTAGAGAAAGCTGCCACGGGGTTGGGAACACTAGGCTTCATCTGGGCAACTGTGGTTTTGCTTGGTGGATTTGCTATTACGCTTGACAAATCAGACTTTTGGTTAATTACCATTATATTGTTGATTGAAGGGACAAGAATTTTCAGCAGGAGTCATGAGCTGGAATGGCAACATCAAGCCACATGGTCAATTGCTGATGCTGGAATCAATAGTTTTCGCGCAATCAGATCAAACTCACGCTGTATGATCACAACTGTAAAGTCAATTTTCAGACCTATTGTGAAGTCTAGTCAACATGGCAGAGAGATCACAAGGAACAGGAAGCTGGAAATTCAGAAGAAGGCACCTAGTCGGGTGTGGACAACTACAGATGTTCCACTTCTTCCTTATGCTCCATGGGTTTTTTTGTCAAGAAATGTGAGCAAACTTCTTTACTGGCTTCAACTTGCATCTGCAAGTGCTTGTGTTGGTCTGTCTCTGTTTAAGCTTGTTAAACATAACTACGGTGAGGTAGCTAAAGGGGATACAGACAAGAGGAATCGACAAGCAGCTCTCAATATTTTCTATTCCTTGGCATTGGCAGAGGCTTTGCTGTTTCTTTTCGAGAAAGCTTATTGGGAATGGAAAGTCACCTGTTGTAGATTGTTGGAAGAAGTTAATAAGGAGAGTGAACTTGGCCCATCAGGTATGGTATCGATCAGAAGATTTTTTTATGATGCCTACTCCAGATGTGTTGCAGGAAGCATCTTCGATGGCCTAAAAATGGACATGGTTTCGTTTGCTATGGATCTCTTGGCCTCAAATTCTCCTGATGAGCAACTGATTGGAGCACAAATACTACGAAAGTTTGCATCAAATGATCGGTTTGCAGATGACACACTACAGAAGATTGGAATAACAATATCAGTGATGGAAAGGTTAGTAGAGATGTTGAACTGGAAAGATCCACAAGAAGAAGAAATTAGGCATTCAGCGGCAGAAATATTGTCAAGACTAGCAGGGAAGAAACAGAATTCACTTCGAGTTGCTGGCATACCTGGTGCTATGGAATCAATATCCTCTCTATTACATGTCAGTAGAACTTCCACGGCTGCATCTGATGAAATATTTGAAAAAAAGATCATTTTTGACAATGAAAACTATGGGTTGTGGACATTTAACCATTTGGGGCTTCTTATTCTAAAAAAACTTGCTCGTGACCATGACAATTGTGGAAAGATTGGAAACACAAGGGGCCTATTGCCAAAGATCATTGATTTTACTCATGCAAGAGAGAGGTTACTTCAGGATGACAAGACTTCTCCATCTCAAATTTTGACTGTCAAACGATCTTTGCAAGTTGTGAGGATGCTTGCAAGTACGACAGGTGCCACAGGTAAACAACTCCGAAAAGAGATTTCTGAGGTAGTTTTAACCATCAGCAACATCAGAGATATACTTAGATGTGGAGAAAAACATCCTATGCTACAAAAGTTAGGCATCGAGATTCTGACTAGTCTGGCATTGGAGGAAGATGCAACTGAAAGGATTGGAGGAACAGGTGGGGTTCTCAAGGAATTGTTTAACATTTTCTTCAAACAGGAGATTCCAGATTATCGAAACAATGTAAAGATTGCAGCAGGAGAAGCATTATCAATGTTAGCACTGGAAAGCAAGAGCAATTGTCATCGAATCTTGAAACTTAATGTAACTGAACAGCTTGTCAGTGCATTAGAGATTCCATTGCTTCAGGTAAATGCAGCAAGAATACTACGAAACTTGTGTAGCTACAGTGGGTCACATAGCTTTGACAAACTAAGAGACATTACTACTGCAACACCTACTGTAAGTTCTTTAAATTTTTAGTATGTATTAGTTTCTATTCATTTCAGTACTAAATATCGCAAAATGACTAATAAGACTGAGTTTCCCTCTTGCAGGTTCTCAAAGCAATATTGGAAGCAGAAAATAAGTTGCAGGAAGTAATGACTGGACTAGCAGCACAAGTTTTTAGATATATGACTTCTGAAGAATCAAGCAGCATGTTTGAAAGAGCTGGAATTCGAGAGGCGGAATTAGCTAGAGCATTAGTACAGATTCTGAAGAAAAATCCATACCCGCCAATCAAGACTCCAAGAATAAGAAGGTTTGCGATAGAGTTGGCAATCTGGATGATGAGAGACAAAGACAAAAACATACAAATGTTCAGGGACTTAGGAATGGCGAAGGAGCTGGAAAATGTTACAGAGACCACATCAGAGCTTGAAAGTTTCAATATTTTCTCTGGTACTGTGGGAATCAGCCGTCATAGCACATCAATCCATTCACTGGTTGAAACCGCGATGCAATTGCTTGAAACTGCGTAAGTTACAGAAATGCAATATTTGCAAGAAGAAAAGAGGATGCTAACGCAGAAGTCATGGAATTGCAATAAGCATGTATATATATTAATGGATTGATATTCTAGGAGATTCTTTTATTATTATTAACATATATGTTCTAGTATTAAATAGTGATCATTTATGTCAAATTTTCTATGATTTAGTTTTCGAAATAAATTTTACTGTATTAGTATTTGAGTGTCTTGTATTCCGAAAAGTAACTGCCATTGATCCCAGTATTCTTTGAAATAGGAGATTTGAAATGCAGTAAACATAAACCCAAGAATTTGGTCTAAACGTGTATTGTCAGGACACGCTAGCCTGCCTGGATTTGTCCCAGGACCGGCCGACCAGCGTCCATAAATTCTGATTGGCTGATTGTGCATTCATTGTTAGTGAACTTGGTGATAATATATAAATTTTTTAAAGAGTAATGTTAGGTACCCAAATTGGTATCCAAAAAATGTTATGTGGCATAGATGAGTTGGTTGTATGGAAGATTTTAATTGGTGAGATTGATATGACCCTAGCGGGTTCATTATAGTTATAACCAATTAGATAGTGACACGTGTAATTTGAAAAAAAATTGGGGTCCAATTTGGGATACCTAACATTATTCTTTTTTAAAATATCTGATCCATTAAATACTAAAACACATCCAAGTTATGTACTACATACAGTACATACATATAGCTAATAGCAAGGTTGTGTAAATTTGTAATTGTGGTGATCCAGCAATCATCTTACATGGAAATGGCTGGAAGCCATAACATGCTGATGAAAGAAGCATATTTAACACCTGCCAATTCTTTCTATCTTGTTCTGTTGTGGTCCAAAAAGCAAGCAATTTTCTCCAACAATCATTCTCAGCTCCATTGGCTATTGGATAAAAATTGATTGGGTAAGGTAAGGTTTACCTTGTATGCAATTATACATCAACCAACCAAATGTTTCATTACCTAAAGAACCAGAAACAGGATTATCTAACACTTGCACTGTTACACATCAACCAGCCTAAAAGTTGAAGTACCTTAAAGTAGAGATGCACAAAAAGCCCTTCGGACCGGGCTTTATCCGGGCTTTAAAAAGCCCGGGCTTTTTAACAACCGGGCCGGGCCGGGCTTTTTCAAAAATCGGGCCGGGCCGGGCCGGGCTTTCTCTAAAATATGAGGCCCGTTTTAGGCCTTCGGGCCGGGCCGGGCCGGGCTTTTTTCGGCCTTTTTTTTAAAAAAATTATATATATATAATTTCTATATTTTTACAAATATTTCTCGATGATCCAACCGTACGGATGATAAGATATATCTAATTAAATGATATAAACAAATTTTCAAAAAATAAAAAATTAATTTGGTTGGAGATCTTAATAGAACATTACTATATTGTCTAGTACTCGTAACTAGTGCTCATCCCAGATTATTGTTTCTATATTTTTAAAAATATTTCTCGACGATCCAACCGTACGGATGTCAAGATATATCTAATTAAATGATATTCCCAAATTTTCAAAAAATAAAAAATTAATTTGGTTGAAGATCTTAATAGAACACTACTATATTGTCTAGTACTCGTAACTAGTGTTTCATCCCAGATTATTGTTTCTATATTTTTAAAAATATTTCTCGACGATCCAACCGTACAGATGTCAAGATATATCTAATTAAATGATATTCCCAAATTTTCAAAAAATAAAAAATTAATTTGGTTGAAGATCTTAATAGAACACTACTATATTGTCTAGTACTCGTAACTAGTGCTTCATCCCAGATTATTGTTTCTATATTTTTAAAAATATTTCTCGACGATCCAACCGTACGGATGATAAGATATATCTAATTAAATGATATAACCAAATTTTCAAAAAATAAAAAATTAATTTGGTTGAAGATCTTAATAGAACACTACTATATTGTCTAGTACTCGTAACTAGTGCTTCATCCCAGATTATTGTTTCTATATTTTTAAAAATATTTCTCGACGATCCAACCGTACGGATGATAAGATATATCTAATTAAATGATATAACCAAATTTTCAAAAAATAAAAAATTAATTTGGTTGGAGATCTTAATAGAACATTACTATATTGTCTAGTACTCCTAACTAGTGTTTCATCCCAGATTACTGTTTCTATATTTTTAAAAATATTTCTCGACGATCCAACCGTACAGATGTCAAGATATATCTAATTAAATGATATTCCCAAATTTTCAAAAAATAAAAAATTAATTTGGTTGAAGATTATAAGTTAAATTAATAAAATAAAATTTTTATCCGGGCTTTATCCGGGCTTTATCTGGGTTTCGGGCCGGGCTTTATCCGGGCCGGGCTTTAACCGGGCTTCGGACCGGGCTTTATCCGGGCTTTTTAAAAGCCCGGGCTTTATCCGGGCTTTTTAAAAGCCCGGGCTTTTAACCGGGCTTTTTGGGCTTCGGGCCGGGCCGGGCTTCGTGAAAAATAGAGGGCCCATTTTAGGCCTCCGGGCCGGGCCGAACCGGGCCGGGCTTTTTTCGGGCCGGGCTCCCGGCCGGGCTTTTTTCGGGCCGGGCTTTTCGGGCTTTTTTTCGGGCCGGATCGGGCCGGGCTTCGGGCTTCAGGCTTTTTGAACATCTCTACCTTAAAGTAGTACTAAAATTAGGATTATGTATAACACTTGCACCAATTAAAAACTTGTCTTCTATGCTATAATCTTTGTTTGCTTATTAATAATTGATTGTTTTAAAAGTTATTGAGAGTGGGAAGTGAAGCATAAAGACCCTGATCCAAGTCTAGTCCAACTCTGCCATCCCAACACCTTGACAAAATGATGTATGATTATATTTTTACACAGGTTATTTAATAAAATAGAATTTTATAGGAAGAATGAAGGCTAAAATAAATCAGAAAAATAAAATAATAAAATACAAATATAGTGGTATTAAATTAAAAAAAATATTGGAGAAGCGAGGAATCGAACCTCGAACAACTTCTTAGCATTAGAATTGCTCTACCATTGAGCTACTTCCCCGTTGATATTTTTTAATTAATATAAAATATTATAATACCCGACTTGAGAAGGAAATACACTAGAATCTCGTTAAATGAATGTTCGATAGATGAATAATCTCATCAAATTAATAAAAAATTTCGATCCCAACTTGAAATAGTGGGGTAAATGAATAATCTCGTTAAATATATTAATGAATAAATTTTATTGAAATCCTTAAAGGCCTTAAGTAAATATAAATGAATATTCACTAAAATTGAAATAATATATATATTTTACAATAATCGTCTATTCAAAAAAAATCATAAAATCATATATTTCAATAGATTCTAAATATTTTACCTATACAATCTTATAAATAGTTGTCTAGTATGTTAAAATATTTATACATATATATAAGAGAGTAGGGAGCCTGGGATAACTGTTTTTTATATATAAAAATGGGATGGGTATTTTAGTAATTTTAGATATTTTTAATTAGTCCTGTGGGCCCAACAAGATTTAAAGATTATTTTATATGTATCTTAGGAAAAATTTCCTGAGATATATCATATAAAACACTGACGAGCTCGTGCTCAATGGTAATTCATATAAAATTTTCCTCATGAGTTCATACTTAAAAATAATTCATAAAATATTGTTCATATATTTATAATCACGAACAAATAATGAACACATTTCAAATAGTTACTTTTTATGCATGGCGTTTATAAATATGGACAAAATTAAACAATATGTATATAGGAATAAAAAAAATATATTAATATATCTACTGAATTATTTATGGATATATCAACTCATCTACGATGATCCTAATTACGAGAGAGTGAGGTTTGGAGACTTTTTATTAATTAATAAACATAAAATTTTAATTGAATTACCCGCCAATTGACATTAAATATCAGTGTTTTAAAAGACGATCTGCCATCCCAACACCTTGACAAAATGATGTATGATTATATTTTTACACAGGTTATTTAATAAAATAGAATTTTATAGGAAGAATGAAGGCTAAAATAAATCAGAAAAATAAAATAATAAAATACAAATATAGTGGTATTAAATTAAAAAAAAATATTGGAGAAGCGAGGAATCGAACCTCGAACAACTTCTCAGCATTAGAATTGCTCTACCATTGAGCTACTTCCACGTTGATATTTTTTAATTAATATAAAATATTATAATACCCGACTTGAGAAGGAAATACACTAGAATCTCGTTAAATGAATGTTCGATAGATGAATAATCTCATCAAATTAATAAAAATTTTCGATCCCAACTTGAAATAGTGGGGTAAATGAATAATCTCGTTAAATATATTAATGAATAAATTTTATTGAAATCCTTAAAGGCCTTAAGTAAATATAAATGAATATTCACTAAAATTGAAATAATATATATATTTTACAATAATCGTCTATTCAAAAAAAATCATAAAATCATATATTTCAATAGATTCTAAATATTTTACCTATACAATCTTATAAATAGTTGTCTAGTATGTTAAAATATTTATACATATATATAAGAGAGTAGGGAGCCTGGGATAACTGTTTTTTATATATAAAAATGGGATGGGTATTTTAGTAATTTTAGATATTTTTAATTAGTCCTGTGGGCCCAACAAGATTTAAAGATTATTTTATATGTATCTTAGGAAAAGTTCCCTGAGATATATCTCAGTTCCTTTTTCTCCATAGATAATGCATGTATGTTTATTATTGAGTGAAGAAAATGTATGATAAGAATTTTAATTTTTTAACTATTATCTTCTTGATACATTTGAATAATAAATTTTTATCCATTATCATAAGAAAATAAAATAAAATTATTGTTTAAATGAATAAATATTCATTTATCGATAATTAAATAAAATATTTATTTATTAATAAATAAATAATCTCATTTAACGTTCTAAATATATTTATTTGTTGAGATTATAATATACTTAAATATTAAATTATAAATATCTTTATAAATGAATCGAACTAAGCCAAATTTTAAAATTTTCATCTTCGCTTGTTAAAAAAAGAGTTGAACTCAATAAATACTCAAGATTAATCAAGAAAAAAAAAATCTTCAGTAGCTCTCGTTAAGGAGAAAAATTGTTCATGAACTTATTCAGGAATGGTTCACGTACATGTTTCTTCGTATTACTGACGAGCTCGTGCTCAATGGTAATTCATATAAAATTTTCCTCATGAGTTCATACTTAAAAATAATTCATAAAATATTGTTCATATATTTATAATCACGAACAAATAATGAACACATTTCAAATAGTTACTTTTTATGCATGGCGTTTATAAATATGGACAAAATTAAACAATATGTATATAGGAATAAAAAAAATATATTAATATATCTACTGAATTATTTATGGATATATCAACTCATCTACGATGATCCTAATTACGAGAGAGTGAGGTTTGGAGACTTTTTATTAATTAATAAACATAAAATTTTAATTGAATTACCCGCCAATTGACATTAAATATCAGTGTTTTAAAAGACGATCTGCGATCGTCTAGGCGGCGCCTAGATGCTGGGCGAGCCTGACCGTCAAGATTTAGAGGTAATCGGATATTTAAGTGTTTTATGGCGAAAACGGTCAAAATCGGCTTTCCGCGATTGAATCGATTAAAAGGCGGTCGACGGTAATAAACTGGGACGATAGTGATAATTATGAAATTGGATTCACTGAGTGGAATACTTGCTTTGAATCGCGTGTAATAGATGAACATACGTGAAAGTAGTACTCCCTCCGCCCTTTTTAATTGGCACATTTGCAAAAGAAAAGAAAATTCCCTAGTCACTTTCCTTATTTCAATACATATTTTATTAATTTTTCCATTATACCCTTTTATTTTTAATACCAATGTTTGACTTTATATTTAATATATACACTCATAACTCATCATTTAATGTTAAGATTAAGGACAAACATGGAAATAAATTATATAATCAAATCTTTCTTAGTATATGTATTTTTTTGCAAATGTGCCAACTAAAAAGGAACGGAAGGAATAGTTAAAATTAATATGAAAAGGAAACTTAGGGGGTGTTTGGCTAACCATATAAGTTAACTTATATGGTCAAAGTCCGTTTCAACTTATTATATAGATTTACTTGGCTTTGATATAGGGATTGCTTAAAATAAGTTACTTTTGACTTAATGGAGGTATTTTTAACTTAAAGGAGAAAGTAAATTTTTTTGCTTTAAATTGAATGAAAGTGTTTGGATAATTTTATTTAAAATTAAATGGGGGTTTAACAATTTTGACTTCAAGTGAAATTTGACTTAAAAAAATTTTAAACTCATCATATTTAAGCTTTACAAGAATTGTGAAAAAAAAAAAAACCATATGTCATAAGTCATAAGTCAAAAGTACCTAAATGAAGTTTATGACTTTAAGCAGTTTTTTAACTTAAAGCACGGCTTAAAGCCGGTTACACAAACACTACAAAAACTCCTTAAAGGAGCTTTCTCATTTAAGCCGGGTTAGCCAAACAGGCCCGTAGTGTTCTTCTTAGAAGTGTACTTCACAAAAAGGATGATACAGAGCCCGCAAAAAAGTATGATAGATACAAATACAACACCAATATAACCAAATTAGTGGTGGTTGGGATATTTTCAATTGATTTACTTTAAGGTAGCTATAAATTCATTTTATTTCAATTCTTTTTTATTTACTTTTATCTCTTTTATCCTATATAATTAACACTTTGTAACGATTTTCATTATTTAATATAATATATTTTCTTTTTTTTTGAATAAAATTTAATTCTTAATGATAAGTCATACGACATCTACAAACATAATCGAGTCGAATCAAACGTAAACAAAAACAATAGCTGATTAATCCATTCTTTGAGATATAATCACGCGATTTGTTGAAGATGATATATTTACAAGTACCCTCTTCACCGCATTCATATAATATAATATAATTTTTATATAATATAATATAATTTTTAATATGTATGTAGAAGGGTGAGTTCCCAAAATTAGAGCCGGCAATTTTGGACACGACACGAAACTTACGGGTTTGGGTTGACCTTTTCGGTACACGAACAAGAAAATACACGAACACGAAAGTACATCGAGAGAATTTAGTGTCGGTTTCGGATTTACCATTAGGTACACGACACGAAACGAAAATACACGAAATAAATAAATATTTAAATAAATATTTTAAATTATATAAATATATATTATAAACAAATATTACATATTTAACTTTTTTACAAAATAAATAGAAAATACACGGAAAGTACACGAAAAGTACACGAAAGTACACGAAAAGTACACGGTTTTCGTTTCATTTTCGTGTAAACGGAAATATTTCGTGTACTTTTCGTTTCGTTTCGTGTTTACACGAAATGTTTCGTTTCGTGTTCGTTTCAGAATTTGAGTACACGAATTTATTTCGTTTCGTTTTCGTTTTGGCCACTTGGTACACGAAACACGAAAGTACACGACACGAAAGTACACGACACGACACGAATTGCCAGCTCTACCCAAAATACCCACTTTTTTAGTACCCACATACCAAAATACCCAAAACCCGCGCTGCGCGCCCAAAATGCCTATGGGATACGCCCATGGATGAGGAGTATCCCCGGATACGCCTACAGGATCGGAGTATTTTATTAGTCACGCCTATGGGATGAGAGTATTGAGAGTACACGCCAACATAATAGGCGTATGTGAGCTGAGATACGCCATCTCAAACGGCGCATATGATGATGCGTATGTTCCACATGCGTATCCGTCGCCTCCTTCGTCTCCAGAGCTCTGGCGATTGAGCACTCGCCGACGACTTCTCTCCCTCACTTCGTTCACCCATTTAGGCACAAAATACATACTAATCGAATTGTCTTCCCTCCTCTACAATCGTATGCTAGTTTCATTTCATATGGTTTTCCAGAAATCGAGATCTCGAGGTTTATAGTTCAAATCGCGATTCCGACAATCCATTCTTCTCTCCCTTCTTTCACCACCCTCCCGTGTTTTTTCAGGCACGTTATACACATCATTAGAATCATCTCTTCACCCTCTACACATCCATACTAGTTTCGTAACGTTTGATTCGCCGGAATCGAAATGCCCAAATCGAGTTTTGGTCACCGGAGTTGGTTGCTACAATGATGGGACGCCTGTGTGCAGCATGTTGCGTGGGTATTTTGGTCACCTTTTCCGCTCGTGGGAAATTCGGTCAGTAGGTACCCAAAAAATGGATATTTTAGGCAATTTTTCTATGTACAATTTGATTTAATATAGATAGTATTATATACATGTGTATATTTTAAATTTAAATATATAATAATATTAAAATATAACCGATTTATGTTCCAATTAATCCCCGTCTACCCGATTAATCGCTAGGCGATACCTCAACCGTTTTGATCCGCCTAGCAATTTCTATAACATTGTTAAATATTCTATTAAGTGCATGGACATTAAATTAGTATAATAAAATAGAGTAAACTTTGAGGAAATTCTTATTATTATTATTTTTGAATAATTAGATTTATATATTTTATAACAAATATCTATTCTGATAAATTTCGAGCGAAAATCAAAAAAATATATAAAGAGACGAGTCCTTAACCACTTGAGTCGAAATAATTCTTATTAACTAATATGAACTAAGCCAATTGAAAATCTTGATAAACTACTTATAAAACCTATAATTTTTTTGAACAGGTATAAGGTTCAAATAAAAAATGAAAGTGGCCAAGTCTGGCTAATATAAGACTGAAACTAGTATGATGCTAAAGAGTTAAATCGATAATTTAATAAAATGCGTGATTTCGAAATGAGAAATAAATAAAAGAAAAAAGGGTAACCAAACAGAATCTTATCTGTTTTATATGATCAAACTTCTCTTGGTGACCTTGTAGAGACCAATTTCTATTTTCCTCCACTCATAGGAAACCCCTATCTACCTCGCAAAAGCCAAATAAAGTACCACTTCAAACTAACAACTCAACGACTCAACAATATACTACTATTACATTCTCACTCTTCAAACTACATTTTAGTCATATTTTACATCTCTCAAGTTGGAGCAAAAACCCACTTTCAGATCACTCTCTCAAGCCATTTTAAGGTAACCTTTGTGTTTTAAACTCTTAAGTTCTCAATTTAATTATGTGGGCATGTGATGAAATGAAAGAAATCAAGAATGTGATGGCTAAAAATCAAGAAAGTTCATAACTTTATATGTTTAGTTGTCATTTTTGACACAAGGGTTGCTTGGAATCTTACATTTCTTGATCTTTATAATGCATGTGACATTGTTTGTTTGATGATTTCATGTTTGGTATTTTTCATCTTCTAGAAGTAAAGAATATTCTCAGGTGAATGTTAAATGATTGTAAGACCATTTTGGTCATTTTATTAAAGTCAATCTTTTAGATGATCATCCAAGAAGTTCAAAGTTTGTAATTTTGTGTGTTTTTGTATGAAAGTGAATATGACACTGGTAGGGCAGAGAACAGAAAACATCTATTAGGATGATTCACTGTACCGTATGGAGAATATGTATATATATACAATGGTATGTGTGTTTATTTCATGGAACTGGAAATTTGCTTCACTCATGTACTATTCATACATACAAGGGATCAAGAGATGAATATACTTCGAATGAAAATGCACCAGTTGAATTAGGTTTTAATTTCATCATTGTCGATTTCTTAGATTAAATGTCAATGTGTTAGCAATTTTTCTTGTTATACACTTTTACAGTCTTTTATTCAACTTTATCAAGTTTAGTTGTCTGCATTGCAAGTTCTTTTCTACATAAATGAACATTTTTATAAACCATAATGGTTAATTTATGGAGACAAAGGAAAGGAGGAGAGCAAGAGGTGAAAGCAGATTAGCTAGATAATGACAAGGCTGCTGGCCAAATACTGTTTTGACAAAATAAGTCATTTTGGATTGTAGAAGTTAGAGCTCGATCGCAGATAGAACTATAAATTTATAAGCTAGGCAAATGCATGATGTGGTTTAACCACTGTAGCATTTTGGAGAATATGCTCAATTGCTCTTACAAACAGAACAAAGCCATGGAAAGATAAATGGATGAAATAGTATTAAAAATGGAAAATTTTCCGTGGCTGCTCCTGTGCTACGGTATATGTTACTGGCTAATTTCTAAGGAACATCTGGTTCCTTTAGTTTCTTTTTAAAGTGTAAAATATGTTACCTAAACATATGTTTGACTATCACAATATCTGCATCATATTTTTAAAAGATACTACTAGTAGTCTAATTGTGAATGCTCCTATTTACATATCTTATAAGTTATGACACGGTTATACGTACATCTAGTGGTGTGCAAAATTTTTTGGTAATCCGAACTAAGTTGGGGTATTAATGGTGGGTTCATAAGAATGATAATATAACTTCTATGAAGATTCTGGGAACAAGGTCCAACAATAAATAAATCAGATGAATGGTACATTATACCATGTAATTTTTTATGTATGATGAAGTTCAGAATGTGACCAAGTCGAATCCTACTGATATTGCCTTACATTGCTTACATTTAATTAGGAACAGGTGACGATGGCTCAGATCTTAGCTCCGTCAGTGCAATGGCAGACGAGATTCACAAAAACTTCTGTAGAAGCAAGTTCAATGACATCAAAGATGTGGGGTTCTCTATTACTGAAACAAAACAAGAAAGCACGGGTTAAAAGTTCTACCAAATATAGAGCATTAGCAGTGAAGTCTGAGGATGGCACCATTAATAGGATGGAAGATCTACTAAATTTGGATGTAACTCCATACACTGATAAGATCATCGCCGAATATATTTGGTATGCTCTCAGCTTTGCACAATCACAGTGTAATAGTAATTATGTGCACTGAGCATGTTGTCCTTTTTAAATAACTTTCTCATTAGCATACTTTCACGTTTATTGCTTACACACTATGATACCTAGATCCCAGGTTCTAATCTGTGAAAGACATCTTATTAATTCAAAACATCTGCATCTTGAAACAGGATAGGAGGAACTGGTATTGATGTTCGAAGCAAATCAAGGGTATTTTGAAGCTTACCTAGTTATAATTAGTTATACTCTCGTAGTAGGCTTATCATTGATTTACTTTTACTTTATTACTAAATTCATTTTCTGTATGTCTGTAGACAATCTCAAAGCCAGTTAAGCACCCTTCTGAACTACCAAAATGGAACTACGATGGATCAAGTACTGGGCAAGCACCTGGAGACGATAGTGAAGTGATTTTATAGTAAGATTTTATTAAGCAGCCCTGCTATCTAATAAACTTTTCCTTCTAGTCTTCTATCATATATTAAAACATTTCACTGTATTCAGCCCTCAAGCAATTTTCAAGGACCCTTTCCGTGGCGGTAACAACATCCTCGTGAGTGAAACATCTTTATGCAGCCAGTGTAGTGTGTTCGATTATTAAATTTACTTTAATTAATGACATCTTGATTTTACTGTGGAGGCACGATAATTTAAGACATTCTTGATCCCTTTTTGAATATTTGAAAAGGTCATCTGTGATACCTACACTCCACAAGGAGAGCCTATCCCTACAAACAAACGCCACAAGGCTGCTCAAATATTTAGTGATGCCAAGGTTCTAGATGAAGTTCCATGGTAAGAAAAATTCATGAATGATCTTATTTCGACACTTGGCAATATGCAACTTATCAAGATCTAGCTCTAAGAAGGAATGGCATGCATAACACGATGATGCCTGAGTTTTTTGTTTTCTGAGAACAGATAAATCAGAAGTGATGATTTCCTTGTTTCTTTCTTATAAGTAATTTTTCCATAATCAACTGCTAGGTTTGGAATAGAGCAAGAGTACACCTTGATGCAACAAAATGTAAACTGGCCTTTGGGTTGGCCTGTTGGAGGCTATCCTGGTCCTCAGGTAATAAGATTTATGTTCAGCAAAGTGGTTATGCATGTTTTATGTTATGAAACTATGACTACAACTTGTTCTTATAATGCCTTTTTTTTTTTTTTTTTTTGCTAAAACTTATAATGCCTTTTAATATCATAGGGTCCATACTATTGTGCTGCTGGAGCGGATAAGTCATTTGGTAGAGACATATCTGATGCTCATTATAAGGCTTGCTTATATGCTGGAATTAACATTAGTGGCACAAATGGAGAGGTTATGCCTGGCCAGGTCTGTTCTCTTGTCCTCTCTTCCTGAAACATATAGATGTTAAATCACTGGTAATATTCATAGTTGTTTTTATTTCCATTTTTTTTGCAGTGGGAATTTCAAGTGGGTCCTAGTGTCGGTATTGAAGCTGGTGATCACATCTGGTGTGCCAGATACCTCCTTGAGGCAAGTTATATCAACCAATAATGGTCTCATAGCCAACTCCATGCAACCCCTGAAAACTATTTATCTGCCAGTGATTAATATACTATGATTCATGTTCCAGAAGCCTTGATGTCCTTGCCATTCATTTAAAAAAATGAAGTATTATGGCGTAACCCTGGCTTCTTAAATTAGAATTTCTTGAATTCTAAAGTTCGTGTTGAAGTCCAGTATTGGTTTCATCATATGTATTACATTTATGATTTAACAAACCAACTGTAAATGCATATGCTTGGACACTTAGTCTTCTTTTCTAATGCATATTAATTGGTTTGCATCTTTTGTGTCTTTTGTATACAACAGAGAATTACTGAACAAGCTGGGGTTGTTCTCACACTTGACCCGAAACCAATTGATGTAAGCTAGATTACATACACGTTGCAGTTTCACTTCATAGTTCAATATTAAAGAGAATTATCTAATCTCCTATTTTCATCTGAAGGGTGACTGGAACGGAGCAGGCTGCCACACCAACTACAGGTACTTTTGTTCTTTATGATAAAAATATATTTTCTAGAAAGCTGGTTAATACTCCATAGGCATTGATGGGATATCAGCACTTTCAGAAGATGCAGAACTAATATTTAATTTATCATTCTCTGGAATCACAGTACAAAAAGTATGAGAGAGGAGGGAGGCTTTGAAGTGATTAAGAAAGCAATCTTAAACCTTTCACTTCGCCACAAAGAGCACATCAGTGCATATGGAGAAGGAAACGAGAGAAGATTGACAGGAAAGCATGAAACTGCCAGTATTGACTCCTTTTCATGGGTATGTTGATAGTGTTGACACCTATTTTCTGCAAAAACAGCCAGGAATATAGATATGAAATATTTGATTTATTTTCTTGTCTGGTAACATGACTTCAACATGTAGGGAGTTGCTAATCGTGGTTGCTCAATCCGTGTGGGGCGTGATACTGAGAAGGAAGGCAAAGGTAGGCCCTGTGATTAACCAGAAAAAAGTTGGCATGACTATTAACAATTCTTATACAGTTATTAAGTACCAAATAACAGAATCAATTAGTTACTTTGTAGATTCTCTTAAATAAAATTCTTAACATCCTTTCTACCGTGTGGTAGGTTACTTGGAAGATCGGCGCCCTGCTTCAAACATGGACCCGTACGTTGTGACTGGTTTACTTGCCGAAACTACTTTACTGTGGGAGCCAACACTTGAAGCTGAAGCTCTTGCTGCACAGAAACTGTCTTTGAATGTTTAGATTCGATTGGAGATAGATTTACGCATTCCACGAAATTCGTTGTCGTCAATTGACCCGCCTCCTGCTTTCTTTGGATCATTAGTTGATGATTTTTGTAAATAAAGGAGCCCCAGTGGTTGACCTTTCTTTTTAATACAAAAGACATTCTTGGAGGTCGTTGGGTGTTCAAAATTAATAATTATGATGATATTGAGAATTCTTCACTCGGAATGAAGTTCCGAGGCTGAAAATTCTAAATTTTCTTCTTTTATGCAGTAAAGGTAAACTCCATTTTGAGATGTTTAGTCCGATCCCTAATATATGTTGGAAGTTCATATAGCCTAAAAGAGCTTTGTTCAGAAAATTATAAAATTAAGCGAGCGGAGGCTGAGCCTCTACATTTAACAAAAAAATCTGGTAAATGTTCTTGTTAAAAGCGTCAAATTTATGAAATGCAAAACAATTGATTGCACCTCTAGATGAACTTTTTGCAAACAGCTCGAAACAAATCCTGCTTCTAAAGAGCCATATGAAACTGGCCAACTCTAAAAGAATACTCGAATCTTTTTTTGCTTGTTCTGGACCAAAATGTTAAAATTGGCTTCCTAATATGCAATATGCAGAAAAGATGTAATTTGGATTTGTAAGCAGTGTTCCTATTCTGTTAGTTTTGGAATGAGTAGCAGCTAGTACAACTTCTCCTCATTAAGAAAGACAACATGATTCTTCCCTTCTCCAAGAGGTAAACTCAACAGCAAGAGTAGGGAATTCTAGCTGAATATTTTAATTATAATAAATACTTTATCATTGCAGCTTCATTGGATAAAGAATCAATCTTTGTTTATATATTTACTTACGACACATTAAGAAAGGGCGAAGTTAAATACATCATAAGTTCTTGTATTGGGGTTTCGACAGGTTATGGCTTCTGGAGCAGGGAAATCAGCAGCATTGCTCTTCTTGGTTTTTAATCTTATACTCTATCTAGTTGTAATCATTCTTGCAGCATGGGATGTGGATCATGCAATGGAAAAAACTCATGAAACAGGTACTTTTGCATCAGAATTTTGATAAACAACTGCTATCTTCTGATATTCTGGGATTTTTGTAGACACAACATTCTTACGGACACACTGACAAATCTGATGTACCTAAAAATTTATTTGCAGCCTCTACTCTTACAGTTCCAGCTCGAATATTTCCGATTTACTTCCCAAAAGGCAACATGGCAACAGGGTTCTTTGTTATATTCTCTCTTATTGCTGGTGTCATAGGATTCATAAATTCCGTTACAGGAATTTATAATGTTATGGCATGGAATCCCTCCAGCTTACATGCAGCTGCTGCATCTTCCCTTGCAACTTGGACACTTACTTTACTTTCTATGGGGTGATCAATCAGTATTTCCTCAATTTGCATTTTATTCTGACTGTGTAGCTGCATAAATCATAATAGCCAATTTATTGTCTGCCCGCAGATTGGCATGCAAAGAGATCAATATTAGTTATGCAGATTCAAGCTTGGTGAGTAATTTTCGTGAACAAGTCTACATGAAAATTTTGACATTGATTTTGTCCGAATTAAGCCCTCGGGCCTCAACTAATAAGTTTTGTTCTTGTGGTTTTGCAGCGAACTCTGGAGATAATAGTGATAATACTGAGTGGTAGTCAATTAGTTTGCTTGGGGGCAATCCATGCTGGGGTTCAAGACATCGAAAACGAAAAGGCATATAGTGGAAGAGTTTGAATCAGCAAATTATTTTCAGGATGTTCTTATATATCTAACATTTCTTCATTACATATATTGTAACTACTTGAGTGCTTGTTTTTATTTTCTGGTGTTAGAATGATGATACTTCTTGCTCTTCATTTGGTTTTTAAGACCTGGATGTATCTGAAAGGTGACTTGTATATTTCAAGACAACCTGGAAGTTGTAAATGGTAGTGGTGTGCTGATATTAAGTTGTTGTCCAAGATGCTCAAATCCAGTTTCGTTTTAAGGTGATCCTGATGGAGTGTCTCATTGTTCTATAGTTGCTAAAACTTGACATAGATTATCTTTAAAATACAGGGTAAATGTTAAAAATAACGATTTTTTGGATTAAAAAAAAAAATTAACATTTTTCGGGAGGGAGTGTTAAAAATACCCATTTGGATACGCATTTGGGGTTGGGGTAACATGGGTTACGCATTTGGGGTTGGGGTAACGTGGGTTACGCAAGATTGAGTCGGGTAATATATGTATTACAAAACCTAGATTACGCAAGAGGCTGTTGGGTAACCTGGAACACGCATCTCTGGCTTGCATATCCTGTATCGCGCATCACTGACCTGCGTGATGACGTCATCGTCGTTTTTCCCCAGAAAATCAACCGGTTGAGCTCCTCTGCCGATTTCTAGGCGATTTTGGCCGGAAAATTGTCGACCTCAGTTCACCATCATCCCGCAATTTTACATTAACGTTCTATATACCATTAGAATCCTCGTTTCAAGCTCTACAAGCATATACTACTTTCATTGCATTTCTAATGCACGATTAAAAACTCCCAAATCAACCCTATGTTTCAGATTGGATTCCGATTTGATTTGCGACGACTCGTACACGCCCCTGCGGGGCCGTAGATTGCTAAAGAGATATGGGGGAGAGATAGAGACTGGGAGAGAGGAACGAGAGAGACAGATAGAGATGATAGAGGCGAGAGAGATGGCGGTGAACGGAAATTTGGACAGAAATCGGCATGAATCGCCGGAGCTGGAGAGGCGAGATCTATTGGTCGAGAGAAATGTCTGGGATACGCATAATGCAAATGCGTATCAGCAGTACGCATTCGTTGAACGGGTCACCAAATGGGTATAATTCACACATGTTCCCCACAAATGGTATTCTTGTTTTTTTTTTTGAAAAACTTGTTATTTTCAGCAATTTTTCTAAAATACATAATAGATACTACAAGGTAGAAGTAATCAAATCATACGGCATACACATCCATAGTATCTATACTATACCATTATAAGCGAAACAGGGTATATTTGGTTGTCGGTTTGGTACACTTTTTTTTGTACACTTTTTTTGGTACACTCAATAGTAACCGTTGGATTTTGAGACAGATTAATGAAAACCGTTGGATCTAATACTAAAAGAATATTCATTTTCTAATATTTCAAATATTCTAATTGGTTAAGTTCAAATCCCACGATAATATATCTTCATTAAACATATATATTATTTTATAAACTACTAGCTTAAAACCCATGCGATGCACGGATTTTTTTTAATATTATATGAATTTATTTCATTAATTTAAATTAATTTTTTTAAAACATGAATTTTATAGGTTTAAATTTTTATATGAGATGATTTGATAATAATTATATAAATGCTATCCGTGATATTTTTAGAAAAGGAGGGATTTTAGTTAAAAAAATATAGAAAAGATGATAGGTTTTACTTCAAAAAGGTAATCGGTTAGTTTTTAGTAGTTATAAAATTATTACTTTATTTATTAAATAGAACTAGCGTTCTACCCGTGCTACGCACCGAAAGGTAAATTTTATTAATCACTTAATATAAACATATTATTTTAATCATTATTTAGGGAAAAAATAATTTCATTAGAATGCAATTAATTTAGGTATGAAATTACTATTCGTCAAATCATACCAATTGTATTAATATTAATATTATCAAACAATTATCATAACATTCGCATCCCCCTGAAGCGTTCTAAATCCCTCTTTAATTTTTTTTATTATTTTTTTCATTTGATATCTCTAATTTTTAGAATCTTTCTACCAAGTTCTTAAGTTTTTTTACTCATATTTTAAGTTTAGCTCTTTTGGAAATTTGGTAAATTTAAATGTGCAGTACTGTGGGTTTCTAGAATTTTTATTCTATTATTTCATTCAAAAAATACACAATCGCGATCAATTTTTTGAATACATATTAAAAATTCATAAACACTTATTTCTCACGACCGATATAAATCATTAGATTGTCTCTCAAAAAAGGGTTGCATGTTTTAGCGATATAAGAAAGGATATCTACTATACAAGATCCGTTAAACGAACTTAGTTATGACTGTTAGAGTTTATGGTGATTGTCATCAGCTTATTTTTAATGATAACTTAAAATGTGTATATTTAGTTTGAGAGTTTGTATGTTTATTTTTTTTTTTTCAATTAGAATATGGTATATAAAATATTAGTTTTCTTTACCCATATATAGGGATGACAAATTAATTCGATCTGATGATACCTGATCTGAAATTCAAAATTTTGGATATACCGAACCCGAATTTTTGGATTTAGGTTTGGATTTAAATTTTAAACTCGAAATAGGTTCTATTTGGATTTGGATTTCAGTCATACCGAACTGATATCCAATTTGAAATCCGAAATCTGATCCACTATCGAAACCCAATACATAAATAATATAATATCATAATTCGAAATTATTATATGTAATATTTTTTATGTAAGACATTTAATTTTTTTTATACACTAAACAAAAATAATTGACGGGAAAAAGATGACAATTGCATGTAATGTTACTCCTTGCCCAAGTTATCTAAGTATGTTAATATATAACTGAAAACAACATTAGACTACAAAACAAAACTAAAAGTAGAGTACATAAAATGAAGCCCTCATATTTTTTATTATTATTAATAAATATCTCTGTTTGTTTAGAATCTACCAACTTATAAAGGTTTTTTTAACCTATATTTAAGGTGCTGTTGATATTAAAAAAATAAATATTATCAAACAACCAATCAAATTTGATATGTTTGCTCTTAGATTAGGATATGAGAATTGAATACTATTCTTTAATTTAAGAATACAAAATTAAAAAGGTCACCTTTTATTAGAAACAATATATGATTTTACATGTATCGACCTATCTAGTTCTCAATAATAATGATTTTTATAACGAAGGATGTGGCCGTTACTCTCTCTCCTCCTCTCCCAAAAAATATTAAACTAAAGTTTAAGGGCTTAAATCAGCGTTTTGGTCGATGATAAGCCCCATTTTTATTATTTTCATTGATTTTGCTTTTTTTTTTTCCTCAATAAATATCTCTGTTTATTGAGAGTCTAGTACCTTATTGGTGGGTTTTATCTACTGATATATTGGATTTTGTACTTTTTCCTTGTAAATGATAGCTTTCGTTTCTTTTCATTGATTTTAATTTGCTTTTCAAAAAATATATCTCTTTATTGAAGGTCTAGTACCTCTTTATTGGATTTTGTCTACCCATACATTGGGTTTTGTTCTTTCTCTTTGTGAGAGTAGTTTCTTTTATTTTGGTATCCGGGAACTTAGGTCTGCACGATTTTTTTATTTGGTTCAATGATTTGGATAATATAGAATCGTAGTTATGGTCGGTTGTTTGAATACATTATGACAAATCATATATATTTTGCTCATGATTACAATAAATTGTTGGATTATCTCACCAAAAAGGCTATATATATTAGTAATATAAGCGAGGGATGTACCACATTTTAAGATCTGATCAACGATGGTAGTTTGTATGAAGGAAACCTTAATATGATCTATTATAATACGTGTTTGTTCAAAATTGATTTTTTTTTGTAGATGTTGAAAGACCTTTTATTGATGAATTAATTCTCTATAAAAAAATATTGATATATAAGATTTTTTGTGCTGAGTTGACCAATTTGTTATGAAAATATTCACTAACAATGTTTTCATTGACTTTTTAGAATTTCATTTTTTTATTGATAATTTATACACCAAATAATGTCTAATACTATTTGATAGTATATTTAATATTTTGAATAATTCAAATATATTTTTAGGTCAATTTTTTGTCCCATTAATTATTGCATAACTAAAAAATACAGATAATCAAAATGTTAAAGATAATTGACTTAAAATTCATTTTAAAATTTTAATTGATTAAATCTAGCCTTTTTTTATAATTGATTAATTTAAAAGTTTATGTAACTTAAATTCTGAATATGCATTTAGAATAATGTGCTAAATATTTTTAAAATTTTTAATTCAATAATAGTAGATTTATTCAAATTTGATTGCACCTTAAGATCGTAGATCGCGAGTTTGAGATATTAAAATATTATATTATTATATTCTTATATATATAAGCGTAAGATGGATCTTATCATAATTTTGGTTTGGTCACTGTGGTTTGGTCACTGTACTACCAAAATAATCTCAACCGTAAAATCTAATATGTTTAAAAATAGACGATCAAGATTATAACATATTAAAAAGGAAATTATAATCTAAAAAGGATATCACTAAAAAAGATTGTATTGGAATTGAATTGAATTTTAAAAATAAAATTATAATATGAAAAGGATATAATCATAGTTGAACGTGTAAAACTTAATGTATATCAATTTTTTAACAACAATTTGATATGTAATAACATATAAATATTAAAAAATAATATATTTAATAGATATTAAAAAAAGATCGTGTGGGTTGTAATTAAAAAAGAGATATTGTAGCTGCCATGTGTCAATAGCATTGATGCATACAGATACAGATACAGATTCAGACAACAAAACAAAACACAAAAAATTAACGTAATTAAATTCATATCGAATTATTAATATCTTAATATTGATATTCAACTCTAACCACGCATCCGTGAAATTATTCGAATTTAATATTTTTAAAAATAGACGATCAAGATTATATCATATTAAAAAGAAAATTATAATCTGAAAGAGATATAATTAAAAAAGATGTATTAGAATTAAATTTGAAAAAGGAAATTATAAATATGAAAAGGATATAATTAAAAAAAGAATACAACTGAATTTTATTTAATTTTTTATTAATATTAAAAAAAGTTCAAAATTATTATTTGAGCTCTATCTCGAGATCTAGATATCAGTTTTTGATGATTTTATAGCTCACACGAAACTCATAAAATTTTCTTTAATTTATTGATGATTTAACAATTATTATCAAAATGTAAACACTCGGAACCTCAAGAGAAAATATAATTACGAATTTTAACATTAATCATATTCAGTGTAGAAGACCAACGTTGATAATCCTATTCAATGTCATAATTATATATAATTTAAATCATTGACATACACTTTTTTGTATTTCAATATAAATATACTTTTTACTTTACATGTTAAAAATTAAATTTTTTTATGCTAGATCCAATGTTTTTCATTTATCTATTTTATAATCTAACGGTTCTTATTATTTTGTCGTATTGAAAATCAAACTACCAACTATCAAAGTTTTGGAAAAAATCACTCTTACACTTATTATTAAAACTGTATTTAGTTGTTAGTAGAACTATCTTCAAATAATAAGAAGGGTGTTTTAATAATCAAAACGAAACATAAGTAGATTTTATAAATCGAATAGAATTTTCAACATGAAAATCATCAATTTCTTCTCTCTTTTGTTTATGCGTAGTTTTAATTGAAAAATAATTGTTAAACCATCACTAAATTAAAGATTATTTTGTTAATTTCGTGTGAGCTGTAAAATCGTCCAAATCAAAATTTAAGAATTCAAGATAGAGCGTAAATATTGAATTGAACGTGTAAAATCTTATATATATATATATATATATCAATTTTTTAACAACAATTTGATATGTAAATTAATAACATATAAATATTAAAAAAAGTAATATAATTATAAGTATTGAAAAAGGACCGTGCGTCGCTCGGTTATAAGCTAGTATAATATAAGTGAAGTAGACTCATGTATTAAAATGTTGTATTTGTATTAATATCTATTGATAAATACGTAATTATGGAAAATGGCTCTAAATATTTATGAAAAGTAATATTTAATATATAAGTATATATTAATATAAGTAAGATTGCAGTTGATATATATGAAAATTAGCTCATAATATGTAATAATATAATTTTGATTGACTTTAAATTAAAAGATTGATAAGTTAGTAAATATTTTACTACTTTAAAAAATATGTAATTTATGCATGTACCAAATAAAATAAATTCTGCGTTTCAAATAAATTATTAAGTAATCACGATAAGTAAATTAGGATGAGAATGATATGATTAATTTAATTTTATTGATAAATTCTGATTGACTCTTATGTATATTTATGAAAATTAATTCGTAATATGTAATAATGTCATTAGGATTAATTGTAAATCAAAAGAGTGAAAATTTTTAATTTGTTTTAAGTAAGATATGGATATGTTGAATTAAGTAACTACTATATTTAAATTAGAATTATTAACTAACCATGATTAGTATAATAGGTTGAGAATGGTAAATAAGAAAAAAATTTAATATAATATTATTGTTCTAAAATTTACGAATGACCTCTGATTGGTTCTAAAATAATTCATCTTTTCTGATTGGTTAACTACATACTATGGCAGACTCAGGTATTATAATAAAGGATGCCCATGATATTATTAGAAAAAGAGAGGATTTAGTTAGCGAAATTTAAAAAGGTAACATGTTCTAGGTGAAAAAAGTTATTGATTAGTTTATAGTAATTATAATTTAATTATGTAATTTTACTAAATACAATTGCTCGTAATGTTTTTAGAAAAAGAGAAATTAATATTGTCCGTGATATTTCTATTAAAAGAGAGATTTTAATTAAAAAATATAGAAAAATGATACGTTTTAGCTGAAAAAGGTAATCGGTTAATTATTAATATTATTAGTTTATTGTATTAAATAGAACCGCCCATGATATAATTGAAAAAGGAAATATTTTAGTTAGAGAAAATAGAAAGGTAACGTGAAAATTAAAAAGGTGACATGATTTATGTAAAAAAGGTAATTGATTATTTTATATTAATTAAAATTTAATTATGTTATTTTACAAAATGAAATTGCTCATAGTGTTTTTAGAAAATGAGAAATTAATGTTGCCCGTGATGTTTCTAGAAAAAAAGGGAATTTAATTAGAAAAAATAGAAAAGATGATACGTTTTAGTTGAAAAAGTAATCGGTTAATTAATAGTATCATAATATTATTATTTTATTTTCATTAAATAGAAACGTTCGTGATATAATTGGAAAAAGAGAGATTTTAGTAAGAGAAAATAAAAAAGCTAACGTGTTTTGGCTGAAACGTTCATGATATAATTGGAAAAAGAGAGATTTTAGTTAGAGAAAAGAAAAAAGGAAAAGTGTTTTGGCTAAAAAAGTTAATTGGATAGTTAATAGTAATTATAATATAATTATGTTATTTTTTTAAACAAAATTACTCGTAGTGTTTAGAAATTTTTGTTAGATAAAATGTAAAAGATATTGTATTTTACCTGAAAAATAAAATTATTTATTTATTGAAAAATAAAAAAGATAATATGTTTAACATGAAAAAGGAAATTGATTAATAAATGAGAAATTTTAGTTAGATAAAATATAAAAAATATTACATTTTACCTGAAAAAGCAAAGTATTTAGTAATTAAAAAGTAGAAAACATAAGGGCTTTTTTCATAAATTGTAACAATCCCGATTTTTTCTGGATTTATTATTATTATTTAAATATTTTATTGGTTTTCCATAAAGGAATAATAAGATTGTGAATATTTAATTTTAATTTGAATGCAGTTACGTGTTTAATTGTTAATAGGTTATTCGGATAGACTGTATTTGGTACTGTCTGTGTTAGTACAAATTTATTTTATTAAAATATTTTATTTTTATCAAAAGTGATTAATTGAGTTTGTTTTAAAATTTTATGGATCAAGTTGTATTTTATTGGTACAAAAATTATACCCGATATTCTACCCGTGTACAAAAGTTTTATTTGTATAAATTATTAAAATGTTTAAAATTTAGGATTTTCACATTTTTGGTAACTTGAGATTATTTTAGAATTTTAAGGATCAAAACTATATTTTTCTCGTACTAAAATTTTACCCGGTATCTTATCCGTGCCCCATTAATATTTGGGTGCATTATTAAAATATTTGAAAATTTTGTATTTTATATTTTTGATCAATCAGGGAAAATTTCGTGTAATTTACTATATTAAAATATATTTTTAGTTGATTTTATTGTGTTTTGATTTATTTTTAAAGCATTTAAACGCATTATGATTTTTATTAAATAGGAAAATTATCCCATACGTGTTATGTGACTTTTGTGTAGCATAGATTATTTTATTTTATTTTTCTATAATTTTTATATTTTTAGAATACAGTTATTTCGCATTTTAATTTTCGGACCGAGCCCCTATTCTGAATTAGAGGCCTTGTTATTGATAAAATTATTTTTATACAATGATAGGATATATAAAAATGCATTATTTTGTAATTTTCGTAATATTCATAATTTTTGGGAAATTTTGATATATATATATATTACATTTGTTTAAAAATAAAAATTTTACATTTTTATCCAATAACAATTATTTTTAAGGCATAATAATTTTAATTAGGGGTTAAAAATAGTTTTGGGGTATTAATTTTCGATTAATATAAATAGGAATCAGATTTTTTTTTATTTATTAAAAATTCATATAAATCAGATTTTATATAAATAAATAAATATAAGAATATATTTTCTCTCTCCTGTTCTTGAGGATCAAATCCAAATTTGAAGGTGTTATTGATATCGGATTTTTGTGTTCTTATACTCAAATCGAAGCTCTTGATCTCTAGTTTCATAATCTTCAATTAATTTCATCAGAGGGTAAATTTTCGATTTTATATCAATTTTTCTTTAATTCTGCAAAACTAGGGTTCATGTTAGAATTTGGGGCTTTTTGATTCTTCGCTTTTCCGGTTGAATTGATGGTTTGTATAGCTTCATATTGATTCCAGGAGTCCAATTATATGTTCAATTTCATGGTTCTATTGCTAGTTTAATCAATTCGAAAATTAGGGTTCTTGAGCCTAATTTAGGACTTTTTGATTGAGTGATTTTCCGGTTGTTTTGATGATTCCAATAGCTTTATATGATGATTTAGAGTCGATTCATGTAGTTAATTGTATCATTCTATAGCCGGATTGTGATATTCAAGTTTGTTAGTTTATGCCCAATTTTCAAATCATTCTTGCAAAGCTTGTGTTGATTGTTTGTATGTAAGGTGTTAGGGGTTAGATTATATGAGTTATAAGCTTCATTTTGTGATGTTAAACATACAATTTGGTTTCGAATTGTAGAAAAACGTTTTTTGGCCGGAGTTTAGTTTGATTTTGGCCGGATTTTTAGTTTGGTCGAATATGGGAATGAATGAATGGTATAATTGAGTTTGGAATGTGATTTGGAGTTAGTTTTGTACTTAAAAACGTAACAATTGGTACGTTTTGAGCATGACCGGAGGTTGCCGGAACATTTTTCCGGTGACCGGAAAACTGGCAACCTCCATTAATGGAGGTGGTGTTCTTGGAGCATTCAAGTGAAGATGGTGATGAATAGTACCTGTTTGATCCTTAAAATCTGAAAATCCAATTCTGAAAAATGGTTTTGGAAAATTATTTTTCAAAATTATTTATAAATTCGAATTTTATTTTCAAAAATTCGAAAAATACTTTTAAAAATTCGAAAAATTATTTTTAAATTTCGAAAAATTATTTTTAATTTTGAAAAATAGTTTTAAAATTTTAATAAATTATTTTTTATTCGAAATTTATTTATTTGATTATTTTAAATCTATTTAGCTAATATCTTAATTAATTTAAATTGATTGATTAATTAATAATAATCAATTAATTTAATTAATTAAATATTATTTAAATATGATGAGAAATAAGAGAAAATGACCAAAATATTCATTTTTGAAACAAAGTGGCCTAAAATACTGAAAAGCGGGAGCGTGGCCCTTTTTACTGACTGAATACGGAGGTTCGTCTTCCGTATCTCCCTTGACACGGAGTAATGAGTTCCGTATCTGTCTTCTCTGGCCCCGCAGGGGCTCATCTTCACTCTTTGCTTTCTATATAATTTGCTTGTTGGCTCCCATTGCTTGCTAGAAACACCGAGTCCGGGATCTCTAAGGGACCTTTGGTTGTTCCTCTTGATTGTGAATGGGTTTGGCACTACCACAGGTTTAATTCAGGAAGGTATAAAACTGATTGCAAGAAGTTTTGTGGAAGGATTCTTGATAATTGCAATGTTGTGTCATCGATTGAAGGGGTTTCTGGAAGAGAGACAAAAGAGATTTGGAAAAGGTTGTACCCAGATGAGCCCAATAGCTTTGACCCCAATACATCTTTCCTGGGATGAAACATTAGAGAAATCAGTTGATGCTAAAAAGCACACCACAGAATCCATTCTACTACCAGGTTTGCAGAGCTCATATGAAGAATGAGTTATTTCTTGAAGGAGATGTGGCCAGATATAAAGGTTTCCGACATTTAATTAAGAAAAACAGAGAGCATAAGCTTAAACGCTTCTGTGTTCCGACCTACGACATTGACCTCCTCAATACAACCACCAAACCAATTAGCTTAACCAAACTCGTAATCAAGATAAGCCCCAAACCTCGACACCAATACAACCACCACTGCTGCAACACGAACTCAACCACACGCACATACAAGCCATATACACACACCCACACACAGCAATCGAACGACATACGCACGCGAGTGATTCCCACACACAACACACTGTTAACCCACAACTCGTCACACACACGCGATTGCCAGGGGAAACAGCGGAGGGGAAGAGGGAGAGGGCAGCGAGAGAAATGACAGAGAGAGAGAGCTGTGAGTTAGGGAGAGATACGTTTTGAGAGAGACGTGAGGGAGAGATGTGTGGTTTAATATCAGATTGGACCGTACAGGAATAAGAAGTGTAGTCTACCTTTTAGAAACACGTTACACGGTGCTCGGTGTCTGTTTATATCACGTTGTACAGTGATCCGTATCTGATTCTATCACGGTGGACGGTCTTCCGTATTAGCTTAATACGGTGGACGGTGTTCCGTATTAGCTTAATACGGTGGACGAAACACCGTATCCCATCGGTATTTAAGGCCAAATATTTGGAAATCAGTATTTTGGGCAAACAATATTTATTTTTGATTATTTTGGGCCTTCACCCGAGAAATAATCAAATTTAATTATTTTGGAAAATAAAATAATTTATTTATTTTATAAATATTATTTTACCTTTAATATTTATTTCTTTATTTGTTTAAAATGAAATAAAATTGTTTTAAAATTCTAAAAATAATCCGGGAGTGATAAAAAATATTTTTAAAATTCTTAGATTTATTTTTTTATGAGTTGATTAATAAATAATTAATTTGAATATTCAATTAATTTAATTATTAATTGAATTATTCTTATTAATTGCGTATTAATTAAATCGTTTGTCCGTTTTCAACGAGAAAAGTATTTCTGGAATTAGAAAAATGACCCGGTTCTTATAAAAATAGTTTTAAGTTAAAATTCAACTTTTAAATTTGGATCAACCTTTTTTACCAAACCTTTTTATTGAGTCGGTTATATCCGATAATTAGGGTTTTGACCCGTTTTCTGTTTTAAAAATATTGGATAAAATCTTTTTATGATCTGATCAATGTGCTATGTGATTATGTGATCTATTTATTAGTCTCTTTACGTGCGATGTGAATTATCAAAGTGTTTACTTCGAGGGTTAAGCGTTGTAATTATATTTCTATTTCTTTATCAAGGATTAATTTGTAAGTATTGACTTAGGTTTGTCAGCGGAGATATAATGAAGTGGGTTGGAGATAGATGTGGTATTCTTTGTGGGTTATGAAAAGGTGGAGGTGAATGTAGTATTGTTGGTGGAATTGCTGGGTTACTTGTGAGGTGTTTTAACACCGGGAAAATGTCTATGTTCAAAGGGGATATTTCCAATTATTTTCTCCCGACAGAGATTTTGGTAAGCATGGTTAATATGTTCGAGTTGAGTTTATAAACGTTTATAGAAAGTAGAAATTGACGTTTGAAGACTGAAGTACCAGCTTATGTTTGACTATAGAAGTAGACGCGTGGGCTTGATGTCGACAGATCAGACTCGTGGCAATCGCAAGAGCGTCAAGCCAACGAATGATTAAAACAGAGGACATGATGACGTGAGATAGAAGAAAAAGATAGTTGTATTACTTTGGCGCTACGTAATAGCTAAGGACCAGAGGCAAGTATTTTCTTGATCATCTTAAACACTTTTATTTTATGTTTCATTGATTCATATCATGACAAATAGTTATTGTTCAGAGCTATTTGTGATTCTTAAATATTTTTGTGCGAACAAAGTTACTTGATATTGGTACCCTTGATGTGGGGAATTGTTTAAGATAAACTCTTCATATCCTTATTATCGTAGTAAATAATAGGGATGTGAACTGTATGTGAAACTAAGCATTTCCTGTTGAATTCGGAAATTGCTCTATTGGATTGGAAAATGATAAAGCGTAGGAGGCCATGGTAGCTGCCATGGTCCAGAAATATTTAAGGAGGATATGGTAACCATTCCATCTTCCTATAGGCTAACATTACTTGCCTATTTTGGTACCCTCATGAAATCCGGATTATACACACGGGTATAGCTGTACCAGTGGAGTATAAAGGGTCCCATTGCTTTTGAACCTGATCAGGGGGCAATGGTGTTTCAGTAAAGTGTATCCAATCCATATCGCCCGAATGGCTATTATATATTGTGAATTGGCAGATGATTCATTTTTATGACATGCCAAATGATTTCAGTTATAGTTGAATTATATCACAGTTGTTGATTAATTTTTCTCTATAAACTGTTTTACATTTCAGTTGATTTTATGCCCCACTTATCCTGGTTTTTGTATCAAAATTTTTATACGCTTGCTGAGCATTTCTTTCGCTCATACTTGCTGTTGTAAATTCTAACATTTCAGTAAGGTAGTTTGGCGAGACGTATCCGCACAACTCAGAAAGAGAAGAAGCGTGATGCTATTTCGAAGATGACTTGGCTCAGGATGTCTGGATTTAGTGTAAGATCTATTTTATATATTTGAGTTATAGTATTTATTATTATTATGTACTAGCCTAGTTGACCTGGCGTACTTCTTATCGAAGTTACACCAGTGATTTAAGATTTGATCAAAGAGAATGTTGTAAAGAATGAATACTTTTTACTTAATGGAATTTGGATTCTTGTTTCTAGCCCTATAACCTTAAAAGATCTTGGTATGTTTGGGGTCACAGATGTATATTCCCAGTGTTGGACAACCGCAAGTGAATGATTATTATTAAACAGATGTTTTATTTTGAGATTTTCGCGTGACCACCAAATCTTCTGACCCCGGATTTGGGGGGTGTTACATAAATATATAAGAAAAAGTAAAATTTTGCGAAAATACTATCATTTTAAAAGTTCTATTTGCAAAAATACAATCTTTTGAAAAAAAATTGCAAATATACGGGATTCAACTACATTCAACCAGATGCAACTGTTTTGAAAATTTAATAAAAATACGATTCAACTACTTGCAACCATCTACAACCATATGTAACTTTTTGCAACCATATACAACTTTACAAAAAAGGTTGCAAACAAGGTTGCTATTCAACCCAACCTACACAAGCAACCAAAATCAACCAAAAAACACAAAAAAACAGTCTTCCCCAACACCAAAAAACACCAAAAAAGATAATAAATTGTGTTGCAATAACTTTCGCCGACTCAAACACCACCACCTCCGCTGCTATGCTTCTCCTCCGTTCACCTCCTTCACCCCATCTTCATCGAACTAAAATCAACTGGACGACACCCATCTCCATAGCCACCGCCACCACCACCACCTTTACGATTCACCTCCATAGCCACCATCACCACCACCGTATCCACCACAAATTACAACCAATTTCATAACCCCAAACATCAACAATCAACCCCCAAACATCAACAATTATAACTAATTTCACAAAAACAAGACAACCATATGCAATTTAAAAATCAACTAGCAGTTCATCTAATCCAATTCCCATACAATACACGATGGTGAGGATGACGGAGATTCCCCTAAATCGATAGGCCTGCGGCCCCGATCTCAACCAAGATAATAGTCGACGATGGTGTGGATACGACAAAGAGGGAGAGGAAGGAGTCAACCAGATGTGTGAATTGATGGAAGGAGGAAACAGGAAAAGATGGTGGTTTGGGGAGGAGGATGTCCCAGTAGTTTGGGGAGCTGGAGTCAGGGATTGAAGATGTGACGGAGCAAAAAGTAAAAATGAAGAGCACGTATTTTTGCAATAGAAAAGTAGTAACCCAGTATTTATGCAATATATTTCAAAAGATTGTATTTATGCAAAACAAAGTATAAAATCAAGTATTTTTGGTAAATTCCCAAAAAATAATATGTTTAACCAGAAAAAAGAAATTGATTAGATAGTAAGATGGATTTTATCTTTGATTGATTGAGGGTAAATAAGTAAAATCAACAGGTACCGTACCGACCGACCGACCGACCAAACTTTTAATGTTTCGACTTTTATATAATAGTATAGATATAATATAGATTTAAGTAAGGATAATTAAGTAAGAAAATAAGTTTGACAATGAGATATTTCAGTTAAAAAATATAAAAAAGATATTACCTTTTAGTTGGAAAAGGTAATTAGCTAGTTAAAGTAAATAATTATTAGTTTATTTCATTAATTAGAACGACTATATTTTTGGAAAGAAAAAATTTTAGTTAGAAAAGTTAATAGCTGAAAAAGGTAATTGGTGAGTTATTATTTAGGAGAAAATGAAATATTTTAGTTAGAAAAGATAGATAATAAATTACCATTTAGCTGAAAAAGATAATCAGTTAGTTATTAGTAATTATAATATTATTAGTTTATTTCAATAATTAAAACGATCATATGTTTGGAAAGAAGAGATTATAGTTATATGTAACGCCCCCAAATCCGGGGTCAGGGATATGTGTCGCTACCGCGGAAAACCTTAATAACCAAACAATCAACTGCCAATATTAAATCTAAAACATGACATCCGACCCCTAACTACCAAGAATCTTTTCAGGTTATAGACTTGGAAACAAGAAATCCAAAAACACTTATAATAACTTACAACTCTTGGTACAACAATCTCTTATCCAGTCTTATGTTGTTAGTATCACCTTGACATAAGGTATACAACAACCGCAATATTCTAGTACAACAAATATTACAACTCAGGAATATGAATACCATACCAGTCTAACTAAACCTCTGGTAGACAAACTCAAAATACAGAATCACTCTGAGCCGAATATCAACTCGATCCATGACTGGCCCTGCTTCGAGCTAAACTAAGTCAACTGCATCCACTATCTATCTCTGTAAAATAAGATTTAAACAAAAGCAAGAATGAGCGAAAGAGGCGCTCAGCAAGTAATATAATAGAGTATACTAAAATACTACCACAACTCACTCAAAATATATTTTTACTACTCCGTACGACTTATAAATATAATTACTTTTGAAAAGAGACCAACTCAGAAATGCTTATAAATCTCCAAATACTACTCCAATATATCTCAAAAACTTCTCAAAATATTCCTCATATGAAAAAATAAAATACATCTCAATAACTTCTCAAAATACTGCTCAAAGATAATCAATAACTTCTCAAAATACTGCTCAAAGATAAATCAATAACTTCTCAAAATACTGCTCAAAGATAAATCAATAACTTCTCAAAATACCATTCAAATATAATTTAATAACTTCTCGGATCAACACCCTCTACTATTAACAGAACCACAAAGGCATCCGCTAACAGTCTAAGGTATCTAAGATTGGACTTCTTCTCGAAACGCCTTCTCAAGTAATGGATGATCAATCCATTGTCACTTCTCAATTCTATCGATAGAAAGGATGGTCGACGTCTCGAACCACCCAAAAATAACTTCTCAGAAGGATGAGCCGTCTTTCTCGGCCCTTCACCCTTTATATGTAACCGTTTGGGCCGGTGCGTTACTCCGGTCACTTTTGCTTTTAGAAGCAATAATCCACAACTTACTTTATATATATAGATATATATAGATATATATAATCCCACTTTTAAATATAAATATTCTGTAGTATGGAAATATTATTAAATATATCTTTATCATCTCTTCTACGAATACAAATGAAGTATCTCGATAAACGTCTCAACAATATAAACCAACTTATAAAATAAATTGCAAACATCTCGTGTAATAAACAGCTCAACAATAATAGATATGCATGTAAATTGCATGGATAAGATCTGGTATAAACCACTAGAAAGAATATTTGCTTTTATGGATTTAAATCTAGTTCGCACATTTCATATATTTCAAAATACGAATACTCTGAACGATAGAGTATGCATAGATAAACTTGCCTCTGGTCCTGAGCATAAAGCAGAAAACCGCGAATAAATCCTTCGCACCTTGTCCAAGCAATTCCATGGAGGTAACTTACCTTTCTTCATACGACGCCTCGATCTTTCCTCTTTGATGCATGTCGTTCCAACTTGATTATACCCTAATGGTACTGAAATAGTTACGAGTACGTGTCAGTCCTACCTCGTATCTCGAGTAAACACAACTTGGAATTGTCACTAAATCATATAAAGTCAAACTATAGGTGTCCTCCCTATAGTTGACTATTCTATTAACATTTAGCACACATAACACATTTAGTAAAGAAAACAAAATGGAAGGGTCCCCTTTATAAAGTGGACATTCCTGGTGTTAATCACCTCAAACAATTATAACACTTAATCAACTCCACTTAACATATACAACTATAATGCCATTGACATTCTATGACACAAAATACTTAATAGATAATCCTCAAATTAATACGTAAATAGACAAATTAAACCCAAGCCACAATTAATCCTCGAAATGAATTTCTTGACACATATACATAAACATTTAGCACCCCCAAAACATGCCTTTAGACCATTAAAGTCAAATAAGTTAAATAAATTTAAATGCAGGAGATTTTCAGAAAATTTCGGCATGACCTATTCGTTTATCGGACTATGGGCACAGCCCCTCAATTACAATACAACCCTGTTTTAGCGAAAATAAGCTGCCTCAACTTGCAGCAACATAAAATAAACACATAAAAAAAGTATCCGCCCTGACATGCGGCACATAGCACATAATGATTTATATTACACTACTACTTACGCTACACCAATGATCGTATTTCTCACGTATTTTAATGATACACGTGACAACCAATCATTGATGTTCGTAAGCCCTAGGGAACAACCCCTAGCACTAACTATTACTTACGCTATATCGATGATCACACCACTCAAGTATATTAATTATACCCGTGATAATTAATCATGGATATTCGTAAGCCCTAGGGATCAGTCGAAAAGAATTACACAAGTCCTTTAAATATTAACATTTAAAAACTTGTGATCTTCTCATAACCCCTAGCACAATTCTAATTATTATAAAATTCTAACATTTAACATGTATCACGTATTCCCATATTTACCATTGACCCACGTACACACATAACTGTTCATTTACTTACTGAATCAAACTAGCAATTTACAACTAACTGAATTTACAACAATTAATAACACCTCGAATTTACAACTAATTACACTTAGCAATTAGCACTTAAACATTTATAACTAGTAAGACCATCAAATAATTAAACTTCGATATTCATCAAAATCCCCAAGTTTTAACTCAACTATTACACGACAATAATAATAATAAATAATAATAACAAGGCCCGAGCATATTATCGGATTTGCAACTAACCTCCACAATATAGATACCAACATACTTCTCGAATTAAATTCGAAAATACAGCAATGTTCATCATTTACAAAATCTATCCAATTACAACAATTAACAACTTAAACTCACAATTACTCCCATCAATTATAATTAGCAACTAAACTCTCCGAAATAAATTTTCGGAAATTAAAAAATTAAACTCGCAATTTAAATCTAATTGAATTATAATAATAACATAATTAAATTCCTACAATTAAACAAAATATAACACTTTACATCTAATTAATACGAAAATTAAATAATAAACACGAGAGTATACCATTCCGTTTTCCGATTCGATTCGCCCAAAAAAATCAAACCACCGGAAAAAAAATCAATCTCCCCCATCTCTCTCTCTCTCTCTCTCTCTCTCTCTCTCTCTCTCTCTCTCTCTCTCTCTCTCTCTCTCTCTCCCTCTCTCTCTCTCTCTGCAACCCCGATGGTCTCTCTCCCTCGATGCCCAGTCGCGCCACCACGTGGCTTCGCCGGAGTCACCCCCCGCCGGCCACCAGTCGCGGCGGTAGTCACCTGCGACCTCCCCTGGCTCCTTCCCGCGCTACAGTCCCGAGCCCCCCACTGCACAGCCACACGCACACACAGCCACACTCACAGATTCATATATATATATATATATATATATGTATGTATGTATACACTCCCAATCTCTCTTCTCTTTAATCTCTTTCAATCTCTCCCAATCTCTTTTCTCCCTTTTTTTTTTCTTCTTTTCTTTCTTTTCTTGTGTTTGCTGCTGCCCCTTTTTTCTTTCTATGTGACTGCGCGTGTTTGACTGTGTAAACATGTGTATAATGTATCTGTTGTGTGTTCAATAAACCTAATGGGCCTTGGGCCCAATAACATTTAAAACCCATACAATTAAATACTACACAATTTTAAAAATTGAAATCCAATAGAAAATTGGTGGAAAATTAAGATTTTCATTTTTAAAACAAAGAGTGTAAAATTATGAACACCCACATATTTTTAAAATATTTTTAGGATCAAAATTGAATTAAATATGAATTTTCAAAGTTTTGATTCCTTTAAATACAATAAAGCTCTTAAAATCATACTAAAATACTTAAACACCCAAAATAATTCTCCGATAAATTTTGAAAACTAAATAATATCATAAAGATAATATCAAAAAAGATTTCGTGATTTTATCCCACTCTAATAATTTAATAAAGATTATTGAAGATCAATAATACTTGATTTAAATACTTTTAAATCACTAAAATACAAATAAAAATATTGGGGCACACATAAATCCAAATATACTCATATAAACTCGATACTAAATATCGTTGAACTCCACAACGATATTCTCAATCCAATTCCATCCTTTAAATAATAATTAACATAATTAAATAATAATAATAATAATTTATTTGAAAATTCGGGTTGTCACATTATAAAAGTTAGAAAAGGTAAAGGTAGAAAATGTAATAGTTGAAAAAGATAATTGGTTAGTTAGTATTTAGAAGAAAATGAGATATCTTAGTTAAAAAATACAGAAAAGATAATATCTTTTAGCTGGAAAAGTTAATCAGTTAGTTATTAGTAATTATAATATATTAGTTATTTAATTAATTAGAACGATCATGTTTTTGGAAAAAATAGATTTTAGGTAGAAAAGTTAGAAAATGTAATTGTTGAAAAAGGTAGTTGGTTAGTTATCATTTAGGGGAAGTGTTGGGAGAGTTGCGTGTGATATTTTGAGAAAAAATTATGTTTTGTTTTTTAATAACTAAGTAAAATAATTAATAGTAATAAAGTAAACAATTAAATAAGGTAAGAACTGTGAAAAGATAGAAAATGAGATATTTTAGTTACAAAATATTTAGAAAAAATATTACCTTTTAGCTAGAAAAGATAATCAGTTAGTTATAAGTAATTATAATATATTAGTTATTTCATTATTTACAACGATCATGTTTTCGGAAAGAATAGATTTTAGTTAGAAAAGGTAATAGCTGAAAAGGGTGGTTGGTTAGTTATTATTTAGGATTTAGGGGAAGTGCCCGTGTGATATTTTGAGAAAATATTGTGTTTTGTTTTGTAATAAGTAAGTAAAATAATTAATGGTAATAAAGTAAAACAATTAAATAAGGTAAGTACTGTACCGTATCGTACCGTACCAAAACTTTTAATGTTTCGTCTTTTATAATATATTAGTAATTAGATTTTTGAGTTGTTTTTGTAATTTAATTATTTATTTTAATAATTAGGATAACCAAACCGAAAACCAAAACTTAGGATAACCAAACCGAAAACCAAAACTTTCAATGTTTCGGCTTTAATATAATAGTATAGATAGATTCTTAAGAGTTTAAGGTTATATTCCTGTCAATATCATATTATAACCAAAAAAAAAATTATTATCTTTTTTTAATAAATTATTATTATACATTTATATCATCTTATAAACTACTCCCCAAAATTTTTGTCAATAACATATTATAGTTAAAAATTAAAACACTATCGTTTAAAATACTATCAAAAATGTATTATAACATTTTATTATCATAAATAACTTTTTTCCTACTAATTAATATATATATATATATATATATATATATATATGAAAATATGGGTAATAAGATAAAAAATATTAAAAAAATCATCTGTGCATCAGGCGAGTTATAAGTTATATAGTTAAAAATTACATAAAATCTAGAAAAACACTTATAATTTAGAAAATTTTGTATAAAAATCGAAAAAATATCTACATGATTAGATAAATTTCAATCTTTCTACTAAATAAAAGTTTAAAAAAACTACTTTTATTAAATATTTTTATATATACATATGTATTTTAAAGTAATAATTAAAATACATAACTTGAATAATATTTGTATTCATGATATTTATAAAGTTAAAAAATTATTTTAATAATAAAAACATATTTACAACTTAAAATTTTAACAAGGAAAAATAATTAAACAGTTTACATGCAATCATGCATCGCACGAGTTATAGGCTAGTATACTCTAATAAGCGAAAGGGGTATAATTTGTAGTTTGTTAATCTCCAATTTTTGTTATCTTTTTTTGTTTTCCCTCATTCGCAGCCCGCTAGATTTTCAATTCAAATAGATCATGACCGTTAGATACAACAATACTAAAAGTTGTTATATATAGAGGTATAAGAGCAAGTCCAATGCAATGCTATTTTTGGTGCTATTGCTATATTATAGCACCAAGTGCTAAAAAACTCATCTCCAAAGGGGTGCTATAGGTGGATGCATCCTTGGTGCTATTGCTATATTATGCATCCTTGGTGCTAAATTTAAAACCAAGGATGCATTTATGCATTCATGCCACATCATCATTTAACTAGAATGAGATGAGTTTGTTGAGAATATCCAATAGAAGTTAAAAGAGTTGGTTAAATTTTATAGAACTAGTTTTGGAGGGTGAGTTTTATTTTAGCACCAAAATTCAATTTTTGGTTCTATATTATAGCAATAGCAATAGCAATAGCAATTTAGCATCTAGCATTGGACTTGCTCTAAGGTTCGATTCCCGCCAATAACATATTAATTTATATTTAATATTATATACAAAAATTTAAGATTCAAATTCTTCTAATAACATATTAAAATTAATATTCATAATATCATACTACACTATAAATAAATAATAATTAAGTAATGTCTGAAATGGTGGGTTTGCTCATACCTGATGATTTGAATAATAATTACCAAATGATCTATTATTGCTGACTTGTTGACTGGGCCATGTATTCTTTATTTTCTTTTTCTTTTTAACGAAAAAGTGAAAATTTTATTAATCAATCAAATCAGCCACAATACAATTATGCACCTCAATAGGAACAGAACTCCTATCAAAACTACGATCAGAATGAATATATGATGCCCTAGCAAGCTCATGGGCAGTCATATTGGCAGACGTTTTATAAAATACAATGGAATATTATTTAAGTGAAGGATGTGTCTACGACATTCCTCGATAACCATACCAAAATGAGACCGCATTGGCGTTTTACTTCTAACTGCCTGTACTACAACAAGATAATCAGATTCAATGCACACATTTAGCCAATTCGACTCCATGATCCAACTCAGCGCTTCCTTGATGGCTATAGCCTCCGCTACCTCTGACATTACTTCCCCTTGAAATAGCTTCGACTTTGCTTGAATAAGCTCCCCCTCACAGTCCCTAGCTATTAGACCAATACCATAAGCATGTTGATTTTCAAAGACCGCTGCATCCACCGTAACCTTAACTGAATTCCTTTGAGGTTTTGCCCAAGCCATCGCTCCATCCCCATCTGCCATTGGCTGAAGAAGAACATTTGTAGACCTAACCTGGGCTGCTTTCCATTGTGTAAGGTACTCCCTGGCTTCTGCAACTACCCTGTTCACCATCGATGCTTTTTTATTCCAAACCAACTCGTTACGGGCTCGCCAAATTGCCCAACAAAGTGTAACAATTCCAGCTCGTTGATCATTGTTCCTCCTACTGATCACCCATTCGAACCAAGTGTGAAACTCAGTCTCATCACCAATATATATATCTGTATCAAACGTTTTACAGCACTGTACTGCAAAATAACATCCAACCAAAGCATGATATATTGTCTTTATCCCACCTGCACATACCGGACACCTTAGTTGAACCGGCACATGTTTTTGCTGCAGTTGAACCAATGTTGGGAGACAATACGACAGTGCCCTCCATACAAGGTTGAGCACCTTTGGTGGCGCTCTGATTTTCCACAGATCTCTCCATATACTAATTAGGGGAGTTATTATCATTGTATCATAGCTTAGATCTGCAAGTGAGAAAATGAGAGAAGGATTCAACGCTCGTGACAAGCAACGGATGTAGATCTACTTCATCTTTTGTGTTATTCTGGATTCTAGATTTGTTTTCTTAACTCTTTGTTTATTAATATTATTAATTCTTTCATTCATATCTTGTTTTATATTATGGTTTCATCAGATCCCATGATGACGAGTGGTTCGATTATGAACTAATCGTTGTCATGGGATTCTAACGGAGTTATCTATGTAGTTTAGTAGTTTGTATGCTTTAAAGATTTATGTGTGGTGAATTCTTGATATCCTCCTATGGTTGTGTTTCATGTATTTAGATGCGTCGCGAACATCTAATTTGTTAATCTCTTGCTAAACGAGAGTGGATCTTGAGATTTAGAACTTGCCATGCTAGCATAGGATAGGTTGATGTTTTAACATCATGATTTGTGGCGTAAATAGAGATATTATGCTACCCTATGTGATCTAAGTGGATAACTTGTGCTTAAACCTTTATGTTTTCAAATTCTATAGAGATATATGGTCTAAACATATTTGGTGTCTACCCATCTTCTATCTCTTTTGTGGATGCATGCGTAGTTTGGTATTAGTATACCGAGAGGTAGCTTTTACTTGTTTCGTGTTATCCGATCAAATATCAAAACCATCACATGTATTGATTAAAGGCTGCGACTCTAAGTGAAGTAGATAATGAAGTTAAGATTCCATGTTTATTCTCATATAAGTAAATCAGTTTTAGATCTCATTAGCTAGTTAATTCTTAATTCCTTAATTCGCATCTTAGTTTAATTTAGTTAATTAAAACCTCAATTTATTTATTGTCTTAGCAGTGAATTAAGATCATACATTGTTGAATAGGCACATTAGCTGAAAAAACTTAACCATATCTCAGTGGAACGAACTTAATTGTATTACTTGTGACCACGTATACTTGCGTGATATTGTGTAAACAAGTTTTTGTGTTTAAATAGGCTCTAGATTTCTTGCCCAGCAAGAAATTACCTTCTATTACAATTAGAATTCGATTAAGGTACTAAAACCTGCCCAAAATACAATTAGAACTTGAAAAGGGCAAAACAGTAATTTTCCAGCCTTACTTCACAAAGAACACGTGCGCGAATTTTAACTACACGCTCCCTGCACCTGCCATCTATCCCAGGTTGTAGAAAATCTCCCAAGCTTCGCGTGAGCTGTAAGATCGCTGAAAACGGACTTCTAGAACTCCAGATATGGCCAAAACAGTGTAGATTGCGCAACCTTCCCGGAAAATCCGAATTTTAATCAATTAATCCTCCAAACACGATAGAAGCATCACCCATAATCGACATTCTTATAAATCTGCACAATTACACAAAACACATCAAAACTACAACAAACTTGAGTCCAAGACAATCAATTTAAGCCGAATTGAAGCGATCCAAGTGGATATAAAATCCACTTATCATATACTATCATTAAACTGTCTGGACCAAGCCCCTTTTCGAATCTGCAAGCTCTTATACGCACTTTTGACCGAGTACAATCCGAATTCTCCAGTCTCCAGTACAACGTATCCGCAATACCCTCTCATCCTATCTGAACATTCATAGTGCATCTTAGATCTCTGTCATTAAAGATATCACGAATTACTTCTCTATCCCACTCCCTCTTATCAACGCACATTAGAGAATTCACGGTATTATTCTCTATTGATGGTGAGGCTGTGGTTATAAATGGATTATCATCTTCTGTTAGCCAAGGTTGCCCCACTATTTGAATCTCTTCTCATGTCCCAACCCTCCACCTCACTCCTGAAGAAACTACATCCTTAGCAGCTAAGATGCTTCGCCAAATAAAACTAGGGCTGCTACCTATAGACGAATGAAGGAAGTCTGTGTCCGCAAAATATCTGACCTTATACACCCTTGAAACCAAACTGTCTGGGTTCGATAAGAACCTCCATCCTTGCTTCCCAAGCATGGCGAGATTAAAATCTCTGAAATCCCTAAACCCTAATCCCCTGCAGATTTATGTCTTGTCATACGGTCCCAGCTCATCCACGAAATATTAGACCCACTTGTCTGCCCTGTGTCCCACCAGTACTTTGTTAAACTTCTTTTAATATCTTTGTTGATTTCCACTGGTAGCAAGAACACATTCATGGAATATGTGGGAAGTGCTTGCGCTACTGACTTAATCAACGTCTCTTTACCCGACTTGGCAATACACTTCCCATCCCAGCTTCTAGTTCTTTTTCTAACCTTCTCTTTTAAATACCCCAGAAGCACTGATTTATTCCTCCCTAACATGTTTGGGAGCCCATGGTACTTGCTATGCTCATCAGCTTCTCCCATTTGCAAAACCTGACAGATTATCTTCCGATTGTACTGAATTACATTCGAGCTAAAAAATATGGAAGATTTTGAGCTATTAATCTTTTGCCCCGAAGCTTTCTCATACACGTCTAGCAACTCCAACACTCTCCGTGCCTCCTCAGTCTCCGCCTTACAATAAAAATAACTATCATCAACGAAAAGCATATGTGAAATGACAGGTGCTCAACGACAAATCTTGATACCATGAATCAGATGTCTATTTTCATAAGCATATATGATAAACAAATAGGGAAATAACGGATCTCCTTGTCGAATACCCCGGCTAGGAATAATAGGACCCATATCATTATCACCATGCACAATATTATAGGAGACCGTTGTAACACACTGAAGCACAAGATGCACCCGCCTTTCACTAAAACCCATTTTACGTAACATCGCCTTCAAAAAGCCCCATTTTATACGATCGTATGCTTTACTCATATCGAGTTTTAAAGCCATATGCCCTTCTTTCTCAAAACGTTTACGCTTCAGGTAGTGCGTTCATACCGGGGCGTCATATTTATTTTCTAGTTGTATTATTCGATGACCAGATCCTTACTAAAACATAGTGAACTTGCATGTTCCAAGTTGACAAGTGAGCAAATATTTGGTGGCTTACTAAAAGGATGCAAGGAAATTGAAGGAATAAATAAATAATGTGCGACTCAGATGAATTTTAATATGTTATTAACTTGTTATCCATTCTATTAAGTCCAAGTTATCAACTGAATCCAAATCTACTACATCATCTGAAACAAAAACTTACATTCTGTGTTTTGTTTAACAAACCACCACAATCCCGTAGCTTGTTCTTGAAACCATATACTTTTCTGCGACATCCTTTTCTGCTCAACAGGAGCTTGAATATTATAAGTTCCAACCAAAATTGAAAATCAAAACAAGAGAACCAAACTATAAAAATAGGAGGATTAGGCACGAGGGAGGTCTTAAAATTTTACTTGGGGAACTAAAATGGTGATTTTCACTTGAGTATAAAGCCTTGCTTTCAATTCAAAATTGGTGTTTACTAAGAGTATATTAAATACATATCTAAATTCTACCACATTTTGCTTACGCACTCTTTCAAATTCATTCCGGTCTAAACAATGTCTTTGGAATCTGAAATTATTCTTCATATTCCTAATTTTCTTCTTGTAGCTAGAAATTAGACCTCCCAATCTTAACACATAAAATACATCACCTATTTGGTGTTCTACAAGTAAAACTTAGCTACAGAACCAATTTGGTGTTTTACAAGTAACAATATCCTGCCAAAACCGTTGCATCAATTTTTTTTAAACAAACATGCTTCCATCATTCTGATAATAATACTGCAAAAACAGTAGGTAATTGATCGTTCTGTCATATATAACCATTAGAATACTTGATAACCAGATAGTTTGTATTAAGATCCTTCATGAACTTCTGCATTTTCATTATTATAACCCATCCTTCAGGCCATCCAATCAACCATCATCAGAATAACTTTGAATTTGGATTGACCAATAATTCATTGCAGAATCCAATTCACAAATTTTGTTTTTCTTGCTTCATCAGCTTCACAAACTCTTCAAACACTGAAACCAGAAGAACTTCCATCAGCATTAATACTATAATCTATGTTGGTACGTAAGGCGAAGACATTCATTGGTTTTTCTCTATGACTCAAAACACTAAACAGATTTCTTCTAATCGTCGAAAGAAAACAAACTTTCCTTTGATATTGTTACTATATCAACATTAATTTACAATATTATTCACAGTACTTTTATTTAAACAACTACTACAATTTATATTAGAAGCTAAACCGAAAGAAACTCTGAAGTCTAAAGGGTCACAGTGCTATCACACTTGTGTGCATCCACATACATATCACTCAAATAAACAATAATCACAGCTTGAACACATCTCAAGCATCCGGAAGTCAAAACAGCAATAAATGTTTGTGAACTCGGTAATATATTATCATGTAAGCCTAAATTAATTTGTTTGCTTCTCCCGCAAAGAATTTTATATGATCCTCTAATGAATTAGTACTCTAAATGTAAGTCACTTAACTCTCTAAACCATCAAAATCAATTTTACAACTTGGCCAGCGCGTAGATTAAACGTCATTCATATCATGTAATATATGCAAACACCTAGATCAGAGAATTGAGTGTAACTAAAGGTGTATACTTACCGGGATCTGAATCATGAGGTCCTGGAGATGCTTCAGGATGGTACTGAAGAGACATGAGTTTTTGCTGAGGATAGGCGAGACCAGCACAGCTCCCATCATTAAGATTTAAGTGAGTGACTTCTACGCCATTGGGAAGTGATGCAGGGTCAACAGCATAGTTGTGATTCTGTCAGACAAGTGTGTCACTTAGTATGACTAAACCTTTTAACATGGGTATCCTAGGATTTCCTGTGGTGTACTCTCAAATTTTAAATAATGTCGTTTATATATATTACAGAAGTTCATTCAGTCCAACTTGTTCAAAGTACGCTGTCAAGTTTTCCTCTGTGTAAAGTCCAGAAAAAGGAAATTTGTTTTTTGATCCTAGATATTACATGTGAATTTAAAGGAGGTCCTAACTTAATACCAAAGTAAAAGCAGAACAACATGGATTTCAAGCAATAAAGAAAAAAACTGAAAGCATGTAAACTTGGAGACCTAGGTGGCAAGACAAACTAGAAACTAGAACAATTAAAAAAAAATTAAGCTTTTCTCATTCAACACACCTGTGCACTAATCTCTACGCGCCCGGTCCGAATGTTACGAACTGGATGATTTCCACCATGGTGACCAAACTTCATCTTATAGATCTTACCACCCAATGCTTGGCCAAGCAATTGATGACCCATGCAAATCCCAAAAACAGGAACTTGTCCAATTATTTCCTTGACCGACTTAACTGCATAAGGAACTGCAGAAGGATCACCTGGGCCATTGCTGAAGAGAACTCCATCAGGGTTCATTTTTAGAGTTTCAGATGCCGGCCATGTTGAAGGGACAACTGTTATCTTACAACCATATGATGCCAAGCGCCTCAGTATATTATGCTTGATACCATAATCATATGCAACTACCTTCACCAATTAATAGATGCCAAATCAGATTATGAAAAAAAATGCAAGTGCACTTTTAGAAAATTAGTACAAACGTATTATAAAGCTGACATGTAAAATTTCGTTTTCTCTCTGACTGAAATTGAAGTCCCACTCTTTATCAGTCTTATCAACCCATTCATAAGGGGCCTTGCAAGTAACGCCGCTTATCAAATCCACACCTGCAAAGTTGTAACATTACATAAGTACTTCAACCTACTAATATACAGATATATATACATGTAAAAGTTTTCTTGTGATATTCTACCAACGATATCCCATGTACGAGACATTTCCAAAAGCTCCTCGTCCGTTTTGGAGTCTTCTGTGCTGAGCACGCCGACAAGGCTTCCATCCTGTCTTAATCTACGTGTGATTGCACGAGTATCAACATCATCTGTTGCACAATGAAACACCAGAAAAGAATTAAATTAAAATAATCTCACAAGACACAATTATTAGATGTATTGTAAACAAATACTTGAGTAACAAGCCAAGTGAACATTATATCCTTATATATAATAAGCGTAAGAGGGATCTTATCCATAATTTTGGTTTGGTCGTACTACCAAAATAATCTCAACCGTCAAATTTAATATTTTTAAAAATAGACGATCAAGATTATATCATATTAAAAAGAAAATTATAATCTAAAAAGGATATAATTAAAGAAGTTTGTATTATAATTGAATTTTAAAAATAAAATTGTCAATTTCTTCTCTTTTTTGTTTCTGCATAGTTTTAATTGAAAAATAATTGTTAAACCATCACTAAATTAAAGATTATTTTGTTAATTTCATGTGGGCTGTAAAATCGTCCAAATCAAAATTTTAAGAATTCGAGACAGAGCAAAAATATTAAATTGAACATGTAAAATCTTATATATATAAATATTAAAAAAAGTTAATAAAATTATAAATATTATAAAAGGAACCGTGCCTTGCACGGGTTATAAGCTAGTAATATATAACACTCACAGATTCCCATGATGTTTCTTTTCGCCAAATAAGCACCTAGTGTTTCGGTGCATCTCCAATTAGAGGTACTGTAGAGTATAAATTTTTAATAAACTAAGTTATATGATTAAGGGGGAAAATATCAATCAAAAAATTGGAAGGCTTAAACAAACATTGGTAATAACAGAAAGTAGCTACCTGATACTTAAACTTCGAATCACCAAACCACCAAGGAAACACTGTTGAGATTCTTCGTCATCTGTCGTCAAAGGCATACTTCTTTAATACCACATATTTCTATGCATAAAAAGAAAGGTAGTCCTGAGGCATGTAAGAAAAACTGCACTCACCAAAATTGACACCAGTATTTCCAATATGTGGGTTTGTCATCAGCACAAATTGGCCAGCATAACTAGGATCTGTAAGAATTTCCTGGTACCTGCAACTTAAGGAAATGAAACCCTCCTAGAAATACATAAACAATGCACCATGGTATAGGTAAATATAGAATGTACATCTTTGGTTACAGTAACTATCAAACCTACATAGGATGTGGTCACATTAATACAAATACCCCATGTTTCTGAACTGTCAAATGATTTAGGACTTGAAGCATCACAGTTCAACATTAGTGACACACCAAATCCAGGGTTTGGATGCATCAAGTAGAGTAAAGTTTACATACATGTAGAAAGAAGTTTATATTTCATAAACAGTTTCCCCACATCTCCCATAGACAGAGAAACATCTGAGTCATAGGAATGGCTTCTCTCATTCTATATACCTACTCCACCGGAAACTTCTTACATTATATGGTGAATCATGTTACTTAACAAGTTTTGCCTTTACCCTGTCACCATTATTGATGCATATCTGGCATTAAGCAAACACCAGAAATATTAAAGTTCTATGTAAGTAAATAAATAGTAAATGACCACCTAGGTAAATAATGGGGACAGTTCATTTTAAGCAATGACTCAAATTCATATTTACCAAAATACCAAAATAAATAAATTATTAATCATACAATTATTTAGCTTTTATGAAATATATAAAAATATGTGATTAACAGGGCATCAGCAAAACTTGAGCATGTAGGCATTTCTGTTCTAGAAATATCTACAAGCCCCAACATATTAGGTTCTCCCTACAGGTAGTATCTCCAATACCCGCTTGCAAAGAATATTATGCCAGATATAAAAACTCAATATGATTGTTAGAACCGTTGCAGAAGAGATTGCAGAATGGCTAAACATATATGATGCAAGTGAAGCTGAGATTATGATTATTGTTATGCAACACTTCTTAGAATTCTTATTTAAAAGTAAAATACAGATTCAAGAGCAAAACAAAGAAAGGTTGATTTATTTAGTGACACACCAATTATATAGTCAAAAATGGTCATTACTGCATATTAGGGTGTGCAACTATTACAATGACATGCACAAATTAAAACCCTACTGTTGGGTGAAAAATTCATACATGAACATATCACAGTAATGGTATTACTAAAATACCAAATAACATATCTTGTCTTGATAGGGAGTCAAAGACCTTTACCCAATAATATAAGAATTGTAATTCTACAGTGAGCATGTACCATATTATTCATAGTTTTTACTAGCAATATGTATACACATCTTAATCGAGATACCCATTAAGTACTAGTATTGTCTAGTGCCTACATCATGAACAAGTTGTCTAGTGCCTACATCATGAACAAGGTTTCTCTCTTTAATTTTCATTAACTTCATACTTATTTTCCTTAAATTTTTGAGGAAGTAAAGATGTTTAGACAGATGGCCTTACGTGCATGTAGCTCTGTCACGAAACTAGATTATAAAAACATACATAATCAACCAAGTGATCTTACAATAAAAAAATTATCTATCCTAGAACTCGATAATACAATGTTTTTTGAGTTTCAGAGATTCGATCAAAAACAGCATTAAAGCACAGCTTACATCTGTTTCTTGCTATGGAGTTTACCCTTGATATGCCAAATAAGGTAGAAATCAGCTCATCGACCAAACTAATTGTCTTACCCTGTCAAAGATGTATTGAAGACCACTTCGCCAACTTGGGTACCAGAAGCACCAAAAGATTTTGCTCTCCAAACGGAACCATCTTCAAGAGCAAGTCTAGCATCTGCTACCTTCCACGGCTTCTCAGGCAAACCTACAATAAATTGAGAAAAATTCCATCATGTCATGCCCACCAACGCCGCATAGCATCTTTGAAATACTTGGAGAGCAACTAGGATGATAACACACACATATTACTTGTTTTCTTAAATTTTAAAGAAAAAATTTACAAAAGTACAATAGCAATGCTTATATATCAAAGAAATGTACAAGCACAGGGATATCTTCGAATTAAACGGACACATTTTTCTAATACATGAAATAAATAGACACAAACATTAACACAGTATCCAATCCGTAATATATGCAAGTAAAGTCATATGTGAAAGAAGTGTAATGACTACCAACGTTGGTGGCAACGGAAACCGAAGAGCATTTGAAAGTAAACATCCTGACTTTAGCTGTGTTGGAACAAAACCCAGCTGCGGACAAAGGATTGCAACTCCCAATAGCGTAATCCATAGCTCTGCTTACCATTCTATATCACAAAAAAACAACAATAAATAAACAAAGGGGTACAGTATTCAATCAAGTCCAAAAACTACAGCTTATAATAGAATTGAAATTACATACACACATCAATCCAGCTTATTAAAAATCCACGACACACATATAAACAAATGCTACAGTTAAAAGATCAAGAAATGATAAAATTAAGTGGGCATTTTCACAAACAGAACATGTTCATATAATGTATACATATATGTTTTATATACCTGCTTGAGAAAAGTGTTGGGGTGCAGCTGAAAGAGGAAGAGGATGTTCTGTTATGGAGTTTAGGTGAAACCTAGAGGCCAAAACCCCGTTCAACTCCATCAAGTTGTGGTCGGGTCAGTTTCTAAATTCAATAATGGGACCCTTTAATTCACAGCCCAAAGGCCCATTTCACTGTCGTGGCCCTAAATAAATATGTTGCTGAAAAGTAAAAATCATATTAGAGAGCTCGGGTGATATTAGTCTCTAATAAAGCTAGTTTAATTAAAAAGAGAATAAAGACCATCCGAATAATGGCCCTCGGATGGGGCCATCCTAGTTGAGAATCCTCTTATATATCCCCATAATGTAAAAAAAAAATATATACATGTATATTAATGTGCTACTGTTGTAAAGTGATAAAGTGATTGTCAATTATGTCAAAAAAGTTAGGTTTAGTATTGTCAAATAGCACAAGTTATGAACTGTCATCTTGAGATAGCTTCAAGTGCGATCCCAGCATCGTTGAGATGGCTTGGACCTTAAAGTGTAAATGCTAACAGAAACAAATTTATTTTGAATGCAAAATAAAACGTAATTCATAAAGCAAACGTACTCGTATAATGAAAAAAGTAGGGCGATGCCCAAAGTTTTATTTATAGGGGCATGGCCCAAATTTGACAAGTAGGGGCGAGGCCCTAACATGAATTGTGGGGCGAGGCCCAAAAGTTGACAAGTGGGGCGAGGCCCAAAAAAAAATCATTACATCATAAAGGGGAGATGTCTATGTGATCACTACCCCCAGTACTTTGTATGAATTATTCATGCTAAGTAGTAGTAGAGAGAGGCTACGAGGGGCGTGGCCCTCACTGATAGTATTTTCTCAGATGCTCCGCATTCCAAGCTCGCGGAATAACCTTATCTTTCATGTCCGTGAGATAATAGGTTCCTTCTGAAAGAGTAGCATAGATCTTGTAAGGTACTTCCCAGTTAGCACCAAAAACTCCATGACCTGGAACCATAGTGTTAGGCATAACCCTTCTAAGCACTAGGTCGCCTGTTTGTAAAGATCGTGCTTTGACTTTCCCATTGTAGTACCTAGCTGTCCTTTGCTGGTAGGCTGCGAGGCGTAGCTGGGCCTCGCTTCTCGTTTCCTCTACCATGTCCAGATAGAGTCTGTGATTGACCTCGTTTTCATCGGGATCGTAGTGTTCCCTTCTGAACGACCCCGAGCCTACTTCCACTGGAACCATGGCCTCGCAACCGTAGGTCAAAGAAAAGGGGGTCTCCCCAGTAGTGGTTTGTGGGGTCGTGTTGTATGACCACAAGACCCTAGGTAACTCCTCAGGCCAATTGCCTTTGCTTTCTTCCAGTTTAGCTTTCAAAGCGTGCTTTATAATTTTGTTTATGGCCTCGGTTTGGCCATTCGTTTGAGGATGGCTCACAGCTGAGAAACTCTTTTTTATCCCCAGATTTTCACAAAATTCTTTCATTTCCTTGCTGTCAAATTGCTTTCCATTATCTGAAATGAGTTGATACGGGATCCCATAGCGACACACAATTGCCCTGTAAACGAAGTCCTTGAGCTTCTTGGCAGTTATAGTAGCAAGCGGCTCGGCTTCTGCCCACTTGGTGAAATAGTCAACAGCCACCACTGCATATTTAAGTCCCCCTTTCCTTTTTGGAGTTCTCCAATTAAATCGATCCCCCACATGGCAAAGGGCCATGGGCTCGTTAGCGAGGTGAGCTGAGAGACAGGGGCGTTGCTGAAGTTAGCGATCCTTTGACAGGCATCGAATTTTCTTGAAAACTCAAATGCATCCCTTTTCAGCGTAGGCCAATAATACCCTTGGCGAAGAATTTTCTGGGCCAGCGAACTTCCCCCTGTGTGATTGCCGCATATCTCTTCATGGACTTCTCTGAGAATGTAATTACACTCTTCCCCATCTACACACCTCAGGAGTGGGATGTTAAACCCTCTTCGATACAAGACTTCGTCATAAATGACATAGCGAGCCGCCTGATATTTAATCTTCCTCGCTTCTTTCTTGTCTTGAGGCAAAGCTCCATTTTTCACATATTCCCATATTGGGGTCATCCAAGTCAACCCTGGGGTCGCTACCTCCATAACGAACTCCTCCGGTACACTGGGCTTTGTCTGAATTTCCAATGGGATAATTTCAAGTAATGTAGCCTCGCGACGCGACCCCAATTTTGCCAGTGCATCTGCTCCTTGATTCTTTTCTCTTCTAATATGGACCACCTTGACATTGTTAAACTTTTTCATCAACCTTTGTGCACATCGCAGATATAGCTCAATCTGCTCACCTCTAGCTTGCCACCCACACCAGAGTTGATATGTTACCAGCATGGAATCGCTGTAAGCTGTGAGGTTTTCCACCTTCATTTCCAGTGCCAGTTTGAGGCCAATAATGAGGGCTTCGTACTCTGCTGCATTATTGGTGGCTTCGAAGGCGAAGTGTACTGCACTTTGTATCTTGCGACCCTCTGGAGTTACCAACTCGATGCCAGCCCCGGCTCCTTCCTTGTTAGATGCCCCATCTACATATAGCTCCCATCACGAGGTCGAATTTTCTTTTTTGTCCTCGCTAACTGTTTTTTCTGGTGCTGCTATGATAGCCCAGTCATCTCCCTTGGATTGGGGAGGAAATTCCAAGATAAAATCCGCAAGTGCCTGTCCTTTTATAGGGCCGCGAGGCTTAAACTCGATGTCGAACTGACTAAGCTCTACTGTCCATTTTAACAATCTCCCTGAAGACTCTGGCTTGTGCATTACTTGCCTCAGTGGATAGGCAGTACGAACCTCAATGCTATGAGCCTGAAAATAGGGCCTTAACTTCCGCGAGGCCAAGACCAGGGCATAGGCCAGCTTCTCCATGTTTGTATATCGAGTCTCAGCATCTAACATTCTTTTACTGACATAGTAGACTGGATATTGAACTTTTCCCTCTTCGCGAACCAATACTGCACTGACCGCGTGTTCAGACACAGCGAGGTAGACAATGAGGACCTCGCCTTTAAGGGGTTTCAAGAGAAGTGGTGGCAAACCCAGATGTTCCTTTATCTTCTGAAAGGCCTCCTCGCATTCCAATGTCCATTCAAAGTTTTTTCTCACCTTTTTAATGGCCTTAAAGAACTCATGGCACTTATCAGATGATTTGGAAACGAACCGATTGAGAGCTGCGATCCTTCCTGTCAGACTCTGGACTTCTTTCACACTTCTTGGGGATCGCATGTCCATTAAAGCCTTTATTTTTGCAGGGTTCACTTCGATTCCTCTGTGGTTGACAATGAATCCCAAAAACTTTCCAGATTCGACTCCAAAGACACACTTCTGGGGGTTAAGCTTCATTCTGTACTTCCTTAATATATCAAACATCTCGGCGAGGTGAGAGATGTGATCCCCAGCTTCCTTAGACATGACCAACATGTCATCTACATAGACTTCCATTGTCTTGCCAATATGTTTCTCGAACATCATATTAACGAGCCTCTGGTAGGTAGCCCCAGCATTAAGGAGACCGAAGGGCATCCCTATGTAGCAGTAGAGACCTCTATCTGTGATGAACGAGGTGTGCTCTTGATCAGGACCATACATAGGTATTTGGTTGTATCCAGAGTAAGCATCCATGAAAGAAAGAAGTGCATGCCCTGCTGTTGCATCCACTAACTGGTCGATCCTTGGTAACGGAAAACTATCTTTGGGACAATGTTTGTTAAGGTCGGTAAAGTCTACACATGTCCTCCACTTTCCATTTGGCTTCTTCACGAGGACTGGGTTCGCGAGCCGGTCAGGGTAGAATGATTCCCTAACGAGCCCTACCTCAAGGAGTCTATCCACTTCTGCTTTGAGAGCCTCAGCTCGTTCTCCACTTATGGGTCGCCTTTTCTGTCTGACTCCCTTCTTGCTTGGATCCAAGTTTAGCTTATGACACATTACATTAGGATCGATCCCAACCATATCTTCATGTGACCAGGCGAACACGTCAAGGTTTGCCTTCAGAAAAGTAACCAGCCTTTCTCTCAAATCAGGATTGAGTTGCGACCCTATTTTCAACACTTTTGAAGGGTCCTGCTCATCAACGAGGACAGGAATTGTGTCTTCAGCTGCCCCGGCTCGCTCCACATGTTCTGGGATGTGAGGATCAAGATCTAGATTATACTCATGAGCCTGACTTGATTCTGCCTCGCAGGGGTTGGTACCCGCGTGCCCATACTCCTTAACAACAGTTGTTGTCTGTGTAACTCCATTTGGCTGTTCTATTAGTGTAGATGTTTCCTTACGAACCCATTTTCCCTTTCGGGCTCGCACAGCGGCCTGCTCTGGGCTCTCCTCGCCGTCGCTATCCGTAGCCCCTTCCACGATCCCTTCCTGGAGAACCATTACTGGCTGCGAGGTTCCCATCATCAAAGCCCCGGGTACTGGTTCTACTTGAATTCCCAAATTATCAAAATAATCAGTTGGGAGCTCCTCAATCGAGATCATGTTACAGTCTGTTGGGGGTACAAAGGTTGTCTTGTGAGGCCTACTTTCCTCCTCGCACTCCATCTTATCGGTCATAGAATTACTCCCTTTTTCTACTGATTTGAGGGCCTTGTTGTAGCACTCACGAGATTCATGTTGTGCCCCCCTAATGCATCCGACTCCATTTAGGGTAGGGAACTTCATAGAGAGATGGTAAATAGAAGTAACCACCCTCATTTCTTTGAGTATTGGCCTCCCCACGATAGCATTATAGGCTGAAGGTTGATCAACCACCATAAAGTCTGCAATTTGGGTAGTAATACAGGGCTCGTCCCCTAAAGTGACAGGGAGCCTTATGAGGCCCTTGACATTGACTGAAGCTCCAGTAAAACCGTAAAGATGCCCTACGGTAGGGATAAGGTCACTATCCACGAATCCCATTTTCTGATAGGCCTCGTATGTTAGGACATTCACTGCGCTTCCATTGTCCACAAGGACCCTGTGAACATTCTGCGATCCAATGCGAATTCGGACAACGGGGGCATCCGAATGAGGGTGGTGAACCCACTTCGCATCTTCTTCAATAAACATGATATTTGTATCTTCCCCCTTGAAGAGCTTTGGGGGTCGTTCCTGCAAGTGATGAATGTTGGTGAGAGGTCGCTCCTTAGCTTCGCGAGCATATCTTTCTCTAGCCCTATTGCTGTCTCCCCCGATGTGGGGTCCTCCAATTATCACATGAATACTTCTACCTCGTGTTTCCCTTTCCTTAATGACTGGATTCTGTTCAGGTGGGGGGGCTTGATTATAACCAAGGCCAGACTTGGGATTATGTTTCTTCACCTCGCGAACTGCCCACTCAGTTAACTTTCCATCACGAATTAACTGATCCACTTGTTGTTTGAGCTCCCGGCAAGTTGTTGTATCATGCCCTGTTTGTTCATGAAAGGCACAATATCTGCTAGTGTCTGCAGTCCCCTTCGAACCCATCGGTGGAGGCTTCCTGAATACCCCCTTGTTTGCATTGACTGCATAGATGTGATCGATTGGGGCAACCAGAGGAATAAACTTGTCTTCACTTCTCGCAGGGCGAGCTCGAGGAGGGGATCGCCTCAAGGATCGCGGTCTCTCCTTTTTGGGCTGGGGCTTCGACTTCGATCCCGTCTTCGCCTAGGACTTCTGGAGTCCTTTCTTTTTACTCCCCTGTTCCTACTCCAACTGCTACTCCTCTCATTATTCTTCTTCAAATCTGCAAGTGACTTCTCGACACGCTTGAAAGGCTCAGCGACCTTATGCAATTCAGAAAGAGTGCTAGGGGTTTGTTCTTGTAACTTCTTCCAAAATTCAGTAGCTTCCCTCACTCCAGCGATGAGGAAATTTTTTACAGCTTCATCATTTGCACCTCGTACGCAAGGCACCTCAGCATTGAACCTCTTGAAATAATCATGAAGGGTTTCTCCTTCCTTCTGTTTTATGTTTGCCAAGGTAGACACAGGGGGTGCATAGAGCATTGAGGACTGGAACTGTTTGATGAAGATGTCCACGAATTGCTCCCAAGAATCGATGACAATCAATGCCCCTAGCTTCGAAAACCACTGCTGAGCGCTTCCTCTTAGCGAAGCTGCGAACAATCTGCACCTCGCCAGATGCGAGACCTGGTAGACATCCATCTCATTGTTAAACCGAATTACGAACTCTGCTGGATCAGTATCTCCATTATAGGTCATGTCCGCATGATGCCCTCGAAACACCGCAGGAAGTGGCGCGGTTCGAATTTCGTTGGTAAAGGGCGAAGAAGAGCCCATAGTGCTAAAGATCCCTTTCTCATTGTTCATTGCATCCAAGGCCTTTTTCAACTCCTCCAGCTTATAATCTCCTACTTTGGCTTCCTTGTCACTCTCCTTTTTACCTCCAGTACTTCCATGGTGTGACTGAGTCTTTTTTGGGACGCTAGACTCCTCCTGGTCATTCCTGCGATCCTTCTTTTTACGATCCTCTTCATGATATTGAGATCGTTCTTGGTCTCGATGAGATGGGGGTCTGTCATCGCGACGATGGGACCGCTCACGTTCTCTGCGAGGAGAGGGGGGTCTATCATCACGATGATATGACCGCTCGCGATCTCGATGAGGAGACAATGGTCGATGAGTGCCCTTGCTTCTATTCTTAGATTCTTCATTCCGAGGTGCATTAACCTTTTCTAATTTTAGACGAAGGTCATGTTCAGTTAGCTTCTTTCCGAGACGGTCAAAAACACTGACCGATCTCCCCTCAGATGAGGCGACCTTGTCATGCGATCCTCCTTTATTTTCGAGCGAATCCTCTTCCTCATTCCAGTCAGGGTTCGTTTGATCTGTTAGGACATCCTCGAAGTCATCAATGAGTTTCTTGGCAGGGAGTTTGCTTCCTTCCCCTTGATGTGTTCGACCACCTGTCCTTGCGTTCCTCTTCGATCCTCTAGAACTATAGCACTTCTCCACTTTTGCGACCCTCTCATGTACAGCGGTCACTTGTTCGCCGAGGCCTTTTAGGAAGGACATAACCTCGCTGGTCAACGCCACCCTCTGTACTGGGGGGTGTGCTCCTCCTTGTACTCAGTCTTAGAGTTGTCCTTTGACACCTCGTCCTCTGAGGGGTCCCTCATCAGGGGATCGTCCTTGTTAACCTTATGCGATCCCGGGGTCTCTCCATCATTCTTCTTTTTGTGTGATTTAGTCATCGTTTCTCCCAATTCAATGACCGCCCCCCTCCTTCTAGCGCCAAATGTTATAGGGAGAATATTGTATAACAATATTTTGGAGGTTTGCTGGATTATCGGAGCAAAATACGGATATTTTGCTAACAAAAGAAGAACAAGGGATTAGGGTTTGTGTGTTTAGATGTGGCTGAGCTTGATAGGTGTTTTCAGGTAAACTGTTTCTCATCCGTATCAAGGTGCCTACATACCCTATTTATAGGGATCAAGCCTGACGTAGTTCTTGGGCAACAAGTTACCTAGGCGGGCTAGGGTTTTAGGAGATAGACCAAAGTCCAAGCCCACTCGCTTAGGGCTGACATGGCAGTGAATCATCAACCCTATCCGTGATCCATGGCCCAGTTGTGGAAGCCCATAGTCTTGAACGGATAGACCTGACCAATAGAGAATTAATCTGGACCTAGCATGCGACCTCGTGGGATCTGGCCATGCGAAGCGATCCCTTATGTCCCCCTACTCATGCGACCTTGGGTCTGGCTATGAGCCTTCCAATAGCGATCCAACAGATGTGTTGGTATCGCGAAGCGATCCCAATGAGAGTGTACCAGCGAAGCGGTCCCTTAAACCGGATCATGAGCGCAGTGGCACTGTAGCTTTGCCGGGCTGAATCCAATGGTGTTCTTTAGTGGCCCAATTGTCATCTTTTAGGCCCATAGTCAATTATGAACCATTAATTTAGCAAATAATATCAATTTAGCTATTATGGCAGATTTGGGCATAACAACAGCAAAGTTAGGTTAAGTAAAGAAAATGTGTGTTGTGTTGTCTCTTGCATTGGCTATATATAGCTAAACCCGGAAGAAGGAAAAATACACCAAAGCAGCTAACTTTCTATGCTGCTTTCTCTTCCCTCTGCTCTCTTTCTCTAGTTAATATTAGTAATATAGCCAGTTTATTATAACATGTTATCAGCACGAAGCCCTACCGGAACTTAAAAGGTAAAAATTTTATTTTATTATATATATATGGTCGGAGCACCGCCTACTAATAACTAATATATATATATATATATATATGCAATTGTTCTATGGAGAACCATCTTACGTGGAGAACCACTTATTCTATACTAATTTCTGATTCTACTACAGAACCAAATTTTTATTTTTTTGGTTCTACAAAAAAAAAATCCTGGACAAAGCTGACGTGGCAGTGCCACATCATTACTGTTGTCGTGGCAGTGCCACGTAATCGATGACATCATCATTGATGACGTGGCACTGCCATGTCAGCAGTGATGACGTGGCAGGTGACTTGGCAGTTTTGATTTTTTTTTGAAAAAAAAACTTGGTTCTTTCACAGAATCAGAAAAAAATTGAAAAATATTGGTTCTAATACAGAATCATAGGGTTCTCCACGGTTCTCCACGTAAGGTGGTTCTCCATAGAGTGCTACTCATATATATATATATATATATGGTTGGAGCACCGCCTACTAAAAACGGTACCACTTAATTTTGGGTAATACCAAAATAATGTGGGAACCTTTTAATTATATTGTCATTAATATATCAATTGTTGTTATATATTAACTGACATTTATCTACACTGTTATTACAATAGTACCATTCATTGAAAGATATTGTGGGAACACTTTTTATGATTATTATTTATCGTAAAAAATCTTTGTGCACGAACTAACTTATGCAGGATTTTCTACCTAAATATATTTATCAGTCGGAGGTAACCTGTATACGCAGGCATCCGTATGGCGGGTGAAAATCCATTTGTTGTTCTATACATAGATCTGTTTATAATATCACTAATAATATTGATATATACATTTATCATTGCGTAACTGTTAACACACCTGATTAACTAGGATTTATGTAATATTTATTTTGATGATTTAAGTTTAATAATTTGTGTGTTAGATTCAGATTTAATATGACAAACTTTACAAGCTTGTCGTTCGTTGCGTTGGATATTTCTGGAGATAATTATTTGTGATGGGTACAAGATGTAAAATTGCATCTTGGTTCAAATAAATTAAGCAATACGATAAAGGCAGGAAATAAAGCCACGGTTGAAGAAAATTTTACCTCCATTATTTTTCTCCGACAACACATGCATGAAGATTTAAAATCTGAATACCTAGAAGTCGAGGATCCTTATATTTTATGGGAAAATCTAAAAGATAGGTTTGACCACCAGAAACTAGTTTATCTGCCTGCAGCTGAAAATGATTGGGCTAATCTAAGACTTCAGGATTTTAAGAGTGTTCGGGCATATAGTTCTGCTTTATTCAAGATAAGTTCTAGGCTCATTATGTGCGGTGAGAAAGTTATTGAGAAAAGAAAAATCGATAAAACACTATCAACTTTTCACCCCAATAATATCAACTTAGCTGAGATGTATAGGGAGCGTAAATTCACCAAGTTCGGGGATCTTCTATCACTCTCCTTGTTGCTGAACAGAATCATGAATTGGTGATTAAGAATCATCAATCCCGTCTAACGGGACCTGCCCCTTTACCTGAAGTAAATAACATGTCATTCCAGCAGAATGTACGTGGAAAAGGGCATAGAGGTGGACGAGGCCAAGGTCGATACCGTGGACGAGGTCGAGGTCACGGGCACTTTCGTCCTTATAACAGCTCTGGTCACCGGAAGTGGCAATCTGAACAGAGCAAAAGAAAGGCACCACAGGGAGGGAAAATGGATAATACATGCCATAAGTGTGGGATGGAAGGACACTGGATACGTAATTGTCATATCCCAAAACATCTTGTTGATCTATACCAATCATCTCAGAAGTCAAAAGGAAAAATGGTGGAAACAAATTTCGCCAACAATAACCTAGATGATTCCTCGATAGTTACAACAGGAGGAATAAGCATTAATAGTCCGAATAAAGCTAACGGAACTCCAATATGTGAGGCTGAAGATTAGTTTCATACAATTACTATAATAGTGTGTATTATCTTGCTTAAACTATGTAGTGTGCTATGTTTTCTATTGAATAAAATTGTGTTTCTTAATTATGCACAGAATGATTTCTGAGGATGTATGCATTGCTGTTTGTGGTACAACTCATACAATTCTACAGAGCCGAAAATATTTTACCCTTCTAACCAAAATCGAAGCACAAGTTGGGACCATATTCGGCGTATCTAATATAATTAGGGTTTTGGAAAAGCTAGTTTTATTTTACCTAATGGTACACACTTACGTATTCCAAATGCATTATTTTCTAGTAAGTCCACTAGAAATCTTCTTAGTTTTAAGGATATCCGACTCAACGGTTTTCACATCGAAACCACTTCCAAGGCTGGTAAAGAATATCTTCTTATCACTTCAGATAATTCTAGCAACAAGAAAATCTTAGAAAGGTTTAGCTCACTTTCTTCTGGATTATATATGATGAAAATAAGAGCCTTTGAGTCACACAATGTCATTGCTTCGAAACTAATAGACCCAAAATCATTTACACTTTGGCATGAAAGATTAGGTCACCCTGGTGTATCTATGATGCGTCGCATTATAGAAAATTCTACTGGTCATCCTCTAAAAGATCTTAATGTTCTTTCAAGCAATGACCTTCCTTGTTCAGCATGTTCTTTAGGAAAATTGATTACTCGGCCATCTCCTACTAAAGTTCAGCTTAAGAGTCCAAATTTTCTTGAAAGGATCCAAGGGGACATATGTGGGCCTATCCACCCATCTTCTGGCCCATTTAGGTAATTCATGGTATTAATTGATGCCTCAACTAGATGGTCTCATGTTTGTCTTCTCTCAACTCGTAATGATGCTTTTGCCAAATTACTTGCACAAATAATCAAATTACGAGCTCAATTCCCAGATCATTGCATCAAGTCGATTCGTTTAGATAATGCCGGTGAATTCACATCTGCAACTTTTGTTGATTATTGCATGTTTGTAGGGATCTCAGTTGAACACCCAATTCCTCATATACATACAAAAAATGGATTAGCCGAGTCCTTTATCAAAAGACTTCAACTTATTGCAAGACCACTATTGTTGAAAGCAAAATTACCTACATCCGTTTGGGGTCATGCAATACGTCACGCTGCCAATATTATTAGGATTAGACCAACTGCCTATAACAAAAATTCTCCTCTATAACTGGTACTTGGCCAAATTCCTAATATCTCTCACTTCTAAATTTTTGGAAGTGCCGTATATGTTCCGATTACTCCACCACAAAGATCGAAGATGGGAGCTCAAAGAAGAATAGGTATCTATGTTGGTTTTGATTCGACATCAATAATTAGATATCTTGAACCACTAACTGGAGATTTATTTACCGCAAGATATGCAGATTATCATTTTGACGAGTCAATGTTTCCTCCTTTAGGGGAAGATAATATTCAAATAAAGTTAATCCTGACATTACATGGAATGCATCGGGATTACATTTTCTAGATCCACGTACCGGTCAATGTGAAACAAAAGTTAAAAGGATTATTCATATGCAAAATATCGCAAACCAAATGTCTGACGCATTTAACGATTCTAGAAAAATAATAAAATCTCATATACCTGTAGTAAATACTCCAGCTAGAATAGATGTACCAATTCAAAAATCAAATACAAAAGAATTGGTTACGGAATCAAATCCGTGCTTGAAGCGTGGTAGACCGGTCGGTGTAAAAGATGTTGCACCACGAAAACGAAAAACAAAAGAAAATGCCCCTGAAGTGGCACATGCTCCAGAAGTAGCAAATACCCCTGAAGTGGTATTATCTCCTGAAGAAATTCTAGTCCCTAAAGATGAGGGATTAAGTAATCATGAAATTTCAATAAATTATGCGCATGATATGAAATTATGGGATCGAAGTAAATCCATAATTGATGATATATTTGTGTATTCTGCGGCACTAAATGTCGATATAAATTCTGATCCTGAACCACAAAGTATGGATGAATGCCGTCGAAGAAAAGACTGGCTAAAATGGAAAGACGCAATTCAAACATAATTAAATTCATTGCGTAAAAGAGAATTATTTGGACATGTTGTCCAAACACCAATTGGTGTGAACCTTGTTAGTAATAAATGGGTATTCATAAGAAAATGAAATGAAAAGAATGAGATAATGAGATACAAAGCCCGACTTGTGGCTCAAGGGTTTTCTCAAAGACCTGACATTGATTATCAAGAGACATACTCGCCAGTAATGGATGGAATTACTTTTCGTTTCATATTAGGTATAGCATCTAATGAAAAACTGGAAACACGTCTTATGGACATCGTTACTGCATACCTATATGGATCATTTGATAGTGAAATTTTTATGAAAATCCCAGAAGGGTTGAAAATGGATGAGTTCAAGAAATCTCGTCATATATACTACATTAAACTTCAACGATCATTCTATGGACTGAAACAATCTGGTCGTATGTGGTATAACAGACTTAGCCATTATTTACAAAAGAATGGGTATATTAGTAATCAGATTTGTCCATGCGTTTTTATCAAGAAATCATAATCTGGTTTTGTGATCATTGTTGTATATGTGGATGATTTAAATCTTGTAGGAACAGCTACATAGGTTGATGATGGTGTCATATATCTAAAGACAAAATTTGAAATGAAAGATCTTAGAAGGACAAAATAATGTCTTGGTATACAGGTTGAGCACTTGTCATCAGGAATTTTCCTTCACCAATCCACGTATACAGAAAAAGTTTTGAGCAGATTTTACATGGATAAATCTCATCCTTTGACCACTCCAATGGTGGTTAGATCTTTAGAACCTGATAAAGATCCATTTCGACCACGAGAAGATGATGAAGATGTTCTTGGTCCAGAAATTCCATATCTTGGTGCAATTGGTGCACTTATGTATCTTGCGAATAATACAAGGCCAGACATTGCATTTGCTGTGAATTTATTGGCTAGGTTTAGCTCTGCTCCGATGGACAGACATTGGAATGGGATCAAACATATATTCCGTTATCTTCGTGGAACAGTTGATTTTGGGTTATTCTTCCCGAAAAACTCGACATCTCAGTTCATTGGATATGCAGACGCTGGATATTTGTCAGATCCTCATTTTGGCAAATCACAAACTGGATATGTATTTACATATTATGATACAGCCATTTCCTGGAAATCCACAAAGCAAACTACAGTGGCAACCTCATCAAATAACTCAGAACTAATTGCAATCCATGAAGCCAGTAGAGAATGTGTTTGGTTGCGGTCTATCATCAAGAATATTCAAGAATCATGTGGATTACAGGACATCACGAGAAATCCCACTGTTATGTTTGAAGATAACACTGCATGTATTGATCAACTCAAGGAAGGATATATCAAAGGAGACAGAACGAAGCACATTTCACTAAAATTCTTCTACACTCATGAGCTGCAAAAGAATGGTGAAATTGATGTACAACAAATTCGGTCATGTGACAACCTTGCAGACTTATTCATAAAATCATGACCGAATTCAACATTCAGGAAATTACGACATAACATTGGAATGCGTCGACTCAAGGACCTGTTACAACAAAACTTCAATGAATAATTGGTTTTCTTCCAAGGGAAGACTGTACTCTTTTTCCTTTGTCAAAGTTTTTATCCCACTGGGTTTTTCTTTGAAAAGGTTTTAACGAGGCAGTCTATGATCCGTACTAAAATGACAATCAAAAGGGAGTGTTGTAAAGTGATTGTCAATTATGTCAAAAATGTTAGGCTCAGTATTGTCAAATAGCACAGTAAAGTTAGGCTAAGTAAAGAAAATGTGTGCTTTGTTGTCTCTTGCATTGGCTATATATAGCTAAACCCGGAAGAAGAAAAAATACACCAAAGCAGCTAATTTTCTATACTGCTTTCTCTTCCCTCTGCTCTCTTTCTCTAGTTAATATTAATGATATAGCTAGTTTATTATAACAGCTACAAATAATTTTGAAAATAAAAAAATGGCTCTGGGAATAATATTTTCCTAATTTTTTTTATCACTCAACTTTTAACTCTTTTATAAAGAATTACCAAATATTTAATTATAACCATTAAGGTTATATTTATTTTTGTTTTCTCTTTCCGTTAACTTTACCATTACATAATGTTAATGTGGCTATTAATGCTAGCATAATTAAAAAAAATTATTCCTAAACATTGTACACGTTGAAAGATAAATGACGGCGAACATTTGGGAGACTGGATTGACCTGAGGCAACAAAGGGTGATCTATGAAGCTCTTGCTCAACAGCTAGTGGTGGTTATGATGAACATCACCCAGAGTTTTAAGAATTTCAATGGAGAGGTCGATTCTTAATACTTTAATTTAAAGAGTTCAATATCTTATAAAACCAAAATATTATATAAACTCATAATTTTTTCTGTGTTTATATCAGGGAGTGTTTGAACAATCTCCTGATGAAGAAATTGAAGGACGTCACTCTATAGTTGTTGTGGCTGTGAACACCAGACTAAATTATTTCATCATCCGAAATTCCTGGTCAAAATTGTGGGGCAAGGGAGGATATGCGATGGTGAAGTGTGATCTATTGTATGGATTTTCTCGACCCTTAAAGCTGGTTTGGTCCGTCAACTCAGCTCCTGCCACTTCTCATACCCGTACTGGTGCTCCTTCTTCTCTTATATGGTGTCAGATTTTAAAAAAAAGTATTAGTTCTAATTGTAATTTTAAGTTATACTGAATTTATACTATATTATCTATCTGGGAGTTGATATTTGGATTACTACTACTGTGATATTTTTAACATTGTTATCCTATTTATCTGAGAGTGTTTGTGTGTTTGTTGATATGATTAAGTTTGGGGAATACCCGAATCAGTTTTGTTTTTCGGGTGTTATTCATGGATGTTGTAGTCCGGGGAATGTGGATATTGGGTTGGTGACTTTGGGTTTGTGATTAAGACATGGTACTTTGAGTCTGATTTGTGTGTTGGGTGTGAGTTGATTATTGATTGATATGTTCGTGAAGGGTTTGGGTGACATGAAGGCAGCGAGGGTAGTGGTTGATGATTACTAGGTATGCTCAAATGGGTTATTCAGGTGATGTTGTGCAGTTGTTTTTGGTGGTAGAGACTGGTTTTGTTGCTAATCGGTTTACTTTTAGTAGTGTTATTTCGGGGTGTGCTGAATTGGCATGGTGATGTTGGTAAACAACTGCATTCTTTGGCGGTCAAATCTGGCTTGTCTTCAGATGTTTGTGTAGGCTGTAGTTTGCTAGATATGTATGTGAAATCTGGTGGATCTTTAAATGATTCAAGGAATGTGTTCAATAGGATGTTAGAACACAATGTCATGAAATCTGGTGTTCGATTTATAGTGACGGTTCGAGAGATTCCTTTTTTTTATAACAAAATCAGTCATTTTATTTCGAGTTGTGACTCTATTTGTAGGAGTAAGGTAAGGCTATTCACCATTGATACACACATGGAACTAGAAGCTCAATTATCCAGATCATGTATCATACATTTATGTTTTATCAAACTTTTAAGTAATCATACATTTATTTCTAAAATAACTTGTATTATCCGTGCGAGAGTAACAACACCATGGAAACTCGTGTTATCCATATGACTATGATAGTATCATAAGGATATTTACCATTGATACAACACCAGTGATCTATAGCTTCTCCATTAAAATTTATATTTAAAATCTATTTAAAAACTTCTTTGTTGCAAAGAAGAAACTTCGAGGAGAGAAGAAAGTCATAAGAGTACAAGAGATTGAAAGAGGAAGGAACAGATAAATACAAAAACAACTGATCTACATTAAAAAAATAATAAAAAAATATTTGAGTACATGATGAGTATTGATTGTGTAACAAATGACCTGTCAGGTGGTACAGAAAGCATGAAGGTAACAAGATAATTGCCATTATCATATCAAGTGCATCTTGAAGATAATTGACCTAAATGATTATTGATTGATATGTTCGTGAAGGGTTTGGGTGACATGAAGGCAGTTAGGGTAGTGGTTGATGATTACTAGGTATGCTCAAATGGGTTATTCAGGTGATGTTATGCAGTTGTTTTTGGTGGTAGAGAATGGTTTTGTTGCTAATCGGTTTACTTTTAGTAGTGTTATTTCGGGGTGTGCTGAATTAGCATGGTGATGTTGGTAAACAACTGCATTCTTTGGCGATCAAATCTGGCTTGTCTTCAGATGTTTGTGTAGGCTATAGTTTGCTAGATATGTATGTGAAATCTGGTGGATCTTTAAATGATTCAAGGAATGTGTTCAATAAGATGGTAGAACACAATGTCATGAAATCTGGTGTTCGATTTATAGTGACGGTTCGAGAGACTCTTTTTTTTTAATAACAAAATCAGTCATTTTATTTCGAGTTGTGACTCTATTTGTAGGAGTAAGGTAAGGCTATTCACCATTGATACACAACATGGAACTAGAAGTTAAATTATCTAGATCACGTATCATACATTTATGTTTTATCAAACTTTTAAGTAATCATACATTTATTTCTGAAATAACTTGTATTATCCATGCGAGAGTAACAACACCATAGAAACTCGTGTTGTCCATATGACTATGAGAGTATCATAAGGATATTTACCATTGATACAACACCAGTGATCTATAGCTTCTCCATTAAAATTTATATTTAAAATCTATTTAAAACTTCTCTGTTGCAAAGAAGAAACTTCCAGGAGAGAAGAAAGTCATAAGAGTACAAGAGGTTGAAAGAGGAAGGAACAGACAAATACAGAAACAACTGATCTACATTAAAAAAATAATAATAAAATATTTGAGTACATGATGAGTATTGATTGTGTAACAAATGACCTGTCAGGTGGTACAGAAAGCATGAAGGTAACAAGATAATTGCCATTATCATATGAAGTGCATCTTGAAGAGATGTCCGGACATTCCGCATGAGTTACTTTGAGCGCTATCAGCTAACTTGCTTAAGAAACTCACTGGTGACTGATCTCCCTCTTGTGCTCATGGATAATTTTAACTCGCTAATCTCTTTATTGATATCCTGTGTGACAGATTAAAGAAAAAATCAATAAACCTTTTGCATAATTTGGTTTTATTTTTTTTTTGGCTAGGGAAAATTAGCTGGACACATGCCAGGAGATATATGTGCAAGTGAAACTATACATACTGCATATAGGGTTCTATATGTTCTGCACATCATATGCTAATAAAACTTACGACTTTTAAGCAAAATTTTCTTTTTCCACAGTGACATGAAAAGTTTAGCTGAATCAATTTTAGAACTCCGAGGTTTGCTCAGAGGTATATGTCATCTACTACATTCATGACGTAGATGTATAAGAAGATGAATTCTTAATCCACGTTGTTATTAGGATGGCACACCACTACTAGTTAGCAACCCTTTAGGCTTTAGTATACCAGGTTCATTAGCTTAAACGATGTGTCGGTAATAATACCTTCCACATAATTTTACTTTGCAACCAACAAGCCTTGTATCCACATAATTTTACTTTGCAACCAACAAGCCTTGTAGTTCTACAATGCTTGTTGGTTGCAAAGTAAAATTATGTGGAAGGTATTATTACCTAGAACTACAAGGCTTGTTGGTTGTAAAGTAAAATTATGTGGAAGATATTATTACCAGATATTAATGCTAAGAATTTTACTTTGCAACCATTTATCGAGGTTATATGGAGTTACTAAGTTTTAAAAAAGCATTAATATGAAAGTAAAATTAGGTACCATTTACCGAGGTTATATGGAGTTGCAAAAGCAGTAGTAGAGCTTAGATCATTAGTTTTTCTAGTTGATTGACTAGAAACTCATAAAACAAGCATACGGGGGGAAGAAAGTTAAATAATATACTAGAATTTACAATGAATTGCACAATAAAAATCTGTAAGCTTATTCTCTTACATGTCTTCACATTGATAATTAGAGCCTGTTTGGGGTTACTTAAATTATTTTTCGTCCCACTTAAAGTGAAAACAAGCTATTTGTGTACACTTAAATTTTTCAACTTAAAATTAGTTTTAATTCAAAAATTTTAAATACATTCGAGGTGCTTTTTTCAACTTATTCTTTTTCTCATATCAATTTTATATATTTGAATCACATTTTAACTAGTATTATATTCTTTGCATATATTTGTATTTAATATGACAATAGATAAAATGATTTTTCACATGCAAAGGAGGGGAGGACTAAAATGTTTAAAAAAAAACTACATTCATGTCTATTTGGTAAAATCGTCTACTTTTTTAAAACTTAGTAACTCAATTGATCACTTTGCGCAGTAGATAATTTAGCTTCTAATTAAGGAGTCGTGGAATTCCTTTACCTGTAAGATTTACACATTATAGTGTACACCTAAACCCCAATTTTTTAGGGTGAACACTCTAAATTCAAAACAGCTAGGGAATTTTTCTGCTTTCTTTCAATCTTGCCAAAAGGAACAAAATTGTGAATTGTGATGTAATCAATAGAGTTAAACTATGGATTATGCCTCAGAAGAAACTTGTGATAGATGGGAGTGCTAAAACAAGGCTATTTCAGCATGATAAGTCCTTGAATAAAACCCAAGAAATCAATATAAAAATTGGCATATAAATCGTTAATTTCGAAAAGCAAAATGAAGAACACAATCTCTCATACACGAATGTAATCCCTATCTTAAAACTTTAAAGACGTCATGTGCAGGAATTTAGGGGCTAATGTGAGTGAAAGTAACCGGTAAAATTTCCAATTCACATAGTCCGTTCAAGATCAAATTCTAGTTGAGCACTTTATACCAAGATCTTTTGGTTTTAAAGATGAAATCAATTGCAAGAACTGTGACCTTGTTCCATTAGAATATGAATCATATCATATTATTACAGTAAAGTCTTTTAACAATATATATTTAATTGTACAATAGAATATTGTTAGGATATAAGACAATTTTTAATATATATTTTATAGTACCGGTAATTATGTTTGCACGTTACCAACGCATATTCTAGTCAGGACAAATAAAGATAAATTTAAGATTAGCATCAGCTGGTTACTTTAAATATTATACATTTACTTGTTGTCTCCTTAAAACCTGAAATGCTTCTGCCCTCATAGATAAAAATCTTAGAAATTTCTGGCCACTATATTTTCTAGTTCATCTGCCTGCTTTACCTATAACACAATAAAAATTTAAAATAGTGATATATCACGTTACGCATGTAAGAAATACGAAAGTTTAGTTGCAGACTGCTTAGAATTTTGGGAAAATTATTCTACAAGTCAGGTAATAACTACTAAAGCTTCTCAGAAAGGACTACCTAATTCAAAGAGTTTTCCGTTATCAGATCTGATCAATCTGTAAGACTTTAAAAGCGCCTTGAGCTTAATAACTAGACTACATAATCAATTCGAATGTTATTGATTTAGCAGTCTAGAATACTCTACGATATACAAACTTTTACACAGAATCTGCCTCCTTTCTTCTCTTCCATTTTATTGGAAAAGTCGAAAAAGAAGATTGCAATTATTTTATGAGATGTATAATACGGCAGATGAAGAAAAAAACACATATAGTAATAGCATGTCCTTAGCATAGTGCAATTCTGGCAAAAATCATTGCAGTCTGATGCCCTACAAGATCATAACATAATAAATAAATAAAAACCCCACCAAAAAAATTGTACAACTGAAGATTCTGGAAATACTTGTATTGAAACTCACCTTAAGGCTGATGCGCAGTGAATTAATAGAAGTTTCTATCAAGTACTTCCCAGCCTCATTTCGACATATCAAAACCTATTAGAAGATAACAGCTTTTCAGAAAAACTTCTATAATTGAATATTTGCTGGTTCAGATTACGTAAGATTAGTATTAATCAAAACTAAACCATAGTTTTATATAAGAAACTCAATTTATGCAGTTAGCAAAGACCGTTAAATGATGCAACTTTTGCTCAAGAATTTTACTGATATTTGTTCCAATACTTCTGCTGTTCTGCATACATTAACAAAGTGCAAGAGCGCTTAGCTTCTTCAATATCATAAAAAGCTTCCCTATGTTGCACATGTAATAAGATTGATGGGAAGTATGTCAACAAGAATGTAGATGTTGAGGTCTTGAGCTCATTTTTGTTTTTAGGTACTTTGGCTTCTCTTCTTTTAAATAGTAGGAGGTGAGTACCCTTAATGTTTGGGTTCATTGATGACCCACTATCTTCATCCCGACCTCCCTCGTATGATGTTGATCCATAGTAATTGAAGCTACTTGCACATATCCATGAGCATCCCAGATTTTTCCTAAGTAATTTGAGATTGCCTAGTCTTTCTTGTGATAAAGCAATATTGAAGTAATGTGATTATCTTTGGAACCGTATTATACTTCATAGAAGGCCTCGCATCGAATATGCTGTCCACTTGCCTCACAATTCATGATGTTGGTCGATGGACCTCGCACCGCATCTGCTAACATGAGGAACTTGCGTTGCATGATGCTAGCCTCCCCAGATCCGTGGACGCAAAGATGTCTTGATTTTGAGATCACCATGTTGTCCAAATGAGACAATAATGATTATGGAGATGAGATCCTTTTATGTTGCTGAAGGTTTCAACCGGCAATTTATCGTGTTTGATGCCATTGGCCTCGCGGTTCATGATGCTAGCCTACGGGCCTCACACCGCATCTGCTGGCATAAGGGACTTTCGTCACATGATAGTGGCTCATGCGGATCCTTCCTTAAACTTTCTTAATAGATAGTTGAATTTGTTTTAAATACTTTATGATAACTAAGAGAGTCTCCAATTGATAGCATTGAGTGTTTTTAGCATGTGCATTCAGAGTATCTCACATTATTTAGCCTTATGGATAAACCCGACATCGCCAACATGGCCTAGTGGCCTCACATCACAAGACGTTAGGTATATGATCTCGCATCGTAAAATGCCAACCTTATCCTTGCTGGTGGAAGAGATGTTTCCATAGTATAATTCCAGGAGCATTAACTCAATTTTGCAATAGATAGTGATGTTAGAAATTTGCGCCTAGCACTCTTTGTTGATTTTCGTAAGGCACCTCGCTAGCTATGTGTAGAAAACTCATTCAGAGAGAAGACACGCCTCATACAGGATCTAATCAGCCATGCCATTGAGAAGGTCTCGCTCACCACACCGTATAGGGGGCCTCTTGGCCATGCCATATGGTGGGTCTCGCCAGCCACACAATATAAGGGGCCTCACAGGCAATGCCTTATGGGAGGTCTTATTCAAGCATCTCACGAAGAGGCATCCCGTTAGGGGCATCTCACGAATTGGTATCTCGTTAGGGACATCTCATACAGAGGTATCTCGAGATCTCGATGTCCACACCCACCTGGGGGCTCGTTTGATAGATAATCAGGCCTTACTATGGACCTTGTTTTAAATGAGACTGGACCATGATGGGCAGTAGTCACTTGCTATTCCCAGTGTCTTGAGGTAGTCGAGGACCTCCCCATTACCAGTAAGGGTCGAGGACGTCCCCCCTTCTCCTCGGGGTAGAGGTATTTCATTAAGAAGCATCTCATGTAGAGGCATCTCATTAGAGGTGTTAAGTATGAAATACACACAAGAAAATACAGAGGGGGTGAATGTATTTTCAAACTTTTCTTTTGATTCGAGTTTAAAGAACGTTTGTTTGATTGAAGGCTTTGAATATGTGTTTATGTTTTTGTGTAGCTGAGTGTGTGTTTGTGTTTAACAAAATATTCGTGCGGAAATAAAACACAAGAGCACAATACTCACTTTAATCTAACATTGTATTACATAAAGATTTTGCTACAAACTGTGAATACAAATGCTAGTATTTTCAGCTGCATTTTTCTCAGAGAGATATTATCTAAGATATTATAAGAAAACTTATAAAGACCTTCTTAACTACTAGAGAAGTGAGGTTGTACACTTATAGAACATGTGTACAGCCTACTTACTACATATGTAGTGACAGACAAATACACAGTGGTAATTTGCTCACCAAGACCTTTGAGAAAGGCCATGACCTTGCTGTTCACTGCCACTTGATGGTTGACAGGTGTCTCTACCTTCTCGAAGTTGTCCTTGGCCCCGCTTCCGGGGGGTCGCCTTTGGGTGTCTTGTGCGACCTCGGGGTCTCCCCGTTATTGTTCATTCCTTTTTTCTTCGTGTTTGACTTATTCATCTTTCTCCCAATATGATGACTCCCCTCCTTCTAGCACCAAATGTTATAGGGGGAATCTGGTATAACAGTATTTGTGGAGATTGCTGGAATCATGGAGCAAAATATAGATATTTTTCTAAGAACATGAAGAACATGGAAGGAGATTGATGATTATTTGTGGCTGATCTTGCTTGTTGATTCATCGAATGTCAGAGAAAAATTGTTTATTCTCTTTCTACAAACTATAAATCAATCATAACAAGAGGCCTACGTACCTTTTTTATAGGGAGTCAAGCTGTTCTTGGAGAACAAGTTACCTATATGGGCTAGGGTTTTGGAGATCCACTATGCCCCAAGTCCATTGGAAGTTTTTGTAGGTTGGCATATATTATCCGTAACTGATCATGGCCCATGGCTTAGTAGAGACTATGCGAGGCTACCATGTCGTTATTATGGCGATGCCTCATCTGCGAGGCTGGTGGAGAACCTTTTGAAGGCCTCGCGTGCGATCCTGTGGGTATAGACAAGCGACCCTGTGGCCTGTGGGTACAAGCATGCGACCCTGAGGGTACATGCATGCAACCCTACGGGTACAGACATGCGACCCTGTGGGTACAGGCATGCGATGCAGTCCCAAGTATATTATGCATAAGGATGTCTCCATTCATGCAATCCTTTGTGGCTTAGTCATGAGCCTTCACATGGCGATAAGAAACATAATTAGATTATTTAATGGCGATGCGACCCCTAGATCAGGATCGCATATAGGTGAAAGTTAATTCCGCCTCTGGAGGTATAGTAGAATGTGATCCCCGATGGCCTAGCATGAGACTCCTAGAGGCCTAGCATGAGAACCTTGGAGGCCTAACATGAGACCCCTAGAAGTCTGGTCATATGCATTCTTTCCTTGATGTCATGGGATGCTATGTAGAGATATATAGATATGTAGATGAGACCCCAAGCATGAGATCCTTCCAATAGCAATACATTCCTGCAGGGACCTTGAGAGGCAACCCCATAGGACCTTGCAGTCATAAGTTGTTGTAATTATATCTTCTGTCCAGCTGCCGTGTGGCTCATGTTCTCACCTATCACTTCAGGTTTTCTTAAAGTGTGATGAGAGGACTCTCCTCTATTCCTTTTTATTATGATGAGAGGACTCCTTATAAGTTGAGAGGACTTATTTTATGTTGAGAGGACTCCTCATAAGTTTAGAGGACTATCTTTATATTGAGAGGACTCCTCATATCCTCATATGTTGAGAGGACTTCTCTTGTTGATATAATCAGAGGACTCCCTTTATGTTGAGAGGACTCCTCATATCCTCATATGTTGAGAGGACTCCTCTTGTTGATATAATGAGAGGAATCCTCATCATAACAGTACATGGTCCTGGTCAATATATCGGTATAAGATCTGTACTATATTTTCGGACCTATTAACCTAATATTATCATTAATTCTCGTAATGAATCTATTTAGAGCTCATATCAATTTTCAAGTATAACACAAATCACGGTCAATAAATTTGATGTCTAAAATCAGCACTTTTAAGTCAAGTCTGAAACGTGTCTCTGACCATCAACATTTGATCACACTCACTTGCTAGCACTTCTTTCTTTTCATTATCTTGTATCGTTCATATACCGTATATAGGTCTACTCACTTGCAATCGTTCATTCGCGGAGACAAGCGTTAGCCCAAAAGTGTTAGCTTGTCTCCCCGCATTCACTGTGACATATCGTTCGTATACTCACTTGTTTTGCAAACTGCTTGCTTCTTTCTTTTCTTTCTTAGGTGTTCTATTCGCCTATTCACTGTGCGTCGGTGTGGGTATCTTCCCCTACTGATTCATTTCCTTCCATGGAAACCCGGGAAACCTGAGAATTTTGTCCATTTGATAAACTAATTCATCCTTCAACCAGCTTCTTTTTCTTGCCTCTGGTTTGAACTCCAACTGCCAGATTTGATGCATCATTCTTTTGAGGATCAGAGCCCTCGAGTTTCCTATCTACTGGACTTGCTTGTAAATTGGTGCAGACAATTACTTCAGGAACATCTCTAGCTCCACACTTACAATTTTGAGTACTATCAGAATGAATTGTAACTTCTGAAATGGTGTCATCATTGTCTAGTTTTTTTCTTTTGTTATTCTTGTGGGTTTGAGGTTTACTTGGACTTTTGGTGGGGCTTTGCTTCCCAATCTCAACAAATTTTGGAATTTCACTATTAGTATTGCAAATTTCCTTATCTTTGATTATCCCATCAGTTACATCATTTTTCTCATCTGACGACATGAGATTTTTTCCTCGACATCAATAATTTCTTCATCCAAATCTACATTTTCCTCATCGCCATATATTTCTTTACTTTGGCACTGGAGTGAATCTATCACATACATCAGCTGTCTGTTAACCTGTAAACAAAAGAACTCACTAACTTCAAGCAACATACGACTTTAGAAAACATTAAGACACTCATCTTGACAATCATTTGAATAAGCGTGGAAGGATATCTCGAAACTCCGATGGTAAAAAGTTGTTAAATTATCAAAATACCCATTTTATTACAATCCCTCATCCTTACACAGCTTCAAATGTAGCTAAGGCTTTGTTTGACAACATCTTCCATTTGCATGCCAAAATTATTGTGTGCAATAGAAATTTAACTTTCACTTTAGCCAACGGTACTAAACTTAACTTCACTTTGGTGTGCCTTAATCTTCAAAAGGACGGAATGATGGTAACTAAGACGTTTAACAAATTCTCAACCAAAGATGGGTAAAATATGTACAAATTATGTGCATAATGTGTGCAAATAAGTTTTCAACCAAAGATGGGTAAAATTTGTACAAATTATGTGCGTAATGTGTACAAATGGGTAAAATCGGGACTTGAAAAAAGAACGAGCTGTCGCGGAGGCTAAAATGTGGGGAGGGAATTTAAGAGGAAAAAGAAGAAAACGGAATTCACAGTGATGAGGAGGATTCCGTACTCAATCAGATTTGCATAGTAGAGCTACAACATCGCAGTACATAGGGCTACTATGTAAGGAAGAGACTGAACCTCCCGTGTTGATTTTCTTTTAAATATTTGAATAAATATTGGCCTGTTATAATGCAAAAGGAAAACAGAATATAAATGCATCAGGTCATACATGCACTAATGTTGACAATGGATATGAACTTGAAGAAAACGACGATGATGGTGAACTGGTGATACATGGATATGAAGATTCTTCATAAAATGTGGAAATTCCATAATACTACTAAGTAGGGCGATAATACTGCTAAAAATTATGACCAGTGTACATTCATCTACTAGTAAATTAAGACCAGTGTACATTCATCTACTAGTAAGTCTCTCTAGGAGGTGGTATACAGTCAAACCCCGCCTACTTTGCCTACATTATTGATGTATGTGGAAGAATCTGCTGAAATAGATGTTGTAGAGAAGGATTTGGTAGAAAGGGATGTAATAATTAAAGAAATTATTGAAAAAATTATTACTATTTTAAATAAAGAAGGTCCAATTGTGGTAGTCTAGAACCGTATTCTATTTAAGCAAATACTGTGTATCTCACTGAACAAGACTTCATCTATTAGGCACACCTTTTCTCTAAATATAAACATACAGTTATTGGAATGTTTAGGGAATATATAGATTGATCTATTTGTTAGTACATGCATGGTTAGCTTGGCTACTTTGTTATAACTTATAAAGTCCGTTTATATTAAATTCTCTCTCTTCTTTCTAGGGTTTTACAGTTGCACTCTTTTACTTCTCAATGGATGAATTAAAAAATATCATTCCTTCATTCCTTCTTTGATCTTCTTTTTTCACTACAAAAAAAAGACATTTTTGACGGATTTTAGCTTCCGACGGATATAATTCTCGTAATAAAATTGGTTTATCTAATCATAGGTCGAAAGATGGAATGGAAGAAACGATTATTGGAATCGAAAATGGTGATGGGAATGTTGGCGGTTCAAGGTTTTGTGGTGGGTTTACAAATACTTTCGAGGATAATACTAACTCGAGGTACCTTCATTTTAGCTTTTACGACGTATCGACAAATTGTGGGTGCTATTTGCGTTGCTCCTCTTGCTTTCTACTATGACCGGTTTGTTAATATCCTCATTCATTTTCTTCTACTGAATTTTTTTCCTATCTTCTGAAAAATTCATTTTATTTTGGTTACTACAGATCTCATTTCAAGAATTTGACTCGTTTAGCTTGTTTCTGGATATTCATGGTCGCATTAACCGGGTAAGTTCGATTTTATTTTCAAATGCTCTTTTTGTTGCCTCCTTTGTTGTTGGAATAACAATCTCCGTAAGATGTTTTATGTACTACAATCGTTAAAGATCAATGGCAACGGGACTCTATTACTATGGTCTACGGGACACCACACAACATATGCTACAAATTTCCTCAATTTGATACCAATCACTATGATAAGTGCATATTTTTGCATATTTTTATTACCTATTTATTGCTTGAACTCGTATTTTAATAATTTATTTTGTTGCATTTCAGGAAATTCGAGAAAAAGAAAAGAAATGGCAAAATAAAGAAATAAAGAGCAAGGAAGGGAAAAAAAGGAAGAAAAAAGACTTGAATGAAAAAAGGAAAAAGAAATAGGAGTTTGGAGGAAAAGGAATCTTTCAAGATACATGGAAGGTGGAGATCATCCCAACACACTAAATAAGTGTATGGCCAAGATCCACTCAACAAAGCTTAAGGAGGAAGGAAACAATTGGATGGCTGGGATTTCTCCACCACATTAGAAGGTGTATGGTGGAGATTCACCCAACACACCCCTTCACCCTAATTCTTAACATATAAATACCCCCTTATCCCCCCTTGTATTTATCAACCTAGATTGTAGTGTAGTTTTAGGGTAGCATAAATTTCTTTCTTTTCTTGTTTTGTAGTTCTAAATTTTGTAAACACTCTTTTTAAGTTTAATGCAATTTCAAGTTTCCTTTATTTTCTCGTCTTGTTCTCTCATTTATATTGCATTGCTTTCGTTATTTTTGTAAATCCATTTAGTGGACAAAGTAGCGAAATGCTAACCACTTTGGGTTGAAAGTAACGATTTTTTTTAATTTCTTGTTCGTAGTTGTAATTTCTTTTTAATATTAGTTGTGCCCATTTAAATCTCCATATTATTGTGGGTTTCATAATTTTCATTTCTAGATCTAAATTTTATGTGTTAGTGTAATAAAAAAACAAAAAAAAATATCAGTTGTATTAATTTTCAGTATTCTATTTTCTGTCTCGATTTATAAATTTTCTGCAATTATTTATCTATTTTTACCCTTTAATTCGAATGCTAATACTCCTCCTCTGTTTTGCTTTTCGAAAACCCAGCCAGCAGCACAAGTCTCGCTGCCCTGTTTTTCTTGTATCAAACCCACCACTCTCACATTCTTCGTTTTAATTTTTCGATCTTTGTTTTGATTCCTCCTTCCCTGTCCTTCACCAAACACCGCAGCAACCCCTCCTTCTTTTTCTATTTAAACGCGCAAACCCCCTCATCTCCTCTTTCTTCTTTGATTGTTGATTGTTTTTTATTTTGATTTTCTTTTCTTTCTTTGCCGCAAGTCAACTCGTCGCTTTCTTCTTTTAATCTGTAGTTCATTCGCAAGTTTCTTTGCTGAGAAGTTTGATTTCTTTATAGTAGTCAAGTTTGTTTAAATTTTTGGATTGTGCGAAGTTGGATTGAGCCGAGTCGATTCTGGGTTTAGTGTTTTTGCTGGTTTTAGAATTGGCGTTATGGTTTCTGAGTTCTAATTGTCGAGTCTGTTTTTCTGAGTTAGTCGATGCTTTCATTTTCGTTGAGTTTTTGAGTTTCGTGAGTCGCTGCTGAGTTTCTTTGTTTATTATTGCCGATTCACTGTTCTGGTGCTGAGTTATGATTGAGTCACTGTGCTAGTTGTAAATTCGAGTTGTAGTCTGAGTCTTTGAGTTGAATCGGTTTGTGGTTTGTTTTATGAGTTCTTGTATCAGTTATGCAGTTTGTTGGTGCTGAGTTCTTTTTTTTTGGTTCTGCGTTTTATCTATTCCGCTTATTTTCTTGTTTTGGGTTCCTATAATGGACTTGTTTTGGATCGTTAGATTGTAATTGTGTTTGAATTAAACTCTGTAATGTTTATTTTCGAGTTGTTTCGTAATTCTTGAATTAGTTGCTTTGTTTTTGGTTAGTCGTAATTACGAGTAGGTCATGTCGAATTTTTTAAAATTTTATGTAAATAAAAAAGGTTATTTCTAGTTTCTATTTTTTAGAATAATTTAGTTTTTGTTCTTTTCATTTTTAATTAATTAGTTTAGAACTAGAATAATAATTTTAATTATCTTTTTAGAAATAGTTTAAATTTTCTTTTAGGAATTAATTAGTAAAAATCAAAATTCTCCAAAAATCCAAAATCGTTCTAATTCGCCTAAGTTAGAAATTATGGTGTTTGCAAAAAATTTTAGTATCTGTGGATCGATATCAAGTATTAAAAGGATAAAATTGTGCACTTGCACTTTAAATCTTTATTTTTAGCACATCAAGTTTTTGGCGCTGCTGCCGGGGAATAATTATTTTTCGCGCCTTGATTTTTAATTTTTCGGATTAGTTTTACTTGTCTTATTTTTGTCTCGTTTTTTTTAGGAAAGTTGGAAATTTCGGGAATCTCCTCTCGAAACTTGGAAAAAAATGGGAATTTTTGGAAGCGTGCTTCGGTAACCCGTACTTCTCTCTTTTCGCCTTTTTATTATTTTAGAAAATCACAAAAAAATCAAAAAAATCAAAAAAATCACAAAAAAAATTGAAAATTGAAAATCCAAAAAAAAATTAGTTAGTAAATACTTTTTTGTTGCATGATGCATTCATCACTTAGGAGCACATCATCTAGATTTTTATTTTCTTGTTTTTAATTTTTCATACCTTATAAATTGTGGTGATCGCTGGAGGACCCAAAGGTGCGTTAAATTCTTTCTTTTCTTTAGTTTAGAACACGCAGTTTAAAGCATCCATAATTGTTTATAGTTTTATATCTCGTTGTTTGTTGCATTCATTTGTAAATAAATCTTAAGGGCAAAACCACTCATAAGATAAGGGAAGAGATTTCATCACTCTTTCCTTGGCCCACAACCACTAATCCTTCATTTTGCATGTCCTAAGCCTTAATAATATTAAATTAGACATGGCCCCTAGGATTTTCGCACTCAATTAGGAAGGTACTTAAAAAAGGACGTAATCTTTATTTATTCCAACTTTTTGGTGTCTAGGCAAGCGAAAGCTTACCTGGCCAATTAAGATTTGGTGTCTAGGCTAGTGTTTAGCCTCTTGGCAATGCTTGCACCTACCTGGCCAAATCGATTCGAATAATTCTTGATTTACCGAATTTTTGGTGGTCCTTAAAGTTAGGAGAAAGGTCTAGTTTATTTTATTAAGGAACCATAGGTTTAGAATTTTTCTTTGGATTTTTCACCCTTTCTTTTGTTTGTTTAAATTTTCGCACTTATTTGCTACGTGTTTCCTTTCGTGGTTTATGCGAACTACTTGGCGTAGGGATAATTATGCTAGGCTAGTGTGATCATTTGAGATTCCGTCCTCTTCTTAATCCGAGTCTTTAGAAAATTCCGAACCAATAGTAACCATGGCCATGTCCCATAAGAACCGTTGCTATCCCACCCGTTCCGCTCAACCATCGTGTATCACTCTTCCTCCCGTTAATGGTAATAATTTCGATATCAAAGCTCACCACATTAGTATGTTACCTAAATTTACTGGGAGTGATGGTGAGGACGCCTATCTTTTCATCCATGAATTCGAGGAGGTTTGTGCCTTACAAAAACTCCAACAATTAACCGAGGACTCCATCTCATTAATTTCGCGCTTAAAGAAAATGTTAAAAAATGGTTGTATAGCCTACCGATTAATTTTATTTCCATGTGGGAGGGATTTATGGTAATTTTTCTAAAAAAATATTTTCCTAATCACAAGACTACAAGGATTACAAATGAGATAAATCAATTTCATCAAAAGGAAAATGAGTCTTTTTGGAAATATTTTGATCATTTTAAAAGTCTTTTATCACAATGCCCCCACCATGGAATAGAAAAATGGAGACTTTGTAAGATCGTCTACGAGGCCTTAGATAGTCCAACAATTGCGTTGTTAGAGTCTATGTGCCAAGGTAAATTCATGGAAAAAGATGAGGACGAAGGGTGGGCATTTTTTGAGGAATTAGCCGAGAAGATTATGTTGTGGGAGTCTACTAGGGAACCTAATAAGTCCAACGAGTCGTCTAGCTCATCTAGGGGTTTGCATTCAATTGGAAACTCGATTGCAACCGATGCTAAATTAGCTACTCTAACTAGAAGACTCGAAGCCCTAGAAACTAATAATGCCCCCTCACAAGTGTCTATGTGCTCTAATTATAATCAAGTTTTTTCAAACTTTCCCAGTTGTGATCAAGTCAATGCGGTGTTTTAACCAACCCCTAAAAATGATCCTTTTGCTCCTACTTACAACTCCGGTTGGAAGAATCACCCAAATTTCTCGTGGAACTAAGGCCAAAACTACCAATCTCCGCCACCTTCTTTTCAACCTCCTTGTTTTCAAAAGCCCAATCAAAACACTTACCCAACTCCGAACCAAGGTCCTTTTCCAAACCCGACTCAAAATCATGTTCCTTATCCAACTCAAGCTCCCGCCCTCCCTCCCGGCTTTCATGAGTCGGATAAGAGAATTAATTCTTTGGAAAAGACTCTTGATGCGCTTTTGAAATCAACAACTAATTTAGCACAATCTCAAAAAACCTTCATGCAAATCATGACTCAAGATAAGCAAATTTTGAGTGCTAGTACTCAAGCCATATCTAAGTTAGAGGTTCAAGTGATTCAATTAGCCAACGCCATGTGTGAGCGAGAGAAGAACAAGTTCCCGAGTTAACCCGGGGTCAATCCTAAATTTCCTCTCAATCAAAGACCTCCCGAAAATGTTAATGTTATCATTTCTTTAAGGTCGGGGAATCAAGTTGATAATCAAGTAGGTGTCGAGTCTCCCGAAGAAATAGAGTCAGATGATGAACCGAACCCTAGCCTTGATCCTCCATACAAATCCCGACTCCCGAGTCACCAGAATCTTCTCATAAATCATCATCATCTAGTGAACCTTCTTCACCTTGCAAACCATCTTCACCCAATGAATATTCGTTTGTCATTCCACTTTCGATTCCATTCCCGAAGAACCTAGTGAATGTGTCTTTAAGCCTAAAGCTCCTTATCCTTAAAGACTCATCTTACCTAAACAATCGGCTCAAATGGATAAGATTTTGGAAGTCTTTAAGCAAGTCGAGATCAACATTCCTCTTTTAGATGCCATTCAACAAATTTCCTCTTATGTTAAGTGTCTAAAAGATTTATGTACTCATAAGTGCTCCACCCACATCCCTAAGAAAGCCTTTTTGACCTCTCATGTTAGTTCAATTCTCTCAAATCAAATTCCCATGAAATATAAGGATCCCGATTGTCCTACAATTTCATGTGTCATAGGCAATACCTTTATGGATAAAGCTTTACTTGACTTAGGTGCTAGTGTGAATCTCGTCCCATTTTTGGTCTATCAAGCCCTAGGTTTAGGTGAACTTAAAAAGACTAACATGACACTTCAACTAGCTGATCGTTCTGTCAAAATACCTAAAGGAATAATTGAAGATGTCTTAATTTAAGTTGGTGATTTCATTTTTCCGGTTGATTTTGTTGTCCTCGAGACTCAACCCGTCACGAACCCTAAGAACCAAATCCCGATCATTCTAGGATGGTCTTTTCTTGCTACATACAATGCCTTGATTAATTGTAGGGATGGTTCGATGAAACTCACTTTTAGTAATATGACAATTAACCTTAACATCTTTAATGTCGGAAAAGAACCCAATGAGCTTTATGAACAAACAATAGGGGTTAATCTTGTTGATGACATTGTTAATTGGTCAAACCTTGAGGATAGTGAGATTGAGTCTCTTCTTGTTGAGGATTTTCAAATAAATCACGAAACCAATCGAGAGCTTCATGAGTCGTTTAGGGATATGACCTCGGAAGAGATGTTGAAAGAGTTGGATGACATTTGTTCCAAGTGGGAGACCCCACCCGAGGTTGTTAATGTTGAGCCCGTTCTTAAGAGTCCCGTGGGAACACCTCCTACATTTGACTCAACTTTATATCTTCCCGAGTTTGATCAACAGCCCTTAGGAAACGATGGACCCTTATCTTATGTCATTCATAGTGATTCACCCCATTACCAAACTTTCATTGTCTCTAATTTGCTTAACCAAAATAAAGAAGCCTTAAGTTGGTTTAGGGAGAACATTAATGACACTTGTTCTATTAGGTTGAATGATTCCATGTTACTTGAGAAAATCTTTTCTAATCAAAATTTTCAAAAATGTCTTGATATTTTCTCAAAGCTGCATCCCAATTTTCCCACCGACATCGGCTAATTCAGTTTTATTTCTCTGCCTCCCCTAGTGAAAGATAGGTATGGGGGAGGAATTGTGTGCGTGAGTCGTGTTAAATAGTTATTTTTCTTATTCGTTCGTCTCCGTCATCCCTTGTCAGGTATTATCTCCTCATTCTCCTTTACTCATTTCTCTTGCATTTGCATACATTGAGGACAATGCATGATTTAGGTATGGGGGAGGTTTTTAGTGTAAATACATATAACTGAAAAATCAAAAAAAATTTAAAAATTTAAAAATCCAAAAAAAATATATTTTAGCTTAGTTGTCCTTCCCACTCTTTAAATTTTAGAATTGGTTGGTGTTAACAATTTTTCGAAAATTATATGTATAATGCCTTTAGATGATTTAAATGTAGTCAAGTAAGGTTTTACTCATGAAACTTGTGTCGAACAAATTTTTGCTTAAAAGTCCAAGATGACACATTTGAACAAGACCTTTGATGGAAAAATTGTATAGGAATGTTATTCGATACCTGAGAGAGAGCCCACATGTTAAAACAATGTCGAATCAAACCTTGCGATAAATTGTTCATATAGTGTCTAAAAAAAATAGACTCAATAAATGTTTGTAGTTGTAGAGTGCTAATGGAAGGAATGGCTAGATTGGGCTCATTAGTACCCCAGCAATTAAGTTTGAGGGGACTTCGTGCCTAGTAACCTAAAGGCCTTTGTGGTTTGGGATTGCTGACCCAACGCTCGTTACGTGGGTATTAGTGCATAAGTCTTTTGGGACCTCAATCATTGCACGGTCATTTCAACCATTAGTGTTAATAAATTGTTAAATACTAATAAATTCTTAGTAGGGAAATCGGCTAGGTTGGGCTCATTGATAACCCGAGTAAGTAAGTCCGAGGGGACTTTGTGCCTAGCAACCTAAGGTCCTTTGTGGTCTAGGATTATTGACATAAAGCTCGCTAAATGGGTATCGATGCAAAAGTCTTTTGGGACCTCAACCATTACGAACGTGAAGTTTGGCTAGATACTTGTTTTAATAGAGACTGGGTCAGTTCAATATTGGTTGAAAAAGAGAAAATGTTCGTATGCACTTTATCCATCAAAGGCCTTAAATTCACTACACACCTTGGGATTTTTTGTAAACTTTTTGAGTCTACTCATGTGGATTGTGGGAACCTATAACTTGGCTATTATTAGAATAATCTATAAGGCATATATTTTCCTACAAAATTGTTTTGTTAACACCAATGGAAGCTAGATTAAAAGAGGAAAGTTGGATACTTGCTGATTTATCTCAAAGATTTTATGGATATATCTTCTGTAAACCCTTAGGAGACAACACTCCTCTTGTAGAGATCGTCTACGAGTTTAACGGGTTGGTAAACCTAAAATTACCCGTGAGGCCTACGAAAAGGAGCATAGGACTTCTCTTAGATATCGTTTTGTTTTTGTTTTACTCGAGGACGAGAAAAAGATAGGTATAAGGGCATTTGATAAGTGCATATTTTTATTACCTATTTATTGCTTGAACTCGTATTTCAATAATTTATTTTGTTGCATCTCAGGAAATTTGAGAAAAAGAAAAGAAATGGCAAAATAAAGAAATAAAGAGCAAGGAAGGGAAAAAGAGGAAGAAAAAGGACTTAAATGAAAAAAGGAAAAAGAATTAGGAGCTTGGAGGAAAAGGAATCTTTCAAGACACATGGAAGGTGAAGATCATCCCAACACACTAAATAAGTGTATGGCCAAGATCCACTCAACAAAGCTTAAGGAGGAAGGAAACAATTGGATGGCTAGGATTTCTCCACCACATTAGAAGGTGTATGGTGGAGATTCACCCAACACACCCCTTCACCCTAATTCTTATCCTATAAATACCCCTTACCCCCTCTTGTATTTATCAACCTAGATTTTAGTGTAGTTTTAATGTAGCATAAATTTCTTTCTTTTCTTGTTTTCTAGTTCTAAATTTTGTAAACAATCTTTTTAAGTTTAATGCAATTTCAAGTTTCCTTTATTTTCTCGTCTTATTCTCTCGTTTATATTGCATTACTTTCGTTATTTTCGTAAATCCGTTTAGTGGACAAAGTAGCGAAATGCTAACCACTTTGGATTGAAAGTAACGATTTTTTTTTAATTTCTTGTTTGTTGTTGTAATTTCTTTTTAATATTAGTTGTGCCCCTTTAAATCTCCATTTTATTGTGGGTTTCAAAATTTTCATTTCTAGATCTAATTTTTATATTTTATGTGTTAGTGTAATAAAAAAAACAAAAAAAAAATATCAGTTGTATTAATTTTCAGTATTTTATTTTCTGTCTCGTTTTATAAATTTTCTGCAATTATTTATATGTTTTACCCTTTAATTCGAATGCTAATACTCCTCATCTATTTTGCTTTTCGAAAACCCAGCTAGCAACACAAGTCTCTCTCCCTTGGTTTTCTTGTATCAAACCCACCACTCTCACATTCTTCGTTTTAATTTTTCTATCTTTGTTTTGATTCCTCCTTCCCTGTCCTTCACCAAACACCGCAGCAACCCCTCCTTCTTTTTCTATTTAAACGCGCAAACCCCCTCCTCTCCTCTTTCTTCTTTGATTGTTGATTGTTTTTGTTTTTGATTTTCTTTTCTTTCTTTGCCGCAAGTCAACTCGTCGCTTTCTTCTTTTAATCTGTAGTCCAGTCGTAAGTTTCTTTGCTGAGAAGTTTTATTTCTTTATAGTTGTCAAGTTTGTTTAAATTTTTGGATTGTACGAAGTTGGATTGAGCCGAGTCGATTCTGGGTTTAGTGTTTTTACTGGTTTATTGCTGGTTTAGAATTGGCGTTATGGTTTCTGAGTTCTAATTGTCGAGTCTGTTTTTCTGAGTTGGTCGATGCTTTCATTTTCGTTGAGTTTTTGAGTTTCGTGAGTCGCTGCTGAGTTTCTTTGTTTACTATTGCCGAGTCACTGTTCTGGTGCTGAGTTATGATTAAGTCACTGTGCTAGTTGTAAATTCGAGTTGTACTCTGAGTCTTTGAGTTGAATCGGTTTGTGGTTTGTTTTGTGAGTTCTTGTATCAGTTATGCAGTTTGTTGGTGCTGAGTTCTTTTTTTTTGGTTCTGCGTTTTATCTATTCCGCTTATTTTCTTGTTTTGGGTTCCTATAATGGACTTGTTTTGGATCGTTAGATTGTAATTGTGTTTGAATTAAACTCTGTAATGTTTATTTTCGAGTTGTTTCGTAATTCTTGAATTAGTTGCTTTGTTTTTGGTTAGTCGTAATTACGAGTAGGTCATGTCGAATTTTTTGAAATTTTATGTAAATAAAAAAGGTTAATTCTAGTTTCTATTTTTTTAGAATAATTTACTTTTTATTCTTTTCATTTTTAATTAATTAGTTTAGAACTAGAATAATAATTTTAATTATCTTTTTAGAAATAGTTTAAATTTTCTTTTAGGAATTAATAATCGTTCTAATTCGCCTAAGTTAGAAATTATAGTGTTTGCGAAAAATTTTAGTCTCTCTGGATCGATATCTCAAGTATTAAAACGATGAAATTGTGCACTTACAATTTAAATCTTTATTTTAGCACATCTCACTACATTTATCTTCTCTACGATTTTAAGGTATCGTCCAATTATGTTTTGTTTGTCCTTAAGTGATGATGATTTTTGTAGAGTTTAATGCAATGCAACTACATATCGCTGCAGAATAGAGAAACTGGGACTGCACACCGGGGTAAGAAAAATCAAGACAATGGGGGTAATGTTATGCCTGGCAGGCGCACTAACTTTTAGTCTATACAAAGGTCCAGCAGTCATCAGCCATCACAATGCACATCCCCTACTTGTTAACAAACCTAAGCCCAATTACCTACGCGGTACCATGTTTTTGCTTGCCAGTGTCTTGCCTTATGATTTCTGGTTCATCTTCCAGGTATTTATGCTTAACACACATTCGTAAAGTCGGACATGTGAAGTTTTCAGTTAATTGTCAATTTTGTGTTTAATTAACAGGAAAAGTTGCTCAAGGTGTTCCCTTCCAAGTACATGGCAACGATGTTGATATGCATTACTGCAGCAGTTCAACAAGTGGTTATCGGTTTCTGTATAGATCACTCCAAGTCCTCATGGAGCTTAGGCTTCAACCTAAATCTAGTTACTATCATTTATTCGGTAATCAACTTCTACTTTTAATAAGCACCAGCTGATAGAGTTCTAAGTATACAGAGTACATTAGATAGATATATTGTTTTTTTCTCTCCGTTCCTTAATTTCAGTAATTAGCAAAAGCCATTTGTTTATTCAGGGAGCTTTTGCGACAGCTGCAACTTCCTGTTTGGTTTCGTGGGCAGTTGCAGAAAGAGGACCAACATATCCCTCAATGTTCAATCCATTGGCCCTTATTACTGTAGCTGTCTTGGAAGCCTTTTTTATGAGTGAAGATCTCAAACTGGGAAGGTAAAAACAATTTAACTTTCTAATAGAACATACATTAGTAGAATATCTGAATTCCTTTTCCTCTGTATTTCTATATATATTTCAAAGAAAACTAAGTAACAGTTCATATTTATTGCAGCTTGATTGGAATGCTTTTGATCATAGTAGGGCTATATACTTTTTTTGGGCAAAGAACAAGGAGTGCAAAGTCCCTAATTCACAGCTAATTGATACCACATTCATCAAAGTCCAAACCCTCGATTCAGTTGTTTTCCAAGAATGTTGGGTCGGGTTGTAAGCAATGATCACCTTCATAAAGTATAGAAATTGTGAACATGATTAAAAGAAAGTGAAGTTCTCTGTTTTTCTCACAAAATAGATTTACCAAATAATGAAATTACCTTTTACTAAATTGTCTATGTACCGATGATATATATGGATTGCAATTGAAAAAATGTAAAAATTTGTGAAGATGATCCATCATTCACTGTGAAAGAAAAAAATTATTGCAATAAATCATCAAAAAAAATTGAAATCTCCAATATCGAATAACAACAATAACTCACCATTGTAACCAACATACCTTGATATCTAAAAATTTGAATTTGAAAATGTATTGTTTATATTTTGGGGAAAATTTAGCAGCTTTAGAAAGAAGCTTTCATAACTTTCAACCCACCCACGTGCAAAAACGTAGAAAGCATCAATATAACATGAATACAACAGAAAACTTATGAAAAACAATATAAGTCAAAGGATCAAGTAGTATTTTGAATATAAATACAACAAATACTAAGGGATAGTTTAGTAAGTAGGAGCTTAAAAATGCAACATATGGTTATTACCTAATTAGATTTCAACCAAAGCATCTATGCTAATTATTAATCGAACATATGATTATATTAGTGTTAAAGAAAATAAGTTTCAAGGTCTTACCAATTAAACTTTGATGAACAACATATTTCAACCACAACAAAAACACATCTGTAAGAAGCAAACATCACTCTTAAAAAACATAAGTATCCAAAAAATTGCATATAAAACAAAAAAATCCAAATAACATCACTCATTTATCAAGCCATAAAAATTGTGTGTTCATTCTTACAAAATTATTTAAGTCAATCTATTAAACATCTTATGAACTAAACAAAACTAAGAGAAAAATGAAATGAGCAATCTCATCTTTCTCAACAACCACAGTCCCCAAAACATCAACAATTCATACCAATATCGATCTCAAACTATAAAACAACGGTGTATTGGTGACAAACACGAATATCTAAACCAAATCCAACAAATAAAGTACAAATAGACATAAAAAAACAACACAACCACCAGGAAATAATTGTTAACAAAATCTTTTATTCATGAAATAATAGAGAACAAAGGATTTTGAGAACCTTAAATTGAGTAATAGCATAGCTGATATAGTACCCAAGCAACCAACTTTATTGTACAACTAATGTTCAATCTATAAATTCAAACATGCAACAAAAGAAAAGAACAAATAAGAGAATTTAATCTGAAGCATTATTATAGTATAGTGATAACGTGTATTTTATACACGTTTTGTCTTTTATTCTTCTGCATTTTTGTTAGTTTCGAATGTTGTTTTATTAATATTTGTTATGTTTTTATCTTTCAGTGCCTCGTGCTTAATTGTTGAAAAGATGGCTTAATTTAGGCATGAAAGCGAAGATTATTCAAGAGGGAAGTTAGAAGATGAAAGCTCGCGATGTCGGGAGGTGTTTAATGTATTATCTTGAAGATTTTATCTCGTACGGGCTACTGTACGGCCGTTCGACAGGCCGTTCAAAGGAGCAGATTTCTGTAAGGACAGCTGTACGACCGTTCAGCAGGCCGTACAGAACCTGCTGTGTATTAAATGAGAAGGCTCATGACATAACAACAACTTAACCTACATCTAACTTCATCTAACCTAGCCTCTTCAAAGTCCATTCAATTAGGGTTAGTAGAGTAGAGAGAAACATTAATTGCTCATAATCTAGCATTGATTATGAGTAACTAACTCTATATATTTGGCTCAAGGAGGAATTCTTGTACTAAACCCATTTCAATTTAAGTAAGATTTTTCACTCTATCTTGAATACTTGTGATGTATGGTTTATGATTTTGCTTGGAGATTTGTAAGTTGCTTCATCTTGCTCTTCTTGTAATTTCAATTGCTAATTGTTTGTGCTAATCCGTAATTGTTAGTACATTCATTGTAGTAGCACAAGGTTTGGTGTGCCTAAACTTCAAGATTCAAGTGCAAATACCTAGGTTGAGCTTCTCATCCTTGGGTTTGTCCTAACCTCTCTTTGTTTAAATTCCTTAACTTGGTTAAATTGATAGTGCTTCATTATTGGTTGCTACTGTCAAGAGATCTAATTTATGTGCTTCACTAAATTAGTGTTTTTAGAAGAGAAATAAGTGATTGTGTGCTTTACCAATTATCTTGGTTAGGTAGAGTTGATTATATCTTGCTTATATGTGTTTGGGAGAAGTGCTTGAATATCCATAATCCTTGGGTCAAATATCCCTATATCTTGCTAATTCACTCATTGTGTTGGTAAATTTGGATGTTTGTCATTAACATAGTTGTATTTTTATAGCAATTTATTTCTTGTGTTCAAGGTGTTTGATAAAATACCACAACCAATACAAAACCCCCCATTTTCCACACTACTAGATTGTAAAAGATAATCTACTTGAAATCGATATTGATAGTCCTTCCCTGAACGAACTTACGAAAAACACTACCTTCATATAGATACTGAATTGAATTCATAAAAGAAAGAAAATTATAATTGGATTTAAATTTAAATCAAGTTCGATATAAGAGAGAAAGAGAGGATCAAGAGATACTATGTAGATGAAAGAGCAGTATAAGCATTTGAATTGCAATATTTTGAAAAAAAACAATAGCTTATCAAAGAAGTTATGTACACAAAAGAACGTTTGTAAGAGATTCACCGTATAAAGTTAGTAGGTCAAATGGCATTTGAAGGTAAATACGGATAAAATGAATGGGTAGCTTAGTAAATAAAAAAATAAAATGGCAAAAGGCTTTATAATCTAAATAGATTTAGTGGCGAGTATGTATATTCGCTTATGACTTGGGATGTAATAAGCCTTGGAATTTATGCTTTGGATGTGCATTTAGCTATTTTCTCAAAATATGGAGAATTTGTGTACTTTGTGTAAATATTGAACATTTTTAACATCAATATTTTTTTAAAATCTAGATATCCTTATTTATACATGTAGTATTTTATTTTATTTTGACTTACATGCTAGGTAGACAATAGAAGAAAGTAGTCAAATTATAATGTACTAGCTTATAGCCCGTGTAAAGCACGGATTACCTTTTTTTTTTTTTTTAATTTACTTATAGTATAGTATATATAATATTATAAACATTACTTTTTAATAGTGTATGTTGGGTTATTCAAAAAAAAATATTGTATGTTAGGAGAATTCGAATTTTAGGCCATTATATATAAATAATTTTTAGTATTAAATCTAAATTAATATGCTGTTAGCAGAAATCGAACCTTAGACCTCCAACTTTTATTAATATTGTTGTATTTAACGGTCATGATCTATTTGAATTGAAAATCTAACGGTTGTGAATGAGGGATAACCAAAATACAAATAATATCCCTTTCGTTTATTATAGTATAGTATAATATAAATATAGAATATATAAATACGCATATTGATATATTGAGAAGTACTGTCACAATAGTTCTAAATGACGGACTAGTTGCCTAAAGACATTATCTAAATGACATGTCACTTAAAGACATGTCCAAATAGCATATCATTTTTTTAAAAAAAATTATTTTATTAACATGTCTAGCTAAATGATCATAAGACATGTGTCATTCTCCTAAACTGTCCCTTCATAAATTTTTTTAATAATGTTAGTTGTTTCAAAATTTTAAATCTGAGTAACAAACATTACAAGAAAATTATTTTTAATACAAATTTAATAGCATATTTAATTCCACAAACCATACAAAATATAAATAACCAGACCTCTACCGAACAAAGAAAATATAGACTCTTATTTTTTTTATTATTAAAAATATAACAAATCAAATTTAAATAAAGTAAATCATAATAGTTGGCAAAAAGAAAGAGCAAACCATATCTTTGCTTCAGAAAAAAAAAGTAGGCCATAAAATGTGAATAAACGGGTCGGGTCGGGTCATTATGACCCACATAAATTCCCTGGTTCTCCAACAACTGAAATTGATTCATTGTTTGCACATATTACCAAGTATTTTCTCCCTCCACGACCACACTTTGTTATAGTTGGTCTTGTAAAAATTCACCCAAATGTACAGTTGCGGAGTTGTATATACTCTCCCAACTGTCACTTCCTCTTCCCGCCAATCCCACACCCCTCTTTTTAAAAAACGCCCAATTCAATTTCACCCATTCAAAACCCTAAAACCCAAATTGAGCTGTTCTGCAACAATTGATGATGCTGGGCCTCCAAGAAATTGGGAAAAATGGTTGCCCAAGAATTTGTTTTCTGCAGAGAAGGTGTTGAAATCGATTTCGGAAGCTACTTCCAGTCCTATTTGTCAGTTCATTTCTTCCCCAACTACATTCTTGCATACTGTGGACCCCAGAATCAAATTGGTAATTTAACTGATTTTTTTTGGGATTTTCTTGTTTTTATGTTGAAATGTGGTTGTTTTCGTGGAATTTGGCTTACTGTAGGGGTGGTAATTTTAGTTTTCGTAAATGAGTTGTATTGGATTAATTAAGTTGTGTTGGGTTATTTCGGGTTTTTAGGAATTTTAATGTATGTCATATTGAGTTAGTTTTGGCCATGGCGGATTTTGTCACCCCTACTTAGTGGGTTTATGATCATGGATGTTGGACTTGGTTTAAGTGGATGTTATATCGTGTGTTCATACCCTGTTGCACAAAAGCATATGTGACTAGGAATTATCAAGAATTTTGATGCTTTATATATATGTGAAAGAAAATACAAGTGCGGTTGTAGTTCATATGCATGCTGCAATGCTGAGTTAGTGAGCCTTGTCAATTCTATGAACATAATCAACTCTAGAATGCTTAAACAATTTTTTCTTTTGCTTTTTGGATTTTGGGTCGTGATGTATTTTATGTTTGTACCGAATTCAACGTTATACTAAAAAAAAAGTATGACGGTCTTGGGGAGGAGGCATACTCCAATGGTCAGGCTACAAGCTACATAAAAGAAAGATGAGCTTTTTATATTGTGTTCCTTATAAATAACAGATTTAAAACTTATAAGAGACTTTATTGTGCAGGCATGGCTGGTTGTTCTAGTTGTTTTACCAGCAAGGAGTCATATTCTCATGCGTTTTGGATTAGTTGCTTACCTGAGTTTATTGTCTATATTGATTCTTCCTAGGCACGTCTGGATGGTAAGCATTTGATTTTTAACATAGCAAGATTGTAGTATTAATTATACAAGGATGTGGCCTTCGTATCCATGTAACTTTCTATTATGTCTATGTGATACCGATTCTTAAACATTCATTATCTATCAAGACATGGATTACTTGTTTTGCATGGGAGGTGGAACTTTTTAAATTTTTCATCTTGCACATAATTAGAGTCTATTAGCGATGTGTTTTGGTGCAAGGCTCTGAGCTTGGTAGACATCATTCTGAGAGTACTCTTTTTATTCTTTTTATCTCTGTGTGTAAAGTTCTCTAAATAGCCTCAGTTGAACACGATTAATTTCCTAATGCAGGGGTGTTATCTATCCTATATCATGTGTAGGATCAATTAGGAAGAGTGTCACTCCTGTCTGGGATTTTATTTATAATGTTGGGGCTAGGTACAGATGGGGCACCTCCAGTTGTGCAATTGAGAACCCCACCACCGTCAATGATGGGATTACCGAGTCTTCCAGCATCTTTGGAAGGTTATTCATATATAATCATGAAATTAGGTCCATTGCAGCTCACACGGAAGGGCTTGTCTGTGGCAAGCACATCGGCATCTTTAACTTTCAGCGTAAGTTTTTTTTTTTTTATTTGTGGCATTTCTTTCTCTCAATTCAGTTAAAAATGTATTAGATGCTCACCACAACTTTACTTTTGTTTCACTTTCTTAATTTTATATTGTAACTTCCTAAATCAGTCTCAATACATTCCTGAATTCCACTCTCTTTTAGTTATCATTTCCATTTTTCTATCTCTCATTCCATTTTTGCGTTGCTTACCAAGAGTTTCGTGCCTCCAACGTCATCCTATTAAATGTAACCATGACAAAGAGTTTCTTAAGCAAGCTTAACTTTATATGCATATGTACAAATTCTCTAAAAGCTAGACATTGTTGAAACTTTCATGAGGAATGGGGCTTTCTCTTTAGTCCTTACACCTTTGGTCCTCTATTATTAGCCTTCTTGTAGACTTTTTGACAGAATAGCATAAGAAATGCGTTATTGTAGAAGTGTTTTATTTTGTTGCTAGCTCGGTGACTTGCTGAGGATAAACTTTTTGCTTCAATCGAACTTTAGACCCTGTCATTAATAAAATATATTTTCTTTTGTAAAAATTTAGATATGTAAAACAACCTAATATGCGAATACTTAATATGCACTACTGCCCGTTAGCCTGAGCTCCTCAATATCTGTTTCTGTGCTAGATCTTTCAAAGTGCGAGCTTATGTCTGTCCTCCACAACTCCAGAGCAACTTGCATTTGCTCTGCAATGGTATATGCGCCCTTTGGCATATATTGGTGTTCCAGTTGCTGAGGTGATCCTTACGCTACTACTTTCACTGAGGTTCATTAATCTTGTTTTTGATGAGGTGAGAAACATTTTGGTTGGTGGGTGTTAGTGATATCAATTAATGGAATGTTACATTAGCAATTAGAATATAACTTCTTCAATTTTTTTATTTCACTTCCATTTTTTTTAAATTGCAATAGGTAAAGTAAGTTATAAAATCTTACTGTTTCCAGAATTTTCATCAAATGTTTCCAGGTGCGTGTAGTTGCTCTGGGAATTGTATCTCGTAGAATTTATTGGGAGAAGTTTACAGCTTTAGAGACAATTGAAGGTGAGTCTTCTATATAACTACAGTATCACTTACGTGCCTTCTCTGCATTAGTTTAAATGTGAATATGTGATACATCAGTACGCATTGCTGAACTAAAGGCACAGGGACGGTGGCCATGTGGGACACCAAGCCCACGATAAAATTTTCTTTGATTGGCTATATATCACATACTTTACAAGTGGAATGTGCGTGCTTAATGATAAAAAGAGGGACATCTGCACAAAATATATATGGTAAAATAAAAGGCCTTCTTTCTTCTTGGTAAAAGAAAACCCTTTTACCTGGCTTGGGTTTTCTGGGTTTGGAAGATCAGGTCGCAGCCGGATCGAGGAGGGTGAAGATAGGCTGTTAGGAAGATCTGTGTTTTGTGACTGGACCCAAAGACAGACACGACCTGGCTCTGCCACTGGGCTGCATTGCACCTGTCCCTCGATTGTTTGCCCTCTCCAAATTCTACCTTGATTGTAGGAGTAGGACATATTTATCTTTCTTTAGCTGGCAATATTTGTTATTCGACCCTTGTCATCTTTTCAGATAGACCTGCTCTACCATCGTTGCATCCATATAAATACATGAATATGTATGTAATACACACACACACACACACACATATATGTAGTCATTTTTTTATTTTAATCTTTTGCTAAATGTAGTCATACTTCCTTTCTCCAGAACATTACATGGACATCACTCACATTTTTCGTATTTTGTTCCAAAGATATTCAAGAAGACACTTTACACTTTTAGATATGTGCTGAAGGATACAGAAACTGGAAAAATTCTAAATATTTTCGTTTTATCCATATTCGTTCCTATATAGGTTCCAACTCTTCATCCCAGAAACCAAGTCTGTTTTCTATCCTGGCAATAACACTTCTAAAATCTGGTTACAGCCTTCCTATTAATTCATTTATGCTGCTACACTACTATATGCTACTAAATTTGTTATAATTCTTGTAATCTTACCGATTTGAAGTTTCTCCTAAAATGTCTGTGGTGTAATATTGCAGTTTTCTTTACATACATCAGGCGGATCTTCAGTAACATATTCAGTCATGCAGAACAGATTTCGCAGGTTTATTTTATTGTTTGTTCTCCTCACTTTATAAAAGAATGTGTCAAATTTGTGGAATTGACATTAATTATACAGTTATATGTTCCAGTTTCATTTTGGTAGAATTGAATGATCTGACATCTCATTGATCTCCTTGTATTTAGTTTTTACTTAATCCTCCGATGACTTTAATGAGAGAATCAACTTCATCCTCTTAATCAATTAAGCAGTAGTCACTTTGTCATGAGCAGTTTAACAAGTGGTTCTGTTTGTGTCAAAACCATGATAAACTGTGTCCTTGGGTTGAAAGTGGTCCACTGATCTCATGATATAAAATTGTATAATTGCAGGCAATGAATGTTAGAGGTTTTAGAGGCGACAGCAACACGCACAACATTTACTTTTCATCGTTGTCTTCTAACAGCATGGCCAACATTGTTTCCGTATTGTGCCTTGTCTGCCTTGTTGGTGCTGCTGCTGTATCAGATTGTTTTATCTAAAAATGTGGTCAAAAAAGGGTTCTGTGCTTTGTGTTTATCGCCAACTCTGAGTTGGATGCTTGAATACTAAACGGAAAAGTATTCTTACTCCGCTTTTATGAATGAACTCGGAGTACTGTTCATATGGCGCTGTGGAGAGCAGATTCTGGGAATGTAACTATACGGGTCATCTTAGTGAAATGTTTAGATGAGTACATCTAATGTCTAATAGCCGATGGTATCACAAATACAAGTTATGATAGTAAATGTGTTTACTTGATTTTTCCATGTAAGCATTTGATGATTCTTCTTCCGATATCCAGATTTTTCACAAAAGTGGTAATTACCTTCTTTAGCTATATCTTCGGAATTAGACTTTTTAAGAGCATTATTAGCTATATAAATCTAAAAATTTACTGAACTGTATGATGTTTTACTCCAATGGTATTAGCTATAATGATTAGCTATATTTTAAAAATAGTATTTTATTATTATTTTAATAATATAAATATATGTAAGTAAATAAGATCGATGATGTGTCACGATATAAGTGGAGATAATGAATTATAGATATTATCTATATATTATAGATGTCCTCCAAATATAGAGGATGTCAAGATGATTATCTAAAATTTTACCTAACAGGAAGTATGGTTGGAGAAGAAAAAATATAAATATCATCTAAAAATTGTGCCATGTCATCAAGTTTAGCTAACAGATGTGTAGCATTGGAGATGCTCTAACAAATGGCTAAAAAAATATTTTACCCAAAAATAAAAATACAACATAAAATCAAAATAAAATAAAATTAAATATAATAAGATTATAAGCAACTCTCAGTGTAACAAAATTGTATATAAGTTTACATGTTGATTTATATAGCATCTGAATTTTATTATTAAAATTAATTATCTTGACAATTTTATTTTTATTAACTTCATTAGGGTGACGGTCTCGAGAATTGTTAAAACAAATATTTATTTGTAAGTGTGTAAGTTTATAAGTATTTTATTGTAAAAAAAAAAAAAATGAAGGGTGATGGTGTTATTTCGTAACCTATACCGGAAAAATGCCAAAATTAATAATGTGATATTGATACAGGATAGTGATACACGCACACAGTCCATATCTACTTCTCTATATCCAATATTATATATGTACAAAATATTACGTTACATCGAGATCGAGAGAGAGAGAGATTCATAATCTACATTCATTCATTTCACCCCTACTCCGATCAAAATCACCGTGCTTCTCTTCACCTCCCCCAATTTTCTCCCGCCAAAATCTTCTTGATTTTGTGTGTTGCATTTACAATTAAACCCTTGTTTTGCTTCCATTAACCCTAATTGAGTTTCTATGTGAAGGTATATTCAAAACCCTAAATCCCCTTTTTGTTTTTAGTACACTTGATCTCTCTTACTTGGTGTGTGCATGTGTGTATATGTGTGGGATTGTATTGTTATTGTTTTTTTTTCATATTAAAGTTGTCAACTTTATGTTCTTTAGAAAGTGGGCTTTTGTGTAGCTTAATTTAATGATATTTTTGACTTATTAGTCTGTTTTAAGTGAAATTTAAGCTTTGTTTGTGCATGTATGTGTATGTGAATGTGTGTAATTATGTAAGTGATGTGTTTTATTGAATAAAGCTATGAACTTTATGGTTTTACTAAAATGGGTTTATGTGTAGGTTAGTTTATGGGTTGGTATTCATGAATTTGAATTGAAAGTTTGAATGATAAGTCTGTTTTAAGTGAAATTGGGTGGAGTTTGTGTTAATTATGTTTGTGGTTTTTGTGAAATTGCGATTTTGCTGTGTCTTGTACGTGTATTGATTATTGAATATGTTTTGTTTGTGAAATGATATGTTTGGATCATTTGGGCGAAGGGTGATATGTTAAGATTTGTGAACAACATGCATGAAAGTCACTTTTTTAGTTTGTTTTTTGTATATTAGTGGATCACCTTGTCATTCCTGCAATGTTGTTGAGGGGGTGATTCTGTCACTTCCTGGAGCTATTTGTTTGTCATGAATATAGGAGGACTACTTTTAAATGAAACTAATGTGTGTGTGTGTGTGTGTGTGTGACTGAGTGAATTCTGAATGCTCAAGTAGTGTTCTGATTTAACGAATTTGACTTCTGGAAAATTGGAAGAAATAGCTTTAGTAATATAAGATTATGTCAGTTTAACTCTATGTCGATATGAATAGAATTAAGGCCTTTAACATCGTCATTAATTGAAGTAGGTAGTTTCCTTACGAACATCACATTGCTCCTTCTATTTAGCATGTGAAGTATGTATTCCATTAATTAATCATATACTTAAACTGGAATCGAGAACTCTGTCAATGAACGCTGTCTATGAATGTAGATTCTATTATTTTTATTTTAAGTTACACAACTTTGAGGGCCTAGTTATGATTGATTGAATGTATAAAGTTACTTAAAGACCCACGGTGAGGCTGTGAGCTATCATCATTGATTGATTGTATTAAGTTACTTAAAGACCCACGGTGAGGCTGTGAGCTATCATCTAGCCCTTTAATTACTTAGCTTTGGAATTTTGAATGATGCATGAGAGCTTTTTGGTTAGATTCCTGCTAAACCAAACTGGATATGTTTGGTTTGATATACTATGAGAGTTGGAGAATATTGTTTATGAGCATAATGTGATTATCAATGACTAAAGTGGCATGCATAACCTCTTCCAAGAAGTTAAAAGAGTTTAAACTTGTATTCCTTTCTGTTTTTGTTTCCATTATAGTTGGTTAGATATGGTGACAAATGGCTCTAAGCTTGAATATGGCCTCATAATTATTATTTTTTTATTTAAGATAAGCTTCTCTGCCACATTCCACGCAGATGTTAAATGTATCAGCTGCACTGTTTAAAGGAGTACCCTGTTGTGCTCTTTCATATGTCCTCATGATATTAGGTTGCTAAACAAGTAAATCACTCGGACTTGAACAAACTTGATGAAAAGCAGGGTATTGTGCCAACCAGTAGGGCAACATGGTCTGTTTCTATGTTCTGAGTTGTTGAAATAAATATATAAAATTTAAAAGATAAGTTATTTAAATATTTCCTATATACTATGATATATTTTTGATATTACTCTGTGATACAGTTTCATTACCTGACATCTATATCACGTGAACGTGATTTATATATAATAAAAATTATTCCCTTTTCAACATCTCCTTTTTAACCATGTATGGTCATAACGGAATATTTTGCTTTCAAGATATTATTATTATGGTTTTCAGCAATTCATGCCAGAGCGGAATTAATTGGTGCACAAGTTTCTTCAATGATGGCCCTTCAGGGAGTGTCTTTTTAATGTCGTAAATTCCAATCTTATCTATATACTACTGTGCAGGGACGGATTTTATGTAATAAAACTGATTGTATAGTGTATTTGGTCCCCCCATAAACTTATAAATCTTGATGGTCCCCCCAAATATATTCACAAATGTCATATATTTTTGTGTTTCATGCACATAATTTCATAGTATTGTTCTTGAAAATCTAGAATGTTCCATGAATTTTCGTCTTCAAAAATTTTGTTCTTAGTTTCGCCCCTCCAAATTTAATTCTGGTTCCGTCCCTGGTACTGTGATTAGGTATGTTAAAAAACTGTGAAACTATCAATAGTTTAATTTATTCCACAACAGAGTCTCATATGTAATGAAAAATCCTCAAGTTTAGTATTGTAGTTCTTTTATCTTGCCATCACTTCTATTCCAGGGACTCCTGTATTTGGGGTGGACACAAAAAAATGTAACCATTAGTGGAGAAACTAGGATATGTTTTATTGTGCAAGTTTCCTGATTTGAATGTTTGACGGAAACAGATCAGGAACGCATTCATAAAACGTAACCTAGAGAATCATGTTTTGGTTCTACATGATTTTTATTGTCAAGACACTGATAGTATCCCTACTTAAGTGGACACTCAGATATCAATGGAGGGCATGTGGTGCTTGTAACAGTTTGGTTTTGTTTCATTTTTAATCATATCTGTGTTTGATAGTAATCTGAGAACTCCATCATTTTAGTGTGGAAGATAACCTTGTAGACAAGTGTTTTCTTGTCGTGTTTGTAGGGTCACTGTAGAATCTTTTAATTAAATGTTGTTGAGAGAGTATTTGAGTTCTCTTAGTGGAACTTAATTATGATAAAACTCAACTGTGATAATGCAGTCTAATTATCTACTCGTACAGCTTTCAGATTATGCATAACTTGTATTTTAGTGATGATGCCTTTTGAAATTTTGCAATCCACTGAGTAAAATTTTGTGATCGTGAGAATATGCTAAGACAACTTGCTTAGCAAATTTTTATCAAAATTCAAATTTTGATACCAAAGGAGTCTAGATTACCTTATTGTCAAAGCATGTCATGGTAATCCTTATCCTACTGCAGGGTTCAAAATGAACACAAGTTGTTTTCATTCTTATCTTATAATGTAACATACACAGAACTCTTGATTGATATATTATATGCACATTATTATCCATCAAGTTTACTGCTTCAACAGCTAAATCAATTGGTTATTTGTCCTTGCATTTTATATTAATCCATTGCTCAGTGGGGATTTCTGTATGTCCTGCATGTATGTATTGAGGTGTATTTAAAATGTGGTGATAGACACTTAAGTTTTAATTTTCTGTAGGGCTGTGAGGTTTACTAATTGTTTATAGGATTAATTAATTATCCATCGCACATATTACTTTTTTCCCTCTGTGTGCTTCATTTACAGTTTAGCTTATTAATGTACACAATTATGATCTCTTGATTTCCATCATAATATGTATTTTTCTTTTGCCTGCCTAGTAATAAGTATCTTTTACTTGGGATACAGCTAACAGAAACAAGTAGAAACATTAGTTCTGGTGATCATTTTGGTATACTTGTAGTTTGCTAGTTCTTTTTCCTCTCCCTTACATGTTTTTCATTGCTCAGATACTGATATGAATAGGGAAGAGTTAGCAAACGCCATGACTATAACAGCAAAACAGACTGACCTGGGTTTCTTTAAAAGCAATGGACACAGAGAGGATGAAGGAGAGTCTAAAGTTGAACCATACGTGGGTTTAGAGTTCGACTCGGCAGAAGATGCACAGGAGTTCTACAATATTTATGCAACACAGTCAGGATTTAAAATAAGAATTGGTCAGCTATATCGATCCAGGACTGATGGGTCGGTAGTTTCTCGAAGATTTGTTTGTTCAAAGGAGGGGTTTCAGACAAATGCAAGAAGCGGCTGTCCAGCTTTCATCAGGGTACAGAAAAATGACTCTGGGAAGTGGATTATTGCAAACATCAAGAAGGAACATAATCATGAGCTTGAACTTCCCGGTCAAATTCGTCCAACTCGTATACAAAGGAAAACTTTTCCAGCTCCAAGAGCAGCACCGATGTCCTCCAGAACTGGAATCAGATCATTTGAGGAAGATGGTCCATCCGGTGTAATTGATCTTAAACGTCTGAAAAGAGAGGAAGAAGAAGGAGAAACTAAATTAGGATTTGTTGGTGAACCACAAAAAGGTCTGGAATTTCATTCCGCCAATGAAGCTTATAAATTTTACAATGCATATGCTGCTAGTGTGGGATTTAAAATTCGTATTGGGCAGTTATTCCGGTCAAAGAATGATGGTTCAATTACGTCTCGGAGATTTGTATGCTCAAGAGAAGGGCGTCAGCACCCAACAAGAGTAGGTTGCTCTGCATTCATGAGAATACAAAGACAAGAATCAGGACAATGGGTTGTTGATCGTCTTCATAAAGAACACAATCATGAACTTGACTCTCCAACAGATGCTAGTAGAAGAATATCTGCCACTCCAAAGGTTTATAAGGAGGAAGCAATGAGCGAGTTAGAAAACTTGGATTTAGTTGAAACAAATGGAGGTTTCAGCCTTGTTAAAAAAGGACGGGGAAGCAATATTGGAAGTGATTGGTATGATGTGCTTCTAGAGTATTTTCAGGCTCGGCAAGCAGAAGACACGGGATTCTTCTTCGCACTGGAAACTGATGATGGCAAATTCATGAATGCGTTCTGGGCTGATGGCCAATCTAGATTTTCTTGCTCTCAGTTTGGGGATGCGATTGTGTTTGATACAACATACAGGAGATGCAGCTATACTGTGCCATTTGCTTCTTTTTTCGGGGTCAATCATCACAGACAACTGGTGCTTTTAGGGTGTGCTTTAATTGCTGATGAATCAGAGGAGTCTTTCACTTGGGTTTTTCAGGCATGGCTTAAAGCTATGTCAGGACGATATCCACTGTCGATAACAGCAGATCAAGACAAAGCCATTCAACATTCAATTGCTCAAGTTTTTCCTGGAACTCATCATCGCTTTTCTACATGGCAAATAATGGTAAAGCAACACGAGAATTTAGGTGCACTACTTTCCATCGATCCCGAGTTTAAGTATGAATATGAGACATGCATATCACTGAGTCGGACGCTGAATGAATTTGATTCAAAATGGAATATGCTTGTCACTAAATATAACTTGAAGGAGAATGGTTGGTTGAAGGAAATGTACAGAATGCGCAAAAGTTGGGTACCTTTATATCTAAAGGGTGTTTTTTTTGCAAACATCCCTCTGGATGGAAGTATGAAGACTTATTTTGGTACACTTTTGACTGCCCAAACACCCCTGAATGAGTTTATTATACGATATGAGAAAGGTCTTGAGCAACGTCGAGAGGAAGAAAAAAAGGAAGATTTCAATTCATTTAACATACCAGCAGTCCTTCACACGAAAGACCCCATTGAGGAACAGTGCCGAAGACTTTACACCCTCGGAACATTTAAAGTGTTTCAGAAAGAGCTTTTGGAGTGTTATGGTTATGTTGGAATGAAGGTAAACGTAGAAGGTGCTATTAGTAGATTTATGGTGCAGAAGTGTGGCAATGGAGATGAGAAGAACACTGTTGCCTTCAATGCTTCCAATCTGAATATTAGCTGCAGTTGTAAGATGTTTGAATCTGAAGGCGTGCTCTGTAGGCATGCACTGAAGGTATTCCAGATAATGAACGTGAAAGAACTTCCATCACGCTACATTTTACATCGTTGGACCAAAAATGCCAAATACGGTGTCCTGCGGGATATTGATTCGGGGGGTGGTTCGCAAGATTTCAAGTCCTTGATGCTGTGGAGTCTAAGAAAAGAAGCTTGTGACTACATCGATGCGGGGGCAATATCCCTTGAAAGGTACAAACTAGCATTTGAGATCATGCAGGAGGGTAGAAGAAATCTTTGTTGGCAAAGCTAATTGGGAACTCAGGTGAGATGCTAAACTGCTTCTTTTTTCCGTCAACTCTTCTGCCAATCATCTTGGTTCTATAATCCTGCTTCACACTGAATCATGAAATGTTTTGACAACCCCTCATGTAGTGCTGTTCTTCTTTGCATTCTGCAGCAATTAACCGAGAAAGCATGAATGATTTTAAAATAGTTAATTTAGACTATGCTGGTAATAGTGTCCAATGAACTGTGTGATAGTGTAGGTTTCAACTTAACATGTTCAGTGTATTGTTTCAGTATATAAATAGTAGTACTTGCCCCCTCACCGCCAAGTTTTTTTAAATTATTAAATAAACAATCCATTACCGAATACCGATATTATCAGCATGACATTCCCCTGCTAATTGTTTTCTCTTTGCAAATTTGTTTGTTTGTTTTATACTTCTTTTCCTCTGTCTAGGCAGCCGGACATATTGTACGTGGCCTGTATCTCAGCTTTAGTGTTGGAGACTGTTCAAGGAGGTGCAGCCTCGGACTCTACTAGAAACAAATACACCGTTTTGATGGAAGCCTTGCTGTCGTTGAGATGGAAGCCTAGACAACTGAACATGGATCTGTTTTATCTTTAGTGATGCTGTCTTTATGCTTGGCACAAGTATATTGGCATCTCTTTTTTGTTTTTTGTTTTTTATTTTTTCTTTTGTTGAATTCTGAACTTATTAGGATAAGACCTGGGAACCAAATGACTTAGTGTTAGTGTAAGCCAGTCTCTTGTTTTGCAGCATTGCCCTACCTAGTGAGGGTTATGGACGGATCTGTATGGCTTTCTGGTCCCACTTATCTATCATTGTAAAATATTCTCTAGTTCTCCACTATTGGGTAGCAGTTCAAAACTGACATTCCCCAACCCCATAATGGCATGCCACAAACACAGCCAGAGTTATATTAGCTCAAGCAACTAGAGATTGGTTTTTTTTTTCTTCTTATAAGTAATTAATAAATAGAAGGTGCAATAATATATGGCTTATATTTTTTTCATTTTGGTTTCTATCGGATTTTTTACTTGAGTTTTATTATTTATGGTATAATCTTTAAGGTACTGGTGTTCTTTTAAGCTGATCATTACAAAATTTGTATAATAACAATGGAGATTAAGGACTGCATCTGTATATCTTAAAATTTTATCTGATTGATCAGTGCATTTTCTGAACTTATACAAAAATTACCGTAATTTAACATACCCCTGCAATTTATGATTGCGGATGTAATTTCTTTCTTACGGGACGTACAGCTATTTACTCCCTCTGTTTTTTTTTTATATAAGTCGCTTGACTTTTCTGCACGTACTTTTAAGTGTGTTGATTGTATAGTTAAAATTAAATTTTTCAATCAATTATTTTTGTGAATTAAAATTTTGATTACATATTTTTATTTAAAACAAATTCAAAAATAATAATTTTAACTATGTGATCAATGCACCTAAAAATGTGTGTAGAAAAGTCAAACGACCTACATAAAAAAAAACAAAAAACAAAGGGAGTAATAGGGCTATTGTCATTTTTGACCCTCAAAATTTTGAAGAAAATGTAAATCAGTGCTCAAAGTATAAAAATGTACATTCAATCCCCTCAAAATTTTACACCTCGTACATCACGATCCTTACCATTATTTTGTAATATTTTTCTTCTTATTTTCAATATATTTATGACCCCATGATCAAATTAGTTGATGTTAGGTATTCTAATTTTGTTTCTTTGATTCCTAGGAACTTGTGAGCTTTTTTAAACTTGTAATGTGACTTTTCTCCATTTGTATGAAGATGATATAAGTTTCATTTGATAGTTATTCTTTTGTATAGAAAAAATCTAAAATTTTAGTATGATAATTCGGATAAAATAACGATATGATTCAAAGATGTCAGCATGGTTGGATTTATGTTGAACTTGTTTATTGAAATCGGTTATAACTTATAAGTTATCACGGAGAATATTGTATAACAATATTTTGAAGGTTTGTTGGAATTACGGAGCAAAATACGAATATTTTGCTAAGAACACGAAGAACACGGAAGGAGATTGGTGATTTTTTGTGGCTGATCTTGTATGGTGTTTTCAGGGGTGAGCTGTCAATCATCCATAACAAGGTGCCTACGTACCCTATTTATAGGGATCAAGCCATACGTAGTTCTCTTGGAGAAGAAGTTACCCAGACGGGCTAGGGTTTCTATGGGCTCGACTTGGCCCAAATCCACTAGACGTCTTTGGGCTGATATAATCTGTCCATTAATCCTGCTCATGACCCATGGTCCAATAAAGGTTTACCTATGGTTAGCATGGTGCTAGAATCACGAGGCCTCATTTGCGAGGTTAATGGAGAGCTTACGAGAACCTCGCATGCGACCCTGTGGGTGCAGGCATGCGACCTCGTGGGTACAGGCATGCGACCTCCTATGGGTGCAGGCATGCGACCTCCTAGGTGCAGGCATGCGACCTCTTAGGTACAGGCATGCGACCTCCTATGGGTACAGGCATGCGACCTCGTCAGTACAGGCATGCGACTTCTTGTGGGTGCAGGCATGCGATCTCGTCGGTACAGGCATGCGACCTCGTCGGTACAAGCATGCGACCTCCTGTGGGTGCAGGCATGCGACCTCGCTGGGCTTAGCTATGAGCCTTCATATCTACTCATGCGACCTCACTGGGCTTAGCTATGAACCTTCATAAGAGTATTCTAGGCCTCACTGGACCTCTAGGTCTCGCTGGACCTCTAGCCTTCATAAGAGTATTCTAGGCCTCGCTGGACCTCTAGCCTCCATAAGAGTATTCTAGGCCTCGCTGGACCTCTAGGCCTTGCTGGACCTTGCAGAGAGATGTGATAGATGCTATCCCATACTAGGAACTGCTAGCGAATTCGACCCACAGCTTGGGGTCGCAAACTTCCACATTGTGCTTGATAGTATATTGGACTGACTCCTGGTGGTGGGTTTTAGTGACCCAATCTTCATCTCTAGGCCCATTATGAGTTATGGACAGCTATTCTAGCCCATTAGGACTGCTTAGGGCTTATGCCAAGATTTGGGCATCCCCCGAGTCCACATTGCCATTGAAAATGCGATGTGGAATCAAAAACTGCTTTGTCAAGACTTCGATGCGAGGCCTGTGCTCGCTATAGATTACTGTAGATGAAAGCATAGCTATCTCAAGTGCCTTGGGATCGCATCGCGACCCCTATGAATTTGAATGGTTTCAGACAACTGTCGTGTTTCGAGATCTGCTCCCAGTCGCTAAGATGATGACACATGTTGTGTGTCTTTCAATTAATACGAAGGCATGTATAAGTGAGTGATGGTGACCTCGAAGGGTCCTTCCAAGCGCAATGTGGTCCTGTAGGGACCTTGAGAGGCGACCCCATAAGACCTTGCATTCATAAGTTGTTATAATTATATCATCTGTCCAGCAGATGTGTGAGCTCAAGCTTTCACCTCTTCAGGTCTTCTTAAATTATGATGAGATGGCTCTCCCCTGTTCCTTATTATTATGATGAGAGGCCTCCTCACAAGTTGAGAGGACTCCTTAAAGCTTCATATGTTGTGAGGCTTTCTTGCAGCCTCCTATGTTGCGAGGCCTCCTTGCAGCCTCATATGTTGCGAGGCCTCCTTGCAGCCTCATATATTGCGAGGCCTCCTTGCAGCCTCATATGTTGCGAGGCCTCCTCCTCATAACAGTACATGGTCCTGGTCAACATATCGGTATGAGATATGTATTAGATTTTCGGATCCGTTAGCCCAATATTATTATCAATTCTCGTAATGGGTCTGTTTAGAGCCCATATCAATTTTCGAGCATAATAACTACCCCCCAGTTCTTCGGTGCAGGTAGCTGTAGCGGAGAACTATTTTTTCTGGTCTTCAAAATTTCTTCAAAATTATTCTGAACTCCTCCAAAAATAAAAATCAAATAAGTATTTGATTTTTTGGAGAGCCTTCTTGGTTGACAACTTTGGATTTTTTTTAATGCGAGCCCATGTCTCCTCATAGTGGCCACCTTGATACATTTGTTTTTTCTTCGCGTACGCAACCTTCTTGCGTCCCTTATCGCCTTGTTTTTCTTTACAGCCTTGTGGAGTCGTGGTCCTCGTATTTGTACTTTCACCTCGCTGACTTTTCTTTCTTTTTTTAATATTTTCTCTTTTCACTTTTGCTGAGATCTGCTCGCCTTTCGCTGCTTCCTTCTATTTTTATTAACTCTTACTGATATAACAAGAGATTCATCGTGGCCTCCTATGTGGACAGGCCTCCTCGCTGATAGAATAGGTGGACTCCTCGTGGCCTCATATGTGGAGAGGCCTTATCACTGATTGAATAGGAGAACTCCTCATAGCCTCCTATGTGGAGAGGCCTCCTCTTGCTGATATAATGAGAGGACTCCTCTATACATGTATATGCGAGGACACCTTTTTTTAATAAGCCACATGTGCTCCTGTTAGTCCACACGCGGATCCCTGCTCGTCTTTTTTTTAGTTGATCATGCTGCCCCGCTTTTTAACTTCCTTTTGATCCTTGATTCTGTGACCTCGTATTCCACTTTCTTTTATAGCCTTGTAGACAGACTGCATCCATCATGTTGCTGGGCTCTAGCCCCGACTCGCATATGCTAGCTGGTGGGCCATGCATATTTGAAAACTGATAATTTTGAATTTTCCCAAGTGCTTTGGGATAGCTAATTGAGTCTTCATTTGATCCCCCCTATCATCGCTACTGGGGTCAAGTGGCCTCACATCGCAAGATATCGGGCTTGCGACCTTGCAATGCTAGGTGCTGGCTTTGTCTTGTAATTCTTCAAATGTCCCACTAAAAGAGGTGTTTATGTAATGGCACTACCCCCGAGTCCTCATTATCATCGTTGATATAATGAGGAATCAAAGTGTTTCAGCAATCTTCTTTTATTTATAATGAAGAGAATTTTGATGTGACCCCACTATGAGTTCTCTTTCAGATTGGGGCAATGTATGTTGATATTAGTGAAGTCCATACCAAGCAGGGGGCTTGTTTGATAGATGCTCTTCCTGGTGTACTAAGGTAGTTGAGGACCTCCTCATTGCTGCCAAGGATCGGGGGCGTCCCCCCTCTCCCCAAGGATCGGGGGCGTCCCCCCTCTCCTCGACGTAGAGGTATTTCACCAAGAAGCATCTCATGTAAAGGCGTCTCATTGATCTCGATAGCCACACCATATAGGGGTCTCGTTGAGTCTTCACATGCTCTCCTTTGCTTATAGACTGACTTTAATGCATGCATAAAAATAGCTCCACGTTGTGTAGATTTACGAACTGATCCATTACCGCCAATGGGGCCAAGAGGCCTCATATTGCAAGATAACGGGTTTGCGACCTCGCAAAGCTAGGTGTCACCTTGTCCATAAATCCCATCTTCCTATAGACTTTATATGTAAGGACATTGACTGCGCTCCCATTATCCACGAAGACCCGGTAGATATTTTTAAGATCCTATGCGAACCCGAACAACCAGAGATTCAGGGTAGGGATAATGAACCCACTTCGCATCCTCCTCGGTGAACATGATATTTGTACCCTCCCCTTTGAAGAGCTTTGGGGTCTCACCTGAAGGTGATGTACATTGGTGAGGGGCCGTTTCTTGGCCTCACGAGCATACCTCTCTTTGGCCTTGTTACTATCTCCTCCAATATGGCCCCCCATAATGACATGAATACTCCCAGCTCGCTCCTCTCTTTCTTTGTGGGACTTTTCTTTTTGACCAAACGGTGGGACATTATTGAAACCAAGACCTGGCTTAGTGTCATGCTTCTTCACCTCACGAACTACCCATTCAGTTAGCCGGGCCATTGCGAATTAGCTGTTCAATTTGCTCCTTGAGATGCCTACAATTTGCAGTATCATGCCCTGTCTGTTCGTTAAAGACACAATATTTACGAGTATCCCTGGTTGCCCGACTATTCATAGGTGAGGGCTTCTTAAACATCCCCTAGTCAACATTAACTACATAGATGTGATCAATTGGGGCCACTAAAGGTGTGGACTGACCCTCATTCCATCCACTTTGAGCTCGCGGTGGTAACCTCCTTGACAGATCACGACCCCTCCTCTTTGGGCTCTCACCGCAATCCTGTCTTCACCTAGGGCTTCGAAGTCCTTCCTCTTTACTCCATTGCCCTTACTTCCACTGCTGCTAGCCTCATTATTCTTCTTGAGGTTCTCCATCGACTTTTCAGTCCATTTGTAAGGCTCTGCCTCCTTGTAGAACTCAAAGAGAGTGCCAGGTGTCTGTGCCTGCAACTTTTTCCAGAACTTGGTGCACTCTCTCAGCCCAGCAATAAGAAAAGTTTTAATGGCCTCGTCATTTGCTCCTCGCACCCTAGGGTCCTCGGCGTTAAATCTCTTGAAGTAGTCCTGTAGGGTCTCACCCTCCTTCTGCTTTATGTTCGCCAGAGTAGATACAGGAGGTGCATAGAGCATGGAGGACTGAAATTTCTTAATAAAAATGTCCACGAACTGCTCCCAGGAGTCTATAGTGATGTGAGCCCCTAGCTTAGAGAACCACTGCTGGGCACTACCCCTCAATGAAGCCGCAAATAACCTGCACCTAGCCAATAGCGAGACCCGATACACATCCATATCATTGTTGAATCGAATAACAAACTCTGCAGGGTCTGTGTCCCCGTTATAAGTCATGTCTAGGTTAATACTCCGGAATATAGTGGGAAGAGGAGTGGTCCTGATCTCTTGAGTGAAAGGCGAGGTCGGACCCCTGGGGTTAAGGATCCCTTTATCTGCATTCCTCTTATCCAAAGCCTTCTTTAGCTCCTCTAGCTTGTAGTCTCCAACCCTGGTCTTCTTATCTTCAACTTTTTCCTTTCCCTTTCCCGTGTTGTCATGGTGGGATTGGGTCTTCTTGGAAGCTCTAGACTCCTCTTGATCCTCCTTGCAATTCAGGGGGTCAGGTTTGTACTTATGGGACGCTCTCGATGAGAAGAGGGGGTCGTTCCGAACCTTGGCTCCAAACCTGGGATCGCTTATCCTTCTTGTCAGCTGTAAGTTTTCTGAGCTTGAGGCGGAGATCATGCTCAGCTAACTTCTTTTCAAGACGATCAAAGACACTAACTGACCTCCCCTTAGATGAGGTGGCCTCATGCTGCAACCCCTCTTTTATCCTAGTAGCCTCTATGTCCTCCTCCCACTCGAGGTCTTCATAGAAATAAGTGTTTGTTTGATCCGTAACACATCATCAAATTCATCCAAGAGTTTCTTGGTGGGACCCTTACTGCTCTCCTCCTGATAGGACTTTGGCCCCTTCCTGGCATTCCTCTTCGTGCCCCTTGAGCTATACCGCTTCTTCACTCTAGTCATCCTTTCTTGCACTGCTGACACCTTCTCGGGCCCATCCTCGCTTCTGGGGTGATCGTCTTTGGGTATCTTGTGCGACCCCGGGTTCTCCACATCGTTGTGCCCTCCGTTCATCTTCTTGTTCGAGTTAGTCATCATTCTCCCAATACGATGACTGCCCTCCTTCTAGCGTCAAATGTTATAGGGAGAATATTGTATAACAATATTTTGGAGGTTTGCTGGAATCACGGAGCAAAATACGGATATTCTGCTAAGAACACGAAGAACACGGAAGGAGATTGGTGATTTTTTGTGGCTGATCTTGTATGGTGTTTTCAGGGGTGAGCTGTTAGTCATCCATAACAAGGTGCCTACGTACCCTATTTATAGGGATCAAGCCATACATAGTTCTCTTGGAGAAGAAGTTATCCAGACGGGCTAGGGTTTCTATGGGCTCGACTTGGCCCAAATCCACTAGACGTCTTTGGGCTGATATAATCTGTCCATTAATCCTGCTCATGACCCATGGCCCAATAAAGGTTTACCTACGGCTAGCATGATGCTAGAATTACGAGGCCTCATTTGCCAGGTTAATGGAGAGCTTACGAGGACCTCGCATGCGACCCTATGGGTGCAGGCATGCGACCTCGTGGGTACAAGCATGTGACCTCCTATGGGTGTAGGCATGCGACCTCCTTGGTGCAGGCATGCGACCTCTTAGGTACATGCATGCGACCTCCTATGGGTGCAGGCATGCGACCTCGTCGGTACAGGCATGCGACCTTGTCGGTACAGGCATGCGACCTCCTGTGGGTGCAGGCATGCGACCTCCTATGGGTGCAGGCATGCGATCTCGTTGGTACAGGGATGCGACCTCCTGTGGGTGCAAGATTTGGGCATAACAATCACTATTCAAGAGTATTCTTATAGAAAATTTTTGGGACAACCAAAATCATGGTAACAACGACAAAATTAAAATGAGGGTAAAACTGGAGAAAAATGCGAAAGAACATTATAATAATCAAAATGCATAGGTTCTAGATTTTAAAGATATGAGGATACTTTAGTATATTTTAGATGTGATTGTAATTTTTCGATTAAATTATAAATATAGTGATTATTCTAAAGTGGAAGGTCCGGGTTCGATCTTTCTACCCAATAATATGTTGGGAGAGCGTTGTGAATTGCGATACTTTCATAATTACTTGTTTGTGACTTTATAAAGGGTAATATTTTAAACTAAAAGTTAGCGTGGAAAAGTCAATCAGCTTATTACCATTAATTATATTATATTATTATTTATTTAATAAATAGGATAACCAAACCGAAAACCAAAACTTTTAAAATTTTCAATGTTTCGGCTTTAATATAGAAGTATATACATGATATGATTTATGTTTTTAGTTGTTTATAAAGGGTAATATTTTAAACTAAAAGTAAATGTAATATCCCGTAATTTTTAGAATAATAATAATAATAGAGTAATAGAATAAAAAGGATTAATATTAGATAATAAATAGGATTTAAAATTAGTTTAACTTAATTGGGCCTAAAATATGGATCAGATTTGAATACATATAACTTGTAGGTTTGGACATAGGGTTTTTGTAAGATTATAAATACATCATATTCTTCTTCCTCGTCTTTTATAACAAAATTCGTAGGTCTCTTTCACACACAATTCAGGAATCTTGTAAAATTCGTAGAAAATTCATCGTAAGTCGGAATTCATTGATTATGGACTTTTCGTTCTCTACGACTTTCGTGTTTTGAGTTTTTCAAGAAAACATCGTTTAGAGGGTCAAAAAGGCTAAATACAGATCTGGTCAGAATTATAATCATGGAGTCTTCCAAGATTTTAGATGTTTTGCTTCTCAGGAGTTGCTACATGTGTTCTTATGTGATTATGTGAATTCTTGATTTGCGTAATTGAGGTAAGTGACTTTTCATTGCTCACTATTATTATAAAATCTGTTTTCTTATGTTGCAAATATTTGTTTGATTTGGTTATCGAAAATTTGTGATATCGAAAATTGATTTTAGAAAAAGAATTATTTTAGAATTCCCCGGTTTTAGTTGTTTATCGAATCATAGAATCCGGTCACTGGATAGTGTGGCATATAGAACTAGTTTACGCACGTTCCGGAACACATAGATACCTTGTTGAGTTTGACTTAACGAGGGACGTAAACTGGCCCCCATCGAACCATCGAATTATAGAAGCCGTGTCACCGGCATAGTCTGACCGTAATTTAGAACTGTGGGAATGAAATATGATTTTATTGTTTTGAATTTTTTATCGATTTAAAGTTTCAGAAATTCTATTCTCTTTTAAAAAATATTATTTTTGAGTCGTTGGGCGATAGTTACTTGCTGGGCTTCGTAGGTCATTCTTTTAATATTTCAGGTTCGGTGTACGATCGAGTTCGATAGCATTGGAGGTCGAGGACCATAGAATTGGGCTAGATTGACTTTTCGATAGATGTTAGCTGCGCTTTTGTAATAAGTACCTTTGTAATGGACCTTTGGATTAATAAAATTTGTTTTATTTTAGTTTTTGATTTAGAATTAATAGTCCGAAAAATCGGGCTGTTACAGTTGGTATCAAGAGCAGGCTGTCCTTCGGAGTGTATTAGGTATGGGACTAGTACATTCTCTAGAATGCGATCCTTAGGACTACACATTAGGAATAGATGTATCATGAACTTTTTGGAGTTTAGGATTGTTGTGAATTTGGGGACCAAATTCTTTTTAAGGAGAGTAGTATGTAATATCCCGTAATTTTTAGAATAATAATAATAAAAGAGTAATAGAATAAAAAGGATTAATATTAGATAATAAATAGGATTTAAAATTGGTTTAACTTAATTGGGCCTAAAATATGGATCAGATTTGAATACAGATAACTTGTAGGTTTGGACATAGGGTTTTGTAACATTATAAATACATCATATTCTTCTTCCTCGTCTTTTATAACAAAATTCGTAGGTCTTTTTCACACACAATTCAGGAATCTTGTAAAATTCGTAGAAAATTCATCGTAAGTCGGAATTCATTGATTATGGACTTTTCGGAAAGGTCTTTTCGTTCTCTACGACTTTTGTGTTTTGAGTTTTCAAAGAAAACATCGTTTAGAGGGTCAAAAAGGCTAAATACAGATCTGGTCAGAATTGTAATCTTGGAGTCTTCCAAGATTTTAGATGTTTTTCTTCTCAGGAGTTGGTACATGTGTTCTTATGTGATTATGTGAATTCTTGATTTGCGTAATTGAGGTAAGTGACTTTTCGTTGCTCACTATTATTATAAAATCTGTTTTCTTATGTTGCAATTATCTGTTTGATTTGGTTATCGAAAATTTGTGATATCGAAAATTGATTTTAGAAAAAGAATTATTTTAGAATTCCCCGGGTTTAGTTGCGTATCGAATCATAGAATCCGGTCACTGGATAGTGTGGCATATAGAACTAGTTTACGCACGTTCCGGAACACATAGATACCTTGTTGAGTTTGACTTAACGAGGGACGTAAACTGGCTCCATCGAATTATGGAAGCCGTGTCACCGGCATAGTGTGACCGTAATTTAGAACTGTGGGAATAAAATATGATTTTATTGTTTTGAATTTTTTATCGATTTAAAGTTTCAGAAATTCTATTCTCTTTTAAAAAATATTATTTTTGAGCCGTTGGGCGATAGTTACTTGCTGGGCTTCGTAGGTCATTCTTTTAATAGTTCAGGTTCGGTGTACGATCGAGTTCGATAGCATTGGAGGTCGAGGACCATAGAATTGGGCTAGATTGACTTTTCGATAGATGTTAGCTGCGCTTTTGTAATAAGTACCTTTGTAATGGACTTTTGGATTAATAAAATTTGTTTTATTTTAATTTTTGATTTAGAATTAATAGTCCGAAAAATCGGGCTGTTACAGTAAACGTGAAAAGACAATGAAAGAATGCTCTAAATACCCAAAAATCCCCTACCCACTGCCCAAAATGCCCAGATGCGGAATGTGACACCCCCCATATCCGGGGTCAGGAGATTTAGTCGTCACGCGAAAATCCTCAAAGTAAAACATTTGTTCAATAATAATCATTCACTTGTGATTGTCCAACATGGGAAATATACATCTATGACCCCAAACATACAAAGATCTTTTAAGGTTATAGGACTAGAAACAAGAATCCAAATTCCATTAAATAAAAAGTATTCTTTCTTTACAACATTCTCTTTGATTAAATCTTAAACCACTGGTGTAACTTCGATAAGAAGTACGCCAGACCAACTAGACTATTACATAATAATAATAATAAATATTAGAACTCAATTATATAAAATAGATCTTACACTAAATCCAGACATCCTGAGCAAGTCATTTTCGAAATAGCATCACGCCTCTTCTCTTTCTGAACTGTGCGGATAAGTCTCGCCAAACTACTTTACTGAAATGTTAGGAATTTAAAACAGCAAGTATGAGCGAAAGAAATGCTCAGCAAGCGTATAAAAATTTTGATATAAAACCAGGATAAGTGGGCCATAAAATCAACTGAAATGTAAAACAGTTTATAGAGAAAACTGAATCATCAACTGTGATATAATTCAAACCATAACTGAAATCATTTGGCATGTCATAAAAATGAATCATCTGCCAACTCACAATATATAATAGCCATTCGGGCGATATGGATTGGATATACATAACTGAAACACCATTGCCCCCTGATCAGGTTCAAAAGCAATGGGACCCTTTATACTCCACTAGTACATCTACACCCGTGCGTATAATCCGGATTTCATGAGGGTACCAAAATAGGCAAGTAATGTTAGCCTATAGGAAGATGGAATGGTTACCATATCCTCCTTAAATATTGCTGGACCATGACAGCAACCATGGCATCCTACGCTTTACCATTTCCCAATCCAATAGAGCAATTTACGAATTCAACAGGAAATGCTTAGTTTCACATACAGTTCACATTCCTATTATCTACTACGATAATAAGGATATGAAGAGTTTATCTTAAACAATTCCCCACATCAAGGGTACCAATATCAAATAACCGTGTTCGCACAAATTATTTAAGAATCACAAATAGCTCTGAACAATAGCTATTCTTCATGATATGAATCAATGAAACATAAATAAACAGTGTTTAAGATGATCAAGGAAGAAAATACTTGCCTGAATATGCTGCTGGTAATTTATGCTTTCTTGCTAGGGTTTTCTCACTTCTAGGAATACAGCAGATAACTCTGTCCGCTAGCTAGGGTTCCTCCCACTTCAACATAAAACATGCTATTTCAAATATCTGGCTAGGTACAAGGTCAATTACCAATCAAACCTCGGTTTTAGGGTCTACCCGTACGTTGTATTGCTACCGACTAAATATTTTAAACAAATAGTAACATGTACAGAGTAATCAAACACGTAATTCACATAGCAGATACGACTCACAAATAAAAGATCACTCAAATTATTCTTATAATATTTAAAGGTATTTCTAGAATATTAAAAAATATTTTTAAAGCACTCAAAAGAATTTTAAAAGATTTAAATAACCCTTTTTGAATAAAAAAAATCGATAATAAACCCTCCGGGTAATTATTGAATCCCCAAAATATTTTAATAAATATTTAATCCGGGTTTATAAATAATTTTAGAATTATAAAACTATTTTTATCACTCCCAGATTATTTTTAGGATTTAAAACAATTACTTTCTATTTTTAAATCATTTTTAAACAGAAAATTGGTTAATTTAAAATTAAATAATCCTAATTAAATTAATTAAAATCAACTAATAATTAATTAATAAAATTATTCAGTAAACAATTAAATTTATCAAATAATTAAATTAATTAAATCATTATTTGAAATTAATTAATATGATTAAAAGTATTTAATTCTTAATTATTTTGCATTAAAAATAAATAATAAAATAATTTTTTTTTAATTTAAAAATAAATTTAGAAATAAATTTTGAATTTCCAAAATATTTTCAGAAAATAATTTACTGAATTTTATAATTAAATACAGAATTATTTAAAAGATTTTTAAAAGTAAATTAAAGTAATTTTTTTTTTTTAAAAGCACGTCTTCTTCCTCGTACCAGACACCCCCCCCACTTTAATGTTCACCCCGGTCCGACCAAAAAATCCGGCCATCTCCGACGACCCCAAAAACGTACCATTTGCTACGTTTTAAATATCAAAATCACTCGAAATCAACTTCTAAACACAACCATACCAACCATTCGAACCCAGAACTAACTAAATCAAAAATCCGGCAAAAACCGAAGCAAATCCGGCGAGCTTAAAATTAAAACCGACGAGCTCGAAATCGGACACCAAAACACACGTTCTATATATCAAATCGAAGCCCAGGAGTTCAATAACTCATATCAATCATCAAAATCATCAACCAATCATCAAGAAATCCAGAAAATCGAAAATTATATTCACCCCCACAAAATTCGATTTCAAGTTTTAGGCTATGAAAAATCAAACAAAAATTATCATGATGCTCCTGAGATTATATACAATCTATAGATACTAACCATATCAACAACAAATCAATGTATGATTCACAATAAATTCATAAAGTTTCGAAATTTAAAACAAAATAACAATTTACGATTTAAGCTAACACACATATCAACACATATATAAACGTGTAGTAGAGATCAAGAGCTTCAGTTTGGTTACTCACATGACCGATTTGGATCCCGGAATCACTGTCAAAAACGGGTTTGATTCTGATGAACACCAAGAACAATTTTCCAGAAAATAAAATCAAAAATCTGATTTTTGATTAATTTTGATAATTAATAATAAAATTCTGCTATTTATACTAATCTGAAAATTAATATCCCAAAAATATTTTTAGCCTCTAATTAAAATTATTAAGCCTTAAAAATAATTTTTATGGGATAAAAATGTAAAATTTTTATTTTTAAACAAATATAATATATATGTCAAAAATTCCCAAAAATTATGAATATTACAAAAATTACTACAAAATTCATTTTTATATATCCTACCATTTTATAAAAATAATTTTATAAAAAACAGGGCCTCATATTCAGTATCGGGGCTGGATCCAGAAATTAAAATGCGAAATAATTGTATTCTAAAAATATAAAAATTACAGAAAAAATAATAAAATAATCTATACTACACAGAAGTCAGATAACACGTATGGGATAATTTTCCTATTTAATAAAAATCATAATGTGTTTAAATGCATTAAAAATAAACTAACACACAGTAAATTAAACTAAAAATATATTTTAATATAATAAATTACAGATAATTTTCCCTGATTGATCAAAAATATAACATACAAAATTTTCAAATATTTTCATAATGCACCCAAATATTAATGGGCACGGATAAGATACCGGGTAAAATTTTAGTATGAGAAAAATATAGTTTTGATCCTTAAAATTCTAAAATAATCTCAAGTTACCAAAAATGTGAAAATACCAAATTTTAAACATTTTAATAATTTATGCAAATAAAACTTTTATACACGGGTAGAATATCGGGTATAATTTTTGTACCAATAAAATACTAACTCGATCCATAAAATTTTAAAACAAACTCAATTTATCACTTTTGATAAAAATATAAATTTTTAATAAAATAAACATTTTTACTAACACAGACAGTACCAAATACAGTCTACCCGACTAACCTATTAACAATTAAAACAATTAAACACATAACTGCATTCAAATTAAAATGAAATATTCACAATCTTATTATTCCTTTATGGAAAACCAATAAAATATTTAAATAATAATAATAATAATAAATCCGGAAAAATCGGGGTTGTTACAATCTTCGCTCCTTAAAGGGATTCCGTCCTCGGAATCCACTGAGGAAAAGAAATCCCTAGGGTTCCTTAACTCTTTCATCATCCACACTTGCTTTACAAAACTAGAGATAATGTGACCTTCGTAAATAACTTCTCCAAAATCTCAATTCAACTATAGGGTCTCAATCTGACACAGTTATCACTGGAGTCTTACAACCCATCGTTATTCGTTTCAAATATGGCTCGACCAACTTTCCATTAACATAATATCCTTGAAACCGTTAACATATCACTGGTGTTCTAATCTCATCGTAATCCGCTTTTGCTCGTGGTAATCCCATTGCAAAGTCTTGATTCATCGTGTCGAGGTTGACTTATTCTACCCTGATTGGCATACCTCCAAAACTTTTTGTGATGACAAAAATTATGAAATTTTGAAGAGAAGAGATTTCATATCGTAGCAAATATCCCTCATTTTTGGTTATCAATTTATGAATTTTAAAGCAAATATTCTTTGAAATGAAAGAATAACTGAGAGATCAATATGATCATATGAACCCGACGTTGCGTGTCTTAGCTTCGACATTTACAAATAAAGGTGGCCAGCCTTCTTGTAATACGCAACACACCAGTGATGACGTCCCATCCAACTTCTATCACACAGACAGATATACCCGGTGTCCCCTATAAATAGGGTTGTTCATCTCAGTAGGAGTTGAAAATATGAAAGGAATTCCAAATGTATTATTTTTGAGAAGATGAACAACCAAAAAGAAAGTACCGAACAAATGGTACTATATTTCAAATAAGGTTATTAACCACTGGAGAAAACGAAAAGTTAAAATTCAAAATGTCACTATTTAGAATATGAGATATATCTTTTAACGAATGCCTCTCTAGGAGGGATATCAAAATAATTTGTAAGAAGAGAAGGTATTGCCAATGTCTCTACTTATGCCTTCTTTGTCAGCCCCTTTGATAGCTCGTCCTTCGATTATAAGCTTCTTCCTCTCCACGTTTTAAGGATATCGATATCGTATGTCATCGTCAGCTCGTATTAATCACTGAAGATTCCATAGTAGACATCTCCATTCGCAAGGCAGTCTATCCAGTTCAGCACCACCATCTCAAACGAGTACTCCAATCTTAACTTACTAATTGGTACTATATCCAATAGTCCAACACGAACTCTATATGAGCTCTGACGTTCCTTACTTAGCTATACACACTCCTACACACTCTCGTTTCTAGTTTACTATAACCTCAGCTCTGATACCAACTGTGACACCCCCCATATCCGGGGTCAGGAGATTTGGTCGTCACGCGAAAATCCTCAAAGTAAAACATTTGTTCAATAATAATCATTCACTTGTGATTGTCCAACATGGGAAATATACATCTATGACCCCAAACATACCAAGATCTTTTAAGGTTATAGGACTAGAAACAAGAATCCAAATTCCATTAAATAAAAAGTATACTTTCTTTACAACATTCTCTTTGATCAAATCTTAAACCACTGGTGTAACTTCGATAAGAAGTACGCCAGACCAACTAGACTATTACATAATAATAATAATAATAATAATAATAATAATAATAATAATAATAATAATAATAATAATAATAATAATAATAAAATATTAGAACTCAATTATATAAAATAGATCTTACACTAAATCCAGACATCCTGAGCAAGTCATTTTCGAAATAGCATCACGCCTCTTCTCTTTCTGAACTGTGCGGATAAGTCTCGCCAAACTACTTTACTGAAATGTTAGAATTTAAAACAGCAAGTATGAGCGAAAGAAATGCTCAACAAGCGTATAAAATTTTTGATATAAAACCAGGATAAATGGGGCATAAAATCAACTGAAATGTAAAACAGTTTATAGAGAAAACTGAATCATCAACTGTGATATAATTCAAACCATAACTGAAATCATTTGGCATGTCATAAAAATGAATCATCTGCTAACGCACAATATATAATAGCCATTCGGGCGATATGGATTGGATATACATAACTGAAACACCATTGCCCCCTGATCAGGTTCAAAAGCAATAGGACCCTTTATACTCCACTGGTACATCTACACCCGTGTGTATAATCCGGATTTCATGAGGGTACCAAAATAGGCAAGTAATGTTAGCCTATAGGAAGATGGAATGGTTACCATATCCTCCTTAAATATTGCTGGACCATGACAGCAACCATGGCCTCCTACGCTTTACCATTTGCCAATCCAATAGAGCAATTTCCGAATTCAACAGGAAATGATTAGTTTCACATACAGTTCACATTCCTATTATCTACTACGATAATAAGGATATGAAGAGTTTATCTTAAACAATTCCCCACATCAAGGGTACCAATATCAAATAACCGTGTTCGCACAAATTATTTAAGAATCACAAATAGCTCTGAACAATAGCTATTCGTCATGATATGAATCAATGAAACATAAATAAACAGTGTTTAAGATGATCAAGGAAGAAAATACTTGCCTGAATATGCTGCTGGTAATTTATGCTTTCTTGCTAGGGTTTTCTCACTTCTAGGAATACAGCAGATAACTCTGTCCGCTAGCTAGGGTTCCTCCCACTTCAACATAAAACATGCTATTTCAAATATCTGGCTAGGTACAAGGTCAATTACCAATCAAACCTCGGTTTTAGGGTCTACCCGTACGTTGTATTGCTACCGACTAAATATTTTAAACAAATAGTAACATGTACACAGTAATCAAACACGTAATTCACATAGCAGATACGACTCACAAATAAAAGATCACTCAAATTATTCTTATAATATTTAAAGGTATTTCTAGAATATTAAAAAATATTTTTAAAGCACTCAAAAGAATTTTAAAAGATTTAAATAACCCTTTTTGAATAAAAAAAAATCAATAATAAACCCTCCGGGCAATTATTGAATCCCCAAAATATTTTAATAAATATTTAATCCGGGTTTATAAATAATTTTAGAATTTTAAAACTATTTTTATCACTCCCGGATTATTTTTAGGATTTAAAACAATTACTTTCTATTTTTAAATCATTTTTAAACAAAAAATTGGTTAATTTAAAATTAAAAAATCCTAATTAAATTAATTAAAATCAACTAATAATTAATAAAATTATTCAGTAAATAATTAAATTTATCAAATAATTAAATTAATTAAATCATTATTTGAAATTAATTAGTATGATTAAAAAGTATTTAATTCTTAACTATTTTGCATTAAAAATAAATAATAAAATAATTTTTTTTAAATTTAAAAATAAAATTTAGAAATAAATTTTTGAATTTCCAAAATATTTTCAGAAAATAATTTTCTGAATTTTATAATTAAATTCAGAATTATTTAAAAGATTTTTTAAAATAAATTAAAGTAAATAAAAGTAAAATATATTTTTTTTTTAAAAGCACGTCTTCTTCCTCGTACCAGACACCCCCCCGACTTTACTGTTCACCCCGGTCCGACCAAAAAATCCGACCATCTCCGACTACCCCAAAAACGTACCATTTGCTACGTTTTAAATATCAAAATCACTCGAAATCAACTTCTAAACACAACCATACCAACCATTCGAACCCAGAACTAACTAAATCAAAAATCCGGCAAAAACCGAAGCAAATCCGGCGAGCTAAAAATTAAAACCGACGAGCTCGAAATCGGACACCAAAACACACGTTCTATATATCAAATCGAAGCCCAGAAGTTCAATAACTCATATCAATCATCAAAATCATCAACCAATCATCAAGAAATCCAGAAAATCGAAAATTATATTCACCCCCACAAAATTCGATTTCGAGTTTAAGGCTTGATAAGTGGATTTTTATCCATTTGGATCGTTCTATTTTGGCTTGAATTGATCGCTGAATTCTCGAGTATTTGTGTGGTTTAACATGTTTTGTGGAGTTTGTGCAGGAATATAGTTTTTGCAGGTATTTATGGTGTTTTGTAACTCCTGGAACAGAAGTGATTGTGGCGTAAAACGGCGCGTGGAGAAATAGGTTCTAAACAGACATTCTGCAGAAACAGAAGTTGTATAGCGCGACCGCGCTAGTTTTGTACTGTGAGGAAGCGCGACCGCGCGAAGGGAATTGGCAGAATTGGCACAGCGCGACCGCGCCACAATAATACTACAGCATAGCGCGACCGCGCTAGGAGAATACTGAACCGCCAGAATTTGTTCCAAATCTGATTTCAAAGAGGAAAGTTGCTGTTTTCTTCTCCTATTCGTCATGGAAATATTCTTGGACGGTGGGAATAGTCCAGAAGCTTTATTTGACAAAGGAAGTTTCAATCTATATCATATTTAAAGATGGAAATTGTCAAATTCAATTCCTACTCAAGAATGGCAATTGTTTGGAGAAGAGGCAATATTGAGCTATAAATACACACGCTTGGGGGTCAGATTTAAAAACACCAACACCAGAGATCAGATTACTTCACATTACATACACACTTTCTAGCACGAGATTGAGAAGCCAAGGCGAGGATCGTGACAACAAGAAGATCTAGACATAGTTTTCTTGTATTCTTACTAGGCGTATCTTTTGGATGCTTGAGCATTACTCGATTTCGTTCCATAACTTTGTTAACATTGGTTTATTCATTATTATTCTCTTCATCTTTATCATGTTTTCATCAAACCCCATGATGACGAACGGTTCGATTATGAACTAATCGCCGTCATGGGGTCCTAGCGGATTTACTTACGGAATTTAGATGTTGATTGCCTATCTTGATATATGTGTGGTGAATTTACGATATCCTTGCATGGTTGTATTTAATTCATATAGATGCGTAGCTAACATCTATCTTGTTAATCTTAAGTGAAGCGACAGTGAATCTTTTGATTTAGAACTTGCCATGCTAGCATAAGTCCATGAATGTTATTCATGTTTGTGGTGTGTTTCTAACCGTCTCATACTACCTTATGTAATCTTATAGATACTTGATCTTCAACCATTATGTTTTCAAATTCTATAGACATATAGGGTCTAAGCATAATTGGTGCCTGCATGATTTCTATCTTATGTGGATATTGTGTGGATTGGTGTGCGTGTACTGAAAGGTAGCGTATACTTATTTCGTGTTGTCCGATTAGTTATCGTAACCACCACATGTGTTGATAAAAGGGCATGATCTCTAAAGGAAGTTTGTATCGAAGTTAGGATCCCATGTTTTCCATCTCATAAGTAATTTGAAATCAATTAGTTATTAAATTAGTTGTTAATTAATTCTTATTAGTTAATTTTAGATAATCAAAACCAATTTGCTTATTGTCTTAGCATTGAACGATAATCATACATTGATGCTTAGGTACAAGAACTAAATTATACAATCTCTGTGGGAACGAACTCTACTTCATTCTATATTACTTGTGAACACGTACGCTTGCGTGATTTTGTGCTAACAAGGCTATGAAAAATCAAACAAAATTATCATAATGCTCCTGAGATTATATACAATCTATAGATACTAACCATATCAACAACAAATCACTGTATGATTCACAATAAATTCATAAAGTTTCGAAATTTAAAACAAAATAACAATTTACGATTTAAGCTAACACACATATCAACACATATATAAACGTGTAGTAGAGATCAAGAGCTTCAGTTTGGTTACTCACATGACCGATTTGGATCCCGGAATCACTGTCAAAAACGGGTTTGATTCTGATGAACACCAAGAACAATTTTCCAGAAAATAAAAATCAAAAATCTGATTTTTGATTAATTTTGATAATTAATAATAAAATTCTGCTATTTATACTAATCTGAAAATTAATATCCCAAAAATATTTTTAGCCTCTAATTAAAATTATTAAGCCTTAAAAATAATTTTTATGGGATAAAAATGTAAAATTTTTATTTTTAAACAAATATAATATATATGTCAAAAATTCCCAAAAATTATGAATATTACAAAAATTACTACAAAATTCATTTTTATATATCCTACCATTTTATAAAAATAATTTTATCAAAAACAGGGCCTCAGATTCAGTATCGGGGCTGGATCCAGAAATTAAAATGCGAAATAATTGTATTCTAAAAATATAAAAATTACAGAAAAAAATAATAAAATAATCTATACTACACAGAAGTCAGATAACAGGTATGGGATAATCTCAGGACTCAGTTCAGTTTGGGGGTGCTCCTACCGAAGATCCCAACATGCATATTCGAGATTTCATAGAGATCTGTGATACCTTCAGAACCAACGGGGTGTCTGAGGATGCTGTTAAGTTAAGGCTATTTCCATTCTCTCTGAGGGACAAGGCGAAGAGTTGGTTACACTCTTTACCAGCAGGTTCTATCACTACATGGGAGGATCTTGCACAGAAATTTCTCACCAAATTCTTTCCCATGGCGAAGACAGCAGCTATCAGGAATGCTATCACTCAGTTTTCACAGCAGTCTGGAGAATCTCTATGCGAGGCTTGGGAGAGATATAAGGAGATGCTAAGGAAGTGTCCACATCATGGGATGCCTGATTGGATGATAATCAATTGTTTTTATAATGGGTTGGGTGCACAGTCGAGACTTATGCTAGATGCAGCATCAGGTGGAGCTTTGTGGGCCAAGAGTTATGAAGAAGCTTATGAATTAATCGAGATGATGGCTGCTAATGAATATCAGAATCCTACAGGGAGGTTATCTCAAGGCAAGGTAGCAGGTGTTCTTGAAATTGATACAGCTACAGCCATTGCAGCTCAGTTGAAGGCCTTGTCAATGAAGGTCGATTCTTTGGCTAATATGGGAGTTCAGCAGGTAGCTAGTGTTTGTGAGTTATGTGCGGGCGCACATGATACAACTCAATGTGCCATATCTTCGGAATCGGCACAATTTGTGAGTAACTTCCAGAGGCCACAACAGCCAGTTCCAGCCACCTATCATCCGAATAACCGCAACCATCCAAATTTCAGTTGGAGTAACAATCAAGGTGGTAATCAGCAGCAACAGCAATTCGGAGCTAGGCAATTCAATCAAGGATTTCAGCAGCAGTACCAGCCCAGACAACAGTTTCAGCCTCCAGGTTTCCAGCAACAATCTCAGGGGAATGCTGGTCAATCTTCTAATGAAAAAGCTGAGCTTGAGGAGTTGAGGATGATAGTAAAAAGTCAGGGGGCATCTATGAAGATCATGGAAAGTCAGATCGGGCAGCTTGCTAGTGCTCTGTTGAACAGACCATCTGGAGTTCTTCCGAGTGACACTGAAGCCAATCCAGGCAAGAGGGAAACCAAGGAGCATGTCAAATCAGTTACTTTGAGATCGGGTAAGGTGACGGGTAATCAAAATTCAGCCATTGAAGAAGAAGAAGTTCAAGAGCAACATGTGGCACCTACTGCAGATAAGGAGCAAGTCCAGACTGATAGAGTAGCTGAGCAGTTGGTTAGCGAGGTGGAGAATCCTAAAAATTCTGCTAAGGAAGTTTCTCCAATGCAGTCTACAGAGAACGTGAAAATCTTTCCCCCTCCTCCATATCCTGGTAGATTGAAGAAGCAGAAGAATGACAGACAGTTTGGCAAGTTTCTGGAGGTATTCAAAAAGCTTCAAATCAATATCCCTTTTGCGTGGAGCAGATGCCGAGCTATGCAAGGTTTATGAAAGGTATTCTCTCAAAGAAGTTGAAACTTGAAGAATTGGATACAGTAGCATTAACAGAAGAGTGCAGTGCCGTTTTACAGCAGAAGCTACCACCGAAGCTAAAGGATCCAGGCAGTTTCACTATTCCGTGCACCATTGGGAATTTGTCTTTCAGCAAGTGTTTGTGTGATTTGGGTGCTAGTATCAATCTCATGCCATTGTCAGTCTTCATGCAGCTTGGTCTTCCAGATCCTAAACCTACCAACATCTCTCTACAGTTAGCTGATCGTTCTATTACATATCCGAGGGGTATCATTGAGGATGTTTTGGTCAAGGTTGATAAACTCATCTTTCCAGCAGATTTTGTGATTCTTGATTTTGAAGAAGATAAGAAGATTCCTATCATCTTAGGACGACCTTTTCTAGCTACGGGCCGTACCTTGATTGATGTTCAGAAGGGGGAGCTTACGATGCGGGTGCAAGATCAGGATGTTACCTTCAATGTTTTCAATGCAATGAAGCTACCTTCAGATGATGAGGAATGTTGTCAGGTGGACTTGGTGGAGTCGTCAGTGAAGTTGAACTTTGATCAGTTACTGTTGGCTGATCCATTAGAGAGAGCTTTGTTAGGAGATTCTGTAGTTGAAGATGAAGACAGAGAAGAGCAAATTCAGCAGTTAAGGGCAATTCCGTGGAGAAAGAATTTTGAAGTGCCAGTTGAGTCACTTGGGCTGGAGGAGCTTAAAAAGTCACAAAGTCGTCTCAAACCATCTATTGAGGAAGCTCCTACACTTGAGCTTAAACAGCTACCAGAGCATTTGAGGTATGCCTTTTTGGGAGAAGCATCTACTTTGCCTGTTATCATTGCCGCTAACTTGACAGATAGTGAAGAGGAGAAGCTCTTGAGGATACTGAGACAGTTCAAGACAGCTATTGGATGGACTATAGCAGACATCAAAGGCATCAGTCCTTCGTATTGCATGCATAAAATTCTTCTAGAGGAGAATTGCAAGCCTACTGTGGAGCAACAGCGTCGTCTCAATCCTATTATGAAGGAAGTGGTGAAGAAGGAAATCTTGAAGTGGCTTGATGCTGGTATTATCTACCCTATTTCAGACAGTTCTTGGGTGAGTCCGGTACAGTGTGTGCCGAAGAAGGGGGGTATGACAGTTGTTGCTAATGAGAAGAACGAGCTCATCCCTACACGCACCGTTACAGGGTGGAGAGTTTGCATGGACTATCGCAAGTTGAACAAAGCCACGAGAAAAGACCACTTTCCTCTTCCGTTTGTGGATCAGATGTTAGACAGGTTGGCAGGCCACGAGTACTATTGTCTTCTTGATGGATATTCTGGATATAATCAGATTTGCATTGCACCTGAGGATCAAGAGAAGACTACATTCACATGTCCCTTTGGCACCTTTGCATTCAGACGAGTTCCGTTCGGACTGTGTGGCGCTCCAGCCACTTTTCAGAGGTGTATGATGGCTATCTTTTCAGACATGATTGGTATCAATGTGGAAGTTTTCATGGATGATTTCTCAGTGTTTGGTTCTTCATATGACGAGTGCTTACATAATCTTGGTCTGGTTTTGAAGAGATGTGTGGAGACTAATCTGTTGCTGAATTGGGAAAAATGTAACTTTATGGTGCAAGAAGGGATCATTCTTGGGCACAAGGTTTCTAGTAAGGGACTCGAGGTGGACAAAGCAAAAATTGACACTATAGAGAAGCTTCCTCCTCCGATCTCTGTTAGAGGCATTCGCAGCTTTCTTGGTCATGCGGGGTTCTATCGTCGGTTCATAAAGGATTTTTCGAAGATCTCTAAACCCTTGTGCAATCTTTTGGAGAAAGATGTTCCTTTCAATTTTGATGAAGTTTGTCTTGATGCTTTCGAGCTTTTGAAGAAGAAGTTGACTACCACACCTGTTATTACTGCACCAGATTGGAGTGAGCCATTCGAGCTAATGTGTGATGCTAGTGACTATGCCGTTGGTGCTGTTCTTGGTCAGAGAAAGGAGAAAATATTTCATGTGGTTTACTATGCTAGTAAAACCCTTAATGATGCACAGTTGAACTACACCACCACGGAAAAGGAGCTTTTGGCTGTGGTTTATGCATTTGAGAAGTTTCGAGCCTATTTACTTGGCACGAAAGTCATTGTCTACACAGATCATGCGGCTATCAGATATTTGATGACAAAGAAGGATTCGAAGCCTAGGTTGATTCGATGGGTCTTATTGCTTCAGGAATTTGATGTGGAGATTAAAGACAGAAAAGGAACTGAAAACCAGGTAGCAGATCATCTTTCGAGGTTGGAAGACCAGGGTAAAAATTCACAGGCTAAATCTTTGATTAATGAATCTTTTCCAGATGAGCAGCTTTTAGGGGTACAAATGGAAGAGCCATGGTTTGCAGATTTTGTGAACTATCTTGTTAGTGACATCATCCCTCCTGATTTAACTTATGCTCAAAGGAAGAAGTTCTTACATGATGTGAAGTGGTACCGATGGGACGAACCGTATTTGTTCAAACAGGGTGCTGATCAGATTATTCGACGTTGCATTCCTTATAGCGAGACTGAAAGTGTATTGCGAGATTGCCATTCCACTGTTTATGGAGGTCATTATGGTGGAGAGAAGACAGCAGCTCGTGTTCTTCAGGCAGGTTTCTTTTGGCCTACAGTTTTTAAGGATGCTCATCAGTTTGTTTTGAGATGTGATCGCTGTCAGAAAGTTGGTAATATTTCTAGGAGGAATGAGATGCCTCTTAATATGCTCCTTGAGGTAGAGATCTTTGATGTATGGGGTATTGATTTCATGGGACCCTTTGTTTCGTCTTGTAATAATCAGTACATCTTGCTAACTGTGGACTACGTCTCTAAGTGGGTTGAGGTGAAGGCCTTACCAACCAATGATGCTAAGGTGGTGCTGAACTTTCTGCATAAACAGGTCTTTACGCGTTTTGGAACTCCGCGAGCTATTATTAGTGATGAGGGGACTCACTTTTGTAATCGTCAATTCACTGCATTGTTGGCGAAGTATAGGGTGACACATCGTGTTGCTACAGCATATCATCCCCAGACAAACGGTCAAGCGGAGGTATCTAATCGTGAAATCAAGAGAATTCTAGAAAAGGTGGTGAATCCGTCGAGGAAGGATTGGTCCTTGAAGTTAGATGAAGCTGTTTGGGCCTATAGAACAGCTTACAAAACACCTTTGGGAATGTCTCTGTATCAGTTAGTTTTTGGAAAAGCATGTCATCTACCAGTGGAGTTGGAACATAAAGCTTTTTGGGCGATTAAGAAGTTGAATCTTGATATTAGAGCAGCTGGTGAGAAACGGTTATTGCAGTTGAATGAGTTAGAGGAATTTCGATCTCAGGCGTATGAGAACCACAAGATTTATAAGGAGAAGGTGAAGAGGTGGCATGATAAGAAGTTGATTCCTAAGGTCTTTGTGCCTGGTCAGTTGGTTTTGTTGTTTAATTCGCGCCTCAAGCTTTTTCCTGGGAAGCTTAAGTCAAGGTGGTCAGGGCCGTTCACTGTTAAAACCGTATTTCCGCATGGAGCCGTTGAGATTTTTGAAAAGTCACCTGATTTGGCGTTCAAGGTGAATGGTCAGTGGTTGAAACATTATTTTACAGGTGATCCAGTGGTTCGTGAAACAGATTCCGTGGATTTGGCAGAAACATAACGACCGAGCAGCACGTCAAGCTAATGACGTTAAACGAGCGCTTCGTGGGAGGCAACCCATGTGATATTATTATTGTATATTTTTTGTATCTTCATCTTAAAAAAAAAAATAATAATAATAATAATAATAATAATTTGGGACAGCGCGACCGCGCTGCCTGGTAGTACATATATAGCGCGACCGCGCTAGGTCGAATTCTGGAAGTGCAGAGAGATTTTCGGAGCAGTTTTTTCAGCCCAAATTCCGATTTCCAACCCTAAACCCAGCCCAAAAACACTTCTGATCAGTCTATAATTCCCAAATTCGTGGTTAATCAGACCCTATATCTCACCCAAAATTTTTATACATCTCTTATATACATACACATACATACACCCATAAACCCTAAAACCACAATTTTGGAGCTTTGGAATTCGTGTTCTTTCATCGATTGGAGGCTGGTTTCGCAGTGTTACTTCTCCTACAGATTCGTTGTGGGTAATTTCTTGATTATTCTTGATTATTCGGATTTGTAGTTGCGTATTTTGGGATAAGTGTTGTGAGGTTGTTGTGGGTTGCTATTTGTTCATATTTTCTGCTTGTTTGAGATTGTGTAATGGCTCCGAAAAGGACTCGTTTTGCTGGTGGTTCTAGTGGACATCATTCATCTGATTCCGATTCTAGTTCGGAGGGACCCGGGGAAAAGTTTGTTTCTGTGGAGGCCCGGACGGAGTATAACAGGTTGATGTCAAAGACGGTAATCAAAGATAGGATGTTTTTAGCTGGTCCGTCTGATGGAGATCTGGTGGCGATGATTCAGTTGCGAGGTTGGGAGCCTATTTGTCAGTTGGCTATGGATATTCCGTTGTCTATTGTTCGCGAGTTCTATGCGAATGCGAAGGCTGAACGGAATGGTTATTCAGTGGTTAGGGGTTTGACAGTGGACTACACACCGCCTGCCATCAGCCGTTTGCTTGCTTTGCCTGCCAGACCTGCAGGTGCTGAGGATTGGACTTTTAAGTCCAGGACAGAAGTTGACTTGGATGCTATTGTGACTAGGTTGTGTGTGCCTGGTACTGTGTGGAAGATGAAGCCAGGGAGTAATGAGCACTTGCATTTCCCTACTTCTGCGTTGAACAGGTATGCTCGAGCATGGAATTTGTTTATCTGTGCTAACTTGTTGCCTACCACACATCAGCACGAGGTTAATGTGGAGAGAGGTATTTTGCTGTGGGCGATTCTGAATGGTTTTTATATTGACATTGGTTATATGATTAACCAAAATATCTTGAGGTTTTTGAGAGCTAGTACTACAGGGGGGATTCCATATGGTTCGGTGGTTACTGGTTTGTGTATGGCGGTGGGAGTGAGATGGGCTGAGGATGAGCCGATACAGTTGCCGAGTGGTGCTATTGATTCTGGGACTATTGCGAGGATGGTGGAGTGGCCGGGCGGCGTTCCACATCCTAGGGGTTTGGGTTATCAGGTTGCTGGTGCTGTTCCACCACCACAGGTTCCTGAGGATGTTCCTGTTGCCTCTCAGTATAGAAGGTTGATGCGCCGCATGGATGCTATGTATGATTCTCAGAGCCGTTTTGCACAGGAGTTGACTCAGGCGCTGGGCACTGCTTTTGCTGCCAGTGGAGTGCAGGTGGATTGGCCTGTTTTTGGGGCACATGGAGTCTATCCTCCGCCGGATTCTCCTCCTCAGGAGGGTGGTCCAGGTGGTCAGTAGGTATGTTTCTACTTTTCCCTTATTTACTTCCAATGAGGGCATTGGAAATTTCAAGTTTGGGGGTGGATTTGGGAATTAGTAGTTGTTGTGATATATTTGTGGCATGTAGGAATTCATATTGCATCATATTTGTATGTGTAGTTTAGTTTCATGCATGATACCTGTCATATAGAGCATTCTGTTTGCATGTGTGTCGAGTTTTGTATGTGAGTTCATATAGTTGCATTACATGCATTTTTCATGATCCCTTATAATAAGCTGATGCCATAAGGTAGGTAGATGTTGATGTGGGTGTGAAAAGGATGAACAGAGGGCTGATTTTAAATTTTGTTGAAATTGACATGCATGTTTCATGAATAAAATTTTTACACAGTCTCGTCGTTTGCTCTTGGACTAGGTTGCGTCATGCTTGTTTGGATTTAGGATTTAATCACTTGTTTATCGATAGAATTTGCTTTATTCTCTTGATGATTAAGGAACACCAAAATACAAGTTTGGGGGAAAACAGAAATTTCATGCTAATATGTTTGTGTTTGTATTTGTTGGCTAGGCGTCAAATGGCTAGTAGCCGGCTCATGTTTATGAGTAGTCTAGGGTTGGAATTGAGAATTCTCATTCCAGATTCCATGTGAACGGAAAAAAAAAGGAGAAAAAAATGCAAGAAAAAAAAGGAAAAAAAGAAAAAAAAAGAAGAAAAAGAAAAAAAAGAGTGTTGTGAGAGTCTGAGTATGCAGAATTGATCAGGGTGAGCTCTTTAATACTCGAGCAATTAAGTTCTTGGGGACTTTGTGCCTAGTGACCTAAGGCTTTTATAGTCTGGGATCCACTAACCCAACGCTCGCTACATGGGTATTATTGTATAAGCCTTTAGGGGTCTCATCCATTGCACGATCAAATAAGCATGTGTGTTGTGTACATATTGTGTTTGAGTCATAATAAAGCATGAATTTCTGTCTACTTTAGAGGAGTATAGAGGTGTATCTGAAGTGATCTTGAGTTTAACGTTCATTCTATTTATAACCCTGTGATTGTCTTGGAAAAGAATATGTATGATTTTGATCCGGTTTGGGAGTATATCTGTCGAGCATTGCACACACGCACGTTCTGATCATGTATTGTTAGTATACCGGAATTTAGTCGAGCTCTGTTTGGATTGATTGCATTCATGGAGATATTTGCTTGCTAAGTAGTGTTGGTTAGTTTGAGGGGATCCTTTGCATTCATATTTAGTTGCATTCATTCATGCATTGCATAGTTTGTGTCGTTTGTGTCAGTTGGATTTTGTGGGTACATTCACTATAGGCCCTCACGAGACCTTACTCGTCCACTAGGGCTGCCTAGGGGTTTAAAGGGCTTGTTGCATATGCTAAATGCATCCGTGATCACCTACGGAAGTGGTACTAATTAGTTGTATATATTTGTATCTGTTTATGCTTGAGGACAAGCATCGGTTCAAGTTTGGGGGTGTGATAAGTGGATTTTTATCCATTTGGATCGTTCTATTTTGGCTTGAATTGATCGCTGAATTCTCGAGTATTTGTGTGGTTTAACATGTTTTGTGGAGTTTGTGCAGGAATATAGTTTTTGCAGGTATTTATGGTGTTTTGTAACTCCTGGAACAGAAGTGATTGTGGCGTAAAACGGCGCGTGGAGAAATAGGTTCTAAACAGACATTCTGCAGAAACAGAAGTTGTATAGCGCGACCGCGCTAGTTTTGTACTGTGAGGAAGCGCGACCGCGCGAAGGGAATTGGCAGAATTGGCACAGCGCGACCGCGCCACAATAATACTACAGCATAGCGCGACCGCGCTAGGAGAATACTGAACCGCCAGAATTTGTTCCAAATCTGATTTCAAAGAGGAAAGTTGCTGTTTTCTTCTCCTATTCGTCATGGAAATATTCTTGGACGGTGGGAATAGTCCAGAAGCTTTATTTGACAAAGGAAGTTTCAATCTATATCATATTTAAAGATGGAAATTGTCAAATTCAATTCCTACTCAAGAATGGCAATTGTTTGGAGAAGAGGCAATATTGAGCTATAAATACACATGCTTGGGGGTCAGATTTAAAAACACCAACACCAGAGATCAGATTACTTCACATTACATACACACTTTCTAGCACGAGATTGAGAAGCCAAGGCGAGGATCGTGACAACAAGAAGATCTAGACATAGTTTTCTTGTATTCTTACTAGGCGTATCTTTTGGATGCTTGAGCATTACTCGATTTCGTTCCATAACTTTGTTAACATTGGTTTATTCATTATTATTCTCTTCATCTTTATCATGTTTTCATCAAACCCCATGATGACGAACGGTTCGATTATGAACTAATCGCCGTCATGGGGTCCTAGCGGATTTACTTACGGAATTTAGATGTTGATTGCCTATCTTGATATATGTGTGGTGAATTTACGATATCCTTGCATGGTTGTATTTAATTCATATAGATGCGTAGCTAACATCTATCTTGTTAATCTTAAGTGAAGCGACAGTGAATCTTTTGATTTAGAACTTGCCATGCTAGCATAAGTCCATGAATGTTATTCATGTTTGTGGTGTGTTTCTAACCGTCTCATACTACCTTATGTAATCTTATAGATACTTGATCTTCAACCATTATGTTTTCAAATTCTATAGACATATAGGGTCTAAGCATAATTGGTGCCTGCATGATTTCTATCTTATGTGGATATTGTGTGGATTGGTGTGCGTGTACTGAAAGGTAGCGTATACTTATTTCGTGTTGTCCGATTAGTTATCGTAACCACCACATGTGTTGATAAAAGGGCATGATCTCTAAAGGAAGTTTGTATCGAAGTTAGGATCCCATGTTTTCCATCTCATAAGTAATTTGAAATCAATTAGTTATTAAATTAGTTGTTAATTAATTCTTATTAGTTAATTTTAGATAATCAAAACCAATTTGCTTATTGTCTTAGCATTGAACGATAATCATACATTGATGCTTAGGTACAAGAACTAAATTATACAATCTCTGTGGGAACGAACTCTACTTCATTCTATATTACTTGTGAACACGTACGCTTGCGTGATTTTGTGCTAACAAGGCTATGAAAAATCAAACAAAATTATCATAATGCTCCTGAGATTATATACAATCTATAGATACTAACCATATCAACAACAAATCACTGTATGATTCACAATAAATTCATAAAGTTTCGAAATTTAAAACAAAATAACAATTTACGATTTAAGCTAACACACATATCAACACATATATAAACGTGTAGTAGAGATCAAGAGCTTCAGTTTGGTTACTCACATGACCGATTTGGATCCCGGAATCACTGTCAAAAACGGGTTTGATTCTGATGAACACCAAGAACAATTTTCCAGAAAATAAAAATCAAAAATCTGATTTTTGATTAATTTTGATAATTAATAATAAAATTCTGCTATTTATACTAATCTGAAAATTAATATCCCAAAAATATTTTTAGCCTCTAATTAAAATTATTAAGCCTTAAAAATAATTTTTATGGGATAAAAATGTAAAATTTTTATTTTTAAACAAATATAATATATATGTCAAAAATTCCCAAAAATTATGAATATTACAAAAATTACTACAAAATTCATTTTTATATATCCTACCATTTTATAAAAATAATTTTATCAAAAACAGGGCCTCAGATTCAGTATCGGGGCTGGATCCAGAAATTAAAATGCGAAATAATTGTATTCTAAAAATATAAAAATTACAGAAAAAAATAATAAAATAATCTATACTACACAGAAGTCAGATAACAGGTATGGGATAATTTTCCTATTTAATAAAAATCATAATGTGTTTAAATGCATTCAAAATAAACTAACACACAGTAAATTAAACTAAAAATATATTTTAATATAATAAATTACAGATAATTTTCCCTGATTGATCAAAAATATAACATACAAAATTTTCAAATATTTTCATAATGCACCCAAATATTAATGGGCACGGATAAGATACCGGGTAAAATTTTAGTACGAAAAAAATATAGTTTTGATCCTTAAAATTCTAAAATAATCTCAAGTTACCAAAAATGTGAAAATACTAAATTTTAAACATTTTAATAATTTATACAAATAAAACTTTTATACACGGGTAGAATATCGGGTATAATTTTTGTACCAATAAAATACCAACTCGATCCATAAAATTTTAAAACAAACTCAATTTATCACTTTTGATAAAAATATAAATTTTTAATAAAATAAACATTTTTACTAACACAGACAGTACCAAATACAGTCTACCCGACTAACCTATTAACAATTAAAACAATTAAACACATAACTGCATTCAAATTAAAATTAAATATTCACAATCTTATTATTTCTTTATGGAAAACCAATAAAATATTTAAATAATAATAATAATAATAAATCCGGAAAAATCGGGGTTGTTACACGGAAACACCGACCGAAATACCCACGGGATGCGCCGTTTGGGAACGCGCATCCGGAGTACTGTTCATCGCCAGAAAACACGTTAATTTCAGGTGGTATCTAGAGCTCATGTCGCCGGCGATTTCTCCATTTCGACTCGTATCGTCGATACGAGGCTCCTCCACCCCCCAAATGAACACCAATGAATCACAAGCTCCTGCCGATCCAGATCCTAGTCCCCGTTTGTCACCTCCGACCCCGCAGGGGCGTGAAAGAGGACATCGGAACGTTCGACGTCGTTGAAATCGCCATTTTAGGCGTTTTCAATCCGGCAAACCAAACGTTATAAAACTGATATGGTCTTGTAGAGAATTGATATGCGATTCCAAAGATATATCGTATGTGTGTCGAAACTACGGGATGTGGACGAACGGAGATCGAAAAAACCTTCCGGAATCGCCTCCCAGTCGCGACATCGGGGAAGAAGATGATGACGTATGATACGCCGATGTAAAATGCGTATCATAAGATACGCCTGTCCCATGAGCGTGTCATACGCCTGCTGCGCCTGTGGGAAAAACGAGTCCAGCACATACGCTGGTGAGTAAGGCGTATCAGCACATACGCCAGTGAGAAAGGCGTATGTGGTGGGCATTTAGGGCGGTACTTACCGAATCTGGGTATTTTGGTGAGAGAAACTTAAAAAGTGGGTAAAAAGAGCAATCACCCTTAGACAATCATCTAATTATCATTTATTTTATTATGTTATTACTGATTGCAAGATTAGTTTTAAAATAAAGTTAACGTATTTTAATTAGATAGAAGGTAACATGTTTTAATTAGGTAGAAATATTAATGATTAAAAGATATGTTATGATTTATGTTTTAGTTGTTTATAAAGAGTAATATTTTAAGCTAAAAGTAAACGTGAAAAAGACAACCAGCCAATTGTCATTAATTATATTATGTTATTATTTATTTCAATAAATAGGATAATCAAAGCGAAAGCTAAAGGATAACCAAATCGAAAATCAAAACTTTCAATGTTTCGGCTTTAATATAATAGTAAAGCTAACGTGTTTTAATTAGATAGAAGGTAACATGTTTTAATTAGATAGAAACATTAATTATTAGAAGATATGTTGTGATTTATGTTTTAGTTGTTTATAAAGAGTAATATTTTAAAGTATATGTTGTGATTTATGTTTTAGTTGTTTATAAAGAGTAATATTTTAAAGTATATGTTGTGATTTATGTTTTAGCTGTTTATAAAGAATAATATTTTAAAGTAAAAGTAAGTGTGAAAATGACAATCAGCCAATTATCATTAATTATATTATGTTATTATTTATTTTAATAAATATGATAACCAAAGCGAAAACCAAAGGATAACCAAATCGAAAAAACTTTCAAAACTTTCAATGTTTCGGCTTTAATATAATAGTATAGATAGATAGATAGATAGATAGGTAGGTAGGCAAGGTTAAAGATGCTCTTAATCCAATTTTGTAAAATTGATGTAAGATGACAATCTCTTATATAAAAATCTAAATACTATAAATTGTTTTTTTTGCTAGGTTGCTAGCAAGCAGGATTTCTCCTTCTTTCGAAGGCCTTTGGTCCTTTAGAGACTAGACTCCAGGCTAGAATATTATCTATAACCCGCCTAGTTCTCTTTTATACCTCTGATACGAAGTATCGGAAATCCCTAATAAGCCTTTTAACGTCTTTGCTCATGAACGAGAGCCCTTTGAGCACCCGTCTGCTCAGTGCACCACCCACAAAACAGCCCTTTGCCTATATTATCATCGCAAGAGAACCTTAGCTAGACATAGTGTGATTTGATCTCTTTTGGTAACCCAGAGAGACCCAAGAACCGGGTTAAATGCTATAAATTGTTGCTCATCATTTATTTAAAAATCTGTACAAATTTGTTTATATTTGACGGGTAGAATTTTATTTTGTTACCTATAATGTACCTAAAGAAAACCTAATTAAATATCACGATGAGAAAAAATATTTCTTATAAATGTTCAGATTTTTAGGCCTAATAACTTATAAATTTTCAACTTCTCGGCACAATAGAATGGAGTTAAAAAAAATATACTAAACCTAAACGTCTAAAGTCTAAACCAATTATAATTGTGTTCCCCTGCTTTAAAAAAACAAAACAAGTTTGATATTTTTTTATAAATTAACATATCTAATATTTCTTTATAAAAAAAATAAATGGGAAAATGGATTTTTTTGTCACTAAACTATTGATTATTTTAGAAAACTACCACCGAACAAAAATATTTCTCAGAATTAGGTGTTAACTAGTTATAGGTTTAGAAATAGTCGTGCCATTAAAAATACTTAACGGGTGTTAAGTATCTAGCTTTTTTTTAAAAAAAATAATTTTTTTTTGTGAATTTTTATAACTAGTGAAAAGGACGAAAAGAGAGGGATACGGGTTATCGAAACACGCTTCCAAAAATTCCCTTTAATCAAGCATTTTTCCGCATCTTGTCCAAGTTTTCCAGATTCTTAATTTTCTGATTTTTTTATCATCCACTTATTTTTATTTTATTTCTTTATTTATTTAATGATTAATGATGTACTTAGCCATGTAATCGAATCAGCCACATGAATAATATTGGATTTTAAATAATTATTATATATTATTTATTAGTAAACAAAACTACGGAATTATTTATCAAAGCACCAAATTTATTTATCACTTATTTTTAATATTTTTTATATATTTCAGTCATATCAATATAAATTTATTATCCTTTTTATATAATTAACCAAACATATCTATATTCATTAAAATCCTATTCCTACACTAATCTATATTATTTGTTCATAATCGAAATCTTCTTGCACTCAAACACAAATAATTGATTTTAAATAATTTGTATGTATTTGATTATTAAAATCATTGTAGTACTATATATCATAATATTTTATTTATTTAACTCATCTAAATTTATATTTTATTATTTTGTTTACTTTTTATTAATAATCGAAACCCACTTTTAATAGAGTGGATCGTTATTTGATTAAAATACATCTCTAAACAACACATACAAATCATCCTTGGTTAGTCCGTATTTGGATCTTGATTAGTGGGTCGTTAATTGGGCCTAATTTTTAGACATTAGTTTTCTAATAACACATCTCTAAATAACACATCCAAATAATATCGTTTATATATATACAAACACAAATAAAATATGAGCAATTAACAAAACTTATATTCTTCAAAGACAAACACAAATAATATAAATAAAAAATTATATAAAAATATTTATACACATAATATTAAATAAAATATTAATTATTATTGAAAAAATAAAAACAATTATAAATCATACAAATATTGAAAAAAAACCATTTCCCCAAAAGAATAAACATGTCATTTTTTTATTTATGTAATTTGTTCGGTGGTAATTTTCTAAAAGGATAAATAGTTTGGTGACAAAAAATTAAGCGTTGGTAATGTTAGTGACCAAAATAACTAACATTGGTAACGTTAGTGATAAGTAGCTTATAACCCGTGCAATGCACGGGTTTCTTGTATTATATTATAAATTTTATTTAATATTATAATTATATTTTATATAATCATTATTTTTAATAATTTTTTTAACATTAATTTGATATAATTTAATATACTCATGTTTACGGATTATATTAATGTTTTCTTATTATAAACAATGTATACGATTTTTAATATATTTTATTAATAATTGAAAAATATGGTGTGATATTTTCGGGTATATATTAATGATTGTAAGATTTGTTATAAATTAAAAAAGGTAACATGTTTTAATTAGAAAGAAATATTAATGATTGAAATATAAATTAAAAAAGGTATCGTGTTTTAATTAGAAAGGAAATATTAATGATTGAAAGATATGATACAATTAATCATTTTAAATGTTTATAAAGGTAATATCTTTAGCTAAAAATAAATGTGAAAAAGGCAATCGAGTAATTACAATTAATTATATTATGTTATTATTTATTTTAGGTGTAATATTTTTCTTGAAAATTATGTTGTGATATTTTCAGGTATATATTAATGATTGTAAGATTTGTTTTAAATTAAAAAGGTAACGTGGTTTAATTCGAAAGGAAATATTAATGATGAAAATATACGATACATATGATGTTTTTAGGTGTTTATAGAAGGTAATATCTTGACTAATTACCATGAATTATATTATGTTATTATTTATTTTAGGTGTGTTTACTTTTCTTAATAATGAAGGGTACATAAGTAAATTTACTTAATACCAAAAAACAGGTACCAAAACTTTTAATGTTTCGGCTTTTATATAATAGTATAGATATGTAAAAACATTTTAGTTCTATGACAGTTTTCTAAAATGGTACAAAAATATTCATTTTCCCAAAATAAATATATAAATGTGTAAATTATCGGAATGGTAACCGCCGAAACTCGTAAATTTATCCGTACTTGCTGCGACTGAGTGAGAATGAAATAAAAAAGAATCTTTATCATAATAATCACAGATAAAAACATAAAATAATCAACATCATATTGCGTGCCTATGTAAATTTGTATCTATATCCTGTATGTATCTATATCTCTCCTTCCAGTCCATTTCTCATCTGCAATCAATCCGATCAAAACCCTAGAAAACACACACAAACACGCAGTTCAATTCGCTAATCTCTTCCCGCCAAATTGATCTGTATCGATGCGATTTGCATGCGAATTTACTCTCTCGATTTTCGATTTAGCCCCGATTACAAACCCTAATTGAGCTTCCTCATCGTTATGTGAAGGTAAATCTCGCTCCTTTAGTCTTTTTTCGCTCCTTTCGCTTTTACGATATCGATTTGACTGTGTATTGTGTATGTTAGGTGAAGTTTGTGGTTTGATTGGATCAAGTGTGGTTGTTTTTGTGAATTGAGGTTGCGATTTGGGGAATTTAGGTGTTATGTTACTTTATTCGGCTTCGATTAGTGTGTTTGTGTGAAATTTTGATTGAGACTAGCGGTAATTGAGGGACGTTAGCTGCAATTTGCTTCGTTTTGTGTTTGTGTGTGTATTTTGGATATGTTTTCGGGTGAGGTACTCGGTTGAAGATGCGCTTTGGGAACTTGAATTGACGTAGGCTGCAAATTGCGTTATTTTGTATCTTAAGTGTAATTTTAGATTTCTATGTATCTCGCACATTGTTAAAGATCGTATAAGATTCTGGTAAGACCTTTTCTTGACAACATAAGTCCTTTTCTTGACAACATAAGGTTTTAGGAGAACTAGTAACTTAAGGCACTGGTAACGGGCCGGGGGATTTTAGAAACTTGTGGATTTTTAGATTGTTGCCAGTTTGGAATTAGAAGAGGTGTTGATTAAGTACTTTCGTGTTTCTTTTTAAAATCAATATCGTGATGAGGCAGGATCTCCTCTTCACCTCTGGAATGAATTTGTCTAGGATATCAAGGAGGTCTTATCACTTCCATTTCCAACTTGTATGTAGGAGAATTTTGTATGGATGACTTGAATGCATGTTGATATGAAACAAATATATGATGATTTCTGGACTTTTTGATGCTTTCCCATTTGATTAGAGTGTGTCTTCTGATGAAGTAACAAGAATATAATTTTACCAAGAAAAGATTACTTATGTTGTTCTCTTTTCTATTCATTAATCTACTTCTTATATGTTAGCCCTGTCTTGTACCAGTATTTTGCTATAAACATCAAATGGCTTCAGCTCTTCACCATTTAATCAAATTATTTGATTTTATTGTATGAGTGTTTAAATCAGACATGAACTTAGCAGTAATGATTTTGTTTTCCGCGATTCTCTCGGTAAGGTGTAGTTTAGGAGCACAGCGAAACTTGACTTGAGAGAGTTGTTACAGTATTGTAAGCTGAACTTCTCGGTAGGTTGTTAGAGTAATTATTATTCAATTAAATAGATTGATATACTAAAACCTGATTCTTACCATTATCTGTCAGTTTAGTACTTGCAACTATACTTCCGGAACTCTTTACAAGTGACACCTGAGGATAGTGTGATATATGCATCAAATTAGTGGTGTTATATGCAGCAGCGGCGCCAGGATTTTGGCGTACTAACAGATACTAAGAAATGAACGTAGACGTTCCAAGTTTTAGCAGTTTAGTTCCACCTGTACATCTCAAGCATAGCATCATGCTTATAATGATATAAAATATATCACAAATATAAGTCATGCCCTTGATATGGTATATTGAAATTAAAGTTTAAATGGTAAAATTTGGAAATTATTTTCGAAAAATTACAATGAAAATGTAATTATAAATTTCAATAAATAATGGATATAGAACAAAAACAAATTAGTACAGTAAATCAACAAATTTTAAGCTAATAAGAAGGAAAAAATACACACAAGTAAATTGGGAAAAAGTGTATGACAACAAATTAACCATTATATATATATATATATCTCTTTTAGACAATTGTTTTTTTCTAGTCTCTACTGCTTTTTTTTTTTTTTTTTGCAAGCTTAACCCTAGTCTCTATGGTGCAAGACGTTGTGCTTGTAGCATAGCTGAAGTCCTACCAAAATTGTGAGTGCATAGTTCGTTTTTCAATCTTTATCTGTGTTTGATGCTTACTTTGTAATGGGGCATAATACTGTTAACTCGAATGCAGTGGGCACTGTTTTTTCATAATTGATAGGTTCTGGGTAAAAGTTTTAATTGAGGTATATCATTTAAAGAATTACTTCCCAGTTCCTCTTTGTTCCAGTTACATAACAAGGTTATTACAATTTTTTGAAAGGAGGTTTCTGTGTCAGGATTATAGTACCTTAGTTTCAAGACAGAATGACAGATGGCTTTTTTTACATTTAAAAACTTGAAAATAAACACAATAAAGAATCAAATTTTAACCTTTCAGTTTGTAGGTTGTGACAACCTGATAGATATTGGTTATTTGCATGATTGGTCTTCTGTTTGTTTCCCTGTTTAGCTTTGTCTACAAATTACACATACAAAAAAACTAGACATGTTATACAAATTTGTTTATAATTGTAGACAGATTTTCCCCAAAAGCAATCAGAATACAATTCACTCTGCTAAGAAACAAAATGCGAGAACCAAGTTTCTATGCAAATGCTATTTTCTGTATATCGTGTTCCTGTTTCTCTCTAAAATGACAATGAACAAATTTATAGCTCTTTTTTTTTGTCGTGCATTTGACTGGTGGGAGTTCTAGATTAGTTTGTTTCAGTTATTTGAATAAGATTTCTGGACACGGAGTTGCAATCATCTGTCCATAATATTTTCACTGCAAGTCATGCTTAACCAGAGTATTTATTGAAAGCAGAGGTAAGATGTACATTCTGTTTAGTTACTTATATTGTCAAAGAAACATATTTGAAGCTTTTTGCAAATATGCAAAAGTGTAAGCTATTAAATCAACAGTTCACAAGGTATATCTACTTAATATGCCATTCAGATTAGTTATGTTCGATGAGGTATAATCGAGGTGTATTCCGTATTGTACATTATTATAGCCTCGAGAATATTACAGGAACGGATAGCAGTTCAAATACTCTTCATCACCCCCGAAGTTTATTTTCATTAATTGTCATATTATCTTTTCTTAATATCATTGCCTTCGTTTGTGTATCTGTTGAAACATGTAATTTATGCTAAAAAAGTAATCTGGTAGCCTTTTTTAAGTCGCTAATACGCTGTTCGTTTATCTCACAATTGTCAGACACTGATATGAATAGACAAGAGTTCACAGACGCTATGACTGTAAAATCAAAACAAAATGGCCTGGAGCTTATTAGTTTTGATGGACACACAGAGAATGAGGGAGAGTCCAGCGTTGAAATATATGTAGGGTTAGAGTTTGACTCTGCAGAAGATGCACAGGAGTTTTATAGTTTACATGCAATGCAGTCAGGATTTAGGATTAGGGTTGGCCAGTTGTATCGGTCGAGGACTGATGGGTCAGTTATTTCTCGAAGATTTGTTTGTTCTAAGGAGGGTTTCCAGACAAATGCAAGAACAGGCTGTCCAGCGTTTGTTAGAGTACAGAAAAATGACAATGGGAAGTGGGCAATTGCAAATATTAACGCAGAACATAATCATGAACTTGAACTTCCTGGTCAAATTTGTCCACCACAAACACAAAGGAAGCCCCTACCAGCTTCAAGAGCAGAACCTGTGTCCACGAGAACTGGAATTAGATCACATGAGTCGGATGATCTAGCTAATGTGATTGATCTGAAACGTCTTAAAAGGGAGGAAGCGGAAGGAGAGACTACTGCAGGGTTTGGTGAAGAACCTTACAAAGGTCTTGAATTTGTTTCAGCTAATGATGCTTACCAGTTCTACAGTGCATATGCTGCTAATTCCGGGTTTAGAGTTCGTATTGGGCAGTTATTTCGCTCAAAAAATGATGGCTCAATTACATCGCGAAGATTTGTGTGCTCAAAAGAAGGGCATCAGCATCCTTCAAGAGTAGGTTGCTCTGCATTCATGAGAATACAAAGAAAAGAATCAGGACTGTGGGTGGTTGACCGTCTTCTTTTAGAGCACAATCATGAAACCAATTCTTCCACAGATGCTACCAGAAGATCTGGTGCTGCAAAGGTATGTAAGGAAGAAGTTATGGGTGAGTTAGAAAATTTGGATTTAGTTGAATCTAATGGAGGCTTTAGCCTTTCCAAAAGTGGACGGGAAAGTAATATAGGAAGTGATTGGTATGGTGTGCTTTTAGAATATTTTCAATCTCGGCAAGCAGAAGATATAGGATTCTTCTATGCGATTGAAGCGGTTGAGGGTAAATGCATGAATGTGTTTTGGGCTGATGGTCGGTCTAGATTTTCTTGCTCTCAGTTTGGGGACGCAGTCTTTCTTGATACAACATATAGGAGATTCAGTTACACTGTGCCGTTTGCGACTTTTGTTGGGGTTAATCATCACAGGCAACCAGTGCTTCTGGCGTGTGCTTTAATTGCTAATGAGTCAGAGGAGTCCTTTACGTGGGTGTTTCAGTCATGGCTTAAAGCTATGGCAGGGCGATGTCCATTGTCAATAATAGCTGATCAAGACAAGGCCATTCAACATTCAATTGCACATGTGTTTCCAGGTACTCATCATCGTTTTTCTGCAGCGCAACTTATGGTGAAGGAGCAGGAGAATTTAGGTGCACTACTTTCAATGGATAACGAGTTTAAATATGAATATGAAACATGTGTTTCACAGTGTCAGACAGGAAATGAATTTGATTCTGCATGGAACAGGCTTGTCACAAAATACAACTTGAGAGAGAATGCTTGGCTAAAGGAAATGTACAGATTGCGCAAAAGTTGGGTTTCTTTTCATTTGAGGGGCACATTTTTTGCAGGCATCCTTGTGGATGGAAGCATGAAGCCTTATTTTGGTACACTTTTGACTGCCCAGACACCACTTAATGAATTCCTTTTACGATATGAAAAAGGTCTTGAGCAACGTCGCGAGGAAGAAAGAAAAGAGGATTTTAATTCGTTCAACATACAAGTAGCCCTGCACACTAAAGACCCCATTGAGGAACAATGTCGAAGGCTTTATACACTTACAATGTTCAAAGTGTTTCAGAAAGAACTCTTGGAGTGCTATGGTTATGTCGGAATAAAATTAAATATGGAAGGTGTTATTAGTAGATATATGGTGCAGAAGTGTGGCAATGGAGATGAGAGGAACATTGTTGCTGTCAATGCTTCTAATCTCAATATCAGTTGTAGCTGTAAGATGTTTGAATGTGAAGGTATTCTCTGCAGACATACATTGAAGGTATTTCAGATAATGAATGTTAGAGAACTTCCCTCTCGCTACATTTTACATCGGTGGACCAAGAATGCCAAGTATGGTATCCTAAGGGATACTGATTCTGGAGGCGGTCAAGATTTTAAGGCCTTAATGTTGTGGAGTTTAAGAGAAGAAGCTGGTAACTATATTGAGGCAGGGGTAACATCGCTTGAAAGGTACAAACTAGCATTTGAGATCATGCAAGAGGGCAGAAGAAATCTTTGTTGGCAAAGCTAGTAAGAACCAAGGTGAGGCACATCATTGTTTGTTATTTAAGCATTTCTGTTCTTTTGCTCCAGAGTTTTTTTATTTAAGCATTTCAATGCTTAGGCCTTAATTGAGTCTGAGTTGGAACTTTATTTTTTATTCTTAAAAAAGTATTAACAAAACTAAATTACATCTTTCATTTTCTTTCTTGCATCAGTAATTTGCCTGCATTACGAGTGAAAAATTCATGCCCAATGAAGTTAACTGCTGAACCTAATTACGGCAGTAAAGGCCCAGCTATTAAATAGTTGAACATGAAGTACTATTTGTCTCTGAAACTTTTCCTGAGCTGCACTCATGAATTGTGATGCCTTTTGTGCCTTCATTCTGCTTTATTCAACTTGGTTATCTTATATCTAGTGTGGTGGAATGAAAAATGTGACCTAAAAAATTAAATGAATTAGTATTGACCCATTTTTAGCATAGATGATTAGTAATACATGGAGTTTGTGTAAAATGTCATGTTTACGTCTGAAACTGCTGAAGTGTCTAGGCCAATGTTAACTTCGAAAAATCAAAATTTTACTCTTTTCGTATTTTAGTTGGTCATTTATTCTGGAACAAATCATGAACATAGTGAACCATGTAATTTGGAAGGGAGTAATGAAAATTATCATTTCACTTGCAAAGATTTGGGTAATGTGTCAAGCCTGATGATTTTCACTCATATTTAATAATGATTTATCACCATGTCATTTCACATGTCCTCTCTCTATCATCTTCTCTGTTGTCCTGACTGATATCAGTTTAATTTTAACATATTATTAATTTTCGTTGCTGCCAGGAATCTTTATTTGGAAGGTTAACTTGGATCACATATTGGAGTTTGGGGGAACTGCTCAAGAAGCCTTTGCATCAGATTGGTAAAGAGAGATATGCTTTTGATGTCAAAACAGAAGGGCTGACAATTGCTTTTTGAGATGTTTTTCTTAAACTTTAAACTGAGATCATGTTACTTCTGGTTCATATCGGAATTGACATAGCCTCTTCGTGTTTGTTATATTCTAATTTCAATGCTTTGAGCGTATGAATGATATCTGGTAGTTCTTTTCTAGTACCTTGGTAGCAAAATTTCTGTTCAATTTCCTGGGGCAGTTTCCGGAAGCTTGAGTATGGTCGACTCGGCATTTCTAAACATATTAGGTATACTCCATTTAGGAGGCCCTTTAGGTACTTTTCTTTTCATTACTTGTTTTTTATATAGGACAAAGGTGATTTAATAATTAGATATATAAAGGGTTGTTTTCTAGCTCATGTTGTAGAGTTAGATACTTGGGATCCGGCAGGAATGGACTGGATTCTGAACTTACAATTTAAATCTAAAATCGAAACCATATCTGGTTCTACCCTGCAGTAAGCAACTCCCAGTGGGCAGTTGTCAGGAGAAGTTGTTTTGAAGTGGTTAAAAAAGGACTGAAGATGAGTTGGGCCAAAAGGAAAGGCTTGAAGATGAATTTTACTATCTTAACCATTTATGTGAATTTTCTCAGCAGGCTGCATTTTTTTTTGTGGAGCAATAAAATGTAGAGGTACAGGGTACCTTTTTGATTTTACAAAGGTTTCGTTGGTCATTGTAGAACAATCTGCGAATAAAACGGTTCTTACTTGTAATCTATTTTTAATTGAGGGAAGAATTTATATTTGCTTTCAGTTCTTTTTTGTATTCTTTGTTACCTAGAAGATAACTCCGTTTAACAGTGGTTAATTTTTTTTATTATTTTTTAATAAGTAGGCTTATATCCTTACAATGAGTATCCGTTCTCAATAAATTTTGGGGTGAACAAGAATCAAACTCGGAATTACTTTTCTTTTAAAAAATAATTAACAATACTAAACTTCAACTAGTTAGTGTATAATAAACTGCTGGTTTTAAAACCAAAAGAACTACGTTGAAGACAACACACTGTGGTCCAAAGAAATCTTAAAAACAAGGACATGTATAGAATTGTGGAGAGAAGAAAAGTAAAAATCTCCACCGAATCATCTAACTGTACAGAAAGAGTATAAAAAAAACTTAGCTTACTCAGTCATAATACCACTCAAAGTGGTGTCTGAGAAGGGTAGCTGTACGCAGACCATGCCCCTATACAATAGGGAGGCTGTTTCCGAAGGACTCCCGGCCATTACAAATACAGAAATACAAATACAGAAAGGAAATCTAATACAAACTAAGAAACTCACGCACACGCAGGAGTCGAATCTCTGACCTCCTTCAAAGGAGGCCAATGGCTCAACCACTGCACCAACATGTTGTTGGCTGTACAGAAAGAGTATGAAATACATATATACATGAATTCTATAATTAACTGATCTAACAAATTTTTCCGCTAATTTCTATTTACCACTTAATAGTAAAATTATATTTCTATCCTTGACATTGCTTTGACTCTTGTATGTTAATCTTGTACTCATTCAATATCTCCCGTCAAATTGGGAGGGGCGAAAATATTCACTACTCCCAATTTGCGTAATAAAAATAACGTTTTTGAAGCTGTAAGAGCCTTGGTGAATAAATCTACAGGGAGAAAAGCTGTAGACAAATAATGAGGTTCAATAACCCTTTTTAACAGTGTCTCGAATAAGGTGTCATTTGATTTCTATATACTTTATTTGTTCGTGAATAACAGGATTCTCGACAATATTACAACAGAAGTGTTGTCACACAGAAGAGCAATGAGTTTTTGGAAATGAGAATGTGAAGAGGAGAGCGGTGAGGGATTGAGATGTATGTAGAACAAATAAAGAATAATCAACCTTTGATTATGTGAAACCATATTAAAGTAACACTTGAGAGAATTTATAGAACCATTCTCTTGGAGCCTGCCTCAAATCATATATGGATTTAATTAATAAGCTTGCATACATGTTTAGAACCAACAAAGTTTGAAGGAATGGTACTCCCGGAGGATTAGTAATATAAAAATCTCTTAATGCAAGTCTTCACGGAGAAATGCATTTGTAAAATCCAACTGATATAATGTCCATTTTTGAATAACTGCTAAGAGCATCTCCA